>OV702281.1:199218087-204018087 GCA_916181665.1 Avena sativa | reverse complement strand
AGAGGGTGTTTTTTATTGCGAGAAGAAGCACTCATCTACCCATGAAATGACATTTAATTCAAGAGAAATCTATCGCGCTTACTTGTAGCTCAAGTGTGACATAATTTCGTCAAATCGGTAGGAAGTGAGTGAAGTTTGTGAAGTTAGCTAGGAACCTTGAAAAATGGAACTATAAGAAACTGTGGTCCACTTTGTGTGATAATTGGGGCAGTTGCATTTTCTTCTAACAATGGAACGTCTAGTAGGAGCGATGTGCTTCAGTTAACACGGTCGATGGAAGTTCAAGTTGCATCAAGGACCTCATAAAAAATGCAGATTACATCTAAGTCCATGCATTTTGTACAACGTCCCTGAAACTAAGCTGTGAAGTGTGTTTTGAGGTTTGTGCATACTAGCATTCATTGTACATGCTAAAGATTATCAACAAAATCTTCTAGATGCTAGGAATGGAAAAGAAGATCCAACGGTTAGCAATGTTTCGATTTGCTAGTCTTGATCCAACGGTCGAAGTTCAAAGTTATACTTACACTATATAGTGGTATGGTATTCTAAGAGATAAGAAATGATAAAGTTAAGATAATAAGTACTACTACGAATGGCCAATCTTTTGAATAACCTTCCCTCCTGATGTTTCGGATGCAAGTGAAAATTTCAAAACCGGAAAAGTTTAATTTTTTTGCTCCCAAGGACCGAAGTGGAAACTCACACCGACAACATTGTTTGATAAAATAAGATGAACCCATCTACATTCGAAATTACATTCAAGATTAATCTACCGCACTTACTTTTAGCTCAA
Organism: Avena sativa; assembly: GCA_916181665.1. Classification (NCBI taxonomy): domain Eukaryota; kingdom Viridiplantae; phylum Streptophyta; class Magnoliopsida; order Poales; family Poaceae; genus Avena; species Avena sativa. Next base: position 204,017,291 of record OV702281.1, on the reverse strand, counting down.
GTTTGACCTAATTTCGTTAAATCGACAAGAAGTTAGTGAAGTGTGTGAAGTTAGCTAGGAATATTGAAAAAAGGAATTATATAAGAAATTGTGGTCCACTATGTGTGATAAATGGGGTGGTTGCATTTTCTTCTATTGTGGTAGGCCCCATAGAAGCGAGGTTCTTGTGTTAACATGGTCGATGGAAGTACAAGTTACATCAAGGATCTCATAAAAAATGAAAATTACATCCAAGTCCATGAATTGAGGAAAAGGTTCATGAAAGTAAGAAATGGAGTGTGTTTTGAGGTTTGCGCATACAGGCGTTCAGTGTGCCAAGTACTATCAATATAATCTTCTAGATGCTAAGAATGGAAAAGAAGATCCAACGGCTAGCAATGTTTGGATTTGCCAGTCTTGATCCAATGGTAAATGTTCAAAGTTATCCGTACACTAAACTATAGTGGTATGGTATTGTAAGAGATAAGACAAGATAAAGATAAAATAATAAGTACTACTGCAAATGGCCGGTCTTTTGAAAATCCTTTCCCTCCCGATGTTTGGGAAGAGTGAGAATTTCGAAACGGAAAAGTTTGATTTTTTTGGCCGCCAACGACCAAAGTGGTTTCCTTCCTATATACTACTATTCCTACTCCACACCAACGCAGTTGCCGATAAATCCCGAGAAATAGAGCAGCCCTCTCAAAAAAATAGATCCATTATAACATGGCACACGTGTGCAGCGCCACGCTGTGGACGAGGGAGAAATCAACCTGGATTGTGCGCGAGGGGAGAGGGGTGGAGAGATGAGAGACAGTGAAGGAGAGATAAAACACACAATTTTTTGCGTGCATAGGTCCTGAAATTTCCTAGTACTAGTAGAGTATACACTGTAGGCGGCAGGAGTACCTCGTGTTAGGAATCCATCATAACTTTGCTCTGACATCGAACCGCCTTCAACTCCTCTTGTTCGATGCTCTCGCGTTGCCTCTCTTTTTATAAAGGCTTGCACTGCCTACCTTTTGTTTTCTTACTTGTGTAGCTCAAGTTTGACCAAATTTCTTTAAATTGTCAAGATGCAAAAGCTTAGAAATAATTTAAACCCTATGTTCAATCTCTTGGTGGCGCATGTGCATAGACCTTCCTTTTTGTTCCATTTCATACCCTGTGACTAGCAGCACGCCGGTTAGAAAGTGAGGATCTTTTTGTTTGTGTGTGTGTAGTAAGTACAGTTGTACGAAGGGTATGACTCACCTTCTCACTCTAGAAGGACCCGATCGCTATTCCTCGTTTACATTTAGGGACCTTTGTGCTAAATTTAGTGACCTCTATGTAATTTTGTATTTTTTGAGTTCTTCGATGTAAACCGTACTCCCACCGACCATGTCGAGTTTTAACTACAAGTATGCTCTTAAAAGTTTCAAAAAAATCTGTTGAAGCCATCCAGGAATTCAGTATATCGAAAACCACCAAAAAGATTTTTCGTAAAACTTTCAAAGCAACATACAATTTACTTGTAGTTCAAATTTGACCTAATTTTGATAAATCAGAACAAAGTCTCATTCAAGTCGGCAGAGTTAGCTATGAAGTTTTAAAATTCCCAAAATATGGGGAAATTGAGAATGTTCTTTCCTGATAGTTGGAAACTCAAAACAACTCCATCGTTTACTAAAGATGATGCACCCATCTACCTTCCAAAAGACAATTAATTCAAGAGCAATCTATCGCGCTTAATTGTAGCTCAAGTTTGAGCCAATTTCGTTAAGTTGTGAAGATGAAAAATCTTAGTAAGAAGATGAACCTATTGTCAAAATTCTCAATGGTGGTTTCCGATATATTAAATGACCACCAATGTTTACCTCCAAAAAATTTTGCAAAACTGTCAACGCAACCTACAACTTACTTGTAGATCAAATTGGACCTAACTTCGATAAATCGACATAAAGCCATTCAAGTGGACAGAGTTAGCTAGGTCGATGTTTGAAAATTCGTGCAATATGGGAATCGTATAAGTAGTACACAACATGTCAGTGCACTATATATGTTTGAAAAGCTTGGATCGTGGTATTCACATCCATATTCTTCAGACTTTCTTTGCGGTAAGGAACAATCTCGTCATCACTTGGAAAATTGAGAATGTTCTTTCAAAATACTTGGAAACTCACACCAGCGGCATTGTTTATTACAAGAAGATGCACCCGTCTACCTGCAAAAAGACATTTAATTCAAGGGAAATCTACCGCGCTTACTTGTAGCTCAAGTTTGAGATAATTTTGTTAAATCAGCAATAAGTGAAGTGTGCAAAGTTAGCTCAGAAGCTTGAAATATGGAACTATAAGAAACAATGGTCCACTTTGTATGATAATTGGGGCAGTTGTATTTTCTTCTAACTAATTGGGGCGACGTGCTTCAGTTAACACGGTCATTGGAAGTACAAGTTACATCACGTACCTCATAAAAATGAGAATTACATCCAAGTCCATGAATTTAGCTAAAGGTCCCTAAAATTAAGCAATGGAGTGTGTTTTGAGGTTTGCGCATTCTAGCGTTCATTGTGCCAAAGACTATCAATATAATCTTCTATATTCTAAGAATGGAAAAGAAGATTCAACGGCTAGCAATGTTTGGATTTGCCAGTCTTGATACAATCGTCAATGTTCAAAGTTATCCATACACTATATTATATTGCTATGGTGTTGTAAGAGATAATACAAGATAAAGACAAGATAAGATAACATGTACTACTGCGAATGGTCGATATTCTGAATAGCCTTTCCCTCCCGATGTTTGGGAAGAGTGAAAATTTCAAAACCGGAAAATTTTGAATTTTTTTCGCCACCAAGGACCAAAGTGGTTTCCTTCCTATGTACTACTCCCGCTACTCTCGTCAAGGCTACTTCCGAACACGCCAGACAATTAGAGTCGCCCTCACAAAAAATAGAGCCGTCGTACCAAGGCACATGTCACTACAAGAAATGTTTCCTTCAGCAATGACTAGCCCCGTCGGTCGTCGTAGAAGGCGCGTCTTCCCTGGTGAAATTCTAGGCTCGATCGTGGCTGATGTAAAAAAATTTATTTTAGTTTCGCGCACCTCTACTACGATGAAACCTCTAAAAACATGGATGAAGATTGACGGGCGTGTGGCGGAAGTAATATTTCCTCTTTCTCGCGAGATGTTGACTCACCGAAGTATTTTTTTGCGTGTGGGTTCCGGACGTCAGTGACTCTAGCGGACCAAAATTTTGGTCACGCCTACCTGATTTGAACTCTTTTAACGTTGTTCGATGCCTTTTCCGTTTAGTCAGGCTGATGGGTCCCACATGTCTTCCTCACACAAGAGGAATCGTCTGTATGATGGAATTTTTTTCCTTGCCTGTTCCAAACTTGATAGCGTCGCTCGATGCATCTGCCTTTTAATCAGGCTGCTAGGTCCCACTTATCATCCTCACACTAGAAGAAATGTGAGCATGATGGATTTTTTCTTAGCACGTGCCTCCCTGATATGAGCTCAATAACGTTGCTCAATATATTTGCCGTTAATAACGATGTCGAGTCCCACATGCCAACCTTTCATTAGAAGAATCGTGTGTATGATGGAATTTTTTCCTTTTCTCCCGCTACCCTGTTCCTAACATGATAGTGCTTCTAGATGCATCAACAGTTTAATCGCAAAGCTGGCCCCACATGTCATCCTCTCATTAGAAGAAACATGTGCATGATGATTTTTTCCTTGGCTCGTGCCTGCCAGATTTGAACTCGATAACGTTACTCGATCTAATTCTTGTTAATGGTACTGCTCGGTCCCACATGTCAGCCTCTCAATAGAAGAATCGTGTGTATGATGGAATTTTTTCCTTCGCTCTCGCTACCCTATTCCGAACATGATTGCGTTGCTAGATGCATCTACAGTTTAATAACGCAGCTAGGCCCCACATGACATCCTCATATTAAACCTGTGGATGATGGATTTTTGCACTCGGTCGTGCCTCCGTGTTAACTTGATAGCGTTGCTCGGCGAATCTGCCGTTGGTCAGGCAGCTTCATCCCACATGTCAGCATCTCATTAGAAGAAACGTCTGCATGTTGGACTTTTTTCTCGCTCACGCCTCCCACTACTAGGAAAAGGGCTATAGGTAATCAGCACATTCGTGGCTCACATGGTTGAAGTTCCCCACGGCTAAAATAGGGTGGCTCACCTATGGGCAGTGCCCTACTAGTAACTAGAACAACCGTGGAGCATATGGGGTATGTGCGCCATAGATGTGTGTGGGCCAGGGTCCTGCCAGCCGCATGCCACATACCCGTAGCGCACACGGGTTAAGTGCGCTATGGTTGTTAGGGATAGCCATAGCGCACACGTGGCAAGTGCGCTACACCTATGTTAAGCCCCCTCTTCTCCTTAAATAGGGAAACACATCTGTGGCGCACTCTGCCATGTGCGCCACAGTTTATTTGAATGCTTGTGGCGCACTAGGGCCATGTGCGCCACGAATGTGTCGACCATTTTCTTTGGCAGCTCCACTTTATGCACATGTGATCATCCACCACCCACACTTCACTTTCCCCTCCTTCTTCCTTAGATCTAGTCGGGATCCTTCTCCTTCCCACGTCAATTTATCCACTCATTCACCATTTTTAGCATGTAGAACTTGCCTTGGATGTTACATACATAATAGAGGAAGCTCTCCGATCTCGCGCGCACCTCCTTTCCATCTTCTCTCGCGATCGGTCTCTCATCTCGGTAAGTTGTCCATGTAAGGATGTGTCATGTGTATATGGATGATATGCTCATATGTATGTAGATGATCGATGCTCATGTGTGTATGGAGAGGATCGATGCTCATGTGTGTGTATATGGAGAGGATCGATGCTCATGCATGTGTGTATATGGAGAGGATCGAGATGCTCATGCATGTATGTATGGACATGATATGTTCATGTGTATGGATCAGTATCTCTCTCTTGTGTTTGTCTGTGAATGAGTTGCCATTTGTTTTGCCAAAATATTGATTCATTTCCATTTTGGAAAGACTTTGGCATTTCGCAAAGGACCTTATTTTAGGATAGGTCATGCCAAAATTTTCTATCGGCCATTGCATGCATGCATTGATTATGTGGTTCTAATAAACTTCTAATTGTACTGTGTACACCGTGCAGGCAAAAATGGTCCTCATAATGAGCGAAGGCATTGTGGCTAGATTTTTGAAATGTGCGACAGCCGACATGATACGAAATAACAAGATGGAGAAAAGATATCCATGTAGAAGATGCAAACTCAACTGGTTGATCGACCCAGATTCCAGGAATCTGCAGGCGCACCTGCTCCGCCATGGTTTCATGGATGTATACACTCGTTGGATAAGTGATGACAAAGACGATGGAGACGGTGAAGGTGGGCAGCATGACGATGATCATCATGGCGAGGACGGGCGAGATGATGAAGAGACCCCGGGAGATGGTGAAGGTGCGGAAGAAGACCGAGATGATGATGATCTAGATGTGGGAGGAGCAGACGGCGATGGAACAACGTCACGCTGGGTGCGGGACCCTTATCTGCAAGAGCTGCTTCTCAAGCAGACGAGTAACGCGAGGGCTGCTGCTCGAGAAAAATCCAAGCTTGCGCAACTTGACAAAGAAGCAGTTACTCCATTGTATGAAGGATGCAGGACCGATGATACACGGTTGAATGTATTGCTCAAGGCTATGGAGATGAAGGCAAAACACAGAAAATCGGCTGTCCTCTCGATCTATCGCACGTTAGATACCACATATGCATCAACGATTGCATCATTTATCAGGGCGAGGACGCGGAGAAAACCACATGTCCGGTGTGCGGCATGAATCGATACAAGAAAGGGAAGAAAGCACCTCGAAAAGTGGTATGGTACTTTCTACCACTCCTCGTCTACACTGCTATTTTGTGGACCCTAAGGAAACGAAGCTCATGCGATGGCATGCAGAAAGTAAGAAGCTAGGAGATGACGATGACCCCGAAAAGGACGAGCTGCTGACGCACCCTTCAGATGCTAGCTAGTGGAATGCATTAGACCTCGAATTCCCAGAATTCGGTGGAGATTCGAGGAACATCAGGCTTGGTGCGAGCACCGATGGACTCAATCCATTCGGTAGCCAGAGCAGCATGCACAGCACTTGGCCCGTGTTTGTATGGATGTACAACCTCACTCCATGGCTGTGCATGAATAAGAAGTACATACAAATTAGTATGATAATACAAGGGCCGAAACAATCTGGTACCCAGATCAATCTGTATCTCGGGCTGTTGAAAGAGGAGCTAGCCATGTTATGGGAATCTTGAGCCAATACTTACGACGCCACGCACAAGATTATTTCACTATGAGGGCCGTGTTGGTCACTACGGTGCAAGAATATCCAGGTTGCGGGTATATCTCGGGGCAGGTTATCCAATGATTCTCCACACGCGTTAGGTGCATGGATAACACAAGCTATCTCCAACTAGATAAAGATATAGGGTCTTCAAAAACCGTGTTCATGGCGCACCGGAGGTGGCTCGGCAAGAATGATCCATGGAGAAAATGTGGAGACCTGTTCGATGGCAAATCCGAGACCCGAGGAATCCCAGAGCGGAGGAGCAGCGAAGAAGTGGAAGAATTGCTAAAAAATGGAAAGATTTTCCTTAGCCTAGAAAGAAGCGAAAGAGGCAGCAAGACAAGCCGCTGCTGAAGGTATGGAAAACAAGGTCTGTTTTCTGGGAGTTTCCATACAGGAAGTTTCTCCGCACGAGTCATAGCCTTGACATCATGCATATCACGAAAAACGTGTGCTAGAGTCTGGTCGCCACCATAATCAACATGCCAGATAGGACGAAAAATGGTCCGAAAGCAAGGCATGACATGATATTCATGGGCATCCGGAAGGAGCTTCTCGGAGGACGCACTACTCCTAATGATCAGGAAGATCATGAGTCGGAGACGACACAAGGTCGTCGGAAGGGTAAAAAGTTCAAGAAGAACGAATATTACTGCCCTACTTCTTGCTTCACTCTAAGCCAGGATGAGATCAAATAGTTTTTCAAGTGCCTTCTAGGAGTCAAATTTTTTTACGGCTACGCGGGCAAGATAAGCAGATACCTAGATGAGGCGAAGCAGAGGTTCAGTGGCATGAAGTCGCACAACTGTGCCTTGCTAATGACACAGGTACTTCCGGTTGCACTAAGAGGGATAATGGACGAGCACGTCCGTGAAACGTTGTTTGGCCTCTGCAAGTTTTTCTACGTCATCTCTAGGAAGTCGATTGGCGTGAATCAGCTCGGGAGGCTACAGGAGGAGATCGTGGTGATACTATGCGAGCTTGATGTCTACTTCCCGTCTACATTCTTCGACATTATGGTGCATCTGCTGGTCCATGTCGTGGAGGACGTCCATGATGGAGTTCGAAAGGATGAATGGACACATCAAAGGATACATTCGCAACAGGTCCTATCCAGATGGAAGCATAGCCAAGGGCTTTCTGGCCGAAGAGTACATCTCTTTCTACACGAATTATCTAGACATCGATAACCCTGTCGGTCTTCCCGTCAACAGGCACCTTGGCAAGCTCGATGGATCTGGTCACCAAGAGGGTCGTTGCGTACTGCATGCAGACTTCGATTGTCGACGCGTAGACTTCGATCGAGGAAACCTCATCGTGCTATAGCATTTAGAACTGGTCGGTCCTTGGGTACAGAAGCACAAAAGGTTAATCGAGAAGAAGTACAATGACCAGGGCATACAGAGGACGTAGGGAGAAATAATCAAAGAGCACAACACATATTTCACGCGTTGGTTTAGGCAGACGCTCCTTGATAATCCCCCGCGATCGCATTCTTCTGACATAGAAAAGATCATATTCACCTTGTCGCAGCGACCCATGCAAAACCTGGTGACCTATCAGGCGTATGATATCAACGGCTACACATTCTACACGGAGGAAAAGGACAACACGTGTGATCATCAGAACTCAGGCGTAACGTTGGAATTCTACACCCATGACAACATGAAGGAAAGATTCTACAGAAGGATCAAGGAGATCTGGGATCTTGAATACTATGGAGAAAAGGTGCCAATGTTCTGTGTCAGACGGGAAAAGAGCGTCGAAAGAGAAGACCGGTATTTCACAACGATGGTTATACCCGAAGCAACCAAATCCAAGGCCGCCGATGCGAACGTGGCCGTGAAAAATGAACCGTGGGTACTAGCTACCAAAGTGGACCATTGTTTTTTTATTATCGACCCGACAAAGCCTAGCCGTGTTGTCGTGAGGAGAGGAAAAATAAACATCATAGGAATGGATGGAGTCGCCAATGAGCAAGAATTCGACCAGTACGGCGATCCAAAGATTGAAGATGACGACGAATACGATGCAGCAACATACATCACAAGAAGAAAAAGGAGAACCCTACCCAAAAAAGGTAGCCCGTTCGAAATAAGAAACATTAAAGTGCCGAGGCTAAATTATCCAATCACGACAAAGAAGGGAAAAAGATTGTAAAACGCTAGCTCAAAAAATATTGTAAAACACGTGGTCGAAAAAGATTGTAATATTCATGGACAAATTATTATAAAATTTAGTTATACTTTGAATCATATTTGTACCACTTTTATGACATATATTATCACTTTTGGGCATTTTTGGAATATTTAAAAGTATTTTAAAAACAAAAAAAAAATTTATAGCATATATCACCACTTTTGGGCATTTTTTGGAACCTGGGTGCTCACAAGTTTAGAATAGAGCAGTGGGCGGAACCAGTGGGATAAGGCAGTGCTAGTGTTAACTAGTGGGGTGGCCGCCCTCTTATCTGACCCATAGCGCAGTTGTCCAGGGTGCGCTACGCCTAAGTGGGTTGGACTAGTCAACTCACCACGTTATCCCTACCCTCCACATCTTCCTCACACACAGATCGAACCATCCCCATCGACGCGCCGCCACTGCCACATCCCATCTGCATCGACGCGCGCCTTGCCAGCCAGGAGGAGGAGGAGGAGGCCACGCCAGGAGAGAAGGAGGAGCATCACCAGCCAAGAGGAGGAGGAGGAGGCCGCCATGCCAGGAGTGGAGTAGGAGCGTCGCCAGCTAGGAGGAGGAGGAGCGTCGCCCGCACACTTGCCTCGCTAGAGGCCTCGCCCGCCTACAGCCCTGCCTCGCCAGCCACCTCGCCCGCGTGCTCGTCCTCGCCCTCGTCTCAGAGGTGAGTCTTCTCCCCTCTCTCCCCTCTCCACTTCTCGGTTGATTCATTGTAGGTTAGACTGAATCTGCAAGCAAATTGAGAGCCATGGCTGAATCATGACTGAATCTGCAAGCAAGCAAGTAAGGAATCATGACTGAATCACTTCCCGTGTAGCTTGTAGTTCATGTAGATTTTTAACCAGATCCAGTGCAAGAAAGAAATCAGAGAGAGAATTTCTGCTTGTAGCTTGTTTCCTTTTCGATTTGAGACCATTTCTCCGCACTGCACTGCAACTGAGACCATTTCTCTGCACTTCAACGGAAAGCAAGAAATCAATAGCCTGTAGAAATCAATAGTTGTCTTCCTAAAGTAAATAAATCAACTCCATTTCTCTGCACTACAACTGAGGTGTTGTTGGGGACACTATATAATGATCTCATATAGTACAACTGTTAGCTAGGATGCTCACTTTTAGCTAGAATTCCATCATGCTCTTCATGTTATTTTTAGGATGCTGACTGTTAACTAGATGGTTATGAAGCTTTTGGGCTATTTAGGAGGACTCTATACCTAATCATTGAACTGTATTTGCGAGTATAGAATTAATAATTGAAGACATATATTACGGGTGTCCTGAGGTTTTCAAATGCTGTATCAGATAAGACCAAATGGTCTTTGAACTTGGGATACGCTTACACAGGCATGTCCTGCTAGAAAAAAACCTTCCAAAGGATAATCACCAATGAAACTGTTTTAATAGTTCAAATAATGACCTCCACCTCAAAAGTTGACTTGTTGCTTCTGTCCAATTCAAGAATAACTACTGCTTTGCCATCAAGTAGTATGCTAGGGATAATCAAAATATTGTGGTTACTTTCTCGGGTAAATCTAAAAGTTCTATTCGTCTGTGTGTCTGTGATTCCTTTCTCAGCTTAGGAAATTCTGTTAAAGTTGTGGTTATCTCTCCATCCAATACCGACAAGTATGATATGCCTTCAACCATGGATGAATAATATCATGTCTACAAAATGTTATTCTCAGTCATGTAGGTCTAACTGTGCAGTTTTTCTCAGTTTAGTTAGTTGCTGTCAAGAAGTAGGTTACTGTTAGCAAGCAGTAGGTTGTGTAGTTGCTGTCAATAAATAGGTTAGTGGCATTTTTTACTACTGTGCAATGCTGTTGTGAATCTCCTGTGCAAAGCTGTGTATACATTGATTTTTTTCTGATGTATACTGTTCTGCAAAGCTACTGTCTATACTGATGTGTATACTTCTATCAATTTTGAAATGGCAAGGCCATGATGGAGGTGTATGATCTGTATGCAGGTGCTTCTATGAAATGAGTCCCGATTTTTGCCGGAATGTTGATTAACTTCCGTTTCGGCAGAAATCGGGCAATCCTAGTTTAAGAAAATTAGCAAAGGTCATGCCGGATTTTTTGGAACTTTATTAGTAACCAATTATTTGTTTTTTATTAGTGCAAAGATGTGTGACAATTAAGAGGCTAGTTGTTCTAAGTGCATCAGCGCTGAAGGAGAACTCAGACCTCCGAATAAACAATTGACATTCTGGGAGGCGGCCTAGCGGCTAGAAGACGATGAAGAATATCATCCTTCGGAGAGCGAGGACGATGAGATGGAAGACACGGAGGAAGAAGATGAAGGAACGGCGGATGATGAAACCACTGGTGGCGGCAAGGGCACGGGGAGTGGTAGCAATCCTCCTAAGAAGAAGCAGAAGGAATGGTGCGCGAACATGGTTGGCACCGTCAGAGAAGAAATTACCGAAGTGAGCCCAACAGGGGTTCCTTTGGAGCCCGACCTTGTCGTCAGAGGGTACGGTGGGAAAGTGGTGGCGATCACCCAGAAAACCATCTCGATCAACACCGAGAATCTCCGGCGTAAAGATAATGGCCACTTGCGCACACTCCTCTTCAAGAAGCTGCACGCAAGATACAAGTTCCCCACTGAGTACCGGAACACAAATTATCATGGGAATGTAGTAAAAAAATCCGCTCTCACAAAGATGAGCACCGCCTAGGCCAACTGGAGAACCCGGATAAGGAAGAAGATCTATAAAGAAGGCAAAAGTCTCGAGGAGATCCAGAAGATTGACCCGCAGATCACTGAAGATCATTTCTAGGAGTTCAAGGAGAGGTGTGAATCCGAAAGAGCCCTGGCCAAGAGTAATCGGTGAAATGTGCTTCAGGCGATGAATATAGGTCATCACCATCTCGTATCTGGTGGATACAGAACCATGGAGGCCAAATGGGATAAGGAGGACGAAGAGTATAGAGCTAAGGGGATAGCTAACCCCTTTGCGAAATTCAAAATGGGCAACTTCGAAACTTCATCATGGCCCGTTACCATGTGGACCCAAAAAACAAACAACTCACCGCGGATCCTACAGTGAAGGAATTCGAGGAAATTGTGGTAAGTAATTTAATTACCATGGATCAACTCGATTGCATTCTAATCGATGAAGTCTGGTTTCTAAACGGTTCACTGTTAATTCTTTTGCAAGAGGAGGAAATTGTTGCTAGTCATGGATCCCAGGGTTCCTCATCCCATGGGTCGACGGCGGCCACCCGGGGGGATAACCCTTTTAACAGGGCGATGAACCGGGCTAAGAAAATAGAGCCGGTTAAAAAGCCGTTGTTGGATGGACGTTGGGCCGGCCTCAGCGGTAAGAATTGGGTGGATCATTTTGGTCCATCGCCAAGGAAGTGTGTGGCGCCGTCGGGAAGAAGCGAGGAGGAAAACCGCGAGGTTCAAGAACTTAAGGAACAAGTGGTGCGGATCCCGCAGATTGTCCAAGACACTCGAACAACGCGACACCGACGAATCAGGCGAATTATGTTTTCGTGACTCCGCCCGCTAGCACCACCGCGCCGGAACTGTTGGTGACTCCCCCTGCCATCACCGTGGCGCCGGACATGTTGGTGACCCCCCTGCCATCGTCGCGGCAACACCGGAGCTCTAAGCACCTGGTAGGGAGAATACAACGGCAGTCGGCACCGCTCCATCAAGCATCCCATCCGTCTCTTGCACACCTGTCGTCGTATGCGGTGCCTCGACATTAGCCGATCTCGATGCCATCACGGTAAACAAATTGCTTTACCACCTTTCACACCATCTATTACTCTTATGGCATCTCTCTGACGACGACGTACATGTTTTCCGCAGACGGATGTTCCTTGCACTCTCTTATGATACGTGAACAACGAGTTGAGGGATGTTGCCAAGGGTACCATCGTTCAACCCTTGCAGCATATGTTCCACTCAAGGCCGATGCCAGATAGCATGGACAGGGTTAAAATTAGTCGGGTGCTACGGGGCTGTGACGACCTGGAACCTCCCATTCAACCCCCAGTAGCGGATGAAGAAGAGCCGGCTGTCCTTAGAAGTTGCTTCGGCTTATTCTTTCAATTGCCAAAGAGCATAATCCGTTTGGAGACGGCGGGGGCCATCACGCCACAGACAACAACACCGCCTGTTGTGCCAGCGACAAGCGGTGGCAAGGCCCCCTTATCTCCCTAGTCGTCACCTCCACGCGGTGGGTCGGATGATCATGTGATGATATGCACATGGCGCAGGATCCGGCCAAGGATGACGAAGACTGGAATGATCACTTCTTCAACACTCAGTTTAGCAACGAAGACCCAGCTGGTGGCCCCACAGAGAAACCCACTATCACGAAGCGTCTGTTTGGTTCTCAGGAGACGCCTCTAGCTTGCGCCTTCACCGAGCCAGATGATACAACCAACCAACCCTTTATTCTATGCCCTGACACACTACATAGGCAGCCGGTGCTCAGATTGCGGTGCCTGTCCGCTCTCCAAAAGGAAAAAAGGCCAGGAAAAGAAAATCTAGCAGCTCGAGCCAGCCGGTGGCGTCAACAAGACCCGAGGGTATTATGTGGAGGATTCATGTGGTGGGTGAGCCCATGATACCTAAGAATTTGAGGAGGCTCGGTAGTTCGGAACTAAAGAGTGTGCATGACGGTGTGCTGACGATAGAGACACGCCTTCTGGCGGAGAACGATCCCTCCCACTCGGTATTCGTGGTTAAGGTGCCACCAGGCTTGGGATTCGTCCACAATGCCCCTGTGGATCTGTTCTTCCTGCGGTTTGACGACATCTTCAATATGTTCCACCTATACCCGCTGCACTATACCATGGTCCGCATGTTTTCTCTCAGCCTGGCCTTATAGATCATTGGACAGAACACACCGGGAATCACTATAGTGGACCCCTACTACATGTGTGATGGCTGCTTGGGAAGCGCCACTGAACGAAGTATCATGGCCTCATACCTAAAAATAATCTTCATGGTGAACAAGACAAAGGAATATATTCTCGTTCCTTACTTTCCCGAGTAAGTCGTTATTCACTCGCCACCATCGATTGGCTTTATTAGATTATCATCATTCTTTTTCCAACACATTCCATTTGATTTTTTTGCGCAGAGATGAACACTGCATGCTCATCTCCTTATCGCCGAAGCATTCGCACGCCACGTATTTCGACTCGGGGAGTCTATAAAAGAAGAAAAACTATGACAAGATCAAGAAAGTTCTGGATGATGCTCTCACTGGCTATGCCTCGACGGCAGGCACCACCTTCGTGCGTATGAAGGTCAAGTCCGGTAGGAACGTCTTCAACCACGTAATGGAGTTCCCCTGCGTGAAGTAGTCTGAAAGCAGTAAGAAGGAAGACTACTACGCACTCCATCACATGAGGGCGTTCCTACTAGACCAGCAGAAGTCTACGCTGCCAGATCATCTCAAACAGTGGGCCTAAGCCAAGGCCAAGATCACTGATTCAGATATTAGACAAGAGATGTATCGCATGCAGTTTGGGCCAATCATCTTTCGTGATGTCATGACTTCGGGGGGGGGGGGGATCTTCTACGGATGAAATATTCCGAATAACCGTGACATAGAAGATCGCCTAGAGATACAGGGTGACTATAGGAAGTTCATGACGAGACAAGGCGTCCTCCCATTCCCTGAGCTGAGCCAGAAGGCTTGATGTTGTCCTAGTTGTAGTTCCAAACTATAGAAGACCTTTGTGTGTGTGTGTGAACAAGTGTACATGCTACTACTTATCTTATTAGGTTTATGAATCATCGCTTACTTCTTTTGGTTATTATTATTGTATATGAATCAATGCTTGGTCTTTTTGCTTACTCTTTGGTCCTTTGCTCACTTTGGTCCTTCTTTTTTCCTTACTTTATTAGTCTTTTTTTGATAATGCCGATGATTGAAATGACGTGTAACACTATATATATGAATGTGCTACGACGGGATTGTGAGCCTTGTGATATGCACAAGTCCAGGTCTTGTGCATCCTAGTTGGCTCACCGTTCCGTCATAGTATATTCCTGTGTCCAACGACCTATGTAAATATATATGAGGCATTCTTTTTGAGTTATTTTGGTCTTTCTCGAGAGTAATGCCAATGATTGAAATGACGTGGCACAATATATATGTCAATGTGCTACGACGGGATAGTTAGCCTTGTGATATGCACAAATCCAGGTGTTGTGTATCCTACTTGGCTGACTGTTCCATCGTAGCATATTCCTGTGTCCAACGACCTAGTTATATATGAGGCATTCTTTTTTAGTTACTTTGGTATTTTTCGAGAATGCCGATGATTGAAATGTCGTGGCACACTATATTCTGAATGTGTTGCGATGGGATTGTCCGCCTTGTGATATGCACAGGTCCAGGTATTGTGCATCCTACTTGGCGGACAGTTCCATCATAGCATATTCCTGTGTCGAACAACCTAGTTATATATGAGCCATGCCTTTTGAGTTACTTTGGTATTTTTAAGTTGGGAGTACTTTATATAAGTGTATATTCATATGTGACTTTAATTATACATGTTTTTTTAATCACCGGTTAATTAATATTGTCAAGTTGTAGATGACGTTGTACGTCGTGTACAAGGGACGGGTTCCCAAAGTCTACGATGATTGGGAAGACTGCCTGAGATAGGTGCACTATTTCAGTAGCAATAGCTACAAAGGGTACAACACTATGGCGGAGGCGGAAGCTAGATACACGCGCTATCTAGCGGGAGTTAGTACGAGGAACGGGATGAAGACCTACACCTTCGTCGCGGTGATGCTTATCGTCTTTGGTTATTTATCCCGCACTTGTTTCTAGCTAGTTTAGATGTCTATGCGAGCTTCCGAGCTCTAACTTGTTCGAGACACGCATGTATTCGCATGTCACCAACTACTTTGTAACTTGATCGAAACAATGTAACTTATACGATGTATTCATATATGGGACTAATCTATATGTATTTGTTTCAATCTTTTTTTTGCAAATTGTGTATTTATATATATAATTGTATATCTTATATCTGTGTGCGTATATCTGCCTGTAATATTTTATATAATCTGTATTGTATATCATCTGGCTCTGAAATTAAAAAAACAAAAAACGCCCGTGGCGCACATGGCATAGATTTAGTGGCGCATTGTAACTAAAGATCACATGCGTAGATTAGTGGCGCACTGCAATGTGCGCCAGAGAAGATCTTGCCTGTAGCGCACCTGCCTTACTAGTCGTGGCGCACTTGCAGGTGCGCTACGCCTATCTTGACATAACCATAGCGCACCAGGCAGTGCTCTATGGGTAGGAGATAGACGCAACGTGAGGCTAGTGCGCCACGGATGCCCTTTTCAGGTGCACCACCAATGGCCATTTTCCTATTAGTGTCCCTGTTTTGAACTTGGCGACGTTGATCGATGCAGAACAAGGTCTTGCTGGTGGGTCCCATGTGTTATCCTCTCTGTAAATGAAACATGCTAAGATGGACATTTTTTCGGCCGCCTCCGTTGTTCTGACCTTGGTCCGTTGTTGGGTCCTAGATGTCAGCCTGCTCTATGCATGACACATGTCTAGGCTAGGTCCCAGATATCAGCCTCCGTTTAAAAGAAACTTGTGTATATTACCTTGGCAACATTGTTAGATGCAGAAGCAGTTTATCTGGGCCCTAGGTATCATTTTTAAAAAAAATTGTTACTCAATATCCATTGTTGGGTCCCACATGTCAGCCTCAATATCCATTACTCAATAGGGTTGCTCGACGAATCTGCCGTTTGGTCATGCTGTCGGGTCCCACATGACAGCCTCTCATTAGAAGAAACGTGAGCATGTTGCACTTTTTTCTCGCTCGCGCCTCCCTGTTTCTAACTTTCCAATGTTGCTAGATGGATCAGCTACATAAGGTCTCGCTCATGGGTCCCACATGTCAGTTTCTCTGTAAATGAAATGTGTGTATGATGGACTTTTCTTTCGGCTGCCTCCGCTATTTTGACATTGGCAACATTGCTCGATGCGACAGCCATGTATGGTATTGCTACTGGGGGCCCATTGACAGCCTCTTTGTAGAAGTATTTACTTTTTTTCAAACCTGACCATTAAATTCGATGGACACTACACGATGGTGGGTTCGTGATGTCCGCCTCTCTGCAATGCGAATTGCTAGAAGAAGATGTAAACCGAAGATATATATATCTATATTAATGCACCGGGGATTCGAACTAAAGTCGTTCATCAAATTAAATTGACATAAACTGAGTGTGTTACTGCTACAACAAAGATAATCGTAGAAAAGATAATATTAAACGTTTATTAGTACTACACCTTATATATTAGTCTTCTTAAAAATATTTTGTGTCCATGTATATCTATTTTAAAATATAAAAGGGCATCGCTCCTGGCATCTCAATTTATAAAATTCACATGATGGAGTAGTTTCTTAAAAATATTGGTAGACAATTTTTTTAATTCTAAATTAAAAATAAAAATAATTTGTCTATTCTACATGCGCTATACTCCATGGGCTCCTTCATCGAATTTCACTTGGCTATTCTTAGCAGTGTCCCCTAAATGGCTAAATTAAAATGTTCAGGGCTATGCTGCATGGTCCTTTCTATAATTTCACTAGGTTGTGCTCAGCATTTCCCTAACCCCTAAAGGGCGAATTAAAATATTCTGGGCTAAACATGGGCCGAATGGGCAACCTTGCCTCTCATCTACTCGGCGGGACTCGAAACAAAGACCTCACTAAGGGAGGGGAAAATATTATTAAAACAAAAAAATGGAGGGCGAAAACAAACAAGGGATGAGGAAAAAGGGATAATTATTTAAAAAATATATTCTTGTGAAAAACCTAAGTATGAGGGACACACACTCCGCCTGGGGCAAAACTGGACTGATATCCAAATGACAAATCATGTTGTATCTTTACCCATCTCATCTATGTACAAAACACATCCAACGATTCTGATGACAGAAAGGCAAAAGCTCTATGGCAAATAGCCAGGAAGCAACGACGCAACTTTTGACAGATTTAGTAGCATTTGAAAGATTCAGCAGTACATAATAAGATAGAAAAATATCGACAGATTCTCGGTTCATATTTAGAAGAGGATTCAGCAGCATTTCAAAGTGACCGTTTCACCAAAATAGACCTGAAATTAAATAGCAGTCTAGAGAGAATTAAATTCTTCTTTCAGCCCTACAAAATATTTTAGTAATAGTAAGGACAGAACATTTGTCAGATTCAGTAGCATTCGAAAGATTCAGTAGTACATAATAAGGGAAAAATAACGACAGATTCCTACTTCATAATCAGCAGCACTTGACATATTCATAAGCATTTCAAAGTGACTGATTCAGCAGTACATAGACAATGAGGCAAAATAATTAGCAGATTCAGCAATGTTGATATTGAAATTCAATAGTTGTAGAAAGGCCATGATTATAAAGACAAGTGAGACCATATTCTACACTCAAATGATCAGGCCACACATATATTTATAAGATCGAGTACATGAAAGAGAGGGGTGTACTTAGACCGCCTCTATATAGAACAGTTGCAATCTAAACCGAACATGCACCAACTTAATACATCTATGATTCATATTGTTCCTCCAATGATGGGTCATGGGTGATAACCTACACATCTAATCACCTTCTCGTAACAATGTTTATCAAATAAAATTACTTTCAAGGATCTAGTGGTAA
This sequence comes from Avena sativa, assembly GCA_916181665.1. Lineage (NCBI taxonomy): Eukaryota > Viridiplantae > Streptophyta > Magnoliopsida > Poales > Poaceae > Avena > Avena sativa. The sequence continues at coordinate 203,999,072 of OV702281.1, read as the reverse complement.
GCTTCTTGAATACCATGAGCTGCCCTTTCTTCAAAGCATGCGTGTTGGCAAAATCTGGCCATCCTATGTCCATGAAAATGTTTCCATCTTCCTCCATTAGGTGGACATCCCAGATGCAGGCAGTGGAGGTCTTCAACTTGATGGTCGGAGGAGACTCACCCACAAAACAAGGTAAAAATAAACTAGGGATGGCAAGCATATTTAACCCGAATTCACTCAGCACGTTGGCGAAGTAGTTAGTGGTTTTCTCCCAGTGGGCGTACCCAGCCTGCTTCATTGGCCTCTGCATTGGGCTGGCAGCAGAGTTATCTCTTGTCTTCTTCCATGGTGAGCTCTGTCCAACCTTGAGCTTCTTGCTTGAACACTACAGAAAATTTTTCCTCAATCTATGAATGTCACTACAAGAAATGTTTTCTTCTGCAACGACTGGGCTCGTCGGTCTTGGTAGAAGGCGCGTCTTTCGCGACGAAAATCTCAGCTCGACCATAGCGGATGCAAAACTTTTTTCGGTTTCACGCCCTCTACTACAACGAAAATGCTAAAAACATGGATGAAGCTCGAAGAGCGCGTGGCGGAAGTAAGATCTCCACTTGCTGCTGGGTCCCACATGTCTTCCTCACATTAGAGGAATCGTGTGTATGATGGAATTTTTTCCCTCCCTATTCCGAACATGATAGCGTCGCTCAATGCAAATGCCATTTAATCAAGCTGCTAGGTCCCACATGTCATCCTCGCACTAGAAGAAACGTGTGCATGATGGATTCTTTTTCCTTGGACCGTACCTCCCTAATATGAACTCAATAATGTTCCTCGATATCATGATGCTGGGTCCTACATGCCAGCCTCTCATTACAAGAATCGTGTGTATGATGGAATTTTTTCCTTTGGTCCCGCTATCCTATTCCAAAGTTGATAGCGCAGCTAGATGCATCTATAGTTTAATCACGCAGCTGGGCCCCACATGTCATTCTTACAGGAGAAGAAACATGTCCATGATGATTTTTTTCCTTGGCTCGTGCCTCCCTGATTTGAACTCGATAACATTCCTTGATTTATCTGCCGTTAATCGCGATGATGGGTTCCACATGCCAGCCTCTCATTATAAGAATCGTGTGTATGATGGAATTTTTACCTTCGGTCCTGCTACCCTGTTACGAACTTGATTATGCTGCTAGATGCATCTACCGTTTATTCACGCAGCTGGGCCCACATGTCATCCCTCATTACAAGAAACATGTGTATGATGGATTTTTTGCCTCGGTCGTGCCTCTGTGTTAACTTGATAGTGTTGCTCGCTGCATCAGCCGTTTATTCAGGATGGTGGGTCCCATATTTCAGCATCTCACTAGAAGAATTGTGTCCATATAATTAAATTTTTTCTTCTCTAGCGCTACCCTGTTCCTAACTAGATAGCGTTGCTCGACGAATCTGCCGTTTGTTCAAGCTGCTGGATCCCACATGAAAGCATCTCATTAGAAGAACGTGTGTGTTTTGGACTTTTTGTCTTGATCGCGCCTCCGTATTTCGAACTTGGCAACGTTGCTCGATGCATCAGTCGTTTATACAGGCTGCTGGGTCCCACATGTCAGCATCTCATTACAAAGAAATGTGTGCATGCTGGATTTTTTTCATGCTTGCGCCTCCGTGTTTCGAACTTGGCAACATTGCTCGATACATTGGTCGTTTATACAAGCTCATGGGTCCGCCATGTCAGCCTCTCAGTACAAGAAACGTGTACATGCTGGACTTTTTACTTGCTCGCGCCTCCCTGTTTGGAACTTGACAACGTTGTTCGATTCCTGATCTGTATTAGATCTCGCTGGTGGGTCCCACATGCCAACCTCCTCTATAGAGGTCACATGTGTATGTTGGAAATTTTTTTCGGTTGTGCCCCTGTTTTGAGCTTGGTAACGTTGTCGGGTCTCAGATATCATCCTTCTTTGTGCAAAAAACGTGTATGCTAGAAATTATATGTATATTGATAAACATAGGATTTCAATCAAACTGAAGACTTAAACAAATGGAAACTACATGCGCTTCAACTATGCTAGAACCAACTATGATACTCCTAAAATATTAGGTTTAGATAGGTTGAAATCACTTAAAATGAAAAGACAGTGATCCTAAGGATTGCCATAAAAAACGCTACATGGTTTGTATAAATAAAAATTGGGTAGGCAAAGCTTGAACTATACTTTATCAGAATGGAACGAAAAATGCTAAATTAAGAAGATTTTGGGCGATACAAAAAAAATTGGGGTCCAATCTTGTGAATAAATGGGCTTATTTTCATGGGCTTCTTCAGTGTGCTTCATGCTTAAAAAAGTAACAATGTGTTGAGGATTGCCGGCCCACGGTTAACCTGACCCCAAAATGGATAAATTAGCGAGATTTTTGGCCAGAGTTGGGTCGAAAGTACTATTTTCTAACAAGCTCCTCACTGAATTTGCATTATTTTGGGTCGGACTTCGGTCGAATGTCTAATATTTTCGGTTGCTCCTTAGTGAAAATTCAATATAGTTGGTAAAATGTACTGGGGTTTGGCAGCTCTGCTCACCACCAAGAGGATAATTAAGGGAAGATTTGTTTTGAAACAAGGTTATGGAATGTTTTTGTCCGAAGTGGGTTTGAAAAATTAATTTCCATAGGCTGATTAGTAAAAATACATTGTACTGAAGGTCGATGGTCCACCTGACCTGGCTGTACCAACGCGGCATCGAAAAGAATGAACTTGAAATGTGAGAAAATTGAATGATATTTTAATACTTGATATGACCTAGCTAGCAAAGAACTTTGGCAGCATAGGATTTAAACATGGAAAGTACTAGAGGGAATTTGACTGATTGACATAAAATCGTGTCATCTTCAAGTCTTACAACGCAGGATCATCCTTTCAGGAAAGGTCATATTTCGAGATGGTTTGGGTGGCTTTGAAACTGCCCAATCGATTTGATATACTTAAAGCCATGTAATCATGCCATTTAAACTATAGGTGATAGAGACACAATGGCCTTGACTTGCCTAGCTTCTGACAGCTCGGGTAAGCACCAGCTTATACTGATCAATCGAAGTTGTATGCTTCAGTATGATCAAATTAATACATGCCGCAATTAGCGACAACATGTGGCACTGTCATCATGCAAAAAGGCAAATAATTCACACTTTTATTTCACAGTTTCGAACACAACAAATACAACCAGTTTGTACACTAGCACATCACATTACAATGTCAGCACATCAGAGCTTGCCTTGTTCATTTCACATACACTAACAAAGTTTGCATAAGCAATTTCTTTTTAGAAAATTGCATAAACCTTTTTTTTCCTGCTTTAGCGTACCGAGCCTAGATCAATTACTTCCTAGTTAAAGCCTGTTTCCTCGCTGCGGTGACTAACTTTTCTGCGCAGAAGGAATATTCCTCTGAAAACACAAAGCTATACAGTAAGAGTACTGATAAATATAGTACAGAAATGACACTGCGAGATTAGCACCACTACATGGATTATAACGTGGAAGGCAATACTAATTACAAAAGCATGTTAGGGCTCATATAATTTGATTCAAACTAGCCAATAAAACCAGTGTACTAACAGTCAACTGTTGAACCATTACACAAAAAAGATGACACAGTGATACACGATAAAGATGCACAACTTAGTCTAGAAACGGAACAACGAGCCTACCACACCTAAACTAGGCCTAAACCAAATTGCCACATGTTTCACACTGTTCCAACCATATTTGGGATGGCTGATAACTGCCCCAGGCTCACCTTCAGTCGCCTGGAGGTTGCAATGTTTAATCTGAGGGAATTCTATTCCACGAAGCCTCATGTATGTTGTGTTCACATAGTTTTTTCTTACAAATGGGAACAATGTTCCATCAGGAGCCTAGCATTCGTGTTTCTTCATTATCTTTTCAATTATTGGATAAATGAGACCAAGAAAAATTGAGTTGTCACCCAGACTGTTAACCTTCTTCCAAATGATGACCCCTGCAGGCCCAGTATAGCTAGGATCGTGTTCAAAATCGTAGACACGAGCGGATGGATATAGGCGTAAGTTAGTCCCATTTTGAGAATGGGGAATGACTTCAGCCTCTTCGCCATGGGCAACCCCCATGCCATATGCCTTAGTTATGATCATCAAGCATTCGCTGTCAGCCAATCGAGCGAGGAACCACATGCCTGGCCAATTATTAGGAATAGGTGCTGTGATTACAAATAGCAGCTCCTTGTTTCCTACAATATCCGAATTGGAGACAAAAAAAGTGTGTTACTGGCATACCTATTCTAACACCAGCATTATTCAATGTTCATGATAATAGTGTGAATAGGAAAATCCTAATTAGTAATTGATTTTGCTTATTCTACTTCTTACATATCTTACTTTCCTAGTTGTTGTATGTTTTAAAAGAGGGACCGATCATTCAGTTATATTAAAAATGAGGGACTCTTAGAATCACATGAACACATGAATGAGAAAAATGATGGCAGCGCCACTTTTTATTGATATAAAGGCATGTCTACTTGAATCCTATAGGAATTGATACCTACAGGGTTTTGGATGAAGTGTAGTGTTTGATTGCATAGAAAATCCGAAGGAATTGTACAAAGAGGTTGGAGTGGATGGAAATTTTCCTCCAAAATTGAGTACAAATCATTTGAAGGAATTCATAAGGATCCAAATCCTACAAAAATCCTACGCTAATCCAAAGGAAAACATTGGTGTCCTAAAAAAATCCTATATGATGCCTACAATCTGAGGAGGGCCTAAAAGTACAAACAAATCAAGAAATCCGGCTTCAGTATGTTGGCCTCAAATTTTAGATGATGGTTAATACTTTTCATATTCTGAAATGAACGAATGTACTAGTGCAGGGACGTTGTCATACACTATATTTTTGAAAGATTTATTACTGGTACTAATTCATTAGTTTAAACTATTTATCCATATTTTTTAGGACATAAAGGATGTGATCATTCCGTCATATGAAAGGTAAAACATAAGCAAGGTAGTTAAAGAACAAGTTTAGTAAATCACTCACAATGTATCATGGAACTAGAATTACCTTCCAATGTGGGATCCCAGCAGTAGGTGTAGCCTTCACCTGCTATCGCAAAAATGAGGCCATCGTCTTCAATGACATCATCGTATTGTCGCCTTCCATGACCTAAATGGTCCATACATATCCAAAATTTGTTATCGCCTTCCAGGTAAGCGATTTCACTGTCGAATAATGCTAGGAGCTTGCAGTTCGTGTAACCCCCAACTTCTGTGGGCACTCTACAGATTACAATATTCAGCAGGTCAAGACATCCATCCCACGACTTTTTGTACTTTTTTCCATAGATGTGGATTCGCCAAAAAAATTAAAATATGCATGATTATAGAAAAGAGTACAGGTAAGTGTGGGAACCCTAGCTGGCTAGTAGCATTACCTATTATATATTGGTAATGACTTGCACTCAATGCCACAAGTATCCATCGATGGAAGGTTGATTACACGATAGGTGTAGATGTTTGCTAGGAACCAGGCCACGCTCGGGTCCACGACGGTGAGCAAGCCGCCGTTCATGCCCACCCAGAATTTTTATTGCATGAAGGGCAGGATGGCGGTGCGCCGAGGATGGTCGAGGGGCACCACGTCGTACACCGTGTCATGTAGGCGATTTACCATCATCTCGTCATAGTTCACGTCCAACCAATGAGCAGGCTGAGGCATGAGTAGGAAGGGTTCATTCCAATGGTCCAAAGTCCATTTCGTACCTTCATGGTTGCCGATATGATCATACATCATCTTGCAGCATGTGGCTGGCCTAACATTGCTAGAAATGTCTAGACGCTGAACGATGAGATCGACAACGTCCGCTCTGAGTTGATCACACTTGCATCGCCCGCTGAGCTTCGAATCGGCCATCACGGCCAGATGGATTTAGGCGGAGTAGGAAGATGCATGTGCGATTGGGGTTTTCTGGAGGAGGAGGAGGGGGAGCATTATGCAAGAAACGGTTGAGAAGAGAGAGCGTGGGGGAGATCGTGGGCGGTGTGGGCATGAGGACTGGGGACTGGGGAAGAAGATGGAGAGGCAAACAAAAAATGAGAGGAGGGAGATTTTACTTGCTTGCTCTATCAACAGTAGCATCGAGGACGTCACCGCTACCTAGAATTTACTGTAAGTTAGACTAGCATGCCATAGAGCTACTCCTACATATCAGAGGTGCAGTATGGTCTAGTAACATCAGTTTGACCTAAGGGTTTTCTTTTTACAGATTTTGTTTCAACATAGTATTTTTAACGAAAAATAGGAGGACGAACTACTACTAGTAGTAGTAGACGCGACATGGATATATGTACTTTCACCTTGTTCCCCTACATGCAGAAGTCGTAGTACAAGGACTTAAAATATATATACCGGATACAATGCACATACGGGTGTGTCCGTGGTAATTTTTGCATGTTGCATGTATTCATACATACATGGAATTACACGTGTCCAGCATGCAACCGCGCAGAAAAATGAGAGACGTGTGCTACGTGCATGGACACAAGATTTAACGGGCATGCCATTAAATCAAGGATATGCGTGTCCTGTTTAGATCGGCCCCACTTGCCAGTGAGAACCTGCATGTATCATGCGCTCGGAGCCCCTAGAGACGTCCACGACGGAAATTACAATTTGCCACTAGTTGCACCCGCAAGTATTTTTTGCATGTCACACTACCAAGTTCTACATAAAATGTGAAATAAATCATGAACATATCATATATAGTTCGTCTGTGAATTTTTAGACCAAAATATTATATGGTTGGGACACCATAAAATTAACAAATGAACCCAAGATATCGTTCGATTAGGTTTTTTCCTTTTTACACAGGTCACGTAAGATCATATTATAGGAACGGGTATTGTAGATGCACGAGAAACAATATATCCAATGTTCCTTATTTGTTTCACATTTTTTGAGAACTCGAAAGTGCAACAAATAATAAAGTGGTGCGGGCGCAACAAGTTGCAGAATAATCGACACGCAATAACGAAAGCTATGCCTTGTATACAAAAAGAGTTTAATCAAATTTCACGCCCTTACAGTTACATTGTGGAAAATGAGCGGTTTGAGTACAATAAGTTAACAGCTCAGGGCCATGCTATACAAATGAGACGAAAAAAATAATTCAAGATACGCAAATCCCTATTACATATGATCGCTACGTTCAGCCCAATTTACTTGAACTGTTAATTATGTCGATTGCAATCCTTCGTGTTGGCCAAGCTTGGGACGAACCACAATGGAGTATGCCGCCAATTCTAGCCAATGTTTGTTGAGAAACCAACATCGTCATCCTGAGCGTTCATACTAAAGCGGCATATTTTAGGACGAGAATTAAATCCATCGAGGCTAACTGCATGTGGCGAGGTGTATACACAGTTTCTCCTTGTTAGATCTCAAGGGACAAGTCATGCGGTGCCAAATGGAATAGTAATTAGATAGTTCAATCCAAGGACGATAGAAAATTCTCCAAGGTTAAAAACCCGCCGCCATTGCCTCGGTCAAAGTAACCTACTAGTGTCAATCGAGAAAACATGGCAGAAAAACCCAGTAGAATAGGTGTGAATAGTGTGTCCGTGATGATAAGAAACATTATCAGGGACGGGATAACCACCATGAGTACTATCATACATCCTATCACTAAAACCCTCAGTATTAATCAAAATAAGGCTACCATCATCAGAAGATCTTGCTAAGCACCACAGATCAGGATTGTACTCACGATTACCGTAAAAATCATGTGGCCCCAGAAGATGCATAGGACCTTGCAACGAAAGAACATTTAGAGGTCAGTTCAGCAAAATTAGAATGATGAAGCTAAAAAACTTAAGTATGAAAATTTTACCCCATGCCCGAGGATCCCATGGATAAACATTGCCAATCTTAGTTACGGCATAAACAACTCACTTGTGGATAATTGCATCGCAGTAAGTGAACATGCTAAACTAGTTCTCAAGAACCATCCAGATACCATGAGGACCATCAAAGAAGGTAATTACAATGTCAAAGATGGCCAGCACAGAGAAATCCTTATAGTTCCCAGCAGCTCTGGGAACTCGGCAAATGGCTATCTTTAGTAGATTAGTTGGCTGCCAGCGGACCCAAACTTAAGTACCTTGGAGGTGGCCTCAAAGTCGAAGATTTCTGGTAGACGAATCCGGCGACGAGTGAACACATTCATAAGCTCCTAGTTCCAGGCGAGGCCAACAATGGCAATCAAATCTCCATTCACGCCTTCCCACTTCATACCCTCATAGTCTGGCATCACAGCATCAGAGGAGGACCTGTCCAGCGATGTCAGCTCGCACAAGGTCTAGCTGAACTTCTGTCGTGGCTTCTGCTTGCCCCTGCCGGAATAGTAGCTTCCCCTGTAAAACTGCTTCTTGCGATTATCGCGGTTGAAGACATAGTACTCACAGGGTAGCTTAGTTCGGTGAGAGTAAAGAACACATGGCAAACCAGATGGATGAGATTTCACTAGGGATGCACTATGTGTTACTGAGTAGAGATAACGTTTGCAGCAGGCAACGAGGCTCGCGGCAGTGATGACGTCCCATCTGGCTGAGATTTCTTCAAGGGGGCCATAGGCAAACACCCTATAAGTGTCACTGTCCTCGATCGATTGGGACATTGCGAGGAATAGATCGAGCAATTGGGGGATGATGGTATTTGGTTTTGATTGGGGTTTTGGAGGAGAGAGCGAGCGGTAGCTGGAAGGGAGACACGGCAAACAGTCTATCAAACTGGTCACCAAAGCCGATCCTAAAGCGGCATGGAGGCGTTGGTGGGTTATTGTATTGGTGTGCGTGTAAAATACCAATTTCGGCAACCCTGAATTGTTTTCCAAAAGGAAAAAATCAGGGGAACAAAAACTTTTCTCGCTAAGTATTGCAACGCTTGCTTACTTGTTTGCTTGTGTTCATGCAACTAATTATGTATTAGGAGAAATACTTCTTATCTCAACACTATTTGACAAGATCTATTTTACAAAAGAGATATCTTGGCTCATCTTTCATATTCTCAAATGTTCTGGCATTTGACAAAACAAAATATTTTATTAGTTTGTTAACAAAACTATGGAGGCCTACATATAATATCCTTATGTTTTCAAGACAGAACCTTCAACTACTCTTATCTCTAGGTTTTCCAAAACCTTTTCGAAAAACATCTTCACTCCAATCTTGGTAGAAATACCAAGAGGTCCATATCTTACTTCAAAGCACAACCAATTCAAAATACCCATCCTTACCTCAAGATAGGCTTGATGGTAACCTTAGTAGTAGTTGGATAAGTTTGATTAGATGAATTACTTTGATCTGCTAGTGTGATGAATTTTCTTCTTAGGAAGTAGCATGACCCGCCCTAGGAGCTCATATCTTAGTATTAGATCAATGCTTGAGATCTCACAATCTTAAACCAAGCCATCTAAGCTGGATCTATCCTAAGTGACCCTCTCATCCCTTACTCAGATCAATCAAAGGATATTCCCTTTTGATAATTTCCAAACTCTATGAAGACCAGGTCTAAGCATGGATCCTCTCTACTCAATCAACCAGTCAACATCATCTACTTGATCATCACTTTGGAGCCTAGAATCACCTCAAAATCCTTTCCACTTATACTCTAGTCAAAATCCACAAATCTTCCAAATTTGGCCAAGTCTGGAATTCTTATCTAGATTCAATCTTTGGATGTTCCCCTAATCTAATATGTGTGCATTTTTTGAAATGTACTTGAACCATCTTGTAGTACATCATTAGTACTACCAAAGCCCACTCTTTCCTTTGTATAAACCATTCCAGTTCCCACTCATCCATTATGGTTTTGTAGTCAAGATAATAATCTTTTCTGCAACTCTTATCATCTTGCCTACTTTGGCAGAAGCTCACATACATATGCTACCTCCCGTTAACCAAATACTTGCATGGTTATGATCTACTAACCATGGTCTATTAATCTAAACTTCACTTGTTTCCATTGGCGCCTGGTGCTTCTTAAACTCACATGGTTTATAAGGCATCATGACCTATCTACTATGGCAGCCTCAAATACATTGAAACCCAAATCATTCTTACATGATCATCTATATAACTTATTCTATCTATCCATCTATCCCTTGTTTGAGCTCTGAGCTCCCTAATCCAACCATGTTTAGGTGGCATAAAAATATCAAAACCCTAGATTCCCCCAAATCTAGTTTCTTCCATTCTCACCATAATTATTCAAAACCCAACTTGCAAATGATGGGTAAATCAATTTTACATCATCTATCTTGGATATGATAATTCCCTAAATATTTCCCATAATTATTTGGATCCTAAAAATATTTAAATTCCACTTTTGGCAAAACCCTAGAATCTTTGGCTATAAAGGCAAGTTTGTTTTTATCCAAATCACTTTGCCAAATTGTACATTTGAGTTCTATATATCATACCCTATCTTCTAAACTAAAAAATAAATATTCTTGAGTTTCTTTATTATTTATTTTTCCCTTTTTCTTAAATGGCAGAAACAAGAAATAATACCCAAAAAATGTTTTCCCTTATCAATAAATTCCAATAAAATTATCCAAGGTGTAATATGGTATTTAGGACCATGTCACATCAGAAACCCATTTTGTAAAATGTAAAAATACCATATGAGCTTCTAGAATCTACTTCTGCACTATTTGAATAAATGATTTCAAGTGTACCAAAAAATTATCTGAAAACTCCCAAATAAATCCCTAGAGTATATAATGAGCATATCCACCCACTAGTAGCCTTGTCCCATCTTGGAAAGATACAAATTCAAGCAAAAACCACTAGCAAACCCCCTCCAAACTTTCTCAAATCTTGTCAAGGACTCCTCCATAGCAACCCTAGCACCTCTGGTCGATTAACATGGTAGCACTACAGTAGTAGCCACCATTTCTTTTAGTACCTTGTGCTTGTAAGAGAGAAGGAAAGAAATTCCTCATAAAAATCTTGGGCAATAAAAACCCACCGCCACACCCCCCCTATCCCTGGTCGAGTTGCTGGTCCCACAAACCACACAACACCACCCACACTACCCAATCACTAGCCCATTCCCCTTCCTAAGCATCACATGGACATTGTCCACCATGGACCTCTCCCTCCTTGTTAAATTGCATGAGGCCACCCTAGCTCTCCCATTTTCCCTCAGACCACTCCTCCCCTATCCACTTACCTCTCTCAAGCCCCAGATCCAGATCTCTACCTCTCCATCGCCATGGAGAAGGTTGCATGCCCTTCTCGGCATCCCTTGGAAGGTGGAGCTTTGTCGTCGAACCATACCATCCTCTCCCCCTATCTACTCATATATCTGATCTACGGGCTCTAATCCACCCTCCTATGTCCTCCTTTGTACATAGGAAAGCCAGATGCGCCGCCACACATGCATGGCCGATGGGAGCTCTCACGGCGAGTGGGAAGTCCCCGAGCATCTGCAGCCGACCCCACAACCTCCCGTACACCTCCACTTCCCTTGCATGCCACTTTGAGGCCTCACCGATGATCTGCAGCCATCCTGGAAGCGTCCCTGGCGACTTCCCGAAGATTCTCCTCCGCGGGGAAGCTCGCGACCTCACCCCTGCATCAAATCGGGCGCCGATGCCCATCGTTGTGCTTCCCGCGCAACGCCACGTCACCTTCACCACTACTCCTACTCCGACGCACCTCGGTGAGACCTCCCCGCTGCTTCTCCTTCCTATCTAGGGTTCCATCGCCGCCGGACATGTTTCCCTAGGAATGACGACAGAGGGTCGTCCGTTCCCACTTGATCACAAGGACAACAAGCCTCCATACCCCTTTAGTGCCATGAGCCACTGACGTGAAATAGAATTATTTCCTTAAAATAGAGTTTTATTCACTATAAAAATCATTATAAATCAATGGTATTTGATAAAATAGTGAAACCAGTTTTGTTGGTTTCATTTTATCAATACCTATCTGCTGATATCATTTATATAAAATGATATCATACTGAATGTGATCTTGTTCTAAAAACTCTCCTCGACCTTGCCCCAAAACTACAAGTCACATGAGAATTCCTTCAAATGCTTCCATGGCCTTTCCAAGTCCTTCTAACTTCATTCTCCCCACAATACTACTAAATTGTAGCTTTTTTGTTGATGTATGTATCGATGCTTGTATGTCCTATGTTGATTGGTGTATTGTTTGATTGCATGTGTTCTCGATAATGGCGATAGTGGTGAATTGTGTGACACCGAGAAGGAGGAAGCATCGGGTTAATCTTATTAATGTTATGGTTATCGCTATCCTAGTTTTCTAAGAAGTATCGGGACATCTCGTTGGTCACAGGAAAGCCACCTTCTTTCTCATCAGCCTTTGTCCTACTGTTTTACTATTCATGTTTTATCTACTTTTATACAAAGTGCACTGGTTTACTATGAAATGTTTTATACATGGTAGTAGTTTGGCTCCTTAAGCTAATTACCAATTGTACTATTAAGTACAACACCCTTTAATGACACCTAATTGCCCCTAGTATGGTAGAAGGTGTATAGCACCATGCCCCCTTGGAAACCCCGTTTTAGCTGAAGAAAAACTATGGGATGGGAATACCCCGGGAAATATTACAAGAATGTTTTATGAGAAAACCTTGGTGAGGTTTGGCCTGCCAAGTGAGTTTAAAAAGGAAAAAGGTTTTGGTTTTACAAAAAGGTTCGACGAAAGATGGAGAAAAAAAGGGTTTATGAAAACGCACCGGGCTGTGTAGTTTTTCCAGAACAATTATCCCGTGCAACCCCATTACAATGGAATGGGACAGGGCTAGGCTAGAAGTTTGTCTATTCTGGTATAGGTGCCTCACAACTACTATGGGGTATGGCGATCTCTGGAGGCTGGGACTTTACCTGTAATGGTCCATGAAGCGTCGACTAGGTGAAGAAACGAACGGTCTGTAGGCCGCCAGGCGTTACTATTTGCCTCTCACTGAAAGCGCACAATTTGTGCAGTGAAAAAGGTGCTCCGGTTGGTCCACGGTACCAGAAGTCCCAGTGTTGAGGGGAACGACTCATATGGTAGGTGCTTATACTGGAGTGGGCATTCCGAAGGTATTGACCTGTTACTCGAATCACGATCGGTAAAGTGTACAACCTCTACAGAGTGTTACTCGAATAGTCGAGTCCTCAGTCATGGACGGTTCGTAAGGTTGCTGTAGAGTCGTGCCGGTTTTGAATTTCAAAAAGTATTTCAGAAAAGAAACGGATTGGGAAATGTTTTGACAATGAGACGGTCGAAAAGGATATATGTTTTAACCATGGGATTATCGGAAAGGAAGAAGAGAAGTTTGGTAATGGGATGACATGGAGAAAGAAACAAATGGGTGACCCCAATCCTAGTGTTTTTTTCTAAAAAAAATTCAAAAAGGTTTCCAAATGTTTTACATAAGTTTTTCAACGAAGATATAAAAATATGCTATATCTACAAGAGAAACTAATTTATAAAAGAACCTATTATGGAGCCATCCTACCACAACCATATTGCATATCCTTTATTATTGTTTTCTTAAGGTGGTTTGTGAGTACACTCAAAGTACTCACATGCATTGTCCCTGGATATTTACTTGGCCAGACTTTCAGAAGCAAGAGGAACGATGGAGATTGTTGACGTCTATGCGAGCTTTGCAGTCAGTCGCCTATAGGTTAAGGCATGACATGGGATCTGCTTGAAGACTTCTGCTATTAATGTTGTATCGCCATAATGGCACTAATGTAAGTACTTGTACCTGTTATTAATGGATGTTGTAATGATACTTGTCGTTTATGGTCATGTCACACTGATCATGGGAACGTGAATTGCAGGGATAACGGGGATTCTCTAACTGTAAATCCAGGGTCCGACAGACTTGGAATCAGAGCCACCTTGACTACCGCATGGGCGTTAGACAGGACAACCACTATTTTGGAAAAACACCGACTTTTGAAAACTATTTTCTCAAAAAGCTTTTTGAAATACTTCTTACCTTACCTTCTCTGACTTCAACTATTTGAAAATGGCTTACTCTATCTCTTGTCTACCTTCATCATGTTCCGTTTTCAAAAGAGATTCTGACTTGGAGGCTATGAAGACGGAGATACTGAAATGAAGAGACACCGAGATAAGCAGACCAAATGAGCTACCAACGACGAAAGACACTACAAGATCTCCCTACCAACAAAGTCCTTCATATCCTCAAGAGATCAAGAACGACATCAATGACCCTAGATGGCAAGACCGAAGTAAAGACACCCATAACGTTAGTACCTAGGACCAATATTCCCAGCATAGGATTCCATTTATGGTGCATAGTCACCCCTTAGTACCTATGGTACACTCTGTTTGTTTGTCATGTGCATGTATGATGCTTGGGAATGTGCTGCCTGTCTGCCTCAGATCATTCGATCCTATGATATGACCACCTCATTTGTGTCTCACACCACGACCCTTCATAAGCCATAACCCGAAACCTCTCCTCAGCAGGATGGCCACATAAATAAATCTCCGATGTCGTGGTATTGCACGACATATTCTACTGGGGGTAGCTTACGTAGAGGGAGCAAGGCGACGTAGGAGAATCCGGGAATGAGATTGGCACACGATGTACCCAGGTTCACGTCCCCTCGGTGGAGGATCGCTACGTCCTGCTGTCAATCCAGTATATGATCATAGATTGGTTTACAAAGGAGTCGCCGGAGGCGGTGGCAGAGACTAGATCTAATATGACATACCCCTTGGGGGTGCCCTTGGTGGCTTTATATATGCAGCTAGTTAGGGTTTACAATTGTTTTGGTGGGCTTTCTATTGGAGTCGCTATCTTGGGCCTCTAGTCGTCGAGTCGTCTGGGTCCAGTATGCGCCAGTCACCGTATTGGGCGAGTCGACCCGCTCAGGGCTAGGTTTAAGTCGGCTCGATCTAGCCGGCGACTCCGCTTTGTGGGTATACCCCGATTGGTATTCCCCGATCAGTAGTCCCGAGCGCATTGTTGATTCGACGTGGGCTTGAGGCAGGGCGCAGAGAGTCTCGACGATGGGTCGTGACGAATCGGCGACGAGCTCCTGAACAGAGAAAAGAACCGTGAAGCGGGAGGCAGTCGGCTTGAGCCAGTCGGTGATGGCCAGTTGGCGAAAGACGCAGGGTGTCGGTGAAGCCGCCAGTTGCGGCGAGTCCCAGACATGGAGCATGCCAAGTCCCCGAGCACGTCGAGTGGCGAGGTCGAGCGACCGGCGAGTGGTCCCCGAGTGTGCCGAGTGGCGAGGTTGGGCGACCGGCGAGTGGCGCTGTCTGTAGCGTGCCGAGTCCCCGAGCGCGTTGAGTATGCGAGGGCGAGTGTCCGTGGCAGCGAGTCCCCCAGTGTGTTGAGTACGAGAGGGCGAGTCCGTGGTGGCGAGTCCCCGAGCGCGTTGAGTATGCGAGGGCGAGTCCCCAAGTGTGTTGAGTACGCAAGGGCGAGTACGCGGTGGCGAGTCCTCGAGCGCGTTGAGTACGCGAGGGAGAGTGTCCGCGGTGGCGAGTCGATGCGGGCGAGCCACGGCCGTGGAACCACGCGTACATGCAGCATGCCTAGGAGTAGTCCCCGAGGCTCAAGTTGTCTTGTAGAGGCGACTTGAGGCTCTTTGGAGATGCATATTCTGAAAATAGTAGTGGTTGCTGCCGAGCATGGTGGGTGGTGAGGCCGAGCGACCGGCGAGTGCCGAGCCCCCGAGCGCGGCGAGGTGCGGGGTCGAGCGACCGGCGAGCATCGAGTCCCCGAGCGCAGCGAGTGGCGAGCTCGAGCGACTGTCTAGCTCCGAGCCCTTGAGCGCGGCGAGTGGCGAGGTCGAGCGACCGGCGAGCATTGAGTCCCCGAGCGCGGCGAGTGGAGATGTCGGGCGACCGGGGAGTGGCGAGGTCGAGCTACCGGCGAGCACCGAGTCCCTGAGCGCGGCGAGTTCCGAGGTCGGGCGACTGGCGAGCGCCGAGTCCCTGAGCGCGGCGAGTGGCGAGGTCGGGCGACCGGCGGGTGGCGAGGTCGAGCGACCGGCGAGCGCTGAGTCCTGAGCACAGCGAGTGGAGAGGTCGGGCGACCGGTGGGTGGCGAGGTCGAGCGATCGGCGAGCGCCGAGTCCCGAGCACGGCGAGTGGCAAGAAAGACACCGTTTTGCTGAGAAGGAGAAAATATACAATTCCATTAAGGTGTACTTGCACAATATATTGAACAATTGTAAGATGTGTGAATTGTAGACGTTGAAATAAAATGCACGTTTGTTATGTGGATCGATGGGCAGTATGTAAGGTTTATGCGTGTCTTTTCATGAGTAGGCAGACCACCATCATCAAACGCTTGCCGGTTTACAGGGACGCGATGCCAGACTGTTGAACCCGGAGACAAGGTTGGCCTTCTGGTACCCAGCCTCACTACTTCGATGGACGCGAATAAACAACAGACAAAACTAAAACCGATCCAAAGTATGATTTTGATCCCTAAAAGGATCATATGCGACTGCGTGGTCGCCTTTGAAGAATGAATGGAGATGCATATATGTTTTGGACTCATAGTATATACGAGTGTATAAAAACTTAGCTGTTAGCATGGCGAGTCCGTGAGCATGTTGAATCCACGAGGGAGAGGTCGCGATGGCGAGGCCGCAATGGCGTGGTCACGGCAGGCGAGTCACTGATCGTGGCGTGTCGTTGATGATAGCGAGTCCACGAGGGGAGAGTCCCCGTGCGTGGCGAGTTGGTGATGATAGCGAGTCCGCGATAATGTTGATTGCGCTGTTTTTTTAGCGAGTCTCTCGTCTTGGCCCGGGGGGCCAGTCGCATGGCGACTCCAAAGATGTCTCTTGGCTTGGCGTTCTTCCTGGAAGATCCGAGGCTCGGGTTGCGAGTCCTCGTCCACAGTACTTGGCCGTGCGAGTCGCACTATCTAAGGCTGAGGAGGACATGGTGTTGTTTGTGTAGCAAAACCATTTGTCTTGGCCCGGAAGGCCAGTCGAGCAAGACGACTCCAATGATGGCTCTCGGTTAGCGTTTTTCGTGGACGACTCGAGGCTCGGTTTGCGAGTCCTCGTTAGCCCTACTTGGCCATTGTGAGTCGCTCTTTCAAAGGTTGACAAAGTCGAATTGATTTTTCCCGGGGGGAAGAGAAGCCCAGTGGTGAGTCCATGCAGCGTGGCATGTGACCCTCTCTAGCGACTCGGACGATGAAGGTCCCTTAGTAGGCGCGGCGTATGCATTCGATGTAGCCGGAAAGGGTCGACGCGGCGGACGTATGGCTCACTTTGGCGATGTCGACACGGCGGATGCATGGTCGCGCTTTGGCAACATCGACGCGGTGTTTAGCCGGTAGAATGGAGAGTCGGCGATGGACGAGTCCGCGAGCGTGGAGAGGTCCACGATGGCGAGTTTGCGGCGGGGAGTCTCTGAGCCTGGTGAGTCCACGTTTAAGCGTGTCCGCGTTTAGGCGAGTTCTGCAGCATGGCGAGTCCGCGTTTAAGCGTGTCCGTGATAGGCGGATACGCGAGGGAAAATCCGCGATGGCTAGTCGCCGAGCGTGGCGAGTACGCGATGGCGAGTTCGTGATGTCGGATCCCCGACCGTGGAGAGTACGTGATGACGGTTTTGCAGAAGGGTCGACACAAACAGAGTTGCAACAGAGGCTGCCGAGCGGCACGCACACACACCGCCAAGGTCGTCTAGGATGCCGACTGGCCGCCTTGCAAGGCCGTTAGGAAAAGCAGTTGGTGTTGATGTATCTTTCATCATATTTCATGGTGCATGCAATCTAAAAAATATATATAAAGCATTAGATCGATCAGAGTATAATAATATTAATGTGATCATTGCAAAAGAAAGAATTAGACTGAATAAATAATTTATTAGTTGGAATCAGCACGATCAAGTTTGCATATCTTTCCCACAAAGGCCTCTTTATTTCTTGTCGCCGAGGCCAAGATTGCGTGGCTGCTGGATTAACAGCCACAAACGAGTCCAATCGTGTGTTGATTTAACCATCCTTCGAACGATGTGCAAATAAGATTAGGTCCGAAATAAATAATTAGCTGACACAAGAATCAACGATAGAGAGGAGAGTGCATAGAAAACTCAATAGCAATATTCGATCTTGGCTGTTCCTCGTGAGATTTCTCATGCGCCTGCAGCGCCTCTTCTAAGTCAGGCGGTAGCCATTCTGATTAATCTAATAGCTCGGATGGCATCAGAGCCAAAGTACTTCATACATACGTATTATAATAATTAAAGAGTAGATAGAGAAAATATCACCGATCATGGGTTGGGAAGATTTTGTCTTCCTTTTAGACTACGGTCGATGTCCCTTGCGTGCATGGCCGGCTTTTGCTTCCTTCGTGGAACGAATCGGACAGCCTCTGGACCGATCTGATGCGCCGATCAGGACTAGTTTTGTCCTCAAACAATGTTGTAGTACGATGACAGCAACAACCGCACCGCCCTTTAGTTCTCCGGTTGATGACGAACTTGTTGACGTAGATCTTTCCCCCAGATGCAATCTCAAGGTTGTTGATGATGAGGGATCCCGCACGGACTATCACCCTCCAAGCACCGCTAGCCCCACGGTGGGCGCCAACTAGCATGGTATTGCATGGCAGATGCTAATGGGGGTAGCTTACGTAGAGGGAGCAAGGCGACGTAGGAGAATCTGGGAACGAGATTGGCACATGATGTACCCAGGTTCATGGCCTCTCGGTGGAGGATCGCTACGTCCTTCTGTCAATCCAGTATATGATCATAGATTGGTTTACAAAGGAGTCGCCGGAGGCGGTGGCAGAGACTAGATCTAATATGACATACCCCTTGGGGGTGCCCTTGGTAGCTTTATATATGCAGCCAGTTAGGGTTTACAAGTGTTTTTGTGGGCTTTCTATTGGAGTCGCTACCTTGGGCCTCCAGTCGTCGAGTCGTCTGGGTCCAGTATGCGCCAGTCACCGTATTGGGCGAGTCGACCCGCTCAGGGCTAGGTTTCAGTCGGCTCGATCTAGCCGGCGACTCCGCTTCGTGGGTATACCCCTATTGGTATTCCCCCATCATCCGACAACGACTATCTGTGCCTAGTTCTAATCGCCCCCATTGGAGAGACAATCCTATTCAAACCCCTTTCGAATCAATGGGAAGTCCTCGCCATACCCCCCAAGAATCCTAAAGATAAGGAGGCCCGAAGACAATGGGTCTACTCCATCATCAAACCAAAGCAACTCAAACAGTCCAGGTTGAGACAACCCCTCGGAGAACTGAAATGCCTCCACCCCGACTAAGGACCAAGAAGAAGCGTCGCTAACCACTAAAACTACCTCGAGTTAACCCTTACGGCTTTGTTAGGTAACTACTGTAGCTAGATAGTCGCAGTAAGGAGTCACTCAAGGATCTAAATTCAAGTGTCACTCCAATCCTCCAAGACGAAGGATCTACACCAGCCTCGACGACCATAAGTAAAGCTCTAAGGTGGAAATACTGCGTCTTTCCACTCAACTCCCAAAAGACCGCCTACGAGAAGATAATCCAGGAAGATATCCAATCCAAGAACCTTCCCAAGCACCACCTCCAGAGTTGTCAGAGGAACAGAAAACATACGAAGTCTTCTTGATCTTACCAACAACCGAGACATTCTGAATTAAGACGACAAGACTACCCGATGCCACCAATACAACCCTCCAAGGAGTAGAAAGCAACCCAAAGCATCGAGTTCCCTAAAGACGCCATGAAGCCCTTTCTCTTCTATATCTTCTAACCCCGAGACTAAAAATGAAGAGTTGTCCTACTACGAGTATCAACCTATATTTCGATCACCAACCCTGGAAGATCCACCCGTAGAAAGCAGCCACCGGAGAAGTCATGGCCCTCACTCCTCACTGCCGAAGTTTTGAATGTCCCTCACACCCCGAGGAACTACATTAAACAAAGTGAGTACCCCAAACCTAGTACGACTACAAGATTGTAACATCCCAAAAATATTGAACAATGATTATCAATTTTCAATCACCAAAATTAGGGTTAACAAAAACTTTTGTTAATTAAGATCATATGAATGCATGTGTGTATGTGATGATTGTATGAATGCATGAATGGACTTGTGTGATTGATCTAAATAGAAAGGAATGGTTTAAAGATGAAAAAACATCATCTAAAACATTTCCATGTAGATACAATTTGAGAGAAAATCAAAAACAAAACAAATAAAGCAAATGGTCATTTTTTCCAATCTTGCTCACTAGGCCACTTTGAGTGTTTCTAATCCAAGATTTTAAACAGAAACATTTCCATTTATTTTCACCCCTTGCCAGACCAAGTAAAAGTGAACCAAAGCCCACCTTTAAAACTTACAGAAACATTTGGCACCTTGATTCAAATGACAATTCAAAATTGAATCTTTAACATATGTGAAGATCTCCAATTCTCAAAAACCAACCAGACCAATTCACCTTGACCTTTCCAACTAACCAGAAACTCCCTAGTATGTAACTAACACACCCACCAAGTTTTATTCAAAAATTCAAATTTGAATCTCTTTCGGCCATTTCCTCAAACACCTTGCAAACACCAAACCAACAAACATCAAACACAATTAGGAGCAGTGATTTTGGCCTAACTTGTTCCCTCTCTGGTTCACAACAAGCTATTAGTAGATCATCCAGCCCATGTAACAAGCTTTAGCACCACTGTGAGCTTTCCATAGCCATCTATGGTGACCATGTCGAGATCACCTTGCCATCCCTCGGTCGACAGCAAGCTCGAAGATTCTCTAGCCTCGCCAACCTTGTCTAGCAGGCACTCCACCGTCCATCGCCACCCCTGTCCAAGCCTCGAGCGCAGCCAGCCACTGGACCACACGGAACGCTCGCGCCCAATGTCTCTGCGAGCATGTCGAGAGCGCACCATAGCACCACCCGCGACACACGCCCACAGACCGTGTGCCGCCCTCACCGCGTGCAAGCAGGATCACCACCACCCCAGGAACACCCCAAACACGCCCTTTCGCCGCTGTGCGACCCGTATCACCTATGCACCAATAAAACTTCCGTCAGACCCGCCCAGAGCGCCGCGATGTTCCGACCATCTCGCACCTCCCCACGCCGCATGACCATGCCGTTGAGATTTTCCAGGGAACATAACACTGTCCCTACCTTTGCCCATGCCAGTAGCTCACTGTGACGATGACAACGAGGAGCTCCACCTGCGCCATTCGGTCCCCTCGCTGCACTATAAATAGAGGCCACCCTCGCTCGATTTCTTCACACCATCTCACTTCCCTCTCTCTCAGAAGAACCCCACCTCACCCCCGGAGCAAGGCGAGCAGCACACCGCCGGAATTTGGCCGGAGTCTGCCACAGAGGAGGAAGAAGGGAGCCAGCGATTGGAGCCGCCCCAGGAGAAGCCGTCGGTACCAGGAGGTTCGCCGTCGTCGACTTCGTTGTTCGCCCTCGTCGCCGACCCTTGTCTGAGCTACGGTGAGCCCCCGTAGACCCCCACTGGCCGAGCTAGGGTTCTGTCTCACCCGCATTTCCCGATGGAGACGATAGGTCACAGCCATTGGATTCGAGTTTGATCGCACGGTTTAGATCACCCCGTACCGCCTCACACCCCCTGTCTCGCTGACTGGTGGGATCATTCACTTAAACCCACCCGCTCGTGCGCTGTGCACCGTGGGCCGGCCCAGTTAGCATCCCGCGTGACCCAGTAATTCAAATTTGGATTTATTCTTTTAGTTTCAAACCTACTTCTGTACCTAATTTCAAAAAGCAACCCAGCTCAATTCACTGAACCAAAATGCATGAAACCAATTTTGTTAATCCAAGGCCGTTGGATTCAAATCAAATGGTTTTGTAGATCACCCATAGTAAAAATAACAAGGCAGCAGCTTTTCTTCATTCAAACATTTTTAAAATTCAACCACAAAAGCTTTTGAGTTGATTCCAACTCTCAAAAATCACATTTAACAAGACCTTTCAGAATATATAAAAATATCTAGGTTTCCTTGCAGAAATAATGAACAAGTAATAAAAGAATGCCTCATAGATAATTCTAGTCACTTTATTTAATAAAAATAAAAGGGTTAAACCTTATTAAATTGTGACACCACTTTAAATCACATTTACAAGTATTGAAATATGTGGTGATGACATGTGTCAACATGATCCCATGTTTGGTGATTGTGTACCTCGTATTTATTTATAGACGCTAGTACCGACCAAGGGTACGAGGAGGAAGGAGAATACTATGAGGAAGAAGCCGAGGAGAACTTCAACCACTGCTCTGCACAAGGCAAGCTTATACTAATATCTTAGAAAGCCTATACTTGTACCTTGCAAGCCTCACTATACAAGTTGACTTAGCAAGATAATACCTGCAAGCTTATCCTACTTGATACCAAATCCTAGTTTTACTTGCAAGCATAGTTATTTTATTTCTTTATCAAAGCTTTCTATTAGAGTTTACTAAGTGATTTGTAGAGTTTAGAAAGATATTTAAAGGTAGCATAAAGACCATAAAACTTGGCCTAAGTTAGATAATCTTGATGTCATCCTGAGGCATGAGATTGAACTTAGATCATTCCCATTGGTTTACCACCCCTCATTAGTGTTTACCCCCACTTGTAGATGCTAGTGCTAAACATAAAATTTGATCAACTTTAGATGGGAATACTTGATGAAAATGGTTATGAAAACCTTAGAATGATGAGACATTCTACTGAAATGATTTGACATGTGTTCTTGAACACCAGATGATTTTGATGATGAAAATGTTAAGGCATGAGTCGTAGCCCTTTATAAAACTGATGGTTGTCTGGATGCGATACCATTCCAATTTTACCGTACAACCACGATACCCAAAATTTGGGTAGGGCTTGACTGGAAATTTATATACCTTAGTATGGGTTCCCTTGCGGCCAAGGTTTGAGATGAGGCTACCTTGTGAAGATTGTCCACCTGTGTAGTTCCCAAGATGATAGTTGGTCATGGTTGGGAGGCCAAACTCACAGGAGAGGTGCCTATACTAGGGCATGTAATTGAAAGGTTAGGATGGATTATCTGCATACTGAGTATGGTGAATCCAGGATTGTTCCTGACGGATGTATCGAATGTTGTGGTGAAAGTGTACCACCTCTGCAGAGTGTCAAACTATTCGAATAGTCGCGTCCATGGTTATGGACAGTTGGTGTGGCCATACAGTTCTGTCAAAGATGTTTTCAAATTGACTTGTGAAATGATTTATGACTTGACTTGACCACAACAGGGTTGTGATATGAAATTCAAATTCCCAATTAGTAGTTATAAAACTTCCAACTAGCTTTCTTTGCTTCTGAACTCAGTAGAGATAAATATGGCTTTTGCAAAGCAACCTAGAGCCTAGTACTTCCTATTCAAAACCACTTGACTTGTTAGTATTAGTTTGCGAGTACTTAAAGAGTACTCATGGCTTTATACCTGTCTATTCTCGTGGCCAGACTATGAAGAGGACTATCAGGAGGAAGTACAACAGGAAGGTTATGACAACTAGGATCATCTCCCATCGTCAGTATTGCCTGTGACCATGAAGATGGAGCCTCTCCTATGCTATCGTTATTATTACGTTATTCCAGTGCTTGATTTGTATTGAGACTGAATCATGTGATCCTTATTTGTGTAAGACCTTATGTATGGTTTGTAATGGATGATGTACTGTGATATCCAATCTGTTATGTCTCGCAAAAATGGTAATCATGGGATTGCGATGTAGGGCATAACAGGGATCTGGGATTAAAAATCCAGGTGTTGACAAAGATTCAAGAAGTACTCTTGACATAGTCCTTCGTACCCTACCAACTCACTCTTCCAAACTATAATAAGTGATGGATCGCCTCAAAACCTGTTCAGTAAGGCTTCAAGTACCCTTTATATTGGCCGGCGCAAATCTGCTGAATTTTGGATGAACCCTATAGGATGATATGAAAGTATGATGCCCTTCTTTGCGTGTTTTACCCATGATGTTGCATAAAAGTCAGCTCAGAATGAACTCATCCTATAAGAATGCCTCTCTAGCCCGTCAAGTGCAAATGGCATCCTCCAACCTATCGGACCCCTAACTAGCCCAGAACTAACTACCAGGAGCTAGTTAAATGCCTTTCACTATACAATTACTACCCCAAGAAGTGGTGTCGGCGTCCCTCATGAAGCGGATTATGCTAGGTCGACAGAGGATAACTATCTTCGGACGAAAGGTGCAGCGCCATACCCCATCATCTGCATACAACTCTAATAAAGAAAGTCTGCAACTCCACCAAAAACCCCTAGTGTCGTTCTATGGGGAAAAGACTGCGTCTTTATCCGCCGAAAAACCCAATAAAACCCTGGAGTCAAACCCTAGTCATCGTTAGGTGATCAACGCCCACTAACTCTAAAGCATGGACCCCGCCTAAAGGATAACAATCGCTATCTCTCCAGATTCCGAAGATACCTTAGGAAAGTCCTCCATCACCAAGTCGACCGTCCAGCCAACACATCGGTGTTTCAAGACCAAGAAGGCCGAAAAGTTGACTTCAGCAAGAAAGGATTAAAGAAGGCTCAAATCATAGTCTCACCCCAAGAAGGAAGGACCCTGTCGACGCTAAACCTACCTAGAATCCACTCCGAAGCCACTTAGCTCCGACTTGTAGCTGACCACGCCAGTTTGTTGTAACACCTGTTAGCATTTATTTTTCCACCACTGAAATTATTAAGTGGATATTTTCACCCAACCCTACTCCTCCTTAATCTCAGGACTATATAATTTTAAGGGGAAAAGGTCTATAACATCCCAATTTCGGCAACCCTGAATTGTAGTCCAGAAGGAAAAAATCAGGAGGGACAAAAACTTTTTCTCGCTAAGTATTGCAATTCTTGCTTACTTGTTTGCTTGTGTTCATGCAACTGATTGTGTATTCGGTGAAATACTTCTTATCTCAAAACTATTTGACAAGAGCTATTTTACAAAAGAGATGTCTTGGCTCATCTTTCATAATCTCAAATGTTCTGACATTTCAAACCCGATCCAAGATGACTATGAAAAAACAAAATATTTTATAAGTTCTATTAACAAAATTATGGAGTCCTACATATAATCTCCTTATGTTTTTAAGACAGAAACTTCAACTACTCTTATCTCTAGGTTTTCCAAAACCTTTTCTAAAAACCTCTTCACTCCAATCTTGTTAGAAATACCAAGAGATGCTTATCTTACTTCAAACCACAACCAATTCAAAATATCCATCCTTACCTCAAGCTAGGCTTGATGGTAACCTTAGTAGTAGTTGGATAAGTTTGATTAGATGAATTGCTTTGATCTGCTAGTGTGATGACTTGTCTTCTTAGGAAGTAGCATGACCCACCCTAGGAACTTATATTTTGGGATCAAAACAATGCTTGAGATCTCCCAATCTTAAACCAATCCATCTAAGCTGGATCTATCCTAAGTGACCCTCTCATGCCTTACCTAGATCAATCAAAGGATAACCCCTTTTGATAATTTTGAAACTCTATGAATACTATGTCTAAGCATGGATCCTCTCTACTCAATCAACCAGTCAACATCATCTACTTGATCATCAGTTTGGATCCTAGAATCACCTAAAAATCCTTTCCACTTGATACTTTAGTCAAAATCCACAAATCTGCCAAATTTGGCTAAGTCTGGAATTTTATCTACAATCAACCTTTGGATCTTCCCCTAATCCAATATGTGTTCATTTTTTAGAAATGTACTTGAACCATCTTGTAATACATTATTAGTACTATCAAATCCCACTCTTTCCTTTGTATAAACCATTCTAGTTCAAACTCATCTGTGATGGTTTTTTAGTCAAGATACTAATCTTTTCTGCAAATCTTATCATCTTGCCTACTGGCAGAAGCTCACATCAATATGCTACCTCCCCTTGACCAAATCCTTGCATGGTTATGATCTACTAACCATGGTATATAAATCCATATTTCACTTGTTTCTATTGGAGCCTAGTGCTTCTTAAGCCCACATGGTTTATAAGGCCTCATGACCTATCTGCTATGGCAGCCTTATTTTCGACAATGTTTGCCATCTCTTATAGACCACCCCAAATACATCCAAACAAAAATATTGCTTCCATGATCATCTATATAACTTGGTCTAGCTATCCATCTATCCCTTGTACCAAGGTGGGCTCTGAGCTCCCTAATCCAACTATGTTGAGGTGGCATAAAAATATCAAAACCCTAGATTCCCCTAAATCTTGTTTCTTCCATCCTCACCATGATTATTCAAAACCCAAGTTGGAAATGGTGGGTGAATCAAGTTTACATCATCTACCTTGGATATGATAATTCCCCAAATAATTCCCATAATTATTTGGATCCTAAAAATATGTAAATTCCACTTTTGGCAAAACCCTAGAATCTTTGTCTATAAAGGCAAGTTTGTTTATCTCCAAATCACTTTGCCAACTCAATGCACATGTCTCTCCCTCCATCCGAAGGACAACTCCTCTTCTTCAATTCTCACAAAGGTCCGCCAGGTCGAGCAGCCTCGACACCGTATCTATGCCCCTGACTCGCATTTCCCTCTGAAGGAGTGAATAACGCGTCCCCTGCAGGAAGGCCCTCGTAATGAGCACTAGCGACGCATCATGAATGGTGTCAATGATTGGGATAAAGTGACGTAGGTAGTCTCGAAGGTGCTCTCCTGACCATTGATGAAGCTCATTGGGATCGATGATGCAGCCAGGTCTGTGCCTTCACCTGGGCAGCTGCATCCCGCCCCGGGGGTATGTATTAGAGTAGGGTATGGGGAGACCGAAGGGAACACTGCATTGGGAGATAGGGGTGCCGGTGGGGCATGCACTCACGTGTAGCCGCGCCTCCTTCTGCAATCCTACTTCCCCTGATGGAGCCATAGAAAGCCATGGACCAAGATTCTCCAATCGATCCGCCAAGCGAGTCTCCTTCTCGCCCGGGGTCGTCGGGAACCCTGCCTTGCTCACCATGCCGAAGCATGGACACTTAACTCGTGTCAAGTTTACCAATGTGGATCACAGCTGATGCGCCCCCTACCTAGCACGCCATATTACGTATCTTGAATTTCGACAACGGGGATGGGGATCCCCTTGGTTAGTTCGTCCAGTGTCGCAACATCCGACGAGCTATACGAACACACATACACACATAGAGGGACAGGTTTTTTATCCAGGTTCAGGTCCTCGATGTGAGGATTCCTACATCCTGCAACTATCGACTATTTGGTACATGATCATAATTACAAGGGTTTATTCCCCGAGAAGAATCTAGCTAAGAACTCCCCTCCTTGTCCTCGGTCGATCTGGGTCTCCTTTTATATGGGTATGGGTACACCACAAGGGTCGGTGAGAACACGGTGGTGAAGAAGCGGAGTGCATGCTTAAAACATGGCGGTACGCTCCGGCTATGTCTGGCCACCTGCACCATGCAGACTAGAGTTGGCACCTGTCTGTGAGTCTGAAACCTATTGGGGGTTGGCTCTCCGAGTTCCTAGACACCGTAACCAGGTCACCCTAGGACGTCCCAACCAGGGATCCGAGAGCCTTTTTTGGTTCATGGGGCTGTCTTGCTGGGATCCATGGTGGTCTGAAATGAAGCACACATTTGGTGAGCTTCCTCATTTGAGCTATAAACTTATAAAAATTCATCTCAAGTTCTCTTTATCATGTAATATAGAATTCGTCCATTGCAGTTTGACTAGTTGGTTGTTCAATGGCTTTAAGATTTAAAATTTTGTAGCTCCTATTTGTTTTGTTAGTTTTGAGTCTGAGAATTTTGTGCATGTAAGACCCCATATTTATAAAGGTAAAGGACCCTGTGATTACAATGCTAGTCCCTGGATCAAATGTTAGGATCCATAGTTTAAGATCAAGTACATAGAAACAAGGTCATTATTACATCGTCATTCCAGAGATAACATAGTGTTTTACAACTCCATAGCCATAGGATGGTACAAGAGTTTAACTTAACAACATAAATAAAATTCTTCATCTTATTGTGCCACAGGCAAGCATGTTGAGTGCAGACTCATAACCCTAATCCTCATCAGAGTAACCTGCAACATCACAAGTTACAGCCACAGTGGGTCAATACATTGGAATAGTATTGGCAAGTTATACGTTAGTAGAATAATAGTTTCTACATTCTACATGAATTTGGCTAAGTGTAGCTTAGGCTTGCTTTGCTCAAAATAGGTTTTACCTATCAGTTGAAAACACTAAGTTTTTGTTTGACAAAAACTCCCAAGGAACCACCAATAGACATTGGTGAACCTTTACCCTTGTTTAACCACAAGTTTTTAACTTAGAAGTTGGGATGAGGAGATTCTTGATAGCTTCCATGTCTTGATGCTCAAATTTTCCATTGTCGGGGACACGGCTAAGTACTTAGATTCTTCCTTCTCGAGAGGTGGTGCACTTTCGCCACAAGACTCGACATGCATCGAGACAAGATCTTTTAGAAGCCTTCCCTTAGACCAAAATGGACGCGTTCCCAAACCTATCACCCCCTACCACCAACTGTGCATTTGGCTAAGTTATTGCAACCTATATGATCCAAGCAGAGCCCATATTTCCATGTGGCTGCACTAGAAGCTTCTTAACATATGGCATCTCAAATCCCTTTGTTCCCGGGTGGCTTTCCACAAGTGTGATACACAAGGTACACCATAAACATGGGCCTTGTGTAACCACTGAACATAACCCAAACATACCATTCCACCCAGGTGATTCATTCACTTAGTTGTTTTATTAAGAAAAACTCAAGTCAAAGACTTAGCAACACTTTTTGGATAAAAAGAACCAAAGTTATGAATTTTACAAGTTTGAATAACTAATATATTCAAAATCATATTTTAAAATAAAACTAAAGACATGTGGACGCATCTGATAGGCCCGTACCGGTTCGGTTTGATCGATCATCCAGAGTCGTTCGATTTATGTGACAACACATGGGACAGATCTAACAATACCCCTTCATTAAGTGATCTAATCTGACGCGCTGGATATAGATCTAACGGCTCACGACGGCTTGCCCAAGAACTGGCGGCGCGCGAGGTTCCAGCGGCGGCGGCGCTACTGGCAGCGATGGTCCGACGAATTCAGAGGGGGTTAGGGGTTGAGGTTGGTCTTACCAGCGTCACATGGTTGTGAGGAAGCTCAACGTGGTTGCGGTTGGGGCGGGGGCATGCTGTAACGGTGGCTAGGGCTCGTCGGAGTGTCAGGCGACGTCGGGTTCTTGCGGATGAAGACATTGCCGGTGTTTTAGATCGCCCTAGCACAAACCAGGAGCATTAGTAGCTGCACAAGGACATGGCGAACTTAGCCGTATGCAAGAGGGGTCAAGGGGCGCTCGATAATTACCGTGATTGCTTGATGGAGTTGAGCGGTGGCTCGGTCGTTTGCGGCGGTGGACGGGGA
Source organism: Avena sativa (assembly GCA_916181665.1). Taxonomy (NCBI): domain Eukaryota; kingdom Viridiplantae; phylum Streptophyta; class Magnoliopsida; order Poales; family Poaceae; genus Avena; species Avena sativa. Next base: position 203,969,591 of record OV702281.1, on the reverse strand, counting down.
CGGCGACCTGGGTCACGAGCAGGCAAATTAAAGGCATCAGAAGGTGCACATGGACACGAGGTTCACGCTCATTTGAATCAGAAGCAACGGGGCGGTCGGAGCTCATCGTAATCACATGCCAGAGTTCGTCGGGTAGCGGCGGTGCGATTCGAAATACTGGCAGCCTGGTGGCGGAGCGAGTGTGCTGTGTGGGGGGTAATGACCGTGGGGTGTAGGGGCTTAAGTACGTAGTAGCGCGACAAGAAACGCTTGCAGAATCAAGGCTAATTACGCCGCACCATTATTGGCAGCGACGGCAGCGGCGACGTGGTCCGCGGGCGGGATTTGGGGACGATGATGACGGGGCGTGTGGGGCCATTGCTTCAGTGAGGGGGAGGGTGTGCGCGCGGGTGAGAAAACAAAGAGGGGAGGGGGTTTCCCTGGGTGGGCTTGTTGGGCTGGCTATTGGGCCGCGGGTGGGTTGGGCTAGATAAGTTAGCTGGGTTTATTTTTTTTCTCTTTTCTCCTTTTCTTTTTCTGTTTAGATTTTCTGAACTCATTTTCAAATGTTATTCAAAAGAGTTTGAATTCAAACCATTTCTGGATTTTTGTAAAGTGATCCATGCACATATATGTGCATAAAACCTTGTTTTTTACTCAAAAATACTTTGGCCCATTGAAAATAAAATAAAACCATGCCTTAATTAAATATTTATAATAGGCATATAAATGGTTTTAATTTAGATTCTTGTTTTGAAAAATTTGAGCAAGCTTTGAAATCATCTTTTAAACCTTTCTGGTTATAACAAAGTATTCTCATATTTGAAAATAGAAATAAAGCCATTGATTTTCTTACATGAAATAATAGGAAAACCAATGGCTTCTTATTTGAAACCTTGTTTGAAAAATTAACCAAATGAAAATGTTTGCATGAATGATATGCAACTTTATAAACCATGATTTTTGGGATGTTACAAATATAACCCCCTTAAGGTGAATCTCGCCCTCGAGATTCAGATTGGTAGCAAATAGGTGAGGGTGGTCTTTCTGAAGATCATCTTCTCTTTCCCATGTTGCTTCTTCTTCGGAATGGTGGTTCCACTGAACTTTGCAGAATTTGATAGTCTTAGTCCGAGTAACTCTTTCTGCAGTCTCAAGAATCATGATAGGTTTCTCCTCATAAGTGAGATCACTTTCCAACTGGACCTCTTCCAAAGGTATAGTATCCTTCAAAGAAGTCTCTTCCATATCTGGATGACATTTCTTCAGCTGACTCATGTGAAACACATTATGAACTGCAGGCAATGATTCAGACAATTCAATATCATATTCCACCTCTCCTTTGCGACTCAGAATCTTGAATGGTCCAACATACCTTGGTGCCAATTTTACTTTGACTCCAAATATCTTCACTCCATGATGTGGTGATACTCTAAGATAAGATCTATCACCCACCTCATAGGTGACTTCTCTACGCTTTGGATCTGCATAGCTCTTCTGTCGGGACTGTCCTATTTTCAATCTGTCTTTTACTAACTTGACTTTCTCTTCAGCTTCTTTGATTAGTTCCGGTCCGAACAAGTTTCTTTCTCCAACACCATTCCATAGCAATGGTGTAGTACACTTTCTCCCATAAAGAAATTCAAATGGTGCCATCTCAGTACTGGCTTGATAGCTGTTGTTGTAAGAGAATTCTGCGTAAGGCAGACTTTCATCCCAACTAGCACCATAATCTAGGGCACATGCCCTCAACATATCCTCTAGAATCTGGTTGGTCGTTTCTGTCTGACCATCAGTCTGGGGATGAAAAGCAGTGCTGAATTCCAATCTCATTCCCAATGACTCATGAAGTTGCCTCCAAAAATGGGAAGTGAATTGAGTCCCTCTATCAGACACAATACTCTTGGGTACTCCATGCAGACACACAATCCTATTCATATAAATCTTGGCTAACTTAGCACCTGTATCGGTTGTCTTCACGGGTATGAAATGATCCACTTTAGTTAGGGGATCTACCATGACCCAAATAGAATCATATCCTGATCTAGTCCTTGGCAGTCCGGTGATGCATGCCAATCTTGTCCCACTTCCAATCAGGAATAGGTAGTAGTTGTAACAATCCTGCTGGTTTCTGATGTTCCGCTTTCACTCTACTACATACATCACACAAAGCAATATGTTCGATGATGTCCTTCTTGAGATTATTCCACCAAAATCTTTCCTTCACATCCATGTACATTTTGGTGTTACCCGGATGAATGGAATATGGTGAGTTGTGTGCTTCTTGTAAAATCAGTTTCCGAAGCTCCGGATCTTGCGGAATACAGATACGTTTTCCATACCATAAAGTACCCTGTTCGTCTTCATGGAATCCTTTCGCTTTCCCCTTGCTAATTTTTCCTTTAATCTCTTCAATTTCCTTGTCCAACTTTTGGTCTTCCTTTATCCTGTCCAACAATGTGGGTTGAACATCCAATGACATGAGATGTCCTTCAGGCACTATCTCCAATCTGAGATCTTTGAATTGGGCACATAGATCATCTAGCAATTCTCCCTTAGTAAGTCCATTCACATAAACCTTACGGCTTAATGCATCCGCTACAACATTTGCTTTACCGGGGTGGTATTGTAAACTCAAGTCATAGTCCTTGATGAGTTCTAGCCATCTTCTTTGCCTCATGTTGATTTCTTTCTGAATGAAGATATACTTCAAGCTTTTGTGATCTGTGAACACTTCGCAACGCTTTCCCAAAAGATAATGTCTCCATGTTTTGAGTGCATGGACAACAGAGGCTAACTCTAAATCATGAGTAGGATAATTCACTTTATGAGTTTTGAGTTGTCTCGAGGCATAAGACACAACTTTCCCTTCTTGCATCAAAACTACACCTAATCCTTGGTGAGATGCATCACAATATACTTGGAAATCCTTCTCCAAATTTTGCAGACATAAGACTGGTGTTGTCACTAGTATCTTCTTCAACTCTTGGAAACTGAGTTCACATCCTTCAGTCCAATCAAATTTCTTGTCTTTCTTAAGTAACTCCGTCATTGGCTTAGCTACCTTTGAGAAATTCTCAATGAATCTTCTATAGTATCCTGCCAAGCCAAGGAAACTATGCACTTCTTTCACTGAATTAGGAGATTCCCACTCAGTTACAGCTAACACTTTTGCGGGATCAACTGCTACACCATCTCCTGACACAATATGTCCAAGAAATCCGACATCGTTCAGCCAGAATTCACACTTGCTGAATTTGGAATATAGCTTATGCTCTCTAAGCTTCTCAAGTATCAATCGCAAATGTTCTTCATGCTCTTCATTGCTCTTGGAGCAGATGAAAATGTCATCGATGAATATGACAACAAATTTATCAAGAAATTCCATGAAGACCTTGTTCATCATATTCATGAAGTAGGCTGGTGCATTTGTCAAACCAAATGGCATCACGGTGTACTCATACAATCCATACCTAGTGGTGAAAGCAGTCTTAGGTATGGCTTGTTCCCTTATCTTTAGCTGAATGTAGCCTGACCGGGGATCAATCTTTGAGAACACACGGGCTCCTTCTAACTGATCAAACAAATCATTGATTCTTGGCAGAGGATATTTGTTCTTGATAGTTACCTCATTGAGTGAACAGTAATCTGTGCATAAACTTTGACTTATATCTTTCTTTTCCACAAACAAGACTAGTGCTCCCCAAGATGAAGAACTTGATTGAATAAATCTTTCTGTAACTGTTCTCCAATCTGTTTCTTGAGTTCTTTCAACTCATCAACTGACATCTTGTAGGGTCTCTTTGCTATTAGTCCTGATCCTGGCAGCAAGTCAATCAGAAATGTCACATCCCTATCTGGTGGCATTCCAGGTAATTCCTCCGGAAACACATCCGTATACTCTCTCACAATTATCACACTGTCTATGCTAACCCCCTTAAGAGAATTTAACTTACTCCCTTTTGATTCAAAGTTAGACTTGAATCTAATCCTTTTATTATCCGGGGTTGTGAGTGTGACAGTACGATTGGCACAATCTAGTACTCCTTCGTACTTAGTCATCCAATCCATTGCCAAAATAATATCCAATCCTTGGGAATCTAGGATTATCAAACTAATGGGAAACTTATACTTCCCAAATTCTATCACTAGTTCATGACATCCCGAGTTCACTATCATTTCCCCACCAGGAGAGCTTACTTTTATAGGACACCCAATAGTTTCAATTGGAAGTCCATTTTTATCAACAAATGCTCTTGATATGAATGAATGCGATGCGCCAGTATCAAAAAGAACAAGTGTTAGAACAGAATTGAGTTTGAACTTACCAGCGATAGCATTCGACTCTTCATATATTTCCTCCACATTGATGTGGTTCACTTGTCCCTTTTGGAAGGGATTGGGATTGTTGGCACCTTCAACTTTCTTTTATGGGCACTCATTAGCATAGTGCCCCATATTCTTACACTTGAAGCATTCAACCTGACTGAGATCTTTCTTTACAGGATGACTTCCACTTCCACTTCCACCTCCACTGTGGTGGCGCTTGTGTCCACTCTTGTGGTTCTTATACTTGTCATTATCATGATTGCGATGGTCCTTGTTGTCATGGTGACGGTTGTGGTTGTGGTGATTGTTATACTTCCCATGTTTGTGGAATCCAGAACTCCCACTATCATCATGATGGGAACGCTTGTGAGACGATCCCGAGCTGTGCTTATCAAATATATGCTTCCTCTTTCTGATCTCAACCTATTTTATCTTGTTTCCAAGATGGTAGCCTTGTCACCAAGTGATTGATAGGTTGGAACATAGGCAACAGACAGCTGCAGGTTCAACTCATCATTCAGTCCTTCGAGGAATTTCTCCTTCCTCTTTGCATGTGTATCAACTTCATCCGGTGCATAACGTGCCAGATTGTTGAATTCCTCAATGTACTCAGCCACACTACGGTGACGCTGCTTTAGATTGTGGAACTCCTTCTTCAAATTCATCACTCCGGATGAGATGTGAGCTATACGGAATCCATCCTCAAAGATATCCCATGTCACATCCTCAAGAGGAGTGGTGATCTGGAAGTTATCCCACCATGTTGCTGCTGGCCCTTCAAGCAGATGTGCTGCGAACCTGACCTTTTCCTGTTCGGTGCAGCCAACAGTCACTAAGTCCTTGTTCACGGAACGTAACCAATGAATGGCTATCATTGGATCAGTGGTTCCCGAGAACTTTGCGGGCCTTAGTCTCAGAAATCTGGTGAGCATGTTAAATTCCGAAGTATTATTCTGATTGTTGTTGTTGTTATTGTTGTTGTTGTTGTTGTTGTTGTTGTTGTTATTCTGATTCTGGTTCTGCATGAACTGCGTCATCATTTGAATCAGTTGAGCTTGTGTTGTCATCAACTGCTGCATCTCGGGAGTGACGTTGTTGTTGTTGTTCTGGTTGGGGTTGGCACGTCGAGGAGGCATCTATGGTTTTAATAAGGATAAGAATGAGATACCCATAGATGCTTAGCATGCACAATACATAACATAGAACAATCACAATAGCCAAGATCAAAATAACATAGAGTTTGAATGACATAAACAACAGGTTTTGAAAATGCAAACACACCATAGCAAGCCATCCACATGTTGGATGGTCATTGCTACTCAATAATCAAAGTAATGTAGATGAAAGATAGTCGAGTAGTCTACACTACTCCTCTGCATCGATCTCCACATCAACAAGGGTAATACCTGCATTATCCATGGCGGTCTTGTACTCATCAACACTAGTGGTCAAGGACTCAAACTTGGCCCTAAGAGCCCTCTTCTGTGAGCGAAGCCTCTCGATCACTCCCTGCTGGTGCTCAAGCTCGAAGTCCTTGGCCTCTAACTCTTCCTTCATCTCCCTGATCTTCTTGTTCCTGTCTTGGACTCTTTTCTCCTGGATCTTGAACTTCTTGTCCTTGCTTTCAAATTTGGCCTCCATCTCTTTGACGATCTCGTCTTGCTCCGCGAAGAGCTTGTCCTTCTCCTGTAGATGAACATAGAGCTCATCATTGCTAAGCATGACGTTTCTCCTATCAGTGTCAAGGTGTCTAATAAGACCCTCTAGGTCCTGAAGGTACAGATAAATCGGCTCCATCGTCTCTCTATTAGCATCATCGTACTCTATGGACTCACCCTCCTCACTGCGTCTTCCGAATGGGTGAAAGTAGAGACCTCTAAGCTTGGTGGAGTGTCTCCCTACCAGGCGTCCAAGTAACTCCTACATGACTACATCTAAGCCTCTCTCCTTGTCATCATGCATCATCTTGAAAGTGATAGCCTCCATGGGTGGCTCTACCTGGTGTCCCGGATGTGTGACTCTGAAGCCCCAAAGGTCCTTCCTCTCAAACTTGGTGAGATGAAGTGTCGTGATGCTAGGTACTGGAAGGTTGAGCACGCTAGTGAACTCAATGAGACGAGTACCAAAACGAGTTCCCTTGAACTCCTTGGCCGTGCTGATAACAACGTTAGGAATCTATTTTTATAAGATAGAGAAAAGTTAGAATCAACACAAGTAGAGAAAATTCACAAGAAAAAATGTCACAAGCACATCTTTTAGCAATAAACACACAAGTCATGGCATACACAAATCCATTACAAACACCAAAGGTTCAACATAACTTAGACAAATTTTTGGAAGTAAAAACGATAAGTGTGGTGGTCCAACTAACGAAGTATGTTGCAATTCTCACTCACTAGACAAAATAGCTACCAGGGCATCCTTAGTGGCCATCTGTCTATCTTGTTCACAAGACTCCCATATTAATTCTATGATGTCTCCCCTTAGTTGTTGGTTGGTAGTCTCTAATTCTTGGGTATGCTTATTTTATTCTCTAAGGTCATTTTGAGTGTTGAGCATTCTGCACTTGAGTCTATCACCAAGCTCCTTGATGGCATTCCAAGCTGCATTTCTTGCAGAGTCAAAGAATGTTGCTGCATTTTAGAGTTGGTGACCATGCAGAATCCTGGTTCTTTGTGGTTGTCTTCCTTGTTTTTGTACAAGTGAAGTTGCACCCACCAATACTCTTCTCCTTCATCCATCACATGGAATCTCTTGTACACACCTGTACCATGTATCCCCATGGTAACCATAAGGTTCTTGAGTGCCTTGGTAAATTCAGTCTCACACTCCAAATTCATGGTCATGAGTGGTCCCTTCCTCACGGCTTCTTTGATGGAGTTCATCTACAAATAGAGATGAGAAAGAAGATTAGAAAATTTTACGATGAGAAAGTGTAGAAATTTTTCAAAGTGTTGAAATTTTCCTTAGTGCTTTCTTAGTCTAATCCAATCCTAGGGTCATAATCCTACAGGCAACACAGTGCTCTGATACCATCTGTAAGACCCCACCTTTATAAAGGTAAAGGTCCCTGTGATTGCAATGCTAGTCCCAGGATCAAATGCTAGCATCCACAGTTTAAGATGAAGTACAAAGAAACAAAGGTCATTATTACATCGTCATTCGAGAGATAACATAGTCTTTTACAACTCCATAACCATATGCTAGTACAAGAGTTTAACTTAACAACATAAATAAAAGTCTTCATCTTCATGTGCCATAGGCAAGCATGTTCAGTGTAGACTCATAACCCTAATCCTCATCAGAGTAACCTACAACATCACAAGTTACAGCCACAGTGGGTCAATACATTGGAATAGTATTGGCAAGTGATACCTTAGTAGTATAATAGTTACTAACTTCTACATGAATTTGGCTAAGTGTAGCTTAGGCTTGCTTTGCTCAAAATAGGTTTTACCTATCAGTTGAAAACACTAAGTTTTTATTTGACAAAAACTCCCAAGGAACCACCAATAGACATTGGTGAACCTTTACCCTTGTTCAACCACAAGTTTTTAACTTAGAAGTTGGGATGAGGAGATCCTTGATAGCTTCCATGTCTTGATGCTCAAATTTTCCATTGTCGAGGACACGGCTAAGTACTTAGATTCTTCCTTCTTGAGAGGTGGTGCACTTTCCCCAAAAGACTCAATATGCATCGAGATAAGATCTTTCAGAAGCCTTCCCTTAGACCAAAATGGACGCGTTCCCAAACCTATCACCCCCTACCACCAACTGTCCATTTGGCTAAGTTATTGCAACCTATATGATCTAGGCAGAGCCCATATTGCCATGTGGCTGCACTAGAAGCTTCTTAACATATGGCATCTCAAATCCCTTTGTTCCTGGGTGGCTTTCCACAAGTGTGATACACAAGGTAGACCATATATATGGGCCTTGTGTAACCACTCAACATAACCCAAACATACCATTCCACCCAGGTGATTCATTCACTTAGTTGTTTTATTAAGAAAAACTCAAGTCAAAGACTTAGCAACATTTTCCATAGCATGTATATAATCCACCCTTGGTTGCTACTAGCTAGGATAAGCATGGCAATGGAAAGTATCTTAACTTAGAGAAAATTATAACAATTCTACAACTACTAGGATTTCCCAAGGATAGCATATAGATACTTAGCAAAAACATCATGCAAGCCCTATACAAAATATCACTAATGCATAGATAAAATATTGGGACAAATATATGAAGCACCACTTGCCTTGGTAGTTGGGGGAGTATCAACAATCCTCACAATCACAATCACCACTAGCACCAAAATCTACACATAAAATGATAGCACCAAATTCATATTCCAAATAATCAAGAAAAAATATATGAATGCATGCAAATGCCATGTGATCATTTTTTCTAAACTAAAAAATACAAGTAAGCAGTACTGAATCACTAAACTAACAATTACACACTAAATAAACTTAATTTGGCTTTTAAAACATTTTCCAAATAATTTTATACACAAAATAGGCCTATAAATGTCCCTACATAGAATTATATTTTAACAGAAGGAAATCAAAAAAACTAAGCCTACAAATGTGTAGGATTTATTTTTGTGATTCCAATGGTATATTATTTGAATTTTTTGGATAAACTGAACCAAAGTTATGAATTTTACAAGTTTAAATAACTAATAGATTGAAAATCAGATTTTAAAACAAAACTCCAGACACATGGAAGCATATGTAGGCCCGTACCGGTTCGGTTGGATAGATCATCCAGAGTCGTTGGATTTAAGTGACAACGCACGGGCCAGATCTAACCATACCCCTTCGTTAAGTGATCTAATCTGACATGCTGGATCTAGCTAGATCTAACGGCTCATGACAGCTTGACCAAGAACTGGCGGCACGCGAGGTTCCAGCGGCGGCGGCGCTACTGGTGGCGATGGTCCGGCGAGTCCAGAGGCGGTTAGGGGTTGTGTTTGGTCTTACCAGTTTCGCGTGGTTGCGAGGAAGCTCAACATGGTCGCTGTTGGGGTGGGGGCATGCTATAACGGTGGCTAGGGCTCGTCGGAGTGTCGGGCGGCGTCGGGTTCTTGCGGATGAAGACGTTGTCGGCGTTCTGGGTTGCCCTAGAACAAACCAGGAGCATCAGTACCTACACAAGGACATGGAAAACCTTGTCGTATGCAAGAGGGGTCAAGGGGCGCTCGATAATAACCGTGATTGCTCGACGAAGTTGAGCGGCGGCTCGGTCGTTTGCGGGGGTGGACGGGGGCTGCGACCTGGGTCACGAGCAGGCAGATTAAAGGCATCAGAAGGTTCACATGGACACGAGTGTCATGCTTGTTTGAATCAGAAGCAATGGGGTGGTTGGAGCTCACCGTAATCACACGTCGGAGTTCGTCGGGCAGCGGCGGTGCGATTTGAAATACTGGCAGCCTGGTGGCGGAGCGAGTGTGCTGTGTGGGGGAAATGACCGTGGGGTGTAGGGGCTTAAGTAGGCAGCAGCGCGATAGGAAACGCTTGTAGAATCAAGGCTAATTACGCCGCGCCATTATCGACAGCAATGGCAGCGGCGACGTGGTCCGCGGGCGGGATTTGGGGATGATGATGACGGGGTGTGTGGGACCACTGCGTCAGTGAGGGGGAGGGTGTGTGCGAGGGAGAGAAAACAAAGAGGGTAGGGGGTTTTCCTGGGTGGGCTTGCTGGGCTGGCTATTGGGCCGCATGTGGGTTGGGCTAGATAGGTTAGCTGGGTATATTTTTTTCTCTTTTCTACTTTTCTTTTCTGTTTTGATTTTGTGAACTCATTTTCAAATTTTATTCAAAAGAGTTTGAATTCAAACCATTTCTGGATTTTTGTAAAGTGATCCATGGACATATTTGTGCATAAAACCTTGTTGTTTACTCAAAAATAATTTGGCCCATTAAAAATGAAATAAAACCATGCATTAATTAAATATTTATAATACGCATATAAATGATTTTAATTTAGATTCTTGTTTTGAAAACTTTGAGAACGCTTTGAAATCATATTTTAAACCTTTCTGGTTATAATAAAGTATTCTCATATTTGAGAATAGAAATAAAGCCATTGATTTTTTTACATGAAATAATAGGCAAACCAATGGCTTCTTATTTGAAACCTTGTTTGAAAAATGAACCAAATGCAAATGGATGCATGAATGATATGCAAATTTATAAACCATGATTTTTGGGATGTTATAGTGCATGTGTCGTCAAACTTTGTGATTGTTGTGAGTCTAAGTGTTGAGACTTGTCAGTGTGATTGTGAGTGGTAAACTACTACTATATGCTATGTTTCGAGTCTATGTGATGCCGATTTGTGTGAGTTATGCTTTCTGTTCACAAGCCGCGTTGACTGCTGATGTCATACAAACTTCCGCGTGGTGGGTGCCATTAATGTTCAGTTAACGCCGTTAACTGTCAATGGAACTATGGTACAAGCTAGGCCTAGCCAAGGCCTGGTAATTATTAAGTGGACCGAACCATTATGAAAGCCCAACAGGATCACGGCCCGTAACTGTTTTGTCATGCACTGTTACAAATGGGCCCACTAGTGTTGTCGTTGGTAGCCCGTAAAATTTATAGCATGTTACTGTTTCCATATAAATTGTTTGAAATTGGCCTGTTTGCACGGCCCATAAATATCCTAGCCCATTAGTGGTCCGCTCTGCACTATTTGAAATGGGCTCGTTTGGCATGCCCGCTTTGGACCGTAACCTTTCTGGCCCATTACCGTATAGCTTCGCAATGTTCGAAACGGGCCATATACTTCGGGCCCCTTACTGTTCAGGCGCGTAAATATTCAGCCCATGTTCTAGCCCATTACTATTCTAACATGGTAATTTCCTCGGCCTATTACTATTCTGGCCAGGTCCAAATTCGACCCGTTACTGTTCTGGCATGCCACGGTCCTGGAGTTTTTCTATCCTGGCCTGCTACTGTTATGGCCCGTTACTGTTTTGGCCATTCAAGGTTCTGGACCGTTATTTTTCTAGTCCCTACTGTTTCGGCTTATTACTATTTCGACATGTTATTGTTCTAGGTTGTTACTGTTTAGAGTTAATACTATTTTGTCCTGTTCCATTTCGGCATGTTACTGCTTCAGCATGTTACTATTTCGGCATGTTACTGTTATGGCATGCCACTGTTACATACCATTAATGTTACTAATCTCAGCATGTTACTGTTATGGCATGCCACTGTTACATACCATTAATGTTACTATTTCGGCATGTTACTGTTATGGCATGCCACTGTCACTCAGAATTTGCGGTGATCTACACAATGGCATGAAGGTACTGTCATACCTAAGAGGAGGAGCACCGTCATCCGATCGTCCTGGTGCTGATCGTACAACACCTCTGCTGGTATCCACACGTACAAGGAGGAGCACCGACGGCGAACTACTAGGTTTGTTACGACGGCAGGACTGCTATGGAGCTAGGGTTTCCAACACATGGAATGACCTAACTGATCAACGATTAACCTTTCTGGGTTACGGTGCTCCACTATATATAGGGAGTGAACGTGGGCTCCACTCTCGTGGCCCATTCACTAAAGCCCATATAACACTGGTCACCGTGAGTCCGACTCACTGACTCAGTCCTGATCCGGCTTGGGTCCGATCCAACCATATTTCCGGTTCAGATCCAATTCGAACTTGCTCCCGCTCTTAAGTGTGTGACCTGGCAGGCTCATGGCTACTCGGACACGATTGGAGTCCGACTGACAATCGATCAGTCGGCAGCGGCTCCTAGCAGAACATGCCGACTCCCAAGTACCAAAGAGTCATGACGACTCGCCTTTCCAATGTGACTTACGTCCGAGTCCCTTTTGCCTCACGATATTCCTTGTCAGACTATAGGCGAATATATGTCATCCCTTAAATAGTTCGACTCTCTTCTCAATCCGAGATAATTGATTCACCCGACTAACTCTTAGTCGACCGCCTCGGTTAACACTTAACCAAGTCGTTCATGGAAATGCTTTCCAAATCATATCTTCCGAGAGGGCCCAGAGAATATCTCTCCGAGTGGAGGGGCAAAATCCAAATCTCGGTTATTCACATCACGCAACATGATTCTCAGTCGACCCGAACTCTGCCTTTATAACTGCCCAGTTATGAATCATCCTTTGACAGAACCTAAGTCTGTGATCCTCAACTCGGACTATGCAACAACCTCAGGTCTAAGGATTACATTGTTTAAGATATACGAATGACTACTTGTTCGTTGTACCTCAATATGGGTCAATCCGACTTGCTAAACTCTTTAGCCTAGTCTGTGTAAGTCGGAATGGCATCACCATGCCCATGACAAGTGGAACCGAGTCATCAAGCCCACTTTCACATTGGTCTACGTTTTGTGTCCATTACAACCTCAATGACCAAGGACATTTAGTACAAACAACATGAATGCATAGTTCCACAACCGAATCACATATCCAATGATACACATTAGATGTTTATACAAGGACAACTTTATATCTTTATGAATACAATGGGAAATGTCATCATACATGATTGCCTTCAGGGCATCTTCCCAATAGAACCAGCACCAGATTACAAATATAATGGCGTCTCTGGCGAACCTGTAGAAGAGGAAAAGCAAGCATTACACAATTGTGCCTAAAATGAAATGAGCAATCAATCAAAGTGTTTCTTAGAATTTCAGCAAATATAAAATAGCCAGGTCATTAAAATAAATATATATGGAAGCAGCCATTTATCCTGGAATGCAAGAGACTTGGGTGACCCAGAATTTGTGGTGAGCTACACAATGGGCATGCAGTTACTTTCGTAACTAGGAACCGAACAGAAATTATAATGCATCATAAGAGAACTTATAGAACAAGAATGCAAACTACGAATGAACTATATATAGAGGATATCTATGTTGTTGCTTAGGACGAACCATTAGATATGAAATATAATGGCATTTCTTGTGAACCTATAGAACAGTACAGGCAAGCATTACACAAGTGTGCCTACAAATGAATTGAGCAATCGAACAGAGTGTTTCCTAGAATTTTGGAAAATATAAACTAGGCTAGTCATTTCAACAAATATATATGGAAGAAATAGTATATCCTGGAATGCAAGAGACGTTGGGTGACTCAGAATTTGCGGTGAGCTACACAATGGGCATGAAGTATTTTCCTAGATATGAATGAAGGCGACCGAAATTATAATGGCATCATGCGAGAACTTGCAGAGCAGGAACGCAAACCACGAATAGATTACACAATAGAGGATAGCTATGTCGTTGCTTAGGATGAACCAACACCAGATTAGAAATATAATGGCGTCTCTTGCGAACCTGTAGAAGAGGTCAGACAATCATTAGACAAGTGCGCATACAATGAAATGAGCAATCAATTGAAGTGTTTCTTAGAATTTTAGCAAATATAAACTGGCCAGGTCATTCAACAAATATATATGGAAGAAGTCGTTTACCCTGGAATGAAAGAGACGTTGGGTGACCCAGAATTCGTGGTGAGCTACACAATGGGCATGCAGTTATTGTCATAGCTAGGAACCAAATAGAAATTATAAGGCATCATAAGTTACCTTGTAGAGCAAGAAGGCAAACTACAAATGAATGATATATACAGTAGAGGATAGCTATGTCGCAGCTTAGGATGAACCATTAGACATGAAATATGATGGCATTGCTTTTGAACCTGTAGAACAGGACAAGCAAGCATTACACAAGTGTGCCTATAGATGAATTGAGCAATCAGACCGAGTGTTTCCTAGAATTTCAACAAATATAAACTTGCTAGGTAATTTCAACAAATATATATATGGAAGCAGTAGTTAATCCTGGAATACGAGAGACGTTGGGTGACTCAGAATTTTCGGTGAGCTACACAATGGGCATGCAGTTACTTTCGTAGGAGTAGCTAAGAATGAACGAGATAGAAATTATAATGTCATCATGCCAAAACTTGTAGAGCAGGAACAAAAACCACGAATGAACTACACATTAGAGGAAAGTTATGTCGTTGCTTAGGATGAACCAGCACCAAATAAGGAAACAATGACATCGTGCTTGTGGACCTATATAAGAAGCTCTGCAAACCAACATGTTCAGTGTTCTCTTTTGAGCTCTATGCAAAGAAAAAAATAGCCAGTGTTGCATCTTTTAAATATCTAGATAGCAATAACAAAATTATTATTGACCTAGTACGATGAGTTTAAACAGGTACTACAGGATATCAGAACGATGCCAGGGAGGAAATAATAGCAGGAACTTAGCTAAGGATGAACCAGATAGATTCAGTAACTATGGAGAAGGGAATCCACACTAATATTTTTCACTGACTTTACATTTTGCAAAAACTACACAATAGCAGGCAATGATTGTTGTAGGGAGTAGCTAGGAACATGTGCATGGCAAAATAACGAACATGTGTATTACTTGAAATTTGTAGAGAAGCGAATGCAAACAAGCATGTCCAGTGACCTTGTATGTAGCACAAAGAACAGGCATGCCCGATGACTTGTATGTACTAGCAAGATTAAGGAAATTAAGTTCAGTTTGATGTATTTAACCTGCTATATTTCTGAGAAAACAAAAAGGGGTTGGAGATTAGGTTACCTAGGTCGGAGAGGCGTCTAAGCATCATCAGTACCGTGCGGGCGATGTGCAGGTCACCGAGGGTGCTGTAGTTGCGGCTAGGTAGATCTTGGGTGGTTGGGGAAGCAGATCTTGGGCAGTCGATGCCGACTTGAGTGCGGTGGACGAGAGCGACGCCGAGGCAGATCCGACGCGGTGGATGAGAGCGTCGTTGAGGAAGTTCCGGTGAAGTGAATGGCAACGCCAGTGCAGCTGCTCTAAAGCGGTGGACATGGAACTCGTTGAACTATATCCAATCCGGTGGACACCGGTGAGGCGGCTCCTGTACAGTTGGGTAGCATTCGGCGGCGGGGAATGAGAGCTTGGGCGGTCGATGACGCCATCGGCATGGTGAACGAGACCACAGTTCTGCTGCCGTGGCACAGAAGCCC
The DNA here is from genome assembly GCA_916181665.1 of Avena sativa. NCBI lineage: Eukaryota > Viridiplantae > Streptophyta > Magnoliopsida > Poales > Poaceae > Avena > Avena sativa. The sequence continues at coordinate 203,954,246 of OV702281.1, read as the reverse complement.
GGTGAACTAGATTTGGTGGGATGGGTGTCGGTGAAGCGGCTCCACGGCGGTGAACGAGACCATCTGAAAAGATCTCCTTGTGGCATTCAGATCCATATTCTTGACCTTATTTATGGAAAGGAACAATCTGGTCATGACTTAGAAAATTAAGAATGTTCTTTCCCAGTAGTTGGAAAGTCGCGCGACGTCATTATTGTTTACTAAAAGAACATGCACCCATCTACCTCCGAAAAGACAAATAGTTCAAGAGCAATATATCGCGCTTACTTGTAGCTCAAGTTTGACCTAATTTCGTAAAGTTGATAAGAATCTTAGCAAGAAGTTGAATATGTTGGCAAAATTCTCGGAGGTGTTTTGTGATATATTAAATTACCCCCCTATGGTTACCTCTAAAAAATCATAAAACTTTAAATGAAATCTACAATTTACTTACATTTGAAATTTGACCTAATTTCAATAAATCGACATAAAGTCATCTAAATGGACAAAGTTAGCTAGGAAATAGTTTGAAAACTCATAAAACATGGGAACTATAAGTACAAAATGTGAGTCCACTATATATATCTGAAAAGCTCTGCTTGTGGTATTCAGATCCATATTCTTGAGACTATTTACAAAACGGAACAATCTCCTCATCACACGGAAAATTTAGAATGTTCTTTCCTAATAGGTGGAAACTCATACCAAGGACAATATTATTTACTAAAAGAAGATGCACCCATCTAACTCCAAAAAGACAATTAATTCAAGAGCAATCTATCGCGCTTACTGGTATCTCAAGTTTGGCATAATTTCATTAAGTTATCAAGATGGAAAATCTCAGAAAGAAGTTGAACCTGTTATCAACATTCTCAATGGTGGTTTGTGATATATTAAATGGCCCTCCGTTGGTTACCTCCAAAAAACGTAAAACTTTTAATGCAATGGTCTATAATTCAGTTGTATTTGAAGTTTGACCTAATTTCAATAAATTGACATAAATCCATTCAAGTGGATAGAGTTATCTAGGACGAAGTTTGAAAACTCATAAAAACATGGGAATTGGAAGTACAACATGCCGGTCTACTATATATGTCTGAAAGCTTGGCTTGTGGCATTTCGATCCATATATATTCTCTAGAATTTATTTTCAGAAAGGAACAATCTTTTCATCACTCTGAAAATTTAGAATGTAATTTCCGGATAGTTGGAAACTCACAACAATGGTGTTTTTACTACGAGAAGATGCACCACCCATGAAATGACATTCAATTCGAGTGCAATCTATCGCGCTTACTTGTAGCTCAAATTTCTCCTCATTTTAGAAAATCTATAATGTTCTTTCATGATAGTTGGAAACTCACACTGATGACATTGCTTACTAAAATAAGATGCACCCATCTACCTTCAAAAAACAAAATTAATTCAATATCAATCTATCGTGCTTACTAGTAGATCAAGTTTGACCTAATTTCGTTAAGTTGTCACGATGCAAAATCTCACCAAGAAGTTGAACCTATTGTCAAAATTCTCGGTGGTGGTTTGTAATACGTATATTAAATGACTCCCTCATGATCCCAAAAATAATTGTAAAACTTTCAATGCAATCTACAATTTAATTGCAGTTGAAGTTTGACCTAATTTTGATAAAATCGACATAAAGTCATTCAAGTGGACAGAGTTAGCTAGGACAAAGTTTGAAAACTCATAAAACATGGGAATCGTAAGTACAACATGCCGGTCCACTATATATGTCTGAAATATTGGATTGTTGCATTCAGATCCATATTCTTCATACTTTCTTTTCGAAAAGGACCAATCTCGTCATCGATGTGGAAATTTAGAATGTGATTTCCTGATAGTTGGAAACTCACACCGACGGTGTTGTTTACTACGATAAGATGCACTCATCTACCCATGAAATCCATCATGCTTATTTGTAGCTCAAGTTTGACCTAATTTTGTTAAATTGTCAAGATGAAAAATCTTAGTATGAAGTTGAAGCTATTGTCAAAATTCTCGGTGGTGGTATGTGATATATTAAATGACCTCCCGATGTTTACCTAGCTCCAAAAAAATCACAAATCTTTCAAAGCAACCTACAATTTACTTTTAGTTCAAATTTGACCTAATTTCAATAAATCAGCATAAAGTCATTGACGTGGGCAGAGTTTGCTAGGACGAATTTTGAAAAATCATAGCATTAAACATGGGAATAGTAAGTAAAACAAGTTAGTCCACTTAATATGTCACGATGCTTGGTGTCACATCCCAAAATTTTCCAAATTTTGAAATGTGACAAAGAAATAAACAAAATAAATAATGGGTGAAATTTAGGGGGAAAAGAAAACTTTTTTGCTTCTAATTAGAAACATTAAAACCTTTTGAACTATTACAAAAGTTTTTCCGCAAATAAAGGTACTCCTTAAAATAAAAATAGCATTTAACAAAAACCCTAAGATCAAAGCATCAAGATTATCCATATATCTTCTCTACTTCAAAATTTTAATTTGCAAGGTTCCCCTTCAAAATCTTTTTCACAAACTTCCTGTATTTGAAAATCTATTTTTAATCTTGAGGAATATTCTCAACCAAAAACCATCTACACATCTCAACTACTTCATTTACATTTTTCAAACAACCTTTGTTTTGTTTTGAACCAAAAATAAAAGCAAAGAGTCTCGATTTAAAATAAGCACCATAGCTTATGTGAGCTATTTTAATATTTTATAAAATTATCCTCTCATATTTTCAAACTTTAATTCATGGTTATCCATGTAAAGTGGAACTAAATCGAATCAAGTTCAAATAAGGAAATAATCCAAGTCATTCCAAATATATTGCCCTGCAACTAGGCCAATATCGCACACATGCAATCGTACAATAATTAACTAATTAAGAATTGAGAAAATTAAATATTTCCAAATATATAAAATTTATGTCCTAAAATATTTCCCATGAATTTACGAACCCGTAGAAATTTGAATCAATAAATTCGGAGCTCTAAATCAAAAGTTATAAAAGAATTAAGAAATAAATAACGAAAAAAATGGCCGGCGAGGACAGCCAAAATGGGCCGGCCCAACCAGGCCGATCGGAGACCACGTACACATACATGAAAACGGGAGCAGATTTGTCTTCCTTTCATTTGCATCTTTTGATCTTAAATGACCCTCAATTGGCCTCCTAAATTGCACTAAATGCCCTCTAATTCCTCTCCCTATTTAATCTTCTTTAATCCAGCCCCACCCCCCTCCTATATAAACCCCACTCCATGAAAGTTCACAAGTTTTCAACTCATCATAGCTCCATTTTCGTCCAAAATTCTCCTCAATCTTCTCCACCCAAATAGACCTTCAAAACGACCTCGGATCGCGGTGGCTTGAAGACGGAAGTTGTTCCACTCGTCAAGACGGTTCCATTCCCGCTGGTTTCACCTCGTTCGTTCATCAAGCAGAGAGAAAAACACAGTCAAAGATTCAGATCTGAGAAGTTATAATCCATTTTACACCCACCTCGTTGCTCCAAACATAATTTCCTTTGAACAGTAGATAGATCTAGTTGTTATCTACAACTTTCATGTAGAAAGTTTTTCCATCCGAGCAACTTTTTCTGTAGTCAATTCTGACATCATCATGACATCAACGTAGTCAACAGTCAACTCAGTCAGATCGGTCAAAGTCAATTTCACTCAATTCCCGAGTTTGCCTTTTCCAGATTTTAGTACGAACTCGTATAATTCATAGAAAACGATTTAAAAGTCCAAAAATTGTAAATGTGGTATGCCTGAAAAGCTGAGATTATGTAGAATCAATTTCTGCAAAAATATTACTTATTATCTGTACAAAAATTAGATTTATAAATTAAATGGTTTAATTGGCCATTTTCACCATAAAAATTATATCTTTAGTTTTGTATATTCAAATTTAGCAAATAATATGTCTATGGATTCACAAAAAACGAGTAGAATAGAGTGGAGCCATTGTATTTTTGATTCTGTTAAAATCACGTTTTATACAGAACCATTTGTGGAGTATTTTGAGTATAAAAATTGTTGTGTAAATTATTTTTAAATGAATCCTTTTGCAATTGGTTGTAAATTGAACCCTCTGTACAGTAAGACAAAAATATAATTTTATTCTAGTATAAATAAGACTGTGGAAATTATTTAGTGAGAATGGCCTTTCCAACTGTTAGAAAATGTTGCTAATTGCTACAATTCCACAAATGGTTGCATTTGTAATCTTGAAAATATAAAATGTTCATAAATCACTTAGTAATGTTCAGAACCTTGTTATAAAAATTTGTACAATAAAATTTGCCATCTTGCATGTTTGCATACTTTGCATGATTTTTGTGTTGCCATAAGTGTTGATCTTGTGTATGTTTTGTCTTGGTTGTTTTGATTGATAGATTGTGTTGATTGTAAAGTGTGTTATTGCGAAGAGTGCACCAACACCACCAACTACTAAGGAAAGTGGAACTATCATCCATGTCCTACTATTTTTATTATACTTAGTGGAATTTTTGTAGTATGCATGCATGATAGGGCTACTATGTTACTATGCTATGCTATGTCCTATTAGGAAAATCCTTTATACCTTCCTTAGTGAAAACATCATAGTTGTAATATGTTTAGCCCTGCTATAGACTTGGGATGGAATACATGATATGATTATATGAAGTGATGGAAAAATATATGTTTTATATAATAAAACAAGTACTCAATGAACCACCTGGGTGGAACATGGATAATCAATTATGGATAAGGTGGCAACAAAGGGAACCATGTTTATATGGCTATCCTTTTGTATGTGCACTATAAGAAAACCACCCAGGGACTTAGAGATTGAACATGTTTCTCGTACGGTGGCTTCCGTGTACAGCCACATGCTAAATGGGCTCTGGCTTAGTCAATTACATAGTGGAAGATCCTTGCATTGGCACCTACTTAGGTTAACCGGATTCATGTATTGGAAATATATCCTTACATTGGTGCCTGGTAGAGAAGCTAGCATTATGTATTGGGAGGACTTCTATGGAAAGACTTTGTCACATTCTCGATCTGTCGGTACTCCATTTGGTGTGTACTTATCCAGCGGCCGCTAGTGGCATCAAGACGAGATTGTGTCATGTGGGTAAAGTGTACAACTTCTGCAAAAGATCAAATTCTAAGTACTTAGCCATGTCCCCGGTTACGGACAACTCTGAGCAACTAAGGCCTGAAGCTATGGAAGATCTCGACATTCCAATTTCTCAAAGTAAAACTTGATGGTGTCAACAAGGGATTAGAAGCACATGGAGTTTTCCAAGGAGTTCAGAAAGATTTTCAAAAGAGCAAAACTATTTTGAAAAGATAGGACAAAACTATATTGCTTTCTTCAAATGAGCCTAAACCCTACTTAGCCAAATATGCATGTATTGATAGGATCCACTTATTTCTACATAGTAGTGAAACTTTCCAATACAATTTAAATGTATTGAACCTTGTGGCTGCAACTTATTATGTTGCAGGTTTGTTTGACGTTAGTGAAGTGTGTTGATTAGGATTACAAGTCTACAACCAACATGATTGCCTGTGGCACTTTGAAGATGAAGGACTCCATGCTATAGTTATTTCTGCTGCATTGTAATGAGATAGCCAAATCAGCTATGTAAGATGTAATGAATTATTTTATTCCTGGTTATAAAGTTGTATTATGACCTTTGTTTCTTGATATTACATCTTAACTGTGGATGCTAGCTATTGATCCAGGGACTAGCATTGTAAACACAGGGATCTCTACCTTATCAGGTTGGGACCGCTATACTTGGATTGTCGCATTTAGATCCATATTCTTCGGGCTTTCTTTACATAAAAGAACAATTTCGTCATCACTCAAGAAATTGAGAATGTTATTTTCTAGATAGTTGGAAACTCACACCGATGACATTGTTTTACTACAAGAAGATGCACCCATCTACCTCAGAAAATACATCTAATTCAAGTGCAATGTATTGCGCTTCCTTGTAGACCAAGTTTGACCTAATAATTCCATTAAATCATCAAGAAGTCAGTGAAGCATGCGAAGATAGATAGGAATCTTGAAAAACAGAACTATAAGAAACCGTGGTCCACTTCGTGTGATAATTGGGGCAGTTTAATTTTCTTCTAAGTGTGTTAGGTCCCGTAGGATCGAGGTGCTTCAGTTAACATGGTCGGTGGAAGTACGGGTTACATCAAGGACCTCATAAAAAATGAATATTACATCCAAGTCCATGCAGTTAGCACAAGATCCCTGAAACTATGCAGTGAAGTGTGTTTTGAGGTTTGTGCATACTAGCGTTCATTGTGATAAAGACTATCAATAGAATCTTCTAGATGCTAAGAATGGAAAAGAAGATCCAACGGTTGGCAATGTTTGAATTTTCCAGTCTTGATCCAATGGTCCATGTTCAAAGTTATATGTACACTATATAGTTTATTTACGAAAAATAGAAGATAAGAAGTACTACTGCGCATGGCCGGTCTTATTGAATACCCTTTCCCTCCCGATGTTTGGGAACCAAGTGAAAATTTCAAAACCTGAAAAGTTTGAATCTTTTGGCCACCAAGGACCAAAGTCGTTTCCTTCCTATGTACTGCTCCTAGGGTGTCAAATGGTATCTCACCAAAACCCCACTTCTAATTCATTTGTCAAAATCTAGTTCAAGTTTTGATCAATGTTTTACACTAGAATTTGGAAAATGAACTAGAAGTGGGATTTTTGTGGGATCCCACTTGACACCCTACCTACTCCAGACCAATGCGGCTGCCGAATACACCTGAGAAACAGAGCCGCACTATCTAAAAAAACAGATCCACTGTACCAAGGCACACGTGCGCAACACCACGCTTGGGACGAGGGAGAGATCAGCCGGGGTGCTGTGCATGGGGAGATGGGTGTGGAGATATGAGAGGTAGCGAAGGTTAGAGAAAACACACTTCTCTTTTTTTGCATGCATATGTCCTGAAATTTACTACTACTAGTAGAGTGAGTACATTGTAAGGCGACAGGAGTACCTCGTGTTAGGAACCCATCATAAATGCTCTGACCTAAAACCGCCTTTAACTCCTCTTCTCTCTTCGATGCTGCCCTCTTCCCATGCCTATGTTTTATTCTCTCTACATATAAAACACGTGGACAGAGGTGAGCATATGTACAACTACGAGTAAAAATCTCCACCATTTAGACAGTGTCTAAACAAGATGATTCGTGAGACCCACTAAACTGAAGAGGCTAACTTTTTCATAGGAGTTTTACACTGACAAGTGGGCCCATTATTTGCTTTTTTCCTTTGGATATCGGCAATGTGTAAAAAAACGTAAACATTAAGTCACATGGTAGTATACTGTGGAGAAAATAAAGTTATACCTCAATCTTGTGGATTGCGAACAGAGAATAGAAAAATCATTTCCACTCTCTCCTCTCTATTGAATGTAGCAATATGACCAAGCTATGTGGGTCTTACCTTGTGGCAAATGTTGACCTTATCCGCAATTTGGGAAACATTAATTTGAATCAGATGGAGTAGTGTAATTTAAGTGGGTTAATGTAACTACGAACCTTGAAAACAAATAGAACATAGGAATCGCAAATAAAACATGCATGGGCCACTATGTCCGGAAAATATGCACCTATCTACCTTGGAAAGAGACAAGTAATTCAAGAGCAATCTATCGCGCTTGATTATTTCTCAAGTTTTACCCAATTTTGTTAGGTTGTCAAGATGAATAATCTTAGCAATAAGTCGAACCTATTGTCAAAATCCTCGATGGTGTGGTTTGTGATATATTAAATGACCCCCCGATGGTTACCTCCCAAAAATATTCGTAAATCTATCAAATCAATCGAAAGTTTACTTATAGTTGAAATTTGACCTAATTTTGATATATTGACATAAATTCATTCAAGTGTACAGAGTTAGCTAGGATGAAGTTTGAAAACTCATAAAACATGGGATTTGTAAGTACAACATGCCAGTCCACTATATATGTCTGAAAGAATGGCTTGTTGCATTCACATCCATATTATTTAGAGTTTCTTTTTGGAAAGGAACAATATCGTCATGGCTGTGGAAATTTATAATGTTATTTCCTGATCGTTGGGAACTCACACTGACGGTGTTGTTTACTGTGAGAAGATGCGCTCAAGTACCCATGAAATGGCATTTAATTCGCGAGCAATCCATCGCGATTAATTGTAGCTCAAGTTTGAGCTGATTTCGTTAAATTGTCAGGAAGCAAAATCTCAGTAAGAAGATAAACCTATTGTCAAAATTCTCGGTGGTTGTCTGTGATATATTAAATGACCTCCCGATGGTTATGTTCAAAAAATGCACAAATCTTTCAAAGCAACCTACAATTTACTTTTAGTTCAAATTTTCCCTAATTTCAATAAATCTGCATAAAGTCAATCAAGTGGGCAGAGCTTGCTAGGACGAAGTTTTGAAAACTCATAGCATTAAACATGGGAATCGTAAGTAAAACATGTTGCTCCACCTAATATGTCACGAAGCTTGGCTTGTGGTGTTTAGATCCATATTCTTCGGGCGTTCTTTACGTAAAAGAACAATCTCGTCATCACTCAAGAAATTAAGGATGTTCTTTTCCAGATAGTCAGAAACTCAAACGGACGGCATTGTTTTACTACAAGAAGATGCACCCATCTATCTTAGAAAATACATCTAATTCAAGTGCAATGTACTGCTCTTACTTTTAGGTCAAGTTTAACCTAATAATTCCGTTAAATCGTCAAGAGGTCAGTGAAGCGTGCAGAGTTAGCTAGGAAGCTTGAAAAATGGAACTATAAGAAAACTGTAGTCCACTTTGTGTAATAATTGGGGCATTTGCATTTTCTTATAACTGTGGTAAGTCCCATAGGAGCGAGGTGCTTTTGTTAACACGGTCGGTGGAAGTACGAGTTACATCAAGGATCTCATAAAAAATGAAAATTACATCCAAGTCCATGCAACTAGCACACAGTCCCTGAAACTATGCAGTGAAGTGTGTTTTGAGATTTGTGCATACTTGCGTTCATTGTGATAAAACTATCAATAGAATCTTTTAGATGCTAAGAATGGAAAAGAAGATCCAACAGTTAGAAATGTTTGGATTTGCCAGTCTTGATCTAACGGTCCATGTTCAAAGATAAGATAAGAATTACTAATGCGCATGGCCGTTCCTATTGAATAACTGTTCCCTCTCGATGTTTGGGAAGCAAGTGAAAATTTCAAAACCTGAAAAGTTTGAATCTTTTTGCCGCCAAGGACCAAAGTGGTTTCCTTCCTATGTACTGCTCTTAGGGTGTCAAGTGTGATCTCACCAAAATCCCACTTCTAATTCATATGTGAAAATATAGTTCAAATTTTGAGCAAAATTTTACACTAGATTTTGGCAAATGAATTAGAAGTGGGATTTTGGTGGGATCCCACTTGACAACCTACCTACTCCACACCAATGCGGCTACTGAACACACTAGAGAAACAGAGCCACGCCCTCTAAAAATACAGAGCCAACGTACCAAGGCACACGTGCACAATGCCACGCTGTGGACGAGGGAGAGATCAGCCGGGCCGATGCACAAGGGGAGAGGGGTGGGGATAGATGAGAGGCAGCGGAGGAGAGAGAAAACACAATTTTTTTCATGCATAGAACCTAAAATTTACTACTACTACTAGAGTTTGTACACTGTAAGGCGGCAGGGGTACCTCTTGTCAGCAACCTATCATAAATGCTCTAACCTCGAACCACCTTCAACTCCTCTTCTCTGTTCGCTGGTTCCTTCTTCCCCTCCCTATGTTTTATTCTCTATTCATATACATCGCGTAGACAGAGGTAAGCATATGTCCAACTACGAGTAAAATGATCCACCATTTAAACAGATTCTAAACGAGATGATTCATGGGACCCACGACACTGAAGAGGCTAACTTCTGCATGGGAGTTTTAAACTGCCAAGTGGGCCCATTATTTTGTTTTTTCCTTAGGGCATTGGCAACGTGTAAAAAATGGTACACATTAAGTCACATAGTAGTACATTTTGGTGAAAATATAGTTATACCTCAAGCTTGTGGGTTTCCCATAGAGAATAGAAAAATCATTTCCCCTCTCTCCTCTCTATTGCATGAAGCAATATGAACAAGCTGATGGGGATATGCCTATCAGGGTATACCCAGCAGGACGTTTCCTACTGGCCAAAGCGTCAGCGAGTGGGCCTGTAGGACGACGATTGGATCAAGACTTGGCGTGGAATCAAACGACTGGAAGCTGAAGGCCCAAAAGCGTAGCTAGGCCCAGTCGGACTAGGTCATAGAATCTCCGAATCCTTAACTAATTCGGTTGTGATCTGTAAACCCTAGCGAGGTGAGTCTATATAAACCTCCCTAGAGGATGCATAGAGCATCTGTTCCATCATACACCCAAGCGACTCGCCGCCTAGCCGTCGAGCTCGCCCCATTGTACTCTCACCATAATACAATCTAGCAGGAGTAGGTCTTTACCCTCCGGGGGCCGAACCTGGGTAAACCCTTGTGTCTCATCCCTCATCTCGCACCACAGATGGCTGGCCGCCCTTGCCCCATGTTCTACTACTCACTGCCAATTGCAACATCTACCGTGGTCATTCCCACGACAGTGGCGCCCACTGTGGGGCCTGGCCGGTCAGGCCGGTGTTCTACGGCGAGATCCAATCTGCCCATCAACGAGTCGATCGCCACCGGACGCATGATCGCGATCGGCGAGATGCTCCAGATTTTGCCGAGCAGCTATGTCCCGACGACGCGACCCGTCACACATAGCGTGATCCTGCCGGTCGACACGATCAGCCTCTTCGTCAGCCTCACCGACGTCATCATCTCGGAGGACTCGGCTCGCATCCGCGAGTTGCCGCCACGCAACCGGCTCTCTGAGAGCCAGGTCCGCACGATTCACCGCCTCGCCTCCGAGTACGACTCGGCCCACAGCAACATGGCCGAAACCACCGCGGCCGCGGACGATGCGGCCCTCAACGACGACGCCGATTCGGAGACCCCGGCGTCACTCGCCGGATCCAGTGTTGCCGCGTCACCCGCGGGCTCCATCACCCAGTTCTCCAACGTCAGAGACTTCGAGGATCCCTCTATCCTCGGGATCTTCGACTCCGGGTTGGAGAACTCCGCCGACCTCCGCGACGGAACCGGTCGCCACGCCGCGACCTACATGGTGACTGGCGCCGACCCGCCGAATGACACGTTCTCCACGCTGATCCCACCAAACGTGACGGCAACGGAGGTCGAGGAACTCCGCCTGAAGCTGGCGGAGGCAGTCCGCAAGGAACAAGCCGAGCGCGAAAAATTTCGCCTCGAGCAGGTGATAGCGCAGGAGCTGTCGCGCTACCACCAACTCCGAATCATGTCGCGCCTGAACCCTACCATCCAGGGGCGCGCCCTGAATTTCGACGACGAGAACGACCCGGCCCGCGCGGCTAAGCGCGCGATCTGCGAGAACGCGCCGCCAGAAGGAAGCACTCGGCCACCACCAGGGGCAACGGCCAATGGTGCCCCGCCACCACCCAACCGCGCACCCCCCAGGGACCAGCCAAGGATCGTGGTATCCTCACGAGAGCGAGACGCGAACGGCCTCCCGCTGTTCTCCACCCCAATGGACAAACTCGTCGCGGGCCGAGCAGTAGTCGACAACATTGAAGCCACTGGGCAAGGCGCCCTGCAGATCCAGTACGCCAGGGCTCTGCTCGCCAAAGAGGTCGAGAAACAAAACACAGGCGTCGACTCACAGGGTGGGATGTACTCGCGTTCATCAAGCAGCAGAGCAGCCTCAAGCGGCCGCCCCATGGCGACGAACACTCTCAACTTCCCGCCACCCGAACCCCTACAGCTCCAACACCGACCCGCTAACGCGGCACTCTCCACCAACGACCCTCGACCGGCGAACAACTTCGTCGCTGCCAACGGACAACCCGTCAACGCCCGCACCCACATCATCAACAACAAGAGCTGGGGCGCACGCCAGCCTGACAACCTGCAGCACACCCTCACCAACTGCCGCGAGGGCGAACCAAGGGGATCGCTGGGCCGAGTGGGGCCCCCGTGCTTCGTACCGATGATCCGGGGCGAAAGATACCCAGCGAACTTCAAAGCACCGAAGGAAATATAAAAGTACGACCCCTCGTACGATCCCTCCATGTGGCTGGATACGTACCTCATGGCGATGGGGAACGCCGGCCACACCGATCTACTCGCCGCCCGCTACCTCCCCCTGATGATGGGGGGGCGTGCAGGCAGTGGATTAACACCCTCCCTGCGGATAGCATCGACTCCTGGGAGGAGATGCGCGATGCCTTCGTCAGGCACTTCGAGGGTTCATACACCCGCGCCACCACCATCGAGAACCTGGAGCGGTGCGTCCAGGGACCCCACGAGTCGACCCGCAGCTGGGTCCAATGGTGGCAAGATCTGTGGTATAATGTGGCTGGGATCCACCCGGACACCGTGATCCATTTCTTCAAGACCTCGTGCCGCTACGAGCCCCTGGTCGTCAAGCTCAAACGAGTGTACCGCACACTCGACAACATACCGGACCTCCTGGAGATCGCAAAGAAGTACGCGGAGGAGGACCCAAACCAAGAAACCGACGACGAGTCGGGAGGACATCGCTGCACGAGCGGCCACGACAACGGGAGGCGACCCGAGTTATGCTACAGCAACACTCGCCTCACCGGCAAGCGCCACAGTGACGGGCGAGTTGACTTCGTCGCCAACGCTGGATATGCGCAGCGCGAGCATAAGAGCTTCCGCCGCGACAGGGGACAGCTCCGCGATGGTGGCAACTACAAGGCGAAGCCGAGGTTCGATCCCGCGGCCCTTCTTAACCAACATTGTGTATTTCACAGCAGGGAAGGAAAGCCCGCCACGTACACGACCATCGACTGCCACTCTCTCAAGGAGATCGAGAAGGCACGGCGCACGCGGGAAGACCCCGACAACAACCCGCCAAATGGCGGAAAATTCGGCAGCGTCGCCGGCTCGCTCCACACCTTCACAGGCTTCAACACAAAGCGCGAGAAGAAGGTCATCACCCGCGCCGTCGCCGTCAACATGGTGGCACAAAAAGATATCCCCCAGTTTCTCAACTGGTATGAGCAACCAATCAATTGGAGCCGCGAGGACCACTCGCCACGGATCGAGTATCCGGGCCGAGTCGCTTTGGTGGTTAAGCCCAAGGTGGGAGACTACTGGCTCCCTAAAACATTGATGGACGGCGGCAGCTCCATCAACATCCTGTACCTGGACACCTTCACGCGACTGCGACTCCCGCAGTCGATGATCGAGACGACCTACACCACCTTCCACGGCATCGTCCCCGATCAGAAGGCGTACCCGATCGGCAAGGTGACGCTGCCAGTCACCTTCGTCACACCAGCAAACTTCCGCACCGAGCGGATCGTCTTCGAACTGGTGCCCTTCGACAGCCCGTACCACTGCGTCCTGGGGCGCCAGGCGTTTGCCAAGTTCATGGCGGCATCCCACTACGCGTACAACGCGATGAAGCTGCCTGGGCCATGTGACGTCATCACCATCCACGGCGACCCCGACATGGCCGCAGAGTGCGAGGCCAAAGGGGCCGAAATCGCGGACGCCATCATCGCGGCAGAAGCCAACCACGCCGAAGAGCTCGCCAAGTACGTGAGCGGGGTCAAAAACGATGACCCCACCATACTCAAAAAGACCAACTCGGAGGGCGGAAACTCCAACGCCTTCGAGGCAACAACGCATACCCGCACCGTCGAGCTGGTCCCAGGCGACTCCAGCCAGACGGTGACGATCGGGACAGGCATGAGCCCAGCATAGGAAGGCGCGCTCATCGAGTTCCTCCGTGAGAATAGGGACATCTTCACATGGAAGCCATCTGACATGCCTGGTGTCCCGAGGGAACTCGCTGAGCACAAACTCAACGCCGATCCCAAAGTGCGACCTGTTAAGCAGTCGTTGTGGCCCTTGAATGAAGAGCGCCGCCGAGCCATCGCCGAGGAGGTGCAGCGTCTACTCGCTGCAGGATTGATCCGGCCAATCAAGTACTCCAATTGGTTGGCAAACCCAGCCATGGTCGAGAAGAAAAACGGGACCTGGAGGATGTGTATCGATTACACAAACTTAAACAGCGCCTGCCCGAAGGAGAAATTCGTCCTCCCGCGGATCGACCAAATCATCGATTCCACCACGGGCTCGGAGGCGCTATGCTTCCTCGACGCCTACTCTGGGTATAACCAGATCAAAATGGCCATCGAGGACGAGGAGAAGACGACGTTCATCACGCCATTCGGAGCCTTCTGCTACACTGCCATGACCTTCGGCCTCAAAAACGCTAGGGCGACCTACCAGAGGTGCATGCAGGAGTGCCTTGCGAGCCAGATTGGCCGCAATATCCACGTCTACATCGATGACGTGGTGGTGAAACCCGCTCGCCAGGAAGATCTACTCGCCGACCTGGCGGAAACATTCGCCAACCTGCGGAAGTACAAGATAAAGCTAAACCCAGGAAAGTGCACCTTCGGTGTACCAACTGGACAGCTACTGGGATACGTCATCTCCAAGCGCGGGATCGAGGCAAACCCTGCCAAGATCAACACGATCGCTCGACTCGGCATACCCGAGTGCCTGGGCGACGTCCAGAAGCTGGCCGGGCGAGTCGTGGCTCTCAGTCGCTTCATCCCTCGGTTAGGCGAAAAGGCGATGCCCCTCTACCGCCTAATGCGCAAGAACCCCACCTTCTAGTGGGACAAGGAGGCAGATGACACGCTCCATGACCTCAAGGAGGTGCTACTCGCAGCACCGTTACTTGCAGCACCCGTCGACAAGGAACCCATGCTGGTCTATGTCGCGGCTTCCGAACGCGTCATCAGCGCCGTCATGGTTGTCGAACGGCCAGAGGAAGGAAAGGAGCGCCCGGTGCAGCGACCAATGTACTACATCAGCGAAGTCCTCACCGAGTCGCGCCAGCGCTACCCGCAATACCAGAAATTGGTATACGCGGTCTTTAGAGCACAGCGGCGACTGCCGCACTACTTCCAGGAGCACCCAAAAAAGGTCGTCTCCTTAGCACCATTGCAGGACATCATCCTCAACTGCGAGGCGACCGGGCGAGTCGCCAAGTGGGCCGTCGAGATAGTCGTCCACAACATCAAGTACGAGCCGCGCAGGGCGATCAAATCGCAGGCTCTCGCAGACTTCCTCACCGATTGGGAGGAAGCCCAGCAGCCAGAGAAGCTACCATACCTCCACCATTGGAACCTACACTTTGACGGCTCCAAAAACGTGGACGGCCTAGGGGCAGGGATCGTGTTAACATCTCCGAAGGGTGACAAGATCCGCTACGTCCTCTACCTCGACTTCACCCCATGCCCCAACAACATGGCCGAGTACGAGGCGCTACTCCACGGCATGCGAGCTGCCAAGGAGATGAACATCAATCGGCTGCGCTGCTACGGAGACTCCGACCTCGTCGCCGGGCAAGTCGCCGGCACCACGACACCGTCTCCCCTACCATGGCGGCATACCACCAAGCAGTGGACCAGCTGGGCGGACACTTCACAGGCTACTCCGTCGAGTGGATTGACAAGCGGAAGAACGAGGAGGCCGACGCACTCTCTCGCATCGGCTCGGCTCTACTAGCACCACCCGTCGGCGTCTTCCTCGACACCATCACCAAGCCTTCCGTCTCTCCCCCAAGGGATATCGACATCGAAATCCCGCTGCAACCAGAAGCAGCCCTGGTCGCACTAACCGCCGAGCCAAACGACTGGACCGCGCCATACGTCGCCTACTTGGAGGGATGCACCCTGCCTGCGGATGAAACGGACGCCAGGATGATAGCATGCCACTTCAAATCCTTCGTCATCATCAACGGCGATCTCCACAAGCGCAGCATGACCGGCGTGTTCCAACGATGTGTTCAACCCGCTGAAGGACGCAAAATCCTCCACGACATACACTCCGGCCACTGCGGCCACCACGCCGGCGACCGCTCGCTGGTCGCAAGGGCTATGCGACACGGCTTCTACTGGCTCACCGCGCACGCAGACGCTGTCGACATCGTCCAACGGTGTGTCGAATGCCAGAAATATGCCAACTATACCCACGTGCCGAGCTCGGAGCCCAAGACAGTCCCCATCACCTGGCCATTCGCCGTATGGGGCATGGACATGGTAGGCCCCTTCAAGAAGGCCCCCTCCGGCTTCACCCACCTCCTAGTCGCAGTCGAAAAATTCACAAAATGGGTGGAGGCCAAGCCAGTCCGCAAGTGCGATGGAAAGACTGCCACCAAGTTCCTACGCTAGCTCATCTACCGCTACGACTTCCCCAACAGCATAATCACGGACAACGGCACCAACTTCACCAAAGGAGCCATGGCCGAGTTCTGCGAGGAACACCACATTCGACTCGACCTCGCCTCAGTCGCGCACCCGGAGTCCAATGGCCAGGCGGAACGCGCCAATCAGAGCATCCTCCACGACCTGAAGCCACGGCCCCAAGTCCCACTGGAGCGCACCGCCGGGTGCTGGGTCGAGGAGCTACCCTCCTTCATCTGGGGCATCCGCACCTCCATCAACAGGTCGACAGGATTCACCCCCTTCTTCATGGTGTACGGTGCCGAGGCAGTCATGCCCACCGACCTCGAGCACGATTCACCAAGGGTGGTCAACTAAATGGAGGCTGCAAACGAACTCGCATGCCATGACGGAGTCGACCAGCTCGACGAGGCACGCGACCTAGCTCGCTCCCGCACTGCCATCTACCAGCAAGGGCTCCGCCGCTACCATAGCCGGCGAGTAAGGACTCGCACTTTCCAGGAAGGCGACCTGCTACTGCATCTAATCCAGGACAAGAAAGTCATGCACAAGCTCTCCCCCCCTGGGAGGGACCATTCGCCATTGGGCGAGTACTGGGCAACGACGCCTACTACCTCACCGACATCCGAGGAGACAGAAAACTAGACGTCAAGCGGCCGTGGAATGTAAACCTCCTACGGAAGTTCTACTCCTAGAACTCCACACGTGTACTCCCCACCTACTACGAAATAAAACAGATTGGTTACTGAATATTGTGTCTACTCCCTGTGTCTTGTGCCACTCGCACTCGTAATAACAGTGTTATGCTATTCGCAGAAGTCAAACTCTGGTAAAGCGACCGGCATGGCCAAGTAGTGCGGAACGGGGGCACTGGGAAACTCCAGGCCTCGTAACATCCACGAAAAACGCCAACCCGGAGCCCCATTGGAGTCGCCTAGCTCGACTGGCTCACCGAGCCAAGACAACTGCATTCGCTCCTCACAGCAACCAAGTCCTCCGCATCCTTGGCACAGCGACTCGAACGGACAAGTACCACGCTCGGAGGCTGACACCTAGCCAAATACGAGCGACTAAGGAAAAACGCCTAGTATGAGAGCGTGCCTAGGACTCGCCACGTGACTAATCCTTCGGATCAGGAAGGAGTGACGCGCTTACTATAAACGCGCTTAGTCCTCACCTACCCTGGGCCTGCGACTAGAACCACCAAGTACCACGCTCGGGGAGTCGGCTACCCGACCTCGTTCGCGCCCGGGAAAACGGTCAAGTACAGAGCACCCCTGGGAGTCGCCATGCGACTGGATCTGCGAGCTATGGCCCAAACACGATCAGAGTACACTGCGGCCCAGTCCGTCAGCTTCAGCACCTCGGCAATCTCCACCTAGCCCATTGACGAGGGGTAGCCGCTCGTGACATCGTCGAGGTCGAAATCCTCCGGGAAGTGGGCAAGCCCAAGGCTGAGCGCCGTCGCTGCCCCACGCTGGAAGGCCGACCGCGTCATGAACTCGACGACCGACGGAGCCTTTTCCAAGTAGCGCCATACCTCGACAAGGTCACTGGGGATCACCTCCGTGGGCGATATCTCTTGAAGATATGCTTGAAGGCAAGTTGCTGACAATGCGGCCAAGTCGACCAGGGTGGTCACGCACTGCCGCTCGTCATACGACTGCGCTTCTTCCACATTATCAGTAATCCGTCCTGCAGCACATCAACAAGCAGTAAGCGAAATATCGACATCACAATATAGTTAGCGCCGCCGAATATTGGCTGAAGGAGATTTTACCAATTAGCGGGCGGCAGAGGTCCGTGATGAAACTTTGAAGAGAAGAAAGGTCGTTCTACAGCCTAGCAACGAGCGCATCAGATACTGTTTGTTCTTCAGCGGCAGAAGTAACAGCAGCTTTCGCTCGACCCTCCGCCGAGCTCGCTTCCGCCCTCGCCTCCTTGACCTCACGCTCCAGGTCAGCGACTCGCTTTTAGCCGCGCTCAAAGCGGACTGAGCCGCCATCAAGTCACCCACCGGGACAAGGCCTCGGCGGGCCTCCTTCACCTCGGCTGTAACTGCTTGAAACCCCTTGTTCGTCTCCTAGACGGCAACGAGTTCCTTCTCCAAGTGACACTTCGCAGCAAGCCGGTCGGCCGACTTGCGCTGCAGGCCCTGCGCATACACTACAATGTCAACAACAAACAATTCCTAAGTGCCCACCCGTTGAAATTCAGCGACTAGGCACTCGGGGACTGGACAATGAAAATGCTCAGTGCCCACCCGCTGAGATTCAGCGACTAGGCACTCGGGGACTGGATGATATAAAAACATTAAGAATCCGACCACGAAAATTCAGTGGCCCGATCCTCGGGGACTGGACATACCTGGATGGCAGTGCCTAGCATGCCGTGAAGCTCCAGCGCATCCACAGATGCAAGCACGACCGGAGTATGGCCGCGACGCTGTTCAACCTCCACCTCGGCGACCCCAAGCATCCAGCTCGTCGGCGACGAGGCACTCGCTGCGGCCGCCTTCGCCATGAAGCGAGGGAAGGTCGTTGCGGATGCCGCTGCGCCACTCGGAGCCGGCTCGGCCACATCGGGTGAGTCAACACCCTCCTTGGTCTTCGAGGCCACTTCCGCTACAGTCGGAGGATCGCTCAGAGCAACCGACAAGTCCTCAGAGACCGTGACGACATTGTCGCCTTTCGTCCTCTTGACACCTTCGGCGGGAGCAGCGACTTCGTCGGTTTTCCTCTTCCGCGAGGAATCTGCCTCGGTGGCGACTGGCGGAACCTTGGCCACAGAAGGATGGCCGATCTTTTTAACACCAGTCCTGTGAAACAATGTTATGAATAAGATTGTCCGACTAAAACGAAAAACAAGAAGACGAACAACACTCACTTGGCGACTGGTATGAACCGTAGACCGGTGCGGATGCTAGCCGGCTTCTTCGTATCAGTCCCCAACTTTCGAGTGAGGCCCGTCTCGAGTAAATCATGTGCCCAAGACACTGACGGCTTTTTCGAAGATGAAGCCGCGGCAGGAGCCTCCGCGGTAATTGCTGCGGGAGCCTCCCTTGGAGGCGAGGCCCCTGCGGCTGGAGCAGCCCCAAACTAACGATTGGGGAGAATGGAGGTGGTAACGACGCCAGCGGTGCCTCAACCCTGGGGGCGGCGGCGCCTACTGCCGCGGTCGCACGTGCCGCAGCGTTCTCTGCCGAGCTGGTGGCGTCGGAGCTGCTCGCAGATCGGGGCGGAGATATCTGCTTCGGCGGAGCTTTCTTCTTCTTCGATGGCGTGGCCTCACGATGTGAGGTGTGCTCGGGAAGCTCGTCATCGTCATCATCGTGCGGCTCGAGGCTCTTGCTCGCTTTGAGTTCGCGCTGGTGTTGCCCGCGGGTTTTGCGAACCGTGGGGGCAGCAACTTCCACGGGCTCGTCTTCTTTGTTGTCGTCGTCGTCGCCTCCGTCGCTATCGGCGTCATCTTTGGCGGGTGATGATTCTCTTCCGTTCTGGATGGACGAGCTCGAGTTCTCATCATCCGTGGGTGGAAGCTACCCTTCCACCACTTGGAACAACTACAACAAGAACAAACAAATTTTGCACGACCGCGAATGCACAAGCCGCGATTGCGAGTGTTAACAGGATAAAAACGTACCGTTGGAGCTGGGCGCCTTGCAGTATAAGGGGCGACCCCGGCCTTCGCATCGAGATACACCGCCTGGGTGATCTTCTTCAGGGCGAGGGTGTAGTCGTTGAGTCTCCACTCAACGAGGCAGGACTTCGTCGGATCGTCCTTACCCGTATATTCATACATGTAGTGGTTGCGGCTGGCCAGGTGGACAAGCCACCGCCCGAGCCAGCAGTTGTAGAGGTTGATGGTCTGGAGGCCTTTCTTCTTTAGGCCGCGGATAGTTTGCAACATTTTGTCGACAACCATCCGCTGATCCAGCGGGAGTTTGACGACCTGGAGCCGACGCGGTTTGTGCCGGTCGGCGGAGTACCTTGGAAGCACCACTTTGTCGCCTGGAGTCGACTCGGTGACGTAGAACTAGAACTTTTTCCATTCGTTCGCCGCCTTGGCGGGCAGCATTAGGTCGAAGAACGACGCCTTCGACTTCAGCTAGAATGTCAGGCCGCCCGCGGCTAGCATCAGGCCGCCTGTCTCTTCGCGGCTGATTCTCCCGTGGAACAGGTCTTGCCACAGGGGAAAGTAGGGCCTGCAGCCCAGATAGCACTCGCAGAACACCACGAAGATGGCCAGCTGCTCGATACTATGCGGACCCAGATCCGATGGTTGGATTCCATAGTAGGCGCAGAAACGCCGGAAGAATTGGTAAGTTGGGAAGCCAAGCCCCCGCTCCAGGTGGCTGGTGAAGCAGATGAACTCCCCCTTGCGCGGATCCGGAATCACTTCTCCGGCCGCGGGGATGTGCCATCTGCCAGCGTGGAGGATCCCAGCCTCCTCGAAGGATGCTAGCAGCACCTTAGTGCATTTGGATCTGCCCCATGGCTCGGCGGAGGGGTCCATGGGTTGGAAATTCGTGGAGGTCGAGGATCTCTGGTTTGTTCTGATCGCTGCAAGGAATGGGGAAACAGAGATGAGCGATATCGGAGGAAGAAAGAAGAAGCGTTTCCCCGTTCGCCTTTCATCCTCCTTATATAGCGGTTGCTACACGCCAGTTTCGGGGGCCGTTACTACGTGGTAATTACGTCGAAGTTACCGTTGGATTACCCAACGACTAGTTTGACCTCAATTGACAGTCCAACTTCATCCATTCGACTCGTCGCTCCCAGCGACTCGCCGATTCGCCGACCCGATCACTATAATAGTGACTAAGTATTTGCCGACTCGTTCGCCGAGCTGCGACATGATTGGTCGTTGTTATTGTGACTAAATGACTAGTTCTTTCCTTTGTTCAGGAGTGCGCCACCGATTCGACTAGGCATCCGCATTGGACCCGCATACTCCGACTGCCAGCAAACACCTGTGACAAATCAACGACGGCCTCGGGGACTACTGATGGGGATATGCTTACCGGGGTATACCCAGCAGGATGTTTCCTACTGGCCCAAGCGTCAGCGAGTAGGCCTGCAGGACGGCGACTGGATCAAGACTTGGCGTGGACTAAAACGACTGGAAGCTGAAGGCCCAGAAGCGTAGCTAGGCCCAGTCGGACTAGGTCATAGAATCTCCGAATCCTTAACTAATTCGGTTGTGATCTGTAAACCCTAGCGAGGTGAGTCTATATAAACCTCCCTAGAGGACGCATAGAGGATACGTTCCATCATACACCCAAGAGACTCGCCGCCTAGCCGTCGAGCTCGCCCCATTGTACTCTCACCATAATACAATCTAGCAGGATAGGTCTTTACCCTCCGGGGGGCCAAACCTGGGTAAACCCTTGTGTCTCATCCCTCATCTCGCACCGCAGATGGCTGGCCGCCCTTGCCCCATGTTCTACTACTCGCTGCCGATTGCAGCATCTGCCGTGGTCATTCCCACGACACAAGCTATGTGGGTGCAATCTTGTGGCAAATGTTGACCTTATCCGCAATTTGGCAAACATTAATTTGAATCGGAGGGAGTAGTGTATTTAAGTGGGTAAATATAACTATGAACCTTGAAAACTCATAGAACATAGGAATCACAAATAAAATATGCATGGTCTGCTATCTCCAGAAAATATGCACCCATCTACCTTCGAAAAAGACAATTAATTTAAGAGCAATCTATCGCGCTTAATTGTTTCTCAAGTTTGACCTAGTTTTGTTAAGTTGTCAAGATGAATAATCTTTGCAATAAGTCGAACTTGTTGTCAAAACCCTTGATGGTGTGGTTTGTGATATATTAATGACCTCCTGATGGTTATCTCCCAAATATATTCGTAAAACTTTCAACGCAATCTACACTTTACATGTAGTTGAAATTTGACCTAATTTCGATATATCGTCATAAATTCATTCAAGTGGACAGAGTTATCTTGGACAAAGTTTGAAAACTCATAAAACATGGGAATCGTAAGTACAACATCTGGTCCACTATATATGTATGAAAGATCGCCTTGTTGCATTCAGATCCTTATTCTTCAGACTTTGTTTTCGGAAAGGAACAATCTCATCATCGCTATGCAATTTTATGATGTTATTTCCTGATATTTGGAAACTCACACCAACGGTGTTGTTTACTGAGAGAAGATGCGCTCATCTACCCATGAAATTAAATTTAATTCGAGAGCAATCCATCGCGCATACTTGTAGCTCAAGTTTGACCTGATTTTGTTAAATTGTCAAGATGCAAAATCTCAGTAAGAAGTTGAACTTGTTGTCAAAATTCTCGGTGGTGGTATGTGATATATTAAATGACCTCCCGATGGTTACTTCCAAAAAATTCACAAATCTTTCAAAGCAACCTACAATTTACTTCTAGTTCAAATTTTACCTAATTTCGATGAATCGACATAAAGTCATTCAAGTGGGCAGAGTTTCCTAGGAAGAAGTATGAAAACTCATAGAATTAAACATGGGAGTCGTAAGTAAAACATGTTGGTCCACTTAATATGTCGCGAAGATTGGCTTGTGGCAATCAAATCCATATTCTTTGGCCTTTCTTTACGTAAAAGAACAATCTCGTCATCACTCCAGAAATTGAGAATGTTCTTTTCCAGATAGTTGGAAACTCACACCGACGACATTGTTTTACTACAATAAGATGCACCCATCTACCTCAGAAAAGACATCTAATTCAAGTGCAATGTATTGCGCTTACTTGTAGATCAAGTTTGACCTAATAATTTCATTAAATCGGCAAGAGGTCAGTGAAGCGTGTGAAGTTAGCTGGGAAGCTTGAAAAATATAACTATAAGAAAACGTGGTCCACTTCGTGTGATAATTGGGGCGGTTGCATTTTCTTCTAACTGTGGTAGGTCTCGTAGGAGCGAGGTGCTTGAGTTAACACGGTCGGTGGAAGTACGAGTTACATCAAGGACCTCATAAAAATTAAAATTACATCCAAGTCCGTCCAGTTAGCACAAGGTCCCTGAAACTATGCACTGGAGTGTGTTTTGAGGTTTGTGCATACTTGGGTTCTTTGTAATAAAGAATATCAATAGAATCTTCTAGATGCTAAAAATGGAAAAGAAGATCCAATGGTTAGCAATGTTTGGATTTGCTAGTATTGATCCAACGGTCCATGTTCAAAGTTATCAGTACACTATATAGTTTTTTTTACGAAAAAGATAAGATAAGAAGTACTATTGCCCATGGACGGTCTTATTGAATAAAATTTCCCTCCCGATGTTTGGGAAGCAAGTGAAAATTTTGAAACCTAAAAAGTTTGAATCTTTTTGCCGCCAAGGACCAAAGTGGTTTCCTTCCTATGTACTACTCCTAGGGTGTCAACTGCGATCTTACCAAAATCCCACTTCTAATTCATTTGTCAAAATCAAGTTCAAATTTGAGCAAAATTTTATGGTAGATTTTGCCAAATGAACTAGAAGTGGGATTTTGGTGGGATTCCACTTGACACCCTACCTACTCCACACCAATGCGGCTGCCGAACACACCATAGAAACAGAGTCTCTTCCTCTAAAAAAACAGAGCCTCCATACCAAGGCATACATGCGCAATGCCATGCTGTGGACGAGAGAGATATCAGCCGAGCCGTTGCACGAGGGGAGAGGGGTTTGGAGAGATGAGAGGAAGCGAAGGAGATATAAAACACACTTCCTATGTATTACTTCTTATGTATTACTTCCTCCAAGGACCAAAGTGGTTTACTTCCTATGTATTACTCCTCCTACTCCACACCAACATGGCTGTCAAACACGCCAGAGAAATAGAGCCGTCCTCTCAAGTAAAAGTTTTTTTAAGAAGGATGTATGGTTAATATGGTAAATTACAGTTCATAGGTTCTATTTATTTTATAGTACATAAAGTGGTTGGATAATTTACATGTTATCTTTCTGAAGATAAATTTTCTACCTAATTTCACCCACTCAGTCGACTTTATGTCGATATGTCAAATTAGGTCTAATTTAATAATCTACAAGAAGTGAGCAAGAGGAATTTAAATAGTATAACCGAGTCTTAGGTATAACAGAGTGACACGTTATCTATTGTCGGCCTTATACTAGCATATATAATACCTAGAGATTAAACTACACAACAGCTAGCATCACGATGCAGCAAGCTCGTCAAAAAGTAAGAAGATTAAACATGAATAAAATGAATAACCTTTCTATGCCCGCTTGAAAAATTCTAAAACTTGGGAATTATAAGAGAGCATGGTACACTTTGTCTGAAAATTGGGGTGGTGGCATTCTTTATTTAATTTTTGGAACCGGGGTACCATAGGTCCTAGAGGAGCAAGACACTTCAATTATCGCGCTAGGGCCTGCAGTCACCGCAAGGTGGTTTGTGGACCTATATGTAATTATTGTTACTTTTGAGCATTTTTTAAACTTGTGTTTATGGTTATTAATAGCGGTTGAATTTTGGAAATTTTCAAGAGTAATAGTCTATCATGCTCACATGTATTCAAGTTTTGCCTAATATCATATTATTGACATACAATCATTTAAGTGTGTGAAGTTTTAGATATAAAGCTTGAAAAGTCCTAAAATTTGGCATGGTACACTTTGTATGAAAATTGTGATGGTGGCGTTCTTTTTATTTTTAAACCAGGGTTGGTCTCAAAAGAGCAACATGCTTCAATCAACATGGTCAGTGGAATTAAAGGTTACATCAAGGACATAAAAAATAGAAAATTACATCCAAGTCCATACAATTTTCACAAAGGGTCTAATATTTATCTTGGAAAATTAGTCCATACTCTTCATACAACTACTTTCCACATCAGAAAAAAGCACCCTCGTTACTGTTGATCATGGTCAAAGGGACAATATTGCTCGGAAGGAGTAGAGGGGAACACAAGGATGTGAAGCTATTCCGAGGACTGAAGTCACTGTTGTACCTTGTTAACGACAGGCGAAGGTCTAAAGAGGTGGACATGCCGCCCTACCGGGTCGATTCCCCTAGCTGCATGCCCGCCGGCTGTAGGTTCCTCGCGCCCGAGCTCGAACTCGAGCATGTCCTGCTCATAATCAAGGGCCAGCATAGGATCGATAGGTTCGAGGTGACCTAGGAGCGGGTTGTCTCCCACGGCCAGGGCGACCTGGCGTCCACCCGAGTTGTCTGCCCCGGTCGCATGCTGGCTGGCCGCAAGTTCCCGGCGGAAGGATTGCCTGCTGTCTTGCACGGGCTTAACTTGGCCACGGTTGATGTCCATCTAGAGCGCCCCCCTCAGACGCAGCTCCATCACAGTGGAAGTGGAAGCACACTGGAGCTTTGTTGTAGAGGTCCACTTTTATTCGGCTTCCATGTTGATGCCTCCATGGCGCGGCCAACGCAGGATCGTTACTCTCGAGGGGGCCCAAAATCACATCGTCAGCTGGCACAACCATCGCATGTTTACCGCGGGCATCCAGGCATCCTACGGAGGCGGATCCAACAGCAGCATGTTCCTGGCAGATGAAATATTTCCCGGACTGGCCTTGAGCCAAAGCAGACCTCCGAGGATGGCGTAGCCAATCCCCTGGGATTCCTTCAAGTATTTGTGAGGGCAACATGCCTTTTTGGAAATAAAAAAAATTCGCTGGAGAGTAACACGAAGGAGAAGTTGAAATGCTTTTTGTGAAGGAGAAGTACAAAGTACTAGTCCAGTACTAGTATCGGTATTCCACTCCCTCCATTACATTGAATAAATAAAGGGCCCTCGTTTTATGTGTTCTTTCTTTGATCAAGGCACCAAGCTTCCCCCAAAAAAAGACTTGTGCATGAGCTACAAGCGTTGGAAAAAATAAACAAGGGGAGATAATTATGGTGCAGTTAATAGGCTAGCTCAAACATTCCCAAGATTTTCTCACCTGTTTTCTAGGCTAGTTCTTGGTACTAACAGAACGGCCACAAACAGATGGAGTAGTAATTAGGTTTACTACTAGTACTATCAACGAGTACTAGAATTGTGAATTTTGGTACCCTGGGAGAGTAGATAAGACAAGATAAAGATAAGATAAGAAGTACCACTACTATGAATGGCGGATCTTTTGAATAACCTTCGCTCCCACTATTTAGGAAGCAAGTAAAAATTTGGAAACCAGAAAAGTTGGTGTTTTTGCCGCCAATGACCAAAGTGGTTTCTTTCCTAATATGTACTAGTACTATTGTATTAGTCTTTCACGTAGCCCTAGGTCGTCAAAGCGTCACGTACACCGTGTCAGAGATTAATTAAAAACTAGAGTAACTCTGCACCTACTCCTACTCCAGAAACACAACACTTCCTAGTTTTCTGAGCGCCGGTCTTTTTCTCTTTCGCTTCCCTAGAGTGAGATGAGGAGTCTACTAGTAGTAGAATTATTTAACTTACAAGTGTCTCTCGCTCGCTCTCATTAGTCCTATCTCTCACTTTGCTCTCTCGCTCGGTCTAAAAAATCCCTCTCAGATCCATAGTTGAAGCTACGATTGACATGAGTGCCGGCTCTATGGCATACAAGTGGGTTAAAGTTATGATTGATTAGTCTTATGGTTCAGTTCTTCAGTTGCATACTGTGTTCTCAAAGTGTTCGTCGTCTTGCGTAAATGGTTAAGTACTTCTTTCTTCAGGATGTTTTCCTTTTGTGTCATACTGGTTCGATAAAACTATTGTTTTTGGGCTAAATCTTTTTTTCTTGCACCAGCAGTGTACTGACTATAGGCACATGGCATGCCCAGAATGAGTTGTAAAATTTTCCGATGGCAAGTGCACGGGATGTGAGCATGGAGGCATCTTCGAACCAAACACTTTTGTGGATCGGTTGTCCTCGGGAGTGAGGTGCACTTGAAGGAACAAAGGGTGTGCCATGAGGGGAAGCTTCTTTGAGTACATCGAACACGTGAGGGCATGCCCGCATGCAGCAGAGGACGACGTATGATATGCAGTTGTCCATGTGTGTGCTGATTCCGTCTAGAGTATGGTATTTAGTTTCTGCCGTGGTTGTGGATTACCTATACTAGTTATGTTATAAATAAATTGAATCATCATCGCATCCGCATAGTTACTCTCTTTTACTAATAATAAGGGGATTTGGTTTTGGGGTTTGAATTGAAGCTACAATTTATAAGTTTGGAGTTCCAATTTCAATGATTTGGTTTTGGGATTCGAATTTACATTTTCCCCTAGAGATTCAATGTTTATTTTGGACTTCCCCTATAAATAGAACCATGGATCCCCCACAAAAAAATAATTAAAAAATATAACCATGGAGCCCCCGCAAAAAAAAATTACAGTAGAACCATGGAGAGAGGACGAGCCAGGGCTGGCATTGGCGAGTGACGAGCTACCACGGCTTCGTGTTCGAGCTCTCACCTCTCACCCATTTCCCCTAGCCTCTTCCCCCCTCATCCATGCCAGCGCTAGAGAATCCAAAATTAAAAACCAACTCCTCGCAATCGACTATCCAGCCAGCCACCCCACCCCTCCCCCCACCCCCACCCCCACCCCCACCAGAAATCCCCAATTGGCGCTGCCGCCAGAACTCCAGTGATCCTCATAGGAGCGCATCATCGAGTATGGATCCCATGTCTTCCGTGCCTGCTGCGTCTCCACAGCCATAACCAACTTCTCCGTCGTCGAGCTGTAGTTACTTGACGAGGCGATGTAGTACACAATGACACTAAAGATCTTCTTCTCGAGGATGTATGAGCTCAGGAGGTTGCCTGACTCCCTCCCAGCCCCTCTGGAGGAGGACGATGTCATGGCCACACCCTGCGAAGAGGAGTTTTTGAATCTTAGCCTGCCTCCTAGCAAGCTGCGAAGAGCGAGTAAGGTTGTGGGAACTATGCGGAAAGTTCTTGGCTGTGTATGGCTGCTGAAGAACCTGCAACTCACGACGGAGGAGTAGGACATCCTCATGCCTTACGACATTCTGCACCGGCTCTGGCATGAGGCGTGTGTGTGTGTGTCGATGGGTTCCACCTCCACCTAACCCTCAACATCGACCTCCGGCTCATTGTCAACCTGTCGGCGCTTCAAGACAGTTGGTACCAGGTTGAGCAGGAGGATGGACACTGCAGCATATGCATGCAGGCGCTGTCGAAGATCACAACGGTCCGTCTCTGGGAATTCAACCATCTGTACCACCACAAGTGCATCTTCACTTGGTTTGAGACCAACGCTAGTTGCCCTATCTGTCGAGATAATGTGATGGCCCATCTCTACTGAAGCGAGGTTCTTATGCCCCCTCCTGTATGAAACATGGTCATGTGGTTTCTAATTAATTAATCTACTGAACATGTTCTACATATGTTTGCACTTGTCGAATTAAGCTTAATCCAATTTGGACAGGGAAAAAAATTAGTCTAGGATTACAACCCAATAGGAAAATGTCATCATGTCTCATACATTTTAAAATAAGAAAACCAAAACGAATCAATGTTCGTCATCTCACTACATAATTTGGAACAACAGTCCAATCATCGTCACCATCATCTCTTTCAGCACCGCCGCATTCTAGATCCACATATTCCGACTGGGTTGGATATTCTTTCTCTTGCCATCCATCATACATGTCCTAAGTTTCATCAGGTAGAACTAGTTTATTCATCTGTTTTTCCACTACACTAATCTCGATAGTGAAATATACTTGTCCATCATGCGTAGATCCGCCTCTAGCAATCAAATTTTCATCGACATCAGTTAGTTTAGTTATCATACAAACACTGGGGGATCATCTTGGTGGGCAACATCAATGGTGACTGGCTTGTCATAATCGTTCACATCAGAGGTGCTCCTTGCCTAAAACTTTTGCACATATTTCCAGTCGTTTTTATCTCTATCATCCAAGAATATTACCTTGGAAGCTTGAGTTACCAAAATATAAGGTTCCT
The DNA here is from genome assembly GCA_916181665.1 of Avena sativa. Taxonomy (NCBI): domain Eukaryota; kingdom Viridiplantae; phylum Streptophyta; class Magnoliopsida; order Poales; family Poaceae; genus Avena; species Avena sativa. The sequence goes on along the minus strand of OV702281.1, from coordinate 203,924,996 downwards.
CCTTGTACCACTCAGCAGTAGTATTGATCGATATGAAATTCCCATCATTTTGGGGCCTCTTTAATTGTTCGGATCTTGGACATACCAATAACACTTGAATAGAACCACATATCGACCACCAGTCTTGTCGCTATAGTTCAACTCAATAACCTATTTTATGCGACCATAATGAGCATAGTCCTCTGACTTCTTCATTTTGGCTATCAAGTGCTCTCCACTTGTCATGATGCCATTATTTTGTGTCTTAAAATGTTTCTCACACTCATAAGTGTTGTAGTGGATACCATCATCATTACAAGCTGCAGCTGTCTGCACCCTCTTTGTAGGACCATGTGATAGGGCATAGAGACCATCACTAACATCGCTCGGGTTCTCTTCACACAGCTTCGTGATCTGCTGTTATACAAAATAATCAAGAGGTCATCTCATGTACACAATTCGTATGCAATTCAAAGTTCAGTTGAACATCTTACATGATTCCTAAACCATTCCTGAAACCCACCCCCACATACTGGTGCAAAATAATATTTTCCTTTGATTGCTTTAAATAACCTACAAAAACGATACTCAAGTCAGACATCTGAGCATATATTGCTACAAGTTTCATTTCATATATGTGAGGATATGTATGAATAGTACTCACGCAACAAAGTTTTTAGCCTCGTCAGCGTTATTCAGCCCATACCAAGTGAGTTGTTCATATTCGTGTTGCATTAATGTTCTATGTTCCTTCTTTCCTACTAGGCGAACACCATGGTTAAAAACAGATTTTTCAATTTCTTCAGTTCTGCCACCCAGATTGGAAATCGTTTTATGATCAGGAATGTATCTTGAGCAAAATGCAAATTCTTTAGCAGCAATATATGTCTCTACAATGCAAGCATCTGCTCTAGACTTGTTCCTAACAGTACCCTTGAAAGTGCAAAGTCGACATTCTATAGGATACATCCATCCATACTGTACGACACCCCTATAAAGTGCATCTTTGGGCAAATGAACAGCCAAATGCACCATCAGATCAAAGAAGGATGGTGGATATATCAGCGCAAGCTTGCACAACATTTCTGCTATGTCCGTCTGAAGACGCGCTACAACTCTTCTATCCAGAGTTTGGCTAAAAAGTTCCCTAAATAACTTTCCCAATTCTGTAGGCACGTTGTAGAAATCCTTGTTCACTAAACCTTTAATGCCAAGAGCTAAATGCCTTTGTAGTAGGATGTGGCAATCATGAGTTTTCAACCCTTGGAGCTTGTTCCCCTCTGCATTGATACAATTTGCAATGTTAGAAGCATATCAAGATGGGAAATTCACACCATGTAAGAAGTCACAAAATAGTACCTTTTATTCATCGGCAAAGTAAAATCTGCACCTCAAAATTTGTAATGTTTTCACCGTCCTTATCAACCGTATCTTCAGGATGCAGCTTCAAGTTGTTGTTAACATTGAGTTTTTTGCAGTCAAGCCTAGCATTATAGCTATATTTTGTCTTGGTTGGAATGTTGAGTAATGTGCCTGTAATGCTGTCACATATATTTTTCTCCATGTGCATGACATCAATATTATGTCAAAGTGTCTTACCAGCCCAATACGGCAAGTCCCATAGAATGGATCTGCGCTTATAAAATATTCTCGATTCCTTTTCCTTCCCTTGGGCAGCTGCTGCTATTTCTTTCGCTCTCTTCCTTTAGGATGCTTCTCCTACTGTCGGTGCATCTTCTGTATTCTTTCTTTTACCTTGTTTGGCAGCTGGTTGTTTTCTTGGTTTGACATTTTTGACCTTTTCTAGATGCGCCTGCAACTCAGCTGTAGTGAACTTTTGTGGTGTAGTGCCATACTCAGTCCTCTTTCCATAGAACTGCAATTTTTTAAAGTTTTTTCATAATTTGTGTCCTGTAGGAAGAAAAACTCGGTGGCCAAAGTAACCAGTATTATTTTGTAGCGTCATTGTGACCTTTTTTGACTCACAGCGAACACATGCTTTGTAACCTCCTGTCACTCTGCCTGACACAGTGCCAAGAGCTGGAAAATGATGGGTGCACAACAACATAGCAACACGTAGAGGGAACTTCGTATCTTTAGGTTTTGTTGCAAGGATATCAGGAGTCATGACACCCTTCCATAGTTTATGCAAGTCTCATATAAGAGGCTGCATGAACAGATCAAAATTCTTACTAGGTGATTTGGGACCAAGGATGAGTAAAGTCAGCAAGGAGTTCAACTGATCAGTGCATGCCCAGGGAGGCAGGGTGTAAATTGTAACAAGTACTGGCCACATGCTATAAGAGTTACTCATGTTGCCAAATGGGTTAAATCCATATTTAGCTAGGCCAAGTCTCTGGTTCCTTGGATCCGCAGCATATCCTGGATGAGCCTTGTCAAAATCTTCCATTCATCGCCATAAGCTGGATGTCTCAGTAAGTAATCGTTTGGCTTGATAATCTCTTTATGACATCTTGTTTCCTTAGATGTTTGTTCTGACTGAAACAACCTCTACAATCTATCTATAATTGAAAATTATCTCAGAACCTTACAAAGATCTTTCTTCTTTTCATCACCATTTTTCCATCTTGATTCGTTACATACTAGGCATTCATCGAGGTTTTCATAATCCTCCTAGAATAGTACATAGTTATTTGTACAAAAATGGATCTTCTCATATGATAGGATGAGTACCTTAATGTACTGTTTCGTCTCATAAAAGGATTTTGGCAGTCGTTCCCTAGGGATTGATTCGTTGTACACCTTAATCACTTCATCGCAAGCTTTGTTGGTACCTTGTTGGATGACTTTTCCTTTATTAATTTCATTACCATTTCGAATCTTGAGATACCAGAATCAGGGTGCACTGAACACTTGGCATCTTCTATCATGTCATATAAAGGTGATCTTTTAAGAGAAGGGCCGCCCTTTTTGTTTTCAGCAGGGTACAGGTCCCTTAACAAACCATAAAGGTCCTCATCCTCAATCTGATGAGCTTCAGGCAGACCAGCATGAGCTATAGGATCAAGAACAGGCTGATCATATGGTTCACCATGTTTATTCCACCTAATGTATGTGCGTTGCATCCCATTAATGAATATATGGTCTGCAACTGTGCTCTGACTCGACTTTTTAAAATTAAGGAATTGTTGGCATGGGAAAAACACATCCTAGTCACCGTTATGCTATTTAACAAACTTCATGAAGTCATTAACACCTTCCCAATATGAAGGTGTTGCTTTTTGTCCTTTCAATATCCAATATATGTCCATCTGTTGAGGATAGAGATGGTCCAAATCTTTCATGATATTTCAACGAACAGGTTGATTATAGATCTAGTTAAGCCAAGATATCTGAGCAAACTGATGGAATATAGAACTATAAATGCCACGTAATTTTGTAATTTTAGCCTATTTCAGAAATTGAGTGAAGAACTATGTTACATATTTGAGAGAATAGATGGGCCGAGGACAATAAAATGCCAACCAATTTTTTTTGACCCTGGACTGTGAGGCAACCGCCGCACAGTAATTTATTACTCAAAGCATAAAAAGTTATTTACATATGGAATACTGTAGAGACAAAAAGAGAAAAAACCTATAGTCTACCTATACACAACCTTTCTAGAGAGCACTAATGTAGGTTTGCTATCCATGCCTCAAGTCTATCTTGATGTTTGTGTTTAATCCTGTGCTGCAATAGAGTGATGTCAAGGATACACTGAGATCTCCACTTGGAAATGCCAACCAATTTGAACAAACACTGTGACGTCTGAATTTTTTATTACTGAGCCCATGAAATTAGCCTATGAGGCCCTAGCATACCCGAAAACTTTCTAATTCTGCCTTTTCATGGTCTTGTTGTCGCCGATCATAGCCCATTCAGTTTAGGAGTGAAGCCATTGAATATTTCCCATGACGATAAAGAAAGCTTAGCCTACCTATTTTTTTTGTAAAAACTAATGCAGTATGTAGCAATTTTTAGTTTAGCTGCGAAGAGCACCACCATACTATTTCAAAGGAGATAAACATGATCAAAGAAAGTATTTTAAACTTATAGAAGGAACCGTTTAATGTTTCTGATGTTTTAATTGTTTCTTTGAGAGTGTCAAGGAAAGCCATATACCGGTTCTGAGGTCTCGAGTTCGAATGGTAGGAAATTTTTGTTTTTCTTGTAGTCATCTTTTTCTAATCTGAGGCTGAAATTTTGTACCCAGGTAAACTGATGCTGCATCTAGAAATGTTACCAAGGTTAGAACAACAATCTCGATCCAAAAAAATAGTCCATCACATACACGTTTCTTTCAAATAGAGGCTGACATATGGGACCCAACATAGACACGTTTCCTCCATAGAGGAGGCTGACATCTGGGACCTGATACATCATAAATGTATCTATAATTTTTGATGTTCCATGCTTGTTTGGTATCAACTTGCTATGCTTTGTCTACACTTTGAGGTATTTTTATACATTTTCTGGGACTAACCTATTAACAAGATGCCGCAATGCCAGTATCCACTGGGCAGGGTGTGGCCCCCTGGCCGCCCTCCTACCTCGCCTCTTCGCCTATATAAACCGCCTGATGCCAAAACCCTAAGTACCCGATCAGATCTCCACAAAACCCTAAGTACCCGATCAGTCTGTAGCCGCCGCCACCATCGTGCCTAGATCGGGGGGATTTGAAGCTCTTCCCGGCACCCTGCCGGAGGGGAGAGATCATCCCGGAGACCTTCTTCATCACCATGTCAGCCTCCAGTATGATGTGGGATTAGTTCACTCTTGGACTATGGGTCCATATAGTAGCTATATGGTTGTTTCTCCTCCTTTGTGCTATCATGTTTAGATCTTGTGAGCTTCGTTCATGATCAAGATCATATATTTGTAATCGTCCATGTTGTGTTTGTGGGGATCCGATGGATACTGAGATTACTATGTTAGATTGATTATTGATTCAATCATGTCTTTGTGATTATTGATTCTATCATATCTGTGTTGTTTGAGATCTTTCATTCTCTTCGTTTCTAGTAGCTATCTTGGCCAAGTGGATGCTAGTGACTCCAAGAGGGATTATTTATGCTCGATAGTGGGTTCATGCCTCTATTGAATCTGGGGAAGTGACAGAAATCTATAAGGTTGTAGATGTGTTGTTGCCACTAGGAATAAAACAAAAATCTCTTGTTCATGGAACAATTGTATTGTTTACATTACACACATTGCTTAATGCAGTTAACTGTTGCTTGCAACTTAATACTGGAGGGGGTTCGGATGATAACCTAAAGGTGGATTACTAGTCATAGATGTAGTTGGATGGTGGTCTATGTATATTGTTGTAATTCCAAATAAAATCTCATAGTATCATGAATGTCTAGTATTGCATTGTTATGCCTTGCTCAGTCCTGTCAATTGCCCCGTTGTAATTTATTTACCTAGCATGTTATGTTATTTATCTTAAGGAGAACACCTCTAGTGAACTATGGACCCCAGTCCAATCTTTACCATTTTTACATCATCTACTATTACTGTTTACTTTTTGCAAGCAACCATTACCTTCCACACCGTACGATTAATCATTTGTTTTCAGCAAACGAGTGAGATTCACGACCTCACTACAAGTTGGAGCAAAGTCTTGAGTTTGTATTGTGTAGGATTCCAAGTTTCTAGAAATACCTTGGAGTTGTTTCCTTGCTCCTAGTGGTTCGATAACTTTGGTTTCATAACTAAGGGAAAACATATTATCGTGTCATCATACCTTCCTCTTGGGGTCTCCCAACGAAACTCTACTATTGAGCTGCATCAAGACATTTTCTGGTGCCGTTGCCGAGGAGGTAAGGTAAAAGGTACTCACATCCTCTGACTACTAAGCTACCTTCTAGTACTGTTGCTGGTGTGTGAGTTCTCGAAGTTATTTCCTTTAGATTCTGCAATTATATCTTTTTGTTTCTTGTTTTTATTTTCACTAGTTAGGCTTATGGAAAACAACAAAAAATTGAGAGATCTTTATAGTATTTATCTTGAGTGAGGACATGAAGTGTTTGAAGAGAAAATTAAAAAACCTATGGAACTTTATTTGCATGCTAATAGCAATGTTATTAGTATGAATTCTTTGAACACCATTATTGCTAATGCTATGGAAACATATAAGCTTGGGGAAGCTATTTTTTATGAAAATGATCTTTTGAGTTCCCCATCTTTAGAGGAGAAAATTTTCTTTGATGGTACTTTACCTCCAATATATGATGATTACAATGATTAATATGATATTTTCATTCCACCTACTATTGAGGAAAAATTAATTATGATTACAATATGCCTCCTATATTTAATGACTATGGTGATGAGAATAATAAAGATAGCTATTTTTTTGAATTTGCTCCGACTACAATTAATAAGAATGACTATGCTTATGTGGAGAGTAATAATTATTTTATTCATGTGGCTCATGATAAGAATGTTTTATGTGATAGTTATATTGTTAGTTTTATTCATGTTGCTACTGAAATTTATTATGAGAGAGGGAAACATGGTCTTATGTATCTCAACAATATTAAGTTTCCCCTCTTTATGTTGAAAGTCTTGAAGTTGCACTTGTTTTCCTTTCCTATGCTTGCTGCTTTGTGATTTCATGACTTGTTTATTTACAAGATTATTTTTCATAGGAAGTGGGTTAGAATTAAATGTGTTTTGAATTTTATTCTTGATGCTCTCTTCTACTTTAATTCATATTTCTTATGTGAGCATCTTTTCAAACTATCAAGCCTAACTTAAAGGCGTTAAAGAAAAGTACTTCTTGGGAGATAAAACAATAGTTTTTTTGAGTCTTGGAAGTTATTACTTCTGTAATAACCTCTCCTTATCCTTTTTATTTGATTTTTGTGCCAAGAAGTACCTCTAATGAGAGGGAAGTAAGATTTGGGGAAGTTGTTGTCCTGAAACAGAATTTTGTGCTTCACTGTAAAAATTTGTGAAAAATCTATGTATGTCGGATTGAGCTGTAATTTTCTAATTAAATCCCCCAGGTTGTTAGCTAACTTTCATTAGTTCAACACTTTTTTATTTGAGCAATATAAGGTCTTCGAAAAAATTAGTTTTTACCTGCTGGTCTGTTTTGACATATTTCTGCCATTATTTGCATTTGCCTCTTATCGATTTCTTTTTGGGTTTTCTTTTTTGAATCAAGCTTTTTGAAGGAATTGCTTCAGTAGATTGTGTTTTTAATGAAAGTTTTACTATTTTTAAACCAAACCCCAAAGTTTTATTACTTTTTAATGCACTAATGTTGCTAATGAAGATTGTGTGAAGTTTTGTATGAAGGAAATTTCCATTTGTAGGGGAAGAATGATGTAATGAGATGAAGATTGGAAAAAAGCTCAAGCTTGGGATGCCATCCTGTGTCACCTCAAGAAATATTCAAGCGTAAAAGCTTGGGGATGCCCAAGGCATCCCCTTCTTCATCTATAAAAATCTCAGGTCTTCTTTCTAGACACTTTATTTTTATTGCTTCATGCACTATTGTGCTGCTCTTGGAGCGTCTTAGTTTTTGTTTCTAGTTTTTGTTTATTTGGTTTTCTTCAATAAGTTGGTTGGATCCCAGCACACTTATTTTGGAGAGATACACACTCTATTTTCATTGCCTAGAACACTCTAGTCTTGTGAGTGTTCTTTTTTGCTAGCACTGTGTCTAGCCTAGTTTTCTTGTGCTTTCAGCTTAGAACTTTTTAGTACTTATTTGAGGATTTGTGAGACAATCTCACTGATATTTATTGATTATTATATGTGTGAGTTGTTTCAAATAAGTCGATTGGTGTATGAAAAGAGTAGGAAGCTTCATGCTTCTGTGGTACAAAAAGGAGCTTGCTTTGACTGTGGCTTAGACTTTATCATGTCATGATATATGTTGCTTTGACCTTATGCTTGGTGATTATTGTTGTAGCATGACTTGTTCCAAACAATTGAGATTGCTTAATGTGCCTTGAAAGAATCATGCGTTGTTTTAGCATACAAAATCATATATTGTGGTATTCTTCTTTGATGCTTTATTTGGGTTGACTTGGCACATGCTCACACCATGTTATGACTATGATCCAGTCACCTTAGCCTCTATGATCATTTAGGTTTTGACTTGTGGTACAACTTTATGCTTTGATTAATAATGTTTTGTCTCTCTGTATTAGAATGGCCATTATTACTCTCTTAGTTGGTCGCTCCCAGTCTTTTGCTAACCTCCACTTGTATTGAGTAAGCTATACTCATGCATCCAACTCCCAATAAACCAAGTTATTCCAAAGAGTCCACTATAAATTCCTATGTATGGTGTGTTACACCATTCCAAGTATATTCGTGTTTTATCTATCTTCCAAATTAAACTTGTTATGTGAAAATTAGTGATTCAAGCACTCACCAACTTGATGGCACACTTTATTTTTTCTTGCCCCTAATAAACTTGAACCATTGTGTCATCTATGTTGTATATGCTTACACTTATAAGTTGGGACTTAGCAGAACCGTGCTGTCACGGGGAACGCTTCCAACACCTATAAATATCTAACTAGTTGATATCATGCTCTTTTGTTTGTGGATGTCGGCGGTGTGAAATAAAAGGGGAGCTTGTATGTCCATGGAGTTATTTATATATGTTAGAGAAACGACTGGGCCGCTAGCCTAAACCATGCCTAATCATGGTGGAAACTTGTAGCATCACCATAGTGACTAATCTATGAAGCATTCTACTTATAAAAAAGAGAGATAGAAAAAAATAGAAGAGAAAAAAGAGTAAAGAAGAGAAAAAAGGACCATTTTCCCATGATAAATAAGAAGATTGCTGAGATGTTCATTGTCTGTTGCCTTGTCATTTTGATATGGGGTAGCTCCTGTGTCATGGGGCAAGGGGTACCCCGTTGGCAGTTCTCTATGATACACATATACTTACTATGACAAGAACTTACCGGTAACTAAAGTTGAGTAGCATGAGGAACGACCCTCGTACTCAAGGGACATGAGATTGCCAACTTATACTTTGTCAAGCATATACCCCATACTTTGTTCACTTTAACCTTAATCACTTCAAGATGCTTATGATAGGGGAAATGAGAGCTAAAAGCTATCAAGTACCATAAATTTTGGAAGCTCTTTATGAAACTTGAAATTCATGATTCCCTTTGAAGGGCCTATCTTCCACTTTTATATTGAGTCTCCACCTTCTATCCTTAGGTACTAATTAACAGAGCATAGTTTCCATTCTTAGTTCTATGTTCATTGTCCCAAAGCTTATTGATTGATTCATAATGTTGATACTTCTTGTTCTTGAACTATTTGTATCTAGTCACCCTTATGAACTTTGAAGGTGCCCTATGCATTTATGTTTTGCTACTCCATGAGGGATAAGCTGAATGCCACTATTCTATGTTTTCTATATGTGAAACAACAAACGTCTTTCAATGCATTGTTATTCATGATCTTTGTTTGTATCCTTTCATGTTGCATTATAGTTACTCTGTCCTATTGTTAGAACTTCATCTTTCATGCTCATATGTAGAGTACTTTGATCCCAGCTTTCAATGCTTGGAAATGTTTTGATCATGATTGTGATGGTGCATGTCACCACAAAAATTATTATTTTTATCACTTACCTACTCAAGGACGAGCAGGAGTTAAGCTTGGGGATGGTTGATACGTCGTAAACGTATCTATAATTTTTGATGTTCCATGCTTGTTTAGTATAAACTTTGCTATGATTTATCTACACTTTGAGGTATTTTTATACATTTTCTGGGACTAACCTATTAACAAGATGCCGCAGTGCCAGTTGCCTGTTTTCTGCTGTTTTTGGTTTCACAAAAGCTAGTAAGGAAATATTCTCGGAATTGGACGGGACAAAATCCAAAGTCAATATTTCACCGAGGAGAACAAAGAGTCCATAGTAGAGACGGAGGGGAGCCACAGGGTGGCCACAACCGCCCGCCCCCACGCATGGGCCCACCCTGGGCCGCGCCTGGGCAGGGTGTGGGCACCCTGGCCGCCCTCCTGCCTCGCATCTTCGCCTATATAACCCCCACGATGCCAAAAACATAAGTACCCGATCAGATCTCCACGAAACAGTCTGTAGCCGCCGCCACCATCGTCCCTAGATCGGGGGGATCTAAATATTTTCCCAGCACACTGCCGGAGGGGAGAGATCATCCCGGAGGCCTTCTTCATCACCATGCCAGCCTCCGGTATGATGCGTGAGTAGTTCACTCTTGGACTATGGGTCCATACAGTAGCTAGATGGTTGTTTATCCTCCTTTGTGCTATCATGTTTAGATCTTGTGAGCTCCATTCATGATCAAGATCATATATTTGTAATCGTGCATGTTGTGTTTGCAGGATCCGATGGATATTGAGAATACTATGTCAGATTGATTATTGATTCTATCATGTCTTTGTGATTATTGATTCTATCATGTTTGTGTTGTTTGAGATCTTGCATGCTCTCCATTTCTAGTAGCTATCTTGGCCAAGTAGATGCTAGTGACTCAAAGAGGGAGTATTTATGCTCGATAGTGGGTTCATGCCTCTATTGAATCTGGGAAGTGATAGAAATATCTAAGGTTGTAGATGTGATGTTGCCACTAGGGAGAAAACAACAATCTCTTGTTCATGGAACAATTGTATTGTTTACTTTACACACATTGCTTAATGCATTTATCCATTGTTTGCAACTTAATACTTGAGGGGGTTCGGATGATAACCTGAAGGTGGATTACTAGTCATAGATGCAGTTGGATGGCGGTCTATGTATATTGCTGTAATGCCCAATCAAATCTCATATGATCATGAATGTCTAGTATTGGATTGTTATGCCTTCCTCAGTCCTGTCAATTGCCCTGCTATAATTTGTTTACCTAGCATGTTATATTATTTATCTTAAAGAGAACACCTCTAGTGAACTGTGGACCCCCGTCCAATCTTTACCATTGTTACATCATCTACTATTACTGTATACTTTCTGCAAGCAACCATTACCTTCCACACCATATGTTTAATCCTTTGTTTTCAGCAAACCAGTGAGATTGACAACCTCACTGTAAGTTGGGGCAAAGTCTTAAGTTTGTGTTGTGCAGGATTCCAAGTTGCTAGCAACACCTTGGAGTTGTTTCCTTGCTCCTACTGGTTCGATAACCTTGGTTTCATAACTAAGGGAAAACTTAGTATCGTGTCATTATACCTTCCTCTTGGGGTATCCCAATGAAACTCTACTATTGAGCCGCATCAAGACATTTTCTGGTGCCGTTGCTGAGGAGGTAGGGTAAAAGGTACTCACATCCTCTGACTACTAAGCTACCTTCTAGTACTGTTGCTAGTGTGTGAGTGCTCGAAGTTATTTACTTTAGATTCTACATTTATATCTTTTTGTTTCTTGTTTTTATTTTCACTAGTTAGGCTTATGGAAAACAGCAAAAAATTGAGATATCTTTATAGTATTTATCTTGAGTTAGGACATGAAGTGTTTGAAGAGAAAATTAAAAACCTATGGTACTTTATTTGGATGCTAATAGCAATGTTATTAGTATGAATTCTTTGAACACCATTATTGTTAATGCTATGAAAACTTCTAAGCTTGGGGAAACTATTTTTTATGAAAATGATCTTTTGAATTCCCAAGCTTTAGAGGATAAAATTTTCTTTGATGATACTTTACCTCCAATATATGATGATTACAATGATGAATATGATATTTTTAGTCCACCTACTATTGAGGAGAAAATTAATTATGATTACAATATGCCTCCTATATTTGATGACTATGGTGATGAGAATAATAATGATAGCTATTTTCTTGAATTTGCTCCCACTACAATTAATAAGAATGACTATGCTTATGTGGAGAGTAATAATTATTTTATGCATGTGGCTCATGATAAGAATGTTTTATATGATAGTTATATTGTTAATTTTATTCATGTTGGTACAGAAAGTTATTATGAGAGAGGGAAACATGGTCTTATGTATCTCAACAATATTAAGTTTCCCCTCTTTATGTTGAAAGTCTTGAAGTTGCACTTGTTTTCCTTTCCTATGCTTGATGCTTTGTGGTTTCATGACTAGTTTCTTCACAAGATTATTTTTCATAGGAAGTGGGTTAGAGTTAAATGTGTTTTGAATTTGCTTCTGGATGCTCTCTTTTACTTCAATTCATATTTCTTATGTGAGCATCTTCTCAAACTATCAAGCTTAACTTAAAGGCGTTAAAGAAAAGTACTTATTGGGAGATAACCCAATAGTTTTCTTGAGTCTTGGAAGTTATTACTTCTGTAATAACCTCTCCATATCCTTTTTATTTGATTTTTGTTCCAATAATAACCTCTAATGAGAGGGAAGTAAGATTTGGGGAAGTTGTTGTCCCGAAACAGAATTTTGTGCTTCACTATAAAAATTTGTGAAAAATCTATGTAGGTCGGATTGAGCTATAATTTTCTTATTAAATCCCCCAGGTTGTTATATAACTTTAATTAGTTTAACACTTTTTTATTTGAGCAACAGAAGGTCTTCGAAAAAATCAGTTTTTACCTGCTGGTCTGTTTTGACATATTTCTGCCATTATTTGCATTTGCCTCTTATCGATTTATTTTTTGGTTCTCTTTGGTGAATTGAGATTTTTGAAGGAATTGCTTTAGTAGATTGTGTTTTAATGAAAGTTTTTATATTTTGAAACTAAACCCCAAAAGTTTATTACTTTTGAATATACTAATGTTGCTAATGAAGATTGTGTGAAGTTTTGTATGAAGGAAATTTCCAAGTGTAGGGGAAGAATGATGTAATGAGATGAAGAATGGAAATGAGCTCAACCTTGGGGATGCCATCCTGTGTTACCCCATGAAATATTCAAGAGTTACAAGCGTAAAAGCTTGGGGATGCCCAAGGCATCCCCTTCTTGATCAATCAAAATCCCAGGTCTTCTTTCTAGACACTTTATTTTTATTGCTTCATGCACAATTGTGTTGTTCTTGGAGCGTCTTAGTTTTAGTTTTTAGTTTTTGTTTGTTTTTTTGCAATAAGTTGGCTGGATCCCAGAACACTTCTTTTGGAGAGAGACACACTCTATTTTCATTGCCTAGAACACTCTAGTTTTCATTCTTATTGTCTTGTGAGTGCTCTTTTTTGCTAGCACTGTGTTTAGTCTAGTTTTCTTGTGCTTTCAGATTAGAACTTTTTAGTTCTTATTTGTGGATTTGTGAGACAAGCTCACTGATATTTATTGATTATTATATGTGTGAGTTGTTTCAAATAAGTCGATTGGCGTTGGAAAAGAATAGTAAGCTATAGGCTTAGGTGGTACAAAAAGGAGCTTGCTTTGACTATGGCTTAGACTTTATCATGTCATTCTAGATGTTGCTTTGACCTTATTCTTGGTGATTATTGTTGTAGAATGACTTGTTCCAAACAATTGAGATTGCTTAATGTGCCTTGAAAGAATCATGCGTTGTTTTAGCATACAAAAGCATAATATTGTGGTATTCTTTGTTGATTCTTTATTTGGGTTGACTTGGCACATGCTCACACCATGTTATGACTACGATCCAGTCACCTTAGCCTCTATGATCATTTAGTTTTTGACTTGTGGTACCAGTTTATGCTTTGATTAATAATGTTTTGTCGCTCTGCATGATTATGGCCATTATTACTCTCTTAGTTGGTCGCTCCCAGTATTTTGCTAACCTCCACTTGTATTGAGTAAGCTATACTCATGCATCCAACTCCCAATAAACCAAGTTATTCCAAAGAGTCCACTATAAATTCCTATGTATGGTGTGTTACACCATTCCAAGTATATTCGTGTTTTATCTATCTTCCAAATTAAACTTGTTATTTGAAAATTAGTGATTCAAGGTCTCACAAACTTGATGGCACACTTTATTTTTTCTTGCCCCTAATAAACTTGAACCATTATGTCATCTATGTTGTATATGCTTACACTTATAAGTTGGGAATTATCAGAACCGTGCTATCACGGGGAACACTTTCAACACCTATAAATATCTAACCAGTTGATATCATGCTCTTTTGTTTATGGATGTCGGCGGTGTGAAATAAAAGGGGAGCTTGTAAGTCCATGGAGTTATGTATATGTGTTAGAGAAATGCCTGGACCGCTATCCTAAACCATGCCTAATCATGGTGGAAACATGCAGCATCACCATTGTGACCAATCTATGAAGCATTCTTCTGATAAAAAGACAAATAAAAAATAGAAGAGAAAAAAAGAGTAAAGAAGAGAAAAAAGGACCATTTTCCCATGGTAAATAAGAAGATTGCTGAGATGATCATTGTCTGTTGCCTTGTCATTTTGATATGGGATAGCTCCTATGTGATGGGGCAAGGGGTACCCCGTTGGCAGTTCTCTATGATACACATATACTTACTATGACAAGAACTTACCGGTAACTGAAGTTGAGTAGCATGAGGAACGGCCCTCGTACTCAAGGGACATGAGATTGCCAACTTATACTTTGTCAATCATATACTCCATAATTTATTCACTTTAACCTTAATCACTTCAAGATGCTTATGATAGGGGAAATGAGAGCTAAAAGCTAACAAGTACCATAATTTTTGGAATCTCTTTATGAAACTTGAAATCCATGCTTCCCTTTGAAGGGCCTTTCTTCTACTTTTATATTGAGTCTCCACCTTCTATCCATAGGTACCAATTAAGATAGAATAGTTTCCATTCTTAGGTGTATTTTCATTGTCCCAAAGCTTATTGATTGATTCATAATGTTGCTATTGCTTGTTCTTGAACTATTTGTATCTAGTCAACCTTATGAACTTTGAAGGTGCCCTATGCATTTATGTTTTGCTACTCCATGATGGATAAGATGAATGCCACTATGCTATGTTTTATGTATGTGAAACAAACAAACGTATTTGAATGCATTTTTATTCATGATATTTGTTTTTATCCTTTCATGTTGCATCATAGTTACTCTGTCCTATTGTTAGAACTTCATCTTTCATGCTCATGTGTAGAGTACTTTGATCCCAGCTTTCAATGCTTGCAAATGGTTTTATCATGATTGTGATGGTGCATGTCACCTAAAAATTATTCTTTTTATCACTTACCTACTCAACGATGAGCAGGAGTTAAGCTTGGGGATGGTTGATACGTCTTAAACGTATCAATAATTTTTGATGTTCCATTCTTGTTTATTAAAAACTTTGCTATGCTTTATCTACACTTTGAGGTATTTTTATATATTTTCTAGGACTAACCTATTAACAAGATGCCGTAGTGCCAGTTGCCTCTTTTCTGTTGTTTTTGGTTTCACAAAATCTAGTAAGTAAATATTATCGGAATTGGACGGGAAAAAAGCCAAAGTCAATATTTCACCGAGGAGAACACGAAGCCCATAGGAGAGACGGAGGGGAGCCACAGGGTGGCCACAACCCCCCTACCCATGGGCCCACCCTGGGCCGCGCCTGGGCTGGGTGTGGGCCCCCTGGCCACCCTCCTGCCTCGCCTCTTCGCCTATATAAACCCCCCGATTCCAAAACCCTAAGTACAAGATCATATCTCCACGAAATAGTTTGTAGCCTCCGCCACCATCGTCCCTAGATCGGGGGATCTAAAGCTTTTCCCGGCACCCTGCCAGAGGGGAGAGATCATCCCGGAGGCCATCTTCGTCACCATGCCAGCCTCCGGTATGATGCGTGAGTAGTTCACTCTTGGACTATGGGTCCATACAGTAGCTAGATGGTTGTTTCTCCTCCTTTGTGCTATCATGTTTAGATCTTGTGAGCTCCGGTCATGATCAAGATCATCTATTTGTAATCATGCATGTTGTGTTTGCGGGGATCCGATGGATACTGAGATTATTGATTCTATCATGTCTGTGTTGTTTGAGATCTTGCATGCTTTCCGTTTCTAGTAGCTATCTTGGCCAAGTATATGCTAGTGACTCAAAGAGGGAGTATTTATGCTCGATAGTGGGTTCATGCCTCTATTGAATCTGGGAAGTGACAGAAATCTCTAAGGTTGTAGATGTGATGTTGCCACTAGGGAGAAAACAGCAATCTCTTGTTCATGGAACAATTGTACTGTTTACTTTACACACATTGCTTACTTCAGTTATCCGTTGTTTGCAACTTAATACTTGAGGGGGTTCGGATGATAACCTGAAGGTGGATTACTAGTCATAAATGCAGTTGGATGGCGGTCTATGTATATTGTTGTAATGCCCAATCAAATCTCATAGGATCATGAATGTCTAGTATTGCACTTTTATGCCTTGTTCAGTCCTATCAATTGCCCCGCTGTAATTTGTTTACCCAACATGTTATGTTATTTATCTTAAGGAGAACACCTCTAGTGAAATGTGGAACCCCATCCAATCTTTACCATTGTTACATCATCTACTGTTACTCTATACTTTCTGCAAGCAACCATTACCTTCCACACAATACGTTTAATCATCTGTTTTCAGCAAACCAGTGAGATTGACAACCACACTATAAGTTGGGGCAAAGTCTTGAGTTTGTGTTGTGTAGGATTCCAAGTTGCTAGAAACACCTTGGAGTTGTTTCCTTTCTCCTACTGGTTCGATAACCTTGGTTTCATAACTGAGGGAAAACTTACTGTCGTGCTCATCATACCTCCCTCTTGGGGTCTTCCAACGAAGCTCTACTATTGAGTCACCTCAGGACCCAGCAATGGACCAAGGTGAAAATAAATGTGGTGGAAATTTTTGTTATTATATACTAGCGCTGACGTGTAGGACCCATCAATGGAGTATAGATTATATTTTAAAAAAATACAAATACCTGGGTCCCAATAAACTGTTGCTGCATCTAGCAATGTTGCCAAGGTCAGAATGGCGGACTCGACCTGGAAAAACACAAAATACACACATTTCTTTCAAATGGACGCTGACAACTGGGAACAGCCTACACATGTGTCCTCACAGAGTAGGCTGACATCTGGGACCCAGCAATGGGCCAAAGTCAGAACAACGGAAGCGGCCGAAAAAAATTCCATCATAGCACATTTCATCTACAGAGAGGCTAACATGTGCGACCCCCTAGAGAGACCTTATATAGGTGCTGCATCGAGCAACGTTGCCAAGTTCGAATAAGGTAGGCGCAAGCGAGAAAAAATTCCAACATGCACATGTTCTTCTAATGAGATGCTGACATGTGGGGCCCTGCAGCGTGACCAAATGGGAGATGCTGAAATGTGGCACGTTCTTAGTTTGGAACATGGTAGCTAGAGAAAATTCTTCTAATGAGAGGCTGACATGTGGGACCCACAAGCTTGTATAAATGGCCGATGTATCGAGAAATGTTGCCAAGTTCGAAACACGGAGGTGCGCGCGTGAAAAAACTCCAGCATGCACATATTTCTTTCTAATGAGATGCTGACATGTGGGACCCAGCAGCCTGTATAAACGGTTGATGCATTGAGCAACGTTGCCAAGTTTGAAACACGGAGGCCCGATCGAGAAAAAAAAGTCCAACATGCACATGTTCTTCTAATTAGATGCTGACATGTGGGGCCCAGCAGCGTGACCAAATGGCAGATTCTTCGAGCAAGGCTATCTAGTTAGGAATAGGGTAGCGCTATAGAAGAAAAAATTCAATCATATACACACGATTCTTCTAATGATATGCTGACATATGGGACCCACGAGTCTGAATAAACGACAGATTGACTGAGCAACGCTATCAAGTTAACACAGAGGCACGACCGAGGGCAAAAAATCCATCATACACATGTTTCTTCTACTGCGAGGATGACATATGGGTCCAGCTGTGTGATTAAATTGTAGGTGCATCTAGAAGCGTAATCAAGTTCGAAACAGGGTAGAGGGAGCAAAGGAAAAAATTCCAGCATACACATGATTTTTCTAATGAGAGGCTGGAATGTGGGACCGAACAGCGCAATAAACGGCAGATAGATCGAGCGACGTTATCGAGTTCAAATTAGGGAGGCACGAGCCAAGGAAAAAAATCAACATGCACACGTTTCTTCTATGTGAGGATGAGATGTGGGGCCTAGCTGCGTGATTAAACTATAGATGCATCTAGTAGCGCTATCATGTTTGGAATAGGGTAGCGGGAGCGAAGGAAAAACTCCATCATACACACGATTCTTGTAATGAGAGGCTGGCATATGGGACCCAGCATCGTGATTAACGACAGATATATCGAGCAAAGTTATCGAGTTCCTATCAGGGAGGCACGAGCCAAGGAAAAATCCATCACGCACATGTTTCTTCTAGTGTGAGGATGACACGTGGGACCCAGCAGCCTGAATAAACGGCAAATGCATCGAGCGACGCTATCAAGTTCGGAACAGGGAAGGAAAAAATTCCATCATACATACAATTCCTCTAATGTGAGGCAGACATGCAGGACCCAGCAGCCTGACTAAACAAAAGA
The DNA here is from genome assembly GCA_916181665.1 of Avena sativa. Taxonomy (NCBI): domain Eukaryota; kingdom Viridiplantae; phylum Streptophyta; class Magnoliopsida; order Poales; family Poaceae; genus Avena; species Avena sativa. The sequence continues at coordinate 203,906,604 of OV702281.1, read as the reverse complement.
GGCATCAAACAACGTTATCAAGTTCAAATCAGGGAGGATCGACCAAAAGTTTGGTCCGCTCGAGTCACTGACGTCCAGGACCAACACGCAAAAAAAATACTTCGGCGAGTCAACATCTCGCGAGGAAGTGGAAATCTTACTTCTGCCATGTGCTCGTCGACCTTCCTCCATGTTTTTAGCGGTTTCGTCGTAGTAGAGGGGTGCGAAACCGGAAAAAAAGTTTTGCATCGACAACGGTCGAGGCGAGATTTTCGTCACGGAAGGCGCGCCTTCTACGAAGACCGACGGGCCCAGTTGTTGCGGAAGGAAACATTTCTTGTAGTGGGTCCAAACCGATGACCGAAGTACCAATGGAATCGAACCCTCGGTTAGCAAAATTCATGTTGCCTGATCGGTGCTTCTTTTTTCCAAAACTGAATTCTCTCGATGCCCGAAGTACCAAACGCTCGGCCTCGCACATAGTTGAAGGTTATTTTTGTTCACTGGTTCCTTTAGCTTATCCTTGCATCTAGTTGATCTATTCCACCTCCTCCGCTGTAGTTAGCAATGCTACAACGCAGCACTCCCAGCCTGATCCAAACACCGGGTCTGGTTTTATAGCCCGTTTTATAGAGTTCATGAGTTACATGGGTATGTATAGGTCATTTTTGCCCTTTGTGCTTGGTTATCTGTATGACTTTTTGGCCCATTGCATGCAAAAAACACTTGTTTGGTTGCACACAGGCTGGCCCTTATGGCCACTCTATTCAAAATCTAATGTGCTTACTAGCACCACAAACACATTCGATCATATACACCACCCTAGAAGAAGATCAACTTGACGATCACCATAAGAAGAGCCATGATGATGAAGTTCTTAAGGCTATCATGTTGAACATGTCGTTGTTCTTCATAGCCAGCAATGTGCAGTTCCTATTCTTCTTCCCTGGCTGCAACTTGTACCTGCTCCTATTCTTGTTGGGCTACATTGTCCAGCTGATATTCTCCTTGGTTGATGTTGTCATGAACAAGTTGTTGTTGTTCTTCTCATCTATACACATGTCGTATGCCTCAACTTCCTCATCTATGGTGTTGAACCCTTCATAACTTGATCCTGGGAGTGTCTCCATTTGGCGTACACCCCTGATTTCCTGCCTCTGAACATCGTATAGAAGTTTCTCGGCAAGGCAGAAGAGTGACATGTCATTGTATAACATCACAAGATCATCATATGCATCTAACATCCATAACAAGTTCATAACACAAATACGAACTAATAGGTGCATGCATGATCATTTCCAAAAGGGGATCACAGATTCATCATACACTACATGGTGTTAACTACCGCCACATCAAAAGTGGGTGTCATCCTACCACCGCAATCAGGTTCAGAACCGCATGACGCATTAGTATATACCACCTCATCGATTCATACAAGCCATAGAATTTTTTGGGTCCTATCTAGTGCCAAAATTTACATCACAAAGATCATAAGTTCATCAATAGCACCACCACCACCATCATGCACACCACCTCCAGGACCACAGGATCCGAAGCTCTAGTCGAAGTACTTGGCCAGGAATGTCCTGATCCATACGATCATGTGCGCCTCGCGCATGCCGATGAAGTTGGTGCCTTGCGCCTTGTTGTAAATGAGGTGGCTGAGAGCTGCCATGAGATGGCACTCCGCAAATCTATTAATGTCCATCACTATTGCGTAGAGGTGAGGGTGCATGTCAGTGGGCTTGTTGTCACTGATGGCATGCACAATGTCCTTCACGGTGTTGGTCATGCTGCTGAAGGCATGGATCTTGTCATAAGCAAATACGCCCCTCTTACTCTTGTCATTGAAGGCAGCAATAGCTCTTGTAGATGTTGTCGTAGTTGCTACTATAGCTCGAGCATCGATCGACTTCTCTGAGGAAGCAGGGTTCATGATGTCAGACTCTTGGGTGTCAGAGTCTTTAGGAGTGCCAAGGGGCTCGCCTGACCCCATGGCATAACTCTCGGTGGCAAGGCCATAGGAGAAGATGGTCTACATCTGGACATAGTTCTGGATGGGCTTTTTGAGGTACTCTGCGTCCTTTGGGTGCGCCTACGAGTTGCAATATAGTGTGTTAGGGGTGAATGAAAGTTTCAATGTTGTGTAGGAAGATAGGGCAGCAGTGATCATTGGCACAAACCTGAACATTTTATTGTAAGTGCTTAGTGGAAAGAAGAATGATGAAGGTGTCCTCATCCCATTGCACGCCGCTAAAGTCTCCCATCTTGATGATTTGGATCCAACACATCCTCCACTTCTTTAGGTGGTTGTACACCTAAGTGCTTGAAACCTGTGCATCGCAATGCTCGAACAAAGCTTTGGCGCACGCATTGAGATGGATTTCCTTGAACCCCTTCTCATTATGAACGCCTCTCTTCACTATCTCGCACATATTATTCAGCACAAAGGTGGACATGTAAGGGATCCATTTCATGGTCCCCTTCATCTCAGCCTTCTTGAGCTTTGTCGTAACCTTAGCCTCGATGGGGGAAACAAATGCATAGACAAAACTGTCGGCAGACACAATGCCACTCCCTAGAGTGGGTGACATCGACGACACCACCTGGTTCTGTGTGAGAGGCTGGTTGTCATCCACATAAGAGGGGATCTAGGAGTCCCCCAATGGGGATCAAAACCTAGCTAAACTGGTTGCAAAATGAGTCCTACAACAAGGACGCAAAAAAGACACATATGAATCAAGGTGTGAAGAAGATTGTGTTCTAATGGAGGATACTTTCATATGCATAAATTTCATAACATTCTCACACTATGTTGGTCTTCTACTACTCTACCTAGCTAAAAATCATATCAATCTATCAACAGTAATAGTTCACCTGTAAGAGAAAATCCTACAAATCTGGATCAAACCTACACATGCTATTTGCACAAAAATCTAACATGTACTTGAATGAAGCTAGGAACTACAACTCCTAACCCTGACAGCTCTACAGATCTAAGCTAACCCTAAGTGGAAGTGAAGATGCTTACTGTCATTGCAGGAGGTGGTCGCCGGTGACACCCCCGGGATCAGGGCCAAACAAATCCCAGACCTGAGCCTCACATAAGCTTAACCTTGAGATCGAGGATATCCAGAAAAGAATTAGTAAAACAACAGTGACCCTACGATACAAAAAAAATACATCAAGCTCATAACTAAGCGAAGAACCAAAATATTACAAGCAGAGGTCACTAACCACAAACATCAAACAATGGAAGGCAAATTATGCTATTAAGTATAGCAAATCATCCCAACCCATAGATTCCAGGCTGCCGGTCATGAACCCCAAGCTACTCGTTAGTTTCGATCTCGTACGAAACTTATGTCCTACAAAAGTATCAGCAAAGAAAAGGTGAGTACAAGGTGTACTCGGCAAGACTTATGGCTGGTGGAGCTATTTTGCGTAAAGATATTTTTTTTTGTAAAACAGGAGAGAGAAGAAGTTCGTCTATTAAGAATATTTTAAAAGGGGATAAGAGAGAGACATCTCCAAAATATTGATCATCATCTTTGATATCCACCAAAATCATCATCATCGAACCTCATCTAGGATCACCCCGTCATACCCATGAGGAAGCATCCTTAAAAAACCTCAGTTGCCAAGTTTTATGATTAGGTTCAAGTTCTCTATGATCATTACATATGTTCCAAGTCTTCCATAACCGTGGAAACGGCTTTTCGAAAAGATTATTACCCTACAGGGGTGTACAACTTTACCCACACATACTAACTGACTCTTAATGACACTAGCAATAGCCCTCTTCCTTGGAAGGACGACAAATGTTGGTTGGACACGACCTTTATCTTGATTTCTCCGAGACCATGAGTCATGACCTAAAGATTATTCCGCCGTAACAGGTCAAATCCCACAGTCGGTACCTAGAGATGTGAGGCGAGGTTGGTTACCAGGGGCGCTATCTACCCCAAGCAACCGCGGGCATGCTTTCCTACCTATTATGAATGCACCTCTTTACCGCCTTCAAGAACAACCAAAATGCATATGTCAAATGGACCACCCGAACTATGTGACTCATGGAATCTACTAGGAAAGTTAATTCCTCGTGGGGTTTTCCAGGCCCCGTGTGGTTGTACGCTCCTCTTGGTTCAAGAGGCAAGAACTCGGTTCCTAGTGGTGGCGAGCATGGGACTACAAAAACCACATCCCACCATGGCATCTCATACAATCCTTAGCATGTTTAATATTTACCACTGATATCACCTCACAGTATATCTTGTTCTCATGTCATACTAAATTATCTGCATCTGATACATCATATGGATGAACCAGCACTGAAAACTAAGCATGGCTAAGCAAGACACAGATATAAGCTCTAGCAATGCACACATGACAGACCTAGTTATGCTAGGAGCAATGGATCAGGTAATATAATCTCAAAGGGGGTAATGCAACAAATATGATACTCTATATCTCGATAAAAGACCAAAGTGGAATCATATGTGTCATGGCAAGAATTGAAATACTTTTGAAACCTTAGGATTGTATAATGGTGGGGATATGCTTGCCGTTGCCTGTTAATAACCAATAAGAAGATCTTTGGAGCCATGTACTTGACTTGATTATAGTTGGTCCCGTATTGGTCTTCAAGCTTCGACAATGTTGATCTTGGTCGTCGATCTTGATCTCGATATCGTATTCTACCGAGGAGAACCAAACACTAGAAAGGAAGGGAAACAATCAACATATGACATCGATACAATGCTCCAGCAAAAATGATGATATGAAAAGTTTAATATAGTTTAAATGTAACCCTAAAACATGATTGGCAATTTAAGCGGTGTCCGATGGGTGCAAACCCTAATACAAGAGAGACCCCGAAATCACCTATGGGGTTCAAATGGTTCTTCTAATTAAACTTTTCATTGAAGTTGTTTAGCAATGCATTATTATAGCTTTAAGATATAGACCTCATTTTTCTGAACATTTTGATATATGATACATATGTTCTGACTTATAAATAATTAATTATTGAATTTATAAGATTTAAACCATAGACTAAAATTAATAAAAAGAATTAATGCATCAGGATGATGTCAGCACGACACCAGCACAGGCTTTAAAAAATTTACACTGTGTCTAGCCATGGTCACTGACTGGTGGGACCAAGATACAAATCACCTAGCCACATTGGCTTGTCGGAGACAGGCCAGACGGTGGCCAGCGAAGGCGAGGAAGGGCGTGCAGGGCTGCACGGCTATGTGAATTCGAACCAGTGCATGAAGGCGAACCTAAAAGATGCGGCACCGCTATGGAGTGGTCATCGGAGCATCGGCGTGAGCTACCTACTATGGAGGAAACTGCGCCGCTACGGCGAGAGCACGGTGCAGAGAGGGAGGGAGAGGGTGGAGAGGCTTTGGAGAACCGCCAACTCACCTAGATGCTCATGGTCATGTCGTCGAGGAAGGGCGAGGTTGGGTGTTGCTAGAATCGATGGTGATGGCGGCGGCCGACGAGGGGAACGAGGGTTCGATTGGGGCTCCTAGGGTCACACCGGCTCACGCGAGTAGGGGCGAAAGAAGGAGGAGACCTCGGCGGTTCCGGTGGTGGTCTCAGCTAAGCAAGGGGAGCCACAGAACGACAGGGTGGCACCGGCAGCCAACGGCTAGGGTTACGGTGGTCTCTGCGCATGAACAACATAGAGGTGGAGAGTGAGGGAAGAGGATAGGGAGAGCGAGGGCGTCGTCGTGGCGGCCTTATCCTTGCGTCCAGGTGCGGCTCAGTAGACGGCATCGGGCGTTCCAGCGAGCTACTTGCCGTGGGTGAGGAAGACGACAGGGAGGACTGTCGAAGGGGTACTGGGCTGAGGATGGGCTAGCTGGGCCGCGAGCTGCTGCGCGCGAGCGGCAGGAAAAGAGAGGAGAGAGATGGGCTGACTGGGCTGCGGATGGTCTCTTTTTTAGCAAAACCTTTTTTCCTATTTTTGATTTATGTTTTCTCTTCCGTATCTCATTTCAAAATCTGTTTTGAAACATTTCAAAATACCAGAACTTTGTAAATATATTCAAATACTATAGGGACCCCTTATAACAATTTGGGTTCCAAATGTTTTGGTAGTTTTCAAAATACAAACCCTTTTGAATTGTTTTCAAATAGAGGGGGAAGAGTAGGGTTTAGGGTTTGCATCTTATTTTCTTATTTGAATTTTTAAGAGATGATGCTCATGAATGCACAAACAAAACCTAATTAAAGATTAACTAAAACTGGGGTGTTACAGCTCTATCCCCCTTACAAGAATTTCGACCCAAGATTCCAAAGGTAGGAATAGAGAAGAAGGAGAACATGGTCACTCTAAGGATAAGAGGGAAACACATTAAAAAACACAGAGTATCTCATGGTCAACTTCATGAAACACATGAAGGTAACAGGGAAACAAAAGGAGAAGGTTTCAAGTTTATAGATAGATGGTCTCCACAAGTATTGACACCATGGATCTTACATAAGAGTTTAAGCTTCTAAAGAAGAAACCTTACAACAGAAAGAACAGAGCCACATACTTCGATAAAGTACATCTACTAAACTGCTTAAGTAGATATTTCTGGATGCGGAGATAGGGATCAGCAAAACCAAGTTGTTGAACTACTTTTGAAATAGAAAGGTCACTCTTTCATTCAACATAAGGCTAAAGACAGAAAGGTTGTTGTGTGGAGAGGACTCATAAGAGTTACAAGGAACACGTAGCTAGAGAAACTGGTGATTACCAAAATCATATTCACTCTTAGAACATGTTTAAGAAATGAAGGAAACTCTTTATTCATCCGGGTCTATCAAAATCTTTCCCAAAGAACATGATATCACTTTTACACCACCAAGATGAATAGTAAAGAAGATTCCTGATGATACGATAAAAAGAAAATTCATTGTTAGACTTCAATTACTTGGCACAAGAAAGCTGTTGCCAACATAAAAGTTCTGGAGGATCGACCGAGATACATTTAGCAACTCTACCAAGTAAAAGGTCGGACTTCGGATACAAAGGATACCATAAATGTTCTCCTTGATGTTCAAGAAACGATACACCAAGTAAAAGGTCGGACTTCGGATACAAAGGATACCATAATCAAAACTCCTATAATAAATCATAGAAGAAGCCTCATGAAGAGTCGTTGTTATTGCTGAATCAAGAGAAAATGGCAATAGGCCTTCTAGCTAATTATGTCAACGATTACATCAATTTTGCCGGTTTTACGAAGAGAGCTGTGTCAAAACCTTGAAGGACACCAACCATCATATCTGCTTAAGATTCAGATTTGGTTAGGTGGTATGATACTTCAGACTTAGCATGTTAGAACAGAAAGTTTGCAACATTTACCACAAAGAGGAAGTTACTAGATTCTCAAGTTAGGGACTACAGTGTAAAGCTCCAAACGACTAAGCTAAATTGTTAAACCCATGTATTAGCAACTTGTCGAAAGATAACTACACATACATCAAGTACTTGCAACTAAATACACCTATGTCCTTAAGGGAACATAGATAACTCTAGTCAAATCCATGGCAACATCTTTCAACATTTGCACGTGAATCGAATAAGGTTACTTCTAACATCCAGAACGCATACTTCGGTATGACCCGAAGATGGTTCTCAAACGTTTCCAACATTGATGCCAATTGTTCCATATGAATAAAGTCTAGGATGTCATCGATGGGCTCAATAACAAACTTATCGAGACACTCCATTAAGATGGACTCATATGTTGCCTGAACAAGTCAAGAATACTAGTCAGACCAAAGGACATGAAGATATACTCAAGTGAAACATCACAAGAAGAAACATCATAAAGATAATCCTTGGCACTGAGTTTGATTCGATGATAATCCAAATCAAATAAAAGGTGGGGGAAGATAATATATCCACAAAGTAAATACCATCCTTCTTCAGCATGAACAAAACTAGACATCCCTTTAAGACGAACTAAGTCAGATAAACTTCTTTCTTACAACTCTCCAAGTTGTTGTTTAAGCTCAACCAACGAGTTCAGGGGTATCTAGTATGCATCCTTGCAGAAAAGATAAGTTGCTTGCTCAAGAACTTGACATTACGGTCATGTGTCAACATGGCGATACTTCTAGAAAGACATCTAGAATATCACGGAACACCGATATATCTCGTAGTTCAAGAGGAAACTTGCTTGGTATGACAAGAAGAAACAATCTCCGAGTTTTGGCACGAGCCTAACTCTTTGATCGAGGAGAGTGTACTAGAATAGCAGACATGGTAGCACAATCATCCTTTGCTTGGTGATAGGGCTAACCAGTCACGCTAAGAATGACACAAATGTCCTTAAGGTTCAAAGCAATAAAAATTGCTAAGAATCTCAGATGGCCACATTATTACGCACACACATCACTCATGAGCATGAAAGCTCGAGGAAGGGTGGTAAACATGTGTGAAAGAATCACTTCATTAAAAAGGTCATGAATCTTAGCACGACCTCTTAGTATAAAAAGGGTGTGATACTTTAAGGTGGAACAGATAGAAGCTAATCAGCGCCTCTTAAACTGCGGATTACAACACTTTTATCTGGTCCTAGATATGACAAGGTACTAGAGTTTGTTTCTCCTAACATCTTGAAATGGTTTTTCATGACAGACCACAAGAGTATCTTGCATCGGAAGACACCGATGAGCATTTACTACTTGGCTACCAACTAGTAGACAAAGGTCGGAAAACAACAAGGGAAAAGGAACATACTCAGGATAGAGTCCTAAGATGTGGATGCATAAGTCAACAATCTTCCAAAAACCAATGCACATAATAGGGATGTGTGGAAGAGTGATGAATATAGATGCAAGACTCACGAGGAATACTCTTGTTGTGATATATTTGGTTCCATTAAAGAAAATCTCCAATAGCTAGTGGTAGGGGATGTCCTTAGTTGTCACAATTCAATCGCGGCAATAACCACAAACTTGAAGGCCAGAATTGTAGTACCAGCCATCCTAAGGTAATGTGTAAACATTAACGACATGTGTCAAAGGATTGGATCTTGGGTAAAAGGTCAGCTTCATGTACAAGATTCATAACATCAGAATCCATCACAATCAGGGATCTTGAGCAAGTCCAAGGGTTAAAACCCGAGAAAAGGGTAACTACTAACTTGAGTGGCACAACAAACACTACAAGGTAGTAATCACAAGGTAGCTTCCAAAACAATATAAAACTTTTGAAGAACCCACACAAGTAGAAAGGAGGCATACGAAGAGAAAGGAAACCACGAAGCATAGAACAGAACACTATGGAACACTATATTATAGGTTCCATAAAACAGAGAGATCATGATGGAAAGGAATCTATCAGATGAATAGGCGCAAATGGGAACAAGGAATTCACAACACACACAACTCTATAGAACTAAACACTAGGTCAACTAGTTGAGAAACGACATGCCCAGAAGGTACCTAAGCTTTGAAAGACTAGAAGAGATATCAAAACTTTTCCAAGTCAACACAAGATGAGATGACCCAGAGTAAGAAGGATACCATATGAGGAGCAAAATAAGCATACTATAGTTTTCACAAGTACTTTTCATCTTTCAAATAGTTTTCACAAACACTAGACTCAACATCGACCAATAACAAGGTTTTCCTATGGTCGGTACTGATCTGATACCAACACATGTGACACCCCCGGGATCAGGGCCAAAGAAATCTAGACCTTAGCCTGACATAAGCTTACCCTGGAGATCGAGGATATCCAGTGAAGAATCAGTAACACAACAGTGACCCTATGATACAAAAACTATTATAGCAAGTTCATAACTAAGCGAAGAACCAAAATATTACAAGAAGAGGTCACGAATCACAAAAATCAAACAATGGAAGGCAAATTATGCTATTAAGTATAGAAAACTTAAAAAATGGCCTAAGAGGCCTGAAGCACAATGATGACGTCCCAGTCCATAGATTCCAGGCTGTCGGCCGGAAACCTCAAGCTACTCGTCGGTGTCGATGTCATACGAAACTTGTCTTCAGGGGAACACTTCCTCTGCTACAAAAGTATCAACAAAGCAAGGGTGAGTACTGGGTGTACTCAGCAAGACTTATGGCTGGTGGAGTTGTTTTGCATAAAGCTATCGTTGTTTATAAAACAAGAGAGAGAAGAAGCTTGTCTATTCAGAATATTTTAAAAGGGGATAAGTGATTGACATCTCCAAAATATTGATCATCATCTTTGATATCCACCAAAATCATCATCATCGAACCTCATCTAGGATCACCCCCTCATACGCATTACAAAGCATCCTTAAAAAACCTTGGTTGCCAAGTTTTACTATTAGGTTCAAGTTCTTTATGATCATCACGTCTGTTCCCAAGTAAACATAACAGCGTACAGCGGCTTTTCGAAAAGTTTATTACCCTGCAGGGGTGTACAAATTTACCCACACGTACCAACCGTCTCTTACTGCCACTAGTAATAGCCCTCTTCCTTGGAAGGTCGGCAGAGGGTGGTTGGACACGACCTTTACCTTGCTTTCACTGAGACCATGAGTAACGCCCTAAGGATGGTTCCGCTATAACGGGTCAAATACCGAAGCAGGTCCCTAGAGATGCGAGGTGAGGTTAGTTTACCAGGGGCGCTATCTACCCCCAGCAACCGCTGCTTCCCTACATGTTATGAATGCACCTCCTTTACCCCCTTCGAGAACAACCAAAATTCATATGTCGAATGGAACACCCAAACTTTGTGAATCATGGAATCTACTAGGCAAGTTACTTACTCTTGGATTTTTCAAGGCCATGTGTGGTTGTACTCTTGTCTTGGTTCGAGAGGCAAGAACTCGGTTCCTAGTGGTAGCGAGCATGGGACTACAAAAACCACATCCCACCGTATCCTCCCATACAAGCCTTAGCATGATTAACATTTACCACTAATCTCACCTCATAAGTATATCTCGTTCTCATGTCATACTAAATTATCTGCATATGATACATCATCTGGATGAACTAGTGATAGCTATGAGATTCGATAATTTTTTAATGGTTTTTCTCGATAATTTTTTTTCTTGATTTGATGGTTTTCTAGCTTTACCTAACACTAATACTTCGGTAGCAAAGTAAACTTGGTTTTCAGTGTATGTTTCAGGTTCTAAACATCAACAGAAGGTTTCAACAGCAGAAATACAATATTCAGGCGAAAACAAGCAAGTCTCTTTTTGGAAGAAATTGAGGACAACAACCAGTAGGTTTAACGACCAACTATATGGCGGGAATATTTTTCCGTCCATATAGTTTTGGACATATAGTTGCCGTATCCTTCTTCCTACTAAAAGGAACAACTTTCATGAAGGAGGCAAGGTCGAAAAAAGAAGACAACAGCCATCGTTGCATCCAGAAGCGACAAAGAAGATATCCAGAGAAGAAGGGGGACACGTTCTTCATCTCGCTCCATGATCTTCAACCTCCTAGCCACCACACCCCCATAGCCATTACTACTTGTACGAGAGAGAGAAAGAGATCTTCACTTTGCAATATTAGGTTTTTAGATTGTTTCTTCCTTATCTTGAGTTGTGTTGGATTGATTTTCTATTCTTATTGTGGATCTCCATGGTAATATTGAGATGAACTCCTCTTATTTACTTATTTTATGATGATTTCTTCTCTCATGTGTAAGTTCCTTTGGGCGTGGGAGATGTAGGGGATTTGTGAGATGTGATGTGCCTATATATTTTCCATTAATTTGTTATTGATTTTAATTACTATATTGTGTGTGCTTGACTATCTGTGGGATGCTTAATGCTTGTTGTCCAATTAAGTACCCAGACAACATGATACTTTGTTGTACATAGATAAGATCTTATTTGGTAGCAGACCGGCAACCCCCGAGTGACACAGAGATATCAATAGAAACCTAGTTTAACTCGAGGAGCACGAGGAACCACTGTGCATATTGCACTAGTCCAATCAAAGGAACTTAATTGCTAAGCAACCTAAAGGATCTTAATTGCCTAGTGACTGACCATGGTTTTGGTACCAGACTAGTAGGATTATTGAAGTTGGGATGAAATCTACCAAGAGGAGTTTTTATGGGTTGCTCGCCAACACACACAATTATAAGATTATAATTGTTACACTTATCACTCATCTACTTGTCACAATCACTATCACCATGAACTGTATCTCCCCGGACATATTTTATCATCTGCGGGAAACAACAAACAATCGAATCGTTCTTTACTTTTATGTTTTTTATTTCTAAAGTTCACATTTAGTTTTATTTAATACATTCAATTTAATCCAAATTTTGTTTTTATTTCAACACTTGTAGTCAATTCACTCGAAGACCTGTGACAACTTTGAGTGTGACAGAGACTTCATTCATAAACATTTTCCTTTGGGCTCCCTATCAATTGATATCTTAACATCAAAACTAGCTACAAACGATCTATGCACTTGTAGACATCAAGCTATTTTCTAGCGTCGTTGTCGGGGAGCTAAGCGCTAAGTGTTTGTCTCTTGAGGTTTCAGGTGTTACTACTATCAAATGGTCTCCCTAGAACACAAAGGTTCTACACGCTCTGGTAGGACCTATGTACCAAATTATTTTGAGCGCGTGCCTACTCAAAGGCGCGAATAAATTATTGAAAAACTTTTGAGATAAAAGAAGATTGAAGTTGAAAACCTAAGTTATTTTCTAGAAATCATGTCCATTCACAGGACAACTGCCAAGAAACCTGAGAAAACTCTCAGAAAATATAGTGCTCCAAATCCTTCTTATCTTAAACAACCAATAGAATTTCCTAATCCTAGAGTTAGAGAATATCAATTTGATGTTGAGATTATTAAAATTTTGAAGGAAAAAGCTTTCAGTGGAAGGGAATATGAAGACACAGGAAGACATCTTAGAGAGTTCGATGATGTGATAACATCATTTGGACCAAAAAAGGTTTGCCTAGAGATTTATCCCATCTAAAATTATTATGTTGGTCTCTAAAAGGAAAGGCTCTAAACTGGTTATATTCTCTCCCTCTTCATTACATTAATTGTTAGGAAAACTATATTGTCAAATTCATAAACAAATTTAATCCTTTTAAAAAGGTAACTGAAATTAGAAAGAGTATAGGAAACTTCAGTCAGAACGTGGGAGAAAACTACCCACAAGCTTGGGATAGATTTTTTGGAATGATTAGTAGTATTCCTAATCATGGCTATTACAAATCAGATGTCTACCACTTATTTTACCATGGTCTGAATACTCAATGCAGAGAGTTTCTTTATTTATCCGCAGGAGGATAGATAAATACTTTAACTGCTAAAGCCTATTTGGAATTGATGTCCACTAGGGCTAAGAATGATTCTCTTTATAATCCTGATTTTGGTACAAAGCTGGAAAAAGAAATACTTCGTATAACCCCAGATCTTATGCCTGAAGTACGCAAAAAATGAAAGAAAAGGGTATACCTTCTGAAATTGTTAAGGAAAACAATGTAGATATGTTACAGATTTTTACTAAAGAGGATGAAACTAGGAAAGATTTTCAAGAATTAAAACATCGACAAGACAAATCTCATAATAGCCTGCATAAGCAATTTCAAAGACATAAGAATCTTTTGACAGAACTCACGGAAATTTATGATGAGATTGGCAAAGAAATAAAATTATTTAACAAGTACCTTAGTATGATTGAAACCCAATATGAACAAATAGCATCTGGTTATCAAATTTTTCTTCAAGGTGATATAAATATTCCTGTTTCTACTAATGTTCTTACAATGGGAGGTACAGTTGTTACATGACCATTAGGACCACCATAATATGAAGTTGAAAATGATCGAAGGAAAACATCCTTGCTAAAAGCAAGCCAAGAAGATGACACATTGGTGGATCCTCAAGATGAAACTACTCAAGAAACACAAGACCAAACCTTGGAGGAGAAAAATGATGCACATGATGACCACTATGAGTCTGATGCAGAGACTGTTCATCCAAGAGAAGAAAAGAAGATAAGCAATGAAGACGAAGTTGTTGTAGTAGAAAAGAAGAAAAGCGATAAGAAGCAACAAAAGAAGACAACTAAAGATCCTGGCCCCCCACAAAAGATAAAACACAAGAATAAGAAAGGTTAGAAAAAACTTCCATATCCAGGTCGCAAAAAGAAAGCACTTGATCAGGTAATCTATGACTATCAAAAAGGCACTTGGTGATCTCTGTATAGAAATTCCATTTGTGGATGCAATAAAAGTTCCTACCTATACTAAATTTCTCTGTGCTATTCTTAATATAAAGAAAGAAAGAATTAAAACTGTTGCCCTGGTGACTAGTTATCCTGCTAATGGGAAGTTATTGTCTAAGTTGGGAGATCCCGGAATACCAACTATTTCATGCTCAATTGTCAAATCTGATATTGACAATGCCTTGTGTGATTTAGGTGCAGGAGTTAGTGTAATGCCATATTCTCTCTATAAAAGTGTAACACCCCAGTTTTAGTTAATCCTTAATTAGGGTTTTTTTGTGCATCATTTGCATCATATATTAAAATGTGCATTAAAGAAAATAAAGACAAAACCCTAAAATTTACCTCCTCATTCAAACCCTACTCAAAATGGTTTTGGATTTTGAGAAGTACAAAATGTGTGGAGCCCAAACAGTATGGAGGGCCCCTATGTATTTCAAATAATTTTGTAAACCTTCTGGTATTTTTGAAATAATCCAAAAGAGATTTTAAATTCAAATACAAATAGAAAAAGAGAAAACAAAAAAAGGAAAAAGAATTTGCAAAGAAAAACAGAGTTCTAACCTAGATGGGCCATAGCCCATCTCCCCTCTCTCTCTGCCTCTCGCTCGTCGTAGCATAGGCCTAGCAGTAGCCCAACACATCCCAGCCCGCGTACCTGTTCAACGTCATCGTCTTCCTAGTGACGCGAAGCAGCTGCGTGCTCGCGTCGGCGCCGTTGATTGCCGCCAGCCACTGCGATGTGCCCCGCCGCCCGTGACGAGGATAAAACCAGCCCGTGCAGTGTTCCTCTTCCCCTCGACCTCTCTCTTCTTCTCTAGTGCTCTCCCTCACTCTCTCCCTCTAGTTGCCAAACCCTATCTTCAGCTGCCGCCGACTCCGTGCCATTGTCATGCTCCCTCGCCCATCCGAGACCGCCATAAGCTCCGCCTCGCCCTGCTGAGCCTCTATGCCGAAGCAATCGAGTCAGGGATCCTCTCGTCTTCCCCGAGCCCGACGTTCATTGCCGTCGACCTTGTCGCTATACTAGTCCACCTCCGGCCTCTCTGTCACCTCTGCTAGAATCATGGTGACCTACTGGTCCTCCTGGACCTCCTATTTGTTCCACTCCCGCTCTGTAGCATCCTCCCGCCACGATCCCAAGAGCTCTGCTGCCGTCTCTTGCCATAGCCGTGCCTCCGATGAAATTTCCGTAGCGGCATCGCCCGTTTAAGGTAACCTACATCACGCTAGTTCAAGTGGTTCACGTTGTGTAGCCCCGCACGCCCTATATCGCCATCCCCGTCGCTGATCCATGGCTCACCGCCAGCGTGAAATCATGCCGACATCATCGTGACGCTAACACGCGAGGTTAGCCCGGTCAAACCAGCCACCGGTCCCACTTTGCTTCCGTGGCTGCAGATGTGGCCTTAGCCCCACCAGTCAGCCACTATGGCTAGGCTCTGCCCTGGTGAAAAACAACCCTCACCCTATGCTGATGTCAACATGGTCCAGTAATTCAATTAAAAAGGCTTTAATAATTTTAGAAATTGTTATAGACTTATAAATTAAATAACTAATTCATATTAAGTCAGAAAATTATGTATAATATATCAAAATGATCAGAAAAATGAGATCTACCTATTTAATCTAAACTGATGCATTGGTAAACAACTTAAATGACAAGTTTACTTAGAAGAACAAATGACCCCCACATGTGATTTCGAGGGTTCTTCTGTTCTTGGGTTTGCACCCCTTGAACGCCGCTTAAATTGCCAATCACGCTTTAGGGTTACATTTCAACTTTATTTAACTTGTCATATCATCATTCTTGCTTGAGCATTGTATCGATTCCATGTTTAGATTGTTTCCCTTTTTTCCGGTGTTTTGTTCTTCCCAACAGAATACGATATTGAGATCAAAGACCGAGACCAACACCGTCGAAGCTCGAAGATGAATACTTGCCCAACTGCAACCAAGTGAAGTATCAGATATCTGAAGCTCTTCTTTATGGTTATCAATAGTCAAAGGCAAGCATAGCGCCACCATGATATAATCCTATTATTTTCGAAAGTATTTAAATTCATGCCATGATGCATACGATTCTACTGTGGTATTTTATCGATAGATAGAGTATCCTATCTGTTCCATTACTGCCTCTGAGCTTATATTACCTGATCGACTACTCCTAGCATAACTAGGTTTGGCTTGTGTGCACTGCTAGAGCTTATATCTGTGTCCTGCTTAGCCATCCATAGTTGTCAGTGCTGATTCATCCAGATGAGGTATCAGATAGAGATAATCCAGTATGACAGGAGATCGAGATATACTGATGAGGTGAGATCAGTGGTAAAAGTTAAACATGCTATGGTTTGTATGCGAGGCCATGGTGGGATGTGGTTTTTGTAGTCCCATGCTCGCCACCACTAGGAACCGAGTTCTTGCCTCTTGAACCAAGACAAATGTACAACCACATGGGGCATGGAAAACCCCACGAAGACTAACTTTCCTAGTAGATTCCATTGTTAACATAGTTTGGGCATTCCATTCAACATATGCATTATGGTTATTCTCGAAGGCGGTGAAGGAGGTGCATTCATAATAGGTAGGGAGCATGGACTGGGTTGCTTGGGGTAGATAGCGCCCCTGGTAAACCAACCTCGCCTCACATCTCTGGGGACCGGCTTCGGGATTTGACCTGTTACGGTGGAACCATCCTTAGGGCGTGACTCATGGTCTCGGCGAATGCAAGGTAAAGGTCGTGTCAAACCACCCTCTGCCAGCCTTCCAAGGAAGAGGTATAATCATGTAGCATTAAGAGAAGGTTAGAATGTGTGCTTAAAGTTGTACACCCCTGCAGGGTAATAATCTTTCAGAAATCCATATTTGCGGTTATGGACGACTTGGGAACAGATGTGATGATATAGAGAACTTGAACCTAATCATAAAACTTGGCAGATCAACGTGTGCTTAAGGATGCTTCCTCATGGGGATGAGGGGGTGATCCTAGTTGGTATATGATGATTACTTGGTGGATATCAAAATATGATGATCAATACTTTGGAGATGTTGCTCTCTTATCCCATTTTAAAATATTCTCATTGGATGATCTTCTTCTCTCTCTTGTTTTATAAACAAACATGGCTTTATGAAAAAGAACTCCACCAGCCATAAGTCTTGCGGAGTACACCCTGTACTCAGCCTTGCTTTGTTGATACTTTTGTAGAAGAGTAAGTGTTCCCCTGAAGATCAGTTTGGTACGACATCGACACCGACGAGTAGTGTCGTTGTTATCGAAACGGCAGTGCCTGAGCGGGCTAGTTCGTGGAAGAATTACCCAGGTTCAGGGCCCTCGTGGTGAGGTAACACCCCTACTCCTGCCAATCCAACTATCTGTGTGAACACAAAGGGCTACAAGGGCTCCTCGAGCTCAATCTGTCTCTAACTAGAAGAAGGTGAGATCAAACCTTTCTACGATGCCCCTACCGCCCCTTATATAGGCCGAGGTGGCATGGTCAAAGACTCTGCCGACTGGTGGGTCCCACATGCGGGCCCAGCCAACTATTCCAGTACAGTGTCCAGCCTCCCTGACGTCATGCATAGTGTCGCGCCCCCCGGCCGGCACGGAAACATTAGAGGCCGCCTCGGCCGACACTAGCGGCGGTTCCTGTTCCCGCCCGACACGGGTACGGGTCGTCTCCTCCGGCGTTGTAGCTACTACCTCTATCCTCATATCTGCTAGGGCTGCAGGGTACTGTGCCCTACGTCATCCGTCCGCCTTGTATGTCCGGCTAGGTCGTCCTGGCCGGCTGCCCTGTCTTGTCCGGGTGGTTGGTCCCATCCGGCTAAGTGTATGGCCTTTTCTATCTTATCCGGCTGATGGTCCTGCCGGCTCATCCTTGGTCCGTCTTGCTTTATCCGGCTAGCGTGATCCAGCCAGTCTGAACGTCTTTAGGAGTACTTTTTATCCGGCTGATTGGTTTGCTAGCTTGCTCTGCGTCTGGTCTTCTTCCTGACCTGCGCTTGAGTTTTTACATCCGGCTAGGCCAGCCGGCTGGAAATTACGTTGCCCCTACATCTTGTCTGGTTAGCCTACCCAGGGGTGATCCCCTAACACTAGCCCTCGAGCACGCGTAGATTCCACCCTTAGGCGAAATTTGTGCGGGCTCCGAAAGCTAGTTTGAATTTTGTTCCTGGCTGAGTTCTGGCGGTTGAGCTACTCGGCTATGTATGACTGCGTGTATGACTGCGGTGATGTGCGTCGAGGGGTTGTGTCAGGCGCCACCTTGGGAACCATCGTCGGCGCCTCGCCTCCCGCGCCCTGGATCTTCTGTGTGTCTTGTGCTGGTGCAAACGATCCGGTCGCTGATGGGCATGTGCGGAGCTGCCACGTGTCGAGCCGGCGGTTCGCCTGCCCGGCCCCTTATATACCGCCCGCGTCGCACCGTCAACCCCCACCTGCCATTTTCCCCCATTTCTTCATCGTCCACACTGCTGCGCCTCTCTTCCCGTTACCGCTTCCTTGCAACCGCGCCGCCAACGAGCTCGCACCTCCTTAGTCTCGTCGTCGCCGCCCGCTCTTTGCCTATCGGAGCGATGGGCCACCGCCACTCCTCCACCGCTCCTTCTTCCCCTTCCCCTCTTCACATTCCTTCTCCGCCGCGCACCACCGTCGATGAGATGGCCGAGAGATGTGGCGCGTGGTGCGGAAACTCCGTCACGGAGGATCAAATTGAAAAGTACCAGTGCGCTCACCTTCTGCCGACCGCCGGCGAGGTCGGGGTGCGCCTCACACCGGCCGATGAGATCTCGCCAGTGTCGCAAGCCGGCGAGCATGTCATCTTCCTCGCGCACCTCACGCGCGGCCTGGTCTTCCCAGCCAGCGCCTTCTTCCTTTCTTTCCATGCTGACTTAAACCTCCGCCGACACCATCTCGGACCGAATGCAATCGGCATTCTCGCGCACTTCATAGCCTTCTGCGAGTTCTACCTCGGGATCTAGCCGGATCTCGGGCTCCTCTGCTAGTTGTTCCTCTTCGGGCTGCAGGTTCAATACGCCAAGGGGCCGCTCATGCCCTGCGGCGGCGCCTCCATCTACTCGCGCGCCCAAACTGGCTACCCCAAGTTCCGGCTGCATGACACGGTTAAGTTGTGGCAGCAAACGTACTTCTATGTATGCAACTTGGGCCCCGACGACCACCTCAACCTGCTGGCCTTCCAGGACGTCGAGTCCACCCGGGTGAACTGGGAGCAGAAGAACTTCGGCTCCAAGACCGAGTTGGAGGAGCTGCTGCGCCAGATGAGGGCGCTGGTCACAGCCGGCTTGACCGTTGTTGATGTGATGCTTAGCTGGGCCTCCCGGCTGATGATGCCTCTCCAGCAGCGGGCGCACAAGATGTGCTACTACTCTGGCCGCTTGGACCCGACCCGGCTCTCCCTCCATGATCCCCCCTTCGCCAACCTCTACGAGTGGGTGTGGATGATCACGAAGGAGAAGATCAAGGACGACTTGCGCTTTGGTCTTGCCCCTACACCCTCGAGAACCATGCCCCCCGGGTAAGTTTAACTTGTCGCTTTTTCTTGCCTTCTTCTTGCTTTTCCCTTTGTTCGGAATCATTGCTTGATCCAGCCTTGACTTGCTTCTTCCTTTGGAGACCTTCCCGTGCATCATCCGGAGGAGGGCGAGGAGCCCCTCCAAGTCTTCACCACCGACCTCACCGAGCCGCGCCCGTGCTGGACCAGCGAGGGCGTGGATGGCGAGGAGGGGTTCTTCCCCAACCGGAACGACGAGGCGGTGGACGACCCGCACGACCCCATTACTGAGGAGTGAGACGAAACCGCGCCGCCTGAGCCGACACGGAAACGGGCCGGCGAGGGGAGCTCGAGCAGCACTCCCACTCCCGAAGATCCGGCTGCGAGGTGCAGCCGGGTGGGTGTTCCTCCACGCCCCGGCTGGGCCGGAGGTGGACGGAAGAGGGCCGGCACACCCGTGGTGTAGGGGTAAGTTTGACGATATTTTGTCTTGCTTTTCTTGCCTTTCTTGCACTTGCCCTCGTTTTCATTCTTGCCTTGACCTTGTTTTTCCTTCGCAGTTCTCTTCTGTCCTTCGCTACGAGCCCAGCTCGCAATGCGCCCGCCTTGCCGCCTAGCAATCCTCCAGTCCAGCCGGATGCCCCCTCTACGTCTTCTCTCCCAGCCCCGACTGAAACCCTGCCCTCGCCAGAGCTGGCGGTTGTGATCCAGCCGACTCCCGTCGCGCCTCTGCGCGCCGAGTCAGCCAGATGCGACCTCCAGCCCGGGTGGGGGATCTTCAGCCGGCGCGGGGGGCTCGCATGCTTTTAAAGAGATGGTGGTGGTGGAGGACGTCGAATCCAATGAGGAGGCGATGGTGTAGTGGATGGCGGCTGCCCGCGACGCCCTGGCTGCCCTAGCCAGCCCCCTGACGCTGCTCCCGTGGAGGCAGGTCCCTTGCTGCAAGCCATCGAGGGGAACCTCGAGGCCGTGCTGAAGGAGTGCCAGAAGCTCCAAGCGATGCTGGCAAGCGCCCATCAGGCCGCCTCGAGGCAACTGGCAATGGCGCGGGGGACTGCGTCTAGTAAGTCTTCCGTCTTGCTCCTTTTTTTGTCCGACTGCATTCTTACTTGCCATCCTTGTCTGCGCCCAACATGAGATTGACCGGCTGTCAACCTCTAACACTCGCCTCAGCCGGGACAACTCCAAGCTCCGGCTGCAGAACAAGGAGTGGCACTCCAAGGTCGACCAGCTGGAGACTGCCGTGAAGGAGCGCGACGAGGCCCTCGCTAGCCGGGACACTTCCTTTGATCTCCTGGACAAGGAGGTCACCCGGATGAAGGAGCACACCGCCTTCTTGGAGGATGAGCTGATGAACATCGGCCATGTCACTAAGGGTAAGTCTGACTGCCTTTTTTTTCGTTTCATCCAACTGCCCCTGCCGGATTGCCTTTTTTTGACTTACGCCCTCCTATCAAAAAGGCTTCTACCCGCAAGTAGATGCCCTTGCCTACGACCGGGTGAAACAGGTCGCTCCGTGTAAGAAGGCTAGCATCCGGGATCTGGTGGCGTAGCTCGGGGAGGACTCCTCCAACCTTCGCAAGGCCGGAGCCGGCATCCACGACCTCGTCTTCCTTGGGGAGCTCCTGCTGGAGACCATGGGCGCCCTTGGCATCAAGATTGGCGACGCGCCGAACGCCATCGACCAGCTCCGTGACCTTGCTGGTCGTGCCGGCTCCGAGATGGCCTTGGCGTTGATGCTCAACTCGTACATGGACACGCGGGTGGAGAAGATAGCGGACGACTTCCAAGCCAGCATGGAACTTCCCATCGTGCGCTAGGACAACCCAGACTTCGCTCTTCCGCCATCATGATTACCGGCTATGTCGACATCGACGAGGTTTTGATGGAGACTGAAGCGAGTGCGGGGCCGGAGGGTGAGGCGGAGGCGTCCTCCTAGTCGGTCGGGGCCGGCTCGGATCCCCATGGAAAGGGCCTGGCGGCGTGAAGAAGAAGGAGATCCTCGGGATACCGGGTGTAATTGTGTATAGCTTTTGGTTCTGAAAAATTTATTCTCGCGTACTTGTGCTTTGAGACCTCGGATCTGTGGGGGATTCACCCCCCTCCATTTAATTATCGTCTAGCTGGGTCTTGCCTTCGTGCACCCGCTTATTATTGGGTCTGTCTGCTTAGCTTATCCGGCTGGTCCATTCCAGCCGGCCTTATCTTGCTTCTTTGTGACTTGTTTGGACACGAGCTTTTTTTCCCTTGTGCTTTCTCTTTATGACTTTCTATATTACCTTCCTTATCTCGTCTTTCCTCTTTATCTCTTTCTTTATATTTCCTTCCTTGACCTACTGAGGCATCTCTTAGCCAGAAACTTCGCTTTTCCACTGGGGGCATGTCAGCACACCCATTGGGTGTAGCCCCCGAGATTCGGAGTGGCTACCGCAGATAGGTACTTAGAATCTTTCAAAAAAATTGATTTTCCGACTGGCTCTGCCTTGCGTGTCCGACTAAATGGAGTTAGCCGGACGGGAGAAGCTGCACCCCTGCACGAGTGATCTTGCTGCCTTGCTTTCTGTTTGGCTTCATATTTTTCTGTATGGCTGGGACATCTTTCAGCCGGACGCTGCATGCTTCTAGTGGGGGCGCGTTAGCGCACCCACTGGGTGTAGCCCCCGAGATTCGGAGTGGCTACTGCAGGAAGGTGCTTCGAATTTTCTCCGTCTTTGATCTCCGGCTTGGTGCGGTTTGTGCAAAAGGAAACACAAGAGAATGATTTATTGTCAGTACATTATTGCGTTGCATGTCTTTTACTATCCGGATAAAATTTCTCTTTTTGAAAAATAGCTCGTGCTTTTTTGAACACTTGTCGCTTTCTCGTGCGTAATGATGTTTACGCTACACCTTCCCAGACAGCTGGGTTGCGGTCTGGAGCCGGAGCCAAAGGGAGCTGACAATACATTCTGCATGGTACTAGAGGCTTAGTAGTCGGAAAATACCAACTAGGCGCAGGGTCGGACTGTCCGATCTATCGCATCTTTCACCGTTTTTCGTGTGGGATCCCTAAGGCTTTTGCTATTTCTAGCCGGACAACCGGGTTGCGTTCTATAGCTGAGACTAAGAGTGGGCCACTGGCATCATCGCACACTACTCAGTCGGCTTACAAAATTGGCAGGCCGGGCCAACCGGCGAGCCCCCGCTGTTGGGGGTCAACGAAAGCCGGAAAAAATGTTGCAGGATTTAATCGGAAACAAACAACAATAAAATGTCTGGCAAGGATCCCCCGAGCATCAGCCGGGGTTCCACATCTTTAATTCATTCATGGTTACGAATACATACACTGATTTGCGACCAAGTGTAAAACGGTCGAAGCAGGTCTGCGTTCCGCAGCCGCTCCGTCTCCTTGTCCGACTTGTCCATCTTTTTCTTGCGTGGCTACTGTGCGTCGATGAGGTAGTAAGAGTTGTTGTGCAGCGCCTTGCTGATGATGAAGGGTCCCTCCCACGGAGGGGACAACTTGTGCATTCCCTTCGTGTCCTGTATCAGCCGGAGCACCAGGTCGCCTTCACGAAACGCGACGGGCCGGATGCGGTTGGAGTGATACCGGCGCAACACATTTCTGGTAGATGGCCGACGTGGACAAAGCCAGCTCGAGGGCCTCCTCGAGGAGGTCCATGCTATCCTCCATTGCCTCCCGGTTCTCCTTCTCCGTGTAAAGGAGCTTGCAGGGTGAGTCGAACTCGATGTCCACTGTGAGGACCGCTTCCGAGCCTTAGGTGAGGAAGAACAAGGTGAAGCTGGTTGATCTGTTCGGGGTGGTGCGAAGGCTCCACAGCATGGCCGGGTGTTCCTCGATCCAGCAGCCGGGTGACAGCTCCAGCAGTTTGATCAAACAGGGTTTGATTCCGACTAGCACCAAGCCATTGGCTCTTTCCACATGCCCGTTGGACTGCGGGTGCGTGACGGACGCGAGGTACAGCCGGATTCCCTTGTTGTGGCAAAACCGGGAAAAGGCTCCCTTGGCGAAGTTCGTGCCATTGTCAGTGATGATGCTGTGGGGATACCTGAACCGGATGATGATGCCCCGAAAGGAGGTGACGACAATGACACCGTCCAGCTTCCGGATCAGCTTCACCTCGATCCACTTGGTGAACTTGTCCACCGCCACCAGAAGGAGGGTCATGCCATCTCAGGCTCGTTTGAATGGTCCGACCATGTCCAGCCCCTAAACAACAAAGGGCCACCTGATCAGTATGGTATTGAGCGCTGAAGTTGGCATATGCCTTTGCCGGCCGAACCGCTAGCACCCATTGCACGCACGAACCAGCTGGTCCGCGTCCTCCGAGGCTGTAGGCCAGTAGAATCCGTGGCGCGTTGCCTTCCTCACCAAGGCGTGAGAAGGGACGTGGTGACCGCACTCTCCCTGGTGGATTTCCTTCAACAGACAGTAGACGGTATCCGCATCGACGCACCGCTAAAAAACGCGTGCGGCGTTGCGCTTATACAGCTCCTTTATGATGATGGTGTACGTGTGCGCGCGGCGCCGGATCTGCCTGGCCTCCACCTCGTCAGTCGAGAGCTCATCGTTGAGGAGGTAGTTCATGAAAGGATGGGCCCAGGATGGCACTTCCCGGATAGTGAAGACACTAGCTGACACGATCTGGAGCTCATCACGGGGTCGGACGGGTGGGATGCCCGAGTCGGCATCCCCCGAGCCCTTTGCCTTACTCGATGATGGCTTGCCTGAGGAGGAGGCAACCCCCGGGTCTTTCGAGCCTGAGGGCACAACAGCAGGGCCCGGCTCTTTCGAGATGGCAGCCCCTGGGTCACATCCCTCGAAGCTGGCACTAAGCAGCTGGATGTGGAACCGGTACAGGGCCATGTTGGCATCCTGAGTGTCCCACTCGTTGGATACTTGCTGCACCACTAGATCCGAATCACCGAAGCAAAGGATCCGGCGGATGCCGATGTCCTTCGCGAGAGCCTCATACTCGGCGACGTTGTTCAACGCGGTGAAGTGAATCTGCAGCACATAGTCCAGCCGGTGTCCGTTGGGAGAGGTGAGCATGATTCCGACTCCCAGGCCCCCGCGCATCTTCGAGCCGTCGAAGTGCAGCTTCTAGTAGTCGGAATCAGGAATCGGCGGTAGGTACTGGTTCTCCGCCCAGTCGATGAAGATGTCTGCCACCACCTGAAACTTGATGGTGATCCTGGGCTCGTACCGGATGCAGTAGGCGGTTAGCTCGATGGCCCACTTGGCTACCCGGCCCGTGGCATCCTTGTTGCCGAGATTTGTCCCAATGGTGCGTTGGACACCATGGTGAGCAGATGCCCCTGGAAGTAGTGCTTGAGCTTCTTGTGGGGCTAGGTAGACACGGTAGCACATCTTCTAGTAGTGCGGGTAGTTCTGATTGGAGAGGGAGAGCACTTCACTGAGGTTGTAGACGGGTCGCTAAACCGGCTGGCCTTGCCCTCCTCGTGATGCTCCACCAACAGGACGATGATGACGACCCGGTTGGTGGCGGCTATATAGAGCAACATCGGCTCCTTCTTAGCCGGCGTGGTGAGAACCAGCGCTGTGGATACCATGCGCTTGAGGTCGTGGAACACGGCATCCACCTGTGCAGTCCAGGTGAACTTGTCCGTCTTCTTCGTCAGCTGGTACAGCGACAATGCCTTCTCCCCGAGCCGGCTGACGAATCGGCTGAGGGAGGCCAAGCATCCGGTGAACTTCTGGATGTCGAGCAGGATCTTAGGTGGCTGCATCCTCTCGATGGCCGCGATCTTCTCCGGATTGGCCTCAATCCCTCGGCTCGACATGAGGAAGCCGAGGAGCTGTCCGGTTGGCATGCCAAACACGCACTTCTCCGGGTTCAGCTTCATCTGGTACCGGCGAAGGTTCTCGAACGTCTCGCCGAGGTCCTCCAGCAGGTTCTGCTTCTCCTTCGTCTTGATGACGACATCATCCACGTACGCGTGCACATTCCGGCCGATTGGCGTGTGCAAGCATTTCTGCATGCAACGCTGACAGGTAGCACCTGCATTGTTCAGGCCGAATGGCATGGTTACATAGCAGTAAGCCCCGTACGGGGTGATGAACGATGTTTTCAATTGATTAGACGGATTTAGTTGGATCTGATTATATCTGGAATAACAATCGAGAAAGGAAAGCAGATCGTAGCGGCCGTGGAGTTAGTCAGTTGATCGATACGGTGCAAAGCGAAAGGGTCTTTCGGGTAGGCCTTGTTCAGGGTTGTGTAGTTGATACACAAGCGCCAAGTGTTGTTCTTCTTCAACACCAGGACTAGGTTGGACAGCCAATCCGGGTGGTATACTTCCGTGATGAAGCCATCAGCAAGTATCCGGGCGATCTCGTCTCCTATGACCTTCCTCTTGTCCTCCGCGAAGCGACGGAGGGGCTGCTTGACCGGCTTGGCGTCAGGCCACACATGAAGCGAGTTCTCAGCAAACTCCCTCGGCACACCCGGCATGTCTTTGGGAGACCATGCAAAGATGTCCCGATTCTCATGGAGGAAGTATAAGAGCTTGCTTTCCTATTTGCTATCCAAGCCGGCACGAATGGTGATGCACTTGGAGGGGTCAGCCGGGGCGAGCGAGATCTGCATTGTGTCCTTGGACGGCTGGAATGCCATGTCCCCAGCCGGCTTCAAGCCAGCCGGCACCTCCTGCTACAGCATGGCAATGTTGCGCATCATCTCGCGCTTCTCTTTGGCGATGAGCTGGGCCTCCTCTATCTTTGCGCCTTCCTTCGCGCCAGCCATGGACCGCCTGAAGCAGCAGGACACGGTGATCACACCATTCATCCCCGACAACTTCATCTTGAGGAATGAGTAGTGGGGGACTGCCATGAACATTGCAAGGGCAGGGTACCCAAGAAGGACATGGTAGGTGCTGGCAAGGTTGACCACCTCAAACCAAATCGGCTCGCGCCGGAAGTTCTCCTCCGAGCAGAATATGACATCCAGCCAGATCTTGCCCGACGGGACACATGGTGGCCCAGGCGCGACGCCGTGGAACACAGTGGTTGAGGGGTGCAGGTCGCACTCCCACATGCCCAACTTGTCCATGGAAGACCGGTAGAGCAGGTTGAGGCTGCTCCCCCGTCTACCAGCACGCGCGAGAACCAATAGGTGCGCACGTCTAAATGAGAAGTGGGTCTAGCACCATCGCGTAGCCCCCGGGATTCGGGAGAATATCCGGCTGATCCTCTTGGCTCTAGGTAATGGGACTCTCGGACCAATTGAGGCGCAGGGGGACCGGGGGAACGATCACCTCCGTCGGTGCGCTGCTTCCGGCTGCTTCTGTAAGTCGGCTCGGCCTCGAAGATGTGGTAGTTCTCGTGATGCTGCGGGTAGGCATCGTTGCCATTGTTGTTGTTGCCGGCTGGCCTAGCCGGTGGCGGGTGTCTGTTGTGAGGGGGTGGGGGAGAGGAGGCAATCCAGCCTGCTCATTGATCTATCGGGTCCAGTTGCACTGCTGAGTGGTGTGCGTAGCCGGCTTGAAGGCTTCGCTGTGGTACTTGCATGGACCATCAAACATCTTGTCGTTGCCAGTCGGCGCGCCTTGCACCATGTTCAGTTGCCTTTGGTGGTAGCAGGGGTTCTGCTCAACCAGACGCTTGCCCTGATAGCGATTGTTGCTGCAGGGCCGCCTGGACGATCTAACATCTCCACCTTGCCCGGCTTGCTTCTCTCGAGCCGGCTCGATGGGAACCAGCCATCCCTACGCATTCCCCCGGAGGTGCTTCTTCATTGCCACATCCACGGTGGCGTACTGGTCTGCAATGGTCGTCAGTTCCGCCATTGTCTTGGGCTCGTCACGCAGCAACCGGTGGCGCATCATCGTGCCCTCTCGGCACATCTCGATGAAGAAACCAATTTCTTGATTCTCCACCACCCCTTAGCAGGAGTTGCGCAGCTTGGTCCAGCAGGCGAGATACTCGTGATCCGACTCGCGGTCTCCTTGGAAACACAGGGAAAGATCGTGGGGTCTACCTGGGCGCTTGTAGGTTCCGTTGAAGTTTAGGATGAAGGCCTTCTCGAACGCAGGCCAAGCGTTTATGCTGTTGGGCATGAGGCTATTGAGCCAGGTTCTTTCCAAGCCAGTCAGCATGAGGGGATGTAGCGAACCGCCACGCGCTTGTTGCCATGGGCGATTCTGACTGTTGTGACATAGTCGGTCAGCCAGTCTTCTGGCTTCATGCTGCTGTCGTACTTGGGGGGTGTACCGTGGCAGGGAGAACTTGTCAGGGAACGGCTCCTTCCGAATGCGCGGACCGAAGCACACTGGGCCGGTTGCATCTTCCTCCTCCCTCAAGCGAGCTTGCACCAGGAGGTCCATTCTGTCGCGCACGTCCAGCTCAACCGGATTGGGCGCTCCCACCCGGCCAGTGAGGCAGGATGGGAGAGGGGGTGGAGGGTGGTTCTGGCCAGCCGGCGGTAGATGGCTCGTGGCATCTTGGTTGCCACGGGGTTGGCCGCTGCCGGACTGGCGACGCTTGGAGCGCGGGTGCGCATGGTGCTATCCTGGAGACGTGGAGTACTCGGTCTGGCGGGGGCCTCCCTGGCTACCTCCGCCCAGGTGGTTCCCTCTGGAGCCGGCTCCTCCCTCATACGCGATATGAGCTTCCTCGGCTTGCTCGTCAGCCACTCGCAGCAGGTGCTGCACTCACTGAAACTGCCGCATCTTTTCCTCCCCCTCCAGGTGAGGTAGGGACTCCGCGACGGCTCGCGCCGCCCGGACATTCTTGACCGTGGTGTCATACACAGGCGGTGGGAAGTACGTGTGGGGGCACGGCTCAACATCTTGCTCGAAGCAAGCGCCCAAATCTCCCTCACGACGTTGCACGGAGCCTAGCCGACTAGGATCTTGGTTAGCCTAGGTGAGGCCGTGGGCGTGGTGATACTCACGGATGTTGATCTCCATCAGGTAATTGGTAGAGGCCAAGCCCTGAGCCAGGTGAAGCAAACGCTCTTGCGCCGCCTCGATCTTGGTCATTGCCTCTTTCGGGTTCTCTCCAAGATCAACCGTCTCGAGGAGTTCCTCAATGACTTCTTCCACCATGCCCTTCTCACAGAGCGGAGTGAACGTGCCGGCAGGTCGCTGGTGTGTTCGAGAGCGGGACGGCAGCCATGGCTAGAGCGGGCTATCATTACCTCCGTGCTACGGGGCGCGATGAGTGCACTGCCGGCTGAGGGAAGCGACTCGGTGATGGAGACGATCTCCCGAGGAAAACCCTCTGGCACGATGGCGACATAGACTGGCAGGTCACCGAATAGTAGGATGGAGCCGCCTGCCGGGAATCTGGAACCTGTGAAGCAGCGAGCATTGTCGATGACACTGTCAAACTTGCCCAGCGTGAGCACGAGGGCAGAAGCCACGCACTCGCCGGACAAAGTACGGGGTCCCATGCGGAACGTCACTCTAGTCACCGCGATCTGGGCCCCATGGTGGGCGCCAACTGTCGTTGTTATGGAGACAACAGTGCCTAAGCGGGCTAGTTCATGGTGTGGGAGCAAGCAGGGAAGCGAGCGACAGCGTCCACAGGCGGGATTCGGCACAAGCATGTGTCGTGGAAACAAGAAGTACCCAGGTTCGGGGCCCTCGTGGTGAGGTAACACCCCTACTCTTGCCGATCCGACTATCTGGATGAACACAAAGGGCTACAAGGACTCCTCAAGCTATATCTGTCTCTAATAGAAGAAGGTGAGATCAACCCTTTCTACGATGCCCCTACCACCCCTTATACAGGCTGATGCGGCATGGGCAAAGACTCTGCCGACTGGTGGGTCCCACAGGCGCGCCTAGCCGACTATTCCAGTATAGTGTCAAGCCTCCCTGATGTCTTGCATAGTGCCGCGCCCCCCGGCCGGCATGGAAACAGTAGAGGCCGCCCCGGCCAACACGGGCGGTGGCTCATGTTCCCGCTCGACACGGGTATTGGCCTTCTCCTCCGGGATCGGTGCTGCTGCCTCTGTCCTCCTGTCTGCTACGGCTGCGGGGTACTATGCCCTATGTCATCCGACCGCCTTGTATGTCCGGCTAGGTCATACTGGCCGGCTTCCCTATCTTGTCTGGGTGGTTGGTCCCATCCGGCTAAGTGTTTGGCCTTTGCTATCTTATCCGGCTGATGGTCCTGCCGGCTCGTCCTTGGTCCTTCTTGCTTTATCCGGCTGGTGTGATCCAGCTGGTCTAAACGTCTTTAGGAGTGATTTTTATCCGGCTAATTGGTTTTCTAGCTTGCTCTGTGTCTGGTCTTCTTTCTGACATTCTCTTGAGTTTTTACATCCGGCTGGCAATTACATTGCCCATGCATCTTGTCCGGTTAGCCTACCCAGGGGTGATCCCCTCGACAAGTAGCTTGGGGTTCCCGGCCAGCAGCCTGGAATTTATGGGCTGGGATGTCATCGTTATGCTTCAGGACTCTTAGGCCATTTATTAAGTTTTCTTTAATTAATAGCATAATTTGCCTTGAGTTGTTTGATGTTTGTGTTCAATGACCTCTTCTTGTAATATTTTGATTCTCTGCTTAATTATGAGCTTGCTTTAATAATTTTTGTGTCGTAGGGTCACTGTTGCATTACCGATTCTCTCACTGGATATCCTCGAGCTCTAGGTTAGGCTTAATTCAGAATGAGGTATGGATTTTGTCTATCCCTGATCTTGTTGGTGTCATAAAAAGGTTAGGATTGGGGGAGTATTCCCCTACTTCTATCACTTTATAAATGGCTGACAAATCCACTAAACAACCCATTTGTATGATTGAGGTGGTTCTACTTAGAATAGATGAGCATGTTATTCCCACTAATTTTATTATTCTTGAAATGCCAGAGGATGAAAAATTAACTATAATACTTGGAAGACCTTTTCTTAGTACTGACGGAGCGTTAGTTCATTGCTATGAGGGAAAAATAATCTTTAATGTTTATGATGCTGAAACCATCCGGTATTTTCAAAGAAGCTAGTAGAAGGAGAAAGGTATATTCCACTAGCAAAACGAGTTCAAGTGGTAAGTGCCCTTGATAAGGGGCAACCCAAGGTAAGAATTTGTGAACAGAGAGATGGTTGAAATATTCGACCATTCTTAATAAAATTCTTGATGTGAGTCAAACCATCACATTAAAAAAAATAGTTAAGAATAAAATGTTTATCGTATTCCTACAATTTTTCACAGACATCCTTGCGGAAGTGCGCCTGTAAAGATGCAGATGTAAAAAAGTAGTAGAAAGATCGATTGAATAAGTGTAGATTAAGTGTAAAAATTAAGTTTGAGTTTTATCTGAAAAAACTGGCATAAAGATATTGTTCAGAATAAAAAGTGCATCTCTGAAATTTTTGGGCAAAAAGCATGTTCCCGAGAGTCTAACGACCAACTATACGACTAGAATATTTTTCTGGCCGTATAGTTATCGACCCCTTATCACGAATTGTATCTCTTGGGTACTACATGTTTAACAACCAACTATACAGCGGGAATATTTTTCCGGCCATATAGTTTAGGTCGTATAGTTATCAATGGGAGCGAAATTGGAGTATCGAATGTTTAACGGCCAACTATACAGCAGGAGAAGTTTTACCGCCCATATACTTGTGGCCATATAGTTTGGATCTGACAAAAATAAACCCTAATTTTAGCTGCCGCCGCAACTATACAACGGGAACTACATAAACCGCCCATATAGTTCCTGCCGTATAGTTCGTGCAACCACTTAAACTCGCCGGCTCAGCGAAGGTTCCTCCTCCTCACTTTTTCTCTCAAACTCTCTCTCCAAACTCCTCAAAATCTACCTAGGATTCTCGATTCTTCATGGATTTCGTTCGTTTGAGTTGGGGAATCAACAGACCGGTATGTTTCTCTCCCTATCGATGCTTTATTTTCAGAATTACATGGTTGAAACTCTAACATTGATATAGTGGATGAACCCAAGTTTTTTTGATTTCTCACGTTAGGATTAAATTTTCCACGTAGAATCTCTCGTATATCATGTAGAAACTATATGCTTAAGGTTTTATGTTTTAATTTTTCAGTACATCAAGATGAACAAGCTTGGTAGCCTTTTCCGCAAGAACAAGCGTCAACATGGTGACGGGTTGGGACTCCGGGCTGAGCTCGACAACAAGTATGCCATGGTTTCATCAAGGCGGGTGATGCCCACATGTTGGGCCGATGATGCATTTCTCACCGCGGAAGGGTTGAGGTAGGATTTCGACCACATGTGTGCAAGTGCAGGGTTATGGCTCCTCGCTTACACAAGCCACTACACTTATGCTGATATCACCTGGGAGTTCCTTGCCTCCTTCTATGATGACTACAGGGTGAAAGGTAATGCGTGCACGGTGAGCTTCACCATAAACCAGTAGCCATATCAAATTTCTTTCCAAGAATTTTGCAATGCTTTGGGTTTCCCTCATGATGGGGAACCAAATGTTACAAATTTGTATGGCGTCTCAAGTGGAGAAACTTGGGAGGCTATTTATGTTAATGCTGGCAGGGACTTCTACCAAAAGAACACCATTCAGAACCTGACAATCCGCTACTTCACCTTGTTCCTCGCCAACACTCTGTTGGGAAGAGGAGATACTAGTTCCATGGCCCATGCAGATATGGCCATTATCACCAAGGAACGCTTACCCAATGCACCGCAGAGTCCCAATCCTGCAGCTCTACTCCTCTAGCACCTCCGCCACCAGAGCAACAAAATAAAAGGTGACATTCGCATTGGTGGATTGGTAACCCACCTTGTCCAAGCCCGTGAAATTACACTACCTGTTATGCAACCTGTTGATGGCTCCATACTTATGAACGTCAAATATATAAATGCTTGTGGCATCCTCGGTATCTACCGAGCTGACAAAAAGCTCTGAGCATATCATTTTGGTTATCTTGATGCCTCACAGGATGAGAAGGTGCCACTGCATTATCCACAATATTTCTTGATTATTGGGAAGGACAAGTGGATCCTCACCCTAGACCAAGTGAGGGAGACATTGGTTGAGCTCCAGCCTGACTCCGAAGATGATGAAGAAGGAGAGGAGTAGGAGAAGCAAAATCCTGCTTGGGAAGGACAGCAGCAACAGGAAGGACCTAGGACCCATGTCCCAATCAACAACAACAACAGCAGGGGTTCAACAGCGTCCCCTATCAAGAATTTTTGCAGCTCAACCATCACATGGGCGAGATCAACCACACTCTTCAGGGAGTGGCTGAGGATGTCAGTTCACTCACTAACACCTTCATCCACTTCATGACCAACTTCCCCAACTACTACCAGCAGTACCCGTACCAGCCGCCGATTGACGGCAACAACTAAGCCTGGCAATATCCTAAGCTCGGGAGAGGTTTGAAAACCTCCAAACTTTGCATTCATATTTTTATTTCTTCTTTTGATTTATTTTACTTCTTTAAAATTGCATGTTTACTTTTAGTTTTTGCATTCCTAAATCAAAAACACAAAAAATATAGTTGTAACTTCTATTGGACATTTGTTTCTTTGTCTCTCTCGTAGATTCTTCAATTTCAGGTGACTTGGCAATAGGGAAATATAGCAGGGTTCAACTCAAATACAAGAACGAAGCAAGTAAGAGGAGGCATCACATTCCTTCCATCGCCTCTTCTGCAATTTTAAATTGACCCTACAACTATTTTCTCGCTTGCACTTGAGACACTCCCCACTTAGCTTGTTATCTTATAAATTATATTCCTTTTCTAGTGTCTCCTTTTTATCTTTGAAATAATGAGCAATGAACTTGGTTAAAAAAATTCAAACATTTTTACAACAATAAAAAGCATCCAAAAGATGAGTTGTGTCCATGTTTAGCCCAAAGGATTTTATTTTAGAACTACTCAACCCCATTGAACTTAATGTAATAGACTTGATATCACTTTGAATGAAATTGTTTGACAAAATCAACGCTTTCAAGTAGTAGAGATTATGCCACTATTTCTCTAGTAATTAAAGTAAGATATTGCTTTACGCATGTCATTACAACTATCGTGCTTCATGAGGAACTACTAACTCCACTGGCCAACGAACGATCTAAACATAGGAAACCACTTGATTTCATCTATTGAGTTATTAAAGTGTTTGTAGCTTCAATGCTATGACGAGTAAAAGTTTTAGTTCCCTCGTGGTCTCACGTTCCAAGTGAAGTTGTAGTACTCCTCTGACCCATTATTGCTCAACGGTTATCTATTGTCATGGTCACTAGTACGCAACACAGTCCCGATTAACATGTTAAAAACATTGGCATAATATCTATATGGAAGAGCTGAAATTTTTGAAAAGCAAGGAAAGGAAAAAAGGTGCTTTAAGAGTCCGTGGGAGTATATGAGTTGTTATTAAATTGAATGTTTACTGTACTAACTTGAGTACTCTTAATTGATTAAATAAAAAAGATCAAAAGTCTTTCACCTCTCAACAAAGAGAGAAACCAAAATAATTTGTTTCACTTTCCTAGCTAAACTATTGACACTTGCTCAGGCATATAATTTATTTGCTAGCAAGATATACGTGCTCAAGAAGTGGAGTAAATGCAATCTTGTGAATACTTGTATGATCATGCATATGATTGCAGGAATTGTGAAGAAAGGAATTTGGCACCAAATTGAGCTTGTAGGTCCTTTTATTTCAGTTTCGAATCTCCGCTATTCTTCTCTATTTTCTTGTCACTCAAGGGCAGGCAACATCTAAGCTTCGGGGAGTTGATAGCAGTGAGATTCGATACATTTTTAATGGTTTTTCTCGATAGTTTTAGTCTCTATTTGATGGTTTAGCTTTACCTAACGCTAGTACTTTGGTAGCGAAGGAAACTAGGTTTTCAGTATATGTTTCAGGTTCTGAACATCAAAGGAAGGTTTCAAAAGCAAAAATACAATATTCAGGCAAAAACAAGCAAGTCTTGGGAGCAATCGAGGACAACAACAAGTAGGTTTAATGACCAACTATACGGCGGGAATAGTTTTTGGTCGTATAGTTTTCGCCGCCTTCTTCCTGTTAAAGGGAACAACTTTCATGAAGGAGGCAAGGTCAAAAACAGAACACAACAGCCATTGTTCCATCTAGAAGAGAGAAAGAAGACATCCGGAGAAGAAGGGGAAGTCGTTCTCCATCTCGCTCCATGATCTTTAACCTCATAGCCACCACACCCCCATAGCCATTACTACTTGTACGAGAGAGAGAGAGAGAGAGAGAGAGAGAGAGAGATCTTCACTTTGCAAGATTAGGGTTTGAGATTGTTTCTTCCTTATCTTGAGTTGTATTGGATTGATTTTCTATTTTTATTGTGGATCTCCACGATAATATTGAGATGAACTCCTCTTATTTAATTATATCATTCATGCTTTCTTCTCTCATGTGTGAGTAAGTCCCTTTGGGCGTGGGAGATGTAGGGGATTGGTGAGATGTGATGTGCCTTTATATTTTCCATTAATTTGTGATTGATTTTAATTACTATATTGTGTGTGCTTGACTATCTGCGATATGCCTAATGCTTGTTGTCCAATTAAGGGCCCAGACAACATGATACTTTGTTCTACATAGATAAGATCTTGTTTGCTAGCAGACCGGCGACCCCCCAAGTGGCACGGGGATATCAATGGAAAACTAGTTTAACTCGAGGAGAACGAGGAACCACTATGCATATTGCACTAGTCCGATCCAAGGAGGTTAATTGCTAAGCAACCTAAAGGATCTTCATTGCCTAGTGACTGACCATGGTTTTGGTAACAGACTAGTAGGATTATTGAAGTTGGGATCAAATCTACCAAGAGGAGTTCCGGCTAATTATGGGTTGCTTGCCTACACACACACTTATAAGATTATAATTGTTACACTTATCACTCATCCACTTGGAACAATCACTCTCACCATGAACTGTATCTCCCCGCGCATGCTTTCTCATCTGCGGAAAACAACAAACAATCGAATCGTTCTTTACTTTTATGCTTTTTATTTCTAAATTTTACATTTTAGTTTTATTTAAATACATTCATTTTAATCCAAAAAAAATTCTCATTTCAACACTTGCAGTCAATTCACTCAAAGACCTGTGACAACTTTGAGTGTGACAGAGACTTCATTCATAAACATTTTCCTTTGGGCTCCCTGTGGGATCGATATCTTAACTTCGAAACTAGCTACAAACGATATGTGCACTTGCAGACATGAACCAACACTGGTAGCTAAGCATGGCTAAACAACACATAGATATAAGCTCTAGCAGTGAACACAGGCCAGACCTAGTTATGCTAGGAGCAATGGATCAGGTAATATAAGCTCAAAGGGGGTAATGCAATAGATAGGATGCTCTATATCTCGATAAAATACCACAGTGGAATCATATGCATCATGGCAAGAATTTAAATGCTTTTGAAACCATAGGATTGTATAATGGTGGGGCTATGCTTGCCTTTGCCTATTGATAACCAATAATAAGGTCTTCAGGAGCCATGTACTTGACTTGATTACAGTTGGTCAAGTATTGGTCTTCAAGCTTCGATAGTGTTGATCACAGTCTTTGATCTCGATCTCGATATCGTATTGTACCGGGGAGAATCAAACACCAGAAAGGAAGGGAAACAATCAACACATGGCATCAATGCAATGCTCAAGGAAGGATTATGATATGACAAGTTAAATATAGTGGAAATGTAACCCTAAAACATGATTGACACTTTATGCAGCGTCCGAGGGGTGCATACCCTAATACAGGAGAGACCCTAGAATCACCTATGGGGTTTAATTGGTTCTTTTAATTAAACTTGTCATTGAAGTTGTTTAGCAATGCATGATTATAGCTTCAGGAGATAGATCTTATTTTTCTGAACATTTTGATATATTATACATATTTTTCTGACTTATAAACAATTAGTTATTGAAATTATAAGATTTAAACCATATACTAAAATTAATAAAAATAATTAATTCATCAGGATGACGTCATCACGACAGAAGAACATGCTTTAAAATGTTTTACACCACGGATGTGTCTAGCCGTGGTCACTGACTAGCATTAGTCCCATGATAACCGTCCATCGAATATTCATGGAGGAGGGTGCTAAACCAGTTGCAGAATTTAATAGACGGCCGAACCCCGAAATGAAGGAAGTGGTAAGAAAAGAAATAGAATTCCAACTGTATCCAGGTATAATCTATCCTATAAAAGAAAGTGAATGGGTAAGTCTTGTTCATTGTGTTCCTAAGAAGGGATGTTTTACTATTGTTCCTAATAAAAACAATGAATTGATACCTACTAGAACTATTGTTGGACATAGGATGTGTATAGATTTCAGGAAATTGAATAAAGAAACTAGGAAAGATCACTATCCTTTACCGTTCATAGATCAAACTTTGGAGAGGTTAGCAAACCACACTCACTTTTGCTACTTGGATGGATACTCTGGTTTTTCCCAAATTGTTGCTCATCCTGATTACCAACTTAAAACAACTTTCATTAGTCCTTATGGTTTACATGCTTATCGATGCATGCCATTTGGTTTATGTAATTCGCCAGCTACTTTTCAGAGATGGATGACTGCTATTTTTGCGGATTTTATAGAACTGATAATGGAAGTATTTATGGATGACTTTTCTGTCTATGAAACTTCGTTTACTAGTTTCTTGGATAATCTCAAAAGAGTTTTGCAGCGTTGCAAAGAAACCAATCTTTTTATAAACTGGGAGAAGTGCCATTTTATGGTAAAACAAGGTATAGTCCTTGGACATAAGGTATCAGGTAAGGGTATTGAAGTAGACAGAGCTAAAGTTGAAGCAACAGAGAGAATGCCACAACCTAGGGATATAAAAGGTATAAGAAGTTTTCTTGGTCATGTGGGTTTTTATAGAAGGTTCATTAGAAATTTCTCTATGATTTCCAAACCTTTGACTAACCTTCTGCAAAAGGGAGTAAGATTTAATTTTGATGATAAATGTCTTGTAGCCTTTGATAAACTTAAATATGCTTTATACCATGATCCTATTATTAAACCACCTATTTGGGATATAAATTTTTATTTAATATGTGAAGCTAGTGATGATGATGTAGGAGTAATTCTGGGACAACATATAGGTTGCGGATTTAATATTATACATCATAGTAGAAATCTTAATAGTGCTCAAAAGAATTATCCTAAGGAAGGAAGAGAAATTTTTGCTATATTTTTATCTTGCGGCAAATTTTGTTCTTATATAGTTGATGCAAAAGTAAGATTTCATACGGATCATGATGTCTTAAAAGAACTAATTGAGAGGAAAATCATAAGACAAGAATGATCCATTGGATCCTTTTACTTCAAGTATTTGAGTTGCATATTAAGCAGAGGCGATAAATAAAGATGTTGGATGCAGTGTCCATATTTTCCCAGCAAGACACCAATCTTATTGAGAGGAACTTTAGTCCTGGTGATTTTCATTTACGAAAATTATTAGAACTAAGGTTACTTCCTCCCAATGAGAAGTTGTCCCTTTTGTTGGAGGAGCTTTTCACCCCCGAATAAATAAATGGTAAGTGAAAGGTAAGTTTTCTTTCTCTAATAAGTGGTTTGTCTTCATAGTTTCTACTTCTGAAATTTTTGCCTTTGAATTCCTCATGTTTTATTGAAGTTTCTGAAGGTTTTAACCAACTATA
Organism: Avena sativa; assembly: GCA_916181665.1. Classification (NCBI taxonomy): domain Eukaryota; kingdom Viridiplantae; phylum Streptophyta; class Magnoliopsida; order Poales; family Poaceae; genus Avena; species Avena sativa. Next base: position 203,868,255 of record OV702281.1, on the reverse strand, counting down.
CAGTCACAACTATATGACCGGAGAAAAATCTCCTGCAGTATAGTTGGTCGTTAAAACTTCTATACCTTCTTCGCGAAATAATTTTTGGCGTTTGGCAACTATACGACCAAACTATACATCCAGAGAAAAATCTTCCGCCGTATAGTTGGCCGTTAAAACTTCTGGATGGTCCGTCCTTTTTCTGTTTTTCTTCATCCAAAAAAATGTTTTGTCGGTTCCATGTCGGTAAACTAATTGACCTGGACTTGAGATATTTGGAAATATCTGCCCGGAACCAACTATATGGCGGGATCTATACGAGCCGCACCTGTATAGTTGGTCGTTACATGGCAGGACTTCTCCAAATCTGTGATTTATTTCCCTGTTTTGTTAAGGTTCTTTTGTTGGGCATGAATTTGGTGTTTCTAGCAAGTTTTACTGACCTCTGAGCCCTCTTATATACTGCCATTGTGTCTCTCTCTAATCATAATCGCCAGGAACCAATCTAGCCATGCTCTATCCCGTCTCAGGCCATGGGAAACCCCTGGGTCTCACTGCTCCTTCCAGGGACTGCTCTCGCAGCCCGTCCATGGAGGACGACAATGAGGATGTGGAGAGGTTTAGACCGAGGTATAAGGAGTACGTCGAGCCAAGCTTCTACAACAATAATGCCGATGAAGATTGGAGTGACATCTAGATCAGCCATGATGTCTATGATCCGCCGGAGATAAACTAGGTGGCAATGAAGAGAGCTCAACAAGAGAGAGAAGGTCACAAGCCGCATGGAAAAGGGCGTGTGAAGATAGTCAAGTTCATCACTTCGGACCCCAGGTCGCACAATAGTAAGGAATTACCTAATATTGGTGCAGGTGCTAGCAAGGAAGCAACGGTGCCACACTCAAGGCCTACTATTGGCGGTCATATGAGGGTGAAGCCTCAAGAAGAGTGGAAGAACGGTTTATATTTCCTTGATCCATCAATTATGGATGAGTAAGAAGAAGTTGTCCCTAGGATAAAGGACCGCGTGCAAGCACTGGAGACATATCAGAAGCAGGAGCTACTCCATCGCGGAGAATTTTAATATGCGGCCCGAAAGTTCAGAAGCCAAGTCAACGCGGGGTCCAAGTTGCGTATAATCTCACGAAAGGGTTTTAGTAGCTTCGCCAATTGTCGAGAGGGGGCAATTGGGGGTAAATACAAATCTAACGGCCAAACTATCGTTTGAACCAATCAAAAAATGGTTGAACTCAAATCCCGCCATTAGGTCAACTCTTCTTGCATTGACCCGTCAGTATTTCCTGTTATCCTTTGTGTCCGTGGACTGGTTTACCCCTGCGAGGACTAGATCTTCTTCTCTAATCTGCTCTTCTCCCCTATTATTCCCCTCTCCATTACCTTGTTTAGCTCCAGCTACTGGTATCCAGATCGGATCTCGTCGTTGCTCTCCTTGCGTCCCCGTTATGGCCGGTCAACCTCCCACGCCCTTAATCGAAGCTCACCGTCGTCGCCCTTGCCTCATCTTTCCTAGTCAGCGTGTCGGAGCTTCGCGTCCCCAGCCTAGCCTTTCGTCGCTACCTAGACCTTCTTGCACGACAGAGCTCATCCGGCCGGGCAATCCAGACCGGAGACCGGCCTCAGGCGGTTGCGTGTTGTCACACACGCCAGGCATGGTAGCCCTGGCAGAGGAGTTCAACGACAACGCTCTCATGGCCACCGAGCTAGGCACGCGTCCTGTCGTGTCACCGACAGACTTGTTGTCGGCTTTCAGGTCTCGTTTTTGGATAAGATGAAAACTGGTCAATACTGAGGTATGCGCGCCGCCATTCGATTTCTTCGTCTGGATTGCCCATAGCTTAGAAAGTGAGCGCTTTATGCATTCTTCCCGTTCTTTCGAGTGTTATGGGGAGAAAATGAGCTTCTTGCGTTGGCATCACACCTATGGGTGGGACGATCGCTCGGGGCAGATTTGTTTCTTCTCTAAACTTGGGAACCGGAGGCCCTCAAGCAGGTCGTCAGTAGCCTTGGCTGCGAGCTGGTGGAGATTGTGCCTCCGAGTGACAGATGGACCATCGAGGTAAAGGCATGGCTGAAAGATCCAGACACCGATCCTAAGATGTATAATGTGGAGATTCCAAGTAGGGCAAGAGGTCATCTTTGTTGTAAGCACCCCGTAACCATCCACCTCCAGGAGGTTCTGGATCTGGTACATGGCATTCAGTACCCCGATGAGGCGGCCAGAAAGCGTCCTCGTTGCTTGCAGTGTTGGCCTGGAAGGATCGATGGCACAGGACCACCACCGTTCCGTGACGGAGCGCACGGTTTTGGTAGGGGGCCTGGGCATGGACATTCTAGTGGTTCTGATTTCCCTCGAGTGAAGACAGAGGTTTAGTGAATCTGAAAGATTGCTCACTTGAGACTCGAGCACGTAGTACGTCTTATGTAATAGTTTGAACTACTGTAGTATGTATGGCTACTTAATTTTTAATGTGTGGCTACTGAATTCATAGTATGTGTGGCTAATGATTTTTAGTTCGTGTGGCTAATGAATTTGTAGTATGTGTGGCTAATGAATTTGTTTGAATAACCAAGGTTAGCCTCCTGAAAAGAGGGTGGCTAGCAATAATCAATGTCACCATTGCTGGGAAAATATTGTTGGTGAGCGATCCAAAAGACACAAAATGTTGTTGGTTTGTATGCCTCGAACAATTATTACATATATTTGTTAAAGCTGGTGCGTGATTCTGTATGGAACTTGCATGAATAAACCACCCAAGATCAATTCATAAAATGCTGTCTGAATCTTGTCTGCCTTGATAAGTAAGACAATAAACTGAATTCAACCGCTGGTAGTAATTGAATAAATAGATACATCTTGATAGTATTTGGTTACTTCTGAACTAATTCCATACTAAAGTATGGAATAATTGTGCAAAACAGGGCTATTGCCTCTACAAAAGCCATTTTATAGAGTTAGTCTCAGAACTTAACTATTCTACTCTGAAGAAACTGCAGATCTCCACCATATAAGTTGGCTAGCCAATTGCCTAGAGAGGACGTAAGTTCAGGAATCGTTCAACCACAGCTGATCTTTTCCTTCCTGCCAAACTTCAAGAGATCTGCAATGTTCATGCACTAGTTGACGCGCTTGAACCAGTCCCGGTTCAGTACAAACAACCGCGCCTCTGCAATGATTTATTCGAAGGTGAACTCTGGCTTCTCGTGGCAGGGATCGTAGGTCCCTGTGAATCTGAACCTGAATTCCGGCGCTGAGTTGTTTCCCTTTGTCGACTCCAGCTATCAAACACTCCAACAAGCTGAGTGTAGATGGATGCACGCCGCAGCGATGTGGCCTCCGACGGTATATAGGATAGATCGTCTTTGCTGCTGGCGGCGTGCACCCAGATTGGCCCACGGTAAGGTCGCCTGCACTGAGGCATGGAGGCCGCCCTGATTGTTTCCCTTTGTTGACCTTGACACCGCCCTATTCGGGGGTTTGTTTCCTCCACAACAAGCTCGCAGGAACGCATTGTAACATACCTTCTTTCGCATGTATAGAGCACACGAAAATGCCGCCGCGTGCATTCTCCATGATGCTCGGTTGGCCCTTCTTGATGTCGAGGCGGCCTTCACCATTGCACCGCCGCCGCAGATGCAACACATTCTGCGAAATCAACTGTCTCAGATGGCAATAGAAGATCAGCCTTGTAGTATAGCCGCATGGCCTACTTCAGAGTGGCCAAATACTCAAGCTTCGGCGGCGGCCGTGGCGGCCGTCGGGGCGGCGGCTTCTACTTAGGTGGGCCATAGCTAAGCTTCCTAAGAGTGTATCTTATTTATTCGAAACTAGTTCGACTAACTACTGAATCTTTATTTCCCTTCTCAACATAAGATAGCTAAGATATTAAAAATACAGGTCGTGGCTAGCAACCAGATTGGGCAATGTACCAGGTCAGGGTTCCATTTTAAGTATATTTACGAGTGTGTCGAAAAAAAATCCTGTGCCACTACGATCGTAGAATTGTAGCAACTCCATCAAACACAGGAGAAGAGGACGTGGCATTTTACTGATTGGTGGGACCCGCAACCTCGACCGTCGACGGCGCGCATCCCAGTTTCGAGGATTAGTGCTCCCCATTATTCTATGATTTTCCATATTCTATCGCTCGCTTGCAACTCCGCTCCGCTCCACTACTCTGGTCTTGCACGCTGCCACTCCATCCCCTCCGGCAACACTCTTGTCCTCCCCTGGACTATCTTCCTCCCGTCATCCCCTACCCGCCCTACGCACCCTGCCTTACCCCTTGCCCTGTCTCCTTGCCTCCGTCGCCGCCCAGGCGCATCTGGAAAGAAAATTGTTTGGTGGGCGCTAGGTTCTCGCGCAACGACGGTGGCTTTGATCTGGATCCTGCACGGAAATGGATTATGCATGGCCGGAGAACACAGAGATGGGTCCTTCCCAGACGTAGAGCAAGGAGATGGACCCTTCAAGGCTGGAGAACATGGAGGAGCACAAAACAGGGGAAGAGGATGCGGGGTGCAAATATTTGGTGCTCTGGAGCCCATTGAATGTGTCATACATCCTCCCTGAAGGGTAAGAACTACAATTCCATCTCTTCATCTCCCAGTTAGCGTTTCTAGTCCCATGTTGATGGAGAGGATCTGTGTTGGTGACCGTAGGATGTCTGCTTCATCCATATTTCTTTTGAAGATTCGGCATGGGTGTCGGACTGAAACCTTGTCCGATGGTAGAATCACAGTTACCAGTGGATTTGATTATCGGCTGACAGTAGACGCGAAGGACATAACTCTAAGTGACTTGCACATGCAATTTGGCAAGTTTCCCATTGGCCAGCATGATGAATTTGTAATCAGGTACTACGACACAAATTCGTAGACTTTCTGCGACATTAGAACTGAGGAGGCTCTAGCCATGATGTGGAGTAAACACCTAGGCACAGGGACTGTGCTGATGTTTGTGCACATCGTTAACAACTATAGTGGGGAAGATACTGTCCTGAATGATACCGGGTCGTGTGGAACGCGAACAAATAAGGCTCTGTTTTTGATACTGAGCATGACTGACCAGCCTTTCATTGAGCATGAACACATCAAAATGTGTGGCGTTCAGGGTGATTTTGTGCCCGAAGATGATGATGATGAGAAAGCATATCCACATGTGGCTGCTAACCCTGATAGGATGGAGAGTAGAGAATATTTGGTTGATTCGAACTATGAGACTGACTATTGGACTAATGAGGAAGAGGAATGTGAGGATGGGGAAATGGGATGCATATACGATGACGAAGACGAGGATAGGCCAGTGATACACTTTGACAGGGACAACCCTACAATTGATGAGGGGGCTGTCTTTCATACTATGGAGGAATGTAGATATGCTGTTGCTACCTATGTAATAAGAGCTGGGTTCGGATTTATCATTGAAAATAGTGAACAACAGAGATTTAGGGTCCATTGTAGGGAAAGTACGTTGTGTAAATGGAGATTGCATGCATCTCCAATGCGGGGTGGACACCCATTTCAGGTTGCAATAGCTACATTTAGTTTTGGTCTTTCTCATATTTTTTCTACTGATGAGTCCTCTGATTTATTTTTATTCCCATTGAATGCAGATCAAGGTAAACACAAAGAAACACAACTTCCCTAATACTTCTTTAAGTGATAAAGTTAGACCGGCGACAACCAAGTGGATTGCTGCTAAGGTACTTAACTAGGTGAGGCAGGATCATAGCGTTGGACCTACTGAACTGAGAACCAAGCTTAGTGAAAAGTTTAACATTATGATTCCTTACGATAGAGTCTTTGATGGGAAGGAGATGGCTCTACACTTCATTCAAGGCAAGTGGACTGACAGTTTTCACATGTTGTATAGTTTCAAAGCTAAGCTAGAGAAGACATCACCTGGTAGTGTTGTTAACATTGATTACGAGATTGAGAAAGGAAGAGAAAAGGTCTCAAGGGGTGTCAAGTATAAGCAGGCAGATAAGAAATGCTTAAGGAGATGTTTTGTCTGCCTTAAGGCATGCTGGAAGGGGTTCCTAGACGGCTCTAGGCCATACTTGGCAACATATGCAACTTCTTTAACAGGGAAGTTCACGGGACAGCTTGCTACCGCTTATGTTGTGGACGCGCATAATTGGCTTTTTCTCGTAACCTATGCTGTTCTTGATAGCAACTCGACTGAAAGATGGACATGGTTCATGCAGAGACTATGTGCAGTAATTGGTCACCCTGAAGGCTTGATGATACACACTGGTGCATGCAAGGGGCTTCAGAATGCTATTGATGTTGTGTTTCCTGGGGTTGAGCATAGGGAATGCATGTGGCACCTCGCTACTATCTTCACGAAGAAGTTCAAAGGAAAGACCTTTGAAGACAACTTGTGGCGATCATCATACACGTACACCCCAAGCACGCATGCTACTTACATGCAGAACTTGTATACCGTGCCAAAGCTAAAAGAATACCTCGAAGAACATCATAACAAGTTATGGGCCAGAAGAAAGTTTGGTGAGTTAAGCAAAGTGGATTTTGTTTGCAATAATCTGACAGAAAGGTTCAATGTTAAGATTAGGAGCATGAAGTCACTTGCAATTGTTGTTTTGTTAGATGCAATAAGATAGTGTATAATGGTGAAGAAAGATATTAGGCAAAAAAATTGTGCGAGAAATTTTTTAGTCCATAAAATAATTCCAAAGGTGGTTTTATTCCTGAATTGAAGAACCAGGGCAATGAGAACGATAAAGATGAGGATGGTCAGAAGTTCCAATACATTGGCTGAGGTTTATACACAAGACAAGCATGGAACTGAACAGAGGTTTACTGTAGACCTTGGTAACAAGACTTGTTCATGCAGGAAGTGGCAGATTACTAGTCTGCCATGCCACCATGCACTTCGCTTCATCTTAAAGCCGAGAGGTACTGAAATAGAGAACTATGTTCATAACTATTTCTCCGTGGACAAGTTTTCTGTAACTTATGCAGAAAACGTACCACCTATTGCTGATGAAAATGATTGGGTAGTCGATCCAGGGTTCAAACTCGAACCACCAGTTCTTAGGAGGCCACCTAGGAGGCCTAGAAAGGAAATGAATGAAGCCTTCATTGCAAAAGGTTCAAGACTAGGAGCAAGGAAGCGGAAGTGCAAAAAGTGTGGAGGGTTGGGCCATATCAAGGGGCTATGCAAAAACCCAATTCCACGTGATTTCGGGATGCTGACCTTGTCACCGTTCATATCACGGAGGCACAAGATGAAGCTTCTCAGGTAGAACTAGAGGAAGCGCAGCGAGATGACGTGGAGGAGTTCCGCATGTGAAGGAAAACAGTGATGCGCATATGGAGGGAAACATTGGTAAGAAGCAATTGGTTAAGTACGTGGACGTGCCGGTGGGCATAGGGGGCGAAAAGAAACAAAAGGGTAAGCGGGAGCAGAAGGGAAACGATAATAATGGAGTTGAGTTTAAATATGAAGAAGTTGTTGGGGTGATTGAGGATGTTCTTGAGGATCTTTCGGGTAACTACAAAAGAAACAATAAATCCCTATCAATTTCGTCTTTGTACGATTCTCTGGACGAAAGGTAAGCTTGAAACTAGATTTACTTGGAATTTTGATCACTTCTATTTCATTCCTTATCAACTGTTGTTTAGTGCAGCGCGGGATTGAATAGTAATAATAGGATAAGAGCGAAGGTGGCAAAGTAACGCCGTTTCTTGAATTCTCATTGAAATTTATTTATATCTAGTACTTGTAACGGGTATTTGATGTGTGGTGTCGACCTGATTCGAGGTCGTTAGATAGTACACTAATTTTTAAACTGATTATCCATCAACAATAATCATGGATTTTTAACAGTTCAAATCCCAAAATTATGGTTGTGCCATGGAGTTGGTGAGGCTCTTGCTGTACCCACATGTCATCCTCTCATTACAAGAAATTTCTGTATGATGGATTTCAAAGTGAGCGATTGAGCAATACAGACACTAAAACACAGTATCAGTACAGAGAGTACCAGTTCTTGTTTCAGCTCTTAAAATCTTGGTCGACTAGAATCAACATCAATACCTAATCCCAAATTTGAACGAGAGATCATCAGAATCAAGACGGTCATATATGTCATCTACCAACTTGTGGATGCAGAATGAGTAATCCAGGATGGACCTATCATTTTTATTAATCATAAAATTTCGTAAATCTTTAGTCATCATGGAGGCAGCCGGCGACGCGCTCCTCTTCGGCTTGAAAAATAGGATATATTCGGCGAACTCCTCCAGGTCCCATCCCATCATTGAAGGTTTATATAAGTGCAATTCCACCATGTACCGCTGAAACTTGCATGCCGCCGACCTGACGGACTGGATGGATATGGCGAGGCCAGAGTGGAGCATGTCAAATCACACGATGAACACTATACCATCGTCCCCGGATACGATGGTCTCTACTCTCCATGAGCCAGGTGCCAGCAAAGGCTGAGAGATGTACCTTTCTTCCACACCGTAGTGGAAACTGTGCACTTCCATCGAGTGGGATCTTTCGAGGTGGTTGAGGAGCGCTATGGGCGGGGCGGCAAACTCGTAGACAGGCTCAGGGCAGTAGCATGGGCCATGCGGGCACGCCATGTTATGGTTGAGGAAGTCGTGGAAGGTAACCAATGTCCCGCAGCATTCGTTGGGGCATATGCTACCTTTTCTGCCAGCGACTTGGCGGTGCAACTCCTTGTAGCATGCGGCCAGCCTGAAAGCGCTGGTAGTGTCCATAATCATAGCGATTTATCTGAAGACGTCGTCCCCGAACTTGCTCCAACCACCATACCGAATCTTGTGCATCGAATCCTCCATTGATTCCGGATGAACTGGGGGAGAGGGTGGATTCAAATATTATTGTTGGGGTTTCTTAGAGCAGAGTGATGGCGGCCTGCAAGAACAGATTATGCGGGCGAGAACAAAGTGCGCACTTGATGGAGAAGATGGGAGGCTCTTTCATCGAGGGGTGTTTGCGTGTTGCCTCGTCGGTCTTCTATAGTGCGCAGATGTATCGAGGACGCCGATTGGACTAGCAAGCGGGCACGTCCTGGCTCAGTATTGTATTATCTTGTCACATGGACTAGCTATAAATAATATCATAAATAAGTTTTATTATGTTTCAGGAAAGGATGTGAACCCACATTTCTCGAATAAATTACATTTATTAGTACCACAATTGGGGCCAGGGTAACAGGTTAATGCCCTGCGATTTTTTGTGGATACATCCGTCTCCTCCTCCTGTGACACACTCCAAAATTATTACTGTGTCATCAAGTGCTGGGAGCAGAGAGAGCGTACCGTCCCATCATCCTCACCTCGTCTTTGTTAGCAAAGTTGCATCGTCTACGTCAGGGGCATTGATGATCTAAGAGGAAAAAAGCTTTGGCAAGAAAAAAGCATAAGAAAATAGTCTTTATAAATAGGTTTTTTATTCTAGTAGAGGGGCCTACCGGTGTGTCTAAACGCTGGAGCATACTTGGTTTTGCTAGATTCGTGTCTAAGATTTTCTTTAGACTCAACCGACTCGGTACAAGAAAAGAGCTTTGACAAGAAGAAAAGAACATGAAAAGAGCCCATTTAAATAGGTATTTTATTCTAACAGTGGGGCCAATCAGTGTGTCTAAATGCTGTTGTATATTTCCCTCTGTTAGACTCATGTCTAAGATTTTTGCTAGACTCAAACAAAGTTGTACATGCTCTTACAACTTGGCCATTTTATCCGAAGAGGTCATTAAAGCTATCGTACATAGATTAAATTTAGGCTCAAGTGACCCTAATCAACTATGCTGCTCCCCCTGTCTTTGTCGTGCACGACATCCACCGCATTGCCGTCCGCCTCTTTTGAGTCTGAATTGATGAGGACGAGCCCGGCGGCGTTCCTCTTCATGAGTGCTACACGACGTGCAACATCAATAACGGTGGAGGGTGTAACAACCCTAGTTTTATTAAATAGTAATCAAGGTTTGATTGTGCATTAATGAGTATCATTTTAAAATGCAAGCAATGAAAAATAATCACAAAACACTAAACCCTAGCTTTCCCTCTCTATTTGAAACACATTCAAAATGGTTCTGAATTTTGAAAACTACAAAACCTATGGAACCCAAATTTGTTACAAGGGTTCCTGCAGTATTTTAAATATTTATAAAAGTTTCTGTATTTTGGAAATATCCAAAACAGATTTGAAAATGAAAATACAAAGAGAAAAGGAAAAACTAGAAATAGAAAATGTTTCTTTAAATAAGAACATTTCCCTAACTATACCTGCGTCGAGCCCAGCAATCTCCCCTCTCCCCTCTGTCTGCCGCTCGAGCACCCGCAGTAGGCCCAGCAACGGCCCGTGCTAGCCCACCCCTGGAACGATACCGCTTCGGCCTTCTATCCCTTCGTGCGTCTTTGTGAACAATGAGTCGTCAACAAGCAGCTCTGTGGCAGCGCCGTCGTCGATCTCCACCGCTTTGTCGCCGCCATCCGTCGAGCTTTTAGAGATGGATAAGATCACTGCGCTGCCCTCTCTCTCCCCATCCTCTTATCCCTTTCTCTCTCGCCCTGTGCCGCTCGCGAGAAGAAGCCGAACCCTAGCTCCGGCCAGAGCCTTCCATCGCCGTCGTTCCTCGCCTCCTCCCGTTGTTCTGAGCTTGCGGGGATGACTGCCTTCATAGACTCGGTCGATTGCCCCCGCTCGCTTGAGCCGGCATGCTCCTAGAGGCCCCAATCGAGGTCTCCCTCCCAAGCTCCGGCCGCAGTTCTCTCCATTGATTACGGCCACCCCGCGCCTCGCAGTCGCCTCCGTTCGCTTCCTGGTGAGATCCTGGTCGTCATGGACCTCTCCACTCGCCTCCTCTCGCTCTCTGTCATCGGCGCCGCGACCATCTGCAAGCCCTGCCGCCGTGTGTCGTGCTCCGGTGACCAATCTAGGGCGGCGCCACCATCTTTAGGTAGCCTGCGTCGCGCTCTCTCCGACGCCCCTAACCACACATGTGTGTGCGCCCCCAATCTCCTTCCCCATGTTCGATCTGTGAGCAATGGCGAAGCTGACGTCAGCATGACGTCATGCTGACGCCACAATCTCTTTTTCTTTTGTTTTAATGTTTCGTAAATTCATTTCTGGAATTAATATATACCCCTGTGGGCCACCCCTGTCAGGATTTTAATAATTTTGGAAAATGTTTTCTAAAATGATTAAACTTATAACATGTGGGCCCAAGCTGGAAAATAATTTAAATAATTCAATAATGTTTTATATTTTCCTAAAATGAATTAAAATAGATTAAAATTGGGAAAAATCATAACTAATTCATTTTAAATTAGAAAAAACAAATAATATATCAAAAATTTCAGAAAAATAAGAACTAAACACTAGAATTAAAATCATGCCTTGTTGATCAACTTTCATGGCAAGTATAATTAGAAGAAAAAAAGGAACCCCGTAGGTGATTCCGAGGATCCCCCTATTCTAGGGTTTGCACTTATCGGACCCTGTTTAAAATGGTCGAGCATGTTTAGGGTTACAATTCAACAACTTTGAACTTGTCATATCATCATCCTTGCTTGATCATTGCATTGATGTCATGTGTTGATTGTTTTCCCTTCTTTACGGTATTTGGTTCTTCTCCGGTAGAATACGATATCGGAATCGAGATCAAGACCAAGACTGAAGACCGAGATCAACACCGTCGAAGCTCGAAGACCAATACTTGGACAACTATAACCAAGTCAATTATCAGATGTCCGAAGCTCTGCTTTCTAGATATCAACTGGCAAAGGCAAGTGAATCCCCACGCATACATATGAATCCTATGCTTTTAAAGTATTTCATTCTTGCCATGTGCATACGATTCCAAGTCTTTTACTGTTAGATGGAGTAATCCTATATAGTGCATGTTACCTTTGAAGCCTATATTCAATGATCCACTTCTCCTAGCATAACTAGGGTTTGGCTTGTGAAGCGTTGTTAGAGCTGTTAGATCTGTTGTGCTTAGCCATGCTTAGCTGTTACCACTGGTCCATCCGATTGATGAATTAGAGCTAAGAATGAACCTATTTTGACAGGATGACGTGGTATGATCATGGATGAATGTTAAACATGCTAAGGGTTGTATGGGAGGCCATGGTGGGTTGTGGTTTTTGCAGTCCCATACTTGCCACTACTAGGACCTGAGTTCTTGCCTATGGTCCAAGATGAGCGTACAGCCACACGAGGGCCTAGAAACCCCCTCGACCAACTAACTTGCCGAGTAGATTCCATGAGTCACATAGTTCGGGCTTTCCATTCGACATACGCATCTTGGATGTTCTTGAATGGAGGTGAAGGAGGTGAATTCATAACAGGTAGGTAAGCATGGCCGGGAACAAGAGAAGCCCGACATCCGTAATCTTGAACCCTGCGCACATCATTAGGGACCGACTTCGGGACTCGACCCATTACGGCGGCATCTCCCTAGTGCGTGACTCATGGTCTCGGCGAAAGCAAGGTAAAGGTCATGGTCAACCACTCTCTGCCGGCCTTCCAAGGAAGAGGGCTAATCTATAATGGAATTAAGAATCGGTTGGCACGTGTGGGTAAAGTTGTGCACCCCTGCAGGGTTAAATCTTTTCGAAAAGCCGTGTCCACGGTTATGGACGAACTTGGAGACCAGATTCAAAGATCATAGAGAAATTTAACCTAAAAGTAAAACTTGGAAAGTTGATCAACGTGTGCTTAAGGATGCTTCCTCATGGGTACGAGGGGGTGATCCTAGGTAGGGGTTCGGCTAATGATGATTCGGTGGATATCAAAAGATGATCAGAGCTAGATACACCGCTCTCTTGTACCCTTTAAAATATTATGATCAGTCGAGATTCTTCTCCCTCTTGTTTTACAAAATAAATATGGCTTTATGCAAAATAACTCCACCAGCCATAAGTCTTGTAGAGTACACCATGTACTCACCCTTGCTTCATTGATACTTTTGCAGAAGAGTAAGTGTTACCATAGAAGATGAGTTCTTTACACCACGACATCGACGAGTAGCTTGGAGTTCCCAGTCGGCAGTCTGGGATCTATGGATTGGACCTCATCGTTATGCTTTAGGCCTCTTAGGCCATTTTTTAATTTTGCTATACTTACTAGCATAATTTTCCTTCCGTTGTTTCATGTTTGTGGTCAGTGACCTATGCTTGTAATATTTTGGTTCTTCACTCAGTTATGAGCTTGCTGTAATAATTTTTTGTGTCGTAGGGTCACTGCTGTGTTATCAATTATCCCTCTGTATGCTTTCAAGATTAGGTTAGGCTTATGTTCAGACGAAGGTTTGGGATTTGTCTAGCCTTAATCCCGGGGGTGTCACAGGTTTTGGTATCAGAGCAGTACCGACTGTAGGAAACATTTCTATTGGTCGATGTTGAGTCTAGTATTTGTGAAAACTATTTTCAAAGATGAAAATTATGTGCGAAAACTCTGGTCTGCCTCTTTTTCTCCTTATCCAGTTTCTCTCTAAAACTCTGGGTCATCTTATCTTGTGTTGATTTGGAAAGTTTTGCTATCTCGTCCAGTCTTTCAAAGCTTAGGTGCCTCTTTAGGCATGTCGTTTCTCAACTAGTTGACCTAGTGTTAAGTTCTTCAGAGTTTGGTGTGTGTGATTCTTGTTCCCTTTGATCCTATTTGTTCGAGAGATTTCTTTCTATCATAATCTCTCTATTTTATAGGTCCACAACATCATGTTAATGGTTCCTTAATGTTCTGTTCCAGGATTCGAGGTTTCCTTTCGCCTCGAGTATCTCATTTTTGTTTATTTGGGTACTTCAGAAGTTGTATCTTCTCTTGGAAGCTACCTCGAGTATCTCCTTGTAGATAATGTTTTGTCACGCAAGTAGCAGTTACTCCTTCTCTGGGTTTAACCCTTGGACTTGAACCTAAGATCCCCGATTGTGCCGGATTCTGGTGTTGTAAATCTTGTACATGAAGTTAACCTTTAACCCAAGATCCATTGTTCACCCATGTGGTTAATGTTCACACATTACCTCAGGATGGCTAGTACCTTCTAGTGTAGCCTTCACGCTTGTGGATATTGTCGCTATTAAACAGTGATGATAAAGGACTTTCCCTTAAAGTGTCACACTCTTTTATACTAAGAGGTCGTGCTAAGTTTCATGACCCTCATAATGAAGTGATGCTCTTACACATATTACCCACCCTTCTTCTGAGTTTTTGCACTCAGGAATGATGCGTGTGCCTATTGATGTGGCCATCTAAGATTCTTAGCAATTCTCATTGCTTTGAAATCAAAGGACATTTGTATCATTCTTAGCATGATCGGTTAACCCCATCACTAAGCAAAGGATGCTTGTGCTACCAAGTCCGTCATTCTAATGCCCTCTCTTCGGTCAAAGAGTTCGGTTCATACCAAAACTCTGAGACTATGTCTTCTTACCTTACCAAGCAAGTTTCCTCTCGAACTAAGTGACATATCGGTGGTTCGTGATATTCTGGATGTCTACTAGAAGTATCGCCATGTTTCCACATGATCGTGTTGTCAAGTTCTAGAGCAAGCAAGTTCTCTGAACTGCTCCTTTCTCTAGGGATCCGTACTGGATACCCCTGAACTAGTTGGTTGAGCTTAAACAACAACTTGGAGAGTTGTAAGATAGAAGTTCTATTCAACTTTGTTCCTCTGTAAAGGGATGTTTAGTTTTTTTCGTGCTGAAGTAATATAGTATGTCCTTCATGGATATGTTATCTTTCCACACCTGTGATTTGATTGGGCAATCGTCAAATCAAACACAGTTCCAAGGACTATCCTGATGATGTTTCTTCTCATGATGTTTCACTTGAGTGCATCTTCATGTCCTTTGATCTAACCAATATTCTTGCTTTGTCCAAGCAACATATGAGTCCATCTTAATGGAGTGTCTTGATAAGTTTGTTATTGAGCCCATCGATGACATCCTTATCTTCTCCATGATATATGAGATTCATATGAAACATTTGGCATTAATGTTGGAAACTTTTGAGAACCACACTCGTGTTATCTCGAAGTATGTGTTTTAGATGCTAGAAGTAACTTTCTCTAGTCCACGTGCAAATGTTGAAAGATGTCGCCGTGGATTAGAGTAGAGTTGTCTTTGCTTCCTCGAGAATCATTTCAAATTAGTCACGCATGTGAAAAGCATTATTGATATGGTAGGTTGATACCTTCACATCTCGAGAAAATTCTCCAAGGATACCAAGCCACTGATTGATTCTTTCACGGAAAATAAGAAGTCTAACAAAACTTTGATATCCTCCTAAATGTTTCCCAATAAGGATTCAATTGTGTTTCATTTCAAACAACTCATGTAGGTGCAATTATCTTTTGATAACTTGCTAATACATTCGTTTTGCAATACAGCTCATCTTTTGGAGCTTGAAATTGTAGTTCGTGTCTTGAGAATCTAGTGACTTTACCTCTATGGTAAATGCTGCACCCTTTTTATTCGGACATGCTTAGTCTAAAGTATCTCTCCACTTAATCAAAGCTGAATATCGAGAAGCAATAATGATTGGTGTTCCTCAAGGTTATGACATAGGTCTATTGTAACTCTGGCAAGATTGATGTAATGGTTGGCACAATCAGTCAGAAGATCTATCGCCATATTCCTTGAATCAGGAATAACAATCACTCCTCGCGAGGCTTCTTCTATGAATCATTATAGGAGTTTTGCTTATGGTCTCATTTGTAGATGAAGTCTGACCTTTATTTGATGACTCATTGAAGTATTGTTAAAAGTTTGATATTAGTATCTCGAACATCAAGGAGAACATTTAAAGTAGAGTTGCTAAATGTCTCTCGGTCGATTCTCTAGACCCTTATATATTGGCAAGCGTCTTGTTATGCCAAGTACTTGAATTTTGAGAATGAAGTTTCTTTCTTCTCGTGTCATCATGAATCTTCTAAACTATTCATCTTGGTGGTGTAAAGTGATATCAATATCTTTGGCAAAGATTTTGATAGTCCTGGATGAATAAAGAGTTTCCTTTCCGCTTTATTAAACGTGTTTAAAGAGCGACTATGATTTTAGTAATCAACAGTTCCTCTTGTTACATGTTCCTTGTGACTCTTGTGAGTCCTCTTCACCAAAACACCTTTCTGTCTTAGCCTTCTGTTGAACCAAAGAATGACCCTTCTATGTAAAAAGTAGTTCAATAACTTATATTTGTTGGTACCAATCTCTCTCACCTGCAAAGCTCTACTTAAGTTGTTTAGTAGAGGTTTATCTCTCGAATTATGTGGTCATGTTCTTTCTTTTGGAAGTCTTCTTCCTTCAGAAGTTAACCTCTTCTGCAAGATTCATGGTCTCAATACTTCTGAAGACCAATTACATGTTACCTTCAAACCTTCTCCTTTTGTTTCATCCATTACCTTGGCGTGCTTCATGTCTGTTGGCTTTAGAGATGTTTGCAAAACATCTATCCATGAGTTGACCATGAGATACTCAGTTTGTGGTTCTGTGTCATTCCCTATTTTCCTTAGTGTGAGTAGCCACCTAGAAGATTATGAAGCGCTTCGTCCACTCGTCATGGTGGCATGGATCAACCTCTTCGACAAGATCGTCGAATTTTAGTGTAACCATGTTCCTTCTATCTTCCTACCTAGGAATCTCGGGTCGAGATTCCTTTAAGGGGGATACAATTGTAACAACCCTAGTTTTATTAAATAGTAATCAAGCTTTGATTGTGCATTCATGAGCATCATTTTAAAATGCATGCAAGGAAAAATAAACACAAAACCCTAAACCCTAGATTCCCCTCTCTATTTGAAACACATTCAAAATGGTTCTAAATTTTGAAAACTACAAAACCTACGGAACCCAAATTGGTTACAAGGGTTCCTGCAGTATTTTAAATGTTTATAAAAGTTTCTGTATTTTGGAAATATCCAAAACAGATTTGAAAATGAAAATACAAAGAGAAAAGGAAAAACCAGAAATATAAAATGTTTCTGTAAATAAAAACATTTCCCTAACTCTACCTGGGCCGAACCCAACAATCTCCCCTCTCCCCTCTCTCCTCTCCCCTCTCCCCTCTGGCTGCCGCTCGAGCACCCGCAGCAGGCCCAACAACGGCCCGCGCTAGCCCACCCCTGGCCCGATACCGCTTCGGACTTCTATCCCTTCGCCGTCTTCATCAAAGACGAGTCGTCGACAAGCAGCTCTGTGGCAGCGCCGCCGTCGTCGATCTCCACCGCTTTGTCGCTGCCGCCCGTCGAGCTTTTAGAGATGGATAAGATTGCCGAGCTTCCCTCTCTCTCCCCATGCTCTTATCCCTTTCTCTCTCGCCCTGTGCCGCTCACGAGAAGAAGCCGAACCCTAGATCCGACCAGAGCCTTCCATCGTCGTCATTCCTTGCCTCCTCCTATTGTTCTGAGCTTGCGGGGATGACCACCTTCGTCGACTCGGTTGATTGCCCCTAATCGCTTGAGCCGGTGTGCTCCCAGAAGCCCCAATCGAGGTCTCCCTCCCGAGCTCCGGCCGCTGTTCTCGCCATCGATTCCGACCACCCCACGCCTCGCTGTTGCCTCCATTCGCTTCCTGGTGAGCTCCTGGTTGTCATGGACCTCTCCACTTGCCTCCTCTCGCTCTCTGTCATCGGCGCCGTGACCACCTACAAGCCCTGCCGCCGCGCGTTGCCGTGTGTCATGCTCCGGTGACCAATCCAGGGCGGCACCACTATCTTTAGGTAGCCTGCATCACGCTCTCTCCAACACCCCTAACCAGGCCTGCGCGCGTGCCCCCAATCTCATGCCCCGTGCTCGATCTATGAGCAATGGCAAAGCTGACGTCATGCTGACGCCACAATCTCTTTTTCTTTTGTTTAATGTTTTGTAAATTCATTTCTGGAATTAATATATACCCATGTGGGCCACCCCTGTCAGGATTTTAATAATTTTGGAAAATGTTTTCTAAAATGACTAATCTTATGACATGTGGGCCCAAGCTGGAAAATAATTTAAATAATTCAAAAAAGTTTTATATTTTCCTAAAATGATTTCAAATGGATTAAAATTGGGAAAAATCATAACTAATTCATTTTAAATATGAAAAATACAAATATTATATCAAAATGTTCAAAAAATAATATCTAAACACTAGCATTATAATCATGCATTGTTAATCAACTTTCATGGAAAGTATAATTAGAAGAACTAAATGAACCCCACAGGTGATTCCGAGGATCCCCTATTCTAGAGTTTGCACTTCTTGGACCGTGTTTAAAATGTTCGAGCATGTTTAGGGTTACAATTCAACAACTTTGAAATTGTCATATCATCATCCTTTCTCGAGCATTGCATCGATGCCATGTGTTGATTGTTTTCCCTTCTTTCCGATATTTGGTTCTTCTCCGGGAGAATACGATATCAGTATCGAGATCAAGTCCAAGACTTAAGACCGAGATCAACACCGTCGAAGCTCGAAGACCAATACTTGGACAACTATAACCAAGTCAATTATCAGATGTCCGAAGCTCTGCTTTCTGGATATCAACTAGCACAGGAAAGCAAATCCCCACACATACATATGAATCATATTCTTTTAAAGTATTTCATTCTTGCCATGTGCATACAATTCCAAGTCTTTTATTGATAGATGGAGTAATCCTATCTGGTGCATGTTACCTTTGAAGCCTATATTCCCTGATCCACTGCTCCTAACATAACTAGGGTTTGGCTTGTGAAGCGTTGTTAGAGTTGTTATATCTGTTGTGCTTAGCCATGCTTAGATGTTACCACTTGTCCATCCGATTGATGAATCAGAGCTGAGAATGAACCTAGTTTGACAGGATGACGTGGTATGATCATAGATGAAAGTTAAACATGCTAAGGCTTGTACGGGAGGCCATGGTGGCTTGTGATTTTTTGCAATCCCATACTTGCCACTACTAGGACCTGAGTCCTTTCCTATGGTCCAAGATGAGTGTACAGCCACACGGGGGCCTGGAAACCCCCTTGACCAACTAACTAGCCGAGTAGATTCCATGAGTCACATAGTTCGAGCTTTCCATTTGACATATGAATCTTGGATGTTCTTGAATGGAGGTGAAGGAGGTGCAGTCATAACAGGTAGGTAAGCATGGCCGGGAACAAGATATGCCCGGCATCCATAATCTTGAACCCTGCGTACATCATTAGGGATCGACTTCGGGATTCGACCCATTACGGCGGCATCTCCCTAGTGCGTGACTCATGGTCTCGGCGAAAGCAAGGTAAATGTCGTGGTCAACCACTCTCTACCGGCCTTCCAAGGAAGAGGACTAATCTATAGTGGCATTACGAATAGGTTGGCGCGTGTGGGTAAAGTTGTGCACCCCTGCAGGGTTAAATCTTTTCGAAAAGCCGTGTACACGGATATGGACGAACTTGGGGACCATATTCAAAGATCATAGAGAACTTTAACCTCATCGTAAAACTTGGCAAGTTGATCAACGTGTGCTTAAGGATGCTTCCTCATGGGTATGAGGGGGTGATCCTAGGTAGGTTCAGCTGATGATGATTCGGTGGATATCAAAAGATGATCAAAGCTAGATATACCGCTCTCTTATCCCCTTTAAAATATTCTGATTATTCAAGATTTTTCTCCCTCTTGTTTTACAAAACAAAGATGGATTTATGCAAAATAACACCACCAGCCATAAGTCTTGCGGAATACACCATGTACTCACCCTTACTTCGTTGATAATTTTGCAACAGAGTAAGTGTTACCATAGAAGATGAGTTCTTTACAGCATCGAAATCGATGAGTATCTTGGAGTTCCAAGTCGGCAGTCTGGGATCTATGGATTGGACCTCATCGTTATGCTTCAGGCATCTCAGGCCATTTGTTAAGTTTGCTATACTTACTAGCATAATTTGACTTCCGTTGTTTGATGTTTGTGGTCAGTGACCTATGCTTGTAATATTTTGGTTCTTCGCTCTGTTATGAGCTTGCTGTTATAATTTTTTGTTTCATAGGGTCACTGTTGTGTTATCAATTCTCCCTCTGTACGCTTTCGAGATTAGGTTAGGCTTATCTTCAGACGAAGGTCTGGGATTTCTCTAGCCTTGATCCCGGGGGTGTCACAGAGGGCGTACGCCCATGAACTGTCCAGAAGCGCTGTCTCCCTTCGGGGTTGCACAGATTTAGGTGGATCTCCGGACGGTGAGCTCTGTAAAGCCAAAGCAATGTGTCCTGCTCCTTCTTGAAGCACCTTGTCCAGTACGCGTTGGTGCGCGTGTATTGGTCCATTTATCTCTTATGCTCCGGCAGCTGGCGGTGGCGCTCCTCGATCTGCCTCGACAGCACGATGCCGCAAGAGCGGCGTCATGGGCACCCAGGCGTAGCTGAGCTCGTAGTCGTCCGGTAGCCTCGCTAGCAGCGGAGCGAGTATGTCGTAGTGGGCGAACGACTCGGCCTTGTGCAAGCTGAGACGGGGCCTCTACATGGCGAGGCGCCGTTTCTTCAGGTAGGATTCGACGCTGGTGCTGACGCGAGTTGCAGGGAAGGAACAGGGTTGAGCTTTGGCCACATGGTCGTGTTTATAATGTCAAGGAGGTAGGCCCACTGGTGGTTGCCAGGGCCAATAGGGACTCATAAATGCCTACTCGCGGATCGCTATTGCAAAGGACGATCCTTATCGCCCCTTCTCCCCAATCCAACGGTGCCTAACAATTAGGACGCAGAATCAACCTGGACCCGTGGGGGGATTCTAGAAGGCCCTAATATTGCACCTCCTTTGGGAAAACGCCGATTTTTCAGGTTCAGAAAATGGAAAGTCAAGATTTTAAAAAATCACCCCGAAATATCTAGTTGGTGAAGTCACTTGATATGCCGAGAGGGAGCTAGGTGCCGAGTTTGGGCTCAATCCATGGAGTGGTTCCATGTTCTGGGTAGCGAGGGGGGGGGAATCTAGGGTTAGAAGCCATGTTAGCTCATACTCGATAGACATCCTGGTGGTGCCTTGGGTGCCAAAGGACATGGTATTCCTTGCCTACGATTTTATGAGGCCAATGGGTGACATGCAAGGGATCGAGGAGCCGTTTTCATAAATTTTTTATTCTTTTTTAGATTTTGTTTGGTGCTGCCCAAAAAACGGCGAAACCCGCTAGCGGCCGCGGCAATGCGACGGTCGGTGCAATCTTGGACCCAGGCATGCATCCAGCCTAGGTACCCCATGGGGCACCACAAACCATTTTTTCCTGAAAATTGAGAGTGTCTTATAGGGTATATACAGTTAGAAACCGCATTTACCGGGCTATAACTCAAAAAAAATATACAGTATATGCTTGCACCACGGGATAAATACACACTCCCGGGAATGGCTATGCACCATGGTGTAGCATGCGTGGAAATTGCCTTGAGCCCATGGGCGTGCCCTAATATTGCACCTCCTTTGGCAAAACGTCGGCTTTTTGGGTTCAGAAAATAGAAAGTTGAGATTTCTCGAAAACACCATGAAATCTCTAGTTGGATAAGTCGCTTGCGATGCCGAGAGGGAGCTAGTTGCCGGGATTAGGCTCAATCCATGGAGTGGTTCCATGTTTTGGGCAGCGAGCGGGGGAATCTAGGGTTGGAAGCCATCTTAACTCACACTCGATAGACATCCTGGTGGTGCCTTGGGTGCCAAAGGACCTGGTATGCCTTGCCTATGATTTTATCAGGCCAGTGGGTCACATGCAAGGGATCCAGGAGCCGTTTTCACATTTTTTTTATTCTTTTTTAGATTTTTTTTGGTGCTGCCCAAAAAACGGCGAAACCCGCCGGCGGCCGCGGCAACGCGATGGTCGGTGCAATCTTGGACCCAGGCGTGCATCCAGCCTAGGTACCCCATGGGGCACCCTAAACCATTTTTCCCTTAAAATTGAGAGTGTCTTCTAGGGTACATACAGTTAGAAACCGCATTTACCAGGCTGTAACTTAAAAAATACTGTATATGCTTGCACCACGAGATAAATACCCACCTCCCGGGAATGGCCATGCACCATGGTGTAGCATGCATGAAAATTGCCTCGAGCCCATGGACGCGCCCTAAGCTTTCACCTCCTTTGGGACAACGCCGGTTTTTTGGGTTCATAAAATGGAAAGTTGAGATTTATCCAAATTACCACGAAATCTCTAGTTGGAGAGGTCTCTTGCGATGCCGAGAGGAAGCTAATTGACGAGTTTGGGCTCAATCCATGGAGTGGTTCCATGTTCTGGGCAGCGAGGGGGGATCTAGTTGGCAGCCATGTTAACTCACACTCGATAGAAATCTTGGTGGTGACTTGGCTGCCAAAGGACCTGGTATGCCTTGCCTATGATTTTATGAGGGTAGTGGGTCATATGAAAGGGCTCCAGGAGCCGTCGGCCGCGGTAACGCGACGGTCGGTGCAATCTTGGACCCAGGCGTGCATCCAGCCTAGGTACCCCATGGGGCACCCCAAACCGCATTTACCGGGCCGTAACTCAAAAAAATACAGTATATGCTTGCACCACGAGATAAATACGCACCTCTCGGGAATGGCCATGCACCATGGTGTAGCTTGCGTAGAAATTGCCTCGAGCCCATGGGCACGTCCTAATCTTGCTCCTCCTTTTGGAAAATGCCGGTTTTGTGGGTTCAGAAAATGGAAAGTCGAGATTTTTCCAAATCACCACAAAATCTCTACTTGGAGAAGTCGCTTGCGATGCCGAGAGGGAGCTAGGTGCCGGGTTTGGGCTCAATCCATGGAGTGGTTCCATGTTCTTGGCAGCGAGGGGGGAATCTAGGGTTGGAAGACATATTAACTCACACTCGATAGACATCCTGGTGGTGCCTTTTGTGCCAAACGACCTGGTATGCCTTGCCTATGATTTTATGAGGGCAGTGGGTCACATGCAAGGGATCCAGGAGCCGTTTTCACAATTTTTTGTTTTTTTAGATTTTGTTTGGTGCGGCCCAAAAAACGGTGAAACCCGCCGGTGCCACGGAAACACGATGGTTGGTGCAATCTTGGACCCAGGCATGCATCTAGCCTAGGTACCCCATGGGGCACCCCAAACCATTTTCCTAAAAATTTAGAGTGTCTTATAGGGTACATAAAATTAGAAGCCGCATTTACCTAGTCGTACCTCAAAAAAATGGAAAGTCGTGATTTCCCCAAATCACCACGAAATCTCTAGTTGGAGAAGTCGCTTGCGATGCCAATAGGAAGCTAGGTGCCGGGTTTGAGCTCAATCCATGGAGTGGTTCCATGTTCTGGGCAGCGAGGTGGGAATCTAGGGTTGGAAGCCATGTTAACTCACACTCCATAGACATCCTGGTGGTGCCTTCGGTGCCAAAGGACCTGGTATGTCTTGCCTATGATTTTATGAGGGCAGTGGTTCACATGCAAGGGCTCCAGGAGACATTTTCAAAAAAAAATTAGATTTTGTTTGGTTCTTCCCAATAAACCGGCGATACCTGCGGCGGCCGTGGCAACGCGAAGGTCGGTGCAAACTTGGACCCAGGCATGCATCCAGCCTAGGTACCCCATGGGGCACCCCAAACCATTTTTTCCTTAAAATTGAGAGTGTCTTATACGGTACATACAGTTAGAAACCGCATTTACCGGGCAGTAACACAAAAAAATATAGTATATGCTTGCACCACGAGATAAATATCCACCTCCCGGGAATGGCCATGCACCATGGTGTAGCATGCATGGAAATTGTCTCGGGCCCATGGGCGTGCCCTAATCTTGCACCTCCTTTCGGAAACGCCGGTTTTTTGGTTTCAAAAAAGGGAAAGTCGAGATTTCTCCAAATCACCACGAACTCTCTAGTTGGAGAAGTCGCTTGTGATGCCGAGAGGGAGCTAGGTGCCGGGTTTGGGCTCACTCCATGGACTGGTTCCATGTTCTAGGCAGCGAGGGGGGATTCTAGGTTAGAAGCCATGTTAACTCACACTCGATACACATCCTGGTGGTGCCTTGGGTGCCAAAGGACCTAGTATGCCTTGCCTATAATTTTATGAGGGCAGTGGGTCACATGAAAGGGCTCCAGGAGCCGTTTTCACAATTTTTTATTTTTTTAGATTTTGTTTGGTGCTGCCCATGAAAAGCATAAACGCGTCGGCGGCCGTGGCAACGCGACGGTCGGTGCAATCTTGGACCTAGGCATGCGTCCATCCTTGGTACCCATGGGGCACCCCAAATCATTTTTCCTGAAAATTGAGAGTGTCTTATAGGGTAAATACAATTAGAAACCGCATTTACCGGGCCATAACTCAAAAAAATATAGTATATGCTTCCACCACGAGATAAATACCCACCTCCCGAGAATGGCCATGCAGCATGGTGTAACATGCGTCGAAATTTCCTCGAGCCCATGGGCGTGTCGGAATCTTGCACCTCCATTGGGAAAATGTCGGTTTTTCGTGTTCAGAAAATGGAAAGTTGAAATTTGTCCAAATCACCACAAAATCTCTAGTTGTAGAAATCCCTTGCGATGCCGAGAGGAAGCTAGATGCCGGGTTTGGGCTCAATCCATGGAGTGGTTCCATGTTCTAGGCATCGAGAAGGGTATCTAGGGTTGGAATCCATGTTTACTACACTCAATAGACATACTGGTGGTCCCTTGGGTGCCAAAGGACCTGTTATGCCTTGCCTATAATTTTATGAGGGCAGTGGGTCACATGCAAGGGATCTATGCGCCGTTTTCACAATTTTTTTTATTTTTTAAGGTTTTCTTTGGTGCTGCCAAAAAATGGTGAAACCCGTCGGCGGCCGCAGCAACGCGATGGTCAGTGCAATCTTGGACCCAGGCATGTATCTAGCCTAGGTACCCCATGGGGCACCCCAAACCAATTTTTTCCTGAAAATTGAGATTGTCTTATAAGGTACAAAAAGTTAGAAACCACATTTACCAGGTCGTAACTCAAAAAAAACAGTATATACTTGTACCACGAGATAAATACCCACCTTCCGGGAATGGCCATGCACCATGGTGTAGCATGCGTGGAAATTGCCTCAAGCCTATGGGCGTGCTCTAATCTTGCACCTCCTTTGGGAAAACGCCGGTTTTTTGGGTTCAGAAAATGCAAAGTCGATATTTCTCCAAATCTTCACGAAATCTCTAGTTGGAGAAGTCTCTTGCGATGCCAAGAAGGAGCTAGGTGCTGGGTTTGGGCTCAATCCATGGAGTGGTTCCATGTTCTAGGCAGGGAGGGGGGAATCTAGGGTTGGAAGCCATGTTAACTCACACTCGATAGACATTTTGCTGGTGACTTGGGTGCCAAAGGACCTAGTATGCCTTGCCTATGATTTTATGAGGCCAGTAGGTCACATGCAAGGGTTCCAGGAGCCGTTTTCACAATTTTATATTTTTTAGATTTTTTGGTGATGCCCAAAAAACGGCGAAACCCGCCGGCGGCCGCGGCAACGCGACGGTCGGTGCAATCTTGGACCCAGGCATGCATCCAGCCTAGGTACCCCATGGGGCACCCCAAACCATTTTTTCCTGAAAATTGAGATTGTCTTATAGGGTACATACAGTTAGAAACCGCATGTACCGGGCCGTACCTCAAAAAAAATACAGTTTATGCTTGCCCCACGAGATAAATACCCACCTCCCGGGAATGGCCATGCACCATGGTGTAGCATGCGTGTTAATTTGCTCGAGCCCATGGGCGCGCCCTAATCTTTCACCTCCTTTGGGAAAACGCCGATTTTTGGGTTCAGAAAATGGGAAGTCGAGATTTCTCCAAATCACCACGAAATCTCTAGGTGGATAAGTCGCTTTCTATGCCGAGAGGGGGCTAGGTGCCAGGTTGGGGCTCAATCCATGGAGTGGTTCCATGTTTTGGGCAGCGAGGGGGGAATCTAGGGTTGGAAGCCATGTCAACTCACACTCGATAGACATCCTGGTGGTGCCTTGGGGCCAAAGGACCTGGTATGCCTTGCCTATGATTTATGAGGGCAGTGGGTCACATGCAAGGGCTCTAGGAGCCGTTTTCACAATTTTTATTTTTTTATATTTTGTTTGGTGCTTCCCAAAAGAAGGAGAAACCCGCCGGCGGCCACGGCAACGCGACGGTCATTTCAATCTTGGACCCAGGCATGCATCCAGCCTAGGTACCCCATGGGTCACCCCAAACAATTATTCCTCAAAATTGAGAGTGTCTGATAGGGTACATGCAGTTAGAAACTGCATTTACTGGGTCGTACCTCAAAAAAATACAGTATATGCTTGCCCCACGAGATAAATACCCACCTCCCGGGAATGTCCATGCACCCTGGTGTAGCATGCGTGGAAATTTCCTCGAGCCCATGGGCGTGCCCTAATCTTGCACCTCCTTTCGGAAAACGCCGGTTTTTTAGGTTCAGAAAATGGTAAGTCGAGATTTCTCCAAATCACCACGAAATATCTAGTTGGATAAGTTGCTTGCGATGCCAATAGGGAGCTAGGTGCCGGGTTGGGGCTCAATCCATGGAGTGGTTCCATGTTCTGGGCAGCGAGGGGGGAATCTAGGGTTAGAAGCCATGTTAACTCACACTCGATAGACATCCTAGTGGTGCCTTGGGTGCCAAAGGACATGGTATGCCTTGCCTATGATTTTATGAGGGCAGTGGGTCACATGCAAGGGCTCTAGGAGCCGTTTTCACAATTTTTATTTTTTTTAGATTTTGTTTGGTGCTGCCCAAAAAAATGCGAAACCCGTCGGCGGCCGTGGAAACGCGACGGTCGGTCCAATCTTGGACCCAGGCATGCATCCAGCCTAGGTACCCCATGGGTCGCCCCAAACCATTTTTCCTGAAAATTGAGAGTGTCTTATAGGGTACATACAATTAGAAACCGCATTTACCGGGTCGTAACTCAAAAACAAAATACAGTATATCCTTGCACCACGAGATAAATATCCACCTCCCGGGAATGGACATTCACCATGTTGTAGCATGCGTGGAAATTGCCTCGATCCCATGGGCTTAGAAAATAGAAAGTCAATATTTCTCCAAATTACCACGAAATATCTAGTTGGAGAAGTCCCTTGCGATGCCGAGAGGAAGCTAGGTGCCTGGTTTGGGCTCAATCCATGGAGTGGTTCCATGTTCTAGGCAGCAAGGGGGGAATCTAGGGTTGGAAGCCATGTTAACTCACACTTGATAGACATACTAGTGGTGCCTTGGGTGCCAAAGGACCTGGTATGCCTTGCCTATGATTTTATGAGGGCATTGGGTCACATGCAGGGGATCCAGGAGCCGTTTACACAATTTTTTTAGGTTTTGTTTGGTGGGTTGCCAAAAAACCGGCAAAACCGACAGTCGGTGCAATCTTGGACCAAGGCATACATCCAGCGTAGGTAACCATGGGGAACCCCAAACCATTTTTTCCTGAAAATTGAGAGTGTATTATAGGGTACATACCGTTAGAAACCGCATTTACCGGGATGTAACACAAAAAAATACAGTATATGCTTGCACCATGAGATAAATACCCACCTCCCAGGAATGGCCATGTACCATGGTGTAGCATGTGTGGATATTGCCTCGAGCCCATGGGCACACCCCAATCTTGCACTTCCTTTGGGAAAAAGACGGTTTTATGGGTTCAGAAAAAGGAAAGTCGAGATTTCTCCAAATCACCATGAAATGTCTAGTTGGAGAAGTTGCTTGCGATACCGAGAGTTAGCTAGGTGCTGGGTTTAGGCTCAATCCATGGAGTGGTTCCATGTTCTAGGCAGGGAGGGGGGAATCTAGGGTTGGAAGCCATGTTAACTCACACTCGATAGACATTTTGCTGGTGACTTGGGTGCCAAAGGACCTAGTATGCCTTGCCTATGATTTTATGAGGCCAGTAGGTCACATGCAAGGGTTCCAGGAGCCGTTTTCACAATTTTCTATTTTTTAGATTTTTTGGTGATGCCCAAAAAAACGGCGAAACCCGTCGGCGGCCGCGGCAACGCGACGGTCGGTGCAATCTTGGACCCAGGCATGCATCCAGCCTAGGTACCCCATGGGGCACCCCAAACCATTTTTTCCTGAAAATTGAGATTGTCTTATAGGGTACATACAGTTAGAAACCGCATTTACCGGGCCGTACCTCAAAAAAATAAAGTATATGCTTGCACCACGAGATAAATACCCACCTCCCGGGAATGTCCATGCACCATGGTGTAGCATGTGTGGAAATTGCCTCGAGCCCATGGGAGCGCCCTAATCTTGCACCTCCTTTGGGAAAACGCCGGTTTTTTGGGTTCAGAAAATGGAAAGTCGAGATTTCTCCAAATCACCACGAAATCTCTAGTTGGAGAGGTCGCTTGCAACGCCAAGAGGGAGCTAGGTGCCGAGTTTGGGCTCAATCCATGGAGTGGTTCCATGTTCTGGGCAGCGAGGGGGGAATCTAGGGACGGAAGCCATGTTAACTCATACTCGATAGACAACCTGGTGGTGCCTTGGGTTCCAAAGCACTTGGTATGCCCTGCCTATGATTTTATGAGGGTAGTGGGTCACATGCAAGGGCTCCAGGAGCCGTTTTCACACTTTTTTATTTTTTTAGATTTTGTTTGGTGCTGCCCAAAAAAAGGCGAAACCCGGCGGCGGCCGCGGTAACACGACGGTCGGTGCAATCTTGGACCCAGGCATGCATCCAACCTAGGTACCCCATGGGGCACCCCAAATCATTTTTTCCTAAAAATTGGGAGTGTCATATAGGGTACATACAATTAGAAACCACATTTACCAGGTTGTAACTCAAAAAAAAATATAGTATATGCTTGCACCACGAGATAAATACCCACCTCCCGAGAATGTCCATGCACCATGGTGTGGCATGCATGGAAATTGCCTCGGTCCCATGGGCGCGCCCTAATCTTGCACCTCTTTTGGGAAAACACCGGTTTTTCGGGTTCGGAAAATGGAAAGTCGAGATTTTTCCAAATCACCACGAAATCTCTAGTTGGAGAAGTCCCTTGCGATGCCGAGAGGAAGATAGGTGTCGGGTTTGGGATCAATCCATGGAGTGGTTCCATTTTCTAGGCAGCGAGGGGGAATCTAGGGTTGGAATACATGTTAACTCACACTCGATACACATACTGGTGGTGCCTTGGGTGCCAAAGGACCTGGTATGCCTTGCCTATGATTTTATGAGGGCAGTGGGTCACATGCATGGTATCTAGGAGCCGTTTTTAGATTTTTTTATTTTTTAGATTTTGTTTAGTGCTGCCCAAAAAAACGGCGAAACCCTCCGGTGGCCACGGCAACGCGACGGTTGGTGCAATCTTCGACCCAGGCATGCATCCAGCCTAGGTACCCCATGGGTCACCCCAAACCATTTTACCTGAAAATTGAGAGTTTCTTATAGAGTACATATAGTTAGAAACCGCATTTACCGGGCCGTAACCCACAAAAAATAAAGTATAAGCTTGCACCACGAGATAAATACCCACCTCCTGGGAATGGCCATGTACCATGGTGTAGAATACGTGGAAATTTCCTCGGGCCCATGGGGCGCCCTAATATTGCACCTCCTTTGGGAAAATGCCGGTTTTTCGGGTTCAGAAAATGGAAAGTCGAGATTTCTCCAAATCACCACGAAATCTCTAGTTGAAGAAGTCGCTTGCAATGCCGAGAGGGAGCTAGGTGTCGGGTTTGGGCTCAATCCATAGAGTGGTTCCATGTTCTAGGCAGCAAGGGGGGGACTCTAGGGTTGGAAGCCATGTTAACTCACACTCGATAGAGATCCTGGTGGTGCCTTGGGTGCCAAAGGACCTAGTATGCCTTGCCTATGATTTTATGTGGGCAGTGTGTCACATGCAAGGGCTCTAGGAGCCGTTTTCACAATTTTTTATTTTTTTTATTTTGTTTGGTGATTCCCGAAAAAACGGTGAAACCCACCGGCGGTCGCGACAATGCGACGGTCGGTGCAATCTTGGACCCAGGCATGCATCCAGCCTAGGTACCCCATGGGGCACCCCAATCCATTTTTTCCTGACAATTGAGTGTCTTATAGGGTAGATACAATTAGAAACCACATTTACCGAGCCGTAACTCAAAAAATACAATATATGCTCACACCACGAGATAAATACCCACCTCCCGAGAATGGCCATGAACAATGATGTAGCATGCGTGGAAATTGCCTTGGGCCCATGGGCACACCCTAATCTTGCACCTGCTTTGGGAAAACGCCGGTTTTTCGGGTTCAGAAAATGGAAAGTCGAGATTTCTCCAAATCACCACGAAAATCTCTAGTTGGAGAAGTCTCTTGCGATGCCGAGAGGGAGCTAGCTGCCGGGTTTGGGCTCAATCCGTGGAGGAGTCCCATGTTCTGGACAACGAGGGGGAATCTTAGATTGGAAGGCATTTTAACTCACACTCGATAGACATCCTGGTGGTGCCTTGGGTGCTAAAGGACCTGGTATGCCTTGCCTATGATTTTATGAGGGTAGTGGGTCATATGAAAGGGCTCCAGGATCCGTTTTGACATTTTTTTTTAGATTTTGTTTGGTGCTTCCCAAAAAAACGGCGAAATCCACCGGAGGCCGCGGCAACGCCACGGTCGGTGCAATCTTGGACCCAAGCATGCATCCAGCCTAGGTACCCCATGGGGCACCCCAAACCATTTTTTTCCTAAAAATTGAGAGTGTCTTATAGGGTATATATAGTTAGAAACCGCATTTACCGGGCCGTAACTCACAAAAATACAGTATATGCTTGCACCACGAGATAAATACCCACCTCCGGGAATTGCCATGCACCATGGTATATCATGCGTGGAAATTGCCTAGGTCCCATGGGCGCGGCCTAATCTTGCACCTCCTTTGGGAAAACGCCGGTTTTTCTGGTTCAGAAAATGGAAAGTCGAGATTTCTCCAAAGCACCACGAAATCTATAGTTGGAGAAGTCGCTTGTGATGCCGAGAGGGAGCTAGGTGCCGGGTTTGGGATCAATCCATGGAGTGGTTCCATGTTCTAGGCAGCAAGGGGGGAATCTAGAATTGCGAGCCATGTTAGTCACGAAAACTCAGGTTTGCCTCTATGCTAGTCACGAATACTCAGAAAATCCCTTGCTATAGCTCACGCAGAAACCAGCACGCCCTGATTGGTCAAACAGTTGTCACGCGGATCGTGCCAGCTAAATGTTGATCCTCTTTGATCTAACGGCCACTCGAAATTGTTATAGTAGAACCAACCCAACCTTATGACACACGCCATGATAGTGACAACAATTACAATGCAGGACATGGCAGTTGAATATGTAATAACAATACTAACAACAGAGCATTACTCATCGTCGTCCTTGTCGTCTTCGTCGGTGGCGGTGGCGGTGTCCTCCGATGAGTCATCGGCAACTTCCTCCTCGTCGGCAAATCCCTCCTCGTATATACGCGCCCTCTCCTAGTTGGAGTCCTCCTCCTCATAGTCCCACAGGTTGACATCACTCTCCTTCGCTTCTTCCTCCAACTGCTCAATGAACGCCTCCTCGTTGCCCGAGTCAGATTCGTACTTGTCGCTGGCTCCTCTATTCCTCCTGCCCTTCTCGATGGTGGTCTCGCATTCTTTCCTCCGACGCTCTTCCGTCTTGGCTGCTGCTTGGCACTCCTTCATCTCTGCTGCTGCAACGCGCTTTTCGGGTGTGGCGGTACGACAAGCTTTGATGTTGCGGTGTCCTCAAGCGCCGATGTCGATGGATCCAGGCGTAGTTGGACATGTTGTGGTGCCTCAAATGGCTGCCGGCGGGCACGAACGATGCCGCGACGAGAAGGTGACGCAGGACGGTCAGCCACCGGCAAGGATCTATCACTACCATGGCATAGTTCCATGTTGCGCGAGGAAGTTGTTCGGGAATGTGCAATGGCGGGTACGCAGAGTTGGGTGATGATCCTATCAGGGGCGCTAGGACCATCTCATAGTCTAGTCACGTAAAAATTGTGCTACATCATAAAATATCTATGTACTGGAGTGTTGTCATGTAACAAACCACAAAATGCGCCGTGTGGCAGTGTCGGGAAGTGTCTAGTGCGTGCCTGTCAACGTGGAGTTGAACGTTTCAGCATGTGATACGTCCAAAACGTATCTACTTTCCCGAACACTTTTGCTATTGTTTCTCCTCTAAACTTGTGTGATTTGGATACAACTAACACGGACTGACATTGTTTTCAGCAGAATTACCTTGGTGTCTACTTTTTGTGTAGAAAATCGACTATCAGGAAAAATCCAGGAAAATATGCCAAAAATTATATTTCACCAGAAGATCCACGGAGCCAGAAGACCAAACTGGGTGGAGGCCTAGGGGCCCACACCCCTTCCAGGCGCGGGTGGGCCCTGCCCTGCGCCTAGGGGTGTGCGGCCACCCCAGGCACCCCCTCTGGCTCCCTCTTCTCCTATAAGTTCCCCCTTGACCTAAAAACAGGAGGGGGTTCGATGTTTTTCCAGAAAGAGCTCCGCTCTGCCGCCACCATTAGAAACCAAGATTCGGATCCAGAAACTCCGTTCTGCCACCCTGGCGGGACGGGGAATTTGGAGAGGATCATCGCCATCGTCATCACCAATGCCTCTCCATCAACCATCGATGTTTTCCCCATCCATGAGTGAGTAATCCCCCGCTGTAGGTTATGGGGATGGTAGGGATTGGATGAGTTCTATCTTGTAGCCGAATAAGATTGTTAGATCATAGTGCCTAGTTTCTCTACTAGTGATATTTGACTTTGTTGCAACTTGTTGTGTGTAATGTTTGTCACTAGGGCACGAGTGCCATGATCTCAGATATAAACTTAATATTGAATCATTATGATAGTATTGTTTGTGATCTTATCTACAAGTTGTGTACACATATCATGTCCGGATCCAAAGGCCCCGAAGTGACAATAATTGGGACAACCGGAGGGGATGGCTGTGATGTGAGGATCACGTGTGTTCATGGAGTGTTAATGCTTTGCTCCAGTGCTCAATTAAAAGGAGCACCTTAATTGCCAGTAGTTCCCTAGAGGCTCCGCTGCCATGGGCTGGCTGGACAGAAGATGTTGTGCAAGTTCTCATTGCGAGCACGTATGACTATATATGGAGCACATGCCTAGGATTGTTTAGTACTTGGATGCTTATTCTTATTTATCTGCAATGCCCTAGATCTTGAAGTTACATGTTTAGACTCGTCCATGCAATGATCGTCCATCCATCCCTTTGCCTACCGCACTCAAATCCCACTGTTTACTGTTACTGTTGCTCCTGTTTTACTGCTAATTTTGCCTTGCTATTGCTACAGCCAAACTGTTGCTACTGATAAACTTCTGTTAGAAAGAGCTATTTCTAGGTGCAGCTGAATTGACAACTCATTTGTTAAGGCTTGCAAGTATTCTTTGTCTCCCCTTGTGTCGAATCAATAAATTGGGTAATACTACCCGCGAAGACTATTGCGATCCCCTACACTTGTGCCGAAACACACATGGTACTAGTGCTATTAAGAGTCTCCTTGCTAGACGCACCATTATTCCTAAGTTGTCCTTTGATCCTAAGTTTGCCACCTCTCCCATAGATATTAAAGATAAAGATTATGATTTCTCTATTGATTTATCCTATTTAGATATTGTTGAGAAAGAACCTTTCTATGGGACTGAAATGAGAGTGTTGTAGCTCATATGAATGAGCTTTCTACTATGAGTGCTTTA
Source organism: Avena sativa (assembly GCA_916181665.1). NCBI lineage: Eukaryota > Viridiplantae > Streptophyta > Magnoliopsida > Poales > Poaceae > Avena > Avena sativa. Next base: position 203,834,649 of record OV702281.1, on the reverse strand, counting down.
TTCTCTAATGATTTTAAAATGCGCAAGTACTTTGTTACTAAGACCTTCCCTTTTTCACTAAAGGAGAAGATAGGGCTTGGTTTAATAGATTACCTCCTGGTTCCATTGATAGCCCTGATTGCTTGATTGCTTCTTTCTTCCAGAAATATTTTCCTCCCAGTGCTAGACATGCTCCTTTGCATAGACTTTTTGATTTTAAATAGGGAGAAGAAGAGAAATTGCCTGAGTCATGGACAAGGTTCTGTGCCTTGATTCATGCCCATCCTGGATGTCCATTACCTAAAAATGAGCTTCTTGATATTTATTATAATGGATTAACTAATCATTCTAGGACATACCTAGATAGCTTTGCTAATTGTGTTTTCAGGAAAAGAACTCCTACAGATGCTAAAGAACTAATGGCTAATATAAGCAAGAATTATGATTATTGGACTTCAACTAACCTTAATACACCTGATCCTATTACTACTGAACCAGTTGTGCCAGCATCAATTTCAGCACCAACACCAAAGAAGAGGGGAGTTATTGCATTAAATGATGAAGTGCTGAAGGAAGCTACGAAGTGTCTAAAGGAGAAAGGTATTAGAGCTGAAGATGTGAAGATTCTACCTCATATAGAAGAATTATGCAAGCCAATTCCCCACTCATCTACTATTGAGGTACACTCTCTCCACTTTAATGACGGTGATATTCCTTATGGTAAGCCTCTTGATCAATGCTTAGAGGAACTTGACACATTTATTGTTAAACAAGATAATTTTAATAAACAAGTTCCAAATCATTTATTGGAAAGCTTTAGAGCTCTTAACGAGTTGAAATATATTGTGGAAAGAACTTCTAATGATATTAAAATGCTTTTAAACACTTTCAAATGGTTCAAACCCAACTTGATCAACTTGCTAAGGTACAAAAGGATATGCTAGTTAATGCCTCAGGAGATAAACATGCTTATGGAATTAGAACTAGGAGTGGTATAGCTACTCAAGATCCTTTATATCCTGAAGGACACCCTAAAAGAATTGAGCAGGATTATCAACAAGGTTACAGTAGTGGTAGTCCTCGTAAGAGGAAGAAAAAGAAATACAAAATAGTTGAGGAACCACTTGAACCTGCTGTAGATCCTAATAGTATATCTGTCTCTGATGCTGAAACTGAGAGTGGTAATGATAAAAATGATGCTCCTGACAAGGAGGAAGGTGAGAAAGAACCTGAGAAGCACACTAAGAACACTAGGTACACAAAGGAAGATTTTATTGCTAAGAAACATGGTAGTGAGAGAGAACCGTGGGGGCAGAAACCTATGCCTTTTCCAGGTAAGAAACACAAGTCAAAGGAGGAAGAACACTACAACAAGTTTTTTGAGTGGATGAAACCTTTATTTTTGCAAATTCCTTTCACTGATGCTATTAAGTTGCCTCCTTATTCAAAGTATATGAAGGTCATTGTCTCTAATAAAAGGAAGATACCTAATGAGGAGATTTATACTTTGCTTGGTAATTACTCCTTCAATGGTAAGGTTCCAAAGAAACTTGGTGATCCAGGTATACCAACTATTCCTTGATCTATTAAGAATAATTATGTTAGAACTTCTTTATGTGATTTCGGAGCTGGAGTTAGTGTTATGCCTTTTTCTCTCTACAAGAGACTCCAGCTAGAAAATTTGATACCAACTGATATATCTTTGCAAATGGCTGATAAGTCAACTACTATTCCTGTTGGTATATGTGAGGATGTTCATGTTCAAGTGGCTCATAATTTCTTGGTTCTGACTGATTTTGTTAGCTGATAATGTCTATTATTCTTGGGAGACCTTTTCTTAATACTGCAAGTGCTGTTATTAATTGCAATCAAGGAAAGTAACATTCAATATTGATGACAAAGAGCATACTGTCTATTTCCCCAAGAAGGTTTCTAAAAGCTATTGCCTGAATTCCATTGAAAATATTGAGAGCATCAAGGTTGGTGAAATATATTGTCCCATTCCACAAGAAAATTTGAAACTATTATGATTGGGACCATTGCTATCAAGTTTGAGGTAACATAATAACTTTGTGGAATACAAAGTTTTGTTTCATATAAGATTGTTTTGGTAAAAAATACTTGATCAACCTTGTTAACAAAAGGATTTTAATGAAAAAAATAATGTTTTCACTATGGTTATACTTGCTTTGATTTACTTTTCTCCTTCCTAGTCTTTGCCTTTCTTTTGCTAGCTTTGGTTTTGTTAGTTGTTTGCTTGTTAGAGTGTCTTAGAACTTCTATATTTTGGCTTTTGGTTTGCTTTTGCTTCTTCTGAAAACTGTTTCAGCAAGAAAGTCAATTTTCATACCCTGAAAATTGGCCAAAAATAAAGTTTCCCGAAAAATCCCAGAAAATTCAAAATAATTTTTTCCTTGAAAAAAGGGGCAGAGGGACACCTGGAGTGACCCAGGGGCCACCCTAGGATCCCACACCCCAGGTAGGCACGGCCTACCCATGGGTGGCGCCTAGGGGAGGTCTGGCCCACCTCGGCCCCTTCAAGGTGCCCCTTCACATCCATCTTCTTTCTCTCTCCCGAAAAACACCGGAAAACTTGATCAATCTCGAGTTCCTGCTGTTCTTGCTCACGATTTTCAATATCCTTTCTCAGCCCATCTTTGCTGCTGATTTTTGGAGGGATTGCTCCTTGGTATGTGCCTCCTCCACTTGTCCAATTAAATTTGTGATTGGTAGATTGTATCTTGAGTATATTTCTGCTATAGGTGTCAGGTTGTGTGAGCTTGCATGCTTGTTCTATTCTTAGAGATTTCATTTTGATGCATGTGTAGTCATCTAGCAAGTTCCTATAGTAGTTGCTCATCATTTATCGACATGGAAATTGCTTGGTTTGATGTTTGTCTAAAAATTTCAGCAAGGAAGATGAGTTCTTATCCACTGAATCAATATGACTTTATGGTACCTGAAACAATGAAAGTTCATTGTGAGGAAGGAGTCTTCCCTTCCATATATCCATGCCAGGAATTTATGAGAACTGTGGGAATCCTCCAGGATTTCCAAACTATGATTACCAATGCAGGGTTGGAACACTTTGTTGAAGGTGAACCATTTCAATATGTTAAGATAACATGGCTGTTGTGCAGGACTTCCGGTTTACTTGGTCTACATCTAACCCCATGGTCCATTACAAAATATACAATATACCTATCGGCCTGCCTTTTTCTGATTTCTGTGCAGCAATTAGAGTACCTCAGTGGGGATCTTGTGAGAAGATCAAGGAGAGACCCAAGTATCTTATGGATTTATATGCTAAGATTTGCCAAGGCTTCGACTTCTCAAAGTAAACTGGTAAAATTCGGAACATTCAGTTCCCAGCCATTAGATATTTTGCCTATTTCATTACCAAGTGTGTTATTCTTAGAAAGATTGCTAGGAAGTTATCTTCTTTTGATCTAGCTTTTATCACAGCTACTTTGAATAGGAATAGATCTTATAGCCTGGGTGCTTTGATATCTCACCATCTCACCACCAACCGCGAGAAGGGTGGAATTTGTGGAGGTCTCATTGCTTCTAGGTTGCTAGCTTTCCATGGTTTAGAGCCTCACCATTCAGATTATCGGTTCCCCATAGAGAGGCTTGATCTTGAATCCATGATTCATCATAGTTTTGTTTCCTTGGGGGCTAATGTGAGAAGTTTACCGTATGAATTATCTTTTGCCCAGCAAGGTTGGAGAAAGGGTAGGACAGAGAAAATAGTTTATTTGCCTGCACCTGCTTTGTTTAATTTTGATAACATGCAAGGATGGTCGCTCACGGAGGATGATTTTGACACATATGTGGCAGAGCTCTCCCAGCAATAGGAGAATGTTGGGGAGGATGCCGAAGATGATTCGGTTCAACCCTCCAACGTGGGAGAGTCTTCATACCAGCAACCCTCATTTGATTGGAGCGCATCTTCTTCTTCATCGCAAGCGCCTAACTACGATCATTCCTATGATGACCCACCAGCTTGGGGTTACTACCCACTCTATTGAGACCCACTTAGGCCAAAAGCCTAAGCTTGGGGGGAGGTACACCGACCTTACACTCATCTATATATCATGTTCGGTCGATTCTTTGTATATCCATTGTTTCGCTTTCTTGGATTTTGTTTCTGTTTTCTTAAAAAACAAAAATACCAAAAATATTTGTTGTTCTTCTTTGGTTTTGTGAGTTCTTTGCAGGGTTCAGCCATCCTCGGCGGATTTTGGTTCCATGTTATTATTCAAGTCACACAAGTGAAGGGCAATAATGAAGATTAAGACAACTTGAGGAGTGGTAAGAGGCTAGTTTGTTTTCATTTTTGTACATATACTCATCATTGTGAGCATTCTTAGTTTGTTCATTGTAAGGTGTATGTTACTGATGGATGCTTAGTAGTTCTTGCTTGCTTGTGATTAGCTCTAGCTTGCTAATAGTTTGTAGCATGTCATATGAATGTTTTCTTGCATTGTTTTATTCATATTTTTGTATGATATTGTGGTATCCTCCTCTAAATGTTTCATGTGAATCAACTTGGCACATGCTCACGCATGCATATGACTAAACAATAGTTAGTAATCCTCGATGATTTATTTTGCCTCAGAGTTCTTGTATCACTTTCATGCCATAATTAGTCCTGTTTTGTTGCAAGCATGATTATGACAACTATTGCTCTCTCGTTTGTCACTCCCTCTCTATTTATAGCCTTCACTTGCACAGAGTATGAGCTCTTTTTGTGCATCCAACTCCCCAAAACATTTATTGCCAACCGTGTCCACTATACCTACCTATTAGCATCATTTGCTATTCTAGTGCATATTCTATATGCCTTGTTTTCTTCCAAATAAAATATTTGTATGTTTTGAGAAAGTTAGTTAGTAGAGCTCTCACGAACTTGATGGCACACTTTATTCCTTGCACTTAATAATTCTAAACCGTTGTGACTTGTCCATGAAAGTTCTATGCTTGCAAATTATATGCTAGGAGTCAGCAGAACCGTGCTGTCACGGGGAACGCTTTCAATACTTTTTGAATATCCTATCCAGTTGATACTTTGCTCTTTTGTTTGCGGATGTCGACAGTGTGAAATAAAAGGGGAGCTTGTGAGTTCATGGAGTCTATATATGTGTTAGATAAATGCCTAGGCCGCTAGCCTAAGCCATTCCTAATCATGGTGGAAACTTGCAGCATTACCATAATGAGCATTTTATGAAGCATCCTCAATAAAAAGCTATGCACATAGTAAATAAAAAGATTGCTGATATGCTCATTATCTCCTTACCTTGTCATTTTGATCATGGGATAGCTCCTGTATCATGTGCAAGGGGTACCCGGTTGGCGGTTCTCTATGATATGCATGTATGCACAATGATAAGAACTTGTTGTTAACCAATGTTGAGTAGCATGCGGAGTGGCCCTCATACTCAAGGGACTTGGGATTTCCATTTTATGGTCTGTCAAGCATATAACTCATACTGGACCTCACTTTCACCTTAACCATATGAAGATGCCTATGATAGGGGCAAGTTGATTTTATCGCTTCTACACTGTATTTGATTTGTTTGAGGATAAAAACGAGCTAAGCTTGGGGGAGATGATACATCTCAAATGTATCTACTTTTCCAAGTACTTTGCTCAAAGATTTTCTCCTGAATCTCACCATAGTTGAATAAACTGCTGAATCTAACGCTATTTTTAGCAAAAGTCTTCTTTGTGGCTGTTTTCGCAGGAAATAAAATCGGATAAAAATACCACGTGAGTTTTTCAATAGAACAAAGAGCCTGGGGCTTTGGAATCAATCAATTGGAGCCTAGAATCCTGAAAGAGACATGGTTGCACATGCACCCCTACTGGTTGCACCACCCAGGCCATTTCAGCCCTAGAGCATCATCTCGCCTCCTCCTTTCACATACCCCCCTTGTATACATAAAAACCTAAGTATCCATAGGCACGAAGATTTTGCGAAACCGAGCACTACCACATCCAAGATCTTCTTTTCAGTTGTTAGATTGGTCCTTCTCTCCACTCGGGTGAGTGGGATTTTGTCGCCTCCTTCATCACCATCATCACTAACATCATCCCCAACTACCATGTGCTCACTCTCTATCATTATGTGTGAGTAGTTCTCTGTAGGCATGTGCGGTGTATGCGGATTGGATGGATTGATCATGCAATCATCCATACGTATAGAAATTTTAGGTATTTATCTTGAGGATATTCTTGTATCAGTGTTGATGCACCTTTGCTATGTTTAATGCTTGTTACTAAGTCCCGAGTGACATGATTTCAGTACTAAACTTTTATTTCCCCATCATATATTTGAGTTTGGTATCCATCTGCAAGGTGTATTGCATATGATTATGTTGAACCTGCAAACCCTAAAGTGATAGTTAGGGAAAAGAAGGGGATTATATGATAGTTTGAGGATATTGTGTGTTCATGGACTGCTAATGCATCATTCCGGGAAATTCTAAAGGATAAACCTTAATTACCTATTGTTCCAAGTTGGCCCCAGTGAAATGGTAAGGTAGGACAATAGATGTTATAGAAATTCTCTTGGTTAGTATGCATAACAATGTTCCGAACACATACCTACACACAACTGAATTAGAGATGAATGCTATGTTATTTGGATTATATTACATGATCAATATCATTCGTGCAACACCCTACTATCACCTCATGCCTATGCTTTTAGCCACTGGAAGTTACAAGCTAGTACTTCTATTGAAAACTAGAGATCTCTACTATTGTTTACTATTTGTTTTACTATTTTGATTCAGCTTCTATAATCACCACTTTCTTCTTGAGTATATTTATACACAGGTGTGATTGAGAGTGACATCTAAATTGCTAAATTCTTATTGATATTCTTGTGTTCCCCTTGATTTGAACTATAAATTTGGGTAATATTTCCCATCAAAGATTTTAGCGATCCCCTATACTTGTGGGCATCAGTTGCGGTTGGCTTCGCCAATAAGGACAACCGCAGGGGAGATTACCACAAAAATGGATATTGAAATAATTGAGATGAAGCAGGAACCGGTAGAACAACCCAACAGTATCAGCCAAGGGATCCTCGGGAAGTCCGCTATCACATATGTAGATGCTTGGAGGGCCATGCCACATGCATTATTACATTGATCCAGAAGGATGAAAACGTTCGAATCACCTTATGAAGGATTGTCACACCTTTCTCGGACTCCAAGGAGCGTACAACACCTAGGTAGCCAAAGCTATGAGCCAGGGGTACATTGATGCACTAGGAACATTAGCACTTAATGCACCACCGCCAACTCCAGGGCTACCTCTGGTGGTTGCAGCGATCCAGTAGCAAGCCGCGGCAAACAGGACCTAGAATAATGACTATGTGAGGTCCAGGGGTATGATGCACATGATCCAGATGGGGCGTCCATCCAAGAAGATCCAGAAGCTGATCACCCGATAGGTCAATTTGGTAGTTAGGGCACCTCCACCTACACCCGAATACCTCCACTGGTCCGAGCAAGAGATCACCTTTAGAAGAGTCGATCACCCACCCTAGGTCCCACGACTGGGTCATTCAGAATTGATAGTGGAGGCTCAAATCGGTGGATTCAACATGACAAGGTCTTCATGGATGCGGGAAGCGGCATCAACCTCATCTATGCTAAAACACTACGTGCAATGAGCTTCACCTTGACCAACCTAGCTCCAATAGATACTTCCTTCCACGACATAGTCCTAGGGAAAGCCAAAATTACCCTGGGGAAAATCTTTCTTGATGTTGTTTTTGGATCATGCGACAATTTCAGGCGCAAGAAGATTGAGTTCAAAGTCATGGACTAGCCATCACAATATCACACCATCCTTGGGAGACCCGCGTTTGCGCGGTTCATGGTGGTTACATACTACGCATATCTTATTATGAAAATTTTGGGACCCAATGGGATAATATGCGTTAGAGGAAACTTCGCTCACTCGGACAACTGTGGCCACGAGTTCAACAAAATCTCTGAGTCCTTCGGCATGGAAAAGGAGTTCGGCCAACTCAAGGTCTCCACTGATCATGGCGTTTTGCCGAAAGCAAAAAGGTCCTTAGCTGACCAATCCTTCGACTCCACCAAAGATATGTGAGAAGCCCAGGTCCACCCCATTGACCCAAAGAAAAAAACCTTTGTGGATTCCAAACTTGGTCCCGCATAGGAAAGCACTCTCGTCGAGTTCCTCCGTAAATGCTGGAAAATTTCCACATGGGTCCCACTGAACATACCAAGAATTCCTAGGGAACTCGCCGAGCATGCACTCAACATATATCCCGACACGATTCTAGTCAAGCATTCACTTCGTCGCTTTGCGGAGTCAAAACACAAGGTCATTGGAAAAGAGCTCCATGCGTCCTCGATGCCAAGTTCATCCGAGATATCAAAAGGGAAACTTGGGTCGCTAACAAAGTGTGTGTCACAAAGAAAAACATGGATGTGCTCCGCATGTGTATCGACTTCACCGCATTAAACAAGCATTGTCCATGATTCCCGCTCCCGCGAATCAATCAAATCATCACCTGTGGATGATAGTGTCCTTCCTTCTTGGATGCATATTCCGGATACAATCAAATCAGGATGAAAGTCAAAGACCAGGATGAAACAACATTTGTCACACCTATGATGTATTCTGCTACGAGACAATGCCTTTCGGGTTAAAGAACATGGGCGCCACGTACAATTAGATGATGCAAAACTTCCTCGGAGACCAAATTGGCAGAAATGTCCAAGTCTACATTGACGACATCATAATCACGACAAGGCAAGATTTGACCTTTATTGATGAACTCCACAAGTCATTTGATAATCTCGACAAGTATTGCATCAAGATCAACCCGACAAAGTGATCCTTTGGAGTCCCTACGAGGCAACTCCCCGGGTACCTTGTGTCGGCTAAGGGAATCGACGAAAACCTCAAATGATACAGGTGCTCTTGACAATGAATAAGCTGACGAATTTATGAGGCGTCTAGCAGCTATCTGGCGCATCGCGGAACTAGATTGATTCATTACTCTGTTGGGAAAAAAGAATTTCCATTTTACGCGCTACTGAAGAAATCGGACACTTTCAAGTGGACCGATGAATCCGAACGAGCCTTTGAAAATATCAAGCATTGCTGAGGTTACCCTCGTCAGGGCCCGGATCTTCATTCTTTGCTACTGACTCGTCTAGAGGTCTTAAGCGTGTTCTTGGACTCGCTGATGCAGGAGGAAGGCAGGGAAGTGGCCCCTGGTGTAGCCGGAGAAGTGGTCCCCCGGGTTCACCACCACTTCCCTATATTTGATGATCAAGTGATCTTCAAGCCCCTGGCCTCGGCCAGAGTCTCCACGCTTCTCAGGAGGCCATGGAGGCAGTTTTTGCCAAGGTGGTTGGGTGTATTTGTCGTGAACCGGCGGTCTGAATTTGCTTCTTCTTTTACTTACTCTTTCTATTCAAGCATAAAGGCAGAGTGGTGAGCTTTGCTACCTTGTAGTCTTTTATTTTTTCCGATAAATTGGTTGTACTGTTCTTTACTAAATTCTTTTGGCATGTCTCTTAGCCAGTCGGTGATATCTAAGCGTACCTCGTTTCCCCATGTCTTTGCGAGGGATCGATTAGCTTTACTACACCAGTAGTAGGACTAACAGTTGGGCTCAGTAGTACCGACCATGGTGTGCATCCCCGTTGAGCGACCACTCCACCTTTCGGTCGAGGATGCCCCAACATTGAGGACCCTGGGCAGGGCCCAGGAGACCGCTCAAGGAGGCGCCCCTTCCTAGGGTGCCCTTTGTACGGTTAGGAACGCGCAAAGACTAACGGGTTAAGGCAGGCGGTGCATCAGAACCGTTCTTATGCTTAAAAAAGATATTTCAATTCAAGTACACATGATAATTATCTTTGGGACGAGCCCTTAGGCTGCGCATAGCATTCAAGATGATGCAACTCGGGTCTGTATGTCTAGGTTCCGGATGCAGTCTTGGTTCGGTCCAAGGGAGGTGCCACACCCGGAGTAGTGCTTGATCCCAGGGCCGCCCATTTGACCTAATAGTTCAGGTAGACCGCCCTCCCCATCGCCATACAGCGTCCAACGCGAGACTGCTCCGACGATGGGTTGTGAGGTTGGCTTACCCTTATGTTTCCTCAAACATGTACCTCCATGCATTCCAAGGCCACGCGTCAGGCGAGGCCTTCCTCTGTAGAACACACAACCTGTGTTCACACCAATCTTCTAGTTTCTTGGAGAAGTCCGGGGGTGTCTTTCTCGGCCGTCCTCGCCTACCCGGGCTTCACCCCAGGGTAGGCCTCTTGGTGGAGCCTGGGTCACATTCCCCTCTGTCTGTCCCTCCATGCGACGGACAACTCTTCTTCTTCAATTCTCACAGAGATCCACCAGGTCAAGAATCCCCGACACCATATCTATGCCCCTGACTCGTATTTCCCTCCGAAGGACGCATAACGCGTCCCATTCTAGAAGGCCCTGATAATGAGCACTCGTGACGCATCATGAATGGTGCCAATGATTGGGCTAAAGTGATGGAGGTAGTCTCGAAGGTGCTTACTTACCATTGATGAAGCTCATTGAGATCAATGATGAGGCCAGGTCTATGCCACCACCTTGGAAGCCGCATCCCGCTCTAGGGTTATGTACTAGAGTAGGGTACGGGGAGACCCAAGGGAACACTGCATTGTGGGCTAGGGGTGTCGGCAGAGTGCAGCCGCGCCTCCTTATGCAATCCTACTTCCCCCGATGGAGCTAGAGAAAGCCACGAACCAAGATTCTCCAATCGGTCCCCCAAGCGAGTCTCCTTCTCGCCATGGGCTGACGGGAACCCTGCCTTGCTCACCATGCCGAAGCATGAACACTTAACTAGTGTCAAGTTTGTCGATGCGGATCATAGCTGATGTGCCCCTACCTACCGCGCCATATGCCGTATCTTGAATTTCGACACCAGGGACACAACATCCGGCGATCTAGACGAACACACACACAAACATAGAGGGACAAGATTTTTTATCTAGGTTTAGGTCCTCGATGTGAGGATTCGTACGTCCTGCAACTATCGACTATTTGGTACATGATCATAATCAAAAGGTGAAAGGACATTTATTTTCATAATCACTTTTGGTGTTCGTTAACAACAAGTAGATCATTTTACAGTTTGTCATTGTCCACAGGTTGGTATTATGATAAGTGAAAAGTACCCTCACACTTTGGAAAGATTCCTGCTAAGTGTGACACAGTTCTGGAAATTCCAGACCGGAGTCTCCGGTCTGCCTAGACCGGAGTCTCCGGTGTGGTCCAGAGTTTCCGGATGTGTCCCCGGTGGAGGCTTCAGAATCATGGCTGGGACATCCTGTATAGGGGTGCGGAGCAAGGTCCGGAGGCTTCCCCGGAATCTCCGGTCTTTTCTCATACCAGAGTCTCTGGTGCTGGAGGACCGGAGTCTCCGGTCAAGTTGGGTCGTGCCTGGCCTGGGTCATTCAGATGGGCAGTCCGGAGGATTGTCCGAAGATAGGCCGAAATCTCTAGTGTAGACCGGAGTCTCCGGTGTATAGACCGGATTCTCCGGTCTGGTTCTTCTCCAACGGTAAGAAAACGGTTCGTGGTGGGGGCTGCCTATAAATAGGGACACTTATCCCCTTCCTCTAGTTGCTCGAGCTGCTCAAGAATACAAACTCCATTAGAGCCACCAAATCTACAAGATCTCTCCATCCAACCATCCAAAGTCATTGATCTTTGTAGAATCGAAGGAGGATGCCTTGATCTACAGCTTCACCAAGAGAGATCTTCATTTCCCCTCATTCACTTGAGGGCCCCCAAGCTCTAGTGTTTCTTTGGAAACCCTAACTTTGATTTGGTTCTTACAAGCTTGTCTTTGATTGTTTTGATATCTTGCTTGTATTTGGGAGCCTCTAATTAAGTTGTGGATGTGTGCCCCGAACTTGTTGTAAAGGTGCCGGCTTCCACCTCGAAGGTTGCCGATATAGTGGAAGGTGAGTCGATCCCCTTGGGGTCAGGTTCATCGGAGAAAAGGGAGGCCTCTTGTGGCGTTGGTGGTTTGAAACCACCCCCTATCCAAACGTAGACGTACTTTCCCTCAAAAGGAAGGAACTACGGGAAACAAATCCTTGTGTCTCCGCGTCCACCACTTTGGTTACTTCTATCCTTTACCGCACTTGACTTACTTGTTCTTTCTTAGTGTTGTGATAGTTGTTGCTTGGTTGACATATAGGTAAATTCACCTTAGTTGTATAATCTAGAGAATTTACTTTTCTTGTCAAACACTAAATTGAAAAAGAATAAAATTTGAAGTAGCACCTATTCACCCCCCCCCTTTAGGTTCCCATACGATCCTTTCAATTGGTATCAGAGCCTCGGCTCTTTATTCGGGCTTTACTGCCTAAGAGAATATGGGTAGCCACGATGGGGAATGTGGTGGTGAGCACACCACGGTTACCATGGAAGATCTCAAAAACTTGGAAACAAGGCTGAGCTCTTCCTTCATGAAAATGCTTGAGCAACTTCTTAAAGACAAAGATGGTTCATCATCCCCCTCTCCCCAATAGGAGCCTCCATCCGTTTTACCTAAAGGGGATGCTCCGGTATCCCCCGAGGGTATGACGGTGGGGGGCAAACAAGACAACACTAATTCCTCCACACAAAATGATGGTGGGAAGGGTGAGCACCGTGATTCATGGTACTCTCCCGACCCTCCAATCCCTGACCCTCATGTATACAATAGAGGTTACCCACCTAAGATTGAATAATCTACTACTTTTGCTCAATGGCAATCTCTAATGAAAACTCATGTGCGCAGCTCTTGCATTGAACTATGGAACATCATCGAAAATGTACTCTTTATTGGGGATCCAAACAACTTTACAAGAAGAGAAGTTGTCAATAGTCAACTCAATGCCACTGCCTTGTAGATGATTCAACAAGGATTGGGTACAAAGGATTACCCACACATTGAGCACCTCAGCATTGCCAAGGAAGCTTGGGATGCACTCACGGTGTTGTTTGTTGGGAATGAGAGCATGAGGAGGAACCTATATGATGCACTAAGCAATGAAGCCGAAGGCTTCTACATGATGGAAGGTGAAAATCATGAAGACATGTACCGTAGTCTCAAGACCACCGCCACCGCTTTCAGAAATGTGGGTGCCTCACATGTGGATGATGCTTGGATAAAAATGAAATATGTGAGTGCACTCATGCCCTTTGATCCCACCGACTTGAAGATCCTACAAGGAAGACACAACTACCATCTCATGACCTCCAATGAAGTTATGCAAGAGATGGCATCGTTCAAGGTTGCCGCCAAGAATGCCAAAGATGCCCGTGCTCGTGCCCTTGGTATGAGCAATGTTGTCAACGTTGCTTTGAAGGCCCAAGTTGTGGGACATGGATATGAAGATGATAGTGATGAAGGTCTCTCCATGGACCACCTCGATGATGTCAAGATTGCTCATAGTCAATATATGGCCTTCTATGCAAAGAACTTTTGGAAGAACCCCGCCAAGGCCAAGATGGAAATGCAACAAAGAAGCAACCCAAATGGGAAAAGAGAAAACACCACTAGATTGAGAACTTGCTTCAACTGTGGTAACCGCTATCACTTTGTGGCGAGTTACCCCTATGAGAAGAGAGAATATCATGGGGGTAAGCTCGTGTTGAGGAAAACTCCCAAAGCACCTTACAAGAAACCATTCATCAAGAAGTATGAAGTCAGGAGAAATTTTCTTGATCACTCATGAAGAATACTCCTCCGACAATGAAGATGATGAAGATGAGGAAGAGGAAACATCTAGTGGTGTGGCTGCTCTATCCACTACTTCTACTCCGACATTCTCACTCTTCTATTCTCCAAATGAGAACACTCCCATCAAGAACGTCACTTGCCTTATGGCAAGGGGAACGGAAGTATCCTCATCATCTCACTCTACTCCCTTAGTTAATGATGAAAGTGATGATGATATGTCTCTTGATGTAAAAAGGGAATTAGTTGCTTTCGATGAGTTTGTGACTAACTTAAAAGGGGAGGCCAAGATACATTTTGGGAACATCTTAGATCAACTTTCACACACATAAGAGCTTCTAGATGTAAGATGTAAACTTGGGCATGAATACATGATTGGGCTATAGGCCTTAAACAATTCTCTAGAAGAAGAACAAGAGACTAGGATGTCCCTTGAACTAAAACTTGAAGGGCTTGATGAGGCCAATGACATTATTGTTAATAAACTCATCAAAGAATGTGATCATGCTATTCCTAAATGCAAAAGAGCTAAAAAGGACAAGATTGAGTTTGGTGTGGTTCATGAAAAACATGCCGATGAATTTAGGTTGCTTGACAAGGCTCACAAGGCCTTGGAAAGTGAACTCTTGTTACTCACAAAGTCCCATGAAATTCTTCGAACTCAATTGGCCAATATTCCTTCACCTAGTAACTTCATTCCATCTAGTAGTACAACTATTCTTGAAGAAAATGCTAGGTTAAAGGGGGAGCTAGCCAAGGCCACATTTACACAAGGTAAAAAGTCCATTGATGATCTCTTGAGTAAGGAAAGGCCTAGTGGTGAAAAAGGAGGCATTGGTTTTGTATCCAAGGCCAAGAAGAAGAACCACAAGAAGAAGGCCAATCCCGCACAAGAGAAGAACAAGGCCATTGTGGATAGTAAGACCACGAGTGGTAAAACTATGTCTCATAATGATTTTGCGGGAAGTGCTAACCCTCACTATGTTCTAATGTGTGATTATTATGGTGATGTGTATGCATAATATGTTGGCCCATATGATGGTTATATTGCTTGGTCTATTTGGGTCCCCAAGACCCTTGTTGCTAACAAAAGAGGACCCATTGAAAAATGGGTACCTAAAAACTAGCTTGATCTTTTGTAGACTTATGCTTCCGGAGGGTCAAAGTAGGTGCTTGATAGTGGTTGCACAAGTCATATGACCGGAAGCTCATCTATAGTCAAGGACTTAAAGCCAAATGATGATCAAATCACCGTGACATATGCCGACAAGTCAAAGTCTAAGGTAACGGGTTTCGGCTAGGTTGTGGTTGCTCACGACATTACACTCGTGAACGTCATGCTTGTTGAAACCCTTGGTTAAAATTTACTTTCAGTATGTGCTCTTGGAAAGATGGGCTTTGCCGTCTTTATTGATGATGATATTGTGGTCCTCATGAGGAGCAAGTCTCTCAAAGTCGCCTTCGTTGGGTATGTCGAACACAACTTGTATGTGGTGGACTTTTCGGGGCAAACCACTACAAGTGCGATGTGCTTATTCGGAAAGTCCGATGTGGGTTGGTTATGGCATCGCCGACTAGCCCATGTCAATATGAGAACTTTGCAAAGTCTCCAGAAGGAGGGCCATATTGTTGGACTAAAAGAAAATGTTTCCTTTGCCAAAGATCGTGTTTGCAGGGCGTGTGTTCCAGGAAAAATGCATGATGCTCCCCACAAGCCAAAGAACCACATCAAGTCTACCAAGATCTTGGAGCTCCTTCATGTGGATCTCTTTGGTCCTCCATCTCATGCAAGTCTTGGTGGGAAGAAATATTGTTTGGTGATTTTTGATGACTTTTCAAGATACTCCTGGGTATATTTCTTCAAGTTGAAGAGTGAGACCCAAAAGACCTTCATCGACTTCATCAACATGGTTCAACGTCAATACAATCTTCCCGTGTTGATTATAATAAGTGACAATGGCACCGAGTTCAAGAACTACACGTTGAATGATTTCCTTAGTGATGAGGGGATAAAACACCAATATTCCGCTGCATATACCCCTCAACAAAATGGTGTGGCCGATAGGAAGAACAGGACTCTTATTGAGATGGCTAGGACCATGTTGGCAGAGTTTAAATCTCCATACAACTTTTGGACCGAAGCCATCTCCACCGCTTGCCATGCATCAAACCGGCTCTAACTCCGCAAAGAAATCAACAAGACTCCATATGGAATACTTACCGGTAACAAGCCCAACATATCTTACTTCCGGATGTTCGGTTGTAAGTGTTTCTATCTCATAAAAGGTGTTCGTTTGTCCAAATTCGAGTCTAAAGCGTTAGAGGGTATTTTTGTGGGCTATGGTCTCGGATCTCACACTTATAGAATCTATGATAAGCTCTCCGGAGCCGTCATAGAATATTGTAGCATGACCTTCGAAGAATATGATGGTCCCCAAGGGGGGCATGTTAATGCTTGTGATGTAGATGATGAAATGCCTCAGGATGCCATAGGAATAATGGGTGTAGGATATATCCACCCCGTTGAGGAACCGCTTATGGTGGATCGAGAAGAACTATGCTCCACTCAATTCACTACTAGGAAACAGGCTGTTAGTGGCGCACCCAAAATGCCCATCCGTGGCGCACTAGCAGTGCGCCACGGGCCTTGCGCTACGGCTATCTCTCAGCCGTGGCGCACTGCCTAGTGCGCCACAGAAGTTTAGATACAGGCGTGGCGCACATGCCAGTGCGCCACAGAAGTTTGGGCAGCTGCGCCACGCGTATGAAACGATAACCGTGGCGCACTAGGTGCTGTGCGCCACGGATATAAATTTCAAAATTCAAAAAAAAAGCAGCAGATCTGGATCTCGTCGTCAGTGCCGTCGCGCGTCGGTGCAGGTCGCCGTCGTCGCCTCCTCGTCGTCACCTTGTTGTCGTCGTCGGAACTGCAAGGAGGAGGAGGAGAATAGGAGGAAGAGGAGGAGAAGAAGAAGAGGAGGAAAAGGAGGAAGAGGAGGAGAAGAAGAGGAGGAGAAGAAGAGGAGGAAGAGGAGGAGAAGAAGAAGAGGAGGCAGAGGAGGAAGAGGAGGAGAAGAAGAAGAGGAGGCAGAGGAGGAAGAGGAGGAGAAGAAGAAGAGGAGGCAGAGGAGGAAGAGGAGGAGAAGAAGAGGAGGCAGAGGAGGAAGATGAGGAGAAGAAGAGGAGGAGGAGAAGGGAGGAAGAGAGGGAGGAAGGAAGGTCGACGTCGCCCGTTGTCACTGCGAGGAGGAGGAGAAGGAGGTCGACGTCGCGCCGTCACTGCAAGGAGAGGAGAAGGAGAAGGGAGAAGGGAGAAGGAAGAAGGAAGAAGGAGAAGGGAAAGGGAGAGGAAGAGGGAAAAGGGGAAGGGAAAAGGGGAAAGGAAAAGGGAGGAGGGCGGGGTGGGGATTCAAATTTGAATCCCGCCCAAGCTTATCCGTGGCGCACTAGGTGTAGGTGCGCTACGGATAAGTCGCCCTGTTTTTTTTTCTGCAGGAAAAAACGGTTTTTTGACCGTAACTTTTTACTCTTTTCGAATTTTGAAAATCTAAAAAATCGCTAAACGACCTAAAGGGGTTGCAAGCGGATCTGGAATCTCGTTCTGGTCATTTTGGTATATTATACGATTTTTTTCGATATCGTATGCAAAAGTTACGGCCTTTTTACCGTGGCATGACTTTTTTTTGCAAATAAAGTCGAAACTCATTTCTGTTAATTTTACTAGAAGCTATACCACATTACCTACCTAAATATGAAAGGATTTAATTTTTTGAAGTGTTTATCATTTTCGTTTATTTTTTGCAAACCCTAAAAAGGCGATCCACGGGGGGGGGGGGGGAGTTGGTGCATGCCACTTAGGCGTATGGCACTAGGGCAGAGTGCCCTACGGCTAAGTTTATACATCTGTGGCGCACTATGCCATGTGCGCCACAGATGTTTGTGGCCGTTTCACAGCAGAGGGGGTGTGCTCTTAGGCGTAGCGCACCCCCCCCCCCCATGTGCGCCACAGATGACACTAACAACCGTGGCGCACATGACTATAGTGCGCTACAGATGTTTGGCGAGCGTCCAACAGGGCCCTGGACCACACACATCTGTGGCGCACTATAGTCATGTGCGCCACGGTTGTTCTAGTTACTAGTAGGGCACTGCCCAGAGGTGAGCCACGCCTGTTTTAGCCATGGGGCACTTCAACCATGTGAGCCACGGATGTGCTGATTACCTATAGCTGTTTTCCTAGTAGTGAGTGGAGCCCTCATCTTCACAACCTCAACATGCTCCATCCACCGAGGAGGGAAATGACTCAAGCCAAAGACAAGATGTGGACCCTCAACATGTTGATCATAGTGACAACTCTAGTCAAGAGGAGATTGATTCATTCTCCAGGATGTCAAGTGGTTCCAAGTCAATTGTTCAAGGAAGATCCGTACAAACTGCCTTGAGACAAGCTCAAATCGATGCTAGAAGAGCGCTTGATCAAGACCAAGGTCAATCTTTGCCTCTTAATGAAGATAATGATACCGGTGATGATCAAGGTCAAGTTGATGGTCAAGACGAGGACCAAAATGATGAAGAGGGTCCCCCAAGAAACAACTTGGAGATCCACGCTCGTCGTGAAGCTAGAAAGGAGAGAATGTTGGAATTGAGAGATCACTCTCTACAAAATGTGGTTGGTGACCTAAGGAAAGGCATTTCCACAAGAGCACAATTGAAGAGGTTCAGTGAACACCAAGCACACATCTCCATGATTGAACCAAAGGAAGTGTGGGAAGCTCTTGAAGATTCGGATTGGTTGGAAGCTATGCACAAAGAGCTCAACAACTTTGAGAGAAACAAAGTATGGAAGTTAGTTGAGAAGCCAAAGGATTGCCGCAATGTTATTGGCACGAAGTGGATATTCAAGAACAAGCAAGATGAGCATGGAATTATAGTAAGGAACAAGGCAAGATTGGTTGCACAAGGGTTCTCTCAAATTGAAGGCATTGATTATGGAGAGACATATGCACCTATGGATCACCTTGAGTCCATCTATATCCTTCTTGCTTATGCGGCACATCACAACTTTAAATTGCAACAAATTGATGTAGAAAGTGCATTTCTTAATGGTCCATTAAATTAGTTGGTATATGTAAAGCAACCCCCGGGATTTGAGGATCCCAAATTCCCAAACCATGTCTACAAACATGATAAGGAGCTCTATGGGATCAAGCAAGCCCCACGCACGTGGTATGAGCACCTTAGAGAGTTGTTGTTTGACCGTGGATTTGAGGTTGGGAAAATTGATCCCACTCTTTTTACTAAGAAGGTCAATGGGGAGCTTTTTGTATGCCAAATATATGTTGATGATATTATCTTTGTCTCATCTAACAAAGCTTTTAATGATGAATTCTCAAAGCTTATGACTGGTAGGTTCCAGATGTCTATGATGGGGGAGTTGAGAGTATTTCTTGGTTTTGAGATCAAGCAAGTTAGAGGAGGGCCATTCTTCAACCAAGCCAAGTATACTCAAGATATGCTCAAGAGATTCAGTATGCAAGATCTAAATGGAGCTCCTACTCCCATGGCTACAAAGACTCATCTAGAACAAAATCCAAATGGTAAAGATGTGGATCAAAAGGCATACCGGTCCATGATTGGTTCTTTGCTTTACCTTTGTGCATCTAGACCCGATATTGTGTTGAGTGTAGGTGTGTGTGCAAGATATCAAGCAGCTCCTAAGGAAAGCCATTTAATGGCGGTCAAGAGAATCTTTCGATATTTATTTCAAAACCCATTTTATGATCTTTGGTATCCTCGAGGGTCAACATTTGCTCTGTGTGGATACACGTACTCGGATTGGGCTGGTGATAAGAATGATAGAAAATCAACATCCGGGGCTTGCCAATTCCTTGGTAGGTCCTTGGTATGTTGGTCGTCTAAGAAGCAAAATTGCATATCTCTCTCCACCGCCGAAGCCGAGTATGTGGCAGCTGCTAGTGCTTTCACCCAATTACTATGGATGAGGCAAACTTTAAAGGAATACAGTGTCCATTGTGACAAATTGCCTCTTCTATGTGACAATGAAAGTGCTATCAAGATTGCCTATAACCTGGTGGATCACACAAGGACAAAGCATATTGAAATTCGCCATCACTTCATTAGATATCATGTTGCTAGAGGTGATATTGATCTATCATATGTGTCAACCAAAGACCAACTTGTCGACATATTCACGAAGCCACTTGATGAAGCAATGTTTTTCTATTTGAGGAATGAACTAAATATCATTGATTCAAGGAGCTTGACTTGACTATCTTACATTCTCACCTATGACTTGACCCTTATTTGGTTTAGGTGTAGGCATGGATATAGGTGGAGTGCGGTCCTAATTGATTGGACTATCCCTCCCCCCATTAAGCCCAAAGCAATCAAAATCATTCCTCTTAATATCATTTTGTGATATGTGAGCTTAAATGATGAGTTTCAGTAATGGACCCAAGATATATCTTCGTGGTGACAAGCCGAGTATACTCAAATATGGTGGCCTAGTCCTCTGCCCTCTTAGACTAGAGAGGTTGGCGCTTACTCATGTTTGTCATTTGCTTGATTTTAGTCTCTTGGAGCTTTTCTGAATGTTTTTGTGAATTCCTATGGCTCTTATTGGTTCTTCACAGTATGATGTCTCAACCCAAGCCTTTTCCCTATCTTAAACCTGTCTATCTCTCATATATGTCCCCAAACACCTATCCTGGAGTTTTTGGTCGACGAGGACCAGAGTCTCCGGTGCACATGCACCGGAGTCTCCGTTGTAGACCAAAGTCTCCGGTATAGACATGCTGTGTTCATGGAGGATGTGTATGGTGTGCTCACCAAATCACATGTCTTCCCTCAGAAGTATATGAGTGTTGAGCAGATGCGCCTCATCCCCTACTTCAATGATGCTCTGTGGATCTGTGAGAAGTTGGTACTGTTTAACTTGATGGAGATTCATGAAGACTACAATGTCTACCTAGTACAACAGTTCTACGCCACCATAGTGTTTGGGTCTGATCAAGACAGGACCATGACTTGGATGTCTGGCACCACTCGCTGCATAGCTACATTCCATGACTTTGCCAACGTCATCTTTGAGACCTTTCATGGCGTATCCACTCTCGTTGGGCTGTGTATGAACTCTGCGGCTCTGGGTAAGAACAAGATGAATCTTGCACCTCTGTATGGCAGCGAGGGTGTTGTAGGGGGGTCCAAGGGACTCAAGACTCTCTACAACCTAATGTTGAGGATATTCCATCATACCATCGCACCAAGTGTTGGGAATGACGATGCTATTAGAGGTGGGCTAGTCAAGCTTCTTTACCACACCCACCGGACCTACAATGCTGGACCAGAGGCAGATGTTGAACCTATTGATGTGATGGATTTTATTTTTGAAGAGATGTTCCATGCTATTCTTTACAAGAAGTCTCCTCCATATGCACCTTTGGTTATGAGGCTCACCAACTCCAAGGAGCATCATTCTCCACTTGGCATAGCACCGCATCTCACTGAGGACACTTTGGTCTCACTACAGCAAAAGGGGCGTATGGGGACTGCTCCTAGGCGTCGCTATGGCGATGATGATGATGAGGAGATTGAGACTGAGAGGGCACCCTATCCACCTAGAGTTTGGAGGAAGAATGCCTCCAATGCACCTATGCCTTCCATCACCAGGGACTATGTTCATGAGAGGGTCAAGAAGGCCACTTCTGGGAAAGGACTCTGTGTTGCATGAATGTTGACATTCGCAAGCAGCAGCATGTCTCCTACCAAACCAACCGGCATATTGAGAAGCTCCTGAAGAAAATCAAGGCACAAGGCGAAGCGGATGATGAGGAAGGAGAGGGCGAGTACAATTATGAGGATGGTGCTCATGAGTCTATAGAGTCTGATCACACTCTCTCCTTTGGGGCATGGAATGCCCAGCAGGACAACCTTGGTGAATGGAAGACATTCTCCGATATCACCTCTAGATACGGGTACCAGGGTACCTCCTTTTATCGCCCTCACGTCAAAGGGCCTGCAGTCCCTGATGATGATGACTTTGTTTAGGATGAGGATGAGGATGCCGAGGATGACGAGGATGACGATGACTACTGAGTTGTTGGGGTGCTAGCTTAGGTATTTTCCCTTTTTTGGCGTTTTGATGCCAAAGGGGGAGAAGACAGACATCGATTTGCATGGGTTTGGGCTTTGGGCTTTGTATTTGCTATTATCTGCTTTCATTCGCCATATTCAAACTTTGAACTTCATGTGTGTTATTTGCCGTTTTATGTGTGTGACTATGTGCTTGTGCACTATCTATTGTCACTCATGTGAGATCTATGTGTGCTATCATTCATACTATCTATCTTGCATGATTTACTTATTTACCTTATTGCACATAGTCAGGGGGAGCCCCATATAATTTATTCCATGCAAAATCACTTGTTGCCAAAAAGGGGGAGATTAAAAGGACATTTATTGTCATAATCAATTTTGGTGTTCATTAACAACAAGTAGATCATTTTACAATTTGTCACTGTCCACAGGTTGGTATTATGATAAGTGAAAAGTACCGTCAAAATTTGGAAAGATTCCTGCTAAGTGTGACACAGTTCTAGAAATTCCAGACCGGAGTCTCCGGTATGGTCCGGAATTTCCGGATGTGTCCCCGATGGAGGCTTCAGAATCATGGTTGGGACATTCTGTATAGGGGTGCGGAGCAAGGTCCGGAGGATTCTTCGGAATCTCCAGTATTGGCTCAGACCGGAGTCTACGGTGCTGGAGGACTGGTGTCTCCGGCCAAGTTGGGTCATGCCTGGCCCGGGTCATTCAGATGGGCAGTCCGGAGGCTAGTCCGGAGATAGGACGGAATCTTCCGTGTAGACCAGAGTCTCCGGTGTAGACCGGAGTCTCCGGTGTACAGACTAGAGTCTCCGGTCTAGTTCTTCTCCAACAGTCAGAAAACGGTTCGTGGAGGGGGCTGCCTATAAATAGGGACCCTTATCCCCTTCCTCCAGTTGCTCGAGCTGCTCAAGAACACAAACTCCATTAGAGCCACCAAATCTACAATATCTCTCCATCCAACCATCCAAACTCATTGATCTTTGGAGAGTCGAAGGAGGAGGCCTTGATCTACAGCTTCACCAAGAGAGATCTTCATTTCCCCCTCATTCACTTGTGGGCCCCCAAGATCTAGTGTTTCTTTGGAAACCCTAACTTTGATTTGGTTCTTACAAGCTTGTCTTTGATTGTTTTGACAACTTTCTTGTATTTGGGAGCCTCCAATTAAGTTGTGGATGTGTGCCCCGAACTTGTTGTATAGGTGTCGGCTTCCACCTCGAAGGTTGCCGATATAGTGGAAGGTGAATCGATCCCCTTGGGGTGAGGTTCATCGGAGAACAAGGGAGGCCTCTCGTGGCGTTGGTGGTTTGAAACCACCCCTATCCAAACGTATATGTACTTACCCTCAAAAGGAAGGAACTACGGGAAACAAATCCTTGTGTCTCCGCGTCCACCACTTTGGTTACTTCTATCCTTTACCGCACTTTACTTACTTGTTTTTGCTTAGTGTTGTGATAGTTGTTGCTTGGTTGACATATAGGTAAATTCACCTTAGTTGAATAATCTAGAGAATTTACCTTTCTTGTCAAACCTTAAATTGAAAAATAAGAAAATTTGAAGTAGCACCTATTCACCCCCCCCCCTCTAGGTGCCCATACGATCCTTTCACAAGTGTTTATTCCCCGAGAAGAATCTAGCTAAGAACTAACCTCCCTTGTCCTGGTCGATCTGGGTCTCGTTTTATATGGGTACGGGGACACCACAAGGGTCGGTGAGAACGCGGTGGTGAAGAAGCGGAGTGCATTCTTAAAACATGGCGATACGCTCCTGCTATGCCGCGTGTCTCTAGCCACCTGCACCATGCAGACTGGTGTTGGCACCTGTCTATGAGTCTAAAACCTGTCAGGGGTTGGCCCTCCAAATACCTATACCCCGGGACCAGGTCTCGCCAGGACGTCCCAACCAGGGCTACGAGAGCCGCTTTTGGTTCATGGGGCTGTGTTGTCGGGATCCATGGTGGTCCGAAACGAAGCACACATTTGGTGAGCTTTCTCATTTGAGTTATAAACTTATAACAATTCATCTCCAGTTCGCTTTATCATGTAATATGGAATTGGTTCGTTGCAGTTTAACTAGTTGGTTGTTGAATGGCTTGAAGCAATAAAATTCTGCAGCTCCTATTTGTTCTGTTAGTTTTCAGTCTAAGAATTTTGTGTCATGTGTCGTCAAACTTTGTGATTGTTGTGAATCGAAGTGTCGAGACTTGTTAGTGTGATTGTGAGTGGTAAACTACTACTAAATGATATGTTTCGAGTCTATATAATACCTATTTGTGTGAGTTATGCTTTCTGTTAATTTTCTCATTTATGTGTTGTTGCTGATTCTTAAGATACGATGGAACAGAGGAAATTCCTTTATTTGTTTTCTACAGAAACGACATAGAATAGTCAGTTGTGTTGGATCCTGCCAACAGGCGAGCTTTTACATCCCAACCCAAAAGGTGGGATATAGATTTAACAAGCGATGGGATCAGGAGCATCAAGCGCAGCCCAACATGATTTCCGGTGTTGTTCGGTCACTACAAGAAAAATGTCCTTTTACAATGGACAATTTTCGTGGTTGAAGGTCCGCTTTTCATGGTTGAAAATCCTTCTACGATGGATGACCATCGTGGTAGAAGCCTAGTCAAAAATGATTCTACCACTGTTTTTTTCGACAGTGGTGGTTCGCACCCTTTAGCCACGAAAACTCGTTCAATCATAGATCTATTCTCCAGCCGCGTTGACTGTTGATGTCATGCAAACTGCCACGTGGAGAGCGCCATTAATAGCCAGTTAACACCGTTAACAGTCAATGGAACTGTGGTAGAAGCCAGGCCTAGCCAACGCCTGGTATTTATTAAGTGGGCTGGCCCATTAAGAAAGCCCAACAAGATCACGGCCCTTACTGTTTTGTCACGCACTGTTACAAATGGGCCCACTGGTGCTGTCGTAGGCCGCCTGTAAAGTTTGTATCCCGTTACTGTTTCCATGTACACTATTTGAAATTGGCCCATTTGCACGGCCCATAAATATCCTGGCCCATTAGTGTTTCGCCCTGCACTGTTTGAAATGGTCCCGTTTGGCCTGTCCACTTTGGACCGTAACCTTTCTGGCCCATTACTGTATAGCTTCGCACTATTCGAAATGGGCCATATACTTCGGGCCCATTATTGTTCAGGCGCGTAAATGTCCGGCCCATGTTCTGGCCCATTACTATTCTAACCTGGTAAGTTCCTCGGCTTGTTACTGTTCTGGCTTGGTGCAAATTCGACATGTTACTATCCTGGCCTGCTATGGTCCTGGACTTTTTCTGCCCTATCCTGCAACTATTCTAGCCCGTTACTGTTTTGGCCATTTAAGGTTCTAGACCATTATTTTTTTGGTCCCTACTGTCTCGGCCTGTTTCTGTTTCGACCTCTTACTGTTCCAGGTTGTTACTGTTTAGAGTTGTTACTGTTTTGGCATGTTCTGTTTCGGCTTGTTACTATTTCGGCATGTTACTGTTATGGCCTGCCACTGTTACATACCATTACTATTACTAATCTCGCCAGTGGGTCGGCCCCGTTATTTTTACGGTCTTTTACAGTTTTTGCATTTCTTGATCCCATTTCAACATCATAAAAGGTGTACAACTTGTGAGCATTTTTACTATTCATCGTCGGCCTAATACAAGACAGGCAAATACAGAGCATGATATTGTACCCTAATCGACCTGGCTAGCGCAGGTACGGTACCGCCTACCGCTATGTATGGACGACATGAACTAAATGCCTACACAGCCTATGCAATTAGTCTAGATATTATATCAAATCCAAACTACTTAAAATTATTACATATTATCAACTCAAGGGAAAGAAAATCGGCATTTCAGTTGACAATCGAGTTGATAGTAGTCCTTAATTTTCTTTCTCTATCTATCACCTGCATATCCCTTTTGAGAGTGATATCTACATTGGAAAACAAACTTAAGACATGATCTTGCAGCCCCCTCTTTGGTGGCGATAGCAATAATTATAGTCTGAAACTAAGTAATAACAAGTTAATACGTCAAACAAGGCAAACTACTGATTTAACTAATACGACCGAAGATATGAACTAGAGTTTACTACTGGTAAATGATACAATATATTGACCATCATGTCAAACAAACAAGACAAGCAGGCATTAAACAAGTGTGCCTACCGTGAAACGAGAAATATAACAATGTTTGTGACTTAGAATTTTAGCAAATATAAACTAGCCAGGTCATTTTTTAAGAAATATATATATAGAAGAATAAATCATAATAATAAATCAGACAATGGCATGCAGTTGTTGTCGTAGCTAAGAATAAATAAGACAGAAATTATAACGGCATCATGCGAGAACTTGTGGAGCAGGAATGCAAAACACAAATGAACTATATAGTAGAGGATATTTAGGTCATTGCTTAGGACGAACTAGAACCAGATACGAAATATAATGGCGTCGCTTATGAACCGTTAGAAAAGGACAGGCAAGCATTACACAAATCTACCTATAATGAAATGAACAGTCAAATAAAGTGTTTCTTACAATTTCAGCAAATATAAACTAGCCAGGTTATTTCAACAAATATATATGGATGCAGTTGTATATCCTGGAAAGCAAGAGACGTTGGTTGACTCAGAATTTGCGGTGAGCTACACAATGGCATGTAGGTATTGTCATACCTAAGAATGAACCAGATAGAAATTATAATGGCATCATAACAGAACTTGCAGAGCAGGAACGCAAACCACAAATGAACTACACAATAGAGGATATTTATGTCGTTGCTTAAGGATGAACCAACACCAAATTAGAAATATAATGGCATCTCTAGCGAACCTGTAGAAGAGGACAACCAAGCATTGGACAACTGTGCCTACAACGAAATGAGCAATCAATCAAAGTGCTTCTTAGAATTTCAGCAAATATAAACTAGCCAGGTCATTTCAATAAATATATAGGGAAGCAGTCGTTTATCCTAGAATGCAAGAGACGTTGGGTGACCCAGAATTTGCGGTGAGCTACACAATGGGCATGCAGTTACTGTCGTACCTAGGAACTTAACAGAAATTATAATGGCATCATAAGTGAACTTGTAGAGCAAGAATGCAAACCACGAATGAACTATATATAGAGGATAGCTATGTCGCTTCTTAGGATGAACCATTAGATATAAAATATAATGACATTTCTTGTGAACTTGTAGAACAGTACAAGCAAGCATTACACAAGTGTGCCTACAAATAAATTGAGCAATCGAACAGAGTGTTTCCTAGAATTTCGCCAAATATAAACTAGCCTGGTCATTTCAACATATATATGGAAGCAGTAGTATATCCTGGAATGCAAGAGACGTTGGGTGACTCGGAATTTGCGGTGAGCTACACAATGGGCATGCAGTTACTTTTGTAGCTAAGAATGAACGAGACCGAAATTATAATGGCATCATGCAAGAACTTGCAGAGCAGGAACGCAAACGACGAATGGATTACACAGTAGAGGATAGTTATGTTGTTGCTTAGGATGAACCACCACCAGATTAGAAATATAATGGCATCTCTTGCGAACCTATAGAAGAGGACATGCAAGCGTTAGACAAGTGTGCATACAATGTGTAACATCCCAAAAATATTAAACTAGAATCATCAAACTCTATGCATCAAAATTAGGGTTAACAAAAACTTTTCTAAATAAAAATATGAAAGCATGCATGTGTGTATGCATCCCATTTTGAATTCTTTTGAATTTCCTTGTTTATGTGTTTCTTTGCTTGTAAAAGGACTCTTAGGTGAAATAAACATCATCTAGACAATCCCCACACTTTTCCCAAAGACAAATAAATCAAAACAAACAAAATAAGGGAATGGTCATTTTGACCAATTTAACTCCCATGCCTACTTTGGTTGTCTCTAGCTTTCAGAACTTAACAGAAACTTGTTTGGATCTTTGCACCCCTTGATAGTACTCATAACAAAGTATCAAGGCCCACCTTGTGATCATCCAAAAACATTCAAATTCATAGTTTAAATGACAGTTTAAAATTGAATCTTTATCATATGGGAAGATCCCACTTTTTCAAAAACCACTCAAACAAGCTCAACTTTCAAAACCCAGGCATCTAAAAACTCACCAGCACCTACCTAGCACACCCACCAAAAATCTTTTCAAAATTCAAAACTTGAATTCATGCGGCCATTTCATTAAACACCTTGCAGATGCAAATCTAATAAAATCCAAATACTATTTGGAGTAGTGATTTGAGCCTAACTTGTTCCCTCTCTGGTTGCAACTAGGCTTTAGTAGTCATCTAGCTCATTTGTAAACATCTAGCACCACTGTAAGCTTGGCAATGTCATTAATGGTGAACAGCTGAAGCCACCCATGCCACCCCAGTGTAGACAGCAAGCTAGGACAGGAACTAGCCGTGCCAACCTTGTCTGGGAGATCACCCATGCCTCACCGCCCCCTCTCGACCAGCCCTTCCTCGAAGACATCAACCAGAGCACCCAGGAACGCCGCTCCCGTGCCTCTGCCAACCATGCCGAGCGTGCGCCAGAGCGCCACCCTCGACACATGCCCACAGACCGCACGCCGCCCTCGCCGCGTGCATACGCTATCACCACCGTCCCAGGAGACCGCCAGACATCCCCGTTCGCCTCCCCATGCCACAAAGCCACCACTCGCCGTCGAAGATGCCGCCTCTGCCGTGCAGAGCATCGCATGTTCCAGACCATTTGCCACCGCCCCTACACGCGCATTAAAGCCATAGAGCATCGCCAGGAGACCACCGATCGATCGCCACCGCCGGCCATGCCTCTAGCTGCCCGTAGCCGTGTCGCCACCGTCGCCTGCCCATCCCGTTTGGTCTCGTCGTCGAGACTATAAATAGAGGCCTCCCCCGCTCAAACTCTTCACACCATCTCACTCCCCTCTCCTCACTGATCGTTCCACCCCGTTCCCGGAGCAAGGCGAGCAGCGCATCGCCGGAATTTGGCCGGAGCAGGCCACCTATGGAGAAGAAGGGCGTCGTCGATTTCGTCCACCCCAGGAGAAGCTGTCGGTACCAGGAGGTTCGCCGTCGTCGACTTCGTCGTTCGCCCGCCTCGACGACCCTCGCCTGAGCCCCGGTGAGCCCACGACGACCCCCACCTGCCGCGTTAGGTTTCTGTCTCGCCGGCGCCACCCGACGTGGACGATGAGTAGCAGCCGTTCGATTAGACTTAGATCGTGCGGATGAGATTGCCCGTACCACTTCGCGTTTAAAGATCCACTGACTGGTGGAACCCCCCTGTCAGTTGAGCCCCGCGGCGCGGAGTGACACCGGGCCGGCCCATTATCGTTTCCCGCGCAGCCCAGTCGTTTGAATTTAACTTTTTCAATTTTAATTCAAACACAGTTCTGTACCTAGTTTCAAAAATCAACCCAGATCGATTCAGTGCACCAAATTGAATGAAACTAATTTTGTTAGAAAGATATTGAAATGCTTAATCCAAGCCCGTTGAATTCAAATCATTTAATTCTATAGATCAACCTTTGTAAAAATAACAATCTAGAACCTTTTCGGCATTCAAACATTTTTCAAATTTAAACCATAATAGCTTTTGAGTTGATTACAACTCTCAAAAATCACATTTGATCATACCTTTCAGAATATATAAAAACATTTGGGTTTACTTACAAAAATAATGTTCAAGTAATAAAAGAATGCCACATAGGCATTTCTAGCCACTTTATTTAATTAAAATAAAAGGTTAAACCTTATTAAATTGTGACACCACTTTAAATCAAATTCCCATATACTGAAATGTGTGGTGATGACATGTGTCAACATGATCCCATGTTTGGTTTGGAGAATATTAAATCTTAAGTAGTTTTTCAATGAGTATAAATTACTTTTCTAAAAATAAAAGAATTTAAACCAAGCATTAATCTTGTAATGTTAGTGATGATGCTAGATCATCTATAGAACCCCTTTGTGTGATGATTGAAAGTAGTTAAGTATTGTTTGGTGATTGTGTACCTCGTATTTATTCATAGACGCTAGTACCGACCAAGGATACGAAGAGGAAGGGGGATACTATGAAGAAGAAGCCGAGGAGAACTTCAACCACTGCTCTGCATAAGGAAAGCTTATACTGATACTTGTGCAAGCTAACACTTGCAAGATACTATACCTATGAAAGCAAATACTTTCTTGTTACCATGCCAACTATATGCCTTAAGCATATATGATCATAACCACTTGATAAACCAATCCTAGTTTTACTTACAAGCTTTATACTGTATTTCTTTATCAAAGCTATTACTTAGAGTTTACTTAAGTGAATTGTAGATACTAGAAAGATAATTGAAGGTTGCATAAAGAGCATAAAATTTGGCCTAAGCTAGATAATCTTTATGTCATCCTAAGGCATGAGATCGAACTTAGTTAAACTCCACTAGTTTACCACCACTCATTAGTACTTACCCCCACTTGTAGATGCTAGTGCTAAGCATAAAACTTGATCAACTTAGATGGGAATACATGGTGGAAAAATGGTTATGAAAACCATGGAATGATGGATCATTCTATTGAAATGTTTTGGACATGTGTTTCCGAACACCAGATGATTTATGGTGATGAAAATGTTGAGGCATGAGCCTTAGCCCTTTATAAAACTGATGGTTGTCTGGATGCGATGCCATTCCAATTTTACCGTACAACCACAATACCCGAGAATTGGGTAGGGCTTGACTGGAAGCTTATATACCTTACTATTGGTTCCCTCACGGCCAAGGTCTGAGCTGAGGCTACCTTGTGAAGATTGTCCACCTGTGCAGTACCCAAGATGATAGTTGTTCATGGTTGGGAGGCCAAACTCACAGGAGAGGTGCTTATACTTGGGTGTGTAATTGAAAGGTTAGGATTGATTATATGCATAGTGAGTATGGTGAATTCAGGATTTGTTCCTAGCGGATGTATCGAATGTTGTGGTGAAAGTGTACAATCTCTGTAGAGTGTCAAACTATTTGAATAGCCGCGTTCGTGGTTATGGACAGTTGGAGTGGCCATACTGTTCCCCCGTCAGATGTTTTCAAAATGACTTTCGAAACGAACTGAGACTTTGACTTGACCACAACAGAGTTGTGATATGAAATACAAGTTCCCACTTAGGTGTTATAAAATTTCAACTAGCTTTTCTTGCTTCTGAACTTAGTAGATGTAAATCTGGCTTTTTGCTAAACAACCATAGAGCTTAGTGTCCTACTACCAAAAACCCTCTTCACTTGTTAGTATTAGTTTGCGAGTATTTAAAGAGTACTCATGGCTTTGTCCCTGGCTATTCCCGTGTCCAGACTATGAATAGGAGTACCTGGAGGATGGACCCCAGGAAGGTTACGACAACTAGGATCATCTCCCATCGTCAGCATTGCCTGTGACCCCGAAGATGGAGCTTCGCCTACGCTACCGTTATTATTACATTTCCGCTGCTTGAGTTGTATTAAGAACTGGATCATGAGATCCTTATTTGTGTAAGACCTTATGTATGGTTTGTAATGGATGATGTACTATGGTATCCAATTCTGTTATGTCTCGCAAAAATGGTAATCCTGGGATTGCGATCTATGGCATAACAGGCATCTGGGATTAAAATTCCGGGTGTTGACACAATGAAATGAGCAATCAATTGAAGTGTTTATTATAATTTCGGAAAATATAAACTGGTGAGGTAATTTCAAAAAATATATATGGAAGAAGTCATTTATCCTGGAATGAAAGAGACATTGGGTGACCCAGAATCCGCGGTGAGCTACACAATGGGCATGCAGTTACTGTCGTAGATAGGAACCAAATAGAAATTATAAAGGCATCATAAGAGACCTTGTAGAGCAAGAATGCAAATTACGAATGAATGATATATACAATAGAGGATTGCTATGTTGTTGCTTGATACATCGGAAATGTATCTATAGTTTTTATGCTCCATCCTTGTTTAGTATCTACTTTGCTTTACTTGTCTACACTTTGAGGTGCTTTTTACATCTTTTTCTAGTACTAACCTACTAACAAGTTGCAACAGTGCCAGATACCTGTTTTCTGCTCTTTTTGGTTTCAGAAAAGTTAGTAAAGAAATATTCTCGGAATTGGACGGGACAAACGTCAAAGTCAATTACTTTACGTGGGGAACAAGAAGTCCAGAGGGGAGCGAGAGATGCTGGCCAGGGTGGCTAGACCCACCCTAGGCGCGGGTGGGCCCTCCTCCGCGCCTGGGAGGGGTGTGGGGCCCCTGGGCGCCGCCTCGGCCTTCCCCTTCGCCTATAAGAGGCCCTCGATGCAGAAACCCTAAGCACCCGATCAAATCTCCACGAAACCGTCTGTAGCCGCCGCCTCCTTCGTCCCTAGATCGGGGGGATCTGAAGTTCTTCCCGGCATCCTGCCGAAGGGGAGATCATCTCGGAGTCCTTCCCTTCGGTATGATGCGTGAGTAGTTCCACCTTGGACTATGGGTCCATGTAGTAGCTAGATGGTTGTATCTCCTCCTTTGTGCTTTCATGTATAAATCTTGTGAGATCCGTTCATGATCAAGATCTAGGCTATTTGTAATCAACATATATATGGAAGTAGTAGTATATCCTGGAATGCGAGAGACGTTGGGTGACTCAGAATTTTCGGTGAGCTACACAATGGGAATGAAGTTACTTTCATAGGAGTAGATAAGAATGAATGAGATATAAATTATAATGGCATCATGCCAGAACTTGCAGAGTAGGAACAAAAACCACGAATGATCTACACAGTAGAGGAAAGTTATGTCGGTGCTTAGGATGAACCAGCATCAGATAAGGAAACAATGACATCGCGCTTGTGAACCTATAGAAGAGGTTGTGCAAAGCAACATGTTCAGTGATCCCTTTTGAGCTCTATGCAAAGAAAAAACAAATATTCAGTGTTGCATCTTTTAAAGATCTAGATAGCAACAAATAAATTATTATCAAACTAGTACGATGAGTTTAAACAAGTAATATAGGATAGCAGAACAATGTCAGGGAGGAAATAATAGCAGGAACTTAACTCAGGATGAACCAAATTGTTTCAGTAACTGTGGAGTAGGAAATCCACCATAATATTTTTCACTGACTTCACATTTTGCAAAAACTACACCATAGTAGGCAATTATTGTTGTAGGGAGTATCTAGGAACATGTGCATGACAAAATAAAAAACATGTGAATTACTTGAAATTTGTAGAGAAGCAAATACAAACAAACATGTCCAGTGACCTTGTATGTAGCACAAAGAACAGGCATGCCCAATGACTTGTATGTACTAGCAAGATTACAAAAATGAAGTTCACTGCGACATACTTTAACCTGCTATATTGCTGAGAAAACAAAAAAAGGGTTGGAGATTAGGTTACCTCGTTCGGAGAGGCATGTAAGCATCATCCGTACCATGCGGGCGACGTGCAGGTCACCGAGGGTGTTGCGGTTGTGGCTAAGTAGATCTTGGGCGGGTGGGGAAGCATATCTTGGGCGGTCGATGCTGGCTTGAGCACGGTGGACGAGAGCGACGGTTAGGCAGCTCCGGTACGGTTGGGTAGAATTCGGCGGCGGCGAAGCAGAGCTTGGGCGATCGATGACACCATCCGCATGGTGAACAAGACCGCAGCTCCACTGCCATGGCACAGAAGCCCGGTGAACTAGATCCGGTGGTATGGGTTCTGGTGAAGAGGCTCCGTGGTGGTGCGAAAGACCATCTGAAAATCTCTCCTTGTGGCATTCGGATCCATATTGTTTACCTTATTTACGGAAAAGAACAATCTGGTCATGACTCGGAAAATTAAGAATGTTCTTTCCTGGTAGTTGGAAAGTCACACCGATGTCATTATTGTTTACTAAAAGAACATTCACCCATCTACCTCCGAAAAGACAAATAGTTCAAGAGCAATCTATCGCACTTACTTGTAGCTCAGTTTTGACCTAATTTTGTTAAGTCGACAAGAATCCTAGCAAGAAGTTGAACCTGTTGTCAAAATTCTCGGAGGTGGTTTGTGATATATTAAATGACCCCCCTATGGTTACCTCCAAAAAACATAAAACTTCAAATGAAATCTACAATTTACTTACTTTTGAAAATTTGACCTAATTCCAATAAATCAACATAAAGTCATCTAAGTGGACAGAGTTAGCTAGGACGTAGTTTGAAAACACATAAAACATGGGAACTATAAGTACAACATATCGCTCCACTATATATATCTGAAAAGCTCTGCTTGTGGTATTCAGATCCATATTCTTGAGACCTTCTTTACAGAAAGGAACAATCTCGTCATCACTCGAAAAATTGAGAATGTTCTTTCCTGATAGTTGGAAACTCATACCGAGGACAATATTATTTACTAAAATAAGATGCACCCATCTAACTCCAAAAAGACAATAAATTCAAGAGCAATCTATCGCGCTTAATGGTATCTCAAGTTTGACCTAATTTTGTTAAGTTATCAAGATGAAAATCTTAGCAAGAAGTTAAACCTATCATTAACATTCTCGATGGTGGTTTGTGATATATTAAATGGCCCCCCATTGGTTACCTCAAAAAAAAAGTAAAACTTTAATGCGATGGTCTATAATTCACTTGTATTTGAAATTTGACCTAATTTCGATAAATGGAGATAAAGCCATTCAATTGGACAGAGTTATCTAGGAAGAAGTTTGAAAACTCATAAAACATAGGAATTGTAAGTACAACATGCCGGTCCACTATATATGTCTGAAAGCTTGGCTTGTGGAATTCCGATCCATATATATTCTCTAGACTTTCTTTTCAGAAAGAACAATATGGCCATCACTCTGAAAATTTAGAATATAATTTCCTGATAGTTGGAAACTCACAACAATGGTGTTGTTTACTGCGAGAAGATGCACCACCTATGAAATGACATTCAATTCGAGAGAAATCTATCACGCTTACTTGTAGCTCAAATTTGACCTAATTTCAGAAAATAGATAATTTTCTTTCCTGATAGTTGGAAACTCACACCAACGGCATTGCTTACTAAAAGAAAATGCACCCATCTACCTTCAAAAAAGACAATTAATTCAAGATCAATCTATCACGCTTAGTAGTAGATCAAGTTTGACCTAATTTCATTAAGTTTTCAAGATGCAAAATCTCAGCAAGAAGTTGAACATATTGTCAAAATTCTCGGTGGTGGTTTGTGATATGTATATTAAATGACTCCCCCCATTGTTACCTCCCAAAAATATTTGTAAAACTTTCAACGCAATCTATAATTTAATTGCAGTTGAAGGTTGGCCTAATTTTGATAAATCGACATAAAGTCATTGAAGTGGACAGAGTTAGCTAGGACGAAGTTTGAAAACTCATAAAACATGGGAATCATAAATACAATTTGTCGATCCACTATATATGTCTGAAAGATTGGCTTGTTGCATTCAGATCCATATTCTTCAAACTTTCTTTTCGAAAAGGACCAAACTCATCATTGGTGTGGAAATTTAGAATGTGATTTCCTGATAGTTGGAAACTCACACCAACAGTGTTTTTTACTGCGAGAAGATGTACTCATGTACCCATGAAATGACATTTAATTCGAGAACAATCCATCGCGCATAATTGTATCTCAAGTTTGACCTAATTTTGTTAAATTGTCAAGATGCAAAATCTTAGTAAGAAGATGAAACTATTTTCAAAATTCTTGGTGGTGGTATGTGATATATTAAATGACCTCCCGATGGTTACCTAGCTCCAAAAAATCACAAATCTTTCAAAGAAACCTACAATTTACTTTTAGTTCAAATTTGACCTAATTTTGATAAATCGACATAAAGGCATTCAAGTGGGCAGAGTTTGCTAGGACTAAGTTTAAAAACTCATAGCATTAAACATGGGAACCATAAGTAAAACATGTTAGTCCACATAATGTGTCATGAAGCTTGGCTTGTGGCATTCAGATCCATATTCTTCGGGCTTTCTTTACGTAAAAGAACAATCTCGTCATCCCTCGAGAAATTGAGAATGTTCTTTTCCCGATAGTTGGAAACTCACACCGGTGACATTGTTTTCCTACCTGAAGATGCACCCATCTACCTCAGAAAATACATCTAATTCAAGTGCAATGTACTTCACTTACTTGTAGATCAAGTCTGACCTAATAATTCCATTAAATCGTCAAGAAGTCAGTGAAGCGTGCTAAGTTAGCTAGGAAGCTTGAAAAATAGAACTATAAGAAACTGTGGTCCACTTCATGTGATAATTAGGGTGGTTGTATTTTCTTCTAACTGTGGTAGGTACCGTAGGAGCGAGGTGCTTCAGTTAACACGGTTGGTGGAAGTACGGGTTACATTAAGGACCTCATAAAAAGTGAATATTACATCCAAGTACATGCAGTTAGCGCAACGTCCCAAAAACTGTGCAGTGAAGTGTGTTTTGAGGTTTGTGCATACTAGCGTTCATTGTGATAAAGACTATCAATAGAATCTTCTAGATGCTAAGAATGGAAAAGAAGATCCAAGGTTGGCAAAGTTTGGATTTGTAAGTCTTGATCCAATGGTCCATGTTCAAAGTTATCCGTACACTAAATATAAGATAAGAAGTACCACTGTGCATGGCCATTCTTTCTGAATACCCTTTCCCTCCCGATGTTTGGGAAGCAAGAGAAAATTTCGAAACCTGAAAAGTTTGAACCTTTTTGCCGCTAAGGACCAAAGTTGTTTCCTTCCTATGTACTTCTCCTAGGGTGTCAAATGGTATCTCACCAAAATCCCACTTCTAATTAATTTGTCAAAATTTAGTTCAAATTTCGAGCAAAATTTTAAACTAGATTTTGGCAAATGAACTAGAAGTGGGATTTTTGTGGGATCCCACTTGACACCCTACCTACTCCAGACCAATGCGGCTACCGAACTCACCAGAGAAACAGAGTCGCGCCCTCTAAAAAAACAGAGTCGTTGAACCAAGGCACATGTGCGCAACACCACGCTGTGGACGAGGGAGAGATCAACCGGGCCGGTGCACGAGGGGAGAGGGGTGGGGAGAGATGAGAGGCAGGAAAGGAGAGATAAAACACACTTTTATTTTTTTTCATGCATAGGTCCTGAAATGTACTACTAGTAGTAGAGTGAGTACACTGTAAGGCGGCAGGAGTACCTCGTGTCAGGAACCCATCATAAATGCTCTTACCTCGAACCGCCTTCAACTCCTCTTCTCTCTTTGCTGATGCCCTCTTCCCCTGCCTACGTTTTATTCTCTCTTCATATTTAGCGCGTGGACAGAGGTGAGCATATGTCCAACTACGAATAAAAATCTCCACCGTTTAGACAGTGTCTAAACGAGATGATTCGTGGGACCCACTAAACTGAAGAGGCTAACTTCTACGTAGGAGTTTTACACTGCCAAGTGGGCTATTATTTGCTTTTTTCCTTAGGGCATCACAATGTGTATAAAAGGTACACATTAAGTCACAAAGTAGTACATTGTGGAGAAAATAAAGGTATACCTCAAGCTTGTGGGTTTCCCATAGAGAATAGAAAAATCAATTCCCCTCTCTCCTCTCTATTGCATGCAGCAATATGACCAAGCTATGTGGGTACTACCTTGTGTCAAATGTTGACTTCATCCGCCCAATTTGGCAAACACTAATTTGAATCGGAGGGAGTAGTGTAATTTAAGTGGGTTAATGTAACTATGAACCTTGAAAACTCATAGAACATAGGAATCGCAAAAGAAACATGCATGGTCCGCTATGTCCTGAAAATATTCACCCATCTACCTTCGAAAAAGTCAATTAATTCAAGTGCAATCTATCGCGCTTACTTGTATCTCAAGTTTGGCCTAATTTCATTAAGTTGTCAAGATGAATAATCTTAGTGATAAGTCGAACATGTTGTTAAAACCCTCGATGGTGTGGTTTGTGATATATAAAATGACCCCCTAATGATTACCTCCCAAAAATATTCGTAAAACTCAACGCAATCTATAGTTTACTTGCAATTGAAATTTGACCTAATTCCAACATATCGACATAAAGTCATTCAAGTGGACAGAATTAGCTAGGATGAAGTTTGAAAACTCATAAAACATGGGAATCATAAGTACAATATGCCGGTACACAATATATGTTTGAAATATTGGCTTGTTGTATTCAGATCCATATTCTTTAGACTTTCTTTTTGGAAAGGACCAATCTCGTCATCGCTATGGAAATTTATAATGTTATTTCTTGATAGTTGGAAACTCACACCAATGGTGTTGTTTACTGCGATAAGATGCACTCATCTACCAATGAAATGACATTTAATTCAAGAGCAATCCATCACGCTTACTTGTAGCTCAAGATCTTGATTTCATTAAATTGTCAAGATGCAAAATCTCAGTAAGAAGTTGAACCTATTGTCAAAATTATCAGTGGTGGTCTGTGATATATTAAATGACCTCCCGATGGTTACCTCAAAAAAAAATTACAAATCTTTCAAAGCAACCTACAATTTACTTTTAGTTCAAATTTTACCTAATTTCGATAAATCGGCAAAAAGTCATTCAAGTGGGCAGATTTGCTAGGACGAAGTTTGAAAACTCATAGAATTAAACATGGGAATCATAAGTAAAACATGTTGGTCCACTTAATATGTCACGAAGAATGGCTTGTGGCATTCAGATCCATATTCTTCGAGCTTCCTTTATGTAAAAGAACAATCTTGTCATCACTCGAAAAATTGAGAATGTTCTTTTCCATATAGTTGGAAACTCACACCGACGACATTGTTTTACTACAAGAAGATGCACCAATCTACCTCAGAAAAGACATCTAATTACAGTGCAATGTATTGATCTTACTTGTAGATCAAGTTTGACCCAATAATTCTGTTAAATAGGCGAGAGGTCAGTGAAGCATGCGAAGTTATCTAGGAAGCTTGAAAAACGGAATTATAAGAAACCGTGGTCCACTTCGTGTGATAATTGGTGCGGTTGCATTTTCTTCTAACTTTGGTAGGTCCCGTAGGAGCGAGGTGCTTCAGTTAACACGGTCGGTGGAAGTACAAGTTACATCAAGGACCTCATAAAAAATGAAAATTACATCCAAGTCCATGCAGTTAGAACAAGGTCCCTGAAACTATGCAGTGAAGTGTGTTTTGAGGTTTGTTCATACTAGCGTTCATTGTGATAAACACTATCAATAGAATCTTCTAGATGCTAAGAATCGAAAAGAAGATCCAACAATTAGCAATGTTTGGATTTTCCAGTCTTGATCCAATCGTCCATGTTCAAAGTTATTTATTCACTATATAGGTTTTTAAAAAAAAGATAAGATAATAAGTACTACTGCGCATGGCCGGTCTAATTGAATACCCTTTTTGGGAAGCAAGTGAAATTTCGAAACCTGAAAAGTTTGAACCTTTTTGTCGCCAAGGACCAAAGTGGTTTCCTTCCTCTGTACTACTCCTAGGGTTTCAAGTGGGATCTCACCAAAATCCCCCTTATAATTCATTTGTTAAAATCTAGTTCAAATTTTGAGAAAAAGTTTACACTAGATTTTGGAAAATGAACTAGAAGGGGGATTTTGGCGAGATCCCACTTGATAGCCTACCTACTCCACACCAATGCGACTGACTAACACACTAGAGAAACAGAGCCGTGCCCTCTAAAAAAAAGAGCCACCGTACCAAGGCACACGTGCACAACGCCACGCTGTGCACGAGGGAGAGATCAGCCGGGCCGGTGCGCGAGGGGAGAGTAGTGGGGAGAGATGAGAGGCAGCGAAGGAGAGAGAAATGACACTTATTGCGTGCATAGGTCCTGAAATTTACTACTACTAGTAGAGTGATTACACTGTAAGGTGGCAGGAGTACCTCGTGTCAGGAATCCATCATAGATGCTCTGACCTCGAACCGCCTTCAAATCCTCTTCTCTTTTTGCTGTTGCCCTCTTCCTCGGCCTACGTTTTATTCTCTCTTCATATGTAGAGCGTGGACAGAGGTGAGCATATGTCCAACTACGAATAAAAAGCTCCACCGTTTAGACAGTGTCTAAACGAGATGATTCGTGGGACCCACTAAACTGAAGAGGCTAACTTCTACATAAGAGTTTTACACTGCCAAGTGGGCCCATTATTTGCTTTTTTCCTTAGGGCATCGGCAATGTATAAAAAAAGGTACACATTAAGTCACAAAGTAGTACATTGTGGAAAAAATAAAGTTATACCTCAATCTTGTGGCTTGTCCATAGATAATAGAAAATGCATTTCCCCTCTGTCCTCTCTATTTCATGCTGCAATATGACCAAGCTATGTGGGTCCTACCTTGTAGCAAATATTGACTTCATCCGCAATTTGGCAAACATTAATTTGAATCGGAGGGAGTAGTGTAATTTAAGTGGGTTAATGCAACTACGAACCTTGAAAACTCATAGAACATAGGAATCACAAATAAAACATGCATGGTCCGCTATGTCTGGAAAATATGCACCCATCTACCTTCACAAAAGAAAATTAATTCAAGTGCAATCTATCGCGCTTACTTGTTTCTCAAGTTTGACCTAATTTCGTTTAGTTGTCAAGAGGGATAATTTTAGCAATAAGTCAAACCTATTGTCAAAACCCTCGATGGTCTGGTTTGTCATATATTAAATGACCCCCCAATGGTTACCTCCCAAAAATATTCTAAAACTTTTCAAAGCAATCTACGGTTTATTTGCAGTTGAAATTTGACCTAATTTCTATATATCGACATAAAGTCATTCAAGTGGACATAGTTAGCTAGGACAAAGTTTGGAAACTCATAAAATATGGGAATCGTAAGTACAACATGCCAGTCCACTATATATGTATGAAAGATTGTCTTGTTGCATTCACATCCATATTCTTTAGAGTTTCTTTTTGGAAAGGAACAATATCGTCATCGCTGTGGAAATTTATAATGTTATTTCCTGATAGTTGGAAACTCACACCGATGGTGTTGTTTACTATGAGAAGATGTGCTCACCTACCGATGAAATGGCATTTAATTCGAGAGCAATCCATCGTGATTAATTGTAGCTCAAGTTTGACCTGATTTCGTTAAATTGTCAGGATGCAAAATCTCAGTAAGAATTTGAACCTATTGTCAAAATTCTCAGTGGTGGTCTGTGATATATTAAATGACAACCTGATGGTTACCTCCGAAAAATGCACAAATCTTTCAAAGCGACCTACAATTTAATTGAAGTTCAAATTTGACCTAATTTTGATAAATCGGCATAAAGTCGTTCAAGTGGGGTAGAGTTTGCTAGGAAGAAGTTTGAAAACTCGTAGCATTAAACATGGGAATCGTAAGTAAAACATGTTGGTCCACTTAATATGTCACGAAGCTTGGCTTTTGGCATTCAGATCCATATTCTTCGGGCTTTCTTTATGTAAAAGAACAATCTCGTCATCACTCGAGAAATTGACAATGTTCTTTTCTAGATAGTTGGAAAGTCACACCTATGGCATTGTTTTACTACAATAAGATGCACCCATCTACTTCAGAAATGACATCTAATTCAAGTGCAATGTACTAGTCTTACTTGCAGATCAAGTTTGACCTAATAATTTCGTTAAATCGGCAAGAGGTCAGTGAATCATGCAAAGTTATCTAGGAATCTTGAAAAACAGAACTATAATAAACCGTGGTCCACTTCGTGTAATAATTAGGGCGTTTGCATTTTCTTATAACTATGGTAGGTCACATAGGAGCGAGGTGCTTCAGTTAACACGGTCGGTGGAAGTACGAGTTACATCAAGGACCTCATAAAAAATGAAAATTACATCCAAGTCCATGCAGCTAGCACAAGTTCCCTGAAAATATGCATTGAAGTGTCTTTTGAGGTTTGTGCATACTAGTGTTCATTGTGATAAACACTATCAATAGAATCTTCTAGATGCTAAGAATGGAAAAGAAGATCCAACGGTTGGTAATGTTTGGATTTGCCAGTATATATCCAATGGTCCATGTTCAAAGTTATCCGTACACTATATATATATATATTTACAAAAAAGATAACATAAGAATTACTACTACGCATGGCCGGTCTTATTGAATACCCTTTCCCTCCTGATGTTTGGGAAGCAAGTGAAAATTTTGAAACCTGAAAAGTTTGAACTTTTTTGCCGCCAAGGACCAAAGTGGTTTCCTTCCTATGTACTGCTCCTAGGGTGTAAAATGGTATCTCACCAAAATCCCACTTCTAATTCATTTGTCAAAATCTAGTTCAAATTTTGCGTATAATTTTACACTAAATTTTGGCAAATGAACTAGAAGTGGATTTTTGTGGGATCCCACTTGACACCCTACCTACTCCAGACCAATGCGGCTGCCGAACACACCAGATAAATAGAGCCGCCCCCTCTAAAAACAGAGTCGTTGTACCAAGGCACACGTGCGCAACACCATGCTATGGATGAGGGAAATATCAGCCGGGCTGGTGCGCGAGGGGAGAGGGGTGGGGAAAAATGAGAGGCATCGAAGGAGAGAGAAATCACACTTTTATTTTTTGCGTACATAGGTCCTGATATTTATTACTAATAGTAGAGTGAGTACATTGTAAGGCGGCAGGAGTACCTCGTGTCAGGAACCCATCATAAATGCTCTAACTTCTAACCGCCTTCGACTCCTCTTCTCTCTTTGCTGCTGCCCTCTTCCCCGGCCTACGTTTTATTCTCTCTACATGTACATCGCCTGGACAGAGGTAAGCTTATGTCCAACTACGAGTAAAATGCTCCACCGTTTAGACAATGTCTAAACGAGATGATTCGTGGGACCCACTAGACTGAAGAGGCTAACTTCTGCATAGGAGTTTACACTGCCAAGTGGGCCCATTATTTGCTTTTTTCCTTAGGGCATTGGCAATGTGTAAAAAGGTACAAATTAAGTCACATAGTAGTACATTGTGGTAAAAATATAGTTATACCTCAAGCTTATGTGTTGCCCATAGAGGATAGAAAAATAATTTCCCCTCTCTCTTCTCTATTGCATGCAGCAATATGACCAAGCTATGTGGGTCCTGCCTTGTGGCAAATGTTGACCTTATCCACAATTTTGCAAACATTAATTTGAATCAGAGGTAGTAGTGTAATTTAAGTGGGTTAATGTAACTACGAACCTTGAATACTCATAGAACATAGGAACCGAAAATAAAACATGCATGGTCCCCTATGTCCAGAAGATATGCACCCATCTACCTTCGAAAAAGACAATTAATTCAAGAGAAATCTATCATGCTTACTTGTTTCTCAATTTTGACCTAATTTCGTTAAGTTGTCTAGATGAATAATCTTAGC
Source organism: Avena sativa (assembly GCA_916181665.1). Lineage (NCBI taxonomy): Eukaryota > Viridiplantae > Streptophyta > Magnoliopsida > Poales > Poaceae > Avena > Avena sativa. The sequence goes on along the minus strand of OV702281.1, from coordinate 203,791,484 downwards.
AATAAGTTGAACCTGTTGTCAAAACCATCGATGGTGTGGTTTGTGATATATTAAACGACCCCCCAATGGTTACCTCCCAAAAATATTCGTAAAACTTTCAACGCAATCTACAGTTTACTTGTAGTTGAAATTTTACCTAATTTCGATATATCGTCAGAAATTCATTCAAGTGGACAGAGTTAGCTAGGACGAAGTTTGAAAACTCAAAAAACATGATAATCGTAAGTACAACATGCCAGTCCACTATATATTTCTGAACGATAGGCTTGTTGCATTCAGATCCATATTCTTCAGACTTTTTTTTGGAAAGGAACAATCTCGTCATCGCTATGGAAATTTATAATGTTATTTCTTGATAGTTGGAAACTCACACCGACGGTGTTGTTTACTGCGAGAAGATGCGCTCATCTTCCCATGAAATTACATTTACTTCGAGAGCAATCCATCGCGCTTACTTGTAGATCAAGTTTGACATGATTTCGTTAAATTGTTAAGATGCAAAATCTTAGTAAGAAGTTGAACCTGATGTCAAAATTCTCGGTGGTGGTCTGTGATATATTAAATCACCTCCCAATGGTTACCTCCAAAAAAATCACAAATCTTTCAAAGCAATCTACAATTTAATTTTAGTTCAAATTTGACCTAATTACAATAAATCGTCATAAAGTCATTCAAATGGGCAGAGTTTGCTAGGACTAAGTTTGAAAACTCATAGCATTAAACATGGGAATCATAATTAAAACATGTTGTTCCACTTAATATGTCACGAATCCTGGCTTGGGGCATTCAAATCCATATTCTTCTGGATTTCTTTACGTAAAAGAACAATATGATTATCACTCGAGAAATTGAGAATGTTCTTTTCCATATAGTTGGAAACTCAAACCGGCGGCATTGTTTTACTACAAGAAGATGCATCCATCTACATCAGAAAAGACATCTAATTCAAGTGCAATCTACTAGGCTTACTTGTACATCAAGTTTGACCTAATAATTCCGTTAAATTGGTAAGAGGTCAATGAAGCATACGAAGTTAGCTAGGAAGATTGAAAAACAAAAATATAAGAAACCGAGGTTTACTTCGTGTGATAATTAGGGCAGTTGCACTTTCTTCTAGTTATGGTAGGTCCCATAGGAGAGAGGTACTTCTGTTAACATGGTCGTTGGAAGTATGAGTTACATCAAGGACCTCATAAAAATGAAAATAACATCCAAATCCATACAGTTAGCACAAGTCCCTGAAACTATGCACTGGAGTGTGTTTTGTGGTTTGTGCATACTACCGTTCATTGTGATAAAGACTATCGATAGAATCTTCTAGATGCTAAGAATGGAAAAGAAGATCCAACGGTTAGCAATGTTTGGATTTTCCAGTATTGATCCAACGGTTCATGTTCAAAGTTATCAGTACACTATATAGTTTTTTTACGAAAAAATATAAGATAAGAAGTACTATTGCGCATGGTCGGTCTTATTGAATAACATTTCCCTCCCGATATTTGGGAAGCAAGTGAAAATTTTGAAACCTAAAAAGTTTTAATCTTGTTGCCGCCAAGGACCAAAGTGGTTTCCTTCCTATGTACTTCTCCCAGGGTGTCAAGTGCGATCTCACCAAAATCCCACTTCTAATTCATTTGTCAAAATCTAGTTCAAATTTTGAGCAAAGTTTTTCAGTAGATTTTGGCAAATGAACTAGAAGTGGGATTTTGGTGGGATCCCACTTGACACCCTACCTACTCCACACCAATGCGGCTATGGAAAACACAGTAGAAACGGAGTCGCGCCCTCTAAAAAACAGAGTCGCCATACCAAGGCATACGTGCACAACGCCACGCTGTGGACGAGGGGGAGATCAGCCGAGCTGGTGCGCGAGGGGAGAGGGGTGGGGAGAGATGAGATGAAGCAAAGGAGAGGGAAAGCACACTTCCTATGTATTACTTCCTCCAAGGTCCAAAGAGGTATACTCCCTATGTATTACTCCTCCTACTCCACACCTACGTGGCAGCCGAACTATAACATCCCAAAAATAATAATAAGATTATCAAGTTCCAATCACCCAAGTTTAGGTCTAGCAAATACTTTTGTTATTAAAATCAATATGAATGCATGTGTGTATATGATGAATGCATGAATGCTTGTATTGCCATGATTGATTGCTATGAATGGCAAGGATTGGTTTAAAGATGAAAACAACATCATCTAAATCATTTCCAGGTAGAATCAAATTAAGAGAAATTCAAATATAAACATTTTGAGAAAATGGTTATTTTGACCAAAGTTAACCACTAGACCACTTTGAGTGTTTCTAGTCCAAGTTTTCTAACAGAAACAAATCCAATTATTTTCACCCCTTGCTAGAACAAGTACAAGTGAACCCAAGCCCACATTGCAAGCCAACAGAAACAAATTTCAAATCTATTCAAATGACAATTCAAAATTTAATCAAGTGTAGGTACTAAGATCACCATTTCTCAAAAACCACTCAAACCAGTTCACCTTGCCAAACCCAAGCAACCAGATACTACCAATCATGTGACCAGAGCACCCACCAAATTTCATTCAAAATTTTCAAAATTGAATTCTTTCGGCCATTTTATCAAACACCTGGAGACACATTTAAAACTCTGCCTAGCTACACTGGTTTGAGCAGTGATCATTCGAAACCTTGTCCCCAATTCTTACCCCTTGTCCCCCCCTAGTGAGCACACTTGCATTGAACAAGCTAGAAATCTACCATTGCACTAGTGCTGAGCCACCCGAACCCCCCATCGCCAGCCAACCATGGCTAGATAGCAGGACGCAATGCCACGCCCAGCCACGATGTCCAGGAGGAAGCTCACAGTCCACTGCCACCCCCTGTCCAACCCTCGAACGCAGCCAGGCCCTGGACCACAGAGGAAACGCCGCGCCCACTGTCTTTGCGCCATGCCGAGAGCGCGCCAAAGCGCCGCACCCAACCAGCTCGCGTACGCTGTGCCACGCCCTCACCGTGCGTGCACACACTCATCTTAACACCAGATAGCTCCCAGACATCCCCGTTCGCCGTCGCGCGGCCCATAGCCAATGTGCATCGTCGAAATCACCGTCGGTGCCGCTCAGAGCACCAGCCCGTTCCGACCAACCTCGACCGCCCCTTGCCGTGCCATTAAGCCCTTGAGCATCGCCAGGAGACCGCACACCGGCCTACACCCTCCGCCATGCCATTAGCTCGTTGTGCCCTCGACCCTGTCGAGTTCTGCCCAAGCCGCACTGCCTCTCTCGCTCGGCTATAAAAGGAGGCCTCCCCAGCCTCAGTTCGCCACACCATCTCACTCCCCACTCCTCACAGAACACGACTTACCCTTCCCCGGAGCAAGGCGAGCTCCGCAGTGCCGGAATTTCACAGGAGTCTGTCGTGGAGGAGGAGAAGCGGAGCAGTTGATTGGAGCCGCCCCAGGAGCCGCCGTGACCACCGTTAGAACCGCCATCGTCGACAATGTCATTCGCCCCTAACACTGACCCTAGCTGGAGCCCTGGTGAGCCTCACATGACCCCCACCGCCGCTTTAGGGTTTAGACCTCGCCGGAGGTGTTCGTCATCGATGATGAACCCAGACGTTAGATAGGGTTCTAATCGTAGGGTCTAGATTGAAGGATACCTCTTCGCATAACTAGAGTCGCTGACACGTGGGTCCATCACTTTAAGTTAGCCCAGGCCCGCACTGTGCGAAGTGGGCTGGCCCATTTAGTTCCCGCGCAACCCAGTAGATTCAAATATAAATTTTTCCAATTTAGTTCAAACCTAGTTTTGTCAGTTGATTCAAAAATCAATTCAGAGAGATTCACTAAACCAAATTGCATGAAACCAATTTTGTTAGAAAGGTATTGAATTAATCCAAGACCGTTGGATTCAAAACATTTGGAATTATAGATCACCTATAGTAAAAATAACAAGGTAGAGACTTTTCTGCATTCAAACATTTTTCAAAAATCAACCATAAATGCTTTTGAGTTGATTCCAACTCTTAAAAATCACATTTGACAATATCTTTCTGAATATGTAAAAATATCTAGGTTTACTTGCAGTAATAATGAACAAGTATTAAAATAATGCCCCATAGGCATTTCTAGTCACTTTAATTAATTAAAATAATAATATTAAACCTTATTAAATTGTGACACCACTTTAAATCACATTCCCAAGTATTAAAATATGGGTGATGACATGGTCAATATGATCCCATATTTTAATTGGAGAATATTAAATCTTAAGTAGTTTTCAATGAGTAGAAATTACTTTTCCAAAATAAAATGAATAAGACTAAGCCATTAATCCTTGTGATGATTGTGATGATGCTAGATCATATAGTGTGAACCCTTGTGTTCCAAATAGAAGTAGTTAAGTATTGTTTGGTGATTGTGTACCTCGAATTTATTTATAGACGCTAGTACCGACCAAGGATACGAGGAGGAAGGGGACTATGAAAAAGAAGAAGAAGAAGAAGAAGAAGAGAACTTCAATCACTGCACTACTCAAGGAAAGCTACTAACTATGCAAGCTAAGCTAAACCATGCAAGATAATACTTGCAAGCCCCACAATACCAATTAACCTATGCAATGCCTTAGGCATATTTGGTTATACCACTTTATTATACCAAATCCCAGTTTTACTTGCAAGATTTATTCTTTTATTTCTTTATCAAAGTTCTTTATTACTTTTACTTAGTGACTTGGGAGTTTTTTTGGAAAGATATTATAGGTAGCATAAAGAGCATAAAACTTGGCCTAAGTTAGTTAGAACTAGATGTCATACTGAGGCATGAGAGTAGATTTGGATAAGTCACACTTGATTTTCACCACTCATTAGTGATTACCCCCAACTTTAGTGGCTAGTGCTAAGCATAAAACTTAATCACTTTAGATGGGAATACTTAGTGAAAATGATTATGAAAACCTTAGAATGATAATTCATTCTAATGAAATGTTTTGACATGTGCTATGAACACCAGATGATTTGATTATGAAAATGTTGAGGCATGAGCCTTGGCCCTTTTATAAAACCGATGGTTGGGTTCGGATGCGATACCATTCCAATTTTCCCGTACAACCACAATACCCGAATTTGGGTAGGGCTTGACTGGAAGTTTATATATCTTAGTATGGGTTCCCTTGTGGAAGAGGTTTGAGCTGGGGCTACCTCGTGATGATTGTCCACCTGTGCAGTTCCCAAGATGACAAATGGTCATGGTTGGGAGGCCAAACTCATAGGGGAGGTGCCTATACTAGGGTGTGTAATTGAAAGGTTAGGATTGATTATCCGCATACTGAGTATGGTGATTCTGGATTGTTCCTGACGGATGTATCAAATGTTGTGGTGAAAGTGTACCACCTCTGCAGAGTGTCAACTATTCGAATAGCCGCGTTCGTGGTTACGGACAGTTGGAGTGGTCATACTGTTCTGTCGTCAGATGTTTTAAAAATGATTTATGAAATGAATTATGAGTTGACTTGACCACAATAGGGTTGTTAACATGAAAACTAAGTTCCCACTTAGGTGTTGTAAAACATTAAGTTAGTTTTTTTTACTTCTAAACTCAGTTAGAGATAAACCTGGCTTTTTGCAAATAAACCTAGATCTTAGGATTCCTACTTGAACCACTTTACTTGTTAGTTATAGTTTGCGAGTACTTAAAGAGTACTCATGGATTTATCACTGGCTATTCCTATGGCCAGACTATGAGGAGGACTACCAGGATGATGGACAGCAGGAGGTGTATGACAACTAGGATCATCTCCCATTGTCAGCATTTCCTATGACCCTGAAGATGGAGCTTCGACTATCCTACCATTATTATTTATTTCTGCTGCGTTGATTGTATTAAGACTAGATCATGAGATCCTTAATTTGTAAGACCTTTATTATGGTTTGTAATGGATGATGAACTATGGTAACAATCTATTATGTATCACAAAATGGTAATCCTGGGATTGCGATGTATGGCATAACAAGCATCTAGGATTAAAAATCCGGGTGTTGACAAGTTGGTATTAGAGCCATCCTGACCATAGGAGACCCTAGTTAGAATGGACGCTTGAATCAAAAACTTAGTTTCAAGACCAAAAGAAGTGAGTACTTATAAAAACCTATTCTCATTCTTATCACTTAGATTCTTTCAAGAAAATTCATGTCCCTCAAAAATTCTTGCAAACTTACATAAAACTTGACACACTTGATCACTCTACTAACTTACTCATCCTACATTCTTATAGATGGAGGTGAAGTATAGAAAGTTCTACCAGTTGGGCAATGAAGGACAGCTCATATTTGAGCACAATTTGGACCAACTCTCAGAACTTCTTGAGCACCCGCACCCCTAGTTATTCGTAGCACAGCTCAATGATCAGCAAGGAGGAGAACTACAATGCCTCAGATGGGATCCAATTCACCTTAAGAGAGAACAACTGGCTAGACGGACTCGCCAGGGCTATGCAGGAAGCTCTTGCCCGTCTGTGTGAGCAAAGCATCAATCAGATCAAGGGTACTCGCTTTGAGTACTACGCAGGCGTGATGCTATGGGACAGCCATTGGAGGTGCCACAACATCCTGAGCTGAAGCATTACGTTGATCATCTTAGCTTCATGATGTATGACAGGCAGAAGGAGTTTGGACAACGCCCGCGCATACGCCAACCACAACAATGCCATTGCAGTCAAGAAGGACCAGACCCTCGCTATCCTTGCTAAGGAGCGCAAGACCTTTCACCGTCTGCTTGACAAGAAGGATCACATTATTGCTCGCCTTCGTCACAAGGTGTCAGACTTGGAGGAGACCATCCATGAGCGGGACATGCAGCTTGAGGAGAGGGAGAATGCAGGGGAAGATATCCGCAGAGATCCCTACTCCTACCTCAGTGATGATGATGACTACCTGGAGCACCAAGCAATGGATTTCCACACTAATGATGGCGATTCTGCCTTCATTGATGATGATGATGATGATGATGAAGCCACCGATTCTGATGAGTAGCAGCACTTGATCACTATCATAGGTGTGAATTGTATCTGGTCCCATTGTATCGTAGTTTCACAGAATGGTTCTTAAAACCATCTGTTACCTTAGTGTGGTGTGTGTTTGTATTGGGTGCTACGAATGAATGAATGAAAAGCAAGTTGCTAGTGGCAAAACTAGAGTCAAACTTAAAGTTTAATAACTTTTCAAAAACAAATCCATGAACCTTAGAAATTTCCCTCTTGTCTCATGATCTATCTCAATCTTCAGATGCCTCATGGAGGAAGCAGCTCATCTTAGGATCCAATGCTGCAAATCTTGCAAATGTTGGTTTTAGACCGTGAAGCCGAAAGAGCCGAACGTCAAGCCAACTTATCCACCCTTCAACACATAGCTCAGATGGCCAATAACAATCAAGGCCATGGAAACCAGGACAACCATGGATCCAAGCTCAAGAACTTTCAGAACACCATTCCACCCATTTTTAGTAAGTCTGAAGAGCCATGAGATGCGGATGACTTGCTGCAGACCATGGACAACAACTTAGAAGTCGCGGGAGTGGAGGCCAATGAGAAAGTACTATTTTCCACCCATTATGTGGAAGGTGATGCAAGAGCTTGGTGGAATAGCATTCACACCATGAATGGAGGACAAATGATGACTTGGGATGAATTCAAACTCAAGTTCAGCAGAACCCATGTTCCACCAGGTTTAATCAAGAGGATGAGAGATGAATTCAGAGAATTGAAGCAAGGGAGGATGACCGTAGTTGAGTACCGTGACAAATTTCTGTCATTTGTTAGGTATGCACCAGATGAGATTGACACTGAAGCCAAGAAGAAGAGATTCCTGAATGGTCTGCATGATGAGATGCAGACGGTATTAGTCAACATTCCTTTTGCTGAAATCGAATCCTTAGTGGATTATGCAATCCATATGGAAGGCAAGATCAACCAAGCCAATGATAATCGCAAGCGTCGGATGATGCATCAACCAAGAACCCACCATACCCCCAAAGTAGCGCTCCAACCCGTCTGCAGGATATGCCCCAAGAAACAATAGACCCCTGATGACCCGTCCGAACTATCAAAACCGTGGAGGAGGAAACCCAAGGCCCTGAGGAAACCCCAACAACAACCTCGGCAACGCCAACAATTTCAACCGTGCACCGCCCAAGTTCAACAACAACAGCAACACCAACAACAACAATACTACCCCAAGGACTGGAAGCAATGTCGTGCCTGTTGCAAGAAAATACAAGTCTCAGGTTACTTGTTATGAATGCAGTGTCAAGGGTCACTAATCCAATGAGTGCCCCAAGAAGCTTGCAGCATCTACCAATGTGAATGCCCCAGCTCAGCAGCACCGCCATGTTCAACCTAGTAGGAGATTTGCCCCAGGAAACTCACTCAACCGCAACGGCCGTCTGTTTCACATGAATGCTGAAGAAGCTCAGGAAGCGCCAGATGTCGTGTTGGGTATGTTTTCTGTTAACTCAATACTTGCAAGAGTGTTGTTTGATTCTGGAGCATCCCACTCGTTTGTTACAGAAGAATTCGCATGCACTAGTAAGATTCAACCAACAAAATTGAAGCATGTTATGATAATTCAAATACCTGATTCAACCACCAAAGCTAGACAAATTTGCAAGATCGTACCTATCAGAATCCATGGAATATATTTTATGATAATCTAATAGTACTTGGAACCAAAGGTTTGGAAGTAGTACTAGGAATGGATTGGATGTTGAAACATAAAGGTTAATCGACTGTGCCAAGAAAGCCATAACCATGACTAGTACCACTAGAGTATCAGTAGAGCATGTATCTCAAACTTTGCCCTGTCAATTCAAGTGCAACAAGAGTCTAGCCCAACCAACCATTGACCAAGTCAGAGTAGTCTGTGAATACCCTGACGTATTCCCAGATGTTCTGCCCGGTATGCCCCTAGATCGAGATATCGAGTTTATGATTGAAATAATCCCTGGAACTGGACCCGTAGCTCAGAGACCTTATAGTATGAACCTGTCTGAATTAGTGGAGCTGAAGAAGCAACTGGATGCTATGCTGGAGATCGGTCTGATTCAACCAAGTGCGTTGCCATGGAGATCACATGTTTTGTTTGTGGATAAGAAAGATGGAGGTAACCGTTTTTGTACGGATTATCGGAAGCTGAATGATGTCACCATTAAGAACAAGTACCCACTACCGAAGATAGAAGACCTGTTTGACCAGTTGCCTGGTGCCAAAGTGTTTTCTAAGATAGATTTTAGAACTGGTTATCACCAACTCAAGATTCACGGAGAGGATATTTCAAAGACTGCCTTTACCACCAGACATGGACTGTATGAGTACACAGTCATGTCTTTTGTATTAACCAATGCCCCTGCTTATTTCATGAACCTCATGAATAAGATTTTTATGAACTTCCTGGATAAGTTTGTCGTTGTTTTCATCGATGACATTCTGATCTATTAAAAATCATAAGAAGAACATGAGCTACACCTAAGTACCATCCTTGAAACCATTAGAGAGCATCAGTTGTATGCCAAGTTTAGCAAATGTGAGTTCTGGTTACAAGAATTAGGATTCCTCAGACTTATTGTGTCGGTAGGAGGAATTGCTGTCAACCCTGCCAAGGTTAAGGATGTTGAAGAATGGCAAGCCCCCACCACTCAAACCCAAGTTCGTGCATTTCTCGGATTAGTGGGATATTACTGCAATTTAGTAGAAGGATTCTCGAGCATCGCAAGACCCATGAACCAATTGTTAAAGAAAGATAAGAAGTTTGAATGGATGGAAAAATGTGAAGCAAGTTTTCAAGAGCTCAAGAAGAGATTGATTTCAGCCCCAATATTGATTATGCCGGATATTACGAAGCCTTTTGATGTGTATTGTGACGCATCTAAGATTGGTCTCGGATGTGTGCTAATGCAAGAAGGCAAAGTCATATCCTATCTATCCCAACAACTGAAGCAAAATGAGCAGAATTACCCTACCCATGACCTTGAACTAGCAGCTATAGTTTTAGCCTTGAAGACATGGCGGCATTACCTCATGGGTAACCGCTGTGAGATTTATTCCGATCACAAGAGTCTGAAGTATATTTTCACCCAGAAGGAGCTGAATATGAGGCAAAGGATATGGATAGAGTTAATCAAGGACTATGATCTTGACATTCACTATCACCCCGAAAAAGCCAATGTGTTAGCAGATGCTCTTAGGAGATTGTCGTGTCGATTGAACACCGTGATTCTGAAGGAGCAACCAAGTTTTCACAAGGAGTTGGAAGATTTCAGAATGGAACTAGTAAGTGAAGGATTTTTGGCTAGCATAGAACTTCAACCCACTTTGATGAGTCAGATCAAGGAGGCGCAGAAAGGAAATGCTAGTATCGATGGAATCAAACGTTATATCGGTACAGGGAAGGTACCCGGATTCACCGAGGATGAAGAAGGAGTTTTTTGGTACAAAGGACGTACCTATGTACCAGAAGATTCAGAATTGAAGCAAGATATTTTGAAAGAATCCCATGATACTCTTTATTCTATCCACCCCGAAGGAACCAAGATGTATCAGGATTTGAAGGAGCAATTTTGGTGGCATAAGATGAAGAGAGAAATCGGAAGCTACATAGCCAAATGTGATATCTGTCAGAGAGTCAAGGCAGGACATCAGAGACCCGCAGGACTTTTGCAACCATTCCAGATTCTGGAATGGAAATGGGATTCAGTAGGAATGGATTTTATCGCTAGTTTGCCTACGTCTAGTAGGGGAAATGACTCTATCTGGGTCATAGTAGATAGACTGTCCAAAGTCACTCATTTCTTACCAGTCAAGACCACTTATCAGAGGTCGAAGCTAGAATAATTGCACATTGCTAGAATAGTCAGTTTAAATGGAGTCCCGAAGAACATTGTGTCGGATCGAGGAACCCAGTTTACCTTGAGATTTTGGAAGAAATTCCAAGAAGGATTAGGAACCAGACTGGATTTCAGCATAGCTTATCACCCGCAGACTTATGGACAAACGGAGCGAGTAAACCAGATACTCTAAGATATGTTGAGATCTTGTGTGCTAGAATATGGAACCAAATGGGAAGACTGTCTGCCTTTCGCAGAATTTTCATATAACAATAGTTACCAAGCCAGTTTGCAAATGGCCCCATTTGAATTTATGTATGGAAGGAAGTGTTGTACCCCTTTGAATTAGTTAGAAGTAAGAGAGAGTTAGATTTTCGGGCCCGACATCCTACGAGAAGCCGAAGAGAAAGTTCACAAGATTCGTGAGCACCTCAAGACTGTTGGGCCACGCAGAGATAAAACAAAACTTTTTCCTCTAACGTGGTGATCCCAAGATCTAGCTGAGGTAGAAGGCCACGAGGTTTACCACTAGATGCGCGGTTGCGGATTACTGATGAAGCGCGTCAGTTGATGCAGTGCAGTCCTAACGATCCGATCGTCCTGGTGCTGATCGCACAGCACCTCTGCTGGTATCCACACGTACAAGGAGGAGCGCCGGCGGCGAACTGCTAGGTTCGTAACGGCGGCTGGACTGCAGTGGAGCTAGGGTTTCCAACACATGGAATGACCTAACCGGACAATGATTAACCTTTCTGGGTTAAGGTGCTCCACTATATATAGGGAGTGAACGTGGGCTCTGCTCGCGCGACCCATTCACTAAAGCCCATATAACACTAGTCACCGTGAGTCCAACTCACTAACTCAGTCCTAATCAGGTTTAGGTCCAACCCAACCAGATTATATGTTCAGATCCAAACCGAACTTGCTCCCGCTCTTAAGTGTGTGACCCCGCAGGCTCATGGCTACTTGGACACGATTGGAGTCCGACTCTCAATCGATTAGTCGGTAGCGGCTCCTAGCAGAACGTGCCAACTCCCAAGTACCAAAGAGTCATGACGAGTTGCCTTTTCCAATGCGACTTACGTTCGAGTCCCTTTTGCCTCACGATATACCTTGTCAGACTATAGGCGAATATATGTCATCCCTTAAATAGTCCGACTCTCTTATCGATCCGAGATAAGTGATTCACCTGACTAACTCTTAGTCGATCGCCTCGGTTAACACTTAACTGAGTCGTGCATGGCCATGCTTTCCGAATCATATCTCACGAGAGGGCCCAGAGAATATCTCTCCGAGTGGAGGGGAAAAATCCCATCTTGGTTATTCACATCACGCAGCTTGATTCTCAGTCGACCCGAACCCTGCCTTTATAACTGCCTAGTTACGGATCAGCGTTTGACAGAACCTAAGTCGGTGATCCTCAACTCGGACTATGCAACAACCTCAGGTCTAAGGATTACATTGATTGAGATATACAAATGACAACTTGTTCGTTGTACCTCAATATGGGTCAATCCGACTCGCTAAACTCTTTAGCTGAATCTGTGTAAGTTGGAATAGCATCTCCATGCTCATGACAAGTGGAACCGTGTCATCAAGCCAACTTTCACATTGATCTAAGTTGTGTGTCCAACACAACCTCAATGACCAAGGATATTTAGTACAAACAACATGAATGCATAGTTCCACAACCGAATCACATATTCAATGATACACATCAGATGTTTATACAAGGACTACTTAATATCTTTATGAATACAATGGGAAATCTCATCATACATGATTGCCTCTAGGGCATATTCCCAACAAAGACCACCCAATCCAGACAGAAGAGTTATGCCGACAAGAGACGTCGAGACCTAGCCTTCAATATCGGAGATTTTGTGTATCTGAAAGTATCACCCTTGAAGGGAATGCAGCATTTCCAACTCAAAGGAAAGCTTTCCCCCAGATATATCGGACCCTTCAAGATTTTGAATCGCCGATGAGAAGTATCATATCAACTGGAACTGCCAGAGGAAATGTCAGCCGTGCATAATGTGTTTCATATCTCGTTACTTTGCACATGCCTAGAAGTCCTGAGAAGACCGAAGTTTTCAAGAATATTGATCACAGAACCATAGAGATCAACGAGGACCTAACATATCCTGAAGTACCCATTCGTATTTTGGAAGAAGCCTTCAGAACCACCAGAACCCGGAGTATCAAGTTTCTCAAGATCCAGTGGAGTAACCACACTGAAGAAGAAGCTACCAGGGAGCAAGAACATTACATTAGGACTGTGTTTCTAGATCTCTTTAAATCCTAGTTTTCTTTCTCTTAAATCTCTGGACGAGATTTTTTTTAAGGGGGGATGGTTTGTAACATGCGAAAAATATTAATCAAGATTATCAAGTTTCAATCACCCAAGTTTAGGGCTAGCAAAAACTTTGAGTGTTTCTAGTCCAAGTTAACCACAAGACCACTTTGAGTGTTTCTAGTCCAAGTTTTCTAACAGAAACAAATCCAATTCTTTTCACCCCTTGCTAGAGCAAGTACAAGTGAACCCAAGCCCACTTTGCAAACTAGTAGAAACAGATTTCAAATCTATTCAAATGACAATTCAAAATTGAATCAAGTGTAGGTACTAAGATCACCATTTCTCAAAAACCACTCAAACGAGTTCACCTTGCCAAACCCAAGCAACCATATACTACCAAGCATGTGACCAGAGAACCCACCAAATTTCATTCAAAATTTTCAAACTTGAATTCTGTCGGCCATTTTATCAAACACCTGGAGACACATTTAAAACTCTACCTAACTACACTATTTTGAGCAGTGATCATTCAAACCCTTGACCCCAATTCTTACCCCTTGTCCCCCCTAGTGAGCACACCTGCATTGAACATGGTAGCAAGCTACCATTGCACCTGTGTTGGGCCACCCGATCCCCCCATTGTCGGCCGACCATGGATTTTTTTTGACACAAATAGAGTGGGGAAGGCCCCCACTGTGTCATTTTATATATTGAGATAAATCAAAACTGTACAAGATGAGAGCATGTGAGTGCTCCCAGAAGTAGTCTCAGCTATCTATTACAAAGTATCTAACCAATCAGTCATGCCTTGAATGAGACTGGGCTTAACCCTATGTCTGATCTCCACTATAGATGCTTTATATATGGCATATCATTGCTCACTACTCTTCTCTGCATGTTCAAATATGATCTGATTTCTAAGTGACCAAATGCTCCAACATCCTGCAATCATAGCTATTTTGTAATACTGGTTTGTGGATCTGTTTTTTGCATCAATGATTCTGTCAATAGTTCCAAGATCCATGTTCCATTCCTCTCCTAGGCTCCACCAGAAGTTCCTGCTAAACTCACATTCGAAGAACAAATGGTCCACTGTCTCCCTGATGTTTTCCTCACATAGCACACATGTGTAATCCTCAAGTTGGAAATTTTTCCTTTGTAGTAGATCTCTGGTGTTTAGTCTGTCCTACAGAAGAAGCCAGAAGAAGAACTTGTGTTTTGGTAAGCAGGGTGTTTTCCAAATCCACTTGAATGGTGTGGGGGCATCAGGTGCTCTAATGATATGCTCATACACCTTCTTTGTAGAAAATTTGTTGTCTTCCCAGGGAAAGCAACATATGTCATGTGTGCCAGTGTTCCTTGGGCTGCTGATCATGTTTTTAAGCTCCATAAGTTGATCATTGGCAATCAGGGATAGGGGGAGCTGGAATAAATTATATTCATCTTGAGCCATGGTGTTGGATGCAGAGTTGAGGCATACTCTATCATTTTTAGCAAATGAGAAAAGTTCAGGGAATTTGAATCTGAGTGGGGTTGATCCTTTCCATTTGTCATACCAGAGCATAGTACTTATGCCATTTCCCGCAACCGTAGTGGTCGTTTCCTTGAAATTAGGGAGGAAGGTGAGACAATTTCTCCACCAGAAAGAGCCTTTGTTTGCATGTGCATCAGTTAGTGTACCATTGGAGTAGTACTTTTGCTAGAGAACACTAACTCAAGGTATATCTTGGACATTGAAGAATTTGAATAAGTTCTTCATCATCATTGCTTTATTATGTTCCATGAGATTAAGAATGCCAAGACTCCCAGCTTTCTTAGAAAGACATACTTTGTGCCATTGCACTAAACATTTTCCTCTTTTCTCAATCTCCTTACCATGCCATAGGAAGGTTCTGGTGTTTTTGTCAATATGATCAGTATGAGTGTAATGTAGTTTCATTTCACACATGATGTGGTTTGGCATAGCAGACAACACAGACTTGATCACAATAACTCTAGAGCAGTGAGATAGGAGATTGGATATGCTAGCAAGTCTTTTATCCACTTTGCTGATCAGGGGGGACAGATCATCAACACTTGGTTTAGTAGTGCCCATGGGGAGTCCTAGATATGTGAATGGCAGTGCTTCCATTTTGCATCCCAAAAGTGCAGCCAGGCTGTCCATTTTATCTAATGAAGTGTTGATTGGGACAATGGATGACTTGTGGTAGTTGATGTTCAAACCAGTAGCTTTAGTGAACTTCATGAGTAGTTCTTTTAAATTGCACACTTGATTGGTATCAGCGGGCAGGATTAAGAGAGTATCATCTGCATATTGGAGGATTGGATAATTTTGCCCATAGGAGTTGTCAATGGGGAGTGAGAGTTCCCCAGTTTGCCAGGCATGATTCACAATGATCTGTAATAGCTCAGCAGTAGCCACAAATAGAAGTGGTGAGATGGGATCACCTTGTCTAACTCTTCTTCTACAATTGATGGTTTTACCTGTTACACCATTCAGGATAACTGATGTGGTAGCACTATGCAGGATATTCTTTATCTAGGTAATAAAAAGGTCACTGAAGCCAAACTTCTTGAGCATGGTAAGGATTGCTTTGTATTCTACCATGTCAAAAGCCTTTTCAAAAGCAAGTTTCAATATGATAATTTCCTTTTTTGACTTGTGGCATATATGAAGATATTCAAAGGCCCAAGCAAGACAGTCTTGTATAGTTCTAGATTTGATGAATCCATATTGGTTTTTGCTCACAATGGGGATGATAACATTTTGGACTATGTTAGCAATCAGTTTGGTGATGATTTTGAGTGCCATACTAACCAGAGAGATGGGTCTGAAATCAGAGGGTCTGCATGGGTGTTGTGTTTTGGGTATGAGGGTAATGTAAGCAGGGTTGATGCTATGCAGGTCAAGTGTGCCATTGTAGAATTGATCACATAGTGAGTAGAATTGGTGCTTCATAATGTGCCAGTACTTTTTCATAAACATACCATTGAATCCATCTGGCCCTGGAGATTTGTCAGGTGGCATATGCTTGATGATGTCATAAATTTCCTCATGAGTAAAAACAGCATCAACCTCAGATAAGTCATGTGGGGTGATCATAGCATCCAGATCAAATTGCATGCTAGTATCAATGGAAATACCCAGTATCTCTCTGAAGGAGTTCCAAAGTAGGTAAGCTTTATGGTCATGTTCAAGTAATGTGGCCCCCTGATCATTAGTAAGTGTGGAGATGAAGTTGTGTCTGTAGTTTCTGGTGGCTATGGAGTGGAAAAATTTGGTGTTTTCATTACCCAGTTTGGCCCATCAGATGTTTGCTCTCTTCCTCCAGTAAATTCTTTTGGCTTCCAGCATTTTGTACTGGTGGTTTTTGACAATAATTCTGAAGTTTTTTCCTGTATAGTCAGTATCCTCTGTCCCTCTAGTCCATCCAGCATGGATAGAACAAAGCTGCAGTTGTAGATAATTTTTGCCAGGTTTGATAGGTTCTTACTCCATTTTTTTATGCCCTGTCTGAGGCATTTGAATCTGGCAGCAATGTCTTGAGCAGCATTTTTGTATGGGCCTCTATTAATCCAGCAATTGTTCACAATGTCAGTGAGACCCTCAAATTCCATCTAGTGTTCCTCAAATCTAAAGATATTAGATCTCGGGATGTCAGTGCCAATATTAATTATGATGGGGATATGGTCAGATCCTAGTCTAGCCATGGGAGTAGCAATGGTGTTGGGATACTCAGTTGTCCATTTGTGTGATGTGAAGATCCAATCAAGTTTCTCAAGGAGTGGTTCTGTTTGCATATTGGACCAAGTGAATGCTCTCCCCTTAAGTGGTATTTCCTCCAGGTCATGTTCCTGAATGATGGCATTGAAATTATTTATATTTGGAATATTGCCTCCAGGCCTGTTCCTGTCATCAGTGCTTCTTATCATGTTGAAATCACCCATAACCATCCATAAATCAAATGCTGATGAATCAAGTTGCATAAACCAATCAAAGAATAGCTGTCTTCCTTCATTAGTGTAAGGTGCATAGATATTGGTAAGGTACCATGTCTGAGCAGTTAGACATGATTCAAATTTGATTGTCATTTGGAAGTGAGATTGGCTGATGATTTGCCCATTAAATTGTGCACCATTCCAGATAATAATATGACCACCAGAGTTTCCTAGAGATGGTTGGTATGCAAAATGGTTTAATCTTCTGGGACAGAATTTCCTGATGTAGCTACTGTCAAAGTGCTTCCTCTTTGTTTCTTGCAAATAGATGATGTTGAAATTTTTTTGGTTTATTTTGTCAGCAAGATCATCACATCTATCCTGTGAGTTGATACCTCTAACATTCCAATCCATAATAAATATTTTTCTATTCATCTTTTAAATAAATGATGGTGATTGCTATGGTGCCAGGTACTGGCATCCAGAGTGGGATATGGTCTGTGAGTAGAGGACCATGAGATCATGTCCCAGATGATAGCAGGCTTATGTGTGGTGTTGAGGGATGTGAACAATAGGTGATCATGATGATTACACGCAGTAGTATTCAAGCGGATTCACACCAGCATATTACAACCCATGACATAAATAAGTCTGCATTGCCAAATATAGATAACATCCATGGAACAGATAATTCTGATACAATAATAAAACTTGAGATAGTTTAACTGAAAATAAAATCTAAGAAAGATAGCAGTGCAGCATATGCCCCTGCACCTGGGCCAACCAGAAGGGTGATTACACATCATTCTTGGCACTGATCTTGTTTAACTTGTCCTAAGTTACTTCACTAGGAGGTATCTGATAGAATCCAGTCACAATGGCTTGAATGGTGCTCACAGGAAGCTCGGGAGGTGGGTCATTCTCAACCACAATGGCCTCAAAGAGACCAGACAAGTTTTGAGCTGCCCTCTTGGAGCTTTCAGCATGATCATCAGCAGCCTTCTGACTTTTAAAACCAGCATTCAGGCTGGCAATCATGTGGCTTCTTCTCACATATTTGACAGT
This sequence comes from Avena sativa, assembly GCA_916181665.1. Classification (NCBI taxonomy): domain Eukaryota; kingdom Viridiplantae; phylum Streptophyta; class Magnoliopsida; order Poales; family Poaceae; genus Avena; species Avena sativa. Next base: position 203,773,331 of record OV702281.1, on the reverse strand, counting down.
GCTGGGTTCAGGCTTCTTGCGTTTAGAGCTGGGGAAGTTATTAGGCCTGGGGAAGTTATCAGGCCCACCATGGCAAGATAGCAGGAGACAATGCCACACCCAGCCACGATGTCCAGGAGGCAGCTCACTGATATGGCCAATTTGCATCACCTTTCTATATCATAATTTACCTCTATTCATTGATATATGTCTTATTATGAGGTATTACTTCTAGCTTTTCATATTTTTATGCATGTTGGATGATTCTTGGAGGATGGACTGCCGGAGTCTAGATTCTGATGGAAAAGAAGGCGTTTCGGTGCAATTTCGTGAAGATCAGAAAAATACCAGAAAAATATGGAAACATATTATTTTACCAGAAGACGAAGGAAGCCAGAAGGAGCAGCGAAGAGGGGCCACAGGGGACCCACACCCCCCTAGGCACGGGCCCACCTGACCCCGCGCCTAGGCAGGTGTGGCCCACCTGTCTGGGCTCCGACTCTGCCCCTTCGCCTATATCTTCCTTACGGAACCGTAGTACCAGGAGAGCGACCACAGATAGATTTCCGCCGCCTCTGGGGGCGGAAAACACCGAGAGAGAAAGATCTCTTCGGCAAACCGATTACTGCCAGGGGAATTCCTTCCCAGAGAGGGGAGACCGTCGCCATCAACACCGTCATCAAGCTAGGCTTCATCGGGATAATCATCATCATCCACACCATCATCTCCACCAGCACCATCATCACCACTCCATCCCGTTGTAACAATTGTATTGGATCTTGTAGTAGTTCTTAGGGGAAACTTTCCCAGTGTTGATTACTATTGTAGTTGATGCTTGTGAGTGGAACCATTGGATTATTGTTTATGTTCAGATAGCTATCCATTACCATATCATCTTTGATCTTGATCCATATGATGTCTTGTGAGTAGTTCGTTTAGTTCTTGAGGACATGGGAGAAGTCATGTTGTTGGTAGTGAATCTGTGATGAGTTATTATTCAATGGTTAGTATTTAAGTTGTGGTGCTATTCTTCTAGTGGTGTCATGTGAACGTCGACTACATGAAACTTCACCATTTATGGGCCTAGGGGAATGGATTGTGTATTTGGCTACTAATTGTGGGGTTGCCGGAGTGACAGAAACCAGAACCCCCATTAGGACACCTTTACACAAGGGAGCGTAGGATCTCAGAGTTTAAGGCTGTGGTTAGATTTATATCTTAATTACTTTCATGTAGTTACGGATGTTTGCAGGGGGTTTAATAACAAGTATGTATTAGTCCTAGGAAGGGCGGTATGTTAGCACAGGTTCACCCACACAACACTTACAAACACCAGAGAATAGTACTCAGCTATTTGAAGCGAAAGCACTTGACAGAATTTCCATGTGTCCTCGAGAACGTTCGGTACTTATAAGTATTTCCACCGGCTTGTCCTTTGCTAAGAAAGGATTGGGCCACTTGCTCCGTTTGTTCGTTACTTCTGTTACTTGCTTTGTTTTGTTGCCTTGTCAAAAAACCACTAAAAACTTGTTTGCTAAGTATTCACAGGGATTTCCTGCTCCATACCATGGTTCAGCACCTTCTGCTCCTCGTTGGGACCGACACTCCTATTTATCGAAACTACTACGATACACCCTCTATACTTGTGGGTCATCAAGACTATTTTCTGGTGCCGTTGCTGGGGAGTGAAGCGCTATTGAAGAGTGGAACTGGTAAGGGAAACATTCACTGTGAGTATTGCTCTTGTTACTACAAAAAATGTGATAATATATGACGCACATTCTATGATGATGTAGTAAAAAAAGTCAGGGATTCATCGGGACTATGACGTTTTTTCATAAAATATGACGTTTTTTATTGTATCGTCATAGAATGTGCGTCACAGATAATCACATCTGTTGTAGTGTTGCTTGTTACTTCGTTTCCAATATGGATAACCCACTTGGTTTTCTGTTTGGGAAAACTACTACCACTGCTAGGGTAGTAGATGAACCACCACCTGTTGAGATAGATCCTTTTAAGATACCTACAAGTATTGTTAATCGTGTTATGGATAATTATTATTTTTGGGGATGGAACTGTCCATCCTGGTGATCACTTGCTTTTTATCCTTGAATTATTCCGGTTGTTTAAGTGTGCAGGTATCACAACTGAACAGGTGAAGAAGAAATTACTCTCCATATCCTTGAAAGGGAGAGCTGAAGAATGGTATAATCTGCTGAAGAATGGACAATCCATGGAATGGGAGGAGATGTCATCTCTCTTTTACTCTAAATTTTATCCTCCTAGTGAGATCCATAAGGATAGAAATCTTATATATAACTTTTAGCCTCTTGATGGAGAGAGTACAACTCAAGCTTGGGGTAGATTGAAGTTACTAATGCTTAAATGTCCTATTCATGAACTCCCTAACAATATTATTCTCAATAACTTTTTTGCTAGGCTTTCTCTTCATGATAAAAATTACTAGATGCTTCTTGTGCTGGATCATTCACACGTATGAAGGAAGAAGGTAAATGGGACCTACTAGACCGTATTAAAGAGAACACTGAAGCTTGGGAGAATGACAAAGGAAGAAATTAAGGTATAAACTATGATTATGAATGCATTAAATCTTTTATGGGAACTGATAGCTTCCATGATATTAGCAATGAGTTTGGTCTTGACTCCCAAAGTATTGCCAGCTATTTTAAACCCTTTGCCTCTTACATTGAAATTCCCAAAAAGAAGTGGAATAAGTACCATGCTCCTTATAAAGATGTTGTTAATCATGCTCCAGTTAGAAGTACTCAAGTTTGTACTACTAATTATATTGTGCCCGAACCTCGTGTTGAAAAATGCCTTTCCCAGCTAAGGTGAAGGAGTATTCTATGATTATTGGTGCAGATAACAAAGGTACAATGAAAACCGTGGAGCCTGTTAATCATTTGTGTGATGAACCTATGGTAGCTATTGTGAAGGACACTGTCACTAGAAATATAGAGTATGAGCACATTGTCTTCTGTGAAGACGCTTCTAATATTATTTCTCATCCTAGTAAGGTTAGAAAAGCTAGTGTTCATGTGCTTTTTGTTAAAATTGGTGATCATTGCTACTATGGTTTATGTGATATTGGTGCTAGTTCTAGTGCTATTCCTTATGAGATTTACAGGGAAATTATGCATGAGATTGGTCCTTGTGAGCTTGAGGACATTGATGTGGTTATTCACCTTGCTAACAAGGAGACCATTTTCAACATTGGCATTGTAAGAGATGTGGAGGTTCTCTGCGGTAAGATTAAGTATCCTGCTGATTTTCTAGTGCTTAATTCAGTAGCTAGCAAAACTTGTCCTATCATATTTGGTAGACCTTTTTTGAACACTTGTGGAGCTATTATTGATTGTAAGAAGGAAAAAGTTTTAACTAAGTTTGATGGAGATTCTTATGAGTTTAACTTTTCCAAATTTGCTAAAGCTCCTTGTGAAAATAGCTTGCCTAATAAAGATTTCAGGATGGAACAACTTGCTTCTAGTGATCCAGTCTATGACCTTGGACCTCTTTTTGGTGACTGTAAGTATGCTTATTCTGATGATAAAGTTGTTTCCAGTGATAGTTATATTGTCAACTTTATTCAAAGTGCTACTGAAAGTTATTTTGAGAGAGGGAAACATGGTTTCATGCATCTCAATGATGTTAAGTTTCCCTGTTTTATGTTGAAAGCTTTAAAGTTGCATTTGTTTTGTCTTCCTATGCTAGTGGCTTTTTGCTTCAACAATTCATTTTCTCATGACACACCCATGCATAGGAGGTGGGTTAGACTCAAGTGTGTTGGTTATTTTCTTCTTGATGCTCTTTTTCATTTCAGATATATATATCCTATGTGAGCATCTTAGGAAGTTTCAGGGCCTAACATAAAGGCAATAAAGAAAAGTACTTGTTGGGAGATAACCCAAGAGTTTTTTCGAGTCTTGGAAGTTATTACCTCAGTATTAACCGCTCCTTATCCTTTTTTGTTTTGGTTTTTGTGTCAAGTTCAACTACTTTTGTGAAGTAGAGGAGTTGTGAAGAGTGGATGTCCTAGGACAGATTTTTGTGCTGTATTATAAAAATTCGTGAGGGAGCTCAGTACTTCCGATGGAGCTGAATTTTTCAGTGCTTGTTCTCCAAGTTGTTACCCAACTTTCATCAGTTCTACACTTTTTAATTTGAGAAACAAGAAGTCTTCAAAAAAATCAATCTTCACCTGCTGGTCTGTTTTGACAGATTTCTGACATCATTTGCATTTGCCTCTTACAGAAGCTTTTGTTTTGATGAGTTTTCAGTTGAAGTGTTTACCAAAAGGTTTATTGTTTTTGATTACACTAATGTTGTAATTGATTTTGTGCAAGGGTTTTTGCAAGAAGGAAATTTTCAGGAGAAAGAGAAAAGGAATCTACAGAGTTCGTCTTTGAATAGGTAAAAGTGTCCAAAAAAGAAGGTTCGTGAAACCCTAATATTTTTATATTTTTGATGTTTTTAATACATAATGGAAGTTACGAGACGTAAATATAGAGGAAACGGAGCTCGGGGTGGACAAACCCACCCCAGGCGCGAGCCCAGCCTAGCCACGCCTAGAGGGGTGTCCCCACCCCAGACTCCGTCTCCGCTTCGTTTTCGTGTCAAAATCTTCCTTATGCATTGAAACTTCGTAATATATAACCCCCCGGATCTCCCGAGGTTCGTGTTCTCGTCATGTTTTCGTTTCGATCTGTTTCTATCAGAAAATCTTCTCAAGTTTAGAGCACCATGGCCTCCGCCAACGACAAAGGCAAGAAGCCCGAGGAAGAAGAACCTCAAGTCCCCAAGGAGGAGGAGATCCTGGAAGGATGTGAAGGTGACATGGAGGAGATCAAGCATCCGGACACCCGAGCTACCGTCGCAAGCATTGGTTCGGTGGCACAACCTACCAATCTTAAGAAGACAACACGAATGTCTACAGGAGGAAAACCCCCACGTCTCTTTTTACAATCCACAGCCATCTCCCCCACGTAACAAGAGACCCTTCCATACATTTATACATGAATATCAATATCAACATCTGCCCAAGGAAAGTTTGCCTTCGGTTTGGGATATGCGTGGTTCTAACAATGCAGAGAAGGATCATGCTAAGGATGAAGAGTGGGGAAATTATAACAAGAACTGGGATTCTCGAACTGACATGATCATGAACCATATAGAGCAAAACTCGAAGCTAATCCGTACTCTTAATTTTGAGTTCGAGGAGTTGAAGAAACTTATTGAGGAGCTTATCAAGAGAACACCACCACCACCAAGGGAGTAATTCATCATCAGGTTTGGCATCCCCTTGGCTTGTTCCAAGCTTGGGGGAGTGCCGCGGTATCACCACCGTTAACTTTTATCTTTTACCTTTTTAGTGGATTCATATATGTGGTAGAGAGGTTATCTTATAGTTTGGTTTGCATGTGGAAGTATCTCTCCTTTAGTTGATTATCTATGTATCCCTTGGTGTGAGTGCCTTTATTTAATATTAATGAGAAGTCTCATCTTTTACTTTTTGCACTTCTTATTTTTAGTTTGCAATCTCTATTATATAATGGATATTATTGTTCAGTATTGGCACCACTTTGGCATCATCAAGTGGATCTAAATTTGTTTTGGCAAACCGAGTTCTGGTCAGTAGCATTATTATGAAAGAGAAAAAGAAAGAAAAGAAAAAGGCTTACAGGTATTTTGTATCATTTGTTTTCTTTCTTGTTGGCTCATAAGCTTAGTATTCTTTATTTAAGATTCTTTTGTGTCTTCAAGGAAGATTGCATGTTTGGCTTTATGACTTGTATGTTTGCTTATTACTTTCAACTCTCTTGCTTGCTACCCAGCCTTGCTAGCCAAAAACCTGTTTTGAGAAGGCATACTTCTCATGTTTCCAAAATCCTTTAAACCCAAAACTTTTGCCACTTGTGTCCACCATATCTACCTAGTAGCTTTTGCTATTCCTAGCAAATTCTCAAGTTCCATCTACCTTTCGAATTAAAAAGTATTTTGTTATGAGAAAACTAGTTATTAAATCTCTCACGAACTTGATGGCACACTTTATTTATTTGCCCCTAATAAAATTGAACCATTGTGAACATCGAAGTTGAATATGCTTGCATCTACACGTTGGAATTAGCAGAACCGTGATGTCACGGGGAACGTTTTCAACATTGCACTTGTACTTTGTACATAGTTGATATCGTGCTCTTTTGTCTATGGATGTCAACGGTGTGAAATAAAGAGGGGACTTGTAAGTCCATTGAGTTTGTATTTTGTGTTAGAGAAACGCCTGGGTCGCTAGCCTAAGCCATGCTTAATCATGGTGGAAACTTGGAGCATCACCATAGTGAGTCATCTATGAAGCATCCTTAATAAAAAGCTATGCATATGGTAAATAAAAAGATTGTTGAGATGCTCATTGTCTACTTGCCTTGTCATTTTGGTTATGGGAAAGCTCCTGTACCATGTGCAAGGGGTACCCTATTGGCGGTTCTCAATGATATACAAATACTTACAATGACAAGAACTTACCTAGTCCCAAAGTTGAGTATGCATGAGGAGTGGCCCTCATATTCAATGGACATGAGATTGCCAACTTATATTTCGTCAAGCATATGCTCCATCTTTGTTCACTTTAACCTTAATCATCTCAAGATTCTTATGATAGGGGCAATGAAGGATCAAAGCTAGTACGTACCATAATCTTTTGGAAGCTCTTTATGACTTGTAATCCCTACTACCCTCTAAGAAGGGACCTTTCTCCTAATTAACAGTTGAGTCAGTAAACCTACTTCCTCTATATCTCTAGCAAGCATTTGAGTTGTTGTGTTTCAAGCATTCATATGGTGATTTATTCAATCATGTTCTTTATCTTCCTTGTTTGCACAGAACTCTTATTTATTGAGTATTACTTGGAAAGCCTTCACTTGTGAAAAAACTTTTTGAGAAAAGAGTGCTCCTGCTTTGAAACTTCTACAAAAATCTTTCGTGAAACTGTTTGCCAGGTGTTCTCTGACCAAGAACAAGTTTGCCAATTATAATTATGATTTATCTTTATGCATCTCTATTGTGACTGCTGTACTTGGTTGCAAGCTAAGTTATATAATGGTGAGTTGCTTTCTTCTATGAGTTGTGCATTGGTAAGTGTGATGCTTTTTGTTCGTATTCTTTTATCGACACTTCACTCCATAAACATGTGGACAAGTTTACTGAGCTCATTTTTCTCTTGGGGACAAGCGAAGTCTAAGCTTGGGGGATTTGATACGCCCAATTTGCATCACCTTTCTATATCATAATTTACCTCTATTCATTGATATATGTCTTATTATGAGGTATTACTTCTAGCTTTTCATATTTTTATGCATGTTGGATGATTCTTGGAGGATGGACTGCCGGAGTCTAGATTCTGATGGAAAAGAAGGCGTTTCGGTGCAATTTCGTGAAGATCAGAAAAATACCAGAAAAATATGGAAACATATTATTTTACCAGAAGACGAAGGAAGCCAGAAGGAGCAGCGAAGAGGGGCCACAGGGGACCCACACCCCCCTAGGCACGGGCCCACCTAACCCCGCGCCTAGGCAGGTGTGGCCCACCTGTCTGGCCTCCGACTCCGCCCCTTCGCCTATATCTTCCTGACGGAACCCTAATACCAGGAGAGCAACCACAGATAGATTTCCGCCGCCTCTGGGGGAGGAAAACACCGAGAGAGAAAGATCTCTTCGGCAGACCGATTACTGCCAGGGGAATTCCTTTCCGGAGAGGGGAGACTGTCGCCATCAACACCGTCATCAAGCTAGGCTTCATCGGGATCATCATCATCATCCACACCATCATCTCCACCAGCACCATCATCACCACTCCATCCCGCTGTAACAATTGTATTGGATCTTGTAGTAGTTCTTAGGGGAAACTTTCCCAGTGTTGATTACTATTGTAGTTGATGCTTGTGAGTGGAACCATTGGATTATTGTTTATGTTCAGATAGCTATCCATTACCATATCATCTTTGATCTTGATCCATATGATGTCTTGTGAGTAGTTCGTTTAGTTCTTGAGGACATGGGAGAAGTCATGTTGTTGGTAGTGAATCTATGATGAGTTATTATTCAATGGTTAGTATTTAAGTTGTGGTGCTATTCCTCTAGTGGTGTCATGTGAACGTCGACTACATGAAACTTCACCATTTATGGGCCTAGGGGAATGCATTGTGTATTTGGCTACTAATTGTCGGGTTGCCGGAGTGACAGAAACCAGAACCCCCATTAGGACACCTTTACACAAGGGAGCGTAGGATCTCAGAGTTTAAGGCTGTGGTTAGATTTATATCTTAATTACTTTCATGTAGTTACAGATGTTTGCAGGGGGTTTAATAACAAGTATGTATTAGTCCTAGGAAGGGCGGTATGTTAGCACAGGTTCACCCACACAACACTTACAAACACCAGAGAAGAGTACTCAGCTATTCGAAGCGAAAGCACTTGATAGAATTCCCATGTGTCCTCGAGAACGTTTGGTCCTTTTAAGTATTTCCACTGGCTTGTCCTTTGCTAAGAAAGGATTGGGCCACTTTATCCGTTTGTTCGTTACGTCTATTACATACTTTGTCAGAAAACCACTAAAAATCCGTTTGCTAAGTATTCTCAGGGATTTCCTGCTCCATACCACTGTTCAGCACCTTCTGCTCCTCGTTGGGATCGACACTCCAATTTATCGAAAGTACTACGATACACCCCCTATACTTGTGGGTCATCAATCACCGTCCTTCGTCACCCCTTGTCCAGCCCTCGAACGTAGCCAGGCCCTGGACCATAGAGGAAACGTCACGCCCACTTTCTCTGCGCCATGCAGAGAGGGCGCCAGAGCGCCTCACCCGACCAGCTCACGTACGCCGTGCATCGCCCTCACCGCGCGTGCACACACTCGCCTTAACACCAGCTAGCTCCTATACATCCCTATTCACCGCCGCGCGACCCATATCCACTGTGCATCATCGAAATTGGTGTCAGTACCGCTTAGACAACCAGCCCGTTCTGACCAACCTGGACCGCCCCTTGTCGCGCCATTAATCCCTTGAGCATCGCCAAGAGACCACACACCGGACTACACCCTCCGCCATGCCATTAGCTCATTTTGCCGTCGACCCCGTCGAGCTCTGCCCATGCCGCACTTCCTACCTCTCTCGACTATAAAAGGAGGCCTCCCCGGCCACAATTCTCCACACCATCTCACTCCCCACTCCTCACAAAAAACCACTGACCCTTCCCTGGAGCAAGGAGAGCTCCGCAGCGCCAGAATTTCACCAGAGTCTACCGCGGAGGAGGAGAAGCGGAGCCGTTGATTGGAGCCGCCCCAGGAGCCGCCGTGACCACCGTTCGAACTGCTGTCGTCGACAACGTCGTTCACCCCCCAATGCAGACCCTAGCTGGAGCCCTAGTGAGGCTCACACGACCCCCACCGTTGCGTTAGGGTTTAGACCTCGCCAGAGTTGTTCGTCGTTGATGATGAGCACTAGATGTTAGATCAGGTTCTAATCGTAGGGTCTAGATTGAAGGATACCACTTAGCGTAACTAGAGCCGCGCTTAGCGTAACTAGAGCCGCTGACACATGGGGCTATCACTTTAAGTCAGCCCGGGCATTGCTCTGTGCGTACTAGGCCAGCGCAATTAGTTTCTGCGCAACCCACTAGATTTAAATATAGATTTTTCCAATTTGGTTCAAACCTATTATGTCAGTTGATTCAAAAATAAATTCAGAGAGATTCACTGAACCAAATTGCATGAAACCAATTTTGTTAGAAAGGTATTGAAATTGTTAATCTGAGCCCGTTGGATTCAAAACATTTGGAATTATAGAATTTTCTGCATTTAAACATTTTTTAAAAATCAACCATAAATGCTTTTGAGTTGATTCCAACTCTCAAAAATCACATTTGACAAGATCTTTCTGCATATGTAAAAAGATCTAAGTTTACTTGCAGTAATAATGGACTAGTATTAAATGAATGCCCCATAGGCATTTCTAGTCACTTTAATTAATTAAAATAATAATGTTAAACCTTATTAAATTGTGACAGCAGTTTAAATCACATTCCCAAGTATTAAAATATGTGGTGATGACATGGTCAATATGATGCCATATTTTAATTGGAGAATAGTAAATCTTAAGTAGTTTTCAATGAGTAGAAATTACTTTTCCAAAATAAAATGAATAAGACTAGGCCATTAATCCGTGTGATGATTGTGATGATGCTAGATCATCTAGTGTGAACCCTTGTGTGCCAAATAGAAGTAGTTAAGTACTGTTTGGTGATTGTGTACCTCGTATTTATTTATAGACGCTGGTACCGACCAAGAATACGAGGAGGAAGGGGACTACGAAGAAGAAGAAGAAGAAGAAGAAGAAGAAGAATAGAACTTCAATCACTGCACTACTCAAGGAAAGCTACTAACTATGCAAGCTAAGCTAAACCATGCAAGCTAATACTTGCAAGCCCCACAATACCCATTAACCTATGCAATGCCTTAGGCATATTTGGATATACCACTTTATTATACCAAATCCCAGTTTTACTTGCAAGCTTTATTCTTTTATTTCTTTATCAAAGTTCTTTATTACTTTTACTTAGTGACGTGGGAGTTTTTTTTGGAAAGATATTATAGTTAGCATAAAGAGCATAAAAATTGGCCTAAGTTAGTTAGAACTAGATGTCATACTGAGGCATGCGAGTAGATTTGGATAAGTCACACTTCATTTGCTCCCCTCATTAGTGATTACCACCAACTTTAGTGGCTAGAGCTAAGCATAAAACTTGATCACTTTAGATGGGAATACTTGGTGAAAATGATTATGAAAACCTTAGAATGACGAGTCATTCTAATGAAATGTTTTGACATGTGCTATGAACACCAGATGATTTGATGATGAAAATGTTGAGGCATGAGCCTTAGCCCTTTTATAAATCTGATGGTTGGGTTCGTATGCGATACCATTCCAATTTTACCGTACAACCACAATACCCGAATTTGGGTAGGGCTTGACTAGAAGTTTATATATCTTAGTATGGGTTCCCTTGAAGAAGAGGTTTGAGCTGAGGCTACCTCGTGATGATTGTCTGCCTGTGCAGTTCCCAAGATGAAATATGGTCATGGTTGGGAGGCCAAACTCATAGGGGAGGTGCCTATACTAGGGTGTGTTGAAATGTTAGGATTGATTATCCGCATACTAAGTATGGTGATTAAGGATTGTTCCTGACGGATGTATTGAATGTTTTGGTGAAAGTGTACCACCTCTGCAGAGTGTAAAACTATTCGAATAGCCGCGTTATGGACAGTTGGAGTGGCCATACTGTTCCGTCGTCAGATTCTTTCAAAATGACTTTTGAAATGAATTATGACTTGACTTGACCACAACAGGGTTGTGAACATGAAAACTAAGTTCTCACTTAGGTGGTGTAAAACATTAAGTTAGTTTTCTTTACTTCTAAACTCAGTTAGAGATAAACCTAGATTTTTTCAAATAAACCTAGAGCTTAGGATGCCTACTTGAACCACTTTACTTGTTAGTTATAGTTTGCAAGTACTTAAAGGGTACTCATGGCTTTGTCCCTGGCTATTCCTATGGGCAGACTATGAGGAGGATGATACGTGGGAAACGTATCTATAATTTTTGATGCTCCAAGATTTTTTAGTATCTACTTTACTTTGCTTGTCTACACTTTGAGGTGATTTTTACATGTTTTCTGGTACTAACCTACTAACAAGTTGCAACAGTGCCACATGCCTGTTTTCTTTTGTTTTTGGTTTCAGAAAAGTTAGTAAAGAAATATTCTCGAAAATGGATGGGACAAACGTCAAAGTCAATTACTTCCTGTGGGGAACAAGAAGTCCATAGGGGAGATGAGGAAGCGGGCCAGGGCAGCCAGACCCCCCCCCCCCAGGCATGGCCAGGGGTGGGCCCGCACGTGGCTAGGGTTTGCCCCCCCCCCCCTTTCGCCTCCTCTGTCTCCCCTTCGCCTATAAGAAGCCCCCGATGCAGAAACCCTAAGCACCAGATCAAATCTCCATGAAACCGTCCATAGCCGCCACCACCATCGTCCCTAGATCGGGGGGATCTGAAGTTCTTCCCGGCACCCTGCCGGAGGGGAGATCATCCCAGAGGCCTTCTATCCGGTATGATGCATGATTAGTTCCACCTTGGACTATGGGTCCATGTAGTATCTAGATGGTTGTATCTCCTCCTTTGTGCTTTCATGTATAGATCTTGTTGTTGGAGATATGCCCTAGAGGCAATAATAAATGTAGTTATTATTATATCTTTGTGTTTATGATAAATGTTTACATTCATGCTATAATAGTATTAACAAGGAAACATTGATACTTGTGTGATTTGTAGACTTAATTTGAAGTCCCTAGTATAGCCTCTATACTTCACTAGCTTGTTGGTTGATAAATGATTGAGGTTTCCCTATCATGAACATTGAGATGTTATCAACAACAAGATCATATCGTTAGGAGAATGATATGGTGGACATACTCCTATAGATAAGCGTAGCATAAAGATCAAGTCATTTCAATAGTTCAATTGCTATATGCTTTCTGATACATAGTAACCTAATTCCTTCGACCATGAGATCATGCATATCACCTTTACCGGATGGATGCTTTGATGACATCAAACACCACACCGTAACTGGGTGGCTATAAAGGTGGCATTGAGTGTTCGCAAAGTATTGGTTGAAACACATGGATCAAGAGTGGGATTTGTCCATCCATATGACGGATAGATATACTCTGGGCCCTCTCGGTGGAATGTCATCCAATTAGCTTGCAAGCATGTGACTGGATCACAAGGGATCACATATCACGGGAACGAGAAAAGAGTACTTATCGGTAACGAGGTTGAACTAGGTATGCAGAGATACCGACGATCATAACCTCGGATAAGTAAACTATCGTGAGACAAAGGGAAATTGGTATCGTATGTAAGTGGTTCATTCGATCGCAAAGTAATCGTAGAAATATGTGGGAGCCATATGAATTTCCAGATTCCTCTATTGGTTATTGTTCGGAGAAGTGTCTCGATCATGTCCGCATAATTCACGAACCGTAGGGAGACACACTTAAGGATTCGACGTTGTTTGAGTAGTTATGGTATTATGAGAAAGAGACCGAATGTTGTTCGGAGTCTCGGATGGGATCCGGGATATCACGAGGTGATCCGGAATGGTCCGGAGAATAAGATTCATATAAGGAAAGTCCCGTTTCGGAGTTCGGGAATGATTCCGGTGTTTTCATCAGGAATGTTCTAGAAGGTTCCGGAATGTCCGGCACTCCGGAGGGGAAGGGGTACATGAATGTGTCATTGCATATTGGAATCATTGCATCATGTACTTAGTGTTCTCACTTTTCCAAATAAAGGATTAAATTGAATCCTTAATTGAAAAGTCAAATAGCAAGTTTGAAAAGTCAAACGGCTAAAACAGGAAAGAGAGGGAAAGAGGAAAGAGGGAAACCGAGTTGGGGAGGGAGACCCTCCTCCAACCGGCGCGCCTCCTCCAAGCCGAGTTGGGGAGGGACTCCCCTCTCTCCCCCATGGCGCGTCCGGCCCCTCCACCTATAAAAGGAGGGGCAGGGCCCCCTCCTCTAGACACAAAAGTTCCTATCCTCTAAATCTAAACCCTAGCCCTAGACCCCGGTTTAGAGCCGCTTTGGTTTAGAGCTTCTAATTGCACTAGCCTTCGGATTAGAGCCTTCTAATTGGTGTGTCTAAACCCTAGACCACTAAAGCTCTCTCATACTCCACCATACTCGCTCCGGCTTAAGGCGAAGCCCTGCGGGATCTCCCCTCTACTTCCGGTACCACGCCGTTGTGCTGCCGGAATCACGAGGAGAGTGCTACAACCTCCGCTGCCTGCTGGAACAAGGGAGAGGAAGGTCTTCGTCGAGTACCGAACATGTGACCGACTGCGGGAGCGCTGCCGGAACACAGCGCCGGAAGGATCGTCTACACGATCTTGAGATCGGGGAGAGTACGACTACATCACCCACGAGAATCCGCTCTCGTTAAACACTTTGGAATCTTCGAGGGTAAGTTATTCCATCGACTCGTTGCTACAATCTAGTAGATAGATCTTGGCTTGTTTGTTTGTATGCGATAGAAAATTTTTGTTTTCCATGCTACGAATCCCTACAGTGGTATCAGAGCCGTGTCTATATGTAGATCTGTTGCACGAGTAGAACACAATGGTCATTGTGGGCATTGATGCTTTTATTGTCGATTGCTTCTTGTGTACTTTGCATCTTGCGGTATGTTGGGATGAAGCGGCCCGGGCTAACCTTACATGACATCGTTCATGAGACTTGCTCCACGCTTGACATGCAACTTGTATTGCATAAGTGGCTTTGCGGGTGCCTGTTTCTCCTAGCATAGTTAAGATCCAATTTACAACGGGTGATCAACAATGCTAGTATCAATGTTGTGGTTCTTGTTCGTAAGTTAGAATGACACTTATTGAAAGACCCAAACCACGTAAAATATGCAAAGAAAGTAGAGGCGTCTAACTTTGTTTTGCAGGGGTGTGCAGTGATGTGATATGGCCATGATTGTGATTATATTTGATGTATGCAATGTTCCTTACTGTAAGTTGGCAACCGGCAGGAGCCATATGGTTGTCTTTAATTTATGTTAAGACCCGCGTGTCTATTCAAAGTAGTTGTAATAGTTGAAGCCGGTGGACGACAACCATGGAGAAGCGTCATTGACCTTGATGCAATGCCGGTGATGACGGAGATCATTTTCGTGCTTGAAGATGGAGATCGGAAGCACAAAGAAGAAAGGCCATATCATATCACATATTATTGAATTGCATGTGATGTTAATCCTTTATGCATCTTGTATTGCTTAGTAGGCGACGGTAGCATTATAAGATGATCCCTCATGCACATCAATTTCAAGTCATAAAGTGTTCACCCTTAGTTAGCACCGTTGCTAAAGCTTGTTGTTTCGAAGCACCACGTGATGATCGGGTGTGTTAGATTCTGCAAGTGTATACAACGTGAGCAAGCCAGATTTGCTCATGCGGAAACTAAGGTTTGATCTTGACGAGCCTAGCATGTACAGACATGGTCTCGGAACACGGATCACCGAAAGGTAAAGCATGAATCATATAGTAGATATGATGAACATGATGATTGTTCGCCATTGAAACTATATCAACTCTCGTGATGATCGGTGTTGATGTAATGGATTTGGTTCGTGTGATCACTAAAACAATGTGAGGGATATTGTTTTGAGTGGGAGTTCACCTAGTTTAATTTCATTATTAATTTGAACTCAATTTGTCATAAACTTAGTCTAAACTATTGCAAATATGTTGTAGATCAATGGCAGCCCCTACCATCAATTTTAATGCGTTCCTAGAGAAAGAAAAGTTGAAAAACAATGGAAGCAACTTCGCGGATTGGTTCCGCAATTTGAGGATTGTCCTCACAGCTGGTAATTTGACCTATGTGCTGGATGCACCGCTGGGTGACCCACCTGCAGCTGATGCTCCCGATGAAGTAAAGAATGTTTACCTCGCTCGGAAGAATCTACTCCATAGTTCAGTGTGCTATCTTGTATGGTTTGGAGTCGGAGCTTCAGAAAAGGTTTGAAGAATCGGACCCATATGATATTGTCGAGGATCTCAAATTGATTTTTGAGACTCATGCGGCAATTGAAAGCTATGAGGCTTCTGAAAAGTTCTTTAACTGCAAGATGGAAGAAGGCAGCTCCGTCAGTGAGCATGTGCTTAAGATGTCTGGGCATGCAAACAAACTTCAAAGCTTGGGTATAGTGATTCCTAATGCTTTGGGGATTTACCGTGTCC
Organism: Avena sativa; assembly: GCA_916181665.1. Classification (NCBI taxonomy): domain Eukaryota; kingdom Viridiplantae; phylum Streptophyta; class Magnoliopsida; order Poales; family Poaceae; genus Avena; species Avena sativa. Next base: position 203,757,473 of record OV702281.1, on the reverse strand, counting down.
TACAATCACTACCACCAAGTTACAAGAACTTTGTGATGAACTACAACATGCAGAACATGAACAAGACGTTGCCAGAACTCTTTGCCATGTTGAAATCTGCAGAAGTGGAGATAAAGAAAGAGCACCAAGTGTTGTTGGTCAATAAGACCACCAAATTCAAGAAAGGCAAGTCTAAGAAAAAGGGACACTTCAAGAAGGGTGGTAAGAAAGTTACCACGCCGGCAAAGAAGACCAAGGCTGGACCCAAGCCTGATACTGAGTGCTTTTACTGCAAGGGAGAAGGTCACTGGAAGCGGAATTTCTCAAAGTACTTGGCGGATCTGAAGAACGGCAACATCTAGAAGAAAGGTATATATGATATACATGTTATTGATGTGTATCTCACTAGTACTCGTAGTAGTGCCTAGGTATTTGATACTGGTTCGGTTGCTCATATTTGTAACTCGAAACAGGTGCTGCAGAATAAACGGAAGCTAGCGAAGAACGAGGTGCGATGCGCGTGGGAAACGGATCAAAGGTTGATGTGATCGCGGTCGGCACGCTACCCCTTCATCTACCATCGGGATTAGTTTTATACTTAAATAATTGTTATTTGGTGCCTGCGTTGAGCATGAACATTATATCGGGATCTTGTTTATTGCGAGACGGTTACTTGTTTAAGTCCGAGAATAATGGTTGTTTGATTTATATGAGTAATATGTTTTATGCACATACACCTTTGATAGATGGTCTATTCTTATTGAATCTCGATAGTGGAAATACACATATCAACAACATTGAGGCTAAACGTTTGAAATCAAGCGATAATTCGACCTATATGTGGCACTGTCGTCTTGGTCACATTGGAGTGAAACGTATGAAGAAACTCCATTCCGATGGACTTCTTGAATCACTTGATTTTGAATCACTTGAAAGATGCGAAGCATGTCTGATGGGAAAAATGACTAAGACTCCATTTTCTGGTATGATGGAGCGAGCTACGGACTTATTGGAAATCATACATACCGATGTGTGTGGTCCAATGAGTGTAGCATCGCGCGGTGGTTATCGTTATGTTCTTACCTTCATGGATGACTTGAGTAGATATGGGTATATCTATTTCATGAAACATAAGTCCGAAACTTTCGAGAAGTTTAAGGAGTTTCAAAGTGAGGTAGAGAATCAACGTAACAAGAAGATTAAATTTCTACGTTCTGATCGTGGAGGTGAATATCTAAGTTACGAGTTTGACGAGAATTTTAAGAAATGCGGAATACTTTCACAGTTGACACCGCCGGGAACACCACAGCGTAATGGTGTGTCCGAACGTCGTAATCGAACTCTCTTAGATATGGTTCGTTCTATGATGTCACTTACAGATTTACCGCTATCATTTTGGGGTTATGCATTAGAAACAGCCGCATTCACTTTAAATAGGGCACCGTCTAAATCCGTTGAAACGACACCGTATGAATTATGGTTTGGGAAGAAACCTAGATTGTCGTTCCTTAAAGTTTGGGGTTGCGAAGCCTATGTAAAGAAGTTACAGCCGGACAAGCTTGAACCCAAAGCGGAAAAATGCGTCTTCATAGGATACCCGAAGGAAACTATTGGGTATACCTTCTATCATAGATCCGAAGGCAAAATCTTCGTTGCCAAGAATGGATCCTTTCTAGAGAAGGAATTTCTCTCGAAAGAAGTGACTGGAAGGAAAGTAGAACTCGACGAGGTTGTCGAACCTTCTCTCGAAATTGCGAGTAGCGCAGCACCGGAAGAAGTTCTTGTGGTGCCTGCACCAAATAGAGAGGAAGCTAATGATGGTGATCATGAAACTTCGGTTGAAGTTGCTACAGAGCCTCGGAGGTCAACGAGAACTCGTACCACTCCAGATTGGTATGATACCGTTATGAGTGTCATGTTGGTGGACAACACCGATGACCCCGAGACATATGAGGAAGCAATGATGAGCCCAGATTCCAATAAATGGCAAGAAGCCATGAAATCCGAGATTGGATCCATGTACGAAAACCAAGTATGGACTTTGGTGGACTTACCGGATGGCCGGAAGGCTGTCGAGAACAAATGGATTTTCAAGAAGAAAACAGATGCTGATGGTAATGTTACTGTCTATAAAGCTCGACTTGTCGCAAAAGGGTTTCGACAAATTCAAGGAGTTGACTACGGTGAGACTTTCTCACCGGTAGCGAAGCTAAAGTCTGTGAGGATTATGTTAGCAATCGCTGCATATTATGATTATGAGATATGGCAGATGGACGTCAAAACAGCATTCCTCAATGGAGATATTGATGAAGAGTTGTATATGATGCAACCCAAAGGTTTTGTCGATCCTAAAGATGCTAACAAGGTATGCAAACTTCAACGGTCCATCTATGGATTGAAGCAAGCATCCCGAAGTTGGAATCAACGTTTTGATAAGGTGATCAAAAGTTTTGGTTTTATACAAACTTATGGAGAAGCTTGTATTTATAAGAAAGTGAGTGGGAGCTCTGTAGCATTCTTAATACTATATGTGGATGACATATTGTTGATTGGGAATGATGTAGACCTTCTTAATAGTGTCAAGGAATATTTGAATAATAGTTTTTCAATAAAGGATCTTGGCGAAGCAGCTTACATATTAGGCATAAAGATTTATAGAGATAGATCGAAACGCCAAATATCATTGTCACAGAGTACATATTTGGACAAAGTTCTAAAGAGGTTTGGAATGGAAGATAGCAAGAAAGGGTTCTTGCCCATGTTGCCCAATACGACCTTGAGTAAAACTCAAAGTCCGACATCGGCAGAAGATAGAGAAAGGATGAGTAAGACTCCATATGCATCAGCCATAGGATCTCTAATGTATGCCATGCTATGTACTAGACCCGACATTGCATATGCTGTTAGTTTAACTAGCAGATATCAAAGTGATCCAGGAGTGGATCATTGGACAGCGGTCAAAAACATCCTTAAGTACTTGAGAAGAACTAAGGATATGGTTCTTTCTTATGGAGGTGATGAACAGCTCGTTGTTAATGGTTACACCGATGCTAGTTGGAACACCGATCCGGATGATTCTAAATCACAATCTGGATACGTATTTATTTTGAATGGTGCAGCAGTTAGCTGGAGGAGTGCAAAGCAAAGCGTTGTGGCGAGATCTTCAACTGAATCGGAATACACGGCTGCTTCGGAGGCTTCACAAGAAGCGATGTGGATGAAAGAGTTCATTACAGAGCTGGGTGTGGTTCCTAGTGCGCTGGACCCAATGTCTATCTACTGTGATAACATGGGCGCCGTAGCCAATGCGCAAGAACCAAGGTCACACAAGAAGCTGAAGCACATCAAGCTACGTTTTCACGCTATTCGAGAACATATCCAAGATGGGGATATAAAGATTTGCAAAGTACACACAGATCTGAATGTGGCGGATCCGTTGACTAAACCTCTCCCGAGGGCAAAACATGACCAACACCAAACTGCCATGGGTGTTCGGTATATTACCATGTAATCTAGATTAGATGACTCTAGTGCAAGTGGGAGACTGTTGGAGATATGCCCTAGAGGCAATAATAAATGTAGTTATTATTATATCTTTGTGTTTATGATAAATGTTTACATTCATGCTATAATAGTATTAATAAGGAAACATTGATACTTGTGTGATTTGTAGACTTAATTTGAAGTCCCTAGTATAGCCTCTATACTTCATTAGCTTGTTGGTTGATAAATGATTGAGGTTTCCCTATCATGAACATTGAGATGTTATCAACAACAAGATCATATCGTTAGGAGAATGATATGGTGGACATACTCCTATAGATAAGCGTAGCATAAAGATCAAGTCATTTCAATAGTTCAATTGCTATATGCTTTCTGATACATAGTAACCTAATTCCTTCGACCATGAGATCATGCATATCACCTTTACCGGATGGATGCTTTGATGACATCAAACACCACACCGTAACTGGGTGGCTATAAAGGTGGCATTGAGTGTTCGCAAAGTATTGGTTGAAACACATGGATCAAGAGTGGGATTTGTCCATCCATATGACGGATAGATATACTCTGGGCCCTCTCGGTGGAATGTCATCCAATTAGCTTGCAAGCATGTGACTGGATCACAAGGGATCACATATCACGGTAACGAGAAAAGAGTACTTATCGGTAACGAGGTTGAACTAGGTCTGCAGAGATACCGACGATCATAACCTCGGATAAGTAAACTATCGTGAGACAAAGGGAAATTGGTATCGTATGTAAGTGGTTCATTCGATCGCAAAGTAATCGTAGAAATATGTGGGAGCCATATGAATTTCCAGATTCCTCTATTGGTTATTGTTCGGACAAGTGTCTCGATCATGTCCGCATAATTCACGAACCGTAGGGAGACACACTTAAGGATTCGACGTTGTTTGAGTAGTTATGGTATTATGAGGAAGAGACCGAATGTTGTTTGGAGTCTCGGATGGGATCCGGGATATCACGAGGTGATCCGGAATGGTCCGGAGAATAAGATTCATATAAGGAAAGTCCCGTTTCGGAGTTCGGGAATGATTCCGGTGTTTTCATCAGGAATGTTCTAGAAGGTTCCGGAATGTCCGACACTCCGGAGGGGAAGGGGTACATGAATGTGTCATTGCATATTGGAATGATTGCATCATGTACTTAGTTTTCTCGCTGTTCCAAATAAAGGATTAAATTGAATCCTTAATTGAAAAGTCAAATAGCAAGTTTGAAAAGTCAAACGGCTAAAACAGGAAAGAGAGGGAAAGAGGAAAGAGGGAAACCGAGTTGGGGAGGGAGACCCTCCTCCAACCGGCGCGCCTCCTCCAAGCCGAGTTGGGGAGGGACTCCCCTTCCTCCCCATGGCGCGGCCGGCCCCTCCACCTATAAAAGGAGGGGCAGGGCCCCCTCCTCTAGACACAAAAGTTCCTATCCTCTAAATCTAAACCCTAGCCCTAGACCCCGGTTTAGAGCCGCTTTGGTTTAGAGCTTCTAATTGCACTAGCCTTCGGATTAGAGCCTTCTAATTGGTGTGTCTAAACCCTAGACCACTAAAGCTCTCTCATACTCCACCATACTCGCTCCGGCTTAAGGCGAAGCCCTGCGGGATCTCCCCTCTACTTCCGGTACCACGCCGTTGTGCTGCTGGAATCACGAGGAGAGTGCTACAACCTCCGCTGCCTGCTGGAACAAGGGAGAGGAAGGTCTTCGTCGAGTACCGAACGTGTGACCGACTGCGGGAGCGCTGCGGGAACGCAGCGCTGGAAGGATCGTCTACACGATCTTGAGATCGGGGAGAGTACGACTACATCACCCACGAGAATCCGCTCTCGTTAAACACTTTGGAATCTTCGAGGGTAAGTTATTCCATCGACTCGTTGCTACAATCTAGTAGATAGATCTTGGCTTGTTTGTTTGTATGCGATAGAAATTTTTTGTTTTCCATGCTACGAATCCCTACACTTGTGAGCTCCGTTCATGATCAAGATCTAATCTATTTGTAATAATGCATGTTGTGTTTGCGGGGATCTGATGGATATTGAGATTATTATGTTGGTTTGACTAATGGTTTTGTCTTTATGATTCTACCATGTCTGTGTTGTTTGTGATCTTGCATGCTCTCCGTTGTTAGTAGCTATCTTGGCCAACTAGTTGCTAGTGACTCCAAGAGGGGGTATTTATGCTCAATAGTGGGTTCATGCCTCTAGTTTCGAAGTGAAGTGAAAGAAATCTCTTAGGTTGTACATGTGATGTTGCCACTAGGGAGAAAACAACGGTCTAAGGAGAGCACCTCTAGTGAACTATGGACCCCGGTCCAATCTTTACCATTGATACATCTTCCACTTTACATGTTTACTTGCTGCAAGAGATCACCTTCCACACCATTCGTTTAATCCTTTGTTACAGCAAACCGGTGAGCTTGACAACCTCACTGATACGTTGGGGCAAAGTCTTGAGTTTGTGTTGTGTAGGTCTTCGCGTTGCTTGCAACACCTGTGTGACGTTTCCTTCCTCCTTCTGGTTCGATAACCTCAGTCTCAACTGAGGGAAAACTTGTTGCTTGCTCTTCACACCCTACGCTTGGGGTTACCAACGAAGTGCCACATCGAGCATCATCAGAGGAGTACTAGGATGATGGACAGCAGGAAGTCTATGGCAACTAGGATCATCTCCCATCGTCAGCATTGCCTGTGACCCTGAAGATGGAGCTTCGACTATGCTATCGTTATTTTTTATTTCTGCTGCGTTGATTGTATTAAGACTGGATCATGAGATCCTTTATTTGTAAGACCTTTATTATGGTTTGTAATGGATGATGAACTATGGTACCAATCTGTTATGTCTCACAAAAATGGTAATCCTAGGATTGCGATGTATGGCATAACAGGCATCTGACATTAAAAATCCGGGTGTTGACACAAACACGCAAGAAATAGAGACATCCTCTCAAGTAAAAGTTAGCATGGTGAAGAAGTAAAGGTTTTTTTAAGACGGAAGTATGGTTAATATGGCTAAATTAGCGTTCATAGGTGCCATTTATTTATAGTACATAAAGTGGTTGGATAATTTACATGTTATATTTTTGAAGCTTAATTTTTACCTAATTTCACCCACTCAGACGACTTTATGTCGATATGTCGAATTAGGTATAATTTAATAATCTACAAGAAGTGTGCGAGAGGAAGTTCAATAGTATAACCGAGTCTTAGGTATAACAAAGTGACACGTTATCTATTGTCGGCCTTATACTAGCATATACAATACCTAGAGATTAAACTATACAACAGCTAGCATCACGATGCAGCAACCTCGTCAAAAAGTAAGAAGATTAAACATGAATAAAATAAAAAAACTTTCTATGCCTTCTTGAAAAATCCTAAAACTTGGGAATTATAAGAGAGCATGGTACTAAAAATTGGGGTGGTGGCATTCTTTATTTAATTTTTGGAACCGGGGTACCGTAGGTCCTAGAGGAGCGAGGCGCTTCAATTATCGCGCTAGGGCCAGCAGTCACCGCGAGGTGGTCTCTGGACCTATATGTAATTATTGTTACTTTTGAGAATTTTTGAAACTTGTGTTTATGGTTATTAATAGAGGTTAAATATTGGAAGAATTTTGGAAATTTTCAAGAGTAATAGTCTATCATGCTCACATGTATTCAAGTTTTGCCTAATATCGTATTATTGGCATACAATCATTTAAGTGTGGGAAGTTTTAGATATAAAGCTTGAAAAATACTAAAATTTGGCATGGTACGCTTCGTGTGAAAATTGTGGTGGTTGCGTTCTTTTTATTTTTTAACCAGGGTAAGTCACAGAAGAGCAACATGCTTCAATCAACATGGTTAGTGGAATTAAAGGTGACATCAAGGACATAAAAAAATAGAAAATTACATCCAAGTCCATACAATTGTCACAAAGGGCCTAAAATTTAGCTTAGAAAATTAGTCCATACTCTTCGTACAACTGCTTGCCACACACAGAAAAAAAAGCACCCTTGTTACAGTTGATCATGGTCAAAGGGATAAGATTGCCCGGAAGGAGTAGAGGAGCACACAAGGATGGAAGCTATTCCGAGGACTGAAGTCACTGTTGTACCTTGTTAACGTCAGGCGAAGGTCTGAAGAGGTCGACATGCCCCCCTACCGAGTCGATTCCCCCAGCCGCATGTCCACCAGCTGCAGGTTCCTCGCGCCCGAGCTCAAACTCGAGCATGTCCTGCTCGTAAGCAAGGGCTTGCATAGGATTGATAGGTTCGAGGGGACCCAGGAGCGGGTCGTCTGCCACGGCCAGGGCGACCTAGCGTCCACCCAAGTTGTCTGCCCCGGTCGCATGCTCGCTGGCTGTAAGTTCCCGGCAGAAGGATTGCATGTTGTCTCGCACGGGCTAAACTTGGGCATGGATAATGTCCATCCATATCCCCCCCCTGAACGCAGCTGCATCGCAGTGGAAGTGGAAGCACACCAGATCTTTGTTGTAGAGGTCCTATTTTCTTCGGCTGTCGTGTTGACGCCTCCGTGACGCGGCCAGCGCAGGATCAGTACCCTCGAGGGGGCCCAAAATCTCGTCGTCGGCCGGCACGGCCATCGCACATTTACCGCCGGCGTCCAGGCGTCCTACAAAGGCAGGTCCAATGGCAGCATGTTCCCAGCGGATGAATTGTTCCCGGGACTGGCCTCAAGCCAAAGCAGACCTCCGAGGATGGCGCGGCCAATCCACCAGGATTCCTTCAAGTATTTGTGAGGGGAACATGCCTTTCGCGGAATTTCGCCTGAGAGTAGCACGAAGGAGAAGGTAAACTGCTTCTTGTGAAGGAGAAGTACAGAGTACTAGTCTAGTACTAGTATCAGTATTCCTACTCCCTCCGTTACAGTGAATAAATAAGGGGACCTCTTTTTCTATGTTCTTTCTTTGACCAAGTCACCAAGCTTCCCCTAAAAAAAGACTTGTGCATGAGCTATGAGCTACAAGCGTGGGAAAAACAAAACGTAGGTAGAGAATTATGGTGCAGTTAAGAGGCTAGCTCAAACATTCCCAAGATTTTCTCGCTTGTTTTCTAGGCCAGTTCTTGGTACCAACAGAACGGCCGCAAACAGACGGAGTAGTAATTAGAAGTACTTCTAGTACTATCAATGAGTACAAGAAGTGTGAATTTGGGTACCCTGCGAGAGTAGATAAGACAAGATAAAGATAAGATATGATAAGATGTACTACTACTTTGAATAGCGGATCTTTTGAATAATCTTCCCTCCCGATGTTTAGGAAGCAAGTGAAAATTTAGAAACCAGAAAAGTTTTATTTTATTTGCCTCCAAGGACCAAAGTGGTTTCCTTCCTAATATGGACTAGTACTACGGTATTATTCTTGCACGTAGCCCTAGGTCGTCAAAGCATCATGTACACCGGGTCAGAGATTAACTAAAAACTAGAGTAACTCCACACCTACTCCTACTCGGAAAACACAGTGCTTCCCTAGTTTTCTCCACGCCAGTCTTTTTAGCTTTTGCTTCCCTAGAGTGATACAAGGAGTCTACTAGTAGTAGAACTATTTAACTTGCAAGTTTCTCCCGCTCGCTCTCATCAGCCATATCTCTCTCTTTGCTCTCTCGCTCGGTCTCAAAAATCCATCTGAGATCCGTAGTTGAAGCTACGATTGATATGAGTGGCGTTTCTATGGCGGACAAGTGGGTTGAAGTTACGATTGACTAGAGTCATACGGTTTAGTTCTTCAGCTGCAGGCTTTGTTCTCAAATTGTTCGTCCGTCTTGCGTACATGGTTAAGTACTTATTTCTTCAGGATGTTTTCCTTATGTGTCGCACTAGTTTGATAAAACTATTGTTTTTTCGGATAAATCTATTTTTGTTGCACGAGCAGTGCACTGGCTATAGGCACGTGGCATGCCCAGAATGCGTTGGAAAATTATCCGATGGCAAGTGCCCGGGATGTGAGAACGGAGGCGTCTTCGAACCAAACACTTATGTGGATCGATTGTCCTCGGGAGTGAGGTGCACTTGCAGGAACAAAGGGTGTGCCACAAGGGGAAGCTTCTTTGAGGACATCGAACACGCGAGGGCGTGCCCGCACGCGGCAGAGGGCGTTGTAGGTTCTTGACGGAAAAGAACCGTATGATATGAAGTGATCCATGTGTGTGTTGATTCCGTCTAGAGTATGGTATTTAGTTTCTGCCGTGGTTGTGGAGTACCTGTACTAGTTATGTTATAAATAAATTGAATCATCATCGCATCTACATAGTTTCTCTTTTTACTGATAATAAGGGGATTTCGTTTTGGGGTTTGAATTGAAGCTACGATTGATAAGTTTGGAGTGCCAATTTCAAGGATTTGGTTCTGGGGTTCGAATTTAAAATTTTCCCCTAGAGATTCAACGTTTATTTTGGACTTTCCCATATAAATATAACCATGGATCCCCCACAAAAAATAATTAAAAAATAGAACCATGGATACCCCGCAAACAAATAATTAAAATAATATAGTAGAACCATGGAGAGAGGACGAGCCCGGGCTAGAGTTAGGGAGTGACGAGCTACCGTGGCCTCGCGTTCGAGCTCTCCCCTCTCACCCATTTCCCCTGGCCTCTTCCCCCTCATCCATGCCAGCGCCAGAGAACCCGAAATTAAAAAACCAACTCCTCGCAATTGACTAGCCAGCCACCCACCCTACCCCTCCCCCCCACCCCACCCCCACCCCCACCAAAAAATCCCCAAATGGCGCCGCCGCCGAAACTCCAGCGCTCCTCACAGGAGCGCATCATCGAGTCTGGCCTGCATGTCTTCTGTGTCTGCCGCGTCTCCGCAGCCACAACCGATTTCTCTGTTGTCCAGTCGCAGTTAGTTGACGAGGCGATGTCGTACACAATGACACTAAAGATATTCTTCTCAAGGACGTATGAGCTTAGGAGGATGCCTGGATCCCTCCTAGCCCCTTTGGAGGAGGACGATGTTGCGGACACACCCTGTGAAGAGGAGTTTTTGAATCTTAGCCTGCCTCCCAGCAATCTGCGAAGAGCGAGCAAGGTCATGGGAACTATGCGGAAAGTTCTTAGCCGTGTATGGCTACTGAAGAACCTGCAACTCACGGCGGAGGAGTAGGACATCCTCATACCTTACGACATTCTGCATCGGCTCTAGCATGAGGCGTGTGTGTGTGTTGACGGGTTCCACTTCCACCTAACCCTCGGCATTGACCTCCAGCCCATCGTCAACCTGCGGGCACTTCAAGACAGTTGGTACTTGATTGAGCAGGATGATAGCCACTGCAGCATATGCATGCAGGAGATGTCGAAGCGCACAACAGTTAGGTGGAAGTGCATCTTCACTTGGTTTGAGACCAATGCCAGTTACCCTATCTGTCGATACAATGTGCTCGCCCATCTCTACTGACACGAGGTGCATATGCCCCCTCCTGTATGAAACCTGGTCATGTGGTTGCTAATTAATTAATGTATTGAACCTGTTCTACGTATGTTTTCACTTGTCGAATTAAGCTTAATCCAATTTAGACAAGGAAAACAATTAGTCTAGGATTATAACCCAATAGGAAAATATCATCATGTCTCATATATTTTAAAATGAGAAAACCAAAACAAATCAATGTTCGTCATCTCACTGCATAATTTGGAACAACAGTCTAATCATCATCACTTTCAGCACCGTCGCATTCTAGATCCACATATTCCAACTGGATTGGATCTTCTTTCTCTTGCCATCCATCATAAATTTCCTAAGTTTCATTAGATAGAACCAGTTTATTCATGTCTTTGTCCACTACACTAATCTCGACAATGAAATCTACTTGTCCATCATGCGTAGAGCTGCCTCTGGCAATCAAATTTTCATCGACGTCGGCCAGTTCAGTTACCATACAAACACTGGGATCATCTTGGTGGGCAACATCAATGGTGACTGGCTCGTCAGACTCATTCACATCATAGATGCTCCTTGCCTGAAACTTTTGCACATATTTCCAGTCGTTTTTATCTCTATCATCCAAGAATATTACCTTGGAAGCTTGAGTTACCAAAATATAAGGTTCCTCCTTGTACCACTCTTCAGTAGTATTGATCGATATGAAATTCCCATCATTTCTGGGGCCTCTTTTCTTGTTCGGATCTTGGTCATACCAATAACACTTGAATAGAACCACGGATCGACCACTAGTCTTATCGTTATAGTTTAACTCAATAACCTATTTTATGCGACCATAATGAGCATAATCCTCTGACTTCTTCATTTTGGGTGTCAAGTGCTCTCCACTTGTCGTGATGCCACTGTTTTGTGTCTTAAAATGTTTCTCACGCTCATAAGTGTTATAGTGGATACCATCATCATTGCAAGCTCAAGTTGTATGCACCCTCTTTGCAGGACCATGTGATAGGGCATAGAGACCATCACTAACATTGCCCGGGTTCTCTTCACACAGCTTCGTGATTTGCGGTTATATAAAATAATCAAAAGGTCATCTCATGTACACAATTCATATGCAATTCAAAGTTTAGTTGAACATCTTAAATGATTCCTAAACCATTCCTAGAACCCACCCCCACATACTGGTGCAACATAATCTTTTCCTTTGGTTGCTTTCAATAACCTACAAAAATGATACACAAGTCAGACATCTGAACATATCTTGCTACAAGTTTTATTTCATATATGTGAGGATATGTATGAATAGTACTCATGCAATAAAGTTTTCAGCCTCATCAGCGTTATTCAGCACATACCAAGTGAGTTGGTCATATTCGTGTTGCATTAATGTTTTATGTTCCTTCTTTCCTACTAGGCGAACACCATGGTTAAAAATAGATTTTTCAACTTGTTTGGTTCTGCCACCCAGATTGGATATCGTTTTATGATCAGGAATGTATCTTGAGAAAAATGCAAATGCTTCAGCAGTAATATATGCCTCTGTAATGCAAGCCTCTGCTCTAGCCTTGTTCCTAACAGTACCCTTGAAAGTGCAAAGTCGACATTCTATAGGATACATCCATCCGTACTGTACGGGGCCTATAAAGTGCATCTTCAGGCAGATGAACAGCCAAATGCACCATCACATCAAAGAAGGATGGTGGATATATCAGCTCAAGCTTGCACAGGATTTCTGCTATGTCCATCTGAAGACACGCTACAACTCTTCTGTCTAGAGTTTTGCTACAAAGTTCCCTAAATAACTTTCCCAATTCTGTAGGCACGTTGTAGAAATCCTTGTTCACTAAACCTTTAACGCCAAGAGATAAAAGCCTTTGTAGTAGTATGTGGCAAACATGAGTTTTCAAACCCTTGGAGCTTGTTCCCCTCTACATTGATACAATTTGCAATGTTATAAGCATATCTAGATGGGAACTTCACACCACGTAAGAAGTCACAAAATATTACCCTTTTATTCATCGGCAAAGTAAATTCTACACCTCGAAATTTGTAATGTTTTTCACCGCCCTTATCAACCGTATCTTTAGGATGAATCTTCAAGTTGTTTTTAAAATTGATTTTTTTGCAGTCAAGCCTAGCATTATAGCAATCTTTTCTCTTGGTTGGAATGTTGAGTAATGTGCCTATAATGTTGTCACATATTTTTCTCCATGTGCATGACATCAATATTATGTCGAAGAGTCTTACCAGCCCAATACGGCAAGTCCCATAGAATGGATCTGCGCTTATAAAATATTCTCGGTTCCTTTTCCTTCCATTGGGTAGCTGCTGCTATTTCTTCCGCTCTCTTCCTTTTGGATGTTGCTCCTACTATCGGTGCATCTTCTGTATTCTTTCTTTTACCTTGTTTGGCAACTGGTTGTTTTCCTGGTTTGACATTTTTGACCTTTTCTAGATGCGCCTGCAACTCAGCTATAGTGAAATTTCGTGGTGCAGTGCCATACTCAGTCCTCTTTCCATAGAACTGCAATTTTTTAATGTTTTTTCAAAATTTGTGGCATGTAGGAAGAAAAACCCGGTGGCCAAGGTAACCGGTCTTATTTTGTAGCCTCATTGTGACCTATTTTGACTCACATCGAACACATGTGTTGTAACCTCTTGTCACTCTGCCTGACATAGTGACAAGAGCTAGAAAATCATGGGTGCAGAATAGCATAGCAGCACGCAGAGGGAACTTGGCATCTTCAGGTTTGCTTGCAAGGATATCAAGAGTCATGACACCCTTCCATAGTTTCTACAAGTCTCGTGTAAGAGGCTACATGAACAGATCAGAATCCTTACCAGGTGATTTGGGACATAGGATGAGTAAAATCAGCAAGCAGTTCAATTGATCAGTGCATGCCCAGGGAGGCAGGTTGTAAATAGTAACAATACTAGCCACATGTTGTATGAGTTACTCATGTTGCCAAATGGGTTAAATCCATCTGTATCTAGGCCAAATCTTAGGTCCCTTGGATCTGCAGCAAATCCTGGATGAGCCTTGTCAAAAATCTTCCATTCATCGCTAGTAGCTGGATGTCTCAGTAAGTAATAGTCTGGCTTAAGAATCTGTTTATGCCATCTTGTTTCCTTAGATGTTTCTTCTCACTGAAACAACCTCTGCAATCTATCTATAATGGAAAAATATCTCAGAACCTTAGAAGGATCTTTCTTCTTTTTATCAATATTTTTCCATCTTGATTCGTTACATACTGGGCATTCATCGAGGTTTTCATAATCCTCCCAGAACAGTACACATTTATTTGTACAAAAATGGATCTTCTCATATGATAGTTCGAGTACCTTGATGTACTATTTCATCTCATAAAAGGATTTTGGCAGTCCTTCCCTAGGTATTGAGTCACTGTACACCTTAATCACTTCATGGAAAGCTTTGTTGATAACCTTGTTGGACGATTTTTCATTTAGTAATTTCATTACCATTTCGAATCTTGAGATACCAGAATCAGGGTGCACTGAACACTTGGCATCTTCCATTAGTTCATAGAAAGGTGATCTTTTAAGAGAAGGCCGCCCTTTTTGCTTGTAGTGGGGTACATGTCCCTTAACAAACCAGAAAGGTCCTTATCCTCAATCTGATGAGCTTCAGGCAGACTAGCATTAGCTAGAGGATCAAGAACAGGCTGATCATATGGTTCACCATGTTTAGTCCACATAATGTATGTGTGTTGCATCCCATTAATGAATATATGGTCTCCAACTGTGCTCTGACTCAGCTTTTTATAATTGAGGCATTGTTGGCATGGGCAAAACATATTCGAGTCACCATTATGCTGTTTAACAAACTTCATAAAGTCATTAACACCTGCCCAATATGAAGGTGTTGCTTTTTGTCCTTTCAATATCCAATATATGTCCATATGTTGAGGATAGAGATGGTCGGAATCTTTCATGATATTTTAGGGAACAGGTTGATTATAGATCTAATTTAGCCAAGATATCTGAGCAAACTGATGGAATATAGAACTATAAATGCCACATAATTTTAGCCTATTTCGGTAATTTTATTCTATTTCAGAAATTGAGTGTAGAACTATGTTACATATTTGCGAGAATAGATGGACCGAGGACAATAAAATGCCAACCAATTCGAACAAACACTATGATCAAGTGCAGAACAATGTCAAACGAACAGATCGAGTACCAAACGACTTCTAGGGAACGATTCGAGCGAACTAAGGAAATTATAAGCATACCATTGGGATCGACCAACTGACCGCTGGTCTGCGTCTCGAGAAGAAAGTCGCCGCCAGCGATGGTGTCATCCGCCTCATCTAGTAGACGGAGGGTGAATGTTTTGGAGCGTGTCCTGTGATTTTCACGGCTGGTGCATCTCCAAAAGAATGGCGCAGAGACAGTAGCTGGATGCTGGAGTGAATGCTCGAGCAGGAAAGTTTTGGCGCGCGCGGGCTATGTGTCCTGGTTGTCAACACTTTTCACGTGAAATATCTTCCATTTTTTTGACCTTGTGTTTTTCTTCCTTGTGACGTCTGGAATTTTTATTAATAAACCCATGAAATTAGCCTATTAGGCCCTAGCATAGCCGAAGACTTTCTAATTCAGACTTTTCATGGTCTTCTGGCCGTCGATCATTGCCCATTCAGTTTAGGAGTGAAGCCATTGAATATTGCCCATGACGATAAAAAAAGCTCAGCCTACCTATTTTTTGTGTAAAAACTACTGCGATATGTAGCAGTTCTTAGTTTAGCTGCCAAGATAGCCGCCATATTATTTCAAATTAGGTAAACATGGTCAAAGAAAGTATTTTAAACTTCTAGAAGGAACCGTTTAACGTTTCTGTTATATTAACTATTTCTTTCACAGTGGCAAGGCAAGCCGTATACCGGTTCTAAGGTCTCGAGTTTGAATGGTAGGCAATTTTTCTTTTTATTATAGTCATCTTTTTGTACTCTCAGGCTGACATCTAGGACCTAGATAAACTGCTGCTGCATCTTGCAATGTTGCCAAGGTCAGAACAGCGGACTCGATCCAAAAAAAATAGTCAAACACATACACGTTTCTTTCAAATAGAGGCTGACATATGGGACCCAGCATAAACACGTTTCCTGCACAGAGGAGGCTGACATCTGGGACCCAGGAATGGACCAAGGTCAAAATAAATGTCGTGGCAATTTCTGTTATTATATACTAACGCTGACGTGTGGGACCCAGCAACAGAGTATATATTAACTTTTTAAAAAAATACAAATACCTGGGTCCCAATAAACTGTTGCTGCATCTAGCAATGTTGCCAAGGTCAGGACGGTGGACTCGACCAGAAAAAATAGTCCAACATACACACATTTTTTTCAAATGGAGGCTGACATATGGGAATAGCCTACACATGTGTCCTCACAGAGCAAGCTGACATCTGGGACCCAGCAACGGGCCAAAGTCTGAACAACGGAGGCGGTCCAAAAAAAAGTCCATCATAGCACATTTCAATTACGGAGAGGCTGACACGTGCGACCCACCAAAGAGACCTTATATAGGTGTTGCATCGAGCAACGTTGCCAAGTTCGAATAAGGTAGGCGCAAGCGAGAGAAAAATCCAACATGCACACGTTCTTATAATGAGATGCTGACATGTCCCTACAGCGTGACCAAATGGCAGATGCTGACATGTGGCACGTTCTTAGTTCAGAACAGGGTAGCTAGAGAAGAAAAAATGCCATCATATACTCACGCTTCTTCTAATGAGAGGCTGAATGTGGGACCCACGAGCTTGTATAAATGGTAGATGTATTGAGCAATGTTGCCAATTTCGAAACACGAAGGCGCGAGCATGAAAAAACTCTAGGATGCACACGTTTATTTCTAATGAGATGCTGACATGTGAGACCCAGCAGCCTATATAAACGGCTGATGCATCAAGCAATGTTGCCATGTTAGGCCCGATCGAGAGAAAAAAGTCCAACATGCACATGTTCTTCTAATTAGATGCTGACATGTGGGACCTAGCAGCGTGACCAAATGGCAGATTCGTCGATCAAGGCTATCTAGTTAGGAACAGGGTAGCGCTAGAGAAGAAAAATTTAATCATATACACACGATTCTTGTAATGAGATGCTGATATACGGGACCCACCAGCCTGAATAAACAGTAGATTGGTTGAGCAACACTATCAAGTTAACAGGGAGGCGCGACCAAGGGCAAAAAATCCATCATACACACATTTCTTCTAATGCGAGGATGACATGTGGGACCAGCTGTGTGATTAAATTGTATATGCATCTAGAAGCGCAATCAAGTTCGGAACAGGGTAGCGGGAGTGAAGGAAAAAATTCCATCATACACATGATTTTTTCTAATGAGAGACTGGCATGTGGGACCGAGCAGCGCAATTAATGGCAGATAGATCGAGCAACGTTATCGAGTTCAAATCAGGGAGGCACGAGCCAAGGAAAAAAATCATCATACTCACGTTTCTTCTAATGTGAGGATGACATGTGGGGCCTAGCTTCATGATTAAATTGTAGATGCATTGTTCGGAACAAGGTAGCGGGAGCGAAGGGAAAAATCCATCATACACATGATTCTTGTAATGAGAGGCTAGCATATGGGACCCAAAATCATGATTAACGACAGATAGATTGAGAAACATTATCGAGTTCATATCAGGGAGGCACGAGCCAAGGGAAAAAATTCATCATGCACGTGTTTCTTCTAGTGTGAGGATGACACGTGGGACCTAGCAGCCTGATTAAACGGAAAATGCATCGAGCGTTGCTATCAAGTTCGGAACAAGGAAGGAAAACAATTCCATCATACATACGATTCCTCTAATTTGAGGCAGACATGCGAGACCCAGTAGCCTGCCTTAACGAAAGAGGCATCAAACAACGTTATCAAGTTCAAATCAGGGAGGCGCGACCGAAAACTTTGGTCCGCTAGAGTCACTGACGTCCGGGACCCACACGCAAAAAAATACTTCGGCAAGTCAACATCTCACGAGGAAGTGGAAATCTTACTTCTGCCATGTGCTCATCGAGCTTCCTCCATGTTTTTAGCGGTTTCGTCGTAGTAGAGGGGTGCGAAACCGGAAAAAAAGGTTTTGCATCGGCCACGGTCGAGCCGAGATTTTTTTCGTGGAAGGCGCGCCTTCTACGACGACCGACGGGCACAGTCATTGCGGAAGGAAACATTTCCTATGGTGGGTCCAAAGTGATGACCGGAGTACCAACGTACCAAACGCTCGGTTAGCAAAATTCATGTTGAACGATTGGTGCTTATTTTTTCCAAAACCGAATTCTCTCGATGCCCGAAGTACCAAACGTCTGGCCTCGCACATAGTTGAAGGTTATTTTTGTTCACTGGTTCCTTCATCTTATCCTTCCATCTGGTTGATCTATTCCTCCTCCTCCGCTGTAGTTAGCAATGCTACAGCGCAGCACTCCCATCCTGAGCCAGACACCGGGTCTACTTTTACAGCCCGTTTGATAGACTTCATGAGTTACATGGGTATGTATAGGTCATTTTTTCCCTTTGTGCTTGGTTATCTGTATCAGTGACCTTTTGGCCCACTGCATGCAAAAAACACTTGTTTGGTTGCACATAGGATGGCCCTTATGGCCACTCTATTCAAAATCTGATGTGCTTACCACCACTACAAACACATTGAATCATATACACCACCCTAGAAGAAGATCAACTTGACGATCACCATAAGAAGAACCACGATGATTAAGTTCTGTAGAATATCATGTTGAACATGCTGTTGTTCTTCATAGCCAGCAATGTGCAATTGCTATTCTTCTTCCCTGGCTACAACTTGCACCTGCTCCTATTCTTGTCGGGCTACGCTGTCCAGCTGATATTCTCCTTGGTTGATGTTGTCATGAATAAGTTATTGTTCTTCTCAGCTATACACATGTCGTATGCCTCAAATGCCTCATCCATGTTGTTGAACCCTTCATAACTTGATCCTGGCAGTGTCTCCATTTGGTGTACACCCCTGATTTCCTTCCTCAGAACACCGTATAGAAGTTTCTCTGCAAGGCAGAATAGTAACATGTCATTGTATAACAGCACAAGATCATCATATGCATCTACCATCCATAACAAGTTCATAATACAAATATGAACTAACAGGTGCGTGCATGATCATTTCCAAAAGGGGATCACATATTCATCCTACACTACATGGTGTTAACTATCGCCACATCAAAAGTGGGTGTCATCCTACCACCGCAATCAGGTTCAGAACCGCATGAGGGGTTAGTATATACCACCTCATCGGTTCATACAAGCCATAGAATTTTTTGGATCTTATCTACTTCCAAAATGTACATCACAAAGATCATAAGTTCATCAACAGCACCACCACCATCATGCACACCACCTCAAGGACCATAGGAGCTGAAGCTCTAGTCGAAGTACTTGTCCAGGAATGTCCCGACCCATAGGATCATGTGCACCTCACGCATGCCGATGAAGTTAGTGCCTTGCACCTTGTTGTTGACGAGGTGGATGAGAGCCACCATGAGATGGCACTCCGAAAATCTATCAATGTCCATCACTGTTGTGTAGAGGTCAGGGTGCATGTCATTGGGCTTGTTGTCACTGATGGCATACACAACATTCTTCACGGTTTCGGTCATGCTGCTGAAGGCATGGATCTTGTCATCAGCAAACACGCCCCTCTTACTCTTGTCATTGAAGGCAGCAACAGCTCTTGGAGATGTTGTTGTAGTTACTACTATATCTCGAGCATCGATCGACTTCTCCGAAGCATCAAGGTTCATGGTGTCAGAATTTTTGGTATCAGGGTCTTTAGGAATGCCAAGGGACTCGCCTGACCCCATGGCATACATATCAGTGGCAAGGCCATAGGAGAAGATGGTCTACATCTGGACGTAGTTCTGGATGGGATTTTTGAGGTACTCTGCGTCCTTTGGGTGCGCCTATGAGTTTCAATAGAGTGTGTTAGGGGTGAATGAAAGTTTCAATGTTGTGTAGGAAGATAGGGTGGTAGTGATCATTGGTGCAAACCTGAACATTTCCTAGGAAGTGCTTAGTGGCAAGAATAATGGTGAAGGTGTCCTCATCCCATTGCGCGCCGCTAAGGTCTCTCAACTTGATGATTTGGATCCAACACACCCTCCACTTCTTTAGGTGGTTGTACACCTAAGTGATTGAAATCTCAGCATCGCAATGCTCGAACAAAGCTTTAGCGCACGCATTGAGATGGATCTCCTTGAACCACTTCTCATTACGAGCGCCTCTCTTCACTATCTCGCACATCTTATTTAGCACAAAGGTGGACATGTAAGGGAGCCATTTCATGGTCCCCTTCATCTAAGCCTTCTTGAGCTTTGTCGTAACCTTAGCCTCGATGGGGGAAACAAAGGCCTAGACAAAACTATGGGTAGACACGATGCCACTGCCTAGACTGGGTGACATCGATGACACCACATGGTTCTATGTGAGAGTCTGATTGTCATCCACATAAGAGGGGATCTAGGAGTCCCCAATGGGGATCAAAACCTGGCTAAACTGGTTGCAGAATGATTCCTACAACAAGGACGCAAAAAAGACACAAATGAATCAAGGTGTGAAGAAGATGGTGTTCTAATGGAGGAAACTAGAATATGCATCAATTTCATAACATTCTCACAGTAATTTGGTCTTCTACTACTCTACCTAGCTAACAATCATATCAATCTATCAACAGTAATAGTTCACCTATAAGAGCAAATCCTACAAATCTGGCTCAAACCTACACATGCTATTTGCACAGAAATCTAACATGTACTTGAATTAAGCTACAAACTACAGCTCCTAACCCTGGCAGCTCTGCAGATCTAAGCTAACCCTAAGTGGAAGTGAAGATGCTTACTATTATCATAGGAGGTGGTCACCTGTGACACCCCCGGGATCAGGGCCAAACAAATCCCAGACCTGAGCCTGACATAAGAATAAACTTGAGCTTGAGGATATCCAGTGAAGAATTGGTAAAACAACAGTGACCCTACGATACAAAAATTATTACAGCAAGCTCATAACTGAGCGAAGAACCAAAATATTACAAGCAGAGGTCACTGACCACAAACATCAAACAACGGAAGGAAAATTATGCTATTAAGTATAGAAAACTTAAAAAATGGCCTAAGAGGCCTGAAGAATAACGATGACGTCCCAGCCCATAGATTCCAGGCTGCTAGCTGGGAACCCCAGGCTAATCATCAGTGTCGATGTCGTACGAAACTTTTCTTTAGGGGAACACTTACTCTGCTACAAAAGTATCAACAAAACAAAGGTGAGTACATGGTGTACTCAGCAAGACTTATGGCTGGTGGAGCTGTTTTGCGTAAAGCTATTTTTTATAACACAAGAGAGAGAGAAGAAGCTCGTCTATTATGAATATTTTAAAAGGGGATAAGAGAGTGACATCTCCAAAATATTGATCATCATCTTTGATATCCACCAAAATCATCATCATCAAACCTCATCTAGGATCACCCCATCATACCCATGAGGAAGCATCCTTAACAAACCTTAGTTGCCAAGTTTTACGATTAGGTTCAAGTTCTCTATGATCATCACGTATGTTCCAAGTCGTCCATAACCGCCGACATGGCTTTTCGAAAAGATTATTACCCTGCAGGGGTGTACAACTTTACCCACACATACCAACCAACTCTTAATGCCACAAGTAATAGCCATGTTCCTTGGAAGGCCGTCAGAGGGTGGTTGGACACGACCTTTACCTTGCTTTCGCTGACACCATGAGTCATGCCCTAAGGATTGTTCCGCGGTAACAGGTCAAAACCCAAATCCGGTCCCCAGAGATGTGAGGCAAGGTTGTTTTACCGGGGGCGCTATCTACCCCAAGCAACCGCGGCCACGCTTTCCTACCTGTTATGAATGCACCTCCTTTACCGCCTTCAAGAACAACCAAAATGCATATGTCAAATCGAACGCCCGAACTATGTGACTCATGGAATATACTAGGAAAGTTAGTTCCTTGTGGGGTTTTCTAGGCCCCGTGTGGTTGTACGCTCGTCTTGGTTCAAGAGGCAAGAACTCGGTTCCTAGTGGTGGCGAGCATGGGACTACAAAACCCACATCCCACCATGGCCTCCCATACAAGCGTTAGCATGTTTAATATTTACCACTGATATCACCTCATCGGTATATCTTGTTCTCCTGTCATACTAAATTATCTGGATCTGACACATCATATGGATGAACCAGCACTTACAGCTAAGCATGGCTAAGCAAGACACAAATATTAGCTCTAGCAGTGCACACAGGCCAGACCTAGTTATGCTAGGAACAATGAATCAGGTAATATAAGCTCAAAGGAGGTAATGCAACAGATCGGATACTCTATATCTCAATAAAAGACCATAGTGGAACTGTATGCATCATGGCAAGAATTGAAATGCTTTTGAAACCATAGGATTGTATAATGGTGGGGATATGCTTGCCTTTTCCTGTTGATAACCAATAAGCAGATATTTGGGACCCATGTACTTGACTTGATTATAGTTGGTCAAGTATTGGTCTTCAAGCTTTGACAGTTTTGATCTCGGTCTTCGATCTTGATCTCGATATCGTATTCTACCGGGGAGAACCAAACACCGGAAAGGAAGGGAAACAATCAACACATGGCATTGATGCAATGCTCAAGCAAGTATGATGATATGACAAGTTAAATATAGTTTAAATGTAACCCTAAAATATGATTGGGAATTTAAGCGGCATCCGAGGGGTGCAAACCCTAGTAAAAGAGAGACCCCCCGAATCACCTACGGGGTTCATTTGGTTCTTCTAATTAAACTTGTCATTGAAGTTGTTTAGCAATGCATGATTATATCTTTCAGATATAGACCTCATTTTTATGAACATTTTGATATATTATACATATTTTCTGACTTATAAATAATTAGTTATTGAATTTAGAAGATATAAACCATATCCTAAATTAATAAAAAGAATTAATGCGTCAGGATGACGCCAGCACGACACCAACACAGGATTTAAAATTTTTTACATTGCGGCTGCGTCTAGCCATGGTCACTGACTGGTGGGACCAAGCGACAAATCACCTAGCCACATTGGCTTGTCAGAGACAGGCCAGACGATGGACGACGACGGCGAGGAAGGGCACGCAGGGCTGCGCGGCTATGTGTGTTCGAACCAGCGCATGAAGGCGAACCTAAAAGAGGTGATGCCGCTGCGGAGTGGTCACCGGAGCATCGTCGTGAGCTACCTTCTACGGCGGAAACTGCGCTGCTACGGCGAGAGAACGGTGCAAAGAGGGAGGGAGAGGGTGGAGAGGCTCTCGAGAACCGCCAGCTCACCTGGATGCTTATGGCCAGGTCGTAGAGTCAGAGCGAGGTCAGGTGTTTCCAGAATCGATAGTGATGGAGGCGGCCGACGACAGGAACGAGGGTTCGATTGGGGCTCTTGGGGTAATATCGGCTAACGCGAGTAGGGGCGAAAGAAGGAGGATATCTCGGCGGTTTCGGTGGTGGTCTCAGCTGAGCAAGGGGTGGCGCGGAACGGTGGGGCAGCACCAGCGGCCGGCGGCTAGGGTTACGGGGGTCTCTGCGCATGAACAATGTAGAGATGGAGAGAGAGGGAAAATAGGATAGGGAGAGCAAGGGCATCGTTGTGGCGGCCTTATCCTTGCGCCTACGGGCGGCGGGCGACGAGCATCTCAGTGTGGCTCGGCGAACGGTGCCGGGTGCGCTAGCGAGTTGCTTGTCATGGGAGAGGAAGACGACAGGAAGGATGTTCGAAGGGGTACTGGGACGGGGATGGGCTAGCTGGGCCGCGAGCTGCTGTGCACGAGCGGCAGGAAAAGAGAGGAGAGAGATGGGCCGGCTGGGCTACGGATGCTCTCTTTTTTTAGCAAAACCTTTTTTCCTATTTCAGATTCGTGTTTTCTCTTTTGTATCTTATTTCAAAATCTGTTTTGAAACATTTCAAAATACCAGAACTTTGTAAATATATTCAAATACTATAGGGACCCCTTATAACAATTTGGGTTCCAAATGGTTTGGTAGTTTTCAAAATAAAACCCTTTTGAATTGTTTTGAAATAGAGGGGGAAGAGTAGGGTTTCAGGTTTGCATATTATTTTCTTATTTGCATTTTTAAGAGATGATGCTCATGAATGCACAAACAAACCCTAATTAAAGATTAACTAAAACTGGGGTGTTACAACTCTATCACCCTTACGAGAATCTTGACCTGAGATTCCAAAGGTAGGAATAGAGAAGAAGGAGAATAGGGTCACTCTAAGGATAAGAGGGAAACACACTAAACAACACAGAGTATCTCATGGTCAACTCATGGATGGAGTGTTCAGAAACTACTCGAAGATGACATCATGAAACACATCAAGGTAACAGGGAAACAAAAGGAGAAGGTTTCAAGTTGTTAGATAGATTGTCTTCATAAGGATTGAGACCATGGAGCTTACAGAAGAGTTTAAGCTTCTGTAGAAGAAACATTTCAACAGAAAGAACAGAACCACAGACTTCGATAAAGAACCTCTACTAAACGGCTTAAGTAGAGATTTCAGGTTGTAGAGATAGGGATCAGCAAAACCAAGCTGTTGAACTACTTTTGAAACAGAAGGGTCAATCTTTCATTCAGCAGAAGGCCAAGACGGAAAGGTTGTTCTGTGGAGAGGACTCATAAGAGTCACAAGGAACACGTAGCAAGAGAAACTGATGATTACCAAAATCATAGTCGCTCTTAGAACATGTTTAAGAAATGAATGAAACTCTTTATTCGTCCGGGTCTATCAAAATCTTTGACAAAGATCATGATATCACTTTTACACCACCAAGATAAATAGTAAAGAAGATTCCTGATGACACGAGAAAAATAAAATTCATTCTCAGACCGAGAGACATTTAGCAACTCTACTTGAAATGTTCTACCCCGCGGGTTGGGCGGCGGTATGTGGGCACCCGAACCTGGTGGTTGTTGGTCCACATCGGTTTGAATGACCACGGCGCATTGGTAGCGTCCGTAGTTTGGACCGCTGCTGCCGCAGCTTTCGGATCCGGAACCGTAGGTCCCTTCATCCTACGAGGGATCGCATAGATCTGAGTTTTAGCAGCTGCTATGATATGACTCATCTATCGATCTTGACGTGCGTAGCACGCTGGGATGCAGATCCCACGAGGCGGGCCTAATCAATGGTAGTGGCACCCGCTTTGGGAGGCGGAGAGTGCCGGTCTGTCCCACCTGGAAGCAGAAGCTCCCGAACAGGATCTCGAGCTCGTCGCCTACGGGCTCGAAGTCCTTCATGATGGCTGGCGAGTGGGAGGTGAAGTCGAAAGCTCCGAAGATGACATGTCTCTCCGTCGCCGAAGAGTTGTAGATTGCTTTGGTTGGGACCATCATGATCAAACAATCGGCGCCCCCGTTTCCCACAGACGGCTCCAATTGACGAGGTTTAATATCGTCAATTCCCATTGTTATGAGCTTGGGTATTGGAGAAGATGGGGGTGCTGGAGATCGCGGAACGGTTAACAGATAAGCAACCAGGGGACACGAGATTTACCCAGGTTCAGGCCCCTGGAGGGAAAACCCTACTCATGCTTGTCTGCTCTTGATTACGGCAGAACCGAAAAGTACAGGGGTGCACAGATGCAATCTGGCGTGGAGGTGTGTATGCGGTGAGGTGAGAGAGATCCTCCTCGCCGTGCCCTCCTAGCCTTTATATAGAGATAGGCAGGTCCCGAGCACAGATCTAGTCGGTTACAAGTTTAGGGTGTGCCCCTTTGAATATTCTATCTGTTCTAGTCTTTCTCTCCAAGGATCCGAAGACGTCATGGGCTTGGGCCACCCGAAAATCTTCATGGGCCGCGTATATTCTCATGGGCCTTCCTTGGGTTGGACCAGGTATGCTAATGCCGTGTACCCGTAGGGTATAACCATGTCACTTGCTCCTTTGCTACTCCATTTTTTATCTCCAAGTTTGAGCACCCATTTTCAAATCCCTTTGGAGGCATTACTCCATGATATGTAACTCCTACCCTCATCCAATTTATTTTTGAGTTGATGCTTTACATTATGAGCAAATTTCTTCTTTGGGTGTCACCTCTCATGTATTACAAATGCATGTATTTGAAATTTTAGAGCTGAAATGATGCATAGTTTTGCTTTCTAGGCTCCCCATGAACAAGGGCAAGGGCATCTTTGGTTATAACTTGCTACATCTAATTATTTATTGGTTTGTGTTAAAGTGCTGCAAGGTTCCTTCCACCATGAGAAAGGGCAAGGGAATCTTTGGTGCTATGAATCCAAGGTCTAGAAGACCACTCCTAAGGTTTCCATCAACCTTGATGAAGCCCAACAGTGGGAGGAAGATATGCTTGAAAAAGAAGAAGACTTGGTCGTTCATACCACAAGATGGCCAGATGATGAGGTGCTAAAGGTCCTAGGCATACAGGATGACTTCCACCATTTTGCCACTAACACAAACTTGTTTGGGTTTGCAAGCCACCCTCGAAATACTTATGCTAAAATTAGTCATGAATTCCTTGCCACTTTTAGGTTTGTTCACCAAAATGAGAAGGTAGGCAAAAGAGGTAAGGGTATCGCAAGATCATTTAATGTGAGATCCATGATGAAAGACAAGATATATGTTATGTCTTTGGATGAATTTTTGCACTGCATTGCGTGTTCCTAATATTGGTAGTTGGGTAGAAATTCCTAGTGATATTGATGCTAGCCTTAGAGCCTTTTGGAAGATTAAGTGTAGATGTGCCATAGGAACATCATAGAGGCAAGCTTTCACATATTTAGTACCCCACACTTAGATATTTTGCATTGTTTCTTATTAGACGATTTCTCGCTAGAAATAATAATACTGCTCACACCGATCCCTCGATATATTTCTTGAAATGTTCTAAGGAAGGTAGAACTCCTGATTATAATTTGGGCGTAGTTCTTGCAAGAACTTTTTCATTTGATGTGTCACATAATATTAGCACACCCTTATTTGATGGAGCCATAGATACTCTAATTTATGATCTTAAGGATGAAAGAGGATTTAAAAATATTGACATTGAAATTAAGGAAACCCATCTCTTGAATATGGATATGTTGCATAACAGGGGCATATTGATATGGTGAGAAAATGTTATTTATATGTATCAATTTATGGTTAAGTGTGGATAGTTTGAGTCCATGATTCTTCCTCGTCTTGACTATTTTGACAAGCAATTGGACGAGTGGATAGTGCCAGAAGTGGAGGAGCCTTCATGAAGTGATACTCCCGCACCGCATTCGTACCCATCATGGGAGGGTGCTAGCTCACCAACTGAGCACTCCATGAGGGAAGGGTCCTCCTCACACTAGGGCAACAAGACCGTGCCCAAGGTGGATGCGACATGGGCACTGACGCCCTACTACGGTGATGGATCAAGTGGTTGGGGTCTATACCGGCACTACCTGGGATATTAGCTTTCACCCAAGCTTGGGGGGTAAGAGTTCCTTCCTTATTATTTAATTGTATATACCATGTTTGTTTGTTTAAGTTGTTTTAGTTTTAGTTTCATTTCCTAAAAATTGAAAACCACAAAAATATTTTAGTTTTTTATAAGCTTGTTAGATGGAGTTGCATAAATCTGCATGATGTTGTGCACTGTTTTATTTTTCATATTTTTTGTATAACTCCGATTAGGATGAAATTTCTAGTAAATTTACATTCCCCACATGAAAAAAATGGCAAAACAAATCTTGGGATGTTTAAGTGAGGCAAAACTAAGCTACATCGCTGCTGTAATTTGTTAACAAATTTTGATTGTCATCACTAAATGTGGCTAGTTGAACTTAAGAATGACCCCAATGAACATAATGATTTTATATGTATTGCGATCACCATGAAAAATCATTTTCACACTCTTTGATAAGATTTAATCGATGAAAATCTTGCAGTACATTTGATTAAACTGTTAAAAATGAAGTCCTGAATGAACCAAGTTATACTCTTTTGACTCAATCCTATATGTGAGTGTATTGTGCAGTTCAAGTTGGGGGAGGAAGAACAACAATGATGAATTGGCATGTATGAATTGATAAAAGATGTATGATACCTTTGTTATATTTATGTGTGCAATTTAACAATAGCAAGTTCTTGTGCATGGCTTCATTAATACTTAGGGAAGTAGTAATGGACGTTCATTTTGCATGTGTTCTTTTCAATATACAATGATGCAAATGAGATGCTATTGAGTAACATTGTTTAGCTTTAGTTGAAAGATAGTATTTCTAAACAAAGGTATATGCATCCCATTATGCTATTATTGTGAATGTGGCACATATTCAATGATGAATATCTATATTCCTATGTGTATCTGAAATACAAGGGTTGATGTTCGTATGACAGTCTAGTCTTTCAAATGTTGAATCTCATTATAGAGACATATATAAGTTAGCTGATAGTATCTTTAGTTTATAACTCATCCTTATTGCTAGACTTTAAACCAATAAACCCAATGATCTGGCTATTACAATATGGTTTTTAAACATGAATTGTAAAACAAATAAAAAATGAAATGATAAATGGTATGAATCTTCTGCAAATATGAAGTGAAAAAAAAAGATAAAATGATGCAAATTTACATTTATATTAAAGGGAAGAAAAAATCCTTGCCGCTCATCTTACATTCTAAGCTTATAAGCATGTGGCTATCCTACTTCCTTTATGTCTTAAGGTTGCCCACTAAAGATAATAGCTACTTACTCATGTATGAATCTTCTATGAGTGTTTAAATGTTGAAAGACTGGAAGGGTATAGCATCACCTAAGTATTTAGTTTGCAATGCAAACATGGTGAACTATAAGTCAAACAACTAAAAGAATCAAAGGTCTGAAAACCTTTCTCATGATTCAATCAAAAGCTACATGATAACTTTGTTCATTACCACAACCAATTGATCTTGCCTAAACAATGTTGCCATATATCATATTCCTTGCACCATAAATAAACATTTGGACACCAATAGAATGAACATCAACTAATACTTTGCTATTCATTAGTAGAGCCATGTTCTGAATACTTGTTTTTATTAAACTATCATGCATGCATAGAGGGAAGTTCTTGTCAAAGTATTTTATCGCTTCTACACTGTATTTGATTTTTTTGAGGATAAAAAACAAGCTAATCTTGGTGGAGATGATACATCTCAAATGTATCTACTTTTCCAAGTACTTTGCTCAAAGATTTTCTCCTGAATCTTACCATAGTTGAATAAACTGCTGAATCTAACGCTATTTTTAGCAAAAGTCTTCTTTGTGGCTGTTTTCGCAGGAAATAAAATCGGATAAAAATACCACGCGAGTTTTTCATCGGAACAAAGAGCCTGGGGCTTTGGAATCAATCAATTAGAGCCTAGAATCCTGAAAGAGACATGGTTGCACATGCACCCTACTGGTTGCACCACCAAGGCCATTTCAACCTGGAGCATCATCTCGCCTCCTCCTTTCGCATACCCCCCTTGTATACATAAAAACCTAGGTATCCATAGGCACGAAGATTTTTTTTGAAACCAAGCACTACCACATCTAAGATCTTCTTTTCAGTTGTTAGATTGGTCCTGCTCTCCACTCCGGTGAGTGGGATTTCGTCGCCTCCTTCATCACCATCATCACTAACATCATCCCCAACTACCATGTTCTCACTCTCCATCATTATGTGTGAGTAGTTCTCTGTAGGCATGTGCGGTGTATGGGGATTGGATGGATTGATCATGCAATCATCCATATGTATAGAAATTTTGGGTATTTATCTTGAGGATATTCTTGTATGAGTGTTGATGCACCTTTGCTATGTTTAATGCTTGTTACTAAGTCCTGAGTGACATGATTTCAGTACTAAACTTTTATTTCCCCATCATATATTTGAGTTTGGTATCCATCTGCAAGGTGTATTGCATATGATTATGTTGAACCTGCAAAACCTAAAGTGATAGTTAGGGAAAAGAAGGGGATTATATGATAGTTTGAGGACATTGTGTGTTCATGGACTGCTAATGCATCATTCCCGAAAATTCTAAAGGATAGACCTTAATTACCTATTGTTCCAAGTTGGCCCCGGTGAAATGGGCATGTAGGACAATAGATGTTATGGAAATTATCTTGGTTAGTATGCATAACAATGTTCCGAACACATACCTACACAAAACTGAATTAGAGATGAATGCTATGTTATTTGGATTATATTACATGATCAATATCATTCATGCAACACCCTACTATCACCTCATTCCTATGCTTTTAGCCACTGGAAGTTACAAGCTAGTACTTCTAGTGAAAACTGGAGATCTCTACTATTGTTTACTATTTGTTTTACTATTTTGATTCAGCTTCTATAATCACCACTTGCTTCTTGAGTATATTTATACACAGGTGTGATTGAGAGTGACATCTAAATTGCTAAAGTCTTATTGATATTCTTGTGTTCCCCTTGATTCGAACTATAAATTTGGGTAATACTTCCTATCAAAGATTTTAGCGATCCCCTATACTTGTGGGCATCAGTTGCGGTTGGCTTCGCCAATAAGGACAACCGCAGGGGAGATAACCACAAAAACGGATATTGAAATAATCGGGATGAAGCAGGAACCGGTAGAACAACCCAACAGTATCAGCCAAGGGCTCCTCAGGAAGTCCGCTATCACCTATGCAGATGCTTGGAGGCCATGCCACATGCATTATTACATTGATCCAGAAGGACGAAAATGTTCGAATCACCTTATGAAGGATTGTCACACCTTTCTCGGACTCCAAGGAGCGTGCAACACCTAGGTAGCCAAAGCAATGAGCCAGGGGGTACATTAATGCACTAGGAACATTAGCACTTAACGCACCACCGCCACCTCCAGGGCTACCTCTGGTGGTTGCAGCGATCCAGTAGCAAGCCGCGGAAAACAGGACCTAGAACAATGACTACCTGAGGTCCAGGGGTATGATGCACATGATCTAGATTGGGCGTCCATCCAACAAGATCCAAAAGCTGATCACCCGACAGGTCAATTTGGTAGTTAGGGCACCTCCACCTACACCCGAATACCTCCACTGGTCCGAGCAAGAGATCACCTTTAGTAGAGCCGGTCACCCACCCTAGGTCCCATGACTGGGTCATTCAGAATTGATAGTGGAGGCTCAAATCGGTGGATTCAACATGACAAGGTATTTATGGATGCGAGAAGCGGCATCAACCTCATCTATGCTAAAAAACTGCGTGCAATGAGCTTCTCCTTGACCAACCTAGCTCCAATAGATACTTCCTTCCACGGCATAGTCCTAGGGAAAGCCAAAATTACCCTTCGGAAAATCTTTCTTGATGTTGTTTTCGGATCATGCGACAATTTCAGGTGCGAGAAGATTGAGTTCAAAATCATGGACTAGCCATCACAATATCACACCATTCTTGGGAGACCCGCATTTGCGCGGTTCTTGGTGGTTCCACACTATGCATATCTTATGATGAAAATATTGGGACCCAATGGGATAATAGGCGTTAGAGAAAACTTCGCTCACTCGGACAACTGTGGCCGCGAGTTCAACAAAATCTCTGAGTCCTTTGGCATGGAATAGGAGTTCGGCCAGCTCAAGATCTCCACTGATCATGGCGTTTTGCCGGAAGCAAAAAGGTCCTTAGCTAACCAATCCTTCGACTCCACCAAAGATACGTGAGAAGCCTAGGTCCACCCCATTGACCCAAAGAAAAAAACCTTTATGGATTCCAACCTTGGTCCCGCATAGGAAAGAACGCTCGTCGAGTTCCTTCGTAAACGCTGGAAAATTTCCACATGGGTCCCACCGAACATACCAGGAATTCCTAGGGAACTCGCCGAGCACGCACTCAACATATATCCCGACGCAATTCTAGTCAAGCATTCACTTCGTTGCTTTGCAGAGTAAAAACGCAAGGTCATTGGAAAAGAGCTCCATTGCGTCCTCGATGCCAAGTTCATCTGAGATATCAAAAGGGAAACTTGGGTCGCTAACCCAGTGTGTGTCGTAAAGAAAAACATGGATGTGCTCCGCATGTGTATCGACTTCACCGCATTAAACAAGCATTGTCCAAAGGATTGCTTCCCGCTCCCGCGAATCAATCAAATCATCACAAGTGGATGATATCGTCTTTCCTTCTTGGATGCATATTCAGGATACAATCAAATCAGGACGAAAGTCAAAGACCAGGATAAAACAACATTTGTCACACCCTATGATGTATTCTGCTACGAGACAATGCATGTCGGGTTAAAGAACATGGGCGCCACGTACCATCAGATGATGCAAAACTTCCTCGGAGACCAAATTGGCAGAAATGTCCAAGTCTACATTGACGACATCATAATCACGACAAGGCAAGATTTGACCTTTATTGATGAACTCCACAAGACATTTGATAATCTCGACAAGTATTGCATCAAGATCAACCCGACAAAGTGATCCTTTGGAGTCCCTACGAGGCAACTCCCCGGGTACCTTGTGTCGGCTAAGGGAATCGACGAAAACCTGAAAAGATACAGGTGATCATGACAATGAATAAGCCGACGAATTTATGAGGCATCTAGCAGCTAGCTGGCGCGTGGCGGAACTAAATTGATTCATTGCTCTATTGGGAAAAAAGAATTTCCATTTTATGTGCTACTGAAGAAATCGGACACTTTCAAGTGGACCGATGAATCCCAACGAGCCTTTGAAAATATCAAGCATTGCTGAGGTTACCCCTCGTCAGGGCCTAGATCTTCTTTCTTTGCTACTGACTCGTCTATAGGGCTTAAGCGTGTTCTTGGACTCGCTGATGCAGGAGGAAGGCAGGGAAGTGGCCCCTGGTGTAGCCCGATAAGTGGTGGCCCGGGTTCACCACCACTTCTCTATATTTGATGATCAAGTGATCTTCAAGCCCCCGGCCTCGGCCAGAGTCTCCATGCTTCTCAGGAGGCCATGGAGGCGGTTGTTGCCAAGGTGGTTGGGTGTATTTGTCGCGAACCGGTGGTCTGAATTTGCTTCTTCTTTTACTTATTCTTTATATTCAAGCATAAAGGAAGAGTGGTGAGCTTTGCTACCTTGTAGTCTTTTATTTTTTCCGATAAATTGGTTGTACTGTACTTTACTAAATTCTTTCGGCATGTCTCTTAGCCAGTCGCTGATATCTAAGCGTACCTCGTTTCCCCATGTCTTTCCGAGGGATCGGTTAGCTTTACTACACCAGTAGTAGGACTAAGAGCTGGGCTCAGTAGTACCGACTATGGTGTGCATCCCCGTTGAGCGACCACTCCACCTTTCGGTCGAGGATGCCCCAACATTGAGGACCCCGGGCAGGTCCCAGGAGACCGCTAAAGGAGGCGCCCCTTCCTAGGGTGCCCTTTGTACGGTTAGGAACACGCAAAGACTAACAGGTTAAGGCAGGCGGTGCATCAGAACCGTTCTTGTGCTTACAAAAAAGATATTTCAATTCAAGTACACATGATAATTATCTTTGGGACGAGCCCTTAGGTTGTGCCTAGCATTCAAGATGATGCAACTCGGGTCTGTATGTCTAGGTTCCGGATTCAGTCTTGGTCTGGTCCAAGGGAGGTGCCACACCCGGAGTAGTGCTTGATCCCAGGGCCGCCCATTTGACCTAATAGTTCAGGTAGACAGCCTGCCCCATCGCCTTACAGTGGCCAACGCGAGACTGCTCCGATGATGAGTTTCCTCAAACATGTACCTCCACGCATACCAAGGCCACGCGTCAGGCGAGGCCTTCCTCCGTAGAACACGCAACCTGTGTTCACACCCATCTTCTGGTTTCTTGGAGAAGTCTGGGGGTGTCTTTCTCGGCCGTCCTCGCCTACCCGGGCTTCACCCCAGGGTAGGCCTCTTGGTGGAGCCTAGGTCACATTCCCCTCTGTCTCTCCCTCCATGCGACGGACATCTCTTCTTCTTCAATTCTCACAGAGATCCGCCAGGTCGAGCAGCCCCGACACCATATCTATGCCCCTGACTCGTATTTCCCTCCGAAGGACGCATAACACGTCCCCTGCTAGAAGGCCCTCATAATGAGCACTAGTGACGCATCATGAATGGTGTCAATGGTTGGGCTAAAGTGACGGAGGTAGTCTCGAAGGTGCTCTCCTGACCATTGATGAAGCTCATTCAGATCAATGATGCGGCCAGGTCTAGGCCGCCACCTTGGAAGCCGCATCCCGCTCTAGGGGTATGTACTAGAGTAGGGTACGGGGAGACCCAAGGGAACGCTGCATTGTGGGCTAGGGGTGTCGGCGGAGTGCAGCCGCGCCTCCTTATGCAATCCTACTTCCCCCGATGGAGCTATAGAAAGCCACGAACCATGATTCTCCAATCGATCCCCCAAGCGAGTCTCCTTCTCGCCGGGGGCTGACGGGAACCCTGCCTTGCTCACCATGCCGAAGCATGAACACTTAACTAGTGTCAAGTTTGTCGATGCGGATCATAGTTGATGTGCCCCTACCTAGCGCGCCATATGCCGTATCTTGAATTTTGACACCAGGGACACAACATCCGGCGATCTAGAGAAACGCACACACACATAGAGGGACAGGATTTTTTATCCAGGTTCAGGTCCTCGATGTGAGGATTCCTACGTCCTGCAACTATCGACTATTTGGTACATGATCATAATCACAAGGTGAAAGGAAATTTATTGTCATAATCACTTTTGGTGTTCGTTAACAACAAGTTGATCATTTTACAGTTTGTCACTGTCCACAGGTTGGTATTATGATAAGTGAAAAGTACCCTCACACTTTGGAAAGATTCCTGCTAAGTGTGACACAATTCTGGAAATTCCAGACCGGAGTCTCCGGTATGCCTAGACCGGAGTCTCCGGTGTGGTCTGGAGTTTCCGGATATGTCCCCGGGGGAGGCTTCAAAATCATGGTTGTGACATTCTATATAGGGGTACGGAGCAAGGTCCGGAGGCTTCTCCAGAATCTCCAGTCTTTGCTCAGACCGGAGTCTCCGGTGCTAGAGGACCGGAGTCTTCGGTGCTAGAGGACCGGAGTCTCCGGCCAAGTTGGGTCGTGCCTGGCCCGGGTCATTCAGATGGGTAGTCCGGAGGCTTGTCTGGGGATAGGCCGAAATCTCCGGTGTAGACCGGAGTCTCCGGTGTACAGACCGGAGTCTTCGGTCTGGTTCTTCTCCAACGGTCAGAAAACGGTTCGTGGAGGGGGCTGCCTATAAATAGGGACCCTTATCCCCTTCCTCCAGTTGCTCGAGCTGCTCAAGAACACAAACTCCATTAGAGCCACCAAATCTACAAGATCTCTCCATCCCACCATCCAAAGTCATTAATCTTTGGAGAATCGAAGGAGGATACCTTGATCTACAGCTTCACCAAGAGAGATCTTCATTTCCCCCTCATTCACTTGAGGGCCCCCAAGATCTAGTGTTTCTTTGGAAACCCTAACTTTGATTTGGTTCTTACAAGCTTGTCTTTGATTGTTTTGACAGCTTGCTTGTATTTGGGAGCCTCTAATTAAGTTGTGGATGTGTGCCCCGAACTTGTTGTAAAGGTGCCGGCTTCCACCTTGAAGGTTGCCGATATAGTGGAAGGTGAATCGATCCCCTTGGGGTGAGGTTCATCGGAGAAAAGGGAGGCCTCTCGTGGCGTTGGTGGTTTGAAACCACCCCCTCTCCAAACGTAGACGTACCTCCCCTCAAAAGGAAGGAACTACGGGAAACAAATCCTTGTGTCTCCGCATCCACCACTTTGGTTACTTTTATCCTTTACTGCACTTTACTTACTTGTTCTTTCTTAGTGTTGTGATAGTTGTTGCTTGGTTGACATATAGGTAAATTCACCTTAGTTGCATAATCTAGAGAATTTACCTTTCTTGTCAAACTCTAAATTGAAAAAGAATAAAATTTGAAGTAGCACCTATTCACCCCCCCCCCCCCTCTATGTGCCCATACGATCCTTTCAATTGGTATCAGAGCCTCGGCTCATTATTCGGGCTTTACTGCCTAAGAGAATATGGGTAGCCACGATGGGGAAGGTGGTGGTGAGCACACCACGGTGACCATGGAAGATCTCAAAAACTTGGAAACAAGGTTGAGATCTTCCTTTGTCAACGAAGTCATGAAAATGCTTGAGAAACTTCTTAAAGACAAAGATGGCTCATCATCCCCCTCTCCCCAAGAGGAGCCTCCATCCGTTTTACCTAAAGGAAATGCTCCGGTATCCCCCGAGGGTATGATGGTGGGGGGCAAACAAGACAACACTAATTCCCCGAGGGTATGATGGTGGGGGGGCAAACAAGACAACACTAATTCCTCCACACAAAATGATGGTGGGAAGGGTGAGCACCGTGATTCATGGTACTCTCCCTACCCTCTAATCCCTCACCCTCATGTATACAATAGAGGTTACCCACCTAAGATTGAATAATCTACTACTTTTGCTCAATGGCAATCTCTAATGAAAAATCATGTGCGCATCTCTTGCATTGAACTATGGAACATCATCGAAAATGGACTCTTTATTAGGGATCCAAACAACTTTACAAGAAGAGAAGTTGTCAATAGTCACTCAATGCCACTGCCTTGCACATGATTCAACAAGGATTGGGTACAAAGGATTACCCACACCTTGAGCACCTCAGCATTTCCAAGGAAGCTTGGGATGCACTCACGGTGTTGTTTGTTGGGAATGAGAGGATGAGGAGGAACCGATATGATGCACTAAGCAATGAAGCCGAAGGCTTCTACATGATGGAAGGTGAAAATCATGAAGACATGTACCGTAGGCTCAAGACCACTGCCACCGCTTTCAGAAATGTGGGTGCCTCACATGTGGATGATGCTTGGATAAAAAGGAAATATGTGAGTGCACTCATGCCCTTTGAGCCCACCGACTTGAAGAGCCTACAAGGAAAACACAACTACCATCTCATGACCTCCAATGAAGTTATGCAAGAGATGGCATCGTTTAAGGTTGCCGCCAAGAATGCCAAAGATGCCCGTGCTCGTGCCCTTGGTATGAGCAATGTTGTCAACATTGCTTTGAAGGCCCAATTTGTGGGACATGGAGATGAAGATGATAGTGATGAAGTTCTCTCCATGGACCACCCCGATGATTTCAAGATTGCTCATAGTCAATATATGGCCTTCTATGCAAAGAACTTTTGGAAGAACCCCGCCAAGTCCAAGATGGAAATACAACAAAGAAGCAACCCAGATGGGAAAAGAGAAAACACCACTAGATTGAGAACTTGCTTCAACTGTGGTGACCGTTATCACTTTGTGGCGAGTTGCCCCTATGAGAAGAGAGAAGATCATGGGGGTAAGCTCGTGTTGAGGAAAACTCCCAAAGCACCTTACAAGAAACCATTCATCAAGAAGAATCCCATCAACAAGAAGTCAGGAGAAATTGTCTTGATCACTCATGAAGAATACTCCTCCGACAATGAAGATGATGAAGATGAGGAAGAGGAAACGTCTAGTGGTGTGGCTGCTCTAGCCACTACTTCTACTTCCACATTCTCACTCTTCGATTCTCCAAATGAGAACACTCCCATCAAGAACGTCATTTGCCTTATGGCAAGGGGAACGGGGGTATCCTCATCATCTCACTCGAATCCCTTAGTTAATGATGAAAGTGATGATGAGATGTCTCTTGATGTCAAAAGGGAATTAATTGCTTTCGATGAGTTTGTGACTAACTTAAAAGTGGAGGCCAAGATACATTTTGGGAACATCTTAGATCAAATTTCACACACACAAGAGCTTATAGATGTAAGATGTAAACTTGGGCATGAACACATGATTGGGCTAGAGGCCTTAAACAATGCTCTAGAAGAAGAACAAGAGACTAGGATGTCCCTTGAACTAAAACTTGAAGGGATTGATGAGGCCAATGACATTATTGTTAATAAACTCATCAAAGAACGTGATCATGCTATTGCTAAATGCAAAAGAGCTAAAAAGGACAAGATTGAGATTGGTGTGGTTCATGAAAAACTTGCCGAGGACTTTAGGTTGCTTGACAAGGCTCACAAGGCCTTGGAAAGTGAACTCTTGTTACTCACAAAGTCCCATGAAATTCTTAAAACTCAATTGGCCAATATTCCTTCACCTAGTAACTTCATTCCATCTAGTAGTACAACTATTCTTGAAGAAAATGCTAGGTTGAAGGGGGAGCTAGCCAAGGCCACATTTCCATAAGGTAACAAGTCCATTGATGATCTCTTGAGTAAGCAAAGGCCTAGTGGTGAAAAAGGGGGCATTGGTTTTGTATCCAAGGCCAAGAAGAAGAACCACAAGAAGGCCAAGCCCGCACAAGAGAAGAACAAGGCCATTGTGGATAGTAAGACCACAAGTGGTAAAACTATGTCTCATAATGATTTTGCGGGAAGTGCTAACCATCACTATGTTCTAATGTGTGATTATTATGGTGATGTGTATGCATAATATGTTGGCCCATATGATGGTTATATTGCTTGATCTATTTGGGTCCCCAAGACCCTTGTTGCTAACAAAAGAGGACCCATTGAAAAATGGGTACCTAAAAACTAGCTTGATCTTTTGTAGACTTATGCTTCTGGAGGGTCAAAGTGGGTGCTTGATAGTGGTTGCACAAGTCATATGACCGGAAGCTCATCTATAGTTAAGGACTTAAAGCCAAATGATGATCAAATCATCGTGACATATGCCGACAAGTCAAAGTCTAAGGTAATGGGTTTCGGCAAGGTTGTGGTTGCTCACGACATTACACTCGTGAATGTCATGCTTGTTGAAACCCTTGGTTACAATTTACTTTCAGTATGTTCTCTTGGAAAGATGGGATTTTCCGTCTTTATTGATAATGATATTGTGGTCCTCATGAGGAGAAAGTCTCTCAAGGTCGCCTTCATTGGTTATGTCGAACACGACTTGTATGTGGTGGATTTTCCGGTGCAAACCACTACAAGTGCGATGTGCTTATTCGTAAAGGCCGATGTGGGTTGGTTATGGCATCGCCGACTAGCCCATGTCAATATGAGAACTTTGCAAAGTATCCATAAGGAGGGCCATATTGTTGGACTAAAAGAAAATGTTTCCTTTGCCAAAGATCGTGTTTGCAGGGCGTGTGTTCTAGGAAAAATGCATGATGCTCCCCACAAGCCAAAGAACCGCAGCAAGTCTACCAAGATCTTGGAGCTCCTTCATGTGGATCTCTTTGGTCCTACATCTCATGCAAGTCTTGGTGGGAAGAAATATTGTTTGGTGATTGTTGATGACTTTTCAAGATACTCCTGGGTATATTTCTTCAAGTTGAAGAGTGATACCCAAAATAACTTCATTGACCTCATCAACATGGTTCAACATCAATACAATATTCCCGTGTTGATTATAAGAAGTGAAAATGGCACCGAGTTCAAGAACTACACCTTGAATGATTTCCTTAGTGATGAGGGGATAAAACACCAATATTCCGCTGCATATACCCCTCAACAAAATGGTGTGGCCGATAGGAAGAATCGGACTCTTATTGAGATGGCTAGGACCATGTTGGCGGAGTTTAAATCTCCATACAAATTTTGGGCTGAAGCCATCTCCACCGCTTGCCATGAATCAAACCGGCTCTACCTTCGCAAAGAAATCAACAAGACTCCATATGAAATACTTACCGGTAACAAGACCAACATATCTTACTTCCGGGTGTTCGGTTGTAAGTGTTTCTATCTCATAAAAGGTGTTCGTTTGTCCAAATTTGAGTCTAAAGCATTAGAGGGTATTTTTGTTGGCTATGGTCTCGAATCTCACATTTATAGAATCTATGATAAGCTCTCCGGAGCCGTCATAGAATCTTGTAGCGTGACCTTCGAAGAATATGATGGTCCCCAAGGGGGGTCGTGTTGATGCTTGTGATGCAGATGATGAAATGCCTCAGGATGCCATAGGAAGAATGGGTGTGGGATATATCTGCCCCGTTGAGGAACCCCTTATGGCGGATCGAGAAGAACTATGCTCCACTCAAGTGGAGCCCTCATCTTCACAACCTCAACATGCTCCATCCACCGAGGAGGGAAATGACTCAAGCCAAATACAAGATGTGGACCCTCAACATGTTGATCATAGTGACGACTCCAGTCCAGAGGATCTTGATTCATTCTCCAGGATGTCAAGTGGTTCCAAATCAATTGTTCAAGGAAGATCCGTACAAACTTCCTTGAGACAAGCTCAAATCGATGCTAGAAGAGTGCTTGATCAAGACCAAGGTCAATATTTGCCTCTTAGTGAAGATAATGATACCGGTGATGATCAAGGTCAAGTTGATGGTAAAGACGAGGACCAAAATGATGAAGAGGGTCCCCCAAGAAACAACTTGGAGATCCACGCTCGTCGTGAAGCTAGAAAGGAGAGAATGTTGGAATTGAGAGACCACTCTCTACAAAATGTGGTCGGTGACCTAAGGAAAGGCATTTCCACAAGAGCACAATTGAATAGGTTCAGTGAACACCAACCAAACATCTCCATGATTGAACCAAAGCAAGTGTGGGAAGCTCTTAAATATTCGGATTGGTTGGAAGGTATGCACAAAGAGCTCAACAACTTTGAGAGAAACAAAGTATGGAAGTTAGTTGAGAAGCCAAAGGATCGCCGCAATGTTATTGGCAAGAAGTGGATATTCAAGAACATGCAAGATGAGCATGGAATTATAGTAAGGAACAAGGCAAGATTGGTTGCACAAGGGTTCTCTGAAATTGAAGGCATTGATTATGGAGAGACATATGCACCCGTGGCTCGCCTTGAGTCCATTTGTATCCTTCTTGCTTATGCGGCACATCACAACTTTAAATTGCAACAAATGGATGTAGAAAGTGCATTTCTTAATGGTCCAATAAATGAGTTGGTATATGTAAAGCAACCCCCGAGATTTGAGGATCCCAACTTCCCAAACCATGTCTACAAACTTGATAAGGCGCTCTATGGGATCAAGCAAGCCCCACGCATGTGGTATGAGCACCTTAGAGAGTTGTTGTTTGACCGTGGATTTGAGGTTGGGAAAATCGATACCACTCTTTTTTACTAAGAAGGTCAATGGGAAGATTTTTGTATGCCAAATATATGTTGATGATATTATCTTTGGCTCGTCTAACAAAGCTTTTAATGATGAATTACCAAAGCTTATGACTGGTAGGTTCCGGAGGTCTATGATGGGGGAGTTGAGAGTATTTCTTGGTTTTGAGATCAAGCAAGTTAGAGGAGGGACATTCTTCAACCAAGCCAAGTATAATCAAGATATGCTCAAGAGATTCAATATGCAAGATCTAAATGGAGCTCCTACTCCCATGGCTAAAAAGACTCATCTAGAACAAAATCCAAATGGTAAAGATATGGATCAAAAGGTATACCGGTCCATGATTGGTTCTTCGATTTACCTTTGTGCATCTAGACCCGATATTGTGTTGAGTGTAGGTGTGTGTGCAAGATATCAAGTAGCTCCTAAAGAAAGCCATTTAATGGCGGTCAAGAGAATCTTTCGATATTTAGTTCATACCCCATTTTATGGTATTTGGTATCCTCGAGGGTCAACATTTCCTCTGTGTGGATACACGGACTCGGATTGGGCTGGTGATAAGGATGATAGAAAATCAACATCCGGGGCTTGCCAATTCCTTGGTAGGTCCTTGGTATGTTGGTCGTCTAAGAAGCAAAATTACATATCTCTCTCCACCGCCGAAGCCGAGTATGTGGCAGCTGCTAGTGCTTTCACCCAATTACTATGGATGAGGCAAACTTTAAAGGAATACGGTGTCCATTGTGACAAAGTGCATCTTCTATCTGACAATGAAAGTGCTATCAAGATTGCCTACAACCCGGTGGATCACACAAGGACAAAGCATATTGAGATTCACCATCACTTCATTAGAGATCATGTTGCTAGAGGTGATATTGATCTATCATATGTGTCAACCAAAGACCAACTTGCCGACATCTCCACGAAGCCACTTGATGAAGCAAGGTTTTGCTATTTGAGGAATGAACTAAATATCATTGATTCAAGGAGCTTGACTTGACTATCTTACATTCTCACCTATGACTTGACCCTTATTTGGTTTAGGTGTAGGCATGGATATAGGGGGAGTGCGGTCCTAATTGATTGGACTATCGCTCCCCACATTATGCCCAAAGCAATCAAAACCGTTCCTCTTAATATCATTTTGTGATATGTGAGCTTAAATGACGAGTTTCGGTAATGGACCCAAGATATATCTTCGTGGTGCCAAGCCGAGTATACTCAAATATGGTGGCCTATGCCACTGCCCTCTCAGACTAGAGAGGTTGGCGCTTACTCATGTTTGGCATTTGCTTGATTTTAGTCTCTTGGAGCTTTTCTGAATGTTTTGTGAATTCCTATGGCTCTTATTGGTTCTTCACAGTTTGATGTCTCAACCCAAGCCTTTTCCCTATCTTAAACCTATCTATCTCTCATATATGTCCCCAAACACCTATCCTGGAGTTTTTGGTCGAGGAGGGCCAGAGTCTCCGATGCACATGCATCGGAGTCTCGGTTTAGACCGGAGTCTCCGGTGTAGACACGCTGTTTTCATGAAGGATGTGTATGGTGTGCTCACCAAATCACATGTCTGCCCTCAGAAGTACATGAGTGTTGAGCAGATGCGCCTCAGCCCCTACTTCAATGATGCTTTGTGGATCTGTGAGAAGCTGGGACTGT
The DNA here is from genome assembly GCA_916181665.1 of Avena sativa. Lineage (NCBI taxonomy): Eukaryota > Viridiplantae > Streptophyta > Magnoliopsida > Poales > Poaceae > Avena > Avena sativa. The sequence continues at coordinate 203,714,870 of OV702281.1, read as the reverse complement.
TTAACTTGATGGAGCTTCGTGAAGACCATAGTGTTTGGTTCTGATCAAGACAGGACCATGACTTGGATGTCTGGCACCACTCGCTGCATATCTACATTCCATGACTTTGCCAACGTCACCTTTGAGACCTTTCATGGCGTATCCACTCCCATTGGGCTGCGTATGCACTCTGCGGCTCTGGGTGAGAAAAATATGAAGCTTGCACCTCTGTATGGCAACGAGGGTGTTGTAGGGGGGGTCCAAGGGACTCAAGACTCTCTACAACCTAATGTTGAGGATATTCTGTCATACCATCGCACCAAGTGCTGGGAATGACGATGCTATTAGAGGTGGGCTAGTCAACCTTCTTTACCACAACCACCGGACCTACAATGATGGACCAGAGGCAGATGTTGAACCTATTGATGTGATGGTTTTATTTTTGAGGAGATGTTCCATGCTATTCTTTAGAAGAAGTCTCCTCCATATGCACCTTTGGTTATAAGGCTCATCAACTCCAAGGAGCATAATTCTCCAATTGGCATAGCACCGCATCTCACTGAGGACACTTTGGTCTCACTGCAGCAAAAGGGGCGTATGGGGCCTGCTCCTAGGCGTCGCTATGGCGATGATGATGAGGAGATTGAGACTGATAGGGCACCCTCTCCACCTAGAGTTTGGAGGAAGAATGCCTCCAATGCACCTATGCCTTCCATGACTAGGGACTATGTTCATGAGAGGATCAAGAAGGCCACTTTCTGGGAAAGGACTCTGTGTTGCATGAATGTTGACATCCACAAGCAGCAGCATGTCTCCTACCAAAGCAACCGGTGTATTGAGAATCTCCTGAAGGAAATCAAGGCACAGGGCGAAGCGGATGATAAGGAAGGAGAGGGCGAGTACAATGATGAGCATGGTGCTCATGAGTCTACGGAGTCTGATCACACTCTCTCCTTTGGGGCATGGAATGCCCAGCAGGACAATCTTGTTGACTAGAAGACATTCTCCGATATCATCTCTGGATACGGGTACCAGGGTACCTCCTCTTATCGCCCTCACGGCAAATGGCCTGCAGTCCCTGATGATGATGATGATGATGATGATGATGATGATGACTTTGTTGAGGATGAGGATGAGGATGCCGAGGATGACGATGACTACTGAGTTGTTGGGGTGCTAGCTTAGGTCTTTTCCCTTTGTCGGTGTTTCGATGCCAAAGGGGGAGAAGACAGACATCGATTTGCATGGGTTTGGGCTTTGGGCTTTGGATTTGCTATTATCTGCTTTCATTTGCCATATTCAAACTTTGAACTTCATGTGTGTTATTTGCCGTTTTATGTGTGTGACTATGTGCTTGTGCACTATCTATTGTAACTCATATGAGATCTATGTGTGCTATCATTGATACTATATACCTTGCATGATTTACTTATTTACCTTATTGCACATGGTCAGGGGAGCCCCATATAATTTATTACATGCAAAATCACTTGTTTTCATCGAACACCAAAAAGGGGGAGATTGAAAGGTCATTTATTGTCATAATCACTTTTGGTGTTCGTTAACAACAAGTAGATCATTTTACAGGTTGTCACTGTCCACAGGTTGGTATTATGATAAGTGAAAAGTACCCTCACACTTTGGAAAGATTCCTACTAAGTGTGACACAGTTCTGGAAATTCTATACCGGAGTCTCCGGTGTGGTCCGGAGTTTCTGGATGTGTCCCCGGTGGAGGCTTCAGAATCATGGCTGGGACATTCTGTATAGGGGTGCGGATCAAGGTCCGGAGGATTGTCCGGAATCTCCGGTCTTGGCTCAGACCGGAGTCTCCGGTGCTGGAGGACCGGAGTCTCCGGCCAAGTTGGGTCATGCCTGGCCCGGGTCATTCAGATGGGTGGTCCGGAGGCTAGTCCTTAGATAGGCCGGAATCTCTGGTGTAGACCGGAATCTCCGGTGTATAGACCAAAGTCTCCGGTCTGGTTCTTCTTCAACGGTCAGAAAATGGTTCGTGGAGGGGGCTGCCTGTAAATAGGGACCCTTATCCCCTTCCTCCAGTTGCTCGAGCTGATCAAGAACACAAACTCCATTAGAGCCACCAAATCTACAAGAGATCTCCATCCAACCATCCAAATTCATTGATCTTTGGAGAATCGAAGGAGGAGGCCTTGATCTACAGCTTCACCAAGGGAGATCTTCATTTCCCCCTCATTCACTTGAGGGCCCCCAAGATCTAGTGTTTCTTTGGAAACCCTAACTTTGATTTGGTTCTTACAAGCTTGTCTTTGATTGTTTTGACAGCTTGCTTGTATTTGGGGCCTCTAATTAAGTTGTGGATGTGTGCCCCGAACTTGTTGTAAAGGTGCCGTCCTCCACCTTGAAGGTTGCCGATATAGTGGAAGGTGAATCGATCCCCTTGGGGTGAGGTTCATCGGAGAACAAGGGAGGCCTCTCGTGGCGTTGGTGGTTTGAAACCACCCCCTCTGCAAACGTATATGTACTTACCCTCAAAAGGAAGGAACTACGGGAAACAAATCCTTGTGTCTCCGCGTCCACCACTTTGGTTACTTCTATCCTTTACCGCACTTTACTTACTTGTTCTTGCTTAGTGTTGTGATAGTTGTTGCTTGGTGGACATATAGGTAAATTCACCTTAGTTGCATAATCTAGAGAATTTACCATTCTTGTAAAACCCTAAAATGAAAAATAAGAAAATTTGAAGTAGCACCTATTCACCCTCCCTCTAGGTGCCCATACAATCCTTTCACAAGGGTTTATTCCCCGAGAAGAATCTAGCTAAGAACTCCCCTCCCTTGTCCTCGGTCGATCTGGGTCTCCTTTTATATGGGTACGGGGACACCACAAGGGTCGGTGAGCACGCGGTGGTGAAGAAGCGGAGTGCATGCTTAAAACATGGTGGTACGCTCCTGCTATGTCGCGTATCTCTAGCCATCTGCACCGTGCAGACTGGAGTTGCACCTATCTATGAGTCAGAAACCTATTGGGGGTTGGCCCTCCAAGTACCTATACCCCGGGACCAGGTCTCCCCAGGACGTCCCAACCAGGGCTCCGAGAGCCACTTTTGGTTCATGGGGCTGTGTTGCCGGGATCCATGGTGGTCCGAAACGAAGCACACATTTGGTGAGCTTTCTCATTTGAGTAGTAAACTTATAATAATTCATCTCCAGTTCTCTTTATCATGTAATATGGAATTGGTTCATTGCAGTTTAACTAGTTGGTTGTTGAATGGCTTGAAGCAATAAAATTATGCAGCTCCTATTTTTCTGTTAGTTTTCAGTCTAAGAATTTTGTGTCATGTGTCGTCAAACTTTGTGATTGTTGTGAATTTAAGTGTCGAGATGTGTCAGTGTGATTGTGAGTGGTAAACTACTACTAAATTCTATGTTTCGAGTCTATGTAATACCTATTTGTGTGAGTTATGCTTTCTGTTAATTTTCTCATTTATGTGTTGTTGCTGATTCTTAAGATACGATGGAACAGAGGAAATTCCTTCAATTTTTTCTACAGAAACGACAAAGAATAGTCAGTTATGTTGGATCCTGCCAACAAGCCAGCTTTTACATCCAAGCCCAAAATAAAAAGGTGGGATATAGATTTAACAAGCGATGGGATCAGGAGCCTCAAGCGTAGCCCAACATGATTTTTGGTTATGTTCGGTCACTACAAGAAAAATGTCCTTTTACAATGGAAGAGTTTCGTGGTTGAAGGTCCGCTTTTCATGGTTGAAAATCCTATCATGATGGATGACCATCGTGGTAGAAGCCCCGTCAAAAATGATTCTACCACGGTTTTTTCCGACAGTGGCGGTTCGCACCCTTTAGCCAAGAAAAGTTGTTTTGTCATATATCTATTTGCCAGCCACGTTTACTGCTGATGTCATGCAAACTGCCACGTGGCGAGCGCATTAATAGCCAGTTAACGCCGTTAACAGTCAATCGAACTGTGGTAGAAGCCAGGCCTGGTAATTATTAAGTGGGTCGGACCATTAAGAAAGCCCAACAGGATCACGACCCTTTACTGTTTCGTCACGCACTATTACAAATGGGCCCACTGGTGCTGCCGTAGACGGCCTGTAAAATTTATATCCCGTTACTGTTTTCATATACACTATTTGAAATTGGCCCGTTTGCACGGCCCATAAATATCCTAGCGCATTAGTGTTTCGCCCTACACTGTTTGAAATGGGCCCGTTTGTCTTGCCCGCTTTGGACCGTAACCTTTCTGGCCCATTACTGTATAGCTTCGCACTGTTCGAAACAGGCCTTATACTTTGGGCCCATTATTGTTCAGGCGCGTAAATGTCCGGCACATGTTCTGGCCCATTACTATTCTAACCTGGTAAGTTCCTCGGCTTGTTACTGTTCTAGCCTGGTGCAAATTCGACATGTTACTATCCTGGCTTGCTATGGTCCTGGACTTTTTCTGCCCTGGCCTGCTACTATTCTGGCCCGTTACTGTGTTGGCCATTTAAGGTTTTGGACCATTATTTTTTTGGTCCCTACTGTTTCGGCCTGTTACTTTTTCGACCTCTTACTATTCTAGGCTGTTACTGTTTAGATTTGTTACTGTTTTGACATGTTCTGTTTTGGCTTGTTACTGCTTCGGCATGTTACTGTTATGGCCTGCCACTATTACATACCATTACTACTACTAGTCTCGCTAGTGGGCGGCCCCATTACTTTTACGGTCTTTTACATTTTTTGCATTTCTTGATCCCATTTCGACATCATAAAAGGTGTACAACTTGTGAGCATTTTTACTATTCATCGTCGGCCTAATACAAGACGGGCAAATACAGAGCATGATATTGTACCAAAATCGACCTGGCTAGAGCAGGTACGGTACCGCCTACCGCTATGTGTGGAAGGCATGAACTAAATTCCTACACGGCCTATGCAATTAGTCTAGATATTATATCAAATCCAAACTACTTAAAATTATTACATATTATCAACTCAAGGGAAAGAAAAATCGGCATTTCAGTTGACAATCGAGTTGATAGTAGTCCTTAATTTGCTTTCTCCATCTATCACCTGCATATCCCTTTTGAGAGTGACATCTACATTGGAAAACAAACTTGAAACATGATCTTGCAGCCCCCTCTTTGGTGGCGATAGCAATAATTGCAGTCTGAAACTAAGTAATAACAAGTTAATATGTCAAACAAGGCAAACTACTCATTTAATTGATACGACCAGAGATATGAACTAGAGTTTACTACTGGTAAATGATACAATATATTGACCATCATGTCAAACAAACAGGACAAGCAAGCATTAAACATGTGTGCCTACCATGAAACGAGAAATATAACAATGTATGTGACTTAGAATTTTAGCAAATATAAACTAGCCAGGTCATTTTTTAACAAATATATATAGAAGAATAAATCGGACAATGGCATGCAGTTGTTGTCATAGCTAAGAATAAATAAGACAGAAATTATAACGACATCATGCGAGAACTTGTAGAGCAGGAATGCAAAACACAAATGAACTATATAGTAGAGGATAGTTAGGTCATTGCTTAGAACAAACTAGAACCAGATACGAAATATAATGGTGTCGCTTGTGAACCTGTAGAAAAGGACGGGCAAGCATTAGACAAGTGTACCTACAATGAAATGAACAGTCAAATAAAGTGTTTCTTACAATTTCAGCAAATATAAACTAGCCAGGTTATTTCAACAAATATATATGGATGCAGTTGTATATCCTGGAAAGAAAGAGACGTTGGTTGACTCAGAATTTGCTGTGAGCTACACAATGGCATGCAGGTATTGTCATACCTAAGAATGAACCAGATAGAAATTATAATGGCATCATAACAGAACTTGCAGAGCAGGAACACAAACCACAAATGAACTACACAGTAGAGGATAGTTATGTCGTTGCTTAAGGATGAACCAGCACCAGATTAGAAATATAATGGCGTCTCTAGCGAACCTGTAGAAGAGGACAAGCAAGCATTAGAAAATTGTGCCTACAACTAAATGAGCAATCAATCAAAGTGCTTCTTAGAATTTCAGCAAATATAAACTAGCCAGGTCATTTCAATAAATATATATGGAAGCAGTCATTTATCCTAGAATGCAAGAGACGTTGGGTGACCCGGAATTTGCGGTGAGCTACACAATGGGCATGCAGTTACTGTCGTACCTAGGAACTAAACAAAAATTATAATGGCATCATAAGTGAACTTGTAGATCAAAACCACGAATGATCTATATATAGAGGATAGCTATGTCGCTGCTTAGGACGAACCATTAGATATGAAATATAATGGCATTTCTTGTGAACTTATAGAACAGTACAAGCAAGCATTAAACAAGTGTGCCTACAAATGAATTGAGCAATCGAACAGAGTGTTTCCTAGAATTTCAGCAAATATAAACTAGCCTGGTCATTTCAACAAATATATATGGAAGTTGTAGTATATCCTGGAATGCAAGAGATGTTGGGTGACTCGAAATTTGCGGTGAGCTACACAATGGGAATGCAGTTACTTTTGTAGCTAAGAATGAACGAGACCCAAATTATAATGGCATCATGCAAGAACTTGCAGAGCAGGAACGCAAACCACGAATGGATTACACATTAGACGATAGTTATGTTGTTGCTTAGGATGAACCAGCACCAGATTAGAAATATAATGGTGTCGTGGTTGTATCACGGCATATGCCATGGGTAGGCTAAAGTTGGGGCCGATGGACGTGGAGGAATCCGGGGAGGGATGATGCAGTGAAGACCGCACTCGTATGAACCAAGGGAAATGCAATGTACATTGGATTGAAGCTCTCAAGTGGAGATAACACCTCACTCTATACATCTAATCTCTTATAATCTTGCCATACTTGTGGCTACAATCATGCTCCTTGAGATGTATCTCCTATGCTTCTATCTAGATCTCTGTGTGAGAGTAGAGGAAGAGGAAGAAGGAGAGCTCCTAGTGAGCAGAGAGGGAAGGAGCCCTTTCGGGTCTCTCCTGTAACGATTCCCCTGGTGCTCCTTATAAAGGGGAGCCCAGGGGACAAGACTTGTGGTACACGCTTGGCATCTAGAGAGCATATTCTGGGCATCTTCCAGAGGTGCTGAGCATATGCCTTGGCATCTTCGGAGATGCCAAGCATATTCCTTAGCATCTTATTTGATGCCAAGAGCATATCCCTAGCATCTTTTTAGATGCCACGGGCATATTCCTTGTAGCGCGTGTCAGTCTCAGCCATGGGCGTCCCAAGACTGACACGATACCTGCGGAGCTCGCCTCGGTTCGCCATCACTTTGTCCGGGACGTGGCTGATTTGGGTTGAATAGAAACTGTAAGGAAATATCCTGCCTGGTTATACCTAATTCGGCCTGGGGTCCAATGATTCGGCCCAGGCAAAATGGCTACAAAGATGGCCCAGCCGGATTACAGATAACTCGGCCTGGGCTCGTGGATCCGGCCTCGGCCTGCCTGGAGTCGGTGACACTGTGTCGGCGTGGTGTAGCATGTTGGCCCGTGGAGGCCGGGCTCTCCTTAGCCGGCCCATCTGGGCGATCTCGGCATGGTGAAGGAAGCAGCGGCCAGGTCGAGCAGCGGGGAGTGACGCCGTGGTCCGGGTGGTTCTCTTATCGGCCCATCTGGGTGCGCACGCTGAAGAGGAGCGGCTGCTCGGTCCCGCGGTGGGCCGGGTCAATCTTCCTTCGGCCCACCCGGGCGACATGGAGCAAGGGTGCTTGGCGGGGGCGATCCTCCTGGCGACCTGGCGGGCGACGGGGAGTTTGGCGGGAGCAGTGCTGGCGCGGGGTGTTGGCGGGAGTTTGGAGGGAGAGGTAGTGCTGATCAGTGGTGGGCCGAATCCTGCCCACCTCGGCTTGGTGGAGTGGAGGGTCCGGTGATGACCCGGCTAGGTGGGCCGAATTGATACTAATTCGGCCCGTTAGTGCTCTTTGGCCTAGGAGAAACAATGGAGATAGGCCGAGATAGTTATAACTCGGCCCAGTTCAGCTTTTTTCCTTTATCCTTTTTTGTCTATCTTTTGTACTCATATTTAATATCATTTTCTTATATATGTAGCTTACTGACTTACTTAATTCACCAACTCTGGGGTACCTGGGGGTACACCCCCGACATTAGTCCCCGAGGCTATGTGGGACTCGTAGAGTCGTGCATAGGCTTCATATTAAATATTCCTAGAGTTGTCTTCTGACTTATAATCTCTTGGTTGCATAACGTTTTTGGGCAAGTTTGTGACTTTGTCCTTCTTGGGCTCTGCTCATAATCTCTCTGGGCAGGTTTTTAGATTTCTGGCCTTCATGGGCTCTGGTCATAACCCCTTTGGGTAAGTTTCTAGACTTCTGGCCTTCATGGTCATTGGTCATAACCCCTTTGGGTAAGTTTCTAGACGTCTGGCCTTCATGGGTACTCGTTATAACCCCTTTGGGTTAGTTTATGAGTTCCTGCCTTCTTGGGCATTCTCTTTTAACCTCATTGGGTAAGTTAGGAGTTCCTGCCTTCTTGGGCATTGCTCTTTTAACCTTATTAGGTAAGTTGTGAGTTCCTGCCTTCTTGGGCATTGCTCTTTTAACCTCATTGGGTAAGTTATGAGTTCTTGCCTTCTTTGGCATTACTCTTTTAACCTCCTTGGGTAAGTTATGAGTCTTGGCCTTCTTTGGCACTGCTCTTTTAATCTCATCGGGTAAGTTACGAGTTCTGGCCTTCTTGGGCACTGCTCTTTTAACCTCTTTGGGTATTGCTCTTTTAACCTTATTGGGTAAGTTATGAGTCTTGGCCTTTCTTTGGCACTGCTCTTTTAACCTCTTTCGGTAAGTTATGAGTCTTGGCCTTCTTTGGCACTGCTCTTTTAACCTCTTTGGGTATTGCTCTTTTAACCTTATTGGGTAAGTTATGAGTCTTGGCCTTTCTTTGGCACTGCTCTTTTAACCTCTTTGGGTAAGTTGGTATCCGAGTCATCTGATTCCAAATCCGAGTAACTTTACTCAAAACTAACTTTATATCTTAAGTCTGAGTCATCTGACTCAAATCCGAATTACATTACTCAAATCCGAGTTAACTCATCCTGAATCCGAGTTACTTTACTCAATTTTGACTCGCATCCCGAATCTGAGTCATTTGACTCAAATCCGAGTTAACTCATCCTGAATCCGAGTTACTTTACTCGATTTTGACCTTGCATCCCGAATCTGAGTCATCTGACTCAAATCCGAGTTAACTCATCCTGAATCCGAGTTACTTTACTCAATTTTGACTCGCATCCCGAATCTGAGTCATCTGACTCAAATCCGAGTTAACTCATCCTGAATCCGAGTTACTTTACTCGATTTTGACCTTGCATCCCGAATCTGAGTCATCTGACTCAAATCCGAGTTAACTCATCCTGAATCCGAGTTACTTTACTCAATTTTGACTCGCATCCCGAATCTGAGTCATCTGACTCAAATCCGAGTTAACTCATCCTGAATCTGAGTTACTTTACTCAATTTTGACTCGTATCCCGAATCTGAGTCATCTGACTCAAATCCGAGATAACTCATCCTGAATCCGAGTTACTTTACTCACCATGATATAGCTTGATTTGGCGTGATGACGATAATTTGCCTTTGATATGGATCCGAGATTAAGCCTTGGGATACGATAATAGGGCTATCCGCTGAGATATCTGATTCGAGATGTAGATACGAGATATAGATTCGAGATATGATAAGCTGACCAATAGTCATCCGAGATACGGGATAATCTGGCAAGGTGGTGAGATACCAATCCGAGTCATAACATAACCTGGCAATCTGGTGAATTGAGTAAAGCTTCGGTCTGAATCAGAGAGACAATTAGTACGCCGAGTCTGAATACCAATCCGAATTATAAAGTACCCTAGCAAGCTGAACCAAATGTTAGTCCGAATCAGAGACAATTTACCGAGCTGAGTTAAAGGTTAACTCAAAGCATAAATAAACTGACTCAAAATCTGCCTGAGTCACGAATAAGAACGATTCAACTTATGGCCGAGTTAACAGAAATGCTAGCTGGTGAGCTGAGTTAATGGGTAATCCAATACATATATTAACTGACTCAAAATCTATCTGAATCACAAATAAGATGATTCAACTTATGGCCGAGTTAACAGATAAACTGGTTGGAGTATAGATCTAAATCAACATAGTGCTCTCTTAATCTAAAGATGACTCTACGGATAAGTTGACTAGTCCCCGGGTTGAGTTACTTTCTCCCCAGGGTGACGGATTGAGTGTAGTTGGCTGAGTTATCTGGCACTTACAGGATATTTGGAGAAGTGTTAGGGTAAGTCTTGCTAGGTCATACTTGCCCTGCTGAGTTACTTGGTACTTGCAGTAAGCTTGGAGTAGTGCTTGAGTCCTTCTTGCTGAGTCTTCCCTGCTTTGATGAGTTAGACTTGTAGAGTCTTTTCGCTTACCTCTTTGTTCTCTACTGACTTGGTGAAGCTGAATGAGCCCTGTGAGGAAGAAGTTGATGAAGATGCTCCCGTCCGGATAGAAACCCAACCAACGCCACTAGAAGGCCCCACGGTGGGCGCCAAATGTCGTGGTTGTATCACGGCATATGCTATGGGTAGGCTAAAGTTGGGGCCGATGGACGTGGAGGAATCCGGGGACGGATGATGCAGTGAATACCGCACTCGTATGAACCAAGGGAAATGCAATGTACATTGGATTGAAGCTCTCAAGTGGAGATAACACCTCACTCTATACATCTAATCTCTTATAATCTTGCCATACTTGTGGCTACAATCATGCTCCTTGAGCTGTATCTCCTATGCTTCTATCTAGATCTCTGTGTGAGAGTAGAGGAAGAGGAAGAAGGAGAGCTCCTAGTGAGCAGAGAGGGAAGGAGCCCTTTCGGGTCTCTCCTGTAACGATTCCCCTGGTGCTCCTTATAAAGGGGAGCCCAGGGGACAAGACTTGTGGTACACGCTTGGCATCTAGAGAGCATATTCTGGGCATCTTCCAGAGGTGCTGAGCATATGCCTTGGCATCTTCGGAGATGCCAAGCATATTCCTTAGCATCTTATTTGATGCCAAGAGCATATCCCTAGCATCTTTTTAGATGCCACGGGCATATTCCTTGTAGCGCGTGTCAGTCTCAGCCATGGGCGTCCCAAGACTGACACGATACCTGCGGAGCTCGCCTCGGTTCGCCATCACTTTGTCCGGGACGTGGCTGATTTGGGTTGAATAGAAACTGTAAGGAAATATCCTGCCTGGTTATACCTAATTCGGCCTGGGGTCCCATGATTCGGCCCAGGCAAAATGGCTACAAAGATGGCCCAGCCGGATTACAGATAACTCGGCCTGGGCTCGTGGATCCGGCCTCGGCCTGCCTGGAGTCGGTGACACTGTGCCGGCGTGGTGTAGCATGTTGGCCCGTGGAGGCCGGGCTCTCCTTAGCCGGCCCATCTGGGCGATCTCGGCGTGGTGAAGGAAGCAGCGGCCAGGTCGAGCAGCGGGGAGTGACGCCGTGGTCCGGGTGGTTCTCTTGTCGGCCCAGCTGGGTGCGCACACTGAAGAGGAGCGGCTGCTCGGTCCCGCGGTGGGCCGGGTCAATCTTCCTTCGGCCCACCCGGGCGACGTGGAGCAAGGGTGCTTGGCGGGGGCGATCCTCCTGGCGACCTGGCGGGCGACGGGGAGTTTGGCGGGAGCAGTGCTGGCGCGGGGTGTTGGCGGGAGTTTGGAGGGAGAGGTAGTGCTGATCAGTGGTGGGCCGAATCCTGCCCACCTCGGCCTGGTGGAGTGGAGGGTCCGGTGATGACACGTCTAGGTGGGCCGAATTGATACTAATTCGGCCCGTTAGTGCTCTTTGGCCTAGGAGAAACAATGGAGATAGGCCGAGATAGTTATAACTCGGCCCAGTTCAGCTTTTTTCCTTTATCCTTTTTTGTCTATCTTTTGTACTCATATTTAATATCATTTTCTTATATATGTAGCTTACTGACTTACTTAATTCACCAACTCTGGGGTACCTGGGGGTACACCCCCGACAAATGGCATCTCTTGCGAACCTATAGAAGAGGACATGCAAGCATTAGACAAGTGTGCATACAATGAAATGAGCAATCAATTGAAGTGTTTCTTATAATTTCAGAAAATATAAACTGGTGAGGTTATTTCAACAAATATATATGGAATAAGTCATTTATCCTGGAATGAAAGAGACATTGGGTGACCCAGAATCCGCGGTGAGCTACATAATGGGCATGCAGTTACTGTCGTAGCTAGGAACCAAATAGAAATTATAAAGGCATCATAAGAGACCTTGAAGATCAAGAATGCAAACTACGAATGAATGATATATACAGTAGAGGATAGCTATGTCGCTGCTTGATACGTCGGAAACGTATCTATAATTTTTTATGCTCCATGTTTGTTTAGTATCTACTTTTCTTTACTTGTCTACACTTTGAGGTGATTTTTACATGTTTTCTGGTACTAACCTACTAACAAGTTGCAACAGTGCCAGATACCTGTTTTCTACAGTTTTTGGTTTCAGAAAAGTTAGTAAAGAAATATTCTCGGAATTGGACGGGACAAACGTCAAAGTCAATTACTTTACGTGGGGAACAAGAAGTCCAGAGGGGAGCCAGAGAAGCCGGCCAGGGCGGCCAGACCCACCCTAGGCGCGGGTGGGCCCTACCCCCTTCGCCTATAAGAAGCCCCCGATGCAGAAACCCTAAGCACCCGATCAATTCTCCACGAAACCGTCTATAGCCGCCGCCACCATCGTCCCTAGATCGGGGGGATCTGAAGTTCTTCCCGGCACCCTGCCGGAGGGGAGATCATCTCAGAGGCCTTCCCTTCGGTATGATGCGTGAGTAGTTCCACCTTGGACTATGTGTAGAGTTCCCAACCTTTAATAAGGTAGTGATCCATGTGTTTACAATGCTAGTCCCTGGATCAATAGCTAGCATCCACAGTTTAAGATGTAATATCAAGAAACAAAGGTCATAATACAACTTTATAACCAGGAATAAAATAATACATTACATCTTAGATAGCTCATTTGGCTATCTCATTACAATGCAACAGAAATAACTATATAGCATGGAGTCCTTCATCTTCAAAGTGCCACAGGCAGTCATGTTGGTTGTAGAGTTGTAATCCTATTTAACACACTTCACTAACATCAAACAAACCTACAACATAATAAGTTACAGCCACAAGGGTCAATACATTTGAATTGTATTGGCAAGTTTCACTACTATGTAGAAATAAGTGGATCCTATCATTACATGCATATTTGGATAAGTAGGGTTTAGGCTCATTTGAAGAAAGCAATATAGTTTTGTCCTATCTTTTCAAAATAGTTTTGCTCTTTTGAAAATCTTTCTGAAATCCTTGGAAAACTCTAAGTGCTTCTAATCCCTTGTTGACACCATCAAGTTTTACTTTGAGAAATTGGAATGTCGAGATCTTCCATAGCTTCAGGCCTTAGTTTCTCAGAGTTGTCCGTAACCGGGGACACGGCTAAGTACTTAGAATTTGATCTTCTGCAGAAGTTGTACACTTTACCCACATGACACAATCTCGTCTTGATGCCACCAGTGGCCGCTGGATAAGTACTCACCAAAATGGAGTACCGGCAGATCGAGAATGTGACAAAGTCTTTCCATAGGAGTTTTCCCAATACACAATGCTAGCTTGTCAACCAGGCACCAATGTAGGGATATATTTCCCTTACACAATTCTAGTTAACCTGAAGATGCCAATGCATGGGTCTTCCACTATGTAGTTGACTAAGCCAGAGCCCATTTAGCATGTGGCTGTACACGGAAGCCACTGTACGAGAAACATGTTCAATCTCTAAGTCCCTGGGTGGTTTTCTTCTAGTGCACATACAAAAAGATAGCCATATAAACATGGTTCCCTTTGTTGCCACCTTGTCCACAATTGAGTATCCTCTTTCCACCCAGGTGGTTCATTGAGTACTTGTTTTATTATATAAAACATATATTTTCCAAAACTTTATATAATCATATCATGTATCACATCCCAAATATATAGCAGGGCTAAGAATACTACAACTACAATGTTTTCACTAAGGAAGATATAAGGGTATCCTAATAGGATATAGCATAGCATAGAAATACAGTAGTCCTATCATGCATGCTACAAAAATACCACTAAGTGTAGTGAAAATAGTAGGACATGGATGATAGTGCCACTTTCCTTAGTAGTTGGTGGTGTTGGTACACTCTTTTCAATAACACACTTGACAATCAACACAATCTATCAAGCAAAACAACCAAGACAAAACATACATAAGATCAACACTAATGGCAACACAAAAATCATGCAAAGTATGTAAACATGCAAGATGGAAATTTTTATTGTACAAATTTTTATAACAAGGTTATGAACATTACTAAGTGATTTCTGAACATTTTATATTTTCAAGATTACAAATGCAACCATTTGTGCAATTATAGCAATTAGCAATATTTTCTAACACTTGAAAAGTACGTTCTCACTAAATAATTCCCATGGTATTATTATAATATAATAAAATTATATTTTTCTCTTACTGTATAGAGGGTTCAATATACAACCATTTGCAAAAGGTTTCACTTAAAAATAATTTACACAACAATTTTTATACTCAAATTAGTCCACAAATGGTTCTATATAAAACGTGATTTTAACAGACTCAAAAATACCGAATTATGGGTCCACTATTTTCTACTCGTTTTTGTGAATCCATAGACATATTATTTGTTAAATTTGGATATACAGAACTAAAGATATAATTTTTATGGTGAAAATGACCAATTAAACTATTTAATTTATAAATCAAATTTTTGTACAGAGAATAAGTAATATTATTGCAGAAATGGATTCTAAAGAATCTCAGCTTTTTAGGGATACCAAATTTATAATTTTTGGACTTCTAAATCTTTTTCTATGAATTATACAAGTTCATACTAAAATCTAGAAAAGTCAAACTCGGAAATTGACTGAAATTGACTTTGACTAATCTGACTAAGTTGACTGTTGACTATGCTAATGTCACGATGATGTCAGATTTGACTACAGAAAAAGTTGTTCGGATGGAAAAACTTTCTACATAAAAGTTGTAGATAACAACTAGATTTATCTACTGTTTAAAAGAAATTGTGTTTGGAGCAACGAGGTGGGCGTAAAATGGATTATACCTTCTAAGATCTGAATCTTTGACTATGTTTTTCTCTCTGCTCGATTAACGAAACAAGGTGAAACCAGCGGGAATGGAACCGTCTTGACGAGGGGAACAACTTCCGTCTTCAAGCCACCGCGATCCGAGGTCGTTTTGAAGGTCAATTTGGGTGGAGAAGATTGGGGAGAATTTTGGACGAAAATGAAGGTATGATGAGTTGAAAACTTATGAAATTTCATGTAGTGGCGTTTATATAGGAGGGGTGGGGTCTGGATTAAAGGAAATTAAAGAGGGAGAGAAATTAGGGGACATTTAGTGCAATTTAGAGGGCAATTGAGAGTCATTTAGGAGCATTAGATAGGAGGAAGACCAAGTGCTCCCTCTTCTTTACTCGTTCACGCAGGTATGCCCTCCTGGTGGTGGTGGCCTCTTGGTCTACCGGCCTGGTTGGGCCGGCCCATTTTGGCCGGCCTGGCCGGCCATTTTTTTTCGTTTTATACTTTTTTTATTTTTTAATTCTTTCATAACTTTTGATTTAAAGCTCCGAATTTATTGATTCAAATTTCTGCGGGTTCGTAAATTTATGGGCAACATTTTAGGACATAAATTTTATGTATTTATAAATAATTAATTTTCTCAATTATTAATTAGTTAATTATTGTACGATTGCATGTGTGCGATATTGGCCTAGTTGCACGGCAATATATTTGGATTGACTTGTATTATTTCCTTATTTGAACTTAATTCGATTTAGTTCCACTTTACATGGATAACCATGAATTAAAGTTTGAAAATATAAGAGGATAATTTTATAAAAACTTAAAATAGCTCACATAAGCTATGGTGCTTATTTTAAAACGAGACACTTTGCTTTTATTTTTGGTTCAAAACAAGACAAAGGTTGTTTGAAAAACGTAAATGAAGTAGTTGAGATGTATATATGGTTTTTGGTTGAGAACATTTCTTAAGATTAAAAATAGATTTTCAAATACAGGAAGTTTGTGAAAAAGATTTTGAAGGGGAACCTTGCAAATTAAAATTTTGAAGTAGTGAAGATATATGGATAATCTTGATGTTTTGATATTAGGGTTTTTGTTAAATGCTATTTTTATTTTAAGGAGTACCTTTATTTGGGGGAAAAAATTTGTAATAGTTTAAAAGGTTTTAATGTTTCCAATTAGAAGCAAAAAAAGTTTCTTTTGCCCATAAATTTCAACAATTGTTTCTTTTGTTTATTTATTTTTCACATTTCAAAATTTGGAAAATTTTGGGATGTGACAGGCTACCACCCTTAAAAGGAATCTCGTCTCGAGATTCGAGAAGGTTAGAAATAATAGGTTGAGTTTTAGAATAACTTGGGTGCTACCACCCTTAAAAGGAAATTTTGTAGGGTTTCATTTTATGGGTCACTTGGCTATGGGTTCAATGATTGAAATCCAAAGATTTTGACATGTCTCGGAGGCATCTGTTGGTTTAATAGGGATAAGTAATGATAGATAGATCTAATGAAGTTCTAACACACAACCCCAAACAATTAAGTTCAATCAAACAATCAACAAGCAGCTAATCACTGAACAACTTAGGAGTTTAACTCATGAGTTGAAGGAAACAACAAGTTTTCTTGAAATAATCAATCTGGTATAGTCATACCTCATAGGTCAATATGATCCATACGCTAACATGATATCAATGTTTTTGGTAGGCAATCTAATGTCTCTTGGTTCTCACTTGTAGTCCTTAGTGATGTCTAAGTTGAAGTCCTTGGTGAAACTAAAGTTAAAGTCATTGGTCATGGTGAAGGCTTTATCCATCAAGTTGAAAAAGGAAGATATGTAGAATCAAAAACCAAAAAGGTTGAGGAAAGAGTTCACAAGATTGTTTGTAAATAAGTTTTTGGAACAAATACAACTCCTATTTTTCTAAGGGGTTTTGTACAATCCTAGGGTTACAATCCTACAGGCAACACATTGCTCTGATACCATCTGTAGAGTTCCCAACCTTTAATAAGGTAGAGATCCCTGTCTTTATAATGCTAGTCCCTGGATCAATAGCTAGCATCCACAGTTTAAGATGTAATATCAAGAAACAAAGGTCATAATACAACTTTATAACCAGGAATAAAATAATACATTACATCTTACATAGCTCATTTGGCTATCTCATTACAATGCAACAGAAATAACTATATAGCATGGAGTCCTTCATCTTCAAAGTGCCACAGGCAGTCATGTTGGTTG
Source organism: Avena sativa (assembly GCA_916181665.1). NCBI lineage: Eukaryota > Viridiplantae > Streptophyta > Magnoliopsida > Poales > Poaceae > Avena > Avena sativa. The sequence goes on along the minus strand of OV702281.1, from coordinate 203,697,473 downwards.
TAGAGTTGTAATCCTATTTAACACACTTCACTAACATCAAACAAACTTGCAACATAATAAGTTACAGCCACAAGGGTCAATACATTTGAATTGTATTAGCAAGTTTCACTACTATGTAGAAATAAGTGGATCCTATCATTACATGCATATTTGGCTAAGTAGGGTTTAGGCTCATTTGAAGAAAGCAATATAGTTTTGTCCTATATTTTCAAAATAGTTTTGCTCTTTTGAAAATCTTTCTGAAATCCTTGGAAAACTCCATGTGCTTCTAATCCCTTGTTGACACCATCAAGTTTTACTTTGAGAAATTGGAATGTCGAGATCTTCCATAGCTTCAGGCCTTAGTTGCTCAGAGTTGTCCGTAACCGGGGACACGGCTAAGTACTTAGAATTTGATCTTCTGCAGAAGTTGTACACTTTACCCACATGACACAATCTCGTCTTGATGCCACCAGTGGCCGCTGGATAAGTACTCACCAAAATGGAGTACCGGCAGATCGAGAATGTGACAAAGTCTTTCCATAGGAGTCCTCCCAATACACAATGCTAGCTTGTCAACCAGGCACCAATGTAGGGATATATTTCCCTTACACAATTCTAGTTAACCTGAAGATGCCAATGCATGGGTCTTCCACTATGTAGTTGACTAAGCCAGAGCCCATTTAGCATGTGGCTGTACACGGAAGCCACTGTACGAGAAACATGTTCAATCTCTAAGTCCCTGGGTGGTTTTCTTCTAGTGCACATACAAAAAGATAGCCATATAAACATGGTTCCCTTTGTTGCCACCTTGTCCACAATTGAGTATCCTCTTTCCACCCAGGTGGTTCATTGAGTACTTGTTTTATTATATAAAACATATATTTTCCAACACTTTATATAATCATATCATGTATCCCATCCCAAATATATAGCAGGGCTAAGCATACTACAACTACAATGTTTTCACTAAGGAAGATATAAGGGTATCCTAATAGGATATAGCATAGCATAGAAATATAGTAGTCATATCATGCATGCTACAAAAATTCCACTAAGTGTAGTGAAAATAGTAGGACATGGATGATAGTGCCACTTGCCTTAGTAGTTTGTGGTGTTGGTACACTCTTCGCAATAACACACTTGGCAATCAACACAATCTATCAAGCAAAACAATCAAGACAAAACATACACAAGATCAACATTAATGGCAACACAAAAATCATGCAAAGTATATAAACATGCAAGATGGAAATTTTTATTGTACAAATTTTTATAACAAGGTTCTGAACATTACTAAGTGATTTCTGAAAAATTTATATTTTTAAGATTACAAATGCAACCATTTGTGCAATTGTAGCAATTAGAAATATTTTCTAACACTTGGAAAGTACGTTCTCACTAAATAATTTCCATGGTATTATTATAATATAATAAAATTATATTTTTCTCTTACTGTACAGAGGGTTCAATATACAACCATTTGCGAAAGGATTCACTTAAAAATAATTTACACAACAATTTTTATACTCAAAATAGTCCACAAATGGTTCTGTATAAAACGTGATTTTAACATACTCAAAAATACCGAATTATGGGTCCACTGTGTTCTACTCTTTTTTGTGAATCCATAGACATATTATTTGTTAAACTTGGATATACAGAACAAAAGATATAATTTTTATGGTGAAAATGACCAATTAAACCATTTAATTTATAAATCAAATTTTTGTACAGAGAATAAGTAATATTATTGCAGAAATGGATTCTAAAGAATCTCAGCTTTTCAGGGATACCAAATTTATAATTTTTGGACTTCTAAATCTTCTTCTATGAATTATACAAGTTTATACTAAAATCTGCAAAAGTCAAACTCGGGAATTGACTTAAATTGCCTTTGACTAATCTGACTAAGTTGACTGTTGACTACGCTAATGTCATGATGATGTCAGATTTGACTACAGAAAAAGTTGTTCGGATGGAAAAACTTTCTATATGAAAGTTGTAGATAACAACTAGATTTATCTACTGTTTAAAAGAAATTGTGTTTAGAGCAACGAGGTGGGCGTAAAATGGATTATACCTTCTAAGATCTGAATCTTTGACTGCGTTTTTCTCTCTGCTCGAGGAACGAAACGAGGTGAAACCAGCGGGAATGGAACCGTCTTGATGAGGGGAACAACTTCCGTCTTCAAGCCACCGCGATCCGAGGTCGTTTTGAAGGTCGATTTGGGTGGAGAAGATTGGTGAGAATTTTGGACGAAAATGAAGGTATGATGAGTTGAAAACTTATGAAATTTCATGTAGTGGGGTTTATATAGGAGGGGGTGGGGGCTGGATTAAAGGAAATTTAAGAGGGAGAGAAATTATGGACATTTAGTGCAATTTAGAGGGCAATTGAGAGTCATTTAGGAGCATTAGATAGGAGGAAGACCAAGTGCTCCCTCTTCTTTACTCGTTCACGTAGGTAGGCCCTCCTGGTGGTGGTGGCCTCTTGGTCTATCGGCCTGGTTGGGTCGGCCCATTTTGGCCGGCCTGGCCGGCCATTTTTTTCGTTTTATACTTTTTTTTATTTCTTAATTCTTTCATAATTTTAGATTTAAAGCTCCGAATTTATTGATTCAAATTTCTGCGGGTTCGTAAATTTATGGGCAACATTTTAGGACATAAATTTTATGTATTTAGAAATATTTAATTTTCTCAATTATTAATTAGTTAATTATTGTACGATTGCATGTGTGCGATATTGGCCTAGTTGCACGACAATATATTTGGATTGACTTGTATTCTTTCCTTATTTGAACTTAATTCGATTTAGTTCCACTTTACATGGATAACCATGAATTAAAGTTTGAAAATATAAGAGGATAATTTTATAAAAACTTAAAATAGCTCACATAAGCTATGGTGCTTATTTTAAAACGAGACACTTTGCTTTTATTTTTGGTTCAAAACAAGACAAAGGTTGTTTGAAAAATGTAAATGAAGTAGTTGAGATGTATAGATGGTTTTTGGTTGAGAACATTTTTTAAGATTAAAAATAGATTTTCAAATACAGGAAGTTTGTGAAAAAGATTTTGAAGGGGAACATTGCAAATTAAAATTTTGAAGTAGTGAAGATATATGAATAATCTTGATGTTTTGATATTAGGGTTTTTGTTAAATGCTATTTTTATTTTAAGGAGTACCTTTATTTGGGGGAAAACTTTTGTAATAGTTTAAAAGGTTTTAATGTTTCCAATTAGAAGCAAAACAAGTTTCTTTTCCCCATAAATTTCAACAATTGTTTCTTTTGTTTATTTATTTTTCACATTTCAAAATTTGGAAAATTTTGGGATGTGACACTATGGGTCCATGTAGTAGCTTGATGGCTGTATCTCCTCCTTTGTGCTTTCATGTATAGATCTTGTGAGCTCCGTTCATGATCAAGATATAGGCTATTTGTAATCATGCATGTTGTGTTTGCGGGGATCCGATGGATATTGAGATTATTATGTTGGTTTGATTAATGGTTTTGTCTTTATGATTCTATTATGTCTATGTTTGTTTGTGATCTTGCATGCTCTCTGTTATTAGTAGCTATCTTGGCCAAGTAGTTGCTAGTGACTCCAAGAGGGGGTATTTATGCTCGATAATGGGTTCATGCCTCTAGTTTTCAAGGGAAGTGATAGAAATCTCTTCGGTTGTAGATGTGGTGTTGCTACTAGGTAGAAAACAACGGTCTCTTGTTCATGGAACATGTGGACTGTTTACCTTACACACTCTGCTTAAAGCAGTTGTCTGTTGCTTGCAACTTAATACTGGAGGGGGTTCGGATGATAACCTGAAGGTGGACTTCTAGTCATAGATGCAGTTGGATGCGGTCTATGTATCTTGTTGTATTTCCCAATCGAATATCATAGGATCTTTCTGACTAGTAATTGCATTGTTATGCCTTGCTTAGTTACTGTCAATTGCCCTGCTGTAATTTGTTTACCCTTTATGCTATGTTGTTTATCTAAGGATAGCACCTCTAGTGAACTATGGACCCCGGTCCAATCTTTACCATTGATACATCTTCCTCTGTTACTTGTTTACTTGCTACAAACCATTACCTTCCACACCATACGTTTAATCCTTTGTTACAGCAAACCGGTGAGCTTGACAACCTCACTGATTCATTGGGGGAAAAGTCTTGAATTTGTGTTGTGCAGGTCTCCGCGTTGCTTGCAACACCTGTGTGACATTTCCTTCCTCCTTCTGGTTCGATAACCTCGGTCTCAACTAAGAAAAAACTTGCTGCTTGCTCTTCACACCATACGCTTGGGGTTACCAACGAAGTCCCACGTCGAGCATCATCAAGACTTTCTGGTGCCGTTGCCGGGGAGGCTAAGGACGTCTTCACAAGGGCAGTCCTTCACTTCCTTTCTCTTTACTTTGTTTTTAGTTTTCTTTGTTTCTTTTGCTTGGTTTTGTTTGCCTCTTTCCGAAAAACCCAAAAAAATTAGTCTAGTTTGGTTTGCTTGCTTTATTCAAAAACACAAAAAAATAGTTCCTACCCTAGTTTCCACCTTGCTCTATCTCACCATGTTGCTCCCCAAGTTCGCCATGAAAGATCTTGCAATAGGTAGTGGCTCCATAATTAGGAAATATAATATTGAAGAATTCTTTAACTATGTTAGCAAGCATGAGGATATCGAGGATAAATCTCTAGCAGAGCTTGCTCGTAATTATGAGATTGTTGCAGCTTCTTTAGTTCATATGTTGGAGGCTAGGTTTTTTAGCCTTAACCCCTTCATACAATTTGTATTCCTAAAACTAAAAGAAGAAAATAATGCTGAAAAGAGAGAATTCATTCTTGAAACTTTATCAAAAGAATTTCATGATGTTGCTAGGGAGGCCAAAAAGGTTTTTGAGCGTTTCAATATGCTAGGCTCAAGTGTAGATGTTGTGGGTATTTCTGATAAAACTAAGCCTAGAGAAGAATTCAAGATACCCATACCCTTTAAGCTTGTTGGAATGCATGAAGCCTTTGAAACGAATTTAGACTGGATTGCTCCTGAAAATATTTTTGATGAAAGTAGTAGACCAAAGATAAATGAGAAGGGATCCTCCAAAACCAATTTGGATGATATACCTTTCATAGTTGATGACTTTGGAAGTATGGATATTAATGCTTCATTTGAAAATACTTGATTCTTCTTGCTTCTTATGCCTAACTTAAAGGCATTAAAGAAAAGTACTTGTTGGGAGATGACCCAAGATTTTTATTTAGTCTTGCAAGTTATTACTTCAGTAATGACCTCTCCTTATCCTTTTTGTTTGATTTTTGTGCCAAGAACGACCTCTAATGAGAGGGAGTAAGATTTGGGGAGTTGTTGTCCTGAAACATATTTCTGTCCTCCACAAAATAAATTTGTGAGGAGTCTCTGTTACTCGGATTGATCTCAAAATTTATGAATTAATCCCCCAGTATGTTAGCTAACTTTCGTTAGTTCAACACTTTTTTATTTGAGCAACAGAAGATGTTCGAAAAAATTGGTTTCTACCTGCTGGTCTGTTTTGACAGATTTCTGCCATTATTTGCATTTGCTTCTTATTGATTCCTTTTTGAGTTCTCTTTAGGTGAATTGAGATTTTTGAAGGAGTTACTATAGTAGCGTGTGTTTTTAGTGAAAATCCTTGTTGTTCCAAAGCTTTTCCAGGAGTCTAATATCTTTTGAATACACTAATGTTGCTAATGAAGATTGTGTGAAGTTTTGTATGAAGGAAAATTTTCAGGTGTAAATAGAGAATGATGCAATGAGATGAAGAATGGACAAAAGCTCAAGCTTGGGGATACCACCATGGTGTCACCCCAAGAAATATCCAAGAGGTACAAGCGTCAAAGCTTGGGGATGCCCAAGGCATCCCCTTCTTCATCAATAAAAAGCTCAGGTCTGTCTAAACAATTCGTTTTTATTGTTTCATGCACAGTTGTGTTGTTCTTGGAGCGTCTTAGTTTTAGTTTGCTTTGCTTAGGTTGTTTAGTTTTCTTGAATAAACAAGTTTGGACCCCCGTTCTCATTGTGATTTTTTGCAAATAAGTTGCTTGTTGGAAAGTAATAAGTTGCTTGGATGGAGGTTTATGTATCTTGTTGTATTGCCCAATCGAATCTCATAGGATCTTTCTGACTAGTAATAGCATTGTTATGCCTTGCTCAGTTCCTGTCAATTGCCCTGCTGTAATTTGTTTACCCTTCATGCCATGTTGTTTATCTAACGAGAGCACCTCTAGTGAACTATGGACCCCGATCTAATCTTTACCATTGATACATCTTCCACTGTTACTTGTTTACTTGCTGCAAACCATTACCTTCCACACCATACGTTTAATCCTTTGTTACAGCAAACTGGTGAGCTTGAAAACCTCACTGCTTCGTTGGGGCAAAGTCTTGAGTTTGTGTTGTGCAGGTCTCCGCGTTCCTTGCAACACCTGTGTGACGTTTCCTTCCTCCTTCTGGTTCGATAACCTCAGTATCAACTGAGGGAAAACTTGCTGCTTGCTCTTTACACCCTACGCTTGGGGTTACCAACTAAGTGCCACGTCGAGCATCATCACTGCTTAGGACGAACCATTAGACATGAAATATAATGGCATTGCTTTTGAACATGTAGAACAGGATAAGAAAGCATTACACAAGTGTGCCTACAGATGAATTGAGCAATCGGACAGAGTGTTTCCTAGAATTTCAGCAAATATAAACTAGCCAGGTCATTTCAACATATATATATATATATGGAAGCAGTAGTATATCCTAGAATGCGAGAGACGTTGGGTGACTCAGAATTTTTGGTAAGCTACACAATGGTCATGAAGGTACTTTCATAGGAGTAGCTAAGAATGAATGAGACAGAAATTATAATGGCATCATGCTAGAACTTGCATAGTAGGAACACAAACCACGAATGAACTACACAGTAGAGGAAATTTATGTCGTTGCTTAGGATGAACCAGCATCAGATAAGGAAACAATGACATCGCGCTTGTGAACCTATAGAAGAGGCTGTGCAACACAACATGTTCAGTAATCCCTTTTGAGATCTATGCAAACAAAAAACAAATATTCAGTGTTGCATCTTTTAAAGATCTAGATAGCAACAAATAAATTATTATCTAACTAGTACGATGAGTTTAAATAAGTACTATAGGATAGCAGAACGATGACATGGAGGAAATAATAGCAGGAACTTAGCTCAGGACGAATCAAATAGATTCAGTAACTGTGGAGCAGGGAATCCACCATAATATATTTCACTGACTTCACATTTTGCAAAAACTACACAATAGCAGGCAATTATTGTTGTAGGGAGTAGCTAGGAACATGTGCATAAAAAAATAAAAAACATGTGCATTACTTGAAATTTGTAGAGAAGCAAATACAAACAAACATGTCCAGTGACCTTGTATGTAGCACAAAGAACAGGCATGCCCAATGACTTGTATGTACTAGCAATATTACAAAAATGAAGTTCACTGCGACAGACTTTAACCTGCTATATTACTGAGAAAACAAAAAGGGGTTGGAGATTAGGTTACCTCGTTCGGAGAGGCGTCTAAGCATCATCAGTACCGTGCGGGCGACGTTCAGGTCACCGAGGGTGTTGCGGTTGCGGCTAAGTAGATCTTGGGCAGTTGGGGAAGCATATCTTGGGCGGTCGATGCTGTCTTGAGCACGGTGGACGAGAGAGACGGTTAGGAAGCTCCAGTATGGTTGGTAGAATTCGGCGGCGGGGAAGCAGAGCTTGGACGGTCGATGACACCATCGACATGGTGAACAAGGCCGCAGCTCCGCTGCTGTGGCACAGAAGCCCGGTGAACTAGATCCGGTGGTATGGGTTCCGGTGAAGCGGCTCCGTGGCGGTGCACGAGACCATATGAAAAGCTCTCCTTGTGGCATTCAGATCCATATTCTTGACCTTATTTAAGGAAAATAACAATCTGGTCATGACTCCGAAAATTAAGAATGTTCTTTCCTAATAGTTGGAAAGTCGCACCGATGTCATTATTGTTTACTAAAAGAACATGCACCCATCTACCTCCGAAAAGACAAATAGTTCAAGATCAATCTATCGCACTTACTTGTAGCTCAGGTTTGACCTAATTTTGTTAAGTTGACAAGAATCTTAGCAAGAAGTTGAACCTGTTGTCAAAATTCTCGGAGGTGGTTTGTGATATATTAAATGACCCCCCTATGGTTACCTCCAAAAAATCATAAAACTTCAAATGAAATCTACAATTTACTTACTTTTGAAATTTGACCTAATTTCAATAAATCGACATAAAGTCATCTAAGTGGACAGAGTTAGCTAGGACGTAGTTTGAAAACTCATAAAACATGGGAACTGTAAGTACAACATATCACTCCACTATATATATCTGAAAAGCTCTGCTTGTGGTATTCAGATCCATATTCTCGAGACCTTCTTTACGTAAAGGAACAATCTCGTCATCACTCGGAAAATTCAGAATGTTCTTTCGTGATAGTTGGAAACTCATACCGAGGACAATATTATTTACTAAAATAAGATGCACCCATCTAACTCCAAAAGACAATAAATTCAAGAGCAATCTATCGCGCTTACTGGTATCTCAAGTTTAACCTAATTTCGTTAAGTTATCAAGATGAAAATATTAGCAAGAAGTTCAACCTATCATTAACATTCTCGATGGTGGTTTGTGATATATTAAATGGCCCCCATTGGTTACCTCCAAAAAAAAGTAAAACTTTAATGCAATGGTCTATAATTCACTTGTATTTGAAATTTGACCTAATTTCGATAAATCTACATAAAGCCATTCAAGTGGACAGAGTTATCTAGGACGAAGTTTGAAAACTCATAAAACATGGAAATTGTAATTACAACATCCGGTCCACTATATATGTATGAAAGCTTGGCTTGTGGCATTCCAATCCATATATATTTTCTAGACTTTGTTTTCGGAAAGGAACAATCTGGTCATCGCATTCGAGAGCAATCTATCGCGCTTACTTGTAGCTCAAATTTGACCTAATTTCAGAAAATAGATAATGTTCTTTCCTGATAGTTGGAAACTCACACCAACGGCATTGCTTACTAAAAGAAAATGCACCCATCTACCTTCAAAAAAGACAATTAATTCAAGATCAATCTATCACGCTTAGTAGTAGATCAAGATTGACCTAATTTCGTTAAGTTTTCAAGATGCAAAATCTCAGCAAGAAGTTAAACATATTGTCAAAATTCTCGGTGGTGGTTTGTGATACGTATATTAAATGACTCCCCCCAATTGTTACCTCCCAAAAATATTTGTAAAACTTTCAACGCAATCAACAATTAAATTGTAGTTGAAGGTTGGCCTAATTTTGATAAATCGACATAAAGTCAATGAAGTGGACAGAGTTAGCTAGGACGAAGTTTGAAAACTCATAAAACATGGGAATCATAAGTACAACTTGCCGGTCCATTATATATGTCTGAAAGATTGGCTTGTTGCATTCAGATCCATATTCTTCAGACTTTCTTTTCGAAAAGGACCAATCTCGTCATCGCTGTGGAAATTTAGAATGTGATTTCCTGATAGTAGGAAACTCACACCAACGATGTTTTTTACTGCGAGAAGATTTACTCATGTACCCATGAAATGACATTTAATTCGAGAGCAATCCATCGCGCTTACTTGTAGCTCAAGTTTGACCTAATTTTGTTAAATTGTCAAGATGAAAAATCTTAGTAAGAAGATGAAGCTATTGTCAAAATTCTTGGTGGTGGTATGTGATATATTAAATGACCTCCTGATGGTTACCTAGCTCCAAAAAAATCACAAATCTTTCAAAGCAACCTACAATTTACTTTTAGTTCAAATTTGACATAATTTCGATAAATCGACATAAAGGCATTCAAGTGGGCAGAGTTTTGCTAGGACGAAGTTTGAAAACTCATAGCATTAAACATGGTAATCATAAGTAAAACATGTTAGTCCACTTAATATATCATGAAGCTTGGCTTGTGGCATTCAGATCCATATTCTTCGGGCTTTCTTTACGTAAAAGAACAATCTCGTCATCACTCGAGAAACTGAGAATGTTCTTTTCCCGATAGTTGGAAACACACACCGGTGACATTGTTTTCCTACAATAAGATACACCCATCTACCTCAGAAAATACATCTAATTCAAGTGCAATGTACTGCACTTACTTGTAGATCACGTTTGACCTAATAATTTCATTAAATTGGCAAGAAGTCAGTGAAGCGTGCGAAGTTAGCTAGGAAGCTTGAAAAATAGAACTATAAGAAACTGTGGTCCACTTCATGTGATAATGGGGGTGGTTGCATTTTCTGCTAACTATGGTAGGTACCGTAGGAGTGAGGTGCTTCAGTTAACACAGTCGGTGGAAGTACGGGTTACATTAAGGACCTCATAAAAAGTGAATATTACATCCAAGTACATGCAGTTAGCATAACGTCCCAAAAACTGTGCAGTGAAGTCTGTTTTGAGGTTTTGCATACTAGTGTTCATTGTGATAAAGACTATCAATAGAATCTTCTAGATGCTAAGAATGGAAAAGAAGATCTAAGGTTGGCAATGTTAGGATTTGTAAGTCTTGATCCAATGGTACATGTTCAAAGTTATCCATACACTATATAGTTTTTTTACGAAAAATATAAGATAAGTAGTACTACTGCGCGTGGCCGTTCTTATTGAATACCCTTTCCCTCCTGATGTTTGGGAAGCAAGTGAAAATTTCGAAACCTGAAAAGTTTGAACCTTTTTGCCGCCAAGGACCAAAATTGTTTCCTTCCTATGTACTGCTCCTAGGGTGTCAAATGGTATCTCACCAAAATCCCACTTCTAATTCATTTGGCAAAATTTAGTTCAAATTTCGAGCAAAATTTTAAACTAGATCTTGGCAAATGAACTAGAAGTGGGATTTTTGTAGGATCCCACTTGACACCCTACCTACTCCAGACCAATGCGGTTGCCGAACACACCAGAGAAACAGAGTCGCGCCCTCTAAAGAAATAGAGCCGTTGTACCAAGGAACACGTGTGCAACACCACGCTGTGGACGAGGGAGAGATCAGCCGGGCCGGTGCACGTGGGTGGGGAGAGATGAGAGGCAGGGAAGGAGAGATAAAACACACTTTTATCTTTTTTTGCATGCATAGGTCCTAAAATATACTACTAGTAGTAGAGTGCGTACACTGTAAGGCGGCAGGAGTACCTCGTGTCAGGAACCCATAATAAATGCTCTGACCTCGAACCGCCTTCAACTCATCTTCTCTCTTTGCTGCTGCCCTCTTCCCCTGCCTACGTTTTATTCTCTCTTCATATGTAGCGCGTGGACAGAAGTGAGCATATGTCCAACTACGAATAAAAATCTCCACCGTTTAGACAGTGTCTAAACGAGATGATTCGTGGGACCCACTAAACTGAAGAGGCTAACTTCTACATAGGAGTTTTACACTGCCAAGTGGGCTATTATTTGCTTTTTTCCTTAGAGCATCACAATGTGTATAAAAGGTACACATTAAGTCACAAAGTAGTACATTGTGGAGAAAATAAAGTTATACCTCAAGCTTGTGGGTTGCCCATAGAGAATAGAAACATCAATTCCCCTTTCTCCTCTCTATTCCATGCAGCAATATGACCAAGCTATGTGGGTCCTACCTAGTGGCAAATGTTGACTTCGTCCGCAATTTGGCAAACATTAATTTGAATCAGAGGGAGTAGTGTAATTTAAGTGGGTTAATGTAACTATGAACCTTGAAAAATCATAGAACATAGGAATCGCAAATAAAACATGCATGGTCCGCTATGTCCGGAAAATATGCACCCATCTACCTTCGAAAAAGTCAATTAATTCAAGCGCAATCTATCACGCTTACTTGTATCTCAAGTTTGACCTAATTTCATTAAGTTGTCAAGTTGAATAATCTTAGTGATAAGTCGAACATGTTGTTAAAACCCTCGATGGTGTGGTTTGTGTTATATAAAATGACCCCCTGATGATTACCTCCTAGAAATATTCGTAAAACTCAACGCAATCTACAGTTTACTTGCAATTGAAATTTGACCTAATTCCGACATATCGACATAAAGTCATTCAAGTGGACGGAATTAGCTAGGATGAAGTTTGAAAACTCATAAAACATGGGAATCGTAAGTACAATATGCCGGTACACTATATATGTCTGAAAGATTGGCTTGTTGTATTCAGATCCATATTATTTAGACTTTGTTTTTGGAAAGGACCAATCTCGTCATTGCTGTGGAAATTTGTAATGTTATTTCTTGATAGTTGGAAACTCACACCAACGGTGTTGTTTACTGTGACAAGATGCACTCATCTTCCAATGAAATGACATTTAATTCAAGAGCAATCTATCGCGCTTACTTGTAGCTCAAGTTCTTAATTTCATTAAATTGTCAAGATGCAAAATCTCAGTAAGAAGTTGAACCTACTTTCAAAATTCTCAGTGGTGGTCTATGATATATTAAATGACCACCCGATGGTTACCTCCAAAAAAAATTCACAAATCTTTCAAAGCAACCTACAATTTACTTTTAGTTCAAATTTAACCTAATTTCGATAAATCGGCAAAAAGTCATTCAAGTGGGCAGAGTTTGCTAGGACGAAGTTTGAAAACTCATAGAATTAAACATGGGAATCATAAGTAAAACATGTTGGTCCACTTAATATGTCATGGAGCTTGTCTTATGGCATTCAGATCCATATTCTTAGGGCTTTCTTTACGTAAAAGAACAATCTTGTCATCACTCAAAAAATTGAGAATGTTCTTTTCCATATAGTTGGAAACTCACACCGACGGCATTGTTTTACTACAAGAAGATGCACCAATCTACCTCAGAAAAGACATCTAATTAAAGTGCAATGTATTGCGCTTACTTGTAGATCAAGTTTGACCCAATAATTCGGTAAAATCGGCGAGAGGTCAGTGAAGCATGCGAAGTTAGCTAGGAAGCTTGAAAAACGGAATTATAAGAAACCGTTGTCACATCCCAAAATTCTCCTAATTTTGGAATGTGAAATAAATAAATAAGTTTGATTTATTGTTTGACTATGTTGAAAATTCTCAAAGAGAAGAAACTTTTTGAATAGAAAATCCTGTTAACCTTGAATTTAAAATCTTATATTCTTTTGTTATGACCTAAGTAGCCATATAGGCAAAAGGGCATGGATTTATTATGGATTGTAGAATTGGTGTGCAATATTTCAAAATGGAAATCATGAAGCATTCATAAGCATTTCATTACATCCATGCAAAGTTCTCACAAACTGAATCCAAATCCTGGTATCTAAATCCTATAGTTGATTGCCCAAATGTTCCTAAAGGAAATTAAATGGACTTTATAAAACCCACGGTTGCTAAGGCATCGATTATTGGTAATTATAGCCTAAAAAGATCCAATTAATCTTACAAAATTTTAGAAACAAAATTGAGCTCATTTGGAGCTATTATGAAAAAGTTATGAAATAAATACAAACAAATAAAGATATAAATAAAATAGAATATACAAGGATTTATAAACCCACTACTTTCAAACTATTAAAAAGATTACAAATATGATCCTACAATGATCTATTCAATTTTAGAAAATTTTAGAAACAAGAATCATGTCATTTGGAGTTCGTATGTAAAAGATATGAGGGAAACAAGTAAATAGAAAAAGAAAAAGAAAAAAAACTAAGCGGGCCGGCCCACCCGGACCGACCGGACAGAGCCAGCCGGCTGTACATGCGTACGTTGTTTCCCAGGTTTGCTTTAAAAAGCGTGCAAAATCCGTTTTGTCAAACCTATCTCTATTCAAACTCTTATAACTTTTTATCTACAACTCCGAATCGACTTCCGTTTGTTTCTACTTGTTCTCTACTCCAAAACCTATCTCCCCACCGTCGTAAACCTCCATATAAACTCGTGGAGCCACAGCTGTACGAGTTTCTCTCCTCAAAACCCCGAATCTACACATGCCCGAATCTTATTTCGCTTTTTAACCCATCTAGACTTCGTTGTTTGCCTTCGGCCAAAAAATGAAAGTTGTATAACTCGTCAAAATCTTTCAATCCCGACAAACCTCACCTCTTTTCATCCACCACAGCCGGAGAATTTCGCATCGCAATATTTCAGATCTGACGGTGTAAATCCAAGATGTACTCGCGCTCGTTCCTTCAAATCCAAATTCCTTATGGTGAGAAGGTAGGACTAATGATTTCCCACAACTTTCATGTTCTAAGTTTTTCAATTTGACCTACGGATTTGCCTCTCTAACACAGATCTTTTTCTTGTCTATTCTGAGCCAAAAACGGGTCGATCTCTTCTTCTAGCCACCGGATCCTATCCAGACGGTCGAGATCCAATCAAACCGGTGCGTGCCATGTCGTCATCCCGGTCAGCTTCCTCATCAACGCCACGTCATCGTCAGGTCAGCATCTAGTCCCAGTCAGCATGCAAAGTCAACCTGTCTAGTCAGCGGAATAATCTCTGGAATATTCCGTTCGAATTTAAAATTACACATTATAGATCTAACTTGTAAAATTCATTAGAAATTCATACCACGTCCAAAAATTGCGTATAATATATCAAGTGAAGATAATTTTACGTAGAATCATCTTAGTAGAATAGATCCAACTTTTACTGTACGTGGTTACTGCAGTAATTTAATTAGTTTTAATGGTCTTTTAGGTTAATAAATTCATAAGAAATTATCTGTAACTCCGAAAAATGTGAACAATATATCAAATTGAAGCTACTATAATGTAGATTAATAATATCTGGTTGGATCCAGCTTTTGCGGACTATTTAACCCGTAGAAATTTAGTTAGTTTTAATGTCTTTATAAATCATTAAATTCATAGAAAATGAATTGCTTGTCACAAAAATATAAATGATATACCGATGGAAAGCTGGTTCCATGTAGATCGTCAATATGCAATTAGTTCAGCCTTTGATAGTAAGTTTTTTCCGTGAAGATTTAAATGGTTTAATGGCCTATTCAGAGTAATAAATTCATAAGAAAATAAATACTGCTCAGAAAATTACAAAGAATATGTCCCAGGAGTCACAATTCCATGGAGATTTCAGATATAGTTTTAGTTTGATTTTTAGGCAACAGAAACTATATGAATCATTTAAAACCCATTAAACACTATTTAAATCATATAAAAAGATCTATAACTCCGATTAGGGTGAATCCAACGCCTACTGGTTCGTATTAACGTCATCTATCCATTAAACCCAGGAAACAAATTTATTTCGACACTTAGAACAGGCATTACAACAGAACTATTAAAACCCCCTATATTGGCAAGCAATTATTAATAACAAGTACTCCATTGCATTAATTGGTCTCTTTCATGCATCATATACTTCAGTATTGTTTAAAGAACTAAAATAACAACCATTGTGACTTATTAAATTGTCATGCATGCATTTGTTATATTTGTTTGATCTCTATGTGCTATTGTTTATGATTGTATGCAATTGTTTGCTCGATAGATTGCGAGGAGTGCAACGTGTGTGATTGCAATTACTATGATTGCAAGTATTGTGGTTATGATGAGTGCAAACATTATATCTATGAGAATTGTGAGGATTATCTAATCGACTACATCTACAACAAAGGCAAGTGGTGCTATCTTGGTCATAAATGTCCTACTGTTTTCCTATGCATTGTAGATGTTTTTGTAGAATTTCATATGTAGGAATTGATGTGTATATGCTATGCTATATCCCATATTATTCCCTAGTATTCCTTGTTTATGAGCCATCGTATTGGTAGATTGCTTAGCTATGCTATTTAGATGAGGAAGGGAATCACATCATGAAAAGTTATATGTTTTGAAAGGCTTATGTTTTGCTAAATGACAAACCAATATGTTTTAATGAACCACCTGGGCGGAATGATATTGATTGGGTCATCGAGTGTGGATTTATGGTGGGGAATGCCGCACAGGACACTGAGAAAGGATTGGCTTCTTTTTTTGGTAGCTTTCATGTGCAACCATGTGCCAATAATGAAATGGGCGGTTGGTTGGACTCAATAGGATGTGGTAACTCGAACCCACGTATCCAGAGATGTAGAATAGTGTAGGTTGGACCGGTGCGTGTCTGGTTTGGGGAGCTACTTCCCGAACGGTTCCTTCTTGGACTTCTCCCTATCATCACCCAATATGAGAGTGGTGGTACGAGCTGGGCTGGCCAAGTCACATGGGTAAAGTGTACTAATCCCTGCAGGGTGTATAAACTAAGTGCTTAGCCGTGTCCCTGGTTATGGACAATTTGAGCGACCTGATACTGATGCTATGATATTTCTCACTCATCCTTATTTCTTAATTTCTTAAAACTTGTTGGGTGAACATAATTGGGTAGGAGCACCTGGGAGTGAACCAGAGTGTCCAATTTATCGTATTGGAAAACTACTTTGTTACAAATGTTAGGATAAAACTGTTGCTTTATACAAATGAGCCTAAACTCCACTTGGCCAAATAAGCATGTAGTTGATAGATCTGTTGTTAACCACTTTAGCCTACTTGCCATACATTCAATGTATTGACCATTCGTGGCTGCAATGTTTCATGTTGCAGGTTATATCGTATCTGAGTGATCGTTCATAGGTCGCGAGACTCCACTCAACAATTGTTCGCCTGTGGCGCATTTGGAGGATGGAGATCTACCCTGTATTCGTTTTCCGCTGTGTACTTGAATAAATAATGTAAATTCTGGATCATATTCGTTGTATTTATGATGCACAGTTATATTTGGTATCATTTTGTACTGTGTGTGCCAGTGAACCGATCCAGGGATTGGCACTATACACATGAACTCAGCCTTATCAGGCGAGCGTGTTATAATATCCCATATTATTCCCTAGTATTCCTTGTTTATGAGCCATCGTATTGGTAGATTGCTTAGCTATGTTATTTAGACGAGGAAGGGAATCACATCATGAAAAGTTATATGTTTTGAAAGGCTTATGTTTTTCTAAATAAAAAACCAATATGTTTTAATGAACCACCTGGGCGGAATGGCATTGATTGGGTCATCGAGTGTGGATTTATGGTGGGGAATGCCGCCCAGGACACTGAGAAAGGATTGGCTTATTTGTTTGGTAGCTTTCATGTGCAACCATGTGCCAATAATGAAATGGGCGGTTGGTTGGACTCAGTAGGTTGTGGTAACTCGAACCCACGTATCCAGAGATGTAGAATAGTGTAGGTTGGACCGGTGCGTGTCGGGTTTGGGGAGATACTTCCTGAATGGTTCCTTCTTGGACTTCTCCCTATCATCACCCAATATGAGAGTGGTGGTACAAGCTGGGCTGGCCAAGTCACATGGGTAAAGTGTACTAACCCCTGCAGGGTGTATAAACTAAGTTCTTAGCCGTGTCCCTGGTTATGGACAATTTGAGCAACCTGATACTGATGCTATGATATTTCTCACTCATCCTTATTTCTTAATTGCTTAAAACTTGTTGGGTGAACATAATTAGGTAGGAGCACCTGGGAGTGAACCAGAGTGTCCTATTTATCGTATTGGAAAACTACTTTGTTACAAATGTTAGGATAAAACTGTTGCTTTATGCAAATGAGCCTGAACTCCACTTGGCCAAATAAGCATGTAGTTGATGGATCTGTTGTTAACCACTTTAGCCTACTTGCCATACATTCAATGTGTTGACCATTCATGGCTGCAACGTTTCATGTTGCAGGTTATATCGTATCTGAGTGATCGTTCATTGGTCGTGAGACTCCACTCAATAATTGTTCGCCTGTGGTGCATTTGGAGGATGGAGATCTACCCTGTATTCGTTTTCCGCTGTGTACTTGAATAAATAATGTAAATTCTGGATCATATTCGTTGTATTTATGATGCACAGTTATATTTGGTATCATTTTGTACTGTGTGTGCTAGTGAACCGATCCAGAGATTGGCACTATACACATGAACTCAGCCTTATCAGGCGAGGGTGTTATAATATCCCATATTATTCCCTAGTATTCCTTGTTTATGAGCCATCGTATTGGTAGATTGCTTAGCTATTCTATTCAGACGAGGAAGGGAATCACATCATGAAAAGTTATATGTTTTGAAAGGCTTATGTTTTGCTAAATGACAAACCAATATGTTTTAATGAACCACCTGGGCGAAATGGCATTGATTGGGTCATCGAGTGTGGATTTATGGTGGGGAATGCCGCCGAGCACACTGAGAAAGGATTGGCTTCTTTGTTTTGTAGCTTTCATGTGCAACCATGTGCCAATAATGAAATGGGCGGTTGGTTGGACTCAGTAGGTTGTGGTAACTCGAACCCACGTATCCAGAGATGTAGAATAGTGTAGGTTGGACCGGTGTGTGTCTGGTTTGGGGAGCTACTTCCCGAACGGTTCCTTCTTGGACTTCTCCCTATCATCACCCAATATGAGAGTGCTGGTACGAGCTGGGCTGGCCAAATCACATGGGTAAAGTGTACTAACCCCTGCAGGGTGTATAAACTAAGTGCTTAGCCGTGTCCCCGGTTATGGACAATTTGAGTGACCTGATATTGATGCTATGATATTTCTCACTCATCCTTATTTCTTAATTGCTTAAAACTTGTTGGGTGAACATAATTGGGTAGGAGAACCTGGGAGTGAACCAGAGTGCCCTATTTATCGTATTGGAAAACTACTTTGTTACAAATGTTAGGATAAAATTGTTGCTTTATGCGAATGAGCCTTAACTCCACTTGGCCAAATAAGCATGTAGTTGATAGATCTGTTGTTAACCACTTTAGCCTACTTGCCATACATTCAATGTATTGACAATTCGTGGCTGCAACGTTTCATGTTGCAGGTTATATCGTATCTGAGTGATCGTTCATAGGTCGCGAGACTCCACTCAACAATTGTTCGCCTGTGGCGCATTTGGAGGATGGAGATCTACCCTATATTCATTTTCTGCTGTGTACTTGGATAAATAATGTAAATTCTGGATCATATTCGTTGTATTTATGATGCACATTTATATTTGGTATCATTTTGTACTGTGTGTGCCAGTGAACCGATCCAGGGATTGGCACTATACACATGAACTCAGCCTTATCAGGCGAGGGTGTTACAACCGTGCTCCACTTCGTGTGATAATTGGGGTGGTTGCATTTTCTTCTAACTTTGGTAGGTCCCGTAGGAGCGAGGTGCTTCAGTTAACACAGTTGGTGGAAGTACGAGTTACATCAAGGACCTCATAAAAAATTAAAATTACATCCAATTCCATGTAGTTAGCACAAGGTCCGTGAAACTATGCAGTGAAGTGTGTTTTGAGGTTTGTGCATACTAGCGTTTATTGTGATAAAGACTATCAATAGAATCTTCTAGATGCTAAGAATGGAAAAGAAGATTCAATGGTTAGCAATTTTTGGATTTGCCAGTCTTGATCCAACGGTCCATGTTCAAAGTTATTTGTTCACTATATAGGTTTTTTACGAAAAAGATAAGATAATAAGTACTACTGCGCATGGCCGGTCTAATTGAATACCCTTTCCCTCCCGATGTTTGGGAAGCAAGTGAAAATTTTGAAACCTGAAAAGTTTGAACCTTTTTGTCGCCAAGGACCAAAGTGGTTTCCTTCCTCTGTACTACTCCTAGGGTGTCAAGTGAGATCTCACCAAAATCCCACTTCTAATTCATTTGTCAAAATCTAGTTCAAATTTTGAGCAAAATTTTACACTAGATTTTGTAAACTGAACTAGAAGGGGGATTTTGGTGGGATCCCACTTGACAGCCTACCTAATCCACACCAATGCGCCAGCCTAACACACCAGAGAAACAGAGCCGCGCCCTCTAAAAAAACAGAGCCGCCGTACCAAGGCACACGTGCACAACGCCACGCTGTGGACGAGGGAGAGACCAGTCGGGCCGGTGCGCAAGGGGAGAGCGGTGGAGAAATGACACTTTTTGCGTGCATAGGTCCTAAAATTTACTAATACTAGTAGAGTGAGTACACTGTAAGGCGGCAGGAGTACCTCGTGTCAGGAATCCATCATAAATGCTCTAACCTCGAACCGCCTTCAACTCCTCTTCTCTTTTTACTGCTGCCCTCTTCCTCGGCCTACGTTTTATTCTCTCTTCATATGTAGAGCGTGGACAGAGGTGAGCATATGTCCAACTACGAATAAAATGCTCCACCGTTTAGACCTTGTCTAAACGAGATGATTCATGGGACCCACTAAACTGAAGAGACTAACTTCTGCATAGGAGTTTTACACTGCCAAGTGGGCCCATTATTTGCTTTTTTCCTTAGGGCATCGGCAATATATAAAAAAAGGTTCACATTAAGCCACAAAGTAGTACATTGTGGAGAAAAGAAAGTTATGCCTCAATCTTCTGAGTTGTCCATAGAGAATAGAAAATGCATTTCCCCTCTGTCCTCTCTTTTTCATGCAGCAATATGACCAAGCTATGTGGGTCATATCTTGTGGCAAATGTTGACTTCATCCGCAATTTGGCAAACATTAATTTGAATCGGAGGGAGTAGTGTAATTTAAGTGGGTTAATGCAACTACGAACCTTGAAAACTCATAGAACATAGGAATCGGAAATAAAACATGCATGGTCCACTATGTCCGGAAAATATGCACCCATCTACCTCCGAAAAAGAAAATTAATTCAAGTGCAATCTATCGCGCTTACTTGTTTCTCAAGTTTGACTTAATTTCGTTTAGTTGTCAAGAGGAATAATTTTAGCAATAAGTCGAACTTATTGTCAAAACCCTCGATGGTCTGGTTTGTTATATATTAAATGACCCCCCAATGGTTACCTCCCAAAAATATTCGTAAAACTTTCAAAGCAATCTACGGTTTGCTTGCAGTTGAAATTTGACCTAATTTCTATATATCGACATAAAGTCATTCAAGTGGACAGAATTAGCTAGGACAAAGTTTGGAAACGCATATAACATGGGAATCGTAAGTACAACATGCCAGTCCACTATATATGTCTGAAAGATTGGCTTGTTGCATTCACATCCATATTATTCATATTTTCTTTTCGGAAAGGAACACTATCATCATCGCTTTGGAAATTTATAATGTTATTTCCTGATAGTTGGAAACTCACACCGATGGTGTTGTTTACTATGAGAAGATGTGCTCAACTACCGATGAAATGGCATTTAATTCGAGAGCAATCCATCGCGATTAATTGTAGCTCAAGTTCGACCTGATTTCGTTAAATTGTGAGGATGCAAAATCTCAGTAAGAATTTGAACCCGTTGTCAAAATGCTCGGTGTTGGTCTGTGATATATTAAATAGCCACCTGATGGTTACCTCCAAAAATATGCACAAATCTTTCAAAGCAACCTACAATTTACTTTTAGTTCAAATTTGACCTAATTTCGATAAATCTGCATAAAGTCGTTCAAGTGGGGTAGAGTTTGCTGGGACGAAGTTTGAAAACTCATAGCATTAAACATGGGAATCGTAAGTAAAACATGTTGGTCCACTTAATATGTCACGAAGCTTGGATTGTGGCATTCAGATCCATATTCTTCGGGCTTTCTCTATGTAAAAGAACAATCTCGTCATCACTCGAGAAATTGAGAATGTTCTTTTCTAGATAGTTGGAAACTCACACCTACGCATTGTTTTACTACATTAAGATGCACCCATCTACCTCAAAAAATACATCTAATTCAAGTGCAATGTACTTCTCTTACTTGTAGATCAAGTTTGACCTAATAATTCTTTAAATCGGCAAGAGGCCAGTGAAGCATGCAAAGTTATCTAGGAAGCTTGAAAAACAGAACTATAATAAACTGTGGTCCACTTCGTGTAATAATTGGGGCGTTTGCATTTTATTATAACTGTGGTAGGTTCCATAGGAGCGAGGTGCTTCAGTTAACACGGTCGGTGGAAATACGAGTTACATCAAGGACCTCATAAAAAATGAAAATTACATCCAAGTCCATGCAGCTAGCACAAGGTCCCTGAAAATATGCATTGAAGTGTGTTTTGAGGTTTGTGCATACTAGCGTTCATTGTGATAAAGACTATCAATAGAATCTTCTAGATGCTAAGAATGGAAAAGAAGATCCAACGGTTGATAATGTTTGGATTTGCCAATATTGATCCAATGGTACATGTTCAAAGTTATCCGTACACTATATAGTTTTTTTTACGAAAAAGATAACATAAGAATTACTACTACGCATGGTCAGTCTTATTGAATACCCTTTTCCTCCTGATGTTTGGGAATCAAGTGAAAATTTCGAAACCTGAAAAGTTTGAACTTTTTAACGCCAAGTAGGGGTGGAATCGAGCCGAGCCGAGCCGGCTCGTGGCTCGGCTCGGTCAAGCTTGATAAAAGTCGAGCCGAGCCTAGGCTCGGCTTGATGCCAATTTTTTTCTAAAAAGTGGGCTTGCAGCTCGGCTTGATGCCAATTTTTTTCTAAAAAGTGGGCTTGCAGCTCGGCTCGGTGGGCTCGTGGCTCGCTTGCGAGGCTCGTCGAGCCAAACGTTTCCCCGTCCCGATGATTCGCCTCACGTGTTCACACGGTCATGCCTCATCTCCCTTTCCCATTGGCAATCACGATTCCCCTTGATTCCTAGCCCCGCCGCGACCACCAACGTCGGCCGCCATCTCCAGCGCCCTCTCCCGCCTCCACCAGGACCCTAACTGCCCATCCGCGCAACGCCTGCGAGCTGGCCATCGTGCGTCCCCGCGATTCCGGACGCTGCTGCTTGGGTCGATGAGGCACGAAGGCAGATCTCGCTCAGGGCTGGTTCGTTGAGAAGAAGAAGTGGAGAGGAGGGTGAGCATCATCGCTGATTCGCTGTGGAACTGTAGGAGTTGTGTTCGCATCTCCATGGGGATATGCACGGGCGCGCATCATCACCGATTCGCTGTGAACTACAGGAGCGGTGTTCGCATCTCCATGGGGATTTGAGGAATTGATGCAGTTTGGATTCCATTCGCTGTTCAGGTTTTCGTTTTAGTCAGAATTGATTTGTTTTAGTGGTGAGAATCTACGTTCTTGACACTAGGCTTTGGATGTTTGGGCAGAATTTTCTAGGCTTCAGGGATGCGTTCTTTGCAACGCATGTTCTTTGTCAGGTCGATAGATACAGTGCCAGTCATAACTGCCTTGTGGTTAGGCCTATTTTTGGTCTACGAGCAATTCGATCTGTTTGAAGACTGTAGTGTCTTCTGTTCATTCTGGTGTTTTCTTGTTCTTTCTAATCAGCTTTTGTCGGTATAAAATGTTACTAGAATGCTCCACTGAATACACGAGAAAACAAAGGGCAAATATCTTTTATTTTCCTCTGACATACTATGTATGAACCACCGCTACTAGTTATTGATTATATAGAAAAGGAAGAAGATTACTATATATGACGACGATGATGATTGTAGTGAAACCACAATCAATCAAAATATGAATTTGATGAAGCTAACATTAATCAACAGCTTGCTGATAATTTTGATGATTTAGATCTGCCTCAAGGTGTGGAGTAAGAAATATAAGGCGTATAGACAATTTTACACGGTTCAAATACTCTCTCGCCACTTTCATAGTAAATCGGTGGGAAAATAACTTGTTGAACTTATTACTCTCACGTAATGCTAATCGTAGGGACTATGTTATAGACAAATTAGTACTTTGTGAAACTTGTTAGACCATGTTATGAATATAATCACGTTGAATTGTTGTTTATAATTGTGAAATGTTATATTTTTAGCAAATGTCATAACAATCTTTTTAGTACATCGAGCCGTCGAGCCGGCTTGCAAGCTTTATCGAGCGGGCTTGTCGAGCCTCGTCCCTTGGTCGGAAGGTTTAGGCTTGGCTTGTTCAACCTTCGAGCCAAGCCGAACCCGAGCCGAGCCTCGTCGAGCTCGAACCGAGCCTCGAGCTTCAAGCTTTGTGTCCACCCCTAACGCAAGGACCAAAGTGGTTTCCTTCCTATGTACTGCTCCTAGGGTGTAAAATGGTATCTCACCAAAATCCCACTTCTAATTCATTTGTCAAAATCTAGTTCAAATTTTGCATATAATTTTACACTAAATTTTGGCAAATGAACTAGAAGTGGATTTTTGTGGGATCCCACTTAACACCCTACCTACTCCAGACCAATACGGCTGCCGAACACACCAGATAAATAGAGCCGCCCCCTCTAAAAAACAGAGTCGCTGTACCAAGGCACACGTGCGCAACACCATACTATGGATGAGGGAAATATCAGTCGGGCCTGTGCGCGAGGGGAGAGGGGTGGGGAGAGATGAGAGGCATCGAAGCAGAGAGAAAACACACTTTTATTTTTTTGCGTACATAGGTCCTAAAATTTACTACTAATAGTAGAGTGAGTACATTGTAAGGCGGCAGGAGTACCTCGTGTCAGGAACATATCATAAATGCTCTAACCTCCAACCGCCTTTAACTCCTCTTCTCTCTTTGCTGATGCCCTCTTCCCCGGCCTATGTTTTATTCTCTCTGCATGTACATCGCCTGGACAGAGGTAAGCATATGTCCAACTACAAGTAAAATGCTCCACCATTTAGACAATGTCTAAACGAGATGATTTGTGGAACCCACTAAACTAAAGAGGCTAACTTCTGCATAGGAGTTTTACACTGCCAAGTGGGCCCTTTATTTTCTTTTTTCCTTAGGGCATTGGCAATGTTGTAAAAAGGTACAAATTAAGTCACATAGTAGTACATTGTGGTAAAAATGTAGTTATACCTCAAGCTTGTGTGTTGCCCATAGAGAATAGAAAAATCATTTCCCCTCACTCCTCTCTATTGCATGCAGCAATATGACCAAGCTATGTGGGTCTTGCCTTGTGGCAAATGTTGACCTTATCCGCAATTTCACAAACATTAATTTGAATCGGAGGGAGTAGTGTAATTTAAGTGGGTTAATGTAACTATGAACTTGAAAACTCATAGAACATAGGAATCGCAAATAAAACATGCATGGTCCGCTATGTCCAGAAAATATGCACCCATCTACCTTCGAAAAAAACAATTAATTCAAGAGAAATCTATTTCTCAAGTTTGACCTAATTTCGTTAAGTTGTCTAGATGCGGGAACCCCCCAATGGTTTGAGGTTTGTGCCGGTGTGGTTTGTGATATATTAAACGACCCCCTAATGGTTATCTCCCAAAAATATTCGTAAAACTTTCAACGCAATCTACAGTTTACTTGCAGTTGAAATTTGACCTAATTTCGATATATCGTCAGAAATTCATTCAGTGGACAGAGTTAGCTAGGACGAAGTTTGAAAACTCAAAAAACATGGGAATCATAAGTACAACATGCCAGTCCATTATATATGTCTGAACGATCAGCTTGTTGCATTCAGATCCATATTCTTCAAAAAAATTCCGAAAAGTAACAATCTCGCCATCGCTGTGGAAATTTATAATGTTATTTCTTGATAGTTGGAAACTCACACCGACGGTATTGTTTACTGCAAGAAGATGTGCTCATCTTCCCATGAAATTACATTTACTTCGAGAGCTATCCATCGCGCTTACTTGTAGCTCAAGTTTGACATGATTTCGTTAAATTGTTAAGATGCAAAATCTCAGTAAGAAGTTGAACCTGTTGTCAAAATTCTCGGTGGTGGTCTGTGATATATTAAATGACCTCCCAATGGTTACCTCCAAAAAAATCACAAATCTTTCAAATCAACCTACAATTTACTTTTAGTTCAAATTTGACCTAATTTTAATAAATCGTCATAAAGTCATTCAAATGGGTAGAGTTTGCTAGGACTAAGTTTGAAAACTCATAGCATTAAACATGGGAATCATAATTAAAACATGTTGTTCCACTTAATATGTCACGAATCTTGGCTTGGGGCATTCAAATCCATATTCTTCGGGATTTCTTTATGTAAAAGAACAATCTCATTATCACTCGAGAAATTGAGAATGTTCTTTTCCATATAGTTGGAAACTCAAATCAATGGCATTGTTTTACTACAAGAAGATGCATCCATCTACCTTAGAAAAGACATCTAATTCAAGTGCAATGTATTGTGCTTACTTCTAGATCAAGTTTGACCTAATAATTCCGTTAAATCGGCAAGAGGTCAGTGAAGCATGCGAAGTTAGCTAGGAAGCTTGAAAAACCACTACAAGGAATGTGTTATTCTATGACCTTCTCATAGTGACCGTGTTCAAAATCGTCATAGAGTTATGACGATTTCGCACCAGATGGTCAAAAGCCGTTCGGAAGGTTCAAAACCTTACAAAATTATGACGATTTTGCTCAGGATCGTCATATTTTCATTAGCTCAAATCGTCAAAATCTGACGAATATAGCCTACGATGTTATTTGAACCTCACTACGACGATTTAAAATCGTCATGAGGTCCAAATTAAGATACGTTAAAATTGATAATTGGTCGCGTCAGCAATTACGCCTATGTGCCGTGTCTATGTGTCAGTTTTTTACTACGTGTAATATACGTGTGTTAATATCTATTTGTCTATGTGTGACTACGTGTAATATCCATTTGTTTAAATCTACTTACATGGCGCTGCTTACGTGTCATATATGTTAAACTCTAACAAAGATGAGTTATTTGCAAAAAAAGGGCCACAATGGGACTTGAGCCTGCAACCTCCCAACCAAACCCGGCGACCCATACCAGTACACCAACCAATCTATCTTGTCATATATGTTAAACTCTAACACATATACGTTAAACTCTAACAAGCAAGAATTATTTGCAAAAAAATTCCACCTGGGGACTTGAACCCGCGACCTCCCAACAAAACCCAACGACCCATACCACTGCACCAACCAATCTTTCTTGTCATAATATTACAACCACCCATTATATCTATTGAATTGTTGCGCCTGGGCTGATTTCTCTGCCACGATGGGCCTCAGTGGGACGGGAGTGGGCTGCGATGGGCCTCTGTGAGGGAGTGGAAAGCGGCAGATTAGGGCCCGGCCAGCTTTCCTTGTTCAGTTTTTTTTGTTTTCTTAATTCTTTTGTAGATTTTTCATAATAAGTCTAAAATAATTGTTTTTTGTTTCTAATTTTTTATAAAATTCAGTAGAACATCTTAGGGTATTAACTAAAATTACTTTGATTACTTAAAAATAGTGGATTTACTAATCCCACATTAGTCCATAGTAGGCACAATATCATAATTCAAAATATGAGTTTGAAACTTGGGAGTGACTATTCTCGTCTAGGGGTTGACTCGTACTAAAAACTTTCGGTGGATCTCTGAAGAAATAACATATTGCGAGTCTAAAAATGATTTTAAAAAAAATCATGGGCATCATATAATGTACCTGTAGTTCAAATCGGACTCACTTCCTACCGATTCGGTAGGAATTTGTCTTTTTCACCGAGGTTGGGCGGAAAGGTTTGAGATACCCCTACCGAGACATTGTCCATGTATGATGGTCTAGTATTTTTGAAAAATGGGGTGGTAGCATCGTGCAGCTTTCATTTGGTGATTGCTACACAAAACGCCCCGTTTTTTGTGCTCGGAAAATGGAAAATAGATTTTTCGTGCGTCAAAAAGGAAAACTTTCTCCTGCAATATTGTTCGCCATATCAAGATGCACAAGCATGCACAATATGGGCACATTATCACAAACTATGCCATGATTATGGCCATAACACTGGTCGTTTGGCCCGAAAGTCATGAAACCTCAGACATGATAGGTCATTTGTGAGAAGGTTTTTTTGAGAGGCGATCAATTTACCAAGTTTGGTACTTTTCCTTGAAATTAGGTCACATAATAAGACACCACGCGAAGGATTTGCGTTGATCGGACCGTTTTTTATTTTTTTATGCCCGTTTCAAACTATGGTCAAAACAGCGGGCATGAAGGTTCTTAGCTCAGGGCTGAGGCTCGCTAAACTTGCATTGGATCTCTAAATAAATAACATATTGCGAGTCTAAAACACATTTTTTCAAAAAATAATGGGCATCGGATCATGTACCTGTAGTTCAAACCGGATCCACTTCATGCCGAATCGGCAGGAATTTGTCTTTTTCGCCAGGGGTGTACGGAAAGGTTTGAGATACCCCGGTTGGGACATTGTCCATGTAAGGTGGTCTAATATTTTTACAAAATGTGGCGGTACCATTCTAAAACTTTTATTTGGTGGTTGCTTCACAAAACGCCCCGTTTTTTGCGCTCAGAAAATAGAAAATGGTTTTTCCGTGCGTCGAAAAGGAAAACTTCCTCCTGAAACATTGTTCTCCATGCCATGATACATATGTGTGCACAATATGGGCACATTATCACAAACTATGCCCTGATTCTAGCCATAACATTGGTCATTTGACCCGAAAGCCACGAAACCTCGAACATGATAGGTCATTTTGTGAAGGGTTTTTTGAGACATACTCAATTTACCAAGTTTAGTATTTTTCCTTGAAATTATGTCACATAATAAGACACCACGCGAAGGATTTGCGTTGATCGGACCATTTTTTATTTTTTTATGCCCGTTTCAAACTATGGTCAAAACGGCGGGCATGAAGGTTCTTAGCTCAGGGCCGAGCCTCGCTAAACTTGCATTGGATCTCTAAAGAAATAGCACATTGCGAGTCTAAAACACATTTTTTTTAAAAATAATGGGCATCAGATCATGTACCTGTAGTTCAAACCGGACCCACTTCCTACCGAATCGGTAGGAATTTGTCTTTTTCGCCAGGGGTGTACGGAAAGGTTTGAGATACCCCGGTTGGGACATTGTCCATGTAAGGTGGTGTAATATTTTGACAAAATGTGGCGGTACCATTCTAAAACTTTTATTTGGTGGTTTCTTCACAAAACGCCCCGTTTTTTGCGCTCAGAAAATGGAAAATGGTTTTTCCGTGCGTCGAAAACGAAAACTTTCTCCTGCAACATTGTTCTCCATGCCATGATACAGATGCCCTAATTCTAGCCATAACATTGGTCATTTGACCCGAAAGCCACGAAAAGGAAAACTTCCTCCTGCAACATTGTTCGCCATTCCAAGATGCACATGCATGCACAATATGGGCGCATTATCACAAACTATGCCACGATTCTGGCTATAAAATTGGTCATTTGGGTTTTATCGAATGAAATTTGTCTTTTTGATAAGAGTGTATGGATAGCTTTTATGGTCCAAGCACTTGGTGATTTATAATAAAAACGTGGTATAATATTTTACAAAAATGAGGTGGTACCATTTTGCAACATATTCTCAGTAGGTTCTTCATAAAAAATATTTTTTTTGCCTCAGATAAATGTCAATCTGTGGACACTCTTCTCTGGCCAATCAGAACTCAGGAACCCTATTGCCCTGGATCAGAGTCTAGAACTTGATTTTGTCCGTTGATCGCATATCAATCCAACGCCGTGGATGAACCCTCACGCCCACCAAATTTGTGCGCGTTGACGTTAGGGTTAGCCACATCCAACCCACCCTATCGCCGCATCGCGCAACCACAACCCTCCCCTCCTCTCCCACGAGCGCCGCCTCCCCTCCTCTCCCACCCACCCACGAGCACCATCTTGATCCCATCCCCTCCCTATCCCTATCTCCTCCTTCCCCGATGCCACACCATCTCCTCCAGCCCAGGCCTCCAGCACCCCTCCTCACCTCGCCACCACCTTCGACCCCCACCAAAACCGCTCCCCTCCTTAGTAACCCATGAACCCTAGCATCTCCTCCCCAATCCCCACTTCGAATAGCCAGATCTGCTCCCCTACAACCAACGCCTCTTCCCTAGCCACGGGTTACCAACCGAGAGGTGGCGCCGGCGCGGCGGAAAGCTGAGGAGAAGCGGGCGGCGATGGAGGCTGCGCGCGGGACCAAGACGCAAAACGAGGTGGCGCGTTCACGGAGGAAAGCTAAGAAGAAGCGGGCGATGGTGGAGGCGGCGCGCGCTCATCGACGCTAAGAACCTCGCCGCCCATCTCGTCGACGTGTCGGTAAGAAAATAGCCCCCCATCCTTCTCCCTGTGCGTGAAATGCGTGGTCTAGAGGCCAGATCTCGCGAGTCTTTGTCTGGATCTCGCGAGTTTACTGATGGATCTCGCGGGCTCTGTCCCAATTCCAGTAGAACGTTCGGTTTTACCAAGTTTTAGTATTGAGTACACGGATAAGGTTTTCTGCCTTGTCCCTTCCCCTATACTCGCATGTTCTAGGGTTTCTTGGTCTTCTTTGACTGCCGCTGGATGTGATTGGCGATGGATAGCCTCGTTGGCGGCGGCCCTGATATCCATGAGGCCGCCAGATCTGTCATCGGGGTCGCCGGATGTAGCGACATCTTAGCCTGATCTACACACCCCTTCTCCCCCCTCTCTATCTTGATTTCTCTCTTAGTCCATCTCTCTTTCTCTGCAGGAACTCTCACTGGATCTTGGATTTGCTGGACAGAGACGTGGTGGAGCGCCTGGAGAAGACCTCACCTCCACCCTCCGCAACCTCTATGTCGGCACCTCCACGCTCGGTATGAATAACCTCCCCTCACCTTTCCCATTGTACACTGGAGCAGTATCCGCGCCCTCTAGGGAGAGGTTGCTGCTTGGCAATTATTTAGGAGGGGAGGACTTGGGGACATAAATTTCTAGATGCAACTTCTCAAATTGAAACAAATAGAGTTTAAAACATATGTTGGCAGAGATATTTGCCAAGGATAGATTCATTCATGCTATCCTACTATTCCATTACCTCCTGAACTGATCATTGTAGTGCTTTGTACAAATAAGCCTAGAACATATTGTCACCAATCAGCAGTGCTCTGTTTGTATCAAGTGCTATTTGGTTTTGCTCCAAGTAATTAGCAGCTAGTAGTGCAAATATCATTCATTGTTGGTGTTTATCTCAGTTTTACCATGAGCTGTTGTTCTGTTCTGTGTTGTAGTTAATTAGTAAACTAAGCTATTGTTCTTTTCTGCTTTGCGTTAATTAGTAAACTATGTATAGTATAAATATCTCTTCTGCCTCCAATTGTGTTGATTCTATTGCAGCTATTTTTTCCTTTATAGCTGCAATATTTGCCCACAACCAGTTCCAGTTCTGAACGTTCTAGCTCATTACTATTAGTTAATTGGAGCATGAATATTCCTATACCTGGCCGATAAACGGTGCACATGCAGCTTCTCTATCTACCGCTGACAGTTCAGTTTTCTAAAATCTTTTTAGGACTGCTTGGAAATCCTTAGGTAGCTTTGCATCATATATGAACTACACTAAGATCCTCCCTTTACTTGAATAGGGAGAGGTTGCTTCTTGTGTAGATTGTAAAACATCAGTGTAGAACTGTATATTGTTGTAGAAATTCATCAGCTGGTACATGCTACTGCAAATAACAAGTAAAATATCAACTTGAGAATACTCAAATATGATCCTTATTTCATTTATATCAAATTTCCACTGAAGAACTTATCAGTAGAAGATCATAGTCTTGGGATGATCTTGTTATTATCATAGCAGTGGTATGTCAATTTGATCTATGTTATATGACATGATCTGTGTCCAATAGTTTTTGGCTGTCTTGCTCATCGAGTCATGGTTTCATTAAAGCCAATCTTTTACATAGGTAATCATACCGCTTTACCATATCTATCCCAGCCTTTTTTATTTATGTTATTTTATGGAATTGCTAGGTCAGTTCAAAGCAGAAGGAAACCAGTCGCACCAGCGGATGCTAGACACTTTTGAAACAACCCCCCTTTCGCAGTACAGATCCCGTGACCACCTCGTCGAACTGGTGAGTTTCCCCACCCTTCCCTTGGCTGTTTGTGTGTATGCCTTGGCAGAGCGAGATGTGATCTGTTTGATCCATCCGCTCGGTGTGGTCTCGACAAGATCTGAACTGCCATTGCCCTGTGTGGCCTCTGAAATCCGATGAAATATTTGTTCTATTGATTGCATAGCGGTAACGTGTATAGTAGAAAATCGGGCATTCGTACATTTTTTATTCCAATTCATTAATGTTTCTGTTATTTTCTTAGTAGTCTGTAGTTACACCTACTAATGTTTTTCTCTTCGGCAACATTCTTGTTCTTTTTGTTACAATATATGCGGTATTGGCATGTTTTCTTTTTAGGGATGACATTGGCTGTTCTTTTTTGAACACATGGAAACTACTGCTGTAGTTTCTATTTTTTTTATACTAGATTTATTAGGCAGCAAACTCTGCTATTTGTGTTGCGATGGAATTATATTCACTATTGAATTAACACAATTACCAATGTAATAGAGATTGTGAAATCTAGAGAGAACATTTCTGATAAGCAGTTAGGGACTGATCTATTTAGTAACATAGAAAAGGTCCATTTTTCATGTTGTGAACATTTGAAACCCTGTTGCAACTGAAAATAAAGTAATGTATTGTTTATGTGGGCTAGGATAGTGCTTTATTTGATGTCCAGAAACATTCCCATTTGTTCTTTGCATAACTTACTGTTAGATACTTTACTGTTATTATCTCACGTGTTCTATTGCTGCTACCAGATATATTGTGGTGTCATCTTACATGAGCTCCAAACTAAGTTCAAAGAAGGCAGAAGACTGATGCGGGTTTTGCTCACATGATTGTACAGTTCATGTAGCAAGTGGCTCGAGATGTACATACTTGCAGTTTTCCACGGTTGTAATATACTAGTGTACGATTTGTAGCTGTTTTATATTCTTGGGTGATGTCAAATATGTCCTGAGTGTAATATTGATCTAAATTTGGTCATCATTCATAAAAATTAATGTTATTTGGCCTATCCATAAGTAAATATTTGATGTTTACTGTTGTTTGTCTGAAATGAAATAAATGCTAGATGGGCTGTAAAAAGGCCTCGGCATAATTTTAAAATGGTTCAAAATAAAAAAGAAACGAATCTTTAAAGGAAAAGGCCATGAAACTAGAGAAGGCCAACTTCTTGGGCTTGGCCCAACAAATCAACTGAATTGACACAAAAATTAATTGACCAAGTTGTTGGGCTTGGCCCATATAAACTGCAGGTATGGATTGGGCTGATTTCGTGCCACGTCGGACTGGCCACGTGGGATCTGACCTGGCCATGTCAGTTTTCCCATGACGATATCGGTTCGTCATAACAGTTATGACGATCCAATATCGCCATAGACGGTTATGACGATTTCACTAAAATCGTCGTTATAGTTCATTTGCGACGCCCAGCTTTCGACGATCTCAAAATCGCCATAGAATCGTCATAAACGGACTATTGTGACGATTTGTGACGAAAATAGAGGGTCATATATAGCCAGATTCCTTGTAGTGAACAGAAATATAAGAAACCGAGGTCTACTTCATGTGATAATTGGGGCGGTTGCATTTTCTTCTAGTTGTGGTAGGTCCCGTAGGAGCGAGGT
Source organism: Avena sativa (assembly GCA_916181665.1). Lineage (NCBI taxonomy): Eukaryota > Viridiplantae > Streptophyta > Magnoliopsida > Poales > Poaceae > Avena > Avena sativa. Next base: position 203,664,143 of record OV702281.1, on the reverse strand, counting down.
ACTTCAGTTAACATGGTCGTTGGAAGTATGAGTTACATCAAGGACCTCATAAAAAATGAAACATACAAATCCATACAGTTAGCACAAGGTCCCTGAAACTATGCACTTGAGTGTGTTTTGAGGTTTGTGCATACTAGCGTTCATTGTGATAAAGACTATGAATAGAATATTCTAGATGCTAAGAATGGAAAAGAAGATCCAACGGTTAGAAATGTTTGGATTTTCCAGTATTGATCCAATTCATGTTCAAAGTTATCAGTACACTATATAGTTTTTTTACGAAAAATATAAGATAAGAAGTACTACCGCGCATGGCCGGTCTTATTGAATAACATTTCCCTCCCGATATTTGGGAAGCAAGTGAAAATTTTGAAACCTAAAAAGTGTGAATCTTTTTGCCGCCAAGGACCAAAGTGGTTTCCTTCCTATGTACTGCTCCTAGGGTGTCAAGTGTGATCTCACCAAAATACCACTTCTAATTCATTTGTCAAAATCTAGTTCAAATTTTGAGCAAAGTTTTTCAGTAGATTTTGGCAAATGAACTAGAAGTGGGATTTTGGTGGGATCCCACTTGACACCCTACCTACTCCACACCAATGTGGCTATGGAAAACACCAGATAAACGGAGTCGCGCCCTCTAAAAAAACAGAGCCGCCATACCAAGGCATACGTGCGCAACGCCACGTTGTGGGCGAGGGAGAGATCAGCCGAGCTGGTGCGCGAGGGGAGAGGGGTGGGGGAGATGAGAGGCAGCGAAGGAGAGGGAAAACACACTTCCTATGTATTACTTCCTCCAAGGTCCAAAGAGGTATACTTCCTATGTATTACTCCTCCTACTCCACACCTACGTGGCTGCCGAACAATAACATCCCAAAAATAATAATAAGATTATCAAGTTCCAATCAACCAAGTTTAGGGCTAGCAAATACTTTTGTTATTAAAATCAATATGAATGCATGTGTGTATGTGATGAATGCATGAATGCTTGTATTGCCATGATTGATTGCTATGAATGGCAAGGATTGGTTTAAAGATGAAAACAACATCATCTAAATCATTTCCAAGCAGAATCAAATCAAGAGAAATTCAAATATAAACATTTTGAGAAAATGGTCATTTTGACCAAAGTTAACCACTAGACCACTTTGAGTGTTTGTAGTCCAAGATTTCTAACAGAAACAAATCCAATTATTTTCACCCCTTGCTAGAACAAGTACAAGTGAACCCAAGCCCACTTTGCAAACCAACAGAAATAACTTTCAAATCTATTCAAATGACAATTCAAAATTGAATGAAGTGTAGGTACTAAGATCACCATTTCTCAAAAACCACTCAAACCAGTTCACCTTGCCAAACCCAAGAAACCAGATACTACCAAGCATGTGACCAGAGAACCCACCAAATTTCATTCAAAATTTTCAAACTTGAATTCTTTCGGCCATTTTATCAAACACCTGGAGACACATTTCAAACTTTGCCTAACTACACTGTTTTGAGCAGTGATCATTCAAACCCTTGTCCCCAATTCTTACCCCTTGTCCCCCCCTAGTGAGCTCACTTGCATTGAACAAGCTAGAAATCTACCATTGCACTAGTGTTGAGCCACCCGAGCCCCCCCCCCCCCCATTGTCGGTCGACCATGGCTAGCTAGCAGGAGGCAACGCCACGCCCAGCCACGATGTCCAGGAGGCAGCTCACCGTCCACCGCCACCCCTTATCCAGCCCTCGAATGCAGCCAGGCCCTGGACCACAGAGGAAACACCGCGCCCACTATCTCTGCGCCATGCCGAGAGCACGCTAGAGCGCCGCACCCGACCAGCTCGCGTACGCTGCGCCTCGCCCTCACCGCGCGTGCACACACTCGCTTTAACACCAACTAGCTCCCAGACATCCCCGTTCGCCACCGCGCGACCCATAGCCATTGTGCATCATCGAAATTGCCGTCGGTGCCGCTCAGAGCACCAGCCCATTCCGACCAACCTCTGTCACATCCCAAGATTTTCCAAATCTTGTTATGTGGAAAAATAAATGAATAAAATAAAACTTTGTTGATTTTCAGGGTGAGAAGAAACTTTTGAATCCAATTTGAAACTTTCAAAACCTATTTTGATCAAGATAAATCATAAAGGGATTTAAAAAGTTAAACATTTAATAAAGGTTTTACTATTTTTGGATCTTTAAATAAAAGGTTTTAGTTTTCAAAAGAAAAGGTGGATTTATAAATAAAGATTATTTTATAGAGCCAAATTAAACCTTGGCCAAGTTTTTGAAATAAAATGTTTTGTTTTGATAAAAATAGTAAAGGTTTATTTAAATAAAATAATAAGGATTTAATATCCAATTTTATTTAAGTAAAGGTTTTTCCCATTTTAAATAAACACTAAAACTTATTAAAATTATTTTAAATAAGTTTTCCAAGTATTTTATTAAAACCTACTGAAGTGTTTTTGGTTTTATTTTAGATTTGAAAATAAATATTTTAATAAAACAAATCCTATTTGATTTAATAACTAAGGTCCATTTTATTGAATTATTAATGGACCCTAAAAATAAAAATGATATTTTATTTTAAACAAGTTTTCCAAGTATTCTTTATTTTCAAATAAAACCTACTGATTGGTTTTGAAAAATATTTAGTTTTCAAATGGAGATTTTATTAAATAAATCAAAACCTATTTGAATTAATAATTAAGGTCTATTTTTATTTAATTATTAAATAGATCCTAAAAAGAATAAAAATATTATTTTATTTTGGGACTTTGGTTTTTGTTGATTAAACAGAACCAAAACTCAATACAAGTTTGGTGAAAGTTTGATTTGTTTTGGTTGTTTGAATTGTTGTTGAATTTCAAAACAGAAAATCAAAAGAGAAAAAGAAAAAGATTCAGAACAGAAAAAAAAGGAGCAAAGACAACCCAGCCTAGCTAAGCCCATCCCAGTCCAGCAGCCCATTTCCCTCTCTCCCCCGAAGCGTTTTTCTCTCACTCACCAGACGACCCGCAGAGCCAATGACAGGTGGACCCAACTCCCCTCTCCTCTCTCTCGCTGACCAACCGACCCTACCCCTCCTATTCATCGTCTTCAAGCACGACCCGTCGCCCTGGCCGTTTACTGCCGATTGATTCGCGTCGTCAATTTGCTTCAATGCTGCGTGATCAACGCCCCCTGACCACGCTCGCTTAAATGCCGCGCCCTCCTCTTCCTTTCCCCTCAGACTCCACACCCTGAACGCCACCAGGCTGCCCTGAATCGAAGCAGCAACGTCACTGCTCCGACCACCGTCCCCAGCCAATTCCGGCCCAACCTCGCCACCCCTTGCCTCCCTGAGCACACGACCGTGATCCCCACTCCCAGGCGCTTCTCCCTGTACCTCCCATTCAATCGCGTGTGCCCCTGAGCGTCGACTTCGACAACCTCTGACCGCGCCGCCGCGTCTGCTACTTCTTCGACGAAGTTCCCTGGTAAGACAGACCACCCCGCGCCTTCTCGATCACGCACGCGTCATCGCCTCGACCATGCGCATCTAACCATGCTCTCTGTTTGCCCCCTTTTGATCTTTAGGGTCGACCCCGACCACGAACAGGACCATCTGACGCCGAGCGAACTCCGGCGAGCGATTCAGGACTACCCTGTGCGCCCCTCGTCGAACCAACAACACCTTGAGCTTCCCCACAACATTGCGATCACGGTGAGCCTTCTCCTTCTCTCCCTTGCGTCCAGTATCACCGGCGACGACCTCGTCTGAGCGCTGCCGCCAGAGCGCCGCCGCCAGCGTCGCTGAGTATTGGTCAGAGTAGTTAGGACCGTTGGATTTGGATCTGACGATTAGGATAGAAAGTAAGCGAATGGGTACGCACGCTTATGAGCCGTATGATTCCACTTAAATACTACGGTCTATGTTAGTCGATCCACCCGAACCGGTATCGACCAGTAGTTGAGCGCCGCGTGTCACTAGTTCTGTTTAAAAGAAATTTTGAATCTGATTTAGATGCAGATTTGAAACTCTTGTAACTTTTGATCCACACGTCCAAAAATTACAAACTTTATATCAATGGAATCAGTGGAACAAGCCCTAGCCAACCATGCCATTTTTTTAGTAAAAAGCTTCTGGAAAAATGTTTGTTTTTGCAGAAACATTTGTATGCTTGTTTAGATTATAAAAATTGTTCAAAAATGATTTTGGGGATAAAATCTTTGGAAAATGGTGTGATTTGAACCTACTGACCATAGGAAACACTTTTTGGTTTCAAAAATGTATTTGGTGAGGAAAAAGAATGATTCTTTGATTTAAAACCAATTCTAGTCAAATAAAAATATGGTTTATTTATTAAAAATGGTTTTGGAAGAAAACTTTTGGGAAATGTTTTGTTTTAAACTCTCTGACCCCAAACACCAAGTTTTATGGTTTGGAAACATATTTTGTGAACCCTATAGATTAATGCCTTAGTAAAAACATTTCTACACCACATAAAATGATACTTTGTTTTGAAAATGGTTTATAAAGTGAGACCTTTTGCAAATGACTTTGCCACTTTATAAAATGACCATTAGGTGTACCCAAATGTCTATGACCCATTAGAAACCACTTTTACAAATAAAACAACCCTTTTGCATGCTTGCATGTGTTGTTTTGTTTTATTATTTGATGTGATGAATTGTTTGAATGGTAGATTGAAATATTGTTTGCTTGATTGATTTGTAGTGACTTGAAGTGTGTGAACAATTGCAAAGATCAAGGAGTGAACCTATACTCTACCAAAAAGGCAAGTGATGCTTCATACTTTTTTCCCATTACTTTCACTATGCATTAGTGATTTTCTCTAAGTAAAACTTGCATGGAATTTTGCTAAGTATAAACCTTGCTATAGGAAAACCTAGTAGATGAAACCTTAGTAGAAATCTTCCTAAGTTAAGATTCCTATTACTATCATGCTTAGCTTAGCTAATAGAAAACAAGAGTGGAATATACGTTCATACTATGGAAAATTTCTAAGTCTGAGGACTTATGTTTTTCTTAATAAAACAACTAAGTCAATGAATCACCTGGGTGGAATGGGACTTGATTGGTGGTTTTTGGTTGAGTGGTTCACAAGGCCCATGTTTATGGTTGACCTTGTGTATCTCACTTGTGGATGGCCACCCAGAAACAAAGAGATTTGAGATGTCAAATGTTGAGAAGCTTCAAGTGCAGCCACTTGGCATTATGGGCTCTGCCTGGATCATATAGGTTGCAAGAACTTAGCCATATGGACAGTTGGTGGTAGAGTTTGATAGGTTGGAACGCGTCCATTTTGGTCTAAGGGAAGGCTTCTGAAAGGTCCTGTCTTGGTGAAACCAAGTCTTGTGGGGAAAGTGCACCACCTCTGCAGAGTGTAAAATCTAAGTACTTAGCCATGTCCCTGGTAAAGGAAAATTTGAGCATCAAGACATGGAAGCAATCAAGAATCTCATCATCCAAATTTCTAAGTTAAAAACTTGTGGTTGAACAAGGGTTAAAGAATCTTCAATCTTTGATTGGGAGAAATGATTTTGTCAAGCAAAAACTTAGTGTTTTCAAATGTTAAGGAAAAATCTATTTTGAGCAATGCAAGCCTCAACTCCACTTAGCCAAATGCATATAGATGATAGACTCCACTATACTACCATAGTATCACTTGACAATACAATTCAAATGTATTGACCCTTGTGGCTGTAACTTGTATGTTGCAGGTTTGATTGATTTAGTGAAGTGTGTTCATTAGGATTACAAAGTCTACAACCAACATGTCTGCCTGTGGCACTTTGAAGATGAAGGACCCCATGCTTATAGATATTCTGCTGCAATGTAATGTAATAGCCAAATGAGCTATGTAAGATGTAATAAAATTATGTTATTCCTGGTTATAAAGTTGTATTACGACATTTTTTTCTTGATATTACATCTTAACTGTGAATGCTAGCTATTGATCCAGGGACTAGCATTGTAAACACAGGGGAATCTACCTTATTAAAGGTTGGGACCCTTACAGATGGTATCAGAGCATTGTGTTGCCTGTAGGATTTGTAAACCTAGGATTGGACAAAAACCCCTTAGAAAAATAGGAGTTGTATTTGTTCCAAGACTTATTTACAAACAACCTTGAAAACTCTTTCCTCAACCATTTTGGTTTTGATTCTACATCTCATCTATTTCAACTTGATGGAAAAACCTACCCCATGGCCAAAGACTTCACCATATGCAAAGGACTCCATCAACTCTAATGACTTCAACATCTTCAACTCTAATGACTTCAACATCTTCAGCATATTCACCAAGGACTTCCAACTTGGATACCACTAAGGACTACAAGTGAGACAAGGAAATCTTACTCAAGATGTGGAGACTAAGGAAATGCAAAATTAGAAGGAGTTCACTTCACTTGAAGTATTGTAACCAAGAGTTTTCCCCAAGTAAACCATGACCTCATGTAAGAAGAACTAACCAAGAAAGATGGAAAGATCACAAATGAACCATATAGATGGACCACCATATTTTAGTTAAGTCAAACACACCAACTTAGGTAGTGTAACAAAAATAATTTTTGGTTGCCTAAAAATATGCTTGAAACTTGTTGTTTGAGTGGAATGTTTGTTTGTGATTGCTTGCAAAATGCTTGTGTGAATTGTGATGTGTGTGATTAGAATCCTTAGAGACATTTTGCCTATTCTAATCCCTACCCAACCCAAACAGATGACTTCTCCAAGAGACTCCAACATCAAGGATGATGACAACAACAACAACCAAGAGGACAACATGAGAGAACTCATAGCAACCCAAAACCAGTTGAACCAGGAGACAACTCAGCTTTTAGCCAACAACAATGGACTAGACCCAGCCATACAAAGGATTTTGAAACTTCAATCCCAATTGTTGCAAGGATTGGTTACTCAAATGATCAACATGAGAGAAAACTTTTCCCAAAGAGCTAATAACAACAAGGATGACAAAGATGCTATTCTAGAAGGAACCCAAGCTAGCAATACTTGTGGAGACAAGGATCATGCATGCAAGGAGCATGAAGATCAATGCCCCAAGAAGAGAGAAAGATTTCCCACCTCTGAGGTGAGGTATGAAGAACATGAACTAGAAGAACTCCTAGCTTTGGAGAGACCCAAAAAGAAGAAGAAGGATATTACTCAAGTGCAATGTTACAATTGCAAAGAGAAGGGACACTATGCCAGTGAATGCCCAGAAAAGAAGAAGAGACAAGAAGACAAACGAAAGCTAGTGAAACCCAAGATAAGGAAGGATTTTAGCCAAGTGATGTGCAACCACTGCAAAGAGTTAGGACATTATACATCATATTGTCCAGAGAAGCCACCTCAAGACCTCAGCCTTATCACATGTTTCAAATGCAAGGAACTAGGCCACTATGCAAACTTCTGTCCAGGAAAGTTACACCAAGATCCCAAGCAAGCCAAGATGTAATTTAGTTGGAAAATTTTAAGGGTGGTAGTACCCTAGTTGTTTTGAGCCTATTTGTAACCCCTAGCCTCCCCAAATCTCAGGACGAGATTTATTTTAAGGGTGGTAGCCTGTCACATCCCAAGATTTTCCAAATCTTGTTATGTGGAAAAATAAATGAATAAAATAAAACTTTGTTGATTTTCAGGGTGAGAAGAAACTTTTGAATCCAATTTGAAACTTTCAAAACCTATTTTGATCAAGATAAATCCTAAAGGGATTTAAAAAGTTAAACATTTAATAAGGGTTTTACTATTTTTGGATCTTTAAATAAAAGGTTTTAGTTTTCAAAAGAAAAGGTGGATTTATAAATAAAGATTATTTTATAGAGCCAAATTAAACCTTGGCCAAGTTTTTGAAATAAAATGTTTTGTTTTGATAAAAATAGTAAAGGTTTATTTAAATAAATAATAAGGATTTAATATCCAATTTTATTTAAGTAAAGGTTTTTCCCATTTTAAATAAACACTAAAACTTATTAAAATTATTTTAAATAAGTTTTCCAAGTATTTTATTAAAACCTACTGAAGTGTTTTTGGTTTTATTTTAGATTTAAAAATAAATATTTTAATAAAACAAATCCTATTTGATTTAATAACTAAGGTCCATTTTATTGAATTATTAATGGACCCTAAAAATAAAAATGATATTTTATTTTAAACAAGTTTTCCAAGTATTCTTTATTTTCAAATAAAACCTACTGATTGGTTTTGAAAAATATTTAGTTTTCAAATGGAGATTTTATTAAATAAATCAAAACCTATTTGAATTAATAATTAAGGTCTATTTTTATTTAATTATTAAATAGATCCTAAAAAGAATAAAAATATTATTTTATTTTGGGACTTTGGATTTTGTTGATTAAACAGAACCAAAACTCAATACAAGTTTGGTGAAAGTTTGATTTGTTTTGGTTGTTTGAATTGTTGTTGAATTTCAAAACAGAAAATCAAAAGAGAAAAAGAAAAAGATTCAGAACAGAAAAAAAGGAGCAAAGATAACCCAGCCCAGCTAAGCCCATCCCAGCCCAACAGCCCATTTCCCTCTCTCCCCCGAAGCGTTTTTCTCTCACTCACCAGACGACCCGCAGAGCCAATGACAGGTGGACCCAACTCCCCTCTCCTCTCTCTCGCTGACCAACCGACCCCACCCCTCCTATTCATCGTCTTCAAGCACGACCCTGTCGCCCTGGCCGTTTACTGCCGATTGATTCGCGTCGTCAATTCGCTTCAATGCCGCGTGATCAACGCCCCCTGACCACACTCGCTTAAACGCCTCACCCTCCTCTAATTTTCCCCTCAGACTCCACGCCCTGAACGCCACCAGGCTGCCCTGAATCGAAGCAGCAACATCACTGCTCCGACCACTATCCCCAGCCAATTCCGGCCCAACCTCGCCACCCCTTGCCTCCCTGAGCACACGACCGTGATCCCCACTCCCAGGCGCTTCTCCCTGTACCTCCCATTCAATCGCAGGCGCCCCTGAGCGTCGACTTCGACAACCTCTGACCGTGCCGCTGCGTCTGCTACTTCTCCGGCGAAGTTCCCTGGTAAGACAGACCACCCCGCGCCTTCTCGATCACGCACGCTTCATCGCCTCTGTTGGAGATATGCCCTAGAGGCAATAATAAATGTAGTTATTATTATATCTTTGTGTTTATCATAAATGTTTACATTCATGCTATAATAGTATTAACAAGGAAACATTGATACTTGTGTGATTTGTAAACTTAATTTGAAGTCCCTAGTATAGCCTCTATACATCACTAGCTTGTTGGTTGATAAATGATTATGGTTTCCCTATCATGAACATTGAGATGTTATCAACAACAAGATCATATCATTAGGAGAATGATATGGTGGACATACTCCTATAGATAAGCGTAGCATAAAGATCAAGTCATTTCAATAGTTCAATTGTTATATGCTTTCTGATACATAGTAACCTAATTCCTTCGACCATGAGATCATGCATATCACCTTTACCGGATGGATGCTTTGATCACATCAAACACCACACCGTAACCGGGTGGCTATAAAGGTGGCATTGAGTGTTCAGAAAGTATTGGTTGAGACACATGGATCAAGAGTGGGATTTGTCCATCCATATGACGGATAGATATACTCTGGGCCCTCTCGGTGGAATGTCATCCAATTAGCTTGCAAGCATGTGACTGGCTCACAAGGGATCACATATCACGGGAACGAGAAAAGAATACTTATCGGTAACGAGGTTGAACTAGGTATGCAGAGATACCGACGATCATAACCTCGGATAAGTAAACTATCGTGAGACAAAGGGAAATTGGTATCGTATGTAAGTGGTTCATTCGATCGCAAAGTAATCGTAGAAATATGTGGGAGCCATATGAATTTCCAGATTCCTCTATTGGTTATTGTTCGGAGAAGTGTCTCGATCATGTCCGCATAATTCACGAACCGTAGGGAGACACACTTAAGGATTCGACGTTGTTTGAGTAGTTTGAAAAGTCAAATAGCTAGTTTAAAAAGTCAAACGGCTAAAATTGGAAAGAGGAAAAGAGGAGGAAGGGGGAAACCGAGTTGGGGAGGAGTTCCCTCCTCCAACCGGCGGCCCACCTCCAAGCCGAGTTGGGGAGGGACTCCTCTCCCTCCCCTTGGCGCGGCCGGCCCCTCCACCTATATAAGGAGGGGCAGGGCTCCCTCCTCTAAACACATAAGTCCCTCACCTCAAACCCTAGAAGCTGCAGCCCTCCATAGCCGCCGCCACCCCCTAGGGTTTTGCCCTAGCCGCCGACTTTGGGGTCCCCGGAACCCTAGCCGCCGGCTCTAGCCCCTCCTCCTTGGTGTGTCTAAACCCTAGATCTCCGAGGAGCTCTCTCATACTCCACCATACTCGCTCCGGCTTAAGGCGAAGCCCTGCGAGATCTCCCCTCTACTTCCGGTACCACGCCATTGTGCTGCCGGAATCGCGAGGAGAGTGCTACAACCTCCGCTGCCTGCTGGAACAAGGGAGAGGAAGGTCTTCGTCGAGTACCGAACGTGTGACCGACTGCGGGAGCGCTGCCGGAACGCAGCGCCGGAAGGATCGTCTACGCGATCTTGAGATCGGGAAGAGTACGACTACATCACCACGAGAATCCGCTCTCGTTAAACACTTTGGAATCTTCGAGGGTAAGTTATTCCATCGACTCGTTGCTACAATCTAGTAGATAGATCTTGGCTTGTTTGTTTGTATGCGATAGAAAATTTTTGTTTTCCATGCTACGAAACCCTACAGTGGTATCAGAATCGTGTCTATATGTAGATCTGTTGCACGAGTAGAACACAATGGTCATTGTGGGCGTTGATGCTTTTATTGTCGATTGCTTCTTGTGTACTTTGCATCTTGCGGTATGTTGGGATGAAGCGGCCCGGGCTAACCTTACATGACATCGTTCATGAGACTTGCTCCACGCTTGACATGCAACTTGTATTGCATAAGTGGCTTTGCGGGTGCCTGTTTCTCCTAGCATAGTTAAGATCCAATTTACAACGGGTGATTAACAATACTAGTATCAATGTTGTGGTTCATGTTCGTAAGTTAGAGCGACACTTATTGAAAGCCCCAAACCACGTAAAATATGCAAAGAAAGTAGAGGCGTCTAACTTTGTTTTGCAGGGTGTGCAGTGATGTGATATGGCCATGATTGTGATTATATTTGATGTATGCAATGTTCCTTATTGTAAGTTGGCAACCGGCAAGAGCCATATGGTTGTCTTTAATTTATGTTAAGACACGCATGTCTATTCAAAGTAGTTGTAATAGTTGAAGCCGGTGGACGACAACCATGGAGAAGCGTCATTGACCTTGATGCAATGTCGGTGATGATGGAGATCATGTTCGTGCTTCAAGATGGAGATCGGAAGCACAAAGAAGAAAGGCCATATCATATCACATATTATGAATTGCATGTGATGTTAATCCTTTATGCATCTTGTATTGCTTAGTAGACGACGGTAGCATTATAAGATGATCCCTCATGCACATGAATTTCAAGTCATAAAGTGTTCACCCTTAGTTAGCACCATTGCTAAAGCTTGTTGTTTTGAAGCACCACGTGATGATCGGGTGTGTTAGATTCTGCAAGTGTATACAACGTGAGCAAGCCAGATTTGCTCATGCAGAAACTAAGGTTTGATCTTGACGAGCCTAGCATGTACAGACATGGTCTCGGAACACGGATCACCGAAAGGTAAAGCATGAATCATATAGTAGATATGATGAACATGACGATTGTTCGCCATTGAAACTATATCAACTCTTGTGATGATCGGTATTGATGTAGTGGATTTGGTTCGTGTGATCACTAAAACAATGTGAGGGATGTTGTTTTGAGTGGGAGTTCACCTAGATTAACTTTATTATTAATTTGAACTCAATTTGTCATAAACTTAGTCTAAACTGTTGCAAATATGTTGTAGATCAATGGCAGCCCCTACCATCAATTTTAATGTGTTCCTAGAGAAAGAAAAGTTGAAAAACATTGGAAGCAACTTCACGGATTGGTTCCGCAATTTGAGGATTGTCCTCACAGCTGGTAATTTGACCTATGTGCTGGATGCACCGCTGGGTGACCCACCTGCAGCTGATGCTTCCGATGAAGTAAAGAATGTTTACCTCGCTCGGAAGAATCAGTACTCCATAGTTCAGTGTGCTATCTTGTATGGTTTGGAATCGGAGCTTCAGAAAAGGTTTGAGAATTCAGACCCATATGATATTGTCGAGGATCTCAAATTGATCTTTGAGACTCATGCGGCAATTGAAAGTTATGAGGCTTCTGAAAAGTTCTTTAACTACAAGATGGAAGAGGGCAGCTCCGTCAGTGAGCATGTGCTTAAGATGTCTGGGTACGCAAACAAACTTCAAAGCTTGGGTATAGTGATTCCTAATGCTTTGGGGATTTACCGTGTCCTCCAATCACTACCACCAAGTTACAAGAACTTTGTGATGAACTACAACATGCAGAACATGAACAAGCAGTTGCCAGAACTGTTTGCTATGTTAAAGTCTGCAGAAGTGGAGATCAAGAAAGAGCACCAAGTGTTGTTGGTCAATAAGACCACCAAATGCAAGAAAGGCAAGTCTAAGCAGAAGGGACACTTCAAGTAGGGTGGTAAGAAAGTTACCACGCCGGCGAAGAAGACCAAGGCTGGACCTAAGCCTGAAACTGAGTGTTTTTACTGCAAGGGAGAAGGTCACTGGAAGCGGAATTGCCCAAAGTACATGGCGGATCTGAAGAACGGCAACATCAAGAAGAAAGGTATATCTGATATACATGTTATTGATGTGTATCTCACTAGTACTCGTAGTAGTGCCTGGGTATTTGATACTGGTTCGGTTGCTCATATTTGTAACTCGAAACAGGTGCTGCAGAATAAACGGAAGCTAGCGAAGAACGAGGTGACGATGCGCGTGGGAAACGGATCAAAGGTTGATGTGATCGCGGTCGGCACGCTACCCCTTCATCTACCATCGGGATTAGTTTTATACTTAAATAATTGTTATTTGGTGCCTGCGTTGAGCATGAACATTATATCAGGATCTTGTTTATTGCGAGACGGTTACTTGTTTAAGTCCGAGAATAATGGTTGTTCGATTTATATGAGTAATATGTTTTATGCACATGCACCTTTGATAGATGGTCTATTCTTATTGAATCTCGATAGTGGAAATACACATATCAACAACATTGAGGCTAAACGTTTGAAATCAAGCGATAATTCGACCTATATGTGGCACTGTCGTCTTGGTCACATTGGAGTGAAATGTATGAAGAAACTCCATTCCGATGGACTTCTTGAATCACTTGATTTTGAATCACTTGAAAGATGCGAAGCATGTCTGATGGGAAAAATGACTAAGACTCCATTTTCTAGTATGATGGAGCGAGCTACAGACTTATTGGAAATCATACATACCGATGTATGTGGTCCAATGAGTGTAGCATCGCGCGGTGGTTATCGTTATGTTCTTACCTTCACGGATGACTTGAGTAGATATGGGTATATCTATTTCATGAAACATAAGTCCAAAACTTTCGAGAAGTTTAAGGAGTTTCAAAGTGAGGTAGAGAATCAACGTAACAAGAAGATTAAATTTCTGCGTTCTGATCGTGGAGGTGAATATCTAAGTTACGAGTTTGGCGAGCATTTGAAGAAATGCGGAATACTTTCACAATTGACACCGCCGGGAACACCACAGCTTAATGGTGTGTCCGAACGTCGTAATCGAACTCTCTTAGATATGGTTCGTTCTATGATGTCACTTACAGATTTACCGCTATCATTTTGGGGTTATGCATTAGAAACAGCCGCATTCACTTTAAATAGGGCACCGTCTAAATCCGTTGAAACGACACCGTATGAATTATGGTTTGGGAAGAAACCTAGATTGTCGTTCCTTAAAGTTTGGGGATGTGAAGCCTATGTAAAGAAGTTACAGCCGGACAAGCTAGAACCCAAAGCGGAAAAATGCGTCTTCATAGGATACCCGAAGGAAACTATTGGGTATACCTTCTATCATAGATCCGAAGGCAAAATCTTTGTTGCCAAGAATGGATCCTTTCTAGAGAAGGAATTTCTCTCGAAAGAAGTGACTGGAAGGAAAGTAGAACTCGACGAGGTTGTCGAACCTTCTCTCGAAATTGCGAGTAGCGCAGCACCGGAAGAAGTTCCTGTGGTGCCTGCACCAATAAGAGAGGAAGATAATGATGGTGATCATGAAACTTCGGTTGAAGTTGCTACAGAGCCTCGGAGGTCAACGAGAACTCGTACCACTCCAGATTGGTATGATCCCGTTATGAGTGTCATGTTGGTGGACAACACCGATGACCCTGAGACATATGAGGAAGCGATGATGAGCCCAGATTCCAATAAATGGCAAGATGCCATGAAATCCGAGATTGGATCCATGTACGAAAACCAAGTATGGACTTTGGTGGACTTACCGGATGGCCGGAAGGCTGTCGAGAACAAATGGATTTTCAAGAAGAAAAAAGATGCTGATGGTAATGTTACTGTCTATAAAGCTCGACTTGTCACAAAAGGGTTTCGACAAATTCAAGGAGTTGACTACGATGAGACTTTCTCACCAGTAGCGAAGCTAAAGTCTGTGAGGATTATGTTAGCAATCTCTGCATATTATGATTATGAGATATGGCAGATGGATGTCAAAACAGCATTCCTCAATGGAGACATTGATGAAGAGTTGTATATGATGCAACCCAAAGGTTTTGTCGATCCTAAAGATGCTAACAAGGTATGCAAACTTCAACGGTCCATCTATGGATTGAAGCAAGCATCCCGAAGTTGGAATCAACATTTTGATAAGGTGATCAAAAGTTTTGGTTTTATACAAACTTATGGAGAAGCTTGTATTTACAAGAAAGTGAGTGGGAGCTCTGCAGCATTCTTAATACTATATGTGGATGACATATTGTTGATTGGGAATGATGTAGACCTTCTTAATAGTGTCAAGGAATATTTGAATAATAGTTTTTCAATGAAGGATCTTGGCGAAGCAGTTTACATATTAGGCATAAAGATTTATAGAGATAGATCGAAACGCTAAATATCATTGTCACAGAGTACATATTTGGACAAAGTTCTAAAGAGGTTTGGAATGGAAGATAGCAAGAAAGGGTTCTTACCCATGTTGCCCAATACGACCTTGAGTAAAACTCAAAGTCCGACATCGGCAGAAGATAGAGAAAGGATGAGTAAGACTCCCTATGCCTCAGCCATAGGATCTCTAATGTATGCCATGCTATGTACTAGACCCGACATTGCATATGCTGTTAGTTTAACTAGCAGATATCAAAGTGATCCAGGAGTGGATCATTGGACAGCGGTAAAAAAAAACATCCTTAAGTACTTGAGAAGAACTAAGGATATGGTTCTTTCTTATGGAGGTGATGAATAGCTCGTTGTTAATGGTTACACCGATGCTAGTTGGAACACCGATCCGGATGATTCTAAATCACAATCTGGATACGTATTTATTTTGAATGGTGCAGCAGTTAGCTGGAGGAGTGCAAAGCAAAGCGTTGTGGCGAGATCTTCAACTGAATCGGAATACATGGCTGCTTCGGAGGCTTCACAAGAAGCGATATGGATGAAAGAGTTCATTACAGAGCTGGGTGTGGTTCCTAGTGCGCTGGACCCAATGTCTATCTACTGTGATAACATGGGCGCCATAGCCAATGCGCAAGAACCAAGGTCACACAAGAAGCTGAAGCACATCAAGCTACGTTTTCACGCTATTCGAGAACATATCCAGGATGGGGATATAAAGATTTGCAAAGTACACACAGATCTGAATGTGTCGGATCCGTTGACTAAACCTCTCCCGAGGGCAAAACATGACCAACACCAAACTGCCATGGGTGTTCGGTATATTACCATGTAATCTAGATTAGATGACTCTAGTGCAAGTGGGAGACTGTTGGAGATATGCCCTAGAGGCAATAATAAATGTAGTTATTATTATATCTTTGTGTTTATCATAAATGTTTACATTCATGCTATAATAGTATTAACAAGGAAACATTGATACTTGTGTGATTTGTAAACTTAATTTGAAGTCCCTAGTATAGCCTCTATACATCACTAGCTTGTTGGTTGATAAATGATTGTGGTTTCCCTATCATGAACATTGAGATGTTATCAACAACAAGATCATATCATTAGGAGAATGATATGGTGGACATACTCCTATAAATAAGCGTAGCATAAAGATCAAGTCATTTCAATAGTTCAATTGCTATATGCTTTCTGATACATAGTAACCTAATTCCTTCGACCATGAGATCATGCATATCACCTTTACCGGATGGATGCTTTGATGACATCAAACACCACACCGTAACTGGGTGGCTATAAAGGTGGCATTGAGTGTTCAGAAAGTATTGGTTGAGACATATGGATCAAGAGTGGGATTTGTCCATCCATATGACGGATAGATATACTCTGGGCCCTCTCGGTGGAATGTCATCCAATTAGCTTGCAAGCATGTGACTGGCTCACAAGGGATCACATATCACGGGAACGAGAAAAGAGTACTTATCGGTAACGAGGTTGAACTAGGTATGCAGAGATACCGACGATCATAACCTCGGATAAGTAAACTATCGTGAGACAAAGGGAAATTGGTATCGTATGTAAGTGGTTCATTCGATCGCAAAGTAATCGTAGAAATATGTGGGAGCCATATGAATTTCCAGATTCCTCTATTGGTTATTGTTTGGAGAAGTGTCTCGATCATGTCCGCCTAATTCACGAACCGTAGGGAGACACACTTAAGGATTCAACGTTGTTTGAGTAGTTTGAAAAGTCAAATAGCTAGTTTGAAAAGTCAAACGGCTAAAATTGGAAAGAGGAAAAGAGGAGGAAGGGGGAAACCGAGTTGGGGAGGAGTTCCCTCCTCCAACCGGCGGCCCACCTCCAAGCCGAGTTGGGGAGGGACTCCTCTCCCTCCCCTTGGCGCGGCCGGCCCCTCCACCTATATAAGGAGGGGCAGGGCTCCCTCCTCTAAACACATAAGTCCCTCACCTCAAACCCTAGAAGCTGCAGCCCTCCATAGACGCCGCCACCCCCTAGGGTTTTGCCCTAGCCGCCAACTTTGGGGTCCCCGGAACCCTAGCCGCCGGCTCTAGCCCCTCCTCCTTGGTGTGTCTAAACCCTAGATCTCCGAGGAGCTCTCTCATACTCCACCATACTCGCTCCGTCTTAAGGCGAAGCCCTGCGAGATCTCCCCTCTACTTTCGGTACCACGCCGTTGTGCTGCCGGAATCGCGAGGAGAGTGCTACAACCTCCGCTGCCTACTGGAACAAGGGAGAGGAAGGTCTTCGTCGAGTACCGAACGTGTGACCGACTGGGGGAGCGCTGCCGGAACGCAGCGCCGGAAGGATCGTCTACGCGATCTTGAGATCGGGAAGAGTACGACTACATCACCCACGAGAATCCGCTCTCGTTAAACACTTTGGAATCTTCGAGGGTAAGTTATTCCATCGACTCGTTGCTACAATCTAGTAGATAGATCTTGGGTTGTTTGTTTGTATGCGATAGAAAATTTTTGTTTTCCATGCTACGAAACCCTACAGCCTCGACCATGCGCATCTAACCATCCTCTCTGTTTGCCCCCTTGTGATCTGTAGCGTCGACCCCGACCACGAACAGGACCATCTGACGCCGAGCGAACTCCGGCGAGCGATTCAGGACTACCCTGTGCGCCCCTCGTCGAACCAACAACACCTTGAGCTTCCCCACGACATTGCGATCGATCACGGTGAGCCTTCTCCTTCTCTCCCTTGCGTCCAGTATCACCGGCGACGACCTCGTCTGAGCACTGCCGCTAGAGCGCCGCCGCCAGCGCCGCTGAGTATTGGTCAGAGTAGTTAGGACCGTTGGATTTGGATCTGACGATTAGGATAGAAAGTAAGCGAATGGGTACGCACGCTTCTGAGCCGTATGATTCCACTTAAATCCTACGGTCTGTGTTAGTCGATCCACCCGAACCGGTATCGACCAGTAGTTGAGCGCCGCGTGTCACTAGTTCTGTTTAAAAGAAATTTTGAATCTGATTTAGATGCAGATTTGAAACTCTTGTAACTTTTGATCCACACGTCCAAAAATTACAAAATTTATATCAATGAAATCATTGGAACAAGCCCTAGCCAACCATGCCATTTTTTTAGTAAAAAGCTTCTGGAAAAATGTTTGTTTTTGCAGAAACATTTGTATGCTTGTTTAGATTATAAAAATTGTTCAAAAATGATTTTGGGGATAAAATCTTTGGCAAATGGTGTGATTTGAACCTACTGACCATAGGAAACACTCTGTGGTTTCAAAAATATATTTTGTGAGGAAAAAGAATGATTCTTTGATTTAAAACCAATTCTAGTCAAATAAAAATATGGTTTATTTATTAAAAATGGTTTTGGAAGAAAACTTTTGGGAAATGTTTTGTTTTAAACTCTCTGACCCCAAACACCAAGTTTTATGGTTTGGAAACATATTTTGTGAACCCTATAGATTAATGCCTTAGTAAAAACATTTCTACACCACATAAAATGATACTTTGTTTTGAAAATGGTTTATAAAGTGAGACCTTTTGCAAATGACTTTTCCAGTTTATAAAATGACCATTAGGTGTACCCAAATGTCTATGACCCATTAGAAACCACTTTTACAAATAAAACAACCCTTTTGCATGCTTGCATGTGTTGTTTTGTTTTATTATTTTATGTGATGAATTGTTTGAATGGTAGATTGAAATATTGTTTGCTTGATTGATTTGTAGTGACTTGAAGTGTGTGAACAATTGCAAAGATCAAGGAGTGAACCTATACTCTACCAAAAAGGCAAGTGATGCTTCATACTTTTGTCCCATTACTTTCACTATGCATTAGTGATTTTCTCTAAGTAAAACTTGCATGGAATTTTGCTAAGTATAAACCTTGCTATAGGAAAACCTAGTAGATGAAACCGTAGTAGAAATCTTCCTAAGTTAAGATTCCTATTACTATCATGCTTAGCTTAGCTAATAGAAAACAAGGGTGGAATATACGTTCATACTATGGAAAATTTCTAAGTCTGAGGACTTATGTTTTTCTTAATAAAACAACTAAGTCAATGAATCACCTGGGTGGAATGGGACTCGATTGGTGGTTTTTGGTTGAGTGGTTCACAAGGCCCATGTTTATGGTTGACCTTTTCTATCTCACTTGTGGATGGCCACCCAGGAACAAAGAGATTTGAGATGTCAAATGTTGAGAAGCTTCAAGTGCAGCCACTTGGCATTATGGGCTCTGCCTGGATCATGTAGGTTGCAAGAACTTAGCCATATGGACAGTTGGTGGTAGAGTTTGATAGGTTGGAACGCGTCCATTTTGGTCTAAGGGAAGGCTTCTGAAAGGTCCTGTCTTGGTGAAACCAAGTCTTGTGGGGAAAGTGCACCACCTCTGCAGAGTGTAAAATCTAAGTACTTAGCCATGTCCCTGGTAAAGGACAATTTGAGCATCAAGACATGGAAGCAATCAAGAATCTCATCATCCAAATTTCTAAGTTAAAAACTTGTGGTTGAACAAGGGTTAAAGGATCTTCAATCTTTGATTGGGAGAAATGATTTTGTCAAGCAAAAACTTAGTGGTTTCAAATGTTAAGGAAAAATCTATTTTGAGCAATGCAAGCCTCAACTCCACTTAGCCAAATTCATATAGATGATAGACTCCACTATACTACCATAGTATCACTTGCCAATACAATTCAAATGTATTGACCCTTGTGGCTGTAACTTGTATGTTGCAGGTTTGATTGATTTAGTGAAGTGTGTTCATTAGGATTACAAAGTCTACAACCAACATGTCTGCCTGTGGCACTTTGAAGATGAAGGACCCCATGCTTATAGATATTTTGCTGCAATGTAATGTAATAGCCAAATGAGCTATGTAAGATGTAATAAAATTATGTTATTCCTGGTTATAAAGTTGTATTATGACATTTGTTTCTTGATATTACATCTTAACTGTGAATGCTAGCTATTGATCCAGGGACTAGCATTGTAAACACAGGGGACTCTACCTTATTAAAGGTTGCGACCCTTACAACCTCGACCGCCCCTTGCTGCGCCATTAAGCCCTTGATCATCGCCAGGAGACCGCGCACCAGCCTACACCCTCCGCCATGCCATTAGCTCGTTGTGCCGTCGATCCCATCGAGCTCTGCCCATGTCGCACTGCCTCTCTCGCTCGACTATAAAAGGAGGCCTCCCCAGCCTTAGTTCGCCACACCATCTCACTCCCCACTCCTCACAGAACACGACTGACCCTTCCTCGGAGCAAGGCGAGCTCCATAGTGCCGGAATTTCACCAGAGTCTGCCGCGGAGGAGGAGAATCGGAGCCGTTGATTGGAGCCACCCCAGGAGCCACCGTGACCACCGTTAGAACTTCCATCGCGACAATGTCATTTGCCCCTAACACCGACCCTAGCTAGAGCCCTGGTGAGCCTCACACGACCCCCACCACCGCTTTAGGGTTTAGACCTCGCCGGAGGTGTTCATCGTCGATGATGAACCCCAGCCGTTAGATCAGGTTCTAATCGTAGGGTCTAGATTGAAGCATACATCTTCGTGTAACTAGAGTCGCTGACACATGGGGCCATCACTTTAAGTCAGCCCGGGCATGTGCTGTGTGCAGTGGGCATGCCCATTTAGTTCCCGTGCAACCTACTAGATTCAAATATATATTTTTCCAATTTAGTTCAAACCTAGTTCTGTCAGTTGACTCAAAAATCAATTCAGAGAGATTCACTAAACCAAATTGCATGAACCAATTTTGTTAGAAAGGTATTGAAATTGTTAATCCAATCCCGTTGGATTCAAAACATTTGGAATTATAGATCACCTATAGTAAAAATAACAAGGTAGAGACTTTTCTGCATTCAAACATTTTTCAAAAATCAACCATAAATGCTTTTGAGTTGATTCCAACTCTCAAAAATCACATTTGACAAGATCTTTCTGAATATGTAAAAAGATCTAGGTTTACTTCCAGTAATAATGGAAAAGTATTAAAAGAATGCCCCATAGGCATTTCTAGTCACTTTAATTAATTAAAATAATAATATTAAACCTTATTAAATTGTGACACCACTTTAAATCACATTCCCAAGTATTAAAATATGTGGTGATGACATGGTCAATATGATCTCATATTTTGGAGAATATTAAATCTTAAGTAGTTTTCAGCGAGTAGAAATTACTTTTCCAAAATAAAATGAATAAGACTAAGCCATTGATCCTTGGGATGATTGTGATGATGCTAGATCATCTAGTGTGAACCCTTGTGTGCCAAATAGAAGTAGTTAAGTATTGTTTGGTGATTTTGTACCTCGTATTTATTTTTAGACGCTAGTACCGACCAAGGATACGAGGAGGAAGTGGACTATGAAAAAGAAGAAGAAGAAGAAGAAGAAGACGAAGAAGAAGAGAACTTCAATCACTGCACTACTCAAGGAAAGCTACTAACTATGCAAGCTAAGCTAAACCATGCAAGCTAATACTTGCAAGCCCCACAATACCAATTAACCTATGCAATGCCTTAGGCATATTTGGTTATACCACTTTATTATACCAAATCCCAGTTTTACTTGTAAGCTTTATTCTTTTATTTCTTTATCAAAGTTCTTTATTACTTTTACTTAGTGACTTGGGAGTTTTTTTGGAAATATATTATAGGTAGCATAAAGAGCATAAAACTTGGCCTAAGTTAGTTAGAACTAGATGTCATACTGAGGCATGAGAGTATATTTGGATAAGTCACACTTGATTTGCACCCCTCATTAGTGATTACCCCCAACTTTAGTGGCTAGTGCTAAGCATAAAACTTGATCACTTTAGATGGGAATACTTGGTGAAAATGATTATGAAAACCTTATTATGATGAGTCATTCTAATGAAATGTTTTGACATGTGCTATGAACACAAGATGATTTGGTGATGAAAATGTTGAGGCATGAGCCTTAGCCCTTTTATAAAACCGATGGTTGGGTTCAGATGTGATACCATTCCAATTTTACCCTACAACCACAATACCCGAATTTGGGTAGGGCTTGACTGGAAGTTTATATATCTTAGTATGGGTTCCATTGTGGAAGAGGTTTGAGCTAAGGCTACCTCGTGATGATTTTACACATGTGCAGTTCCCAAGATGAAAGATGGTCATGGTTGGGAGGCCAAAATCATAGGGGAGGTGCCTATACTAGGGTGTGTAATTGAAAGGTTAGGATTGATTATCTGCATACTGAGCATGGTGATTCAGGATTGTTCCTGACGGATGTATCGAATGTTTTGGTGAAAGTGTAGCACCTCTGCAGAGTGTCAAACTATTTGAATAGCCGCATTTGCGGTTATGGACAGTTGGAGTGGTCATACTATTCTGTCGTCAGATGTTTTCAAAATGATTTATGAAATGAATTATGACTTGACTTGACCACAATAGGGTTGTGAACATGAAAACTAAGTTCCCACTTAGGTGTTGTAAAACATTAAGTTAGTTTTTTTTACTTCTAAACTCAGCTAGAGATAAACCTCGCTTTTTGCAAATAAACCTAGATCTTAGGATTCCTACTTGAACCACTTTACTTGTTATTTATAGTTTGCGAGTACATAAAGAGTACTCATGGCTTTATCCCTGGCTATTCCTATGGCCAGAATATGAGGAGGACTACCAGGATGATGGACAGCAGGAAGTCTATGACAACTAGGATCATCTCCCATCGTCAGCATTGCCTATGACCCTAAAGATAGAGCTTCGACTATCCTGCCGTTATTATTTCTTTCCGCTGCGTTGATTGTATTAAGACTGGATCATGAGATCCTTTATTTGTAAGACCTTTATTATGGTTTGTAATGAATGATGAACTATGGTACCAATCTGTTATGTCTCACAAAAATGGTAATCCTGGGATTGCGATGTATGGCATAACAGGCATCTAGGATTAACAATCCTGGTGTTTACAAGTTGGTATCAGAGCCATCCTGACCATTGGAGACCCTAGTTAGAATGGACGCTTGAATCAAAAACTTAGTTTCAAAACCAAAATAAGTGAGTACTTATAAAAACATATTCTCATTCTTATCACTTAGATTCTTTCAAGAAAATTCATGTCCCTCAAAAATTCTTGCAAACTTACATAAAATTTGACACACTTGATCACTCTACTAACTTACTCATCCTACATTCTTATAGATGGAGGTGAAGTATAGCAAGTTCTACCAGTTGGGCAATGAAGGACATCTCATCTTTGAGCGCAATTTGGACCAACTCTCAGAACTTCTTGAGCACCTGCACCGCGAGTTCTTCAGAGCACAGCTCAACGATCAGCAAGGAGGAGAACTACAATGGTTGATTGTTGCTAATCTTAGAGGAAAGATGGAGGCACCCACCTCAGATGGGATCCAATTCACCTTAAGAGAGAACAACTGGCTAGACGGACTCGCCAGGGCTATGTAGGAAGCTCTTGCCCGTATGTGTGAACAAAGCATCAATCAGATCAAGGGTACTCACTTTGAGTACTATGCAATGCGTGATGCTATGGGACAGCCATTGGAGGTGCCACAACATCCCGAGCTGAAGCATTACGTTGATCATCTTAGCTTCATGATGTATGACAGGCAGAAGGAGTTTGGACAATGCCCGCGCATACGCCAACCAAAACTATGCCATTGCAGTCAAGAAGGACCAGGCCCTCGCCATCCTTGCTAAGGAGCGCAAGACCTTTCACCGTCTGCTTGACAAGAAGGATCGCATTACTGCTCGCCTTCATCACAAGGTGTCAGACTTGGAGGAGACCATCCATGAGCGGGACATGCAGCTTGAGGAGAGGGAGAATGCAGGGGAATATATCCGCGGATAATCCCTACTCCTACCTCAGTGATGATGATGACTATCTGGAGCACCAAGCAATGGACTTCCACACTGATGATGACGATTCCCCCTTCATTGATGATGATGATGATGATGATGATGAAGCCACCGATTCTGATGAGTAGTAGCACTTGAGCACTATCGTAGGTGTGAATTGTATTTGGTCCCATTGTATCGTAGTTTCATAGAATGGTTCTTAAAACCATCTGTTACCTTAGTGTGGTGTGTGTTTGTATTGGGTGCTATGAATGAATGAATGAAAAGAAAGTTGCTAGTGGCAAAACCAGAGTCAAACTTAAAGTTAATAACTTTTCAAAAACAAATCCATGAACCTTAGAAATTTCCGTTTTGTCTCATGATCTATCTCAATCTTCAGATGCCTCGCGGAGGAAGCAGCTCATCTAAGGATCCAATGCTGCAAATCTTGCAAATGTTGGTTTTAGACCGTGAAGCCGAAAGAGCCGAACATCAAGCAAACTTATCCACCCTTCAACACATAGCTCAGATGGCCAATAACAATCAAGGCCATGGAAACCATACAACCATGGATCCAAGCTCAAGAACTTTCAGAACACTAGTCCACCCATTTTTAGTAAGTCTGAAGAGCCATTAGATGCAGATGACTTGCTGCAGACCATGGACAACAACATAGAAGTCGCAGGAGTGGAGGCCAATGAGAAAGTACTATTTGCCACCCATTATGTGGCAGGTGATGCAAGAGCTTGGTGGAATAGCATTCGCACCATGAATGGAGGACAAATGATGACTTGGGATGAATTCAAACTCAATTTCAATAGAACCCATGTTCCACCAGGTTTAATCAAGAGGATGAGAGATGAATTCAGAGAATTGAAGCAAGGGAGGATGACCGTAGTTGAGTACCGTGACAAATTTCTGTCATTTGCTAGGTATGCACCAGATGAGATTGACACTGAAGCCAAGAAGAAGATATTCTTGAATGGTCTGTATGATGAGATGCAGACGGTATTAGTCAACATTCCTTTTGCTGAAATCGAAGCCTTAGTGGATTCTGCAATCCATATGGAAGGCAAGATAAACCAAGCCAATGAGACTCGCAAGCGTCGGATGATGCATCAACCAGGAACCCACCATACCCCAAAGTATCGCTCCAACCCGTCTGCAGGATATACCCCAAGGAACAATAGACCCCCGATGACCCGTCCGAACTATCCCAACCATGGAGGAGGAAACCAAAGGCCCGGAGGAAACCACAACAACAACCTCGGCAACGCCAACAATTTCAACCGTGCACCGCCCATGTTCAACAACAACAGCAACACCAACAACACCAATACTGCCCCAAGGACTGGAAGCAATGTTGTGCCTGTTGCAAGAAAATACAAGTCTCAGGTTACTTGTTATGAATGCAGAGTCAAGGGTCACTACTCCAATGAGTTCCCCAAGAATCTTGTAGCATCTACCAATGTGAATGCCCTAGCTCAGCAACAACGCCATGTTCAACCTGGAAGGAGATTTGCTCCAAGAAACTCACTCAACCGCAACGGTCGTCTGTTTCACATGAATGCTGAAGAAGCTCAGGAAGTGCCAGATGTCGTGCTGGGTAGTTTTTCTGTTAACTCAGTAATTGCAAGAGTGTTGTTTGATTCTGGAGCATCGCACTCGTTTGTTATAAAATTGAAGCATGTTATGATAATTCAAATACCTCATTCAACCACCAAAGCTAGACAAATTTGCAAGGCCGTACCTATCAGAATCCATGGAATAGATTTTATGATAATCTAATAGTACTTGGAACCAAAGTTTTGGAAGTAGTACTAGGAATGGATTGGATGTCGAAACATAAAGAATTAATTGACTGTGCCAAGTAAGCCATAACCATGACTAGTACCACTGGAGTATCACTAGAGCATGTATCTCAAACTTTGCCCCGTCAATTCAAGTGCAACAAGAGTCTAGCCCAACCAACCATTAGTCTGTGAATACCCCGACGTATTCCCAGATGTTTTGCCCATTATGCCCCCAGATCGAGATATCGAGTTTATCATTGAACTAATCCCTGGAACTGGACCCATAGCTCAGATACCTTATAGTATGAACCTGTCTGAATTAGTGGAGCTGAAGATGCAACTAGATGCTATGCTGGAGATCGGTCTGATTCAACCAAGTGCGTCGCCACGGAGATCACATGTTTTGTTTGTGGATAAGAAAGATGGAGGTAACCGTTTTTGCACGGATTATCAGAAGCTGAATGATGTCACCATTAAGAACAAGTACCTACTGCCGAAGATAGAAGACCTGTTTGACCAGTTGACTGGTGCCAAAGTGTTTTCTAAGATTGATTTTAGAACTGGTTATCATCAACTTAAGATTCACAGAGAGGATATTCCAAAGACTGCCTTTACCACTAGATATGGACTGTATGAGTACACAGTCATGTCTTTTGGATTAACCAATGCCCCTGCTTATTTCATGAACCTCATGAATAAGATTTTTATGAACTTCCTGGATAAGTTTGTAGTTGTTTTCATCGATGACATTCTGATATATTCCAAATCATAAGAAGAACATGAGCTACACCTAAGGACCATCCTTGAAACCCTTGGAGAGCATCAGTGGTATGCCAAGTTTAGCAAATGTGAGTTCTGGTTACAGGAAGTAGGATTCCTTGGACATATCGTGTTGGTAGGAGGAATTGCTGTCGACCCTGCCAAGGTTAAGGTTGTTCAAGAATGGCAAGCCCCCACCACTCAAACCCAAGTTCATGCATTTCTTGGATTCGTGATTATATTACTGCAATTTCGTAGAAGGATTCTCGAGCATCGCAAGACCCATGACCCAATTGTTAAAGAAATATAAGAAGTTTGAATGGACGGACAAATGTGAAGCAAGTTTTCAAGAGCTCAAGAAGAGATTGATTTCAGCCCCAATATTGATTATGCCGGATATTACGAAGCCTTTTGATGTGTATTGTGATGCATCCAAGATTGGTCTCGGATGTGTGCTAATGCAAGAAGGCAAAGTCATATCCTATCTATCCCGACAACTGAAGCAAAATTACCCTACTCATGACCTTGAACTAGCAGCTATAGTTTTAGCCTTGAAGACATGGCGGCATTACCTCATGGGTAACCGCTGTGAGATTTATTCCGATCACAAGAGTCTGAAGTATATTTTCACCCAGAAGGAGCTGAATATGAGGCAAAGGATATGGATAGAGTTAATCAAGGACTATGATCTTGACATTCACTATCACCCCGACAAAGCCAATGTGTTAGCAGATGCTCTTAGCATATTGTCGTGTCGATTGAACACCGTGATTCTGAAGGAGCAACCAAGTTTTCATAAGAAGTTGGAAGATTTCAGAATGGAACTAGTAAGTGAAGGATTTTTGGATAGCATAGAACTTTAACACACTTTGATGAGTCAGATCAAGGAGGCGCAGAAAGGAAATGCTAGTATCGACGGAATCAAACGTCATATCGGTACAGGGAAGGTACCCGGATTCACCAAGGATGAATAAGGAGTTTTGTGGTACAAAGGACGTATCTATGTACCAGCAGATTCAGAATTGAAGCAAGATATTTTGAAAGAATCCCATGATAATCTTTATTCTATCCACCCCAGAGGAACCAAGATGTATCAGGATTTGAAGGAGCAATTTTGGTGGCATAAGATGAAGAGAGAAATCGGAAGCTACATAGCCAAATGTGATATCTGTCAGAGAGTCAAGGCGGGACATCAGAGACTCGTAGGACTGTTGCAACCATTGCAGATTCCGGAATGGAAATGGGATTCAGTAGGAATGGACTTTATCACCGGTTTGCCTACGTCTAGTAGGGGAAATGACTCTCTCTGGGTCATAGTAGATCGACTATCCAAAGTCACTCATTTCTTACCATTCAAGACCACTTATCAGAGTTCGAAGCTAGCAGAGTTGCACATTGCTAGAATAGTCAGTTTAAATGGAGTCCCCAAGAACATTGTGTCGGATCGAGGAACCCAACTTACCTCGAGATTTTGGAAGAAAGTCCAAGAAGGATTAGGAACCAGACTGGATTTTATCACAGCTTATCACCCGCAGACTGATGGACAAACCGAGCGAGTAAACTAGATACTCGAAGATATGTCGAGATCTTGTGTGCTAGAATATGGATCAAAATGGGAAGACTGTCTGCCTTTCTCAGAATTTTCATATAACAACAGTTACCAAGCCAGTTTGCAAATGGCCCCATTTGAATTTATGTATGGAAGGAAGTGTCGTACCCCTTTGAATTGGTCGAAAGTAAGAGAGAGTCAGATTTTCGGACCCGACATCCTACGAGAAGCCGAATCGAAAGTTCACAAGATCCGTGAGCACCTCAAGACCGCTCAATCCAGACATAAGAGTTATGCCGACAAGAGACGTCGAGACCTAGCCTTCAATATCGGAGATTTTGTATATCTGAAAGTATCACCCTTGAAAGGAATGCAACGTTTCCAACTCAAAGGAAAGCTTGCCCCCAGATATATCAGGACCTTCAAGATTTTGAATCGCCGAGGAGAAGTATCATATCAACTGGAACTGCCAGAGGAAATGCCAGCCGTGCATAATGTGTTTCATATCTCGTTACTTCGCACATGCCTAGAAGTCCCGGAGAAGACCGAAGTTTTCAAGAATATTGATCACATAACCATAGAGATCAACGAGGACCTAACATATCCTGAAGTACCCATTCGTATTTTGGAAGCAGCCTTCAGAACCACCAGAACCCGGAGTATCAAGTTTCTCAAGATCCAGTGGAGTAACCACACTGAACAAGATGCTACCTGGGAGCGAGAACATTACATTAGGACTGAGTTTCTAGATCTCTTTAAATCCTAGTTTTCTTTCTCTTAAATCTCGGGACGAGATTTTGTTTAAGGGGGGAAGGTTTGTAACATGCGAAAAATATGAATCAAGATTATCAACTTCCAATCACCCAAGTTTAGGGCTAGCAAAAACTTTGAGTGTTTCTAGTCCAAGTTAACCACAAGACCACTTTGAGTGTTTCTAGTCCAAGTTTTCTAACAGAAACAAATCCAATTATTTTCACCCCTTGCTAGAACAAGTACAAGTGAACCAAAGCCCACTTTGCAAACCAACATAAACAGATTTCAAATCTATTCAAATGACAATTCAAAATTGAATCAAGTGTAGGTACTAAGATCACCATTTCTCAAAAACCACTCAATCCAGTTCACCTTGCCAAACCCAAGCAACCAGATACTGTAACATCCCAAAAATACTAAGCTTGGATCATCAAACTCTAATCATCAAATTTAGGGTTAACAAAAACTTTTCTAAATAAAATTATGAATGCATGCATATGTGTATGCATTGATTTTGAATTCTTTTAAAACCACCTTGTTTGTTTGTTTCTTTGCTTGTAAAATGTTTCTTAGGTGAAATAAACATCATCTAAAACATTTCTCACACTTTTCCTAAAGACAAGTAAATCAAAACACATATATTAAATGAATGGTCACTTTGACCAATTTAACTCTCATGCCTACTTTGGCTGTCTCAAACTTTCAGAACCTAACAGAAACTTTTCTGGATCTTTGCATCCCTTGAATGTACTCATAACAAAGTATCAAGGCCCACTTTGTGATCATCCAGAAACTTTTAAATCCATAGTTTAAATGACAATTCAAAATTGAATCTTTATCATATGGGAAGATCCCACTTTTTCAAAAACCACTCAAACAAGCTCAACTTTCAAAACCCAAGCATCTGCAGACTCACCAGCACCAATCTAGCAAACCCACCAAAAATATTTTCAAAATTCAAAACTTGATTTCATGTGGCCATTTCATCAAACAGGTTGCAGACACAAATCAAACAAACATCAAACACTATTGTGAGCAGTGATTATTGCCTAACTGGTTCCCTATTTAGCTCACAACCAGCTCAATAGATCACCTAGCAAGATTAACCAAGCACTAGCACCACTGTGAGCTTGCCATTGCCATCAATGGTGAACATCCGAGCACACCCTTGCCACCCCATAGTCGACAGCAAGCTAGGAGCAGCAGCAAGCCTAGCCAGCATGTCTGGGAGGCAGCCCATCGTCCACCACCACTCACTGTCCCAGCCGCGAGCGTTGCCAAGCCCTGGACCACGCGCACGAACCGCGCCCAGACCGCCAGAGACCATGCCGAACATGCGCCAGAGCATCACCCTCGACCGAAGCCCACAGACCGCGCGCCGCCCTCGCCGCGTGTATACACAATCCCCACCAACCCAGGAGACTGCCAGACATCCCCGTTCGCCGCCCCGTGACGTACAGCCACCGCTCGCCGTCGAAGACGCCGCCTCTGCCGTGCAGAGCGTCGCATGTTCCAGACCAAGCCGCACCGCCCCATGCCTCGAAACCATGTCGTTGAGCATCGCCAGGAGACACCACACCGTCCCCTACCCTTTCCCATGCCAATAGCCGCCTGTAACATCGCCCCCGACGAGCTCACCGTGCGCCCCGACGGTCCCCTCGCTCGACTATAAATAGAGGCCACCCCCGCTCGATTTCTTCACACCATCTCACTCCCCTCTCCTCACTGATCGTGCCACACCGTTCTCAGAGCAAGGCGAGCACCACCCCGCCAGAATTTCACCGGAGCCCGCCGCCTCTGGCGAAGAAGGGAGCCATCGATTTCGTCCACCCCAGGAGCTCCCACCACCCCTGAGTTCGCCGTCATCGACTTCGTCGTTTGCCCGCCTCGCGACCCTCGCCCGTACCCCGGTGAGCCCCCAGCACCTCTCACTGGCCACGCTAGGTTTCGTTCTTGTCGGCGTTGTCTCGCGTCGACGATGACTCCCAGCCGTTGGATTAGAATCAGATCGAACGACCCACGTTGCCCCGTGCCGCTTCGCCTAGTCCCGTGTCACTGACGAGTGGGTACACCCACTTAAGCAGCCCGCGGGAGCACTGCGTTTAGCAGGCCGGCCCATTAACTTTTCCCGCGCAGCCCAGTTATTCAAATTAAACCTTTTCTAATTTATTTCAAACTCACTTCTGTACCCAACTTCAAAAATCAACCCAGATCGATTCAGTGCACCAATTTGAATGAAACCAATTTTGTTGGAAAGGTCTGTGAATGCTGAATCAAAGCCCGTTGGATTCAAGTCATTTGGATCTGTAGATCATCCTTAGTAAAAATAACAAGGCAGAATCTTTTCTACATTCAAACATTTTTCAAATTTAAACCATAATAGCTTTTGAGTTGATTCCAACTCTCAAAAATCACATTTAACCATATCTTTGAGAATATATAAAAATATGTAGGTTTACTTGCAGAAATAATGTCCAAGTAATAAAAGAATGCTACATAGGCATTTCTAGCCACTTTAATTAATTATAATAAAAGGGTAAAACCTTATTAAAAGGTGACACCAATTTAAATCACATTCCATGGACTAAAATATGTGGTGATGACATGTGTCAACATGATCCCATGTTTGGTTTGGAGAATATTAAATCTTAAGTAGTTTTTCAATTAGTAGAAATTACTTTTCTAAAAATAAAAGGAATTAAATCAAGCCTTAACCTTGTAATGTTAGAGATGATGCTAGATCATCTATAGGACCCTTGTGTGTGATGATTTCAAGTAGTTAAGTATTGTTTGGTGATTGTGTACCTCGTATTTATTCATAGACGCTAGTACCGACCAAGGATACGAGGAGGAAGGAGGATACTATGAAGAAGAAGTCGAGGAGGACTTCAACCACTGCTCTGCCCAAGGCAAGCCTTACTAATCAAGTTGACCTATGCAAGCTAACACTTGCAATTTAGCAAGCTGATACTGATTTTGTGCAAGAAAATACTTGCTTGTTACTATGCCTACTATATGCCTTAAGCATATGTGATCATACCCACTTGATAAACCAATCCTAGTTTTATTTGCAAGCTTCTTAGTTTATTTCTTTATCAAAGCTTTAACTTAGAGTTGACTTAAGTGACTTGTAGATACTAGAAAGATTCTGAATGTTGCATAAAGAGCATAAAATTTGGCCTAAGTTAGAAACCTTGATATCATCCTCAGATATAAGGTTGTACTTTGTTGAAACTCCACTAATTTACCACCCCTCATTAGTACTACTCCCACCTGTAGATGCTAGTGCTAAGCATAAGGCTTGATCAACTTTAGATGGGTTTACTTGGTGGAAAAATGGTTATGAAAACCTTGGAATGATGGATCATTGTATTGAATTGTTTTGGACATGTGTTTCCAAACACCTGATGATTTTGGTGATGAAAATGTTAAGGCATGAGCCTTAGCCCTTTATAAAAACTGATGGTTGTCTGAATGCGATACCATTCCAATTTTATCGTACAACCACAATACCCGAATATTGGGTAGGGCTTGACTGGAAACTTATATACCTTAGTATTAGTTCCCACGGCCAAGGTCTGAGCTGAGGCTACCTTGTGAAGATTGTCCACATGTGCAGTACCCAAGATGACAATTGGTCATGGTTGGGAGGCCAAACTCACAGGAGAGGTGCTTTACTAGGGCGTGTAATTGAAAGGTTAGGATTGATTATCCGCATACTGAGTATGGTGAATTCAGGATTTGTTCCTGACGGATGTATCGAATGTTGTGGTGAAAGTGTACAATCTCTGCAGAGTGTCAAACTATTCGAATAGCCGCGTCCGCGGTTATGGACAGTTGGAGTGGCCATACTGTTCCCCCGTCAGACTTTTCAAAATGACTTGTGAAATGAATTGAGACTTTGACTTGACCACAACAGAGTTGTGACCTGAGTTACAAGATCCCACCTAGGAGTTATAAAATTGTGACTAGCTTCGGAACTTAGTAGAGATAAATCTGGCTTTTGCAAAACAACCCTAGAGCCTAGTGTCCTATTATCCAAAAACCCCCTTTACCTGTTAGTATTAGTTTGCGAGTACTTAAAGAGTACTCATGGCTTTGTCCCTGGCTATTCCCATGGCCAGACTATGAAGAGGAGTACCTGGAGGATGGACCCCAGGGAGGTTACGACAACTAGGATCATCTCCCATCGTCAGCATTGCCTGTGACCCCGAAGATGGAGCTTCGCCTACGCTATCGTTATTATTACGTATTCCGCTGCCTGATGTTGTATTAAGAACTGGATCATGAGATCCCTATTTGTGTAAGAACTTATGTATCGTTTGTAATGGATGATGTACTATGGTATCCAATTTTGTTATGTCTCGCAAAAATGGTAATCCTGGGATTAGGATGTATGGCATAACAGGCATCTAGGATTGAAAAATCCAGGTGTTGACAAGTTGGTATCAGAGCCATCCTGACCATAGGAGACCCTAGTTAGACTGGACGTTTGAACCAAAAACTTAGTTTCAAAACCAAAGAAATCAAATATTTACAAAAACTTATTCTCATTCTTATCTCTTTGATTCTTTCATAAAAATTCATGTTCCTCAAAAACTCTTGCAAAATACATAAAATTTTGACACACTTGATCACCCTGCAAATCTACTCATCCTCTATTCTTATAGATGGACATGAAGTACAACAAGTTTTACCAACTTGGGAATGGAGGAGACCTTATCTTTGAGAGGGATTTGGACCAGCTTTCGGAACTTCTGGAGCGTCCGCACCCCGAGTTCTTTGGAGCTCAGCTCAATGATCAAGGAGGAGAAGACCTGCAGTGGCTAATTGTTGCAAGTCTCCGAGGAAAGATTGAACCTCCCACTGCAGAGGGAATTCAGTTTACCTTGAGGGAAAACAACTGGCTCGATGGACTTGCCAGAGCAATGAAGGAAGCTCTTTCCCGTCTGTGTGGGCAGAGCATCAATCAAATCAAGGGTACTCGCTTTGAGTTTTGCCCAAGGCGTGATGCAAATGGACAACCACTGGAAGCCCCATACCACCCCGAGCTTAAGACTCAATTGGACCACCTTAGCTTCATGATGTATGATCATCAGTGGGAGTTGGACAACTGCCGTGACTACTGCAACCACAAGTCTGCCATCATCAAGACGAAGGATCAAACCATCGCCATGCTAGCAAAGTATCACAAGTCTCGTCGCCGTCAGCTCGACAAGAAGGAGCGCATCATTGCCCGTATTCGCCACCGCATCTCATCTTTAGAGGAGACCATCCACGAGAGAGACATGCAGTTGGAGGAAAGGGAGAATGCCGGAGAGGATATTCGTGGAGACCCTTACTCCTATCTCAGCGATGATGATGATTTTCTGGAGGATCAGGCCATGGACTTCTTCACCGATGAGGATGATTTCGCCTTTATCAATGATGATGAAGATGATGAAGCCACAGACTCCGAGGAGTAGTAGCACTTGAGCACTAGCGTAGTGAGAAGTATTCGGTCCCACTGTATCGTAGTTCTCGGAATGGTTCTTAAAACCATCTGTGTTTTTTTTTCTTTGTTGTGGTGTGTGTTATACTGTGTGCTATGAATGAATGAATGAAAAAGCAAGCTGCTAGAAAAATCTGAGTCAAACCTTTAAAAATTTTCAAAGTCCCCGAAACCTTAGAAATTTCCCTCTTTTCTCATGATCTATCTAAATCTTCAGATGCCACGTGGAGGAAGTGGTTCAGCCCCGGACCCGATGTTGCATATCGTGCAAATGTTGACTTCTGACCGTGAAGCTGAAAGAGCGGAACGTCAATCCAACCTAGCCACTCTGCAACAGATAGCCCAGCTAGCCCACAACAACCAAGGCCACGGAAATCAGGACAACCATGGATCTAAGCTCAAGAACTTCCAAAATACCAACCCACCTATTTCCACTAAGTCAGAAGAACCCCTAGACGCCGATGATTGGCTGCAAACCATGGAAAATAACTTAGAAGTCGCTGGAGTAGAAGCCAACGAGAAAGTTCTGTTTGCCACCCACTATCTAGCCGGAGATGCCAGGGCATGGTGGAACAGTGTTCGCGCAATGACCGGAGGCCAGATGATGACCTGGGAGGAATTCAAGGTCAAGTTTAGCAGAACCCATGTGCCACCGGGTTTGATCAAGAGAATGAGAGACGGGTTCAGAGAGCTGAAGCAAGGAAGGATGACTGTAGTGGAATACCGTGAAATTTTTTTGTCATTAGCTAGGTATGCCGCGGACGAGATAGACACGGAAGCCAAGAAGAAGGAGATGTTCCTGAATGGTCTGCATGACAAGATGCAGACGGTGTTAGTCAATATTCCCTTTGCGGATATTGAAGCCCTTGTCGACTCTGCCATCCAGATGGAAGGAAATATTAACCAAGACAATGAGAACCGCAAGCGTCGTATGATGCATCAGCCAGGACCCATCAGACCCCAAAGTATCGCCCCAACCCATCTCCAGGATTTGCCCCAAGGACCAACAGACCCCCGATGAACTCCAACCTATCCCAACCGTGGAAACCCTAGACCCGGAGGAAATCATAACAACCCCGACAACTCTAGCAATTTCACCCGTGCCCCACCCAAGTTCAACAACAACAATGTTACCGCCAACACCAACACTGCCCCGAGGACTGGAAGGAATGTTGTGCCTGAGCAGCCAAGTACAAGTCACAAGTGACTTGTTATGACTGTGGAAATAAAGGCCACTATTCCAACGAGTGCCCCAACAAGAAGAATGCTACAGCCCCCAATGCCAATGCCCCAGCTCAGCAACAGCGTCATGTTCAGCCAGGGAGAAGATTTGCCCCAGGGAATTCACTCAACCGCAATGGCCGTCTTTTTCTCATGCATGCTGAAGAAGCTCAGGAAGCGCCAGACGTCGTGCTGGGTATGTTTTCTGTTAATTCAGTACTTGCAAGAGTGTTGTTTGACTCTGGTGCATCGCATTCATTTGTCACCGAAGGATTTGCATGCACTAGTAAAATTCAACCAACCAAACTGAAGCATGTTACGATTGTTCAAATTCCCGGATCAACCACCAAGGCTAGGCAAATTTGCAAAGCCGTCCCTATCCGAATCCATGGCATAGATTTTTATGCTAATCTGATAGTACTCGGAACTAAAGGTTTGGAAGTAGTACTAGGAATGGATTGGATGTCCAAACATAAAGGATTGATTGACTATGCCAAGAAAGCCATCACCATGACCAGTACAGCCGGAATATCAGTCGAGCATATATCTGAAACCTTAACTCGTCAATTCAAATGCAACAAGAGTATAGCCCAACCTACCATTGACCAAGTCCGGATAGTCTGTGAATACCCCGATGTATTTCCAGATGTTTTGCCCGGTATGCCCCCAGATCGGGATATCGAGTTTATCATTGAACTAATCCCCGGAACCTGTTAGAGCTAGCAGAATTGAAGAAGCAACTGGATTCCATGTTAGAAATCGGATTGATTCAACCAAGTGCGTCACCATGGAGATCACCTGTCTTGTTTGTGGACAAGAAGGATGGAGGTAACCGTTTGCGTACGGATTATCGGAAGTTGAATGATGTCACCATCAAAAACAAGTACCCCTTGCCGATCAGTTGATCGGTGCCAAAGTGTTTTCTAAGATTGATCTTAGAACTGGCTATCATCAACTCAAAATTCATGCAGAGGATATTCCAAAGACTGCCTTTACCACCAGATATGGATTGTATGAGTATACGGTCATGTATTTTGGGTTAACCAATGCCCCCGCTTATTTCATGAACCTCATGAATAAGATTTTTATGGACTTCCTGGATAAGTTTGTCGTTGTTTTCATCGATGACATTCTGATTTATTCCAAATCAGAAGAAGAACATGAGCTACACCTAAGGACCATTCTTGGAACCCTTAGAGAGCATCAGTTGTATGCAAAGTTTAGCAAATGTGAATTCTGGTTACAGGAGGTAGGATTCCTCGGTCACATTGTATCCGCTGGAGGAATTGCCATTGACCCTGCCAAAGTGAAAGATGTAGAAGATTGGCAAGCCCCAACCACTCAAACCCAAGTTCGTGCATTTCTCGGATTGGCGGGATATTACCGCAAATTCGTAGAAGGATTCTCTAGTATCGCCAGACCCATGACCTAATTGCTGAAGAAGGAC
Organism: Avena sativa; assembly: GCA_916181665.1. NCBI lineage: Eukaryota > Viridiplantae > Streptophyta > Magnoliopsida > Poales > Poaceae > Avena > Avena sativa. Next base: position 203,627,225 of record OV702281.1, on the reverse strand, counting down.
AAGAAGTTTGAATGGACCGACAAATGTGAAGCGAGTTTTTAAGAACTCAAGAAGAGATTGATTTCACCCCCAATCTTTATCATGTCGGATATCACGAAGCCCTTCGATGTGTATTGTGACTCATCCAAGATTGGTCTCGGATGTGTGCTAATGCAAGAAGGCAAAGTTATATCTTATCTATCTCGACAACTGAAGCAACATGAGCAAAACTACCCAACACATGACCTCGAACTCGCAGCCTTAGTTCTAGCCCTGAAGACATGGAGACATTACCTGATGGGAAATGTTGTGAGATTTATTCGGATCACAAGAGCCTAAAGTATATATTCACTCAGAAGGAGCTGAATATGAGTCAGAGAAGATGGATTGAGCTAATCAAGGATTATGACCTGGACATTCACTATCACCCTGGTAAAGCCAACGTAGTAGCCGATGACCTTAGCAGATTGCCGTGCCGCTTGAACTCCATGATTTTGAAGGATCAACCAAGCTTGCACAAAGAGATGGAAGATTTTCGAATGGAATTAGTAAGTGAAGGATTTTTGGCTAGCATAGAACTCCAGCCCACCTTGATCAGTCAGATTAAGGAGGCGCAGAAGGAAAATGCTAGTATCGACGGAATCAAGCGTCGTATCGGTACAGGCAATGTACCCGAATTCACGGAGGACGAAGAAGGAGTGTTGTGGTACAAAGGACGCCTTTGTGTACCAGCAGATTCTGAAATGAAAGAAGTTATTTTGAAGGAGGCTCATGATACTCTTTATTCTATCCATCCCGGAGGAACTAAGATGTATCAAGATTTAAAAGAGCAATTTTGGTGGCATAAGATGAAGAGAGAAATCGGAAGCTATATCGCCAAGTGTGATATATGTCAGCGAGTCAAGGCAGGACATCAAAGACCCGCTGGATTGTTGCAACCTTTGCAGATTCCAGAATGGAAATGGGATTCTGTAGGAATGGACTTTATCACTGGACTGCCTACTTCTAGTAGGGGAAATGACTCTATCTGGGTCATAGTGGACAGATTGTCCAAAGTCGCCCATTTCTTGCCCATCAAAACCACATATCAGAGTTCGAAGCTAGCAGAGTTGTACATCGCTAGAATCGTTAGTTTGCACGGAGTCCCCAAGAACATAGTATCGGATCGAGGAACTCAGTTTACCTCGAGATTCTGGAAGAAAGTTCAAGAAGGTTTAGGAACCCGCCTAGATTTCAGTACCGCGTATCACCGTCAGACCGATGGACAAACGGAGCGAGCAAATCAAATACTCGAAGATATGCTGAGAGCATGTGTGTTAGAATATGGATCCAAGTGGGAAGACTGTCTGCCATTTGCATAATTTTCCTACAACAACAGTTACCAAGCCAGTTTGCAAATGGCCCCATTTGAATTCATGTATGGAAGAAAGTGTCGTACCCCTTTGAACTGGTCGGAAGTAGGAGAGAGTCAGATTTTTGGACCCGACATCCTACGAGAAGCAGAAGAGAAGGTTCACAAGATTCATGAGCACCTCAAGACCGCCCAATCCAGACAGAAGAGTTACGCCGACAAGAGACGTAGATACCTCGCCTTCAATATAGGAGATTTTGTTTATCTGAAAGTGTCGCCGTTGAAGGGAATGCAGCGTTTCCAACTCAAAGGAAAGTTAGCCCCTAGATATATCGGACCCTTCAAGATTTTGAACCGTCGAGGAGAAGTATTGTATCAATTGGAGCTACCCGAAGAGATGTCAGCCATGCACAATGTGTTCCATATCTCGTTACTTCGCAAGTGTCTCGAAGTCCCCGAGAAGACCGAAGTATTCAAGAATATCGACCATCGGACCATAGAGATCAACGATGACCTAACCTATCCCGAAGTACCCATACGCATTTTTTAAGAAGCTTTTCGAACCACCCGAACCCGAAGCATCAAGTTTCTCAAGATTCAGTGGAGCAACCACACAGAAGAGGAAGCTACCTGGGAGCACGAAGATCACATCAGGACGGAGTTTCCCGATCTCTTCAAATCCTAGGTAATCTTTTCGTCCTTTTTCAAATCTCGGGACGAGATTTTGTTTAAGGGGGGAAGGTTTGTAACATCCCAAAAATACTAAGCTTGGATCATCAAATTTAGGGTTAACAAAAACTTTTCTAAATAAAATTATGAATGCATGCATATGTGTATGCATTGATTTTGAATTCTTTTAAAACCACCTTGTTTGTTTGTTTCTTTGCTTGTAAAATGTTTCTTAGGTGAAATAAACATCATCTAAAACATTTCCCAAACTTTTCCTAAAGACAAGTAAATCAAAACACATATATTAAATGAATGGTCACTTTGACCAATTTAACTCTCATGCCTACTTTGGCTGTCTCAAACTTTCAGAACCTAACAGAAACTTTTCTGGATCTTTGCACCCCTTGAATGTACTCATAACAAAGTATCAAGGCCCACTTTGTGATCATCCAGAAACTTTTAAATGCATAGTTTAAATGACAATTCAAAATTGAATCTTTATCATATGGGAAGATCCCACTTTTTCAAAAACAACTCAAACAAGCTCAACTTTCAAAACCCAAGCATCTGCAGACTCACCATCACCAATCTAGCAAACCCACCAAAAATCATTTCAAAATTCAAAACTTGATTTCATGCGGCCATTTCATCAAACAGGTTGCAGACACAAATCAAACAAACATCAAACACTATTGTGAGCAGTGATTCTTGCCTAACTGGTTCCCCATTTAGCTCACAACCAGCTCAGTAGATCACCTAGCAAGATTAACCAAGAACTAGCACCACTGTGAGCTTGCCATTGCCATCGATGGTGAACAGCCGAGCTCACCCTTGCCACCCCATAGTCGATAGCAAGGTAGGAGCAGCAGCAAGCCTAGCCAGCATGTCTGGGAGGCAGCCCACCATCCACCGCCACTCACAGTCCCAGCCGCGAGCGTTGCCAAGCCCTGGACCACGCGCACGAACCGCGCCCAGACCGCCAGAGACCATGCCGAACGTGCGCCAGAGCATCACCCTCAACCGAAGCCCACAGACCGCGCGCCGCCCTCGCCGCGTTCATACACAATCCCCACCAACCCAGGAGACTGCCAGACATCCCCGTTCGCCGCCCCGTGACGTACATCCACCGCTCGCCGTCGAAGACGCCGCCTCTGTCGCGCAGAGCATGGCATGTTCCAGACCAAGCCGCACCGCCCCATGCCTCGAAACCATGTCGTTGAGCATCGCCAGGAGACACCACACCGTCCCCTACCCTTGACCATGCCAATAGCCGCCTGTAACATCGCCCCCGACGAGCTCACCGTGCGCCCCGACGGTCCCCTCGCTCGACTATAAATAGAGGCCACCCCCGCTCGATTTCTTCACACCATCTCACTCCCCTCTCCTCACTGATCGTGCCACACCGTTCTTAGAGCAAGGCGAGCACCACCCCGCCGGAATTTCACCAGAGCCCGCCGCCTCTAGAGAAGAAGGGAGCCATCGATTTTGTCCACCCCAGGAGCTGCCGCGACCATCCCTGAGTTCGCGATCGTCGACTTCGTCGTTCGCCCGCCTCGCCGACCCTCGCCCGTACCCCGGTGAGCCCCCAACACCCCTCACTGGCCGCACTAGGTTTCGTTCTTGCCGGCGTTGTCTCGCGTCGACGATGACTCCCAGCCCTTGGATTAGAATCAGATCGAACGACCCACGTTGCCCCGTACCGCTTCGCCTAGCCCCGTGTCACTGACGAGTGGGGACACCCACTTAAGCAGCCCGCGGGAGCACTACACTTAGCAGGCCGGCCCGTTAACTTTTCCCGCGCAGCCCAGTTATTCAAATTAAACCTTTTCTAATTTATTTCAAACTCACTTCTGTACCCAACTTCAAAAATCAACCCAGATCGATTCAGTGCACCAATTTGAATGAAACCAATTTTGTTGGAAAGGTCTGTGAATTCGGAATCCAAGCCCGTTGGATTCAATTCATTTGGATCTGTAGATCATCCTTAGTAAAAATAACAAGGCAGAAGCTTTTCTGCATTCAAACATTTTTCAAATTTAAACCATAATAGCTTTTTAGTTGATTCCAACTCTCAAATATCACATTTAACCATACCTTTCAGAATATATAAAAATATATAGGTTTACTTGCAGAAATAATGTCCAAGTAATAAAATAATGCTACATAGGCATTTCTAGCCACTTTAATTAATTATAATAAAAGGGTAAAACCTTATTAAATTGTGACACCACTTTAAATCACATTCCATGGACTAAAATATGTGGTGATGACATGTGTCAACATGATCCCATGTTTGGTTTGGAGAATATTAAATCTTAAGTAGTTTTTCAATTAGTAGAAATTACTTTTCTAAAAATAAAAGGAATTAAATCAAGCCTTAACCTTGTAATGTTAGAGATGATGCTAGATCATCTATAGGACCCTTGTGTGTGATGATTGCAAGTAGTTAAGTATTGTTTGGTGATTGTGTACCTCGTATTTATTCATAGACGCTAGTACCGACCAAGGATACGAGGAGGAAGGAGGATACTACGAAGAAGAAGCCGAGGAGGACTTCAACAACTGCTCTGCCCAAGGCAAGCCTTACTAATCAAGTTGACCTATGCAAGCTAACACTTGCAATTTAGCAAGCTTATACTGATTTTGTGCAAGCAAATACTTGCTTGTTACTATGCCTACTATTTGCCTTAAGCATATGTGATCATACCCACTTGATAAACCAATCCTAGTTTTATTTGAAAGCTTCTTACTTTCTTTCTTTATCAAAGCTTTAACTTAGAGTTGACTTAAGTGACTTGTAGATACTAGAAAGATTATGAAGGTTGCATAAAGAGCATAAAATTTCGCCTAAGTTAGAAACCTTGATATCATCCTCAGATATAAGGTTGTACTTAGTTGAAACTCCACTAGTTTACCACCCCTCATTAGTACTACCCCCACCTGTAGATGCTAGTGCTAAGCATAAGACTTGATCAACTTTAGATGGGTTTACTTGGTGGAAAAATGGTTATGAAAACCTTGGAATGATGGATCATTCTATTGAAATGTTTTGGACATGTGTTTCCAAACACCTGATGATTTTGGTGTTGAAAATGTTAAGGCATGAGCCTTAGCCCTTTATAAAAACTGATGGTTGTCTGAATGCGATACCATTCCAATTTTATCATACAACCACAATACCCGAATATTGGGTAGGGCTTGACTGGAAACTTATATACCTTAGTATTAGTTCCCTCACGGCCAAGGTCTGAGCTGAGGCTACCTTGTGAAGATTGTCCACCTGTGCAGTACCCAAGATGACAGTTGGTCATGGTTGGGAGGACAAACTCACAGGAGAGGTGCTTATACTAGGGCGTGTAATTGAAAGGTTAGGATTAATTATCCGCATACTGAGTATGGTGAATTCAGGATTTGTTCCTGACGGATGTATTGAATGTTGTGGTGAAAGTGTACAATCTCTGCAGAGTGTCAAACTATTCGAATAGCCGCGTCCGTGGTTTTGGACAGTTGGAGTGGCCATACTGTTCCCCCGTCAGACTTTTCAAAATGACTTGTGAAATGAATTGAGACTTTGACTTGACCACAACAGAGTTGTGACCTGAGTTACAAGATCCCACCTAGGAGTTATAAAATTGTGACTAGCTTCGGAACTTAGTAGAGATAAATCTGGCTTTTGCAAAACAACCCTAGAGCCTAGTGTCCTATTATCCAAAAACCCCCTTTACCTGTTAGTATTATTTTGCGAGTACTTAAAGAGTACTCATGGCTTTGTCCCTGGCTATTCCCATGGCTATACTATGAAGAGGAGTACTTGGAGGATGGACCCCAGGGAGGTTACGAAAACTAGGATCATCTCCCATCGTCAGCATTTCATGTGACCCCGAAGATGGAGCTTCGCGTACGCTATCGTTATTATTACGTATTCCGCTGCCTAATGTTGTATTAAGAACTGGATCATGATATCCCTATTTGTGTAAGAACTTATGTATCGTTTGTAATGGATGATGTACTATGGTATCCAATTCTGTTATGTCTCGCAAAAATGGTAATCCTGGGATTGCGATGTATGGCATAACAGGCATCTAGGATTGAAAAATCCGGGTGTTGACAAGTTGGCATCAGAGCCATCCTGACCATAGGAGACCCTAGTTAGACTGGACGTTTGAACCAAAAAATTAGTTTCAAAACCAAAGAAAACAAATATTTACAAAAACTTATTCTCATTCTTATCTCTTTGATTCTTTCATAAAAATTCATGTTCCTCAAAAACTCTTGCAAAATACATAAAATTTTGACACACTTGATCACCCTGCTAATATACTCATCCTCTATTCTTATAGATGGACGTGAAGTACAGCAAGTTTTACCAACTTGGGAATGTAGGAGACCTTATCTTTGAGAGGGATTTGGACCAGCTTTCGGAACTTCTGGAGCGTCCGCACCCCGAGTTCTTCGGATCTCATCTCAATGATCAAGGAGGAGAAGACCTGCAGAGGCTAATTGTTGCAAGTCTCTGAGGAAATATTGAACCTCCCACTGCAGAGGGAATTCAGTTTACCTTGAGGGAAAACAACTGGCTCGATGGACTTGCCAGAGCAATGAAGGAAGCTCTTTCCCGTCTGTGTGGGCAGAGCATCAATCAGATCAAGGGTACTCGCTTTGAGTTTTGCCCAAGGTGTGATGCAAATGGACAACCACTGGAAGCCCCATAGCACCCCGAGCTGAAGGCTCAATTGGACCACCTTAGCTTCATGATGTATGATCGTCAGCAGGAGTTGGACAACTGCCGTGACTACTGCAACCACAAGTCTACCATCATCAAGACGAAGGATCAAACCATCGCCATGCTAGCAAAGGATCGCAAGTCTCGTTGCCGTCAGCTCGACAAGAAGGAGCGCATCATTGCCCGTCTTCGCCACCGCATCTCATCCTTAGAGGAGACCATCCACGAGAGAGACATGCAGTTGGAGGAAAGGGAGAATGCCGGAGAGGATCTTCGTGGAGACCCTTACTCCTATCTCAGCGATGATGACGATTTTCTGGAGGACCAGGCCATGGACTTCTTCACCGATGAGGATGATTTCGCCTTCATCGATGATGATGAAGATGATGAAGCCACAGACTCCGAGGAGTAGTAGCACTTGAGCACTAGCGTAGTGAGAAGTATTCGGTCCCACTGTATCGTAGTTCTCGGAATGGTTCTTAAAACCATCTGTGTTTTTTTTATTTGTTGTGGTGTGTGTTGTACTGTGTGCTATGAATGAATGAATGAAAAAGCAAGCTGCTAGAAAAATCTGAGTCAAACCTTTAAAACTTTTCAAAGTCCCCAAAACATTAGAAATTTCCCTCTTTTCTCATGATCTATCTAACTCTTCAGATGCCACGTGGAGGAAGTGGTTCAGCCCCGGACCCGATGTTGCAGATCCTGCAAATGTTGACTTCTGACCGTGAAGCTGAAAGAGGGGAACGTCAAGCCAACCTAGCCACTCTGCAACAGATAGCCCAGCTAGCCCACAACAACCAAGGCCACGGAAATCAGGACAACCATGGATCTAAGCTCAAGAACTTACAAAATACCAACCCACTTGTTTTCACTAAGTCAGAAGAACCCCTAGACGCCGACGATTGGCTGCAAACCATGGAAAATAACTTAGAAGTCGTCGGAGTAGAAGCCAACAAGAAAGTTCTGTTTGCCACCCACTATCTAGCCGGAGATGCCAGGGCATGGTGGAACAGTGTTCGCGCAATGACCGGAGGCCAGATGATGACCTGGGAGGAATTCAAGGTCAAGTTTAGCAGAACCCATGTGCCACCGGGTTTGATCAAGAGAATGAGAGACGGGTTCAGAGAGCTTAAGCAAGGAAGGATGACTGTAGTGGAATACCGTGAAATTTTTTTGTCATTAGCTAGGTATGCCCCGGACGAGATAGACATGGAAGCCAAGAAGAAGGAGAGGTTCCTGAATGGTCTGCATTACGAGATGCAGACGGTGTTAGTCAATATTCCCTTTGCGGATATTGAAGCCCTTGTCGACTCTGCCATCCAGATGGAAGGAAAGATCAACCAAGCCAATGAGAACCGCAAGCCTTGTATGATGCATCAGCCAGGAACCCATCAGACCCCAAAGTATCGCCCCAACCCATCTTCAGGATTTGCCCCAAGGACCAACAGACCCCCGATGAACCGTCCAACCTATCCCAACCGTGGAAACCCTAGACCCGGAGGAAGGGCGGTATGTTAGCACAGGTTCACCCACACAACACTTACAAACACCAGAGAATAGTACTCAGCTATTTGAAGCGAAAGCACTTGACAGAATTTCCATGTGTCCTCGAGAACGTTTGGTCCTTATAAGTATTTCCACCGGCTTGTCCTTTGCTAAGAAAGGATTGGGCCACTTGCTCCGTTTGTTAGTTACTTCTGTTACTTGCTTTGTTTTGTTGCCTTGTCAGAAAACCACTAAAAATCCGTTTGCTAAGTATTCACAGGGATTTCCTGCTCCATACCACGGTTCAGCACCTTCTGCTCCTCATTGGGATCGACACTCCTATTTATTGAAACTACTACGATACACCCTCTATACTTGTGGGTCATCAAGACTATTTTTTGGCGCCGTTGTCGGGGAGTGAAGCGCTATTGAAGAGTGGAACTGGTAAGGGAAACATTCACTATGAGTATTTCTCTTGTTACTGCTTGTTACTTTGTTTCCAATATGGATAACCCACTTGGTTTTCTGTTTGGGAAAACTACTACCACTGCTAGGGTAGTAGATGAACCACCACCTGTTGAGATAGATCCTTTTAAGATACCTACAAGTATTGTTAATCGTGTTATGGATAATTATTATTTTGGGGATGGAACCGTCCATCCCAGTGATCACTTGCTTTTTATCCATGAATTATGCGGGTTGTTTAATTGTGCAGGTATCACAACTGAACAGGTGAAGAAGAAGTTACTCTAGATATCCTTGAAAGGGAGAGCTGAAGAATGGTATAAGCTTCTGAAGAATGGACAATCCATGGAATGGGAGGACATGGCATCTCTCTTTTACTCTAAATTTTATCCTCCCAGTGAGATCCATAAGGATAGAAATCTTATATATAACTTTTGGCCTCTTGATGGAGAGAGTACAACTCAAGCTTGGGGGAGATTAAAGTTACTAATTCTTAAATGTCCTATTCATGAACTCCCTAACAATATTATTCTCAATAACTTTTATCCTAGGCTTTCTCTTCATGATAAATATTTACTAGATGCTTCTTGTGCTGGATCATTCACACGTATGAAGGAAGAAGCTAAATGGGACCTACTAGACCGTATTCAAGAGAACACTGAAGCTTGGGAGAATGACAAAGGAAGAAATTAAGGTATAAACTATGATTATGAATGCATTAATCTTTTTTGGGAACGGATAGCTTCCATGATATTAGCAATGAGTTTGGTCTTGACTCCCAAAGTATTGCCAGCTATTTTAAAGCATTTGCCTCTTACATTAAAATTCCCAAAAAGAAGTGGAATAAGTACCATGTTGTAAGGTTCCCAACCTTTAATAAGGTAGAGATCCCTGTGTTTACAATGCTAGTCCCTGGATCAATAGCTAGCATCCACATTTAAGATATTATATTAAGAAACATAGGTCATAATACAACTTTATAACCAGGAATAAAATAATTTATTACATCTTACATAGCTCATTTGGCTATCTCATTACAATGCAGCAGAATATAACAATATCATGGGGTCCTTCATCTTCAAAGTGCCACAGGCAGACATGTCGGTTGTAGACTTGTAATCCTAATCAATAAACTTCTCTAACATCAAACAAACCTGCAACATAATAAGTTATAGCCACAAGGGTCAATACATTTGAATTGTATTGGCAAGTGATACTATGGTAGTATAGTGGAGTCTATCATCTATATGCATTTGGCTAAGTGGAGCTTAGGCTTGCTTTGCTCAAAATAGATTTTCCTTATCATTTGAAAACACTAAGTTTTTGCTGGACAAAATCTTTCCCAAGGCATCTCCCAATAGAAATTGGTGATCCTTCAACCCTTGTTCAACCACAAGTTTTTAACTTAGAAATTGGGATGAGGAGATTCTTGATAGCTTCCATGTATTGATGCTCAAATTGTCCTTTGCCAGGGACATGGCTAAGTACTTAGATTTTACACTCTGCAGAGGTGGTGCACTTTCCCCACAAGACTTGGTTTCACCAAGACAAGATCTTTCAGAAGCCTTCCCTTAGACCAGAATGGACGCGTTCCAACCTATCACCCCCTACCACCAACTGTCCATTTGGCTAAGTTATTGTAACCTATATGATCCAGGCAGAGCCCATAATGCCAAGTGGCTGCACTTGAAGCTTCTCAACATTTGACATCTCAAATCTCTTTGTTCCTGGGTGGCCATCCACAAGTGAGATACACAAGGTAAACCATAGAAATGGGCCTTGTGAACCACTCAAAACAAACCATTCCTTCCATTCCACCCAGGTGATTCATTCACTTAGTTGTTTTATTAACAAAACACAAGTCCACAGACTTAGAAATGTTCCATAGCATGAATATATATTCCACCCTTGTTTTCTACTAGCTAAGCTAAGCATGATAGTAGTACGAATCTTAACTTAGTAAATTTCTACTAAGGTTTCATCTACTAGGATTTCCCATGGCATAGTTTACACTTAGCAAAATTTCATGCAAGTCCTACTTAGAAATATCACTAATGCATAGTAAAAATAATGGGACAAAAGTATGAAGCATCACTTGCCTTTTTGGTAGAGAATATAAGTTCACTCCTTGTCTTTGCAATGATCACACTCTTCAAATCACTACATTTCAATCAAGCAAGCAATATTTCAATCTACCATTCAAGCAAAACATCACATAAAATGATAGAAACAAAACAATGCATGCAAGCATGCCAAAATTTGTTTTATTTACAATAGTGGTTTATAATAGGTTATAAACATTCTAAAACACTTTATTGGTCATTTCATAAAGTGGCAAAACTATTTGCAAAAGATTCTATCTATAAACCATTTTTAAACCAAATCATTATTTTATGTGGTTGAAAATGTCTTTAGCAAAGTAATAATTTTTATAGGGTTCACCAAATACATTTTCAAATCATAAAACTTGGTGTTTGGGGTCAGAGAGTTTAAATCAAAACATTTTCCCAAAGATTTTCTCCCAAAAGCATTTTTAATAAAAAAACATTATTTTTATTTGACTAGAAATGGTTTAAATCAAAAGTTTATTCTTTTGCTTCACCAAATATGTTTTTGAAACCACAAATTGATTTCTATGGTCAGTAGGTTCAAAACAAACCATTTTCCAAAGATTTTATCTCAAAAATCATTTTAGAACAATTTTTATATTCTAAACATGCATACACAAGTTTCTGTAAAAAAAAACAATTTAACAGAAGCAATTTACTAAACAAGGTGCATGGTCAGAAAGTACATGTCTTGCTGATTCCATTGATATAAAATTTGCAAAATTTGGACGTGTGGTTTGAAAGTTATGAATTTTTCAAATTTGAACATCTAATAGACAAGTTTCTATTTTTAAAACAGATTCCAGGCCACGTGTCGAGTTTCTATTCGCTGGTACCGGTTCGTCTGGATCAGCAACGTGGACCGCAGGATTTAAGTGGGATTGTGCGGTGCAGATCAAGCGTAACGGTTCAGTTTAAGTGATCTATCGTATCCCTACGATCTTCAACACAACGACCAGGAACTGGCGGCGCTGCGACGGTGGGCGGCGGCGGCGCGCTCGGCTCACGACGCTGCGGCGGTTACAGGAAGCGAGGGAGAGAAAGGAGGTGCTCATCGGGTTCGCAGCTTGCTGATGATTCTCAACGTGCTCGAGGGAAGGCAGGGGGCGCTCGGGGTTGACCGCAATTGCTCGTCGGAGGGATGCCTGGCGTCGGGTGCGATCAGTCGTCGTCGAGGGCGGCGCAGGAGGACTCGCCGGAGTCGAGGCAGACGGCGGCGATGCTTAGCTGACGTCGTTGCCGACGCTGTGGTTCAAGCGCGAGCAAGCGGAGACTACTGGGAGACGCGCAGGGGTCTGGGGAACACGCCTGAGTGGTCAAGGGGTCGAGGGGCGGCGAGGTATGGCCAGAATTGGAGCAGAGGCTCGTCGGAGACGATGTGGTTCACGCGAGGAATCAAAGCAGCCTGGTGGCTCCGGGGAAACGAGGAATGATGGGAAACAGAGAGGAGGGAGAGGCGGTTAAGAGGGAGTGGTCACCGATGGGGGTTACTCGGCCAGTAAATCGAATTCACGCCGGCATTCATCGGCAGTAATGGTGCGCGCGGTCAGCGGCGGGTGAGGAAGAAAGAAGCTGGCGGTGGGGTTGTTTCGTCAGCGAAGAGAGACAGGGGAGGTGGGGTCCATCGGTCAGTTGCTGAGCGGGTGCAGGCGATGGTGCGAATCGTTTTTCTCGCGGGGTGGGTAGATGGGCTAACTGGGCCTTGTTGGGCTAGCTGGGCTGGCTGGGTTCGTTTCCATATTTTTTGTTCCTGTTTCTTTTTCTTTTTCCATTTCTTTTATTCTGTTTTGATTTTGATTAAACAATTCAAACATCAATTTGAATTCAAACCTCAACCACAATTTGTGTAGGTTTAAATATTGATTAGTGATATAATCTGAAGTTAATTTTTGAATAATTCTTTTATTCTTTTTGGGGTCTTTTAATTATTTAATTAGGCCCTTGTTTTAAATCAATTAAGATTTAATAATATTTTCAAACTCCATTTGAATTTCTAAAACCTTCCAAATCTTTTTATTAGGTTTTTATTTGATTACTTGGGTGTCAAATAATTCATCTTGAATTATTTGGAAAAGTTTTTAATATGATTTATTAATCATTTAAAATTGGATTTGTCTTAATTCAAATGGAATTAAATATAGTTTTAATTCCCTAAGGTTTATTTGGAAGATTTCTTTAATCTTATTTAAGTTGAATTAAACAACTTTTATTTCATTTGGGTAAATTCCAAAATACTATTTTCTCATGAATTATATAATTATTCTTATTAGTGATTTGTCTTTATTCAAATAGAATTTGGTTCATGCCATTCTATTTTATTTGGAAAATTCTTTATCCATTATTTTATTTGGATTTGGATTATATTCATTCCATTTGCTTAATGGATTAGGCCAAGATTTAATTTGGTCTTTAAATATTCTTTATTTAATATTTATTTCTTTATCTTATAAAATCCATATCTTTTTATTTATAGATCCAAACTTGGTGATTCCAATTTGTAAAATCTTATTTGATATTTATTTATCCTTTTAAATCCCTTTAGGATTATTTGTTCACCATTTGGTATGGATTTTAGATAAGGGCTTTATTAGCTTTGAAAATTCAATTTCCTTATCTTATTAAATTCATAAGATTTTATCTATGGCTCCAAATTAAGTGAAACCAATTTCTATGGTTTTATAATATTTCTATTGGTCTTTCTTGATCTTTTGTAAATGTTTGTTGACAAATTTTTATATGGATCAAATCCATAGGCTTGGAGATAACTTGGAAATGATCTTTATTCCATTAGGGCTTAGGGTTTGGATTATTTTCCAAGTGTTTAAATTTCAAGATACATTCATTGAGGAATGCATTTCTCTTGATTTGGATTTTGTTGGATTCAAATTTTAATTAAAGTTTGTTCAAGATGGGATTTTAATTTCCATTTAAAAACAAAAGTTTCTTTTCACCCTAAAATTCAACAATTGTTTATTTTGTTTATTTATTTTTCACATTACAAGATTTGGAAAATATTGGGATGTGACAGGCTACCACCCTTAAAATAAATCTCGTCCCGAGATTTGGGGAGGCTAGGGGTTACAAGCTGGCTCAAAGCATCTAGAGTACTACCACCCTTAAAATTTTTCCAACTAGATCACTTCTTGACTTGCTTGGGATCTTGTTGAAATCTCTCTGGGCAAACATCTGCATAGTGTCCTTTGTTTCCACACTTGAAACATGTGACTAGGCTGAGATCCTTCATAGGCTGTATCTTGTGCTTCATCTTTTCTGGACAATTGCTTGCATAATATCCTTGGTTACCACAATTGTAACATGTGATAAGATTGAGTTCTTCACGTATCTTCTGTGGACAAGTTGACACATAGTGACCTAACTCTTTGCAGTTGTTGCACCATACTTGGCTAATCTCCTTATACTTTTTCTTCTTCTCTGGACATTCATTGGCATAGTGTCCCATTTCTTTGCAATGACAACATTGCACATGGCTTTTGTCCTTCTTTTTCTTGGATTTCTCCAAAGCTAAGAGTGCTTCTAATTCATGTTATTCATATTTTATCTCAAAAGTAGGAAAGTTTCCTGGTCTCCTTGACCTTTTCTTATTCCTTGGATAATACATATGTCTCCTCTTTGGTCCTTTAAATTGAGTCATATTGTATGGAGGTGCAAGCTGAGATTTTCCTTTGTCTTCATCCTTCTTGGTAGACTTGGCTCTCTCATGGTAGGCTGCAATCAGTTGTTGCACTCCACCTTGTTTCCTTTTGTTGAACTATGGAATAGATGGCGCATTGGATAGGGACATGATTATTTCCTTCACATAAGTAACAAGTAGCTTGGGTTGTGGGGCATTGATTAGCTGGATGTTTCTCTTCACAATTGGGGCATTGATCTTCATGCTCTTTGGAAGTGTGATACTTGTCTCCACAAACATTGCAAGCTTGGGTTCCTTCTAGAATATCATCTTTGTCATCCTTGTTGTCACAAACTCCTTTGGAAGAGTTGTTTCCCATGTTGATCATTTGATATGTCACCTTATGCAACAATTGGTTTTGGGTTTCCAAAAACCTTTGCATGGTTGGATCTACCTCACTGGTGTTGGCTATAAATTGAGCTGTCACTTGGTTCAACTGGGTTTGGGTTACTATGAGTTCTCTCATGTTGATTTCTTGGTTGTTGTTGTCACCATCCTTGATGTTGGAGTTTCTTGGAGAAGTCATCTGTTTGGGTTGGATTGGGATTAGAAATGGGCAAAAGATTTCTAAGGAAATAATTCTAATCACACACATCACAATTCATTCAAGCAATGTTCAAGCAATCACAAACAAACATTCCACTCAAACAACAAGTTTCAAGCACACTAATAGGCAACAAAATATTTTGTTACACCACATAAGTTGGTGGGTTTGACTTAAACTAAATATGGTGGTCCAACTATATGGTTCACTTGAAATCTTCCCCTCCTTCTTGGTGGATTCTTCTTGCATGAGATCATGGTTTCCTTGGGAAAGTTCTTGGTCACAAAAACTTCAAAGGAGATGATGATTCCCAAGTTGTGTTTCCTTAGTATTCAAGTCTTGAGCAAGATTTCTTGTCTCACTTGTAGTCCTTAGTGATATCCAAGGTTGAAGTCTTTGTTGAGGATAAGGTTGGAATCACTTGAAGATGTTGAAGTCATTAGAGTTGATGAAGTCCTTTGCACATGGTGAAGTATTTGGCCATGGGGTAGGCTTTGTCCACCAAGTTTGAAATATAAGAGATGTAGAATCAAAACCAAAATGGTTGAGGAAAGAGTTTACAATATTGTTTTGTAAATAAGTTTTGGAACAAATACAACTCCTATTTTCTAAGGGGTTTTGTCCAATCCTAGGGTTACAAATCTACAGGCAACACAATGCTCTGATACCATCTGTAAGGTTCCCAACCTTTAATAAGGTAGAGATCCCTGTGTTTACAATGCTAGTCCCTGGATCAATAGCTAGCATCCACAGTTAAGATGTAATATCAAGAAACATAGGTCATAATACTACTTTATAACCAGGAATAAAATAAGTTATTACATCTTACATAGCTCATTTGGCTATCTCATTACAATGTAGCAGAATATAACAATAGCATGGGTTCCTTCATCTTCAAAGTGCCACAGGCAGACATGTTGGTTGTATACTTGTAATCCTAATCAATAAACTTCTCTAACATCAAACAAACCTGCAACATAATAAGTTACAGCCACAAGGGTCAATACATTTGAATTGTATTGGCAAGTGATACTATGGTAGTATAGTGGAGTCTATCATCTATATGCATTTGGCTAAGTGGATCTTAGGCTTGCTTTGCTCAAAATAGATTTTCCTTATCATTTGAAAGCACTAAGTTTTTGCTGGACCTTTCCCAACGCATCTCCCAATAGAAATTGGTGATCCTTTAACCCTTGTTCAACCACAAGTTTTTAACTTAAATACTGGGATGAGGAGATTCTTTATAGCTTCCATGTCTTGATGCTCAAATTGTCCTTTGCCACGGACATGGCTAAGTACTTAGATTTTACACTCTGCAGAGGTGGTGCACTTTCCCCACAAGACTTGGTTTCACCAAGACAAGATCTTTCAGAAGCCTTCCCTTAGACCAGAATGGACGCGTTCCAACCTATCATCCCCTACCACCAACTGTCCATTTGGCTAAGTTATTGCAACCTATATGATCCAGGCAGAGCCCATAATGCCAAGTGGCTGCACTTGAAGCTTTCAACATTTTACATCTCAAATCTCTTTGTTCTTGGGTGGCCATACACAAGTGAGATACACAAGGTAAACCATAGAAATGGGCCTTGTGAACCACTCAACACAAACCATTCCTTCCATTCCACCCAGGTGATTCATTCACTTAGTTGTTTTATTAACAAAACACAAGTCCACGGACTTAGAAATGTTCCATAGCATGAATATATATTCCACCCTTGTTTTCTACTAGCTAAGCTAAGCATGATAGTAGTAGGAATCTTAACTTAGGAAATTTCTTCTAAGGTTTCATCTACTAGGATTTCCCATGGCATAGTTTACACTTAGCAAAATTTCATGCAAGTCCTACTTAGAAATATCACTAATGCATAGTAAAAATAATGGGACAAAAGTATGAAGCATCACTTGCCTTTTTGGTAGAGAATATAAGTTCACTCCTTGTATTGCAATGATCACACTCTTAAAATCACTACATTTCAATCAAGCAAGCAATATTTCAATCTACCATTCAAGCAAAACATCACATAAAATGATAGAAACAAAACAATGCATGCAAGCATGCCAAACTTTGTTTTATTTACAATAGTGGTTTATAATAGGTTATAAACATTCTAAAACACTTTATTGGTCATTTCATAAAGTGTCAAAACTATTTGCAAAAGATTCTATCTATAAACCATTTTTAAACCAAATCATTATTTTATCTGGTTGAAAATGTCTTTAGCAAAGTAATAATTTTTATAGGGTTCACCAAATACATTTTAAAATCATAAAACTTGGTGTTTGGGGTCAGAGAGTTTAAATCAAAACATTTTCCCAAAGATTTTCTCCCAAAAGCATTTTTAATAAATAAACATTATTTTTATTTGACTAGAAATGGTTTAAATCAAAAGTTTATTCTTATGCTTCACCAAATATGTTTTTGAAACCACAAATTGATTTCTATGGTCAGTAGGTTCAAAACAAACCATTTTCCAAAGATTTTATCTCAAAAATCATTTTAGAACAATTTTTATATTCTAAACATGCATACACAAGTTTCTGTAAAAACAAACAATTTAACAGAAGCAATTTACTAAACAAAGTGCATGGTCAGAAAGTACATGTCTTGCTGATTCCATTGATATAAAATTTGCAAAATTTGGACGTGTGGTTTGAAAGTTATGAATTTTTCAAAATTGAACATCTAATAGACAAGTTTCTGTTTTTAAAACAGATTCCAGGCCACGTGTCGAGTTTCTATTCGCTGGTACCGGTTCGTCTGGATCAGCAACGTGGACTGCAGGATTTAAGTGGGATTGTGCGGTGCAGATCAAGCGTAACGGTTCAGTTTAAGTGATCTATCGTATCCCTATGATCTTCATCTAACGGCTATCAACACAACGACCAGGAACTGGCGGCGCTGCGAAGGTGGGCGGCGGTGGCGCGCTCGGCTCACGGCGCTGCGGCGGTTACAAGAAGCGAGGGAGAGAAAGGAGGTGCTCACCGGGTTCGCAGCTTGCTGATGATTCTCAACGTGCTCGAGGGAAGGCAGGGGGCGCTCGGGGTTGACCGCAATTGCTCGTCGGAGGGATGCCTGGTGTCGGGTGCGGTCAGTCGTCGTCGAGGGCGGCGCAGGAGGACTCGCCGGAGTCAAGGCAGACAGCGGCGATGCTTAGCTGACGTCGTTGCCGACGCTGTGGTTCAAGCGCAAGCAAGCGGAGACTACTGGGAGACGCGCAGGGGTCTGGGGAACACGCCTGAGTGGTCAAGGGGTCGAGGGGCGGCGAGGTATGGCCAGAATTGGAGCAGAGGCTCGTCGGAGACGATGTGGTTCACGCGAGGAATCAAAGCAGCCTGGTGGCTCCGGGGAAACGAGGAATGATGGGAAACAGAGAGGAGGGAGAGGCGGTTAAGAGGGAGTGGTCACCGATGGGGTTTACTCGGCCAGTAAATCGAATTCACGCCAGCATTCATCGGCAGTAATGGTGCGCGCGGTCAGCGGCGGGTGAGGAAGAAAGAAGCTGGCGGTGGGGTTGTTTCGTCAGCGAAGAGAGACAGGGGAGGTGGGGTCCATCGGTCAGTTGCTGAGCGGGTGCAGGCGATGGTGCGAATCGTTTTTCTCGCGGGGTGGGTAGATGGGCTAACTGGGCCTTGTTGGGCTAGCTGGGCTGGCTGGGTTCGTTTCCATATTTTTTATTCCTGTTTCTTTTTCTTTTTCCATTTCTTTTATTCTGTTTTGATTTTGATTAAACAATTCAAACATCAATTTGAATTCAAACCTCAACCACAATTTGTGTAGGTTTAAATATTGATTAGTGATATAATCTGAAGTTAATTTTTGAATAATTCTTTTATTCTTTTTGGGGTCTTTTAATTATTTAATTAGGCCCTTGTTTTAAATCAATTAAGATTTAATAATATTTTCAAACTCCATTTGAATTTCTAAAACCTTCCAAATCTTTTTATTAGGTTTTTATTTGATTACTTGGGTGTCAAATAATTCATCTTGAATTATTTGGAAAAGTTTTTAATATGATTTATTAATCATTTAAAATTGGATTTGTCTTAATTCAAATGGAATTAAATATAGTTTTAATTCCCTAAGGTTTATTTGGAAGATTTCTTTAATCTTATTTAAGTTGAATTAAACAACTTTTATTTCATTTGGGTAAATTCCAAAATACTATTTTCTCATGAATTATATAATTATTCTTATTAGTGATTTGTCTTTATTCAAATAGAATTTGGTTCATGCCATTCTATTTTATTTGGAAAATTCTTTATCCATTATTTTATTTGGATTTGGATTATATTCATTCCATTTGCTTAATGGATTAGGCCAAGATTTAATTTGGTCTTTAAATATTCTTTATTTAATATTTCTTTCTTTATCTTATAAAATCCATATCTTTTTATTTATAGATCCAAACTTGGTGATTCCAATTTGTAAAATCTTATTTGATATTTATTTATCCTTTTAAATCCCTTTAGGATTATTTGTTCACCATTTCGTATGGATTTTAGATAAGGGCTTTATTAGCTTTGAAAATTCAATTTCCTTATCTTATTAAATTCATAAGATTTTATCTATGGCTCCAAATTAAGTGAAACCAATTTCTATGGTTTTATAATATTTCTATTGGTCTTTCTTGATCTTTTGTAAATGTTTGTTGACAAATTTTTATATGGATCAAATCCATAGGCTTGGAGATAACTTGGAAATGATCTTTATTCCATTAGGGCTTAGGGTTTGGATTATTTTCCAAGTGTTTAAATTTCAAGATACATTCATTGAGGAATGCATTTCTCTTGATTTGGATTTTGTTGGATTCAAATTTTAATTAAAGTTTGTTCAAGATGGGATTTTAATTTCCATTTAAAAACAAAAGTTTCTTTTCACCCTAAAATTCAACAATTGTTTATTTTGTTTATTTATTTTTCACATTACAAGATTTGGAAAATATTGGGATGTGACACATGCTCCTTATAAAGATGTTGTTAATCATGCTCCAGTTAGAAGTACTCAAGTTTGTACTACTAATTGTATTGTGCCTGAACCTCGTGTTAAGAAAATGCCTTTCCCAGCTAAGGTGAAGGAGTATTCTATGATTATTGGTGCAAATAACAAAGGTACAATGAAAACTGTGGAGCCTGGTAAGCTTTTGAGTGATGAACCTATGGTAGCTATTGTGAAAGACACTGTCACTAGAAATATAGAGGATGAGCACATTGTCTTCTGTGAAGACGCTTCTAATATTATTCTCATCCTGGTAAGGTTATAAAAGCTAGTGTTCCTGTTCTTTCTGTTAAAATTGGTGATCATTGCTACTTTGGTTTATGTAATATTGGTGCTAGTTCTAGTGTTATTCCTTATGAGATTTACAGGGAAATTATGCATGAGATTGGTCCTTGTGAGCTTGAGGACATTGATGTGGTTATTCACCTTGCTAACAAGGAGACCATTTTCCATATTGGCATTGTAAGAGATGTGGAGGTTCTCTGCGGTAAGATTAAGTATCCTGCTGATTTTCTAGTGCTTAATTCAGTAGCTAGCAAAACTTGTCCTATCATTTTTGGTTGACCTTCCTTGAACACTTGTGGAGCGATTATTGATTGTAAGAAGGAAAAAGTTTTAACTAAGTTTGATGGAGATTCTTATGAGTTTAACTTTTCCAAATTTGCTAAAGCTACTAGTGAAAATAGCTTTCCTACTAAAGATTTCAGGATGGAACAACTTGCTTCTATTGATCCAGTCTATGACCTTGGACCTCTTTTTGGTGACTGTAAGTATGCTTATTCTGATGATAAATTTGTTTCCAGTGACAGTTATATTGTCAACTTTATTCAGAGTGCTACTGAAAGTTATTTTGAGAGAGGGAAACATGGTTTTATGCATCTCAATGATGTTAAGTTCCCCCGTTTTATGTTGAAAGCTTTAAAGTTGCATCTGTTTTATCTTCCTATGCTAGTGGCTTTTTGCTTCAACAATTCATTTTCTCATGATACCCCCATGCATAGGAAGTGGGTTAGACTCAAGTGTGTCGGTTATTTGCTTCTTGATGCTCTTTTTCATTTCACATGTATATGTCCTATGTGAGCATCTTTGGAAGTTTCAGGGCCTAACTTAAAGGCAATAAAAAAAGTACTTGTTGGGAGATAACCCAAGAGTTTTGTCGAGTCTTGGAAGTTATTACCTCAGTAATAACCTCAGTAATAACCGCTCCTTATCCTTTTTTGTTTTGGTTTTTGTGTCAAGTTCAACTACTTTTGTGAAGTAGAGGAGTTGTGAAGAGTGGCTGTCCTGGGACTGATTTTTGTGCTGTATTGTAAAAATTCGTGAGGGATCTCAGTACTTCGGATGGAGCTGAATTTTTCTGTGCTTGTTCTCCAAGTTGTTACCCAACGTTCATCATTTCTGCACTTTTTGATTTGAGCAACATAAGGTCTTCAAAAAAATCAATATTCACCTGCTGGTCTGTTTTGACAGATTTTTGACATCATTTGCATTTGCCTCTTACAGAAGCTTTTGTCTTGATGAGTTTTCAGTTGAAGTGTTTACCAAAAGGTTTATTGTTTTTGCTTACACTAATGTTGTCATTGAGTTTGTGCAAGGGTTTTTGCAAGAAGGATATTTTCATGAGAAAGAGAAAAGGAATCTGCAGAGTTCGTCTTTGAATAGGTAAAATGTAACACCCCAGTTTTAGTTAATCTTGTATTAGGGTTTGTTTTGTGCATCATGAGCATCATATCTTACATTGTGCATTAAATAAATTAAATGAAAACCTAAAACCCTAGCTTTTCCCTCTCTTTCTATTTGCAAATCCATTCAAGTGATTTTGAAATAACAAAAATAATGGAGCCCAAATGGAATATAAGGGTTTATAAGTATTTCATATGTTTTATAATGTTTTCTGGTATTTTTTAAATATACCAAAACAGAATTCAAATGAATCACAAAACAGAAATTTCAAAAGAGAAATAGAAAAGGTTTTGCTGAAAAAAATAGAGCAGCAGCAGCCAGTGGGCCGCAGCCCATTTCCCTCCTCCTCCCCTCTCCCCCGCGTGTGCAGCAGCCAACGACCCAGCACCAGCCCATAGCCGGCCCAGCTAAGGCCCACGTACCCCTTCGACGATCTGTCGCCTTCGTCCCCGACACGAAGCTGCTCGGTGGCTCGCCGCCGGCCACCCGATGCCGCCGCGCACCAAGATCCTTGCCCCGCCGCCCCTGCTGACGATAAGACCGCCCGGGCACGCCTCTCTCTTCTCTATCCTCTCACTTCCCCCTGGGCTCGCTCCCTCTCTCGATTTTATCCTTTGGCCAAACCCTAGCTACACCTCGCCGATGATTTCCCGCCACCCTGAGCCACCACGTGCCCAGCTGAAGCTTCCTTGACCTCCGCCTCGTCGCCCCGATGCTCCTCCTAGAAGGAATCGGCCCCGCTCGCTCGCAATTGTCGACACCAACTCCGTCTCTCCTGCAACCGACGACCACCGCCTCCGCCATTACCGTCGACCCCGTCCTACTTTGCCCTCGCCGAGGTCAGATACGCATCAAGGGTGAGTCCCCGGTCCTCCTGGACCTCTCCTCTCCCTCCCTCCTGCTCTGGTTCGCCCCCGCGTCGACCACCACAGTCCGCCGTCGTCGGCCACCGCTAGAACTCGCTGCTCCGGTGACCATTCGAGGGCGGTGTTGCCTCTCTTCTGCTCGCCTAGCTCTTCTCGATCGAACGCATGCAGCCGCGTAGCCCAGCGAGCCCCTAGCGCCGCCAACCGCCACCGCCTGTCCGCTCTCCGGCGATCCCATGTGGCGCCACCATGGCGTCGACGTGGTGCATGCGTGTGCCTGACGTGGGCGCTGACCAAGTCATGCTCGCGTGGCCGTGACGTGGTCCTGACCCCACTTGTCTGTGACTGGGGCTAGACCCAGCCCCAGTAAGAAACAACCCTACCCCTCTGCTGACGTCATAATGATGCAATAACCCTTTTAATAATTCCAGAATTTGATTAAATATTATAAATTCAATAACTTTTATTCTGTAATTCAGAAAAATACAAATAACATATCAAAATGTTCAAAAAATGAAACCTACCTCTTTAAGATATCATCATGCATTGTTCAACAACTTAAATGACAAGTTTAATTAGAACACTAATCAACCCCTCTCATATGCTTCCGGAGTTTCCTGAATTAGGGTTTCTACCCTTCGGAGCCCCAATTAAGTTGTCGAGCATGCTTTAGGGTTTCAATTCAATGCAAGTTAACTTGTCATATCATCACACTTTCTTGTGCATTGCATCGATGCCATGTGTTGATTGTTTCCCTCTCTTTCCGGTATTTGGTTCTTCGCGGTAGGGTACGATATCGAGATCGAGATCGAAGTCAGAGATCAACACTGTCGAAGATCGAAGATCGAAGAACAATACTTGACCAACTCTAACCAAGTCAAGTATAAGGCTCTCGAAGATCTATTTATCTGCTATCAACTGGCAAAGGCAAGCATAGCCCCACCATGATATAATCCTATGATTTCAAAAGCATTTCAATTTCTGCCATGATGCACAGGATTCTACTGTGATATTTTATCGATAGATAGAGTATCCTATCTATTGCATACTCCCTTTGAGCTTATACTACTTGATCCACCGCTCCTAGCAAAACTAGGTTTGGCTTGTGTGCACTGCTAGAGCTTATTATGTGTCTTGATTAGCCATGCATAGTTGTTGAGTCTGGTCCATCCAGATGATGTATCAGATGCAGAGAATCTAGTATGACAGGAGAACGTGATGAGATGAGATCAGTGATATGAGAATAAACTTTCTAAGGCTTGTATGGGAGGCCACGGTGGGATGTGGTTTTTCTAGTCCCATGCTCGCCACCACTAGGACCTGAGTTCTTGCCTTTGGAACCGAGATGAGCGTACAGCCACACGGGGCTTGGGAACCCCTCGCCTGATTAACTTGCCTAGTATATTCCATGAGTCACATAGTTCGGGCGTTCCATTCGACATATGCATAGAAAACCTTTTGAAAGATTTTCCGGGTGCAGGTGCATTCATAACTGGTAGGTAAGCGTGGACGAGGTTGCTTGGGGTAGATGGAGCCCCTGGTAAACCAACCTCGCCTCACATCTTTAAGT
Source organism: Avena sativa (assembly GCA_916181665.1). NCBI lineage: Eukaryota > Viridiplantae > Streptophyta > Magnoliopsida > Poales > Poaceae > Avena > Avena sativa. The sequence continues at coordinate 203,603,092 of OV702281.1, read as the reverse complement.
AACGACTTTGGGATTTGACCCGTTACGGTAGAACCATACTTATTGCATGACTCATGGTCTCGGCGAAAGCAAGGTAAAGTTCGTGGCTAACCACCCTCTGCCGGCCTTCCAAGGAAGAGGGATAATAACATTGGCATTAAGAGTCGGTTGGTACGTGTGGGTAAAGTTGTACACCCCTGCAGGGTTAAATCTTTTCGAAAAGTCGTGTTCACGGTTATGAACGCTTGTGACCAGATTCTAAGATCATAGAGAACTTTAACTTAATCGTAAAACTTGGTAGATCAACGTGTGCTTAAGGATGCTTCCTCATGGGTACAAGGGGGTGATCCTAGATAGGGTTCAGATGATGATTTGGTGGATATCAAAAGATGATGATCAATATTCTGGAGACGTCACTCTCTTATCCCCTTTTTAAAATACTCTGAATAGACGAGCTTCTTCTCCCTCCCTTGTTTTATAAACAAAAGATGGCTTTATGCAAAACAACTCCACCAGCCATAAGTCTTGCGGAGTACACCCTATACTCACCCTTGCTTTGTTGATACTTTTGGCAGAGTAAGTGTTCACCCAAAGACGAGTTCAGTACTACATCGACATCGACGAGTAGCTTGGGGTTCCTGGCCGGCAGCCTGGTATCTATGGGCTGGGACGTCATCGTTATGCTTCAGGTCTCTTAGGCCATTTGTTAAGTTTGCTATACTTAATAGCATAATTTGCCTTCTGTTGTTTGATGTTTGTGGTCAGTGACCTCTGCTTGTAATAATTTGGTTCTCTGCTCAGTTATGAGTTTGATGTAATAACTTTTGTGTCGTAGGGTCACTGCTGTGTTACCGATTCTTCACTGGATATTCTCGAGCTCAAGGTTAAGCTTATTTCAGACGAAGGTCTGGGATTTGTTTAGCCCTGATCCCGGGGGTGTCACATAAAAGTGATGAAAACAGAAGGTTCGTGAAACCCTAATCTTTTTATATTTTTTATGTTTTTAATGCATAATGGAAGTTACGAGATGTGACTGAAGAGGAAACGGAGCCCGGTGTAGACAAACCCACCCCAGGCGCGGGCCTAGCCTGGCCGCGCCTAGAGGGGGTGTCCCCACCCCAGACTCCATCTCCGCTTCGTTTTCGTGTCGAAATCTTCCTTATGCATTGAAACTTTGTAATATATAACCCCCCGGATCTCCCGAGGTTCATGCATTGTGTTCTCGTCGTGTTTTTGTTTCAATTTGTTTCTGTCAGGAAATCTTCTCAAGTTTAGAGCACCATGGCCTCCGCCAACAACAAAGGCAAGAAGCCCTAGGAAGAAGAACCTCAAGGTCCCCAAGGAGGAGGAGATCCTGAAAGGATATGAAGGTGACATGGAGGAGATCAAGCATCCGGACACCCGAGCTTATTGAGTTCGAGGAGTTGAAGAAACTTATTGAGGATCTTATCAAGAGAACAACACCACCACCAAGGGAGTAATTCTTCATCAGGTTTGGCATCCCCTTGGCTTGTTCCAAGCTTGGGGGAGTGCCGCGGTATCACCACCATTACCTTTTATCTTTTACCTTTTTAGTGGATTCATATCTGTGGTAGAGAGGTTATCTAATAGTTTGGTTTGCATGTGGAAGTATCTCTCCTTTAGTTGATTATCTATGTATTTCTTGGTGTGAGTGCCTTTATTGAATATTAATGAGAAGTCTCATCTTTTACTTTTTGCACTTCTTATTTTTAGTTTGCAATCTCTATTATATAATGGATCTTGTTGTTCAGTATTGGCACCACTTTGGGATCATCAAGTGGATCTAAATTGGTTTTGGAAAACCGAGTTGTGGTCAGTAGAATTATTATGAAAGAGAAAAACAAAGAAAGAAAAAGGCTTACAGGTATTTTGTATCATTTGTTTTCTTTCTTGTTGGCTCATAAGCTTAGTATTATTTATTTAAGATTCTTTTGTGTCTTCAAGGAAGATTGCATGTTTGGATTTATTACTTGTATGTTTGCTTATTTCTTTCAACTCTCTTGCTTGCTACCCAGCCTTGCTAGCCAAAAACTTGTTTTGAGAAGGCATACTTCTCATGTTTCCAAAATCCTTTAAACCCAAAACTTTTTCCACTTGTGTCCACCATATCTACCTAGTAGCTTTTGCTATTCCTAGCAAATTCTCAAGTTTCATCTACCTTTCGAATTAAAAAGTATTTTGTTATGAGAAAACTAGTTAGTAAAGCTCTCACGAACTTGATGGCACACTTTATTTCTTTGCCCCTAATAAACTTGAACCATTGTGAACATCGAAGTTGTATATGCTTGCATCTATACGTTGTAATTAGCAGAAATGTGCTGTCATGGGGAACGTGTTCAACATTGCACTTGTACTTTGTACACAGTTGATATCGTGCTCTTTTGTCTATGGATGTCAACGGTGTGAAATAAAGAGGGAACTTGTAAGTCCATTTAGTTTGTATTTTGTGTTAGATAAACGCCTGGGCCGCTAGCCTAAGCCATGCTTAATCATGGTGGAAACTTGCAACATCACCATAGTGAGTCATCTATGAAGCATCCTCAATAAAAAGCTATGCATATGGTAAATAAAAGATTGCTAAGATGCTCATTGTCTGCTTGCCTTGTCATTTTGGTTATGGGAAAGCTCATGTACCATGTGCAAGGGGTACCCCGTTGGCGGTTCTCAATGATATACAGATACTTACAATGACAAGAACTTACCTGGGCCTAAAGTTGAGTATGCATGAGGAGTGGCCCTCATATTCAAGGGACATGAGATTGCCAACGTATATTTCGTCAAGCATATACTCCATATTTGTTCACTTTAACCTTAATCATCTCAAGATACTTATGATAGGGGCAATGAGGGCTCAAAGCTATTAAGTACCATAATCTTTTGGAAGCTCTTTATGACTTGTAATCCCTGCTACCCTCTAAGAAGGGACCTTTCTCCTAGTTACCAGTTGAGTTAGTAAACCTACTTCCTCTCTATCTCTACCAAGCATTTGAGTTGTTGTGTTTCCAGCATTCATATGGTGATTTATTCAATCATGTTCTTTATATTCCTTGTTTGCACAGAACTCTTATTTATTGAGTATTACTTTGAAATCCTTCACTTGTGAAAAACCTTTTTGAGCAAAGAGTGCTCCTACTTTGAAACTTCTACAAAAAGCTTTTGTGAAACTGTTTGCCAGGTGTTCTCTGACCAAGAACAAGTTTTCCAATTCCAATTATGATTTATCTTTATGCATCTCTATTGTGACTGTTGTACTTGGTTGCTAAGTTATATAATGGTGAGTTGCTTTCTTCTATAAGTTGTGCATTGGTAAGTGTGATGCTTCTTGTTCGTATTTTTTTATCGACACTTCACTCCATAAACCTGTAGACATGTTTACTGAGCTCAGTTTTCGCTTGGGGACAAGCGAAGTCTAAGCATAGGTTCACCCACACAACACTTACAAACACCAGAGAAGAGTACTCAGCTATTTGAAGCGAAAGCACTTGACAGAATTCCCATGTGTCCTCGAGAACGTTTGGTCCTTATAAGTATTTCCACCGGCTTGTCCTTTGCTAAGAAAGGATTGCGCCACTTGCTCCGTCTGTTCGTTACTTCTATTACTTACTTTGTTTTTTTGCCTTGTCAGAAAACCACTAAAAATCTATTTGCTAAGTATTCACAGGGATTTCCTGCTCCATACCACTGTTCAACACCTTCTGCTCCTCGTTGGGATCGACACTCCTATTTATCAAAAGTACTACGATACACCCCCTATACTTGTGGGTCATAAATCACCGTCCACCGCCACCCCCAGTCCAGCCCTCGAACGCAGCCAGGCCCTAGACCATAGAGGAAACGTCGCACCCACTGTCTCTGCGCCATTCCGAGAGCGTGCAAGAGCGCCTCACCCGACCAGCTCGCGTACGCCGTGCCTCGCCCTCACCGCGCGTGCACACACTCGCCTTAACACCAGCTAGCTCCTAGACATCTCCGTTCACCGCCGCGCGACCCGTATCCACTATGCGTCGTTGAAATTGCCGTCGGTGCCGCTCAGAGCACCAGCCCGTTCTGACCAACCTCGACCGCCCCTTGTCGCTCCATTAAGCCCTTGAGCATCGCCAGGAGACCGCACACCGGACTACACCCTCTGCCATGCCATTAGCTCATTGTGTCGTCGACCCCGTCGAGCTCTTCCCATGCCGCACTCCCTCTCTCTCGGCTATAAAAGAGGCCTCCCCGGCCTCAATTCTCCACACCATCTCACTCCCCACTCCTCACAGAACACCACTGACCCTTCCCCGGAGCAAGGCGAGATCCGCAGTGCCGGAATTTCACTAGAGTCTGCCGCGGAGAAGGAGAAGCAGAGCCGTTGATTGGAGCCACCCCAGGAGCCGTCGTGACCATCGTTCAAACTGCCATTGTCAACAACATCGTTTGCCCCCAACGCCGACCCTAGCTGGAGCCCTAGTGAGGCTCACACAACCCCCACCGATGCGTTAGGGTTTAGACCTCGCCGGAGCTGTTCGTCGTCGATGATGAACACTAGCCGTTAGATCAGGTTCTAATCGTACGGTCTAGATTGAAGGATACCGCTTTGCGTAACTAGAGTTGCTGACACATGGGGCTATCACTTTAAGTCAGCCCGGGCGCTGCTCTATGCGTACTGGGCCGGCGCATTTAGTTTCCGCGCAACCCACTAGATTTAAATATAGATTTTTCCAATTTAGTTCAAACCTAGTCATGTCAGTTGATTCAAAAATCAATTCAGAGAGATTCACTAAACCAAATTGCATGAAACCAATTTTGTTAGAAAGGTATTGAAATTGTTAATCCGAGCCTGTTGGATTCAAAAAAATTGGAATTATAGATCACCTATAGTAAAAATAACAAGGTAGAGACTTTTCTGCATTCAAACATTTTTCAAAAATTAACCATAAATGCTTTTGAGTTAATTCCAACTCTCAAAAATCACATTTGACAAGATCTTTCTAAATATGTAAAAATATCTAGGTTTACTTGCAGTAATAATGGACAAGTATTAAAAGAATGTCCCATAAGCATTTCTAGTCACTTTAATTAATTAAAATAATAATGTTAAACCTTATTAAATTGTGACAGCAGTTTAAATCACATTCCCAAGTATTAAAATATGTGATGATCACATGGTCAATATGATCCCATATTTTAATTGGAGAATATTAAATCTTAAGTAGTTTTCAATGAGTAGAAATTACTTTTCCAAAATAAAATGAATAAGACTAAGCAATTAATCCTTGTGATGATTGTGATGATGCTAGATCATCTAGTGTGAAGCCTTGTGTGCCAAATAGCAGTAGTTAAGTATTGATTGGTGATTTTGTACCTCGTATTTATTTATAGACGCTAGTACCGACCAAGAATACGAGGAGGAAGGGGACTACGAAGAAGAAGAAGAAGAAGAAGAAGAAGAAGAGAACTTCAATCACTGCACTACTCAAGGAAAGCTACTAACTATGCAAGCTAAGCTAAATCATGCAATATAATACTTGCAAGCCCCACAATACCCATTAATCTATGCAATGCCTTAGGCATATTTGGATATACCACTTTATTATACCAAATCCCAGTTTTACTTGCAAGCTTTATTCTTTTATTTCTTTATCAAAGTTCTTTATTACTTTTACTTAGTGACGTGGGAGTTTTTTTGGAAAGATATAATAGGTAGCATAAAGAGCATAAAACTTTTCCTAAGTTAGTTAGAACTATATGTCATACTGAGGCATGCGAGTAGATTTGGATAAGTCACACTTGATTTGCACCCCTCATTAGTGATTACCCCCAACTTTAGTGGCTAGTGCTAAGCATAAAACTTGATCACTTTAGATGGGAATACTTGGTGAAAATGATTATGAAAACCTTAGAATGATGAGTCATTCTAATGAAATGTTTTGACATGTGCTATGAACACCAGATGATTTGATGATGAAAATGTTGAGGCATGAGCCTTAGCCCTTTTATAAATCTGATGGCTGGGTTCGGATGCGATACCATTCCAATTTTACCGTACAATGTAAGATCCCTCCTTTATAAAGGAAAAAGGATCCCTGTGATTGCAATGCTAGTCCCTAGATCAATGCTAGCATCCACAGTTTAAGATGAAGTACACAGAAACAAAGGTCATTATTACAGTCATTTCAGAGACAACATAGTCTTTACAACTCCATGGCCACCGGCCTAGTACAAGAGTTTAAATAAGTAAATAGATAAAAGTCTTCATCTTCATGTGCCACAGGCAAACATGTTGAGTGTAGACTCATGACTCCTAATCCTCATCAGAATAACCTGCAACATCACAAGTTACAGCCACAGTGGGTCAATACATTGGAATAGTATTGGCAAGTGATACCTTAGTATAATTTTGGTGGACTAGATAATATATGCAATTTGGCTAAGTGTAGCTTAGGCTTTCTTTTCTCAAAATAGGTTTTGCCTATTAGTTGAAATCACTAAGTTTTTCTTTGTCAAAAACGTTTCCCAAGGAACCACCAATAGACATTGAGGTCCTTCACCCTTGTTCAACCACAAATTTTTACTTAGAAATTGGGATGAGGAGATTCTTGATAGCTTCCATGTCTTGATGCTCAAGTTGTCCAATACCAGGGACATGGCTAAGTACTTAGATTCTTCTATCTGCAGAGGTTGTGCACTTTCCCCACAAGTCTTGATTTTCACCAAGACAGGACCTTTCAAAAGCCTTCCCTTAGACCAAATGGACGCGCTCCAACCTATCATCCCACTACCACCAACTGTCCAAATGGCTAAGTTATTGCAACCTATATGATCCAGGCAGAGCCCATATTGCCAAGTGGCTGCACTAGAAGCTTCTTAACATTTGGCCTCTCAAATCCCTTTGTTCCTGGGTGGCTTTCCACAAGTGAGATACACAAGGTAAACCATAGAAATGGCCTTGTGGAACCACTCAACATAAACCATTCCTTCCATTCCACCTAGGTGTTTCATTCACTTTAGTTGTTTTATTAAGTAAAAACACAAGTCCAAAGACTTAGAAATATTTTATCATAGCATGAATATTTCACCACCCTTGGTTGATACTAGCTAGGATAAGCATGGCATAGATAAGCATCTTAACTTAGAAATTTCTAGCAATTATACAACTACTAGGATTTCCCAAGCATAGCATATAAGCAAAATATAACCATGCAAGACTAGCAAAATATTTCTAATGCATAGTAGAAAAAATAGGGATAAAATCATGAAGCACCACTTGCCTTGGTAGTTTCGAGAGTAGCTACACTCCTCACAATCACAATCACTATTGGCACCAAAATCTACACATAAAATCATAGCAACAAATCACATACAAAATAAATACAAGCAAAAATATATATGGATGCATGCAATATGATATGTGATAATTTTCTAAACTCAACAAGACAAGTGCACAGTACTGGTTCATAAACAAGTTCAAAACTTGCCAAACAACATTTATTTAAATACTAAAACATTTCTCAAATAATTTATATACACAAAATAGGCCTACACATGATTATGTAAATAAAACCATTTTAACTGAAACAAAACATTAAACACATTGAATATTTGGAAAGGGCTTTCTCTCCTGATTCCATTGATATAAAATTCATCAAATTTGGACGTGGGAATCAAAAGTTATGATTAAAACAAAATCAAACATCTAATAGATTCAAATTCTGATTTTAAATCTAAACCCTAGCCACGCGTCATGTTCTGATTGGTGCGTACCGGTTCGCACGGATCGGTCGATGCAGGCCGTTGGATTAAAGTGACCGCGCACGGCTCAGATCTAAACGTACCGTTTTGTTAAGTGATTCTGTTGCACGCGTTAGATCTAGATCTAACGGCTCTCGATCAAATGACCAAGGTCTGGCAGCGCTCAGCGATAGCGAGCGGCGGCGCGCTTGGTCTACAGCGTCGCGGTGGCTACAGAGAGGGCTGGGGTTAGTGGAAGTGCTTACCAGAATCGCAGTGATGTACTGAAGCTCAACGTGGTGGTGGCTTGACAAGGGGCGCGCTGCAGTGGCCGTGGGAGCTCGTCGGAGTGGATGACAGCATCGGGCTCGGGTGGACGACGACGTTGGCGACGTTCTGCTCTGCCCTAACACAAACGGAGGGCATCAGTGGGTGCGCATCGGTCAGGCGAACAAGTCAGCGTCAAAGGGAAGGCACGAGGCGGTCGGTTTTTACCTTAATCACTTGTCGGAGTTGGAGACGGCGTCGGGGACTTGCAGTGCTCGTTGGAGTCGACGGCCTGGGGCAGTACAGGACGAACTAGAGGTGTCAGTAGGAGCGCAAGGAGGTTGCGAAGCTGTTCGCATGAACCAGAGAGGAAGGGGCGCACGGAGTTTACCAGGATTGGTCGCCGGAGAGGGTTCTGTCTGCGGCGGTGCAAGGGCGATTACGGGCAGCCTGGGGGCGCTTCTGTCTGGCTTTGTTGGGGGAAATGGCCGCGAGGGGGAGAGGTTTATGTAGCCGGAGCTGGGCATGGAGTTACTCGCGGAATCAATGGAATTTATCGAGGTTTAATCGCGGCGTATCTGGCGTGGTGGTAACGGCGGAGCTGTCAGTGCGCGTGATTGAAGACGACGACGACGTGGTCGCTGGGTCCATTTGCCAGCGAGAGAATCAGGGGGGAGGTGGGGTCCTTGCGTCAGCGACTCTGTGGGTTTGTCTACGAGTGAGAGAGATAGAAGGGGAACCCGGGTGGGCTTAGTGGGTTGGTTCTGTTGTTGGGCCAGAAAGGTGGCGCCGGCCCTTTTCTATTTCTTTTCTCCTTTTCTTTTTCTGTTTGCAATTTCAGGAATCAAATTCAAATGATTTCAAAAGCTGTTTGAATTCAAATCTTTTCAGGATTTTTGTAGAGTGCAACACTCACAAATCTGGGCACTAAACCAAGTGGTCACTTTGAATTGGCCTGGTCACTTGGAATAAAATAACATAAGCAGTGACATAGCACTAGTTTTAAATAGGTTTTGAAATTGGTTTTCAAATCATATTTGTTTTGAAACTTTGGTTTAAATCCTAGCAATCTAGCAATACAATCTGGGAGCAATAAGACAACAAGGTTTGGTTCAATGAACAACAATCTCTCATTGGAGAGTAGCATTTGTTTTAAATGCTGAGCACCTAAAATAATGAGCTCATATGCTCCTGTTTTTGAATTGGTTTGTTTGAAATGAACTCTACATGATCATGAATGCATGGATGATATGCATGAGTTTGAAACATGATTTTAGGGATGTTACAAATCTAACCCCCTTAAGGTGAATCTCGCCCTCGAGATTCGGATTGGCTAGCAAATAGGTGAGGGTGGTCTTTCCAAAGATCAAATTCTCTTTCCCATGTTGCTTCTTCTTCGGAATGATGGTTCCACTGAACTTTGCAGAACTTGATAATCTTAGTCTGTGTGACTCTTTCTGCAGTATCAAGAATCTTGATAGGTTTCTCCTCATAAGTGAGATCACTCTCCAATTGAACCTCTTCCAAAGGTATAGTATCCTTCAAAGAAGTTTCTTCCATTTCTGGATGACATTTCTTAAGCTGACTCACATGAAACACATTATGAACAGCTGACAAAGACTCTGGAAATTCAATCTCATAGGCTACTTCTCCTTTGCGACTTAGAATCTTGAATGGCCCAACATATCTTGGGGCCAATTTACCTTTGACACCAAATCTCTTCACTCCACGAAATGGTGACACTCTAAGATAAGCTCTATCACCAACTTCATAGGTGACTTCTCTACGCTTAGGATCTGCGTAGCTTTTCTGTCGGGACTGTGCTATCTTTAATCTGTCCTTAACCAGCTTGACTTTCTCTTTAGCTTCTTTGATAAGTTCTGGTCCGAACAAACTTCTCTCTCCCACACCATTCCATAGCAATGGGGTGGTACATTTTCTCCCATAGAGAAACTCAAATGGTGCCATCTCAATATTGGCTTGATAGCTGTTGTTATAAGAAAATTCTACGTAAGGCAGACTTTCATCCCAACTGGCTCCATAGTCTAGGGCACATGCCCTCAACATATCTTCAAGAATCTGATTAGTCCTTTCTGTTTGTCCATCAGTTTGAGGATGAAAAGCAGTGCTGAATTCCAACCTCGTTCCCAATGACTCATGTAGTTGCCTCCAAAAATGGGAAGTGAATTGGGTTCCCCTATCTGACACAATACTCTTGGGTACTCCATGTAGACATACAATTCTACTCATATAAATTTTGGCTAACTTAGCACTTGTGTAGGTTGTCTTCACGGGTATGAAATGAGCCACTTTAAGTTAGGCGATCCACTAATACCCAAATAGAATCATACCCTGACCTGGTCCTTGGCAATCCGGTAATGAAATCCATACCAATCTTGTCCCACTTCCAATCAGGAATAGGTAGTGGTTGAAGCAATCCTGTTGGTTTCTGATGTTCCGCTTTCACTCTGCTACACACATCACACAAAGCAATATGTTCGGCGATGTCCTTCTTGAGATTATTCCACCAAAACCTTTATTTCATATCCATGTACATTTTGGTGTTACCCGGATGAATGGAATACGGTGAGTTGTGTGCTTCTTGTAAAATCAGTTTCTGAAGCTCCGGATCTTGTGGAACACAGATACGTTTTCCATGCCATAAAGTACCCTGCTCGTCTTCATGGAATCCTTTGGATTTTCCCTTGCCAATCTTTTCCTTAATTTCTTCAATTTCTTTATCAGTCTTCTGGGCCTCCTTGATCTTGTCCAACAAAGTAGGTTGAACATCCAAGGTCATGAGATGTCCTTCAGGCACAATCTCCAATCTGAGATCTCTAAATTGGGCACACAGATCATCTGGCAATTCTCCCTTAGTAAGGACATTCACAAAAACCTTACGGCTTAGAGCATCTGCTACAACATTTGATTTACCGGGGTGCTATTGCAAACTCAAGTCATAGTCCTTGATGAGTTCTAGCCATCTTCTTTGTCTCATGTTAATTTCTTTCTGGGTGAAGATATACTTCAAACTCTTGTGATCTGTGAACACTTCACATCGCTTTCCCAAAAGATAATGTCTCCATGTTTTGAGTGCATGGACAACAGAGGCTAGCTCTAAATCATGAGTAGGATAGTTTACTTCATGAGTTTTGAGTTGTCTCGAGGCATAAGCCACAACTTTTCCTTCTTGCATAAGTACTGCACCCAAACCATGATGAGATGCATCACAATACACTTGGAAATCCTTCTCCAAATCTGGCAGACATAAGACTGGTGCTGTCACAAGTCTCTTCTTCAATTCTTGAAAGCTGAGTTCACAACCTTCAGACCAAGCAAATTTCTTATCTTTCTTTAGCAATTATGTCATAGGTTTAGCTACTTTGGATAAATTCTCAATGAACCTTCTGTAGTAACCTGCTAAGCCAAGGAAACTACGAACCTCTTTCACTGACTTGGGAGATTCCCATTCAGTTACAGCTGAAACTTTAGCAGGATCAACTGCCACACCATCTCCTGACACAACGTGTCCAAGAAAACCCACTTCATTTAGCCAAAATTCACCCTTGCTGAATTTGGCATACAGTTTATGCTCTCTAAGCTTCTCAAGTATCAAACGCAAATGTCCTTCATGCTCTTCTTTGCTCTTGGAGTAGATTAAAATGTCATCGATGAAAACGACAACAAACTTATCAAGAAATTCCATGAACACCTTGTTCATCATATTCATGAAGTATGCCGGTGCATTGGTCAAACCAAATGGCATCACGGTATACTCATACAATCCATACCTTGTGGTAAAAGTTGTCTTAGGTATGTCTTGTTCTCTTATCTTGAGTTGGAAATAACCCGACCGAAGATCAATCTTTGAGAACACACAAGCTCCTTCTAGCTGGTCAAACAAATCATTGATTCTAGGAAAAGGGTATTTGTTCTTGATAGTCACCTCATTGAGTGAATGGTAATCTATGCATAACCTTTGACTTCTATCCTTCGTTTCCACAAACAAAACTGGTGCTCCCCAAGATGAAGAACTTGGTTGAATAAATCCTTTCTACAACTGTTCTCCAAGTTGTTTCTTGAGTTCTTTCAGTTCATCAACTGACATCTTGTATGGCCTCTTTGCTATCGGTCCAGATCCTGGTAGCAAATCAATAAGAAACTCCACATCTCTATCTGGTGGCATTCTCGGCAACTCTTCCGGGAACACATCGGGATATTCACTCACAATTGTCACACTGTCTATGCTAACCCCCTTAAGAGAATTAAGCTTACTCCCTTTTGATTCGAAGTTAGACTTGAATCTAATCCGTTTCTTTTCCGGGGTTGTGAGTGCAACAGTACGATTGGCACAATCTAGTACTCCTTCATACTTGGTCATCCAATCCATTCCCAAAATTACATCCAGTCCTTGGGAATCTAGGATTATTAGACTCACTGGAAACTTATGCTTTCCAAACTCTATCACTAGATCCCGGCATCCAAGACTTACTATCATATCTCCACCTGGAGAACTTACTTTTATTGGACACCCAATGTTTTCAGTTGGTAACTCATTTCTATCAACAAATGCTTTTGATATGAATGAATGTGATGCTCCAGTATCAAAAAGAACAAGTGCTGGAATAGAATTGAGTTTGAACTTACCAGCAACAGCATCTGGCTCTTCATAAATTTCCTCCACATTGATGTGGTTCACTTGTCCCTTCTGAAAAGGGTTGGGCTTGTTGGGTCCTTCAACTTTCTTTTCTGGGCATTCATTTGCATAATGCCCCATCTTCTTGCACTTGAAATACTCAACCTGACTAATATCCTTCTTGGCAGGCTGGCTTCCACTGCCACTTCCACTACCACTGTGGTGGCTCTTATATCCACCCTTGTGATTCTTGTACTTGTCATTGTCATGACTATGGTGATGCTTGTTTTCATGATGACGGTTGTGGTTGTGGTGTTTGTTGAATTTCCCATGCGTGTGGGATCCTGAGCTTCCACTATCATCATAATGGGAACGCTTGTGAGATGATCCCGAGTTGTGCTTGTCCGAGTGCTTTCTCTTCCTACTCTCAACTTGCTTCATTTTGTTCTCCAAAATAGCATCCTTATAAGTGGGAACATAGGCCAGTGATAGTTGCAGGTTCAGTTCATCGTTCAACCCTTCAAGGAACTTTTCCTTCCTCTTAGCATCAGTGTCAACTTCATCTGGTGCATAACGCGCCAGATTGTTGAACTCTTCAATATATTCAGCCACTCTGCGGTGGCGCTGCTTCCGGTTATGGAAATCTTTCTTCTTCAAACTCATCACTCCGGATGAGATGTGAGCAGTACGGAAACCATCTTCAAAGATAGCCCATGTCACATCTGCAATGGGAGTGGTGATCTGGAAGTTATCCCACCAAGTAGCTGCTGGTCCCTCCAACAAGTGAGCTGCAAATCTGACTTTCTCTTCATCAGTACAACCAACTATTACCAAGTCCTTGTTTACAGAGCTTAGCCAATCATTGGCCACCATAGGATCAGTTGTTCCTGAGAACTTTGCTGGCCTCAATCTCAAGAACCTGGTAAGCATATCAAAACCCGGTGGGTTGTTGTTGTTGTTGTTATTGTTGTTGTTATTGTTGTTGTTGTTCTGGTTCTGGATGAACGTAGTCATCATCTGCATCAGCTGAGTCTGAGCTGTCATCATTTGCTGCATCTCAGGGGTGATGTTGTTGTTGTTGGGGTTGGGATTGGCACAACGGGGAGGCATCTGTGGTTTGTTCAATAGAGATAAGAATGAGATACCCATAGATGCAATCATGCAAAATACATCACATAAACAATCACCAAGCATGCATCACAATAATAAAAGTTCAACAACAAGATAACAAGTTTGCAAAGTAAACACACCAATAGCAAGCCATCCACATGTTGGATGGTCATTGCGACTCAATAAAAAGCATGATAAATTAATGATAAATGAGTAGTCAACACTACTCCTCGGCATCAACCTCCTCCTCAACAAATGTAAGACATGCATTCTCCATAGCGGTCTTGTATTCCTCGACATTGGTGGTCAAGGTCTCTACTTTGGCTTTGAGAGCCCTCTTCTGAGAACGAAGCCTCTCAATCACAGTCTGCTGATGCTCGAGCTCGAAGTCCTTAGCCTCCAGTTCTGCAGTCATGTCTTGAATCCTCTTGTTCCTATCTTGGACACGCTTCTCTTGACTCTTGAACTTTCTGTCCTGACTCTCGAACTTTGCCTCCATATCCTTGACTATCTCATCTTGCTCCGCGAAGAGCTTGTCCTTCTCACGAAGCTGCACCTGTAGTTTGTCATTGCTGAGCATGAAATTGGTCCTATCAGTGTCCACGTGCCTAAGAAGAACCTCTAAGTCCTGGAGGTATAGACGAATCGGCTCTGTTGTCTCCCTCAAAGTGTCCTCGAAGTCGATGGCCTCTCCATCCTCATCACGTCTACCAAAGGCGTGGAAATGAGTACCTCTAACCTGTCGAGAGTGTCTCCCTAACAGACGTCCAATCAAGTCCTGCATGACTACCTCTAGGCCTCTCTCCTTTTCATCATGCATGAGCTTGAAGATGATAGCCTCCGTGGTAGGCTCAGTCTGGCGTCCGGGCTGATTGACCTTGAAGCCCCAAAGGTCTTTCCTCTCAAACTTGGTGAGGGGAAGCACCATGATGGAAGGAAGAGGGAGATTGAGAAAACTAGTGAGCTCAATAATACGAGGGCCAAAACGAGTTCCCTGGAACTCTTCAATAGTGCTGATGGTAACATTAGGCATCTATTTAATAAGATAGGAAAGGTTATAATAAACACAATTTAAGACAAATCACAAGACAAGACATCACATGCATAACTTTGGAAATCAAAACACACAAGTCATGGCATACATGAAACCATTACAAAACATCCAAGGTTCAACTTATTTCAAACAACATTTGGAAAATAAGGTGATAAGTGTGGTGGTCCAACTGACGAAGTACGCTTACAATCCTATCTCACTTGCCAAGTTGGCTAACACAATATTTCTAGAAGTAATCAGTCTATCTTGAGCACATGACTCCATTACTAAGTCTATAATGTCTCCTCTTAAAGTTTGGTTGGTAGCCTCTAACTCTTGGGTATGTTTCTTCTCTTCCTTTAGGTCATTCTGGATGTTGAGCATTTTGCACTTGACTCTATCACCAAGTTCTTTGATGGATTTCCAAGCTACATCCCTTGCTGAATCAAAGAATGTAGTGTGCACCACTGAATTGGTGACCATGCAGAATCCTGATTCTTTGTGGTTGTCTTCCTTGTTTTTATACAAGTGAAGTTGCACCCACCAGTACTCAACTCCTTCATCCATCACAGGAAAACCTTTGTACATAGCTGCACCATGTATTCCCATTGCAACCATGAGGTCCTTGAGAGCCTTGGGGAACTCTGTCTCACATTCCAGAGTCATAGTCATGAGTGGTCCTTTCCTTACGGCTTCGTTGATGGAGTTCATCTACAAATAGAGATGAGAAGGAAGATTAGAAAAGTTTACGAGAAGAATAGACAAGTGTGGAAGTTGTTGAAAAAAAATTCCTTAGTGGTTTCCAATCCTAGGGTCATAATCCTACAGGCAACAACCTGGCTCTGATACCATCTGTAAGATCCCTCCTTTATAAAGGAAAAAGGATCCCTGTGATTGCAATGCTAGTCCCTGGATCAATGCTAGCATCCACAGTTTAAGATGAAGTACATAGAAACAAAGGTCATTATTACAGTCATTCTAGAGACAACATAATCTTTACAACTCCATGGCAACAGGCCTAGTACAAGAGTTTAAATAAGTAAATAGATAAAAGTCTTCATCTTCATGTGCCACAGGCAAACATGTTGAGTATAGACTCATGACTCCTAATCCTCATCAGAATAACCTGCAACATCAAAAGTTACAGCCACAGTGGGTCAATACATTGGAATAGTATTGGCAAGTGATACCTTAGTATAACTTTGGTGGACTAGATACTATATGCAATTTGGCTAAGTGTAGTTTAGGCTTGCTTTGCTCAAAATAGGTTTTGCCTATTAGTTGAAATCACTAAGTTTTTCTTTGTCAAAAACGTTTCCCAAGGAACCACCAATAGACATTGAGGTCCTTCACCCTTGTTCAACCACAAATTTTTACTTAGAAATTGGGATGAGGAGATTCTTGATAGCTTCCATGTCTTGATGCTCAAGTTGTCCAATACCAGGGACATGGCTAAGTACTTAGATTCTTCCGTCTGCAGAGGTTGTGCACTTTCCCCACAAGCCTTGATTTTCACCAAGACAGGACCTTTCAGAAGCCTTCCCTTAGACCAAATGGACGCGCTCCAACCTATGATCCCACTACCACCAACTGTCCAAATGGATAAGTTATTGCAACCTATATGATCCAGGCAGAGCCCATATTGCCAAGTGGCTGCACTAGAAGCTTCTTAACATTTGGCCTCTCAAATCCCTTTGTTCCTGGGTGGCTTTCCACAAGTGAGATACACAAGGTAAACCATACAAAATGGCCTTGTGTAACCACTCAACATAAACCATTCCTTCCATTCCACCCAGGTGTTTCATTCACTTTAGTTGTTTTATTAAGTAAAAACACAAGTCCAAAGGCTTAGAAATATTTTATCATAGCATGAATATTTCACCACCCTTGGTTGCTACTATCTAGGCTAAGCATGGCATAGATAAGCATCTTAACTTAGAAATTTCTAGCAATTCTACAACTACTAGGATTTCCCAAGCATAGCATATAAGCAAAATATAACCATGCAAGACTAGCAAAATATTTCTAATGCATAGTAGAAAACATAGGGATAAAATCATGAAGCACCACTTGCCTTGGTAGTTTGGAGAGTAGCTACACTCCTCACAATCACAATCACTATTGGCACCAAAATCTACACATAAAATCATAGCAACAAATCACATACAAAATAAATACAAGCAAAAATATATATGGATGCATGCAATATGATATGTGATGATTTTCTAAACTCAACAAGACAAGTGCACAGTACTGGTTCATAAACAAGTTCAAAACTTGCCAAACAACATTTATTTAAATACTAAAACATTTCTCAAATAATTTATATACACAAAATAGGCCTACACATGATTCTGTAAATAAAACCATTTTAACAGAAACAAAACATTAAACACATTGAATATTTGGAAAGGGCTTTCTCTCCTAATTCCATTGATATAAAATTCATCAAATTTGGACGTGGGAATCAAAAGTTATGATTAAAACAAAATCAAACATCTAATAGATTCAAATCCTGATTTTAAATCTAAACCATAGCCACGCGTCATGTTCTGATTGGTGCGTACCGGTTCGCACGGATCGGTCGATGCAGGCCGTTGGATTAAAGTGACCGCGCACGGCTCAGATCTAAACGTACCGTTTTGTTAAGTGATTCTGTTGCACGCGTTAGATCTAGATCTAACGGCTCTCGATCAAATGACCAAGGTCTGGCGGCGCGCGGCGACGGCGAGCGGCGGCGCGCTCGGTCTACAGCGTCGCGGTGGCTACAGAGAGGGCTGGGGTCAGTGGAAGTGCTTACCACACTCGCAGTGATGTACTGAAGCTCAACGTGGTGGTGGCTTGACAAGGGGCGCGCTGCAGTGGCCGTGGGAGCTCGTCGGAGTGGATGACAGCGTCGGGTTCGGGTGGACTGCGACGTTGGCGATGTTCTGCTCCGCCCTAACGCAAACGGAGGGCATCAGTGGGTGCGCATCGGTCAGGAGAACAAGTCAGCATCAAAGGGAAGGCACGGGGCGGTCGGTTTTTACCTTAATCGCTTTCCAGAGCTGGAGACGGCGTCGGGGACTTGCAGTGCTCGTTGGAGTCGACGGCCTGGGGTAGTACAGGACGAACTAGAGGTGTCAGTAGGAGCACAAGGACATTGCGAAGCTGTTCGCATGAACCAGAGAGGAAGGGGCGCACGGAGTTTACCAGGATTGGTCGCCGGAGAGGGTTCTGCCTGCGGCGGTGCAAGGGCGATTACGGGCAGCCTAGGGGCGCTTCTGTCTGGCTTTGTTGGGGGAAATGGCCACGAGGGGGAGAGGTTTATGTAGCCAGAGCTGGGCGTGGAGTTACTCGCGGAATCAATGGAATTTATCGAGGTTTAATCGCGGCGTCTCTGGCACGGTGGTAACGGCGGAGCTGTCAGCGCGCGTGATTGAAGACGACGACGACGTGGTCGCTGGGTCCATTTGCCAGTGAGAGAATCAGGGGTGGGGTCCTTGCGTCAGCGACTCTTTGGGTTTGTCTGCGAGTGAGAGAGAGAGAAGGGGGAACCCGGGTGGGCTTAGTGGGCTGGTTCTGTTGTTGGGCTAGAAAGGTGGCGCCGGCCCTTTTCTATTTCTTTTCTCCTTTTCTTTTTCTATTTGCAATTTCAGGAATCAAATTCAAATGATTTCAAAAGTTGTTTGAATTCAAATCTTTTCAGGATTTTTGTAGAGTTCAACACTCACAAATCTGGGCACAAAACCAAGTGGTCACTTTGAATTGGCCTGGTCACTTGGAATAAAATAAAATAAGCAGTGACATAGCACTAGTTTTAAATAGGTTTTGAAATTGGTTTTCAAATCATATTTGTTTTGAAACTTTGGTTTAAATCCTAGCAATCTAGCAATACAATCTGGGAGCAATAAGACAAAAAGGTTTGGTTCAATGAACAACAATCTCTCATTGGAGAGTAGCATTTGTTTTAAATGTTGAGCACATAAAATAATGAGCTCATATGCTCCTGTTTTTGAATTGGTTTGTTTGAAATGAACTCTACATGATCATGAATGCATGGATGATATGCATGAGTTTGAAACATGATTTTAGGGATGTTACATACAACCACAATAGGTAGGACTTGACTGGAAGTTTATATATCTTAGTATGGGTTCCCTTGCGGAAGAGGTTTGAGCTGAGGCTACATCGTGATGATTGTCCGCATGTGCAGTTCCCAAGATGAAATATGGTCATGGTTGGGAGGCCAAACTCATAGGGGAGGTTCCTATACTAGGGAGTGTAATTGAAAGGTTAGGATTGATTATCCGCATACTGAGTATGGTGATTAAGGATTGTTTCTGACGAATGTATTGAATGTGTTGGTGAAAGTGTACCACCTCTACAGAGTGTCAAACTATTCGAATAGCCGCGTCCGCGGTTAGACAGTTGGAGTGTCCATACTGTTCCGTCGTCATATGTTTTCAAAATGACTTATGAAATGAATTATGACTTGACTATACCACAACAGGGTTGTGAACATGAAAACTAAGTTCCCACTTAGGTATTGTAAAACATTAAGTTAGTTTTCTTTACTTCTAAACTCAGTTAGAGATAAACCTGGCTTTTTTGCAAATAAACCTAGAGTTTAGGATTCCTACTTGAACCACTTTACTTGTTAGTTATAGTTTGCAAGTACTTAAAGAGTACTCATGGCTTTGTCCCTGGATATTCCTATGGCCAGACTATGAGGAGGAGGATACGTGGGAAACGTATCTATAATTTTTGATGCTCCAAGCTTGTTTAGTATCTACTTTACTTTGCTTGTATACACTTTGAGGTGCTTTTTACATGTTTTCTGGTACTAACCTACTAACAAGTTGCAACAGTTCCAGATGCATGTTTTCTGTTGTTTTTGGTTTCACAAAAGTTAGTAAAGAAATATTCTCGAAATTGGATGGGACAAACGTCAAAGTCAATTACTTTCTGTGGGGAATAAGAAGTCTAGAGGGGAGATGAGGAAGCGGGCCAGGGCAGCCAGACCCCCCCCCCCCAGGCACGGCCAGGGGTGGGCCCGCACCTGGCTAGGGTTTGGCCCCCCTGGTCGCCTCCTCGGTGTCCCCCTTCGCCTATAAGAAGCCCCCGATGCAGAAATCCTAAGCACCCGATCAAATCTCCGCGAAACCGTCTGTAGCCGCCACCACCAGCGTCCCTAGATCGAGGGGATCTGAAGTTCTTCCCGGCACCCTGCTGGAGGGGAGATCATCCCGAAGGCCTTCTCTCCGGTTTTATGCGTGATTAGTTCCACCTTGGACTATGGGTCCATGTAGTAGCAAGATGGTTGTATCTCCTCCTTTGTGCTTTCATGTATAGATCTTGTGATCTCCGTTCATGATTAAGATCTAATCTATTTGTAATCATGCATATTGTGTTTGCAGGGACCTGATGGATATTGAGTTATTATCTTGGTTTGACTAATGGTTTTGTCTTTATGATTCTACCATGTCTATGTTGTTTGTGATCTTGCATGCTCTCCGTTGTTAGTAGCTATCTTGGCCAACTAGTTGCTAGTGACTCCAAGAGGGGGTATTTATGCTCGATAGTGGGTTCATGCCTCTAGTTTCCAAGGGAAGTGACAGAAATCTCTTCGGTTGTAGATGTGATGTTGCCACTAGGGAGAAAACAACAGTCTAAGGAGATCACCTCTAGTGAACTATGGAGCCCGGTCCAATCTTTACCATTGATACATCTTCCATTGTTACCTTTTTACTTGCTGCAAGAGATTACCTTCCACACCATTGTTTAATCCTTTGTTACAGCAAACCGGTGATATTGACAACCTCACTGATTCGTTGGGGCAAAGCCTTAAGTTTTTGTTGTGTAGGTCTTCGCGTTGCTTGCAACACCTGTGTGATGTTTCCTTCCTCCTTCTAGTTCGATAACCTCGGTCTCAACGGAGGGAAAACTTGTTGCTTGCTCTTCACACCCTACGCTTGGGGTTACCAACGAAGTGCCACGTCGAGCATCATTAGAGGAGTACCAGGATGATGGTCAGCAGGAAGACTATGACAACTAGGATCATCTCCCATCGTCAGCATTGCCTATGACCCTGAAGATGGAGCTTCGACTATGCTATTGTTATTATTTATTTTTGCTACGTTGATTGTATTAAGACTGGATCATGAGATCCTTTATTTGTAAGACCTTTATGAAGGGATTCACAGCATAGTAAATCAAAAAAAATCTACAGACGCAAACGGGAAAGCCAAGATCTAATCTAGGAGATGCAATCAACAAGAGGGATAAATGAGATCTTCATACCCTTGAAGAAATCGCATAGCGGAAATGTTCAACAGAATGTGGTTGGTGTAGTCGTACTCGCCTTCTCCTCCTCGCTATCCGATCTGATCCAACGCCGTAAGTGGCGGCGCCTCCGAGAGATGCACACGTACGGTGCCACGACGTCTCCTCCTTCCTCGGTCCAGCAAGTGGGGTGGAGAGATAGATTGGATCTACAACACGACGGCGTGGTGCTATGGTGGAGAGTTTCTGCAGCAGGGCTTCGCCTACACGCAGTCGGGAGAGAGAGAGAGAGAGAGGGGGGGGGGCAGCAGCTGGCGGCTAGGGTTTTTGGGGTGAGGGGAAGGTGCGCCCCCTGCCCACCTTATATAGGGGGCTGGCCGGCCCCCTTGCCCCCTTCTCCAAGCCCTAGGGTAGCGGACCCAAGGGTGGAGTGGGGGCAAGTCTTCCCCCCCCTTCTAGAAGGTTTCCTAGGGTTTCCCCTAAGGTTTTGGCCGGCTGGGCCTATGGGGCCTTGTGCCCCTGGACCAATGCGGCCAGGGCACTCCCTCGTAGGCCCACGCACCCCTACGACAAGTGGGGCCACGTTGGTCCCACTCCGGAAGCTTCTAGAACCTTCCGGTACAATACCGAACACTCCGAAACGATTCCGAAATCCAAAAACTGCTTTCCATTATATGAATCTTATTCTCCGGACCATTTCGGAACCTCTTGTGATGTCCTGGATCTCATCCGAGACTCCGAACAAAAACTCACAAACCAATTATCCATTCTATCCTAGCGTCAAAGCACGTTAAGTGTGTGACCCCACGGGTTCGAGAATATGCAGACATGATCTTCTATCAATAATCAACAGCGGGATCTGGAAACCCATATTGACTCCCACATATTCATCGATGATCATATCATATGAACCACGATGCCAGGATTCAATTAATCCCATATATATATTCCCTTCGTCACGCGATATTTTACTTGCCCGAGATTCGATCGTCGCTATCGGCATACCTAGTTCAATCTCGTTCACGGCAAGTACTTTACTCGTTCCGTAATCTAATATCACTTTGTGATCAACTCCTTAACCACGTGCTTGCAAGCGGTGTTGATATCGATTACCGAGTGGGCCCGAAGTATATATCTCCGACTTGGGAGGGACAAATCCCATCTCGATACATACAACCCAACAAGTACTTTCCGATTACCTGAGAGACACCTTTATGATCACCCTCACATAGGATGACGTTTGATGACCTCAAAGCTTTCTTCTGATACTAGGGAGTTGCATTATCTCATGGTCTAAGGAATACAATATTTGACATAAGAAAAAGCTTCGCAAAGATGAACACGAAGACACGATCTAATTTCTCTGCTTGATTTGGGTCTGTCCACCATATCATTCTCCTAATGACATGACCTCATTATTAATCGACAACTCATGTCTATGGTTAGGAAACCTTAACCATCATCAATCAATGAGCTAGTCCATAGAGGCGTACTAGGGACTCGGTGTTGTTCATAAACCACACAAGTATCAAAGTTTCCGCTTAATACAATTCTAGCATGGAATATAAACTTTATCATGAACAAGAATTATAATAATAACATCTTTATTATTGCCTCTAGGGAATAATTCCAACAATTTATTATGGTTTGTAATGGATGATGAACTATGGTACCAATCTGTTATGTCTCATAAAAATGGTAATCCTGGGATTGCGATGTATGGCATAACGGGCATCTGAGATTAAAAATCCGGGTGTTGACACGAACACGCCAGAGAAATAGAGACATCCTCTCAAGTAAAAGTTAGCATGGTGAAGAAGTAAACGTTTTTTTAAGAAGGAAGTATGATTAATATGGCTAAATTAGAGTTCATAGGTGCCATTTATTTGATAGTACATAAAGTGGTTGGATAATTTACATGTTATATTTTTGAAGCTTAATTTTTACCTAATTTCACCCACTCAGACAACTTTATGTCGATATGTCGAATTAGGTCTAATTTAATAATCTACAAGAAGTGTGCGAGAGGAAGTTTAATAGTATAACCGAGTCTTAGGTATAACAAAGTGACATGTTATCTATTGCCGGCCTTATACTAGCATATACAATACCTAGAGATTAAATTATACAATAGCTAGCATCACGATGCAGCAACCTCGTCAAAAAGTAATAAGTTTAAACATGAATAAAATGAAAAACCTTTCTATGCCTTCTTGAAAAATCCTAAAACTTGGGAATTGTAAGAGAGCATGGTACACTTTGTCTGAAAATTGGGGTGGTGGCATTCTTTATTTAATTTTTGGAACCGGGGTACCGTAGGTCCTAGAGGAGCGAGACGCTTCAATTATCGCGCTAGGGCATGCAGTCACCGCGAGGTGGTTTTTGGACCTATATGTAATTATTGTTACTTTTGAGAATTTTTGAAACTTGTGTTTATGGTTATTAATAGAGGTTGAATTTTTGAAGAATTTTGGAAATTTTCAAGAGTAATAGTCTATCATGCTCACATGTATTCAAGTTTTGCCTAATATCGTATTATTGGCATACAATCATTTAAGTGTGCGAATTTTTAGATATAAAGCTTGAAAAATCCTAAAATTTGGCATGGTACGCTTCGTATGAAAATTGTGGTGGTGGCGTTCTTTTTATTTTTTAACCAGGGTAAGTCTCAAAAGAGCAACATGCTTCAATCAACATGGTTAGTGGAATTAAAGGTGACATCAAGGACATAAAAAATAGAAAATTATATCCAAGTCCATACAATTGTCACAAAGGGCCTAAAATTTAGCTTAGAAAATTAGTCCATACTCTTCGTACAACTACTTGCCACATATAGAAAAAAAAGCACCCTCATTACAGTTGATCATGGTCAAAGGGACAAGATTGCTCGGAAGGAGTAGAGGAGCACACAAGGATGTGAAGCTATTCCAAGGACTGAAGTCACTATTGTACCTTGTTAACGTCAGGCGAAGTTCTGAAGAGGTCGACATGCCCCCCTACCGAGTCGATTCCCCCAGCCGCATGTCCGCCAGTTGCAGGTTCCTCGCACCCGAGCTCGAACTCGAGCATGTCCTGCTCGTAAGCAAGGGCCTGCATAGGATCGATAGGTTTGAGGGGACCTAGGAGCGGGTCGTCTGCCACGGCCAGGGAAACCTGGTGTCCACCCGAGTTGTCTGCCCCGGTCGCATGCTCGCTGGCTACAAGTTCCCGGTGGAAGGATTGCCTGCTGTCTCGCACGGGCTTAACTTGGCCATGGCTAATGTCCATCCAGATCTCCCCCCCTGGACGCAGCTCCATCGTAGTGGAAGTGGAAGCACATCGGAGCTTTGTTGTAGAGGTCCTCTTTTCTTCGGCTGCCGTGTTGACGCCTCCGTGACGCGGCCAGCACAGGATCGGTACCCTCGAGGGGGGCCAAAATCGCGTCGTCGGCCGGCACGGCCATCGCACATTTACCGCGGGCGTCCAGGCGTCCTACAAAGGCAGGTCCAATGGCAGCATGTTCCTGGTGGATGAATTGTTCCCGGGACTGGCCTCGAGCCAAAGCAGACCTCCGAGGATGGCGTGGCCAACCCACCATGATTCCTTCAAGTATTTGTGAGGGGAACATGCCTTTCGAGGAATAAAGAAATTTCGCCGGAGAGTAGCACGAAGAAGAAGTTAAACTGCTTTTTGTGAAGGAGAAGTATAGAGTACTAGTCTAGTACTAGTATCAGTATTCGTACTCCCTCCGTTACAATGAATAAATAAGGGGACCTCTTGTTCTGTGTTCTTTCTTTGACCAAGTCACCAAGCTTCCCCTTAAAAAAGACCTGTGCACGAGCTACAAGCGTGGGAAAAAACATAGGGAGAGAATTATGGTGCAGTTAAGAGGCTAGCTCAAACATTCCCAAGATTTTCTCACTTTTTTTCTAGGCCAGTTCTTGGTACCAACAGAACGGCCGCAAACAGACGGAATAGTAATTAGAAGTACTACTAGTACTATCAATGAGTACTAAAGGGTGAATTTGGGTATCCTTCGAGAGTAGATAAGATAAGATGTACTACTACTGTGAATAGCGGATCTTTTGAATAATCTTCCCTCCCGATGTTTAGGAAGCAAGTGAAAATTTTGAAACCAGAAAAGTTTGATTTTATTTGCCGCCAAGGACCAAAGTGGTTTCCTTCCTAATATGGACTAGTACTATTGTATTAGTCTTGCACATAGCCCTAGGTCGTCAAAGCATCATGTACACCTAGTCAGAGATTAACTAAAAACTAGAGTAACTCTGCACCTACTCCTACTCGGGAAACACAGCGATTCCCTAGTTTTCTCTGTGCCAGTCTTTTTCTCTTTCGCTTCCCTAGAGTGAGATAAGGAGTCTAATAGTAGTAGAACTATTTAACTTGCAAGTGTCTCCCGCTCACTATCATCAGCCCTATCTCTCTCTTTGCTCTCTCGCTCGGTCTCAAAAATCCCTCTCAGATCCGCAGTTGAAGCTACGATTGATATGAGTGGCGGTTCTTTGGCGGACAAGTGGGTTGAAGTTATGATTGACTAGAGTCATACGGTTTAGTTCTGCAGCTGCAGGCTTTGTTCTCAAATTGTTTGTCGTCTTGCGTACATGGTTAAGTACTTCTTTCTTCAGGATGTTTTCCTTCTCTGTCACACTGGTTCGATAAAACTGTTGTTTTTTGGGATAAATCTCTTTTTCTTGCACGAGCAGTGCACTGGCTATAGGCATGTGGCATGCCCAGAATGCGTTGGAAAATTATCCGATGGCAAGTGCCCGGGATGTGAGCACGGAGGCGTCTTCGAACCAAACACTTATGTGGATCGGTTGTCCTCGGGAGTGAGGTGCACTTGCAGGAACAAAGGGTGTGCCACGAGGGGAAAGCTTCTTTGAGAACATCGAAAACGCGAGGGTGTGCCCGCACGCGGTAGAGGGTGTTGTAGGTTCTTGACGGAAAAGAACCGTATGATATGCAGTTATCCATGTGTGTGCTGATTCCGTCTGGAGTATGGTATTTAGTTTCTGCCATGGTTATGGAGTACCTGTATTAGTTACGTTATAAATAAATTGAATCATCATCGCATCTGCATAGTTTCTCTTTTTACTGATAATAAGGGGATTTCATTTTGGGGTTTGAATTGAAGCTAAGATTGATAAGTTTGGAGTGCCAATTTCAAGGATTTGGTTCTGGGGTTCGAATTTACAATTTCCCCCTAGAGATTCAATGTTTATTTTGGACTTTCCCAAATAAATAGAACCATGGATCCCCCACAAAAAATAATTAAAAAAATAGAACCATGGATCCCCCGCAAAAAAATAATTAAAATAATACAGTAGAACCATAGAGAGAGGACGAGCCCGGGCTGGCGTTCGGGAGTGACGAGCTACCGTAGCCTCGCGTTCCAACTCTCCCCTCTCACCCATTTCCCCTGGCCTCTTCCCCCTCATACATGTCAGCGCTAGAGAACCCGAAATTAAAAACCAACTCCTCGCAATCGACTAGCCAGCCACCCACCCTACCCCTCCCCCCCCCAACCACACCCCCACCCCCACCAAAAAATCCCCAAATGGCGCCGCCGCTGAAACTCCAGCGCTCCTCACAGGAGCGCATCATCGAGTCTGGCCCCCATGTCTTCTATGCCTGTCGCGTCTCCGCAGCCACAACCGATTTCTCTGTTGTCGAGCCGCATTTAGTTGACGAGGCGATATCGTACACAATGACACTAAAGATATTCTTCTCGAGGACGTATGAGCTCAGGAGGATGCCTGGATCCTTCCCAGACCCTCTGGAGGAGGACGATGTTGCGGCCACACCCTGTGAAGAGGATTTTTTGAATCTTATCCTGCCTCCCAACAAGATGCAAAGAGCGAGCAAGGTCGTGGGAACTATGCGGAAAGTTCTTGGCCGTGTATGGCTGCTGAAGAACCTGCAACTCTCGGCGGAGGAGTAGTACATCCTCATACCTTACGACATTCTGCACCAGCTCTGGCATGAGGTGTGTGTGTGTGTCGACGGGTTCCACTTCCACCTAACCCTCGGCATTGACCTCCGGCCCATCGTCAACCTGCGGGCACTTCAATACAGTTGGTACCCGGTTGATCAGGAGGATAGCCACTGCAGCATATGCATGCAGGAGCTGTCGAAGCGCACAACAGTGCGTCTCCAGGGATGCAACCATCCATACAACCGCAAGTGCATCTTCACTTGGTTTGAGACCAATGCCAGCTGCCCTATCTGTCGAGACAATGTGCTCGCCCATCTCTACTGACACGAGGTGCATATGCCCCCTCCTGTATGAAACCTGGTCATGTGGTTGCTAATTAATTAATGTATTAAACCTGTTCTACGTATGTTTTCACTTGTCGAATTAAGCTTAATCCAATTTAGATAGGGAAAACAATTAGTCTAGGATTATAACCCAATAGGAAAATTTCATCATGTCTCATATATTTTAAAATGAGAAAACAAAAACAAATCAATGTTCGTCATCTCACTGCATAATTTGGAACAACAGTCTAATCATCATCATCATCACTTTCAGCACCGCCGCATTCTAGATCCACATATTCCAACTGGGTTGGATCTTCTTTCTCTTGACATCCATCATAAATGTCCTAAGTTTCATTAGATAGAACCAGTTTATTCATGTCTTTGTCCACTACACTAACCTCGACAGTGAAATTTACTTGTCCATCATGCGCAGAGCCGCCTCTGGCAATCAAATTTTCATCAATGTCGGCCAGTTCAGTTACCATACAAACACTGGGATCATCTTAGTGGGCAACATCAATGGTGACTAGCTCGTCATACTCATTCACATCATAGATGCTCCTTACCGGAAACTTTTGCACATATTTCCAGTCATTTTTATCTCTGTCATCCAAGAATATTACCTTCGAAGCTTGAGTTATCAAAATATAAGGTTCCTCCTTGTACCACTCAGCAGTAGTATTGATCGATATGAAATTCCCATCATTTCTGGGGCCTCTTTTCTTGTTCGGATCTTGGTCATACCAATAACACTTGAATAGAACCACGGATCGACCACCAGTCTTGTCATTATAGTTCAACTCAATAACCTATTTTATGCGACCATAATGAGCATAGTCCTCTGACTTCTTCATTTTGGGTGTCAAGTGCTCTCCACTTGTCGTGATGCCACTGTTTTGTGTCTTAAAATGTTTCTCACGCTCATAAGTGTTGTAGTGGATACCATCATCATTGCAAGCTCAAGTTGTCTGCACCCTCTTTGCAGGACCATGTGATAGGGCATAGAGACCATCACTAACATCGCCCGGGTTCTCTTCACACAGCTTCGTGATTTGCGGTTATATAAAATAATCAAGAGGTCATCTCATGTACACAATTCATATGCAATTCAAAGTTCAGTTGAACATCTTACATGATTCCTAAACCATTCCTGGAACCCACCCGCACATACTGGTGCAACATAATCTTTTCCTTTGGTTGCTTTAAATAACCTACAAAAATGATACACAAGTCAGACATCTGAACATATCTTACTACAAGTTTTATTTCATATATGTGAGGATATGTATGAATAGTACTCACGCAATAAAGTTTTCAACCTCATCAGCGTTATTCAGCACATACCAAGTGAGTTGGTCATATTCGTGTTGCATTAATGTTTTATGTTCCTTCTTTCCTACTAGGTGAACACCTGGTTAAAAACAGATTTTTCAACTTCTTTGGTTCTGCCACCCAGATTGGATATCGTTTTATGATCAGGAATGTATCTTGAGAAAAATGCAAATGCTTCAGCAGCAATATATGCCTCTGCAATGCAAGCCTCTACTCTAGCCTTATTTCTCACAGTACCCTTGAAAGTGCAAAGTCGACATTCTATAGGATACATCCATCTGTACTGTACGGGGCCTATAAAGTGCATCTTCAGGCAGATGAACATCCAAATGCACCATCACATCAAAGAAGGATGGTGGATATATCATCTCAAGCTTGCACAGGATTTCTGCTATGTCCATCTGAAGACGCACTACAACTCTTCTGTCTAGAGTTTTGCTACAAAGTTCCCTAAAGAACTTTCCCAATTCTGCATGCACGTTGTAGAAATCCTTTTTCACTAAACCTTTAACGCCAAGAGCTAAAAGCCTTTGTAGTAGGATGTGGCAAACATGAGTTTTTGAACCCTTGGAGCTTGTTTCCCTCTGCATTGATACAATTTGCAATGTTATAAGCATATCTAGATGGGAACTTCACACCACTTAAGAAGTCACAAAATAGTACCCTTTTATTCATTGGCAAAGTAAATTCTACACCTCAAAATTTGTAATGTTTTTCACCGCCCTTATCAACCGTATCTTTAGGATGCATCTTCAAGTTGTTTTTAACATTGAGTTTGTTGCAATCAAGCCTAGCATTATAGCTATCTTTTCTCTTGGTTGGAATGTTGAGTAATGTGCCTATAATGTTGTCACATATTTTTCTCCATGTGCATGACATCAATATTATGTCGAAGAGTCTTACCAGCCCAATACGGCAAGTCCCATAGAATGGATCTGCGCTTATAAAATATTCTCGGTTCCTTTTCCTTCCATTGGGCAGCTGCTGCTATTTCTTCCGCGCTCTTCCTTTTGGATGTTTCTCCTACTATCGGTGCATCTTCTGTATTCTTTCTTTTACCATGTTTGGCAGCTGGTTGTTTTCCTGGTTTGACATTTTTGACCTTTTCTAGATGCGCCTGCAACTCAGCTATAGTGAAATTTTGTGGTGCAGTGCCATACTCAGTCCTCTTTCCATAGAACTGCAATTTTTAAAAGTTTTTTCAAAATTTGTGGCCTGCAGGAAGAAAAACCCGGTGGCCAAGGTAACCGGTCTTATTTTGTAGCCTCATTGTGACCTATTTTGACTCACAGCCAAGACATGTGGTGTAACCTCTTGTCACTCTACCTGACATAGTGCCAAGAGCTAGAAAATCATGGGTGCAGAATAGCATAGCAGCACGCATAGGGAACTTGGCATCTTCAGGGTTGCTTGCAAGGATATCAGGAGTCATGACACCCTTCCATAGTTTCTACAAGTCTCGTGTAAGAGGCTACATGAACAGATCAGAATCCTTACCATGTGATTTGGGACCTAGGATGAGTAAAATCAGCAAGCAGTTCAATTGATCAGTGCATGCCCAGGGAGGCAGGTTGTAAATTGTAACAAGTACTAGCCACATGTTGTACGAGTTACTCATGTTGCCAAATGGGTCAAATCCATCTGTATATAGGCCAAGTCTTAGGTTCCTTGGATCCGCAGCAAATCCTGGATGAGCCTTGTCAAAAATCTTACATTCATCGCCAGCAGCTGGATGTCTCAGTAAGTAATCGTCTGGCTTAAGAATCTCTTTATGCCATCTTGTTTCCTTAGATGTTTGTTCTAACTGAACAGCCTCTGCAATCTATCTATAATTGCAAAATATCTCAGAACCTTAGAAGGATCTTTCTTCTTTTTAGCAATATTTTTCCATCTTGATTCGTTACATACTGGGCATTCATCGAGGTTTTCATAATCCTCCCAGAACAGTACACAGTTATTTGTACAAAAATGGATCTTCTCATATGATAGTCCGAGTACCTTGATGTACTGGTTCATCTCATAAAAGGATTTTGGCAGTCCTTCCCTAGGGATTGACTCACCGTACACCTTAATCACTTCATCGAAAGCTTTGTTGATAACCTTGTTGGACGACTTTTCCTTTAGTAATTTCTTTACCATTTCGAATCTTGAGATACCAGAATCAGGATGCACTGAACACTTGGCATCTTCTATCAGGTCATTAAAAGGTGATCTTTTAAGAGAAGGCCGTCCTTTTTGCTTGCAGTGGGGTACATGTCCCTTAACAAACCAGAAAGGTCCTTATCCTCAATCTGATGAGCTTCAGGCAGACTAGCATTAGCTAGAGGATCAAGAATAGGCTGATCATATGGTTCACCATGTTTAGTCCACCTAATGTATGTGTGTTGCATCCCATTAATGAATATATGGTCTGCAACTATGCTCGGACTCAGCTTTTTATAATTAAGGCATTGTTGGCATGGGCAAAACATATCTAAGTCGCCACTATGCTGTTTAACAAACTTCCTGAAGTCATTAACACCTGCCCAATATGAAGGTGTTGCTTTCTGTCCTTTCAATATCCAATATATGTCCATCTGTTGAGGATAGAGATGGTCGGAATCTTTCATGATATTCCAGCAAACAGGTTGCTTATAGATCTAATTAAGCCAAGATATCTGAGCAAACTGATGGAATATAGAACTATAAATGCCACGTAATTTTAGCCTATTTCGGTAATTCTAGCCTATTTCAGAAATTGAATGTAGAACTATGTTACATATTTGCGAGAACAGATGGACCGAGGACAATAAAATGCCAACCAATTCGAACAAACACTGTGATCAAGTGCAGAACAATGTCAAACGAACAGATCGAGTACCAAACAACTTCTAGGGAACGATTCGAGCGAACTAAGGAAATTATAAGCATACCATTGGGATCGACCAGCTGACCGCCGGTCTGTGTGCGTCTCGAGAAGAAAGTCGCCGCCAACGATGGTGTCATCCGCCTCGGCTGGTAGACTGAGGGTGAATGTTTTGGAGCATGTCCTGTGATTTTCACGGCCGGTGCGTCTCCAAAAGAATGGTGCAGAGACAGTAGCTGGCTGCTGGAGTGAATGCTCGAGCAAGAAAGTTTTGGCGCGCGCGGGCTATGTGTCCTGGTTGTCAACACTTTTCACGTGAAATATCTGCCAATTTTTTCGCCCTTGTGTTTTTCTTCCTTGCGACGTCTGGAATTTTTATTACTAAACCCATGAAATTATCCTATGAGACCCTAGCATAGTCGAAAACTTTCTAATTCGGACTTTTCATGGTATTGTGGCCGTCGATCATAGCCCATTCAGTTTAGGAGTGAAGCCATTGAATATTTCCCATGACGATAAAAAAAGCTCAGCCTACCTATTTTTTGTGTAAAAACTACTGCGATATGTAGGAGTTATTAGTTTAGCTGCCAATATAGCCACCATATTATTTCAAATTAGATAAACATGGTCAAAGAAAGTATTTTAAACTTATAAAAGGAACTGTTTAACGTTTCTGTTATATTAACTATTTCTTTCACGGTGGCAAGGCAAGCCATATATCGGTTCTGAGGTCTCGAGTTTGAATGGTAGGAAATTTTTGTTTTTCTTATAGTCATCTTTTTGTACTCTGACGCTGATATCTGGGACCCAGATAAACTGTTGCTTCATCTAGCAATGTTGCCAAGGTCAGAACAGTGGACTCAATCCAATAAAAATAGTCCAACACATACACGTTTCTTTCAAATAGAGGCTGACATATGGGACCCAGCATACACGTTTCCTGCACAGAGGAGGCTGACATCTGGGACTCAGGAATGGACCAAGGTAAAAATAAATGTCGTGGCAATTTCTGTTATTATATACTAACGCTAACGTGTGGGACCCAGCAACAGAGTATAGATTAACTTTTAGAAAAAGACAAATACCTGGGTCCCAATAAACTGCTGCTGCATCTAGCAATGTTGCCAAGGTCAGAACGGTGGACTCGACCTAAAAAAACAGTCCAACATACACATATTTTTTTCAAATGGATGCTGACATCTAGGAATAGCCTACACATGTGTCCTCACAGAGCAGGCTGACATCTGGGACCCATCAATAGGCCAAAGTCTGAACAACGGAGGCGGTCAAAAAAGTCCATCATAGCACATTTCATTTACGGAGAGGATGACATGTGCGACCCACCAGAGAGACCTTATATAGGTGTTGCATCGAGCAACGTTGCCAAGTTCGAATAAGGTAGGCGCAAGCGAGAGAAAAATCCAACATGCACACGTTCTTCTAATGAGATGCTGACATGTCCCTGTAGCGTGACCAAATGGTAGATGCTGACATGTGGCACGTTTCTAGTTCGGAACAGGGTAGCTAGAGAAGAAAAAATGCCATCATATACACACGCTTCTAATGAGAGGCTGACATGTGGGACCCACGAGCTTGTATAAACGGCCGATGTATCGAGCAATGTTGCCAAGTTCAAAACACGGAGGCGCGAGCATGAAAAAACTCTAGGATGCACACGTTTCTTTCTAATGAGATGCTGACATGTGGGAACCTATAGCCTGTATAAACGGCTGATGCATCGAGCAATGTTGCCATGTTCGAAACACGAAGGCCCGATCGAGAGAAAAAAGTCCAACATTCACATGTTCTTCTAATTAGATACTGACATGTGGGACCCAGCAGTGTGACCAAACAGCAGATTCGTCAATCAAGGCTATCTAGTTAGGAACAGGGTAGTGCTAGAGAAGAAAAAATTCAATCATATACATACAATTCTTCTAATGATATGTTGATATATGGGACCCACCAGCCTGAATTAACAGCAGATTGGTTGAGCAACGCTATCAAGTTAACAGGGAGGCGCGACCAAGGGCAAAAAATCCATCATACACACATTTCTTCTAATGCAAGGATGACATGTGGGCCCAGCTGTGTGATTAAATTGTAGATGCATCTAGAAGCGCAATCAAGTTCGGAACAGGGTAGTGGGAGTGAAGGAAAAAATTCCATCATACACATGATTTTTTCTAATGAGAGACTGGCATGTGGGACCGAGCAGCGCAATTAATGGCAGATAGATCGAGCAACGTTATCGAGTTCAAATCAGGAAGACACGAGTCAAGGAAAAAATCATCATGCTCACGTTTCTTCTAATGTGAGGATGACATGTGGGGCCTAGCTTCATGATTAAATTGTAGATGCATCTAGCAACGCTATCATGTTCGGAACAAGGTAGCGGGTGTGAAGGGAAAAAATCCATCATACACATGATTCTTGTAATGAGAGGCTGGCATATGGGACCCAAAATCATGATAATGGCAGATAGATTGAGCAACGTTATTGAGTTCATATCAGGGAGGCACGAGCCAAGGGAAAAAATCCATCATGCACGTGTTTATTCTAGTGTGAGGATGACATGTGGGACCCAGCAGCCTGATTAAACGGCAAATGCATCGAGGGACGCTATCAAGTTCGGAACAGGGAAGGAAAACAATTCCATCATACATACGATTCCTCTAATGTGAGGCAGACATGCGGCACCCAGTATCCTTACTAAACGAAAGAGGCATCAAACAACGTTATCGAGTTCAAATCAGGGAGGCGCGATTGGAAAGTTTGGTCCGCTAGAGTCACTGACATCCAGGACGCACACGCAAAAAAATACTTCGGCAAGTCAACATCTCACGAGGAAGTGGAAATCATACTTCTGCCACGCGCTCGTTGAGCTTCCTCCATGTTTTTAGCGGTTTCGTCGTAGTAGAGGGGCGCGAAACCGGAACAAAAAGTTTTTGCATCGGCCACGGTCGAGCCGAGAACCGACGGGCACGGTCATTGCGGAAGGAAACATTTCCTGTGGTGGGTCCAAACTGATGACCGAAGTACCAACGTACCAAACGCTCGGTTAGCAAAATTCATGTTGACCGATCGGTGCTTGTTTTTTCCAAAACCGAATTCTCTCGACGCCCGAAGTACCAAACGCCCGGCCTTGCACATAGTTGAAGGTTATTTTTGTTCACTTGTTCCTTCAGCTCATCCTTGCATCTGGCTGATCTATTCCACCTCCTCCGCTGTAGTTAGCAATGCTACAGCGTAGCACTCCCAGCCTGAGCCAGACATCGGGTCTGCTTTTACAGCCTGTTTGATAGACTTCATGAGTTACATGGGTATGGATAGGTCATTTTTCCCTTTGTGCTTGGTTATCTGTATCACTGACCTTTTGTCCCATTGCATGCAAAAAACACTTGTTTGGTTGCACACAGGATGGCCCTTATGGCCACTCTATTCAAAATCTGATGTGCTTACCACCACTACAAACACATTCGATCATATACACCACCCTAGAAGAAGATCAACTTGACGATCACCATAAGAAGAACCACGATGATGAAGTTATTGAGTATATCATGTTGAACATGTCGTTGTTCTTCATAGCCAGCAATGTGCAGTTGCTATTCTTCTTCCCTGGCTGCTACTTGCACCTGCTCCTATTCTTGTTGGGCTACATTATCTAGCTGATATTCTCCTTGGTTGATGTTGTCATGAATAAGTTGTTGTTGTTCTTCTCAGCTATACACATGTTGTATGCCTCAAATGTCTCATCCATGTTGTTGAACCCTTCATAACTTGATCCTGGTAGTGTCTCCATTTGGTGTACACCCCTGTTTCCTGCCTCTGAACACCCTATAGAAGTTTCTCTGCAAGGCAGAAGAGTAACATGTCATTGTATAACAGCACAAGATCATCATATGCATCTACCATCCATAACAAGTTCATAATACAAATACGAACTAACAGGTGCGTGCATGATCATTTCCAAAAGGGGATCACATATTCATCCTACACTATATGGTGTTAACTATCGCCACATCAAAAGTGGGTGTCATCCTACCACCGCAATCAGGTCCAGAACCGCATGAGGGGTTAGTATATACCACCTCATCGGTTCATACAAGCCATAGAATTTTTTGGATCTTATCAACTTCCAAAATGTACATCACAAAGATCATAAGTTCATCAACAGCACCACCACCATCATGCACACCACCTCCAGGACCATAGGAGTTGAAGATCTAGTCGAAGTACTTGGCCAGGAATGTCCAGACCCATAGGATCATGTGCACCTCACGCATGTCGATGAAGTTGGTGCCTTGCACCTTGTTGTTGACGAGGTGGCTGAGAGCCGCCATGAGATGGCACTCCGAAAATCTATCAATGTCCATCACTGTTGGGTAGAGGTCAGGGTGCATGTCATTGGGCTTGTTGTCATTGATGGCATACACAACATCCTTCACGGTGTCAGTCATGCTGCTGAAGGCATGGATCTTGTCATCAGCAAACACGCCCCTCTTACTCTTGTCATTGAAGGCAGCAGCAGCTCTTGGAGATGTTGTCGTAGTTGCTACTATATCTCGAGCATCGATCGACTTCTCCAAGGCATCAGGGTTCATGGTGTCAGAATCTTTGGTGTCAGGGTCTTTAGAAGTGCCAAGGGGCTCCCCTGACCGCATGGCATACCTATCAGTGGCAAGGCCATAGGAGAAGATGGTCTACATCTGGACGTAGTTCTGGATGGGATTTTTGAGGTACTCTGTGTCCTATGGGTGCGCCTACGAGTTTCAATAGAGTGTGTTAGGGGTGAATGAAAGTTTGAATGTTGTGTAGGAAGATAGGGTGGTAGTGATCATTGGTGCAAACCTGAACATTTCCTAGGAAGTGCTTAGTGGCAAGAAGAATGGTGAAGGTGTCCTCATCCCATTGCGCGCCGTTAAGGTCTCTCAGCTTGATGATTTGTATCCAACACAGCCTCCACTTCTTTAGGTGGTTGTACACCCAAGTGATTGAAACCTCAGCATCGCAATGCTCGAACAAAGCTTTAGCGCACGCATTGAGATGGATCTCCTTGAACCCCTTCTCATTACGAGTGCCTCTCTTCACTATCTCACACATCTTATTCAGCACAAAGGTTGTTGGGCCATGCAGAGATAAAACAAAACTTTTTCCTCTAACGTGGTGATCCCAAGATCTAGCCGGGGTAGAAGGCCATGAGGTTTACCACTAGACGCGCAGTTGCGGATTACTAATGAAGTGCGTCAGTTGATGTAGTCCAGTCCTTTGCGATCCGATCGTCCTGGTGCTGATCATACAACACCTCTGCTGGTATCCACTTCTACAAGGAGGAGCACCGGTGGCGAACTGCTAGGTTCATTACGACGGCAGGACTGCTGTGGAGCTAGGGTTTCCAACACATGGAATGACCTAACTGATCAACGATTAACCTTTCTCGGTTACGGTGCTCCACTATATATAGGGAGTGAACGTGGGCTCCACTCTCGTGGCCCATTCACTAAAGCCCATATAACACTGATCACCGTGAGTCCGACTCACTGACTCAGTGCTGATCCGGCTTGGGTCCGACCCAACCAGATTTCCGATTCAGATCCAATCCGAACTTGCTCCCGCTCTTAAGTGTGTGACCCGGCAGGCTCATGGCTACTCGGACACGATTGGAGTCCGACTCACAATCGATCATTCGGCAGCGGCTCCTAGCAGAACGTGCCGACTCCCCAATACCAACGAGTCATGACGACTCACCTTTCCAATGTGACTTACGTCCGAGTCCCTTTTGCCTCACGATATTCCTTGTCAGACTATAGGCGAATATATGTCATCCCTTAAATAGTCCGACTCTCTTCTCGATCCGAGATAAGTGATTCACCCGACTAACTCTTAGTCGACCGCCTCGGTTAATACTTAACCGAGTCGTGCATGGCCATGCTTTCCAAATCATATATTACGAGAGGGCCCATAGAATATCTCTCCGAGTGGAGGGGCAAAATCCCAACTCGGTTATTCACATCACGCAGCTTGATTCTCAGTCGACCCGAACTCTTCCTTTATAACTGCCTAGTTACGGATCAGCGTTTGACAGAACCTAAGTCGGTGATCCTCAACTCGAACTATGCAACAACCTCAGGTCTAAGGATTACATTGATTGAGATATACAAATGACTACTTGTTCGTTGTACATCAATATGGGTCAATCCGACTCGCTAAACTCTTTAGCTGAGTCTGTGTAAGTCAGAATGGCATCACCATGCCCATGACAAGTGGAACCGAGTCATCAAGCCGACTTTCACATTGGTCTAAGTTGTGTGTCCAGCACAACCTCAATGACCAAGGACATTTAGTACAAACAACATGAATGCATAGTTCCACAACCGAATCACATATTCAATGATACACATCAGATGTTTATACAAGGACAACTTTATATCTTTATGAATACAATGGGAAATCTCATCATACATGATTGCCTCTAGGGCATATTCCCAACAATGGTGGACATGTAAGGGAGCCATTTCATGGTCCCCTTCATCTGAGCCATCTTGAGCTTTGTCGTCACCTTAGCCTCGATGGGGTCAAGAAAGGTCTAGACAAAACTGTCGACAGACACGATGCCACTCCTTAGAGTGGGTGACATCGATGACACCACCTGGTTCTATGTGAGAGGCTGATTGTCATCCACATAAGAGGGGATCTAGGAGTACCCAATGGGGATCAAAACCTGGCTAAACTGGTTGCAGAATGAGTCCTACAACAAGGACCCCAGGCTAATCATCAGTGTCGATGTCGTACGAAACTTTTCTTTAGGGGAACACTTACTCTGCTACAAAAGTATGAACAAAACAAAGGTGAGTACATGGTGTACTCAGCAAGACTTATGGCTGGTGGAGCTATTTTGTGTAAAGCTATTTTTTTATAAAACAATAGAGAGGAGAAGCTCGTCTATTATGAATATTTTAAAAGGAGATAAGAGAGCGACATATCCAAAATATTGATCATCATCTTTGATATCCACCAAAATCATCATCATCGAACCTCATCTAGGATCACCCCATCATACCCATGAGGAAGCATCCTTAACAAACCTTAGAGCATCTCCAGCAGAGGCTCTATTTTAGAGCGCTGGATGGCGCGTTTGCAGTGCGCGCTGCAGCGTTCGGGCGCTCTAAAATAGGGCGCCCACTTTCAGACGCGCTAAACGCGCGCGCCATTTTTGCGCGCCCCATAGCAGAGGCTCTATTTTAGAGCGCGCAAACAAGTTTGTCACACGAATCGCAGAAACAAAGATCTAGAAAATGCATTAAAATTATTTCAGACGAACACAAATTAAACTAGACGAACAGAAATTAAACTAGACGAATATTAAAAAACTACTCCTCTACTCCTCATCGGACGCGGTGTCGTCGGACACCTCCGACAGATCCAAATCCTCCCAGCGTGGATCATTGTCCGGGATAGTCTGCTCGATCTCGATCTGGTCGTTGATGAACTGCCGGCGCCAGCGCCGGTCTGCGCGCTCAGACCTCCGCTCCGCCTTCCTCTGCGCGAAGAAGTTGTGCTCGTTGATGACGTCCTGCGGGAAGCGTCGGCACCACTCTGCCATGGCGCGCTCGTCCCCCTCGGCGACGGCGAAGCGCCGTTGAAGGTCGCGGTTGCGGCGTCAATCCTCCGCCGTGACGAGGGGCGGGTCCGGCGCGAGGAACTGAGCCTCCTTGAAGCTCTCCGTCTCCGGAAAATTCATATCGCGCCGGGGCCGGCCGAGGCGCCACGCGTAGGTGTTGTACGCGCGGGCGGCCTCCTCCGCGCGATTGTACATCCCGAGCACGAAGCGCGAGCCGCCGGCGCGGAGCTCCACATAGAACGTCCCGTTCTCGCGCGCGCGCACGCCGCGGAAGCCGGAGGCGGAGCGGGAGCGGCGGCGGGGCGGCATGGCGGCGGAGAGCGCGCGTGGCGGCGGAGAGTGCGGGAGAAGAGGATAGGAGTGCGCGGGAGGAAGAAGAAGAGCGCGTGTGGCGTGGATAGCACGCGCTGTATTCGGCGCGCGATATATAGCGCACAGGATAGCGCAGAGCCCCGCGCGCGGCAAATTTTAGCGCGCGCGCGCTATTTTCTCGCGCCTGCTGGAGGTGTTTTCAGCGCGCGCGTGGCAAATTTTGGCGCCGCGCTATTTTAGCGCGCCTGCTGGAGATGCTCTTATTTGCCAAGTTTTACGATTAGGTTCAAGTTCTCTATGATCATCACGTATGTTCCAAGTCGTCCATAACCGTCGACATGGCTTTTCAAAAAGATTATTACCCTGCAGGGGTGTACAACTTTACCCACACATACCAACCGACTCTTAATGCCACTAGTAATAGCCATCTTCCTTGGAAAGCCGTCAGAGGGTGGTTGGACACGACCTTTACCTTGCTTTCGCTGACACCATGAGTCATGCCCTAAGGATTGTTCCGTTGTAACAGGTCAAATACCAAATCCGGTCCCCAAAGATGTGAGGCGAGGTTGTTTTACCAGGGGCGCTATCTACCCCAAGCAACCGCAGCCACGCTTTCAAATACCAAATCCGGTCCCCAAAGATTTAAGCGGCATCCGAGGGGTGCAAACCCTAGTAAAAGAGAGACCCCGGAATCACCTACGGGGTTCAATTGGTTCTTCTAATTAAACTTGTCACTTAAGTTGTTTAGCAATGCATGGTTATAGCTTTAAGATATAGACCTCATTTTTCTGAACATTTTGATATATTATACATATTTTATGACTTATAAATAATTAGTTATTGAATTTATAAGATTTAAACCATATCATAAATTAATAAAAAGAATTAATGCGTCAGGATGACGTCAGCACGACACCAACATAGGATTTAAAAAAATTTACATTTCGTCTACGTCTAGCCATGGTCACTGACTGGTGGGACCAAGCGACAAATCACCTAGCCACATTGGCTTGTCGGAGATAGGCCAGACGATGGACAACGACGGCGAGGAAGGGCGCGCAGGGCTACGCGGCTATGTGCGGTCGAACCAGCGCATGAAGGCGAACCTAAAAGAGGCGACGCCGCTGCGGAGTGGTCACCGGAGCATCGGCGTGAGCTACCTACTATGGCGGAAACTGCGCTGCTACGGCGAGAGCGCGGTGCAGAGAGGGAGGGAGAGGGTGGAGAGGCTCTGGAGAACCGCCAGCTCACCTAGATGCTCATGGCCAGGTCATAGAGGCAGAGCGAGGTCAGGTGTTTCTAGAATCAATGGTGATGGAGGCGGCCGACAACAGGAACGAGGGTTTGATTGGGGCTCCTGGTGTCATACCGGCTAACGTGAGTATGGGCGAAAGAAGGAGGAGACCTCGGCGGTTCCGGTGGTGGTCTCAGCTGAGCAAGGGGAGACGCGGAACTACGGGGCGGCACCGGCGACCGGCGGCTAGGGTTACGGGGGTCTCTACGAATGAACAACGTAGAGATGGATAGAGAGCGAAAAGAGGATAGGGAGAGCAAGGGTGTCGTCGTGGCGGCCTTATCCTTGTGTCTAGGGGCGGCGGGCGACGAGCATCTCGGCGCGGCTCGGCGAACGGCGTCGGGAGTGCTAGTGAGTTGCTTGTCATGGGAGAGGAAGACGACAGGGAGGACGGTCGAAGGGGTACTGGGACGGGAATGGGCTAGCTGGGCCGCGAGCTGTTGTGCACGAGCGGCAGGAAAAGAGAAGAGAGAGATGGGCCGGCTGTGCTGCGGATGCTCTCTTTTTTTAGCAAAACCTTTTTTCCTATTTTAGATTTGTGTTTTCTCTTTTGCATCTTATTTCAAAATCTGTTTTGAAACATTTCAAAATACCAGAACTTTGTAAATATATTCAAATACTACAGGGACCCCTTATAACAATTTGGGTTCCAAATTTTTTGGTAGTTTTCAAAATACAAACCCTTTTGAATTGTTTTCAAATAGAGGGGGAAGGGTAGGGTTTCGGGTTTGCATCTTATTTTCTGATTTGCATTTTTAAGAGATGATGCTCATGAATGCACAAACAAACCATAATTAAAGATTAACTAAAACTGGGGTGTTACAACTCTATCACCCTTACGAGAATCTCGACCCGAGATTCCAAAGGTAGGAATAGAGAAGAAGGAGAATAGGGTCACTCTAAGGATAAGAGGGAAACACACTAAACAACACAGAGTATCTCATGGTCAACTCATGGATGGAGTGTTCAGAAACTACTCGGAGATGACATCATGAAACACATCAAGGTAACAGGGAAACAAAAGGAGAAGGTTTCAAGTTGTTAGATAGATTGTCTTCATAAGGATTGATACCATGGAGCTTACAGAAGAGTTTAAGCTTCTAAAGGAGAAACCTTTCAACAGAAAGAACAGAACCACATACTTCGGTAAAGAACCTCTACTAAACGGCTTAAGTAGAGATTTCAGGTTGCGGAGATAGGGATCAGCAAAACCAAGCTGTTGAACTACTTTTGAAACAGAAGGGTCACTCTTTCATTCAGCAGAAGGCCAAGACAGAAAGGTTGTTCTGTGGAGAGGACTCATAAGAGTCACAAGGAACACGTAGCAAGAGAAACTGATGATTATCAAAATCATAGTTGCTCTTAGAACAGGTTTAAGAAATGAAGGAAACTCTTTATTCGTCCGGGTCTATCAAAATCTTTGCCAAAGATCATGATATCACTTTTACACCACCAAGATAAATAGTAAAGAAGATTCCTGATGACACGAGAAAAATAAACTTCATTCTCAGACTTCAATTACTTGGCACAATAAAGTTGTTGCCAACATAAAAGGTCTGGAGGATCGACCGAGAGACATTTAGCAACTCTACTTTAAATGTTCTCCTTGATGTTCGAAAACCGATACACCAAGTAAAAGGTCGGACTTCGGATACAAAGGAGACCATAATCACAACTCTTATAATAAATCATAGAAGAAGCATCATGAAGAGTGGTTGTTATTGCTGAATCAAGAGAAAATGGCAATATGCCTTCCAACTAATTGTGTCAACCACTACATCAATTTTGTCGGTTTTACGAAGAGACCTGTGTCAAAACCTTGAAGAACACCAACCATCATATCTGCTTGAGATTCAGATTTGGTTAGGTGGTATGACAGCTAGGGTTATAGCAGTCTCTGCATGCGAACAACGTAGAGCGGGAGAGAGGGAAAAGAGGATAACGAGAGCGAGGGCATCGTCGTGGCGGCCTTATCCTTGCGTCCAGGGGCGGCGAGCGACGAGCATCTCGGCGCGGCTCAGCGGATGGCATCGGGCGCGCCAGCGAGCTACTTGTCGTGGGTGAGGAAGACGACAAGGAGGACGTCCGAAGGGGTACTGGGCTAGGACAGGCTAGCTGGGCCGCAAGCTGTTGCACGCGCGCGGCAGGAAAAGAGAGGAGAGAGATGGGCTAGCTGGGCTACGGCTCTCTTTTTTTTAGCAAAACCTTTTTTCATATTTCTGATTTGTGTTTTCTCTTTTGTATCTCATTTCAAAATATATTTTAAAATATTTCAAAATACCAGTACTTCGTAAATATATTCAAATACTGCAGGGACCCCTTATAATAATTTGGGTTCTAAATGTTTTGGTAGTTTTCAAATACAAACCCTTTTGAATTGTTTTCAAATAGAGGGGGAAGAGTTGGGTTTATGGTTTGCATCTTATTTTCTTATTTGCATTTTTAAGAGATGATGCTCATGAATGCATAAACAAACTTGTCAACACCCGGATATTTAATCCCAGATGCCTGTTATGCCATACATCGCAATCCCAGGATTACCATTTTTGCGAGACATAACAGAATTGGATACCACAGTACATCATCCATTACAAACCATACATAAGGTCTTACACAAATAAGGATCTCATGATCCAGTTCTTAATACAACTCAAGCAGCGGAAATACGTAATAATAATGGTAGCGTAGGCGAAGCTCCATCTTCGGGGTCACAGGCAATGCTGACGATGGGAGATGATCCTAGTTATCGTAACCTTCCTGGGGTCCATCCTCCAGGTACTCCTCTTCATAGTCTGGCCATGGGAATAGCCAGGGACAAAGCCATGAGTACTCTTTAAGTACTCGCAAACTAATACTAACAAGTGAAGGGGGTTTTTGTAATAGGACACTAGGCTCTAGGGTTGTTT
Organism: Avena sativa; assembly: GCA_916181665.1. Taxonomy (NCBI): domain Eukaryota; kingdom Viridiplantae; phylum Streptophyta; class Magnoliopsida; order Poales; family Poaceae; genus Avena; species Avena sativa. The sequence goes on along the minus strand of OV702281.1, from coordinate 203,559,501 downwards.
TGCAAAAAGCCAGATTTACATCTACTAAGTTCAGAAGTAAGAAAAGCTAGTTGAAGTTTTATAGCACCTAAGTGGCAACTTGTATTTCATATCACAACTCTGTTGTGGTCAAGTCAAAGTCTCAATTCATTTCACAAGTCATTTTGAAAACATCTGACGCGGGAACAGTATGGCCAGTCCAACTGTCCATAACCGCGGAACCGGCTATTCGAATAGTTTGACACTCTGCAGAGATTATACACTTTCACCACAACATTCGATACATCCTTCAGGAACAAATCCTGAATTCACCATACTCAGTATGCGGATAATCAATCCTAAACTTTCAATTACAAGCCCTAGTATAGGCACCTCTCCTTTGAGTTTGGCCTCCCAACCATGACCAACTATCATCTTGGGTACTGCATAGGTGGACAATCTTCACAAGGTAGCCTCAGCTCAGACCTTGGCCGTGAGGGAACCCATACTAAGGTATATGAATTTCCAGTTAAGCCCTGCCCAATTCTTGGGTATTGTGGTTGTACGGTAAAATTGGAATGTTATCGCATCCAGACAACCATCAGTCTTATAAATGGCTAAGGCTCATGCCTCAACATTTTCATCATCAAAATCCTCTAGTCTTCGGAAACACATGTCAAAACATCTCAATAGAATGATCCATCATTCCAAGGTTTTCATAACCATTTTCACCAAGTATTCCCATCTAATGTTGATCAAGTTTTATGCTTAGCACTAGCATCTACAAGTGGGGGTAAATACTAATGAGGGGTGGTAAACTAGTGGAGTTTAACTAATTTCAGTCTCATGCCTTAGGATGACATAAAGATTATCTAGCTTAGGCCAAGTTTTATGCTCTTTATGCAACCTTCAATTATCTCTCTAGAATCTACCATTCACTTAAGTAAGCTCTAAGTACTAGCTTTGATAAAGAAATAAAGTATAAAGCTTGTAAGTAAAACTAGGATTGGTTTATCAAGTGGTTATGATCATATATGCTTAAGGCATATAGTTGGCATGGTAACAAGAAAGTATTTGCTTGCATAGGTCAACTTGATTAGTAAGGCTTGCTCAATGAACTAGTAGTATTAGGCTTGCATCAGTATCAGTATAAGCTTGCTAAGTTAATAGCTTGTAAGTATTGGCTTACCTTATGCAGAGCAGTGGTTGAAGTTCTCCTCGGCTTCTTCTTCGTAGTATCCTCCTTCCTCCTCGTATCCTTGGTCGGTACTAGCGTCTATGAATAAATACGAGGTACACAATCACCAAACAATACTGAACTACTTTCAATCATCACACAAAAGGGTCCTATAGATGATCTAGCATCATCACTATCATTATAAGATTAAAGCTTGGTTTAATTTCATTTATTTTTAGAAAAGTAATTTCTACTCATTGAAAAACTACTTAAGATTTAATATTCTCCAAACCAAACATGGTATCATGTTGACACATGTCATCACCACACATTTCAGTACATGGGAATGTGATTTAAAGTGGTGTCACAATTTAATAAGGTTTAACCTTTTTATTTTAAATAAAATAAGTGACTAGAAATGCCTATGTGGCATTCTCTTATTACTTGAACAATATTTCTATAAGTAAACCCAAATGTTTTTATATATTCTGAAAGGTATGATCAAATGTGATTTTTGAGAGTTGGAATCAACTCAAAAGCTTTTATGGTTTAAATTTGAAAAATGTTTTAATGCAGAAAAGGTTCTGCCTTGTTATTTTTACCAAGGTTGATCTATAGATTCAAATGATTTAAGTCCAACGGGCTTGGATTTAGCGTTTCAAGACCTTTCTAACAAAATTGGTTTCATTCAATTTGGTTTACTGAATCGAGCTGGGTTGATTTTTGAAACTAGGTACAGAACTGTGTTTGAATGAAAATGGAAAAATCCAAATTCAAACGAGTGGGCTGTGCGGGAACCGTTAACGGGCCCGCCCAGTGTCACTCCGCGGAGCGGGGCTCAGCTGACAGGGGGTTCCACCAGTTAGTGGCTCTTTAAACGTGAAGCGGTATGGGGAAATATCGGCCACACGATCTAAGTCTAATTGAACGGCTGCTACTCATCGTCCACGTCGGGCGGCGCCGGCGAGACAGAAACCTACCGCGGCAGGTGGGGGTCGTCGGGGGCTCACCGGGGCTCAGTCGAGGGTCGGCGAGGCGGGTGAACGACGAAGTCGACGACGGCGAACCTCCTGGTATCGGCAGCTTCTTTTGGGGTGGACGAAATCGACGGCGCCCTTCTTCTCCAGAGGCGGCCGGCTCCGGCCAAATTCTGGCGATGCGCTGCTCGCCTTGCTCCGGGAACGGGGTGGAACGATCAGTGTGGAGAGGGGAGTGAGATGGTGTGAAGAGTTTGAGCGGGGGAGGCCTCTATTTATAGTCTCGACGACGAGACCGAACGGAATGGGCAGGCGATGGTGGCGACATGGCTACGGGCTGCTAGAGGCATGGCCGGTGGTGGCGATCAATCGGTGGTCTCCTGGCGATGCTCTATGGCTTTAATGCGCATGTAGGGGCGGTGGCAAACGGTCGGGAACGCACGATGCTCTGCGAGGCAGAGGCGGCGAACTCGACGGCGAGCGGTGGCTACAGGGCATGGGCGGCGAACGGGGATGTCTGGCGGTCTCCTGGGATGGCATGGGTGGTTTTGTCTAGTTCCTCTCCTAGCTTGCTATCTACGCTGGGATGGCATGGGTGGCTTCGGCTGTTCACCATTGATGACATTGCCAAGCTTACAGTGGTGCTAGACGTTTACAAATGAGCTAGATGATCTACTAAAGCCTAGTTGCAACCAGAGAGGGAACAAGTTAGGCTCAAATCACTGCTCCAAATAGTGTTTGGATTTTATTTGATTTGCATCTGCAAGGTGTTTGATGAAATGGCCGCATGAATTCAAGTTTTGAATTTTGAAAAGATTTTTGGTGGGTGTGCTAGGTTGGTGCTGGTGAGTCTGCAGATGCTTGGGTTTTGAAACTTGAGCTTGTTTGAGTGCTTTTTGAAAAAGTGGGATCTTCCCATATGATATAGGTTCAATTTTAACCTGTCCTTTAAACTATGCATTTGAATGTTTCTGGATGATCACAAAGTGGGCCTTGATACTTTGTTATTAGTACTATTAAGGGGTGCAAAGATCCAAACAAGTTTCTGTTAAGTTCTGAAAGTTAGAGACAGCCAAAGTAGGCATGGGAGTTAAATTGGTCAAAATGACCATTCCCTTATTTTGTTTGTTTTGATTTATTTGTCTTTGGGAAAAGTGTGGGGATTGTTTAGATGATGTTTATTTCACCTAAGAATCATTTTACAAGCAAAGAAACAGATAAAAAAGGCAATTCAAAAGAATTCAAAATGGGATGCATACACACATGAATGCTTTCTCATTTTATTTTAGAAAAGTTTTTGTTAACCCTAAATTTGATGATTAGAGTTTGATGATTCTAGTTTAATATTTTTGGGATGTTACAAACCTTCCCCCCTTAAACAAAATCTCGTCCCGAGATTTGAAAAAAGGACGAAAATATTACCTAGGATTTGAAAAGATCGGGAAACTCCGTCCTGATGTGATCTTCGCGCTCCCGGGTAGCTTACTCTTCTGTGTGGTTACTCCACTGAATTTTGAGAAACTTGATGCTTCGGGTTCTGGTGGTTCGGAAAGCTTCCTCCAAAATACGTATGGGTACTTCGGGATAGGTCAGGTCATCGTTGATCTCTATGGTCTGGTGATCGATATTCTTGAACACTTCGGTCTTCTCCGGAACTTCGAGGCACTTGCGAAGTAATGAGATATGGAACACATTGTGCACGGCTGGCATCTTTTCGGGTAGTTCCAATTAATACGACACTTCTCCTCGATGGTTCAGAATTTTGAAAGGTCTGATATATCTGGGGGCTAACTTTCCTTTGAGTTGGAAACGCTGCATTCCCTTCAATGGCGACACTTTTAGATATATAAAATCTCCTATGTTGAAGGCGAGGTCTCGACGTCTCTTGTCAGCGTAACTCTTCTGTCTGGACTGGGTTGTCTTGAGGTGCTCACGAATCTTGTGAACCTTCTCTTCCGCTTCTCGTAGGATATCGGGTCCGAAAATCTGACTCTCTCCTACTTCCGACCAGTTCAAAGGGGTGCGACACTTCCTTCCGTACATGAATTCAAATGGGGCCATTTGCAAACTAGCTTGATAGCTGTTGTTGTACGAAAATTCTGCGAACGGCAGACAGTCTTCCCACTTAGATCCATATTCTAACACACATGCTCTCAACATATCTTCGAGTATTTGATTTACTCGCTCCGTTTGTCCATCGGTCTGAGGGTGATATGCGGTGCTGAAATCTAGGCGGGTTCCTAATCCTTCTTGGACTTTCTTCCAGAATCTCGAGGTAAACTGAGTTCCTCGATCCGATACGATGTTCTTGGGGACTCCATGCAAACTGACGATTCTAGCGATGTATAACTCCACTAGCTTCGAACTCTGATATGTGGTCTTGACGGGTAAGAAATGGGCGACTTTGGACAATCTGTCCACTATGACCCAGATAGAGTCATTTCCCCTACTAGAAGTAGGCAATCCGGTGATAAAGTCCATTCCAACGGAATCCCATTTCCATTCCGGAATCTATAATGGTTGCAACAATCCAGCGGGTCTTTGATGTCCTGCCTTGACTCGCTGACATATATCACACTTGGCGATATAGCTTCCGATTTTCTCTTTATCTTATGCCACCAAAATTGCTCTTTCAAATCTTGATACATCTTAGTTCCTCCAGGGTGGATAGAATAAAGAGTATCATGAGCTTCCTTGAGAATAACTTCTTTTAACTCAGAATCTGCTGGTACACAAAGGCGTCCTTTGTACCACAGAACTCCTTCTTCGTCTTCGGTGAATCCGGGTACTTTGCATGTACCAATACGACGCTTGATTCCGTCGATACTAGCATTTCCTTTCTGCGCCTCTTTGATCTGACTGATCAAAGTGGGTTTAAGTTCTATGCTAGCAAAAAATCCTTCACTCACTAATTCCATTCAAAAATCTTCCATCTCTTTGTGCAAACTTGGTTGCTCCTTTAAAATCATGGAGTTCAAGCGGCACGGCAATCTGCTAAGGGCATCTGCTACCACGTTGGCTTTACCGGGGTGATAGTGAATGTCCAGATTGTAATCCTTGATTAGCTCAATCCATCTTCTCTTCCTCATATTCAACTCCTTCTGAGTGAATATATACTTCAGGATCTTGTGATCCGAATAAATTTCACAACGGTTTCCCATCAGGTAATGCCTCAATGTCTTCAGGGCTAGAACTACGGCTACGAGTTCGAGGTCATGGGTTGGGTAATTTTGCTCATGTTGTTTCAGTTGTCGAGATAGATAAGATATAACTTTGCCTTCTTGCATTAGCACACATCCGAGACCGGTTTTTGATGCGTCACAATACACATCGAAGGGCTTCGTGATATCCGGCATGATTAAGATTGGGGCTGAAATCAATCTCCTCTTGAGTTCTTGAAAACTCGCTTCACATTTGTCTGTCCATTCAAACTTCTTGTCCTTCTTTAGCAATTGGGTCATGGGTCTGGCGATACTCGAGAATCCTTCTACGAACTTGCGGTAGTATCCTGCAATTCCGAGAAATGCACGAACTTGGGTTTGAGTGGTTGGGGCTTGCCAATCTTCAACATCTTTCACTTTTGCAGGGTCAACAGCAATTCCTCCGGCTGATACAATGTGAACGAGTAATCCTACCTCATGTAACCAGAATTCACATTTGCTAAACTTGCCATACAGCTGATGCTCTCTAAGGGTTCCAAGAATGGTCCTTAGGTGTAGCTCATGTTCTTCTTCCGATTTGGAATAAATCAGAATGTCATCGATGAAAACAACGACAAACTTATCCAGGAAGTCCATAAAACTCTTATTCATGTGATTCATGAAATAAGCGGGGGCATTGGTTAATCCAAAAGACATAACGGTATTCTCGTATAATCCATATCTGGTGGTGAAGGCAGTCTTTGGAATATCCTCTGCACGAATTTTGAGTTGATGATAGCCAGTCCTAAGATCAATCTTAGAAAACACTTTGGCACCGGTCAACTGATCAAACAAATCTTCTATCTTGGGCAAAGGGTACTTGTTCTTGATAGTGACGTCATTCAACTTCCGATAATCCGTACACAAACGGTTACCTCCATCCTTCTTGTCCACATATAAGACAGGTGATCTCCATGATGACGCACTTGGTTGAATCAATCCAATTTCTAGCATGGCATCCAGTTGCTTCTTCAGTTCTGCTAGTTCAGACGGGTTCATACTATATGGTCTCTGGGCTATGGGTCATGTTCCGGGGATTAGTTCGATGATAAACTCGATATCCCGATATGGGGGCATACCGGGCAAAACATATGGAAATACATTGGGTATTCACATACTATCCGGACTTGGTCAATGGTAGGTTGGGATATACTCTTGTTGCACTTGAATTGATGAGGTAAGGTTTCAGATATATGCTCGACTGATATTCCGGCTATACTGGTCATGGTGATGGCTTTCTTGGCACAGTCAATCAATCCTTTATGTTTGGACATCCAATCCATTCCTAGTACTACTTCCAAACCTTTAGTTCCGAGTACTATCAGGTTAGCATAAAAAACTATGCCATGGATTCGGATAGGGACGGCTTTAGAAATTTGCCTAGCCTTGGTGGTTGAACCGGGAATTTGAACAATCATAACATGCTTCAGTTTTGTTGGTTGAATCTTACTGGTGCAGGCAAATTCTTTGGTGACAAATGAATGCGGTGCACTAGAATCAAACAACACTCTTGCAAGTACTGAATTAACAGAAAACATACCCAGCACGACGTCTGGCGCTTCCTGAGCTTCTTCAGCATGCATGAGAAAAAGACGGCCGTTGCGGTTGAGTGAATTCCCTGTGGCAAATCTTCTTCCGGGCTGAACACGACGTTGCTGCTGAGATGGGGCATTTGCATTGGGGGCTGCGGCATTCTTCTTGTTGGGGCACTCGTTGGAGTAGTGGCCCTTATTTCCACAGTCATAACAAGTTACTTGCGACTTGTCCTTTGCTGCAACAGGCACAGCATTGCTTCCAGTCCTTGGGGCAGTGTTGGTGTTGGTGGTAGCATTGTTGTTGTTGAACTTAGGTGGGGCACGATTGAAATTGTTAGAGTTGCCGGGGTTGTTGTGATTTCCTCCGGGCCTAGGGTTTCCACGGTTGGGATAGGTTGGACGGTTCATTGGGGGTCTGTTGGTTCTCGGGTTAAATCCTGGTGATGGGTTGGGGCGGTACTTTGGGGTCTGATGGGTTCCTGGCTGATGCATCATGCGACGCTTGCGGTTCTCATTGGCTTGGTTGATCTTTCCTTCCATCTGGATGGCAGAGTCGACAAGGGCTTCAGTATCAGCAAAGGGGATATTGCCTAACATTGTCTGCATCTCATCGTGCAGACCATTCAGAAATCTTTCTTTCTTCTTGGCTTCGGTGTCGATCTCATCCGGGGCATACCTAGCTAATGACAAGAATTTGTCACGGTATTCCACTACGGTCATCCTTCCTTGCTTCAGTTCTCTGAACTCATCTCTCATCCTCTTGATCAAACCTGGTGGCACATGGGTTCTGCTGAACTTGACTTTGAATTCCTCCCAGGTCATCATCTGTCCTTCGGTCATGGCACGAACACTGTTCCACCATGCTCTGGCATCTCCGGCTAGATAATGGGTGGCGAACAGAACTTTCTCGTTGGCTTCCACTCCGGCGACTTCTAGGTTATTTTGCATGGTTTGCAACCAATCATCGGCGTCTAAGGGCTCTTCCAACTTACTGAAAACAGGTGGGTTGCTGTTCTGGAAATTCTTGAGCTTAGATCCATGGTTGTCCTGGTTCCCGTGGCCTTGGTTGTTGTGGGCTAGCTGGGCTATCTGCTGAAGGGTGGCTAGGTTGGCTTGACGTTTGGCTCTTTCGGCTTCACGGTCAGAAACCAACATTCGCAGGATCTGCAACATCGGGTCCGGGGATGAACCACTTCCTCCGCGTGGCATCTGAAGGTTGAGATATATCATGAGAAAAGAGGGAAATTTCTAAGGTTTTGGGACTTTGAAAAGTTTTTAAAGTTTGACTCAGATTTTCTAGAAAATTGCTTTTCATTCATTCATTCATAGCACCCGATACAAACACACACCACAACAAAGATAAACAGATGGTTTTAAGAACCGTTCTGGAAACTACGATACAGTGGGACCGAATACTACTCATTACGCTAGTGCTCAAGTGCTACTACTCCTTGGAGTCGGTGTAGTCGTCATCCTCATCATCATCGTCGTCATTGATGAAGGCGAAATCCTCCTCATCGGTGAAGAAATCCATAGTCTGATCCTCTAGAAAATCATCATCATCGCTGAGATAGGAGTAGGGGTCTCCACAAAGATCCTTTCCGGCATTCTCCCTTTCTTCCAAATGCATGTCTCTCTCGTGGATGGTCTCCTCCAAAGACGAGATACAGTGGCGAAGACGAGCAATGATGCGATCCTTCTTGTCGAGCTGACGGCGGCGAGACTTGCGATCCTTTGCTAACATGGCGATGGTCTGATCCTTCGTCTTGATAATGGCGGTAGTCACGGCAATTATCCAACTCCTGCTGACGATCGTACATCATGAAGCTGAGGTGGTCCAATTGGGTCTTTAGCTCATGGTGGTATGGGGCTTCAAGTGGTTGTCCATTAGCATCACGCCTTGGGCAAAACTCAAAGTGGGTACCCATGATCTGGTTGATACTCTGCCCACACAGACGGGCAAGAGCTTCCTGCATGGCCCTGGCAAGTCCATCGAGCCAGTTGTTCTCTCTTAAGGTAAACTGAATTCCCTCAGCAGTGGGAGGTTTAATCTTTCCTTGGAGACTTGCAACAATTAGCCACTGCAGATCCTCTCCTCCTTGATCATTGAGCTAAGCTCCGAAGAACTCGAGGTGCGAACGCTCCAGAAGTTCCAAAAGCTGGTCCAAATCCCTCTCAAAGATAAGGTCTCCTCCATTTCCCAACTGATAAAACTTGATGTACTTCACGTCCATCTAAAAGAATATAATATGAGTAAGTTAGTATAGTGATCAAGTGTGTCAAATTTTATGTATTTTGCAAGAGTTTTTGAGGAACATGAATTTTCATGAAAGAGTCAAAGTGATAAGAATGGGAATAAGTTTTTGTAAATATTTTCTTTCTTTGGTTTTGAAACTAAGTTTTTGATTCCAAACGTGCAGTCTAACTAGGGTCTCCTATGGTCAGGATGGCTCTGATACCAACTTGTCAACACCTGGATTTTTAATCCCAGATGCCCGTTATGCCATACATCGCAATCCCAGGATTACCATTTTTGCGAGACATAACAGAATTGGATACCATAGTACATCATCCATTACAAACCATACATATGGTCTTACACAAATAAGGATCTCATGATCCAGTTCTTAATACAACTCAAGCAGCGGAAATACGTAATAATAACGGTAGCGTAGGCGAAGCTCCATCTTCGGGGTCACAGGCAATGCTGACGATGGGAGATGATCCTAGTTGTCGTAACCTTCCTGGGGTCCATCCTCCAGGTACTCCTCTTCATAGTCTGGCCATGGGAATAGCCAGGGACAAAGCCATGAGTACTCTTTAAGTACTCGCAAACTAATACTAACAAGTGAAGGGGGTTTTTGTAATAGGACACTAGGCTCTAGGGTTGTTTTGCAAAAAGCCAGATTTACATCTACTAAGTTCAGAAGTAAGAAAAGCTAGTTGAAGTTTTATAACACCTAAGTGGGAACTTGTATTTCATATCACAACTCTGTTGTGGTCAAGTCAAAGTCTCAATTCATTTCACAAGTCATTTTAAAAACATCTGACGCGGGAACAGTATGGCCAGTCCAACTGTCCATAACCGCGGAACCGGCTATTCGAATAGTTTGACACTCTGCAGAGATTATACACTTTCACCACAACATTCGATACATCCTTCAGGAACAAATCCTGAATTCACCATACTCAGTATGCGGATAATCAATCCTAAACTTTCAATTACAAGCCCTAGTATAGGCACCTCTCCTTTGAGTTTGGCCTCCCAACCATGACCAACTATCATCTTGGGTACTGCACAGGTGGACAATCTTCACAAGGTAGCCTCAGCTCAGACCTTGGCCGTGAGGGAACCCATACTAAGGTATATGAATTTCCAGTTAAGCCCTGCCCAATTCTTGGGTATTGTGGTTGTACGGTAAAATTGGAATGTTATCGCATCCAGATAACCATCAGTCTTATAAAGGGCTAAGGCTCATGCCTCAACATTTTCATCATCAAAATCCTCTAGTCTTCGGAAACACATGTCAAAACATCTCAATAGAATGATCCATCATTCCAAGGTTTTCATAACCATTTTCACCAAGTATTCCCATCTAATGTTGATCAAGTTTTATGCTTAGCACTAGCATCTACAAGTGGGGGTAAATACTAATGAGGGGTGGTAAACTAGTGGAGTTTAACTAATTTCAGTCTCATGCCTTAGGATGACATAAAGATTATCTAGCTTAGGCCAAGTTTTATGCTCTTTATGCAACCTTCAATTATCTCTCTAGAATCTACCATTCACTTAAGTAAGCTCTAAGTACTAGCTTTGATAAAGAAATAAAGTATAAAGCTTGTAAGTAAAACTAGGATTGGTTTATCAAGTGGTTATGATCATATATGCTTAAGGCATATAGTTGGCATGGTAACAAGCAAGTATTTGCTTGCATAGGTCAACTTGATTAGTAAGGCTTGCTCAATGAACTAGTAGTATTAGGCTTGCATCAGTATCAGTATAAGCTTGCTAAGTTAATAGCTTGCAAGTATTGGCTTACCTTATGCAGAGCAGTGGTTGAAGTTCTCCTCGGCTTCTTCTTCGTAGTATCCTCCTTCCTCCTCGTATCCTTGGTCGGTACTAGCGTCTATGAATAAATACGAGGTACACAATCACCAAACAATACTGAACTACTTTCAATCATCACACAAAAGGGTCCTATAGATGATCCAGCATCATCACTATCATTATAAGATTAAAGCTTGGTTTAATTTCTTTTATTTTTAGAAAAGTAATTTCTACTCATTGAAAAACTACTTAAGATTTAATATTCTCCAAACCAAACATGGTATCATGTTGACACATGTCATCACCACACATTTCAGTACATGGGAATGTGATTTAAAGTGGTGTCACAATTTAATAAGGTTTAACCTTTTTATTTTAAATAAAATAAGTGACTAGAAATGCCTATGTGGCATTCTTTTATTACTTGAACAATATTTCTGTAAGTAAACCCAAATGTTTTTATATATTCTGAAAGGTATGATCAAATGTGATTTTTGAGAGTTGGAATCAACTCAAAAGCTTTTATGGTTTAAATTTGAAAAATGTTTGAATGCAGAAAAGGTTCTGCCTTGTTATTTTTTACCAAGGTTGATCTATAGATTCAAATGATTTAAATCCAACGGGCTTGGATTCAGCATTTCAAGACCTTTCTAATAAAATTGGTTTCATTCAATTTGGTTCACTGAATCGAGCTGGGTTGATTTTTGAAACTAGATACAGAACTGTGTTTGAATGAAAATGGAAAAATCCAAATTCAAACGAGTGGGCTGCGCGGAACTGTTAACGGGCCGGCGCAGTGTCACTCCGCGGCGCGGGGCTCAGCTGACAGGGGTTTCCACCAGTCAGTGGCTCTTTAAACGCGAAGCGGTACGGGGCAATATCGGCCACACGATCTAAGTCTAATCGAACGGCTGCTACTCATCGTCCACGTCGGGCGGCGCCGGCGAGACAGAAACCTAACGTGATAGGTGGGGGTCGTCGGGGGCTCACCGGGGCTCAGTCGAGGGTCGGCGAGGCAGGCGAACGACGAAGTCGACGACGGCGAACCTCCTGGTACCGGCAGCTTCTCCTGGGGTGGACGAAATCGACGGCGCCCTTCTTCTCCAGAGGCGGTCGGCTCCGGCCAAATTCCAGCGATGCGCTGCTCGCCTTGCTCCGAGAACGGGGTGGAACGATCAGTGAGGAGAGGGGAGTGAGATGGTGTGAAGAGTTTGAGCGGGGGAGGCCTCTATTTATAGTCTCGACGACGAGACCGAACGGAATGGGCAGGCGACGGCGGCGACATGGCTACGGGTTGCTAGAGGCATGGCCGGTGGTGGCGATCGATCGGTGGTCTCCTGGCGATCCTCTATGGCTTTAATGCGCGTGTAGGGGCGGTGGCAAACGGTCGGGAACGCACGATACTCTGCGAGGCAGAGGCGGTGAACTCGACGGCGAGCGGTGGCTACGGGGCATGGGGCGGCGAACGGGGATGTCTGGCGGTCTCCTAGGACGGTGGTGATCGTGTATGCACGCGGCGAGGGCGGCGCGCGGTCTGTGGGCGTGTGTCGAGGGTGGCGCTCTGGCGCACGCTCGGCATGGTTGACAGAGGCACGGGCGCGGCGTTCCTGGGTGCTCTGGTCGATGTCTTCGAGGCAGGGCTGGTCGAGAGGGGGCGGTAAGGCATGGGTGATCTCCCAGACAAGGTTGGCACGGCTAGTTCCTCTCCTAGCTTGCTGTCTACACTGGGATGGCATGGGTGGCTTCGGCTGTTCACCATTGATGACATTGCCAAGCTTACAGTGGTGCTAGACGTTTACAAATGAGCTAGATGATCTACTAAAGCCTAGTTGCAACCAGAGAGGTAACAAGTTAGACTCAAATCACTGCTCCAAATAGTGTTTCGATTTTATTTGATTTGCATCTGCAAGGTGTTTGATGAAATGGCCGCATGAATTCAAGTTTTGAATTTTGAAAAGATTTTTGGTGGGTGTGCTAGGTTGGTGCTGGTGAGTCTGCAGATGCTTGGGTTTTGAAACTTGAGCTTGTTTGAGTGCTTTTTGAAAAAGTGGGATCTTCCCATATGATATAGATTCAATTTTAAACTGTCATTTAAACTATGCATTTGAATGTTTCTGGATGATCACAAAGTGGGCCTTGATACTTTGTTATGAGTACTATCAAGGGGTGCAAAGATCCAAACAAGTTTCTGTTAAGTTCTGAAAGTTAGAGACAGCCAAAGTATGCATGGGAGTTAAATTGGTCAAAATGACCATTCCCTTATTTTGTTTGTTTTGATTTATTTGTCTTTATAAAAAGTGTAGGGATTGTTTAGATGATGTTTATTTCACCTAAGAATCATTTTACAAGCAAAGAAACACATAAACAAGGCAATTCAAAAGAATTCAAAATGGGATGCATACACACATGAATGCTTTCTCATTTTATTTTAGAAAAGTTTTTGTTAACCCTAAATTTGATGATTAGAGTTTGATAATTCTAGTTTAATATTTTTGGGATGTTACAAAACCCTAATTAAAGATTAACTAAAACTGGGGTGTTACATCGCCGTAGCTCACCGGTAGAGGTGGAGGAGGATGTGCCCTTCATGTCGCCGTCATCGACAACGCAGGCCAGAGAATAGGGAAGTACTTACCTGGCGGGGACGGAGCTCGATCTCGATCTAGTGGGGAGGGGAATGGCGGGTGTTGTTTCGGCAGTGAGCGGGGCGTAGAAATAGGGAGATTTTTGGCCCGAGATATTCGCTCACCTCCGTCTCAGCTTTTCGCTATGCCCGAAAAGCTCTCGTCATCTTCGACATTGGCCACGCTCATGCTAGGGAGCGCCGTTTTTGCATATGCTGGGCGCACGACAAAGATGGGTTGCTAGAAACGGCTGAATCAACCATCATCGTTGTGCCTGACCGCGGGCTGCTTTAAAGTTCCCGCTGGGGCTGCTTTAAAGTTCCCGCTGGCGCAGCCAAGTTCCCGCAGGCGCAGCCCAATGACCAATGCAGGCAACTAATCAGCCCGTTTTTTTGCTCCAGTGGACCTGTCTAGGGGTGATGCAGCTACCAAACACGCCCTTAGACATTTTCATTTTTACTACGGTACAAAAATGTCTAGTCGACTTCTTGGAAGAACCAATACCTGGTTGCCTCACGATTCTGCACACCGATTTGAACACCTTATTGCGGTACAGGAATAAAGCTGCCTATTGTAAAAGAATAACACCTTACATTGTTCGTTTCCTATACTAGGTAGTTAAATGCGACCCATATGTTGCAAACCTGCTACTACTAAACAACAAATATATAGAGAGTAGTTAAAATATTATATCTATTTTAAGTTTGAACAACTCAACACAGTTAATACTACGAGACGGATATAAGAATCAGATTTTAGAATGGAGTTAAACATACCATGCTTTGGTATCTAATCTTGCATAAAATGAGATTGACCATCTCCTCACATCGTGCATATAAGGGATGAATTGCAAGCTAAATCCTCAATTTTCCATGGAGACAGATGATCTTTGACTCCAGATATCTCTATACATGCAATAGTTATTTACAATCACTTACATCAGTATCAACGATTCTTCAGCGTAGTACAAAAAATAAAGGCAGACAGTTTGTTCTACTGCCAGAAGTATAGCTTCCAAACTATGACAGAATGAAGTCCATATCTCTCACTGTTCTCGGAGATCAATCATGTCAAACTTTGTATCAGCATTCATGTACACGTGGGAGCAATGCTCGTAGATTGGCGAGCCATCTAGAGGCGCCTTATGTGGATGGAATCCTCTCTCTGGGCAATCATGGATTACACTGATACCACCTGGATCCGTTAGATGAAATATACCGTGTTTTCTGTTCAAAACAAAGTGTATAAACAAGACCATGTGATCATCTTATTCAAATCAGGGGGCATAAGAGGGCAGTACAAAATAGAAATATGCTTAGCAATCAGCCAAGCAAAAGGCTGTTGAAATATAAAGGCTAAGAGTAAGTATAGACAGTGAGATTAGATATAACACTGAAGCATGCACATTTTTATGACCATAAACAGAGAAAACAATATAGCATTTCCTTATTGATAGTATTGGTGAAGAGAAAAATATGTTTGATTTCCCACTTCTCAAATATTTAATTTGCATTATGTGCCCCTACACTTTTCTCCATCCGCATAAATCTTCGAAATCACCACTTGCTGACAGACTTAGCTGAGCTAGCATGCAACACTCATACATCGATGTGTTGGCGCTACAAGTTGCCAATATGAACGAAGTAGAAAAGTAAAGCCTCAATTTCCCCACCTATGAGCACAACATAAGATGCTGCTGTGGCCATGAAGCAAATTGATGCTGGTGCGCACGTAATCGAGGGGTTTACGGGTACAGGATCACAGCAACTGGACTTCAGAAAATGAGAGGAAACAGAAAGGGGATTTGGCATAAGGTGGCTCCTTGAGTCCTTTGCTTTCTGATGCAAGACGGGAGACTTGGCTTGTTTGGTGGCAAAACCCTGTTTCATTATTATGCTAATTGAGCTTACGTTTTAATCTGAAATGCTCCCTAAAGTAGTATCCACGAAACACTGAACATGGGCCTGAGGGTGTGTTTTGGGAGTGAAGAGAGATCAACTTTTGCAGCCATGAAATATACCTACAATACTAATCTAACTGAGCGCCGTGCCCGGGAAATTTGTTAGCAAACAGGTTCTTGGAGTTGCAGCCTTTAAGGAGAATGGAATGTAACTTGAACTTTTTAGGGGCAAGTAACAAAATTGCATAACTTTAAGGAGATCCAATGTCATTTCCTCATTGGTGAATATTGGCAAATACTCCCTAGCACAGTAGTAACAAATGAAACTGAACTATGTACAAATTAGAGAAGCGTACGTTTGCATAATCTATACCTAATAATAAAGGAAGGAGTGTTTCTCACCGTTCCTACACTTTTTTGGATGCTTTTACCCCTTCAGTAGTTCGGGTATATTACACCCTTTGCCACCTCCAAGTAAATTAATCATTGTATTTGGGAGGCCACGATCGATTTCCATCGCCCTTCCTCTTGGGCCTCCTCATGGACATGTCTATGGGTATTGACCTATTAAGCCTCCGTGAGTAGTTTTTCAACCTCTTTGGAGGTGTGTAACAACTCTTCTACCTTTTCAATATAATGAAACGCAAAGATCTTTGTGTTTTCTAAAAAATGTTATGTGGGGAAAGACATACACAAGAAAGTCTAGGTCTGCTGAGGTTGAAGCATAGCAGTAGCCACATTACGTCAGATTTAGAGTTAGTTGCAGGAGTTAGAGTTTGATTTCAGTAGGTGTGTGTTTAGGAGTCCAAAAGGTGTTTGAGTAGCACCCAGCTAGGTAGGCGTGATATATAAACAGAACTACTGTAATCTTGGAAGGCAAGCAATAACAGATCTATTTTCTCATCTCGTTTCTCTTATCTCACCCCCCGATACCTAAAGCGTGTGCTGTTCCGGCGACACGGCAAACCGCTACCCGTTACGTTCGCAAGGGCGTAACAACTTGGTATCAGAGCCATCCATGACTTCCGATTCCGAGGACACGGAGCTTTCCGGCAAAATCTCCAACATCGAGAAGATGCTCCAGAATTTGCTTGCAGAATTTTCGACTTCTCCCTGGCACATCACAGGTAGCCGTTCGGCCCTATCGGTATCCGCATAATCAGAAAGACGAATTGGAAAAACAGTGTGCCGAGATGCTTGAACAAGGAATAATTCGCCACAGTAATTCTGATTTTTCCTCACCGGTTTTGCTGGTTAAGAAGCATGATGGCACTTCAAGATTCTGCGTGGATTTTCGAGCCCTTAATGCGCAGACAATTAAGGACAAATTTCCAATCCCGGTGGTGGACGAACTTCTTGATGAATTGAACGGGTCACGCTTCTTCACCAAATTGGATCTTCGGTCAGGGTATCATCAAGTTCGCATGCATCCTGATGATGTTCCCAAGACAGCTTTCCGCACACATGAAGGGCACTACGAGTTTTTGGTTATGCCGTTTGGCTTGACAAATGTGCCTGCAACTTTCCAAGCCCTCATGAACAATATCCTCAGTCCCTACTTGCGAAGGTTTGTGCTTGTATTTTTTGATGATATTTTGATTTACAGTCCTACTTGGTCAGATCACCTTCGCCAAGTGCGCCGTGTGTTGGAAACACTACGTCAACATTGTCTTGTTCTGAAGAAGAGCAAGTGTATGTTTGGTGAATCATCTGTCTCTTATCTTGGGCACGTCATCGCTGACAGAGGTGTTGCCATGGATCATCAGAAGATAGACGCCGTGAAGGACTGGCCACAACCACGGACTGTTCGTGCAGTGCGTGGCTTTCTCGGCAAGTCTCGGGCTCGCCGGGTATTATCGCAAGTTCATACAAAACTATGGTACCATTGCAGCTCCGCTTACACGTTTGTTGAAAAAGGAGTCCTTTTCCTGGACAAAGGAGTCTACGGAGGCATTTGAGGCTCTCAAGTGTGCGTTGTCTACCTCACCTGTCTTACAACTTCCTGATTTTTCCAAGCCTTTCCTTGTAGAGTGTGATGCATCAGGATCAGGTATTGGAGCAGTCTTGCATCAAGGTGTTGGGGCTGTGGCTTTCTTCAGTCGAGCAATGGCACCACGTCACTTGGGGTTGGCAGCATACGAGAGAGAATTAATTGGTTTGGTCCAGGCCGTCCGACATTGGAGACCATACTTGTGGGGTCGCGAATTTATTGTGCACACAGATCATTACAGCCTTAAATTCCTTTTAGATCAGCGTTTATCAACAATACCACAACATCGTTGGGTCAGCAAGCTAATGGGATTTGATTTTTCTGTGGAGTAGAAGCCGGGAAAAATGAACATTGTGGCAGATGCGTTGTCCAGACGCACGGCTGATGAACCAGAGGAGGGATCGCTTGCCGCATTATCTACTCCACAGTTTGATCTCTTTGCAGCCATTCGGCAAGAAGTGATACGAGACTCAACTCTTTCTAGTCTACGGACAAGTATTGAAGCAGGACAAAAGTCACCACAATGGGCCGTAGTGGATGGCCTAATCACATTTGATCAACGTATTTACTTACCAGCAACTTCGCCTCTGCTACCTTCAATGATCACAGCCGCTCACACGACAGGCCATTAAGGTGTTCAACGTACTTTGCATAGGCTGCGGGCTGACTTTCATGTACCACAAGCACGGCAGTTGGTTCAAGAATTTGTTCGCGATTGTGTGACGTGCCAACGTAATAAGACAGAGCATCTCCATCCAGGAGGATTACTTCAGCCGCTTCCTATTCCTGAACAAATATGGTCGGATATCTCCATGGATTTTATTGAAGGGCTCCCTCGTGTCAACGGTAAATCAGTGATCTTGACGGTGGTGGATCGACTGTCTAAGTATGCGCACTTTATTCCACTGGGTCATCCTTATTCTGCTAGTTCTGTTGCGCGTGTTTTCTTTGATGAAGTGGTCCGGCTGCATGGAATTCCGTCTTCCATTGTAAGTGATCGGGACTCGGTTTTTACTAGCAATTTTTGGAATGAATTGTTCAAGCTTTCAGGCATACAACTCCACCTGAGTTCTGCCTTTCACCCTCAAACTGATGGACAGTCCGAAGCAGCAAACAAAGTCATTGCTATGTACCTCAGATGCCTTACGGGTGATCGACCACGACAATGGCTTCGGTGGTTACCGTGGGCTGAATATTGCTTCAACACGGCATACCATTCATCTCTGCGTGAGACTCCTTTCAAACTTGTATATGGTCGTTCG
Organism: Avena sativa; assembly: GCA_916181665.1. NCBI lineage: Eukaryota > Viridiplantae > Streptophyta > Magnoliopsida > Poales > Poaceae > Avena > Avena sativa. The sequence continues at coordinate 203,540,830 of OV702281.1, read as the reverse complement.
CCACCATCATTATGGTCTTATGAGAAGGGTGATGCTCGAGTTCCTGCAGTGGAACAATCCCTATTGGACCGTGATCAGTTCTTGAGTGAAGTCCGTGAGCGATTGCGTCAAGCTCAAGAATATGCTAAACTTTACTATGACAATAACCATAGAGAAGTGGCTTTTGGCGTCGGTGATTGGGTTTGGGTCCGTCTTCTTCATCGTCCAGCAGCCTCCGTACCAGGACATCGTACTGGGAAATTGGCTCCACGTTTTTACGGGCCTTACAGGGTGTTAGCACGAATTGGGGATGTTGCATACAAACTTGAGCTGCCTACTGGAGCAAAGATTTATGATGTCTTCCATGTAGGGGTGCTGAAAGCATTCCACGGTACTCCACCTGAAGCAACTCCAGCTTTGCCACCATTGCTACATGGTCGTGTACTTCCAAAGCCTAGTAAGGTGGTTCGTGGTCGCAAGGCCAGAGACGCTTGGCAGTTGTTGGTTCAGTGGGAAGGACAGCCCTCCAGCGATGCTACGTGGGAAGATGCAAACACTTTCAAAGTCAAATATCCAGAATTTCAGCTCGAGGACGAGCTGTTTGAGAAGGAGGGGAGAGATGTTATGTGGGGAAAGACATACACAAGAAAGTCTAGGTCTGCTGAAGGTTGAAGCATAGCAGTAGCCACATTACGTCAGATTTAGAGTTAGTTGCAGGAGTTAGAGTTTGATTTCAGTACGTGTGTGTTTAGGAGTCCAAAAGGTGTTTTGAGTAGCACCCAGCTAGGTAGGCGTGATATATAAACAGAACTATTGTAATCTTGGAAGGCAAGCAATAACAGATCTATTTTCTCATCTCGTTTCTCTTATCTCACCCCCGATACCTAAAGCGTGCATTGTTCCGGCGACACGGCAAACCGCTACCCGTTACGTTCGCAAGGGCGTAACAAAAAAGTAGTTTTTCACAGTAATTCAATCAACCATCGACCGAATCCATCCAAGAAAATAGCTTTGGTACTCTGGGTTGAATAGTCCCACATCGTTCCATTGCAATGGGTCAAACCGGTTTATATACGTTCAGTTGCCCTAATATCAGCAAGCAATGAGTTCCTCAGGGATCAACCACTGATTGATTTGATTAAAATCTGCTGCCTGCATGAATTAAAGGAGAGGGCGTTTGCCTGCATTGAATTAAAAGGAGGGGCTTGGTCTGAGCTAAACTAAATCAACAGAACGGAGCAAGCAGTGCCAATCCCGCTGGAGAGCAGCGGCCGCGGCCTCAGCGCAGAGTCCCAGAAAAGAATTTGGAGGTAGACATGGGTGAGACGAGCATATAGAAAGGGGATGACGGATAGAGGACAGAAGACAGCCTGGCTAGGCTTAGGGGAGGGCCAGGCCGAGCGCGGGAGGTGTTCATCCGGATGCCAGCTTGCCATGGCGCCACCTACAACTTCGGGTCGAGACCAGAGCACCGTGGGGGCAGTGGCAGTGGGAGGGGGGCGTGTTGTGGCTGTATTTGTGGGGGGAGAATGGCGCAGCGCTAGGCCGGCGCTGACAGGGAAGAAGCAAGCGCGGACAGCCGCAACCACCTGCTGCCCCGTTCGTCGTAGGCGGATTTTGTCCTGCAAATGTTTCATTTTCTTTCAGTCTTGATTCAATTCAGATATGTGTAGTTGTGAACAAGTTCAGCAACCAGTTGGCTCCACTGCCTCCCTCCCCATCCCCAACGGTGCGGCGGTGCCAATGTACGGATCCGTAGTCCATGACTTACGGCCCCCGGATCTGACATCCACAAACCAAGACCATCTTCCGGGATAGATCCATCACAAAAGAATTCCAGGCATGGAGGCCACAGAAGCCTGATCTAGGAGATCTCTTTTGCTTTTTTGTTTGTACAATAGAAGATACATGCGCTGATTCGTGATATCTTCTCTCGATCCTTTCGGATCCGTTTATTTTTGTAGATGTGAGCTCAGATTCTTTTCCCCCAAGATTTGTGTGTTGGAACCTGCTCATGGACGATCTTGAATAGCTGATGTGAAGTTTGGAGTTTCAGATCTTGAATGCATTTTCTTTGTGAAAATAGTTGCATTTTAGATCTGAAAAGCACGTCAAAAATTCTGTTTGTCATTCTTGGATAAAAAATTTAGGCGATGGAGCGAATAGCTTCTTCAAGTCAACCGATCTAGAAACCACTGATACAAATTCTTTTTCCTAATGCAAAACTAAATTATTTAGTTCTATAAGTTTACCTAACTATAATAATACATAAAATGTATGACTTTTGTAGAAAAACTTCGAGAGAAAATATGGAACTTTGAGACGCACTCACGCTCTAGCCCCACCCTCCCAGCCCTAGCCCCGCCGCCGCCGTGCTCACGCCGGCAGCCCTCCCACCCACTCCTCCCTCCCCTCTCCGGCCCGCCATGGCTTTTAGCGGAAGCAGCTCCAGCCGCTCCAGCCGCCGCGACGACCGCTGGATGGCCTCTGACGACTGGCTATTCCAGCTCCAGCTCCGGCGCGTGCAGCTACAGCGAGGTGGCCCGCTCCACCCTTGCTCCTGCGCCACCCGGCGCCTCCCCGCCGCGGCGGCCCGCGGCTGCGACCACCCAGGTAGTGACTGCGCCGCGTCGTGCTCCTACCGCCACCCGACTCGGTCCCCGTTCTGAGGTCCACAGCCCCGGTGGTGTGGAACCTCGCGGTGAGGACACCGAGGGGTGGCAGCAACCGCGCCGCCGGAATCGCCAGTGCCGCCGCGCAGGGCCAGCAGCAGAGGCAGCGCAGCCCCACGCCGGAGGTAGAGGCCGGCATCTGTTACCGCTGCCTGGAGTCGAGACATCCCATCCGTGAGTGCCTCAACAAAATCCACTGTCGCCGTTACCTTCTCTCCGGCCATAGTTCCAGAGAATGCACGCCGGAGCAGCGGGAGTTCGACCGCGCTCGACTCTCCCGCCTAGATCGTGTTGCGCCGGTGCGCCACCAGGCCGCCCCTGCACCTCCGCCCCCCGTGCCTCTCCCGGAACTCGTGATTTGTGCCACTGCCTTGGCTGCGCCGGCGCCTACCGTCGACCCCCTGGGTCCGGTTCGTGTTGTGATGCCCCGCACCACCGAGATTGAGGAGGCAAAGGGGTTCCTACGACGCGCTGTGGTGGCCACCATCACCGGCACGAGGCCGGAGGTTGCGGTGAACGCTGTGTCCGACGCCCTCTGCGCCTTGTTCAACCTGGTGCCCGACGCGTTCTCCATCCACCTGTACCACCCCGAAGATTTCATCATCATCTTCCGCCCAAAACTTCACCTTGCTCATCCGTCCCTGGTGCAAGGAGGCGCACGCTGGCGTCGACAGGCTGGATTACCACATCGAGGTTGAGCTGCGCGGCATCCCGGCGCAGGCCTGTAACGTGACCACGGTGAAGTTCCAGCTCGGAGGTGTATGTGGGTTGAGTAGCTCCACTCTGGAACATGCTCCCGCGCTGACATGGCCACCTTCAGGCTCTTCGCACGTGCCATGATCCTGCTGTCATTCGCCATTAGGCCATCCTCAAGATTGTGGAGACCATCCCTGCACGCGTCCCATCCTAGGCTCCGGGTGTCAGGACACTGACGTACCCTGTCTCCATCAGAGTGGTGCAAGCGCCGCACGCCGCCCCTGCTCCCCCAGCTAGGGATGGAGATGTCGTCGACGAGGACAGTGACCGTGCACCCCGGGCCAATGGTCGATGACGCGGGCGCAAGCGCCGACGACCTAATGACGGTGCGGCGGCGCCGCCGGCCACTCCCAGCGCCGCCGCCGCTAACGCAAAGACGATGGAGCCCTGGCCGCTGCAACATGGGGCCCGCCACCACCACCACCGGCACAAAAGTTGCCACTACTTTTGGCGCAAGAAGGACTGACAGCCTGGCTCTCCTCCTGCAGCGCCGGACTCGGCAACGACCAGCCCACGACCGGGTCCAGATCCGAGGCTGGGCGTGGACTCCAGAAGGACAGATGGCACCGAGCCATTGGCTAACGCCCCGACCACCGCTCCGAAAGGCCCCACCCCTGCTTCCAACCCCTTGTCACCTTCCATGCCTAAGTAGAACCAGATCGTGCTCACACCTGGCAGCGCCACGCACCGGGTTTGTCGGGACCTAGAACCAGTGCTGGACAATGCCTCTTTCGAGGACAACGAGGTCCCCGACTCTCAGTTCGGCTCTGCGCCAGCGCCCAAGGACGATCTCATGTCGGGCCACCTTGGTGCTTTGGATATGTCAGCGGCCACCGATGCCTTGGACAGATGCGTGGACCAGGAGGATGCAGCCGCCGGTACTGATTTCGTATCTGGCCAGCTCACCTTCCCCAATGTGTCGGACGCCTGCCCCTCCCTCGTGGACGCTTCCCAGTCCCGAGAGGAGGTCACAGCCCACCAGGCTTCTTCGGCCCGTGAGGAGGCTACAGCCTAGCAGGCTTCTGCGGCCCACACCATGGCGACAGCTCCAGGGCCAGAATGCTTAGAGCCGCAGCATGCAGCCACGACACCAGGCAGATTCTCCACCTCCCCTCGCGTGTACGTGTGTCGTTCCTCACAGCAACGTGCGCAGCCACAGGCCATGTCCTCGACCCTTGGGGATTTCTTGGCTGCAGCAACAAGAAACCTGCGCACGGTTCTACCCACACCTAGGAAGAAAGGCAACCACTCAATTTCTCCCCTCGACGCGGACGTGCTGCTGTTGTGAGAGGCGCGGCTGCACCCCCAACGACCGAGAGAAGGGCGCAAGTGCATGTGTTGCGCACCCTCCGCATCATTGGCGTCAACAAAACTGTCACGGCTGAGGCGATGAAGGTTTATGACAGCGTATTCGCGACACCCATCCCCGTCGACATCCTTGCAGCCATTGCTGCCATTGTCGGCCGCGAGCTGCCGCAAAACCCGGCGTCGACACCTAGCGTTGTCACGACCGCAGGCTGCCCCATCGAGGCATAGCCGTGCACCCGTTGTAACCTGTCGAATTTGTCTCCCATGTTAGACAACCTAAAGATTCTGATTTGGAACGTGCGTGGCTTGAATTCCCGTGCACAACGCTTAGCTATCCAATCGCTTCTAGCCACGACAAATGCCACGATCGTCTCCTTCTAGGAAACGAAAATGGAGTCCATTGGCGCATCTATCCTACTGGAAGTGTTGGGGCCTGAATTTGATGATTTCCTCATTCTCTCTGCCGATGGAACCAGTGGCGGCATCCTCCTGGTGTGGCAGAGTAGGATAGTGTCCATCACTGATCCAATGCTCACCACAAATGCCCTGACAGCCAAGGTCAATATCGCCAGCTCCACCCCATGGTGGATAACTGGTTTACGGGCCCCAGGACACTGACAAGATCGAGTTCCTACGCGAGTTGCGCGAGATTAGGGCTGCATGCCCTGGCCCTGGATGATATGCGGAGATTTTAATCTCATCCATCGAGGTGAAGATAAAAACAACAATCTCCTCGACAGGAGGATGATGGGGCGTTTTAGGCGTTGCATCAACGCCTTAGCACTAAAGGAAATCTAACTGAATGGCCGCCGCTATACCTGGACAAAAGGGCAGACCCCACCCACGCTGGTCCTCCTTGATCGTATGCTCTGCACTTCTGATTGGGAGGAACTCATCAGCACCAGGTGCCATCTGCTATGCCTTGCATCAGTTGTCTCGGATCACAGCCCGCTGTTACTGGATTGTTCCCCTATGCCACGCACGCACCGCCGGGTCCATTTGGAGGATTTTTGGCTTCGCCTCGACGGATTTCAGGAGACGGTCACCGTTGCCTGGCATTCGGTTGACCATATTGACCCCTTCCATCGCACGATGCTGAGGATGCAAGCCAAGGCTAAGAGCCTGACAAGTTGGAGTGCCAAATCTGTCGGCAACATCAAGCAGAAACTAGCAATTTCACGTGAGTTCATCCTCTAGTTCGACAAGGCGCAAGAGGATCGGATTCTAACACCGCATGAGTCATGGCTCCACAAAATGCTCAATGTTTCCTACCTTGGCTACACTTCCCTGGAGCGAACCATAGCCCGCCAACGAGCTAGGATTGTCGTGCTAAAGGATGGAGACGCCAACACTACATTCTTCCGCAGTGCTCCTATCGCAGGCAGAAGAGCCATATCCACAGCCTCATCGCCGAGGAGCGTGTCCTTGATAACCAGCCTGAGATGATTGAAGCTGCGTTCCAGTACTTCGATGCCCTTCGATGCCCTCCTAGGCACTGACATCAGCTGTGAGTGCACCCTCACTCTCGAGCAGCTGATCATGCCGACGGAGCAACTCTCAGACCTGGACACACCCTTCACCGAGGATGAGATCTGGAATGTTGTTCGGCGCCTGCCCGCCCGCAAGTCGCCAGGACCTGACGGCTTCACCGCGGAGTTCCTGCAAGCTTGCTGGCCCGTAGTGAAGCCTGACTTCATCGCGGTCTTTCGGCAGCTCGACGATCTAAGGGGCAAAGGGTTCCACAAGCTTAACCAGGCCCTTCTCACCCTACTCCCGAAGCGGCCCGATGGCCAAACCCTTGGTGACTACCGCCCAATCAGCCTTGTCCATATTGTTGGCAAGGTAGTTGCCAAGGTGTCGTCACTGCGCCTAGCTCCAAAGCTGGATGACATCATCAGCAAGAACCAGAATGCGTTCATCAGCGGCCGCAGCCTCCACGACAATTTTGTTTTGGTTTGCCAATCCATGCGCCTCCTTCGTCACCTGCGCGCGCCACAAGTGTTGCTCAAGCTTGACCTTGCCCGAGCTTTCGACTCCGTCTCATGGCCGTTCCTTTTTGAGTTGCTGCGATGGTTTGGCTTTGGGGACAAATTCCTGGACCTACTCGCGATCCTGCTCTCCTCAGCAAGCACGCGAGTCATGGTCAATGGTGATCCGAGCCCGCCCATATGGCATCGCCGCGGCCTACGGCAGGGAGATCCATTGTCTCCGCAGCTGTTCGTGTTGACGGTTGACGCTCTGGGCAAACTGATCAGTTACGCGGCCGAGATGGGCATCCTGCAAGCACTCCACCACCGGCGCGCCATCCCGGTGGTCTCCTTATACGCTGATGATGTGGTCATGTTCTGCCACCCCATGCCATCTGATACCGCTGCAATCAAATCCATTCTGGACCTATTCGGCAAGTCATCTGGGCTGCAGGTCAACTACTAAGAGTTCCGCTACCCTACTCAATGGCGAACCTGATGATGCGGAAATAATCAGGGACACACTAGGCTGCCAGATTGCTGAATTACCACTTACCTACCTAGGGATCCCCCTAATGCTCAGGAGGCCGACCAGCGCGCAGCTACAACCATTAGTCAACAAAATGGCAGGGAAGCTCCCCACTTGGAAATCCTGGCTCATGAACAAACCTGGCAGACTAGCCATGGTCAAATCTGTGCTCTCGGCCATCCCCATCCATCAGATCATGGTGCTAGACCCTTCCAAGAAGATTCTCAAGATGTTTGACAAGGTGGAGCGCGGCTTCCTTTGGGAGGGGTGTGCACAGACCAACGGTGGCAGTTGCCACGTCAATTGGCGCACCGTCTGTCGTCCGCTCTCTCTTGGTGGGCTTGGCGTTCAAGACATGGATCTTGTTGGCCTAGCGCTGAGGGCGCGATGGCTATGGTACAGCAAAACTGACGAGAGCCGTGCCTGGAGTGGGCTGAACATGCAATTCGGCACTCGTGAGCAGAGCCTATTCTTTGCCTCGACATACCTGATCGTCGGCAATGGGCACACAGGGAAATTTTGGGAAGACCGGTGGCTCAATGGCCGCTCTGTGCGCGAGTTCGCTCCGCAGCTATATGCTTGCGTTCCCAAGCGCAGAAGGAAAGGCCGGACCATAGCTGATGGCCTGAACGCGAATAACTGGGCATGCGATATTCAGGGCACCGTGGGCATCGACGAGCTGGGACAATACCTCAACCTATGGCGTCTTATTGCAGCCACGCTGTTTACTTTGCGACCAAGAGCCAGAATCGATGCAACATCTGCTCATGGCATGCCCCTTCTCGAGGCAGGTCTGGCACGAGACGCTCGCCTGGCTACGCATACCCTGCAGGCCACCACAGGACGAACCATCACTCTACGACTGGTGGATCACAGCAAGAAGCACCACTCCCAAGCCCATGCACAAGGGACTCGGATCTGCCGCGCTGCTGGTCGGATGGATGATTTGGAAGCACCGAAACTCTTGTGCTTTCGACAGAGAGCACCCTTCAGTCCGGCATCTAGCGAGCGAAATATGAGCAGAAGCGGCCCTTTGGGCTAGAGCTGGTGCTGCTGGTCTGAGAGTTGTCATTCCTACAGATTGGGATGTTCACTGATTAGTTTTTTTGGCCATCTCTTGTAAATCCACCTGCTGGGTGGCTTATGTACTGTAAAACTCCTATGCAATGAAAAGAAGCGCAATGTCATTGCGTTTTCCCAAAAAAATATGGAACTTTTGTTTTGGTTGTACCTAGATAAGGCGTCATGCCACTACGGCGGTGCCGCCACTACGGCGGTGGGCGGCACGAGGTCCTCGGCTCAAACACATTTTACTGCTTTGGTCAGATCTCGCACCCAAGACTATTTCCACCAACCTTTGGCGGTGCACACAATTTGGTACAGCCGGCTAGCAGGGAGAAATGAAAAAGGGGTCCTTTCTTAACTAAAAGACCATTTTCAAATATTTAAAAGAAGAGCTACACTGAGTTTGAGGGCTACAACCAATATTCACATACCGTATCACGGTTTGTTTTACCCATGAATACACTTATTCATCAAGATGAGCAATATTTGATGAGGTTAAATGCAACCGTACATAAAGACCTACAATTAATGGTGGTAGCACAACCAAAAATGAAAACCACACTAATTGCAAATGATAGCTTTGTCCCATACAAAACCTTTCATACTGTGGTGAAATTCTTCATGGTCTAAAAAATTTAATAAACCCGTAGCAACGCAGGGGCACTTTTGCTAGTCGAACCTAACAAGGAGAAAATATAACTGAACACCCTAAAATTCAGCAAATGCCAACTACGTACATATTAGAAAAGCCTATGTTTGCATAATCGAACCTAATAAGGAGAAAATATAACTGAACACCCTAAAATTCAGCAAATGGCAACATTAGTCCATACAATTTTGATTAACAACAGTCATAGAGTAGAAGACTGACTGCATAACTGGATGTCAACAGAACATATGAACAACTAAATACTTACTTTCTTGTGTCGGTAGGTGCCATAACTATTGCAATTGCCTCAGGTAGCATGACCTGTCGACAATACAAACACAAGATCAAATAAAACTAATGCTCAACTGATTTGTAGAAAATCACAATGCAGAGTACACTACAATTTGATTGGGAACTAGTAACTATGAAATAAATTAACAGGATGCACGTTAACTAGTAACTATTGAACGTACTCCTCTGTTCTTGGAAAAAAAGGCGCACACGCTTTTCAAAATTTAAACTTTAACCAACAATTGGACCAATAAAATATGGATTATAAGCCACAAAAATTATACCATTTGAAACTTCTTTTGAATATGACTGATGTTATCAATTTGTATAACAAAAAATCATATGTTGTTGGACTAATTTCTGGCCAAAGTTCAAGATCGAAAAGCATGCACACCCTCTTTCGAGAAGGGAGGGAGTATAAGGATTGACAGTTAAAAGAACATAAATCATACTATCTTGCTAGGTCCAAGCATCTTTGGATACAAAAAGTTAAGAGGGGTCAAACAAAAAGAAGAAATTGCGTCATGACCACAGGGGAAAAGTAAGTATCCAAGTACATGATACAAATGAAACAATCAAGATGAACAGATAAAACAAATATCATTCAGTTACTAATCTAGAAATATGCCTTGTAAAGTTGCAAATATGCATTTCAGATTTCAAATTGCATAGAATCTCAAAGATAAGTAGAGTTAGAGGATCTTAATATACACAATTCACTTCCTCATGTTCTCCATATCTCAATCCATATGATCGTAGTATGAGACAAATGACGTCATTAATTTTAGAGGGCAACAAAAAATACAAAATGGAACCACGCACCAAATAAATGGTAATCGTACTGTGAGATCCAGTCTGGCAACATTACCTGATAAGAATAATGATTATGGAGATCAATGGAAGACAGGAAACAGGACTGTGTTGGATGAGTCTGTAAAGGAGAGCAGATAATTGGTGAGGAAAGAAGCTTTTTTTATGACACCAGAGGAAAGCAGTCAGGTAACGGACACGTCATTGCTCGTATTTATATACCTACTTCTGCAACACTCATCAATATTATAATGTATTACCATATGGCATCTACCTTTTACCATTTGATACAATCAAAATGACATACTAAAAAACAGCTGTGTTACCATATCCATCTTTGTAACAAAGTGATCGTTACAAGTTAGTTAGGTGTGGTATCATCTCCTAGTTATAAGCATCTCCTAGTTATAAGACTATAGGTTGGTCTGGTTACACAAAACACCAAATGTTGCATGGGATACAACTGAGAGTGTCATGAATCTCCTTGAACCAATATTAAATAGGAATTTACACATTCTCCGCTATGCAGGCTTCTCGATGTTCCATTATTTCTTCTCAAGACTGTAATTCAGTGGCCTAGTAAAAACATAATACAACATTGCAAAACTGCAACACACAAAGATCTCGTAGCAAAAAATAATTCCGCCTATAAAATATGGAATTACCAGGTGCCCTTGTGGCACCACATTCCTTTGTGTATGGAAAGTGCATGATCATTGTCCAGAATTAGGCAACATGGATGTAATCATGTAATACATATAACTAATGGACAAACGTCAGTGTTCAAGGTTAAAGTTGTAAGGCATATCATAAGATTCCCAAAATAGTGACACACAAACGCAGACTACAGAATTTGATATCAATGTCTCCACCTTTGTGAAACATTCCCAGTGGTTAAACAGAGTTTATGCATTTATGAGTTAAGAAGATGGCAAAGTAATGAAATAATGTTAAATGACATATCATTAATATATTGTATGTACCTTATTGACTTAAGCAAACAACAAAGGCATCAATGAAAAATACAAATTCTTTGAACTGAACTTACATGAATCCAGCCTAGGGTGAAAAGTGAGCCCTTGTCCTGAACTTCAAATAGTTCTTCTTCATTTGTAGCTTCACACTGTCAAAATGAAAGGTATGTTTTAAGTAATCACTTGAACTGCAATTCAGATAATATGTTGCACAACGATCAACTTACCCTAAGAAACATTCAAGAAACAACTTACCGAATCAGATGTAGATTTCTGCTTCGGGATTATTAAGGTTGTCACGTAAAAAGTTCTCTTTTTCTACATGGAAATAAAATGTGATGTCAGTAGTCTAGCCAAATAACTGTTCCCATTTCAGGAATAATGTGCATACCAGGGTACCAGCAAGAACCCCACATGTTTCTAAACTTCTTTTAGTGTTTGCCTCAGCAACCCTTAGAAAACAATCCATCAACTTCACTGGCTAACAAGATAGTAAAGTTGAACTGATCAGTCAAAGTCAGTTGATAGGTTAATTTGCAAATAAATGCACATGGAAGAACCATACTCATGCAAACCTATAGGCTATATGTCCAGAGCAATACTATCGTCTACAGCAGAATATGTGTATGTTGTACTTACCACATGCAAGTTCTGATAACGACCGGTTTCTGATACAGCAAGCCCTGGTGTTGGATCAGCAACTCTTGATGGAGAAATTGGTCTACGCTCAGGATGTACCTCTGCCAGGACAGGAGGGGGTGAAGGCTGTCTGATATTCAGTTGGGACAATTCTCCCTCCAGACTAACAGAAGGTGCAGAGGTGCATTCTTCTGCTGGTGCAGACCATCGACCATCATCAAGAGATAGAACAGATTTCATATCATCATTATCTTTTGTAGTGCTATCGGGATATGTGATACTGAGACCATGCAGACCATCTTGGTTTAACATAGCTGGCACTAGACTGGAGAAGCAACAGAGTGATAATGTCACAATCAGCATGGAAAATTTCCTTAGAAATATAGTATTATGACTGATTTACTTCTGTAATCCCTCTTCTATAGTTCTGTTACAATCTTGTATTAGCTTCTTTCAATTTGGCTAGTCAAAACCCACTTTCTTCTAATCTAGTCCATCCAGTAAAATAATTTGGGGCAATGACATAGTTAAATTGTTTGTATTTGTTGAATTGCTTGGTGAATTCTACTCAAAATAGTTGAGCGCGTTTAATAAAAAGATAGTTGAATGCATACAGGAATCTCAAGAAACTTTCAGGTCCTGAGCAGGGTCTATTGAGTCACACTGAGGGGACAGACCAATTAGAACAGCTTTCAAAAGAAGAGGGGTCACAAAAAACCAAATTGAGAGGAACTATGCATAATATTGGAATAAGCAAGACGCAGATACAGAAACCCTGAATTAGAGGTATGAAGCTGAAACCTTCTGAGATCTCACCTTGTCATGTCACTTTGTGTAAATTCAATATTGCTAGGATACTGGACCTGCATCAAGCAGCACAAAAATTGTGTAAGATAATGGCTGTCTATGGCTCTTTGTTAAATTCTCAAGCAAACACGTGGGGAAAAAATGTAAGGAAAGCAAACATGCCTTGATTGCAGCAACAGGCCCAGTCCATTGTCCATGAAGCCCATTAGGTCCTAATATCGAGTGTCTTGCCAGTGTTTCTTCTTTTGGAAAAGGCAGATTTGAAAATCTGAATAATGTAGCCAGAAAGCGAAAATAATCTATCTTAGTACATGATAAAAAGTATTACCATTTAACAAACCTATTCAACACTAATGGCTGCCAATCTCAGGAAAAGATAGTGAAATTTTGATATACAGAAAGCAATTGTATAAAGGAACACCTAGAATCTAAGAAAATACCGAGTCACATGCATGCAACTAGAAGAGATAATCTTGCTACAATTCTGCCATATCACACTAACTCACTCCTGTTGGCTCCTTACAAGACCACTATAACTGATTTTGCAAGCCACTTAGCCTCTTGCTAGGGAAATGATGTTTCTCTGCATTACAACTCTGAAGTGTGTACTGTGTAGAATAATCAATTACCAGAAACAATTAATCTGGTGTCAAACTTGAAAATATCCACTTATACAACTGTAGGACACCAAGACAGATTGATAAACAGTTAGATCTCTGAAATCTCCTAATTCAACCCACTACTCAGAAAGGACTGCTAATTGGCCTGACTCAAACAAAGAAAAACCCAAGGATATTTGATATGCTGTATATATGTGCAATTCCTGCAGTACCATAACTAAGTCAGCTAGGCATCAGGCATCACGTATCGCTTTACGCGGATGACCTCGTCGTGTTCGCTAAACCGGAGTAGAGGGACCTGGAGGCCGCGCGCGCCATCCTGGCATGCTTTGGCGCCGCATCAGGTCTGGTCATCAACTACAACAAGAGCGTGGCTATTCCTATTCGCTACACTCCGCAGGCAATGGAGGACATCTCACCTCTTCTGGACTGCCCGATCGATAGCTTTCCCTGCCGCTACCTTGGGTTGCCGCTCTCCCTCATCCGGCTCCACAAGGCTGAGGTACAGCTGCTGTTGGACAGGCTCGCGAACCGGCTTCCATTCTGGAAGGCACGGCTCCTCTCAAGGGAAGGGCGCGTGGTTTATGTGCAAGCCATGATGACAGGGTCGGTCATCTATCAGTTCATGGCCATGGACCTGGGGCCGTGGGTCTTCCAACTGATAGACCGGATCCGTCATGGTTTTTTGTGTGCGGGCAAGGAGGAATTATGTGGCGGCAATTGCCTCGTCGCCTGGCACAGAGTCTACCAGCCCAAGGCCCTAGGCAGTCTTGGCTTCCACAACCTTACGTGGCTCAATGCAGTGTTGTGCACCCGGTGGATTTGGTTCCAACAAACCAGCGTGTGCAAGCCTTGGCTGGGGCTCGACGTGGCCATGTCCAACGACGCCCAGGCTCTCTTCGGCGCGGCAATCAGGATCGATGTTGGAAAGGGGGACAAGGTGCTCTTCTGGTCCGACCCTTGGGTGGATGGGAAGGCCTTGACTACCATTGCTCCGGCCGTTCTTGCGCTGGTACGGTCTGGGCCTAAGCGCTCCAGGACGGTCCAGCAAGGGCTTCTCAACAATGGGTGGGTCAAGGACATCGTGGGCACGTTGACGATCGACACGGTCATCCAATTCTTGCGCGTCTGGCACCTTCTGCGGTCTCGCACCACTAGACCAGCCGTCGATGACACTTTCTCTTGGAAGTTCTCCGCCGACAGCCGGTTCTCGACCAGAACCGCCTACTTGGCGTTCTTTGTGAGACACACGGAGCTGCCAGCCGCTCAGCAAGTGCGGGAGTCCTTTGCACCGCTGAAGAACAAATTCTTCGGCTGGCTTGCAGTCCAGGGACACTGTTGGACGGCTGATCACCTCCAGCGCCGCGGCTTGCCGAACCAGGGGCTGTGCCCTCTCTGTGAGCAGTTCGCTGAAGACATCAACCACTTGCTGCTACAATGCTCCTTCTCCCGCTTGGTGCGGTACAAGGTGCTTGGGCTCTCCGGGGCGGTTATCCTTGCCAATTGGTGGCCGGACACCGCCGGTCGTGTGCTGGCTAAGTCGTGACACCAGGCCAACTCCCTATGCCTCCTTACCATGCAGAGCATTTGGCTCGAGCATAATGCCCACGTCTTCGAGGGGCAAGCTTGCACGGCGGCGCTGGTGGGGCGCATTTGCACGGAGTGGCAGGAGTGGCTAGGTAGTAGAAGGACTAGTGGACCAACCAGAGATATAGGGTAGGTTCGCGGGCGTTCTGGGCCTGGTGGACTTAGGTTGTCCTGATTGTAACCGCTGTTGTACTTCTTGATCACTTAATTCAATGACACGCAGATCTCCTGCTGAGTTCTCGAAAAAAAAAGTTACTGTGTTGCTTATGAAGTGTTTCCAAGCCTACTTTTGGCTTAAGAAATTGATCAAGTTGCCCCAGTATTTTAGTTTAGCTATCAAACATGTCAACTAGCCTTTCTACATAATTGGTAGCCAAGCCAAACAAAACACAGCATATCATTGACATAAATACGAACAAGAGATACACATACTGCTTGCGGATCTGCCTATCAATTTGGACACTCGGTAATGGTGCCATGTGAAGTCTCCCATTTGGGGAGAATTTTTGCAATGATCCATTATTGCTTCCTACAAATGGCTGAAGAGAAAATGAATGAGAAAGAGTAACCAGAGAAACACTAGCAAGCTGGCAGTAACTCTTTTTCCACGAAATGATTAGGAACTATGAAAT
Organism: Avena sativa; assembly: GCA_916181665.1. Taxonomy (NCBI): domain Eukaryota; kingdom Viridiplantae; phylum Streptophyta; class Magnoliopsida; order Poales; family Poaceae; genus Avena; species Avena sativa. The sequence continues at coordinate 203,525,545 of OV702281.1, read as the reverse complement.
GTTGTGCAACCCCACATTACCTGTGTGGAATATGTGGTTGGAGGATGCTTTTCCATCCTATGACTTGCAGAATGGATTCCATTCAGGCCATTAGCTTCTGGGGTATCTTTTCTGTTATGCTCAAAGATCTGCTGCTTCACAACTGGCTTCAGAGACTCAAGCTCATTGACAACATCAATGAGTGTCTACAACAAAACAGTCAATCAGAGAAACAACTGGAGCAAGGGGTAGACTATTACTGTCTAAAATCGAACATGATCAAACTGGAGTAGTAAATGCTACATCACTCTATGAGAAACAGATATAAATCTCAATATGTGCTATATAATCATGAAAACTTCTAAATTTAATGCTTCATACGCTAAACACAGTAGTAATTGAGCTCGTAAGAGGAATTACAGAGGAGTTAGCATTCCTGACGAACTCGGCTTCCCTCGACTTGAATATAGGGTAGTCGCGGTGCTTGGGGATTGTCTCACACAGCAAGCTGCATCCATTCAGACGTCAGATGTAAGCCGACCACAACAATAAGAAGCGAATATCAAGATGAATCAATCAACGTTCAGCCAACCTCGTGTATCTCAGGAGGATAACATACAGGTCGAGGATGTTCTTCTCATCTCGATATATCTTGGCCTGCGCAGAACACACAAAAGGAATAAAAAGTTAATAACACGGTTTAACAGCAAAAACTAGTTGGCGCTCGCGCTAATTGCGTGCAAGACAACCCCCAATTCACCACATCCAGTCGCCGGAACAAGAAAACTACCGCGAATTCGCAACGAGACTTGGAAATCTAAGTTTCAGCCCCAAAAGGGAGAGATCTGGAGGAACAGCAGGAATTCCGCGCGAGAGATTTCGAAGGTGATTAGGGTTTGACCTGGCGGAGGAGGGTGCCCGCGATGCGGAAGTAGTAGGGGAGGCTGATGCGGTGGTCTACGGCGATCGGCCGAGCGCTGGACTCGATGCTGATGATGCCCTTGGCTGGCTGCGGTGGCCCCATGGTGGACTTCTCTGGCGAACTCCTCTCCTTCTCCGGCGAGCAGTTCGTGAAGAGAATTGGCGACGCGGGTTAGGAAGGGAGCAGCAGACTTCGGGAATTAGTCACACAGTCGCATTCCGCACGGCGGTGTAGTGGCTGTTTGTTTGCCCTTATCTAGAGCATCTCCAACAGATACTCTATTTTAGAGCGTCGGAGAGCGCCGGAGGACGCGTTGCGGCTGCAGCGTTCTGGCGCTCTAAATTAAGGCGTCCATTTTCAAACGCGTTAAACGCGCGTGTTATATAGCAGAGGCTCTATTTTAGAGCGTGCAAATAAATTTGTCACACGAATCGCAGAAACAAAGATCTAGAAAATGCATTAAAATTATTTCAGACGAACACAAATTAAACTAGACAAACATAAATTAAACTAGACGAATATTAAAAAACTACTCCTCTACTCCTCGTCGGACGCGGTGTCGCCGGACACCTCCGACAGATCCAAATCCTCCCAGCGTGGATCATTGTCCGGGATAGTCTGCTCGATCTCGATCAGGTCGTTGATGAACTGTCGGCGCCAGCGCCGGTCTGCGTGCTCGGACCTTCGCTCCGCCTTCCTCTGCGCGAAGAAGTTGCGCTCGTTGATGAGGTCCTGCGGGAAGCGCCGGCACCACTCCTCTATGGCGCGCTCGTCCCCCTCGGCGACGGCGAAGCGCCGTTGAAGGTCGCGGTTACGGCGTTGATCCTCCGCCGTGACGAGGGGCGGGTCCGGCGTGAGGAACTGAGCCTCCTCGAAGCTCTCCGTCTCCGAAAAATTCATATCGCGTCGAGGCCGGCCGAGGCGCCACGCGTAGGCGTCGTACGCGCGGGCGGCCTCCTCTGCGCGCTCGTATGTCCCGAGCACGAAGCGCGAGCCACCGGCGCGGAGCTCCGCGTAGAACGTCCCGTTCTCGCGCGCGCGCTCGCCGCGGAAGCCGGAGACGGAGCGGGAGCGGCGGCGGAGAGCGCGGGAGAAGAGGATAGGAGTGCGCGGGAGGAAGAAGAAGAGCGCGTGTGGCGTGGATAGCGCGCGCTGTATTCGGCGCGTGATATATAGCGCACAGGATAGCGCAGAGCCCCGCACGGGCAAATTTTAGCGCGCGCGCTATTTTCCCGCGCCTGCTGGAGGTGTTTTCAGCGCACGCGCGGGGCAAATTTTGGCGCCGCGCTATTTTAGCGCGCCTGCTGGAGATGCTCTTATGTCTTTTCGTTTTTTAAACTTACTAGCAAAATAACTATGCATTGCTTAGCATTTCTTCAAAACTTTAACCGATAACACAATTACAGTTAATTAATCAAGTAATTGACAGTAACGGTTAAGCAGAGCCCAAAATAAACAAATTGCATCGTGTCACCCTGACATGTTAATGCGAAAATAATATTTTGCTAAAATGCTACATATATATAGTTGGAAAACAAAAGCCCGTGCTTTTCACTATGACGAAACAATTTTCCAGCAAATCTGAATTCTACTTTAATCATACAATTTAGCTTCGGCTTAAGAGAAAAAATGTTTTTTATCTTCAGGGATATCCCAAGAACCAGGAGACAAATATATATTTCATATTAATTCTTTTGCAATGAGCATCTTTGATTTCTTAGCCTTGTCTCCAAAATCAATGGAAACTGTAATAGCTTTGCTAATTCAGGAATACAAAATGTACTTCATAACTCTCTCACACACATAGAATATAATGTGTCTCGTATGAGAGCTCCGTTGTTCTCGTATGAGAACTCCACCCTTCAAGGCGCTGATCCATTAATATAGGTGCATGATCACTTATCTGCAAAACATGTGGAGAACCAACCATCAACTCTAGCACAATAACTCGAACACTCTAGATATCATACCTGTAAACAAAAAATTGAGATCAATGACCTATAGTGTAGCTATGTGCCTATAATACTGACACAAGGAAGCATTTGCAGAAGAAGTAAAACAAACAGATTGAAACATACTTCAGTCTTGAACTTTTTGATCCTGGCACCAGCTTGAATTAAGGAGTGCCTCTTCAGGAGTGTACTCAAAAGTCTGCTCAAAACTGGAATTGAGTTCCAAAATCAGATTAGAATGGACTGGAACAACAAAAGCAGGACCATGCAGCAAATATCTTGTTCAAGAACAAGCATGTTGCACCATGTATACAAATTGCCAAAAAAAAAAATACAGTGCCATAGGTTCTTTTCCAACATTGATAAATTTAGATGGAATCTTTCTTTTTCTTAAATAATAACAGAGGGGTGCATACAAATGTTGATCAACTATCAGTCTTCCCACTATGCGGTGAAAACCACTATCGTCTTCCCTCTACTTCTTTCCCCTTAAACGACCACCACAAACACCTCCATTTGTATTTCTTCTTGTAGTGTATCCATCTACCCCCCCCCCCCCTCCCCCTCAATAAATTTCACATATATTACTAAGGCAAATGATGCAGAGAAATGCAATGTTTGTTTCTTCTTGTGAGACCTGATCTCAAACGTGCTATAAAAACTTCCCCTCAAGGCTAGTCTACAGGAGTAGTCAGTACTTTAGATGATTCTAATGTACAAAGTTACGTGGTGTATCCGTGTATAACGGATACTGCAAAATAAATAAAGCAGGGTGCGAGCGTCGGCCTGCAAAAACCCTAAACCCAAAAACCTAGGTTGATTGGTATAAGTTGTATAGCTATCGTATATTATTGTTGGCCATTTGCATCCTGAGATCATTTCATATCTATGTTGCGTTAGATTTACATAACTATCTAGTATTTAGAATTGCTTTCACGGTAGTAAAACCAGTTGCTTTGATTGATTGCAATGGACAGATTGTCTTAATAAGATATGCACAATGCGATTGACTCATCTGAAATTTATAAGTATGTATGTATGAAGTTAAAAACATAAAATTTTAGCATTTTTTCTTTCAGCAACACAACATGCGAGGATTTTGATTTGGTTATCAGCACAGAGCATGGTGGTTAGGACCCCAATTGAAGAGAGTGCTCACGAAAGGAACTTTGACCAGACCACAACTGTACTCGATTCAAGCATCGATTAAGAGAGATATACTTGTTACCTTTACCACCGAGCAAACGAAGATGACACGCTTATCCTGTAGCTAGTGCGCAGAGATGATCGATGGTAGCCAGCCGACATGTATCCGCACCTCCCCAATGCCCAGACCGCACCTAATTAACTACAGCATATCTCACATAGGGACATTTCTGGGTGGCGATCTGGTTCTCGGTGGAGATCTCGACAGAGATTGTGTGAGGGGATGATGACGCCCACCACTTGTCGTGGGACGCCTCGTTGGAAACCTCAAGAGCAAGGTATGAAGCAGCACAACAGCAAGTTTCCCTCAGTAAGAAACCAAGGTTATCGAACCAGTAGGAGGAAGGAAACGTCACACGGGTGTTACAAGCAACGCGGAGACCTGCACAACACAAACTCAAGGCTTTGCCCCAACGAATCAGTGAGGTTGTCAAGCTCACCGGTTTGCTGTAACAAATGAAGGTAATGGTTTGCAGCAAGTAAACAGGTAAAAGTGGAAGATATATCAATGGTAAAGATTGGACCGGGGTCCATAGTTCACTAGAGGTGCTCTCCATAGATAAACAACATGGCATGAAGGGTAAATAAATTATAGCAGGGCAATTGACAGGAACTGAGCAAGGCATAACAATGCAATTACTAGTCAGAAAGATCCTATGAGATTCGATTGGGCAATATAACAAGATACATAGACCGCCATCCAACTGCATCTATGACTAAAAGTCCACCTTCAGGTTATCATCTGAAACCCCTCCAGTATTAAGTTGCAAGCAACAGACAACTGCTTTAAGCAAAGTGTGTAAGGTAAACAGTCCACATGTTCCATGAACAAGATACCGTTGTTTTCTTCCTTATAGCAACATCACATCTACAACCGAAGAGATTATTGTCACTTCCCTTGGAAACTAGAGGCATGAACCCACTATCGAGCATAAATACTCCCTCTTGGAGTCACTGGCAACTACTTGGCCAAGATAGCTACTAACAACGGAGAGCATGCAAGATCACAAACAACACAGACATGATAGAATCATAAAGACAAAACTATTAATCAAACCAACATAATAATCTCAATATCCATCGTATCCCCGCAAACACAACATGCATGATTACAAATAGATTAGATCTTGATCATGAACGGAGCTCACAAGATCTATACATGAAAGCACAAAGGAGGAGATATAACCATCTAGCTACTACATGGACCCATAGTCCAAGGTGGAACTACTCACGCATCATACCGGAGAGAAGGCCTCCGGGATGATCTCCCCTCCGGCAGGGTGCCGGGAAGAACTTCAGATCCCCCCCCCCCGATCTAGGGACGATGGTGGCGGCGGCTACAAACGGTTTCGTGGAGATTTGATCGGGTGCTTAGGGTTTCTGCATCGGGCGCTTCTTATAGGCGAAGGGGGAGGCCGAGGAAGCGGCTAGGGGGGTCAAACCCTACCCAGGTGCGGGGCAGGGCCCACCCGCTCCTAGGGGGTTTGGCCGCCCTGGCTTGCGTCTTCGTCTCCCCTCTGGACTTCTTGTTCCCCAAGGGAAGTAATTGACTTTGATGTTTGTCCCGTCCAATTCCGAGAATATTTCTTACTAACTTTTCTGAAACCAAAAACAGCAGAAAACAGACAACTAGCACTATGGCAACTTGTTAATAGGTTAGTACCAGAAAACATGTAAAAATCACCTCAGAGTGTAGACAAGCAAAGCAAAGTAGATATTAAACAAGCATGGAGTATCAAAAATTATAGATACGTTCTGATGTATTAGGGGACCTCACGCTGGAACTGGGTTGTCAAGAGCCTGACGATGGAGAACACACTTGTACATTCTGTACATCAGCTAGCCGGCCCTCCAACACGTTTAGCACGCTAGAACATGTAGTTTGAATGGAGCCTCCGGCCTCTCGTGTTGCAGGGGATGAGGATTACCCTTCCAGTTGATCTCCAGGCAGATGCGATGTCACCTCCGGTGGCCTGGGTCCATGTTGGAGGAGGAGGAAGAACGGATGGTGGCGGAGGCAACCGGCGGCAACGGATCTAACAGGGCTGCAACCGTGATTTCTAGGCTAACAGGTAATTATGGATCGAAGGGTAGAGGTCGACTACCGAAGCACGTCGAGGTAGACTACCGGCGCCCTCTAGTCGCCCTGCCTGGCAGTTTTCGTCCGTGCATCTCGCCGCCGCCGGCGAGAGGAGGGTGCCAGGGATGGAGACGAGAGCATGAGGGAGATGCGGGGGAGGGCTAGCAGCAACCAGAGGGAGAAGGATAAAGGGGCGGAGCTATACCAGGGGGATCTTGGCGCAGCGAGAGGAGGGATGCAGCTCCGGTGGCCGGAGATCGATGGGGAGATGTCGTCAGGTGCCCCCCATCCTGCTCGAGCCCGTGAGCTCCCACCGACATTCACCTTCCCTAGACAAGCACCGCCGCCCTCCTCCAGCTCGTGAGCCGCCGTCGTTCAGCCTCCTTCGCGACGCCACACCCTACCCGCCGCCGCCTCCTCTGCTCTGGTCGCGAGCTCAGATCGACCCAGTTTCAACAAGCGTTATGTTTTGAGCGGTGGCAAAACGTGTAATACTTCTTAACTTATAGGGGTAAAACAGTCCAACGACAAATTGGAACCAAAAAAGTGGCAGACAAACCTACCTCTATGTAAATTAGTAGATAGATAAACCATAAAAGCATCTAAATATATGCTTTTTATCTGGTCTTTGGCTTATAATTATTATATTATTACTATGTTTAGTTAAAAGCTAAAAGTTAAAGTTAAAATCTATTTTGATGCTTTTATGGCTTATAAGTCAAATTTTAAAAGTTAGATTTCAGCCCAACCAAACAGGCGCATAGTCCTTCTTTCGGTTGTAACCTTTGCGATAAGAAAATTAACGTCAATGAATAGGGAATTAACTAGGGTATCAACTCTATCAAATGAGATCCCATCTAAATCCCACCTTTAAAAAATCTAGTTCAAATTTTAAGCAAAAATTCACACTAGATTTTAGCAATTAAACTAGAAGTGAGGGATTTTGGTGGGATCCCACTTGACACCCTAGAATTAACGTGGACAGGCTCGTTCAATTTTTTTTCTAGATAGATGAGCTAAAGTATAATAGGGGCAAAGTCCCATTATTAGTCTAAAAGTATAAACCGAGTAAATTGAATATCCTATATAACTAAGTAGTTCAGCCCCATTAAGACTGGCTATAGTGGGAGTTTCATAGATGGTATCATGTATAAATGCATGAAAAAGCTGATGTGACATAATTTAATAAAGAGTGAGGTATAGTGGTACCATATCATAGCATATAAAACTAGAAATTTTAATAACAAATACAATCGTATACTCCCTCCGTTCCGGAAAATAGGTATTTTAGAGATATTCCATAAAATTAGGCTGATTTATGCATTTATTGTCCCGATTTACTCTCCCTATAATTACTTCAAAGGATCCATTTTTTTCCTCCCGTTGGGTTTCCATGCATGCATGTTGTGCGAAGACGGTAAAGTTTTTCTTTGGTTTTCGTGCATGCGGTGTAAAAAGGTGTGAATTTGTTGCATGGACAACTAGGATATTAATTATGCGCATCTATCAACGCTATATTTTTATGTTTCTCTCTTTTTTATAGCTAATGGATAGCCACCTATGTAACAGTGTTTTTCTAACTTGGCTCTAATCGAAATGGAGGGAGTACACATGTTTCCATTAAGATTTTATAAATAATTAAATACAATAAGGATATGATATTTTTAGATGATAAACATGCATTATAGAGATAGTATCATGCATTTAAATACATAACTGAAAGGTAGTACAGATCCTAGCAAAATTCAAAATTGATCACCTCTCTAATGCCTGTCGGATCTGGCCTCCAGCGAATCTCGCATGTCACTTAGTTTTCTGGTCGTCTAAATAGGTAGCCTACCGTAAAAACCCTAGCTACAATCCTCCACTCCTTCAATCCCCGCGCGGCTGGTTCACCTCCTTCCCTTCGTCCCTCCTTCCCTTCGAGCCGCCACCAGAGCACCTGCTTGTGCACTGATTTGTGGTCACCTCAGTTTTTTGGCCATGCCATCCATGTTGTTTTTTCATGTTCCTTTCTATAATACCTCGGACACTACTCTCTAAGCAACAACCCAGTATAAATCAAAAGTGGATAGGACGTACTACAGTGGGGGTTGTAAGACTACTCACATGCAGGCCGAGAGGGGGAATGGCAGGGCACGGTACCGGCCGACCATCCCGCCCACTTTTATAAACATAGTACCAGCTACGAGCGGCGTAGTCGACAGATATGCGAACAAAACATACACAAGTGTGTATGTCAGCGACATACAATAGTACATCAGAGACAGACCATCTAAAAGAAATAGAAATTTTCAACACCATACGGCAAGATCCAAATATCTTAGATAGAGATAATAGTTTAGGATACATCCTCACACATCACACATCAGAGTATCAAGCGGAAAACAAGATCTAAGTACAGATAAGAGGTAAATTGGCATAAGATGTCCTAAAAATAAGCACATCCCGCCCACAGATATCCATCCTCGGAATCTCTACACCTAACGGTCGCTACCACCAACACCGGTCTCCTCGACCCAGTAACCTTCTTACGGATATACCGATCCATCTGAACAATATTTATCATGTGAGACCCTAAGGACTTAGCAAGTATTTATGCAGCTAAAGGGAACAACCCGAGGGTGACGCAATTGCAGCAAAAATAATGCATATCTGTTCTATAGAGACACGCTACAACATCCGCCTAACCAATCATAGACGAACGCTCTTTAATTAAACAACAGTTAATTACCCAATATATTGTAGCACCCCGGGTAAATCCACAACTAGAAAATTGTGTGTTAAATAATACTTGTGCATCATCATGACATCAACATGCATCTGATTGACTAAAACTATTTTGCTAAAAGACCTACTTTGTTTTCTATATTAGTATCCTCCTCCCTTTATTCAAACCAAAACCATCGGTCCAGCCGGATCTTTTATTTATCTAAAACTATTTACAAAAATTTATTTTAAAACAAAAGAAATAGCAAAACTATATTTTTTTGGGGGGAGGCAGTCCAGCCGGCCGGCCCAAAAGCCCAACCGGCCAGACCACCTACTACCCGAAACAAACCCTAGACTAACCCTAACCCTAATCTATCCCCATCCCAGTAAACCCTAGCATATTCCCTCCCCTCCAACCCTTTGCCGCCGCCACCCACCTTGGCCACACAGCGACACCACCCATCCCTACACCACCCGCACGCCACACACCAACGCACACGACCCAGACCGCCCACCCCCGCGTACACTCGCTGCAAGCTGGCCCCACCCACCTCGAAGAGTTTCCTCTCGTGATCCCCACCCCTCCTGCCCCGTGTCTCTCTCTCCCTCCCGCAATCCCCGCAGCCGCCTCCTCTGGCTCGCGTGATTCCCGCAGCACGCCTCCTCCCCGACGCGATGAGCTTGTAATTATTTTTCTTTTGGTATTTAGTCTTGCTCATGGGAGTTAGGGTGGGTCCAATTCTACAAATCCTTTTGCTTGGCCTTATTCCACTTTTGGAAATGCATAAGAATAATGCCAGGTTAATAATATTGTTTTCACAAGAATTTAATCCTGACAATTATCATTTTTGCATGGGCCATGCAAGAGTATTCCTCACCTTTAACCATTTGTTTTTCTTGGGTTTAGTGATCCATTCTTTGTGGGATCATCTGCATATCTCTCCACCATCTCCATAATCTCATCTACACATTTGTTCCTTTCCTTTCCTTATGCAAATGAGGCCTCTTCCCTTAATTCTTTTCCTTCTCCTTTCCTTGATTACTTTTCACCTCATCTTAACCTAGATCCAAGCCCTCCCCTCACTCCATAGCTATCTCTGTTCTATATCAAAATTTTGCAAAAAGCTTCCAAAAAGAGGTATTTCTTAGGTTTGTTTAAACCTGCAACAAAACAAAACAAATCAAAACAGTTTTTGTTAAAATAAAAAGAGTTAAGAGAGGAAAACCTTACCTGCAGCCCAGTAGCAGTACCAGAGCAGCAACCCACCAACGTAGCCTTCCCCTGTCGCGGCCCATCTCCCGGCCCACTTCCCCAGCCGGCCTTTCCCTAGCCCGTACCCCTTCACGCCGTCCTGTTCACCGTCGCTGTCCATCGCCTTCCCCCTCTCTGCAGCAGACAACGGAGGAGGCAGGTGACCGTCTCCCCCGTCAGCCTCGTCACCACCCGAACCCTCATCCCCTTCTTATCCTCATGCCCTGGAGCCTCTATCCCAGAACCCTAGCTTCCTCCTCTCCCACGCCGCCATCCCCATCCCTCTACCTCTGCTCCCATCTGTCTTCCCCTTGCCCGAGAGCATCGTCGAGGAGAGCGTCATCGCATCGTCTCCATGATCTTCTTCTAGAGCCGGTGAGCGCAGGAGGCCGGTCTACGTCGTCCACCGCGTCAAGCTGCAGGGCCAGGAGAAGCTAGGCGCATCTGTACGCTGTCCCCTTCATCGTCTCGGGCGAACCTGAGTGCCTTTTCGTCCTCACCGTGCCGGCCTCTCCGACCACCCCCGAGCCCGCCGAGGTCACCTCCGGCCTCGTGGTAAGCCCCCCTCTCCATTCCCCTCCTTCCAGCATCCATCTCGACGTCCTGTAGCTCGCCACCATCACCTGAATTCGTCCCTGCCACACTTCACACGCGAAGACAGTACAACCGCAACAGCAGTGTTGCAGTCCCTTATTCACCTGTCTCTCTCAGCCGCCTCTGTTCTCCTTGTTTCCGACCAGCACAGTACTCCTCCGGCGATGACCCCTTGATGAAAGTTGTAGCCCTATCATCCCTCTTCATCTTTCATTTTTGCATCTTGGCGAAATTCGTAGTATGTTGCTCGCCATCGTCTCCCGAAGACAGGGTTCAGCTGGCTGTTTTCGCGTTTTGAAATACAGTTTCGTCAGTTAGCTAGCTCAACCTCCGGAAGGTTTTATAAAAAGGGCCCTGGACTTTTCGAACTCTCAACCCGCAGCCCATCCAGCCTAGTCTTTTTATAAAATAATACCCCAAGTTCTTGGAGCTCAACCCGCGGTCCTCAACCCCACCAGTCCTATGCCCAGTCAGCGTCAGGCCCACTCGCCAGTGACTGTGGCTAGGTCTGGTCTGGGTGAAAAAGGATTTCTGTTTTTCTGTTTCGAATTAAATCTTTTCAAAATTGTTTTAAATTCAAATTCAAATCAGTATTTAAATAACTTTTAAAATATGAATTCAAATAATACAAATAATATATGTTTTCAAATCAGAAAAATGTGAGGATTTCAAATATGCTATCCAAAATATGTTTTGAACATTTAAATTTTCCAGTTCATTTAAATTACAATAAAATGCCCTTTTCTTAATAAATTAATAACTTTTGATTTACAACTCCAAATTTGACAAATGATATGTCTAGAATGATCAGCTTGACGAGACCTTTCTGTTTATGCAGTCCATGTTATATTTTGCAGCATGCATCATATAAATATAATGCAAACAGCAACTATTATGAGGATAAAATGTGGCCAAAACTCAATAAAATGATTTATTCTTGTATTCCACACCTCACCCATGCCATGCTACTTTAATGCCATGCAAATTGTGCATCATTCATCATGGCATGAGTGTTTGCTTGTCGCATTTTATTCATATGCTTGTGCACTATATTTATGTTGGCCCTTGTTTGTTTGGTTCTTCTTCGAATAGACGCTGAGCAGGGGATATATCAAGAAACCCAGGAGCACTACCCAGATCCGTCTCTCGCTTCAACTGAGCTGCCAGGCAAGCACTACCACATGCTTGCATACATTTAGTACCTATTGCCTCTATCTTATTCTTGCATCATTGAGTCGCGATTGCATTAAACTGAATCCCAAGTATTGCATAGCCTTTACTTTTAACCCCACCGAAGCTTGTTCCTCCACCCCATGAGCCATTACTACAGGAGTTGTTTGAGCCATGCGAGTCGTAGAACAGCATGTGTAGGGTATGTGAGAGTCTGATGGATACCGAGGTACCTAAACAACTTAACCTGAGTAGTAATGGGATAACTAATGAAAGTGGCACCGGTGAGCAATATCTGCTATTTGGTTTTTCCTGCTCACTTGTGTCCCGTAGGACCCCAAGTACTTGATTCCTGTTCCTTGAATATTCGTGCTATCCACATCCGGGAGGCTTATGGGACCCCCCTGAGCCAGAGCTTGATTCATTCTTATTTCTTGGGGCCACAAACTAGTTTGAGGTTTTATTTACTATCCTGTACTTATGCCATGCTTTACTGCTTTACTTACGATTGTGCGAGGAGCACCTGTACTGTTTAGGTAAGCGGAGTGTTTTCGCGGTATCGACAAGCCCAGTTTTGGGTTCCCAGTCGTTTACAGCCATTGACGCAAACCTTGAGTCCGTCTCGGAGTCAGCTAACTTCGTTGCGGGTGTACTCAATGGGGTGCCCCCCTGGAATATTTCTGAATCTTGTGATTGCTTTGTCGTGAAGGCCTCGTTGGGTTTTGATTTGGTTTTTCCGAGGTTGATCGAGTGTGTGTTGCTATTTGTGCACCCCTGCAGGGTAAAACTTTCTGAAAGCCGTGTCCGCGGTTATGGACGACTTGGAGCACAGTTTCTCGATCATAGACAAGCATAACTAAAGTACCGCTTTTAATTTGACTAAGTAACTGACTAGTAAATAGTGCAACACTCATGGAATGGATAATAAAACTGCCAACGGATGGGGGGGTTGTTCGTCCGCTTCCTCGTTGGTAAGCGAGGAGGAGGATGGATCTGTTGATATTACTGTTATAACTGTTGTCATTAATTCACGGACATCCGTCTATCTTTGGTTAGGCGGATGGTTAGCGAGTATCTATAGAATTGCTAGGTATTATCTTTTGCTGCAATTGCGTCACCCCTGGTTGTGTCCCCTTTAGAGGCATAAAGACTTGCTGAGTACCCCTAGGGTCTCACACGATAAATTGTTTGATTCAGACGGACAGGTACACTCACAAGAGGGATACTGGGTGGAGGAGACGGACGATGTGGGCAACGATCATTCGGTGTAGAGATTCTGGGAACGGGGATCCGTGAGATCTGTGGGCGGGATGTGTTTATTTATGGGGCATCTTATGCCGATTTGATTCTTATCCGTACTCGGATCTTGTTTGCCGCTTCCGCCTGATACTCTGATGTTTGATGTATAAGGAGATATCCTAAACTATTATAGCTATCTAGAACATTTGAATCTTGCCGTATGGCGTTGCTCTATTTCCTTTCTTTTAGATGGAATGGCTCTGATGTACTGTTGTATGGTGGCTTGCATACATACTCATTTGTGTATGTAGTTGATCCCTTCGCCTGCCGATTACGCCGCCCGTTCTTGTCCCGATGTTTGGAAATGGTTGGGACGGCCGAAAGGTCTACCTGTGAGTGGCATTTGGGCCCCACCGTACTATTTCAACCATTTCCGCTCATCCAGGCTTGTAACTAGGAGCGTAATTCACCGAGGTAGTTACAATTGGTATCAGAGCCATCCCGACCTTCAGGGTCTCAGCCAAATGGTCGTTGTCAGTCTAGCAAATATTTTTGGTAGCTATGTATACTAGGGAAAAACAAAACGCGAGAGTAGGACTGCTTCCACTTTTCTTCTTAACCACCCACCCACCCTTTTCTGGTAAGGAAGTGTAACGTTTTCAATCCTCTTCTTAAAAGTTCAAACTAGGATTCACGTGTTCTGGGTTTCCGTAGTACCATAGAAAGTGTGTGTGTGTGTGAGTAATTCCTTGTCTATCTGTTGCATCCAACTTGTTATCCTTATCTGCCTTTGGTTATCAACTGTTGGTACATTCCATATGGACAGGCTTTTGAAAACCGGTGCGATCTATCTGACTCCTTGTTAACCGGTGCCATCTTCTTAAGGGTGTCCTTCCTTCTAGCAACTCCACATTCTGTGAAACCATCAGGTAGCGATTAGCATCTATTGGTATATCTCTACCTGATAAGTGTTTTTGCGCATCTATTGGTATTTTAATGCCGAAAAATGCGGAAAAATTTTCTTTGATACATCTGTGTTTCCACACTCCTTTCCAGTCGTGTGTGAAACATTATCTATCGCCCTTTTATCAGCATGTCCATGCTAACTCATTCTTTTGTCACCGGCGCTTAATCCTAGAGTTTCATTTCATCTCCAATTCTCTTGGGCTAATTACATAACATGTGTCGATCCGATGCTGGTGATTGTAATTTGGTTCTCGGCAGAGATAAGTGTCATATCGGTCTGGATGATGGAGTGGGATATGGAAAATGCAATCACCACTATCCTCCAATGGTGACGGTTATCTCCTGTGATTTTGAGTACACCGTGATCATATCCATGCATATTCAAGCATCTTTGGCAATCCGGAGTTTCTCAAAGTACTATGGCGGTCTATCATCTGTCCATCATGCTGCACATCCTTTCGAACCCCATATCTGCACAATTCTCCTGGATACGAGGGAATTGCATCTTTTCGTCTCTGATAGCTTTGCTTAAGGTATGAGCTATCATCGGTTCTTATCCAAGATCTCTTTATCTTTGTAACCGGTGATCCGATCGACAATGTGAACCAGGTGACATCTCTTTTTCTTCCGAAGGACCAGTTAACCTATTCTTCCAGTGCATCTTCTTCAACACGAACCCGTGCTCTTAATATTGATCTTTCTAAGAGCGTTGAGCTCAGAAAGTGTTTCGAGCATTGTTCGTTCTTCCGCCTCTTGAACTTGGTATTCTGGGAATATCTTGTTAATCCATGGTGGTATATGTTGATAATATGCTGCCTATTCGATATCTATGGAAGAACATGGAAGATCATCGGTGTCTCTTTCTCTCGAGCTTCATGAGCACTGCCTGTGTGCAAAGTCTCAAAGTGAGAATTCTGACTTTTTGAAGTCACATATCTCGACCACGTCCTTCTGCTAAATACATTACTTCAACTCTGGAATCAGCAAGTCCATTGTTAATTCCATCCTCCATCTTCAACCAATCCGGAGTTGTTCCTTGTTGGCAAGTTATCATCGTCGTTCCGCTGAAGATTTCCTCAAGGCTGCTAAATCTCTCTCAATCATTTCAAGAAGAACATGGAGTTCTTTCACCTCAATCTCGTTAAGTAACCTCGTGAAACCCTCTCGCTCTATCGTCTATGCTCAATCCACCGGAGGCCATGAAGATTTTTCAGATCTTTTGTAATCCTTAGGTGCAAGTGATGCTATCTTTTTATATATCTGGGGAATCTTGCAGTTGTCTCCGTGATCTTCCTTCATATCTTTCCGGTGGCTGGTTACTTATGATATGACGACAACATCATCACCCTTATCTACCATGAATCCGGCGAATCGTTTGCATCTATCCTTGTTTTCTAACGGAGTTCTAGGAGTTTTTGTCAATACCTTCAGTCTGTTTCGGTAGTTGGGTTGCATGATTTTCTTATTCATGTGCGGAGTAATGCTTTGAGTGCGGGATGGAGTAGCTACCATACCACTACTCTTATCATTCGCTCTTGCACATTGAATTGGTGAATTTATGTGATTTCACTCATTCCACGGAAGTTAGAAGTGGCCTTTATCCCTTGATATTTTTACTTTCGTCCTTGTTTTTCCGGAGTGCTCTTTTGAAGAAAGTAATCAGTAATCTCTTGTTGGTGATCTCACCCTTTCTACACGGAGCAAAATCCTCAATTATCTAGTGGAAACAAATGCAAACCTTTTTCTATCCTCGTCTTTCTACCGATGCTCGATATCCCCAAACAAGATGAAAGGAAACTATCTCTCTCTTTGTTTCATCAATTCTTTTTTTGTGGTAAAGCCAATTATGGTTGATTCCATCAGCCGCAAATCTATTGCGTTAGCCTCAAGGCTAAAGAAAGCAATAAGTATCTCTACAATAAACTCCAGATCCTCCATATTCTTTGCTTCTCGGGATTCCACCATGATCTGGCTTCACATCCATCTCTGGAAGTTATATCTGCGCACCTAAATTGCGTGATCCTTGATTCTTACCGGCGCAACAAGAATCTAATCCGACGATGTCTAACTAAATCTTTCTGTTGTTATCAAGGGACCCTATTGTTTGAAGGCAATATTGTTTCCGAATTTCATTCCTCAAATTCGAGAGAAGATACGATGCTATTGTAATAGTGGTTCAAAACCTCTCCAACCTAGCTCTTTTCTTCCGACGAGATGAAGATTCATCCTCTCTAGTATCGGTAAATCTTTAATCTTAATGGTGTGTCTTTCTTTATCCATGATGCATCATCTTGTCCTTTCTTTCACAAGTGGTTCTATTCTTTTATCATGTTTCTTGAGAAAACCGGAGCTATGCCCATCCTATCCTTCTTGTCTCACGACAATCCTCCAACTCTTCTAACCCGTTGTTTCTCAAGCAAAACGCAAGACTCGCAAAAGTTCTAGCAAGTTCTGCAAGGTGTAGTGGTCGCACCATTCCGTTGTTCATCAACTTGGGAACGTAAGGGTCACCTTCGTTCGGACACCCGCCTCTCCTCGTGTTGTTTTCTTTTTCCTAGGAATCTCGGGGCGAGATTCTTGTTTAGTGGGGGAGAGTTGTAGCATCCCATTTGTCTAACAAATTGTAATGCTACTTGGTCTAGTAATATAATGGCTACTTCCTAGACATATTGTTGCATCATCATTATATCATGCTCATGTCATCATGCCACCTTGCATTTGAGCATCATATAAAACCCCCTTTTTGATTTGGTTCTTCTCTCATATGCATTGTAAATTGTATTTGCCTCTTGATATTGTATTTGGTTCTTGATATATTGTTTAAATGCCCAAGTTGAGTTGGGGGCATATCTTTTATTCAACTCCACTACCCTTTCTTTCACCACCTTACAATTCCACCATCCCATTATCCATGAGCTTGTAATTATTTTTCTTTTGGTATTTAGTCTTGCTCATGGGAGTTAGGGTGGGTCCAATTCTACAAATCCTTTTGCTTGGCCTTATTCCACTTTTGGAAATGCATAAGAATAATGCCAGGTTAATAATATTGTTTTCACAAGAATTTAATCCTGACAATTATCATTTTTGCATGGGCCATGCAAGAGTATTCCTCACCTTTAACCATTTGTTTTTCTTGGGTTTAGTGATCCATTCTTTGTGGGATCATCTGCATATCTCTCCACCATCTCCATAATCTCATCTACACATTTGTTCCTTTCCTTTCCTTATGCAAATGAGGCCTCTTCCCTTAATTCTTTTCCTTCTCCTTTCCTTGATTACTTTTCACCTCATCTTAACCTAGATCCAAGCCCTCCCCTCACTCCATAGCTATCTCTGTTCTATATCAAAATTTTGCAAAAAGCTTCCAAAAAGAGGTATTTCTTAGGTTTGTTTAAACCTGCAACAAAACAAAACAAATCAAAACAGTTTTTGTTAAAATAAAAAGAGTTAAGAGAGGAAAACCTTACCTGCAGCCCAGTAGCAGTACCAGAGCAGCAACCCACCGACGTAGCCTTCCCCTGTCGCGGCCCATCTCCCGGCCCACTTCCCCAGCCGGCCTTTCCCTAGCCCGTACCCCTTCACGCCGTCCTGTTCACCGTCGCTGTCCATCGCCTTCCCCCTCTCTGCAGCAGACAACGGAGGAGGCAGGTGACCGTCTCCCCCGTCAGCCTCGTCACCACCCGAACCCTCATCCCCTTCTTATCCTCATGCCCTGGAGCCTCTATCCCAGAACCCTAGCTTCCTCCTCTCCCACGCCGCCATCCCCATCCCTCTACCTCTGCTCCCATCTGTCTTCCCCTTGCCCGAGAGCATCGTCGAGGAGAGCGTCATCGCATCGTCTCCATGATCTTCTTCTAGAGCCGGTGAGCGCAGGAGGCCGGTCTACGTCGTCCACCGCGTCAAGCTGCAGGGCCAGGAGAAGCTAGGCGCATCTGTACGCTGTCCCCTTCATCGTCTCGGGCGAACCTGAGTGCCTTTTCGTCCTCACCGTGCCGGCCTCTCCGACCACCCCCGAGCCCGCCGAGGTCACCTCCGGCCTCGTGGTAAGCCCCCCTCTCCATTCCCCTCCTTCCAGCATCCATCTCGACGTCCTGTAGCTCGCCACCATCACCTGAATTCGTCCCTGCCACACTTCACACGCGAAGACAGTACAACCGCAACAGCAGTGTTGCAGTCCCTTATTCACCTGTCTCTCTCAGCCGCCTCTGTTCTCCTTGTTTCCAACCAGCACAGTACTCCTCCGGCGATGACCCCTTGATGAAAGTTGTAGCCCTATCATCCCTCTTCATCTTTCATTTTTGCATCTTGGCGAAATTCGTAGTATGTTGCTCGCCATCGTCTCCCGAAGACAGGGTTCAGCTGGCTGTTTTCGCGTTTTGAAATACAGTTTCGTCAGTTAGCTAGCTCAACCTCCGGAAGGTTTTATAAAAAGGGCCCTGGACTTTTCGAACTCTCAACCCGCAGCCCATCCAGCCTAGTCTTTTTATAAAATAATACCCCAAGTTCTTGGAGCTCAACCCGCGGTCCTCAACCCCACCAGTCCTATGCCCAGTCAGCGTCAGGCCCACTCGCCAGTGACTGTGGCTAGGTCTGGTCTGGGTGAAAAAGGATTTCTGTTTTTCTGTTTCGAATTAAATCTTTTCAAAATTGTTTTAAATTCAAATTCAAATCAGTATTTAAATAACTTTTAAAATATGAATTCAAATAATACAAATAATATATGTTTTCAAATCAGAAAAATGTGAGGATTTCAAATATGCTATCCAAAATATGTTTTGAAAATTTAAATTTTCCAGTTCATTTAAATTACAATAAAATGCCCTTTTCTTAATAAATTAATAACTTTTGATTTACAACTCCAAATTTGACAAATGATATGTCTAGAATGATCAGCTTGACGAGACCTTTCTGTTTATGCAGTCCATGTTATATTTTGCAGCATGCATCATATAAATATAATGCAAACAGCAACTATTATGAGGATAAAATGTGGCCAAAACTCAATAAAATGATTTATTCTTGTATTCCACACCTCACCCATGCCATGCTACTTTAATGCCATGCAAATTGTGCATCATTCATCATGGCATGAGTGTTTGCTTGTCGCATTTTATTCATATGCTTGTGTACTATATTTATGTTGGCCCTTGTTTGTTTGGTTCTTCTTCGAATAGACGCTGAGCAGGGGATATATCAAGAAACCCAGGAGCACTACCCAGATCCGTCTCTCGCTTCAACTGAGCTGCCAGGCAAGCACTACCACATGCTTGCATACATTTAGTATCTATTGCCTCTATCTTATTCTTGCATCATTGAGTCGCGATTGCATTAAACTGAATCCCAAGTATTGCATAGCCTTTACTTTTAACCCCACCGAAGCTTGTTCCTCCACCCCATGAGCCATTACTACAGGAGTTGTTTGAGCCATGCGAGTCGTAGAACAGCATGTGTAGGGTATGTGAGAGTCTGATGGATACCGAGGTACCTAAACAACTTAACCTGAGTAGTAATGGGATAACTAATGAAAGTGGCACCAGTGAGCAATATCTGCTATTTGGTTTTTCCTGCTCACTTGTGTCCCGTAGGACCCCGAGTACTTGATTCCTGTTCCTTGAATATTCGCGCTATCCACATCCGGGAGGCTTATGGGACCCCCCTGAGCCAGAGCTTGATTCATTCTTATTTCTTGGGGCCACAAACTAGTTTGAGGTTTTATTTACTATCCTGTACTTATGCCATGCTTTACTGCTTTACTTACGATTGTGCGAGGAGCACCTGTACTGTTTAGGTAAGCGGAGTGTTTTCGCGGTATCGACAAGCCCAGTTTTGGGTTCCCAGTCGTTTACAGCCATTGACGCAAACCTTGAGTCCGTCTCGGAGTCAGCTAACTTCGTTGCGGGTGTACTCAATGGGGTGCCCCCCTGGAATATTTCTGAATCTTGTGATTGCTTTGTCGTGAAGGCCTCGTTGGGTTTTGATTTGGTTTTTCCGAGGTTGATCGAGTGTGTGTTGCTATTTGTGCACCCCTGCAGGGTAAAACTTTCTGAAAGCCGTGTCCGCGGTTATGGACGACTTGGAGCACAGTTTCTCGATCATAGACAAGCATAACTAAAGTACCGCTTTTAATTTGACTAAGTAACTGACTAGTAAATAGTGCAACACTCATGGAATGGATAATAAAACTGCCAACGGATGGGGGGGTTGTTCGTCCGCTTCCTCGTTGGTAAGCGAGGAGGAGGATGGATCTGTTGATATTACTGTTATAACTGTTGTCATTAATTCACGGACATCCGTCTATCTTTGGTTAGGCGGATGGTTAGCGAGTATCTATAGAATTGCTAGGTATTATCTTTTGCTGCAATTGCGTCACCCCAGGTTGTGTCCCCTTTAGAGGCATAAAGACTTGCTGAGTACCCCTAGGGTCTCACACGATAAATTGTTTGATTCAGACGGACAGGTACACTCACAAGAGGGATACTGGGTGGAGGAGACGGACGATGTGGGCAACGATCATTCGGTGTAGAGATTCCGGGAACGGGGATCCGTGAGATCTGTAGGCGGGATGTGTTTATTTATGGGGCATCTTATGCCGATTTGCTTCTTATCCGTACTCGGATCTTGTTTGCCGCTTCCGCCTGATACTCTGATGTTTGATGTATGAGGAGATATCCTAAACTATTATAGCTATCTAGAACATTTGAATCTTGCCGTATGGCGTTGCTCTATTTCCTTTCTTTTAGATGGAATGGCTCTGATGTACTGTTGTATGGTGGCTTGCATACATACTCATTTGTGTATGTAGTTGATCCCTTCGCCTGCCGATTACGCCGCCCGTTCTTGTCCTGATGTTTGGAAATGGTTGGGACGGCCGAAAGGTCTACCTGTGAGTGGCATTTGGGCCCCATCGTACTATTTCAACCATTTCCGCTCATCCAGGCTTGTAACTAGGAGCGTAATTCACCGAGGTAGTTACACCCGCACTGTCCTCTGCTTGCCTGGCGCACTGGATCTCCTCTCCGACCTCAGTCTCGCGCCCTCACCTCCCCAGTGCGGCTCCTACAGGACCTACCGCTAGCGTCGGTAGGCGCGCCTCCCGCTATCCCTCTGCATTCGGCCGTCGCTGCTGCGAGCACTCCTTGCCGTTCCCCTCCTCATCGATAGCGCCCCATCATCCCAGACACCTTCCTCGTCGTCATGCGTCGCTGGAGCCTCCCAAGGCCACCGCTCTGCCTCTGTCCCGCTGTGGCCGCCCCAATGCGTTTGAGCTGGTTCCTCTGGTTGCAGTTGAACGACCCCGCATGAGGCTCTGGTGGCCTGGTATCCCTTTTCTTCTGCCGAGACGGGATTGCTAGTGATGCACATCTGTGAAGCTTTGGATGTGTAGTAGTAGTGGTGGTGGATGTAGTGGTGTGATGTTGCATCGTTGAAGGCCGTATGAGGATGTATGTGCAGAGTTGGTGGTGAACTATGATGGTGGTGTCAAGGTCTCCTTCCCGGAGGCGTAGAAACAAGATCATCAGCATGGACTTGAAGACCCGGATTCTAAAGCCGTTCCTGGATCCGAAGCCTAGATCCCGCCTTCGAGACCCGAACCCCGTCGCCCCCCCCCCAAGATCGTCGATCCAATGTGTGACCGCTTCTTCCAAGACCCCTATTTTATCAATGATATATCCTTGTTGCATATTAAATTGTCCATATTGCACTCATATCATGTGGTTTGGGGGCCTTATGCCGATTCACCTCATAATTAAATATGGAGGCCATATGCGGACGAATCTAGTCTAATATTGGCCCCATTTAAAGTTGTGTAGCGAACCGGTGCTATATTTTGCCTTGTTAAGATAACATTTAAATTGCGGGGTATCTAAACAACATGAACCTTCCAAGTAATTGTCGGGACCCCGGTTCCGTTTAATATTGCCTAATTGCATCGCATCTTTGCCATGCCATACATCATACATGCATCATGCTCGACCTTTTGCTGTAGTATTAAATGGTGTATCCGGTGTTCCTTCTAGCGCTTTGCTTCTTCACGGATTAGGCCGATGAGTTGATGTGAGAGTCGACCCGATCTTCGGATGAACATTCGACAATGTTTTTAGGCAAGCATTCTCCCCCTTTCTACCTATTTTACATTTCTAGTCTTTATTTCCTCCTGTTGATCTATTGCTATCTGTGTTGCGATGCTCTAGTTTTCGTACCTGTGGTATCCCTTGCAGCCTTATATTGCTTTGGACACATCCTATTACCTGTTGTTTGGTAGATAGTTGGACTTGCGTGTCGTAGTCGCCTGCTCAAGTGCGGTTGCGTGTCATCAAATACCACAGTTGTTGGAGTAATGCCTTATATTTAATGTTGGAGATGATTCTAACTTTAATTACCGTTTAATAACTAAAATTGAAGTATGTAAATAATGCAGAGGCACAGGTGGGCAATAGTTGTTATTTGGTTTTTAACCGTCCACTTGTGTCCCGTAGGACCCCGAGTACTTGATACCTGTTCTTTGAATATTCGCACTATC
Organism: Avena sativa; assembly: GCA_916181665.1. Classification (NCBI taxonomy): domain Eukaryota; kingdom Viridiplantae; phylum Streptophyta; class Magnoliopsida; order Poales; family Poaceae; genus Avena; species Avena sativa. The sequence continues at coordinate 203,502,952 of OV702281.1, read as the reverse complement.
CGCATGTGGGACCATGAATCCCCCTAGCCAGAGCTTGAGTCATATTTATTTCTTGGGGCCACAAAGTAGTTTGGGGCTTTATTACTATCATGTACTTATGCCATGCTTTACTGCTTTCTTTACGATTGCGCGTGGAGCGCCTGTACTGTTTAGTAATTGTGATACGTTTATGCGGTATCGACAAGCCCAGTCACACTTTCGGGTTCCCAGTCGTTTACAGCCGTCGACACAAACCTCTGGGTCTGTCTCGGAGCCGGCCAACTTAGTCGCGGGTAGCTTGGTGGGGTGCCTCCCTGAAATTTATATGAATCTTGCAATTGCTCTGTCGTGATGCCTCGTTGGGTTTTTATTGGTTTTTCTCGAGGTTGATCGTGCGTGTGTTGCTATTTGTGCCCCCCTGCAGGGTAAAACTTTCTGAAAGCCGTGTCCGCGGTTATGGACGACTTGGAGCACAATATCTCGATCATAGACAACTATAACTAAAATAGTGCTATAAATTTGACTTTATAATGACTAGTAATCAGCTTCACTATAATGGAATGGCTAAATAAAAGTGCCAAAAATTGCTGGTTTGGATTGTCACCGGTTACCATTGTATCTGACTAGTAAGTATTGCAACTACAACGGAATGGCTAAATAAAAGTACCAACAACTGCTGGGCTTTGGGATACCTCATGCTATATGTATCTGACTAGTAAGTACTACAACTACAACAGAATGGTTAACTAAAACTACCCACTGCTTATTATATCAGGATGACTCATGCTATCTATATCTGACTAGTAATTTCTGCAACTATAACGGAATGAATAAAACTGCCAACTGTGTGAGTTCCTCGGTGGACTTCCTCGTTTGGTCTCGAGGGGGAAATACCAGGATGGGTATGCTTGGTGATAGTTTTAGGTTGGATCCGAATAGGTCTTTCTTATCCCTATCTGGTAGCCGCCAGTTGTATTGAGTCTCTATAGGTTGTTTAGTGCATGCTGCGCTGCCGCTTCAGTCCACCATACCTATGTAGGCGAGGACCGCCGAATTCTAGTCTCGCCGTGTACTGGCCTCAGTACTGACCGCTCTCTTTTTCCTTCACCCTTTGTCGGCACCCTTTTTGTTAAGCAAGTTTTGAGATCGACGTCGTTAGAAGGGTTACCCTTCCGGCTTGGCCTGGCCAGGGTTATGGACGCCATTGATTATTCTTCAGGGTTATGGACGCCATTGCTTCTTGTCCGTAATCGGACGATGTATCGTTTTCAAGGTGTTTTGGATCTTTATATTGTATATATGTATTCTTGACTCATGGAGTCGTTGTTGTATATATCTGATTTGTGGGATCCATCGTGAACTAGTGTGTAATGATATTACTTCGTTTTCCACCCGCACGCAAGTGCCTGGTGGGCACCTTTGAATCGTTTCTATGCGGGTTTGGCGGGAATCGCTAAGACTTGCATATGGCCGATTCTGAGGGTGTTACATATATATATATATATATCAACATAAATAAACATCGCTCACCCTCCTTTCTGTTCCCGAACGATAAGGCGGAAGAACATCCCATCTTTTGGCAGTTTTAATAATCATTCCATGAATATTGCATTATTACTAGTCAATTTTTTGACATATAGTGATTAAAAGCGGTACTTTAGTTATACTTGTCTATGATTGATAAACTGTACTCCAAGTCATCCATAACCACAGAAATGGCTTTTAGAAAGATTTACCCTACAGGGGTGCACAAATAGCAATACATGCACGATCAACCTCGGAAAAACCAAATAAAAACCCAAGGAGGCATCACGAAAAAGCATTCGCAAGATTCACAGATGATTCAGGGGGCCAACCTGCTAATCTACCCTCTACGAAGTCGGCTGGACTCCACAACGGACCAAGGGTTTATGCCAATGGCTGTAGACAACTGAGAACCTAAAAGTGTGACTGGGCTTGTTGATACCGCGAAAACATTCCACATTCCTAAACAATACAGTAGTAAATGCTCCTCGAGCAACAATAGTAAATAAAGCAGTAAATCATGGCATAAGTACAAGATAATAATAACACCCCAAACTAGTTGTGGCCCCAAGAAAATAAATGTGACTCAAGCTAAGTGTAGGGTTCGCAGCATAGAAAATAAAAAAATTCCTACGATGGGAACTACAAGCACCAAGATCCATCTATCTAGATACAAGCAACAGATGGATATACGTCCATATAATACATACCCTCAAAGACCGAAAAGCTTTTTCGAGTATGAACTCGTTGGAGATGTAGTCGATCGCTTGCCGATATCAAGATCATGACGAAGTCCATCTGGTCCAGCAGGTCCAGCACCATCAAGTCCAGCATCGCAACGCAGCGGTGCATCCGTGATCGCACACATGTTCGGGTATCCCGACAACCTCCGCACCCTCGCTCCAGTGAAGCAGCAGAAGCAACAAATCCTTCCAGAAAAAGCAACCGGGAACATGTATCTCGCTGATCCGAGATCATGGGGAATTTCTAAATGGGAGAGAGATAGATCCTTCGCGAGGAGGTGTGATATGAGAGGAGGAGAGGGGGGCCTTTTATAGGGGGAGGGTCAACAAAGGGACATGGCGCCAAAGCCATGGTGGCTGCCCCCACCTCTTCCACATTCATGTGGGTGGAGCTCCCACTCAAAATGAAAAGCCTCCACTCACATAAACATGCCTCCACTCAAAAATCCACTCACATCCATTAAATTTCCACCAAATTTAATGCAAGCTCTCATTTAAATAAAACTCTTTTATTTATAAATTCAGAAGTTTGTTAATTACACTAATTAACAAACATTCACATAAAACCCCTTGCAACATTTCAATATCACATGCAGAACCAGTTTTAGCAATTTCACCCAAAATAATTCTAGTTTCCATTGAAATAATTCATGCACTTTATTTTTATTTTTCTGGCATATTATTTGCTCCAAATGGTGTCGGTATCCCTTAAGTGTGTCACCATACGGTTCGCAAATAGTGTAGACATGATCGAGACCCCTCTCCGATCAATAATCAGTAGCGGGACCTGGAGATCCGTACTGACTCCCACATATTCAACGATGACTTCTGTGATCGTGTGAACCTTATACGCATGTAACTTAATCCTTTGTCTCGCGATATATTACATGAACGAGATTCGATCATCGGTATCTCCATACCTAGTTTGATCCCGTTTCTGACATGTACTCTTTTCTCGTTCTCGTGATATGACATTCTAGTGATCTCATCACTTGCTTGCAAGCTAATTAATGTGATATCACCGAGAGGGCCCACAGTATATCTATCCGTCATCGGGATGGAAAAATTACACTCTTGATCCATGAGCCTCTACATAACACCTTCGTAGCACTAAACCCACCTTTATAGACACCCTGTTACGGTGTGACGTTTGATGTTATCAAGATACTCTTCCAGTGTTAGTGATTGACATGATATCATGGTCTAAGGACTAGGATTACTTCGTATGATGTTATAGCAATATAAACACAATGACTTTGATCGTAATGCTATACTTCGGATGAATGTTCATCACATCATTCCAACAATGTTGTGACCTCATTATTAATAACATCCAATGTCCATGATTAGAAAACCTTTAATCATCTTGTTAATCAACGGGCTAGTTTATAAGAGAGGCATAACTAGGAACTTTCTATTTGTTTATTAGACACACATGTATTAACATTTCCATATTAATACAATTATAGCATGCAAAATAAACATTATCATAAACAAGGAATAAGATAATAACCACTTTATTATTGCCTCTCGGGCATATTCCCTTCAGTCTCCCACTTGTCTCTAGTTTGAAAACTTTGTGTATTGAACACCTATGACTTTCTGGTGTTGCATATACGCGATTGCTAGTGGTTAAAATAATCTCTGGATCTGACACTTTCAGGTACGTGTATATTTGCATGTCTTTGTGTCTTTACGCATCACTCGTTCTCTAATGAGATGGCATTGTATGAATTTTGTCTTTTGGTGAGACCTTTAGTTCCTTGGGGTTAAAACATGTCGATACTATTATCGTACAATATATCTTTATAGTATTTTCCCATTGTGAATCACACCTTAGTTTTATAACAAACTACTTGACACAAATGTCATCCTTTGTTGCTACTATAGCAGTCATGCACTTAGCCATTTGTTGTAGTATCCGTCATAATGTCTTAACTTTGGAATTCATCCAAATCCATCATGGAATCTCTTTTCATTACATTGTGCCATCCATAGTTTAAATTGAGATAAACTTAATCTTGTGACAAAACTAGTATCGGTGTAACATTTTACGATGAACTATTGTAACTATTTGTCACTTCTACATAAATATATTCTTAGTTCTTCCAAAAGATCATAAGGATATCCTTAGTATCGTCTAATGATCATCTTATGATTCATGCTGATATATGTTCATAACATTTAAAGCATAGGACATATCTGGATGTGTACATTTCACGGTATGATTGATCAAAATATTCTTGTGACTTCACTCACCAAGTGTCAAAACACTTGAATCTTGTTTCACTTATCAAGTGTCAATACACTTGAATCTTGATTCAATTCTTTTCTATGGGATAAGAACCTTTTCTTGTCGTTTCCATATTGAACCCTTCAATATCTCATATATGTACGTTTGACATAACCATATTAGTTTCTCAATCTATCCATATAGATATTGATGCCTAATATTCGGGTTTTGCCTAAGTCTTTCATCGAAATGAAATTCTTACCTTTGTCAATAAAAGATACATCATTTCCAATCAACAATATGTACTCCACATAATGTATTAGAAATGTATATCAGCGACCCCACTAAATTTCTTGCAAATGAAGCATCTTCATCGTCTCCGATAAAATTAAACTCCTTTAGCAGTTTCATCACGGTGAAGATTCCAACTCCGCTATGCTTACTTTAACCATTGAAGTTTGCATGCCATTTTAAGCATCCTTTGAATTAACAAAACCCTTTGGACCGTGTCATGTACATGTCCTAGGTAACCATTCTATTAGAAGAACTTTGTTTTGTTTATTCAACTACCATATACCAAAATTATATGTAGTGGTTGCTACATTAATCCATCCAGACTAAATATCTTTATGAAAGATCAAATATTTTCATAGTCAACTTCTTGAACATTGTGGTAAAAAATTTACCGACATGTCGACTATTTCATAGATGTGAAACATCCATGTCTGTTTCTTTATAGATCCAAAAACGACCGTTAGGTTTTTACAACTTTTCGGAGGGTCTTCCAAGTTCAAAAAACTTGATTTCTCGTGTATGGAACTATCACGGATTTTATTGAAGGGAATATGCTCTAGAGGCAATAATAAAGTGGTTATTATCGTATTCCTTATTTATGATAAATGTTTATTTTGCATGTTATAATTGTATTAATACGGAAATGTTAATACATGTGTGTCTAATAAACAAATAGAAAGTTCCTAGTTATGCCTCTCTTATAAACTAGCCCGTTGATTAACAAGATGATTAAAGGTTTTCTAATCATGGACACTGGATGTTATTAATAATGAGGTCACAACATTGTTGGAATGATGTGATGAACATTCATCCGAAGTATAGCATTACGATCAAAGTCATTGTGTTTATATTGCTATAACATCATATGAAGTAATCCTAGTCCTTAGACCATGATATCATGTCAATCACTAACACTGGAAGAGTATCTTGATAACATCAAACGTCACACCATAACAAGGTGGCTATAAAGGTGGGTTTAGTGCTACGAAGGTGTTATGTAGAGGCTCATGGATCAAGAGTGGAATTTGTCCATCCCGATGACGGATAGATATACACTAGGCCCTCTCGGTGATATCACATTAATTAGCTTGCAAGCAAGTGATGAGATCACTAGAATGTCATATCACGAGAACGAGAAAAGAGTACATGTCAAAAACGGGATCAAACTAGGTATGGAGATACCGATGATCGAATCTCAGTCATGTAATATATCGCGATACAAAGGGATTGAGTTACATGCGTATAAGGTTCACACAATCAGAGAACATCGTTGAATATGTGGGAGTCGGTACGGATCTCCAGGTCCCGCTGCTGATTATTGATCGGAGAGGGGTCTCGATCATGTCTACATTATTCGCGAACTGTTTGGTGACACACTTAAGGGATACCGACACCAATTGGAGCAAATGATATGCCAGATAAAGAAAAAGGAAAGCGCAGGAATTTATTTCACTAGACACCGAAACTGTTTCGGTTGAAATTGCTGAAACTGGTTCTGCATGTGAAATTGAATACTAGCAAGGGGTTTTATGTGAATGTTTGTTAATTAAAGTAATTAACAAAATTCTGAATAAATAAATAAAAGAGTTTTATTTAAATAAGAGCTTGCATTAAATTTGGTGGAAATTTAATGCATGTGAGTGGATTTTTGAGTGGAGGCTCTTTTATGGGAGTGGAGGCTTTTCATTTTGAGTGGGATCTCCACCCACATGAATGTGGAAGAGGTGGGGGCAGCCCACCATGGCTGGGCGCATAGCCCCTTGGGTGCCCCCTCTCCCTATAAAAGGCCCCACTCTCCTCCTCTCAAAGCACACCTCCTCGCGAAGGATCTCTCTCCCCCTTTATAATTCCCCCATGGTCTCGGATCAGCGAGATACATGTTCCCGGTGGCTTTTTCTGGAAGGATTTGTTGCTTCCGCTGCTTCGCTGGAGCGAGGGCTCGGAGGTTGTCGGGGTACCCGGACATGTGTGCAATCACGGATGCACCACTGCTTTGCGGTGTTGGACGTGATGGTGCTGGACCAGCTAGACCAGATGGACTTCATCATGATCTTGAGATCGGCAAGCGTTCGACTACATCATCCACGAGTACAACCTTGTTAGCACTATTCGGTCTTTAAGGGTATGTATTCCATGGATGTATATCCACCTGTTGCTTGTATCTAGTAGATAGATCTTGGTACTTAGTTCCCTTCGTAGGAATTTTTTTGTTTTTCTATGTTGCGAACCCTTTAGTGGTATCAGAGCCAGATCTATGCGTAGATGCTTTGCACGGGTAGTAAACATATGAGTATGTGGGCGATGATGATCATTTTATTGCTTCTTAGTCGTACTTTGGATATTGGTGGCATAGTGGAATGAAGCGGCCCGGACAAACTTTACATGTCCTCGCACATGAGACATGTTCCATGCTTGACATGCAACTAGTTTTTCATAAGTGGCTAGCGGGTGTCTGTCTCTCCTACTATAGACAATATCTAATTTGCAACGAGTTGTCAACAATTTGGTTATCCTCGTTGTGGTTCATGTTCGTAGGTAAGAACGGTTCTATATTCGAAAGCCGTAAGCCACGTAAAACTTGCAATGGATAAATTAAGAGGCGTCTAGTTTAGATTGTTGTTGGGCTAGTGTCATGATATGGTGATGTTGTAAGTAGAAGTATAAGTCGATACTCTTACAACACACATAATGTGTAAGTTCCATAGACCTTAGCCTTACACATAGAGGTATGATAGTGATCATACCATGATGCACATGATGGAGATCAAGTGCAAGAACCATATCATTTCACTTATTCACATGTGATGTTTGATTGCATATTATATTGCTAGTTTAGCGTTTTATTAGCATAATAAGATGATCTCTTATTTAGATATCAAGATAAAAATGTGTTCTCTCTTAAATATGCACCGATTATATTTCGTCGCTCCAAGACATCACGTGATGATCGGGTGTTCTTGGATCCACGATCATATTTCGGGTGTAAGACAGTTACACACGCGAATACTAAGGTTCTTACTTGGCGAGCCTAGCATGTACATACATGGCCTCGGAACACGGACCAAAAGGTTAAGCATGAGTCATATGGAAGATATGATGCCCATTTGATGCTCGCCTTTGAAGCTACACCGACTCATGTGATGATCGGACTTGGTGTAGTGGATTTGGTTCATGTAATCACCAAAAAGAGACGAGGGATGTTGTTTTTGAGTGGGAGTTCATTTCTAATTTGGATTAGTAGAACTCAATTTATCATAAATTAAATCAAAGTGAATTTGCATAATTTGTTGTAGTCATTGGCATTCATTCACCACTTTATGCTTAGTTGTAATTGAGATAATAGAACTATAGAATTCTGGATATATACTTTACGAACTGGTATCGTATTGTGTTGAGTGTCAATCTAAAGTTTAAAGTCCTATTGCAAACTTTCAGCAAACTCTATTTACTCCGTGAAATTTAATAGTTAGTAGTAAATCGAGAGTAACAATTCCAGTGTTAGTATCTTAAGTATCATGTTTGCCTCCATGATTCTTGATTGTTTTTAAATATCAAGGTTATCTAGGAGCTGAAAGAATTGTTTCAGAAACCATCATGTGTGGCAGATATAATGACATCTGAAACAATGTTTTGGTTGCAATATGATAGAGTATAATATATGTTCTCATATTGGATGAGAATTTGCGAAGGTTGGAGATGCTAGACATCCTAAGCATCCAAAAGGGTTTTGGAAAGTAACATTATACTCATGATTCGCCTTTATAAGCTACATTAGCTTGACCATGAAAGTCGTCATGATAAGGATGAATAGAAGATGTATATAAAGTGTTTACTACACTAAAAGATTACTAAAGAATGAATTTTAAAAGAATGTCGATCATTTGATGATGGTGATCTACTTCAAAGTGCAAGTCCAAAGGTATTATTATTTGAATATACATGCTTTGGACTATGTGTCATGTATATGGCGCCACTATTGATGTTGATAAATTCTTTTAAAAAGGAAAAGGAAATGCTGAAAGAAAATCTATAAAATATATTTGGCAGAAAAGAAAAGACTGGAAATATCTAGTTTAGGTATATAGATGATATACATGTTATGGTTGTATTCTTTGCTTGTTAAACAATGTGGTTCTTGGGTATTGGATATTGAATTGGTTGGTATGAAATTTCATACAGAACGATGCAATTCATGCACTACAATGGCCTAAGTAACTAGCAAGAGAATATGTGATGATGATCATCGAAAACAAATAAGCCATTGTTTGTATTTCTCGTTGATATGAAAGCTTGCCTTCAAGATTTGTTTTAATAATAGTTATTTAAATCATGTATTATGAGAACAAAGATTGTTTAAATAATTACTGTATTCCATATAAGATGGATGATTTACAAATCTAGTTAGAGAAATCACATCCATAAAAACTAATGCTAAAATGTCGCAAGACAAATGATTGAAAGATCACTTACGAAGTGACATCACCATTTAAATTATATTGGAAAGAAAACATGAAGAATCTCCATATTCATGGATTTTTGGAGTCTTTGATTTGATCAAGTGATGCTTGTGAGATTTTCCTCGGGATAATTAAAACTTTGTTCAAAGGCCAAAGAAGAACGATCGACTAAATTATTGAAATTTATACATATCGATGTATGTAGTCCATTATGTGTAGTCGTAAGCGATGGATTTCAACTTCATATGCTTTTTCCGGAAATCTGAGTGAATATTCACTTAATGAGAGAGAAATATGAAATATTTGAAAACATTCAAAGACTTTCAAGATGAAGTGGAAAATCATTGTAACAAGAAAATAAATGTTTTATGATTTTATCATAAAGGGATTTATTTGAGTTGCAAGTGTGACAAGAAAATAAATAATTTATGATTTTATCATAAAGGGATTTATTTGAGTTACAAGTTTAGCAAAAACACCTAGATTTGCATCTCCCGAAACACCATATGAATATGTAGTGTTTGAGATTTGTAATGAAACCTTGTTTGACATGGTTGGATCAAAGGTGTTATTTGTAAAACTGCCATTATGTTTTAAAATATTAAAGCTTTAGAGACTACCGCTTTTACACTGAAAAGAGCTCCATCTTGATCCATTGAAATGACACCATGTAAGTTATGGTTTGGAGTAAAACCCAAGTTGTCATTTCTTAAATTTTGGTATGCTAAGCATAAGTAAGATGTTTACAACCAAAGTCAGATGAGCATGTCTTTGTAGGTTATTTCGAATAACCATTGGGTATTCCTCCATAACACCGAGGACAAAAGGGTTTGTCGCTTGATACGTGAAGTTTCTTGAAAAAGGATTTTTTCGCAAAAGTTAAGTGGGAGGACAATAGAACTTTAATAAAGGTTAACGAACCTTAGCTATATGTGCTGAGTTGCGCAGCGCCGGAAAATGTTTCGGAGGCAGCCAAAATGCTCATGGCTCACGTGCCTCAAAGGTTGTGGTCACGGAAGTCTAAGTTCCTATTGAACCAAGTAGGTCGGATAAACAATCAAATGCTAAGATTTGAGAGTAAATCATTGTTGTTTGACAATGATGAACCGACTACATGCAAAGAAGTAATGATGGGCCCTGACTCCTTCAAATGGCTTGAAGCCATAAAATCCGTGATAGTTCCATACACGAGAAATCAAGTTTTGAACTTGGAAGACCCTCCAGAAAGGTGTAAAAACCTATCGGTCGTATTTGGATCTATAAAGAAATAGACATGGATGTTTCACATCTATGAAATAGTCTGACATGTCGGAAAAGTATTCTACGACAATGTTCAAGGAGTTGACTATGACAAGATTTGATCTTTCATAGCGATATTTAGTCTAAACGGATTAAAGTAGCAACCACTACATATAATTTGGTATATGGTAGATGAATAAACAAAGCAAAATTCTTCTAAAAGAATGGTTACCTAGGACGTGTACAAGACACGGTCCAAAGGGTTTTGTTAAATTCAAGGATGCTAAAAGGGCATGCAAACTTCAATGGTTGAAGTAAGCATCGCGGATTTGGAATCTTCACCATGATGAAAAGGAGTTTTCATCTGGAGACGATGAAGATGTTTGCATTTGCAAGAAATTAAGTGGGAGCGCTGAGACATATTTCTAATACATTATGTGGAGGACATATTGTTTATTGGAAATGATGTATCTTTTTATTGACAAAGGTTAAGAATTTCATTTCGATGAAAGACTTAGGCAAAACCTGAATATTTAGCATGAATGTCTACATGGATAGACTGTGACGCTAATACGGTTATGCCAAACGTACATATATGAGATATTGAAGGAGTTTAATATAGAAACGACAAGAAAAGGTTCTTGTCGCATGGAAAAGAATTGAATCAAGATTCAAGTGTATTGACACTTGATAAGTGAAACAAGATTCAAGTGCTTTGACACTTGATGAGTAAAATCACAAGAATGTTTTGATCAATCATATCATGATATGTACACATCCAGATATGTCCTATGCTCTAAGTGTTATGAGCATATACCAGAATGAATCATAAAATGATCATTGGACGACAGTGAGGATATTCTTATAATCTTTTGGAAGAACTAAGAATATATTTGTGTAGAGGTTACAAACAATTACAAATAGTTCATTGTAAAGCGTTAGATTGATACTAGTTTTTTCACAAGATACAAATTAAGTTTATCTTAATTTAAACTATGGGTGGCAGAATATAATGGAAAGGAGATCCCATGATGGATTTGGATGAATTCCAAAGTTAAGACACTGTGACAGATACGACAACAAAAGTCTAATTATATGACTGCTACAGTAGCAACAAAGGAGGACATTTGTGTCAAGTAGTTTGTTATCAAACTAAGGTGTGGTTCGCAATGGGCTAATACTAAAGATATATTGTACGACAATAGTATCGACATGATTTAACCCCAAGGAACTAAAGGTCTCACCAAAAGACCATATTTATACAATGCCATCTCATTGGAGAATGAGTGATGCGTGAAGACGCAAAGACATGCTGTGGCATCCCGCAAAACCACTACTAGAAAATCGCGTTGTTTTTGTGCATTGCATCATCATGACCGCATGCTCATGTCATCTTGCCACATTGCATTTGAGCATCGTCATCATCTTGCATGTGCTTGTATAAAACTATCTTCGGAAAAACCGGTTCCTGTTTTCTAAACGCCCCGTCTTTATTCAAACGCAAACCCGGGTCGCCGGAATATTTTGTTTTGACTAAATCTGTTTTGCAAACGATCCGATTAAATAAATAAAATATTGCATTATTTTTAGTGGGGCAGTCGAACGGGCCGATCGACCCGAACGACCACCCCAGAAATTTAAATCGGTCCGCTCAAAATCCCTAGTCTACCCAACCTAATCTACCCACAACCCCTCCACCTCACCCCAACCTATCCTATGTCGCCACCTCACCTCTCTTCCCCCTCCCCACCACTCATAATCTGCCAACTCAACCCCCCAAACACCCCCCTCTCCTTTTCCCTCTCTCTCTCCTGAATCACCCAACACACCCAGCCCCCTTCCTCCCTCACAGCAAACACACACGCAACCACACCTACCGCCCAGTTCCACCTCCCCCTGGGCCCGTCCCCACTTGGCCCCACCACGACCGACCCACCCCCCCTGTGCAACCGCCCGGCCCTGCGACCTCCCCAACCCGACGCGCTCACCCTCCTCTCCCTGTCGTCTTCCTCCTCCCTCCTCTAGCCCGTCCGCCCCAGGCCCACCTCCCTCCCTGCCCCGCTCGCGTCTTCCCTTCCTCTTCCTGCCGCGGGCCAAGCGCCGCCTTGCCGGTCACCATCCTCGCCGCCGCCAGCAGCCTTCACCCCTCCCGCGACCGCGCGCTCGCCCACCTCCTGCTCCCTCCTCTGGCTCTCCTCTCCGGCTCGCGCCCGGCCGCCCCTCTGCGCGACCCCGCCGGCCTCCTCCGCCGTTCCCCGGACCGCCTCCTCCTCTGGCCGCAGGGTCCCGCCGCCCCAAGCCTCCTCTCCCGCGCCTCCCCGCCTGCCTCTCCCGCGGAGCCCGCCGAGCCGCCGCGCCTGTGTCCGCCCTCGCCCCCTCGCCGAGCTCCGCCTGCGCCGCCCCTCCCCGCCGTTCGCCGACGACCACCGCATCCCAGCAAGCGCCGCCGCGCGGGCCGCCCTCCACCGCTCGCCTCCGTCGACCCGCGGCCACCCGCATCGCTTCCCCTTTGCCGACGCGCCTCCCCGAGAGGACCCCTGCAACGCCGCCAACCGGCTCCCTCCCCTGCAGGCCTCGTCCTCGCGCCTCCTCTCGAGCCCGTCCCCGAGTCGCCCATGCCATGCTCTGGTCTTCTCCATCTCCAAACCCACCAAGAGGTCATGTCGTGCCAGTCCATGTGCTACAGATGCCGTGGTGGTACTGCTTTTGTTTAGTGCTGATACATGCGTGTATGTGCTACAGATGCTCCACGATGACCAACGATCTAATATTCTAACCCCTTAGCTCCGGTGTCATCTCGTGTGGTGATTTGATGTTGTGAATCAAGCCTTCCCAATGAAAGCAAACCTGATCATGTTCTCCTCCAAGAACTCCTTCACGGATCCGATAGCCGAACCCCGAAGACCTTTCCGAAGGCCGATCCGTTGCTACTCCAAGACCATCGATGCTTGGAGATGTACCGAGGATTGCGAGAAGACCCGCAAGATCTACACCAAGTACGTCGAGACCCGAAGCCTGATCCCGAACCCGGCGTCGTATCAAGTTCTCCTTCCCGGATTCAAGGACTCCGACCTGGTGCGACAAGTTTTTCTATCCGAGCATAAGACCGGTCGAAAACGCCAAGATCTTCAATCGGAACGCCAAGTTCGTCACCCTAAAACGCCAAGACCGACTCGGTAGCGTGGGCCCGACAAGACCCTCGCAACGGCAAGACCGACCCCGTGGGACCCGACAAGACCTTCGCGACAACAAGGACGACACCGACCCAAGTCCCGCACCCGGACGCGCCAAGATCTACCCCGATCCGAGACCCTAACCCCGGAGTCCGAGAACGACCCCGTCAAAACCCTGGATCCCGAGACCGGACCCTGGACCCTGTCGAACCCCGAACCCCGGAACCCCAAGATCTGCCGAACCCTAATGTGTGACCCTTATCCGAGAACCCTATTTTATAAATGCCATATTTATAAATTGTTGCATATTGAATTGTTCATGCATGCATCCTTGTCGTGTGGTTTGGGGGCCTTATGCCGATTCACCTTATAATTAAATATGGGGCCCATATGCGGGCAAATCTAGTCTTATATTGGCCTCATTTAAATTTGTGCATCGAACCGTTGTCATATCTTGCCTTGTTAATACAACATTTAATTTGCGGGGTAGTTAAATAACATGAACCACCTAATTAAATAGCGGGACCCCGGTTCCACTTAATATGACCTAATTGCATCGCACCTTTGCCATGTCATACATCATACATGCATCATGCCGATCTTCTGCCGTAATCTTAAATATTGCATCCGGTGTTATCCTAGTGTTTTGCTTCTTCGCGGATAAGGCCGTTGAGTTGATGTGAGCTTCGCCCCGATCTTCGGTTGAACTCTTCGACAATGTTTTCAGGCGAGCATCTCCCCCTTTCTACCTATCTTACTTTTATAGTATTTATTCCCTCCTGTTGATCTATTGCTATCTGTGTTGCGATGCTCTAGATTTCGTACCAGTGATATCCCTTGCAGCCCTATATTGCCTTGGACACACCCTATTACCTGTTGTTTGGTAGATAGTTGGACTTGCGCGTCGTAGTCGCTTGCTCAAGTGCTGTTGCGTGTCGTCAAGTGCCAGAGTTGTTGATGTATTGCCGCATGTTGTTGTTGGAGATGATCATAGTTTTACTTATCGCTCACTTTCATTCCTGTTTAACAACTAAAATTGAAGTAAGCAGAGGCATCGGTGGGTGATAGATAATATTTGGTTTCCGAACGCCCACTTGTGTCCCGTAGGACCCCGAGTACTTGATACCTGTTCCTTGATTTATCGCGCTATCCACATCCGGGAGGTATATGGGACCCCCCTGAGCCAGAGCTTGATTCAGTCTTATTTCTTGGGGCCACAAACTAGTTTGAGGTTTTATTTACGATCCTGTACTTATGCCATGCTACTGCTTTATTTACGATTGTGCGAGGAGCACACTGTACTGTTTAGGAATTGTGACCCGTTTTCGCGGTATCGACAAGCCCAGCCACACTTTCGGGTTCCCAGTCGTTTACAGCCGGCCCCACAAACCTTGAGGCCGTCTCGAAGTCAGCTAACTTCGTTGCGGGTCTACTTTAAGGGGTGGCCCCCTGAAATATTTCTGAATCCTGTGATTGCTTTGTCGTGAAGGCCTCGTTGGGTTTTGATTTGGTTTTTCCGAGGTTGATCGAGTGTGTGTTGCTATTGGTGCACCCCGGCCGGGTAAAACTTTCTGAAAGCCGTGTCCGCGGTTATGGACGACTTGGAGCACAGTATCTCGACCATAGACAAGCATAACTAAAGTTTATTGCTATAAATTTGACTTTATAATGACTAGTAATCAGCTTCACTATAATGGAATGGCTAATTAATACTGTCCACAATTGCTTGTTTGGAGTGTCGCTTGCGACCATTGTACCTGACTAGTAAGTATGACAACTACAACGGAATGGCTAAATAAAAGTGCCAACAACTGCTGGGTTTGGGTTATCTCATGCTAAATGAATCTGACTAGTAAGTGTTGCCACTATCACGGAATGGTTAACTAAAAGTGTCCACTGCTTACTTTATCAGGATGATTATCTAAACCTGACTAGTAAAGTGCCGCAACTATAACTGAATACTTAAAACTGCCAACGGTGTGAGTTCCTCGGTTGACTTCCTCGATTGGTCTCGAGGGGGAAACACCAGGATGGGTTTGTTTGATGGTAGAATCAGGTTGGTTCCGAATAGGTCTTTCTTACCCCCTCTGATAGCCGCCAGTTGTACCGAGTCTCTATAGGTTGTTTAGTGCATGCTGCGCTGCCGCTTCAGTCCACCATACCTATATAGGCGAGGACCGCCGAATTCTAGTCTCGCCGTGTACTGGCCTCAGTACTGACGCTCCTCTTTTCCCTTTGCCCTTTGTCGGCACCCCTTTTGTTTAAGCAGGTTTTGAGATCGACGTCGTTAGCAGGGTTACCTTCCGGCTTGGCCTGGGCAGGGTTATGGACGCCATTGGTTATTCTTCAGGGCTCTTAGCCCCATTTGCATCTTGTCCGTAGTCGGACGCTCTAACATTTTCAAGGTGATTTGAATCTTTGTATATTATATCTGTATTCTTGACTCGTTGAGTCGCTGTTGTATATATCTGTTCTGGGGTCCCATCGAGGACTGTTGTGTAATGTTATTACTTCGTTTTCCACCCGCACGAAAGTGCCTGGTGGGCACCTTTGAATCGTATCTATGCGGGTTTGGCGGGTTTCGCTAAAACTTGCATAGGTCCGATTCTGAGGGTGTTACAGAGTGGTATCAGAGCACAGCAGTTGCGATACCCCACAAGTCCAGCCTGTAGGATAACCTACCTAACGGCCGAAGTAGAGTGTCAAAACTATTTTGCAAAATCGGTTGGATAGTTCTGATTAGGTCTGATTTTACTCCTTACCCCTCTGCTATTCTCCTCTTATCTCGACGTGTGTTGAACCTGCTCTCTTATCTTTTCTTCGAGTCCAGGAATTCTCGTGGTTGGGTTTCCGTCGTACCTTCAGGGTTTCGCTTCCTCCTCTGATAACGGTGTTCTACCATCCGGTGTTCAAGCTGCCTGATGAATCCGTCTGCTATGGTACCATTCTTTGTTCCTTGTTTGTGCTTCCGGTGTTTTCCGACGCGACGACATCATCCACGCCAGATCCGATGCAGAGTCTGCATCACTCCTTTGTTTCCGAACCTCGCTTGTCGAGATCTTCAGTCTAATTCTGAGAATTGGTTGCATGATCCGCCTATTAGTGTGCAGAGTAATGGTTTGGGTGCGCGATGGACTGATCACCATCCGACTACTCTTATCATTCGCTCTTGTACATCGAATCAGTGGATCCAGCGATTTTACTCCGTCCGCGGAAGTTAGAGGTGGCTTTATTTGTGGATACCTCTACCTTCGACCTTTTGTTCCCGGAGTGTTCTCTCGACGATCACGGACAACGACCTCTTGTTAGTGGTGTCGCGAGGATCTACACGAAGCGAGAAGACGCAGATCGCCGACCTTCCTTCGGTACCATGAGGCGGATCTCGAGGGCGAGATCCATCGTTAGTGGTGTCGAATTGTGGCATCCCGCAAAAACCACTACTAGAAAATCGCGTTGTTTTTATGCATTGCATCATCATGACCGCATGCTCATGTCATCTTGCCACATTGCATTTGAGCATCGTCATCATCTTGCATGTGCTTGTATAAAACTATCTTCGGAAAAACCGGTTCCTGTTTTCTAAACGCCCCGTCTTTATTCAAACGCAAACCCGGGTCGCCGGAATATTTTGTTTTGACTAAATCTGTTTTGCAAACGATCCGATTAAATAAATAAAATATTGCATTATTTTTAGTGGGGCAGTCGAACGGGCCGATCGACCCGAACGACCACCCCAGAAATTTAAATCGGTCCGCTCAAAATCCCTAGTCTACCCAACCTAATCTACCCACAACCCCTCCACCTCACCCCAAGCTATCCTATGTCGCCACCTCACCTCTCTTCCCCCTCCCCACCACTCATAATCTGCCAACTCAACCCCCCAAACACCCCCCTATCCTTTTCCCTCTCTCTCTCCTGAATCACCCAACACACCCAGCCCCCTTCCTCCCTCACAGCAAACACACACACAACCACACCCACCGCCCAGTTCCACCTCCCCCTGGGCCCGTCCCCACTTGGCCCCACCACGACCGACCCACCCCCCCTGTGCAACCGCCCGGCCCTGCGACCTCCCCAACCCGACGCGCTCACCCTCCTCTCCCCGTCGTCTTCCTCCTCCCTCCTCTAGCCCGTCCGCCCCAGGCCCACCTCCCTCCCTGCCCCGCTCGCGTCTTCCCTTCCTCTTCCTGCCGCGGGCCAAGCGCCGCCTCGCCGGTCACCATCCTCGCCGCCGCCAGCAGCCTTCACCCCTCCCGCGACCGCGCGCTCGCCCACCTCCTGCTCCCTCCTCTGGCTCTCCTCTCCGGCTCGCGCCCGGCCGCCCCTCTGCGCGACCCCGCCGGCCTCCTCCGCCGTTCCCCGGACCGCCTCCTCCTCTGGCCGCAGGGTCCCGCCGCCCCAAGCCTCCTCTCCCGCGCCTCCCCGCCTGCCTCTCCCGCGGAGCCCGCCGAGCCGCCGCGCCTGCGTCCGCCCTCGCCCCCTCGCCGAGATCCGCCTGCGCCGCCCCTCCCCGCCGTTCGCCGGCGACCACCGCATCCCAGCACGCGCCGCCGCGCGGGCCGCCCTCCACTGCTCGCCTCCGTCGACCCGCGGCCACCCGCATCGCTTCCCCTTTGCCGGCGCGCCTCCCCGAGAGGACCCCTGCAACGCCGCCAACCGGCTCCCTCCCCTGCAGGCCTCGTCCTCGCGCCTCCTCTCGAGCCCGTCCCCGAGTCGCCCATGCCATGCTCTGGTCTTCTCCATCTCCAAACCCACCAAGAGGTCATCTCGTGCCAGTCCATGTGCTACAGATGCCGTGGTGGTACTGCTTTTGTTTAGTGCTGATACATGCGTGTATGTGCTACAGATGCTCCACGATGACCAACGCTCTAATATTCTAACCCCTTAGCTCCAGTGTCATCTCGTGTGGTGATTTGATGTTGTGAATCAAGCCTTCCCGATGAAAGCAAACCTGATCATGTTCTCCTCCAAGAACTCCTTCACGGATCCGATAGCCGAACCCCGAAGACCTTTCCGAAGGCCGATCCGTTGCCGCTCCAAGACCATCGATGCTTGGAGATGTACCGAGGATTGCGAGAAGACCCGCAAGATCTACACCAAGTACGTCGAGACCCGAAGCCTGATCCCGAACCCAGCGTCGTATCAAGTTCTCCTTCCCGGATTCAAGGACTCCGACCTGGTGCGACAAGTTTTTCTATCCGAGCATAAGACCGGTCGAAAATGCCAAGATCTTCAATCGGAACGCCAAGTTCGTCACCCTAAAACGCCAAGACCGACTCAGTAGCGCGGGCCCGACAAGACCCTTGCAACGGCAAGACCGACCCCGTGGGACCCGACAAGACCTTCGCGACAACAAGGACGACACCGACCCAAGTCCCGCACCCGGACGCGCCAAGATCTACCCCGATCCGAGACCCTAACCCCGGAGTCCGAGAACGACCCCGTCAAAACCCTGGACCCCGAGACCGGACCCTGGACCCTGTCGAACCCCGAACCCCGGAACCCCAAGATCTGCCGAACCCTAATGTGTGACCCTTATCCGAGAACCCTATTTTATAAATGCCATATTTATAAATTGTTGCATATTGAATTGTTCATGCATGCATCCTTGTCGTGTGGTTTGGGGGCCTTATGCCGATTCACCTTATAATTAAATATGGGGCCCATATGCGGGCAAATCTAGTCTTATATTGGCCTCATTTAAATTTGTGCATCGAACCGTTGTCATATCTTGCCTTGTTAATACAACATTTAATTTGCGGGGTAGTTAAATAACATGAACCACCTAATTAAATAGCGGGACCCCGGTTCCACTTAATATGACCTAATTGCATTGCACCTTTGCCATGTCATACATCATACATGCATCATGCCGATCTTCTGCCGTAATCTTAAATATTGCATCCGGTGTTATCCTAGTGTTTTGCTTCTTCGCGAATAAGGCCGTTGAGTTGATGTGAGCTTCGCCCCGATCTTCGGTTGAACTCTTCGACAATGTTTTCAGGCGAGCATCTCCCCCTTTCTACCTATCTTACTTTTATAGTATTTATTCCCTCCTGTTGATCTATTGCTATCTGTGTTGCGATGCTCTAGATTTCGTACCAGTGATATCCCTTGCAGCCCTATATTGCCTTGGACACACCCTATTACCTGTTGTTTGGTAGATAGTTGGACTTGCGCGTCGTAGTCGCTTGCTCAAGTGCTGTTGCGTGTCGTCAAGTGCCACAGTTGTTGATGTATTGCCGCATGTTGTTGTTGGAGATGATCATAGTTTTACTTATCGCTCACTTTCATTCCTGTTTAACAACTAAAATTGAAGTAAGCAGAGGCATCGGTGGGTGATAGATAATATTTGGTTTCCGAACGCCCACTTGTGTCCCGTAGGACCCCGAGTACTTGATACCTGTTCCTTGATTTATCGCGCTATCCACATCCGGGAGGTATATGGGACCCCCCTGAGCCAGAGCTTGATTCAGTCTTATTTCTTGGGGCCACAAACTAGTTTGAGGTTTTATTTACGATCCTGTACTTATGCCATGCTACTGCTTTATTTACGATTGTGCGAGGAGCACACTGTACTGTTTAGGAATTGTGACCCGTTTTCGCGGTATCGACAAGCCCAGCCACACTTTCGGGTTCCCAGTCGTTTACAGCCGGCCCCACAAACCTTGAGGCCGTCTCGAAGTCATCTAACTTTGTTGCGGGTCTACTTTAAGGGGTGGCCCCCTGAAATATTTCTGAATCCTGTGATTGCTTTGTCGTGAAGGCCTCGTTGGGTTTTGATTTGGTTTTTCCGAGGTTGATCGAGTGTGTGTTGCTATTGGTGCACCCCGGCCGGGTAAAACTTTCTGAAAGCCGTGTCCGCGGTTATGGACGACTTGGAGCACAGTATCTCGACCATAGACAAGCATAACTAAAGTTTATTGCTATAAATTTGACTTTATAATGACTAGTAATCAGCTTCACTATAATGGAATGGCTAATTAATACTGCCCACAATTGCTTGTTTGGAGTGTCGCTTGCGACCATTGTACCTGACTAGTAAGTATGACAACTACAACGGAATGGCTAAATAAAAGTGCCAACAACTGCTGGGTTTGGGTTATCTCATGCTAAATGAATCTGACTAGTAAGTGTTGCCACTATCACGGAATGGTTAACTAAAAGTGTCCACTGCTTACTTTATCAGGATGATTATCTAAACCTGACTAGTAAAGTGCCGCAACTATAACTGAATAATTAAAACTGCCAACGGTGTGAGTTCCTCGGTTGACTTCCTCGATTGGTCTCGAGGGGGAAACACCAGGATGGGTTTGTTTGATGGTAGAATCAGGTTGGTTCCGAATAGGTCTTTCTTACCCCCTCTGATAGCCGCCAGTTGTACCGAGTCTCTATAGGTTGTTTAGTGCATGCTGCGCTGCCGCTTCAGTCCACCATACCTATGTAGGCGAGGACCGCCGAATTCTAGTCTCGCCGTGTACTGGCCTCAGTACTGACGCTCCTCTTTTCCCTTTGCCCTTTGTCGGCACCCCTTTTGTTTAAGCAGGTTTTGAGATCGACGTCGTTAGCAGGGTTACCTTCCGGCTTGGCCTGGGCAGGGTTATGGACGCCATTGGTTATTCTTCAGGGCTCTTAGCCCCATTTGCATCTTGTCCATAGTCGGACGCTCTAACATTTTCAAGGTGATTTGAATCTTTGTATATTATATCTGTATTCTTGACTCGTTGAGTCGCTGTTGTATATATCTGTTCTGGGGTCCCATCGAGGACTGTTGTGTAATGTTATTACTTCGTTTTCCACCCGCACGAAAGTGCCTGGTGGGCACCTTTGAATCGTATCTATGCGGGTTTGGCGGGTTTCGCTAAAACTTGCATAGGTCCGATTCTGAGGGTGTTACACATGCAAATACACATGAACCTGAAAGCGTCAGATCCGTAGATTATGATAACCACTTGCAATCACGTATATGGAACACCAGAAAGCCATATGTGTTCAATACGCAAAGTTTTCTAACTAGATTATAGTCTCTAGTGCAAGTGGGAGACTGAAGGGAATATGCCCGAGAGGCAACAATAAAGTGGTTATTATCATATTCCTTATTTATGATAAATGTTTATTTTGCATGCTATAATTGTATTAATACGGAAACGTTAATACATGTGTTTAATAAACAAAAAGGAAGTTCCTAGTTATGCCTCTCTTATAAACTAGCTCGTTGATTAACAAGATGATCAAAGGTTTCCTGATCATGGACATTGGATGTTGTTAATAACGAGGTCACAACATTATTGGAATGGTGTGATGAACATTCATCCGAAGTATAACATTACGATCAAGGTCATTGTGTTTATATTGCTATACAATCATACAAATTTATCTTAGTCCTTAGACCATGAGATCATGTCAATCACTAACACCGGAAGAGTATCTTGATAACATCAAACGTCACACCGTAACAGGGTGACTATAAAGATGGGTTCAGTGCTACGAAGGTGTTATGTTGAGGCTCATGGATCAAGAGTGGAATTTTTCCATCCCGATGATGGAGATATATACTCTAGGCCCTCTCGGTGATATCACATTAATTAGCTTACAAGCAAGTGATTTGATCACTAGAATGTTATATCACGAGAACGAGAAAAGAGTATATGTCGGTAACGAGATCAAACTAGGTATGGAGATACCGATGATCGAATCTAGGACATGTAATATATCGCGAGACAAATAGATTGAGTTACATGCGTATAAGGTTCACACGATCACAGAAGTCATCGTTGAATATGTGGGAGTCAGTACGGATCTCTAGGTCCCGCTGCTGATTATTGATCGGAGAGGGGTCTTGATTATGTCTACATTATCCGCGAACCGTAGGGTGACACACTTAAGGGATACCGACACCATTTGGAGCAAATTATATGCCAGAGAAAGAAAAAGGAAAGCGCAGGAATTTATTTCACTAGACACCGAAACTGTTTCGGTTGAAATTGCTGAAACTGGTTCTGCATGTGAAACTAAATACTAACAAGGGGTTTTGTGTGAATGTTTGTTAATTAAAGTAATTAACAAAATTCTGAATAAATAAATAAAAGAGTTTTATTTAAATGAGAGCTTGCATTAAATTTGGTGGAAATTTAATGCATGTGAGTGGATTTTTGAGTGGAGGCTCTTTTATGGGAGTGGAGGCTTTTCATTTTGAGTGGGAGCTCCACCCACATGAATGTGGAAGAGGTGGGGGCAGCCCACCATGGCTAGGAACATAGCCCCTTGGGTGCCCCCTCTCCCTATAAAAGGCCCCCTCTCCTCCTCTCAAAGCACACCTCCTCGCGAAGGATCTCTCTCCCCTCTTTAGAATTCCCCCATGGTCTCAGATCAGCGAGATACATGTTCCCGGTGGCTTTTTCTGGAAGGATTTGTTGCTTCCACTGCTTTGCTGGAGCGAGGGCGTGGAGGTTATCGGGATACCCGGACGTGTGTGCGATCATGGATGCACCACTGCTTTGCGGTGCTGGACGTGATGGTGCTGGACCGGCTGGACCAGATGGACTTCATCACGATCTTGAGATCGGAAAGCGTTCGACTACATCATCCACGAGTACAACCTCGTTAACGCTATTGGTCTTCGAGGGTATGTATTCTATGGATGTATATCCACCTGTTGCTTGTATCTAGTAGATAGATATTGGTACTTAATTCCCATCGTAGGAAATTTTTTGTTTTCTATGCTGCGAACCATTCATTTATGGCTTCAAGTCATTTGACGGAGTCAGGGCCATCATCGCTTCTTTGCATGTAGTTGGTTCATCATTGTTAAACAATAATGATTTACTCTCAAATCTTAGTATTTAATTGTTTACCCGACCTACTTGGTTCAATAGGAACTTAGATCTCCGTTGAAAGGACTATATCTTCCCTTGATGTTTTTTTTGGTGTTAAATGACAATCCCAACCTTGTTTTTAACTGTGTTCTTGAGTTTCAGGGGAAACGTCGTTGTTGTCTCATTGTATTGTGATGGATGCTCTCTTGTGATCTTTTGAAGACGGTGGCCTTTTTAGTCTTCTCCTAGTTTCTTTCTGGTTGATGTTTTTAGGTCACCGTACTATTAAGAGGGGGTCCATGTTGGAGGGCTGTGGGAAATCACTTGTTTTTGCACAAACCTATATGCACCACCACAGCCATCCCATTATTCTGTGTGAGAGAGAGTTTTTCCTGTTCTGTTGGGGCCTTTTGAGTCTCACCGGAACTTCCGATCATAGACCGGAAGTTCCGCTCAAACCTTTTTCGGCGGGCTGTTCTGCAGTTTGTTCCGACGCTAGTTCCGCCCAAGTTCCGGTGGCAGTTCAGTAACCTTCTATGTTGAAGTGTGCTATTTGCCGGAACTTGGCCGGAACTTGACCGGAACTTGCTTGGAACTTTTCCTGGCAAAAGTGCTTGAGCGGAACTTCCGCCTGAAGGCCGGAACTTCCGGTCAGACTCGCTTCGCGACCCAAAAGTTCCGCCCTTGTTCCGCCCCAAGTTCCGGTGAAGGCTCAGAAAGTTTCTGTTTTGAAACATGCTATTTGCCGGAACTTGATCGGAACTTGCTCGGAAGTTCACCGGAACTTCCGGTCTGCTTTGACCGGAACTTCCGGTTGCACTTCTGGAGCGGGCGTCAACGGTCTGATGACCGTTGGAGCCAAGCTCAGGCGGAACTTCCGGCCTCTCACCGGAACTTCCGGTGAGGTCGCGGGGGCTGTAACGGTTCAGTGCGAGGGGGGCCTATTTAAGGCACCCCTCTTCTTCCTCCCACTCCCTCTCGAATTTTTCTCTCTCTCCATTAATACCTGAGCTTCACCTCACTAGATCTCTCTCTCTAGCCACTCAAACGACCTGATCTTTTGAGAGGTGAGGGAGGAGACCTAGATCTACACTTCCACTAAAGAAGAATTGATTTCCCCCACCCATCCTTTGTGGATCTTGTTACTCTTGGGTTTCTTGGAACCCTAGACGGTGTAGGGCATCCCCGGAGCTGAGGCATGTGTTGTAAAGCTTCGAGGTGTCGTTGAGGGCCTCCAATTGAGTTGTGGAGCCTCCCCCTCAACCTTGGTGTAAAGGTTTCGGTTGGCGCCTTCAAGGTCACCGGTTAGTGGATTGTGAGGCCTCCTTTGTGGGGGAGCTCACCGGAGAAGAAGGTGAGGCTTTTGTGGCGCTCAGGTGACCTTGTGTGGCCCCGACACCTCTCCAACGTAGACGTATCTCCTTGGGAGTGAACTACGGGAATTACATCTCCGTGTCCCCTCGCCGGTTACTTCGTTCCCTTCCTTTATTCCTTGCTATTTACTGTTTTTGTGGTTTGTGTTTGCTTTCTTGCATTTAGGTTGCTCACTTAGTTGCATCTCTAGATAACTTTCTTTCTCGTTGAGCCTAAAAGTGTGAAACAAATTAAAATTGGTAGACGCCTATTCACCCCCCTCTAGTCGTTTCAAGTCGGTACTTTCAATTGGTATCAGAGCACAGGCTCTTATTTCGGGCTTTACCGCCTAAGAGACTATGGCCGACGAAGGGGGTAGTGAAACTGAAAAAGCCAAGAACTTGGTCAATATGGATGACCTCAAGCAATTGGAGTCATCCATGATGTACAAGTTCGAGGAAATGATGACTCTCTTGCAGTCCCTCAAGCCAAACCCCATGGTTGCTATTGACACACCCCAATCCAACGAGGTTCCTGCCACCGTTACGGTGTCCGCCCCCGGGGTAACTCCCGCGGCTGCCACCATTCATTTGGGACTTGGTTTTGTTGCTCAAACCTCTACCAAGGTTCCAAGTGAGAACATCGAGGAGCCCGAGAACCCAACTTCAAAAGGGGAGAATGGAGGAAAGGACTACTCGGTGGTACCCCCACCGCTGAAGTACACTCCGGATCCACCCATTCCCATGCCACACATTATCCCTCAAGGAGCACCACCTATGCTAGATACGTCTAATTTCGCCAATTGGCAATATCTAATGCGCTCACATATTTCCAGCTCATCCATTGAGTTAATGAGGATTGTGGAGGATGGATTCTCTCCATTTGACCCAAAGAAGTTGACACGAGGTGAAGTGGTGGACAAGCAACTCAATGCTACAGCTTTGGGAATGATTCAAAAGGCCTTGACTCCAAAGGATTTTGCTCACATACGCCAATTTGACACTGCCAAGGAAGCTTGGGATCAACTCACCGAGCTCTTCGTTGGGAATGCTAGCATCCAAAGCTCCAAGTTTGACGAGATCAACAACGAGTGCGATGGCTTCGCAATGCAAGATGATGATACCCCTGAAGACATGTATAGGCGCCTTAAGGTCCTTTGTTCCACTATGAGGGACCTTGGGGCTCACTATGTTGATGACAAGTTTATGAAGAGAAAGTTCATTCAAGCTCTTCTCCCATTTGAAGAACAAAAGCTCAACTCTATCAAGGGAAGAACCAACTTTCACTTAATGACCTCCCAAGAAGTCTTGAGTGAAGTAATTGCCATGACTATTGCTAAGAAGAATGCGGAGTCCGCTCGAGCTAGAGCCATTAGATCAACAAAAGTGAACCTTGCTTTGAAGGCCAAGGCTATTGAAGTTGATGATGATGATACTTCAAGTGAGTGGTCTCAGGAAGATCTCAAATGTGCCTTCAACGAACATATTGCTCTCGCTTCAAGGGACTTTTGGAACAAGTCCAGATTCAAGTCAAGATCAAGGGACAACTCAAGATTCAACTCACCCAACAAGTCTCCCAAAGCAAGATCATGCTACAATTGCAATGACAAGAGTCACTTTGTGGCCAAGTGTCCCTTTGAGAACCGTGAAGACAATGGTGGTCGTCTCATTCGCAAGGTCAAGACAAGATCTCCTCATCCCATAAACAAGAACTACACCGTCAAGAACGCCACCAACAAGGAACGAGCAATTGTGGTCCATGAAGAATATCTTTCGGGCACGGATGAAGATGATTATGATGAAGGTCATGGTGGAGAGATTGTGGGGGTTGCTGCTATTTCCACTACCTCAACTCCACGTCTATCCCTCTTCGACTCGCCAAATGAAAATGTCATCTCCTCCAACCAAAAGTGCTTCATGGCCAAGGCCACCGAGGTATCATCGAAGCCCACTCCTCAACCCATCTCTAGTGAGCCTTCCTCTCTTGATCTTGTTGGTCTAGAGGTGAAGAAAGAGATGATTGACATGTGTGAATTTGTTGCTACCTTAGATGAAGAAACTAAAAACTGCTTTGAGTCCTTACTTGCACAACTTGAAAATGCTAGAGATGCCTTAGATGAAAAGGAAGAACTTCTTGACTTGCTAAGTAAAAATGAAAGAGATGCCGCCGATGAAATTGCCTCTCTCACTCAAAGTCTTGAGGATGAACAAAATATGAGAATTAATCTTGAAGAAAATGTGTCTAAGCTTGTAGATGATCATAACAACACTCTGACCTCTACAATTAAAGAACGTGACCATGCTCTTGCTTTGATTAAGGTTCTCAAGAAAGAAAATGCAGAGTTTGTGGGTGGTCATGATAAGACTCAAGAGGATCTTGAGAAACTCAAAGAGGAACACAAAGCCTTGGAGAGTAAATTCTCAAGTCTTTTTGAGGCTCATGAACAGCTTCAAACTCAATTAACTTGTGATCTTTCTAAGTCTTCCGCTGTGCAAATTATAGACTTGTCTAGTTCTCCTAACCCTTGTTGCAAGCATGAGCATCTCATAGAGGAGGTCAAGGTTTTGAAGGATCAACTTTCCAAGATTAAGAAGAAGAAGAAGAAGAACAAGAAGAATAAAAAGAACAAGGGCATGGCCCAAGGAGTTCCAAATGGCCTAACCCTCTTGCAAAGTGACAACTTTGCCGGAAAGAACAATCCCTCTTATATTCTTTGCAAACCTTATGATGGTCATGTATATGCTAGATATGTGGGGACATCTTACATGCATGATTATCATTGGGCCATTTGGGTGCCAAAGGTTCTTGTCACTAACAAAAAGGGACCCATTGCAAAATGGGTACCTAAAACCAAGGCTTGATTTTCTTGTAGGACTATGCTTCCGGCGGATCAAAATGGGTGCTTGATAGTGGTGCCACGAGTCATATGACCGGAAGCAAGTCTATAATGACTGAGTTGAGACCCAATATTTCCAACACCATGGTCTCCTACGGTGACAAAACAAGCTCTCAGGTTTTGGGTTTTGGCAAAGTGGTGGTAACCCCGGATGTATCCTTGGTTGACGTCATGCTTGTCAAAACTCTTGGTTACAACTTACTCTCAGTTCGTGCTCTTGCTCTTTTGGGTCTTTCTTCTTTCTTTAATTCTCATTCCGTGGTCCTCATGTGGAGCAAGTCTCTCAAGGTGGCTTTTGTAGGGTATGTAGAACATGACTTGTACGTGGTGGACTTTTCAGGGACCACTACTCCTCATGCTCTATGTCTCTATGCTAAAGCCGACAAGGGCTGGTTGTGGCATCGCCGCCTAGCCCATGTTAACATGAGAACTTTGCAAAGACTTCACTCCGAGGGCCACATCCTTGGAATTAACGATGTTTCTTTTGCCAAAGATCGTGTTTGCAGGGCTTGTATTGAAGGGAAGATGCATGAAACTCCTCACAAAGCGCTCAATCAAATCACTACCGAGAGATGTTTGGAGCTCTTGCATATGGATCTCTTTGGTCCTCCCTCTCATGATAGCCTTGGAGGCAAGAAGTATTGCTTGGTTATTGTGGATGATTTCTCAAGATACACTTGGGTGTTCTTTTTCAAGTACAAGAGTGAGACTCAACAAACCGTCATTGACTTTGCTAATGAGGTTCAACGGAAGCACAATGCAACTATTCTCTCAATTCGAAGTGACAATGGCACCGAGTTCAAAAACTATACTTTGGATGAGTTTCCTAGTGATGAAGGAATCAAGCATCAATACTCCACTCCCTACACCCCTCAACAAAACGGAGTTGCTGAAAGGAAGAATCGCACTTTGATGGATGCGGCTCGGTCTATGCTAGCTGAGTTCAAGTCTCCATACAACTTTTGGGCCGAGGCCATCTCCACCGCTTGCCATGCAACCAACCGACTTTATCTTCGCAAGAATAAGAACAAGACCCCCTATGAACTTCTCACCGGGAAAAAGCCTAATGTTAGCTACTTTCGGGTGTTTGGGTGCAAGTGCTACATACTCAAGAAAGGAGTTTGGTTGTCAAAGTTTGAATCCAAGGCTCAAGAAGGAATTTTCGTTGGTTACTCAAATCAGTCCCATGCCTATAGAGTCTACAACAAAGCCAATGGAAGAGTTGAAGAGACGAGCAACGTGAAGTTTGATGAAAATCATGAGTCTCTTGTTAGGCAAGATGGTGTTTGTGATCCAAGTGATGAAATTCCTCCCAAGGCCATAGGAAGAATGGGTGTGGGTTTCCACCTCCCCATTGAGGATCCCCTTATGGACGAAGGAGAAGGACCAAGCTCTACTCAAGTGGAGCCCTCACTCTCACAAGATCATCTTGCACCTCAAGGACCTACTTTCTTGGCACAAGCTCCCTCAAGATCTTCCGAAGCTTCCCATGCTCATGACTCTCCAAGCTATAAAGAACAAGCTCTTCATCAACAACATCAACCTCCCCACGATGGGGCTCCTCCTCAAGGCACCTCTCACGGACAAGCTCTTCACCAACCTCACCAACCTCCCCAAGATGGGGCTCCTCCTCAAGTTCACGTTCCCCAAGGTCAAGCTCGTCGAGATCAAGATCAAGTCAATGATCCTCAAGTATCCTCTCCAAGTGATGACTCCCCCGAAGTGGAAATTGATGAAGATGACCCTCGTGTTCGTGCTTATAGTCAAGGGGACGGCTCAATTGGTGGAAATGACCAAGTGGTCGCTCAAGAATCTCGAATTGAAGCACAAGCCCGTCGTCAAGCCTATCGTCTCGCCAAGCTTGTTCGAGATGGCCATATCCTTGATAATGTCTATGGAGATTTCAATAAAGGTTCCACTACTAGGAGGCAACTAGCTTCCTTTTGCTCTCACCATGCGTTTATCTCTCTTGTGGAACCACAGAAAGTCTTCGAAGCTCTTGAAGATGACGATTGGCTTGATGCTATGAACGAGGAACTTCACAACTTCAAGAGGAACAATGTTTGGACATTGGTTGAGCGGCCCAAAGATTGTCAAAACTTCATTGGAACCAAGTGGGTCTTCAAGAACAAGTGCGATGCGAATGGAATTGTCGTGCGCAACAAGGCAAGGTTAGTTGCCCAAGGATACTCACAAGTTGAGGGCATCGACTACGGTGAGACTTATGCCCCCGTTGCTCGCCTTGAATCCATTCGCATGCTCCTTGCCTTTGCTACCCATCATAACTTTAAATTGTATCAAATGGATGTTAAGAGTGCTTTTCTTAATGGTCCTTTGAAAGAGTTGGTATATGTCAAGCAACCTCCGGGCTTTGAGGATCCACTTTTTCCGAACCATGTCTACAAGCTCAATAAGGCACTCTATGGCCACAAGCAAGCCCCACGTGCGTGGTATGATTGCCTTAGGGAGCTCTTGTTAGACCGTGGCTTCGAAGTGGGTCTCATTGATCCCACTCTTTTTACTAAGAAAGTTGGAGGCCACTTGTTCGTATGCCAAATCTATGTTGATGACATTATCTTTGGGTCTATTAACAAAACTTTTAATGAGGATTTTGCCAAGCTCATGACCGACCGCTTCGAGATGTCCATGATGGGGGAGTTGAAGTTTTTCCTTGGATTTGAAGTCAAACAATTGAGGAAAGGGACTTTCATCAACCAAGCCAAGTACATCCAAGACATGCTCAAGAAGTTCAAGTTTGATCAAGTTAAAGGTGCCAAGACTCCCATGCCAACTAAGGTTAATCTTGATCTCGATCCGAAGGATTTCAAGCCGCACCAAAGGAAAGTCACATGGTGGTTGTCAAGAGGATCTTTCGATATTTAGTTCATACCCCAAACTTTGGGTTGTGGTACCCCACGGGAGCCAGCTTTGATTTGATTGGGTACACGGACTCGGACTGGGCTGGTGACAAAGTGGGAAGAAAGTCAACCTCCGGAGCTTGTCAGTTTCTCGGAAGATCTTTGGTGTGTTGGTCCTCGAAGAAGCAAAACTGTGTGTCTATGTCTACTGCCGAAGCTGAGTATATCTCTGCCGCAAGCTGTTGTGCTCAATTGCTATGGATGAAGCAAACCTTGAAGGATCTTGGACTATCTTTTGACAAGGTGCCTCTTCTTTGCGACAATGAGAGTGCAATTGCTATTGCTCACAATCCCGTGCAACACAACCGGACCAAGCACATTGAGATTCGTCATCATTTCATTCGGGACCATGTTGCTAGAGGAGACATTTCTTTGGAGTATGTTCCCACCAAGGCAAATCTTGCGGATCTTTTCACGAAGCCTCTTGATGAAGCAAGGTTCCGAGAGTTAAGGCATGAGCTAAATATCATTGATTCGAGCAATGTTGCTTGAGCCCTTGCACACCTACCCGTGTCTCAATGTGTATCTTGTTTGGATGTAGGCATGGATTTAGGGGGAGTGTAGTTCCTCTTATGAACAAACACTATCCCTATTATGCGCACATTAAAGTTTTCATACTCTATTGTCTCTAAAGGAGACCATTTGAGCTTCATGATGAGTGTTGGTAATGAACCCAAGATATATCTTCGCGGTGTCAAGCCATTTACTCTTATATAAGGTGGCTTCGGCCACCGACTCGTTTTTTTTATTATTTATTATTTTATTTTTATTTTGGTTCGCTTTTATTTCGTGTTTATTTGTGTTTTCTTGTTTTGGTGTTTTTGGTTCTTCACAGTTTGAGCTATCTATCCTAAGCCTTTCCTTACCTCAAGCCCTCTCTATTCCCTGCACAAGTTCTTCCTTGTTATCCTATCCTGAGATGTTCCTACCTGTGTCAGCGGAACTTCCGGTCAGTCTGACCCGGAAGTTCCGGTCCACCGGAACTTCCGGTCCCTGACTGGAACTTCCGGTGGTGCTCCCTGTCCTATATAAGGTGGGCCCTGGGGGAAAACGGGATCTTCTTCCTTTTTTCCCCCAAGACCCATCTTCTATCAGGAGCGCCGCCGGCCAGGACGTCTCCAAGAGGGCGCTCCGGCCCCCTCTTCTCCAACCGCTCCTCTCCAGATCCGCTCCGTGGGATCCTTCCCCACCTCGATCTCCCGCCATGGACTCCGGTATTTGCCCTTAACTCCCTCCATTAATGGAGATCTTGCTCTCACCATGGCTTGAGTTAGGGCACACCTTGTCTAGGCTAGTTCTTTGGCTAGAACTTGTTGGGAGATCTTGGTAGGCCTAGGGTATCATGCTAGAGTAGATTGGTCCAATACATCCTTGGATAAGTTTGTGCATTGGTGGTCTTTAGATCTACATCTAGGGAACTCCTGTTGAAACTGTCAGTTCGTGGTCTCACCGGAACTTCCGGTGAGCCCCGACCGGAACTTCCGGTCTAAACCAGAAGTTCCGATGTTTCAGCGGAAGTTCTGGCTACACTGCATTTTCTTTTCCTGTTTGTATTTTTCCAATCTAACTCTTTTGTTTCCTCTTCCGAACTTGTGCACTTATCCCAACTTCCCTCCCTACTCTTGTTCTTTCTTCTCAGGGGAAGGAGAGACTCGCCAAGGCAAGCGTGCACGGAGACCATCCGCTGACATTACTTCTGAGATTGACGAGGAAGATGCTGAAGTTGTGCGTCCAACCTCACAGACTTCTCGTCAGAAGGCTGCTGCTGCTCGCCGTGCTGCTGCTGCTGCTGCAGGGAAGAGGCCTGCTCTTTCTCAGAAGGCCACTGCTGCAGGGCCAGATATGACCAAAGCCAAGATTTCCAAGTGGTCTCAGAAGGCTTATGCTGCATTCAGGGCTACAGATCCCTACCTCGTGCCTCGTGATCGTCTATGCTTGGACCCTCATTTTCACACCTGCCGTTAGGAACAGATTTATGAAGAAATCTATGCATCAAAGAAGAAGTTCGTGGTTGCTCCTCAGAAGTACATAAATGTGCCTCACATGGAAGAGAAGCAAGTCTACTTTGGGGAGGCTCTTGATATCTGCAAGAAGTTTGGACTGATTCCCCTCATGGAGCACCGTCAGAACTTTGATGTGACTGCTATTGCTCAGTTCTACTCCACTCTGTTTCTTCACATGCAGTCCTCAACTGAAGGTGAGATGAAGTGGATGACCAGGGATGTGTACCTTACCGCTACTTGGGCTGAGTTTGCTGAGCTTCTGGGCTACCCTATTCAGCCTGGACGCGGGGCGAATGGATGGCGTGTTCATGGTCCTACTGCTGCTGATCCAGAGGTTCTGGAGCCTCTCTACATTGAAGGATGGGGAAGTGTTGGGTTTGTGAATCATCTGCTGCCAGCTTATGACATTATGCGCAGGGTGTACTTGAACACCATCTCTCCAAAAGCTGGCAACTTTGATCAGTTTCATGGATATCAGGTTGACCTCATGCATCAGACCCATCTTCGCCGAGACACTGCCAGGTCAATGGATGTTATGCACTTCATTCACTCAGAGTTGTGGGGGGCTCTCATCGAAAAGCGCTCCTGCATCTATGCTCCCTACATTCAAACTCTCATCAATCACAAGTGGTTCGAGAAGACTGGCACTCACTTTCCTCAAGACAACATCACCATTCATGAAGAGAAAAGGCTCCGTGTGAGTAAGCACCAGAAGCCTCGTACTCAGGAAGAAAAGGAAGCTGCTCTCAAGAAGACTCAAGATGTTGCTAGTGGTCCCTCCTCTGCTCCGGGTGGCTCTAGTGCTGGTGGTCCTTCTCTTCAAAGGCAGCCATCTTGGGCAAAGAAGCTGCTTGGGAAAGTGAAGAAGACTTTCTGCTTTCTGCAGGACCGCGAGTATCAGGCTTATGTTGATCAGAGTCACAATGTTCAGCACCAGAAGGCCATCATGACAGCCCTCAATATTCCTTGCTCACCGGTCTCTAGCTCCGTCACTGCTCCCAAGGAGGATTGGGTTCGCACCAACTGCAACTGGTCTGAAGATGAGTCTGAGGAGGAAGTCACTGGTCCGCATGAGTCTTCTCCTCCTTCCCCTTCTCATGGCTGGGACGAGTAGTTTGATCTTTTCTTCCTTTTTGGTGTCTCGATGCCAAAGGGGGAGAAAGATGTCTATTAGGTTGTCTACGGGATTTGCATGGGTTGAGTCGCGAGCCTGTTCTTGCCTTTGATCTTTTCTTACTCGCGAACTCTCTAGTTTATTGGTGTGCTTATGGTTTTATGTCCGTGAACTTATGTGTGCTTGTGGACCATGTGGTATGTTATGTTTGAGACTATGTGGTACCTCTATGTGATATCTTTGTGGTATCTTATTGTCATCCCTTGGGCTGTTGTTTTGGTGGTGGAGCCTCATTGATCTTGTTACTATTATTACTTCGGTTGTCTCCACCACTGTTTAGTTGGTTCTGGTATGGTCTCTATCCCTTTTTGTTCTTGTGCTATCTTTACAATTGTTAGGGGGAGCCTCCGTGTATGTGTGCTAGTTCAATCCTTAGGGGTCTTCTCTCTACCTTGCACACATACAGGGGGAGTCTGTCCCGTCCATTGCAAAGATTGCTTTGTTTCTATGCAAATCTGTGGGATTGTCATCTAACACCAAAAAGGGGGAGATTGAAAGGACTATATCTTCCCTTGATGTTTTTTTGGTGTTAAATGACAATCCCAACCTTGTTTTTAACTGTGTTCTTGAGTTTCAGGGGAAACGTCGTTGTTGTCTCATTGTATTGTGATGGATGCTCTCTTGTGATCTTTTGAAGACGGTGGCCTTTTTAGTCTTCTCCTAGTTTCTTTCTGGTTGATGTTTTTAGGTCACCGTACTATTAAGAGGGGGTCCATGTTGGAGGGCTGTGGGAAATCACTTGTTTTTGCACAAACCTATATGCACCACCACAGCCATCCCATTATTCTGTGAGAGAGAGAGTTTTTCCTGTTCTGTTGGGGCCTTTTGAGTCTCACCGGAACTTCCGATCATAGACCGGAAGTTCCGCTCAAACCTTTTTCTGCGGGCTGTTCTGCAGTTTGTTCCGACGCTAGTTCCGCCCAAGTTCGGGTGGCAGTTCAGTAACCTTCTGTGTTGAAGTGTGCTATTTGCCGGAACTTTGCCGGAACTTGACCGGAACTTGCTCGGAACTTTTCCTGGCAAAAGTGCTTGAGCGGAACTTCCGCCTGAAGGCCGGAACTTCCGGTCAAACTCGCTTCGCGACCCAAAAGTTCCGCCCCTGTTCCGTCCCAAGTTCCGGTGAAGGCTCAGAAAGTTTCTGTTTTAAAACATGCTATTTGCCGGAACTTGATCGGAACTTGCTCGGAAGTTCACCGGAACTTCCGGTCTGCTTTGACCGGAACTTCCGGTTGCACTTCTGGAGCGGGCGTCAACGGTCTGATGACCGTTGGAGCCAGGCTCAGGCGGAACTTCCGGCCTCTCACCGGAACTTCCGGTGAGGTCGCGGGGGCTGTAACGGTTCAGTGCGAGGGGGGCCTATTTAAGGCACCCCTCTTCTTCCTCCCACTCCCTCTCGAATTTTTCTCTCTCCTCCATTAATACCTGAGCTTCACCTCACTAGATCTCTCTCTCTAGCCACTCAAACGACCTGATCTTTTGAGAGGTGAGGGAGGAGACCTAGATATACACTTCCACCAAAGAAGAATTGATTTCCCCCACCCATCCTTTGTGGATCTTGTTACTCTTGGGTTTCTTGGAACCCTAGACGGTGTAGGGCATCCCCGGAGCTGAGGCATGTGTTGTAAAGCTTCGAGGTGTCGTTGAGGGCCTCCAATTGAGTTGTGGAGCCTCCCCCTCAACCTTGGTGTAAAGGTTTCGGTTGGCGCCTTCAAGGTCACCGGTTAGTGGATTGTGAGGCCTCCTTTGTGGGGGAGCTCACCGGAGAAGAAGGTGAGGCCTTTGTGGTGCTCGGGTGACCTTGTGTGGCCCCGACACCTCTCCAACATATACGTAGCTCCTTGGGAGTGAACTACGGGAATTACATCTCCGTGTCCCCTCGCCGGTTACTTAGTTCCCTTCCTTTATTCCTTGCTATTTACTGTTTTTGTGGTTTGTGTTCGCTTTCTTGCATTTAGGTTGCTCACTTAGTTGCATCTCTAGATAACTTTCTTTCTCGTTGAGCCTAAAAGTGTGAAACAAATTAAAATTGGTAGACGCCTATTCACCCCCCCTCTAGTCGTTTCAAGTCGGTACTTTCATCCGTGAACACAACCTTTGAGGCACATAAGCTATGAGCATTATGGCTGCCTCCGGAACATTTTCTGGCGCTACACAACTCAGCACATATAGCTAAGGTTCAATAACCTTATCAAAGTTCTATTGTCCTCCCACTTAACTTTTGCGAAAAATTCCTTCTCAATAAACTTGACGTTCTAAGCGACAAACACTTTTGTCTTTGGTGTTATGGAGAAATAACCAACGGTTATTCGAAATAAACTACAAAGACATGCTCATCCGACTTTGGTTGTAAACATCTTACTTATGCTTAGCATACCAAAATTTAAGAAAGGACAACTTGGGTTTTATCCCAAACCATAACTTATATGGTGTCATTTCAATGGATCAAGATGGAGCTCTTTTCAGTGAAAAAGCGGTAGTCTCTATAGCTTTAATCTTTTTAAAATATAATGACAGTTTTATAAATAACACCTTTGATCTAACCATGTCAAACAAGGTTTCATTACAAATCTCGAACACTCCATATTCCTATGGTGTTTCAGGAAATGTAAATATATGAAATGATTCCTCAAATCTTAGGTGTTTTGCTAAATATGTAACTCAAATAACTTCCTTTATGATCGAATCATAAACTCTTTATTTTCTTGTTATAATGATTTTCCACTTCATCTTGAAAGTCTTTGAACAATTTTCAAATGTTTCATAGTTCTTCCTTATTAAGTAAATATATACAGATATATTCACTCAAATTTCTGGAGAAATTATATGAAGTTGAAATATCCACCACACATGGCTACACATAATGGACTATATACATCAATATGCACAATTTCCAATAAGTTAGTCGTCCATTCCTCTTTGGCCTATGAATGGAGTTTTAATTATCCCGAGGAAAGTATCACAAGCGTCATTTGATCAAAATCAAAGACTCCAAAAATCCATTAACATGGAATTTCTTCATGTTTTTCTTTCCAATATAATTTGAACGGCGATGTCACTTTGAAAGTGATCTTTCAATCATTTGTCTTGCAACATTTTAGCATTAGGTTTTATGGACGTGATTATCCAACTAGATTTGTAAATCATTCATCTTATATGGAATACGGTAATTATTTGAACAATCTTTGTTCTCATAATACCTGATTCAAATAACAATTATTAAAACAAATCTTGACGGCAAGCTTTGATGTCAACAAGAAATACAAAAAACAGTTTGTTTGTTTTCGATGAACATTATCACATATTCTCTTGCTAGTTACTTAGGCCATTATAGTTCATGAAATGTGTTGTTTTGTATGACATTTCATACCAACCAATTCGGTATCCAATACCCAAGAACCAAATTGTTTAACAAGCAAAGAATACAACCATAACATGTATATCATCTATATACCTTAACTGGACATTTCTAGTCTTTTCTTTTCTGCCAATTATTTTGTAGTTTCTCTTTTAGCATTTCCTTTTACTTTTAAAAGAATTTATCAACATCAATAGTGGTGCCATACATATGACACATAGTCCAAAGCATGTATAGTAAAATACTAATACCTTAGGACTTGCATTTTGAAGTAGATCACCATCATCAAATGATTGGCGTTCTTCCAAAATCCATTCTTTAGTAATCTTTTAGTGTAGTAAATATTTCACTTACATCTTATATTCATCCTTATCATGACAACTTTCATGATCAAGATAATGTAGCTTATAAAGGCGAATCGTGAGTATAATTTTACTTTCCAAAACCTTTTTGGAGGATTAGGATGTCTAGCATCTCCAACCTTCGCAAATTCTCATCCAATATAAGAACGTATATTATACTCTATCATATTTCAACCAAAACATTATTTCAGATATCATAATATCTGTTACACATGATGGTTTCTGAAACAATTCTTTCAGCTCCTAGATAACCTTGATATTTAAAACAACTTTTGAATATAAAGAATCATGTAGGCAAACATGATACTTTATATACTAACACTAGAATTGTTACTCTTGATTTAATACTACTTATTAAACTTCATGGAGTATGGGATATGATGAACGTCTGCAATAGGACTTTCAAACTTTAGATTGACACTTAAAACAATATGATACCAGTTCATAAAGTAAATATCCAGAATTCTATAGTTCTATATCTCAATTACAACTAAGCATAAGGTGGTGAACGAATGCCAATGAATACAAACAATTATGCAAATACACTTTGATTTTATTTATGATAAAATTGAGTTCGAATAATCCATATTAGAAATGAACTCTCACTCAAAAACAACATCCCTCGTGTCTTTTTGGTGATTACATGAACCAAATCCACTACACCAAGTCCGATCATCACGTGAGTCGGTGTAGCTTCAAAGGCGAGCATCTATATGGGCATCATATCAAACATATGACTCATGCTTAACCTTTCGATCCGTGTTTCGAGGCCATGTCTATACATGCTAGGCTCGCCAAGTAAGAACCTTAGTATCCGCGTGTGTAAAACTATCTTACACCCGAGATATGATCGTGGATTCAAGTACACCCGATCATCACGTGATGTCTTGAAGCAGCGAAACATAGTCGGTGCATACTTATGGGAGAACACATTTTTATCTTGATATTCAAATGAGGGATAATCTTATAATGCTACTAAAGCGCCAAACAAGCAATATAAGATGCAAACAAACATCATACACTACAGTGATATGATATGGTTCTTGCACTTGATCACTATCTTGTGCATCGTGGAATGATATTTATCATTCCTATATGTGTAAGGCCAAGGTCTATGGAACTTACACTTTTGTCATATTATAATTTCAATAGTATAAATCCATACTACAAATTATAACACTACCGTATCATAATACTTGCCCGGCAAAACCAAAAACTAGACGCCTCTAATTTATCTTTTGCATGTTTTACGTGGCTGAGGGCTTTCGGAGATAGAACCGTTCTTACCTACGAACATGGAACCACAACAATGATAATAAAATTATTGGCAACTCGTTATAAATCAGATATTGACTATAGTAGGAGAGACAGACACCCGTAAGCCACTTATGCAAAACTAGTTGCATGTCAAGCGT
This sequence comes from Avena sativa, assembly GCA_916181665.1. Lineage (NCBI taxonomy): Eukaryota > Viridiplantae > Streptophyta > Magnoliopsida > Poales > Poaceae > Avena > Avena sativa. The sequence goes on along the minus strand of OV702281.1, from coordinate 203,464,019 downwards.
GGAACAGGTCTCATGTGTGATGACATGTAAAGTTTGTCTGGGTCGCTTCATCCCACTATGCCACCAATACCCAAAATACAAGGAAGAAGCAATAACATGACCATCAACATCCACATACCCATATGTGTACTACCAGTGCAAAGCATCTACACATAGATCTGGCTCTGATACCACTATAGGGTTCGCAGCATAGAAAACAAAAAATTTCCTACAATGGGAACTACAAGCACCGAGATCCATCTATCTAGATACAAGAAATGGGTGGATATACATCCATAGAATACATACCCTTGAAGACTGATTTTTTTTGGATATGAACTCGTTAGTGATGTAGTCAATCTGTTGCGGATCTCAAGATCGTGATGAAGTCCATCTGGTCCAGCAGGTCCAACACCATCAAGTCTAGCATCACAAAGCAGTGGTGCATCCGTGATCGCACAAACGTTCGGGTATCCTGACAACCTCCACGCCCTCGCTCCAGTGAAGCAGCGGAAGCAACAAATCCTTCCAGAAAAAACCATTGGGAACATGTATCTCGCTGATCCGAGACCATCGGGAATTTCTAAAGGGGAGAGAGATCCTTCGCGAGGAGGTGTGATATGAGAGGAGGAGAGGGGGGCCTATTATAGGGGGAGGGGGCAACCAAGGGGCATGGCACCAAAGCCATGGTGGATACCCCCACCTCATCCACATTCATGTGGGTGGAGCTCCCACTCAAAATGAAAAGCCTCCACTCACATAAACATGCCTCCACTCAAAAATCCACTCACATCCATTAAATTTCCACCAAATTTAATGCAAGCTCTCATTTAAATAAAACTATTTTATTTATAAAACCAAAATTTTGTTAACTACATTAATTAAAAAACATTCACATAAAACCCCTTGCAACATTTCAATATCACATGCAGAACCGGTTTCAATAATTTCACCCGAAACAATTCCGGTTTCCATTGAAATAATTCCCGCGCTTTCTTTTTCTTTCCCTGGCATATTATTTGCTCGAAATAGTGTCGGTATCCCTTATGTGTGTCATCCTACGGTTCGTGAATAATGCAGACATGATCGAGACCCCTCTCCGATCAATAATCAGCAGCGGGATCTGGAGATCCGTACTGATTCCCACACATTCAACGATGACTTCTGTGATCATGTGAACCTTATACACATGTAACTTAATCCCTTTGTATCACGATATATTACATGTCTGAGATTCGATCATCGGTATCTCCATACCTAGTTTGATCTCGTTTCCGACATGTACTCTTTTCTCGTTCTTGTGATATAACATTCTAGTGATCTCATCACTTGCTTACAAGCTAATTAATGTGATATCACCGAGAGGGCACAGAGTGTATCTATCCGTCATCGGGATGGACAAATTCCACTCCTGATCCATGGGCCTCTACATAACACCTTCGTAGCACTAAACCCACTTTTATAGCCACCCTGTTACGGTGTGACGTTTGATGTTATCAAGATACTCTTCCAGTGTTAGTGATTGACATTATCTCATGGTCTAAGGACTAGGATTACTTCGTATGCTGTTATAGCAATATAAACACAATGACTTTAATCATAATGCTATACTTCGGATGAATGTTCATCACATCATTCTAACAATGGTGTGACCTCGTTATTAACAACGTCCAATGTCCATGATCAGTAAACCTTTGATCATCTTGTTAATCAACGAGCTAGTTTATAAGAGAGTCATAACTAGGAACTTTCTATTTATTTATTAAACACACATGTATTAACGTTTCCGTATTAATACAATTATAGCATGCAAAATAAATATTTATCATAAATAAGGTATTAACGTTTCCGTGTTAACAAATGGATTTTAATGAGCCAAACAAGACTTTCACAGTGGTTATACTTGCTCACTTTTATTTTTTCCCTCTCCATTCTTTGCTCTTCGTCTTGTTAGTCTTGGTTTTGCTAGTTGTTTGCTTGTTAGAGTGTCTTAGAACTTCTGTAGTTTTGGTTTTTGTTTTGCTTTTGTGTCTTTCAAGTATCTTTTTCTGCGAGAAAATCAATTTTCATAACCTGAAAATTGGCCAAAAATAAAGTTTCCCGAAAAATTCTAGAAAATTCATATTAAATTTTTCCTCAAAAAAGGGGCAGAGGGACACCTGGATTGGCCCTGGGGGACCCACCAACCAGCACACCCTTTGGTGGCGGGCCAGCCCTAGGGCGCGCCTGGCCTGGGTGGGGCCCACCCGTGGCCCTCCAAAGTGCCTCCTTCCAGCCACTTCTTTCTCTCTCCAGAAAAACACCGAAAAACATTCTCAAGCTCGAGTTCCTGCTGTTCTTGCTCCCGATTTTCAATCTCCTTGCTCAGCCCATCTTTGCTGCTAATTTTGGAGGGATTGCTCTCCGGTATGTGCCTCCTCCGCTTGTCCAATTAGATTTTTGATTGATAGATTGTATCTTGAGTATTTTTCTGCTGTAAGTGATATGTTGTGTGATCTTGCGTGATTGTTCTATGCTTAGATATTTCATTTTGATGCATGTTTAGCCCTCTAGCAAGTTCCTATAATAGTTGACTAAACCTCTCCCGAGGGCAAAACATGACCAACACCAAACCGCCATGGGTGTTCGGTATATTACCATGTAATCTAGATTAGTTGACTCTAGTGCAAGTGGGAGACTGTTGGAGATATGCCCTAGAGGCAATAATAAAAGTGGTTATTATTATATCTTTGTGTTTATAATAAATGTTTACATTCATGTTATAATAGTATTAACCGGAAACATTAATACTTGTGTGATTTGTAAACTAAATTAGAGTCCCTAGTAAAGCCTCTTTGTAATACTAGCTTGTTGGTTAATAGATGATCATGGTTTCCCGATCATGAACATTGAGATGTTGTTAACAACAAGATCATATCATTAGGATAATGGTGTGATGGATATACTCCTATAGATAAGCGTAGCATTAAGATCAAGTCATTTCAATAGTTCATTTGCTATAAGCTTTCTGATACATAGTAACCTAATTCCTTCGACCATGAGATACACCGGAAGGATGCTTTGATGACATCAAACACCACACCGTAACTGGGTGGCTATAAAGGTGGCATTGAGTGTTCGGAAAGTATGTGTCGAGGCACATGGATCAAGAGTGGGATTTGTCCATCCATATGACGGATAGATATACTCTGGGCCCTCTCGGTGGAATGCAATCCAATTGGCTTGCAAGCATGTGACTGGCTCACAAGGGATCACATATCACGGGAACGAGAAAAGAGTACTTATCGGTAACAAGGTTAAACTAGGTATGCAGAGATACCGATGATCAAACCTCAGATAAATAAACTATCGCGAGACAAAGGAAAATTGGTATCATATGTAAGTGGTTCATTCGATCGCAAAGTAATCGTAGAAATATGTGAGAGCCATATGAATTTCCAGATTCCTCTATTGGTTATTGATCGGAGAAGTGTCTCGGTCATGTTCGCGTAATTCACGAACCGTAGGGAGACACACTTAAGGATTCGATGTTGTTTAGTAGATATGGAATGTAAGTAGGGAAACCGAATGTTGTTCAGAGTCTCGGATGGGATCCAGGATATCACGAGGAGATCCGGAATGGTCCAGAGAATAAGATTCATATAAGGAAAGTCCGATTCAGGAGTTCGGGAATGATTTCGATGTTTTCATCGGAGAGGTTCTAGAAGGGTCTAGAAGGTTCACCGGACCGGAAGGGGAATGGTCCATAAATGTGTCATGGGTAAGTGGAATGATTGGATCATGTCCTAAGTCACTTTGGTTGGGCATTTGCGAGAGAGAAAATAAGCTCTAAATTGAAAGTCAAAAGGGAGGTTTGAAAAGTCAAACTGGAACAATGGTTTCCTAGTGGAAGAAGGAAAGAGTCCTTCCTTCTATCCAACTTGGATTTGGGTATGGATTCAAACTCCCCTCTCCCAAGCCTCCCTCCCTCTCATAAATAGAGGGGAAGGGATGCCCCAAAGAGAACACAACCAACCCTCCCCACCCGTGTCGCGCCGCCGCCAGCCGCCGCTACCGCGCCTCGGCCTCGCGTCGCCGCCGACCCGTCGCTGTCGCCCTAGCCGCCGCCGGCACCACCTCCTCCTCTCCGGCCTTCTAAACCTAGATCGCCGGAAACCCTAGATCCACCATAACTCGCACCGGCTTAGGCGAAGCCCTGCAGGATCTTCCCTCTACTTACGACACCACGCCGTCGTGCTGCTGGAATCGCGAGGGGAGAACTACAACCTCCGCTGCCTGCTGGAACAAGTGACAGGAAAGTCTTCATCGAGTACCGAACGTGTGACCGACTGTGGAAGCGCTGCCAGAACGCAACGCCGGAAGGATCGTCTACGCGATCTTGAGATCGACAAGTGTACGACTACATCACCCACGAGAATCTGCTCTCGTTAACCGCTTTGGAATCTTTGAGGGTGAGTACTCTAATCGACTTGTTGCTACAATCTAGTAGATAGATTTGTTCTTGTTTGTGTGCATGCGGTAGAATTTTTTTGTTTTCCATGCTACGAATCCCTACAGTGGTATCAGAGCCATGTCTATATGTAGATCTGTTGCACGAGTAGAACACAATGGTCATTGTGGGCATTGATGCTTTTGTTGTCGATTGCTTCTTGTGTACTTTGCATCTTGCGGGATGGTGGGATGAAGCGGCCCGGGCTAACCTTACTTGACATTGTTCATGAGACTTGCTCCACGCTTGACATGCAACTTGTATTGCATAAGTGGCTTTGCAGGTGTCTGTTTCTCCCAACATAGTTAAGATTCAATTTACAACGGGTGATTGACAATACTAGTATCAACGTTGTGGTTCTTGTTCGTAAGTTAGAACGGCACTTATTGAAAGCACCAAACCACGTAAAACATGCAAAGAAAATTAGAGGCGTCTAACTTTGTTTTGTAGGGGTGTGCTATGATGTGATATGGCCATGATTGTGATTATATATGATGTATGCAATGTTCCTTATTGTAAGTCGGCAACCGGCAGGAGCCATATGGTGTTCTTTTTAATTCCGTTAAGACCTGCATGTCTATTATTCAAATTAGTTGTAATAGTTGATGCTGGTGGACGAAAACCATGAAGCGGCGCCATTGACCTTGACGCCATGCCGGTGATGATGGAGATTATGTTCGTGCTTGAAGATGGAGATCAGAAGCACAAGAAGAAAGGCCATATCATATCACATATTTTGAATTGCATGTGATGTTAATCCTTTGATGCATCTTGTATTGCTTAGTTCGCGATGGTAGCATTATAAGATGATCCCTCTAGCACAAAATATCAAGTTATAAAGTGTTCATCCTTAGTAAGCACCATTGCTAAAGCTCGTTGTTTTGAAGCACCACGTGATGATCGGGTGTGTTAGATTCTGCGAGTGTATACAACGGGAGCAAGCCATATTTGCTCATGCGGAAGCTAAGGTTTGATCTTGACGAGCCTAACATGTACAACATGGTCTCGGAACACGGATCATCGAAAGGTAAAGCATGAGTCATATAGTAGATATGATGAACATGTTGATTGTTCGCCATTGAAGCTACATCAATTCTCGTGATGATCGGTTTTGATGTGATGGATTTGGTTCGTGTGATCACTAAAACAATGTGAGGGATATTGTTTTGAGTGGACGTTCACCTAGATTAATTTAACTATTAATTAGAACTCAATTTGTCATAAACTTAGTCTAAACTATTGCAAATATGTTGTAAATAAATGGCGCCCCCTACCATCAATTTTAATGCGTTCCTAGAGAAAAAAAAGTTGAAAAACAATGGAAGCAACTTCGCAGATTGGTTCCGCAATTTGAGGATTGTCCTCAATGCTGGTAATTTGACCTATGTGCTGGATGCACCGCTGGGTGACCCACCTGCATTTGATGGTACTGATGACGTAAAGAATGTTTTCCTCGTTCAGAAGAATCAGTACTCCACAGTTCAGTGTGCTATCTTGTATGGTTTGGAATCGGAGCTTCAGAAAAGGTTTGAGAACCATGACCCACATGATATTGTCCGTGAACTCAAAATGATATTTGAGGCTCACGCGGCAGTTGTGAGTTATGAGGCTTCTAAAAAGTTCTTTAACTGCAAGATGGAAGAGGGCAGCTCCGTCAGTGAGCACGTGCTTAAGATGTCTGGGCACGCAAGAAAGCTTCAAAGCTTCAAAGCTTGAGTATAGTGATTCCTAATGCTTTGGGGATTCACCGTTTCCTCCAATCACTACCACCAAGTTACAAGAACTTTGTGATGAACTGCAATATGAAAAACATGGACAAGTCGTTGCTCGAACTCTTCTCCATGTTAAAGTCTGCAGAAGTGGAGATCAAGAAAGAGCACCAATTGTTGTTGGTCAATAAGACCACCAAATTCAAGAAGCAAGGAAAGTCTAAGAAAAAGGGAAACTTCAAGAAGGGCGGTAAGAAAGTTACCGCACCGGCGAAGAAGACCAAGGTTGGGCCTAAGGCTGATACTGAGTGCTTTTACCGCAAGGGAGAAGGTCACTGGAAGCGGAATTTCCCTAAGTACTTGGCAGATTTGAAGAACGGCAACATCAAGAAGAAAGGTATATCCGATATACATGTTATTGATGTGTATCTCACTAGTACTCGTAGTAGTGCCTGGGTATTTGATACTGGTTCGGTTGCTCATATTTGTAACTCGAAACAAGTGTTGCAGAATAGACAGAAACTAGTGAAGAAGGAGGTGACGATCCGCGTTGGAAATGGATCAAAGGTTGATGTGATCGCGGTCGGCACGCTACCTCTTCATCTACCTTCGGGATTAGTTTTATGCTTAAATAATTGTTATTTGGTGCCTGTGTTGAGCATGAACATTATATCAGGATCATGTTTATTGCGAGACAGTTACTTGTTTAAGTCCGAGAATAATGGTTGTTCGATTTATATGAGTAATATGTTTTATGCACATGCACCTTTGATAGATGGTCTATTCTTATTGAATCTCGATTGTAGAAATACACACATTAATAACATTGAAGCTAAACGTTTGAAATTGAGCGATAACTCGACCTATATGTGGCACTGTCGTCTTGGTCACATTGGAGTGAAGCGTATGAAGAAACTCTATTCTGATGGACTTATTGAATCACTTGATTTCGAATCACTTGAAAGATGCGAATCATGTCTGATGGGTAAAATGACTAAGACTCCATTTTCTGGTATGATGGAGCGAGCTACAGACTTATTGGAAATCATACATACCGATGTGTGTGGCCCAATGAGTATAGCATCGCGCGGTGGTTATCGTTATGTTCTTACCTTCACGGATGACTTGAGTAGATATGGGTATATCTATTTCATGAAACATAAGTCTGAAACTTTCGAGAAGTTTAAGGAATTTCAAAGTGAGGTAAAGAATCAACGTAACAAGAAGATTAAATGTCTATGATCTGATCGTGGAGGTGAATATCTAAGTTACGAGTTTGGCGAGCATTTGAAGAAATGCGGAATACTTTCACAATTGACACCGCCGGGAACACCACAACGAAATGGTGTGTCCGGACGTCATAATTGAACTCTCTTAGATATGGTTCGTTCTATGATGTCACTTACAGATTTACCGCTATCATTTTGGGGTTATGCATTAGAAACAGCCGCATTCACTTTAAATAGGGCACCATCTAAATCCATTGAAACGACATCGTATGAATTATGGTTTGGGAAGAAACCTAAATTATCGTTCCTTAAAATTTGGGGTTGCAAAGCTTATGTAAAGAAGTTACAGCCAGACAAGCTTGAACCCAAAGCGGAAAAATGCGTCTTCATAGGATACCCGAAGGAAACTATTGGGTATACCTTCTATCATAGATCCGAGGGAAAAATCTTCGTTGGCCAGAATGGATCCTTTCTAGAGAAGGAGTTTCTCTCTAAAGAAGTGTAACACCCTCAGAATCGGCCCTATGCAAGTTTTAGCGAAACCCGCCAAACCCGCATAGAAACGATTCGAAGGTGCCCACCAGGCACTTTCGTGCGGGTGGAAAACGAAGTAATAACATTACACAACAGTCTTTGATGGGACCCACAGAACAGATATATATATACAACAGCGACTCGATGAGTCAAGAATACAGATATAATGTACAAAGATCCAAATCACCTTGAAAATGATACAGCGTCCGACTACGGACAAGATGCAAATGGGGCTAAGAGCCCTGAAGAATAACCAATGGCGTCCATAACCCTGCCCAGGCCAAGCCGGAAGGGTAACCCTGCTAACGACGTCGATCTCAAAACCTGCTTAAACAAAAGGGGTGCCGACAAAGGGCAAAGGAAAAAGAGGAGCGTCAGTACTGAGGCCAGTACACGGCGAGACTAGAATTCGGCGGTCCTCGCCTACATAGGTATGGTGGACTGAGCGGCAGCGGCAGCATGCACTAAACAACCTATAGAGACTCGATACTACTAGCGGCTATCAGAGAGGGGTGAAGAAGACCTATTCGGACCCAACCTGATACTATCATCAAACAAACCCATCCTGGCGTTTCCCCCTCGAGACCAAACGAGGAAGTCAACCGAGGAACTCACACAGTTGGCAGTTTTACTTATTCAGTTATAGTTGCGGCACTTTACTAGTCAGGTTTAGATAATCATCCTGATATAATAAGCAGTGGGCACTTTTAGTTAACCATTCCATTGTAGTTGCGACACTTACTAGTCAAATACAATTAGCATGAGATATCCCGAACCCAGCAGTTGTTGGTACTTTTACTTAGCCATTCCGTTGTAGTGAAGCTGACTACTAGTCATATCGGATACAAGTCAATTTATAACAATAAACTTTAGTTATAGTTGTCTATGATCAAGCACTGTGCTCCAAGTCGTCCATAACCGCGGACACGGCTTCTCGAAAAGATTAAACCCTGCAGGGGTGCACCAAAGTATCCACAGGCACTTCGACCCTTTTTGCCAGATCAGTTAACATACACCCATCGGTATGTCGGCGGGGCCTAAGTCACGACGTTCCCAGACCCAAAGCAAGTACATGGGGGCCACCCCACCAAGTCGACACCCGCAACGAAGTCGGCCGGTCTCCGAGACGGACTTAGGGTTTGGGTAGACGGCTGTGAACGACAGCAAATCCCCAAATGGGGACTGTCGACACCGCGAAAACGTGTCCCGATCCTAAACAGTACAGGTGCTATCTGTCGCACAATTTAATTAAAGCAGTAAACATGGCATAAGTACAGGATAGTAAATAAAACCTCAAACTAGTTTGTGGCCCCCAGTACAATACTTTGAAATCAGGTAATAATCAATGGGGGGCCCATATCTCCCCACCTGTGGTTAGCGCGCTCGATCTCGGAACAGGTGTCAAGAACTCGGGTCCTACGGGACACAAGTGGGCGGTTGGAAACCAAAATATTATCTATCACCCACCGATGCCTCTGCTTAATTCCATTTTTAGTTGTTAAACAGTAATTAAAGTGGACCATAAGTAAAGCCATGATCATCTCCAACAATAAACATGCGGCACTTCTCCAACAACTGTGGTACTTGACGACACGCAACAACACTTGAGCAAGCGACTACGACGCGCAAGTCCAACTATCTACCAAACAAAAGGTAATAGGATGTGTCCAAGGCAATATAGGGCTGCACGGGATATCACAGGTACGGGAACTAGAGCATCGCAAACACAGATAGCAAAAGATCAACAGGAGGGAATATATACTATAAAAGTAAGATAGGTAGAAAGGGGGATATGCTCGCCTGAAAACATTGCCGAAGGTTCAATCCGAAGATCGGGGCGGAGCTCACATCAACTCAACGGCCTTATCCGCGAAGAAGCAAAACACTAGAATAAACACCGGATGCAATATTTAATACAACGGCAGAAGATCGGCATGATGCATGTATGATGCATGGCATGGCAAGGTGCATTGCAATTAGGTCATATTAAGTGGAACCGGGGTCCCGACAATTAATTATATGGTTCGAGTTGTTTATCTACCCCGCAAATTAAATGTTGTCTTAACATGCAAAAAGATAGCACCGGTTCGCTACACAAGTTTTAAATGAGGCCAATATAAGGCTAGATTTGCCCGCATATGGGACCCATATTTAATTATTAGGTGAATCGGCATAAGGCCCCCAAACCACATGACAAGGATGCATGCATGAACAATTAATATGCGACAAGTTGTATTATGTTATAAAATAGGGTTTCGGGAAGGGGTTCACACATTAGGGTTCGACAGATCTTGGGTTCCGGGGTCCGGGGTCAGGTCTCGGGGTACAGGGTTCGACGGGATCGTTCTCGGATTACAGGGGTAGATCTTGTCTCATCCGTGAAGGAGGACTTGGGTCGGTGTCATGGATGCATTGGACTTTCCCCTGGTCGCTATCGTTCTTGTCGTCGTGCAGATCTTGTCGGGTCCCACGGGGTCGATCTTGCCGTTGCGAGGGTCTTGTCGTTCGGAATGCAACACTTGGTGTCCGGAACGGAGTGCTTGTTGGACCGATGGCGTTCTTGGCGGTCATCGGGTCCGGACTTCGCCCCCGGGAACGGGTCTTCAGGGTCTCGACGAACTTGGTGTTCCGGCATCTCGGTCATCGGATTCGGGGGATCTTGGGGTCCTGGAAGCAGATCTTGTCGATGGTTCTTCTAGATATCTTTGGGTTGCCGGTGTTGGGCTCGGGTTCCGCGCCGGTGGTTCAGGGCAGCACCAACATCTAACATCAAGCACACACCACGGTCCTGGGGGTTCTGGCCTTCGACGAGCAGCAGCACTCTTGTCCGCAGAACATGGACGCAGGGGTCATGTGTGGAGGTGGTCGCGGCCCTCGAGGATCTGTCTTGCCCACTCCTTGAGTGCCTTGACGGAGACGTGCTTGTGCCGGTCCCGGTAGTCGCGCAGGCTCCCGGAGTTGCAGACCTCGGAGCTGGAGTTGCGCACCCCGATGTCGCTGTTAAGCCACACCTTGGGGAAACCGACGGTGTGGTCGAGGCCGCGGCGGCGGGCACGCGCTGGCGAGGTGCTGCAGTGGCCGGCGGAGCAGGCGACGCGGGGCCCGCTGGCGGCGGCAGCTCGCCGGAGGAGGCGAACGGCAGGGTCGGCGAGGTCATCGGGGCGAGGCGGGACGGGGACGGCCGGAGGCGGGCTCTGGGGGCGGTGCGGCCGGAGGCAGAGGGGAGAGCGGGCGGAGGCGAGGTGAGGCGAGGGGTACGGCGGCGGCGAGCGCGGCGCAGGGAGGTCAGAGGAGGGCGAAGGGGAGAGCGGCGGTTGGAGGCGGCCAGAGCGGGAGCGGATCGGGGTGCGGGAGGGGCGGCGGTGGTTGGGGGTGGCTTGAGGGAGGCGGCGCCGGCGGGGGGGGGGGGGGGGGGAAGGAGCAGCGGGAGCGCGTGAGGGAGAGAGCCACACGGGGGAGGTGGGTGCGGTGCTAGTGGGCCCGAGAGGTGGGGCCGAAGGGCGGTTTGTGGACAGAGGGGAGGGGTCGGACTGGGGGAGGTGGAAACCGGGGAGGGATGGGCGCGCCAGGGGTCTGCCGGTGGGACCCAGGCGGGGGTGGGGGGGGTGGGGGGGGGGGGAGAACGGGCCCACGGGCAGGGAGAGAGCCGAGAGAGGGTCGGGTGAGTGTGTGCTTGTCTGTGTACTTGGTGGGAATGGCCAGGTGGCGGGCCCAGGAGCAGGGCTGGTGGTGTTGTGTGCGTGTGTGGCTGTGTTTGGGTGGGTGAGGGCAGGGGGTGAGGTGGCAGCTTCTTAGTGGTGGGGGTTTGGGGGAGAGGTGAGGTGGCGCATACTGATTGGGTGGGATGAGGTGGCCGGTGGGTGTGGGTAGATAGGTTGGTAGCTTAGGAATTATGGGGGACCGATTTAATTTCTGGGGTGGTCGTTCGGGTCGATTCGGCCCGTTCGACTGCCCCACTAAAAATACTTTGATATTTTATTTGTTTTAAACACGGCTTCTGCAAACCAATAGAAGACAAACAAAATAATCCGGAGACCCGGGGTTTTGCGTTTGAATAAAGATGGGGCGTTTAGAAAACACAAACAGGTTTTTCTGCAAATAGTTTTAGACAAGCAAATGCAAGATGATGACGATGCTCAAATGCAATGTGGCATGATGTCATGAGCATGCGGTCATGATGATGCAATGCACAAAAACAACGCGATTTTCTAGTAGTGGTTTTGCGGGATGCCACAATTCGACACCACTAACAATGGATCTCGCCCTCGAGATCCGCCTCATGGTACCGGAAGGAAGGTCGGCGATCTGCGTCTTCTCGCTTTGCGTAGATCCTCGCGACACCACTAACAATGATGCTTTCTCCGTCTTGAAATCGGCGACACCACCAACAAGATGTCGTTGATCCCGTTCGTCAAGAGAGCACTCCGGATAAACAACGGACGAAGTTAATGGTAAGGCCACCTCTAACTTCAGCGGAAGGAGTAAATTGCATCGATCCACCATTCAATGTACAAAAGCGAATGATAAGAGTAGTGGTATGGTCGCGACTCCATCCCGCACTCCAAGCATTACTATGTACACGAATAGATAGATTATGCAACCAACCCTCAGGATTCAGACTGAAGATCTCGACAAACAAGGTTTAGGAACAAAGGGGTGATGCAGACTCTGCATCGGATCTGGCGTAGATGATGTCGTCGCATCGGGAAAACACCGGAAGGCACAAACAAGGAATAAAGAATGGTAACACCGTAGACGGATTCATCAGGCACCTTGAACACCGGACGGTAGAACACCGTTATCGAAGGAGGAAGCGAAACCCTGAAGGTACGACGGAACCCAACCACGAGAAATCCTGGACTCGAAGAGAGAGAAGAGAGCGGATTCAAAACGCGTAGAGGTGAGAGGAGAACAGCAGAGGGGTAAGGAGTAAAATCAGACCTAATCAGAACTATCCAACCGATTTTGCAAAAATAGTTTTGACACTCTACTTCGGCCGTTAGCTAGGTTATCCTACAGGCTGGACTTGTGGGGTATCGTAACCGCTGAGCTCTGATACCACTCTGTAACACCCTCAGAATCGGCCCTATGCAAGTTTTAGCGAAACCCGCCAAACCCGCATAGAAACGATTCGAAGGTGCCCACCAGGCACTTTCGTGCGGGTGGAAAACGAAGTAATAACATTACACAACAGTCCTTGATGGGACCCACAGAACAGATATATATATACAACAGCGACTTGATGAGTCAAGAATACAGATATAATGTACAAAGATCCAAATCACCTTGAAAATGATACAGCGTCCGACTACGGACAAGATGCAAATGGGGCTAAGAGCCCTGAAGAATAACCAATGGCGTCCATAACCCTGCCCAGGCCAAGCCGGAAGGGTAACCCTGCTAACGACGTCGATCTCAAAACCTGCTTAAACAAAAGGGGTGCCGACAAAGGGCAAAGGAAAAAGAGGAGCGTCAGTACTGAGGCCAGTACACGGCGAGACTAGAATTCGGCGGTCCTCGCCTACATAGGTATGGTGGACTGAGCGGCAGCGGCAGCATGCACTAAACAACCTATAGAGACTCGATACTACTGGCGGCTATCAGAGAGGGGTGAGGAAGACCTATTCGGACCCAACCTGATACTATCATCAAACAAACCCATCCTGGCGTTTCCCCCTCGAGACCAAACGAGGAAGTCAACCGAGGAACTCACACAGTTGGCAGTTTTACTTATTCAGTTATAGTTGCGGCACTTTACTAGTCAGGTTTAGATAATCATCCTGATATAATAAGCAGTGGGCACTTTTAGTTAACCATTCCATTGTAGTTGCGACACTTACTAGTCAAATACAATTAGCATGAGATATCCCGAACCCAGCAGTTGTTGGTACTTTTACTTAGCCATTCCGTTGTAGTGAAGCTGATTACTAGTCATATCGGATACAAGTCAATTTATAACAATAAACTTTAGTTATAGTTGTCTATGATCAAGCACTGTGCTCCAAGTCATCCATAACCGCGGACACGGCTTCTCGAAAAGATTAAACCCTGCAGGGGTGCACCAAAGTATCCACAGGCACTTCGACCCTTTTTGCCAGATCAGTTAACATACACCCATCGGTATGTCGGCGGGGCCTAAGTCACGACGTTCCCAGACCCAAAGCAAGTACATGGGGGCCACCCCACCAAGTCGACACCCGCAACGAAGTCGGCCGGTCTCCGAGACGGACTTAGGGTTTGGGTAGACGGCTGTGAACGACAGCAAATCCCCAAACGGGGAATGTTGACACCGCGAAAACGTGTCCCGATCCTAAACAGTACAGGTGCTATCTGTCGCACAATTTAATTAAAGCAGTAAACATGGCATAAGTACAGGATAGTAAATAAAACCTCAAACTAGTTTGTGGCCCCCAGTACAATACTTTGAAATCAGGTAATAATCAATGGGGGGCCCATATCTCCCCACCTGTGGTTAGCGCGCTCGATCTCGGAACAGGTATCAAGAACTCGGGTCCTACGGGACACAAGTGGGCGGTCGGAAACCAAAATATTATCTATCACCCACCGATGCCTCTGCTTAATTCCATTTTTAGTTGTTAAACAGTAATTAAAGTGGACCATAAGTAAAGCCATGATCATCTCCAACAATAAACATGCGGCACTTCTCCAACAACTGTGGTACTTGACGACACGCAACAACACTTGAGCAAGCGACTACGACGCGCAAGTCCAACTATCTACCAAACAAAAGGTAATAGGATGTGTCCAAGGCAATATAGGGCTGCACGGGATATCATAGGTACGGGAACTAGAGCATCGCAAACACAGATAGCAAAAGATCAACAGGAGGGAATAAATACTATAAAAGTAAGATAGGTAGAAAGGGGGAGATGCTCGCCTGAAAACATTGCCGAAGGTTCAATCAGAAGATCGGGGCGGAGCTCACATAAACTCAACGGCCTTATCCGCGAAGAAGCAAAACACTAGAATAAACACCGGATGCAATATTTAATACAACGGCAGAAGATCGGCATGATGCATGTATGATGCATGGCATGGCAAGGTGCAATGCAATTAGGTCATATTAAGTGGAACCGGGGTCCCGACAATTAATTATATGGTTCGAGTTGTTTATCTACCCCGCAAATTAAATGTTGTCTTAACATGCAAAAAGATAGCACCGGTTCGCTACACAAGTTTTAAATGAGGCCAATATAAGGCTAGATTTGCCCGCATATGGGACCCATATTTAATTATTAGGTGAATCGGCATAAGGCCCCAAACCACATGAAAAGGATGCATGCATGAACAATTAATATGCGACAAGTTGTATTATGTTATAAAATAGGGTTTCGGGAAGGGGTTCACACATTAGGGTTCGGCAGATCTTGGGTTCCGCGGTCCAGGGTCGGGTCTCGGGGTACAGGGTTCGACGGGATCGTTCTCGGATTACAGGGGTAGATCTTGTCGCATCCGTGAAGGAGGACTTGGGTCGGTGTCATGGATGCATCGGACTTTCCCCTGGTCGCTGTCGTTCTTGTCGTCGTGCAGATCTTGTCGGGTCCCACGGGGTCGATCTTGCCGTTGCGAGGGTCTTGTCGTTCGGAATGCAGCACTTGGTGTCCGGAACGGAGTGCTTGTTGGACCGGTGGCGTTCTTGGCGGTCATCGGGTCCGGACTTCGCCCCCGGGAACGGGTCTTCAGGGTCTCGACGAACTTGGTGTTCCGGCATCTCGGTCATCGGATTCGGGGGATCTTGGGGTCCTGGAAGCAGATCTTGTCGATGGTTCTTCTAGATATCTTCGGGTTGCCGGTGTTGGGCTCGGGTTCCGCGCCGGTGGTTCAGGGCAGCACCAACATCTAACATCAAGCACACACCACGGTCCTGGGGGTTCTGGCCTTCGACGAGCAGCAGCACTCTTGTCCGCAGAACATGGACGCAGGGGTCATGTGTGGAGGTGGTCGCGGCCCTCGAGGATCTGTCTTGCCCACTCCTTGAGTGCCTTGACGGAGACGTGCTTGTGCCGGTCCCGGTAGTCGCGCAGGCTCCCGGAGTTGCAGACCTCGGAGCTGGAGTTGCGCACCCCGATGTCGCGGTTAAGCCAGACCTTGGGGAAAACCGACGGTGTGGTCGAGGCCGCGGCGGCGGGCGCGCGCTGGCGAGGTGCTGCGGTGGCCGGCGGAGCAGGCGACGCGGGGCCCGCTGGCGGAGGCAGCTCGCCGGAGGAGGCGAACGGCAGGGTCGGCGAGGTCATCGGGGCGAGGCGGGACGGGGACGGCCGGAGGCGGGCTCTGGGGGCGGTGCGGCTGGAGGCAGAGGGGAGAGCGGGCGGAGGCGAGGTGAGGCGAGGGGTACGGCGGCGGCGAGCGCGGCGCAGGGAGGTCAGAGGAGGGCGAAGGGGAGAGCGGCGGTTGGAGGCGGCCGGAGCGGGAGCGGATCGGGGTGCGGGAGGGGCGGCGGTGGTTGGGGGTGGCTTGAGGGAGGCGGCGCCGGCGGGGGGGGGGGGGGAAGGAGCAGCGGGAGCGCGTGAGGGAAAGAGCCACGCGGGGGAGGTGGGTGCGGTGCTGGTGGGCCCGAGAGGTGGGGCCGAAGGGCGGTTTGTGGACAGAGGGGAGGGGTCGGACTGGGGGAGGTGGAAACCGGGGAGGGATGGGCGCGCCAGGGGTCTGCCGGTGGGACCCAGGCGGTGGGGGGGGGGGGGAGAACGGGCCCACGGGCAGGGAGAGAGCCGAGGGAGGGTCGGGTGAGTGTGTGCTTGTCTGTGTACTTTGTGGGAATGACCAGGTGGCGGGCCCAGGAGCAGGGCTGGTGGTGTTATGTGCGTGTGTGGCTGTGTTTGGGTGGGTGAGGGAAGGGGGTGAGGTGGCAGCTTCTTAGTGGTGGGGGTTTGGGGGAGAGGTGAGGTGGCGCATACTGATTGGGTGGGATGAGGTGGCCGGTGGGTGTGGGTAGATAGGTTGGTAGCTTAGGAATTATGGGGGACCGATTTAATTTCTGGGGTGGTCGTTCGGGTCGATTCGGCCCGTTCGACTGCCCCACTAAAAATACTTTGATATTTTATTTGTTTTAAACACGGCTTCTGCAAACCAATAGCAGACAAACAAAATAATCCGGAGACCCGGGGTTTTGCCTTTGAATAAAGATGGGGCGTTTAGAAAACACAAACAGGTTTTTCTGCAAATAGTTTTAGACAAGCAAATGCAAGATGATGACGATGCTCAAATGCAATGTGGCATGATGTCATGAGCATGCGGTCATGATGATGCAATGCACAAAAACAACGCGATTTTCTAGTAGTGGTTTTGCGGGATGCCACAAGAAGTGACTGGAAGGAAATTAGAACTCGACGAGGTTTTTGAACCTTCTCTCGAACTTGAGAGTAGCGCAGCACCAAAAGTAGTTCCTCTGGCGCCACCAATAAGAGAGGAAGCTAATGATGTTGATCATGAAACTTCGGTTGAAGTAACTACAGAGCCTCGCAGGTCAACGAGAACTTGTACCACTCCTGATTGGTATGATCCCGTTATGAGTGTCATGTTGGTGGACAACACCGATGACCCTGCGACATATGAGGAAGCGATGATGAGCCCAGATTCCAATAATTGGCAAGAAGCCATGAAATCCGAGATTGGATCCATGTACGAAAACAAAGTATGGACTTTTGTGGACTTACCAGATGGCCGGAAGGCTGTCGAGAACAAATGGATTTTCAAGAAGAAAACAAATGCTTATGGTAATGTTACTGTCTATAAAGCTCGACTTGTCGCAAAAGGGTTTCGACAAATTCAAGGAGTTGACTACGATGAGACTTTCTCACCGGTAGCGAAGCTAAAGTCTGTGAGGATTTTGTTAGCAATCGCTGCATATTATGATTATGAGATATGGCAGATGGATGTCAAAATGGCGTTCCTCAATGGAGACATTGATGAAGAGTTGTATATGGTACAACCCAAAGGTTTTATCGATCCTAAAGATGCTAACAAGGTATGCAAACTTCAACGGTCCATTTATGGATTGAAGCAAGCATCCTGGAGTTGGAATCAACGTTTTGATAAGGTAATCAAAAGCTTTGGTTTTATACAAACTTATGGAGAAGCTTGTATTTACAAGAAAGTGAGTGGGAGCTCTGTAGAATTCTTAATACTATATGTAGATGACATATTGTTGATTGGGAATGTTGTAGACCTTCTTAATAGTGTCAAAGATTATTTGAATAATAGTTTTTCAATGAAAGATCTTGGCGAAGCAGCTTACATATTAGGCATAAAGATTTATAGAGATAGATCGAGATGCCTAATATCATTGTCACAGAGTGCATATTTGGACAAAGTTCTTAAGAGGTTTGGAATCGAAGATAGCAAGAAAGGGTTCTTGCCCATGTTGCCCAATACAACCTTGAGTAAAACTCAAAGTCCTGCAACGGCAGAAGATAGAGAAATGATGAGTAATACTCCCTATGCCTCAGCCATAGGATCTCTTATGTATGCCATGCTATGTACTAGACCCGAAATTGCATATGCTGTTAGTTTGACTAGCAGATATCAAAGTGATCCAGGAGTGGATCATTGGACAGCGGTAAAAAACATCCTTAAATACTTGAGAAGAACTAAGGATATGGTTCTTTCTTATGAAGGTGATGAACAACTCGTTGTTAATGGTTACACCGATGCTAGTTGGAACACCGATCCGGATGATTCTAAATCTCAATCTGGATACGTATTCACTTTTAATGGTGTAGCAGTTAGCTGGAGGAGTGCAAAGCAAAGCGTTGTGGCGAGATCTTCAACTGAATTGGAATACATAGCTGCTTCAGAGGCTTCACAAGAGGCGATATGGATGAAGGAGTTCATTGCAGAGCTCGGTGTGGTTCCAAGTGCGCTGGACCCAATGTCTATCTATTGTGATAACATGGGCGCCATAGCCATTGCGTAAGAACCAAGGTCACACAAGAAGCTGAAGCACATCAAGCTACGTTTTCATGCTATTCGAGAGCATGTCCAAGATGGTGACATAAATATTTGCAAAGTACACACAAATCTAAATGTGGCGGATCCGTTGACTAAACATCTCCCGAGGGCAAAACATGACCAGCACCAAACCGCCATGGGTGTTCAGTATATTACCATGTAATCTAGATTAGTTGACTCTAGTGCAAGTGGTAGACTATTGGAGATATGCCCTAGAGGCAATAATAAAAGTGGTTATTATTATATATTTGTGTTTATAATAAATGTTTACATTCATGCTATAATAGTATTAACCGGAAACATTAATACTTGTGTGATTCGTAAACTAAATTAGAGACCCTAGTAAAGCCTCTTTGTAATACTAGCTTGTTGGTTAATAGATGATCATGGTTTCCCGATCATGAACATTGAGATGTTGTTAACAACAAGATCATATCATTAGGAGAATGGTGTGATGGACATACTCCTATAGATAAGCATAGCATTAAGATCAAGTCATTTCAATAGTTCATTTGCTATAAGCTTTCTGATACATAGTAACCTAATTCCTTTGACCATGAGATCATGATAATCACCATCACCGGACCGTAACTGGGTGGCTATAAATGTGGCATTGAGTGTTAGGAAAGTATGTGTTGAGGCACATGGATCAAGAGTGGGATCTGTCCATCCATATGACAGATAGATATACTCTGGGCCCTCTCGGTGGAATGTCATTCAATTGTCTTGCAAGCATGTGACTGGATCACAAGGGATCACATATCATGGGAATGAGAAAAGAGTACTTATCGGTAACGAGGTTGAACTAGGTATGCAGAGATACCGACGATCAAACCTCGGATAAGTAAACTATCGTGAGACAAAGGGAAATTGGTATCGTATGTAAGCGGTTCATTCGATCGCAAAGTAATCGTAGAAATATGTCGGAGCCATATTAATTTCCAGATTCCTCTATTGGTTATTGATCGGAGAAGTGTCTCGGTCATGTCCGCGTAATTCACGAACCGTAGGGAGACACACTTAAGGATTCGATGTTGTTTAGTAGATATGGAATGTAAGTAGGGAAACCGAATGTTGTTCAGAGTCTCGGATGGGATCCGGGATATCACGAGGAGATCCGGAATGGTCAGGAGAATAAGATTCATATAAGGAAAGTCCGATTCCGGAGTTCGGGAATGATTTCTATGTTTTCGTCGGAGAGGTTCTAGAAGGGTCTAGAAGGTTCACCAGACCGGAAGGGGAATGGTCCATGAATGTGTCATGGGTAAGTGGAATGATCGGATCATGTCCTAAGTCAATTTGGTTGGGCATTTGCGAGAGAGAAAATAAGCTCTAAATTGAAAGTCAAAAGGGAGGTTTGAAAAGTCAAACTGGAACAATGGTTTCCTAGTGGAAGAAGGAAAGAGTCCTTCCTTCTATCCAACTTGGATTTTGGTATGGATTCAAAATCCCCTCTCCCAATCCTCCCTCCCTCTCATAAACAGAGGGGGAGGGCTACCCTAAAGAGAACACAACCAGCCTCCCCACCCGTGCCGCGCCGCCGCCGCTGCCCAGCGCCACCGCGCTGCCGCCGCCTCGCACCGTCGTCGGCCTGTCGCTGTCGCCCTAGCCGCCGCCGACACCACCTCCTCCTCTCCGGCCTTCTAAACCTAGATCGCCGAAAACCCTAGATCCACCATAACTCGCACCGTCTTAGGCAAAGCCCTGCGGGATCTTCCCTCTCCTTCCAACACCACGCCGTCGTGCTGCCGGAATCGCGAGGGGAGAATTACAACCTCCGCTGCCTGCTGGAACAAGGGAGAGGAATGTATTCATCGAGTACCGAACGTGTGACCTACTGCGGAAGCGCTGCCTGAACGCAGCGCCGGAAGGATCGTCTACGCGATCTTGAGACCGACAAGTGTACGACTACATCATGCACGAGAATCTGCTCTCGTTAACCGCTTTGGAATCTTCGAGGGTGAGTACTCTAATCGACTCGTTGCTACAATCTAGTAGATAGATCTTGGATTGTTTGTGTGCATGCGGTAGAATTTTTTTGTTTTCCATGCTACGAATCCCTACATTCTAATGAAGGGTTGGAACACTTTGTTGAAGAGGAACCATATCAATATGTTAAGCTAACCATGGCTGTGGTGCATGACTTTCGGTTTAGTTGGTCCTTGTCTAATCCCATGGTCCACTATAAAATGTACAACATAGCTGTCGACCTGCCTTTTGTTGATTTTTGTGCAGCTATTAGAGTGCCACAATGGTGCTCTTGTGAGAAGATTAGAGAGAGGCCCAAGCACTCATGGATTTATATGCTGAAATTTGCCAAGGTTGCGACTTCTCAAAGGAAAGTGGTAAAATTCGGAACATTCAGTTCCGATCCATTAGATATTTTGTCTATTTCATTACCAAGTATGTTCTTGCTAGAAAGACTGCTAGAAAATTATCTTTATTTGATCTAGCTTTTATCTCAGCTGCTTTGAATAGGGATAGATCTTATAACTTGGGTGATTTGATAGCTTACCATCTTACCACCAACCGTGAGAAAGGTGGAGTTTGTGGAGGTCTCATTGCCTCTCGTTTGCTAGCTTTTCAGGGTTTAGAGACTCACCATTCAGATTTTCAGTTCCCCATAGAGGGACTTGATCTCAATTCCATGGTTTAGCATAGTTTTGTTTCTTCTTGGGCTACTTCGAGGGATTTACCATATGATATATCCTTTGTCAAGCGTGGTTGGAGAGGGGGTAGGTCTGAGAAAGTAGTCTCTTTTCCAGCACCTGCTTTGTTTAACTTTGATAACATGCAAGGATGGTCACTAACGGAGGAAGAACTTGACACATACGTGGCGGAGCTCTCCCATCAAGAGGAGAATGTTGAGGATGATGCCAAAGATGATTCGGTTCAGCCCTCCAACATGGGGGAGTCTTCATACCAGCAGCCCTCCTATGATTGGAGCGCGTCTTCTTCTTCATCGTGAGGGCCTGATTATGATCATTCCTACGATGACACACCAGTTTGGGGTTACTACCCACGCTATTGAGCCCCACTTAGGCCAAAAGCCTAAGCTTGGTGGGAGGTATACCGATAGCACACTCATCTATATATCATGTTCAGTCGGTTCTTTGTATATCCATGTTTCGCTTTCTTTTTGGTTTTTGTTTCTGCTTTCCCAAAACACAAAAAGACCAAAAATATTTTCGTTCTTTCTCTTGGTTTGTTTCTTTGCTTTTTAGCTTTGGTTTGCCTTAAGAAAAATCCAAAAAGTTTTTCCTTTGTTTGTTTTTGCTTAGAGTGCTTGCTTTAAAAAATCGAAAACACCAAAAATATTTGTTGTTCTTCTTCCTTGGTTTTGTGAAGTAATTTGCAGGGTTCAGCGGTCCTCAGTGGATTTTGGTTTCATATTATTATTCAAGCCACACAAGTGAAAAGCAATTATGAAGATTAATGACAACTTGAGGTGTGGTAAGAGGCTGGTAATGAACTCTATTTGTTTTTATTTTTGTACATATACTCATCATTGTTGGCATGCTTAGTCTGTTCACGTAAGGTGTATGTTATTTATGGATGCTTAGTAGTTCTTGCTCTCTTATGATTAGCTCCAGCTTGCTAATAGTTTGTAGCATGTCATATGAATGTTTGCTTGCATAGTTTTATTCATAACTTGGTATGACATTTTGGTATCCTCTTTTGAATGCATCATTTGAATTGACTTGGCACATGCTCACACATGCATATTACTGAACAAAAGTCAGTAAGCCTCGATGATTTATTTTGCCTCAGAGTTCTTGTATCACTTTCATGCCATAATTAATTCTTTTTTGTTGCAAGTATGATTATGACAGTTATTTCTCTCTCGTTTGTCCCTCCCTTTCTATTACTAGCCTTCACTTGCACTGAGTATGGTCTCTATTCGTGCTTCCAACTCCCCAAAACCAATATTATCAAAGTGTCCACCATACCTACTTACTAGCATCATTTGCTATTCTGTGCATATTCATTATGCCTTGTTTTCTTCCAAATAAAATGTTTGCTTGTTATGAGAAAGTTAGTTAGTAAATCTCTCATGAACTTGATGGCACACTTTATTTCTTGCACTTAATAAACCTGAACCATTGTCACTGTCCATGAAAGTTATATGCTTGCAAATTATAGGCTAGGAGTTAGCAGAACCGTGTTGTCACAGGGAACGCTTTCAACACCTATAAATATATACCTAGTTGATATCATGCTCTTTTGTTTACGGATGCCGTCGGTGTGAAATAAAAGGGGAGCTTGTAAGTCCATGGAGTTATGTATATGTGTTAGAGAAACGCCTAGGCCACTAGCCTAAGCCATGCCTAATCATGGTGGAAACTTGCAGCATAACCATAGTGAGCAGTCTATGAATCATTCTTCTTATAAAAAAATAGACAGATATTGATAAAAATAGAAAAAATAGAGACACACATTGAAAAGAGGAAAGAGAGAAAAAAGCACCATTTTCCCATGGTAAATAAGAAAATTGCTGAGATGCTCATTGTCTCCTTGCCTTGTCATTTTGATTATGGGATAGCTCCTGTATCATGTGCAAGGGGTACCCCGTTGGCGGTTCTCTATGATACACATATATTTACTATGGCAAGAACTTACCGGTGACTAAAGTTGAGTAGAATGAGGAGCGGCCCTCGTACTCAAGGGACACGAGATTTCCAGTTTATGGTCTGTCAATCATATAACTCATATTGGACCTTACTTTCACCTTAACCATCTAAAGATGCCTATGATAGGGGCAATGAGAGCTCAAAGTTAATGAGTACCATACTTTCAGCATTTGGAAGCCTTTCAAACTTTTCAAAACCTTTTCACTTCCTTGTTGAGTCACCACTTATTCTATGAGCACCTTCTTGAGAGCATAGTTGTCATTCTTAGTGTAATGTGCTTGTATCAAAACTTGGTTAATTATGTCATAACTTTGATGCTTGTATCTATGATATATTTACTTCTAGTCTTCACTTGAACTTGAGAGGTGCCTGGCATTCATGTTTTGCTCCACCACCAAAGGCAAGCGAGATACCACTCTATCATACCTTTTTATGAGCATTGCAATGTTGCTTATGTTTATGTTTCATGCTACTTATTATTATTGAGTTGGAATATCTTCATAGCTTGCAATGACTATTGAGTAGACTTAAATGCATTCTCCTTGTTATGAATTGTCTAAGTATATACTCATGTGCTGAGAATATTTACATCATATGAAGCAAATGTGTTCGTGAAAGTTTTTTATCACACTTAGTTTTCAACTGAATTGCTTGAGGACAAGCAATAAGCTAAGCTTGGGGGGAGTTGATATGTCCAAAACGTATCTACTTTCCCGAAAACTTTTGCTATTGTTTCTCCTCTAAACTTGTGTGACTTGGATACAACTAAGACGGACTGACGCTGTTTTCGGCAGAATTACTTTGGTGTCTAGTTTTTGTGCAGAAAATCAACTATCAGGAAAAATCCCGGAAAATATGCCAAAAATCCTATTTCACCAGAAGACTCACGGAGCCAGAAGACGAGACAGAGGAGGGCCACCGGGGGCCCACACCCCCTAGATGTGCGAGCCAGCCTAGGCCGCACCTAGGAGGGGTGTGGCCGCCTCGGGCACCCCCTCGGCCTCCCTATTCGCCTATAAGATGCCTCTTGACCTAAAAACTCAGGGGGGGGGGGGTCGACCTTTTTCCAGAAAGAGTTCTGCTGCACCGCCACCACCAGAAACCACGATTCGGAACCAGAAACTCTGTTCTGGCACCCTACTGGGACGAGGAATTTGGAGGGGATCATCGCCATCATCATCATTGACGCATCTCCATAAACCATCCATTTTTCCACCATCCATGAGTGAGTAATCCCCTGCTGTAGGCTATGGGGATGGTAGGGATTGGATGAGTTTGATCATGTAATCGAATAAGATCGTTCGGTCATGGTGCCTAGTATCTGTATTATTGCTATTTAACTTTGTTGCAACTTGTTGTGCTTAATGCTTGTCACTAGGGCTCGAGTGCCATGATTTTAGATCTGAACCTATTATTGATTCATGATGATAGTATTGTTTGTGATCTTATCTGCAAGTTGTGTACACATATCATTGTCCGGATCCAAAGTCCCCGAAGTGACAGAAATTGGGACAGCCGGAGGGGATGGCTGTGATACGAGGCTCCCCTTGTGTAGAATCAATAAATTGGGTAATACTACCCTCGAAGACTGTTGCGATCCCCTGTACTTGTGGGTCATCAGGGATCCTGGGCAGGCAATCTATAAATCGGGCTTGTCAGAGCCACGTTGCATGGGGAGGCGGCCCTAGAGACGAAGAAAAAGGCGCACACCCTCATCCGACGGGGAGGAACATGACCTGCCGCAGCGTCGCCGTAGCCCACGGCGTAGGAGCCGCAACTTCGATGCCCATGACGAACTCACACATCGCAAGATCGACAAATTACGTGCGAAACACGTGTGCTCCACGAAGTCCGAAGATGAATACACGGAGCTATGCAGCGCCAGGTGCTTCAGCATGGCCATACTACAATCGCGGATGACTAAGGGCTTCAAACTTCCTTCGGACAAGCCGAATTTCGACGGCGTGTAGGAGCCAAAGATCTGGCTCGACGATCATCTGTCGTTAGTCAAACTCCATGGCGGGACTGAAAATATAGCCATGCAATGCCTTCAGCTACAGCTGACGGGCGCGGCCAGAGCCTGGCTCAATAGCCTCCCCTCTGGATCCATCCGTAGATGGGAAGAGCTGGCATACTGCTTCATCCGCAACTTCAAAGGCACCGACAAGAGACCAGCTTCACTCGAGGAGCTACGCGCCTATTGCCAACAGTCCAATGAGTCCATCCGCTCGTACATACAACGTTGGTCCGTCATAAAAATTCTTCCGACAACATCTCGGAGGAACGGGCAATCAACGCATTCAACGGTGGCATAAGGCGCCGCGAATTTAGGGAGGAGATCGGGCGTGTCAAGCCCAAAACCATCAATCACCTGATGTACATTGCCAATCGCTGGGCCGATGGTGAAGCTGCCATCAACCAAACACGTTCGGATGACGAAGATTACTTCGGTCACAGACGCGATCGCCGATGAAAGAGAAGAGCGCAAAGAGGTCGATATGGTCGCGGCTGGCTATGCTGATCATCGCGAGGATGGAAATGGAAACAACGGGTATCGCAACGGCAACTACCGCAATAGCGGAAAACCAGCACAGGCGTGGCAACGACGCAGCCGCGATGATGAGCCATCTGCTCTCGATAAACTATCGGGTCCCTACACCATCCACTTCTACATCTACAAGCATGACGGCAAAAGGAAGGCTAGCCGATGGCTATGAAATACCACCTCTTTTAGCCATATAAAATGTGCTATTTATCTCTCATATCATGTTTCTTATAGCTATAGCTATGCCTTATATGCATGTGTTCTAGTTTTCATTCTACTTTCATATGAGCTTTGCACATTTAGTAGTGACGAGGGTTTGACTCCTCAATTCCCATTGTTATGGACTTGGGTTTTAGAGAAGATGGGGATGCTGGAATCGTGGAACGGTTAACAGGCAAGCAACACGGGGACACAAGGTTTACCCAGGGTCAGGCCCACGGAGGGAAAACCCTACTCCTGCTTGTCTGTTCTTGATTACTGTGGAAGCAAAGGTTACAGGTGTCAACACCCGGATTTTTAATCCCAGATGCCTGTTATGCCATACATCGCAATCCCAGGATTACCATTTTTGCGAGACATAACAGAATTGGATACCACCATACATCATCCATTACAAACCATACATAAGATTTTACACCAAATAAGGATCTCATGATCCAGTCTTAATACAACACAAGCAGCGGAATACGTAATAATAACGGTAGCGTAGGCGAAGCTCCATCTTCGGGGTCACAAGCAATGCTGACGATGGGAGATGATCCTAGTTGTCTTAACCTTCCCGGGGTCCATCCTCCAGGTACTCTTCTTCATAGTCTGGCCATGGGAATAGCCAGGGACAAAGCCATGAGTACTCTTTAAGTACTCGCAAACTAATACTAACAAGTGAAGGTTTTTTTTGTAGTAGGACACTAGGCTCTAGGGTTGTTTTGCAAAAAGCCAAATTTACCTCTACTAAGTTCAGAAGCAAAGAATGCTAGTTAAAGTTTTATAACCCTAAGTGGGAACTTGTATTTCATATAACAACCCTGTTGTGGTCAAGTCAAAGTCTCAATTCATTCACAAGTCATTTTGAAAACATCTGACGGGGGGACAGTATGGCCACTCCAACTGTCCATAACTGCGGACGCGGCTATTCGAATAGTTTGACACTCTGCAGAGATTGTACACTTTCACCACAACATTCGATACATCCGTCAGGAACAAATCCTGAATTCACCATACTCAGTATGCGGATAATCAATCCTAACCTTTCAATTACACGCCCTAGTATAAGCACCTCTCCTGTGAGTTTGGCCTCCCAACCATGACCAACTGTCATCTTGGGTACTGCACAGGGGGACAATCTTCACAAGGTAGCCTCAGCTTAGACCTTGGCCGTGAGGGAACTAACACTAAGGTATATAAGTTTCCAGTCAAGCCCTACCCAATTCTCGGGTATTGTGGTTGTACGGTAAAATTGGAATGGTATCGCATTCAGACAACCATCAGTTTTATAAAGGGCTAAGGCTCATGCCTCAACATTTTCATCACCATAAATCATCTGGTATTCGGAAACACATGTACAAACCATTTCAATAGAATGATCCATCATTCCAAGGTTTTCATAACCATTTTTCCACCAAGTATTCCCATCTAAATTTGATCAGGTTTTATGCTTAGCACTAGCATCTACAAGTGGGGGTAAGTACTAATGAGGGGTGGTAAATAAATGGAGTTTTAACTAAGTTCAATCTCATGCCTTAGGATGACATAAAGATTATCTAGCTTAGGCAAAATTTTATGCTCTTTATGCAACCTTCAATTATCTTTCTAGAATCTACAATTCACTTAAGTAAACTCTAAGTAAGTAGCTTTGATAAAGAAATAAAATAGAAAGCTTGCGAATAAAATTAGGAGGGGGTATCAAGTGGGTATGATAACATATGCTTAAGGCATATAGTTGGCATGGTAACAAGCAAGTATTTGCTTGCATGGGTATAGTATCTTGCAAGGGTTAGCTTGCACATTCAACTAGTAGTATTAGGCTTGCATCAGTGTCAATATAAGCTTGCTAAATTGCAAGTGTTAGCTTGCAAGGTTAATAGCTTGCCTTGGGCAGAGCAGTGGTTGAAGTTCTCATCGGCTTCTTCTTCATAGTATCCTCCTTCCTCCTCGTATCCTTGGTCGGTACTAGTGTCTATGAATAAATACGAGGTACACAATCACCAAAACATACTTAACTACTTGCAATCATCACACAAAAGGGGTCCTATAGATGATCTAACATCATCTCTAACATTACAAGATTAAGGCTTGGTTTAATTCCTTTTATTTTTAGAAAAGTAATTTCTACTCATTGAAAAACTACTTAGGATTTAATATTCTCCAAACCAAACATGGGATCATGTTGACACATGTCAGCACCACATATTTCAGTACATGGGAATGTGATTTAAAGTGGTGTCACAATTTTATAAGGTTTAACCTTTTATTTTAATTAAATAAAGTGACTAGAAATGCCTATGTGGCATCCTTTTATTACTTGGTCATTATTTCTGTAAGTAAACCTATATATTTTTATATATTCTGAAAGGTATGGTTAAATGTGATTTTTGAGAGTTGGAATCAACTCAAAAGCTATCATGGTTTAAATTTGAAAATGTTTGAATGCAGAAAAGCTTCTGCCTTGTTATTTTTACCAAGGATGATCTACAAATCCAAATGACTTGAATCCAACGGGCTTGGATTCAGCATTTCCAGACCTTTCTAACAAAATTGGTTTCATTCAATTTGGTTCACTGAATCAATCTGGGTTGATTTTTGAATCTTGGTGCAGAAGTGTGTTTGAAATAAAATGGAAAAGGTTAATTTCAAATGACTGGGCCGGCCTGCTAAGAACATCTCTTACGCGGGCTGGTTAAGTTATTGTCCCCACGCGTCAGTGAGACGAGGGGGTGCGAAGCGGTATTGGGCGATGTGAGCCATGGGATCTTGTTCTAATCTAACGGCTGAGGGTCATCGTCGATGTTGGGCAACGCCGGCGAGACAGAAACCTAACGCGGTAGGTGGGGGTCGTCCGGGGCTCACCGGGGCTCAAGCGAGGGCCGGCGAGGCGGGCGAACAACAAAGTCGACAATGGTGAACCTCCTGGTACCGACAGCTTCTCCTGGGGCGGCTCCAATCTTTGGCTCCCTTCTTCTCTAGAGGCGGCGGGCTCCGGTGAAATTCCGGCGAAGTGCTGCTCGCCTTGCTTCGGGAACGGGGTGGAACGATTAGTGAGGAGAGGGGAGTGAGATGGTGTGCTCAATTTGGCTGGGGGTGGCCTCTATTTATAGTGGAGAGAGGGGACCGAAGGGGCGCAAGGTGAGCTCGTCGTGGTCGACGGCACAGAGGGCTATCGGCGTGGGCGACGGTAGGGGGCGGTGTGGTGCTCCCTGGTGATGCTCAACGACGTGGTGGCGAGGCATGGGGCGGTGTGGTTTGGTCGAAACGCGGCGGTGCTCTGCGCGTGCCCGACGAAGGTTTTTTAATGCGCACAGCGTGTGTGGTCTGCGCGGCGGCGAACGAGCGTGTCTGCGGGGTTGCTGGGACGGTGGTGATCACGTATGCACGTGGCGAGGGCGACGCGCGGTCTGTGGGCATCGGTCGAGCGTGGCGCACGAGGCGCGCTCTCGGCATGGTTGCTGGCGAGCATGGCATGGTCCGTGCGTGTGGTCCAGGGGTTGGCAACGTTCGAGCGCTGGACATGGAGTGGCGGTGGGGTGTTGGCTTGCTCCCAGACATGTTTTCTAGGCTTGTTTCTTCTCATAGCTTGCTGTCAACATGGGGGTGACAAGGGTGCACTCGGCGTGCTCTCCATTGATGACATTGCCAAGCTTACAGTGATGCTAGAGGTTTGCATTTGAGCTAGATGATCTACTAAAGCCTAGTTGTATCCAGAGAGGGAACAAGTTAGGCAAGAACCACTGCTCACAATAGTGTTTGGATTTTGTTTGATTTGTATCTGCAAGGTGTTTGATGAAATGGCCGCAAGAATTCAAGTTTTGAATTTTGAAAAGATTTTTGGTGGGTGTGCTAGGTTGGTGCTGGTGAGTGTGCAGATGCTTGGGTTTTGAAAGTTGAGCTTGTTTGAGTGGTTTTTGAAAAAGTGGGATCTTCCCATATGGTAAAGATTCAATTTTGAATTGTCATTTAAACTATGCATTTGAAAGTTTCTGGATGATCACAAGGTGGGCCTTGATACTTTGTTATGAGTACTATCAAGGGGTGTAAAGATCCAAACAAGTTTCTGTTATGTTTTGAAAGTTTGGGGCAGCCAAAGTAGGCATGGGAGTTAAATTAGGCAAATTGACCATTCACTCAATTTGGCTTATTTTGATTTATTTGTCTTTGGGAAAAGTGTGGGGATTGTTTGGATGATGTTTACTTCATCTAAGAATCATTTTACAAGTAAAGAAACACATAAACAAGGCAATTCAAAAGAATTCAAAATGGGATGCATACACACATGCATGCTTTCATATTTTTATTTAGAAAAGTTTTTGTTAACCCTAATTTTGATGATTAGAGTTTGATGATCCAAGTTTAGTATTTTTGGGATGTTACAAACCTTCCCCCCTTAAACAAAATCTCATCCCGAGATTTGAAAAAGGACGAAAAGATTACCTAGGATTTGAAGAGATCGGGAAACTCCGTCCTGATGTGATCTTCGCGCTCCCAGGTAGCTTCCTCTTCTGTGTGGTTGCTCCACTGAATCTTGATAAACTTGATGCTTCGGGTTCGGGTAGTTCGGAAAGCTTCTTCCAAAATACGGATGGGTACTTCGGGATAGGTCAGGTCATCGTTGATCTCTATGGTCCGTTGATCGATATTCTTGAACACTTCGGTCTTCTCTGGGACTTCGAGACACTTGCGAAGTAATGAGATATGGAACACATTGTGCACAGCTGACATTTCTTCGGGTAGTTCCAATTGATACGACACTTCTCCTCGACGGTTCAGAATTTTGAAAGGTCCGATATATCTAGGGGCTAACTTTCCTTTGAGTTGGAAACGCTGCATTCCCTTCAATGGCGACACTTTCAGATATACAAAATCTCCTATGTTGAAAGCGAGGTCTCGATGTCTCTTGTCGGCGTAACTCTTCTGTCTGGACTGGGCGGTCTTGAGGTGCTCACAAATCTTGTGAACCTTCTCTTCTGCTTCTCGTAGGATGTCAGATCCAAAAATCTGACTCTCTCCTACTTCCGACCAGTTCAAAGGGGTGCGACACTTCCTTCCGTACATGAATTCAAATGGGTCCATTTGCAAACTGGCTTGATAACTGTTGTTGTATGAAAATTCTGCAAACGGCAGACAATCTTCCCACTTGGATCCATATTCTAACACACATGCTCTCAGCATATCTTCGAGTATTTGGTTTACTTCCTTCGTTTGTCCATCGGTCTGAGGGTGATATGCGGTGCTGAAATCTAGGCGGGTTCCTAAACCTTCTTGGACTTTCTTCCAGAATCTCGAGGTAAATTGAGTTCCTCGATCTGATACGATGTTCTTGGGGACTCCATGCAAACTAACTATTCTAGCGATGTACAACTCCGCTAGCTTTGAACTCTGATATGTGGTCTTGACGGGTAAGAAATGGGCAACTTTGGACAATCTGTCCACTATGACCCAGATAGAGTCATTTCCCCTACTAGAAGTAGGCAATCCGGTGATAAAGTCCATTCCAACGGAATCCCATTTCCATTCCGGAATCTATAAGGTTTGCAATAGTCTAGCGGGTCTTTGATGTCCTGCCTTGACTCGCTGACATATATCACACTTGGCGAAATAGCTTCCGACTTCTTCATCTTATGCCACTAAAATTGCTCTTTCAAATCTTGATACATCTTAGTTCCTCCGGGATGGATAGAATAAAGAGTATCATGAGCTTCCTTCAGAATAACTTCTTTCAACTCCGAATCTGCTGGTACACGGAGGCGTTCTTTGTACCACAGAACTCCTTCTTCGTCTTCGGTGAATCCGGGTACTTTGCCTATACCGATACAATGCTTGATTCCGTCGATACTAGCATTTCCTTTCTGCGCCTCTTTGATCTGACTGATCAAAGTGGGTTGAAGTTCTATGCTAGCCAAAAATCCTTCACTCACTAATTCCATTCGAAAATCTTCCATCTCTTTGTGCGAACTTGGTTGCTCCTTTAAAATCATGGAGTTCAAGCGGCACGGCAATCTGCTAAGGGCATCTGCTACCACGTTGGCTTTACCGGGGTGATAGTGAATGTCCAGATCTTAATCCTTGATTAGCTCAATCCATCTTCTCTATCTCATATTTAGCTCCTTCTGAGTGAATATATACTTCAGGCTCTTGTGATTCGAGTAAATCTCACAACGGTTTCCCATCAGGTAATGCCTCCATGTCTTCAGGGCTAGAACTACGGCTGCGAGTTTGAGGTCATGGGTTGGGTAATTTTGCTCATGTTGTTTTAATTGTCGAGATAGATAAGATATAAATTTTCCTTCTTGCATTAGCACACATCCGAGACCGATCTTGGATGCATCACAATACACATCGAAGGGCTTCGTGATATCCGACATGATTAAGATTGGGGCTGAAATCAATCTCCTCTTGAGTTCTTGAAAACTCGCTTCACATTTGTCGGTCCATTCAAACTTCTTGTCCTTCTTCAGCAATTGGGTCATGGGTCTGGCGATACTCGAGAATCCTTCTACGAACTTGCGGTAGTATCCCGCCAATCCGAGAAATGCACGAACTTGGGTTTGAGTGGTTGGGGCTTGCCAATCTTCGACATCTTTCACTTTGTAAGGATCAACGACAATTCCTCCGGCTGATACAATGTGACCGAGGAATCCTACCTCCTGTAACCAGAATTCACATTTTCTAAACTTGGCATACAGCTGATGCTCTCTAAGAGTTCCAAGAATGGTCCTTAGGTGTAGCTCATGTTCTTCTTACGATTTGGAATAAATCAGAATGTCATCGATGAAAACAACGACAAACTTATCCAGGAAGTCCATAAAAATATTATTCATGAGATTCATGAAATAAGCGGGGGCATTGGTTAATCCAAAAGACATGACTGTATACTCGTAAAATCCATATCGGGTGGTGAAGGCAGTCTTGGGAATATCTTCTGCACAAATTTTGAGTTGATGATAGCCAGTCCTAAGATTAATCTTAGAAAACACTTTGGCACCGGTCAGCTGATCAAACAAATCTTCTATCTTGGGCAAGGGATACTTATTCTTGATGGTGACATCATTCAACTTCCGGTAATCCGTACACAAACGGTTACCTCCATCCTTCTTGTCCACAAACAAGACAAGTGATCTCCAAGGTGACGCACTTGGTTGAATCAATCCAATTTCCAACATGGAATCCAGTTGCTTCTTTAGTTCTGCTAGTTCGGATGGGTTCATACTATAGGTTCTCTGGGCTATGAGTCCTATTCCGGGGATTAGTTCAATGATAAACTCGATATCTCGATCTGGGGGCATACCGAGCAAAACATCTAGAAATACATCGGGGTATTCACAGACTATCCGGACTTGGTCAATGGTAGGTTGGGCTATACTCTTGTTGCACTTGAATTGGCGAGGTAAGGTTTCAGATATATGCTCGACTGATATTCCGGCTGTACTGGTCATGGTGATGGCTTTCTTGGCACAGTCAATTAATCCTTTATGTTTGGACATCCAAGCCATTCCTAGTACTACTTCCAAACCTTTAGTTCCGAGTACTATCAGATTAGCATAAAAATCTATGCCATGGATGCGGATAGGGGCGGCTTTGCAAATTTGCCTAGCCTTGGTGGTTGAACCGGGAATTTGGACGATCATAACATGCTTCCGTTTTGTTAGTTGAATTTTACTAGTGCATGCAAATTCTTCGGTGACAAATGAGTGTGATGCACCAGAATCAAACAACACTCTTGGAAGTACTGAATTAACAGAAAACATACCCAGCACGACGTCTGGCGCTTCCTGGGCTTCTTCAGCATGCATGAGAAAAAGATGGCCGTTGCGGTTGAGAGAATTCCCTAGGGCAAACCTTCTTCCTGGCTGAACACGACGCTGCTGCTAAGCTGGGGCATTTGCATTGGGGGCTGTGGCATTCTTCTTGTTGGGTCACTCATTGGAGTAGTGGCCCTTATTTCCATAGTCATAACAAGTTACCTGTGACTTGTCCTTTGCTGCAACAGGCACATCGTTGCTTCCAGTCCTCGGGGCAGTGTTGGGGTTTGTGGTAGCATTATTGTTGAACTTGGGTGGGGCACGGTTGAAATTTCTAGAGTTCCCGGGGTTGTTGTGATTTCCTCCGGGCCTTGGATTTCCACGGTTGGGGTAGGTTGGACGGTTCATCGGGGGTCTGTTGGTTCTTGGGGCAAATCCTGGAGATGGGTTAGGGCGATACTTTGGGGTCTGATGGGTTCCTGGCTGATGCATCATGCGACGCTTGCGGTTCTCATTGGCTTGGTTGATCTTTCCTTCCATCTGGATGGCAGAGTCGACAAGGGCTTCAATATCCGTAAAGGGAATATTGACCAACACAGTCTGCATCTCATCGTGCAGACCATTCAGGAATCTTTCTTTCTTCTTGGATTCAGTGTCGTTCTCATCCGGGGCATACCTAGCTAATGACAAAAAATTGTCACGGTATTCCACTACGGTCATCCTTCCTTGCTTCAGTTCTCTAAATTCATCTCTCATTCTCTTGATCAAACCAGGTGGCACATGGGTTCTGTTGAACTTGACCTTGAATTCCTCCCAGGTCATCATCTGGTCTCCGGTCATTGCACAAACACTGTTCCACCATGCTCTGGCATCTCCGGCTATATAGTGGGTGGCGAACAAAACTTTCTCGTTAGCTTCTACTCCGGCGACTTCTAGGTTATTTTCCATGGTTTGCAGCCAATCATCAGCGTCTAAGGGCTCTTCCGACTTAGTGAAAACATGTGGGTTGGTGTTCTGGAAATTCTTGAGCTTAGATCCATGGTTGTCCTGATTTCCGTGGCCTTGGTTGTTGTGGGCAAGCTGAGCTATCTGTTGCAGGGTGGCTAGGTTGGCTTGACGTTCGACTCTTTCAGCTTCACGGTCAGAAGTCAACATTTGCAGTATCTGCAACATCGGGTCCGGGGATGAACCACTTCCTCCACGTGGCATCTGAAGATTGAGATAGATCATGAGAAAAGAGGGAAATTTCTAAGGTTCTGGGACTTTGAGAAGTTTTTAAAGTTTGACTTAGATTTTTCTAGCAACTTGCTTTTCATTCATTCATTCATTCATTCATTCATTCATTCATTCATTCATTCATTCATAGCACACGGTACAACACACACCACAACAAAGGGAAACAGATGGTTTTAAGAACCATTCTGGAAACTACGATACAGTGGGACCGAATACTACTCACTACGCTAGTGCTCAAGTGCTACTACTCCTCGGAGTCGGTGTAGTCGTCATCCTCATCATCCTCATCGTCATCGATGAAGGCGTAATCATCCTCATCGGTGAAGAAATCCATAGCCTGATCTTCCAGGAAATCATCATCATCACTGAGATAGGAGTAGGGGTCTCCACAAAGATCCTCTCTGGCATTCTCCCTTTCCTCCAACTGCATATCTCTCTCGTGGATGGTCTCCTCCAAAGACAAGATACGGTGGCAAATACAGGCAATGATGCGCTCCTTCTTGTCGAGCTGACGACGGCGAGACTTGCGATCCTTTGCTAGCATGGCGATGGTCTGATCCTTCGTCTTGATGATGGCGGACTTGTGGTTGGAGTAGTCACGGCAATTATCCAACTCCTGCTGACGATCGTACATCATGAAGCTAAGGTGATCCAATTGAGTCTTCAGCTCATGGTGGTATGGGGATTCCAGGGGTTGTCCATTAGCATCACACCTTGGGCAAAACTCAAAGCGAGTACCCTTGATCTTGTTGATACTCTGCCCACACAGACGGGCAAGAGCTTCCTGCATGGCCCTGTCAAGTCCATCGAGCCAGTTGTTTTCTCTTAAGGTGAACTGAATTCCCTCAGCAGTGGGGGGTTCAATCTTTCCTCGGAGACTTGCAACAATTAGCCACTGCAGATCTTCTCCTCCTTGATCATTGAGCTGAGCTCCGAAGAACTCGGGGTGAGGACGCTCCAAAAGTTCTGAAAGCTGGTCCGAATCCCTCTCAAAGATAAGGTCTCCGCCATTTACCAATTGGTAAAACTTGCTGTACTTCACGTCCATCTAAAAGAATATAAGATGAGTAAGTTAGTAGAGTGATCAAGTGTGTCAAATTTTTATGTATTTTGCAAGAGTTTTTGAGGAACATTGAATTTTCATGAAAGAAGCAAGTGATAAGAATGGGAATAAGTTTTTGTAAATATTTTTTTCTTTTGGTTTTGAAACTAAGTTTTTGATTCAAACGTCCAGTCTAACTAGGGCCTCCTATGGTCAGGATGGCTCTGATACCAACTTGTCAACACCCGGATTTTTAATCCCAGATGCCTGTTATGCCATACATCGCAATCCCAGGATTACCATTTTTGCGAGACATAACAGAATTGTATACCATCGTACATCATCCATTACAAACCATACATAAAGTTTTACACCAAATAAGGATCTCATGATCCAGTCTTAATACAACACAAGCAGCGGAATACGTAATAATAACGGTAGCGTAGGCAAAGCTCCATCTTCGAGGTCATAGGCAATGCTGACGATGGGAGATGATCCTAGTTGTCGTAACCTTCCTGGGGTCCATCCTCCAGGTACTCCTCTTCATAGTCTGGCTATGGGAATAGCCAGGGACAAAGCCATGAGTACTCTTTAAGTACTCGCAAACTAATACTAACAAGTGAAGGGGGTTTTTGTAATAGGACACTAGGCTCTAGGGTTGTTTTGCAAAAAGCCAGATTTACCTCTACTAAGTTCAGAAGCAAAGAATGCTAGTTAAAGTTTTATAACCCTAAGTGGGAACTTGTATTTCATATCACAACCCTGTTGTGGTCAAGTCAAAGTCTCAATTCATTTCACAAGTCATTTTGAAAACATTTGATGGGGGAACAATATGGCCACTCCAACTGTCCATAACCGCGGACGCGGCTATTCGAATAGTTTGACACTCTACAGAGATTGTACAATTTCACCACAACATTCAATACATCCGTCAGGAACAAATCCTGAATTCACCATACTCAGTATGCGCATAATCAATCCTAACCTTTCAATTACACTCCCTAGTATAAGCACCTCTCCTGTGAGTTTGGCCTCCCAACCATGACCAACTGTCATCTTGGGTACTGCACAGGGGGACAATCTTCACAAGGTAGCCTCAGCTCAGACCTTGGCCGTGAGGGAACTAATACTAAGGTATATAAGTTTCCAGTCAAGCCCTACCCAATTCTCGGGTATTGTGGTTGTACGGTAAAATTGGAATGGTATCGCATTCAGACAACCATCAGTTTTATAAAGGGCTAAGGCTCATGCCTCAACATTTTCATCACCATAAATCATCTGGTGTTCGGAAAAACATGTCCAAAACATTTCAATAGAATGATCCATCATTCCAAGGTTTTCATAACCATTTTTCCACCAAGTATTCCCATCTAAATTTGATCAGGTTTTATGCTTAGCACTAGCATCTACAAGTGGGGGTAAGTACTAATGAGGGGTGGTAAACAAATGGAGTTTTAACTAAGTTCAATCTCATGCCTTAGGATGACATAAATATTATCTAGCTTAGGCCAAATTTTATGCTCTTTATGCAACCTTCAATTATCTTTCTAGAATCTACAATTCACTTAAGTAAACTCTAAGTAAGTAGCTTTGATAAAGAAATAAAATAGAAAGCTTGCGAATAAAACTAGGAGGGGGTATCAAGTGGGTATGATCACATATGCTTAAGGCATATAGTTGGCATGGTAACAAGCAAGTATTTGCTTGCATGGGTATAATATCTTGCAAGGGTTAGCTTGCACATTCAAGTAGTAGTATTAGGCTTGCATCAGTGTCAATATAAGCTTGCTAAATTGCAAGTGTTAGCTTGCAAGGTTAATAGCTTGCCTTGGGCAGAGCAGTGGTTGAAGTTCTCATCGGCTTCTTCTTCGTAGTATCCTCCTTCCTCCTCGTATCCTTGATCGGTACTAGCGTCTATGAATAAATACGAGGTACACAATCACCTAACAATACTTAACTACTTGCAATCATCACACAAAAGGGGTCCTATAGATGATCTAACATCATCTCTAACATTACAAGATTAAGGCTTGGTTTAATTCCTTTTATTTTTAGAAAAGTAATTTCTACTCATTGAAAAACTACTTATGATTTAATATTCTCCAAACCAAACTTGGGATCATGTTGACACATGTCATCACCACATATTTCAGTACATGGGAATGTGCTTTAAAGTGGTGTCACAATTTAATAAGGGTTAACCTTTTATTTTAATTAAATAAAGTGACTAGAAATGCCTATGTGGCATCCTTTTATTACTTGGTCATTATTTCTGTAAGTAAACCTATATATTTTTATATATTATGAAAGGTATGGTTAAATGTGATTTTTTAGAGTTGGAATCAACTCAAAAGCTATCATGGTTTAAATTTGAAAATGTTTGAATGCAGAAAAGCTTCTGCCTTGTAATTTTTACCAAGGATGATCTACAAATCCAAATGACTTGAATCCAACGGTCTTGGATTCAGCATTTCCAGACCTTTCTAACAAAATTGGTTTCATTCAATTTGGTTCACTGAATCGATCTGGGTTGATTTTTGAATCTTGGTGCAGAAGTGTGTTTGAAATAAAATGGAAAAGGTTAATTTCAAATGACTGGGCTGCGCGGGAAACGATACTGGGCCGGCCTGCTAAGCACATCTCTTACGCGGGCTGGTTAAGTTGTTGTCCCCACGCGTCCGTGAGACGAGGGGGTGCGAAGCGGTATGGGGCGATGTGAGCCATGGGATCTTGTTCTAATCTAACGGCTGAGGGTCATCGTCGATGTTGGGCAAAGCCGGCGAGACAGAAACCTAACGCGGCAGGTGGGGGTCATCGGGGGCTCACCGGGGCTCAAGCGAGGGCCGGCGAGGCGGGCGAACAACGAAGTCGACAACGGCGAACCTCCTGGTACCGGCAGCTTCTCCTGGGGCGGCTCCAATCGTTGGCTCCCTTCTTCTCCAGAGGCGGCGGGCTCCGGTGAAATTCCGGCGAAGTGCTGCTCGCCTTGCTTCGGGAACGGGGTGGAACGATCAGTGAGGAGAGGGGAGTGATATGGTGTGCTCAATTTGGCTGGGGGTGGCCTCTATTTATAGTGGCGAGAGGGGACCGAAGGGGCGCAAGGTGAGCTCGTCGTGGTCGACGGCACAGAGGGCTATCGGCGTGGGCGACGGTAGGGGGCGGTGCGGTGCTCCCTGGTGATGCTCAACGACGTGGTGGCGAGGCGTGGGGCGGTGTGGTTTGGTCGGAACGCGGCGGTGCTCTGCGCGTGCCCGACGGAGGTTTTTTAATGCGCACAACGTGTGTGGTCCGCGCGGCGGCGAACGAGCGTGTCTGCGGGGTTGCTGGGACGGTGGTGATCACGTATGCACGTGGCGAGGGCGGCGCGCGGTCTGTGGGCATCGGTCGAGCGTGGCGCACGGGGCGCGCTCTCGGCATGGTTGCTGGCGAGCTTGGCATGGTCCGTGCGTGTGGTCCAGGGGTTGGCAACGTTCGAGCGCTGGACATGGAGTGGCGGTGGGGTGTTGGCTTGCTCCCAGACATGTTTGCTAGGCTTGTTTCTTTCCTAGCTTGCTGTCGACATGGGGGTGACAAGGGTGCACTCGGCCTGCTCTCCATTGATGACATTGCCAAGCTTACAGTGATGCTAGAGGTTTGCATTTGAGCTACATGATCTACTAAAGCCTAGTTGTATCCAGAGAGGGAACAAGTTAGGCAAGAATCATTGCTCACAATAGTGTTTGGATTTTGTTTGATTTGTATCTGCAAGGTGTTTGATGAAATGGCCGCAAGAATTCAAGTTTTGAATTTTGAAAAGATTTTTGGTGGGTGTGCTAGGTTGGTGCTGGTGAGTCTGCAGATGCTTGGGTTTTGAAAGTTGAGCTTGTTTGAGTGGTTTTTGAAAAAGTGGGATCTTCCCATATGGTAAAGATTCAATTTTGAATTGTCATTTAAACCATGCATTTGAAAGTTTCTGGATGATCATAAGGTGGGCCTTGATAACGCAACAGGGACCCTATGACACAAAAATTATTACAGCGAGCTCATAACTGAGCAGAGAATCAAAATATTATAAGCAGAGGTCATTGACAACAAACATCAAACAACGGAAGGCAAATTATGTTATTAGGTATAGGAAAACTTAACAAATGGCCTCAGAGGCCTGAAGCATAACGATGACGTCCAATCCGTAGATCCCAGACTGCCGGCTGGGAACTCCAAACTACTCGTCGATGTTGATGCCGTGAGGAACTCATCTTCAATGGTAACACTTACTATGCTGCATAAGTATCAACGAAGCAAGGGTGAGTACAGGGTGTACTCCGCAAGACTTATGGTTGGTGGAGTTGTTTTTTTGCATAAAGCCATCTTTGTTTTCTAAAACAAGAGGGAGAAAAATCTCGACTAATCAGAATATTTTAAAAGGGGATAAGAGAGCGGTAACACTAGCTTTGATCATCTTTTGATATCCACCGAATCATCATCAGTTGAACCTATCTAGGATCACACCCTCGATCCCCGAGGAAGCATCCTTAAGCACACATTACATAACTTGCCAAGTGTCAAGTTATCTATGATCTTCATGTCCGTTCCCAAGTTCGTCCATAACCACGGACGTGGCTTTTCGAAAAGTTTAATAACCCTGCAGGGGTGTACAACTTTACCCACACGCACCAACCGATTCTTAATGGTAGTACATTAGCCCTCTTCCTAAGGCTGGCAGAGAGTGGTTGACCACGACCTTTACCTTTCTTTCGTCGAAACCATGAGTCACGCACTAAGGAGATGCCGCCGTAATGGGTTGAGTCCCGAAGCCGGTCCCTAATGATGTGCGCAGGGTTCAAGATTAAGGATGCCGGGCATCTCTTGTTCCCGGCCACACTTACCTACCTGTTATGAATGCACCTCCTTCACCTCCATTCAAGACAACCAATATGCATATGTCGAATGGAAAGCCCGAACTATGTGACTCATGGAATCTACTAGGCAAGTTAGTTGGTCGAGGGGGTTTCCAGGCTCCCGTGTGGCTGTATGCTCGTCTTGGTTCAAGAGGCAAGAACATCGGGTCCTATGGGTGGCAAGTATGGGACTGCAAAAACCACAACCCACGTGGCCTCCCATACAAGCCTTAGCATGTTTAACTTTCATCTCTGATCATACAACATCATCCTGTCATACTAGGTTCATTCGCAGCTCTGATTCATCAACCAGATGGACCAGTAGTAACAACTAAGC
Organism: Avena sativa; assembly: GCA_916181665.1. Classification (NCBI taxonomy): domain Eukaryota; kingdom Viridiplantae; phylum Streptophyta; class Magnoliopsida; order Poales; family Poaceae; genus Avena; species Avena sativa. The sequence goes on along the minus strand of OV702281.1, from coordinate 203,422,491 downwards.
ATGGCTAAGCACAACCGATGTAATAGCTCTAGCAACGCTTCACAAGCCAAACTCTAGTTATGCTAGGAGCAGTGGATCAGGGAATATAGGCTTCAAAGGAAACATGCATCAGATAGGATTACACTATCTATCGATAAAAGACTTTAGAATCGTATGCACATGTCAAGAATGAAATACTTTGAAATCATAGGATTCATATGTATGTGTGGGGCTTCGCTTGCCTTTGCCAGTTGATATCCAAAAAGCAGAGCTTCGGACATTTGGTACTTGACTTGATTATAGTTGGTCAAGTGTTTGTCTTCGAGCTTCGACGGTGTTGATCTCGGGCTTCGATCTTGATCTTGATTCCGATATCGTATTCTACTGGAGAAGAAGCAAACACCGAAAAGGAAGGGAAACAATAAACACATGGCATTGATGCAATGCTCAAACAAGGATGATGATATGACAAGTTGAATTGTATTGAAATTAAACCCTAAACATGCTTGGTCATTTTAATCAGGGTCCGAGGGGTCCAAACCCTAATTCAGGAAAACCCCGGATGCATATGAGAGGGGTTGTTTTGTTGTTCTAATTAAACTTGCAATTGAAGTTGCTTACCAATGCATGATTATAATTAATTAGGTAGAATTCATTTTTATGAACATTTTGATATATTATTTGTATTTTTATGATTTAAAATGATTTAGTTATGAATTTCTCAAATTTTAATTCATTTTAAATCATTTTTAGAATATTATAAAATAATTTGCATTTTGAAATTACTTTAACATTTTTATTAAACATAAACATTTCTGATATTATTTTTATTACTTATAGGGTGGACCCACCTATCAGCATTTATCAATTACTGAAAAGAATTACATAAATTAATAAAAGAAAAAGAAAAAGATTTATTGCATAGGCATGACACCATGATGACGTCAGCCAGGAGCAACACTTGCAGATCATGGATGGACCGATCGATCCAGAGCTCGCGGGGAGGCGTGGTTGGGGGCGTTGGGAAGAGGGCGTCGAGGGGAGTCGAATGGTGGTGGCGCCGCCAAGAAATGGTCACCGGAGAGACACCAGCGGAGAGGTGCTGCGACGGTGGTTGGCGGTGCATGGTGGGAGAGGATCACAGGAAGAGAGGGAGAGATTAGGAGGCACTGGGAGGTGCGGGAGCTCACCACGAACACGACAGAGGGGTCGGTGAGTCAAGACGTGCACGGAGGGCTCCGGAATCGAGGGTGGACGCGGCGGCCGGAGTCAGGGAAGGTGAGGTCGTTGGCAGCGATATAGGGCGCCTCGGCCAAATCCCTTCGACAGGGAGATGCAGTCCAGCACGACGATGCTCCTGAGCATGTTATCTTGGCTCGGGGAGGGTCGAAACGGCGGCAAGGAGCGGTTCTGCGGCGACTAGGGTTCGGGCTTAGAGGGGGAAAGTTTCAAGAAGTCACGAGGAGGGGTGAAATGGGTATGGGGAGAAAGAGTGGATCACGACAGTTCTCATGGCGGTCTTATGTTCGCAAGGCGAGAAAAGCGGCGGCGCGAATCGCAACGGTGAGGCGACGGATGGCGTTGGCGTGTCCACGCACCTGCTTGGTTCGAGGAGGAAGAAGACAACGAAGGGGTACGTGGGCCTAGTCCGCACGTGGGCTTCAGCTAGGCCGCAGAGGTGCGCTAAGCGGCAGGGAAAGAGAAAGAGAGGAGCTGGGCTCAGCCCAACTAGGGTGCTGGTTCTGTTTTATTTGCAAAAATTGTTTTTCCATTTATATTTCTGTTTTCTCTTTTGCATATTTCAATTGTAATATGTTTTAAATATTTCCAAAATAAAAGAGGTTTTGTAAAAATATCTGTAAACACTAAGGGACCCTTTATAACTATTTGGTTTCCAAACTTTTTGTTCTTTTTGAAATTCGAAACCATTTTGAATATGTTTCAAATAGGAAGGGGAAAATAGGGTTTAGTGTTTTGTATATGTTTCTTGTTGTTTGCATTGTTTATTTGTCTTAGCAAAATACATGATGCTCATGAATGCACAAACATTTTCCTAATTACTATTTAGTAAAACTAGGGTTGTTACAATTCTATCCCCCTTAAAAGAATCTCGACCCGAGATTCCTAGGTAGGAAGATAGAAGGAACAGGGTTACACTAGACTTCAACGATCTTCTCGAAGAGTTTGATCCATGCCACCATTACTGAATGAATGAAGCGCTTCATAATCTTCGAGGTGGCTGCTCACACTAAGGAAAAGAGGGAATGACACGGAACCACAAACTGAGTATCTCATGGTCAACTCATGGATAGATGTTTCGTGAACATCTCTAAAGCCAACAAACATGAAACACGCCAAAGTAACGGAGGAAAAAAAGGGGATGGTTTCAAGGTAACAGGTAATTGGTCTTCATAAGGATTGAAACCATGGAGCTTGCAGAAGAGTTTTGACTTCTAAGGGAAGGAACTTCCAACAGAACGGACAAGGAACACAGACTTCGAGAGGTAAACCTCTACTAAACAACTTAAGTAGAGTTCTACAGGTGGAAGAGATAGATACCAACAAAACCAAGCTATTGAACTACTTTTGACACAAAAGGGTCACTCTTTCGTTCAACTGAAGGCCAAGACAGAAATGTGTTTTGGTGGAGAGGACTCATAAGAGTCACAAGGAACATGTAACAAGAGAAACTATTGATTACCAAAATCATGGTCACTCTTCGAACATGTTTAAGAAAGCGGGAAGGAAACTCTTTATTCATTTAGGACGATCAAAATCTTTGCCAAAGATCATGATATCACTTTACACCACCAAGATTAATAGTTTAGAAGATTCCTGATGACACGAGAAGAAAGAAACTTCATTCTCAGACTCCAAGTACTTAGCATAACAAGATGCTTACCATCGTAAAAGGATCTGGAGGATCAACCGAGAGACATTTAGCAACACTACCTTAAATGTTCTCCTTGATGTTTGAAACACCGATATCAGGCTATTGACAAGCCTTTAACCAGTCATCAAGTAAAGGTCAAACTTCGGATCCAAAGGAAACCATAATAGCAACTCCTTTATTAAGTCATAAAAGATGCCTCATGAAGAGTGGTTGTTATTGCTGATTCAAGATAATGTGACAATAGGTCTTCCGACTAATTGTGCCAACCATTACGTCAATCTTGCTAGAGTTACAATAGACCTACGTCATAACCTTGAGGGACACCAGCCATCACTGCTGCTTGAGATTCAACTTTGGTTAGGTGAAGAGATACTTCAGACTCAGCATGTCCGAATAGAAAGTGTGCAACATTTACCATAGAGGTAAAATCACTATATTCTCAAAACACGGACCTCAATTTCAAGCTCCAAAAGATGAACTAAATTGCGAAACCCATGTGATAGAAAGTTATCAAAATATAATTGCATCTACATGAATTGTTTGGAATGAAACACAACTGAATCCTGTTTAGGAAACATTTAGGAGGATATCAAAGTTTTGTTGGACTTCTTATCTTCCATGAACAAATCAATCAGTGACTTGGTGTGCTTGGAGGATCTGCTCGATATGTGAAGGTATCAACCTACCATATCAAGAATTATCCCGCACATGCTTGACTAATTTGAAATGATTCCGAAGGAAACAAAGACAACTCTACTCAGATCCATGGCGTCATCTTTCAACATTTGCACATGAACCGGATAAGGTTACTTCTAACATCCAGAACACGTACTTCGAGATAACACGAAGATGGTTCTCAAAATTTTCCAACATTAATGCCAAATGTTCTGTATGAATCTGGTATAACAAGGAGAGGATAAGGATGTCATTGGTGGGCTCAATAACAAACTTATCTATACAACCCAAGCAAATAGACTCACATGTTGTATGAACAAGGCATAGACATTGGTCAGACCAATGGACAAGAAGATTTACTTAAGTGAGGCATCACTAGTGGATACATCATCAAGATAGTCCTTAGAACTGAGTTTGATTTGATGATTGCCCAACTCAAATCAAAGGAGGGAAGATAACATATCCACAAAGGACATAATACCTTACTTCAACATGAACAAAACTAGACATCCCTTTAAAGAGGAACAAAGTTGGATAGGACTTTTGTCTTACAACTCTCCAAGTTGTTGTTTAAGTTCAACCAAGTAGTTCAGGGGTATCTAGTACGGATCCTTGGAGAAAAGAGCAGTTCAGAGAGCTTGCTTGCTCAAGAACTTGACAACACGGTCATGTGGCAACATGGCGATACTTCTAGTAGACATCCAGAATATCACGAACCACCGATATGTCACTTAGCTCGAGAGGAAACTTGCTTGGTAAGGCAAGAGGACATAGTCGCAGAGGTTCGGCACAAGCCTAACTCTTTGATCAAAGAGAGTGCACTAGAATAACGGACTTGGTAGCACAATCATCCTTTGCTTAGTGATAGGATTAACCAATCACGCTAAGAATGATACAAATTTCCTTGAAGTTCAAAGCAATAAGAATTGCTAAGAATTTTAGATGGCCACATCATTACGCACACGCAACATTCCTAAACACAAAAGCTCAGAGGAAGGGTGGGTAATATGTGTAAGAGCATCACTTCATTAAGAGGGTCATCAATCTCATCATGACCTCTTATTATAGAAAGTGTGATACTTTAGGGTAGAACAAAACATAATCTAATCAATGCTTATTGATCTGCGGATTACAGCACTTTGACCTGGTCTTAGAAATGACGAGGTACTGGGGTTTGTTCCTCCTGACATCCCGAAATGGTTTGTCATGACGGACCACAAGAGTATCTTGCATTGGAAGACACCAATGCATATTTACTGCTTGGCTACCAACTGGTAGACAAAGGTCGGAAAGCAAAGGAGAAAGGAACATGCTCAGGATAGAATCCCGAGATGTGGATGCACAAGTCAACAATTTTCCGAAAACCGATGCATAGAAAAGGAAGTTGTGGCAGAGTCACGAGTATAGAAGCGAGACTCACGAGGAGTACTCTTGTCGTGATCTATTTGGTTCCATTAAAAAAACATCCGCCGAAGCATGTGGTAGGGGAAGTCCTTTATCGTCACTGTTCAATAGCGACAATATCCACAAGCTTGAAGGCTATACTAGAAGGTACTAGCCATTCTGAGGTAATGTGTAAACATTAACCATAGGGATCAACAAAATGGATCTTGGGTTAAAGGTCAACTTCATGTACAAGATTCACAACACCGAAGTCCAGCACAATCGGGGATCTTAGGTTCAAGTCCGAAGGTTAAAACCCAAAGAAAGGAGTAACTACTACTTGAGTGACAAAGTGTACACTACAAGATAGCAATCACGAGGTAACTTCCAAGAGAAGAAATGACTTCTGAAGTACCCAAACAAATGAAAAAGAAGGCACACAAGGCAAAAGGAAACCTCGAGACCTAGAACAGAACACTGTGGAACCATCAACAGGATGTTATGGACCCATAAATAGAGAGATTATGATAGAAATAAATCTCTCATAAGAAACAAAACAAAGGGAAACAAGGAACACACACAAAACTGACTCTAGAGAACTCAACACTAGGTCAAATGGTTGAGAACCGGCATGCCTGAAGAGGCACCTAAGCTTTGAAGAAAAAGACGAGATAGTAAAAACTTTTACAAATAAACACAAGATAAGGTAACCCAGAGTTAGAGCGAAACTGGATAAGGAGAAAAAGAAGCATACGAGAGTTTTTGCACATAATTTTCATCTTTAAAAATAGGTTTCACAAGCACTAGACTCAACATTGACCAATAGAAAGGTTTCCTATAGTCGGTACTGCTCTGATAACAAAACCTGTGACACCCCCGGGATTAGGTCTAGACAAATCCCAGACCTCCATCTGATACAAGCCTAACGTAAATCTCAAAAGCATACAGAGAGAGAATTGATAAAGCAACAGTGACCCTACAACACAAAAATTATTACAGCGAGCTCATAACTGAGTAGAGAATCAAAATATTATAAGCAGAGGTCATTGACCACAAACATCAAACAACGGAAGGCAAATTATGCTATTAAGTATAGCAAACTTAACAAATGGCCTCAGAGGCCTGAAGCATAACGATGACGTCCAATCTGTAGATCCCAGACTGCCAGCTGGGAACTCCAAACTACTCGTCGATGTTGATGCCGTGAGGAACTCATCTTCAATGGTAACACTTACTCTGCTGCATAAGTATCAACGAAGCAAGGGTGAGTACAGGGTGTACTCCGCAAGACTTATGGCTGGTGGAGTTGTTTTTTTGCATAAATCCATCTTTGTTTTGTAAAATAAGAGGGAGAAAAATCTCGACTAATCAGAATATTTTAAAAGGGGATAAGAGAGCGGTAACACTAGCTTTGATCATCTTTTGATATCCACTGAATCATCATCCGTTGAACCTATCTAGGATCACCCCCTCGATCCCTGATGAAGCATCCTTAAGCACACATTACTTAACTTGCCAAGTTTTACGATTAGGTTCAAGTTCTCTATGATATTCACGTCCGTTCCCAAGTTCGTCCATAACCGTGGACGCGGCTTTTCGAAAATATTAATAACCCTGCAGGGGTGTACAACTTTACCCACACACACCAACCGATTCTTAATGCCAGTACATTAGCCCTCTTCCTTGGAAGGCCGGCAGAGAGTGGTTGACCACGACCTTTACCTTGCTTTCGCCGAGACCATGAGTCATGCACTAGGGAGATGCCTCTGTAACGGGTCGAGTCCGAAGCCGGTCCCTAATGATGTGCGCAGGGTTCAAGATTACGGATGCCGGGCATCTCTTGTTCCCAGCCACGCTTACCTACCTATTATGAATGCACCTCCTTCACCTCCATTCAAGAACAACCAATATGCGTATGTCAAATGGAAAGCCCGAACTATGTGACTCATGGAATCTACTAGGCAAGTTAGTTGGTCGAGGGGGTTTCCAGGCCCCCGTGTGGCTGTACGCTCATCTTGGTTCAAGAGGCAAGAACATTGGGTCCTAGGGGTGGCAAGTATGGGACTGCAAAAACCACAACCCACGTGTCCTCCCATATAAGCCTTAGCATGTTAAACTTTCATCTCTGATCATACCACGTCATCCTGTCATACTAGGTTCATTCGCAGCTCTGATTCATCAACCAGATGGACCAGTAGTAACAGTTAAGCATGGCTAAGCACAACCGATGTAATAGCTCTAGCAACGGTTCACAAGCCAAACTCTAGTTATGCTAGGAGTAGTGGATCAGGGAATATAGGATTCAAAGGAAACATCATCAGATAGGATTACACTATCTATCGATAAAAGACTTTAGAATCGTATGCACATGTCAAGAATGAAATACTTTGAAATCATAGGATTCATATGTATGTGTGGGGCTTTGCTTGCCTTTGCCAGTTGATATCCAAAAAGCAAAGCTTCAGACATCTGGTACTTGACTTGATTATAGTTGGTCAAGTATTTGTCTTCGAGCTTCGACGGTGTTGATCTCAGTCTTCGATCTTGATCTCGATTCCGATATCGTATTCTACTAGAGAATAAGCAAACACCAGAAAGGAAGGGAAACAATCAACACATGGCATTGATGCAATGCTCAAACAAGGATGATGATATGACAAGTTGAATTGTATTGAAATTAAAATTCTAAACATGCTTGGTTATTTTAATCGGGGTCCGAGGGGTCCAAACCCTAATTCAGGAAAACCCCGGATGCATATGAGAGGGGTTGTTTTGTTGTTCTAATTAAACTTGCAATTGAAGTTGCTTATCAATGCATGATTATAATTTAATTAGGTAGAATCCATTTTTCTGAACATTTTGATATATTATTTGTATTTTTCTGATTTAAAATGAATTAGTTATGAATTTCTCAAATTTTAATTTATTTTAAATCATTTTTAGAATATTATAAAATAATTTGCATTTTGAAATTACTTTAACATTTTTATTAAACAGAAACATTTATGATATTATTTTTATTACTTACAGGGTGGACCCACCTGTCAGCATTTATCAATTACTGAAATGAATTACATAAATTAATAAAAGAAAAAGAAAAGATTTATTGCATAGGCATGATACCATGATGACGTCAGCCAGGAGTAACCCTTGCAGATTATGGATGGATCGATCGATCCAGAGCTCGCGGGGAGGCGTGGTTGGGGATGTTGGGAAGAGGGCGTCGAGGGGAGTCGAATGGTGATGGGCCCGCCAAGAAATGGTCACCAGAGAGACACCAGCGGAGAGGTGCTGCGACGGTGGTTGGCGGTGCATGGTGGGAGAGGATCACAGGAAGAGAGGGAGAGATTAGGAGGAACTGGGAGGTGCGGGAGCTCACCACGAACACGACAGAGGGGTCGGTGAGTCGAGACGTGCACGGAGGGCTCCAGAATCAAGGGTGGGCGCGACGGCCGGAGTCGGGGAAGGTGAGGTCGTCGGCGGCGATATAGGGCGCCTCGGCCAAATCCCTTCGACAGGGAGATGCAGTCCAGCACGGTGGTGCTCCTGAGCATCTCAGCTTGGCTCGGGGAGGGTCGGAACGGCGGCGAGGAGCGGTTCTGCGGCGGCTAGAGTTTAGGCTTAGAGGGGGAAAGCTGCGAGAAGTCACGAGGAGGGGTGAAATGGGTATGTGGAGAAAGAGTGGATCACAGCGGTTCTCGTGGCGGTCTTATCTTCGCAAGGCGAGCACAACGACGGTCCACGCACCTGCTTGGCTCGAGGAGGAAGAAGACAACGAAGGGGTACGTGGGCCTGGGCCGCGCGTGGGATTCGGCTAGGCCGCAGAGGTGCACGCTGAGCGGCAGGGAAAGAGGGAGAGAGGAGCTGGGCTCAGCCCAGCTAGGTTGCTGGTTCTGTTTTATTTGCAAAAATTGTTTTGCCATTTATATTTCTGTTTTCTCTTTTGCATATTTCAATTGTAATCTGTTTTAAATATTTCCAAAATACAAGAGGTTTTGTAAAAATATCTGTAAACACTAAGGGACCCTTTATAACCATTTGGGTTCCAAACTTTTTGTTCTTTTTGAAATTCGAAACCATTTTGAATATGTTTCAAATAGGAAGGGAAAATAGGGTTTAGGGTTTTGTATATGTTTCTTGTTGTTTGCATTGTTTATTTGTCTTAGCAAAATACATGATGCTCATGAATGCACAAACATTTTCCTAATTACTATTTAGTAAAACTAGGGTTGTTACAACTCGCCTCACCGGCAAGCACCGCGGTGACAGGCGAGTCGACTTCGTCGCCAACGCCGGGTACGCTCCACGCGAGCCCAAGATCTTTCGCCGCGACGGAGGTCAACGCCGTGACGGCACAAACTACAAGGCGAATCCGAGGTTCAATCCCGTGGCTCTCCTCAACCAGCCCTGTGTGTTCCATAGCAGGGAGGGGAACCCGCCACACACACGACCGCCGACTGCCACACCCTGAGGGAGATCGAGAAGGCACGACGCGCAAGGGAAGACCCTGACAACCACCAGCCAAATGGAGGAAAATTCGGCAACGACACCGGATCGCTTCACACCTTCACCGGCTTCAACACGAAGCACGAGAAGAAGGTCATCACCTGTGCTGTCGCCGTCAATGCAGTGTCCCAGGTCGACATCCCCCAGTTCCTCAACTGGTCCGAGCAACAAATTACCTGGAGCCGCGAGGACCACTCGCCACGGATCCAATATCCGGGTCGAGTCGCCCTGGTGGTCAAGCCCAAGGTGGGAGACTACTGGCTCCCCAAGATGCTGATGGACGGCGGCAGCTCACCTGGACACGTTCAGGCGACTGCGGCTCCCGCAGTCGATGATCGAGACGACCTACACCACCTTCCACGGCATCGTCCCCAGTCGGAAGGCGTACCCGATCGGGAAGGTGACGCTTCCAGTCACCTTCGGAACACCAGCGAACTTCCACACCGAGTGGATCGTCTACGAGATGGTGCCGTTCAACCACCCCTACCACTGCGCCCTAGGGCGTCAGGCGTTCGCCAAATTCATGGCAGCGCCCCACTACGCGTACAACACGATGAAGCTCCCCGGGCCGTGCGGCATCATCACTGTCCACGACGACCCTGACATGGCCGCAGAGTGCGAGGCCAAAGGCGCCGAGCTCGCCGACGCCGTCATAGCGGCAGAAGCCAACCACGCAGAGGAGCTCGCCAAGTATGCGAGAGGGGTCAACAATGACGACCCCACCATACTCAATAAGCCCAACTGGGAGGTCGGCGGCTTCACCGCCTTCGAGGCAACGACTCACACTCGCACCGTCGAGCTGGTCCCAGGCGACTCCAGCCAGACGGTGACGATCGGGACGGGCATGAGCCCAACATAGGAAGGCGCGCTCATTGAGTTCCTACGTGAGAATCGTGACATCTTCGCATGGAAGCCATCCGACATTCCTGGTTTCCCGAGGGAACTCGCTGAGCACAAACTCAACGTCGACCCCAAAGCGCGACCCGTCAAGCAGTCGCTGCGGCCCTTCAATGAAGAGCGCCGCCGAGCAATCGCCGAGGAGGTGCAACGTCTACTCGCTGCAGGATTCATCCGCCAATCAAATACTCCAAGTGGCTGGCAAACCCAGTCCTGGTCGAGAAGAAAAATGGGACCTGGAGAATGTGTATCGACTACACAAACCTCAACAGCGCCTGCCCGAAGGAGCAGTTCGTCCTCCTGCGGATCGACCAAATCATCGACTCAACCGCGGGCTCGGAGTCGCTATGCTTCCTTGACGCCTACTCTGGGTACAACCAGATCAAAATGGCAGTCGAGGATGAGGAGAAGACAACGTTCATCACGCCATTCGGAGCCTTCTGCTACACCGCCATGACCTTCGGCCTCAAGAACGCCGGGCGACCTACCAGAGGTGCATGCAAGAGTGCCTCGCGAGCCAAATCGATCGCAACATCCACGTCTACATCGATGGCGTGGTGGTAAAATCCACTCGCCAGGGCGATCTACTCGCCGACCTGGCAGAAACCTTCGCTAACCTACGGAGGTACAAGATAAAGCTAAACCCTGGAAAGTGCACCTTCGGTGTACCTACTGGACAGCTGCTAGGGTACGTCGTCTCCAAGCGCGGGATCGAGGCGAACCCTGCCAAGATCAACACGATCGCTCGGCTTGGCAGACCCGAGTGCCTACGCGACATCCAGAAGTTGGCCGGGCGAGTCGCGGCTCTCAGTAGCTTCATCCCCCGGCTAGGCGAGAAGGCAATGCCCCTCTACCGCCTAATGCGCAAGAACCCCACTTTCAAGTGGGACAAGGAGGCAGACGACATGCTCCATGCTCTCAAGGAGGTGCTACTCGCGGCACCGCTACTCGCCGCCCCCGTCGACAAGGAGCCCATGCTCGTCTACGTCACGGCCTCCGAGCGAGTCGTCAGCGCCGTCATGGTCGTCGAACGACCAGAGGAAGGCAAGGAGCGCCCGGTGCAGCGACCTGTATACTACATCAGCGAAGTCCTCACCGAGTCGCACCAGCGCTACCCGCAGTACCAAAAATTGGTATATGAGGTCTTCTGAGCCCAGCGGCGACTGCCGCACTACTTCCAGGAACACCCAATAACGGTCTTCTCCTCAGCACCATTGCAGGACATCATCCGCAACCGTGAGGTGACCGGGCGAGTCGCCAAGTGGGCCGTCGAGATCGGAGTCCACAACATCAGGTACGAGCCGCGCAAGGCAATCAAGTAGCAGGCTCTCGCAGACTTTCTCGTCGACTGGGAGGAGGCCCAGCAACCAAAGAAACTGTCGTACCTCCATTACTGGAGCCTACACTTCGACGGCTCCAAGAATGCAGATGGTGCAGGGGCAGGGATCGTCCTCACATCTCCAAAGGGCGACAAGTTACGCTACGTCCTATACCTTGACTTCACCCCCTGCACCAACAACATGGCCGAGTACGAGGCGCTACTCCACGGAATGCGAGCAGCCAAGGAGATGAACATCAATCATCTGCGCTGCTACGGCGACTCTGACCTCGTCGCCGGGAAAGTCGCCGGCACCTGCGATGCAGTCTCCCCCACCATGGCGGCATACCGCCAAGCAGTGGACCAGCTGGGGGACCAGTTAGCAGGCTACTCCGTCGAGTGGATTGACAGGCGGAAAAACAAGGAGGCCGACGCACTCTCCCACATTGGCTCGACTCGACTCGCACCACCCGCCGGCGTCTTCCTCGACACTATCACCAAGCCTTCTGTCTCTCCCCCGAGGGAGATCGACATCGGAATTCCACTGCAACCAGATGCATCCCTGGTCGCAATGATCGCCGAGCCAAGCGACTGGACCGCTCCATACGTTGCCTACCTGGAGGGAGGCACCCTACCTGCTGCCGAGACGGAGGCCCGGGTGATAGCACGCCGCTTCAAATCCTTCGTCATCATCAACGACGAGGTCTACAAGCGCAACGTGACTGGCGTGTTCCAGCGCTGTGTCTAACCCGCAGAAGGACGCAAGATCCTCCAGGACATGCACGCTGGCGACTGCGGCCACCACACTGGTTCCCGCTCCCTAGTCGCCAAGGCCATGCGACATGGCTTCTACTGGCTCACCGCACACGCCGACGCGGTCGACATCGTCCAACGCTGCGGCGGGTGCCAGAAGTACGCCAATCAGACTCACGTACCGAGCTCGGCGCTCAAGACCATCCCCATCACCTGGCCATTCGCCGTATGGGGCATGGACATGGTAGGCCCCTTCAAGAAGGCCCCCTCTAGATTCACCCACATCCTAGTCGCGGTCGACAAATTCACGAAGTGGGTGGAGGCCAAGCCAGTCCGCAAGTGCGACGGGAAGACCGCCACAAAGTTCCTACGCGAGCTCATCTATCGCTACGGGTTCCCGAACAGCATCATCACGGACAACGGCACCAACTTCGCCAAAGGAGCCATGGCCAAATTCTGCGAGGAGCACAACATACGACTCGACCTCGCCTTGGTCGCCCACCCGGAGTCCAACAGCCAGGCGAAACGCGCCAACCAGAGCATCCTCCACGGCCTGAAGCCGCGACTTCAAGTCCCACTCGAGCGAACTCCTGAGTGCTGGGTCGAAGAGCCCCCCTCCGTCATCTGGGGATCCGCACCTCCGTCAACAGGTCGACAGGATTCCCCCCTTCTTCATTGTGTACGGTGCCAAGGCCGTCATGCCAACCGGCCTCGAGCACGACTCGCCTCGGGTGGTCAACTACGCGGAGGCCGACAACGAGCTCGCACGCCAAGACGGAATCGACCAACTCGACGAAGCACGCGACCTAGCTCGCTCCCGCACCGCCATCTACCAGCAAGGGCTCCGCCGCTACCACAGTCGGCGAGTACGGACCCGCACCGTCCAGGAAGGCGACCTGGTACTGCGTCAAATCCAGGACAAGAAAGGCATGCACAAGCTCTCTCCCCCATGGGAGGGACCATTCACCATTGGGAGCGTCCTGGGCAACGACGCCTACTACCTCACCGACGTCCGAGGCGACGGAAAACTCGACGTCAAGCGGCCATGGAATGTAAATCTCCTACGAAAGTTCTACACCTAGAACTCCAGACATGTACCTCCTAACCGCTATGAAATAAAGAAGATCGATTCTCACAACATGTGTCCACTCTTCGTATATTGTGCCACTCACACTCGTAATAACAGCGCTATGCTACTCGCAGAAGTCAGCCCTTGGTGATGCGACCGGCACGGCCAAGTAGTGCGATACGAGGGCACTGAAAAAATTCAGGCCTCGTATCGTTCACTAAAAAAGCCAACCCGGAGCCCCATCGGAGTCGCCTCACTCGACTGGCTTTCCGAGCCAAGACAACTGCATTCGCTTCCCACAGCAACCCAGTCCTCCACATCCTCAGCATAGCGACTTGAATAGCAAAGTACCACGCTCGGGGACTGACGCCAGTCCAAAAAGGAGCGGCCAAGGAAAAACGCCAAGTATGAGAGCGCGCCCTAGACTCGCCACGCGACAGGTCCCATGGATCAGGTGGGGTGACGCGCCTAACACAACGCGCCCCGTCCTCACCTACCTTAGGCATGCGACTAGAACCGCCAAGTACCACGCTCGGGGACTCGGCCACCCGACCCTGTTCGCGCACGGGAAAACGGCTAAGTACAGAGCACCCCTTGGAGTCACCATGCGACTGGTTTTCCGAGCCATGGCGAGTCGACCTTAACTTACTAACAGTTCAAACAACACTTAAAAACAAGGTCAACCTCATAAAAGGGCAGACACGCTCGGGGATTTGCATAACCAACAACCAAATAAAAAAACAATGACAAAATAATCCTTGCATTCCTTCAAAGCAGCAAAATTTGTTTGCTTACAAGGGTAGTTACATACTTATCCTAACTACGATGAGGCGCCACCACCCTTGCGACAGCGGATAAAAGGAATCCATGGATTCGACGGGTACGTCGTGAGCTCACCCGCCATGGCCGCACGGAATGGCTGCTCCACCTTGAAATCACGGTGCGCCGGTTCGGGGTCGTTCAGGGCGACGACCGTTTCCTGGTAAGGAATGAGGTCGCCCATCGCCCACATCCGATCGGAGTACACTGCAGCCCGGTCGGTCAGCTTCAACACTTCGGCGATTTCAACTGCGCCCGTCAACAAAGGGTACCCGCTCGTGACGTCGTCAAGGTCGAAGTCGTCAGGAAAGGTCGCGAGCCCAAGGCTCAGCGCAGTCGCCGCACCACGGAGGAAGGCCGACCGCGTCATGAATTCCACAACAGCCAGGGCCTTCTCCAGGTAGCGCCAAACATCAACGAGGTCGCTAGGAATCACCTCCGTGGGCGAAATCTCCTACAGATACGCCCGGATGCAGGTCGCTGACAGCGCGGCAGAATCAACTAGAGTGGTGACGCATTGCCGCACGTCGTATGACTGTGCTTCTTCGGCATCATCGGTGATCAGGCCTGCGACACACAAGTAGATAATAAGGTTGGCTCCAGCAAAATAACGCGACCCACACGCTCGGGGACTCGCCAAATAAAAACTCACCAATCAACGGGCGACAACGCTCCGTGATGAAATCCTGAAGACCGGAGAGGTCATCCTGCAGCCCGGTGACGAGTGCGTCTGACATCATCTGTTCCTTAGTAGCAGAAGCAACGGCTGCCTTGGCTTGCCCATCCGCCGAGGTTGCATATGCCTTTGCCTCCTTGAGATCATGCTCCAGGTCGGCGATTCACTTCTCCGTGGCGCTCAAGGACGACTGTGTAGCCGTCAGTTCACTCGCCGGAACGAGGCCCTGACGAGCCTTCTCCACCGCGGCTGCGTTATCCTCTGCATCAACAACACCATGATTACGAGAAGAACAAGGTTTATGACCAGCATCAAGCACGACAGCCACTCACCCGCAGTCGCTCGAAGCTGTTCGTTCGTGTCCCAAACAACGAGGAGCTCCCTCTCCACAGGCTCCATGGCGGCAAGCCGCTCCGCCGACTCGCGCTGCATGCCCTACACAACCATGGAAGCGTTAGCAATTAAAATCCTAAGTGCCTAGCCGCTGAAATTAAGCGACTAGCCACTCGGGGACTGGACAGCGAAAATCCTAAGTGCCTAGCCGCTGAAACTCAGTGACTAGCCACTCGGGTACTAGGCAACGAAAATCCTAAGTGCCTAGCCGCTGAAATTCAGCGACTAGCCACTCGGGGACTAGGCAACGAAAATCCTAAGTGCCTAGCCGCTGAAATTCAGCGACTAGCCACTCGGGGACTGTGCAACAAAAATCCTAAGTGCCTAGCCGCTGAAATTCAGCGACTAGCCACTCGGGGACTGGACTCGAAAAACAATAAGAATCTGACCACTAAAATTCAGTGGCCCGATCCTCGGGGACTGGACATACCTGGATGGCGGCGCCTAGCATTCCGTGAAGCTCCATTGCATCCACCGATGGGAGCATGAATGGAGTACGCCCACGTCGCTGCTCGACCTCCATGCCGGCGGCCTCGGGCAATTGGCTTGACGGCACCGATGCACTCGCCATGGAGGCCCTCGCTACAAAGCGAGGGAAAGTCGCCACCGCGGCTCCCACACCACTCGAAGGTGGGCCTGTCGCCCCAACCGAGGCCACGGGCTCCGCCTGCTGCGACTCCGTGTCCACCGTGGGCCTCGGGGATGCATCCAGTGTTATTGGAGCCTCGCTCAGGACGACCACCGGCTCGTCCAAAATCATGAAGACCTCGTCGCCCTTTGCTTTCATTGCGCCTTTAGCTTTCACCTCGACCTTATCGCCCTTCCTCTTCTTCGAAGGGTCAACTGGTGCCTCCGCGGCACCCGATGGAACCTTGGCCACCGAAGGGTGACCTATCTTCTTCACTCTAGTACTGCAGAACAACTCCGTCAGTAAACTCGCCAGTCGGTCATAAATCAAGCAGACGAATTAAAGGATTGAGAAACACTCACTTGGCGACTGGGATAAAACGTAGGCTAGTACGAATGCTGGCCGGATTCTCCAACTCCGGCCCCAGTTTTCGACTGAGGCCCGTCTCGAACATGCTCTACGCCCAAGACACCGACGACTTCTTTGAGGATGAGGCCACGACAGGAGGTTCAGTGGCGATCGCCGCGGGAATTCCCCTCGGCGGTGAGGTCCCTGCGGCTGGAGCGGCCACGAGCCCGGTGACTGGGACGAAGGGCGGCGACAGCGACGCCAATGGCATCTCGTCTTCCGCAATGGCCGCACCGGTCGCCGCAGTCGCATGCGTCGGCTTTAGCTTCCTCGGCTGCGCTGGTAGCATCGGAGCTACTTGCAGACCGAGGCGGTGATACCGACTTAGCCGGCTTCTTCTTATTCTTCGGTGGTGGTGGTTTCTTCTTTGACGGTGTAGCTTCACGTCGCGAGGTGTGTTCGTGGAGTTCATCCTTGTCTTCGTCGTGAGCCTCGAGGCTCTTGCTGGCCTTGCGCTCGCGCTGATGCTGCCCGCGAGTTTTGAAAACAGTTGGTGCGGTGACCTCACGGCCTCCTCTCCACCGTCGTCATCATCATCATCACCACCACCCCGTCACTCCTAACATCGCCCTTGTCGGGTGAAGACTCGCTTTCATCCTCGCCGGACGAGTTCAAATTCTCGTCGTCTGTGGGTGGAAGCCAACCTTCCACCACCTGGAACAACTACGACAACAAAATGAAGTTAGCACGACCGTGAATGCAAAACTGCGACCGCGAAGTGCGCAAAGGGTAAAAGGACTCACCGTTGGAGCTTGACGTTTTGTAGTGTAAGGGGCAACACTGGCCCTCGCGTCGAGGTACTCTGCCTCAGTGATCTTCTTCAAGGCCGAGGTGTTGTCCTGAAGCCTCCACTCGGCATGACAGGACTTCTTCGGGTCATCCTTGCCCGTGTATTCGTACATATAATGGGCACGACTGGCCAGAGGCACCGGCCGCCGCCCAAACCAGCAATTGTACAAATTGATGGTCTGGAGGCCCTTCTTCTTCAGGTTGCGGATCGTCTGCAACATCTCGTCGACAACCATCTGCTAGTCCAACGGGAGCTTGGTGACTTGGAGCCGACGCGGCTTGGGCCGGTCGACGGAGTACATCGGAAGCGCCACCTCGTCGGCCGGAGGAAACTCGGTCACATAGAACCAACTCTTCTTCCATTCGTTTGCCGCCTTCTTTGGCAGCATCAGATCGAAGAAGGACGCCTTCAACTTCAGCTGAAAGGTTAGGCCGCCCGTGGCCAGCATCGGGCCGCCTGCTTCTTCGCGGCCGATCCTCCCATGGAACAGTTCTTGCCATAGGGGGAAAATACGGCGGGCAACCTAGGTAGCAGTCACAGAATGCCACGAAGATGGCGAGATGCTTGATGCTATGCCGCCCTAGGTCTGACGGTTGGATGCCGTAGTAGGCGCAAAAGTGGCGGAATAAGAGGGAAGTGGGGAATCCGAGCCCCCGCTCCAGATGGCTGGTGAAGCAGATGAACTCCCCCTCGCGCGGATCTGGAGTCACCTCTCCGTCCGCGGGGATGCGCCATCTCCCGGCGCGGAGGATCCCTGCCTCCTCGAACAACTTCAACAGCACCTTCGTGCACTTGGATCTGCCCCATGGTTCCATCGGAGGGGCCATCGATTAAGGGATCTAGGGCTATGAGCTGCTCTGGGTCGCTCTGGTCGCTGCGCGGAATGGAGGATTGGGAATACGCGAGATCAGAGGAAGTGTGGGAATGTTCTTCCCTCACCCGTCATTCTCCTTAAATAGCGGTTGCTACCCGCCATCTTCGGGGAGCCGTTATCGCGCGGTAATTACGCCGATATTACTGTTGGATTACCCAATGGCTACTTTGACCAGCACTGACGGTCCAACTTCATCCACTCGACTCGCTGTCTTCAGCGACTTGACGATTCACCGACCTGATCACTATAACAGTGACTTAATTACTCACCGACCTATTCGCCAAGCTGCGATTTGACTAGTCGCCGTTATTGCGACTAAAATGACTAGTTCTTTCCTTTATTCAGGGAGTCCACCGCCGATTCGACTGGGCGTCCGAATTGGACCCGCATACTCCGACTGCCAACAGACACCTGCAACGAATCAACGACGGCCTCGGGGACTACTGATGGGGATATGCCGACCGGGTATACCCAGCAGGAGGTTTCCTATTGGACCAGGCTGCCAGCGAGTGGGCCTGCAGGACGGCGACTGGATCGAGACTTGGTAAGGACCTAGGTGACTGGAAGCTGGATGCCCAGAGGCGTAGCAAGGCCCAGTCGGATTAGGTAAAGAACCCTCTGAATCCTTAACTAATTCATTTGTAGATCTATAAACCCTAGCGAGGTGAGCCTATATAAACCTCCCTAGGGTACACATAGAGGACACGTTCCATCATACACCCCAGCGACTCACCGCCTAGTCGTCGAGCTCGCCCTTGTACTCTCTCCATAATACAATCTAGCAGGAGTAGGTCTTTACCCTCCGGGGGCCGAACCTGGGTAAATTCTTGTGTCTCTGCCCTCATCTCGCACCACAGATGGCTTGCCGCCCTTGCCCTTCGTTCTACTACTCGCTGCCGATTGCAGCATCTGCCGTCGCCATTCCCACGACAGTCCTACTCATAGTTTGGCCACGGGAATATCCAGGGACAAAGCCATGAGTACTCTTTAAGTACTCGCAAACTAATACTAACAAGTAAGGTAGTTCGAGTAGGAATCCTAAGCTCTAGGTTTATTTGCAAAAAGCCAGGTTTATCTCAAACTGAGTTTAGAAGTAAAGAATACTAGTTTAAAGTTCTACAACACCTAAGTGGGAACTTATTTTTCATGTTCACAACCCTGTTGTGGTCAAGTCAAAGTCATAGTTCATTTCACAAGTCATTTTGAAAACATCTGACAACGGAACAGTATGGCCACTCCAACTGTCCATGACCACGGACGCGGCTATTCAAATAGTTTGACACTCTACAGAGGTGGTACACTTTCACCACAACATTTGATACATCCATCAGGGGTAACCCTGAATCATCATACTTAGTATGCGGATAATCAATCCTAACCTTTCAATTACACACCCTAGTATAGGCACCTCCCCTATGAGTTTGGCCTCCCAACCATGACCATCTGTCATCTTGGGAACTGCACAGGTGGACATTCACATTCACGAGGTAGCCTCAACTCAACCTCTTCCGTAAGGGAACCCATACTAAGACATATAAACTTCTAGTTAAGGCTTACCCAAATCAGGTATTGTGGTTGTACGGTAAAATTGGAATGGTATCGCATCCGAATCGAACCATAAGTTTTTATAAAGGGCTAAGGCTCACGCCTCAACATTTTCATCATCAAATCATCTGGTGTTCATAACACACGTCAAAACATTTCAATAGAATGAATCTTCATTCCAAGGTTTTCATAATCATTTTCACCAAGTATTCCCATCTAAAGTGATCAACTTTTATGCTTAGCACTAGCCACTAAAATTGAGGGTTTTTACTAATGAGGGGTGCTAATCAAGTGTGACTATCCAAATATAGTCTCATGCCTTAGTATGACATCTAGTTATAACTACTCAGGCCTAGTTTTATGCTCTTTATGCTATCTAAACTATTTTTCCAAAACTCACAAAGTACTAACTAAAAGTAATAAAGAACTTTGGTACAGAAATAAAATAATAAAGCTTACAAGTAAAACTGGGATTTGGTATAATCAAGGTTGCATAACCAAAGCATGCCTAATGCATCTTGCATAGGTTATATGCAAAGTTCTAGCTTTCAAGTGTTAGCTTGCATAGTTAAGAAACTTACAAGTGTTAGCTTGCCTTGATTGGTGCAGTGGTTGAAGTGTTCTTCCTCTTCTTCTTCATAGTACTCCTCCTCCTCGTAGCCTTGGTCGGTACTAGCGTCTATAAATAACTACGAGGTACACAATCACCAAACAATACTTAATTACCTCTATTTAGCACACAAAGGTTCACACTAGATGATCTAGCATCATCACAATCATCACATGAAATAAAGACCTAGTCTTATTCATTTTATTCTAGAAAAATAATTTCTACTCATTGAAAACTACTTAAGATTTAATATTCTCCAATTAAAATATGGGATCTTGTTGACACATGTCATCACCACATATTCTAATACTTGGGAATGTGATTTAAAGTGGTGGTCACATTTTATAAAGTTTAAAATGATTATTTTATATAATTAAAGTGACTAGAAATGCCTATGTAGTATTCTTTTAGTACTAGTCCAAGATCACTGCATGTAAACCTAAATATTTTTACATATTCTGTTAGATCTTGTAAAATGTGATTTTTGAGAGTTGGAATCAACTCAAAAGCATTTTTTAAAAAAATGTTTGAATGTGGAATAGTCTCTGTCTTGTTCTTTTTACTATAGGTGATCTATAATTTCAAATGGTTTGAATCCAACGGGCTTGGATTGGTAATTTGAATACCTTCCTAAAAAATTTGGAAACATGCAATTTGGTTCAGTAAATCTCTTTGAATTAAATTTCAAAGTCACTGACTGAACTAGGGTTTAAATAAAAAGGAAAATATTATTTGAATCTCCGGGCTACGCGCGGGAATGTTACTAGGCCGGCCCAACTGCACAGCGCGTGCGCAGCGGGCTACTGTCAGGGGGGTCTCGTTAGTCAGCGACTCTATCTAAATGAAGCGGTATGTTTCAATCTGGGTTGTGTGATTAGAACAAGATCCATGACCTACGTTCGTCGTATCCGTCGAATAGCTCCGGCGAGACTAAACCTAACAGCGATAGTGGGGGTACGCGGTGGATCACTTGGGCTCTAGCTAGGTTCGGTGATGGGGGCGAACGATGTTGTCGACGATGACGGTTCGAACGGTGGTCGCGGCTGCTCCTGTGGTGGCTCCAATCAATGGCTCCGGTCCTCCTCTGTAGCGGCGGACTCCGGTGAAATTCCAGCGGCCTGGTGCTCGCCTTGCTCAGGGGAAGGGACATGGGTGGTTTTAAGAGAGAGGGGAGTGAGATGGTGTGAAGAATTGAGGCGGGGTGGCCTCTATTTATACACCGACGATGGGGACCGAGCGGGATGGTCAGGGCTCATCGGTGATGAAGATGTAGTGAGCTAACAACATGGAGAAGGGCATAGGACGGTGTGGTGTCTCCTGGCGATCATCACTGGCTTAATGGCGCGACACAGGGCGGTCGAGAACGGTCGGGCGCGATCGTTGCTCTGAGAGGAAACGACGGTGTTCGAGACGACGTACATAGGCTTTGTGTCGCACGGCGGTGAACGGTCGTGTCTGGGAGGTAGCTAGGGTCATGGCGAGTGCAGTTATGCGCGGTGAGAGCAGGGCGCGAAGTGTGCACGAGTGTCGGCTGCGGCGCTCTGGCGCACTCTCGGAATGGCGCAAAGAAAATGGGTATAGCGATTGTCTGGTGGTCTAGGGCTTGGTTGCGCTCGAGGGGTGGACAGGGAGTGGCGATGGACGGTGGCCTGCCTCCTGGACATCATGGACGGGCGCAACGCTTCCTCCTGCGTGCTGTCCATGGTCGGCCGGCAATGGTGGCTCGGGTGGCGCGTCACTAGTGCAAAGGGTAGAGGGGTAGCTGCTTCAATGCATTGCTGGGTGCTAGGGGTGACAAGGGGAGTGAATTAGGGACAATGGTTTGATCAAACAGTGCTCAAAACAGTAGAAGTTAGGAAAGTTTGATCCATGTTCACTAGGTGTTTGATGAAATGGCCGCATGAATTCAAAGTTTGAATTTTTGGATGAATTTTGGTGAGTGCTCTGATCATATGCTTGGTAGTCCGAGGTTGTTTGGGTTTGGCAAGGTGAAGTGGTTTGGTTGGTTTTTGAGAAATGGACATCGTAGTACCTACACTTGATTAAATTTTGAATTGTCCTTTAAATAGATTTGGAATTTGTTTTGTTGGTTTGTAAAGTGGGCTTGGGTTCATTATTACTTGGTCTAGCAAGGGGTGAAAATAATTGGATTTGTTTCTGTTAGGAATCATTGACTAGGAACACCTAAAGTGGTCTAGTGAACAAGTTTGGCCAAAATGAACATTTGCTCATATGTCTTATATTTGATTTTCTCTTTATTTGATTCTCCTTGGAAATGATCTAGATGATATTGTTTTCATATTTAAACCGATCCTTAGCATTCATAGCACTCAAACATGGCAAATGCAATCATTCATGCACTAATCACACACACATGCATTCATATTGATTTTAATAATAAAAGTTTTTGTTAACCCTAAACTTGGGTGATTAGAACTTGATAATATTGTTTAATATTTTTGGGGTGTTACAGTACCTCGAGGAGGGGACCGAAGAGATGACCGGGGAATCGAAGCCGACGTCTTCGTTTCCCAAGATGGTGGCCAACTCCACTGACGGGGATTCGAGCTCCACGAGGCGGGAGGCTCTGCACTCGTTATGCGAAAGACAATATCCAAACCTTCAGAGTCCATGCCAGAGCACGTAAGTGTTGCTCTTTCACTGCGTAGGGGGATCCCCCAAGCCCTTTACTCATCAGATCTGTTGGCCTTTTTGTAGACTTTTGTCCGTGGCGCAAACCTCCTCATCCAGCAGCATCTGTCGCTGGAGGGTGAACTCAAGCAGCTCAGAGGTGCGCAAATGTCTTCTTTCCTATTTTTTAAGTGCGTCAAGTTTGTTTTTGTATTCATCCACTATTTCTCAATGCTGCAGACGAGAACAATGCTGCTCTCCGTAGGCTGAACGCTCTCAAAAAGAGCCTCGGCCAGGCGGAGAAGAAGGCAACGGATGCTACGGAGGACCTTGAGCATGAACGTAAGGAGGCCGAAGACCGCGAGCAACAACTTGCAACTGCCACGGAGAAGGCTTTGGCGGAGAAGTTCATGGCTGCTGCCAAGGCGATATCTGGTAAGCCGCCCTTGTCTCTTTTTTGTGTCTGTCGTATCTTGGGATGCCTTTTATTGTTCCTCGTTCGAATTTTTCCTGCTGCTATTCATGCCAGATGCTTCTGGCGTCGCGTTTGACCACAGCGCGCTGGAGCACGACGATCTCTTGGAAGATGCTGCCGTAGTGATCGAGGATCGTTGCTCCTCTTCCGTGGGCTCTCTTGACAAGGCCAAGAAGGTGCTTGCACGCTCCTACAAGGAGGTCAACCCCAAGGGCATTGCCCTCGAGGACGTCGACTCGCTGGCGGATGCTCTGTCACGCGACTCTCTAGCAAAGTAGAAACACACGCAGAAGGGATTCGGCGCTGCTATGGAGTTGGCCATGGCGATGGAATCCGGAGCTGAGCTGGATCTAGCCCAGGTCACGTCCAAGATGCCGACGGTGGCGGATGGCTCTGAGGTAGCTTTTGCCACCTTTGCCTCCTGCTGCAAGCATTTCGGGCCTATTATCATTGATCTCATGGCCGACTATGTGGCAGAGCAGCAGCGAGCGACCAAGAGTAGGCACTCTAGCTCCGAAGCTGCTTCGGGTGCTGGCGCTTAGGCCCTTCTGCATTATAGTTTGTCTAGAGGTCTTCCTTTTGCTGCATCTATAACGCCTTTTGGATGAACAAGCTTCACTTTTCCATGAAATGGCTTTATTTATGTATATGTATGAATCCGTCTTTCAACTGCTGTGGAATTTTTTTGTGATATTCGTGTTTGCCAGTGCACCCTTAGGGTCCTTCGAGTGAGGCTCCAGTGATCACATCTTCTCCTGCGCCTGGTTGTCGCCCGTCGCAGAGCGAGTCATCGCAGTTGTCTTTCCTACGTGACCACGTCCAAAGTTTGGAGAAGGACATCCTTAGCATCCACGGCCATGCGGATGTGTGGAAGTCGAAGGCTGAGCAAGCCTTTGACAGGGAAGAGTTTTTGCTTGAAGAATTTTGGCAGATGGGTGAGAAAATCCAATGTGAGTCCTCTTGAACCACTGTTTCCTCGAGTGTGCCTATTTTTATGTTAGATAACCCGATGCTTTATGAAGTTGTGAATCTGCTTCCAAAGAAAGAGAAGGAGCGTTTCACAATTCGGATGAATTGCCTGACGCAACAAGACTTGGAGGGCGACGGCTTCTTCTAGATGGACCATGATTAAGCGATCGTCCTTGTGACGGTGCAAGATCGTGTACACCAAGTTCTTTGGGTGCTGAGGGCGAGGTCATCGCTTGCGGCCATTTGGGCCACCATGTTTCCTTTAGACTCTGCACCTTCTAGCTTTCTAGGCTTCCTCGGGAAGTTTCGAGATGTAGGTCATGTGAAGGAGCTGATGCGCCATCAACTGATTGCGGACGTGAAGGCAGCCCTATCTCTTGTTCGACTGCATCGTCTCGATATTAATCTTGTGGATATAGTGGCTGGGCCACCTCCTCCTCCAGATGGCATGGCGTGGGATATGCGTCCACATTACGCTGTTGTGGCGCAGTACGCCGAAGAGATTGTAGATGTGTTTGATGTGCGGACGAACGTTCTTCTCCAGTGCAGTTAAATCCTGTAAAAGAAAACGAGATAATATAAAGTCTGTATTTATTCGAGTGGGCTTGTAATTCCCTTTGTAAAGTTTGTATGTGTTGGCACATAGTACGTTGTATGAATGTATAATGTGCATATCCTTTTCGTTAGCCTGACATGGTCAGCTACTCAGGTTGTATGCGTTGTTGTCAGTCGACGAAGTCGTAAGGTGAGGCGTAGCCCCCAAGCGTATTTAGCGATAAATAATGTAAGGATAAAAAGATATTTGGGCCAAGTAACTTACCTATTATTCATTGTAAACGAGGAGGTATATTGTTCGGCTGAGTAGCCTGGCTGAATAGTCTTATTGAAAGTAAAGGGTAACTAGGGGTAGAAGCGTCGCAGTCGTGAGATGTTCCAGGGGTTGGAGTATTCGACTCCTGATGCGACGTACATGAGGCAGTAGGCGCCACCTGGGATGACTTCGGTGACGATGTAGGGTCCTTCCCAGGGTGACTCGAGCTTCTTGTGCCCTTCTTGCTTGAGTTGCAGGACGAGGTCTCCTTCGACGAAGGACCTTGGGTGCAGCCGACGGCTGTGGTAGTTGCGGAGGCTGTGATGATAGATCGCTGAGCGAGCCGCGGCGATGTCATGTGCCTCGTCGAGCGTGTCGATGGTGTCTTCAAGTGCGACCGATGATTCAGCCTCGCTGTAAGTGACGACCCGCGGGGCCTTGTAGCGTACCTTAGCAGGTAGCATGGCTTCGGCTCCGTGCACCATGAAGAAGGGCTTATAGCCAGTTGAGCTGTTCGGTCTTGTGCGTAGGCTCCAGAGAACGAAGGGTAGCTCGTCCGCCCAGGCTCCCGCAAGCCTTTCGAGTGGGCGTAGCAGGCGCTTCTTGGTGCCGTTGCCGATGAGGCCGTTGGCCTTTTCGACCTGTCCGTTGGTCTGTGGATGCGCTATTGAGGCGCATGACAGGTTGATGCCGAGGTTCCCGCAGAAGTCTCAAAACTCCTTTGAGATGAAGTTTGATCCATTATCCGTTATGATGCTATGGGGCACTCCGAACCTGTAGACAATGGACTCGAAAAACTAGGCGACAGTTTTGCCGCTTTGGTTGGTGACAGGCATGGCCTCGATCCACTTGGAGAATTTGTCGACTATGACCAGGAGGAAGACGTGGCCCCCTGGCGAGGACTTTGGCAGTTTGCCAATCATGTCGAGGCCCCACTAGGCGAAGGGACAGGCCACTAGGATAGGCTCAGCTCTGATCCTGGCACGTGTGGTTTGTCCGCGTACCTCTGACAGGCATTGCACCTCTGGACTATCTCCTTGGCGTCGTTCATTGCGGTTGGCCAGCAGAACCCAGCTCGTAGAGCTTTGGCGACCAGGGTGCGGTTGCCTGTGTGATGGCCACAGATGCCCTCGTGGATGTCTAGGAGGATGATTTTGCCGTCGCCGGTGGTGACGCATCGTTGGAGCACAACCGAAATGCTGCGCTTGTAAAACTCACCATTGATGATAGTGAAGGCCTTTGATCGGCGAGATATGTGCCGGGCATCTATCGGGTCCTTAGGTAGTTGATTGTTTATCAGGTAGCGGAGGTACGGTCGCGTCCACGTTTCCTCAACCGCCATGACCTGCATAAGGCTTACCAACTCGACCTCCGTGTCCTTCTTGTCCTTCGGGTAGCGCAACCCCCGAGTGTTCTGCTTCTTTGGCTGAGCCTTTTGGGAATTTCCTCTTGATGGAGGGTACATAGATTTGTTCGAGGAACACTCCTGGTGGCACCCGAGCGCAGGTGGAGCCTATGTTGGCGAGCTTGTCGGCCTCCTCATTGCTTTCCCTACCAACATGCCAAAGCTCGCAGCCGTCAAAGTCCCCTTCGAGTGAATTGTAGAGCGCACGGTATGCGATCATGTTGGCGCTATGGGCGTCGCACTCGTTCATCGTCTGCTGAACGACAAGGTTCGAATCGCCGTAGATGACAAGGCGTGTTGCGCCGCACACCTTAGCGATCCTCATGTCATGGATGAGGGCCTCGTATTCGGCCTCATTGTTGGAGCGCGGAATTTCATCTGAAGGACATAATTCATCTTGTCTCCTTGAGGGGACGTTAGTATGACGCCAGCCCCCGCTCCAGCCTCGCGCTTGGAGCCGTCGAAGTGCATCGTCTAGGACTGCGACATGTCCAAAGTATCCGGGAGATGGAGCTCCATCCAGTGGACGAGGAAGTCAGGGAGGACCTGGGATTTGGTGGAGGTGCGTCGCTCGTAGATCATGTCTCTAGGAGACAACTCGATGCCCCACAGGGTATGCGCCCCGTGGCTTCAGGGTTGTTCAGGATGTTCAACAATGGGGCGTCGTTGATGACCACGATCTGGTGCTCCTGGAAGTAGTGGCTCAACCGAAGCACCATCATGAATACGCCGTAGGCGAGCTTCTGGTAATGAGGGTACCTTTGCTTTGTCAGGGTCAGTACCTCGCTGAGGTAGTAGATTGGGCATTGGACCCGTGGGTCTTGCCATCTTCGAGTCATTCGACCATGAGTACGATGCTGACCACCTGATGTGTGGCTGCTATGTACAACATCAAAGGCTTCCACTCCTTTGGCGTGACCAGGACAGGTGATGTGGAGAGTAGCCATTTGAGGTCCTCGAACGCATCGTTTGCTTCGGTTGTCCACTCGAATTTGTCCGTCTTGCGCAAAAGTTGATAAAAGGGGAGGGCATTCTCACCCATTCGACTGATGAACCTGCTAAGCGCTGCGATTCGCCCGGCTAGCCGCTGGAATCCCTTGAGGTTCTTCGGCTTCTCCATGTATAGTATCGCCCTGATTTTCTTCGGGTTCGCCTTGATGCCGCGTTGGGAGATGAAGTATCCGAGTAACTGGCCAGACGGGATGCCGAAGGCGCACTTGTCTGGGTTCAACTTGATATTGTAGCGATCAAGGTCATTAAACGTCTCGCGGAGATCGTCGATGAGAGTTCTGGCCTCCTTGGTCTTGATTACTATGTCGTCGACATAGACCTGGATGTTGCTGCCGATTTGGTCCTTCAGACATGCCTGCATGCACGTCTGGTACGTGGCGCCTGCGTTCTTCATCCCGAAGGGCATTGTGTTGTAGCAGAACACCCCGAATGGCGTGATGAACACCGTTTTCTCCTGATCTTCGACCTTTAGTCGAATTTGGTTGTAGCCTGAGTAGGCATCGAGGAAGGAGAGCTTCTCACATCCTGCCGTGGAGTCGATGATTTGATCGATCCCTGGTAGAGGGAAGTGCTCCTTGGGATAATGCTTGTTAAGAGATGTGAAGTCCTTTTTGGGGACCAACACGGTGTTGGCCAGCCACTCGCTTTCTTTGATTTCCCTGATGAAGTTGGCATCAAGGAGTCTATTGACTTTGATTCCAACAACTTTGGCTCTTGGCTCGGACAGTCTACGCATCGACTGCTTGACTGGCTTCACATCTGGAAACACATTGAGTGCATGCTCGACGAATTCCCTGGGAACTCCTGGCATGTCCACGGGACACCAGGCGAAAATTTCCTAGCTCTCATGAAGGAATTCGACGAGCGCGCTTTCCTATGTGGGACTTAGGTAATTGGCGATCACCGCCGTCTTGGAGGCGTCCGTCGGGTGAACCTACAACTTCTTTGTGTTGACTGTGGAGTTAAACGACATATCGGGTGCGTTTTACCTGGTGACTGGGGGTGCCCCGTTGTCTGTCACCTCCTTGAGTCTCGCGAGTTCCTCCTGCATGCCGAACGACTAAGAGATTCTATTGAAGTCTCTGTCGCATCTGTCTGACCTGGTGAAGCTTCCTGGGACGATGATGACACCCTAGGTCCTGACATCTTCAATAGAAGGTACGCATAGTGCGGTACTGCCAGGAATCTTGCGAATGCCACACGCCCGAGGATGGCATGGTACTGTGATGGCCAGTCCACCACTTCGAACTCCAACCATTCACGCCTGAAGTTTTCGGGCTCGCCGAAGATGACATCGAGCCATATTTTGCCCAAGGGGTATATGCCCTTACCTGGGACTATGTCGTGGAACATCGTGTCCGACCACTCTAGGCTGCACAGCGGGATCCACATTGCTATGAGTGTGCTGGCGAACATCAGGTTGATGCCGCTGCCGCCATCCATGAAGACGTGACTCATTTTGAATCCCCCCATCTGGGCCTCGAGCACCAGGGCAGAGTGACCTGGGCGAGGTATCTAGCGTGGGTGATCCGAACGGTCGAACGCGATACAGGACTCCCAACCACTAAGGTAGTCAGGTATGGCTGGTGGGGAGGTCACGGCCAGGTTGACTTGGCAGGTGATCTTCTTCTGCAGCCTGTTGGTTGGACGCCCCTTTTGGATCATCATGGACCCTTTTGGTGGGGGGTATCCTTATGCACCATTATTCGGTTCCGGTGCAACCGATGGCTGCGATGTTACTCCAGGTGGTGGGGGAGGAGCTCCGTGGGCGATAGCACCTAGGGCGGGTGCGATTCCTGGATTCACCGCCTGGCGTCGCATTTGGGTGAAGCCCCCGCTGAGCTTTTGAAACTCTCGGCAGTCCTTGAGAATGTGGATAGCCTTATTCTTACCATATTGTTTATCGATGTAGAAGTGGATGGTACAGGGACCAGACAGCTTGTCGTATGCCGAAGGCTCGTCGTCGCGGTTGAGACATTGCCATGTTTGCGTGGGCCGTCCTCCATCATGGTAGTTGCTGCTGTGGTGTCCGCTGTTGCGGTTTCCATCGTCGCGGCGATCGGCGTATCCAGACGCAACCATGTCGACTCCATCGCGATCATCATAGACGCGCGATCTTCTCTTGCTGCGGCGCTTGCGCCTGCGGCCGAAGTCATCTTCGTCATCCGAATGAGTTCGGTTGACAAAATCCTCGCCATCTGCCCAATGGTTAGCGATGTCCATGAGGTGATCAAGGGTTTTTGTCTTGACGCACCCGAGCTCCTCCTTGAAATCTGGGCGCCTGGCATCGTCCTTGAAGGCGTCGATTGCCCTTTCTTTGAAGTTGATTGCAGTGGAGTTCTTGATGTGGGACCAATGTAGTATGTATGAGCGGATGGACTCATTGGTCCATTGGGTACAAGCCCGTAGCTCTTCGATTGAGGCTGGCCTCTTGCTAGTGCCCTTGAACTTGCGAATGAAGCTGTACGCCAGCTCTTCCCAGCTTTGGATGGAGCCGGAGGGGAAGCTGCTGAGCCAGACCCTGGCCGTGCCTATAAGCTGCAGCTGAAGGAACTGTAGGGCGGTGTTCTTGTTCTCGCCGTGGAGCTTGGCCGACGACAGATGATCGTCGATCCAAGTTTTAGGCTCCTGTGCACCGTCGAACTTTGGGTTGTCCGAAGGGATCTTGAAGTTTCTCGGCATTTGCGATTGCTGAACGGATATGCTGAAGCGTCTGGCTCCGCACAGTTCTCCGTCGTCCTCCTCCCCGGATACAGTTGAGCACACGCGTTTAGCACGTGATTTGTCGATCTTGCGCTGTGTGAGCTCGCTACGAGCATCGTAGTTGCTGCTGTGGTGCCATGGGCTCCGACGGCATTGAGTCAGGTCATGCTCCTCCTCCTCGGATGAGGGCGTGCGGATTCAAGTGAACTTGACCGCGACCTTCTTCTTTGGCTCTGCGGGTGCTTCGTCATGGAGCGCAGCTCCGACGAGGACGAGGCTTGCCAGCGCAGACTTGTGGATCCCGATCTTCGGGTCTCCCGCCAGTGGCGGGTTGGTCGCGAGATAGGTGGTGGCCACCATGATCATAGCCCGTGGCGTTTTCGGCATGATGTTGCCTTGCGAGTCCATTGTCATGAAGGATGTGTCGAGTGCTTAGTGACCTTGCGTCGTGCAGCAGGGTCCATGCGCTGCAGGCGAGAGCGGTACTTGTTGGTGTTATTCCCATGTGAATAGGAGCCGACAGCGGCAGAGAGCGCAGCTCGCCGCACACTTGACTCTTCGGCTGCCCACTTACGCTTTTCGAGCTCGTATTGTAGCTCGACCTGCCGATTGTGCTCATCGATCAGGAGCCAGTGATAGGCCATCAGCAAGTCACGGGAGGTATCCATAGTTAGGATTTTATTGCCTCGCACGGCTTCGCGTGCGACCTCCCATCCTTCCTCGTTGAGTTTGATCCGACTGTGGGTGCGATTGCGTCCCTCAGTGGCTCTAGCCGTCCTCTTAGCCGGGTTCACCCCGTTTCCCTCGTTCTCAACCCGAGGGTTGAGAGGGGGATTGGGAGGGGGTATGGCACCCGAACCTAGCGGTGGATCGGTTCCGTTGTTGACGCGCCACCGTGGATGACAGTGCACATGTAGAGCTCACGGAGTGGGTCGCTGC
This sequence comes from Avena sativa, assembly GCA_916181665.1. Taxonomy (NCBI): domain Eukaryota; kingdom Viridiplantae; phylum Streptophyta; class Magnoliopsida; order Poales; family Poaceae; genus Avena; species Avena sativa. Next base: position 203,391,331 of record OV702281.1, on the reverse strand, counting down.
TGCCATAGCTCTCAGATCTGGAACCGTAGGTTCCTTTATCCGAAGGGGGATTACATAGATCGGAGTTGCAGCTGCCGTTGTCATCTGAATCGTCCGTTAGTGTTGACGTACGTAGGGCGCCGATAGAGGGGACCCACGAAGCGGGTCTGATGGATGGAAGTGCCACCCTCTCTGGGAGGCGGAGGGTGCCATCCTGCCCCACCTGGAAGCAGAAGCTCTCGAACAGCATCTCGAGCCCGTTGCCTACGGACTCGAAATCTTTAAGGGTGGCCGGTGAGTGGGCGGTGAAGTCAAAGGTGCCGAAGAGGAGGTGACTCTCTGTTGCTGAGGAATCGTAGATCGCTCCGGATGGGACTGTCACGACCGCATGATCAACGTCCCCGTTTCCCATAGACGACGCTAATTGACGAGGGTTCGACTCATCAATGCCCATTGTTATGGACTTGGGTTTTGGAGAAGATGGGGATGCTGGAAGTCGTGGAATGGTTAACAGGCAAGCAACACGGGGACACGAGGTTGATGCGCTCAGATCATTGTAGAGATTCATTGGGAGACCACAAGAGGAAGGTGTGATGATGACAACAGCAAGTTTTCCCTCAGTAAGAAACCAAGGTTATCGAACCAGTAGGAGGAAGGAAACGACTCCATGGTGTTGCTAGAAACTTGTAAACCTGCACAATACAAACTCAAGACTTTACCCCAATGAACAGTGAGGTTGTCAATCTCACCGGTTTGCTGAAAACAAAGGGTTAACTGTATGGTGTGGAAGGTAAAAGTGGTTTGCAGAAAGGTAAACAGTAACAGTGGAAGATGTATCAATGGTAAATATTGGACCGGGGTCCATAGTTCACTAGAGGTGTTCTCCTTAAGATAATCAAACATGGCATGCTGGGTAAAAAAATTACAGCAGGGCAATTGATAGGACTGAGCAAGGCATAACAATGCAATACTAGACATTCATGATCCTATGAGATTCGATTGGGAAATACAACAAGAAACATAGACCGCCATCCAATTGCATCTATGACTAGTAATCCACCTTTAGGTTATCATTCGAACCCCCTCTAGTATTAAGTTGCAAGCAACGAATAACTGCATTAAGAAAAGTGTGTAAGGTAAACAATCCACTTGTTCCATGAACAAGAGACCGTTGTTTTATCTCTAGTGGAAACAACACATCTACAACCTTAGAGATTTCTGTCACTTCCCTTAGATTAAATAGAGGCATGAACCCACTATCGAGCATAAATACCCCCTCTTGGAGTCACTAGCATCTACTTGGCCAAGATAGAAATGGAGAGCATGCAAGATCACAAACAACACAGACATGATAGAATCAATAAGAAAAAACCATTAATCAATTTAAACTCGTAATGTCAATATCCATCGGATCCCCGCAAACACAACATGAATGATTACAAATAGATGATCTTGATCATGAACGGAGCTCACAAGATATAAACATGGTAGCACAAAGGAGGAGATACAACCATCTAGCTACTACATGGACCTGTAGTCCAAGGTGGAACCACTCACACTTCATACCGAAGGATGGCATGATGAAGAAAAAGGCCTTCGGGATGATCTCCCCTCCGGCAGGGTGCCGGGAAGAGCTTCAGATCCCCCCGATCTAGGGACGATGCTGGTGGCGCCTATAGAAGGTTTTGTGGAATATTGATCGGGTACTTAGGGTTTTGGTATCGGGGAGTCTTTATAGGCGAAGATGCAAGGCAGGGGGCAGCCAGGGCGGTCGCACCCCCTAGGCGCGGGCTGGGCCTGATGACGCACAAGTATAGGGGATAGCAACAGTCTTCACGGGTAGTATTACCTAATTTATTGATTCGACACAAGGGGATCCAAAGAATACTTGCAAGCCTTAACAACTGAGTTATCAGTTCAGCTGCACCTAGAAATAGTTCTTGCTCACATAAGTTTATCAGTAGCAACAGTTTGTAGTAGCAACAGCAAAGCAACAACAGTGGAATAGGAGCAGAATTAACAGTAGCAACAAATAGTAGGATATGAGTGCGGTAGGCATAGGGATGGATGGACGGGCGTTGCATGGACGAGTATAAACATGTAACTTCAAGATCTAGGGCATTGCAGATAAATAAGAATAAGCATCCAAGTACTAAACAATCCTAGGCATGTGCTCCATATATAGTCATGCGTGCTCGCAATGAGAACTTGCATAACATCTTTTGTCCTGCCAGCCCGTTGCAGCGGGGCCTCAAGGGAACTACTGGCAATTAAGGTGCTCCTTTTAATAGAGCACCGGAGCAAAGCATTAACACTCCATGAACAAATGTGATCCTCACAACACAGCCATCCCCTCCGATTGACCCAATTTCTGTCACTTCGGGTCCTTTTGATCCGGACAATGATATGTGTACACAACTTGCAAATAAGATCACAAACAATACTATCATAATGATTCAATAATAAGTTCAGATCTGAGATCATGGCACTCGGGTCCTAGTGACAAGCATTAAGCACAACAAGTTGCAACAAAGTCAAATATCGCTAATAGAGATACTAGGCGCTAAGCCCTAACAATCTTATTCGATTACATGATAGAACTCATCCAATCCCTACCATCCCCATAGACTACATCGGGGGATTACTCACTCATGGATGAGGGAAACATTGATGGTTGATGGAGAGGCGTTGGTGATGATCCTCCCCAAATTCCCCGTCCCGGCAGGGTGCCAGAATGGAGTTTTCGGTTCCGAATCGCGGCTTTTGGTGGTGGCGGCGCAGAGGAACTCTTTCTGGAAAAACGACAAACCCCCTCGGTTTTTAGGTTAAGAGGATTCTTATAGGCAAAGAGGGAGGCCGAGGGGCTGCCTAAGGTGGCCACACCCCCTAGGCGCGGCCAGGCCTGGCCCGCGCCTGGAAGGGGTGTGGGCCCCCAGGCCTCCACACCGTCTCGTACTCTGGCTCCATGGATCTTCTGGCGAAATAGGATTTTTGGCATATTTTCTGGGATTTTTCCTGATAGTTGATTTTCTGCACAAAAACTAGACACCAAGGTAATTCTGCTCAAAAAAGTGTTAGTCCGTCTTATTTGTATCCAAATCACACAAGTTTATAGGAGAAACAATAGCAAAAGTGTTCGGGAAAGTAGATACGTTTTGCTTCATATGATGTATATATTCTCAGCACAGGAGTAGATACTTAAACCATTCATAGTAAGAAGTACGCAACTAAGTCTACTCAATAGTCATTGCAAGCTATGAAGAGAAACCAACTCAATAATAATAAGTAGCAACATTGAAATGCTCATAAGCAACATTGAAATGCTCATAATAAGGTATGATAGAGTGGTATCTCGCTTGCCTTTGTTTGTAGAGCACAATATAAATGCCAAGGCACCTCTGAAGTTCACATGAAGACTAAAAGTAAAGATATCAGAGATACAAGCATCAAAGTCATGACATAATTAACCAAGTTTTGAGACAAACACAAGAATGAAAATTATGCTCTCAAGAAGGTGCTCATAGAATAAGTGGTGACTCAACAAGGAAGTGAAAAGGTTTTGAAAAGTTTGAAAGGCTTCCAAATGCTGAAAGTAAGGTACTCATTAGCATTGAGCTCTCATTGCCCCTATCATAGGCATCTTCATATGGTTAAGGTGAGAGTGAGGTCCAATATGAGTTATATGCTTGATAGACTATAAACTGGAAATCCCATGTCCCTTGAGTACGAGGGCCGCTCCGCATGCTACTCAACTTTAGTCACTTGTAAGTTCTTGTCATTGTAAATACATGCATATCATAGAGAACCGCCAATGGGGTACCCCTTGAACATGATACAGGAGCTATCCCGTGATCAAAATGACAAGGCAAGCAAACAATGAGCATCTCAGCGATATTTTTATTTACTATTTGCATAGATTTTTTATTGAGGATGTTTCACAGATGCTCACTATGGTAATGCTGCAAGTTTACACCATGATTGGGAATGGCTTAGGCTAGCGGCCCAGGCGTCTCTCTAACACATATATATATACTCCATGAACTCACAAGCTCCCCTTTTATTTCCCACCGACGACATCCGCACACAAAAGAGCAAGGTATCAACTGGATATGTATCCATAAGTGTTGAAAGCGTTCCCTGTGACAACACGTGAAAGGACATTTATTGTCATAATCACTTTTGGTGTTTGTTAACAACAAGTAGATCATTTTACAGTTTGTCACTGTCCATAGGTTTGTATTATGATAAGTGAAAAGTACCCTCACACTTTGGAAAGATTCCTGCTAAGTGTGACATAGTTCTGGAAATTCCAGACCGGAGTCTCCGGTCTGCCTAGACCAGAGTCTCCGGTGTGGTCCAGAGTTTCCGGATGTGTCCCCGGTGGAGGCTTCAGAATCATGGCTGGGACATTCTATATAGGGGTGCAGAGCAAGGTCCGGAGGCTTCTCCAGAATCTCCGGTCTTGGATCAGACCGGAGTCTCTGGTGCTGGAGGACCGGAGTCTCCGGCCAAGTTGGGTCGTGCCTAGCCTAGGTCATTCAGATGGGCAGTCCGGAGGCTTGTCCAGAGATAGGCCGAAATCTCCGGCGTATAGACCGGAGTCTCCGATCTGGTTCTTCTCCAACGGACAGAAAACGGTTCATGGAGGGGGCTGTCTATAAATAGGGACCCTTATCCCCTTCTTCCAGTTGCTCGAGCTGCTCAAGAACACAAACTCCATTAGAGCCACCAAATCTACAAGATCTCTCCATCCAACCATCCAAAGTCATTGATCTTGGAGAATCGAACGAGGAGGCCTTGATCTACAGCTTCACCAAGAGAGATCTTCATTTCCCCCTCATTCACTTGAGGGCCCCCAAGCTCTAGTGTTTCTTTGGAAACCCTAACTTTGATTTGGTTCTTACAAGCTTTTCTTTGATTGTTTTGACAGCTTGCTTGTATTTGGGAGCCTCCAATTAAGTTGTGGATGTGTGCCCCGAACTTTTTGTAAAGGTGCCGGCTTCCACCTCGAAGGTTGCCGATATAGTGGAAGGTGAATCAATGCCCTTGGGGTGAGGTTCATCGGAGAACAAGGGAGGCCTCTCGTGGCATTGGTGGTTTGAAACCACCCCCTCTCCAAACGTAGACGTACTTCCCCTCAAAAGTAAGGAATTACGGGAAACAAATCCTTGTGTCTCCGTGTCCACCACTTTGGTTACTTCTATCCTTTACCTCACTTTACTTACTTGTTCTTGCTTAGTGTTGTGATAGTTTTTGCTTGGTTGACATATAGGTAAATTCACCTTAGTTGCATAATCTAGAGAATTTACCTTTCTTGTCAAACCCTAAATTGAAAAAGAAGAAAATTTGAAGTAGCACCTATTCACCCCCCTCTAGGTGCCCATACAATCCTTTCAATTGGTATCAGAGCCTCGACTCTTTATTCAGGATTTACCGCCTAAGAGAATATGGGTAGCCACGATGGGGAAGGTGGTGGTGAGCACACCACGGTGACCATGGAAGATCTCAATAACTTGGAAACAAGGTTGAGCTCTTCCTTGGTCAACAAAGTCAAGAAAATGCTTGAGCAACTTCTTAAAGACAAAGATGTCTCATCATCCCCCTCTCCCCAAGAGGAGCCTCCATCCGTTTTACCTAAAGGGAATGCTCCGGTATCCCCCGAGGGTATTATGGTGGGGGGCAAACAAGATGTCGTGGGAATGATCATGGCAGATGCTGCAATCGGCAGCGAGTAGTAGAATGAAGGGCAAGGGCAGCCAGCCATCTGCGGTGCGAGATGAGGGCGGAGACACAGGGTTTTACCCAGGTTCGCCCCCCCGGAGGGTAAAGACCTACTCCTGCTAGATTGTATTATGATGGAGGTACAATGGGGCGAGCTCAAAGGCTAGGCGGCGAGTCGCTTGGGTGGATGATGGAACGTATCCTCTACACGCCCTATAGGGAGGTTTATATAGACTCACCCCCCTAGGGTTTACATATCTCAACCGAATCAGTTAAGGTTTCGGTACTCGTTTAACCTAATCCGACTGGGCCTATCTACTCTCCTGGGCCTTCAGCTTCCAGTCGCTTGGATCCACACCAGGTCTTGATCCAGTCGCCGTCCTGTAGGCCCACTCGCCAGTTCCTGGGCTAGTCGGAAACGTCCTGCTGGGTATACCCCGATAGGCATATCCCTATCAGTAGTCCCCGAGGCCGTCGTCGATTGGGCGCAGGTGGTTGCTGGCAGTCGGAGCATACGAGTCCAATGCGGACACCCAGTCGAATCGGTGGCGGGCTCCTGAATAAAGGAAAAAAAACTAGTCATTCTGGTCGCAGCTCGACGAATGGGTCGGCGAAACATTTAACCACCGTTGTAGTGATCGGGTCGGCGAGTCGAATGGATGAAGTTGGACCGTCAGACGCAGTCAAAACCAGCCGTTGGGGTAATCGAACGGTAACTTTTGGCGTAATCACCGCACAACAACGACTCCCGGATTTGGCGGGTAACAACCTCTATATAAAGGAAATGGTAGGCGATCGGAGAACCACCCTCTCGTCATTTCCTCCGATTTCGCGCATCTCTGTTTTCCTCCGCATCGCGATCCAACAGATCCAAAATCCTCCAACCTCCACGAACCTTTCCGCCAATGGCCCCCTCCACCGAACCATGGGGTAGGTCCAAGTGCACAAGAGCGCTACTGGCGTCTTTCGAGGAGGCTGGGATCCTGCGCGCTGGCAGGTGGCGCATCCCCGCGGCCGGAGAGGTGACTCCGGACCCGCGCGAGGGAGAATTCGTCTGCTTCACCAGCCACCTGGAGCGGGGGCTGGGGTTTCCCACATCTCTCTTCTTCCGGCGCTTCTGCGCCTTCTACGAGATTCAGCCATCGGACCTGGGTCCGCACAGCATCGAGCAGCTCGCCATCTTCGTGGCGTTCTGCGAGTGCTACCTGGGCTGCAGGCCCTACTTCCCCCTGTGGCAAGATCTGTTCCACGGGAGGATCAGTCGTGAAGAATCAGGCGGCCCAATGCTGGCGGCGGGTGGCCTGACGTTCCAGCTGAAGTTGAAGGCTTCCTTCTTCGACCTGATGCTACCTGCCAAGGCGGCAAGCGAGTGGAAGAAGTCCTGGTTTTACATCACCGAGGCGACTCTAGACGGCGAGGTGGCGATCCCAAGGTACTCCGCCGACCGGCCCGAACCACGCCGACTCCAAGTCGGCAAGCTCCCAACAGACCAGCGGATGGTCGTGGATGAGATGCTTCAAACCATCCGCGGCCTGAAGAAGAAGGGTCTTCAGACCATCAATTTGTACAACTGTTGGCTTGGGCGGCGACTCGTTCCCCTGGCCCGCCGTGACCATTACATGTACGAGTACACGGGCCGGGAAGATTCGACAAATTCCTGCCTTGCCGAGTGGAAACTCGAGGACTACGTCCCGGCGTTAAAGAAGATCACCCAGGCAGTGTATCTGGACGCGAAGGCTGGGGTCACCCCCTACACCGCTAAGCATCCAGCCCCGACAGTAAGTCACTTTCTACCATTCGCAGTCGCAGTCGATGCTGTCGCGGTTATATTGATATTACTTTATGCTTGCTGCAGTTATTTCAAGTGGTGGAAGGGTGGCTTCCGCCTGCGGAAGACGAGAATTCGAGCTCGTCCGTCCAGGACGGGGGCGAATCGCCTCCTTCCAAGGGCGGCGTCGAGAGCGACAGGAGCGATGACGACGACGAGTCCGAGGAAGAAGCCGTCCCACTGGTTCGCAAAACTCGCGGGCAGCGTCAGCACGAACTCGAGGCGAGTAGAAGCCTTGAACGCCATGACGATGACGAAGACGAGCTTCCCGAGCACACCTCGCGTCACGAGGCTACTCCGTCGAAAAAGAAGAAGAAGAAGGAAGTGAAGGCCCCTCCGAAGAGGAAGACGAAGCTAGTGAAACAGGCATTTCCGCCTCGTTCGACGAGTAGTTCCGACGCCACCAGCCTGGCCAGGGACGAAGTGCCACAGACGACGACAGCATCGGATGCCACCGCCGCCCTGAGTGAGGTACCTCTGGCCTCGATTCTCCCCTGTTCGCCCCATTCTCTGGGTCGGGGGCTGCTCCGGTCGCGGCAGCTTCACCTCCCAGGAGAGCTCCTGCCGAAAACGTTGTGGAGGATCCTGTCGCGGCCTCGTCAACGAAGAGGCCGTCCGTGTCTTGGGCGCATGATGTCCTGGATATGGGCCTCAGTCGGAAACTGGGCCCCGAACTGGAGAAGCCGGCTAGCATCCGCACGGGGCTGCGGTTCATACCAGTCGCCAAGTGAGTTTTATTCACCTGCCTTGCTTTTCGTTGTACTCGGACCACTTTGCTCATGTAATCAATTTGCAGGACTGGAGTTAAAAAGATAGGCCAACCGTCCGTGGCCAAAGTGCCGCCAGTCGTCGCCGAGGAGGACCCCTCTCGGAAGAGGAAGGCTGATGAGGTCGCTGCCCCCACAGACAGTGCCAAGAAGGCCAAGAGTGACGATGTCGTCACAGTGTCCGACGACACAACGATTGCCCCGAGTGATCCTGCGGCAGGGGCGGCCTTGACGATCAAGGAGGGTGCTTCCTCGCCTGGGATGGCCGAGCCGACCTCTTTTGGTGCCGGCGCATCCATCGCGACCTTCCCCCGCTTCATGGCCAGAGCGGCTATGGTGAGTGGTACCACGCCATCGAGCCGCGTACATGGGGTCGCCGAAATGGAGGTCGAGCAGCGTCGCGGGCACACTCCGGCTCTTCTCGCATCCGTGGACGCGCTACAGCTTCATGGCATGCTTGGCGCAGCCATCCAGGTATGTCCAGTCCCCGAGGATCGGGCCACTGAATTGCAGTGGTCAGATTCTTTTGGTGTTTTGTTTTTATTTCTCGCGCCCAGTCCCCGAGTGTGCAATCGCTGAATTTCAGCGGTTGGGCGCTTAGTATTTTTGATCTCCAGTCCCCGAGTGTCCAGTCGCTGATTTTCAGCGGGTGGGCACTTGGATTTTTGATCTCCAGTCCCCAAGTGGCCAATCGCTGAATTTCAGCGGGTGGGCACTTAGGATTTCGTTTTTTGCTAACTGTTTGACTTTTGCACAGGGTTTGCAGCGTGAATCAGCCGACCGGCTTGCTGCGAAGTGTCGCGCGGAGAAGGAACTTGTCGCCGTCCAAGAGGCGAACAAGGGACTCCAAGCGATTGCTGCGAAGGCAGAGGAGGTCCGCCAGGGCCTTGTCCTGGCGAGTGAATTGACGGCGGCTCAATCTGCGTTGAGCTCGGCTGAGAAGCGGATCGCCGACCTTGAGCGCGAGCTTAAGGAGGCGAAGGAGGAAGCGAGTTCAGCGGATGGGCGGGCCAAGGCTGCTGTTACGGCCGCCGCTGAGGAGCGTAAGGTCTCTGACGCCCTTGTTGCTGGGCTACAAGACGACTACTCCTCTCTTCAAAGCTTCATCATGGATCTCTCCCGTCCTTTGATTGGTAAGTGTGCCTGCCTCTGCCTGTAATATTTGCATTGTGTGATCTTTGATATACTCACTGCCACCCTCTGTCCGCAGGTCGGATCATCGACAGCGTGGAAGAGGCGCAGTCGTACAACGTGCGGCAGTGTGTGGCCACTCTGGTCGACTCGGCCACGTTGTCCGCAGCTTGCATTCGGGCGTATCTTCAGGAGATGTCGCCTACGGAAGTGATTCCTAGCGACCTCGTCGAAGTGTGGCGGTACTTGGAGAAAGCGCCGTTGGTCGTCGAGTTCATGACGCGGTCGGCGTTCCGGCGCGGGACGGCGACGGCGCTTAGCCTTGGGCTCTCCCACTTCCCGGAGGATTTCGATCTGGACGACGTGACGAGTGGCTACCCATCGTCGACGGGCTCGGTGGAGATTGCCGAGGTGCTAAAGCCGACGGACCGTGCCGCGGTATACTCCGATCGTGTCTGGGCGATGGGCGATCTCCTTCCTTATCAGGAGACGATCGTCGCGCCCAATGACCCTGAGCCGCCGCACCTGGACTTCAAGATCGAGCAGCCCTTCCGTGCGGCGATGGCGGGTGAGCTGACGACATACCCGTCGAACCCGTACACTCCCTTCATTCGCAACCGCAAGGGTGGCGGCGAGTCGACATCGAAGCCTGTGGAATAAAACATTGTGCCCTGGGGCGTTAGTAGCAGTTCGGCCATTGGGCTCAACTTGTATTATGTAACAACTTTGATCTGCTATAACGGGATATCGTGTTATTTTGTGAATTGTCTTGTGTATGTGATTGAGGGTTGAACGAGTCCCCGAGCGCGTCCGCCCTTTTTATGGGGTTTACCTCGTTTGTTTATGTGTTTGTGGTTTTGAACGTTTTGTTATTGAGGTCGACTCGCCCGAGCTTGGAAAGCCAGTCGCAGGGCGACTCCTATGAGCGCTCTTTACTTCACCGCTTTCCCTTGCGCGAACGAGGTCGGGTAGCCGAGTCCCCGAGCGTGGTACTTGGTGGTTCTAGTCGTGGCTCTAGGGTGGGTGAGGAATGGGCGCGTCAGAGTGAGCGCATCACTCCTGCCTGGCCCGTTGGGTCAGTCGCATGGCGAGTCCTAGGCACGCTCTCGTACTTGGCGTTTTTCCCTAGTCGCTCGCGCTGAACTGGTCGTCAGTCCCCGAGCGTGATACTTAGCCGTTCGAGTCATTGTGTCGAGGATGCGGAGGATCATGGTCGCTGTGAGGAGTGAAGGCAGTTGTCTTGGCTCGTTAAGCCAGTCGAGCTAGGCAACTCCAATGGGGCTACGGGTAGGCGTTTTTCGTGGACGTTACGAGTCCTGGGGTAACCCAGTGCCCTCGTAGCGCACTACTTGGCCGTGCCGATCGCTGTACTAGAGGTTGACTCCTGCAGTTAGCTTGGTGCTGTTATTACGAGTGCGAGTGGCACAAGACACGGAGAGTAGACACAAGTTGCGATAACCAATATGTTTTATTTCATAGAGATTGGAGGATACATATGTGGAGTTCTAGGAGTAGAACTTCCGTAGGAGGTTTACATTCCATGGTCGCTTGACGTCGAGTTTTCCGTCTCCGCGGACGTCGGTGAGGTAGTAGGCGTCGTTGCCGAGTACTCGCCCGATGGCGAATGGTCCTTCCCATGGGGGGAGAGCTTGTGCATGCCCTTCTTGTCCTGGATGAGGCGCAACACTAGGTCGCCCTCCTGGAAGGTGCGAGTTTTCACCCGCCGGCTATGGTAGCGGCGGAGTCCTTGCTGGTAGATGGCAGTGCGTGAGCGAGCTAGGTCACGTGCCTCGTCGAGTTGATCGACTCCATCCTGACGTGCGAGTTCGTTCGCAGCCTCTGTGTAGTGGACGATCCTTGGCGAGTCGTGCTCGAGGTCGGTGGGCATGACTGCCTCGGCGCCATATACCATGAAGAAGGGGGTGAACCCTGTCGACCTGTTGACCAAGGTGCGGATACCCCAGATGACGGAGGGTAGCTCCTCGACCCAGCACCCGGCGGTGCACTCGAGTGGTACTTGGAGCCGCGGCTTCAGGCCGTGGAGGATGCTCTGGTTGGCCCATTCCGCCTGGCCGTTGGACTCCGGGTGGGCGACTAACGCGAGGTCGAGTCAGATGTGATGTTCCTCGCAGAACTCGGCCATGGCTCCTTTGGCGAAGTTGGTGCCGTTGTCCGTGATGATGCTGTTTGGGAACCCGTAGCGATATATGAGCTCGCATAGGAATTTGGTGGCAGTCTTCCCGTCGCATTTCTGGACTGGCTTGGCCTCCACCCACTTAGTGAATTTGTCGACTGCGACCAGGAGGTGGGTGAAGCCGGAGGGGGCCTTTTTGAAAGGGCCTACCATGTCCATACCCCACACGGCGAATGACCAGGTGATGGGGATTGTCTTGAGCGCTGAGCTCGGCACGTGTGTCTGGTTGGCGTACTTCTGGCACCCGGCGCACCGTTGGACAATGTCGACGGCGTCGGCGTGTGCGGTGGGCCAGTAGAAGCCATGTCGCATAGCCTTTGCGACCAGAGAGCGGGCTCCGGCGTGGTGGCCGCAGTCACCGGAGTGGATGTCGTGGAGGATCGTGCGTCCTTCGGCGGGTTGGACGCAGCGTTGGAACACGCCGGTCACGCTGCGCTTGTGGAGCTCGCCGTCGATAATGATGAAGGATTTGCAGCGTCGCGTTATCATCCGGGCGTCTGTTTCGTCTGCCGGCAAGGTGCCTCCCTCCAGGTAGGCGATGTACGGCCTGGTCCAGTCTTCTGGCTCGGCGATGAGTGCCACCAGGGCTGCCTCTGGTTGCAGCGGGACTCCGATGTCGATTTCCCTTGGGGGAGAGACTGATGGCTTGGTGATCGTGTCGAGGAAGACGCCGGCGGGTGGTGCGAGTCGAGCCGACCCGATGCGAGAGAGTGCGTCGGCCTCCTCGTTCTTCCGCCTGTCGATCCACTCGACGGAGTAGCCTGCGAAGTGTCCGCCCAGCTTGTCCACTGCTTGGCGGTATGCCGCGATGGTGGGAGAGACGGTGTCGCAGGTCCCAGTGACTTGCCCAGCGACGAGGTCGGAGTCACCGTAGCAGCGTAGGCGGTTGACATTCATCTCCTTGGCAGCTCGCATGCCGTGGAGTAGTGCCTCGTACTCGGCCATATTTTTGGTGCAGGGGGTGAAGTCGAGGCAGAGGACGTAGCGGAGCTTGTCGCCCTTCGGGGAAGTCAACACGATCCTTTCTCCTGCGCCGTCCGCGTTCTTGGAGCCGTCGAAGTGCAGGCTCTAGTAGTGGAGGTACGACAGCTTTTCCGGCCGCTGGGCCTCTTCCCAGTCGGCGATGAAGTCCGCGAGGGCCTGCGACTTGATCGCTTTTCGTGGCTCATACTTGATGTTGTGGACGCCGATTTCGACAGCCCACTTGGCGTCTCGCCCGGTCGCCTCACGGTTGCATATGATGTCCTGCAACGATGCTGAGGAGACGATCGTGATCGGGTGCTCCTGGAAGTAGTGCGGCAGTCGCCGCTGTGCTCTGAAGACGGCGTATACCAGTTTCTGGTATTGTGGGTACCGCTGGCGCGACTCGGTGAGGACCTCGCTGATATAGTACACCGGTCGTTGTACCGGGCGCTCCTTTCCTTCCTCTGTCCGCTCGACGACCATGACGGCGCTGACGACGCGCTCGGAAGCCGTGACGTAGACCAGCATGGGTTCTTTGTCGACGGGGGCGGCGAGTAGCGGTGATGCGAGTAGCACCTTCTTGAGGTCGCGGAGTGCGTCGTTCGCCTCCTTGTCCCACTGGAAGGTGGGGTTCTTCCGCATCAGGCGGTACAGGGGCATCGCCTTTTCGCCCAATCGGGGGATGAAGCGGCTGAGAGCCGCGACTCGCCCGGTCAGCTTCTGGACGTCGCGCAGGCACTCAGGTTTGCCGAGTCGAGCGATCGTGTCGATCTTGGTGGGGTTCTCCTCGATCCCGCGCTTGGAGACGACGTACCCCAGTAGTTGCCCTGCTGGTACACCGAAGGTGCATTTGCTTGGGTTTAGCTTTATCTTGTATTTCCGCAGGTTGGCGAATGTTTCCGCCAGGTCGGCGAGTAGATCGCCCTGGCGAGCGGACTTCACTACCACGTCGTCGATGTAGACGTGGATATTGCGGCCAATTTGTCTCGCAAGGCATTCCTGCATGCACCGCTGGTAGGTCGCCCCGGCGTTCTTGAGGCCGAAGGTCATGGCGGTGTAGCAGAAGGCTCCGAATGGCGTGATGAATGCCGTCTTTTCCTCGTCCTCGACAGCCATTTTGATCTGGTTGTACCCAGAGTAGGCGTCAAGGAAACACAGCGACTCCAAGCCCGCGGTGGAGTCGATTATTTGGTCGATCCGCGGGAGGACGAATTGCTCCTTCGGGCAGGCGCTGTTTAAGTTTGTGTAGTCGATACACATCCTCCAGGTCCCATTTTTCTTCTCGACCAGGACTGGGTTTGCCAGCCACTTGGAGTATTTGATTGGCCGGATGAAGCCTGCAGCGAGTAGACGCTGCACCTCCTCGGCGATGGCTCGGTGGCGCTCTTCATTGAAGGGCCGCAGCGACTGCTTGACGGGTCCCACTTTGGGGTCGGCATTGAGCTTGTGCTCAGCGAGTTCCCTAGGGACACCAGGCATGTCAGAGGGCTTCCATGCGAAGATGTCCCTGTTCTCACAGAGGAACTCGATGAGCGCGCCTTCCTATGCTGTGCTCATGCCTGTCCCGATCGTCACTGTCTGGCTGGAGTCGCCTGGGACCAGCTCGACGGTGCGGGTGTGCGTCGTTGCCTCGAAGGCTGAGGTGTTGGCGCCCTCCGAATTGGGATTTTTGAGTATGGTGGGGTCGTCGTTGTTGACCCCGCTCGCGTACTTGGCGAGCTCGTCGGCATGGTTGGCCTCTGCCGCGATGACGGCGTCGGCGAGTTCGGCTCCTTTGGCCTCGCACTCGGGGCCATGTCGGGGTCGCCGTTGATGGTGATGACGCCGCGCGTCCCGGGGAGCTTCATCGCGTTGGACGCGTAGTGGGGCGCTGCCATGAACTTGGCGAACGCCTGGCGCCTCAGGACGCAGTGGTAGGGGCTGTCGAAGGGTACCAGCTCGAAGACGATCCGCTCGGTGCGGAAGTTTGCTGGTGTGCCGAAGGTGACTGGCAGCGTGACCTTGCCGATCGGGCACGCCTTCCGACCGGGGACGATGCCGTGGAACGTGGTATAGGTCGTCTCGACCATCGACTGCGGGAGCCGCAGTTGCCTGAAGGTGTCCAGGTACAGGATGTTGATGGAGCTGCCGCCGTCCATCAATGTATTGGGGAGCCAGTAGTCTCCCACCTTAGGCTTGACCACCAGGGCGACTCGGCCTGGGTACTCGATGCGTGGCGAGTGGTCCTGGCGGCTCCAGGTGATGGGCTGCTCCGACCAGTTGAGGAACTGGGGAACGTCCACCTGGGCCACCGCGTTGACGGTGACGGCGCAGGCGATGACCTTCTTCTCTCGCTTCGTGTTGAAGCCTGTGAAGGTGTGGAGCGAGCCGGCCACACTGCCGAATTTTCCGCCGTTTGGCGGGTTGTTGTCGGGGTCCTCCCGTGCTCACCGTGCCTTCTCGATCTCCTTGAGAGAGTGGTAGTCGTCGGTCGTGTGTGTGGCGGGCTTCCCTTCCCTGCTGTGAAACGCACAAGGCTGGCTAAGGAGGGCCGCGGGGTCGAACCTTGGTTTCTCCTTGTAGTTGCCGCCGTCGCGGCATTGCCCTCCGTCACGGCGGAAGCTCTTGGGCTCGCGCTGCGCGTGCCCGGCGTTGGCGACAAAGTCGACTCGCCCGTCACTGCGGCGCTTGCCGGTGAGGCGAGTGTTGCTATAGCGTAGGTCGGACCGTCGTCCGTTGTCGTTGCCGTTCGTGCGGCGTTGACCTCCCGACTCGTCGTCGGTTTCCTGGTTGGGGTATTCCTCCGCGTATCTTTTGGCGATCTCGAGGAGGCCCGGTATGTTTTTGAGTGTGCGGTATGCTCGTTTGAGCTTGGCAACCAAGGGCTCGTAGCGGCACGAGGTCTTGAAGCAGTGGATTGCAATGTCCGGGTGGATGCCGGCCGCGTTGTACCATAGCTCTTGCCACCGTTGGACCCAGCTTCGGGTCGACTCGCGGGGTCCCTGGACGCATCGCTCCAGGTCCTCTATGGTGGTGGCGCGGGTGTAGGAACCCTCGAAGTGCCTCACGAAGGCATCGCACATCTCTTCCCAGGAGTCGATGCTATCCGAAGGGAGAGTGTTGATCCACTGCCTGCATGCTCCCTCCATCATCAGGGGGGGAGGGGGGTAGCGGGCGGCTAGCAGGTCGGTGTGACCTGCGATCCCCATCGCCATGAGGTAGGTGTCCAACCACACGGAGGGGTCGTACGAAGGGTGGTACTTCTCTATTTCCTTCGGCGCTTTGAAGTTCGCCTTGTATTTTTTGCCTCGGATCATCGGTCTGAAGCATCGGGGCCCGAGTCGGCTTAGCGACCCCATCGGCTCGCCGTCGCGTCGATTGGTTAGGGTGTGTCGCAGGTCGTCGGGCTGGCGCGTGCGCCAGCTCTGGTTGTTGATGATGTGGGTGCGGGCGTCGACGGGCTGACCGTTGGCGGCGACGAAGTTGGTCGCTGGCCTGGGGTCGTTGGTGGAGAGTGCCGCGTTCGTGGGTCGGTGTTGGAGCTGCAGTGGTTCGGGTGGCGGGCAGTTGAGGGTGTTTGCCGCCAATGGACGACCGCTTGAGGCCGCTCTGCTGCCCGATGAACGCGAGTACATCCGACCCTGTGAGTCGACGCCTGCATTTTGTTGCTCGACCGCCTTTGCGAGCAGGGCCTTGACGTACTGGATCTGTAGGGCACCGTCGCCGGTGGCCGTGATGTTGCCGGCCGCTGCTCGGCCTGCCACGAGGTTGTCCATCGGGGTGGAGAACAGTGGTAGGCCGTTCGCGTCTCGCTCCCGTGAGGAGACCACTATCCGCGGCTGGTCCCTAGGGGGTGCGCAGTTGGGTGGAGGTGGGGTGCCCATCGCCGTCGACCCTGGTGGGGGCCAGGTGCTTCCTCCTGGTGGCGCGTTCTCGCAGATCGCGCGCTCGGCCACGCGGGCCGGGTCGTTCTCGTCGTCGAAGTTCATGGCGCGCCCCTGGACGGTGGGGTTCAGGCGCGACCTGATTCGTGGTTGGTGGTAGCGCGACAGTTCCTGCGCTGTCACCTGCTCGAGGCGAAATTTTTCGCGCTCAGCTTGCTCTTTGCGGACTGCTTCCGCCAGCTTCAGGCGGAGTTCCTCGACCTCCGTTGTCGTTGTGTTGGGAGGGATCAGGGTGGAGAAGGGATCCTCCGGCGGATCGGTGCCAGTCGCCATGTAGGTCGCGGCGTGGTGACCGGTCCCATCACGGAGATCAGCGGAGTTTTCCGATCCGGAGTCGAAGTCGAAGATCCCAAGGATGGAGGGATCCTCGAAGTCTCCCACGTTGGAGACCTGGGTGATGGAGCCTGCGGGCGAAGCCGCGGTGATGGATCCGGCGAGTGACACCGGAGTCACCGAGTCAGCGTCGTCGTTGAGGGCCGCGTCTTCCGCGGCCGCAGTGGTTTCAGCCACGTCGCTGTGGGGCGAGTTATACTCGGAGGCGAGGCGATGGATCGTGCGGACCTGGCTCTCGGAGAGGCGGTCGCGTGGCGGCGACTCGCGGATGCGAGCTGAGTCCTCCGAGACGATGACGTCGGTGAGGCCGACGAAGAGGCTGATCGTGCCGACTGGCAAGATCATGCTGTGTGTGACGGGTCGCGCCGCCGGGACGTAGCTGCTCGGCAAGATCTGGAGCATCTCGCCGATCGCTATCATGCGGCCGGTGGCGACCGACTCGTTGATGGGTAGATTGGATCTCGCCGCAGAACACCGGCCAGACCGGACAGGCCCCACGGTGGGCGCCACTGTCGTGGGAATGACCACGGCAGATGCTGCAATCGGCAGTGAGTAGTAGAACGAAGGGCAAGGGCGGCCAGCCATCTGCGGTGCGAGATGAGGGCAGAGACAGAGGGTTTTACCCAGGTTCGTCCCCCCGGAGGGTAAAGACCTACTCCTGCTAGATTGTATTATGATGGAGGTACAATGGGGCGAGCTCGACGGCTAGGCGGCGAGTCGCTTGGGTGGATGATGGAACGTATCCTCTACACGCCTTGTAGGGAGGTTTATATAGACTCACCCCCCTAGGGTTTACATATCTCAACCGAATTAGTTAAGGTTTCAGTACTCGTTTAACCTAATCCGACTGGGCCTATCTACTCTCCTAGGCCTTCAGCTTCCAGTCGCTTGGATCCACACCAGGTCTTGATCCAGTCGCCGTCCTGCAGGCCCACTCGCCAGTTCCTGGGCCAGTCGGAAACATCCTGCTGGGTATACCCCGGTAGGCATATCCCCATCACAAGACAACACTAATTCCTCCACACAAAATGATGGTGGGAAGGGTGAGCACCGTGATTCATGGTACTCTCTATTGGGGATGTGCTATATGGGTATCCTCATAGCATGTCTCCTATCCGGATAACCCGGGTGGCCCACAGTTGGTAGAATGGCTCATGGCCTGCTGGGCGGCCCAGTTAGATGGATCCAGAAGGGAGGCCCATGCCGGATAAAGGAAGGCTACGGTGGAGTCACCAGCGCACCCGGAGCCTTGGAGTACAAGACACGCAAGACTAGTAATAGACGGTGTAGGACTCTGTAACCTGTCCGGCTAGGACTTTTCCCTGTAACCCTAGATCCTGGCGACTATATAAATCGGGCCTATGGGAGCCTTTAGGGCACAACTTCAGACAATCTGTGACAACCTCGCAAAGCAAACCTATCTCTGTAACTCGGCGTATTGCTAGTATAGTGATTTATAGCAGGAGTAGGATTCCGCCACCATTGTGGGATCTGAACCTGGGTAAGCTGTGTTATCTCGTACCCGTCAACCGTCCACCTTCCCCCATGCCTCTAAACATGCACTGTGAGGACCCCTCCATGGCGTACTCGTCGGCAATACCATGACAGTTGGCGCCCACCGTGGGGCAAGAGGCGCTTCAGCCTCTTTAGCGGGCGAGGACCAAGATCTTCGCGGGAATCGGTGAAACCGTAGCCATCGGTCACGTTCTCTTCTTCGGCGACATTCCGATCGCCCCCCCGATGAGTTTTGGATCCCGACGAAGACAAACCCTATGCGGTGTTCGATCATTCCTATCGGAGACATCCACCTCTTCATTGGCGAAACCGACTCGGGCACTAGTTCCCTGAGAGATGGAGGAACATCAAGGACCGCACGGACCACCTACGGGCAGGATACATTCACGGAAGGATCAATGTTGGATCTCTCTTCGGAGTTCGCCGACAAAGATCGGAAAAATTCAAGGCCCACCCAAACCGGCCCTGTGCAGGATATAACGGTGGAAGATCACTACAAGTCCACCGGCTTCGCCTGTGCGTCTGGACAGCAGAGATCCAAGTTCGTCGGCGTGGTTACCATCTTCGATCTGGGGCGTTGCGTTCAGAGAGAGGGCAAAACCCCCCGTGATTACATGGCCAGGTGGCTCCGTATACGAGCCGATCTGGCCCACTACCCCAATGATGATGCTATGTATCACTTTGTGGAAGGACTGGACCAGGGAACGCTCCTCCGGCATTCTCTAAGGCGGCAGCAGGCTTCAAGACGTCTCACCTTCGAAAGCATGGTGAACACCGTCAACAGCTACGCGGAGGCCGAAGGGGCAGATCAGGCGGATCTCGCGCTCATTGGCGGAGCGCCGCCGCCTCCGCAGCCGCCTCCACCACCTCCAGCCGCCATCGCCGCAGCTGCGCCACCACCTCCAGTCATCGTCGCCCCTGTTGTTCCTCCACCCCCGTCATCGAGGAAGTCCTGGCACCCTTCGACTCTATGATTGACGCGCTCTACGCCGACTTCACTGCAGACTCAGATGAGATAGATTTTAGTCTAGAGGAACTAGACTCCGCCATGCAGGAGATGGAGGAGGA
Organism: Avena sativa; assembly: GCA_916181665.1. Taxonomy (NCBI): domain Eukaryota; kingdom Viridiplantae; phylum Streptophyta; class Magnoliopsida; order Poales; family Poaceae; genus Avena; species Avena sativa. The sequence continues at coordinate 203,371,909 of OV702281.1, read as the reverse complement.
GTACACGCGCGACGAGCAAGCCAACAATGCTGTCACATCTCGAGAGGTGTTCATCACCATTGGGACGGCGATGGATGAAGATCAACCCGGACGAGCTCTGCCTACAGCGCTGGACAAGGGGAAGGGACCACCTGTTACTGACGACATTGATCGCGCAAAGGTCATGCCCCCTCCGCATAATCCAGTGCAGCAGCCGCAGGAACACGGCACCGGCCCGAGCAACAACAACACTGCAAACTTGCCGCCTCCGGCATCTACGTCTGCGGCTCCCCAAGTTACTCCAGCTGATAGAGTGATGTACGACAATCTCCTCATTGAGCCACTGGCCGTAGCTCATATCCGGAACGCGACTCAGCTTGACGAGAAGTGCCAGCAGCTGCTGGAGGAAGCGCAGGCCATCGTGGAGCAAGGCGCTAAGCTAGATCGAGATCTGGTCAACACACAGAAATCCATAGAAAAAGCAAGAGCAATGGAGGTTGAGTACAAGACTCTGCAGCAGCAGCAGAAGGCCAAGAAAGCTCCGCCTCGCGTCATCAACGATCCTGGTGTACGGTGAAACCTAGGATGGGCTCCCCTGAAGCCGACACAGGCCAAGCCATACATTGACAGTGAAGGAAAACAGGTGATGCCCACTCCACTCCTCAACCTCACAGTCGCCAAGACCCTTCTGGAGCAGGATAGATCGCCCGAGGCAGAGGAACAGGTCTATGACCTAGTGGCCAAGGCGGTAAAATAGCAGGAAAAAGCCACCTCTCAGAGGCTTGAGTCTGACCCAGCGTTTTGCCAGTCTAGCCAGCATAAGCTGCCAAGGGACAGATCTCCTCTTTATGTCGGGTCCTAGACGGGTTCATCAGAACAAAGATGGAGGGATGCACGCAACAGGAAGGATGCTATCCCCATATCCTCCGACGATGGAGAAAAGGCCCGACCTCGGCGCCCATCGCCACCGCCCCGATCCCCCCGACATCGCAAAGACCCCAAGGCTCACCATCGTATGGATATGCCCCCGCCAAGGCAGTGCGGCATCGTCATCCGTGACAACACGGAGCAGACCTGTCATGACGGAGAGCACAACCAGGGACATAAGAGCAGGTCGCGCCATGACCCTCCGTGTCCGGCAAACAATCGCGGCAAGCGTGAGGCGTCGCATGAGGGTAATAGCAAGAAGGATAACCCACGAAGAGTACCGTGATATGCCGTGGTAGGTTTGGGGAACACGGAGCGGTGCCGAGGTAGTTTCACGCTTGCCACGACCAGCTCCCCGTCCTCGGCCATGTTGTCCACCATCACCTCGTCCTGCAAAGGTCATGGCGACCATGTCGGGAGTTTGCTTTTCTTCTGGAGCGGTTTTCCGCTTTGTGCTGCTGTTCCTCCGTGCTTGAGTTCGAACGGCCGTTGCCGGTAAGGAGCCGCGAGCATCATCGTCGGCAGCTGCGAACTCATTGGCCAACTGCGAACTCATCATCGTCGGCAGCTGCGAACTCACGCAAGAAGGCTAACCCACAAAGGCACCCCCACCGTCCGACAATAGAAGACCTCTTTGAGGGTACTGATGGCCACTCTACCCCCAGTTCCCCAATACCTGCGCTGGTCAGAAGTTCCAATTACTTGGGACAGGAAGGATCACGCAGGCCTCATCCCTACGGAGAACCAATACACCATGGTCATAAACCCCTTGATTGACGGCGTGGAGTTCACCAAATGTATGGTGGATAGTGGAAGCAACATCAACATCATGTACCTGGATACACTGCAGAAGATGAACTTGACGGAGGCAAACCTAAGGCGGACCAACACCATCTTCCACGGCGTAGTTCCTGGTCGGGAGGCTCGGTCCCTTGGGTGCATCACACTTCAGGTTTCCTTTGGCGATGTTAATAATTACCTCCAAGAGCGCATGACCTTTGAGGTGGTCCCCTTCAAGAGCGTGTACCACGTCATATTCGGCCGCGACATATTCCACACCTTCATGGCCAAGCCATGCTTCGTCTACAAAAAACTCAAGATACCCGGACCAAACAGTGTCATCATCGTATCTGAAAGCTTTACCAAGCCAAGGGACTGCAAGATTAATGAAGCAGCCTTCGCGGAAGCTGTCCTCTACAGCGAAGAATTCAAAGAGATCCAGAGAAAGGTCAATGACTCAGATATGCCCACGTCGAAGAAGCAGATCTCCGACTCCGCTCCTGCATTCAAGGCCGCCATCGAGACCAAGCCAGTGGAACTTGTGGTAGGCGATGCCTCCAAGACCACCTCCATTGGGACGAAACTGGATCCCAAATAGGAAAGCGCGCTCGTCGAGTTCCTCCGTGAGAACAAGGACATCTTTGCCTGGCAACATGCCGACATGAAAGGTGTACCTAAGGAACTTGGCGAGCACAGCTTAAACATTGATCCAAAATGCAAACTAGTGAAACAACCTCTACGACGCTTCGGAGACGAGAAGAGACGCGCCATAGGCAAAGATATAGCTAGGTTACTTAAGGCTAGATTTATCCGAGAAGTCCTTCACACCCGATGGGTGGCCAATCCTGTACTTGTACCCAAAAAGGGAACCAAAGAATTAAGAATGTGCGTTGATTACACCGGCTTGAACAAAGCATGCCCCAAAGATCTGTTTGCTTTGCCTCGCATTGACCAAGTCATTGACTCAACGGCTGGCTCGGAACTTTTGTGTTTTCTTGATGCATACTCAGGATACCACCAAATCAAGATGAGAAAGTTGGAAGAATTTGCCACTTTGTTCACTACCCCATACACCATGTTTTGCTATGTTACGATGCCCTTTAGTCTGAAAAATGCAGGTGCTACGTACCAGCGGACAATGCAACATTGCCTTCACGACCAAATTGGTCGGAACGTCCACGCCTATGTGGACGATATAGAGGTGATGTCTAAAAAGTCAAATGACTTAATCTCCGACTTAAAAGAAACCTTTGATAATCTCCGGAAATACAACATGATGCTTAACCCTAAGAAGTGCATCTTCGGGGTTCCAGCCGACAAATTGTTGGGCTTCATCGTTTCCCAGCGTGGAATTGAGGTCAACCCGGAGAAAATCAAGGCCATATTAAAAATTAACCGTCCGGCATGCCTAAAGGACATTCAGCGGCCAACAGGTTGTGTTGCAGCAGTTAGTCGGTTCGTTAGTCGACTTGGAGAGAAGGCTCTGCCGCTATACAAGTTGCTGAAGAAGGCGGACAAATTCACATGGACGGACGAAGAAGATGCATCATGGAAGCAACTCAAGGAGACTCTTTCCTCAGCGCCCATCCTTGCATAACCTGAGCCTGGAGAGCCCATGATACTATACATGGCGGCAACCAACTGGGTAATCATCATCGTCGTCGTGGAAGAGCGGAAAGAACCAGTCTATGAGCATGGAGTTCAATGACCAGTTTACTATGTGAGCGAGGTCTTGGCGGAGTCCAAGCAGCGTTACCGCACTACCCGAAGATAGCTTATGGAGTATTCCTTGCTTCTCGGAAGCCGAGGCATTACTTTCAGGAGCACCCAATCACAGTGGTGAGCAAGACTCCACTGTCCGACATTATCAACAACAGCAACTCTACGGGAAGGGTCGCGAAGTGGGGCATTGAACTTGCCTCCTTTGAGATCACCTACAAGAGACGCGGCGCTATCAAGTCACAAGCCTTGGCGGATTTTATCGCAGATTGGACGAAGATGCCGGATGCTACTCCGTTGCCGGAACCAGAGTATTGGGTGATGCACTTTGATGGATCAAATCTGCTCAACGGCTCGGGGGCTGGTGTATTGCTACAGTCACCAACAGGAGACAAGATACACTACGTTCTACAGATCCACTTCGAGGCTACGAACAACATGGCGGAGTATGAAGCACTCATTCACGGATTACGCGTAGCAAGGATATTGGCATCAAGCGCATAGTTTGCTGTGGAGATTCCGACTTGGTTGCCCAGCAGGTGCCTGGCACCTGGAATGCGCGGAACCCTATGATGGCGGCATATCGAGATGGAGTGGACGAGATAGCCAAGAGCTTCTTGGGATACGAAGTCAAGTATGTACCTAGGGAGCAAAACGAGGCGGCTGATCTGCTATCTAAGCTTGGATCAGAGCGCAAACGAATTCCACCAGGAGTTATCCTAGAGCATCTGCGAACACCATCCGTGAAGGGAGCCGACATTGATAACCTAGATAGAGTTGACTCTTCGTCCACATGGTGGCAAAGGTCCCTCCGGCTTGGACAAAACCGTTCATGGAATATATCGAACACGGAACTTTGCCCAACGACGAGGTCGAAAGACGGCAAATAGTACGGCGAGCAAAGGGTTATATCATAATCAATGGACAACTCTACAAAAGGAGCACTACTGGTATATACCTTAAGTGTGTTTCCCAGCTAGAAGGTATCGAAATTCTACGCGAAATCCATCTCGGAGATTGCAGGCATCACGCCGCTCCTCGATCGTTGGTCACGAAAGCCTTCCGGCAAGGATTCTACTGGCTGACCGCGAAGGCGGACGCCGACAAGCTGGTTGAGACATGCATGGGGTCCCAGTATTATGCCCGACAACCACATGTTCCTGCTGAAGAATTGCAAACAATACCAATAACTTGGTCGTTCACAGTCTGGGGGCTAGACATGGTGGGACCGTTACAGACGGCACCATGTGGGTTTACGCATCTGCTAGTAGTAGTTAATAAATTCACTAAATGTATAGAAGCTAAACCCGTTAGAAATCTTGATGGGGCAACTGCCCTCAGGTTTGTCCGGGATCTAGTGGTGAGATTTGGTCTCCCACATAGCATTATCACCGATAACGGCAGTGTCACTCGGAGAAGTGGAGGCTTATTGTTGGGAGAAGGGCATCCGAATTGACCTTGCATCTATGGCACATCCACAATCCAATGGTCAGGTTGAGCGAGCCAATGGATTAACTCTGAAGGGAATCAAGCCACGTCTTGAGGCACCGCTACATAGAGCAGCTGGAGCCTGGGAGGAAGAATTGCCATCTGTGTTGTGGATTTTACGAACTACACCCAACAGATCCACCGGCTACACCCCTTATTTCATGGTATATGGACCAGAAGCCATCCTACCTTCCGACATACTTCATGGTGCACCAAGAGTCGCCGCATACGACGAAGATGACGCTGAAGAATCCAGACGCCTAGATGTGGACCTTCTCGAGGAGGAGCGTGTTTTGGCATGCCAAAGATCCTCCATCTACCAGCAGAAGCTACACAGCTATCATAGTCGCCGCGTTCGGCATCGCTTTTAAAGAGGGGGATTTGGTGCTCTGACTTAAGCAGAAGAAGTCACACAAATTATCCCCGCCATGGGAAGGACCGTTCATCATAAGCAAGGCGCTGCTCAATGGGTCTTATTACCTCCTTAACAATCGTGAACTAAAGGATAGACCCAACAAGGATCATAAGCGTAACCGACGTGACCCGGATGATGACTACCCGGATCTTGATCGGCCATGGAACATAGCACAGCTACGTCCTTTTTACACTTAGCATTTTTTATCTAATTCTGTACCTTTCATATGATCAATGAAATAAAGCTCTCTGGTTCACTCATATTTCTGAGTCTTTTACCTCCTTTAGTGTTCATTTTTGGATCATATAAAACTTTTATGCACAAGCTTTGTGTTTTCACTTGTGAAAATTCCTCCTACAGGCGTTAGCTTAAGTTTTCTGGTCTACACGTTCTTTATCGTTTTTATGTGGATTCTGGAGTAGTGACTTTTGGAATTTATTGTCGGCGATTTTGTGCTTAGGTTATTGATGGTGCCATTGGCATCATCATATGAGCGCATGGTTCCGACAACGAGTCTTCCGACTCTCAAAAAGTCAAGTATAAGAACCAAAGTAATGGATAAGCTAGCACTTGCTTAAAAAATATATACATGCTGGAAACTAGTTCTTAAGTAGTAGGACATACATCATTGTTTTCCGCCTTAAGTTAATACATAGTTTTTTCCGCATACGCATCAAAGATGAAACAAATATTACAAGTTGTTTTTCATTCCTTTGGCGCAGGCGACTTGGAAGCAGCGTCATCGGCAGCAGGATAATCACCCTCGAAGTCGGCAGTGTGAAGAGACTCGGAGGAGCTTTGGTTGCTGCCATCGATGTTATTCATCGGCACGAAGACGTTGATGTCGACTAACTCGACAACTCTGGTGTCATAACCCGCGAGTGATGACAAGATGGACTCATGGTTTATCTCCTTGCCTTCATCATCTACGTCAGGAATGCCAGAGGTTACCATGTCGATGTCAGCATCCTCGTAATGTGCCTTTACCATGGACAGTGCCCTCCTTGCACCGGCCTGTGCACATGAAGCTTTCCAGCTTGTGATACGCTCGGGGGCTCGGCGTAGGATCTCTGAGAACTTCGCCATAGAGTCCGATGCCTTGATGTTGATCTGGATGGGCTTTGCAATCTCTTTGGCTTGTGCGATGGCGGTGTTGACGAAGTTGCCGGCAAGAACCATGCATTCCTTTGCCGGAGGAGGCGACCGGGTTAAACCCATAGGAGCTGCAAATTCCGAGAAGGAGCACATGAGTTCAAAAATTCAGAGTATCTATACTACAGAAATCCAAGACGGAGAATCACTTACTAAAGATGCTAGCCTCAGCTTGCCAGAGGGTATCCGCCAAGGAGTCCCGTTCTTGTTGGAGGAGCTTTTACGCTTCATGATGGCGTTGATTCTACTCATCGGCAGCTTTCTTCTGATCTCTTAAGATCGAGATCTCCTCCTTCAAGCGGTTCATCTCCTCGGTGGCGGAGTCCTGCAGGGCTTTCATTGATTCTTCATGCATCTTTAGCATGTCCTTCCTCTCCTGCTTAAGTATCTTGTTCTCGGTATCCAGCTCTTGAATGTGCTTGGATTGATCGACAATGTCCTTAGCCTTGGCAATGGTTTCTGCAAGTCGGAGAAAGCAAAGTACATAGTGAGTACTCAGAGAATACACAAGTTTAAGTCGGAATACAAAAAACAAAGGAAAAATAGATGCTTGCCCTTGATGATCTGTTCCTTCAAGAAGGCAGTTTTACCCTTTTCGGCTTCCAAGTCCGCGCGCATCTTCTGGTACTTGTCGTTGGCCATGCCCCTCCGAGCATTATCGTTCTGTGGAAAAAAGAAAAATTAAACGTTGTTTGGTCTACTTGGAGCTTCTAGCCGGAAAATTTCCGCCTAGACGCTCGGGGGCTACAGCGAGAGTTTTTAACTTAGCAATATGCTTAGTCTTTCTTTAAGCATCTAGTCGGAACTAATTCAGTTTTTGATTAGAAGCTTGGGGGATATAGTATAAAGTTTTTAACTCAGATATATGCTTAGCTTCTCTTTAAGCATCTAGTCGGAAATAATTCAGTTACAACTAGAGTCTTGGGGGCTACAGTATTGAAATTTATAACCACTGCGTATGCTACTCTTAAAGCATCTAGTCGGAATAATTCATTCAAACTACATGCTTGGGGGCTACAGTGAGAAGTTTTCTACTTTAGTCACTCTTAGAGCATTCAGATGCAAAGACCTATGTTTTTCCGTCTAAATCCCCGGGGGCTACAGTGGGATACTCATATGAAATACAAAAGGCAAATAAAACTTACAAGTGCAATGATCTTTAGGTTGGTAGCACTCTTAGCCAGCAGCTTGCCGAAGGATGCACTGTTTCCTTGCAAGATCTCTGCTTGCCGGAGAAGCTCCTCTAGACCGCACGTCGGAGATGTCGGCGCCGCACCAGGAACCAGAGCAGTGCTACCTGGTGTAAGTACCGGGTAGACTATCTTTGGATATTCTATATTTTCTTGGGTGCGGGGGCGCCGCATATAGGTAGAAGTACCAGCTTCCACCACCGCCTTAACGCTACCAACGACATCCTTAGCCGGAGCTTCAGCCATTTGGTGTGCGGCACTCTCCCGCGTCGCTTGCTCGCCGACAACAGCGAGCTCGGTAGAGGCACCTGAGTCCACTTCCATGGTGGAAGGGCCAGATGCTTCCTTATCTTGTGAGCTTGTTGGAGCGGAGGAAGGCTTGACGGTAGGAGTGACAGGGGCGATGGCGGGAGATGCGTCGCGATGCAGCATGTCCTTGATGGTTCTAGAAGCCCCCAATGTTTTGGAGGTCTTCTTCAAGCTGGTCCTGGCTTTCTTCCTGAAACTTGCAAAATGCATAAGTATGAGAATAAGACAGACAAATAGACAATGTCGGAGAGAAATAAGCTTACACAAGAGGTGGTGCTTTGGCAAAGGGGATCCCGGTAATCTTTCTTTTCTCCGCCTCCAGGGCGGCGGTAGTATTTTTGGAGGCTCCACCCTCCGTCTTCTTCTTCTTGCCTCCGTCAGCAGCGTCAGAGGTGGAGCTCTTCCGCTTTCGCACCAATGGAGCATCGTCGTCGGACACGACGGTGACTTCCTTCATCTTTGGATCATAGATTTGAGGAGCCATGCTGTCCTCATCTATGTCGCTAAGCTATAAGGTGAAGAACCACCGTGTTAGATGAGATGGCAATTGCTAGACAGAAGAACTGGAGTATATGTCATACATGGAAAATAAAGAGTTACCTTTGGACACTTGCTCTCTACGAACATGTCGTAGGTGATGCTGAAGCCACGCTTCTTGTACTTCACCTTGACGATGTCCTTGAGACGGATCTTGACGGAGTCGCTCGAGAAATTGTCCACGGAGATGCGGAGGCTATCCCATCTATCGCTGGTATACTCGTGCATCAGCTTCAAGCGGTGCTGCAGAGGATGGATTCGCCTGATGAACCAGCACATGGCTAGGTCCAAACCGGTCAAACCCGTCTCTACGAACCATTCTATCTGCCTTATGGCGCGGGAAGCATCGATGTCGGAGCGAAGGGAGGCCTGGGATCTCCATGTCGAAGTTTCAGCGTTGGCTCCATCGACGAAGTCCGGGTACGTTACTTCTCGGCCGGCCAGAGGGATATCTGGGGCGTAGAAGTAAGTACACTGCTAGTTCTTGCAGGACTCATGGCCGACGATGTCGGGGAACCGCCGGCCAGGACGGATCTTTAAGCTAATGGTGCCACAATTTCTAAGTTCATCCTTGCTGGCCCCGGCTTCGCGCTTGACGGTGAAGAAATACACAAAGAGATCTAGCCTAGGCCTAATCCCTAGGTAACCCTCGCAAAGCTTCGTGTAATTGCTAAGTGCTAGGATGCTGTTGGGAGAAAGGTTTTGGGGCTATACTCGGTAGTGGTTCAAGACGACAAGGAAGAAGTTAGAGATGGGCAGGGAGACGCCGTGTACCAATTGTGCTTTTAGGTACACCTTTTCTACGGCTTGGGGAGAAGGTCTGACCTCGCCGGCCGGCGCCACCCGCCAGGCGAGCCCCTCCATCACGGGGAGGTAGCCCTCGATGATCATCTCCTTGATTTCGCCGTCCGTGATGTCCGAACCACGCCAATCGCCTTTGTGGGAGTCGTTATCCTCCTCTAGCAGCTCCACCGCCGGTGGCCTCGACCACCGCGGAGATGGGGATGACCAAGCCCTCTGGAGGCACGACGACGGAGCTCACCGGCTTCACCCGACGCCGCCATCGAGGGATAAGAGCTGTTGTTGTCCATTGCGTGTGTTTGGAGGTGACTGGCGAGATTGGGAGTTAGGGTTTTTCGCAAAGTTGCGCGGAGAGCTCGAGGGGGCGCTCGCTGGAGGAAGAAGATGATGCAAGGAGAGAATGAGGTGAAAAGTAAAATTTTCACCGCGCTTACTATTTATGATTTTCAGCATCAAGATTCATGCAGCATGATCGGACGGTTGCCGCATAGACGACGTGTGCGCGAATGTGCGCGGAAATTTCGCCATGGCCCAACCGTCGCCGCCAACGGTTCATATCGCCCGCGCGGGAAAAGTGGACATGATTACGTTCTCTACATGTGTGAGTTACGAGGCGTCGCTGACCTATGTTTGCATCACCCTAGCTGTCATAGGCAGGTGAGCCATCACATTAGAAGATTCCGGCATGGACGGATCCAGTCCGGCTATGGAAGAGTACGATGGAAAATTCAAAAATTCTCCGGCTTACTAATTGAAGATGGAGAAAACCTTGCAGGGTTCTTTGGGAGGACTACAATATGTTGCTTGACGATTTTCCGACATCCATCTAGACGGAGCATTCCACTTAAAGAGGCAAGACGGTGCAAGATCTCGGAGTTCTCCGGGGGCTACTATTGGGGATATGCTATATGGGTATCCTCATAGCATGTCTCCTATCCAGATAACCCGGGTGGCCCACAATTGGTAGCATGGCCCATGGCCTGCTGGGCGGCCCAGTTAGATGGATCCAGAAGGGAGGTCCATGCCGGATAAAGGAAGGCTACGGTGGAGTCACCAGCGTACCCGGAGACTTGGAGTACAAGACACGCAAGACTAGTAGTAGACAGTGTAGGCCTCTGTAACCTGTCCGGCTAGGACTTTTCCCTGTAACCCTAGGACCTGGCGACTAAGTCGGGCCTATGGGAGCCTTTAGGTCACAACTTCAGACAATCTGAGACAACCTCGCACAGCAAACCTATCTCTGTAACTCGGCGTATTGTCATTATAGTGATTTATAGCAGGAGTAGTATTCCTCCACCGTTGTGGGATCTGAACCTGGGTAAGCTGTGTTACCTCCTACCTGTCAACCATCCGCCTTCCCCCATGTCTCTAAACACGCACTGTGAGGACCCCTCCATGGAGTACTCGTCGGCAATACCACGACACTCTCCCGACCCTCCAATCCCTCACGCTCATGTATACAATAGAGGTGACCCACCTAAGCTTGAAGAATCTACTACTTTCGCTCAATGGCAATCTCTAATGAAAACTCATGTGCGCAGCTCTTGCATTGAACTATGGAACATCATCGAACATGGACTCTTTATTGGGGATCCAAACAACTTGACAAGAAGAGAAGTTGTCAATAGTCAACTTAATGCCACTGCCTTGCACATGATTCAACAAGGATTGGGTACAAAGGATTACCCACACATTGAGCACTTGAGCATTGCCAAGGAAGCTTGGGATGCACTAAAGGTGTTGTTTGTTGGGAATGAGAGCATGAGGAGGAACTGGTATGATGCACTAAGCAATGAAGTCGAAGGCTTCTACATGATGGAAGGTGAAAATCATGAAGACATGTATCGTAGGATCAAGACCACCGCCACCGCTTTTAGAAATGTGGGTGCCTCACATGTGGATGATGCTTGGATAAAAAGGAAATATGTGAGTGCACTCATGCCCTTTAGCCCATCGACTTGAAGAGACTACAAGGAAGACACAATTACCATCTCATGACCTCCAATGAAGTTATGCAAGAGATGGCATCGTTCAAGGTTGCCGCCAACAATGCCAAAGATTCCCGTGCTCGTGCCCTTGGTATGAGCAATGTTTTCAACGTTGCTTTGAAGGCCCAAGTTGGGGGACATGGAGATGAAGATGATAGTGATGAAGGTATCTCCATGGACCACCCCGATGATGTCAAGATTGCTCATAGCCAATATATGGCCTTCTATGCAAAGAACTTTTGGAAGAACCCCGCCAAGGCCAAGATGGAAATGCAACGAAGAAGAAACCCAAATGGGAAAGAGAAAGCACCACTAGATTGAGAACTTGCTTCAACTGTGGTGAGCGCTATCACTTTGTGGCGAGTTGCCCCTGTGAGAAGAGAGAAGATCATGGGGGTAAGCTCGTGTTGAAGAAAACTCCCAAAGCACCTTACAAGAAACCATTCATCAAGAAGAATCCCATCAACAAGAAGTCAGGAGAAATTGTCTTGATCACTCATGAAGAAACTCCTCCGACAATGAAGATGATGAAGATGAGGAAGAGGAAACATATAGTGGTGTGGCTGCTCTAGCCACTACTTCTACTCCAACATTCTCACTCTTCGATTCTCCAAATGAGAACACTCCCATCAAGAATGTCACTTGCCTTATGGCAAGGGGAACGGAGGTATCCTCATCATCTCACTCTACTCCCTTAGTTAATGATGAAAGTGATGATGAGATGTCTCTTGATGTAAAAAGGGAATTAATTTCTTTCGATGAGTTTGTGACTAACTTAAAAGGGGAGACCAAGATACATTTTTGGAACATCTTAGATCAACTTTCACACACACAAGAGCTTCTAGATGTAAGATGTAAACTTGGGCATGAACATTTATTTGAGCTAGAGGCCTTAAACAATGATCTAGAAGAAGAACAAGAGACTAGGATGTCTGTTGAAATAAAACTTGAAGGGCTTGATGAGGCCAATGACATTACTGTTAATAAACTCATCAAAGAACATGATCATGCTATTGCTAAATGCAAAAGAGCTAAAAAAGGACAAGATTGAGTTTGGTGTGGTTCATGAAAAACTTGTCGAGGACTTTAGGTTGCTTGACAAGGCTCACAAGGCCTTGGAAAGTGAACTCTTGTTACTCACAAAGTCCCATGAAATGCTTCAAACTCAATTGGCCAGTATTCCTTCACCTAGTAACTTCATTCCATCTAGTAGTACAACTATTCTTGAAGAAAATGCTAGGTTGAAGGGGGATCTAGCCAAGGCCACATTTCCACAAGGTAACAAGTCCATTGATGATCTCTTGAGTAAGCAAATGCCTAGTGGTGAAAAAGGGGGCATTGGTTTTGTCTCCAAGGCCAAGAAGAAGAACCACAAGAAGGAGTCCAAGCCTGCACAAGAGTAGAACAAGGACATTGTGGATAGTAAGACCACAAGTGGTAAAACTATGTCTCATAATGATTTTGCGGGAAAGTGCTAACCCTCACTATGTTCTAATGCATGATCATTATGGTGATGTGTATGCACAATATGTTGGCCCATATGATGGTTATATTACTTGGTCTATTTGGGTCCCCAAGACCCTTGTTGCTAACAAAAGAGGACCCATTGAAAAATGGGTACCTAAAAACTAGCTTGATCTTTTGTAGACATGCTTCCGGAGGGTCAAAGTGGGTTCTTGATAGTGGTTGCACAAGTCATATGACCGGAAGCTCGTCTATAGTCAAGGACTTACAGCCAAATGATGATCAAATCATCGTGACATATGCCGACAAGTCAAAGTCTAAGGTAATGGGTTTCGGCAAGGCTGTGGTTGCTCACGACATTGCACTCATGAACGTCATGCTTGTTAAAACCCTTGGTTACAATTTACTTTCAGCCTGTGCTCTTGGAAATATGGGCTTTGCCGTCTTTATTGATAATGATATTGTGGTCCTCATGTGGAGAAAGTCTCTCAAGGTCGCTTTCGTTGGGTATGTCAAACACGACTTGTATGTGGTGGAATATTCGGGGCAAAGCACTACAAGTGCGATATGCTTATTCGGAAAGGCCGATGTGGGTTGGTTATGGCATCGCCAACTAGCCCATGTCAATATGAGAACTTTGCAAAGTCTCCATAAGGAGGGCCATATTGTTGGACTAAAATAAAATGTTTCCTTTGCCAAAGATCGTGTTTGTAGGGCGTGTGTTCTAGGAAAAATGCATGATGCTCCCCACAGGCCAAAGAACCGCATCAAGTCTACCAAGATTTTGAAGCTCCTTCATGTGGATCTCTTTGGTCCTCCATCTCATGCAAGTCTTGGTGGGAAGAAATATTGTTTGGTGATTGTTGATGACTTTTCAAGATACTCCTAGGTATATTTCTTCTAGTTGAATAGTGAGACCCAAAAGACATTCATCGACTTCATCGACATGGTTCAACGTCAATACAATCTTCCTGTGTTGATTATAAGAAGTGACAATGGCACCGAGTTCAAGAACTACACCTTGAATGATTTCCTTAGTGATGAGGGGATAAAACATCAATATTCCACTGCATACACCCCTCAACAAAATGGTGTGGTCAAGAGGAAGAACCGGACTCTTATTGAGATGGCTAGGACCATGTTGGCGGAGTTTAAATCTCCATACAACTTTTGGGACGAAGCCATCTCCACTTCTTGCCATGCATCAAACCAGCTCTACCTCCGCAAAGAAATCAACAAGACTCCATATGAGATACTTACCAGTAACAAGCCCAACATATCCTACTTTCGGGTGTTCGGTTGTAAGTGTTTCTATCTCATAAAAGGTGTTCGTTTGTCCAAATTCGAGTCTAAAGAATTAGAGGGTATTTTTGTTGGCTATGGTCTCGAATCTCACACTTATAGAATCTGTGATAAGCTCTCCGGAGCCGTCATAGAATCTTGCAGTGTGACCTTCGAAGAATATGATGGTCCCCAAGGGGGCGTGTTGATGCTTGTGATGCAGATGATGAAATGCCTCAGGATGCCATAGGAAGAATGGGTGTGGGATATATCCGCCCCGTTGAGGAACCCCTTATGGCGGATCGAGAAGAACTATGCTCCACTCAAGTGGAGCCCTCATCTTCACAACCTCAACATGCTCCATCCACCGAGGAGGGAAATGACTCAAGCCAAAGACAAGATGCGGACCCTCAACATGTTGATCATAGTGACGACTCTAGTCAAGAGGAGCTTGATTCATTCTCCAGGATGTCAAGTGGTGCCAAGTCAATTGTTCAAGGAAGATCCATACAAACTGCCTTGAGACAAGCTCAAATCGATGCTAGAAGAGCGCTTGATTAAGACCAAGGTCAATCTTTGCCTCTTAATGAAGAGAATGATACCGGTGATGATGAAGGTCAAGTTGATGGTCAAGACGAGGACCAAAATGATGAAGAGGGTCCCCCAAGAAACAACTTGGAGATCCACGCTCGTTGTGAAGCCAGAAAGGAGAGAATGTTGGAATTGAGAGACCACTCTCTACAAAATGTGGTTGGTTACCTAAGGAAAGGCATTTCCACAAGAGCACAATTGAAGAGGTTCAGTGAACACCAAGCACACATCTCCATGATTGAACCAAAGAAAGTGTGGGAAGCTCTTGAAGATTCGGATTGGTTGGAAGCTATGCACAAAGAGCTCAACAACTTTGAGAGAAAAAAGTATGGAAGTTAGTTGAGAAGCCAAAGGATTGCCGCAATGTTATTGCCACGAAGTGGATATTCAAGAACAAGCAAGATGAGCATGGAATTATAGTAAGGAACAAGGCAAGATTTGTTGCACAAGGGTTCTCTCAAATTGAAGGCATTGATTATGGAGAGACATATGCACCCGTGGCTCGCCTTGAGTCCATCCGTATCCTTCTTGCTTATGCGGAACATCACAACTTTAAATTGCAACAAATGGATGTAGAAAGTGCATTTCTTAATGGTTCATTAAATGAGTTGGTATATGTAAAGCAACCCCTGGGATTTGAGGATCCCAACTTCCCAAACCATGTCTACAAACTTGATAAGGCGCTCTATGGGCTCAAGCAAGCCCCACGCACGTGGTATGAGCACCTTATATAGTTGTTGTTTGACCGTTGATTAGAGATTGGGAAAATCGATCCCACTCTTTTTACTAAGAAGGTCAATGGGGAGATTTTTTATGCCAAATATATGTTGATGATATTATCTTTGGCTCATCTAACAAAGCTTTTAATGATGAATTCTCAAAGCTTATGACTAGTAGGTTCCGGATGTCTATGATGGGGGAGTTGAGAGTATTTCTTGGTTTTGAGATCAAGCAAGTTAGAGGAGGGACATTCTTCAACCAAGCCAAGTATACTCAAGATATGCTCAAGAGATTCAATATGCAAGATCTAAATGGAGCTCCTACTCCCATGGCTACAAAGACTCATCTAGAACAAAATCCAAATGGTAAAGATGTGGATCAAAAGGTATATGGGTCCATGATTGGTTCTTTGCTTTACCTTTGTGCATGTAGACCCGATATTGTGTTCATTGTAGGTGTGTGTGCAAGATATCAAGAGGCTCCTAAAGAAAGCCATTTAATGGCGGTCAAGAGAATCTTTCAATATTTAGTTCATACCCCATTTTATGGTCTTTGGTATCCTCAAGGGTCAACATTTGCTATGTGTGGATACATAGACTCGGATTGGGATGGTGATGAGGATGATAGAAAATCAACATCCGGGGCTTGCCAATTCCTTGGTAGGTCCTTGTTATGTTGGTCTTCTAAGAAGCAAAATTGCATATCTCTCTCCACCGCTGAAGCCGAGTATGTGGCAGCTGCTAGTGCTTGCACCCAATTGCTATGGATGAGGTAAACTTTAAAGGAATACGGTGTCCATTGTGACAAACTGCCTATTCTATGTGACAATGAAAGTGCTATCAAGATTGCCTACAACCCGGGGGATCACACAAGGACAAAGCATATTGAGATTCGCCATCGCTTCATTAGAGATCATGTTGCTAGAGGTGATATTGATCTATCATATGTGTCAACCAAAGACCAACTTGCCGACATCTTCACGAAGCCACTTGATGAAGCAAGGTTTTTCTATTTGAGGAATGAACTAAATATCATTGATTAAAGGAGCTTGACTTGATTATCTTACATTCTCACCTATGACTTGACCCTTATTTGGTTTAGGTGTAGGCATGTATATAGGGGGAGTGCGGTCCTAATTGATTGGACTATCCCTCCCCCCCCATTATGCCCAAAGCAATCAAAATCGTTCCTCTTAATATCATTTTGTGATATGTGAGCTTAAATGATGAGTTTCGGTAATGGACCCAAGATATATCTTCGTGGTTCCAAGGCGAGTATACTCAAATATGGTGGCCTAGGCACCGCCCTCTCAGACTAGAGAGGTTGGCGCTTACTCATGTTTGTCATTTGCTTGATTTTAGTCTCTTGGAGCTTTTCTGAATGTTTTTATGAATTCCTATGGCTCTTATTGGTTCTTCACAGTTTGATGTCTCAACCCAAGCCTTTTCCCTATCTTAAACCTGTCTATCTCTCATATATGTCCCCAAACACCTATCCTAGAGCTTTTGGTCAAGGAGGACCGGAGTCTCCGGTGCACATGCACCAGAGTCTCCGGTGTAGACCAGAGTCTCCGGTGTAGACCGAAGTCTCCGGTCCAGACGGTTTCTTCCACTTATAGTAAGGGGACGGGGTGAACTGATACAGCAGTTCCTCATTCTCAACCCCGTCCCCTCCTCCTAACCCGTCGCCTCCCCTTCCAAAACTCCTTCCCGGAGGTCAAGAAGCCCCCGGGATCCGCCGTGCCGCCGGCCAACCTTCTCCTCTCCTCCATTGGGTCATTCTCACCGGAGGAATTGATCCCATGGACAGATCTGGTACCTATCCTCTTCCTTTTCTCCTGGTTCATCTCTAGATGTGTTTTTGAGGATTGGTGTTGATTTGTCCATTGGAATCACTTGTTTGCGTGCACTATAGTACTTTAGCCTTGTTGCATTGCCCGATCTACTAGATTCACCCCACCAGCATCTCCCCATCTCATGCCCGAGCCTCCTGACCGGAGATTCCGGACTTAGGTCCAGAGACTCCGGTCTGAGCCGGAGACTCCGGTATGAGGTGCGGAGACTCCGGTGTTGGGTGAATCAAAACAGACTAGAAATGCATCAAAGCTCTTGTAGTACATTGTTGGGACATATATACTCATCTCCATGCTATCTCCCTCACTGCTGTTCACAGGTGATGGTTCTAGCCATCCTCGTCGTACCAAGGCCAAGTCACAAAGAGGCACTCCTCTCTATGATGAAGCCCAGGGTCAGTTTATCGTGCCTCCTTCCAACCGAAGACAACAGACAGGTGATGCAGCCTATTTGAGGAGGGAGCAGGAAAGGACTGAACGAGAGGACCGTGCCAAGAAGGCCAAATATGACAACCTTCAGTCCTTGGCCAAAATGTCAATAGAGGAGTACCGTGAACTAAGAAAGACTGATTTTTATGGGCTGCCTCGTACCAGCGATGACCCTCATTTTTGGAGGAAGGAACAGGCTGTGTTCATGAAGGATGTGTATGGTGTTCTCACCAAATCACCTGTCTGCCCTCAGAAGTACATGAGTTTGAGCATATGCGCCTCGGCCCCTACTTCAATGATGCTTTGTGGATCTGTGGGACGCTAGGACTGTTTAACTTGATGGAGCTTCGTGAAGACTACAATGTCTACCTAGTACATCAGTTCTACGCCACCGTAGTGTTTGGGTCTGATTAAGATAGGACCATGACTTGGATGTCTGGCACCACTCGCTGCATAGCTACATTCCATGACTTTGCCAACGTCATCTTTGAGACCTTTCATGGCGTATCCACTCCCGTTGGGCTGCGCATGCACTCTGCGGCTCTGGGTGAGAACAAGATGAAGCTTGCACCTCTGTATGGCAGCGAGGGTGTTGTAGGGGGGTCCAAGGGACTCAAGACTCTCTACAACCTAATGTTGAGGATATTCCGTCATACCATCGCGCCAAGTGATGGGAATGACGATTCTCTTAGAGGTGGGCTAGTCAACCTTCTTTACCACACCCACCAGACCTACAATGCTGGACCAGAGGCAGATGCTGAACCTATTGATGTGATGGATTTTATTTTTGAGGAGATGTTCCATGCTATCCTTTACAAGAAGTCTCTTCCATATGCACCTTTGGTTATGAGGCTCATCAACTCCAAGGAGCATAATTCTCCACTTGGAATATCACCGCATCTCACTGAGCACACTTTGGTCTCACTGCAGTAGAAGGGGCGTATGGGGCCTGCTCCTAGGCGCCGCTATGGCGACGATGATGATGAGGAGATTAAGAGTGAGAGGGCACCTTCTCCACCTAGAGTTTGGAGGAAGAATGCCTCCAATGCACCTATGCCTTCCATGAACAGGGACTATGTTCATGAGAGGGTCAAGAAGGCCACTTTCTAGGAAAGGACTCTGTGCTGCATGAATGTTGACATTCGCAAGAAGCAGCATGTCTCCTACCAAAGAAACCGGCGTATTGAGAAGCTCCTGAAGGAAATCAAGGCACATGGCGAAGCGGATGATGAGGAAGGATAGGGCGAGTACAATAATGAGCATGGTGCTCAGGAGTCTACGGAGTCAGATCACACTCTCTCCTTTGGCGCATGAATGCCCAGCAGGACAGCCTTATTGACTGGAAGAAATTCTCCGGTATCACCTCTGGATACGGGAACCAGGGTACCT
Organism: Avena sativa; assembly: GCA_916181665.1. Classification (NCBI taxonomy): domain Eukaryota; kingdom Viridiplantae; phylum Streptophyta; class Magnoliopsida; order Poales; family Poaceae; genus Avena; species Avena sativa. The sequence continues at coordinate 203,352,898 of OV702281.1, read as the reverse complement.
CTGTTGGGAATATGCCCTAGAGGCAATCATGTATGATGATATTTCCCATTGTATTCATAAAGATATTAAGTAGTCCTTGTATAAACATCTGATGTGTATCATTGAATATGTGATTCGGTTGTGGAACTATGCATTCATGTTGTTTGTACTAAATATCCTTGGTCATTGAGGTTGTGCTGGACACACAACTTAGACCAATGTGAAAGTTGGCTTGATGACTCGGTTCCACTTGTCATGGGCATGGAGATGCTGTTCCAACTTACACAGATTCGGCTAAAGAGTTTAGCGAGTCGGATTGACCCATATTGAGGTACAACGAACAAGTTGTCATTTGAATATCTCAATCAGTGTAATCCTTAGACCTGAGGTTATTGCATAGTCCGAATTGAGGATCACAGACTTAGGTTCTGTGAAATGCTGATCTGTAACTGGGCAGTTATAAAGGCAGAGTTCGGGTTGACTGAGAATCAAGCTGCGTGATGTGAATAACCAAGATGGGATTTTGCCCCTCCACTTGGAGAGATATTCTCTGGTCCCTCTCGTGAGATATGATTCGGAAAGCATGGCCATGCACGACTCGGTTAAGTGTTAACCGAGGCGATCGACTAAGAGTTAGTCGGGTGAATCACTTATCTCGGATCGAGAAGAGAGTCAGACTATTTAAGGGATGACAATTATTCGCCTATAGTCTGACAAGGTATATCGTGAGGCAAAAGGGACTCGGACATAAGTCACACTGGAAAGGCAAGTCGTCATGACTCTTTGGTACTTGGGAGTCGGCACGTTCTGCTAGGAGCCACTACCGACTGATCGATTGAGAGTCGGACTCCAATCGTGTCCAAGTAGCCATGAGCCTGCGGGGTCACACACTTAAGAGCGGGAGAAAGTTTGGATTGGATCTGAACATATAATATGGTTGGGTTGGACCTAAACCTGATTAGGACTCAGTTAGTGAGTTGGACTCACGGTGACTAGTGTTATATGGGCTTTACTGAATGGGTCGCGCGAGTAGAGCCCACGTTCACTCCCTATATATAGTGGAGCACCGTAACCCAGAAAGGTTAATCGTTGTTCGGTTAGGTCATTCCATGTGTTGGAAACCCTAGCTCCATAGCAGTCCTGCCGCCGTTCCGAACCTAGCAGTTCGCCGCCGGTGCTCCTCCTTGTACGTGTGGATACCAGCAGAGGTGTTGTGCGATCAGCACCAGGACAATCGGATCGTGAGGACTGCACTGCATCAACTGACGCGCTTCATCAATCCGCAACTGCGCGTCTAATGGTAAACCTCATGGCCTTCTACCTAAGCTAGATCTTGGGATCACCACGTTAGAGGAAAAGTTTTGTTTTATCTCTGTGTGGCCCAACAACCTCCTCTTCTCGCCCTCATGGCAAAGGGCCTGCAGTCCCTGATGATGATGATGACTTTGTTGAGGATGAGGATGAGGATGCCGAGGATGACGATGACTACTGAGTTGTTGGGGCGCTAGCTTAGGTCTTTTACCCTTTTCGGCATTTCGATGCCAAAGGGAGAGAAGATAGACATCGATTTGCATGGGTTTGGTCTTTGGATTTGGATTTGCTATTATCTGCTTTCATTTGCCATATTTGAACTTTGAACTTCATGTGTGTTATTTGCCGTTTTATGTGAGTGACTATGTGCTTGTGCACTATCTATTGTAACTCATGTGAGATCTATGTGTGCTATCATTGATACTATCTACCTTGCATGATTTAATTATTTTACCTTATTGCACATAGTCAGGGGGAGCCCCATATAATTATTCCATGCAAAATCACTTGTTGTCATCGAACACCAAAAAGTGGGAGATTGAAAGGACATTTATTGTCATAATCACTTTTGGTGTTCGTTAACAACAAGTAGATCATTTTACAGTTTGTCACTGTCCACATGTTGGTATTATGATAAGTGAAAAGTACCCTCACACTTTGGAAAGATTCCTGCTAAGTGTGACACAGTTCGGGAAATTCCAGACCGGAGTCTCCGGTCTGCCCAGACCGTTTCCGGTGTGGTCCGAAGTTTCTGGATGTGTCCCCGGTGGAGGCTTTAGAATCATGGCTGGGACATTCTGTATAGGGGTGTGGAGCAAGGTCCGAAGGCTTCTCCGGAATCTCCGGTCTTGGCTCAAACCGGAGTCTCCGGTGCTGGAGGACCGGAGTCTCTGGCCAAGTTGGGTCGTGCCTGGCCCGGGTCATTCAGATGGGCAGTCCGGAGGCTTGTCCGGAGATAGGCCGAAATCTCCGGTGTACAGACCGGAGTCTCCGTTCTGGTTCTTCTCCAACGGTCAGAAAACGGTTCGTGGAGGGGGCTGCCTATAAATAGGGACCCTTATCCCCTTCCTCCAGTTGCTCGAGCTACTCAAGAACACAAACTCCATTAGAGCCACCAAATCTACAAGATCTCTCCATCCAACCATCCAAAGTCATTGATCTTTGGAGAATCGAAGGAGGAGGCCTTGATCTACAGCTTCACCAAGAGATATCTTCATTTCCCCCTCATTCACTTGAGGGCCCCCAAGCTCTAGTGTTTCTTTGGAAACCCTAACTTTGATTTGGTTCTTACAAGCTTGTCTTTGATTGTTTTGACAGCTTTCTTGTATTTGGGAGCCTCCAATTAAGTTGTGGATGTGTGCCCCGAACTTTTTGTAAAGGTGCCGGCTTCCACCTCGAAGGTGGCCGATATAGTGGAAGGTGAATCGATCCCCTTGGGGTGAGGTTCATCGGAGAACAAGGAAGGCCTCTCGTGGCGTTGGTGGTTTGAAGCCACCCCTCTCCAAACATAGACGTACTTCCTCTCAAAAGGAAGGAACTACGGGAAAAAAATCCTTGTGTCTCCGCGTCCACCACTTTGGTTACTTCTATCCTTTACCGCACTTTACTTACTTGTTCTTGCTTAGTGTTGTGATAGTTGTTGCTTGGTTGACATATAGGTAAATTCACCTTAGTTGCATAATCTAGAGAATTTACCTTTCTTGTCAAACCCTAAATTGAAAAAGAAGAAAATTTGAAGTAGCACCTATTCACCCCCCTCTAGGTGCCCATACGATCCTTTCAGCACTGTTCTGCTAACTCCCAGCCTATAATTTATAAGCATATAACTTTCATGGACATGTCACAATGATTCAAGTTTATTAAGTGCAAGGAATAAAGTGTGCCATCAAGTTTGTGAGAGCTTTACTAACTAACTTTATCAAAGCAGTCAAACATTTTATTTGGAAGAAAACAAGGCATATAGAATATGCACTGAAATAGCAAATGATGCTAATAGGTAGGTATGGTGGACATTGTTAGCAATATTGATTTTGGGGAGTTCGACGCACAAGTAGAGCTCATATTCAGTGCAAGTGAAGGATAGCAACAGAGAGGGAGCGACAAACGAGAGAGCAATAACTGTCATAATCATGCTTGCAACAAAACAAGACTAATTATGGCATGAAAGTGATACAAGAACTCTGAGGCAAAATAAATCATCGAGGCTTACTGACTATTGTTTAGTCATATGCATGCGTGAGCATGTGCCAAGTCGATTCACATGAAACATTCAGAGGAAGATACCACAATTGTTGGGCCACGCAGAGTTAAATTTTTTTTCCTCTAACGTGGTGATCCCAAGATCTAGCTGAGGTAGAAGGCCACGAGGTTTACCACTAGACGCGCAATTGCGGATTACTGATGAAGCGCGTCAGTTGATGCAGTGCAGTCCTCACGATCCGATCGTCCTGCTGCTGATCGCACATCACCTCTGCTGGTATCCACACGTACAAGGAGGAGCGCCGACGGCGAACTGCTAGGTTCGTATCGACGGTAGGACTGCTGTGGAGCTAGGGTTTCCAACACATGGAATGACCTAACCGAACAAAGATTAACCTTTATGGGTTACGGTGCTCCACTATATATAGGGAGTGAACGTTGGCTCTGCTCGCGCGACCCATTCACTAAAGCCCATATAACACTAGTCACCGTGAGTCCAACTCACTAACTCAGTCCTAATCCGGTTTAGGTCCAACCCAACCGGATTACAGGTTCAGATCCAATCCGAACTTGCTCCTGCTCTTAAGTGTGTGACCCCGCAGGCTCATGGCTACTTGCACACGATTGGAGTCCGACTCTCAATTGATCAGTCGGTAGCGGCTCCTAGCAGAACGTGCCGACTCCAAAGTACCAAAGAGTCATGACGACTTGCCTTTCCAATGCGACTTATGTCCGAGTCCCTTTTGCCTCACGATATACCTTGTCAGACTATAGGCGAATATATGTCATCCCTTAAATAGTCCGACTCTCTTCTCGATCCGAGATAAGTGATTCACCCGACTAACTCTTAGTCGATCGCCTCGGTTAACACTTAACCGAGTCTTGCATGGCCATGCTTTCTGAATCATATCTCACGAGAGGGCCCAGAGAATATCTCTCCAAGTGGAGGGGCAAAATCCCATCTTGGTTATTCACATCACGCAGCTTGATTCTCAGTCGACCCGAACTCTGCCTTTATAGTTACGGATCAGCGTTTGACAGAACCTAAGTCGGTGATCCTCAACTCGGACTATGCAACAACCTCAGGTCTAAGGATTACATTGATTGAGATATACAAATGACATCTAGTTCGTTGTACCTCAATATGTGTCAATACGACTCGCTAAACTCTTTAGCCGAGTCTGTGTAAGTTGGAATAGCATCTCCATGCCCATGACAAGTGGAAACGAGTCATCAAGCCAACTTTCACATTGGTCTAAGTTGTGTGTCCAGCACAACCTCAATGACCAAGGATATTTAGTACAAACAACATGAATGCATAGTTCCACAACCGAATCACATATTCAATGATACACATTAGATATTTATACAAGGACTACTTAATATCTTTATGAATATAATGGGAAATATCATCATGCATGATTGCCTCTAGGGCATATTCCCAACAGTCTCCCACTTGCACTAGAGTCAATCTTCCGACATCACATGTCGAAGCATCTAATGCCCATGGCTCTCAGGTGCGCCTCATGCTTCGGCTGTGGTAACGGCTTTGTCAACGGATCCGCAATATTTGCATCCGTGTGTACCTGGCATAACTTGATATCACCCTGATCCACGAACTGGCGAATCAGGTGGTACCACATGAGTATGTGCTTGTTCTTCTGGTGTTGTCTAGGTTCCTTGGCTTGTGCAATAGCACCATTGTTGTCACAATACACGTCCAACGGATTGGACGAGCCCTAAACCACATCAAGATCCATGAGGAAATTCCTCATCCAAACAGCTTCCTTTGCTGCCTCCGAGGCGGCAATATACTCGGCCTCTATTGTAGACGCAGACACAGTCTCTTGCCTGGAACTCTTCCAGCTCACAGCACCTCCGTTTATAGTAAACACATATCCGGATTGCGAACGAGAATCATCAGAGTCGGTAAGATAACTCGCATCCGTGTAACCCTTTACACTGAGTTCATCTTCACCACCATAAACCAAGAACATATCCTTAGTCCTTCTCAAGTACTTTAGGATATTTTTAGCCGCTGTCCAGTGGATCTCTCCAGGATCAGCCTGGTATCTGCTCACAACACTTAGAGCATAGGAAACATCCGGCCTAGTACAAATCATGGCATACATGATTGATCCGACTGCAGAAGCATATGGAATCGCACTCATTTGACTTCGCTCATCAGTTGTCGAAGGACACTGAGTCTTGCTAAGTTTTACACCATGGGACATCGGTAAGAACCCCTTCTTAGACGATTCCATGTTGAACTTCTTCAACACTTTGTCCAAATAAGTACTCTGAATCAATCCAATGAGCCTCCTTGATCTATCTCTATAGATCCGGATTCCTAGGATGTATGTTGCCTCACCCAAGTCTTTCATTGATAAACTCCTTTCCAATGATTCCTTGGTTTCTTGCAACATCTGGACATCATTTCGAATCAGTAATATGTCATCCACATATAAGATTAGAAAATTTACTTTGTTCCCACTAAACTTCTTGTACAAACAAGAATCATGATCATTCTTGATGAAGCCAAACGATTTTACTACCTCATCAAAGCGAATATTCCAACTCCGAGATGCTTGCTTCAATCCATAAATAGATTTCTGAAGTTTTCATACCTTGTCAGCATCAGCCGGATCGACAAAACCCTCGGGCTGTATCATATACACGTCGTCGGTTAAGTTTCTGTTAAGGAAAGCCGTTTTGACATCCATCTGCCATATCTCGTAGTCAAAATAGGCCGCTATAGCTAACATGATCTGAACTGATTTAAGCATCACTACGGGCGAGAAAGTCTCGTCGTAATCAACTCCTTGAACTTGTCGGGACCCCTTCACGACAAGGCGTGATTTATAGACGGAAACATTTCCATCCATATCAGTTTTCTTCTTAAAGACCCATTTGCACTCGACGGGTCTTGCACCGTCTGGCATATCAACCAAGTTCCAACCTTGATTTTCATCGATGGACTTTATCTCGGATCTCATGGCTCCAAGCCATGACTCGGAATCAGATCCCACCATCGCTTCTGAATAATTTGCCGGCTCATCACTGTCTAATAGTAACACATCACGAACACTTTGTAATCTTGCCGATCTTCGTAGTACAGGTGCTGCTGTCGGCGAGCTGCCACGACCGGCTCAACCTCCAAGGTTTTTGCCGACTCGCTACTAGACGGTTCCTCTCGAATTTTGTTTGAGTTGCACCGTGCTCCCACTTACTCCCCGACTGAGAAACTCTTTCTCAAGGAAGACACCGTTCCGAGCGACAAACACTTTGCCCTCTTCTCGGTTGTAGAAGTAGTAACCCAAGGTTTCCCTTGGATACCCCACGAAAATACACTTATCCGTCTTGGCTGTAAGCTTGTCCGACTGGAGTCGCTTCACAAATGCTTCACAACCCCAAATCTTAAGAAAAGACAAACTCGGCTTTTTGCCTGTCCACATCTCATGCGGTGTCTTCTCTACCGATTTTTATGGTACTCTGTTTAGTGTGAATGCCGCTGTTTCTAGACAATAACCCCAAAATGATAAAGGTAGATCTGTCCGACTCATCATTGATTGTATCATGTCCAACAAGGTTCGATTCCGCCTTTCCGAAACACCATTCCTTTGTGGCGTTCCTTGCGGAGTAAGTTGAGGAACTATTCCACAACTTTTCAGATGGTCATCAAACTCATGGCTCATGTACTCACCTCCTCGGTCCGACCGAAGAAACTTTATTTTCTTGCCGAGTTGATTCTGTGCTTCATTCTGGAATTCTTTGAACTTTTCAAAGGCTTCCGACTTATGTTTCATCAAGTAGATATATCCATACCTACTCAAATCATTAGTGAAGGTAATGAAGTACTCATAACCACCCTTGGCTGCCGTGCTCATTGGTCCACATACATCACTATGTACTAGTCCCAACAAGTCGGACGCCCTTTCGCAACTCTTTGCAAAAGGTGTCTTGGTCATTTTGCCGAGTAGGCAAGATTCGCATGTCTCGAACGACTCTAAGTCGAACGAAGTTAGGAGTCCATCATCATGGAGCGTCTTCATCCGTTTCCAACTTATATGACCAAGCCGACAGTGCCAAAAGTAAGTCATATTCAGATCATTTGGTTTCAACCTTTTAACATTTATGTTATAAACCGACTCACCATCAAGATTCAAAATAAATAACCCGTCCTGGACGGGTGCAAAGCCGTGAAACATATCATTCAAATACAAAGAACAACCATTATTCTTGATATTCGACTCATAGCCTTGCCTCATCAAACATGAAGCAGAAATAATGTTTCGACTGAGCACTGGAACATAATAACAATTATTCAGTTCCATAATGAATCCGGAAGGTAAATAAAGTTGCATCGTGCCTACTTCCAACGCAGCAACTCTTGCTTTGTTGCCGACTCGAATATCAACCTCGCCTCTTGCTACGCTCCTAGTTCTTACCAGTCCCTGCAACGAGCTGCAGATGTGAATAACTGATCCGGTATCATATACCCAAGAACTATTAGGTGCATCAGCAAGATATATGTCTATAACATTGCAAACAAGTGTACCTGAGTCGGAATTCATACCTCCACTCTTGGCTTTATCGGCCAAGTACTTGCTGCAGTTCCTCTTCCAGTGGCCATCCGCCTTGCAGTAGAAGCAAGTGGATCCGGCTGAAGGAGATGGCTTAGTCCCTGAGGAAGCGCTTGGGACCGGGTCCGGAGCCTGCTTTCCTCCTGACTTAGCCTTCTTCTTAGTCCAAGAACTCTTCTTGAATTTAGCCTTACTCTGCACCATCAACACTTGACTGGTGCCCTTCTTGAGATCCACCTCTGCCTGCTTGAGCATCCCATGCAATTCAGTGAGCTTCTTATCCATACCATGCATGTGGTAGTTCGAAATGAACTGCCCATATGCACTAGGAAGAGAGTTCAGAATTATATCCGTAGCGAACTCTTCGCTTATGGGGTAGCCAAGCCTCTCCAGAGACTACACGTAACCAACCATTTTGATCACATGCGGACTCAGTGGATCACCATCCTTAAGATTGCAACTCAGTAAAGCCTGAGAGACTTGATACCTCTCAGTCTTCGCCTGAGCCTGGAACATACTTTTGAGGCTTTCGATCATATCGTAGGACTCAACATGCTCGAACTGCTTTTGCAAGTCCGGTTCCATGTGAGCAAGCATAAGACAGCTAATATCCGTGGACTCATCCTTAGCCCGAAGGTAGGCATTGGTGGTTGCGACAGTCGCATTCTCATTCGGCTCATCTGGAAGTGGGTTGTCTAGGACATGGTCCTTCTTTTCTTGTTTGAGAACAATTCTCAGATTTCAATACCAGTTGGTAAAATTAGTGTCGTTCAGTTTATCTTTCTCAAGAATGGTTCTCAACGCAAAATCGGATATCTGAGAGTGACTGCTACTTGGTGCCATGATCTACAACAGAAAATATGCAAAACACTTAAGACATGTATTCATAAAAGAGCAAGCATATTAAACACTTTAATGTTTTATGCTCCCACTAGAACCAACAACCCTCCGATGGTTGCTTAGTGATTCAGGATCCTAAATAAGCAAGTAGGCTAGTGAGCTTTAGCATCACCGCTAGCCACCAAGTGATCTAGGTAGACAACTCCTTGTCAATCGTATCCGATACGACTCCTGTTGGACGGGTGGCATCACATGCCCCGGCTCCCATCCGACTTTTCCCCGAGTCCCACAACCGTTGTGATAGACCCGTCTAGCTTACCGAGTGTTTCTGCAGTAGGAGTCCGACTCGAACCCACCTAGTCGGAAAGAATTGGTAGCACCTCAATTTTATGAGCGCACTACCAAAAATGTCCGACTTGTGATGGTGCAAACACTGGCGGGAAAAACCGACTAGACCTTCTTTGAGGGATTAAATTTTACCGACTATCTAATAGAGGTAAAACTGAGACATAACAATAACACGAAATAAAGCCTTTATAATGTGAAATGGTATGGCTCTCTTCATGGCGATCTCCATCTCCACAAAGCCTGTAATCCGACTCGTGCCAACTCTTGTCACTTGCCGTCTTACTCCATGTCGCCGACATGTACATCGCCTTGCATGCCTTCCGGGTTCTCCAAACAGCTACACTAGCTTAGTAAAGTAAATTACATAGAGAATCCGACACGCAGGTCGTTATACAATAAAATGACAGCACCTAGGCTCTAGTTGGCTAACAAAAACCGTGATTCGCAGATCACGTATGGATTACACACATACATCACATGCACATGAACCATACCATTCATAACTTCCTGCAAAAACAAGTTATGCATAGATACAATATCTACCGGCGCTGTGAAAATCGCAACGACATCTAAGGCGCTACGACAGGCGAAGCCGGCGCTACAACATGGATTCCGACCATTGTTCCGATTCGATCAAAATTTTTGATCTTCGATCATCACCTCTGGATTTACGTGTCACAGTCTACCCCGATGGCAAAAGCCGACCGGTAGGGGTATGTCGTTCCACGACCTCAGCAGTATGATCACGGAAATCAGATCTACCATTCCCCGAGTACAGTTGATCCAATCAACCTCGTACAAAACCAATCTATCTCATAGATTGACCACCAAAACAGAATATAGATCTCATCTATAGCCTACCGCATATCACATATGCGAGATCTCGAGCCTAAAACCAGAAGCTATCGCTCTGATACCACTGTTGGGCCACGCAGAGAGAAAACAGAATTTTCCTCTAACGTGGTGAACCCAAGATCTAGCTGAGGTAGAAGGCCACGAGGTTTACCACTAGATGCGCAGTTGCGGATTAATGATGAAGCGCGTCAGTTGATGCAGTGCAGTCCTCATGATCCGATCGTCCTGGTGCTGATCGCACACCACCTCTGTTGGTATCCACACGTACAAGGAGGAGCGCCGGCGGCGAACTGCTAGGTTCGTATCGACGGTAGGACTGCTGTGGAGCTAGGGTTTCCAACACATGGAATGACCTAACCGAACAACAATTAACCTTTCTGGGTTACAGTGCTCCACTATATATAGGGAGTGAACGTGGGCTCTGCTCGCGCGACCCATTCACTAAAGCCCATATAACACTAGTCACCGTGAGTCTAACTCACTAACTCAGTCCAAATCCGGTTTAGGTCCAACCCAACCGGATTACAGGTTCAGATCCAATCCGAACTTGCTCCTGTCTTAAGTGTGTGACCCCGCAGGCTCATGGCTACTTGCACACGATTGGAGTCTGACTCTCAATCGATCAGTCGGTAGCGGCTCCTAGCAGAACGTGCCGACTCCCAAGTACCAAAGAGTCATGACGACTTGCCTTTCCAATGCGACTTACGTCCGAGTCCCTTTTGCCTCACGATATACCTTGTCAGACAATAGGCGAATATATGTCATCCCTTAAATAGTCCGACTCTCTTCTCGATCCGAGATAAGTGATTCACCCGACTAACTCTTAGTCGATCGCCTCGGTTAACACTTAACCGAGTCGTGCATGGCCATGCTTTCCGAATCATATCTCACGAGAGGGCCCAGAGAATATCTCTCCAAGTGGAGGGGCAAAATCCCATCTTGGTTATTCACATCACGCAGCTTGATTCTCAGTCGACCCGAACTCTGCCTTTATAACTGACCAGTTACGGATCAGCGTTTGACAGAACCTAAGTCGGTGATCCTCAACTCGGACTATGCAACAACCTCAGGTCTAAGGATTACATTGATTGAGATATACAAATGACAGCTAGTTCGTTGTACCTCAATATGGGTCAATCCGACTCGCTAAACTCTTTAGCCGAGTCTGTGTAAGTTGGAATAGCAGTCATCAAGCCAACTTTCACATTGGTCTAAGTTGTGTGTCCAGCACAACCTCAATGACCAAGGATATTTAGTACAAACAACATGAATGCATAGTTCCACAACCGAATCACATATTCAATGATACACATCAGATGTTTATACAAGGACTACTTAATATCTTTATGAATACAATAGGAAATATCATCATACATGATTGCCTCTAGGGCATATTCCCAACAACAATATCATACCAAAATATGAATAAAGCAATGCAAGCAAACATTCATATGACATGCTACAAACTATTAGCAAGCTGGAGCTAATCACAAACAAGCAAGAACTACTAAGCATCCATTAGTAACATACACCTTACATGAACAGACTAAGCATGCTCACAATGATGAGTATATGTACAAAAATGAAAACAAATAGAGTTTGTTACCAGCCTCTTACCACACCTCAAGTTGTCTTAATCTTCATTATTGCCCTTCACTTGTGTGACTTGAATAATAACATGAAACCAAACTCCACTGAGGACGGCCGAACCCTGCAAAGAACTCACAAAACCAAAGAATAATAACAAATATTTTTGGTGTTTTCGATTTTTTAAAGAAAGAAAACAAAGCAAAATCTTTTTGGACTTTTCTTTAAGGCAAACCAAAGCTAAAAAGAAAAGAAAAAAGCCAAGAGAAACAACGAAAATATTTCTGGTATTTTTGTGTTTTTGAGAAAGCAGCAACAAAAACCAAAAAGAAAGCGAACAATGGATATACAAAGAATCGACGAAACATGATATATAAATGAGTGTGATGTCGGTATACCTCCCCCCAAGCTTAGGCTTTTGGCCTAAGTGGGGCTCAACTCCATGGTGACCAAGAAGGTGCACCTCCATAGTACGACGACGAGTCCCCTTCGTCCTGGTATGAACTCGAGGACTCTCCTGTGTAGTAAACATAGGGGTCGTATGAGGGCGCGTCCCCCTGATAGTGTCCATGGAAGCCAAGAATGCGCATCTTGTCATCCATCTCCTCCTTGGAGTGTGACAAAGGTCCTTGGGAAATACTGAACAAAGTGGTTTGCGGGAGAGGGATATCTCTCTTCCCCGTCAGTAAACAACATTCTATAAACCATGCTCTCAAGGTAGAACCAGCACTGACAAAGTGATGTGCTTTCATAGCATAAAGATCAAGCCTCTGAGGAGCCAAAACTGTATCATTTGGATCAACAACAAGGTCCAAGGCAGCAACAACACGTGCAACAATAATTCCCCCATAAATGGGTCCCTTAGCAGCTAAGCGACGAGCAATGAGAGAACCAAGATTGTACTAAGTTTCATTGTTGAGCGCAGCAGCTATGAAGGCCAAATTATAGTTGGAAATATTACTAGTGTTCTCCCTACCAAGAACACTAGTGTCAAGATAATAAGCAAAGTACCTGATGGCTAGGAGTTGAATATTTCTTATCTTTCCCTGTTGGGCTCTACGGTCATCATCATTAGTTATCCCGCGGTAGAGCTCCAACAAATCAGAGGGTTGAGCTGGAATCTTCTTCTCCGACCCAGCTGTACCAAGTCCTAGGGCCTCACAAAATTTCTTCAATGTAATGGTGTAAGGACTGCCATAAATTTTTAAAGACACATATCGCTTGAACAAGCTGTTAGTAAAATAAAAGCTCTCCACAAATGTTTTAGTGAGCGTTGCATATTGCACGCTGTCATCCTGCATATAGCTTGTTAGTCCAAGCCTCTGAACCAAGGTTAGATAATCATCAAGAATCCCAGCAGCCCGCAAAAAGGTTGGGCAAGGAAAGGTGGAAGTGTGAGCATTCCCCTCATCTCCCTCGTCGCCAAATCGCGGTGTAATGAGATCCTCATTGTATGAGGCCTAGCTCGGGAGGATGATATTGAAGGCCTTGCCCTTCTAGGTGCATCACTCTCAAATATTTCACCAAATGTGTGGTTGTCCATGACCTCTTTCTTTTCTGAAATTTTTAGACAAACATCAAACCAAGTAATTTCCATGTTGATAAATGATGAGAAACTACTATAGGAACTTGCTAGAGGGCTACACATGCATCAAAATGAAATATCTAAGCATAGAACAAGCATGCAAGCTCACACAACCTGTCACCTATAGCAGCAAAATACTCAAGATACAATCTACTAATCACAAATCTAATTGGACAAGTGGAGGAGGCACATACCAAGGAGCAATCCCTCTAAAAATCAGCAACAAAGATGGGCTGAGAAAGGAGATCGCAATCCGTGAGCAAGAACAACAGGAACTCGAGCTTGAGAAAGTTTTCTGGTGTTTTTCGGGAGAGAGAAAGAAGATGGCTAGGAGGAGGCACCTTAGAGGGGCCCAGGTGGGCCACACCCCAGCCAGGCGCCACTTGGGGGTTGGCTGCGCCCACCAGGGGTGTGCTGGCCTGGGGTGGCCCCCTGGGTCACTCCATGTGTCCCTCTGACCCTTTTTTCAAGGAAAAATTTATTTTGAATTTTCTAGGATTTTTCAGGAAACTTTATTTTTGGCCAATTTTCAGGGTATGAATATTGATTTTATCGCAGAAACCGTTTTTTTAGAAGAAGCAAAAGCAAACCAAAAATCAAACTACAGAAGTTCTAAGACACTCTATCAAGCAAACAACTAACAAAACCAAAGCTAGCAAAAGAAAAGGCAAAGACTAGGAAGGAGAAAAGTAAAATAAAGCAAGTATAACCACAATGAAAACATTATTTTGTTCATTAAAATCCTTTTGTTAACAAGGTTGATCATGTCTTGTTACCAAAACAATCTTATATGAAACAAACTTTGCATTCCACAAGGTGATTATGTTACCTCAAACTTGATGGCAATGGTCCCAATCATAATAGTTTCAAAATTTTCTTGTGGAATGGGACAATATATTTCTACAACCTTGATGCTCTCAATATTTTCAATGGAATTCAGACAATAGATTTTTGCACCCTTCTTGGGGAAATAGACAGTATGCTCTTTGTCATTAATATTGAATGTTACTTTTCCTTGATTACAATTGATGACAACACCTGCAGTATTAAGAAAATGTCTCCCAAGAATAATAGACATATTATCATCTTCAGGCATTTCAAGCACAACAAAATCACTTAAAACAAAGCAATTATGAGCCACTTGAACAGGAACATCCTCACATATACCAACAGGAATAGTAGTTGACTTATCAGCCATTTGCAAAGATATATGAGTTGGTATCAACTTTTCTAGCTGGAGTCTCTTGTAGAGAGAAAAAGGCATAACACTAACTCTAACTCCCAAATCATATAAGCAGTTCTAACATAATTATTCTTAATAGAGCAAGGAATAGTTGGTATACATGGATCACCAAGTTTCTTTGGAACCTTACCATTGAAGGAATAATTAGCAAGCAAAGTAGAAATCTCCTCATTAGGAATCTTCCTTTTGTTAGAGACAATATCTTTCATATACTTTGAATAAGGAGGCAACTTAATAACATCAGTCAAAGGAATTTGCAAAAATAAAGGCTTCATCCACTCAAAAAACTTGTTGTAGTGTTCTTCCTCCTTTGACTTGTGTTTCTTACCTGGAAAAGGCATATATTCTGCACCCAAGGTTCTCTCTCACTACCATGTTTCTTAGAAATAAAATCTTCCTTAGTGTACCTAGTATTCTTAGTGTGCTTCTCCGGTTCTTCCTCAACTTCCTCCTTATCAGGAGCATCATTTTTATCACCACTTTCAGTTTCAGCATCAGAGACATATATACTATTAGATTATACAACAGGTTCAAGTGGTTCCTCAACTATTTTGTGTTTCTTTTTCTTTCTCTTACGAGGACTACCACTAATTTCACCTTGTTGAGAATCCTGCTCAATTCTTTTAGGGTATCCTTCAGGATATAAAGGATCTTGAGTAGCTATACCACTCCTAGTTCTAATTCCATAAGCATGTTTATCTCCTGAGGCATTGACTAGCATATCCTTTTGTACCTTAGCAAGTTGATCAAGTTGGGTTTAAACCATTTGAAAGTGTTTACAAAGCATCTTAATATCATTAGAAGTTCTTTCCACCGTATCTTTGAACTATTTAATAGATCTTGAGTTTTCCAATAAATGATTCTGAACTTGTTTATTAAAATTACCTTGTTTAACAATAAATGTGTCAAGTTCCTCTAAGAATTGATCAGGAAGCTTACCATAGGGAATATCACCTTCATCAAAGTGGAGAGAGTGTACCTCAATAGTAGATGAGTGGGGAATTGGCTTGCATAATTCTTCTATAGGAGGTAGATTCTTCACATCTTCAGCTCTAATACCTTTGTAATTTAGACATTTCTTAGCTTCCTTCATCACTTCATCATTTAATGCAATAACTCCCCTCTTCTTTGGTGTTGGTATTGGATTTGGTTCAGGCACAACTGATTCAGGAGTAATAGGTTCAGGTGTATTTAGCTCAGATGAAGTCCAATCATCATAATTTTTGCTTATCTTAGCCATTAATTCTTCAGCATCTGTAGGAGTCCTTTTCCTGAAAACACAATCAGCAAAGCTATCTAGGTATGCCGAATCATCAGTTAGTCCATTATAATAAATATCAAGAAGCTCATTTTAGGCAATGGAAATCCAGGATGTGCATGAATCAAGGCAAAAAACCTTGTCCATGACTCAGGAAATTTCTCTTCTTCTCCCTGTTTAAAACCAAAAAGTCTCTGCAAAGCAGCATGTCAAGCACAGGGAGGAAAATATTTCTGGAAGAAATAAGCAATCAAACAATCAGGGCTATCAATGGAACCATGAGGTAATATATTAAACCAAGCCCTAGCTTCTCCTTTTAGTGAAAAGGGAAGATCTTTGTAACAAAGTACTTGCGCATCTTAAAATCATCAGAGAATAAAGCACTCATAGTGGAAAGCTCATTCATATGAGCCACAACACTCTCATTTTCAGTCCCACAAAAAGGTTCTTTCTCAACAATGTCTAAATAGGATAAATCAAGAGAGAAATCATAATATTTATCTTTAATTATATGGGAGAGGTGGCAAACTTAGGATCAGAGGACAGCTTAGGAATAATGGTACGTCTTGCAAGGATACTCTTAATAGCACTAGCACCATGTGTGTTTCGGCACTCTTCAACAAAATAATCAGTAAACTCAATGTAACCATCATTAATATCATAACTCTCTCTAGACTCAGGTGAGCTAACAGGTGTAACAGTTCACTAGGAGTTTCAGTATTTCCTAGACCAGCCATAGTAGCATCTAGGAAAGGACCTAATGAACCACTCGCATCAAGCATAGTAGAAGTAACATCATGAGTATCAAAAGCAGTTTCAGACTCAGCAGTAGTAGCAGTCTGTGTAGCATGTGTATGTGGTGGTGGTGTAACAAGCTTACTTATAACAGACGGTGAATCAAGAGCAGCAAAGGTGTTTAGGACTGTACCTCTTCTTGTAGTGGATGGTAAAACATGAAACTTTCCATCACGAGACTTCCCCATGATGAAAGAAGTAGCGGTGAACAATAGTAGATCCAAGTGAACTTACAAATAAAGCTATGCTCCCTAGAAACGGTGCCAAAAAATAGTCTTGATGACCCACAAGTATAGGGGATCGCAATAGTCTTCGCGGGTAGTATTACCCAATTTATTGATTCAACACAAGGGGAGCCAAAGAATACTTGCAAGGCTTAACAACTAAGTTGTCAATTAAGCTACACCTGGAAATAGTTTTTGCTCACAGAAGTTTATCAGTAGCAACAGTTTGTAGTAGCAACAGCAAAGCAATAGCAGCAGTGAAACATGAGCAAAAGTAACAGTAGCAGCAAACAGTAGGATATGAGTGCGGTAGGCATAGGGATGGATGGACGGGCGTTGCATGGACGAGTCTAAACATGTAACTTCAAGATCTAGGGCATTGAAGATAAATAAGAATAAGAATCCAAGTACTAAACAATCCTAGGCATGTGATCCATATATAGTCATGCGTGCTCGCAATGAGAACTTGCACAACATCTTTTGTCCTGCCAGCCCGTTGCAGCGGGGCCTCAAGGGAATTACTGGCAATTAAGGTGCTCCTTTTAATAGAGCACCAGAGCAAAGCATTAACACTCCATGAACACATGTGATCCTCAAATCACAGCCATCCCCTCTAGTTGTCCCAATTTCTATCACTTCAGGGCCTTTGGATCCGGACAATGATATGTGTACACAACTTGCACATACGATCACAAACAATACTATCATAATGATTCAATAATAATTTTAGATCTGAGATCATGGCACTCGGGCCCTAGTGACAAGAATTAAGCACAACAAGTTGCAACAAAGTCAAATAGCACTAATAGAGATACTAGGCGCTAAGCCCTAAACATCTTATTCGATTACATGATAGAACTCATCCAATCCCTACCATCCCCATAGACAGCGGGGGATTACTCACTCATGGATGAGGGAAACATTAATGGTTGATAGAGAGGCATTGGTGATGACGATGGCGATGATCCTTCCCAAATTCCCCGTCCCGGCAGGGTGCCAGAACGGAGTTTCTGGTTCTGAATCGCAGCTTCTAGTGGTGGCAGCGCAGCGGAACTCTGTCTAGAAAAACGACAAACCCCACTCGGTTTTTAGGTCAAGAGGCTTCTTATAGGCGAAGAGGGAGGCCGAGGGGATGCCTGGGGTGGCCGCACCCCCCTAGGCGCAGCCGAGCCTAGCCCGCGCCTGGCAGGGGTGTGGGCCCCTAGGCCTCCACTCCGTCTCGTACTCTGGCTCCGTGGATTTTCTGGTGAAATAGGATTTTTGGCATATTTTCTGGGATTTTTCCTAATAGTTGATTTTCTGCACAAAAACTAGACACCAAGATAATTCTGCTGAAAACAGCGTCAGTCTGTGTTAGTTGTATCCAAATCACACAAGTTTAGAGGAGAAGCAATAGCAAAAGTGTTCGGGAAAGTAGATACGTTTGGACGTATCAGGGCCAAGCCACGCGGCCAGGGGGTGTGGCCCCCTGGTGGCTCCCCTCCGTCTCGTATTCTGGCTCCGTGTTCCCCACGGTAAAATATTGACTTTGGCTTTTGTCCCATCCAATTCCGAGAATATTTATTTTCTGCCTTTTCTGGAACCAAAATCAAAAGAAAACAAACAACTGGCACTGTGGCATCTTGTTAATAGGTTAGTCCAGAAGACATATAAAAACACCTCAAAGTGTAGATAAAGAAAAGCAAAGTAGATACTAAACAAGCATGGAACATCAAAAATTATAGATACGTTTTCAACGTATCAAGCATCCCCAAGCTTAACTCCTGCTCGTCCTCGAGTAGGTAAGTGATAAAAAAATAATTTTTGAGGTGACATGCACCATCAAAATCAAGATCAAAACATTTGCAAGCATTGATAGCTGGGATCAATGAACTCTAAACATGAGCATAAAAGATGGAGTTCTAACAGTAAGACAAATTAACTATGCATGCAACATGAAAGGTTTCAAACAAAGATCATGAATAACATGCATTGAAAAATGTTAGTTTGTTTCACATACAGAAAACATAACATAGTGGCATTCAGCTTGTCCCTCATGGAGTATCAATTGATGCATAGGACACCTTCAAAGTTCATAAGAGTGACTAGATACAAATATCACAAGAACAAGTAATATCAACAATATGCATTAATCAATAAGTTTTGGGACAATGCACATAGAACTAAGAATGGCAACTATGCTCTCTTAATTGGTGCCTAAGGATAGAAGGTGGATACTCAATATAATGGTGGAAGAAAGGCCCTTCATAAAGGGAAGCGGAGATTTCAAGTTTTAAAAAGAGCTTCCAAAAAATATGGTACTTGTTAGCTTTCTGCCCTCATTGCCCCTATCATAAGCATCTTGAAGTGATTAAGGTTAAAGCAAACAAACTATGGAGTATATACTTGAAAGTATACGTTGGCAATCTTATGTCCCTTGAATACGAGGGCCACTCCTCATGCTACTCAAGTTTAGTTACTTGCAAGTTCTTGTCATAGTAAGTACATGTGTATCATAGAGAACCGCCAATGGGGTACCCCTTGCACATGATACAGGAGCTATCCCATAATCAAAATGACAAGGCAAGTAGACAATGAGCATCTCAGCAATCTTCTTATTTACCATGGGAATATGGTGCTTTTTTCTCTCTTTCCTCTTTTCTCATATTTTTTTCTTTTTCTCAATCTCCTTTTTCTATCTCTTTTTTATCATAAGAATAATGCTTCATAGATTGCTCATTATGGTGATGCTGCAAGTTTCCACCATGATTAGACATGTCTTAGGCTAGCGGCCCAGGTGTTTCTCTAACACATATACATTACTCCATGGACTTACAAGCTCCCCTTTCATTTCACACCGACGACATTCATAGACTAAAGAGCATGATATCAACTGAGTACAATGTACAAGTGCAATGTTGAAAGCGTTCCCTGTGACAGCACGGTTCTGCTAATTCCAACGTATAAGTGCATGCATATACAACATAGATGACACAATAGTTCAAGTCTATTAGGGACAAGAAAAATAAAGTGTGCCATTAAGTTCGTGAGAGCTTTAATCACTAAGTTTTCACATAACAAAATACTTTTTAATTGGAAGATAGATGAAAACAAGAATATACTTGGAATGGTGTAACACACCCTGCATAGGAATTTATAATGGACATTTTGGAATAACTTGGTTTCTTGGAAGTTGGATGCACGAGTAGAGCTTACTCATACAAGTGGAGGCTAGCAAAAGACTGGAAGCGACCAACTAAGAGAGCAATAATGGCCATAATCATGCAGAGCGACAAGACATTACTAATCAAAGCATAAAGTGGTACTACAAGTCAAGGAATAAATGATCATAGAGGCTATGGTGACTTGTTCATAGTCATAACATGGTGTGAGCATGTGCCAAGTCAACCCAAACAAAGCATCAAAGGAGAATACCACAATACTATGCTTTTGTATGCTAAAATAATGCATGATTCCTTCAAGGCACATTAAGCAATCCCAATTGTTTGGAACCAGTCATACTACAACAATAAGCACTAAGCATAAGGTCAAAACAACATCTAGCATGACATGCTAAAGTATAAGTCACAGTCAAAGCAAGCTCCTCTTGTACTACTTAAGCAAGAACTTTCTAGTCCTCTCCAACACCAATCAAATTATTTGAAACAACACAGCGAGAACGGGGGTCCAAACTACTTTATTCAACAAAACTAAACAAACAAAAATAAAAACTAAGATGCTCCAAGAACAACACAATAGTGCATGAAACAATAAAAACGAAGTGTATAGAAAGACCTGAGATTTTTATTGATGAAGAGGGGGATGCCTTGGGCATCCCCAAGCTTTGACGCTTGTACCTCTTGAATATTTCTTGGGGTGACACGGGGTGGCATCCCCAAGCTTGAGTTTTTGTCCATTCTTCATCCCATTACATCATTCTTTCCTTACACCTGAAAATTTTCCTTCATACAAAACTTCACACAATCTTCATTAGCAACATCAGTGTATTCAAAAGATAATAGACCCTTGAGTTTAGATTTAGAACAGGAAAACTTTCACTAAAAACACAATATACTGTAGAAATTACCTCAAAAAGCTCAATTTCCCAAAAAGGACCCAAAAAGGAATCAATAAGAAGCAAATGCAAATAATGGCAGAAATTTGTCAAAACAGACCAGCAGGTAGAAACCGATTTTTTCAAAGACCTTGTGTTGGTCAAATTAAAAGGTTTTGAACTAATGAAAGTTAGCTAACATACTGGGAGATTTATTCAGAAAATATACTCTCAATTCGACTTACATATATTTTACACAAATTTTTACGGTGGAGCACAAAAAATCTGTTTCGGGACTGCAACTCCCCAAATCTTACTTCCCTCTCATTAGAGGTTATTCTTGGTAAAAAAAGCAAACAAAAAGGATAAGGAGCGGTTATTACAGAGGTAATAACTTCCAAGACTCAAGAAAACTTATGGGCTCCCAATAAGTACTTTTCTTTAACGCCTTTAAGTTAGGCACAAGAAGCAACAATCAAGTATTTTCAAATAAGGAAGCATTAAGATCAATACTCGCAATATCTTCAACTAGGAAAATTATCTCATCCAAATGAGTTTTAGAGGATCCCTTCTCATCTCTCTTTGGTTCACTACTTTCATTAAAAGGGTTTCCAAGAACAATCCAATCAAAATTCTTTTCTAAGGCTTCATGCATTCCTACAAGTTTAAAAGGTATGTGTATCTTAATTTCCTCTCTGGATTTGGTTTTATCTAAAGTACCCATAACATATACACATGAGCCTAGCATATTAAAACGTTCAAAGACCTTTTTGGCTTCCTTAGCAACATCATTAAATTCTTTTATTAAAGTTTCGAGGATAAATTCTCTCTTTTCAGGATCCTCTTCTTCTTTTAGTTTAAGAAACAAAATTTGCATCATGGTGTTAAGGTTAAAAAACCTATCCTCCAACATATTAACTAAATAAGCTACAACAATTTCATAATTAGGAGCAAGTTCTGTTATGGTTCTATCCTTAATATCCTCATGTTTGCTAATATGATTAAAGAATTCTTCAATATTTTCTTTCCCAATTATAGAGCCACTACCTATTGAAAGGTCCTTCAGGGTGAACTTGGGAAAACAACATGGTGAGCTAGAGCAAGGTGACAACTAGAGTAGGAACTAATTTTTTGTGTTTTTGATAAGAGAAAGTAAACCAATCTAAACTAATTTTTTTTGGAGTTTTTGATAAAAAGAGGCAAACAAAACCAACCAAAAGAAACTAAGAAAAAAAAAAACAAGGTAAATAGAAAGGTTGTGAAAGACTCCCCTTGTGAAGCCGTCCTTAGCCTCCCCGGAAACGGTGCCAGAAAAGTCTTCGATGCGCTCAGATGACTGTAGAGCTTCGTTGGGAGACCCCAAGAGGAAGGTGTGATGAGCACATTAGCAAGTTTTCCCTCAATAAGAAACCAAGGTTATTGAACCAGTAGGAGGAAGGAAACGACTCAAAGGTGTTGCTAGCAACTTGGAAACCTGCACAACACAAACTCAAGACTTTGCCCCAACGAACAGTGAGATTGTCAATCTCACCGGTTTGCTGAAAACAAAGGGTTAACTATATGGTGTGGAAGGTAATAGTGGTTTGTAGAAAGGTAAACAGTAAGAATGGAAGATGTATCAATGGTAAAGATTGGACCGGAGTCCATAGTTCAGTAGAGGTGTTCTCCTTAAGATAAACAAACATGGCATGATGGTTAAACAAATTATAGCAGGGAAATTGACAGGACTGAGCAAGGAATAACAATGCAATACTAGACATTCATGATCCTATGAGATTCGATTGGGCAATACAACAAGATACATAGACCGCCATCCAACTACATCTATGACTAGTAATCCACCTTCAGGTTATCATCCGAACACCCTCCAGTATTAAGTTGCAAGCAACGGATAACTGCTTTAAGGAAAGTGTGTAAGGTAAACAATCCACTTGTTCCATGAACAATAGACCGTTGTTTTCTCCCTAATGGCAACAACACATCTACAACCTTAGAGATTTCTGTCACTTCAATTAGATTAAATAGAGGCGTGAACCCACTATCGAGCATAAATACCCCCTCTTGGAGTCACTAGCATCTACTTGGCCAAGATAGCTACTAGAAACGGAGAGCATGCAAGATCACAAACAACACAAACATGATAGAATCAATAAGACAAAACCATTAATCAATCTGACATAGTAATCTCAATATCCATCGGATCCCCGCAAACACAACATGCATGATTACAAATAGATGATCTTCATCATGAACGGAGATCACAATATCTAAATATGGTGGCACAAAGGAGGAGATACAACCATCTAGCTACTACATGGACCCGTAGTCCAAGGTGGAACTACTCACACTTCATAGCGGTGCTGGCATGATGAAGAAGAAGGACTCCGGGATGATCTCCCCTCCGGCAGGGTGCCGGAAAGAGCTTTAGATCCCCCCGATCTAGGGATGATGGTGGTGGCGGCTATAGAAGGTTTCATGGAATATTGATCGGGTACTTTGGGTTTTGGCATCGAGTGGTCTTTATAGGCAAAGAGGCGAGACATGGGGCAGCCAGGGCGACCGCACCCCCTAGGCGCGGGTTGTGCCTAGCCGCGCGGCCAAGGGTTGTGGCCCCTGGTGGCTCCCCTCCATCTCGTATTCTGGCTCCATGTTCCCCATAGTAAAATATTTACTTTGGCTTTTGTCCCGTCCAATTCCGAGAATATCGATTTTCTGCCTTTTCTGGAACAAAAAACAGAAGAAAACAAGCAACTGGCACTGTGGCATCTTGTTAATAGGTTGTCCAGAAAAACATATAAAAACACCTTAAAGTGTAGACAAAGCAAAGAAAAGTAGATACTAAACAAGCATGGAACATAAAAAAAATATAGATACGTTTTCAACGTGCCAGAGGTTTACCCAGGTTCAGGCCCCCGGAGGGAAAACCCTACTCCTACTTGTCTATTCTTGATTACGACGGAACCAAAGGTTACAGGGGTGCGCAGATGCAATCTAGCGTGGAGGTGTGTGTATGATATGTTGAGATCCTTCTCGCATTACCCTCCTAGCCTTTATATAGATAGGCCAGGTCCCGTGATAGGTCGAGTCGGTTACATATTAGGGTTGATACCCTTTGAAATTCTATCTAATCTAGACTTGTCCTCCAAGGAGTCGAATTCGCCATGGGCTTGTGCCACCCGAAATCTTCCTGTGCTGCAAGTCCTCGCGTGGGCCTTCCTTGTGCTAGACCGGGTATACCAATGTTATGCACCCATAGGGTATATCCATGTCAAGTAGTTTAGGTAGAATTTTATCACTTTCCTTGTCTATGACATGTATGTAGGTGTTGATGATTGATGATGGCTCAGTTGATGTAGAGCTTGTTGGGAACCCCAAGAAGCTGGTATGATGAGCACATCAGCAAGTTTTCCCTCAGTTATAGAACCAAGGTTATCGAACCAGTAGGAGAAAGAAACCACTTTCGAATGTGTTGCTAGCAAAGTGGAACCTGCACACAACACAACCAATATACTTTGCCCCAACTTATTAGTGAGGTTGTCAAGCTCACCGGGTTTGTTGAAAACAAAGGATTAAACGTATAGTGTGGAAGAAAGTAATTGCTTGTGGTAATTGCATAAAATAAACAGTAAACAATAGATGGAATATCAATGGGAAGGAATGGACCAGGGTCCACAGTTCACTAGAGGTGTTTTCACCATAAGATAAATAACATGCTGGGTGAACAAATTACAGCGGGGCAATTGACAAATAGAGAATGCATAACAATGTATGTACATGACATTATGATCACTATGAGATTTACTTCAGAATTACAGCATGATACATAGACCATAATCCAACTGCATCTATGACTAATAATCCACCTCCGGGATATCATCCGAACATCCCTCGGGTATTAAGTAGCAAGCAACAGATAATTGCATTAATCAAAGTGTGTAATGTAAACAATACAATTTCCCTTGAACAAAGGATTGTTGTTTTCTCCCTAGTAGCAACAACACATCTCCAATCTTAGAATTTTTTGTCACTCTCCTAGATTACTAGAGGCATGAACCTACTATCGAGCATAAATACTCCCTCCTGGAGTCATAAGCAAATACTTGGACAGAGTAACTACTAGCAATGGAGAGCATGCAAGATCACAAATAACATAGACATGATAGAACAATAATAAATCTGACATAATACTCAATATCCATCGGATCCCCTCTAACACAATATATAGAATTACAATAAGATGATATTGATCATGATAGGCAGCTCACAAGATCTAAACATGGTGGCACAAATAGGAGAAACAACCATCTAGCTACTGCTATGCACCCATAGTACAAGGATGAACTACTCACACATGACTCCGGAGGCCGGAATGGTGATGAAGAAGGCCTCCGGGATGATCTCCCCTCTCCGGCAGGGTGCCGAGAAGAGCTTCAGATCCCTCCCGATCTAGGGACGACGGTGGCGGCAGCTATGGACTTTTTCATGGAATTCTGATATTCTCTTTAGGGTTTTTGTCTCGAGGGGTTTATATAGGCGAAGGGGCAAGGTCGGTGGAGCGCCAAGGGGCCCGGCGCGCCCCTGGACGCGCCTGGCCTAGGTGTGGATGCCCTGGGGTGCGCCTCCCCCTCTCCTTAGGGCTCCGTGTCGTGTCAGAAAAAATAGGAACTTCAGATTTTGTTTCGTCCAATTCCGAGAATATTTCTTTTCTAGTTTTTCTGAAACCAAAAATAGCAGAAAACAGGAAACCGGCTCTATGGCACTTATTGATATGTTAGTTCCAGAAAATTCATAAACATGCCACAAAGTGTGGACAAACCATAATATAATTGGTGTAAAACAAGCATGGAGCATCAAAAATTATAGATAAGTTTGCAATGTATCAATGATGATTATGGATTAAGTAGAGGCAGAAGGAACAAAGAGAGCATAGTATGGAGGAGCTGCAGGGACCAGACTTGGCCATTTGAGAGGTTGAAAAAGTGATTCTTCCAACTTCTCAAAATAAACATCCAAAGTCACTGGGTTATATCCCTCGTCGATATGAATCCAACGAGCCGAAGAAAACCCAAAAAGGAGCTCGAATGAAGAAATGGTGACCAAAATACGAAAGGGTGTTGAAGGTATGACGACCAACTATACGGCCGGAGGCCATATAGCTGCGGCCGTATAGTTTCCGAAAAGGTCAGAAACGACGGGATTTGGACCTAGAAAAGCTCCAGAAGCTTCTCAAAGTCATATGACTGTATTAGGGGTACCCTAGGGCACCCCCAAGGCCTATATAACGATGGGAGGAGCCAAGAGAGAGACACCAAGCCATATCCTCCACCATGGTGGTGCCCTGCCGCCGTGCTACCGCCATAGACGCCTCCAATCAGATCTACACCATCACCACCACATAAGAGGAGAAGGGACTAGGGTCTTGAAGGCCTCCACATCTATCTACATCATCATCTTAATCAACAATGTCTCCATCACCGATCCCCTTTGGTTACTTGTTGTAATTCTAGATTGGATCTTGGATTTGCACTTGTTCTCAATTGTATCATCATACTTCATCCATATTTAATCCATGATGTTGATTGCCTTCATGTGTGATTAGTTTCCTTTGTTCTTAGGGAGATGGAGAAACCCTAGTATGTGATTTAATTGAGATAAAGATCATTATGTGATATTGTTCATTATGTGTCTGTGTTAATTGTCTTCATCTTGATGTTGGGAGTTGCGCACCTCCTTAATATTTGCCTCTTACGGGGACTTGATGAAGGGGATTAATTGTTGGTAGACGGAAGGATGATAGCACTTATTGTGACTATAAAGTAGTTGTCATTCTTTACGTACTAACTTGGGGAATCAATGATAACTCATCAAGCCATGTCCATGCCACAGGAGAAATCCCTTAATCGCGCACTAACAGGATGGTTTTCAGTTATTGTCTGTTGCGGTTATGACGGATGATGTGAGCAGTGGTTGCTGACTATTCGTTCATATATGGAGCTCCTCCCACACATATCATACATGGTCTTATTCATTATAATAATTTTGATCACTCTTTCTAATTACTAGTGGTGGATCCACTACTCCCTGAGAACTCTTTCCATCATCTGCAAACCTTCGTAATCATAATCGCATGCTCTTGTTTACTTACAGCTTTAGTTTACTTATTGTTCTCTTATTTGAAAACCCAAAAATATCTTTTTATACAACAATCGCATTTTATCTTATTACTTAGAACTTTATTTAGCATTACTATTTTAGTATTTAGTTCAAGAGTTATTTAGACTTCAGACTCCTGCTCCCTGTGGGATCGATATATTTATTTCGAAACTATCTAGAAACGATCTGTGCACTTGCAGTCATCAAGCTATTTTATGGCACCGTTTCCGGGAAGCTAAGCGTTGTAGGTCTTTTAGCTTTTGTTTATTTATTTTAGTTTTGCTAGATTTTGTTTTAAGATTTCTTTATTTGCTGCATTTGTCTTTTTTCTTTTGTTTACGAACCAAAAACCCATAAAAAAATTGTTACTAATCATGTCGTTCAAGATGACTACCTTAGAACAGATGAAATCTATAATGGAGGAGTCAAAGGGAAGGACTTTGGGAGATACTCATAAAAGGGAAGGCATATTAAAAGAATGGTTGACTTGGGTGGACAAGCATTAATCCATACTACGTGCCTCTTATCAATTATGTTGTGATTATTGCGAATCTCCAGATCACCTCAATTGTCAATGTAAGTATAATTTTGATACCGAACTAGGAGGCTATAATAGAGATGAGTTTAAATGCCTTGCTAGGGAGGACACATTAAAATTTGTGCTTTTTACTAGTTGCAAAGAGTTGTTATTTCTTATAAGAGATATACAGGTAGAAAGTAAACCACTTGATATGATATATAAAGAAGTTCACCTTATATTCTGCTATTGCCAAGATAACTTCTTTGATAATGCATTTATTGTTGAGCGGCTTAAAGCTGCCATGGAAGTATCTAACCTTTTGCAGGGTGCTCCAAAAGATAAATGTGGAGGGAGCTCCACTCAAAGAGCCTCCACCTAAACCACCGGAACATGTTGTTAATAAATAGGTGGCACTTGATGTTGCACCCTCTCAACTAGTGGAACGTAAGATCGAAGGTAAGACTATAGTTTAACTATTCACGAATTATCTTCGTAAGAATGAAGAGGAGCAACTTGATCAACCACTTGAATCTCCTACCTATGAAAATAATTTTCCACACACTAATAGTATGCAAGCAAATGATATCTCATTATCTAATAGTGATTTCTATAAGTCCCAAACTTATGATGATTGTTCTAAGGAGGGTTCATGCCTTGACAGTGATTTTTGGGACTTTGGTGATGAACTAGAAAATGAATCTTTACATGAATATTGTGATGCTACTAACATGGTACATGAAATCTCATTGGAGATGGATGAATTTCCTTCCCAAGAAAATGATGAACACGAAGAAGAACTGCAAATCCCCTTAGAGGAGGATGAAGTTCCTTCCGAAGAAGAGGATGAACACGAAAAGGAACCACTGATCCTTGAGGATATGCAACTACTGGACATGTGGAGGCAGGTGGATTACTGTTCTGGTGATTTGTTTAGTTTATTCGAAGGGATGATGCAATATAATGGTAAGCCTAACAATATTTATGATTATGAAAGCACTCCTCTCTATAAAGAATTTTTATCAACCAATAATCACATAGCCGGTAATATTGTAGAACTCTTGGACTATATAGTTTATGAAGGGTCTCATGAGATTCTTAGAAAAAATTGTATTACTATGAAAAATAGCGATAATGAGGATTTAGCATGGTATCATGGTATTATGGATTATATAGTCAATTATTGTCAAGAACATTTTAGTGGGAATGCACTTGTGATAAAGAGTAAGGAGCTATGTAAAACAATAGTTCCCGAAACTAACATTTTGCGGGAACCACTGGATAACGAGGAGCAACACCAAAAAGGTGAGGTTGAAGACAAACATCATTCTACTAATAATAAGTTGGTTTATGATGCCTCAATCTCTAGTAATGATTCTTATTGTGTCGAAACCGACGATAATTTATCTGCGGAGGCTTTATGCCTAGATACTCATTTGGAGAACACTAATAATGATGAACTGGAGATAAATCCTTGTAGTATTAATGGGAAGGTTTCGGGAGAGCACACCTTTGATGAAATATTTGTTGATGATGCTTCTTTTTGTGACTGGATTGATAACTCTAGAACTGCTGAACTTTTTAGCAAGGGTGATGAAACTATAGGATAGAGACACTTTTGAATTTTCCCTGCTACTAAAGATGAGTATTAGTGTTCCCTCGTGATAGTGTAGCCCAAGAAGAGTACTATGAATTGTATCCCGATGATGCTATCAATGGTAAAAGATTTGAATTTTTATGTTATTATCTAATCCTTTTGTTGAAGCTATCGAAGGAGGTATGCTCACCACACATGGCGCATCAATCATCATTTGTGAGAAATAACACATTTATCTACATGACTCCGATGCACCGTAAGCAGGTGAGGCTTTGACCAGGCTATAATAGTAAGTGATCCAAACTTCTTTTGGAGATAAGAATAAATAATTCTCCAGCTGATATCTATTGAAATAATAATGGAGAAAATCATGGCTACTTGGTTATAAGAAAGCGCTTTCCGGGAAGCAACCCGGAAGTTATTAGGTATCTTTCTTAGGTTTGTGTCTTGAGTCTAGATGCATTCATGTTGTATTGGCATTTTTATTCTTTGCATGATTTTCTATCAGAGTTATCTTGTTGTAGTTTCCAAAAGGTAGAATTTATTGTTACTATGTGTTGCATAACTCAGTGGTACTAAAATTCCTATTTTAAACATGTTGTTGTTGGTCGACAATTTAGACTGTCATTTTTCTATCAAAACATGGTGTTTCGCTAAGTTTCAAGTTAAGAAAGAATTCTCGAA
The DNA here is from genome assembly GCA_916181665.1 of Avena sativa. Taxonomy (NCBI): domain Eukaryota; kingdom Viridiplantae; phylum Streptophyta; class Magnoliopsida; order Poales; family Poaceae; genus Avena; species Avena sativa. Next base: position 203,323,107 of record OV702281.1, on the reverse strand, counting down.
GAAACATAAATTTTTTGCTGAGTACAGAAGGTTTAACGACTAACTATACGACGGGAATAAAAATTACAGCCGTATAGTTAGCTATGCCTTCGTCAATTTTCTTTGAAAGGATACAGAAGGTTTAACGACCAACTATATGGTAGGAATAATGTTTCTGGCTATATAGTTCTGGCCGTATAGTTAGCGATGCCTTTGTAAAATTTTCTTTTCAAGGTACAGAAGTTTTAGTGACCAACTATATGGTGGGACCGATTTGGTTCGGCCGTATAGTTGCAGCCGTATAGATATCGACACCTCTTTCAAATTTTTATTTTACTTTACTACACATTTGACGACCAACTATACAACAAGAAATATTTTTCTGGCCGTATAGTTGCTACGAACACGATTCCAAGGTCTGGGTGATGACCCACAAGTATAGGGGGTGTATCGTAGTTGTTTCGATAAATAGGAGTGTCGATGCCAAAGAGGAGCAGAAGGTGCTGAACAGTGGTATGGAGCAGGAAATCCCTGTGAATACTTAGCAAACGGATTTTTAGTGGTTTTCTGACAAGGCAACAAAACATAGAGCAAGTAACAGAAGTAACGAACAAACAGAGCAAGTGGCCCAATCCTTTCTTAGCAAAGCATAAGCCGGTGGAAATACTTATAAGGACCAAATGTTCTCTAGGACACATGGGAATTATTTCAAGTGCTTTCGCTTCAAATAGCTGAGTACTCTTCTCTGGTGTTTGTAAGTGTTGTGTGGGTGAACCTGTGCTAACATACCGCCCTTCCTAGGACTAATACATACTTGTGATTAAACCCCCTGCAAAAATCCGTAACTACAAGAAAGTAATTAATATATAAATCTAAGCACAGCCTTAAACTCTGAGATCCTACGCTCCCTTGTGCAAAGGTGTCCTAACGAGGGTTTAGGTTCCTGTCACTCCGGCAACCCCATGATTACTAGCCAAATACACAATGCATTCCCTAGGCCCATAAATGGTGAAGTGTCATGTAGTCGACGTTCACATGTCACCACTAGAATAATAGCACCACAACTTAAATACTAAACCATTGAATAATAACTCATCAAAGATTCACTACTAACAACATGACTTCTTCCATGTCCTCAAGAACTAAATGAACTACTCAAAAGATATCATATGGATCAAGATCAAAGATGATATGATAATGGATAACAATCTGAACATAAACAATAATCCAATGGTTCCACTCACAAGCATCAACTACAATAGTAATCAACACCGGGAAAGTTTCCCCTAATGAACTAAGCAGTATCCAATACAATTGTTACAGCAGGACGTAGTGGTGATGATGGTGCTGGTGGAGATGATGGTGTGGCTGATGATGATGATCCCGATGAAGCCTAGCTTGATGATGGTCTTGATGGCGACGGTCTCCCCTCTCCGGGAAGGAATTCCCCTGGCAGAAATCTGTCTGCCAGAGAGATCTTTCTCTCTCGGTCTTTTCCGCCCCCCCAGAGGCGGCGGAAATCTATCTGTAGACCGTATTCAAGATAAAACTGAGGCTTGGGAGAATGACAAAGGAAGAAAGTCAGGTATAAACTATGATTATGAATGCATTAAATCTTTTATGGGTACTGATAACTTCCGTGATATTTGCAATGAGTTTGGTCTTGATTCCCAAAGTATTACCAAATGTTTTAAGGCCTTTTCCTCTTACATAGAAGTCCCCAAGAAGAAGTGGAATAAGTATCATGCTCCTTATAAAGATGTTGTTAGTCATGTCCCAGTTAGAAGTACTCAAGTTTGTACTACTAATCATATTGTGCCTGAACCCCATGTTGAGAAATTACCTTTCCCAGCTAAGGTAAAGGAGTATTCTATGATTATTAGTGCAAATAATAAAGGTATAATGGAAACTATTTAGCCTGGTAAGCATTTGAGTAATGAACCTGTGGTAGCTATTGTGAAAGACACTGTCACTAGAAATATAGAGGATGAGCACATTGTCTTTTGTGAAGACGCTTCTAATATTATCTCTCATCCTAGTAAGGCTAGAAAAGCTAGTGTTCCTGTGCTTTCTGTTAAAATTGGTGACCATTGCTACTATGGTTTATGTGATATTGGTGCTAGTTCTAGTGCTAATCCTTATGAGCTTTACAGGGAAATTATGCATGAAATTGGTCCTTGTGAACTTGAGTAAATTGATGTGGTTATTCACCTTGCTAATAAGGAGACCATTTTCCCCATCGGCATTGTAAGAGATGCGGAGGTTCTCTGTGATAAGATTAAGTATCTTGCTGATTTTCTAGTGCTTAATTCAGCAGCTAGCGAAACTTGTCCTATCATTTTTGGTAGACCTTTGTTGAACAATTGTGGAGCTATTATTGATTGTAGGAATGAAAAAAGTTTTAACTAAGTTTGATGGAGATTCTTATGAGTTTAACTTTTTCAAATTTGCTAAAGCTCCTTGTGAAAATAGCTTGCCTAATAAAGATTTCAGGATGAAACAACTTGCTTCTATTGATCCAGTATATGACCTTGGACCTCTTTTTGGTGACTATAAGTATGCTTATACTGATGATAAAGTTGTTTCCAGTGACAGTTATATTGTCAACTTTATTCAAAGTGCTACTGAAAGTTATTTTGAAAGAGGGAAACATGGTTTTATGCATCTCAATGATGTTAAGTTTCCCCATTTTATGTTGAATGCTTTAAAGTTGCATCTGTTTTGTCTTCCTATGCTAGTAGCTTTTTGTTTCAACAATTCATTTTCTCATGATACCCCTATGCATAGGAAGTGGGTTAGACTCAAGTGTGTTGGTTATTTGCTTCTTGATGCTCTCTTTCATTTCAGATATATATATATATCCTATGTGAGCATCTTTGGAAGTTTCAAGCCTAACTTAAAGGCACTAAACAAAAGTACTTGTTGGGAGATAATCCAAGAGTTTTGTCGAGTCTTGGAAGTTATTACCTGTAATAACCTCTCCTTATCCTTTTTGTTTTGGTTTTTGTGTCAAGTTCAACTACTTTTGTGAAGTAGAGGAGTTGTGAAAAGTGGTTGTCCTGGGACAGATTTTTATGCTACACAGTAAAAGTTCGTGAGGAAGGTCAGTACTTCGGATGGAGCTGTATTTTTCTAAGCTTGTTCTCCAGGGTGTTACCCAACTTTAATCAGTTCTGCACTTTTTGATTTGAGCAACAGAAGGTCTTCGAAAAAATCAATCTTTACCTGCTGGTCTGTTTTGACAGATTTCTGCCATCATTTACATTTGCCTCTTACAGAAGCTTTTGTTTTGATGGGTTTTCAGTTCAAGTGTGTACCAAAGGTTTATTGTTTTTGCTTACACTAATGTTGTCATTGAGTTTGTGCAAGGTTTTTGTAAGAAGGAAATTTTCAGGAGAAAGTGAAAGGAATCTGCAGAGTTCGTATTTGAATAGGTAAAAGTGGTCAAAACAGAAGGTTCGTGAAACTCCAATATTTTTATATTTTTGATGTTTTTAATACATAAGGGAAGTTACGAGACGAAACTGAAAAGGAAACGGAGCCCGGGGTGGACAAACCCACCCCAGGCATGGGCCCAGCCTGGCCACGCCTGAGGGGGGTGTCCCCCCCTCGAACTCCATCTCCGCTTCGTTTCCGTGTCAGTACCTTCCTTATGCCTTGAAACTTCGTGCATCATGTTCTTGTCGAGTTTTCGTTTCAATTTGTTTCTGTCGGGAAATCTTCTCAAGTTTAGAGCGCCATGGCCTCCGCCAACGACAAAGGCAAGAAACCAGTGGAGATAAAGTTGGAAGAACAAACCGCCGCGGGAACAAGGGGGAAACACCACCACCACCACCAAGGGAGTAATTCATCATCAGGTTTGGCGTCCTCTTGGCTTGTTCCAAGCTTGGGGGAGTGTCGCGGTATCACCACCATTATCTTTTATCTTCTACCTTTTTAGTGGATTCATATCGGTGGTAGAGAGGTTATCTTATAGTTTGGTTTGCATGTGGAAGTATCTCTCCTTTAGTTGATTATCTTTGTATCCATTGGTGTGAGTGCCTTTATTGGAATATTAATGAGAAGTCTCAACTTTTACTTTTTGCACTTCTTATTTTAGTTTGCAATCTCTATTATATGATGGATCTTGTTGATCAGTATTGGCACCACTTTGGGATCATCAAGTGGATCTAAATTGGTTTTGGCAAACCGAGTTCTGGTCAGTAACATTATTATGAAAGAGAAAAAGAAAGAAAGAGATTACAGGTATTTGGTATCAATTGTTTTCTTTCTTATTGGCCCATAAGCTTAGTATTCTTTATTTAAGATTCTTTTGTGTCTTCAAGAAATATTGCATGTTTGGCTTTATTACTTGTATGTTTGCTTGTTTCTTTCAACTCTCTTGCTTGCTACCCAGCCTTGTTAGCCAAAAACCTGTTTTGAGAAGGCATACTTCTCATGTTTCCAAAATCCTTCAAACCAAATCTTTTGCCACCTGTGTCCACCATATCTACCTAGTAGCTTTTGCTATTCCAAGCAAATTCTCAAGCTTCATCTATCTTTCAAATTTAAAAGTATTTTGTTATGAGAAAACTAGTTAGTAAAGCTCTCACGAACTTGATGGCACACTTTATTTACTTTCCCCTAATAAACTTGAACCATTGTGGACATCGAAGTTGTATATGCTTGCATCTATTCATTGGAATTAGCAGAACAGTGCTGTCAGGGGAACGTTTTCAACATTGCACTTGTACTCTGTACATAGTTGATATCATGCTCTTTTGTCTATGTATGTCAACGTTGTGAAATAAAGAGGGAACTTGTAAGTCCATGGAGTTTGTATTTTGTGTTAGATAAATGCATGGGCCGCTAGCCTAATCCATGCTTAATCATGGTGGAAACTTGCAGCATCACCATAGTGAGTCATCTATGAAGCATCCTTAATAACAATCTATGCATATGGTAAATAAAAAGATTGCTGAGATGCTCATTGTCTGCTTGCCTTGTCATTTTGTGTGGCATCCCGCAAAACCACTACTAGAAAATCGCGTTGTTTTTGTGCATTGCATCATCATGACCGCATGCTCATGTCATCATGCCACATTGCATTTGAGCATCATCATCGTCTTGCATTTGCTTGCATCAAACTATTTTCGGAAAAACCTAATTTGTTTTCTAAACGCCCCGTTTTTATTTAAACGCAAAACCCGGGTCTCCGGATTATTTTATTTTGTCTGCTATCGGTTTGCAAAAGCCCGGTTTGAAATAAATAAAATAGTTAATTATTTTTAGTGGGGCAGTCGAACGGGCCGATTCGACCCGAACGACCACCCCCAGAATAAAAATCGGTCCACCCATAATCCTAAAGCTACCCAACTTAATCTACCCACCCAACCAGCCACATCACCCCCACCTATCCCAGGCTGCCACATCACCCTTGGCCATCCCCCCCTCCAATCAAAAGCTGCCACCTCACCAGCCCCTCTTCCCTCCCTCTCTCTCTCTCCCTCCTCTCTCACCCCTGCCACCCAACACTCCCCAACCCAACACACGCACACCACGCACGCACGCAGAGCACATCCTCCCACCGACACCCCAGGCCCCACCAGTCCCTCGGGATCCCGCACCCCCCACCTGGCGCGCCCTGGCCCACCCCCTGGCCCCCGCAGACCCCGCCCCCACCTACCTCTCTCTTCCCCCCTCGCTCGCCTCCAACCTCTGCTCCAGGCGCCTCCGGCCGCGCCGGCCCCACCCTCTCCGTCCGCCGCTGAGCTCCACCCTCCGCGTGCGCCCGCCCCCGTCTCCTCCCTCCGGCGCCACCATCGACCTCCCTCTTCGGCTGCGCCGCCTCTCTCGCTTCCCCCGACGCGCCACCGCTCAAGCTCCCCTCCCCGCCTCCGACGAGCGCGCCGCCCCTCCGCTCCGCCGGCCACCTCCGCGAGCCCCAGCCACCTCTTCCTCCTCCTCCCCGGCGCCGTCCTCATCTGCCCCGCCGAGCTCCACCCTCCACGTGCGCCCGCCCCCCGTCTCCCCCTCCGGCGCCACCAGCGACCTCCCTCTCCGGCCGTCCCCGTCCCTCCTCACCCCGCCTCTCCGTCGGCTTCCCCCTCGCCAGCTCCCCTCCGCCCCGGCCCCTCTCTCTCCGCGAGCCACGCCTCCCCTCTGCCGGCCATCGCCGTCGCCCGCCCCTCGCCCGAGCGCGCCACCCCATCGCCTTCTTCCCCGCGGCCGGCCGCCCGCCGACGCCGCCCCGCTCGAGCCGCCCCCGACCTCCTCCTCCGGCAGCTGCGTCTCCCAACCACCGCCTTCCGGCCAGCGAGCCCCGCCAGGCGCCGCGCGCCCGCCGGCCTCTCCGGCCACCGCCACCAGTCCGCCGCGCCAGTCCTCCTCACCGCGCCGCCCTCTGCCCTGGGCCCGCTTCCAACCGGCCGAGCTTGCGAGCCCAGCCTGCGAGCAGCCCATCGCTGTCGGCTCTGTTCCTCTCCTCCCCCTGGCCATGGCACAGGCCGGCGCGATGCCGCCACCGTCTTCGCTTTCCTGGCGCCCCACCGAGCTCCCCGACGCCGTTCGCCTCGACCCGGCGCTTGTCCGTCCTCCTTCTCGCCGCGGGACCCTCCTCTGCAGCTGCTGCGTCGGTGCTCCCTTTGTTCCGCATTCTCGTCGAGGTTCGAGACGATACCATCGAAGACCGAGACTAAGAGATGCATCCCAAATCACCTTGGGCAAGGTCGTCGACAAGTTCTTCGGCATGGGTCGTTGTATCTGAATCCTCCATCTCGGGACCGACGGGACCGCCTTCACGGGTCCGAAGGATCCCTAGAACGCAAATGCTGCCCACACATATCCGAGTGGCCCTTCCCGGACCCGATGGAACCGGAGCCTCAAGGTCTTCACGGATTCCAAGACCCCGACATCGAAACGACAAGATCATCGTCACGGAACCCGAAGACACATGTGCGACAAGTACTCTTTTCCCGAAGGCGCCAAGACCCCGGACCCCAAGATCTCCGCCGCGAGACGACAAGACCGTCGGCACGAACCGACGACCGCGGATGCGACAGGCTCGTCCCCGGAACGCCAAGTACTTCCTCTCGGACGCCAAGGCCCGGCCCCGAAGGCCGCCAAGATTGCCACAAGTACGACAAGTTCTTCTTCCCGAACGCCATGACCGTCGACATGACCCGAAGACCACGATGACGACAAGATCGGCACCGACCAGGGCGAGCCCGAAGCGCCCCGACGCCGAACCAAGCCCTTCTTCCCGGATGCGACAAGACCTACCTCTGTTATCCGAGAACGCTCCCGCCGATCCCGATCCCGTTGAACCCCGAACCCTGAGACCGAACCCCGAACCCCGGAACCCCAAGATCTGCCGAACCCTAATGTGTGAACCCCTTCCCGAAAACCCTATTTTATAATATAATAAACTTGTCGCATATTAATTATTCATCTCGCATGCATATTGTGTGGTTTGGGGGCCTTATGCCGATTCACCTTATAATTAAATATGGGGCCCATATGCGGGCAAATCTAGTCTCATATTGGCCTCATTTAAATTTGTGCATCGAACCGTTGTCATCTCTTGCCTTGTTAAAACAACATTTAATTTGCGGGGGTTCTAGATAACTTGAACCGTTTAATTAATTGTCGGAACCCCGGTTCCGCTTAATATGACCTAATTGCATCGCATCTTTGCCATGCCATACATCATACATGCATCATGCCCGATCTTTTGCCGTAGTATTAAATATCGCATCCGGTGTTCTTTCTAGTGTTTTGCTTCTTCGCGGATAAGGCCGTTGAGTTGATGCGAGTGCCGACCCGATCTTCGGTTGAACCTTCAACAATGTTTTCAGGCGAGCATCTTCCCCTTTATACCTATCTTACTTTTATAGTATTATTCCCTCCTGTTGATCGATTGCTATCTGTGTTGCGATGCTCTAGCTTTCATACCCGTGATATCCCTTGCAGCCTTATATTGCCTTGGACACCTCCTATTACCTGTTGTGTGGTAGTTAGTTGGACCTGCGCGTCGTAGTCGCTTGCTTAAGTGCTGTTGCGTGTTGTCAAGTGCCACAGTTGTTGGTGTATTGCCGCATGTTGATGTTGGATATGATCATGGTTTTACTTACCGTTCACTTTATTTACTGTTTAACAACTAAAATTGGAGTAAGTAAGCAGAGGCATCGGTGGGTGATAGATAATATTTGGTTTCCGAACGCCCACTTGTGTCCCGTAGGACCCCGAGTACTTGATACCTGTTCCTTGATTTATCGCGCTATCCACATACGGGGAATTATGGGCCCCCCTTAGCCAGAGCTTGATTCAGTCTTATTTCTTGGGGCCACAAACTAGTTTGAGGTTTTATTTACGATCCTGTACTTATGCCATGCTTTACTGCTTTATTTACGATTGTGCGAGGAGCACACTATACTGTTTAGGATCGGGACACGTTTTCACGGTGTCGACAAGCTCAGTTTTGGGTTCCCAGTTGTTCACAGCCGTCCACCCAAACCTCGGGTCCGTCTCGGAGCTAGCTTACTTCGTTGCGGGTGTACTCCAAGGGGTGGCCCCCTGAAATATTTCTGAATCCTGTGATTGCTTTGTCGTGAAAGCCTCGTTGGGTTTTGATTTGGTTTTTCCGAGGTTGATCGTGTGTGTGTTGCTATTTGTGCACCCCGGCCAGGTTAAAACTTTCTGAAAGCCGTGTCCGCGGTTATGGACGACTTGGAGCACAGTATCTCGACCATAGACAAGCATAACTAAAGTAGTGCTATAAATTTGACTTTATAATGACTAGTAATCAGCTTCACTATAATGGAATGGCTAAATAAAACTGCCCACAATTGCTTGTTTGGTTTGTCGCTTGCGACAATTGTATCTGACTAGTAAGTATTGCAACTACAACGGAATGGCTAAATAAAAGTACCAACCACTGTTGGGTTTTGGGTTATCTCATGCTAAATGTATTTGACTAGTAAGTGTCGCAACTACAACGGAATGGTTAACTAAAAGTGCCCACTGCTTATTTTATCAGGACGATTATCTATATTTGACTAGTAATTGCTGCAACGATAACTGAATAACTAAAACTGCCAACTGTGTGAGTTCCTCGGTTGACTTCCTCGTTTGGTCTCGAGGGGGAAACGCCAGGATGGGTTTGTTTGATGATAGTTTCAGGTTGGATCCGAATAGCTCTTCTCACCCCTCTCCGATAGCCGCCAGTTGTATCGAGTCTCTATAGGTTGTTCAGTGCATGCTGCCGCTGCCGTTTCAGTCCACCATACCTATGTAGGCGAGGACCGCCGAATTCTAGCCTCGCCGTGTACTGGCCTCAGTACTGACGCTCCTCTTTTTCCTTTGCCCTTTGTCGGCACCCCTTTTGTTTAAGCAGGTTTTGAGATCGACGTCGTTAGCAGGGTTACCCTTCCGGCTTGGCCTGGGCAGGGTTATGGACGCCATTGGTTATTCTTCAGGGCTCTTAGCCCCATTTGCATCTTGTCCGTAGCCGGACACTGTATCGTTTTACCGGTAATTTGGATCTTTGTATCGTATATCTGTATTCTTGACTCTTTGAGTGGCTGCTGTATATATATCTGTTCTGTGGGTCCCATCGAGGACTGTTGTGTAATGTTATTACTTCGTTTTCCACCCACACGAAAGTGCCTGGTGGGCACCTTTGAATCGTTTCTATGCAGGTTTGGCGGGTTTTGCTAAAACTTGCATAGGTCCGATTCTGAGGGTGTTACATTTTGGTTATGGGAAAGCTCCTGTACCTTGTGCAAGGGGTACCCCATTGCCAGTTCTCAATGATATGCAAATACTTACAATTACAAGAACTTACCTGGGCCCAAAGTTGAATATGCATGAGGAGTGGCCCTCATATTCAAGGGACATGAGATTGCCAACTTATATTTCGTCAAGAATATACTCCATCTTTGTTCACTTTAACCTTAATCATCTCAAGATGCTTATGATAGGGGCAATGAGGGCTCTTTATGACTTGTAATCCCTGCTACCCTCTATAATGGGACCTTCCTCCTAGTTACCAGTTGAGTCAGTAAACCTATTTCCTCTCTATCTCCAGCAAGCTTTTGAGTTGTTGTGTTTCAAGCATTCATATGGTGATTTATTCAATCATGTTCTTTATCTTCCTTGTTTGCACCAAACTCTTATCTATTGAGTATTACTTTGAAAGCCTTCACTTCTGAAAAACCTTTTTGAGCAAAGAGTGTTCCTGTTTTGAAACTTCTACAAAAAGCTTTTGTGAAACTGTTTTGCCAGGTGTTCTCTGACCAAGAACAAGTTTGCCAATTCCAATTATTATTTATGTTTATGCATCTCTACTGCGATTGTTGTACTTGGCTACAAGCTAAGTTATATAATGGTGAGTTGCTCTCTTCTATGAGTTGTGCAATGGTAAGTGTGATGCTTATTGTTCGTATTCTTTTATCGACACTTCACTCCATAAACCTGTGGACATGTTTACTGAGCTCAGTATTCGCTTGGGGACAAGCGAAGTCTAAGCTTGGGGGAGTTGATACGCCCAATTTGCATCACATTTATATATCATAATTTACCTAGATTCATTGATATTTGTCCTATTATGAGGTATTACTTATGGCTTTTCATCTGTTTATGCATGTTGAATGATTCCTGGAGGATGGACTGCTGAAGTCTGGATTCTGATGGAAAAGAAGGCGTTTCGGTTCGCGAAGATCAGAAAAATACCAGAAAAATATGGAAACATATTATTTTACCAGAAGACGAAGGAAGCCAGAAGGAGGGACGGAGATGGGCCTCAAGGGGCCCACACCCCCTAGGCGCGAGCCCACCTGACCCTGCGCCTAGGGCAGGTGTGGCGCACCTGGCCGGTGCGGTGACCCAGCATACCACTGCATGATGTAGTACACTATTGTCGTTGACATAACACCAATGAAACACCGTTCACTAGTATTATATCCCTTAGAGTGGTACAACAGAAACACAGCAGGTCCAAGACATGACTATATGTTACAACTCAACTCTTTACACAAGATCCAGAGAACACTCTAGGTTAAAGAGAGAGAAAGAAACTTCTTACAGAGAAGAATCAGGAATAACAACTCAAAAACTATCATACTAATAAGACTAGTATCTAAACTACTGGTTTGGCATTGCTGCTATTGCAATACAAAAACAAGAATAGGTTGTATGGCTAGAGATTATATTCCTAACTAATCAGTAGCTTTGTCTTCACTTGATTTGATGTATATGTTGACTTTCTTGACTTCATTGAAGAACTTTAGCTTTTGATGATGATTCCTAGAGCATAACTTGATGTAGACACCATCTGTACTGGCTTTAGAACCAAGCAAAGGTTAAGAAGATACGTTGAGTACGATCGTTCTCAGCAAGTTCACTAGAAAGGAGTGTTTGATGCAATATATCTATAGCCACAGACCATAGGTCATAGGCAATGCAGGTTTTCGTAAACATTTCTTCAAAGGTTGTTTTTATTCTGAAAAGCTATGTCCGCCAGCCTTCACGGGTTTACCAAAACTTTCATGGAGTTCCTTTCCCGCCACATTCACAGCTCCTTCCCGGAACAGGGAGTAACAAGTTACAGTTCTTACACTCTGTAGAGGTGCATCACTTTACCCATGAGAGATCTTAGCTTTGTTGCACCTCCGAGTTGCAGGCTCGTTCACACTTCCTTGGTGTGAGGACCAGACTAAGATCCAAGCCAATCACTGCCTTCTCCGCGACCCCGCATGTCTCCTTGGTGTACGCCAGCCCACCTATTGAATTACAGCAATTGGCAGTACATACTGTTTAGATGTCGGAACTATCGTGGGACGTTGAGGGCTCCCACCCATATGCTTCATATCCTCTACGAATTACCATATAATATGCACGCTACGAGTGATAACAACCACGTCCCGCACATCCGGCTCCATGCGAGAGGGAAAAGATACAGCTGACTTCTCCGTCCCATTCCAAATCTCATGGTTAACGCGTATATACGGCGCAAGAATCACTAGCGACATTGGTTGTTAAGTCCTAGATAATATGTTCCTTTACCACCGGAACTCTTATAGTAGGTTATTACCTCATGGTAAATAACCTATAATCATATTATTATGAAAATAGTGTTTTCTGACCTTTTTCAAATGCATGTGATGACAACACTGGATTTGCAAAGTACTTTACAGAAAATAATCAAAGGACATGAGCAAGTGTGAACTTGCCTTTTGTGATTGCAAGATTATGCACTCACGGTCTACAAGACAATATAAATATCCAATATCTAAAATCAGCATCATTGGTCCGATAAGGACTAATGTTTAAAGAAGCAAGATTCTATTATGCATAAGTAATGTAATGCAATTTATAAATGTGAATCCCGGGGATAACGTTGTTCTAGGGTTTGAATACTGGAATTGGTTTCTTTAGAATGTGTTGCCTTTTAGATAAGTTTCATACTTGTGCTTCTTATTAATGCTCGTGAGTGTGTGTGAAATAACATGTAATTACAACAATAAGATACACACATATGGAATGCTACTCAAGGTTGCTTACTCTTTAATTGTTTATCTTCAAATTTTAGTTTACAAGTAATAGCATTAATAAGGAACTTAAGTGTTTTCAATCCTAAGTATACAGGTAAAGTTTGAAACTATGTGACTGTGATTAATTGTCATTTGTTGGTTATGATGAGAATCCTTGAATTTAATTTGTTTAGAGTTGGAAATATTATTATAAATTTTGTGGATTGAAGTGGCAAAACGAATAACTTTTGAAGAAAAGATTCCTTTTCTAAGGTCTAAACAATCTTTGTGGTTAATCAAATGTGGTCGATGTTGTTTGTGCTTGCTTGAGTAGTTTGGACTTGAGATTCTTTATGGTTTGATTATAATATACCAAAGTTAACTATAAAACACATTACAAAGTCTTTAGAATAGTATGTAAAGTATTATAGACTAAAGTTAGCTTAAAAACATAGATGAACTTAAGGTATATTGCTTATGTTATTTGTACCTTGTTCACTTTATAATGTTTCCTTAAGGTTACTTAAGACAGGCATTACCTCTAGTTGGTATAGTGGTTTCCTAACATTATAATAGAATAGAATCATTTTACTCTCTATAGATGAATGGTTATAGTTTGTAAACAAGGAAGTAATATTACTCAACTACTTATGGATTCAATATAGTGTTATGGTATGTTTATAACTTGTGGTTGAAACAATGGTAATAGATTTTATCCAGTCAAAGTAAAAATCTTGAGAATTTAATATTTGATAACTCCATTTGAATTATAATATACACTTAATGTTGAATGATAAATCAAATAGAATTATATTTAAAATGTGTTGAACCATTTTGACTTAATATTATCAATATTTAAGACTAATAATATTTATTAGACTCAATTGGCTAATTTAAGAAATATTAACAAAATTTTATTTACCTATATGAATTATCAATTAAGGAAATTAGATTTAAAATCAAGTTATTAGAGTATTAAGTTTTTATTTACTTTAAAAGTGGAATATTATATTTTTAACATGTAGGTATTATTTTTGTGATCATTTAGATATATTACATTTATTTTTGTGATTATAAATAATAAGATATGATTTTTATAAGATTTATTACTTTATAAATACTTAATAAATAACAAATATTTAATTAAGTGAAATAATAATGTATGATTATAGGTTTGAATTATAGTTCTTATTTTTTAAAGATTTTTGGGTATTTATTTATATTTTTAACATTTACCATTATTAAAATATGAATTATTAAAGTTTTATTACTTATAAAATCTTTATTAAATAATAATTATTTAAATTATTAACATAAGAATGTTTGATAATAGTTTTAAGTTATATATTTTATTTTTCTACAAATTTTTATATATTATACACATTTTTCTGAATTATAAATCAATAGTTATTAATTAAACAAGATTTAATCATTTTATTATATTTCAGGAATATTGATATTTGTATTTATATTGTTTTATCGATTTACTAAACAAAAATGAATTATTGTACCGAGGCTATCCTACCCAAGGTCACTGACCAGTGGGCCAGTGGCCACATCATCTCTCAAGTTAATAAATGCACTAGTTACCGGTCTGATTTCTACTCCTAGACAATGACAGATGGGCCCTAGGCCATGTCACTTGCCACGCGAGACACGGACCAAGTCAAACACGATGACTTGGCCAGGGGTGATCTCACCCTGATGTCACCTCGCTGGTGGCATGGCAGACGACGGCGAGGATGGCAATAGTGGGCGAGTGAGCATGTGTGCAGGGGCTTGTTCGAACTGGAATAACAAGGTGAGTAAGATAGTGGTGGCACCGCAGGTTTTTGGTCGCCGGAAGAGTGGTTGCGACGGTGGCTAACAGCGGCGGTGGCAGATGATCGTCGGGAAGGAAAATCGTGTTGAAAACAAACAAAGTAAATGATGCCCTAGCATCAGCAACTCACCAGCGTTGCAGCGGAGGGGTTAGCGTGACGGGAGGTGGTCGGAATCGACGAGGACTACGGTGGCCAGACTTCAGGAAGATGACCCCGTGGCGTCGATTCCCGCCGCCCTTCTTCGATTCCTTTGACCAAGAGGCTTAGAAGGACATAGCAAGGATGGTTGCTTGATCAACGGAGGACGGAAGAGCTCAGAACGCCAGCAATCGATCGCATCTTGGAGCTAGGGTTTCGGTTCAGAAAAGGAAAACGAGGTACAGAGGGTTTCAGAGGGGTAAAATGGGGATGAGGATGAGCAGAGGCATCGCCGTGGCCTCCTTATCCTCTCCCGGTGACGGCGGCGTGGATCTTGGCGCAAGGACGATGGCGGACGGCCCCGGCATCGCCACCGAGCTGCTTCTAGCGGGAGGAAGACGACGACGTGTTGTTTTGCAGATAATCCCCTAGCATAACTTCCTGATCAACCCGCAGTCCCTCTTCGGTCCCACCCGTCAGCCAGAGGAAATAACTAACTAGGCTGGCTGCTGGGCTTTTGTGGCCTGCACGTGGGCGACAGATAAGGAGGGAAATGGGCCATGGCCAGTTTCTGGACTAAGCCCATTTTTTTTACTCTTTTTTGTTTTATGTTTTCCTTTCTTGTTTTGTATTTACACCTTTGTTTTAAAATATGTATTTTTCATTAGTTTGAATATTTCCCATAGAATTTTATCTGCTAGATAATTGTAGCAATATTGAAATGTATTTATGATCATTTTGTGAACCTTTATTATATATTGTTATGTTTCTTTATTTTCTTTATAAAAATCCCCTTTTAATATTTTGTAGAAGACTTTATTATTAACCATCTTCCTAATAATAAACCATGGTTTTATTATATTTCCTTATTTGTTTTTAAACTTTAATTCTAATTAGCTATTAGTTTGGAAGAAAATTCTTATATTATGATCCTATATAATTATTTGTTGTATGAGATATAAAGGAATTAATAGGGTTAGTATTACTCTCATGATTTTAGGAAGTAGCAATGTGTATATTCTATTATAATTAACATAGAATTTAAGGGTTGAATGGTAAGTGCTTATCCTAGGGTTTAGGGTTTTTAATATACTTATTTTATTTTGTTAAAATTTGTAAATATTGAATAGCTAAAACCCATTGTCTTTATGTTAATGATCCTTAAGGATACCACCTTTTAAAATAGAAAGTTATTAACTGGAATGTCTGATGGAAAAGAATTGATAAAGATAACTCATAAGCACATATGGTTATGATAATTGGAATTGCTAGAGATGTGCTTAAGTGATTTGTTATAGGAAAATAGTCCTATAAAACATTGTGGAAATAATATGATAAATCAATCATTTGAAAGGGATATTATGTTTGGTTATAAAATTAGGGTTTAGTGTATACCAAGAATTCCTATCATCCATACTTCATAATTCTGGACTTTTAATTAAGGAAATTCCTTTCCTAGATATACTATTTCTTCATATCCATCATCATGTGTTAACATGATGAGCTTTACTTCACCAGAATATTCTTATCCATCTATTACTCTTCTAAATTCATTTATAAATCCAATGAGATTGACACTGAAGCTTTCATAATCTTCTTATATCCATACCTGCTTATCAAATTATTCTACTACTAATAACCTCCAATCTAACAAATGTTTACAGTTACTTCCATCTCCATTCATACTCTTCCTTACTCATCCATCACTAGTACTACTTTAGTAGATGTATAAATCAAATTCTACTCTCCTCAAGGGTATAGTATTTCCCAAGAGGAAAATACTACTTCTATAATCCATTGTGCTCTAGCATCATCATAATCATACTATATCATATCTACTTAATTCCAATATCTATATTCAAACTTCACATCATATAATGATGACTTAGCATGGCTAACCTAGAATAACATATCTGTACTAAGGTTCAATCATGTTCTATCCACCAATATCGCTTATACATGATATAAGCATTCAATCTTGGTGACAAAAGCATGATCATTATAATCCATTGATCTTTTATGGTTTAGGTTTCCAGTTGGCTAATCAAGGCTTCCATTTATACAACATTACAATTGTATTATAATTATCTTCTGTTTATCTCTATTGGATTAAGAGATATAATTCATTGACTATACCTAATTGATCCAATAGGACTACTCCTGGTAACTATCTTCAGGATTCATCCTTGTAATCTTCTTTATTACCATATAATTATATATTCCAACTAACTCTTCTATTATTTCAGGAGTGAGTTAACTCCATCAATTATCACAATGATCTTATTTTCTTCCAACACTCCCATCCTATAGATGATATCTAAATCTAGCATTACTATTTACCCCTTCTTAGTTGCTTCTTTATAGGCACTAAGTGAATGCTATGATATAGTCAAGAGTTGATAGATTAAGAATTGGTGAATCAATAGTTTATTAATCAACATTAATGAGCAACAGATATGGAGATAGGGTTCCATAAGGATTGACATGAAAAGAAAGATATATGGTGAATGATCTTGATTTGATTCCTTTCCTACTCAAACTTACTAAATAGTTAAGATTGTATTACCATGATGTTCATGGTATAAGTAGATGAGATTAAGATTTAATTGTTACATTCCTATTATTTAAGTTATATTTATAACTTGGTATTCATGAGTTGTTGTAATGAATACTATGATATGATCACCTAAGGATCAAATATAAATCCTTAAGTAATGCATTAGGGTTTAATTTTATTTCATTTGATCTACCCTTAGATCAAATCATGTTTACCCAAAATAAGGTCTTAACAAAGGTCATATTGAAACTTATCGCAGTCAACTTGATGATCTACTTCAATTCCATCAAGTTGAGAGAAGCTTCAATCACTTTGACAAGTTTTGTTCAAAAGCACGAAATTTATTCGGATTTTCTATGCATGAATGCAACACACACATATGGGTTCAGCTTATTCCTAAGCTCTAATGCTGGGATGTTACACCCGGCCTCCGACTCCGCCCCTTCTCCTATATCTTCCCTATGGAACCCAAATATCAGGGGCGCGACCACAGATAGATTTCCGCCGCCTCTGGGGGTGGAAAACACCGAGAGAGAAAGATCTCTCCGGCAGATAGATTTCTGCTGGGGGTGTTCCTTCCCGGAGAGGGGAGACTGTCGCCATCAACACCATCATCAAGCTAGGCTTCATTGGGATCATCATCATCCACACCATCATATCAACTCCGTCCCGATGTAATAATTGTATTGGATATTGCTTAGTTCATTAGGGGAAACTTTCCCGGTGTTGATTACTATTGTAGTTGATGCTTGTGAGTGGAACCATTGGATTATTGTTTATGTTCAGATTGTTATCCATTATCATATCATCTTTGATCTTGATCCATATGATTTCTTGTGAGTAGTTCGTTTAGTTCTTGAGGACATGGGAGAAGTCATGTTGTTAGTAGTGAATCTGTGATGAGTTATTATTCAATGGTTTAGTATTTAAGTTGTGGTGCTATTCTTCTAGTGGTGTAATGTGAATGTTGACTACATGGCACTTCACCATTTATGGGCCTAGGGGAATGCATTGTGTACTTGTATAGTAATCTGGAGTTGCCAGAGTGACAGAAACCTGAACCCCCGTTAGGACACCTTTGCACAAGGGACCGTAGGATCTCAGAGTTTAAGGCTGTGGTTAGATTTATATCTTAATTACTTTCCTATAGTTATGGATATTTGTAGGGGGTTTAATTACAAGTATGTATTAGTCCTAGGAATGGCGGTATGTTAGTACAGGTTCACCCACACAACACTTACAAACACCAGAGAAGAGTACTCATCTATTTGAAGCGAAAGCACTTGACATAATTCCCATGTGTCCTCGAGAACGTTTGGTCCATATAAGTATTTCCACCGGCTTGTCCTTTGCTAAGAAAGGATTGGGCTACTTGCTCTGTTTCTTCGTTACTTCTGTTACTTGCTCTTTGTTTTGTTGCCTTGTCAGAAAACCACTAAAAATCCGTTTGCTAAGTATTCACAGGGATTTCCTGCTCCATACCATTGTTCAGCACCTTCTGCTCCTCGTTGGGATCGACACTCCTATTTATCGAAAGTACTATGATACACCCCCTATACTTGTGGGTCATCACTCACTATGGTGATGCTGCAAGTTTCCACCATGATTAAGCATGGCTTAGGCTAGCGGCCCAGGCGTTTCTCTAACACAAAATACAAACTCCATGGACTTACAAGTTCCCTCTTTATTTCACACCGTTGACATCCATAGACAAAAGAGCATGATATCAACTATGTACAGAGTACAAGTGCAATGTTGAAAGCATTCCCTGTGACAACACAGTTCTGCTAATTCCAACGTATAGATGCAAGCATATACAAGTTTGATGTCCACAATGGTTCAAGTTTATTAGGGGCAAGTAAATAAAGTGTGCCATCAAGTTCGTGAGAGCTTTACTAACTAGTTTTCTCATAACAAAATACTTTTTAATTTGAAAGATAGATGAAGCTTCAGAATTTGCTCGGAATAGCAAAAGCTACTAGGTAGATATGGTGGACACAAGTGGCAAAAGATTTGGTTTGAAGGATTTTGGAAACATGAGAAGTATGCCTTCTCAAAATAGGTGTTTGGCTAGTAAGGCTGGGTAGCAAGAAAGAGAGTTGAAAGAAACAAGCAAACATACAAGTAATAAAGCCAAACATGCAATCTTCCTTGAAGACACAAAAGAATCCTAAATAAAGAATACTAAGCTTATGAGACAACAAGAAAGAAAACAAATGATACAAAATACCTGTAAGCCTTTTTCTTTCTTTTTATCTTTCATAGATAATGCTACTGACCAGAACTCGGTTTCCCAAAACCAATGTAGATCCACTTGATGATCCCAAAGTGGTGCCAATACTGATCAACAAGATCCATCATATAATAGAGATTGCAAACTAAAATAAGAAGTGCAAAAAGTAAAAGATGTGACTTCTCATTAATATTCCAATAAAGGCACTCACACCAAGGGATACATAGATAATCAACTTAAAGGAGAGATACTTCCACATGCAAACAAAACTATAAGGTAACCTCTCTACCACAGATATGAATCCACTAAAAATGTAAAAGATAAAAGATAATGATGGTGATACCGCGGCACTCCCCCAAGCTTAGAACAAGCCAAGGGAATGCCAAACCTGATGATGAATTACTCCCTTGGTGGTGGTGGTGTTGCCCCTTGTTCCTGCGGCGGTTTGTTCTTCACACTTTATCTCCACGGGTTTCTTGCCTTTGTCGATGGCGGAGGACATGGCGCTCTAAACTTGAGAAGATTTCCTGACAGAAACAAATTGAAACGAAAACACGACGAGTACATGATGCATGAACCTCGGGGGATCCGAGGGGTTATATATTAAGAAGTTTCAAGGCATAAGGAAGGTACTAACACGGCAACGAAGTGGAGACGGAGTTCGAGGATGGGACACCCCCCTCGGGCGCGGCCAGGCTGGGCCTGCGCCTGGGGTGGGTTTGTCCACCCCGAGCTCCGTTTCCTCTTTAGTTTTGTCTCGTAACTTCCCTTATGTATTAAAAACATCAAAAAATATAAAGATTGGAGTTTCACGAACCTTCTATTTTCACCACTTTTACCTATTCAAAGACGAACTCTGCAGATTCCTTTCTCTTTCTCCTGAAAATTTCCTTCGTACAAAACCCTGGCACAAACTCAATGAAAACATTAGTGTAAGAAAAACAATAAACCTTTGGTACACACTTGAACTGAAAACCCATCAAAACAAAAGCTTCTGTAAGAGGCAAATGTAAATGATGGCAGAAATCTGTCAAAACAGACCAGCAGGTAAAGATTGATTTTTTCGAAGACCTTCTGTTGCTCAAATCAAAAAGTCCAGAACTGATGAAAGTTGGGTAACACCCTGGAGAACAAGCTCAGAAAAATACATCTCCATCCGAAGTACTGAGATTCTTCACAAATTTTTATGGTGCAGCACAAAAATCTGTCCCAGGACAGCCACTTTTCACAACTCCTCTACTTCACAAAAATAGTTGAACTTGACACAAAAACCAAAAAAAGGATAAGGAGCGTTTATTACAGGTAATAACTTCCAATACTAGACAAAACTCTTGGGTTATCTCCTAACAAGTACTTTTCTTTAGTGCCTTTAAGTTAGGCTTGAAACTTCCAAAGATGCTCACATAGGATATATATATCTGAAATGAAAGAGAGCATCAAGAAGCAAATAACCAACACACTTGAGTCTAACCCACTTACTATGCATGGGGGTATCATGAGAAAACAAATTGTTGAAACAAAAAGCTACTAGCATGGGAAGACAAAACATATGCAACTTTAAAGCTTTCAACATAAAACGGGGAAACTTAACATCATTGAGATGCATAAAACCATGTTTCCCTCTTTCAAAATAACTTTCAGTAGCACTTTGAATAAGTTGACAATATAACTATCACTAGAAATAACTTTATCATCAGAATAAGCATACTTACACTCACCAAAAAGAGGTCCAAGGTCATAGACTGGATCAATAGAAGCAAGTTGTTCCATCCTGAAATCTTTATTAGGCAAGCTATTTTCACAAGGAGCTTTAGCAAATTTGGAAAAGTTAAACTCATAAAAATCTCCGTCAAACTTAGTTAAAACTTTTTCCTTCTTACAATCAATAATATCTCCACAAGTGTTCAAGAAAGGTCTACCAAAAATGATAGGACAAGTTTTGCTAGCTGCCGAATTAAGCACTAGAAAATCAGCAGGATACTTAATCTTACCATAGAGAACCTCCACATCTCTTACAATGCCTATGGGGCAAATGGTCTCCTTATTAGCAAGGTGAATAACCACTTCAATGTCCTGAAGCTCACAAGGACCAATTTCATGCATAATTTCCCTTTAAAGCTCATAAGGAATAGCACTAGAACTAGCACCAATATCACATAAACCATAGTAGCAATGATCACAAATTTTAACAGAAAGCACAGGAACACTAGATTTTCTAGCCTTACTAGGATGAGAGATAATATTAGAAGCATCTTCACAAAAGACAATGTGCTCATCCTCTATATTTCTAGTGATAGTGTCTTTCACAATAGCTACCACATGTTCATTACTCAAATGCTTACCAGGCTCCATAGTTTCCATTGTACCTTTATTATCTGCACTAATAATCATAGAATACTCCTTTACCTTAGCTAGGAAAGGTAATTTATCAACATGGGGTTCAGGCACAATATGATTAGTAGTACAAACTTGAGTACTTCTAACTGCAACATGACTAACAATATCTTTATAGGGAGCATGGTACTTATTCTACTTCTTCTTGGGGATTTCTATGTAAGAGGAAAAGGCCTTAAACATTTGGCAATACTTTGGGAATCAAGACCAAACTCATTGCGAATATCACGGAAGTTATCAGTACCCATAAAAGATTTAATGCATTCATAATCATAGTTTATACCTGACTTTCTTACTTTGTCATTCTCCCAAGCTTCAGTGTTGTCTTGAATACGGTCTAGGAGATCCCATTTAGCTTCTTCCTTCATACGTGTGAATGATCCAGCACAACAAGCATCTAGTAAATCTTTATCATGAAGAGAAAGCCTAGCATAAAAGTTATTGAGAATAATATTGTTAGGGAGTTCGTGAATAGGAAATTTAAGCATTACTAACTTCAATCTCCCCTAATCTTGAGTTGTACTCTCTCCATCAAGAGGCCAAAAGTTATATATAAAACTTCTATCCTTATGGATTTCACTAGGAGGATAAAATTTAGAGTAAAAGAGAGATGCCATCTCCTCCCATTCCATGGATTGTCCATTCTTCAGCAGCTTATACAATGCCTCAGCTCTCCCTTTCAAGGATATTGAGAGTAACTTATTCTTCACCTGTTCGTTTGTGATACCTGCACACTTAAACAACCCGCATAATTCATGGATAAAAGCAAGTGATCACCAGGATGGACAGTTCCATCCCCAAAATAATAATTATCCATGACACGATTAACAATACTTGTAGGTATCTTAAAAGGATCTATCTCAACAGGAGGTGGTTCATCTACTACCATAGAAGTGGTAGTAGTTTTCCCAAACAGGAAACCAAGTGGGTTATCCATATTGGAAACAAAGCAACAAGCAGTAACAAAAGCAATACACACAGTGAAAGTTTCCCTTACCAGTTCCACTCTTCAATAGCGCTTCACTCCCCGCCAACGGTGCCAGAAAATAGTCTTGATGACCCACAAGTATAGGGGTGTATTGTAGTACTTTCGATAAATAGGAGAGTCGATCCCAACGAGGAGCAGAAGGTGCTGAACAATGGTATGGAGCAGGAAATCCCTGTGAATACTTAGCAAATAGATTTTTAGTGGTTTTCTGACAAGGAAACAATACAAAGAGCAAGCAACAGAAGTAACAAACAAACAGAGCAAGTGTCCCAATCAAATTTCTTAGCAAAGGATAAGTCAGTGGAAATACTTATAAGGACCAAATGTTCGCGAGGACGCATGGGGATTCTGTCAAGTGCTTTCGCTTCAAATAGCTGAGTACTCTTCTCTGGTGTTTGTAAGTGTTGTGTGGTTGAACCTGTGATAACATATCGCCCTTCCTAGGACTAATACATACTTGTGATTAAACCCCCTGCAAAAATCCGTAACTACAAGAAAGTAATTAATATATAAATCTAACCACAGCCTTAAACTCTGAGATCCTACGCTCCCTTGTGCAAAGGTGTCCTAACGGGGGTTTAGGTTTCTGTCACTCTGGCAACCCCATGATTACTAGCCAAATACACAATGCATTCCCCTAGGCCCAGAAATGGTGAAGTGTCATGTAGTCGACGTTCACATGTCACCACTAGAAGAATAGCACCACAACTTAAATACTAAACCATTGAATAATAACTCATCAAAGATTCACTACTAACAACATAACTTCTCCCATGTCCTCAAGAACTAAACGAACTACTCAAAAGACATCATATGGATCAAGATCAAAGATGATATGATAATGGATAACAATCTGAACATAAACAATAATCCAATGTTCCACTCACAAGCATCAACTACAATAGTAATCAACACCGGGAAAGTTTCCCCTAATGAACTAAGCAGTATCCAATAAAATTTGATACAGCGGGACGGAGTGGTGATGATGGTGCTGGTGGAGATGATGGTGTGGATGATGATCATGATCCTGATGAAGCCTAGATTGATGATGGTGTTGATGGAGACGGTCTCCCCTCTCCGGGAAGGAATTCCCCCGGCAGAAATCTGTCTGCCGGAGAGATCTTTCTCTCTCGGTGTTTTCCGTCCCCAAAGGCGGCGGAAATCTATCTATGGTCAACCCCCTGATATTAGGGTTCTGTAGGTAAGATATAGGCGAAGGGGCGGAGTCGGAGGCCGGGCAGGTGGGCCACACCTACCCTAGGCGCGGGATTAGGTGGGCCCACGCCTAGGGGGTGTGGGCCCCTTGAGGCCCATCTCCGTCCCTCCTTCTGGCTTCCTTCGTCTTCAGGTAAAATAATATGTTTCCATATTTTTCTGGTATTTTTCTGATCTTTGCGAAATTGCACCGAAACACCTTCTTTTCCATCAGAATCCAGACTTCAGCAGTCCATCCTCGAGGAATCATCCAACATGCATAAACAGATGAAAATCCATAAGTAATACCTCATAATAAGACAAATATCAATGAATAGAGGTAAATTATGATATAGAAAGGTGATGCAAATTGGGCGTATCACTGGGTAAGGTAACTAAAGGTCAGAAATCCTTCTTTTTTCATTTCTTCTTCCTCTAAAACCTCAAAACACCACTTATGATCTTCTCTTATGTTCTAGAGAAGCCAAGCATAGCTAAACAATAAAGTTCTACCTTAGAAACCTCCTAGACTACAATTCTCTAAAGAAGTTCATGTTCTCTTTTTTACTTTCTTTTTTTTCGGTTGGGTGAATGAACTTTGTTCGTACACCAAACCGATGTCTTTTAGTTTGTGTGTTATTTTCGCAGGGACCTGATGACCCAAAAGTATAGGGGATCACAACAGTCTTCGAGCGTAGTATAACCCAATTTATTGATTCGACACAAGGGGAGCCAAAGAATACTTATAAGCCTTAACAACTGAGTTGTCAATTCAGCTGCACCTGGAAATAGTCTTGCTCATAGTAGTTTATCAGTAGCAACAGTTTTGTAGTAGCAATAGCAAAGTAACAGCAATATTAAAACAAAGGCAGTAGTAACAATAGTAGCAAACAGCAGGATTTGAGTGCGGCGGGCATAGGAATGGATAGACGGGCGTTGCATGGACGAGACTATTCATGTAATATCAAGATCTAGGGAATTTGCAGATAAATAAGGTAAAGCATCCAAGTACTAAATAATCATAGGCATGTGTTCCATATATAGTCATATGTGCTCGCAATGAGAACTTGCACAACATCTTTTGTCCTGCCAGCCCGTTGCAGCGGGGCCTTAAGGGAATCTACTGGAAATTAAGGTACTCATTTTAATAGAGGACCGGAGCAAAGCATTAACACTCCATGAACATATGTGTTCCTCATATCATAGCCATCCCCTCCGTCTGTCCCAATTTCTATCACTTCGGGGCCTTTGGTTCTGGACAATGATATGTGTACACAACTTGCAGATAAGATCACAAACAATACTATCATCATGAATCAATAATAAGTTTAGATCTGAGATCATGGCACTCGGGCCCTAGTGACAAGCATTAAGCACAACAAGTTGCAACAAAGTCAAATAGCACTAATAAAGATACTAGGCACCATTCCCTAACAATCTTATTCGATTACATGATCTCCTCCAATTCCCCGTCCCGGCAGGGTGCATGAACGGAGTTTCTGGTTCCGAAGCACGGTTTCTAGTGGTGGTGGCGCAACAGAATTCCATCTGGAAAAATGTCGAACCCCCCTTTGTTTTTAGGTCAGAAGGCTTTATGTAGGTGTGATGGCACCCAACACTTGTCGTGGGACGCTTCATTGGAAACCCCAAGAGCAAGGTATGAAGGATCACAGCAACAAGTTTCCCTCAGTAAGAAACCGAGGTTATTGAACCAGTAGGTGGAAGGAAACGTCACACATGTGTTGCAAGCAACGTGGATACCCGCACAACACAAACTCAAGACTTTGCCCCAACGAATCGGTGAGGTTGTCAAGCTCACCGGTTTGCTGTAACAAAGGATTAAACGTATGGTGTGGAAGGTAATGGTTTGCAGCAAGTAAACAAGTAACAGTGGAAGATGTATCAATGGTAAAGATTGGACCGGGGTCCATAGTTCACTAGAGGTGCTCTCCTTAGATAAACAACATGGCATGAAGGGTAAACAAATTATAGCAGGGCAATTGACAGGAACTGAGCAAGGCATAACAATGCAATTACTAGTCAGAAAGATCCTATGAGATTCGATTGGGCAATACAACAAGATACATAGACCGCCATCCAACTGCATCTATGACTAGAAGTCCACCTTCAGGTTATCATCCGAACCCCCTCCAGTATTAAGTTGCAAGCAATAGACAACTTCTTTAAGCAAAGTGTGTAAGGTAAATATTCCACATGTTCCATGAAAAAGAGACCGTTGTTTTCTCCCTAGTAGCAACAACACATCTACAACCGAAGATATTATTGTCACTTCCCTTGGAAACTAGAGGCATGAACCCACTATCGAGCATAAATACTCCCTCTTGGAGTCACTAGCAACTACTTGGCCAAGATATCTACTAACAACGGAGAGCATGCAAGATCACAAACAACACAGACATGATAGAATCATAAAGACAAACCCATTAATCAAACCAACATAATAATCTCAATATCCATCGGATCCCCGCAAACATAACATGCATGATTACAAATAGATTATATCTTGATCATGAACAGAGCTCACAAGATCTATACATGAAAGCACAAAGGAGGAGATACAACCATCTAGCTACTACATGGACCCATTGTCCAAGGTGGAACTACTCACGCATCATACCGGAGAGAAGGCCTCCAGGATGATCTCCCGTCCGGTAGGGTGCCGGGAAGAACTTCAGACCCTCCCCCCCGATCTAGGGATGATGGTGGCGGCGGCTACAGACGGTTTCGTGGATATTTGATCGGGTACTTAGGGTTTCTGCATCGGGGGCTTCTTATAGGCGAAGGGGGAGGCCGAGGAGGCGACCAGGGGGGTCAAACCCTACCCAGGGGCGGGGCAGGGCCCACTCGTGCCTAGGGGGGTTTGGACGCCCTGGCTTGCGTCTCCGTCTCGTCTTCTGCATTCTTGTTCCCCATGGAAAGTAATTCACTTTGACGTTTGTCCCGTCCAATTCCGAGAATATTTCTTTTACTAACTTTTCTTAAACCAAAACAGTAGAAAACAGGCAACTGGTACTGTGGCAACTTGTTAATAGGTTACTACTAGAAAACATGTAAAAAGCACCTCAGAGTGTAGACAAAGCAAAGCAAAGTAGATACTAAACAAGCATGGAGCATCAAAAATTATAGATATGTTTCCGACGTATCAAGGTGAAGAGGGAGACCGAGGGGGTGCCCGAGGTGGCCACACCTCCCCTAGGCGTGGCCTAGGCTACCCCGTGCCACTAGGGGGTGTGGGCCCCTCGTGGCCCTCCTCCATCTCATCTTCTGGCTCCGTGAGTCTTCTGGTAAAATAGGAGTTTTGCGATATTTTCCGGGATTTTTCCTGAAAGTTGATTTTCTGCACAAGAACAAGACACCAAAGCAATTCTACTGAAAATAGTGTCAGTCCGTGTTAGTTGTATCCAAATCACACAAATTAGAGGAGAAACAATATCAAAAGTGTTCGGAAAAGTAGATATGTTTTGGACGTATCAACCCCCCAAGCTTAGCTTATTGCTTGTCCTCAAGCAATTCAGTTGAAAACTGAGTGGGATAAAAGAAACTTTCACGAACACATTTGCTTCATATGATGTATAAATTCCCAGAACATGAGTATATACTTAGAAAATTCATAATAAGGGGTATGCAACTAAGTCTACTCAAAAGTCAAGGCAAGCTATGAAGAGATTCCAACACAATAATAATAAGTAGCATTAAACATAAACATAAGCAACATTGCAATGCTCATAAGAAGGTATGATAAAGTGGTATCTCGCTTGCCTTTGATTGTGGAGCGAAACATAAATGCCAAGGCACCTCTAAAGTTGAAGTAAAGACTAGAAGTAAAGATATCAAAGATACAAGCATCAAAGTCATGACATAATTAACCAAGTTTTGAGACAAGCACATTACACTAAGAATGACAACTATTCTCTCAAGAGGTTCTCATAGAATAAGTGGTGACTCAACAAGTAAGTGAAAAGGTTTTGAAAAGTTTGAAAGGCTTCCAAATGATGAAAGTATGGTACTCATTAGCTTTGAGCTCTCATTGCACCTATCATAAGCATCTTGAAGTGATTAAGGTTAAAGTGAGCAAAATATGGAGTATATGCTTTACAAAGTATAAGTTGGCAATCTCATGTCCCTTGAGTACGAGGGCCTCTCCTCATTCTACTCAACTTTAGTTACCGGTAAGTTCTTGTCATAGTAAGTACATGTGTATCATAGAGAACCGCCAACGGGGTACCCCTTGCCCATGATACAGGAGCTATCCCATATGAAAATGACAAGGCAAGCAGACAATGAGCATCTCACCAATCTTCTTATTTACCATGGGAAAATGGTGCTTTCTTCTCTTCTTTCCTCTTTTTTGTCTTTCTCTATTTTTTTCTATATCTCTCTTTTTTTATAAAAAGAATGCTTCATAGATTGCTCACTATGGTGATGCTGCAAGTTTCCACCATGATTAGGCATGGCTTAGGCTAGCGGCCCAGGCGTTTCTCTAACACATATACATAACTCCATGGACTTACAAGCTCCCCTTTTATTTCACACCGACGACATCCATAAACAAAAGAGCATGATATCAACTGAGTAGATACTTACATGTGTTGAAAGCGTTCCCCGTGACAGCACGGTTCTGATAATTCCCAACTTATAAGTGCAAGCATATACAACATAAATGACTCAATGGTTCAAGTTTATTAGGGGCAAGAAAAATAAAGTGTGCCATCAAGTTCGTGATAGCTTTACTAACTAACTTCCTCATCACAAGCAAACATTTTATTTGGAAGAAAACGAGGCATATTAAATATGCACGGAATAGCAATGATGCTAATAGGTAGATATGGTGGACAATTTTGACAATATTGGTTTTGGGGAGTTGGAAGCATGAGTAGAGCTCATACTTAGTGCAAGCGAAGGCTAGCAATAGAAAGGGAGCGACAAACGAGAGGGCAATAACTGCCATAATCATGCTTGCAACAAAAACAAAATTAATTATGGCATAAAAGTGATACAAGAACTCTGAGGCAAAATAAATCATTGAGGCTTAACTGAATTTTGTTCAGTCATATGCATGCGTGAGCATGTTCCAAGTCGATTCAAATGAAACGTTCAGAGGAAGATACCACAAAGTCATACCAAGTTATGAATAGAACAATGCAAGCAAACATTCATATGACATGATACAAACTATTAGCAAGTTGGAGCTAATCGTAAGAGAGCAAGAACTATTAAGCATCCAATAAATACATACACCTTACATGAACAGACTAAGCATGCCCACAGTGATGAGTATATGTACAAAAATGAAGACAAATAGAGTTCATTACCAGCCTCTTACCACACCTCGAGTTGTCATTAATCATCATTATTGCCTTTCACTTGTGTGACTCGAATAATAACATGAAACCAAACTCCACTGAGGACCGCTGAACCCTGCAACGAACTTCACAAAACCAAAGAAGAACAACAAATATTTTTGGGTTTTCGATTTTTAAAGAAAGAACTCAAAGAAAAAACAAACAAAGCAAAATCTCTTTGGATTTTTCTTAAAGAAAACCAAAGCTAAAAAGCAAAGAAACAAACCAACATAAGCAACAAAATTATTTTTGGTCTTTTTGTGTTTTGGAAAGCAGAAACAAAAACTAAAAAGAAAGCGAAACATGGATATAAAAAGTATCGACGGAACATGATATGTAGATGAGTGTGGTGTCGGTATACCTCCCCCCAAGATTAGGCTTTTGGCCTAAGTGGAGATCAATCCCAGCCTGGCCAAGAAGGAGTGCGTCCGTAATGTGACGAAGAGGCCCCTTCGTCCTGGTACGTGCTCGAGGAAGCCCCAGTGTAGTGCGCTGAGTAGTCATAAGAGGGCGCATCCCCCTATTAGTGCCCATGGAAACTAAGCACGCGTAGCTGATCGTACATCTCCTCCTTGGAGCGTGACCAAAGCCCCCTGCAAATACTGAACAAAGTAGACTGTGGCAAAGAAATTTCCCTCTTGTCCCCGTCAGTAAACATCATCCTGTAAACTAAAATCTCAAGGCTAGAGCTACTAGTAACAAAGTGATGTGCTTGCATGGCAGCAAGATCAAGCCTCTGTGGTGCCATCACTGTATCATTCAGATCAATATAAAGGTCTAAGGCAGCAACTACACGTGCAACAATAATACCCCCATAAATGGGTCCTCTAGCAGCTAGGCGGCGAGCAATGAGAGAACCAAGATTATACCTAGTTTCATTATTAAGTGAAGCAACTAGAAAAGCCAAATGATAGTTGGAAATATTGCTAGTGTTCTCCCTACCAATAATGCTAATGACAAGATAATAAGCAAAATATCTGAGAGTTGGGAGTTGAATATTTCTTATCTTCCAGCGGTTGGGCTCTGCGGTCATCATCATTTGTTATCCCACGGTAAAGATCCAACAAATCAGCGGGTCGACCTTGAATCTTCTTCACCGTTCTAGCCATGCCAATACCTATAATGTTGCAAAATCTTTCCAATGTCATGGTAAAAGGCCTCCCATAGATTTTGAATGAAACCTTTGAGTTGTAAGAGGTGTTAGTGAAAGTGAAACTCTCCACAAAAGTTTTGGTGAGCAAAGCATATTGCGCACCCTCATCCTGCATGTAATCGGTTAGACCAACCCTCTGAACAAGAGTTAGGAAATCATCGAGGATCCCTGTAGCTTGCAAAAAGTTAAAACAAGGGAATGTAGAAGGGTGTGCATCCCCCTCATCTCCCTCATTACCAAAGCACGGTGAAATAAGATACTCATTGTATGATGGCCTAGCTTGACAAGCTGATCTTGACGGCCTTGCCCTCCTAGGTGCATATCTTGAAAACACTTATCCAAAAGTGTGGTTGTCCATGGCCCCTTTTATGAAATTTTCAGACAAACATCAAACCAAGTGATTTTCAAGCTAAGAAATGAACAGGAACTACTATAGGAACTTGCTAGAGGGTTAAACATGCATCAAAATGAAATCTCTAAGCATAGAACATTCATGAAAGCTCACACAACCTGTCACCTACTCAAGATACAAACCACCAATCAAAAATCTAATTGGACAAGCGGCGGAGGCACATACCGGAGAGTAATCCCTCCAAAAATCAGCAGCAGAGATGGGCTGAGCAAGGAGATCAAAAATCAGGAGCAAGAACAGCAGGAACTCGAGCTTTGAAAAGTTTTTCGGTGTTTTTCGGGAGAGAGAAATAAGTGGCTGGAAGGAGGCAAGGTGGAGGGCCAGGGGTGGACCACACCTGGGCCAGGCGCGCCCTAGGCTGGCCGCGCCACCAGGGGGTGTGCTGGCCTGGTGGGTCCCCCTGGGTCACTCCAGCTGCCCTTCTGCCCATTTTTCGAGGAAAAAATTAATATGAATTTTCTGGAATTTATCAGGAAACTTTATTTTTGGCCAATTTTAAGGTTATGAAAATTGATTTTCTCGCAGAAAAAGATTATTGAAAGACAGAAAAAGAAAACCAAAACTACAGAAGTTCTAAGACACTCTAAAAAGCAAGCAACTAGCAAAACTAAGACGAACAAGGCGAAGAGCAAAGAATGGAAAGGAGAAAAATAAAGGTGAGCAAGTATAATCATTGTGAAAGCATTATTTTGTCCATTAAAATCCCTTTGTTAACAAGGTTTATCAAGTCTTGTTACCAAAACAATTTTATATGAAACAAAACTTTGCATTTCACAAATGATTATGTTACCTCAATCTTGGTAGCAACATTCCCAATCATAATAGTTTCAAAATTTTCTTGTGGAATGGGACAATATATTTCTCCAACTTTGATGCTCTCAATATTTTCAATTGAATTCAGACCATAGCTCTTATCAATATTCTTTAGGAAATAGACAATATCCTCTTGTAATTAATATTAAAAGTTACTTTTCCTTGATTACAATTGATGACAGCACCTGCAGTATTAAGAAAAGGTCTCCCAATAGTAATAGACATATTATATCTTCAGGCATCTCAAACACAACAAAATCAATTAAAACCAAGCAGTTATGAGCCACTTGAACAAGAACATCCTCACATATACCAACAGGAATAGTAGTTGATCTATCAGCCATTTGCAAAGATATATTAGTTGGTATCAATTTTTCTAGCTGAAGCCTCTTGTAGAGAGAAAAAGGCATAACACTAACTCTAGCTCCCAAATCACACAAAGTAGTTCTAACATAATTATTTTTAATAGATCAAGGAATAGTTGGAATACCTGGATCACCAAGTTTATTTGGAACCTTACCATTGAAGGAATAATTAGCAAGCAAATTAGAAATTTCCTTATTAGGAATCTTCCTTTTATTGAGACAATATCCTTCATATACTTTGAATAAGGAGGTAACTTAATAACATCAGTCAAAGTAATTTGCAAAAAGAAAGGTTTCATCCACTCACAAAACTTGTTATAATGTTCTTCCTCCTTTGAATTTTGTTTCTTATTAGGGAAAGTGTCACATCCCAAAATTTTCCAAATTTTGAAATGTGAAAAATAAACAAACAAAAGAAACAAATGTTGAAATTTAGGGTGAAAAGAAACTTTTTGCTTCTAAATGGAAATATCGAAACCCTACTTGAACAAAATTTGAATAAGAAAGCAACAAACATTCCTAAAATTACTAATAATGGTAAACAAAATATTATAAAACCATGGGAATTTATTTCATTCAATTTGGATCCATGGATAAAAACCTATGATTTTAATAAGATAAAAGAAAGTAATTTCCAAGGCTAATAAAGCTCCTAGCCAAAATCAACACCAAATTGTGAACAAAGTAATCCTAAAAGTATTTGAAAGGATAAATAAATAATAAATAAAATTATACAAATTGGAATCACTAAGTTTGGAACTATAAATAAAAAGATATGAATTTTATAAGATAAAGAAAGAAA
Source organism: Avena sativa (assembly GCA_916181665.1). NCBI lineage: Eukaryota > Viridiplantae > Streptophyta > Magnoliopsida > Poales > Poaceae > Avena > Avena sativa. The sequence continues at coordinate 203,290,384 of OV702281.1, read as the reverse complement.
GAAATAAATAAGAAAAATTTAAAAGACAATTTAAACCTTGGCCAAATCCATAAGCAAATGAAATAAAAGTAATTCAAATAAAAATAAAATAATAAAGGATATTTGAATAAAATTATATGGGTTTGAACCATATTCAATTTTATTTAAATAAAGACAAAATGCCACACTTAATAAATATTAAATCATAAGAAACTATTTGGATTATTCCAAAGTGGACTAATTAAATCAACACATATTTTGAATAAAGATAAAGAAAAGATTTGGAAAGTTTTGAATTCAAATTAAAGTGGAAACAAATTGGTTTGAATAAAACAGGAATTATAAACAGAAAAAGGACAAAGAATAAGAAGAAAAAATAGAAAACGACCCAACCCAACTAACCTACTCAGTCTAGACCAACACCCAGGCCCAGCAACAGCCCACCCGGGCCACTCTCCCCTCCCCACGAGATTTCTCTCACCCACGCACACACCCACCCCCACTGACGCCCTGGACCCACCTCCACGTCATCATCGTGGTCCTGACCGCGCGCTGACCTCGCCCCTCCCCTGACCATTTCCTACCACGATTACATCGTGTGAATTCGCTTAACTGCCATAATGATTCTTCCCCCGACCCTGCCTTCTTTACCGCCTCGCCCTCCTTGTCGTTTCCCCTCAGTCACCACACCACGGGAGCCCCCAGGCTGCTCGAATTTCTGCTCACACCACTACTGACTCCGACGTGTTCCAGCAAGAACAGACCCCCTTGCCCCTAGCTCACGCAGGCTTGCTCGCTATCGTCATGCTCACCTGCCAGAAGTCCCTGTGTGCCCGTGCGTGCCCCTGATGCTCGGCAACAACCTTCCCTGCGAGCAACCGATGACTGCCGCAACTCCGGCGAGTTTTCCCGGTGAACCCCATGCGCGCCTCGTCCTCTAACACTTGCTTTCTTGTTCGCCTTTGTACTGTGACTCTTCTGGTACTTGCCGTTCACTCGCTCGTGACCTGCAGGCTCAGCTCCGACGATGGCAACACGCACCAGACGCTGATGCAAGCTCCGGCGAGGAATTCCCAACAACCCCGTGCGCCCCTTTGACAACGGAGACCACCTTGAGCACCGCGACGACCCCGCGAACTCAGTAAGCCACTGCACCCCTCCCTTTCCTCCTGGTTTCGCCGGACCACCGCCACCAGACGTGCCGCCGCCGCGCACCATCGCTAGCGCCGCCCACCTTTGGTCAAAGCATCTTGGACCGTTAGATTTAGATCCTGCAGATAGGATAGATCGTTTAGCGAAGAGGTATCATTTGATCTGAGCCACGCGATTTCAGTTAGATCCAATGTCTTGCATCGTGTGATCCATCCGAATAGGTATGGCCAATTAGAATAAGAAACGTGTCTAGACCTTTCTGTTCAAAATTCTAGAAAATGAATTTAGATGTTTAAACTTGCAAAAATCATAACTTTTGATCTGTATGTCCCAAAATTTCAAATTTGGTGTCTATGGATTCAGAAAAATAAAATATTTGCAACTATGGCCCTGTTTTGGTCTTTTGCTTCTGAAAATTTAGGTTTTTATGCAGAAACATTAATATGACTATTTTGAGTATAAAAATTGTTCTAAAAATTATTTTTGAGTGAAACCTTTTGAAAATGGTTTTGTTTTGAACCTTCTGACCATAAACACTAACATTGAATTTAAAAATATATTTTGTTAACACTAGAAATTATTAGTTTGAATAAAGGCATTTCTAGTAAAACAAAAATGATATAAAAAGGCATATTTTCACTAACTTGGTTTCAAATGAAATTACCACTTTTATAAATGACCACAAGGTGTTTTGAAATGTTTAGAGCCTTGTTAGAAACCACTTTATCAATAAAACAACTTTTTGTATGCTTGCATGCATTTCTTTGTTTTTACTGTTTTGTTTTGTTAATTGTTTGTGTGCTAGTTTTGAATGAGTGCTTTGCTTGATTGTATGTAGTGAACCTTGAGAAGTGTGACAATTGCAAGATCAAGGAGAGTACCTAGATTCTCTACTAAAAAGGCAAGTGACACTTTGGTCATCAAAAGTCCTATCTTTTCAATATTGCATTAGTGATATTTTCGTGGTATGCATGATAGGACTATTTTATATATTGCTATGCTATAGTAGATCCTATAGAATATATCTTGGTAGGAATCTTCCTATGTTAAGAGACATATTATGCTAGTATGCTTAGCCTAGATATTAGAACACAAGGGTGGAATATTCATGCTATGATATTGTACAAAGTCTATGACTATGTTTTTGATTAATAAAACAACTATGTGAATGAATCAACTGGGTGGAATGGGAATATTGGTTTGTGTTTAGTGGTTACACAAGGCCCATGTCTATGGTTTACCTTGTGTATCACACTTGTGGATAGCCACCCAGGAACAAAGAGATTTGAGATGTTTTGTGTTGAGAAGCTTCTAGTGCAGCCACATGGCATATGGGCTCTGCCTTGACCAACTAGGTTCCACGAACTCAGAAAGACAGACAGAAAGTTGGTGGTGGTGATGATAGGATCGAACGCGTCTGTGCTGATCTGAGGGATTGTTTCTGAAAAGTATCGTCTCGATGCATGTCGAGTCTTGTGGAAAAGTGCACCACCTCTTGATAGGGTAAAACCTAAGTACTTAGCTGTGTCCCGGTAATGGACATTTTGAGCATCAAAGACATTGAAATGATCAAGGATCTCCTCATCCCAATTTCTCTAAGTTAAAAACTTGTTGGGTGAACAAGGGAAGCACCTGGTGTGTATCAAGTGTGCCTTGTGTGATGAAATGTTTTGAAAAGAGAAAAACTATTTTCAAAGGATAGGAAAAAGTTATTTTATGCAAAGGCCAACCAAAACTCCACTTAGCCAAATATTCATGTAGATGTTAGATTCTCCATATCAGTATGATATCACTTGCCAATACAATTCAAATGTATTGACCCTTGTGGCTGTAACTTATTATGTTGCAGGTTTGTTTGATGATAGTGAAGTTTGTTGAGTAGGGATTACAAATCTACAACCAACATGATTGCCTGTGGCACATGAAGATGAAGGACTCCATGCTATATAGTTATATCTGTTGCTTTGTAATAAGATAGCCATATGAGCTATGTAAGTTGTAATGAACTATTTTATTCCTGGTTATAAGTTGTAATATGACCTTTGTTTCTTGATATTACATCTTAAACTATGGGTGCTAACTATTCGATCTAGGGATTAGCACTGTAAACACAGGGATCTCTACCTTATGAGGTTGGGACCTCTACATATTGTATCAGAACATTGTGTTGCCTATAGGATTGTAACCCTAGGATTGGACAAACCCCTTAGAAAAATAAGAGTTGTATTTGTTCAAACTTATTTACAAATAATCTTGTAAACTCTTTCCTCAGCATTTTGTTTTGATTCTACATTTCTCCCTTTTTCAACTTGTTGGACGAAGACTTCAACATGAGAAAGGACTTCAACATCACAAATGACTTCAACTTCAGTTTCACCAAGGACTTCAACTTGGACATCACTAAGGACTTAAAGTGAGATAAGAATAATACTCAAGACTTGGAGACTAAGGAAACACAACTTAGGAGGAACCATCATCACCTTTGAACTTTGTGACCACGATGCAAGAATTTCTTCCAAGGGTACCATGATCTTGTTCCTGATGTATCAACTAAGAAGAATGGAGTGATCTCAAGTGATACCCATAGTTGGACCACCACACTAGTGTTTAGTTTAAATCGATTTATTGATCACACCAACTTATGTGGTATAGAAAAAATATTGTGTTGCCTAAAATATGCTTGAATCTTGTTGTTTGAGTGGAATGCATGATTGTGATTGCTTGCACATTGCTTTGTGATTTGTTGTGTGTGAGTACAATTCTTTCCTAGAAATCTTTGTCTATTCTAATTCCAACCCAACCCAAGTAGATGACTTCTCCAAGAGACCACAACTCCAACATCAAGGATGGTAACAACAATCTAGAGATGCACATGATAAAACAACTGCTAGCAACCCAAGCCCAGTTGAATCAAGTGATAACCCAGTTTTTAGCCAACAACATTGAGTTTGACACATCCATGCTAAAATTCTTGGAATCCCAATCTCAATTGTTGCAAAGGATGACCTTCAGATGATCAACGTGAGAAGCAACCCTTCCCAAAGAGATTGTGACAACAGTGATATCAAGGATGAAATTATAGAAGGAACTCAATCCTGCAAAATCTATGAAGACATAGGACACACATATAAAGAGCACATTGACCAATGCCCTAATTGCGAAGAGAAACATCCAGCTAGACAATGCCTCACATCTCAAGTTTCTTGTTTCCTATGTGAAGGAATTGACCATGTCCCTATTCAATGCCACATCTATCCTATAGTTTAACAGATGAAATATCAAGCTAAGGATGGAATACAACAAGTCTTTGGAAATATCCATGAAGGAATAACTTCCACCAAGAATGATGAAGACAAAGTCAAACCTCAATATGCACCTCCATACATTGTAACCCACTACGGTGGACAAAAGAGGAAACATGGACGTTATCTTAAGAACCATTCTAAGAACCGATGAAGTTTTCCCACATTTATGGTGAAATATGAAGAACATGAACTAAAAGACCTCCTAGCCCCCCCCCCCCCCCTACACCAACGCGTTTATGAGTATCTAAATGGCTATATAGGCGTTGCTAGGCACTATACCAACGAACAAAAATATGTTGCGTTTTTGGGCGTTGCTAGCATACAAGGCAACGCATATAGCTCTGTTGGTAACCAGTGTATTATGCATTGCAAAATAACAACGAAGTTCAAACAACAGTTGTATGCGTTGGTAGACAATATAAATGGCTAAACCTTTTATTTCATAATAAATATAATTTTTATTTAAATTTAAATATTATTTTATGGACTACATTGTTCTCATCCTATTTGTAAGGGAGAGTATTCTTTTGAAAAATATACTATATATGACAATAAGAATAAAATTAGAACAAAAAAGAATCGAGTGAAGAAAAAATCAATTTATATTATTGGAATCATTATCAAAGTACAAGAGACGTATACGAAGAGTACACATAGCTTACAATCTTTCAATATGACAATCTATGTATATATCCCTACAAATATTCTACTTTTTGATATGTCCAGAGCATATGTCAAATCGCAAGTAATTGTTGATCTTCCGGTCCTGCAAGAAACATAATTACTACTTTAGTATCAAAGTGGCAAAAGCTAGAAGTGTATGTTTAAATATACATTTACTTGCACAAAATAGAAAACTAGGAATAGAGACAAAATGATCAATACTCTGGTCCAATCATATTAACTTCAGGAATGAAGAAATTGATCAGAAATCCATATGAAAAACTATTTGTTTTCAACATCCATTTCTCCTTTCCACTAATACAGCGTCCATAAAATACATAGCTGAGTACAGCGCTTATGCATATACAGGTAGAATACCATCACCAAGTTGTACCATATGCTAATGTTTAATTGCAATCTTAGGAAGTGTTGATTATTAACCATTTGAATTCTCAAATAACTAGATAAAATGTTGATTAAAATATCAAGAAAAAATTGTTCTTCATAACCAGGATGAATTACCACAGCGCACCTGTTCTTTGATAAGCAACATAAACTAGCAAACACTTTCATTATCAACCTAGTATATCATAGTAAATAAGCTGGTTTTATAAAAAAATATTTGTACTTATAGTCAATATGAAACAATAATGAAATTGAATAAAATAGATGAAAATATTTTAAGGTGGCTTACTGCAACGAGAGTTTCTCTGAGATAAGTCGTGTGTTTTCTACCAAGTACCATGTACCTACCTTCACCGGTCCCTAAAGAAGTGCGTATTGCCCACTTGTGTGGGCATTTGCAGCAAAAAAAACCGATAAATCCTTGGTTTAGAAAAAATACCAGGGTCAATGAGACAATGACTACAGGCCGGCAAATATATGAAAATAAATACAAAAATAGAGAGGAAAGAAGAAGATGAGCAGAGATTGAAGATCACCAGACATAGGTGTTTGCTCGTTGACGCATTATCCAGGCTAAAGTTTTTGCAATTCGTTTGATCCACTGCAGTGCAGGAGACCACAAACTCATCAGTGCAGAAATACAGTGACAAGAGCACATGACGGAGAGGAGAAATGGTAAAGGCTCACTGAATCATGTGAAGGACAAGGACATGACCGCCCACCCAGCAGAAATACGGTGCCACGAACGGAGAAGCCACCCGCGGACACTGACCTGTCACATCAGAAAATCGAAATGAGAGAAACAAGAATGGGGATTAGGAATACAGTGATCGACCTACATGGAGACCGAGATCTCGTTGACAGAGGCTGACATGATCCTTTATACTCTGGCGGGCGGATGAACCCGGATGTTACCTACCTGGCTCAGGTGCAAGGCAATTCGAGGAAGGTGGCCGATTAGGCCAAGCGGCCACCGGAGCTTCTGGCTGGTCGCCAATCTAGGGTTAGGAGACGGCTCTGCTTGAGATAGCGGCTGAATGAAACTGCAGGTGTACTAGGCGGAGGAGATCGGGGAGAGTACGGACCTGCGGTTAGAAGTGCCGGAGACCTGTGGCGATACGAGATCGGAACAGTGGGGAGCAAGAATGGAGGCGATAGGGAGAATCAGGTGGGTCGATGGGGAAGTGCAGGGAGTGCAGGGAGGGGTCAACGGAAGTAGATAACAGGCTACTTCATGGGCCTACTTGTAGAGTAACTACGCACGAGTAAAACCCGCCACAAGATTGAAATTTATTGTGAAATTTGTTTCAAGCCGCAAAAATCAATATTTTTCAGCGCCAATTATTTTTGATTTTATTGGTCGACCTTATTATTTTTAGTCAATAAAGCTCGCCTCATATATACTGCTATTAATAGAGAACAGATGCAGTCTTCAACGCTTAAATGCGTATCTACTAAAAAGAACTCCTATAGATATTTAATTCGTTGCAGTTGATATGTTTCTTAAGGAGGGGTCCTCTTGTCGTGAGAGATACTGATACCAAAGATAAACAGGGATATTAGCCAGGTGATGTGTTACAAATGCAAAGAGCTATACCATTATGCATCAAATTGTCCAGAAAAGGAGAAGAACAAGACAAGCAAAATTGGAAAATACCTCGACCTTGTCACACGTTTAAAATGTGGTAACAAAGGACACTATGCAAACAACTGTCCAGAAAAGTTACATCAAGACACCAAGTAAGCCAAGATGCAATCTAGTTAAAAACCTTTTAAGGGTGGTAGTATCCTAGTTGTCTTGAAGCCAACTTATTGTCTCTTTCCTTCCTGAATCTCTGGACGAGATTCCTTTTAATGGTGATAGTCTGTCACATCCCAAAATTTTTCAAATTTTGAAATATGAAAAATAAACAAACAAAAGAAACAAATTTTGAAATTTAGTGTGAAAAGAAACTTTTTTGCTTCTAAATGGAAATATCAAAACCCTACTTGAATTTTTTTTGAATAAGAAAGCAACAAACATTCCTAAAATGACAAATAATGGTAAACAAAATATTATAAAACCATGGGAATTGATTTCATTCAATTTGGAGCCATGGATAAAAACATATGATTTTAATAAGATAAAAGAAAGTAATTTCCAAGGCTAATAAAGCTCCTAGACAAAATCAACACCAAATTGTGAACAAAGTAATCCTAAAAGGATAAGTAAATAATAAATAAAATTATACAAATTGGAATCACTAAGTTTGGAACTATAAATAAAAATATATGAATTTTATAAGATAAAGAAAGAAAGAAATAAATAATAAATATTTAAAAGACAATTTACACCTTGGCCAAATCCAGAAGCAAATGAAATAAAAGTAATTCAAATAAAATAAAAGAATAAAGGATATTTGAATAAAATTATATGGGTTTGAACCATATTCAATTTTATTTAAATAAAGACAAAATGCCTCACTTAATAAATATTAAATCATAAGAAAATATTTGGATTATTCCAAAGTGGACTAATTAAATCAACACATATGTTGAATAAAGCTACAGAAAAGATTTGGAAAGTTTTGATGTGGCACCCCGGATTTATGGTTCGAGAATACCCGTTATGCATACAATTCACGTTCCCATGATCAGTGAGCCGTGAGCATAACCGACTAGTATCATTACAATATCCATGAAGTAACGAGTACAAAACTTACAAAGTAGCCATTATGGAAATTACAGCACAAGTAGCGGAAGTCTTCAGGCGCAGAGCCCATGTCATGCCTTAACCTACAGGCAACTGACTGGGAAGACGGCCTAGCTCGCATAGACGTCAGCACCTTCGTCACTTCTTACCATCTGCAATCTGGCCAAGTAAATAGCCAGGGACAATGTCGGTGAGTACTTTGAATGTACTCGCAAACCACCAAGACAAGGTAACAAGATAATGCATATTTGGCTGTGGCGAGATAGCTCTACACTATAGTTGTTTTCTGAAAAATTCTAGCAATGGCATCTCTATATCTTTGTTGAAAAACGGTTTTTGGAAAATATGCCTCCTTTTAGAAAGTCAGGATATCCCCATATCCTTATTAAAAATTTTGAAAAAAGTTTTATAGTAAAACCCTTTAAAACATCTTCGACCATCTCTGGCCAAAACCAAATTCATTCTTATCTTTCTCCGTGACCAAGTCACTTCCTTTTTATTCATCTTAACATATCTGAATGGTACTCCTAGCACCTGCCATTCCAACCGTCCTTGGCCGTGGACACGGCTATTCGAATAGATTAGACTCTGCAGAGTTTGCGCACTTTACCCATAAGAATCAACACATCCGCCAAGATTACAACCACGGCCCACTACACATGGTAGACGGGGGTTCGGATAATCAAACCTAGCTTTTCATTTGTCCAGCCCTAGCAAAGGAGGCTTTTCCTTTTGGGTTTGTTCTCCCCGGTACGAGTATACGGCACAACGGCCTTAGTCCTCCCTGCAGCACTTCCGTATACCCAAACCCGTAGCTTGACAATATACAATTGTTGACTCCACTTCCTTCCCTATTCCTAAAACATACTGTCCGCGGGATACCCAATTGTTGCACCGACACTTCCGCCGTAGCGGGCGATGGGGGCCCCAGATCAGCATATCTGGAGTAGAGTCCACTCGGGCTTCTATGGATTGCTCCTGTGAAGCAAGTATAATCAGCCCCGGCTAAGGACAACAACTACAAGCTAAGCCCCAGCGACTGGGGTAATGTGGTTGCACGGATAAATTGTTCCGGACATTGGCCTAGAACATCCCTTCCCTTGCTCTTACTTGACTTTCTCTTCATCCTCGTCATAACTTCTTTTAGTAAAACCTCCACTTGGAAACGATACCTCTTTCCAAGGGTTTTATTTTGAAAACTTTGTGGTAGGGTAAAACCCAAAATAGTTTTATCATTGGAAAATCCATGGGTTCCAAGAGGGAAGGTGCTAATCATCTTAGCCTCGATCTAAAGGGGTAAAAATGGGTGTCAACGGGGTAGGTGTCCTAATGGACACTCATTCATAACTTGGAGGAGCCAAGTTGCTCACGCCTTTTTATTTGAAACAGTCCATGCATTTAATCATGAGATTCATAAACGAGATATAAAACAACTGAATAAAAGGGAGTAGGTTAACAAAGGAGTTCAGGAATGGTGGCTTGCCTGTGACCAGCGAGATGTCCCTTGACTTCTTTAGAATACCAGAATACCAATAATAACAATAATAAAAATAACCCGATACTTCCTTCTTCTCGGCGTCTCACAAACGCAACTATCGCCGTTATCGAGCATACATGCAAGCAAACAAGACCACAATCAATACAAGGCATAAAAGCATCAAACCATACAACAATCAAAGGATAAATATATGATATACATCAGTAGGATGTTGGTGGTTTGATTTGATTGGATTGGGAGAAGATTTGGAGGCCTAGGAAAAAGTGATCCTTTTGGATTTATAGTCTAGGAATTACCTAAGAGCGGGTTTTTGACCAAGGGTTGGATCTGTGTGATACCATTGTGTAGAAATGATACCATCAAATAGGTATTGATAAAATGAAACCACAGTTAACTCTAGTTTTAGGAAATAATTCACCAGAACTGTTCTGGAGTTCCAAAAAAATATTTCCTTGGGTGAATAGGTAGTATTTAGTGGACTGAAACAAAAGGAGTTGGAATCACCTCAAAACAATTACCGGAATGCCCTTGAGAAATTCCCAAAGGCAGTACTAGAAGGGATTTGTCTTTTGCATCATATTTAATTTACAAAAGATTTTTATGTGATTCCAAAGGAACTTGTTAGGTACTTAATATACCTTTCAGTAGAAATTGGAATCAACCTTTTTGGAGTTATAGAGCTTTTGTTATGAATTTATTGGTGAATAAACCATACATAGAACAGTTTAATTCACCAAAATTCAACTGAGGTTTATAAAATTATGGTCTGCTGGATTTTGAAATATGTGGTTATATGGGTGTGCAGGGAGTTGGAATTACGTCAAAACCTCATTTGGTTTGACCTAGAGAATTTTATAAAGGCAGAAAGGCTTTGTTTTTGTTATTTTTGCTACTAGCAAACTAGGAAGCAAATGGGTATGGGGCCAGTGTGATATTAAAGGTATGGATAATAACTTCCAGTACCAATTGGATTTACTCCATTTGGAGATATCAAACTCTCTGGAGAAATTCATTAGTGAACTGGACATACCCTACTAGATGATTTAACATATTTATCTTAAACATTAAAAGGGCTAACCAAAGCTTCTAATGTTAGGGAAAACATATAGGGACAAGGGAAAATAAGATCTGGACATTTGAATGGGTTTTACATTTTTATTTGGATTTAAACCAAACTGTTATATTCCAGATCTGGGAAATGATTAAAAGAAAAGGGGGAAGGCAGATGCAGGCCGAATCTGGCGGTAGTGGGATGGGGAAGGGGGGGGGGGTTGGCCCAGCTAGAGGGGCAGGCCCGCAGGAGGGCCGCGGCTCAGCTGGCCCGGCCGGGGGCGCAGGGGTATGGGCGCGGGGTGACCGTCGGATTAGAGGGGATCCGATGGTGCCCGATCATCGTTCTCATGGCGCAGGCTGGGCGGGGAGGAAACCCTAGGCGGGCGCGGGGAGGACCGGGGAAGCTCACCAGGGGCTCGAAGGCGACGGGGAGGTGGTGAGGAGGCGTGGCGCACCTTCCCGAGTCAAATGAGGGGCGGCAAGGCAAGGTTCGTCTGCGGGGGAAGACTCACGCGGTGGTGGTCGAAAGAAACTCGCTGGAGCTCATCGGTGCGGCTTTAGGAGTTGCTGCATGTCAACAACAGGAGTAGGGTTAGCACTAGTGGAGCAAGAGGAGTTCAGTGGCATGACATGCATTGGGAGAGGAGGGATGAGGGAAGAGATTAGCTCAAAGAGAGGGAGGAGGCCGAGAGGTTCTTGTTCTTCTTCTCATGGTCTAGGCAGAGCTGGGGAGGGAGCTCTGGGGTGTGTGTGAGGCCAGTTGGGGGCAAATGAGGGCAGAGGGGTGAGCTGGGGGTGGCCTTGGGCTTATAAACCGAAGGGACAAGGGTCCATGGTGGACATGGCCTAGGGAGGAGAAGGGAGGGGTGCTGCTTGTCCATTGGCTGGTTGGGGTGGTGCTGGGTGGTGGTGGAACCAGCATCTCAACCAGAGAGTGGAGGGAGGGGTGGTGTGGCTGCTGCCCTCTTTTATTTCAAAGGTATTTAGGACATGCCCCTCTCTCTCTCTCTTACAAACACAAGGGACAAAGAGTAGGGGAGCTACAGTAGCTAGGGCTACAGTACGTGGTCGACCAGAGGGGTGTGTGTGCTGCTAAGGAGGGTTGCTTGACAAGTTTGGAGATAGTGGGATTTGGCTTGAATCAAGTTTTGCTTGGCTTAGCAAAATTGATCAAATGAATGCTGGTGAAGGATTTTGAAAAATTTGCATTGGGCAAAGTGTGTAAGTGATACTGGTGGATAGAGGAGGTCAAATAATCTCTTCAAGATTTAAATGGGATTTTTCTAGAGATTATAACCCCATTTAAATGCACTTATTCAAAAAGTGCAGAAGTAGATTAGGGAAGATAAGATGATATTTTTACATTGGACAAGCTTGTTATTTGATGTGATATGTTCATAAATACCATATAAACATTAGAGAATTTTATCGGGATTTATTGAGGTGGAAATGTATTTTTGGGGAATTATTTATTATTTCTGCCATTTAAGAAAAAGGGCAAAAAGAAATAATAAGGAATCTCAAAAATATTTATTTTTTGAGTTTTAGAGATAAGGTAAGAGGTGTAGAACTCAAATATACATTGAGTTGGCAAAGTATTTTGGAGAAAAACAAACTTTCCTTTGAAGACAAGGTTTGGAGGATTTTGCTAGAAAAAGAAATTAATTAGTTTTAGGCTCCAAATAATTATAGGAATTATTTGGCAAATGATTATATTCAAGGTAGGTGATGTAAACTTGATGTAGTCATCAAGTTCAACCTTGAGTTTTTGAATAAATGTGGTGAAAAGGATGGAAACTAGATTTTGGAGGATCTAGGGTTTGGTTATTTTTATGAGAACTAAACAGGGTTGGGTTAGGGAGCTCAGAGCTCACCTTGGTACAAGGGATATATGGATAGATAGACCAAGTTTTATATATGATCATGGAAGCAAGAGTTGGGCTTGGTTACATTTGAGGTGGTCTAGGAGAGATGGCAAACTTTGTTGAAAATAAGGCTGCCATAGCAGATACATCAGGTAGCCTCCTAAACCATGTGGGTTTAAGAAGTACAAATCTTCAATGGGAACCAGGGAAGTGGGGATTGATAGGCCATGATTAGTATATCATAACCAAGCAAATAGTTGGTCAAGGGGAGGTGACGTATAGATGTGAGTTTCTGCCAAAGTAGGCAAGATGATAAGATTTGCAGGAAAGATTATTATCTTGACTACAAAACCATCATGGACGAGTGGAAATTAGAATGGCTTAGCCAAGGGAAAGAGTAGGATTTGGTAGTACTAAATATGTACTACAATAGGGTTCAAGTACATTATCAAGAATGCACATAGGTTGGAAAAGGTAGAGCTCCAAAGATTGAATCTAGGTATGAAATCCAGACAGCCATTTTGGCAGATCTAGGGTTTTAGACTAGATTACAAGTATGAAACAAATTGAGAGAGTGGCAATGGTTTATCCTTACCATCAAGTGGTTGATGTTGGGGGTATATATTGAATAGAGGGGATCCAAACTTGGATTGGTTCTTCACTAGGTTGGAAACCATCAAGAGGGATTATCCTTGGATTGATCTGATCAAGAGATGAGATGGTCACTTAAGAGGCTTAGGATAGATCCAGATTTGGATGCTTGGTTTGAGGTTGATGACCACAAGCCTATATTGGGTACTAAGGGATGAGCTACTAGATTAGCTCACTCTAGTTCCTAAACAAACAAGGTAGTCAGCAGATCAAGGCAATTCATGACCATCAGATCAAGGAAATTCATCTTATCACTTACCCAACTATCACTAGGGTTACCATCTAGCCTAGCTTGGGTAAGGATGGGTATTTTGAGTTGGGTGTTCTTTGAAGGGAGATAAGGATCATCTTGGTATTCCTACCTAGATTGGAATGAAAAGGTTTTAATAAAGGTTTTGGAAAACATAGGGATAAGAGTAGCTGGGAGTTCTGTCTTGAAAACATAAGGAGATAATATATAGGTCTCCATAGTTTTGTTAATAGAGGCTAGTAAAGTAAATTGTGGTGTCAAAATCATCTTGGCTCAGGTTTTTGAAATGCCAGAACATTTGAGAATATAAGGGTGAGACAAGACATCTCTTTTGTAAACTAGTTGCATGAGCACAAGCAAACAAGTAAGCAACATTGCAACACTTAATAGGAAACAATTATTGTTCCCCCTGATTTTTGCCTTTTTGGACATTAAATTAGGGTTGCTGAAATTGGGATGTTACATTTGAATTAAAATTAAAGTGGAAACAAATTGGTTTGAATAAACACATGAATTTTAAACAGAAAAAGGAAAAAGAATAAGAAAAAAAATAGAAAACGACCCAACCCAACTAACCTACTTAGTCTAGCCCAACACCCAGTCCCAGCAACAGCCCACCCGGGCCACTCTCCCCTCCCCGCAAGATTTCTCTCACCCACGCACACACACACCCCCCACTGACGCCCTGGACCCACCTCCACGTCATCATCGTCTTCCTCACCGCCCCCTTCCCTGACCATTTCTTGCCAAGATTACGTCGCGTGAATTCGCTTAATTGCCGCAATGATTCTTTCCCTCGACCCTTCCTTATTAACCGTCTCGCCCTCATCTCCGTTTCCCCTCAGTCACCACACCATGGGAGCCCCCAGGCTGCTCCAATTTCCGCTCACACCACCACTGACTCTGACATGCTCCGGTACCAATTATGGCAATCACATACCCCCTTGCCCATAGCTCACGCACGCTTGCTTGCCATCGTCATCCGCACCTGCCAGAAGTCCCCGTGTTCCCATGCGTGCCCCTGACGCTCGGCAACGACCTTCCCTGCGAGCAATCGATGACTGCCGCAAGTCCGGCGAGTTTCCCAATGAACCCAGTGCATGCCTCGTCCTCTAACTCTTGCTGTCTTGTTCGCCTTTGTCCTGTGACTCTTCTGGTACTCTTTTTCACTCACTCATGACCTGCAGGCTCACCTCCGACGACGACAGCACGCACCCGACGCCGACGCAAGCCCCGGCGAGGAATTCCCAACAACCCCGTGCGCCCCTTTGACATCGGGACCACCTTGAGCACCACGACGACCCCACGAACTCAGTAAGCCACTTCACCCCCTCCCTTGCCTCCTGGTTTCACCGGATCACCGCCACCAGACGTGCCGCCGCCACGCACCATCGCTAGCGCCGCCCACCTTTGGTCAAAGCATCTTGGACCGTTATATTTAGATCCTGCGGATAGGATAGATCGTTTAGCGAAGAGGTATCATTTGATCTGAGCCACGCAATTTCAGTTAGATACAACGGCTTGCATCATGTGATCCAGCCGAATCGGTATGGACCAATTAGAATAAGACACGTGGCCAGACCTTTCTGTTCAAAATTCGAGAAAATGAATTTAGATGTTTAAGCTTGCAAAACTCATAATTTTTGTTCTGTATGTACAAAAATTGCAAATTTGGTGTCTATCGATTCAGAAAAATAAACTATTTGCAACTATGGCCCTGGTTTGGTCTTTTGCTTCTGAAAATTTAGGTTTTTATGCAGAAACATTAATAGGAGTATTTTGAGTATAAAAATTGTTCTAAAAATTATTTTTGAGTGAAACCTTTTGAAAATGGTTTTGTTTTGAACCTTATGACCATAAACATTAACATTTGAATTTAAAAATATATTTTGTTAACACTAGAAATTATTACTTTGAATAAAGGCATTTCTAGTAAAACAAAAATGATATAACAGGCCTATTTTCACTAACTTGGTTTCAAGTGAAATTACCACTTTTCTAAATGACCACAAGGTGTTTTTAAATGTTTAGAGCCTTGTTAGAAACCACTTTATCAATAAAACAACTTTTTGTATGCTTGCATGCATTTCTTTGTTTTTAATGTTTTGTTTTGTTAATTGTTTGTGTGCTAGTTTTGAATGAGTGCTTTGCTTGATTCTATGTAGTGAACCTTGAGAAGTGTGACAATTGCAAGATCAAGGAGAGTACCTAGATTCTGTACTAAAAATCAAGTGACACTTTGGTCATCAAAAGTCCTATCTTGTCAATATTGCATTAGTGATATTTTTGTAGTATGCATGATACAACTATTTTATATATTGCTATCCTATAGTAGATCGTATAGAATATATCTTGGTAGGAATCTTCCTAAGTTAAGAGACATATTATGCTAGTATGCTTAGCCTATCTATTAGAACTCAAGGGTGGAATATTCATGCTATGATATTGTACAAAGTCTATGACTATGTTTTTGATTAATAAAACAACTATGTGAATGAATCACCTGGGTGGAATGGGAAGATTGGTTTGTGTTGAGTGGTTACACAAGGCCCATGTCTATGGTTTACCTTGTGCATCACACTTCTAGATGGCCACCCAGGAACAACGAGATTTGAGATGTTTTGTGTTGAGAATCTTCCAGTGCAGCCACATGGCATATGGGATCTGCCTTGACCAACTAGGTTCCACGAACTCAGAAAGACAGACAGAAAGTTGGTGGTGATGATAGGATGGAACGCGTCTATGCTGATCTAAGGGATTGTTTCTGAAAAGTCTCGTCTCGATGCATGTCGAGTCTTGTGGAAAAGTGCACCACCTCTCGATAGGGTAAAACCTAAGTACTTAGCTGTGTCCCCGGTAATGGACATTTTGAGCATCAAAGACATTGAAATGATTAAGGATCTCCTCATCCCAATTTCTCTAAGTTAAAAACTTGTTGGGTGAACAAGGGAAGCACCTGGTGTGTATCAAGTGTGCCTTGTGTGATGAAATGTTTTGAAAAGACTATTTTCAAAGGATAGGAAAAACTTATTTTATGCAAAGGCCAGCCAAAACTCCACTTAGCCAAATATTCATGTAGATGTTAGATTCTCCATATCAATATGATATCACTTGCCAATACAATTCAAATGTCTTGACCCTTGTGGCTGTAACTTATTATGTTGCAGGTTTGTTTGATGATAGTGAAGTTTGTTGAGTAGGGATTACAAGTCTACAACCAACATGATTGCCTGTGGCACATGAAGATGGAGGACTCCATGCTATATAGTTATATCTACTGCTTTATAATAAGATAGCCACATGCGCTATGTAAGTTGTGATGAACTATTTTATTCCTGGTTATAAGTTGTAATATGACCTTTGTTTCTTGATGTTACATCTTAAACTTTGGGTGCTAGCTATTCGATCCAGGGACTAGAACTATAAACACATGGATCTCTACCTTATCAGGTTGGGACCTCTACAAAAAGGCATTGGTTTCTGTACCCAAGGTTCTCTTTCACTACCATGTTTATTAGCAATAAAATCTTAGTGTTCCTTAGTGTACTTAGTGTTCTTATTGTGCTTCTCAGGTTCTTCTTCAATTTTTTCCTTATAAGGAGTATCATTTTTATCATTACCATTGTCTGTTTCAGCATCAGATATAGATATACTATTAGGATCTATAGCAGGTTCAGAAGGTTCCTCAACTATTTTATGTTTGTTTTTCTTTCTCTTAGAGGGACTACCACAATTTTCAGCTTGTTGAGAATCCTGCTCAATTCTTTTAGGATGTCCGTAAGGATATAAGGGATCCCGAGTGGTAGCGCCGCTCCTAGTTCTAATTTCATAAGCATGTTTATCTCCAGAAGCATTAACCAGCATATCTTTTTGTACTTTAGCAAGTTGATCAATTTAAGTTTGAACCATTTGGAAATGTTTAACAAGCATTTTAACATCATTAGAAGTTCTTTCCACAATATCTTTCAACTCATTAATAGCTCTAGAGTTTTCCAATAAATGATTCTGAACATTTTGTTAAAATTACTTTATTTAACAATAAAAGTATAAAGTTCCTCTAAGCATTGATCAGGAGGTTTACCATAAGGAATATCACCTTCATCAAAATGTCGCAGAGAGTGTACCTATCACATCCCAAAATTTTCCAAATTTCGAAATGTGAAAAATAAATAAACAAAATAAATAATTGTTGAAATTTAGGGTGAGAAGAAACTTTTGTTTCTAAATGGAAACTTAAAAACCCATCTTGAACAAACTTTGAATAAAGTTTAAACCCAGCTAAATTCAAATCAAGTGAAATGCATTCTTCATAAATACATCTTGAAATTTAAACACTTGGAAAATAAACCAAAACCCTAAAACTCTACTGGGAGATTTCCAAGATATCTCTAAGACTATGGATTTTATCCATATAAAATTTGTCAACAAATATTTATAAATGATCAAGAATGACAAATTGAAATATTATAAAACCATAGAAATTGGTTTCACTTAATTTGGAGCCATAGATAAAATCTTATGAATTTAATAAGATAAGGAAATGGAATTCCCAAAAGTAATAAAGTACCTATCTAAAAACCCATACCAAATGGTGAGAAAATAATCCTAAAAGGATTTAAAAAGATAAACAAATATTAAATAAAATTATAAAAGATGGAACTACCATTTTTGGATCTTTAAATAAAAAGATATGGATTTTATAAAACAAAGGAATAAATAAATAAATAAGGACTATTTTAAAAAGCCAAATTAAAACTTGACCAAGCAAATAAAATAAAATATTTTTGTTTAATAAAAAGAGTAAAGGATTATTTAAATAAAATCATGAGGATTTATTATTATCCAAATTCATTTATGTAAAGACATTTCCCATTTTAAAATGAACATTAAAAAAAACATAATAAAGTATTTTAAATAATAATTCAAAGTGAGTTATTTTTAAATAAAACCAACTGAAAAGATTTGGTAAAATTTAGATTTCAAATGGAATTTGAAAACATTAATAAATCTTATTTGAATTAAGACAAGGGCCTATATTAAATATTTAATATACCCTAACAATAATAAAAGAGATATTCTAAATTTGACTTTAGAATGTATTAATAAACAGTATTAGAATATACACAAAGTTTGGCAAAGGTTTGAATTCAAACAAGGTTTGAAAACATTTGGACAAAATCAAAACAGAAAAAGAAAATAGAAAAAGAAAAATGAATCAAAATAAAAAAATGGGAACCAGCCAAACCAGGCCCAGCAAGCTGTGGCATCCCGCAAAACCACTACTAGAAAATCGCGTTGAAATTGTGCATTGCATCGTCATCATCATATGTTGTTTGTCTAAAACTTTTTCGCAAAGCTTGTTTTGTTTTCTAAAACGCCCCGTCTTGTTTTCAAATTCAAACCCGGGTCTCCGGAATATTTTGTTTTGTCTAAACACAGATTTGCAAACGCCCCGTTTTAATTAAATAAAATGTTTAGTTATTTTTGTGGGGGCAGTCGAACGGGCCGTCCCGACCCGAACGACCACCCCCAGGAAAATAAATCGGCCCACCCCTTAATCCTTTTGCTACCAGACAATCAACCAACCAAGCCACCTCACCCCAGCCAACCCCTGGCTGCCACCTCACCCTCTCCTCTCCCCCTAGCCTATCAGACCATGCCACCTCAGCAGCCACTCCCTCTCTCTCAGCTCTCTCTCTCCCCACTCTCCCCAACCCTCTCACACACACGCGCACACACGCCAACCGCCCACACTGGATCCCCTGGCCACACCCGACCCCACAGGCCCCCACCTACCGCGCCCCTTCCTTCCTCCTTCCTTCCCTTCTGCACCTCCTCGTCCCCAGGCCACCGCAGCGCCCCGCCGCCTGCAGGCCCGCCTCCTCCGCCCTCCGACGTCCGGCCCCGCACACCGCCTCCACCCTCCACTCCGGCCACCCCGCCCCCGGCTCCCTCTCCGTCGCGCAGCCCCCTCCTCCCCGCCGGCGTCCGCCCCGTGTCCTCTCCCCGCGCATCCCGCTCCGCGTCGCCCCGCAGCCGGAGCCTCCTCCCCTAGGTCTCCCCGTCGGCGTGCCGCGCGGCCCCTCCTCCACGATGCGCCCCCGACCCCGCTCCCCTCCAGCCGCAGCCGCGCTTCCTCCGGCCGCCCTGCTCCGGCCTCCGCCCGGGCCGTACCCCTCTCCACCTCGCCGGGCCCCACGCCGCCGCCGGCCACCTCAAGCTCCCGCGTGCCCCTCCCCCAACCGCTCTGCCGGCGCCGCCCACCTCCGCCCCAGAAGGGCCCCGCCGCCGCTCCCTCCGGCCATCGTGGCGCCCCTCCGTGCGGGCCCGCGCGCCGCCGTCGTCCGGACCCGCGTCGCCCCGCCCCGGTCCTCTCCAACCGCCGCCACGGCCCCTCCCCAGCGCCCTCGCCAAGCCGCCGTGGTCGTCGTCCCCGAGCAGAGCCCGGCCGGCCACGCCTCCGCGACCCGGGGCGTCGTCTCCGTCCTCCGTTCGCAGGGCGCCGCCGTCCCGTCTAGCCGCGCGTCAACGCGCTCGGTTCTTCCTGCGCTGGCCTGCCGTCTGCAAGCGAGCCCGCGTCTTCCGGCCGTCCTTGCTGCACGTGTCGGCTAGAACGGCTTCAAGCCCGCGCCGTACCGCGAGTGCATGTTGGAAATCTGTATGTCTGCGAGTTTTGCGGGTGTCGTGTACTCGTGGCCGTTCCGAAGTTCGCGATGCAACTTTCGCCAAGATCGACCAACGCCATAAGTGGTACGAGGATCACCCCAAGGACTTCAAGTTGAACCCACAAGATCCACCTCTCGGACGCCTAAAACCGACATCAGAGAACCCGTATAACGTCAAGTTCTTCCCCCGGAACCGTCAGGATCTCCGTCACCGAACCCTCGGCACGCCAAGGTCTACCTCACAGACACCGAGAACTTCCCCCTGAACGCCAAGGTCGCCGACACGGATACGACAAGTGCTCCCTCGAGAACGCCGAGTACTTCATCCCGGACACCGAGACCCCGATGCGGCAAGCACTTCATCCCGAACGCCACGACCGTCGACATGACCCGAAGACCGCGAATGCGACCAGAACGACACCAAACCAAGTCCTTCCCGGAGTCCGAGGACGATCCTGCCGAGGCCGTCGAACCCTGAACCCTGAGACCGACCCCGGACCCTGCCGAACCCCGGAACCCCCGGATCCCCAAGATCTGCCGAACCCTAATGTGTGACTCTTATCCGAGAACCCTATTTTATAACAACTTGTTGCATATTGAATTATCATACTTGCATGCATATTTGTGTGGTTTGGGGGCCTTATGCCGATTCACCTAATAATTAAATATGGGGCCCATATGCGGGCAAATCTAGCCTTATATTGGCCTCATTTAAATTTGTGTAGCGAACCGGTAACTTATTTTGCCATGTTAAAACAACATTTAATTTGCGGGGTAGATAAATAACTTGAACCATTTAATTATATGTCGGGACCCCGGTTCCGCTTAATATGACCTAATTGCATCGCACCTTTGCCATGCCATACATCATACATGCATCATGCCGATCTTCTGCCGTTGTATTAAATAGTGCATCCGGTGTTTATTCTAGTGTTTTGCTTCTTTGCGGATAAGGCCGATGAGTTGATGCGAGTGTCGACCCGATCTTCGGTTGAACCTTCGGCAATGTTTTCAGGCGAGCATCTTCCCCTTTCTACCTATCTTACTTTTATAGTATTTACTCCCTCCTATTGATCTATTGCTATCTGTGTTGCGATGCTCTAGTTTTCGTACCCGAGATATCCCTTGCAGCCTTATATTGCCTTGAGCACATCCTATTACTTGTTGTTTGGTAGGTAGTTGGACTTGCGCGCCGTAGTCGCTTGCTCAAGTGCTGTTGCGTGTCGTCAAGTGCCACAGTTGTTGATGTATTGCCGCATGTTGATGTCGGAGATGATCATAATTTTACTTATCGTTCACTTTAATTCCTGTTTAACAACTAAAATTGAAGTAAGCAGAGGCATCGGTGGGTGATAGATAATATTTGGTTTCCGAACGCCCACTTGTGTCCCGTAGGACCCCGAGTACTTGATACCTGTTCCTTGATTTATCGCGCTATCCACATCCGGGAGGTATATGGGACCCCCCTTAGCCAGAGCTTGATTCAGTCTTATTTCTTGGGGCCACAACTAGTTTGAGGTTTTATTTACGATCCTGTACTTATGCCATGCTTTACTGCTTTATTTACGATTGTGTGAGGAGCACGCTGTACTGTTTTGGAAGCGGAGTGTTTTCGCGGTATCGACAGTCCCCGTTTGGGGATCTGCTGTCGCTTACAGCCATTGTCGCAAACCTTGAGTCCGTCTCGGAGCTTGCTTACTTCGTTGCGGGTGTACTCCAAGGGGTGGCCCCTTGAAATATTTCTGAATCCTGTGATTGCTTTGTCGTGAAGGCCTCGTTGGGTTTTGATTTGGTTTTTCCGAGGTTGATCGAGTGTGTGTTGCTATTGGTGCACCCCGGCCGGGTAAAACTTTCTGAAAGCCGTGTCCGCGGTTATGGACGACTTGGAGCACAGTATCTCGACCATAGACAAGCATAACTAAAGTTTATTGCTATAAATTTGACTTTATAATGACTAGTAATCAGCTTCACTATAATGGAATGGCTAAATAATACTGCCCACAATTGCTTGTTTGGAGTGTCGCTTGCGACCATTGTACCTGACTAGTAAGTATTGCAACTACAACGGAATGGCTAAGTAAAAGTACCAACAACTGCTGGGTTTTGGGTTATCTCATGCTACCTGTATCTGACTAGTAAGTGTTGCCACTATAACGGAATGATTAACTAAAAGTGCCCACTGCTTATTTTATCAGGATGATTATCTATACCTGACTAGTAATTGCTGCAACGATAACTGAATAAATAAAACTGCCAACCGTGTGAGTTCCTCGGTTGACTTCCTCGTTTGGTCTCGAGGGGGAAATACCAGGATGGGTTTGTTTGGCGTTAGGGTCAGGTTGGTTCCGGATAGGTCCTTCTTACCCCTCTCTGATTGACGCCAGTTGTATCGAGTCTCTATAGGTTGTTTAGTGCATGCTGCCGCTGCCGCTCAGTCCACCATACCTATGTAGGCGAGGACTGCCGAATTCTAGTCTCGCCATGTACTGGCCTCAGTACTGACTCTCCTCTTTTTCCTTTGCCCCTTGTCGGCACCCCTTTTGTTTTAGCAGGTTTGAGATCGACGCCGTTAGCAGGGTTACCCTTCCGGCTTGGCCTGGGCAGGGTTATGGACGCCATTGGTTATTCTTCAGGGCTCTTAGCCCCATTTGCATCTTGTCCGTAGAAGGACGCTCTATCATTTTCAAGGTGATTTGGATCTTTGTATATTATATCTGTATTCTTGACTCTTTGAGTCGCTGTTGTATATATCTGTTCTGTGGGTCCCATCGAGGACTGTTGTGTAATGTTATTACTTCGTTTTCCACCCGCACGAAAGTGCCTGGTGGGCACCTTTGAATCGTTTCTATGCGGGTTTGGCGGGTTTCGCTAAAACTTGCATAGGTCCGATTCTGAGGGTGTTACACAAGCCCAGTCCAGCCCAGCAGCCCACCTCTTCCCTCCTCGAAACGTTTTCTTTTCCACCCAGAACCACACCCGTAGAGTCGCTGAACACTGGACCCAACCTTTTCTTTCTCTCTCTCACTGACGAAGCAGCCCCACCTGCCAGAACCTTCTTCCTCACCCCGCGGAGACCACGCCCCCCTCGCCGGCCGTTTCTGCTTGTTTTAACTCGCATCAATATGCATTACTGCCGCGCTAAAACCTCGCCCTGACAACGCGTACTTAAACGCCTTTTCCTCTCCTCTCTCATTCCCCTCGCTCACCGCACCCTCTCCGCCACCAGGCCTCTCCGATCTTGCCCATAACCTCCCTCTGCTCCGACGAGTTCGCCGTCCAAATTCCGGCAGCATCGCTACCCCCACTGCCCTGGAGCACACGAGCATGCTCGCCATCACCAGGCGCACCTGACAGTAGCCGTAGCTCGTTCGCGCGCGCCCCAGAACGTCGCCTCCGACGACGCCAACGCACCACCGCCTTCGGCATCAACTCCGTCGAGCTCCCCCGGTAACCTCTGACCACCCCTCTCCCTCTCTTTAATTCTCGCTTACTACCCTCTATTGTGCACATATAACACGACCCCTACTTTGCCTTGGCACTCCTTGTAGCTTCACCGTTGACGCCGCCCGAGCGCACCCGTCGCCAGGAGCAACTCCGGCGAGAGATTGCCGACCCGTCCGTGCGCCCCTGTCCCCGCGACGACCACCTCGAGATTCAGAACGTCGCGGCGAACCCAATGAGCAACCTCCTCCTCTCCCTTGCATCCTAACTTTGCTGGAACATCTCAGCCCGAGCGCGCCGCCGCCAGCGCCGCCGATTGTTGGCCAAGTGCCTGTGCACCGTTCGATTTGGATCTGACGAGTAGGATAGATTGACTTAACCGAAGAGGTATCGCGTCTGTGAGCCGTGCGATGCACATTAGATCTGACGGCTAGAATCAAGCGATCCACGCGAAACGGTATCTCCCAATTAAAACATTCCACGTGGCACTGACTCTGTTATAAAAACTAGAAAATGTTCTATTAGATATTTAAACTTGCAAAATTCATAACTTTTGATCCGCACGTACAAATTTTGCAAAGTTTATATCAATGGATTCAGCAAAACAAACTCTATCCAACCATGTACTTTGTTTAGTAAATTGCTTATGTTAAATTGGTTGTTTTTGCATAAACTTGTGTAGGTATATTTTGAATATAAAAATTATTCTAGCAATGTTTTTATGGTAAAATCTTTGGAAAATGGATTGTTTTGAACCTACTAACCATAGAAACCAACTTATGGATTTAAAATTGTATTTTGTGAAGTTAAAGAATAAATCTTTGAATTAAAGCATTTCTAGTTAAATGAAAATATGGTTTGTGTGTTAAAAATGCTTTTTGAGTAAAACCTTTGGAAAATTATTTGATTTAAACTCTCTGACCCTAAACACCAAGTTTTAGGATTTAAAAATATATTTGATGAACCCTATAAATTATTACTTTGCTAAAAAGCATTTTCAACAACATAAAATATTGATTTGGTATAAAAATGGTTTATAGGTAAAACCTTTTGTAAATGGGTTCAATATTAAACACTTGACCATAAAACACTAACATTTGTGTTTAAAAATGTATTTGTCAAACAATAGAAGATATTACTTTGGTTTGAACCATTTCTAGCAAAACAAAAATGATTTAAAGTGGCCATTTTTCACTAACTTAATATCAAATGGTTTTAACACTTTTGTAAATGACCAATAGGTGTTTTCAAATGTTTATAACCTATTAGAAACCACTTTTTCAAATAAAACAATCTTTGGCATGTTTACATGCATTGCCTTGTTTTTATTGTTGTATGTGATGTTTGCTTGAATGGTAGATTGAATATTTCTTGCTTGATTGAAATTGTAGTGGAATTTGAAGAGTGTGGCTATTGCAAGATCAAGGAGTGAACTTATATATTCTACCAAAAAGGAAAGTGATGCTTCATACTTTTGTCCCAATATTTTCACTATGCATTAGTGATATTTCTAAGTAGGACTTGCATGGAATTTTTGCTAAGTATAAACTATGACATGGGAAATCCTAGTAGATGAAACCTTAGTAGAATTTTCCTAAGTTAAGATTCCTACTACTATCATGCTTAGCTAAGCTAGTAGAAAACTAGCGTGGTTTATATTCATGTTATGGAATATTTCTAAGTCAAGGACTTGTGTTTTGTTTAATAAAACAACTAAGTGAATGAATCACCTAGGTGGAATGGAAAGAATGTTTTGTGTTGAGTGGTTACGCAAGTCCAGTATGCTGGGGAAAACTTGGGCATCAGTAAGTCTAGTATACTAGGGAAAACTTGGTATCTCACTTGTGGAATGCCACCCAGGAACAAAGAGATTTGAGATGTCAAATGTTGAGAAGCTTCAAGTGCAGCCACTTGGCATTATCGGCTCTGCCTGGAGTTGCAATAACTTAGCCAAATGGACAGTTGGTGGTAGGGGATTGATAGGTTAGAGCGCGTCCATTCTGGTCTAAGGGAAGGATTCTAAAAGATCTTGTCTTGGTGAAACCAAGTCTTGTGGGGAAAGTGCACCACCTCTGTAGAGTGTAAAATCTAAGTACTTAGCCATGTCCCTGGCAAAGGAAAAATTTGAGCATCAAGACATGGAAGCTATCAAGAATCTCCTCGTCCCAATTTCTAAGTTAAAAACTTATGGTTGAACAAGGGTGAAGGTTCACCAATTTCTATTGGTGGTTCCTTGGGTGATTTTGTCAAACAAAAACTTAGTGTTTTCAAATGATAAGGAACATCTATTTTGAGCAAAGCAAGACTAAGCTCCACCTAGACAAATGCATATAGATGATAGACTCCACTATACTACCATTGTATCACTTGCCAATACAATTCAAATGTATTGACCCTTGTGGCTGTAAATTATTATGTTGCAGGTTTGTTTGATGTTAGTGAAGTGTGTTGATTAGGATTACAAGTCTACAACCAACATGATTTCCTGTGGCACTTTGAAGATGAAGGACTCCATGCTATAGTTATTTCTGCTGCATTGTAATGAGATAGCCAAATGAGCTATGTAAGATGTAATGAATTATTTTATTCCTGGTTATAAAGTTGTATTATGACCTTTGTTTCTTGATATTGCATCTTAACTGTGGATGCTAGCTATTGATCCAGGGACTAGCCTTGTAAACACATGGATCTCTACCTTATTAGTTGGGACCTGTACAATACCTCAATAGTGGATGAGTGGGAGATTGGCTTACATAATTCTTCTATAGGAGGTAAATTCTTCACATGTTCAGATCTAATACCCTTCTCCTTAAGACATTTCTTAGCTTCTTTGATCACTTCATCATTTAATTCAATCACTCCCCTCTTCTTGGGTGTTGGTGTTGGAGTTGGTTCAGGAACAATTGGCTCAGATGTAATTGGATCAATTGTAGTCCAATCATCATAATTCTTGCTTATTTTAGCCATTAATTCTTCAGCTTCTGCAGGAGTTCTTTTCCTGAAAACACAATCAGCAAAACTATCAAGATATGTCCTAGATTCATCAGTTAGTCCATTAATAATATATATCAAGAAACTCATTTTAGGTAATGGACATCAGGATGTGCATGAATCAAGGCACAAAACCTTCTCCATGACTCAGGAAATTTCCCCTCTTCTCCCTATTTAAAATCAAAAAGTTTCTGCAAAACAGCAGGTATAGCACTATGAGGGAAATATTTCTGAAAGAAAGTAGCAATCAAGCAATAAGGGCTATCAATGGATCCAGGAGGTAAACTATTAAACCAAGCTTTAGCTTCCCCTTTTAGTAAAAAAGGGAAAATCTTAGCAACATAGTAGGTACGCATCTTAACATCATCAGAAAATAAGGCACTCATAGTAGAAAGCTCAGTCATATGTGCCACATCATTTTCATTCCCAGCCCCACAAAAAGGTTCTTTCTCAACAATATTTATATAGGATAAATCAAGAGAGAAATCATAATCCTTATCTTTAATGTTTATGGGAGAAGTAGAAAACTTAGCATCAGGAGATAGTTTAGGTATAATATTACATTTCTCAAGGAGACTCCTAATAGCACTAGCACCACGTGTGTTTTGATATTCTTCAATAAATTCATCAGCCATTTCAATCTAACCATCATTAATTTCATAGCTTTCTCTAGACTCAGGTGAGCTAACATGTGTAATAGTGTCTTCACTAGGAGTTTCAGTGTTTCCCCATATAGTTCTATTAATAGTAGCATCTAGGAAAGGACCTAATGATCTCCTCTCATCAAGAACAGTAGAAGTAACATCATGAGTATCAAAAGCAATTTCAGATTTAGCATTAGTAGTAGTGTGTGTAGCATGTGTATGTGGTGGTGGTGTAACAAGCTTACTTATAACAGACGGTGAATCAAGAGCAGCATAGGTGTTTAGAACTGTACCTCTTCTTGTAGTGTAGAGGCCTAAACCCAATAAGGTACATGTCCCTGTGTTAACAGTGCTAGTCCCTGGATCGAATAGATACCACCCACAATTTAAGATGTAATATGAAGAAACAAAGGTCATATTACAACTCATAACCAGGAAATAAATAGTTCATTACAACTTACATAGCTCATATGGCTATCTTATTACAAAGCAACATATATAACTATAAAGCATGGAGTCCTTCATCTTCATATGCCATAGGCAATCATGTTGGTTGTAAACTTGTAATCCCTACTCAACAAACTGCACTAACATCAAACAAACCTACAACATAATAAGTTACAGCCACAAGGGTCAATACAGTTTAATTGTATTGGCAAGTGATATCATATTGATATGGAGAATCTAACATCTACATGAATATATGGCTAAGTGGAGTCTTGGCTTTCCTTTGAATAAAATAAGTTTTCCCTATCCTTTGTAAAATAGTTTTCTCTTTTTCAAAACACTTCATCAAACATGGCACACTAGATACACACCAGGTGCTACCCTTGTTCACCCAACAAGTTTTAACTTAGAGAAATTAGAAGGATGAGATTCTTGAACTGCTTCACTGTCTTGATGCTCAAAATTGTCCATAACCGGGGACACGGCTAAGTACTTAGTTTTAACCCTCTCGAGAGGTGGTGCACTTTTCCCACAAGACTCGACATGCATCGCGACGAGACTTTTCAGAAGCAATCCCTCAGACCACCATGGACACGTTCCATCCTATCATTGTTACCACCTTCTGTCCATCTGGCTGAGTTCTTGCAACTTAGTTGGTCAAGGAAGAGCCCATATGCCATGTGGCTGCACTGGAAGCTTTCGCGACAATAATGTCTCCACTCTCTTTGTTCCTGGGTGGCCATCCACAAGTGTGATACATAGGGTAAACCATAAAAATGGGCCCAGAGTAACCACTCAACACAAACCATACTTCCCATTCCACCCAAGTGTTTCATTAACAAGTTGTTTTCTTAGTTAAAAACACATAGGCATAACCTTTCCATAATATCACAACATGAATTTCCACCCATTAATTCTAATGGCTAGGCTAAGCATACTAGCATAACATGTCTCTTAACTTAGAAAAATTTCTACCAAGATATATTCTATAGGATCTACCATAGCATTATACAAAATAGTCCTATCATGCATACTACAAAAATATCACTAATGCAATATTGAAAAGATAGGACTTTTGATGACCAAAGTATCACTTTACTTTTTAGTAGAAAATCTAGGTACTCTCCTTGATCTTGAAATTGTCACACTCCTCAAAGTTCACTACATCACAATCAAGCAAAGCACACATTCAAAACTAGCACACCAAATAACAAAACAAAATAAGAAAACAAAGAAATGCATGCAAGCATGCAAAAGGTTGTTTTATTTGAAAAAGTTGTTTCTAACAAGGTTCTAAACATTTCAAAACACCTACTGGTCTTTTATAAAAGTGGAATTTCATTTGAAACCAAGTTAGTGAAAATAAGTCATTTAAATCATTTTTCTTTGGTTAGAAAAGCTTTTATTCAAAGGAATAATTCCTAGTGTCAAAAAAATATATTTTCAATTTCAAGTGTTAGTGTTTATGGTCAGACGGTTCAAAACAAAACCATTTGCAAAAGGATTTACTCAAAAATAATTTTTAGAACAATTTTTATACTCAAAATAGCCCTAAACAAGTCTCTGCATAAAACTCTTATTTCTTAGAAGAAAATGACCAATGTAAGTTCATAGGTGCAAAGTACAACATTTTTTCTGAATCTATAGACACCTAATTTGTAATTTTTGGATTTAGAGAACAAAAGTTATGAATTTTACAAGTTAATTCATCTACTAGATCAAAATCTGGATTTTAAATCTAATTCACAACCACACGGCGTGTTCTGATTGGTTGATACCGTTTCGGCTGGATCAAGTGATACGATCCGTTAGATCTAAGTGACATTGCATAGACCAGATCAGGCGATACCTCTTCGTTAAATGGATCTATCCTAACCCTTAGATATGCATCTAGCGGACCAGATTGCTCTAGCCAGAAACTGGCGGCACAAATGGCAATAGCGGCGGCGACGCCTCTGACGGTGATGTTACAGCGAGGCCAGAGGGAAAGGGAGGGGGTGCTGGGGCTTACCAAGGTCGCGGCGATGAGGTGGTTCTCAAGGTGGTCGTGGGCGAGGCCGGGGCGCGCGGGTGCAGCGGCGATTCCTTGGAGATGTGCTCACCGTCGGGTGCATGCAGTCAAAGACTAAGGTAGCTCCTGGGGCATAAGCAAGTAGGGCAAGGCATCAGGGAGGTGAACAAGGATCTGGCTAAGAACTTGGTGGCCAAGGTAGGGCGGAGGGAGGCTGGGTGTTACCGGAAATTGGTCGGCAACAGAGACGACAACGGAGCTCTGGTGGTTATCGTGTCGACGGACCTGGGGCAGGATAAAGTGAGTGGAGGGGATTAATCAATGTGCCAGAGGATGGAGAGCAAGATCGTGTGAACCAGAGGGCAGGGGGTGTGCTTACCGGATTTTTCACCGGAGTTCGTCGAGGTCTGTGGCGGTGTGAGCCGAAATGTGGGAAGCCTGGGGCTCTCTGATGAGGAGAAGTGATGGAAACAGAGAGGAGGGACAGGAGATTAAGAAGGTGTGGTCAGGGCAGAGAATCGGTCCTTTAATCACGCGAATTTACTCAATTTTAAACTCGAGAAGAAACGACCGAGGGATGAGCGGGTTCAGCGTGCTGAGCATGACGACGACGACGTGGCGGTGGGGTCGCTTTGTCAGTGAGGGGGGTTCCGTGTGTGCGGGTGAGAAAAGAGAGCAGAGGGGGAGAGAGGGGTGTGACCCGAGTGGGATTTTAGTGGGCTGGGGTTTGCTGGGCTGGTCTGGGCTGATTGGGTTTCCCTTTTTTCTAATCTTTTTCCTTTTTCCATTTCAAATTTCTGTTTTTATTCAAACCAAAAGATTTAAACTTCATTTTGATTCCAAACTTCAGCAAACTTTTTAGTAGCTTTTTATACCAAATATTAGTGTATTACTTAGTACAGTTCAAATATTTTTATCAATTAATATTCAATTAAAACTAATGATGCATATTGGTATTTATTTATATAAAATTTGCATATGGTTCATAAGCCCATATAATTTTATTTAAATAATATTTTATCCTTTTATATTATTTAATAAACTTTTATTCCATTTACCTATGGATTTAGACATGGTTTAAATTGACTTTGCAATATATGTTATTTTTTCTTCTTCTTTGTCTTATAAAATTCATATATTTTTATTTATAGCTCCAAAAATAGTGATTCCAATTTGTATAATTATATTTAATAATTGTTTATCTTTATAAATCCTTTTAGGATTACTTTGTTCACAATTAAGTGTTGATTTTAGCTATGAGATTTATTAGCCCTGGGATATTTTCTTTTATCTAATAAAAATCATAAGTTTTTATCCATGGCTCCAAATGGAGTGAAATTAATTCCCATGGTTTTATAATATTTTTGTTTACCAATATTGTTTATTTAGGAATGTTTTTTGCTAATTTTTTATATGGAACAAAGACATAGTCTTGGAGTGATCTTGAAGATGATTTCTTTCATTATGGTTTAGGTTTTGGGTTTAACTTTTCCAAGTGCCATAGGCTCGAGAGCTTCCTGTTTGTAGCAGTAGCTCGATTCGGTTTGATATCCTGGGTGGCGGCTTTCGGGGGTTCCTACAAAAGGTAAGGTACGAGGTGGTGGATTAGATCCAGGGGAGAAAGGAAGCTAGTAGGGATGGAGTTGGGGAGGTCGGGGATGACCGCCTTCTTGCAGGCAAGCAGGGATCCGAGGAGAGTTTTCCTTCTCCTCCCGAGCAGTAGAGCAAGTGAGAGTTCTCAGGGTCCTGGGGGAAGGAAGAGGGAGTAGAGTGGGGTGGAATGGTAGGGTGGAGAGGGGAGGATCTGGCCTAAGGCCTTTTATCTAGAGGAAGGGAGTTCCATGGTGTACCTTGTCCATCCTTGGATATGGAAAGGGTGCTGGGCTATGATAGGGCAGGAGGGGTGGTGGAGAGGGGAGTGTGGGACATGTTACACGACCAGAGAGTGGAGGAGAGGGGTGGTGACTGCTGTTGTCTCTAACTCAAAATATAGTTGTGCCCCTCAATCCTTTTTAAGAAATTAGGGTTAAGGGGGAGGGTGATACTGTACATTGCTACAGTGCAGCTTGACCAGGGAGGGGTTGGTTTTCTGTTTTGGAGTCCTTGGCAAGATTTGATGGGGTTTGGAGTTGGTTTGATTCAAGGTTGGATTGGTTTTGCAATCTTGATCAAATTGGTGCTTGAGAAGGAAGTTGAAAAAATTGCATATGGAAAGGTGGGGAAATGGTTTTGGTACATGGATATGGTCATTGTACACCTCCAAGATTTATTAGGAATTTATTGGATGCTTTTTGGTTCTCTTTATATCAATTATTCAAAAAGTGCATAAATGGATTCTAGAAGCTAAATTGATATTTTTTACATTGGACAAGGTTGGTTTTTGATGTGATATGGTCCTGGATACCATAGCACACATTGGATAATTTTAGTGGAATTTATTTGGATAGAAAAGTATTTTTAAGAAATTATTTCTTGTTTCTGCCATTTAAGAAAAAGGGAAAAAAAGAAATAATAAAGAATCTCAAAAATATTTATTTTTGAGATGGGAAGGAAGGTTATGATATATAGAACTAAAATGTTCATTTAGTTTGCAAGGTTATTTGGAGAAAAACATATTTGCCTTTATAGTCAAAGATTTTAGGGTTTTGCCAAAGGTGGGATTTAAATAGTTTGAGGATCCAAATAATTATGGGAATTATTTGGGGTATTATCATAACCAAGGTAGATGATGTAAACTTGATGTATCCATCATGGCCAAACTTGGGTTTGAAGAATTGTAGGGAAAAAGGATGGAAACTGGATTAGGGAGAATCTAGGGTTTGGATAATTTTATACCACCAAAGCAGGGTTGAATTTGGGATCTCAGAGCTCACCTAGGTGCAAGGGATAGATGGATAGCTAGAACAAGTCCTATAGATTATAATAAAATCAATATTTGGGATTGGTCGTGTTTGAGGTGGTCTAGAAGAGATGGCAACTTTGTTCAAAATAAGGCTGCCATAACAGGGTTGTCATGATGCCTTATAAACCAGGTGGGTTTAAGGTGCACAAGGTTCCAATGGAAACAAGTGAAATAGGGTTTGGTATAACATGGTTATTATATCATAACCATGCAAAGAGTTGGTCAAGGGGAGGTAGCACATAGATGTGAGCTTCTGCCAAAGTAGGCATGTTGACTAGATTTGCAGAAAAGATTACCAAGATGTCAATAAAACCATTATGGATGAGTGGGATTAAGAATGGTTTAGCCAAGGGAATGAGTGGTATTTGGTAGTACTAATTATGTACTAGAGAATGGTTCAAGTACATTCTCAATAATGCACACAGGTTGGAATAGGTATAGCTCCAAAGATTGAATCTAGATAAGAATTCCAGACTGCCGTTTTGGCAGATTTAGGGTTTTAGACTAGAGTACAAGTGTAGATGAGTTTGAGAGGATTCTAGGTTCCAATATCATGATCAAAGGGATGATGTTGATGTGCTAAGGAAGTAGATAGGATCCATGCTTAGATTGGGTCTTCACTGAGTTGGAAACTATCAGAAAGGGATTATCCCTGGATTAATATGATTAGGAGATGAGATGGTCACTTTAGTGGCTTAGGATTGATCCAGATTTTGGATGCTTGGTTTGAGATTTACGATCACAAACATAGATTGGGTCCTAAGGGATGAGCTACTAGATTAGCTCACTCTAGTTCCCAAGCAAACAAGGCAATTAGCAGATCAAGGCAATTCATCTATTCAAACTTATCAACTCCTACTAAGGTTACCATCAAGTCTAGCTTGGGGTAATCATGGATGTTTTGAATTGATTGTGATTTGAAGTAATATAAGGACCTCTTGGTATTTCTACCAAGATTGGAGTGAAAAGGTTTTAGGAAAGGTTTTGGAAATTCTAGAGATAAGAGTAGTTGAAATTTCTTTCTTGAAAACATAAGGAGATTATATATAGGTCTCCATAGTTTTGTTAATAGGGCTAATGAAATAATTTGCTATATCAAAATCATCTTGGCTCAAGTTTGAAAGGCTAGAAAATTTGAGAATATAAAAGATGAGCCAAGACATCTCTTTTGTAAAATAGATTTTGTCAACTGGTGTTGAGATAAGAGGTATATCACCTAATACACCATCAGTTGCATGAACACAAGCAGGCAAGTAAGCAAACATTGCAACACTTAATAAGAAAAAGTTTTTGTTCCCCCTAATTTTTTCCTTTTGGACACAAATCAGGGTTGCTGAAATTGGGATGTTACAACACTCCTACAAAGGCAAAGGCCAAAATATCCGCTACCCCCTTAAAGATCCCAAAGCAAGCCCAAGGAGGATTCGAAGTTAAGCAAAGCATTTGTTACACTTGCGGAGATCTGGGCCACTTCGCCCACAACTGTCTAGGCAAATCCTGGATGGCCTCGAAGGGCGAAGCTCCGACACCTAAAAAGGGCAATAAACAATGAGCCCCTCAAGCTAGAAGAATCAGGAACCACGATCCCCATAACGGCAACAAGGCTCTGGACGTTCCCCCGAAGTAGTTTCGCACCCGGGAACTCACCTATCTCAACATAGGTAGAGTTATGTATCGACCCTGCACCTGTCTTTTAAAACTCTAAGTGCTTAGACACCTGGCAGTTCAGACCTATTTTGTATTGTTCAAGTACCCTCGCTATTGGACGGCGTAAACATGTTAAACTATGCGCGAACCCGGTTGATGATATGCTAGTCTGAGTTGACATCTGCATGTTTTACCCATGACGTTGCATCAGACACAGCTCAGAATGACCTCATCCTATAAGACCGTCTCTCTAGCCCGTCAACCGCAAATGGCATCCTCCAACCTATCGGACCCCTAAGTAGCCCAAAACTAACTACTAGGAAGCTAGTTAAACGCCCTTCCCGCTATGATTACTATACCAAGAAGACATGTCGGCGTCCCTCATGAAGCGGATTATACAAGGTCGACATAAGATAACCACCTCCGGACGAAAGGTGCAGCGCCCTCCCTTAGCATCCTCATATGACTCCAATACAGAAAGTCTGCGACTCCACCAAGCACCCCTAATGTCGCTCTAAGGGGGAAGACTGCGTCTTTCCCGGACCAAACCCCATAAAACCATCGAGTCGAATCCTAGTCATCTCTAGGTGACAACCACCCTCTAAATCAAAATCGTGGGTCCTGCCCGAAGGACAACAATCGACATTTCCTATAAATCAGAAGGTACTTCGGGAAAGTTCTCCATCGCAGAGTCGACTGTCCAGCCAACACTCCCGGTGTTTCAGAACCCAAAAGGCAGAGAAGTTGACTTCCACAATAAAGGTTTGAAGAAGGCTCAACTCGCCGTCTCGCCTCAAGAAGGAAGGACCCTGTCGACGCTAAACCTACCTAGAATCATCCTAAGGGGAAAAGACTACGTCTTTTCCATTTGTTTAATTCTAGATAGCTCAATCAGAAACCACTCAGCTCTAACCCGTAGCTGACCACGCCTGTTTGTTGTAAAACCTATTAGCATCTTACAATTGCACCGCTGAAATTGTGAAGCGGATGTTCTCACCCAACCATAATCCTACCTAATCTCGTGACGAGATTATTTTATATGGGAAAGGTCTGTAACATCCCAATTTTAGTAACCTTGATCTTTTGTCAAAAAGGCAAAAAATATCTTATCTACTTTGATAAGGAAATTCAGCTAGAAAGTGTAGCCAATCTCCACAATTGAA
This sequence comes from Avena sativa, assembly GCA_916181665.1. Classification (NCBI taxonomy): domain Eukaryota; kingdom Viridiplantae; phylum Streptophyta; class Magnoliopsida; order Poales; family Poaceae; genus Avena; species Avena sativa. Next base: position 203,254,960 of record OV702281.1, on the reverse strand, counting down.
ACAAGTTCTGAGTTTTGGACGATTTTCCCTTCGTCCATTTGACCCATTCTTGCGTTCAAGTTCATAGTTGGCTTTGGCAGGGTCCTTCCAAATGTTCCTAGCATAAAAGGCCATGTACTCACCGTGTGCCCTCTTGACATCCTTGAGACAGTCCATAACTTCAAAGTCATCGTCATCTTGTTCAACAATATTTGCCTTGAAGGCCGCATCTACCCCTTTTTTGCATTCCGATGGCTTGAGCTCAAGTGTCTTCAGCATTCTTAGCGGTGACTTTGAAAGCAGCCATTTCTTGCATGACCTCATTGGAAGTTATTTGATGGTAATTGTGCCTAACTTGGAGACTCTTCAAGTCAGTAGGTTCAAATGGAATACATATGCTTACATACTTCCTCTTGATCCGTACGTCATCAACATGGGTTGCCCCATGATTTCTGAATGTTGTGGCAATTGACTTGAGCCTTCTATACATATCCTCGTGATCCTCGCCATCCATCATATAAAATCCTTCAGCTTTGTTACTCAGTGAATCATACCTATTGTAACATCCCAATTTCAGCAACCCTGATCTTTTGTCAAAAAGGCAAAAATTAGGGGGAGCAAAAACTTTTTCTTACTAAGTGTTGCAATGTTTGCTTACTTGTTTGCTTGTGTTCATGCAACTGATTATGTATTAGGTGATATACTTCTTATCTCAACCCTATTTGAAAATAGCTACTGTAAAAAATATATGTCTTGGATCATCTTTAATATTCTCAAATGATCTCGCATTCCAAACCTGAGCCAAGGTGATTTTGATAAAACAAACTATTTCCCTAGTTTCTATGGACAAAAACTATGGAGAACTATGTATAATCTCCTCATGTTTTCAAGACAGAACTTCAACTACTCTTCTCTCTAGGTTTTTCCAAAACCTTGGTAGAAATACCAAGAGGTACTTACATTATGTTAAAGCCCAAACCCTTTAAAATACCCATGCTTGCCCACTGGATGGTAACTTTAGTAGTATCTGAATTGCTTAGTAAGATGAATTGCTTTGATATGCTGATTGCCTTGTTTGCTTAGGAACTAGAGTGAGCTAATCTAGTAGCTCATCCTTAGGGATCAAACCAATAGTTAAGATCAACAATATGAAAAAAAGTATCCCAAACTAAATCTATCCAGAGTTCCACAAGTGAATCCATAATCTACTCAACCAGATCAATCCTGAGGTAATCCTTTGTATTAGCACCTAACTCATCAAAGACCAACTACAAGCATGGATCCCCCATACCTAATCTATACTTAGATATCATCCCCTTGATGGTAAGTATAAACCCTTACCGCCTATCCAAATGTCTCCCTCTCCCATACTAGTCCAAATCTACAAGTCTGACAAATTTGGCCAAGTCTGGAATCTTTAACTAGATTCAATCTTTGGAACTCCACCTACTCCAACCTATGAGCATTCTTGAAAATTTAATTGAACCATCTTGTAGTACATCATTAGTACTACCAAATACCACTCTTTACCTTGGTTAAACCATTCTGGTTCCCACTCATCCCTGATGGTTTTGTGGTCAAGATAATAATCTTTCTGCAAATCTTATCATCTTGTCTACTTTGACAGAAGCTCACATCCATATGCTACCACCCCTTGACCAACTCTTTGCATGGTTATGATATACTAACCATGGTATATAAAACCCTACTTCACTTGTTTCCATTGGAACCTTGTGCATCTTAAACCCACCTGGTTTATAAGGCATCATGACAATCCTGCTATGGCAGCCTTATTTTCAACAAAGTTTGCCACCTCTTATAGACCACCTCAAATACATACAAACCCAAATCTTTCTTCCATGATCATCTATATAACTTGGTCTAGCTATCCATCTATCCCTCGTACCAAGGTGAGCTCTGAGCTCCCTAATCCAACCATGTTTAGGTGGCATAAAAATATCAAAACCCTAGATTCCCCAAAAATTTAGTCTCCTCCAATTTCACCATATTTCTTCAAAACTCAAGTAGACAATGATGTATAGATCAATTTTACATCATCTAACTTGGTTATGATAATCCCCCAAATAATTCCCATAATTATTTGGATCCTCAAACTATTTAAATTCCACTTTTGGCAATACCCTAAAATTTTTGTCTATAAAGGCAAGTTTTTTTCTCCAAATAACTTTCCCAATTCAATGCACAATTGAGTACTATATATCATACCCTATCTTCCAAACTCAAAAATAAATATTTTGTGTCTTTATTATTTCTTTTTGCACTTTTTCTTAAATGGAAGAAACAAGAAATGATTACTTAAAATTACTTTTCTATCGAAATCAAATTCCACTAAAATTCTCCAAGTACCATATCACATCAAAAACCAACCTTTTCCAATGTAAGAATATCAATATAGCCTCTAGAAACCATTTCTGCACTTTTTGAATAATTGATATAAAGTGGACCAAAAAGCATCCAATAAATCCCTAATAAATCTTGGAGGTGTACAATGACCATACCTATCTACCAGTATCATTTCCTCATCTTGCCAAGATCATAACTTAGGACTTCCTTCATGAGCAACCATTATGGTAGATTTGACCATATTACAAAAACCACTAGTAAACCCCCATAAAACCACATCCAATCTTGCCAAGAAATGTTCCACATCACCCCAACACTTCCTATGGTCATGGTGAGCACTGTAGCACCACAGCACTATCCCCTTTAGCCTTGCCCTTAGTGCTTGGGGAATAGTGAGAGAGAGATGCCTCTTAATGAAAATATCTTGCTTATTTAAGAGGCAGCAGCCACACCACCACTTCCACCACTCACTGCTTGACCCCAGTACCCCACCCCACCTCTCCACCGCCCTCCATGCCCAATGAATGGCCAGATTCCTCTCCCCAAACCTCTCCTACACTATGTCCACCATGGAACTTATTACCTTGGCTCTTAAAGGATAGAGGCCACCAGTAGCATGCCTATGCCTCCCATTTACTCCCTCCACTCCCCCACAACCTCCCCCATGCCTCTCCCCTCCTCCCCGTCTCAACACTTCCTGAGAGAAGAAGGCAATGCCTCTCAGACATAGCTCAAAACCTGTAACATCCCTAAAATCATGTTTCAAACTCATGCATATCATCCATGCATCCATGATCATATAGAGTTCATTTCAAACAAATCAATTCAAAAATAGGAGCATATGAGCTCATTATTTTATGTGATTAGCATTTAAAACAAATACAAATCTCCAATGTGAGATAGATGTTCAGTGAACCAAACCTTGAGTCTTATTGCTTTCAGAGTGTATTGCTAGATTGCTAAAATTTAAACCAAAGTTTCAAAACAAATATGATTTGAAAACCAATTTCAAAACCTATTTAAAAACTAGTGCTATGCCACTGCTTATTTTGTTTTATTCCAAGTGACCATGCCAATTCAAGGTGACCACTTGGTTTTGTGTCCAGATTTGTGAGTACTGCACTTTACAAAAATCCTGAAAAGATTTGAATTCAAACAGCTTTTGAAATCATTTGAATTTTATTCCTGAAATTGAAAACAGAAAAAGAAAAGGAGAAAAGAAATAGAAAAGGGCCGGCGCCACCTATCTAGCCCAACGACAGAACCAGCCCACTAAGCCCACCCGGGTTCCCTCTCTCTCTCACTCGCAGACAAACCTGCCAAGTCGCTGACCGCCTAACCCCACCTCCTCTCTGTTTCACTCGCTGACAAGTGGACCCTACGACCATGTCGTCGTCATCGTCAATCACGTGCGGCCGAGGCGCTCGCTCCGCCGTTACCTCGCCGCAGTCACTGCGGGCTTAATTGACATTGATTCTGCGCGTAATCGCCGCCCCCTTCTGCCTACTTAACTCCCTCTGCACAGCGGGCATTTCCCCTCACCTAGTGCCACCACTCCACCACCAGGCTGCCCGCAATCTCCCTTGCACCGCCGCAGGCAGAACCCTCTCCGGCGACAAATCCAGGTGAGCTCCGTGCGCCCCTTCCCCTCTAGTTCATGCAGACAGCCTCGCAACTTCCTTGTGCACATTCTGACACCATTGGTTCATCCTATACTGCCCCAGGTCGTCGACTCCGTCAAGCACAGCAAGGTCCCGACGACGTCTTCAACTCCGGCGACTAAATTCGGTGAGCCCCGTGTTCCCCTTCACTGCTGATTCACACGAGCGTGTTCGCCGTAGCCTTGCGCATCCCCTGATGCCTTTGATTCGTGCTAGGGTGACCAGGAGCGTCGCCAACGTAGCCGTCCACCCAAGCCCGACGCTGCCAGCAACTCCGACGAGCCCGTGAAGCCGTGTCCGTGCGCCCCTTGTCAAGCCGTCGCCACGTTGAGCTTCAGTACACCGTCGCGAATCTGGTAAGCACCTCCGACGACCCCAGAGCCCCCTGTAGCCACCACGCCGCTGTAGACAGAGCCGTCGCCGCCTGTTGCCGCCGCCAGTGCCGCCACTTGATGGTCGAGTGCTGAGCACCGTTAGATCTAGATCTAGTGGACACGATAGAACCTAGACGAAGCGGTATGATTCAATCAGAGCCGCGCGATTAAGTTAGATCCAGCGGCTCAGAAGCGTGATCCGACGCGAAGCGGTACCAGCCAATGGGATAGCGCCGCGTGGCACAGAGTTCGTTTTAAAAATTTGAATTAGATCTATTAGTTGTTTGATTTTGTTTTAGCCATAACTTTTGATTCCCACATTCAAATTTGACAAATTTTATATCAATGGAATCAGGAGAGCAAGCCCTTTCCAATTATGCAATGTGTTTAATGTTTTGTTTCTGTTAAAATGGTTTTATTTACAGAAACATTTGTAGGGCTATTTTGTGTATATAAATTATTGAGAAATGTTTTAATGTTTAAACAAATGTTGTTTGGCAAGTTTTGAACTTGTATATGAACCAGTACTGTGCACTTGTCTTGTTGAGTTTAGAAATTCATCACATATCATATTGCATGCATCCACATATTTTTGCTTGTATTTATTTTGTATGTGATTGTTGCTATGATTTCATGTGTAGATTTTGGTGCCAATAGTTATTGTGATTGTGAGGAGTGTAGCTACTCTCCAAACAACCAAGGCAAGTGGTGCTTCATGATATTTTTATCCCTATGTTTTCTACTATGCATTAGAAATATTTTGCTAGTCTTGCATGGTTATATTTTGCTTCTATGCTATTCTTGGGAAATCCTAGTAGTTGTAGAATTGCTAGTAAATTTCTAAGTTAAGATGCTTATCTATGCCATGCTTAGCCTAGATAGTAGCAACCAAGGGTGGTGAAACTATGCATGCTATGATAAAATATTTCTAAGTCTTTGGACTTGTGTTTTGCTTAATAAAACAACTAAGTAAATGAAACACCTGGGTGGAATGGAAGGAATGGTTTATGTTGAGTTGTTACACAAGGCCCATTTCTATGGTTTACCTTGTGTATCACACTTGCGGAAAGCCACCCAGGAACAAAGGGATTTGAGAGGCCAAATGTTAAGAAGCTTCTAGTGCAGCCACTTGGCAATATGGGCTCTGCCTGGATCACATAGGTTGCTAGAACTTAGCCATTTGGACAGTTGGTGGTAGTGGGATGATAGGTTGGAACGCGTCCATTTGGTCTAAGGGAAGGCTTCTGAAAGGTCCTGTCTTGGTGAAAATCAAGTCTGGTGGGGAAAGTGCACAACCTCTACAGATGGAAGAATCTAAGTACTTAGCCATGTCCCTGGTATTGGACAACTTGAGCATCAAGACATGGAAGCTATCAAGAATCTCCTCATCCCAATTTCTAAGTAAAACTTGTGGGTGAACAAGGGTGAAGGACCCCAATGTCTATTGGTGGTTCCTTGGGAAAAGTTTTGACAAAGAAAAACTTAGTGATTTTAACTAATAGGCAAAACCTATTTTTTAGCAAAGCAAGCCTAAGCTACACTTAGCCAAATTGCATATAGTATCTAGTCCACCAAAATTTTACTAAGGTATCACTTGCCAATACTATTCCAATGTATTGACCCACTGTGGCTGTAACTTGTGATGTTGCAGGTTACTCTGATGAGGATTAGGAGTCATGAGTCTACACTCAACATGTTTGCCTGTGGCACATGAAGATGAAGACTTTTATCTATTTACTTATTTAAACTCTTGTACTAGGACTGTGGCCATGGAGTTGTAAAGACTATGTTTGTCTCTGGAATGACTATAATAATGACCTTTGTTTCTATGCACTTCATCTTAAACTGTGGATGCTAGCATTGATCCAGGGACTAGCATTGCAATCACAGGGATCCCTTTCCTTTATAAAGGAGGGATCTTACAGATGGTATCAGAGCACTGTGTTGCCTGTAGGATTATGACCCCAGGATTGGAAACCACTAAGGATTTTTTTTCAAACAACTTCCACACTTGTCTATTCTTCTCGTAAACTTTTCTAATATTCTTTCTCATCTCTATTTGTAGATGAACTCCATCAACGAAGCCGTAAGGAAAGGACCACTCATGACAATGACTTTGGAGTGTGAGACAGTATTTCCCAAGGCTCTCAAGGAGCTCATGGTTGCAATGGGAATACATGGTGCAGCTGTGTACAAAGGTTTTCCTGTGATGGATGAAGGAGTTGAGTACTGGTGGGTGCAACTTCACTTGTATAAAAACAAGGAAGACAACCACAAGGAATCAGGATTCTGCATGGTCACCAATTCAGTGGTGCACACTACATTCTTTGATTCAGCAAGGGATGTAGCTTGGAAGGCCATCAAAGAACTTGGTGATAGAGTCAAGTGCAGAATGCTCAACATCCAGAATGACCTAGAAGAAGATAAGAAACATACCCAAGAGTTGGAGGCTATCAACCAAACCTTAAGAGGAGACATTATAGACTTAGTAATGGAGTCATGTGCTCAAGATAGACTGATTGCTTCTAGAAATATTGTGTTAGCCAATATATCTAGTGAGTTGGGATTGTAAAGTACTTCGTTAGTTGGACCACCACTTATCACCTTATTTTCCAAATGTTGCTTTAAATAAGTTGAACCTTGGATGTTGTAATGGATCCATGTATGCCATGACTTGTGTGTTTTGATTTCCAAAGATATGCATGTAATGCTTTGCCTTGTGTTTTATCTTAAATTGTGTTGTTTCTAACTTTTTCTATCTTATAAATAGATGCCTAATGTTACCATCATCACTGTTGAAGAGTTCCAGGGAACTCGCTTTGGTCCTCGTATTATTGAGCTCACTAGTTTGCTCAATCTCCCTCTTCCTACCATCATGGTGCTTCCCCTCACCAAGTTTGAGAGGAAAGACCTTTGGGGCTTCAAGGTCAATCAGCCCGGACGCTAGACTGAGCCTACCACGGAGGCTATCATCTTCAAGCTCATGCACGATGACAAGGAGAGAGGCCTAGAGGTAGTCATGCAGGACTTGATTGGACGTCTGTTAGGGCGACACTCTCGGCAGGTTAGAGGTACTCACTTCCACGTCTTCGGTAGTTGTGATGAGGATGGAGAGGCCATCGACTTCGAGGACACTTCGAGGGAGACAGCTGAGCCGATTCGCCTATACCTCCAGGACTTAGAGGTTCTTCTTAGGCACGTGGACACTGATAGGACCAACGTCATGCTTAGCAATGACGAACTCCAGGTGCAGCTTCGTGAGAAGGACAAGCTCTTCGCGGAGCAAGATGAGATAGTCAAGGAGATGGAGGCAAAGTTCGAGAGACAAGACAGAAAGTTCAAGAGTCAAGAGAAGCGAGTCCAAGATAGGAACAAGAGGATTCGGGACTTGACTGAAGAACTAGAGGCCAAGAACTTCGAGCTCGAGCATCAGCAGACTGTGATTGAGAGGCTTCTTTGTCAGAAGAGGGCTCTCAAAGCCAAAGTAGAGACCTTGACCACCAATGTTGAGGAATACAAGACCGCTATGGAGAATGCAGGTCTTACCTTTGTCGAGGAGGAGGTTGATGCCGAGGAGTAGTATTGACTACTCATTTATCATTTATTTACCATGCTTTATTTGAGTCGCAATGACCATCCAACATGTGGATGGCTTGCTATTGGTGTGTTTACCTTGCAAACTTGTTATCTTATTGTTGAACCTTTATTATTGTGAGGCATGCTTGGTGATTGTTTATGTGATGTATTGTGCATAATAGCATCTATGGGTATCTCATTCTTATCTCTATTGAACAAACCACAGATGCCTCCCTGTCGTGCCAATCCCAACCCCAACAACAAAAACATCACCCCTGAGATGCAACAAATGATGACAGCTCAGACTCAGCTGATGCAAATGATGACCATGTTCATCCAGAACCAGAACAACAACAACAATAACAACAATAACAACCCACCGGGTTTTGACATGCTTACCAGGTTCTTGAGATTGAAGCCAGCATAGTTCTCAGGAACAACTGATCCTATGGTGGCCAATGATTGGCTACGCTCTATGAACAAGGACTTGGTAAATGTGGGCTGTAATGATGCAGAAAAAGTCAGATTTGCAGCACATTTGTTGGAAGGACCAGCCGCCACTTGGTGGGATAACTTCCAGATCACCACTCCCATTGAAGATGTGACATGGGATATCTTTGAAGATGGCTTTCGTACTGCTCACATCTCATCCGGAGTGATGAGCTTGAAGAAGAAAGAGTTCCATAATCTGAAGCAGTGCCACCGCAGCGTAGCTGAATATATTGAGGAGTTCAACAATCTGGCGCGTTATGCACCGGACGAAGTTGACACCGATGCCAAGAGGAAGGAAAAGTTCCTTGAAGGGCTGAATGATGAACTGAACCTACAGCTATCAGTGGCCTATGTTCCCACATACCAGTCTCTTTGTGATAAGGCTGCTATTTTGGAGAACAAAATGAAGCAAGTTGAGAGTAGGAAGAGAAAGCACTCGGACAAGCACAACTCGGGATTGTCTCACAAACGTTCCCATTATGATGATAGGAAGCTCAGGATCCCACAAGCATGGGAAATTCAACAAGCACCACAACCACAACCGTCATCATGACAACAAGCATCACCGTAGTCATGACAATGACAAGTACAAGAACCACAAGGGTGGATATAAGAGCCACCACGGTGGTAGTGAAAGTGGCAGTGGAAGCCAGCCTGCCAAGAAGGATATTAGTCAGGTTGAGTGTTTCAAGTGCAAGAAGATGGGACATTATGCAAATGAATGCCCAGAAAAGAAAGTTGAAGGACCCAACAAGCCCAACCCTTTTCAGAAGGGGCAAGTAAACCACATCAATGTGGAGGAAATCTATGAGGAGCCTGATGCTGTTGCTGGTAAGTTCAAACTCAATTCGGTTCCAGCATTTATTCTCTTTGATACTAGTGCATCTCATTCATTCATATCAAGAGCATTTGTTGAAAGAAATGAACTACCGATAGGAACTATTGGGTATCCTATAAAAGTAAGTTCTCCTGGCGGAGAAATGATAGTGAATTCAGGGTGTCATGATCTAGTCATAGAGTTTGGGAAGTATAAGCTTCCCGTTAACTTGATAATCCTAAACTCCCAAGGATTTGATGTCATTTTGGGAATGGACTGGATGACTAAGCACAAGGGAGTGATAGATTGTGCCAACCATATTGTCTCACTCACAACTCCAGAAAATAAAAGGATCAGGTTCAAGACCAACTTTGAAACAAAAAGGAGTACGCTAAATTCTCTTAAGGGGGTTAGTATAGACAGTGTGCCAATTGTGAGCGAATATCCGGATGTGTTTCCGGAAGAATTGCCGGGAATGCCACCAGATAGAGATGTGGAGTTTCTTATTGATTTGCTACCAGGATCTGGACCAATAGCAAAGAGACCATACAAGATGTCAGTTGATGAACTGAAAGAACTCAAGAAACAACTTGGAGAACAGTTGCAGAAAGGATTTATTCAACCAAGTTCTTCATCTTGGGGAGCCCCAGTTTTGTTTGTGGAAAAGAAAGATAGAAGTCAAAGGTTATGCATAGATTACCGTTCACTCAATGAGGTGACTATCAAGAACAAATACCCTGTGCCTAGAATCAATGACTTATTTGATCAGCTAGAAGGAGCATGTGTGTTCTCAAATATTGATCTTCGGTCGGGTTATTTCCAACTCAAGATAAGAGAACAAGACATACCTAAGACAACTTTCACCACAAGCTATGGATTGCATGAGTATACCGTGATGCCATTTGGTTTGACCAATGCTCTAGCATACTTTATGAATATGATGAACAAGGTGTTCATGGAATTACTTGATAAGTTTGTTGTCGTTTTCATCGATGACATTTTAATCTACTCCAAGAGCAAAGAAGAGCATGAAGGACATTTGCGTTTGATACTTGAGAAGCTTAGGGAGCATAAGCTGTATGCCAAATTCAGTAAATGTGAGTTTTGGTTGAATGAAGTTGGATTTCTTGGACACGTTGTGTCAGGAGATGGTGTAGCAGTTGATCCTGCTAAAGTATCAGCTGTAACTGAATGAGAATCTCCCAAGTCAGTGAAAGAAGTTCGTAGTTTCCTGGGCTTAGCAGGTTACTATAGAAGATTCATTGAGAATTTCTCCAAAGTAGCAAAGCCTATGACAGAATTGCTAAAGAAAGACAAGAAATTTTCTTGGTCGGAAGGTTGTGAACTCAGCTTTCAAGAATTGAAGAAGAGACTTGTGACAGCAACAGTCTTGTGTTTACCAGATTTGGAGAAGGATTTCCAAGTGTATTGTGATGCATCCCATCACGGATTAGGTGCAGTACTTATGCAAGAAGGGAAAGTTGTGGCTTATGCCTCGAGACAACTCAAAACTCATGAGGTAAACTACCCTACTCATGATTTAGAGTTAGCCTCTGTTGTCCATGCACTCAAAACATGGAGACACTATCTTTTGGGAAAGCGATGTGAAGTTTTCACAGATCACAAAAGTTTGAAGTATATCTTCACCCAGAAAGAAATTAACATAAGACAAAGAAGATGGCTAGAACTCATCAAGGACTATGACTTGAGTTTTCAATACCACCGCATTAAAGCGAATGTTGTAGCGGATGCTCTAAGCCGTAAAGTTTTTGTGAATGGCCTTACTAAGGGAGAAGTGCCTGACGATCGGTGTACCCAATTCAGAAATCTCAGATTGGAGATTGTGCCTGAGGGACATCTCATGTCTTTGGATGTTCAACCCACTTTGTTGGACAAGATCAAAGGAACCCAAAAGACAGATAAGGAAATTGAAGAGATTAAGGAAAAGATTGGCAAGGGAAAAGCCAAAGGATTCCATGAAGACGAACATGGTACTTTATGGCATGGAGTACCCAAGAGTATTGTGTCTGATAGAGGAACCCAATTCACTTCTCATTTTTGGAGGCAATTACATGAGTCATTAGGAACGATGTTGGAATTCAGCATTGCTTTTCATCCTCAAACTGATGGACAAACAGAAAGGACTAATCAGATTCTTGAAGATATGTTGAGGGCATGTGCCCTAGACTATGGAGCCAGTTGGGATGAAAGTCTGCCTTACGCAGAATTTTCTTATAACAACATCTATCAAGCCAGCATTGAGATGGCACCATTTGAGTTTCTCTACGAGAGAAAATGTACCACCCAGTTGTTATGGAATGGTGTGGGGGAAAGAAGTTTGTTCGGACCAGAACTTATCAAAGAAGCTGAAGAGAAAGTCAAGCTGGTTAAGGATAGATTAAAGATAACACAGTCCCGACAGAAAAGCTACGCAGATCCTAAGCGTAGAGAAGTCACCTATGAAGTTGGTGATAGAGCTTATCTTAGAGTGTCACCACTTCGTGGAGTGAAGAGGTTTGGAGTCAAAGGGAAGTTGGCCCCAAGATATGTTGGACCATTCAAGATTCTGAGTCGCAAAGGAGAAGTTTCTTATGAAATTGAATTTCCAGAGTCTTTGTCAGCTGTTCATAATGTGTTTCATGTGAGTCAGCTTAAGAAATGTCATCCGGAAATGGAAGAGACTTCTTTGAAGGATATTATACCTTTGGAAGAGGTTCAGTTGGAGAGTGACCTCACTTATGAAGAGAAACCTATCAAGATTCTTAAGACTGCAAAAAGAGTCACACGGACTAAGACTATCAAGTTCTGCAAAGTTCAGTGGAACCATCATTCCGAAGAAGAAGCAACATGGGAAAGAGAAGATGATCTTCGGAAAGACCACCCTCACCTATTTGCTAGCCAATCCGAATCTCGAGGGCGAGATTCACCTTAAGGGGGTTAGATTTGTAACATCCCTAAAATCATGTTTCAAACTCATGCATATCATCCATGCATCCATGATCATATAGAGTTCATTTCAAACAAATCAATTCAAAAACAGGAGAATATGAGCTCATTATTTTATGTGATCAGCATTTAAAACAAATACAAATCTCCAATGTGAGATAGATGTTCAGTGAACCAAACCTTGTGTCTCATTGCTTTCAGAGTGTATTGCTAGATTGCTAAGATTTTAGACCAAAGTTTCAAAACAAATATGTTTTGAAAACCAATTTCAAAACCTATTTAAAAACTAGTGCTATGCCACTACTTATTTTTTTTATTTCAAGTGACCAGGCCAATTCAAGGTGACCACTTGGTTTTGTGTCTAGATTTGTGAGTATTGCACTTTACAAAAATCCTGAAAAGATTTGAATTCAAACAGCTTTTGAAATCATTTGAATTTTATTCCTGAAATTGAAAACAGAAAAAGAAAAGGAGAAAAGAAATAGAAAAGGTCCGGCGCCACCTATCTAGCCCAACGACAGAACCAGCCCACTAAGCCCACCCGGGTTCTCTCTCTCTCTCACTCGCAGACAAACCCGCCAAGTCGCTGACCGCCTGACCCCACCTCCTCTCTGTTTCACTCGCTGACAAGTGGACCCTGCGACCACGTCGTCGTCGTCGTCGTCAATCACGCGTGGCCGAGGCGCTCGCTCCGCCGTTACCTCACCGCAGTCACTGCGGGATTAATTGACATTGATTCTACGCGTAATCTCCGCCCCCCTTCTGCCTACTTAACCCCCTCTGCACAGCGGGCATTTCCCCTCACCTAGCGCCACCACTCCGCCACCAGGCTGCCCGCAATCTCCCTTGCACCGCCGCAGGCAGAACCCTCTCCGGCGACCAATCCCGGTGAGCTCCGTGCGCCCCTTCCCCTCTAGTTCATGCAGACAGCCTCGCAACTTCCTTGCGCACATTCTGACACCATTGGTTCATCCTATACTGCCCCAGGTCGTCGACTCCGTCAAGCACAGCAAGGTCCCGACGACGTCTTCAACTCCGGCGACTAAATTCGGTGAGCCCCGTGTTCCCCTTCACTGCTGATTCACACGAGCGTGTTCGCCGTAGCCTTGCGCACCCCCTGATGCCTTTGATTCGTGGTAGGGTGACCAAGAGCGTCGCCAATATCGCCGTCCACCCAAGCCCGACGCTGCCAGCAACTCCGACGAGCCCATGCAGCCGTGTCTGTGCACCCCTTGTCAAGCCGTCGCCACGTTGAGCTTCAGTACACCGTCGTGAATCTGGTAAGCACCTCCGACGACCCCAGAGTCCCCCTGTAGCCACCGCGCCGACGTAGACAGAGCCGTCGCCGCCTGTCGCTGCCGCCAGCGCCGCCACTTGATGGTCGAGTGCTGAGCACCGTTAGATCTAGATCTAGTGGACACGATAGAACCTAGACGAAGCGGTATGATTCAATCAGAGCCGCGCGATTAAGTTAGATCCAGCGGCTGAGAAGCGTGATCCGACGCGAAGCGGTACCAGCCAATGGGATAGCGCCGCGTGGCACAGAGTTCGTTTTAAAAATTTGAATTAGATCTATTAGTTGTTTGATTTTGTTTTAGCCATAACTTTTGATTCCCACGTTCAAATTTGAAAAATTTTATATCAATGGAATCAGGATAGCAAGCCCTTTCCAATTATGCAATGTGTTTAATGTTTTGTTTCTGTTAAAATGGTTTTATTTACAGAAACATGTGTAGGGCTATTTTGTGTATATAAATTATTTGAGAAATGTTTTAATGTTTAAACAAATGTTGTTTGGCAAGTTTTGAACTTGTATATGAACCAGTACTGTGCACTTGTCTTGTTGAGTTTAGAAATTCATCACATATCATATTGCATGCATCCATATATTTTTGCTTGTATTTATTTTGTATGTGATTTGTTGCTATGATTTTATGTGTAGATTTTAGTGTCAATAGTGATTGTGATTGTGAGGAGTGTAGCTACTCTCCAAACTACCAAGGCAAGTGGTGCTTCATGATATTTTTATCCCTATGTTTTCTACTATGCATTAGAAATATTTTGCTAGTCTTGCATGGTTATATTTTGCTTATATGCTATGCTTGGGAAATCCTAGTAGTTGTAGAATTGCTAGTAAATTTATAAGTTAAGATGCTTATCTATGCCATGCTTAGCCTAGCTAGTAGCAACCAAGGGTGGTGAAACTATTCATGCTATGATAAAATATTTCTAAGTCTTTGGACTTGTGTTTTGCTTAATAAAACAACTAAGTAAATGAAACACCTGGGTGGAATGGAAGGAATGGTTTATGTTGAGTGGTTACACAAGGCCCATTTCTATGGTTTACCTTGTGTATCACACTTGTGGAAAGCCACCCAGGAACAAAGAGATTTGAGAGGCCAAATGTTAAGAAGCTTCTAGTGCAGCCACTTGGCAATATGGGCTCTGCCTGGATCACATAGGTTGCTAGAACTTAGCCATTTGGACAATTGGTGGTAGTGGGATGATAGGTTGGAACGCGTCCATTTGGTCTAAGGGAAGGCTTCTGAAAGGTCCTGTCTTGGTGAAAATCAAGTCTGGTGGGGAAAGTGCACAACCTCTGCAGATGGAAGAATCTAAGTACTTAGCCATGTCCCTGGTATTGGACAACTTGAGCATCAAGACATGGAAGCTATCAAGAATCTCCTCATCCCAATTTCTAAGTAAAACTTGTGGGTGAACAAGGGTGAAGGACCCCAATGTCTATTGGTGGTTCCTTGGGAAAAGTTTTGACAAAGAAAAACTTAGTGATTTCAACTAATAGGCAAAACCTATTTTGAGCAAAGCAAGCCTAAGCTACACTTAGCCAAATTGCATATAGTATCTAGTCCACCAAAATTTTACTAAGGTATCACTTGCCAATACTATTCCAATGTATTGACCCACTGTGGCTGTAACTTGT
This sequence comes from Avena sativa, assembly GCA_916181665.1. NCBI lineage: Eukaryota > Viridiplantae > Streptophyta > Magnoliopsida > Poales > Poaceae > Avena > Avena sativa. Next base: position 203,239,810 of record OV702281.1, on the reverse strand, counting down.
GATGTTGCAGGTTACTCTGATGAGGATTAGGAGTCATGAGTCTACACTCAACATGTTTGCCTGTGGCACATGAAGTTGAAGACTTTTATCTATTTACTTATTTAAACTCTTGTACTAGGCCTGTGGCCATGGAGTTGTAAAGACTATGTTTGTCTCTGGAATGACTGTAATAATGACCTTTGTTTCTGTGTACTTCATATTAAACTGTGGATACTAGCATTGATCCAGGGACTAGCATTGAAATCACAGGGATCCTTTTCCTTTATAAAGGAGGGATCTTACAAAACCCGAGTGTATCTCCTTCCCCCTTGCCCTTCTCTCGCTGCATGTAACCCTCCGATACTATCCCACCTTCTGTGACCCCCCCTATTGTTTTCCTTCCTCAGGAACGGATTCTATAGCAACTCCATCAAGCTAGGTCGCCTTTTCTCTTGGGAGTCCTCACGCGGGCAAGATTCAGAAGCAGTTACTGCCCCTGCCGCCCCTTGCCGGACTCGCCATGGTGCCCCGCGTCGCCCGTCACCCTCCCCTGCCTTCCTCCGCTGCACAGTGAGCCTCCCGAGGCTTCCTCGCTCTGCCTAGGGTTTTTGGGTGCCACCACCGCACTCTGGGAAGATGACGATGGACAACCATCCATTGCCACTCAATCGAGCCACCCCTAGCAGCCCATACCGCTTCGCCACCCACCGTCACCAACAGCCGGGCCCCGCCCCTGTAGGTTTGAATTTCCCTCCCGCTCGCTCTGGTGCTTGTTGGGCTGAAACCAGCCCCCGCGCGGCCCACGAACGCCAGATCCCAGCCTGCGAGACAAATGCCCCTTTTTATTTTTGAAATCCTTTATAGATCTGATATATAGTTGTTTGGTTTAAATCCAAACAAAAATGAAAAACAAGAGGAAATTCCCAAATAAAATTACTATCCTATTCCTGTGTATTTTGTCTAAAATGTAGACCAAGTACTAGGGAAAAATAGTATCTAGGATTTTATTAATAATTCAAAAACCAGAAAGTACCTAAAGCATTCCTTTAATCCTCCAGGGAGTTTCACAACTCCAAAAGGATGAAACCTTTTGGTACTGCAAGGTATCTCTTTCAACTTGCGTGTTACTTTGGCCACACCTTGTTTTCCTTCCTAGTTGGCCCTCAGTAAAAATAACAAAAACATGTCAATTTTTCCTTTACTAATTTATCTAGGTCAAACCCTTGTGGGTATTGAACTAATTCCAACTTTCATAGTTAATAAAACACAACACCTACCAAACCCCAAGAGCCCAAAATTTACTATGCAACTACTGAATTTTGGTGAATTAAACTATTTTGTGCATGGTTATTCACAAATAAATTCACCACATGAGCTATGCACATACAAATAGAGTGATTCCAATTTCTTCCAAAACATACTGTGAATACCTAACATGTGTATTTTTAATCACATCAAAATCTCATGTATATTAAATCTAGTGAAAAAGACAAATATCATCCAAAACTACCTTTGGGAATTTCCTGAGGGAATTCTGGTAAATATTTTAAGTCGATTCCAACTCCTATTGAATTAGTCCACCAAGTCCTACCTAATAACCCAAGGAAATAATTGTTGGAGCTCCAGAACTCTTCTGGTGAATTATCTTCTAAAACTACAGTTTATTTCATTAGAAAATCCTTTATAAATCAATGGAAATTGATAAAATAGTGAAACCACTTTTGTTGGTTTCATTTTATAAATACGTATATGATGGTATAATTTTACACAATGTTATCATACATAACTTGGCCTTGCTCCAAAACCCCTTATCTAGGTAGTTTTGGACTTTAAACCCTAATAGAAAATCCACCAATGCAATCAAAGCAATTCCTTTGTATCCAAAACAAAATCCTCAACCCTTACTGATCCTAAACTTGTTTTTCCCATTGCTTGCTCTATGAATTGTGTTTGTATGCATTGTATTAATTGTGGTGTTGTTTGTTTGCATGTATACTCGATAACGGTGATAGTTGCGATTGTGTGAAGCCGAGAAGAAGGAAGCATTGGATTTATTTCTATTATCATGTTATCGGTATTTTGGTATTCTAAAACCATAAGGACATATCTATGGTCACAAGCAAGCCACCTTCTTGCTCATAAGCCTTTGTCCTACTATTTTACTATGCATGCTTTATCTACTTTTATACAAGGTGCACTGGTTTACTGTGAAATGTTTTATACCTGGTAGTGGCTTGGCTCCTCCAGCTAATTACCATTTTTACTATTAAGTACAACCCCCTTTGACAACACATACTTTCCCCTAGTATGGTAGATGGTGTATAACACCATGCCCCTTTGGAAACCCAATTTTAGCCGAAGCAAAACTATGGATGGGAAGACCTCGGAAAAGCTTACTAGAATGTTTTATGAGAAAACCTTGGCGAGGTTTGTCCTGACAAGTGAGTTATAAAAGTAAAAAGGTTTTGGTTTTACAAGAAGGTTGGACGAAAGATGCTGGAAAAATGTTTACGAAAACGCACCCGGTTCTTTGCAGTTTTGCAAGAACAATTAACCCATGCAACCACATTACTTTGGAATAGGACAGGGTTGGGGTGGAAATTTGTCTATTATGGTATAGGTGCCTTGCAACTACTATAGGGGATGTCGATCCCCGGATGCTGGGCCTTCTCCTGTAAAGGACCATGGGGGACATCATCCTGGAGAAGGTACAAACTGTCTAAGGGCAACCAGGTGTTACTATGAGCCCCTCATTGAAAGAGCCCACTTTGTGCAGTGTAAAATGCGCTCCAGTTAGCTTGTGATCTATATAGGGCATTCCCGTGTTGAGGGGAAACAACTCATAGTGTAGGCTTTTATACTAGAGTGGGCATTCAGAAGGTCTTGATCGGTTACTCAACCCACGATCGGTGTAGATCTAGGAAGGGTACTCAGATGGTGTGGGTAAAGTGTACGACCTATGCAGAGTGTAAATCTATTCGAATAGCCGTGTCCTAGGTCATGGGGGTTGGGAAGGTTGCTGTAGAGCGGTGCTAGTTTTGATTTCAAAAACGATTTCGGAAAAGCAATGACTTTGGAAATGTCTTGACCATGGGATGGTCGGAAAATATATACTTTTTGACATTGGGATGGTCGGAAAGGAAGAAAATAAGTTTGTTAATGGGATGACCGGAAGGAAGAAACAAATGGGTGACCCCCAATCCTAGTGTTTTCTAAAAACTTTTCAAAAAGGTTTCCAAATGTTTTACAAAATATTTTCAACAAAGGTATAGAGATATTCTATATCTACAAGAGAAACTAATTTATAAAAGAACATCTTATGAGGACATCCTACCATAGCCATATTGTATATCCTTTATTATTGTTCTCTTAAGGTGGTTTGCGAGTACATTCAAAGTACTCACCAGCATTGTCCCTGGCTATTTACTTGGCCAGACTTTCAGATGAACGAGAGAAACATTGGAGATGTTGACTTATATGTGAGCTAGGCCGTCTTTCCAGTTAGTTGCCTGTAGGTTAAGGCATGACATGGGCTCTGCGCTTGAAGACTTCCTCTATTAATGTTGTATGACAATAATGGATCTATTGTAAGTAATTGTACTTGTTAATATAGATGTTGTAATTATACTTGTCGGTTATGCTCACGGCTCATAGATAATGGGAACGTGAATTGCAGGCATAACGGGGATTCTCAAACCGCAAATCTGGGGTCCCACACATATTCTGTCTCATGCTTTGATTCCCAATGAATAGTTTGGTGAGGGCATCCCAAGCTTCCTTAGCGGTGCTGAGATGTTCTATGTGGGGCATGTCCTTGGTACCCACACCAAGCTGAATCATGTGTAGAGCCAATGCATTGACTTGGCTATCCACAACTTCTCTTCTTGTAAATTTGTTTGGGTCTCCAACATGAAGACCATTCTCAATGATTTTCCATAACTCATTGGACGAGCTGCACACATGAGACTTCATTAAAAATTGCCATTGATTAAATGGAGATGCATCAAGCTTGGTTGGATCACCCCTATTGTTTATATGAGGGTGAGGTATAGGTGGATCAGGTGAATATACATGAGGAACCTCGCTATATTCCTCTTTACCACTTCCCTTTTTCAAGGAGGAGATTTTACTAGAGTTGTCACCCACCACATCGTCTTCCTTGGAGTTAGCGTTAGCATTCTCCTTAGAGAGCGGAGTGGCGGACTTAGAGGTAGATGGAGGTGGAGCTGCAGGCATGGAGAGACACACAATCATTTGACGCATCTCTTCCATTTTTGTCTCCATAGAATTAATCAAGGTTATTTCCAACGTCTTGAGATAATTCATGGTGACCTTGTCTATAGCCTCACTCTCATGTCCCTTAGTAACCATACTTATCTTAGGCGGTTAATCCCGAATAAAGAGTCGGGGCTATGATACCAATTGAGATGGATCGTATGGGCACCTAGAGGGGGGGGGGGGGGTGAATAGGTGCTACTCCAAATTTTAATAATTTTTCAATTTTATGCTTGACACAAAGGTAAATTCTTTAGATATGCAACTATGAGTAATTTGCCTATATTCAAACCTAACTACTAGCAAGTAAAAGTGAGGAGTGAGGAAACCATAGTGGAGCACGCGGAGACACAGAGATTTTTTTGACCATGGGTCCTTCCTTGTTAAGGGAAGTAGGTCTGTGTTGGAGGGGTGGGAGTTTCTAAGACCACCACGCCACAATAGGCCTCACCTTATTCTCCGTGGATCGAAAGGCGGGAACCGGTGCCTTTTACAGCACTAGCGGAGCAGAAATACACAACTAATTTGGATGCTCCCGTGATGACAACAAGTTGCCACAAGAATAATCATTATCAAATAATCGAAAGTGATATCTAGAAATTTGCAGGAAATACTAGATCAATAATCCCCCAAATGAATGGAGGAGAAGTGGAGCGCTTGATTGGTTCTTATGAAGATGGAGGCCTCCTCCTTCGATTCCCTAAAGACTGGAATCTTTGAGTGGATGAAGATGGAGATCTCGGTTTGGAGCTTGAAGAACGGGTCTGCACTTTTTTGAATGAATTAAGAGTTCTGGTAGGAGGAGCAAGTGGAGGCTGGATTATCCGGCCAGGGTAAAACTATGCCCTGGATTCGGATTTTACGGGGGGGAAATCCTCCCCCATACAGAGTGACGCGCCTTGGATCCCTTCGCAAAAATTTCTGGGGGGGGGGGGGATTATCCGGCACCCTGGGGGGGCAGATTATCTGGCCTCGGGCAAAAACTCCGACCCTGGACGGATATTCCGAGGGAACGTCCCCCCCCCACACAGTACAACGCACCTTGGTTTCCTTTTCCGATTGAGCCAGGGCCGGATTATCCGACGCTTAGCAGGGGCGGATAATTCTCCCCCCAACACTCTGTTTTGCTGCTTTTGAATGGACAATTATCTGCAGCACTTCAACAGACATTAAATGTTTCTTGGTATTGTTATCTAATACACAAAACACTATAGATGATGAAATGTTCTTTCACATCAGAGGATCTTTTCTAAAATATATTCTCTAGTAGATATAGCATCCCTATATCTTTGTTGAAAACTTTTGTAAAGCATTTTTAAATCCTTTGAGAAAGTTCGGAAACTTCTAGGATAGGGTCACCAATTTTTCCTTTCCTTCTAGTCATTCCATGAACAACCTCTTTTCTTCCTTCCATTCTCGGGTCAAATAATTTCCAAAGCCTCTTTTCTTGCTCGAAATCATTTTTGAAATCAAAACCAGCACCGCTCTATAGCAACCTTCCGAATCGTCCATGACCGTGGACACGGCTATTCAAATAGATTTACACTCTCTAGAGGTTTTACACTTTACCCACACCATCCGGGTACCCTGCACTGATCTCATACAGATTGTGGGTCGAGTAACTGATCAAGACTCTCCGTTTGCCACTGTAGCATGGGCCCTACCCTATGAGTTGTTCCTCTCAACACTAGGACGTCGGGATCCCCGAACCAACCAGAGAGCCCCACTACTTCTGGAGTGTGCACTTTCAATGAGAGGCTCATAGTATCATCTGGCTGCTCCCGAGGGCATTCCGCATCTCTTCCAGAACATGTCTATTAACCACTGGTACTTTAGTGTGAAGAAACCCAACATTCCAAGGAGATGAGCCCTTATAAGTAGTTGCGAGGAAACCCATACCAGAGTAGAAAAACAGCAAGTCAAGCCCTGTTCCATTCCAGGTTAATGTGGTTGCACGGGTTAATTATTCTAGCAAACTGCAAAGAACTAGGTGCATTTTCGTAATCATTTTCCTCCTCCAATTCAGCATCATTTGTAAAACAAAAAACCGTTTCTTTCTCAAACTTATCTTGGTAGGTCAAACCTCACCAAGGTTTTTTCAAAAATACTTTTTTGTAAACTTTTTCCGGGGTTTTCCCAACCTATAGCTCTGATTTGGCTAAAAAGGGGTCTCCAGAGGGGTAGGGTGTTATACACCACTTACAATACTAGGGACAGGTAGGTGGTCATCAAGGGGGTTGTACCTTCTGGTACTAATGCGTAAGGGCTTGGAGGAGCCAAGCAACTACCCGAGATAGATCATCATATAGTAAAACAATGCAATTTGCATAAATAAGTAGATAAAACATGCATGGGTAAAATAGTAGGACGAGGCTTATGAGAAAGAAGGTGGATTGCCTGTGTCCAGCAATTATTGAAATATGTCCCTGGGCTTCTTCTTAGAGAACCATAATAACCAATATATCCTTTGTCTTGGCTTCGATTTAATCACAACTATCGCCGTCATGGATCACATGCGAACAAATAAAGCCACAATTAACACAAGGCAAACAAACACCAATACAATACAACAAAACATACAATGTATATGTCACTTCAGTAGATTTTGATAAATTGGGTTCATAGCAATTTGAATGCTTGAATTGCATTATTGATATTTTTTGTGATTTAAATGCCCAAATCTACATAAGTAATGGGTTTTAAACCTAGGGCAGATTTTGTGTGGTACCAACGTGAAATAATGATACCTACATATGAGTATTGAAATAACAAGGCCACCAAAAGTGGTTCACTATTTTATCATTTTTTATTTAGTTATGAATTTTCTAGTGAAATACAACCTAGTTTCACAGAATAAATCACCAGAACATATATATAGCTCAAATAAAATTTTCCTTACAGGTTTTGGTAGATATTAGAGTTTATGAATTTTAAGAGTTGGATTCATTCCAAAAAAATTACCAGAATTCCCTTGGGACAATCCTCAAGTCGGTTTTGTTAGTCATTTGTCTTTTTCACCAAATTTATTTTACAGGTCCAAAAGGTATGAGACCAAGGACAATGGGTAGGTAGTACAAATACCTTCCATTAGAAGTTTGATTCATCATTTTTGGAGTAGTATTGGTTCTGTTAGGATTTTCTTAGTGAACCAACTATAAGTAGAAGTGTTTAGTTCAATAAAAATCAAGCAGGGCTCAATAAATCTTGGGCTTCTAGGTTTTGCTAGATCTTGTGGTGCATTTGTGCTAGGAGTTGGGATTAGGTCAAAACAAATGTTTTGACCTAGATAAATTCCTAAAGCTAGAAACAAGGGGATTTTGTTATTTTTTCTACAAAAAAACCAAAATGCTTTCTGGAATGGGGCCAGGTTGTCATGCAGGGTATCTCAATTTCCACAGACCCCAAAGTGGAATCATCTTATTTGGAATAGTAAAAATTAAGGAGGAATTTATTTTTCAAAAGTGATATATTCTATTGGATTTTAAGCCAGAAAATAATGGAATTTAATTTGGGTCTTAGACTTGATTTGCATGTTAAAATAGGAAACCCTAGAGCACATATAGAAACTTTGATCTGGACACACAATGTGGGACCCCGAATTTTTGAGTCAGAGAATTCCCAATTATGCCTGAAATTCACGTTCCCATTTCAGTGACACGTGAGCATAACCGGCAAGTATCAAAGTAAAAATCCATTTCTAAGAGGATACAAGTCATACCTTATTGCCATTATGGCTACATCAAGCATCATCAGCGGAACTTTAATACATCCTCGAGTCGAACCATGCCTTAACCTACAGGCAACTGACTGGGAGAACTTCCTAGCTTGCATCATCATGAATGTCGCCATCTTCTCGATATCTGACCACATTAATAGCCAGGGACAAAGCCAGTGAGTACTTTGAATGTACTCATAAACCACCTTAAGAAAGTGAAGACAATGTATATGCAATATGGTTGCAGTAGTAGGAGGGCTACATGAAAGTTTCCTTTATAAAATAGTCTCTTGTAGATAAAGCATCTACAAGGTTTTGTTGGAAACATTTGTAAACAGTTTGAAAGTACTTTTTGAAAAGTTTTGGAAAACAGTAGGACTGGGTCACCCTATCCCCACGATCCTAACTCGACTGGGTTCTTCATCCACCTAGATCCTTTGAGATAACATTCCATTCTATGGTTTCCTTATGACCACCAGGTTTTCAAAACTCTTTCTTTTTCGGAAGTCCTTTTTGAAAACAAAACCAGCAGCGCTCTATAGCAACCTACCCCTTCCATCCATGACCGCGTACATGGCTATTATAATATACTTATACTCTTAAGAGGTTTTACACTTTACCTACAAGATTTGATACATCCGCCGTGAACACCCATGGATCATCATACTTCAGTATGTGGGGTTCGGATAATCAAAGATAACCCTCAGAAATTCCACTCCTATATGAGCCCTACCCTATGAGTTGTTCCTCTTAAAAACCGGGAAGTCGGGTACTAGGCAGACAAACTGGAGCGCCACCAGCTACTACTGAAGTGGTGCACTTTCAATGAGAGGATCATAGTATCACTAGGCCGCCTACAAGGATGGTTTGCACCTTCCTGAGGTCATAGTAACCACAGATGAACCTTTAGGTAAGGGAATCCTGGCATTCGAGGGAGACGATCCCTTATAGTAGTCGTGAGGTAACCCATATCGAAGCAAACTAACTTCTAGTTAGGCCCTGTCCCATTTCAGGGTAATGTGGTTGCACATATTAATTGTTTTAGAAAAACTGCAAAGAAACGGGTGCGTTTTCGTAAATATTTTTCTCCTTCTCTGCTTCCTCAGCATTTTGGAAAATAAAACATTTTATTTCTTCAAACGTCATTGGTGGGTCACACCTCACCAAGGTTTTATCGTAAACATTTCTAAAACTTTTTTCGGGGTTTTCCCATCCTAAGTTGTTGCTTTGGCTAAAACGAGGTCTCCAAAAGAGAGTGGTAAAATACACCACATAAAATTCCAAGGACAAGTAGGTATCATCAAAGGGGTTTTACCTAGGGGTACTAAAAGGTAATTGTTTGGAGGATCCAAACCTTCCCACATATAAAACATAATTTAGTAAAGCAATGCAATTTTCAAAAAAAAAATAAGTAGACAAAACATGCAAAAGTAAAATAGTAGGAAAAGGTGGATTCCCTGTGATCAACAATATGGCATTTTTTCCCTGGGATTCTTAGAATACCATAATACCCAATAATAAGATGATCCCTTCTTCCCGTCGTCTAGACATTCGCAACTATCGTCGTGACGAGACTCACATGCAAAAAAACAAGGCCACATTAAATACAAGACATACAAGTATCAACCAAAACAATAAGGAAATAAAAAGCACATAATATACTTCATTAGTGTTTGAGAAATTTGGCTTACATAAATTGGGAGTGACTTGGATACATTTTGGAGTTTTCTTTAATGGTTTAAAGTCCCGAATTACTTAGTTAAGGGGTTTTTACTCCAAGGACAGGTTCTATATGTTATCATTGTATAAAAATGATACCATCAGATAGGTATTGATAAAATGAAACCAAAAAGGTGCTTTTACTATTTTATCAATTTCCTTCTATTTACTATGCATTTTATAGTGATAAGAGATCTAGTTTTAGCAAATAATTCACAAAAATTTAAATGGAGTTCTAAAAATTATTTCCTCTTAGGTTTATATGCCTATGAATGTAGTTCATTGGGAGTTGGAATTACTTCAAAATACTTAACATAAATCCCTTAGGAAAATCCCAAAGGCAGTTTTGCAAGCTATTTGTTTTTTTCATTAGATTAAAACTAGAAGGGCTTTTATATGAATCCAAGGAAAATGATAGGTAGTTTAATTACCTTTCTTCAGAAATTTGATTGACCCTGTTAGGAGTTGTATAACTACAGGTGTGATTTATTTAGTGAAACAAACCTAGACCGAAAGATTTAATTCACTAAAATTTATGAATGGCTCCAAAAATATTGATCTCCTTGGTTTTAGTAGACCTTGTGGTATCACTCACTGAGAGTTGTAATTAGGTCAAAATACTTGATAAAATCCTAAAGTCAAAAGTAATGGCTTTTTTCTATTTTTACTAAGGGTAACCCATAAAGTTTTTGGGTCTAAGGCCAAGTCCATGAGATAGGGAGGTAGGATTCCTATAAGAGGGCACTAGTTTTACTGCAATTAGACCTGTAAAACTCTTTGTATATATTTTTTAGTGAAAATGTACATGTGTGCATTTTAATTGATTATAAATTATCTAGGCATTATTTAGATCAAACTTAGTGTAGCACCCCAATTGTATAACAATTGCAATGATACTTACCTAGTCTATATATTGCTACATCATACTAGTCATTCATTGCATCATCATCATATCATGTTCATGTGACCATGCCACCTTGCATTTGAGCATCATATAAAACCTCTCTTATTTGGTTCTTATCCCATACGCATTGTATTGTATTACGTGTATTTCCTTCTTGATATATTGTAGTTGGATATTGATATATTGCTTAATTCCCAGGTTGAGTTAGGGGCATATCTATTCTAATTCCACCACCTTATAATTCCACCATACAAGATATATATGAGCATTTGCATTTCTTTGGTTATTACCTCCTGCCCATATGTGTCCGGAGGGATCCACTTGTATGTCTACATGCTCCCATATGTGACTATGTTGTTTTTACAATATTGAAGTTTCTGTTGCCTCATGTCCACCTTTGCATTCCATGTGGGTAGAATTCTCATGTGCAAGCTTTCACAGGCTTTTATTCAATATATGCCCATCTATGATGCCATTATGCCTAAACTGAATCTAGTGGAACATACACACTAGTTTGATCTTTTATCTTCTTAGATATGCATATATCAAATAACCTCATTTGCAAGCAAGCCTTCTTACTATGTGGACCATTTTACAAGTGAAGAAAACGCATGCTTGGATATGTCCCATAAGAAACTAGGATTGCTTTCACAATTATCTAGGTGGCCAATATACCACATGCATGGCTCATGCAAGATTACCAACATCCTCCCCTTCTTTGTTTTCTTGGTTTAAATGGGGCTATTTGTTTTGGTTGCTTTGAAGAGGAAATAAATCAAATAAATCTTATTCAACCATCTACTTTCTCTTTCATGTCTACCCGTGTGTTTTATTTGATTTGATACCTTATCAGGCCTCTTCGAAATCTTTTGCTTGTTCAAGTTTATTCAAAACAAAACAATTAAAATAAAACCGAACTCTCTAACTAATCTCACCCCTCTATCCTAAACCTCTCTTCTCTCCCTTCCTAATCCTAAACTTCCCCCCAAACTTTGTCTTGTGCTTTCTCTTTTGCTTGCAAGCATCTTATGGTTTCAAAATTGAAATAAGAAAATTCAAACAAAGAAATAAAATTCAAACATAATTTCTAGATAAAAAGAAAAGGAAACCAGCCGCAGCAGCTGCTTGGGCCAGCCGTTGCTTATCCGGTCCGCTCAGGAAAGTAGCCCACCCGGGGCCTGTTTCCTTTCCGCGTAGCTGACCCACCTAGCCCAGACCCTCTCCCATGTTCCTATTCTTCCTCTTTTCATATGCCTGCCGTCTCCTCTCCTCTCTCTCTACAATCACATGGAACGGGGACGGTCGCTGTCCACTCCGTCATCTACGTCACCACCGTCCCCCTCCTTATCTTCCCGAAGTGCCATACCTCTGAAACCCTAACCTCTTCTCCCCTCTCATGAACCCTAGCTCTCCTCTATGCTTTCTCCCCTTCCTCCTCTATTCCATCAAACGCCACCATGTCCGCTGCCATCCTAGTAACCGCTTATAGCTGCTACTCGTAGGCGGAGAGGCACCACCGTCCTTGTTCGTGTCGTTCCCGCGGGATCCTAGAAGCCGGAGCCACATGGAGCGTCGCTGTGTCTTCTTCCCCAATGGCACCTAGAGCCGCTTCCTCCTAACCGTCTTCCTAGAGCTGCAACCCTTCTCTAACCCTAATTCTCGTGTGCATCTTTCGAGGTGAGCAAGCTCATGTGCCCCAACCCCTCTCCCTTCCTTCCCTGGCCACAACACCTTACATCGCTCGCACCTGCCGGACAACACCACGTGCCGCACTCTGACCACTCACACCTATAGTAGCAATGGGTCCCAGGCCTCTGTTCCTTCTAGATTTCCATTGAAAGTGCTCCACCTCCGGCGATACTGCCTGAGCGATTTCTGTAGCCGGATGTTCCCTCTAAGCGTAGGATTCAACCACTCTTAAAACAATCCCTAGATCTGCCCAGAATCGACTCCATAAGATCAGCCAAAAACCCTATACTTTATGCCGAAGGTTTAGTTCCGACAGAAATCTGTTGTTGACAAATTTACACTTAGGCCCCCGTGTTTTCCGAACATCAACCCTTAGCCCTCCTAGCTGGCCTTTTTATAAAAAGGTACCTCATTTTTCTGGAAACAAACATGTGGTCCCCCTTTGACCCACGTGTCACCACCCCACCCGCCCTCGCGTGCATGGAGTCGCAGTTCCTTTGGCCCCACCAGTCGGCGAGTATGGGTAGAGTAGCCCCACGTAACAAAATTCCTAGATCTTTTCTAAATCAAACAAGATCTAGAAATTGTTTATAATTCAAATAAATCATATATTTTAAACTAAGTTGAATTTGAGTGTAACATCCCAAAAATATTGAACAATGATTATCAAATTCCAATCACCAAAATTAGGGTTAACAAAAACTTTTGTTAATTAACATAATATGAATGCATGTGTGTATGTGATGATTGTATGAATGCATGAATGGACTTGTGTGATTGTTATAAATAGCAAGGAATGGTTTAAAGATGAAAACAAAATTAGCTAAATCAAATTCAAGCAAAAACAAATCAAGAGAAAATAAAAAACAAACAAAATAGGCAAATGGTCATTTTGCCAATCTTGCTCACTAGGCCACTTTGAGTGTTTCTAGTCCAAGATTTCAAACAGAAACAATTCCAATTCTTTTTACCCCTTGCTAGAACAAGTAAAAGTGAACCCAAGCCCACCTTTAAAACTTATAGAAACATTGGGAAACTTGATTCAATGCACATTTCAAAATTGAATCTTTATCATATGTGAAGATCACCCTTTTTAAAAAACCAACCAAACCAGTGCACCTTGACCTTTCCAACTAACCAGAGACTACTTAGTATGTAACTAGTACACCCACCAATTTTCATTCAAAAATTCAAATTCAAATCTCTTTTGGCCATTTCATCAAACACCTTGCATACACAAATCAAACAAACAACAAACACTATAGTGAGCATTCTTTTTGGCCTAACTTGTTCCCTCTCTAGCTCACATCATTCTATTAGTAGATCATCTAGCTCAATTAACCATCTTTAGCTCACTGTGAGCTTGCCATTGCCATCAATGGTGAGCATGCCGAGCCTCACCTTGCCACCCCATGGTCGACAACAAGCTAGGAGTAGCACCAAGCCTAGCCACCTTCTGGGACATTGACCACCGTCCATCGCCACCCCCTGTCCAATGCCAACGCCCTGCCAGCCGCTGGACCACCCTAGAACCACAACGCCCTATGCCTTTGTGCCATGCCGAGAGCGCGCCAGAGCGCCACACTTGAGACGCGCCCACAGACCGCGCGCCGCCCTTGCCGCTTACAAGTGTGATCACCACCATCCTAGGAGACCACCAGACAACCCCGTTCTCCGCCGCGCGACCCGTAGCTGCGGTGCGCCATTAAATGTCCGTCGGACCCGCCCAAAGCACCGCAGCGTTTCGACCATCTCGCACCGCCCCACTCCTCGCGACCATGCCGTTGAGCTTCTCCAGGGAGCACAACACCGCCCACTACCGTCGCCCATGACATTAGCCCACTGTGACGATGACCACGACGAGCTCCACCCGCGCCCTTCGGTCCCCTCTTAGCACTATAAATAGAGGCCACCCTCGTTCAATTTCTTCACACCAACACACTCCCCTCTCTCTCAGAACCACTCCACCTCATCCCCGGAGCAAGGCGAGCAGCAGGTCGCCAGAATTTGGCCGGAGTCTGCCGCGGAGGAGGAAGAAAGGAGCCTGCGATTGGAGCCGCCCCAGGAGAAGCCGCTGGTACCAGGAGGTTCGCCGTCGTCTACTTCGTCATTCGCCCCCATCGCTGACCCTCGCCTGGGCCCCGGTGAGCCCCCATAGACCCCCACTGGCCATGCTAGGGTTCTGTCTCACCGGAGTTGCCCGACGGAGACGATAAGTGGCAGCCTTTCGATTAGAAGTTGATCGTGTGGTTTAGATTTCCCCGTACCGCTTCGCACCCCCTGTCTCGCTGACTGGTGGGGACAACCACTGAAACTCACCCGCACGCGCTGTGCTCCGTGGGCCGGCCCATTTACATTCCCGCATGACCCAGTAGTTTGAATTTAGGTTTATTAATTTAGTTTCAAACATAGTTCTATACCTAGATTCAAAAATCAACCCAGGTCGATTCACTGAACCAAATTGTATGAAACTAATTTTGTTAGAAAGTTAATAGAATTCTTAAACCAAGCCCATTGGATTCAAATCATTAGGAGTTGTAGATCACCAACAGTAAAAATAGTAAGGCAGAAGCTTTTCTGCATTCAAACATTTTGGAAAATTCAACCACAAAAGCTTTTGAGTTGATTCCAACTCTCAAAAATCACATTTAACTAGGCCTTTCTGAATATATAAAAACATCTAGGTTTACTTGCAGAAATAATGGACAAGTAATAAAAGAATGCCTCATAGGAAATTTTAATCACTTTAGTTAATTAAAATAAAAAGGTTAAACCTTATTAAATTGTGACACCACTTTAAATCACATTCCCATGTACTGAAATATGTGGTGATGACATGTGTCAACATGATCCCATGTTTTAGTTGGAGAATATTAAATCTTAAGCTAAGCTAAAGCATGCAAGTTTTACTTGCAAGCTTACACCACTTGATACCCAATCCTAGTTTTACTTCCAAGCTTAGTATTTTATTTCTTTATCAAAGCTTTCTAGTTAAGTTTACTTGGTAAATTGTAGAGCTTATAAATATTATTAAAGGTAGCATAAAGAGCATAAAACTTGGCCTAAGTTAGAGAAATCTTGATGTCACCTGAGGCATGAGATTGAACTTAGATAAGATACACTTGTTTACCACCCCTCATTAGTGTTTACCCCCACTTATAGTTCCTAGTACTAAGCATAAAACTTGATCACTTTAGATGGGAATACTTGGTGAAAATGGTTATGAAAACCTTAGAATGATGAGTCATTCTACTGAAATGTTTTGACATGTGTTCTTGAACACCAAATGATTTTGATGATGAAAATGTTAAGGCATGAGCCTTATCCCTTTACAAAACTGATGGTTGTGTGGATGCGATACCATTCCAATTTTACCATACAACCACATTACCCGAAATTTGGGTAGGGCTTGACTGGAAATTTATATACCTTAGTATGGGTTCCCTTGCAGCCAAGGTTTGAGTTGGGGCTACCTTGTAAAGATTGTCCACCTGTGTAGTTCCCAAGATGACAGATGGTCATGGTTGGGAGGCCAAACTCACCTGAGAGTTGCCTATACTAGGGCGTGTAATTGAAAGGTTAGGATTGATTATCCGCATACTGAGTATGGTGAATTCAGGATTGTTCTAGACGGATGTATCGAATGTTGTGGTGAAAGTGTACCACCTCTACAGAGTGTCAAACTATTCGAATATCCGCGTCCACGGTTATGGACAGTTGGAGTGGCCATATTGTTCATATGTTTTCAAAATGACTTATGAAATGATTCATGACTTGACTTGAACACAACAGGGTTTTGATATGAAATTCAAGTTCCCACTTAGGTGTTATAAAACTTTCAACTAGAGATAAATCTAGCTTTTTGCAAAACAACCTAGAGCTTAGTATTTCCTACTCATAACCACTTCACTTGTTAGTCTTAGTTTGCGAGTACTTAAAGAGTACACATGGCTTTGTCCCTGGCTATTCTCGTGGCCAGACTATGAAGAGGACTATCAGGAGGATGGACCGGAGGAAGGTTACGACAACTAGGATCATCTCCCATCATCAGCATTGCTTGTGACCATGAAGATGGAGCTTTGCCCATGCTACCGTTATCATTACGTTATTCCGCTGCTATGATTGTATTAAGACTGGATCATGAGATCCTTTATTTGTTGTAAGACCTTATGTATGGTTTGTAATGGATGATGTACTGTGATATACAATATGTTATGTCTGACAAAAATGGTAATCCTGGGATTGCGATGTATGGCATAACAGGCACATGGGATTAAAAATCCAGGTGTTGACAAGTTGGTATCAGAGCCATCCTGACCATAGGAGACCCTAGTTTAGAATGGAAGTTTGAATCAAAAACTTAGTTTCAAAACGAAAGAAGTGAGTATTTATGAAAACCTATTCTCATTCTTATCAGTTAGACTATTTCATGAAAATTCATGTTCCTCAAAGAAACTTACATAAAATTTGACACACTTGATCACTTTGCTAACTTACTCATCCTATATTCTTATAGATGGACGTGAAGTATAGAAAGTTCTATCAGTTCGGGAATGGATGATACATCATCTTTGAGCATGACTTGGACCAGCTTTCGGAACTTCTGGAGAGTCCGCACCCCAAGTTCTTCGGAGCTCATCTCAACGATCAGGAAGGAGTGGAATTGCAATGTCACATCCCAAGATTTTCCAAATCTTGTAATGTGAAAAATAAATAAACAAAATAAATAATTGTTGAAATTTAGGGTGAAAAGAAACTTTTGTTTCTAAATGGAAACTTAAAATTCCATCTTGAACAAACTTTGGTTAACATTTGAATCCAACTAAATTCAAATAAAGTGGAATGCATTCTTCATAAATGAATCTGGAAATTAAACACCTGAGAATTGAACCAAAACTCTAAAACCCTAATGGAAGAAAATCATTTCCAAGTTAACTCCAAGCCTATGGATTTGATCCATATAAAAATTGGTCAAATAAACATTTCAAATTGATCAAGAATGACTATTACAAATATTATAAAACCATATAAATTGGATTCACTTAATTTGGAGCATTGAATAAAATCTTATGAATTTAATAAGATAAGGAAAAGTAATTTCCAAAGCTAATAAAGCACTTATCTAAAATCCATACCAAATGGTGAGAAAATAATCCTAAAAGGATTTAAAAAGATAAACAAATAACAAATAAAGTTATAATAGTTGGAATAACTATTTTTGGATCTTTAAATAAAAAGATATGGTTTTTATAAAGCAAAGGGAGAAATATAAATAAGGATTATTTTATAGAGCCAAATTTTGGCCAAGCTTTTGAAATAAAGTATTTCTATTTGATGAAAAGAGTAAAGGTTATTTAAATAAAATAATGAGGATTTATTAATATCCCTTTTTATTAAAGTAAAGGCTTTTCCATTTTAAATAAACACTAAAACTTGTTAATCTATTTTAAATAAGATTTCCAAGTGTTTTAGTTTTTCAAATTAAACCTACTGAAAAGATTTTGATATTATTTAGATTTCAAAAAGAGTTTTAAAAATAAATTAAAACCTATTTGAATTAAAGACTATGGTCTATTTATTTAATTATTAATAGATCTTAAAAGAATAAAAGAATTATTTTATTTTTGACTTTGAAATATGTTGATAAAAAGAATAAAATTCACCCAAAGTTTGGTGGTGATTTGAATTCAAATGGAGATTGAAAAACATTATTAAATCTTATTTAATTAATACTGGAGCCTATTTTAAATAATTAAAAGACACTAAAAAGGATAAATATTTTATTCTAAATTTGACTTTGGAATGTGCTGTTAATCAATATATGAACCTACACAAATTTTGGTTGAGGTTTAAAATCAAATTGATGTTTGAATTAATTAAACAAAACCAAAACAGAATAATAGAAATGGAAAAAGGAAAAGCAATCAGATCAAAAAAATGGAACAGGAGCAGCCAAACAAACCAGGCCCAACTAAGCCCAACACCACCCCACTCCTTCTCTCCCGCAGAAAAACGATTCACACCCACAGATGAAATCGCAAGGCCGCTGACTACTGGACCTCATTCCCCCTATTCCTCTCTCGCTGACGCCAGGCCCCACAGCCACCTCACCATCGTCTCCACCCGCGCGTAGACCACGCCCTCCTCCCCCGGCCGTTCTGCCGACGGTTTCTTCGATTAATTTCTCGGTAATGGCGCAATAACCCAGCCCCCAGACCCCACCTACTTAACCGCCTCTCCCTCCTCTCTGTTTCCCCCTCAGTTCCCCACCCTAGCGCGCCCCCAGGCTGCTTAATTTCACACTACACCGCCACTGTCTCCGGCGAGCTCACCGAGCAATTCCGGCCAGTCGACGTCGCCCCTCGCTCTCTCGACCACGCAAGCATCACCTCCATCACTCCCTGAACCTCCCAGTGGCCTCAGCTCGCTCGCGCGTGCCCCCAGCATCGGCAACAACGACGACCAGCAGTGCCGCCGTCTGCTTTTTCTCCGACGAAGCCTCTAGGTAGTCTCTGACCGCGCCGCCCCCTCTATTTGATGCTCCCACACTCCCTACTCTCTTACGCGTCTAACGCACCCTTTGTTTTGCATTGGCACGCCTTGTAGCCTCGTCCCCGACAACGGCCGAGCGAACCCGTCGCCAGGAGCAACTCCGGCGAGCGATTCCTATCGACCCCGAGCGCCCCTTCGCCAGCAAGGACCACCTTGAGCATCACCACGACCACGCGAACCTGGTGAGCCCTTCCCCTTCCTCCCTTTATTCATGTAATCGCCGCGACGCCGTAGCCAGAGCCAGCGCCACCACCTGCCGCCGCCAGCGCCACTGCTTCATGGTCAAAGCAGTGAGGTCCATAGGATTTTGATCTGACGGTTAAGATTAGAACTAACCCGAAGGGGTAAATAGTGCCTCTGAGCCATGCGATCTCACTTAAATCCTACGGCTTGTATCGCTCGATCCAAATGAAACGGTATCAGCGAATAAGAAGCAGCCACGTGGCCCTGACTGTTTTAATAAAAACAGAATTGTTCTATTTGATGTGCCAATTTGAAAAATTCATAACTTTCAAACCACACGTCCAAATTTTGCAAATTTTATATCAATGGAATCAGCAAAACAAGTACTTTTTTACCATGCACTTTGTTTAGTAAAATGTTTCTGTTAAATTGATTGTTTTTGAAGAAACGTGTGTATGCATGTTTAGAATATAAAATTGTTTTGAACCTACTGACCATAGAAATCAATTGGTGGATTCAAAAATGTATTTGGTGAAGCAAAAGAATAAATCTTTGATTTAAAAACATTTCTAGCCAAAAACATTTTCAACCACATTTCTGACCCCAAACACCAATTTTTATGATTTGAAAATGTATTTGGTGAACCCTACAAAAATTATACTTTGCTAAAGACATTTTCAACCACCTAAAATATTGACTTGGTTTTAAAATGGATTATGAAGTAAAATCTTTTGCAAATTTTTTTTCCACTTTATAAAATGACCAATAGATGTTTTCAAATGTTTATAACCTATTATAAACCACTTTTGTAAATAAAACAAACTTTGGCATGCTTGCATGCATTGTTTTGTTGCTATTATTTTATGTGATGTTGCTTGAATGGTAGATTGAAATTGTGCCCTTGCTTGATTGAATTGTAGTGATTTGAAGTGAGTGAACATTGCAAAGAACAAGGAAGTGAACTTATACTATCTACCAAAAAGGCAAGTGATGCTTCATACTTTTGTCCCATTATTTTCACTATGCATTAGTGATATTTCTAAGTAGGACTTGCATAGAATTTTTGCTAAGTATAAACCATGCTATGGGAAATCCTAGTAGATGAAACCTTAGTAGAATTTCCTAAGTTAAGATTCCTACTACTATCATGCTTATCTTAGCTAGTAGAAAACAACGGTGGAATATATATTCATGCTATGGAAAAGTTTCTAAGTCTGAGGACTTGTGTTTTGTTTAATAAAAACAACTAAGTAAATGAATCACCTGGGTGGAATGGAAGGAATGCTTTGTGTTGAGTGGTTCACAAGGCCCATTTCTATGGTTTACCTTGTGTATCTCACTTGTGGATGGCCACCCAGGAACAAAGAGATTTGAGATGTCAAATGTTGAGAAGCTTCAAGTGCAGCCACTTAGCATTATGGGCTCTACCTGGATCATATAGGTTGCAATAACTTAGCCAAATGGACAATTGGTGGTAGGGGATGATAGGTTGGAACACGTCCATTCTGGTCCAAGGGAACGCTTCTGAAAGATCTTGTCTTGGTGAAACCAAGTCTTGTGGGGAAAGTGCACCACCTCTGCAGAGTGTAAAAAATCTAAGTACTTAGCCATGTCCCTGGTAAAAGACAATTTGAGCATCAAGACATGTAAGCTATCAGGAATCTCCTCATCCTAAGTTCTAAGTTAAAATCTTGTGGTTGAACAAGGGTTGAAGGATCACCAATTTGTATTGGGAGATGCCTTGGGTGATTTTGTCAAGCAAAAACTTAGTGTTTTCAAATGATAAGGAAAATCTATTTTGAGCAATGCAAGCCCAAGCTCTACTTAGCCAAATGCATATATATGATAGACTCCACTATACAACCATAGTATCACTTACCAATACAATTCAAATGTATTGACCCTTGTGGCTGTAACTTATTATGTTGCAGGTTTGTTTGATGTTAGAGAAGTTTATTGATTAGGATTACAAGTCTACAACCAACATGACTGCCTGTGGCACTTTGAAGATGAAGGACCCCATGCTATTGTTATATTCTGCTGCATTGTAATGAGATAGCCAAATGAGCTATGTAAGATGTAATAAATTATTTTATTCCTGGTTATAAAGTTGTATTATGACTTTTGTTTCTTGATATTACATCTTAACTGTGGATCCTAGCTATTGATCCAAGGACTAGCATTGTAAACACAGGGATCTCTACCTTATTAAAGGTTGGGAACCTTATAGATGGTATCAGAGCATTGTGTTTCCTGTAGGATTTGTAAACCTAGGATTGGACAAACCCCTTAGAAAAATAGGAGTTGAATTTGTTCCAAAACTTATTTACAAACAATCTTGTAAACTCTTTCCTCAACCATTTTGGATTTGACTCTACACCCCTTCTATTTCAAACTTAATGGATAAAGCCTTTCCATTGCCAAAGACTTCACCATGTGCAAAGGACTTCATCAACTCTAATGACTTCAACATCTTCAAGTGATTTCAACCTTATTCTCAACAAGGACTTCAACCTTGGATATCACTAAGGACTACAAGTGAGACAAGAAATGTTGCTCAAGACTTGAAGATTAAGGAAACACAACTTGGGAATCATCATCACCTTTGAAGTTTTGTGACCAAGAACTTTCCCAAGGAAACCATGATCTCATTCAAGAAGAATCCACCAAGAAGAATGGAATGATCTCAAGTGAACCATATAGTTGGACCACCATGTTTAGTTTAAATCAAACACACCAACTTATGTGGTGTAACAAAAATAATTTGTTGCCTAAAAATGTGCTTGAAACTTGTTGTTTGAGTGGAATGATTGTTTGTGATTGCTTGCACATTGCTTGTGTGACTTGTGATGTGTGTGATTAGAATTGATCCCTTAGAAATATTTTGCCTATTCTAATCCCAATCCAACCCAAACAGATGCCTACTCCAAGAGACTTCAACCCCAAGAATGACAACAACAACAACAACCAAGAGATGCACATGAGAGAACAACTACTAGCAAACCAAACCTAGTTGAACCAAGTGACAACTCAGTTTTTAGCCAACAACAATGGATTATACCCAACCATACAAAAGTTTTTGGAAATTCAATCCCAATTGTTGCAAGGGATGGCCACTCAAATGATCAACATGGGAGACAACCTTTCCCAAGGAGTTTGTGACAACAAGGATGTCAAGGATGATATTTTAGAAGGAACCCAAGCTTGCAATATTTGTGGAGACAAGGATCACACTTCCAAAGAGCATGAAGATCAATGCCCCAATTGTGAAGAGAAACATACAACTAACCAATGCCCCACATCTCAAGCTATTTGTTTCCTATGTGAAGGAAATAATCATGTCCCTATCCAATGCCCCATCTATTCCATAGTTCAACAAAGGAAACAAGGTGGAGTGCAACAACAACTTGTAAACCCTCATGAAGGAACAACTTCTACCAAGAAGGATGAAGGCAAAGTCAAAACTATGCACCATAAGGCCATGTCACATCCCAAGATTTTCCAAATCTTATTATGTGAAAAATAAATAAACAAAATAAATTATTGTTGAAAATCAGGGTGAAAAGAAACTTTTTGTTTCTAAATGGAAACTTAAAATCCCATCTTGAACAAACTTTAATTAAAGTTTGAATTCAACAAAATCCAAAATCAAGTAAAATGCATTCATCATAAAATGTATCTGGAAATTTAAACACTTGGAAAATAAATCCAAATCCTAAACCCTAATGGAATAAAATCATTTCCAAGTTATATCCAAGCCTATGAATTTGATCCATATAAAATTTGACCATCAAACATTTATAAATGAAAGACAAATAGAAATATTATAAAGCCATAGAAATTGGTTTCACTTAATTTGGAACCATAGATAAAATCTTATGAATTTATTTAGATAAAGGAAATTGTTTTCCCAAAGATAATAAAGCAAACACCTAGAAATCCATACCAAATGGTGAGAAAATAAACCTAAATATATTTAAAAGGATAAACAAATATTAAATAAGATTTTACAAATTGGAATCACCAAGTTTGGATCTATAAATAAAAAGATATGGAAGAAATATCCAATAAGGAATATTTAAAGACCAAATTAAATCTTGGACAAGTCCATAAGAAAATGGAATAAATATAATCCAAATCCAAATAAAGTATTGGATAAAGAATTTCCAAAACAAAATAAAATGACATGAACCAAATTCTATTTGAATAAAGACAAATCTCCAATAAGAATAATTATATATTTCTTAAGAAAATAATATTTGGAATTTACCCAAGTGGAGTAAAAAGTTGTTTAAATTAACTTAATCAAGATTAAAGAAATATTCCAAATAAAATTTAGGGAATTAAAACTATATTTAATCCCATTGGAATTAAAACAAATACCCAAATCAAATGATTTATAAATCATAATAAATACTTTCCAAATAATTCAAGATGAATTATTTGACACCCTAATAATCAAATAAAAAAACCTACTGAAAGGATTTGGAGGATTTTGGAAATTTAAATGGTGTTTGAATTATTATTAAATCCTACTTGAATTAAAACAAGGGCCTATTTAAATAAATAAAAAAGACCCAAAAAGAATAAAGTTTATTTCCAAAATTGACTTCAGAATGTGCTACTAATCAATATTTAAATCTACACAAGTTTTGGCAAAGTTTTGAATTCAAATTGATGTTTGAATTGTTTAATCAAAATCAAAACAGAATTAAAGAAATGGAAAAAGAGAAAACAAACAGAACAAAAAAAAGTAAAAGACCCAACCCATCTGGCAGCCCACTAAGCCCAACAGCCCACTCCCTCTCTTCTCCCACAGAAAACGTTTTGAACCAGAGAACTTACCCACTCCGCCACTGACTACCAGGACCCACCTTCCCCTCTCTCTCACTCACTGTCAAACGGGCCCTGCGACCACGTCATCATCTTCCTCCCCACGACTTGTTCGTCCGGGCGTTCACTGCGTTGATTTCGCGGGATAAATTCACGAGTAATGGCACAATTAATCCTCCCCTGACCATGCCTTCTTAATCGCCTGCCTCCTGTCTCTCTTTCCCCTCCGTCGCCTCACCCTAGCGCGCCCCTAGGCTGCCCAATTTGCCCCTGCACCGCCCTCTGTTCCGACACTCTCCGGCAGCGATTCCGGCAGCCCCTCGCCGCCCCTCGCCTCCTCGAGCACACAGACGTGATCCCCATCTCCTAGCGAACCTCCTCGTAGCACCAGCTTGCCCCCGCGCGACCCCAGCCTCGGCAACAACGACAACCGAGAACCGCCGCAGTCTGCCTCCACTCCGGCGACACCCCCTGGTAACTTCTGACCGCCCCATCCCCTCTGACCGATGATCACGTATTCGCCTATCCCGTACGCATCTAACTGCATGGTTTGTTTGGTTTGGTGTGACCCGTACCTTTGCCTCCGATGACGAATAGAGGAGCCCGACGCCAGGAGCATCTCCGGCGAGCAATCAACATCGACTCCGTGCGCCCCTGACCATCCTGCGGCCACCTTGAGCATCACCGCGACCCAGCGAACCCAGTGAGCTTATTCCCCATCCCCCTTGCTTCCTGTATTAGCCGGAGCACCACCGCCTGAACGCGTCGCCGCCGCTCACCGTTGCTAGCGCCGCCAATCCATGACGCTTAGAGCCGTTAGATGTAGATCCAAAGGACATGATAGAAACTTAACCGAAGGGGTAAGTAACACCTCTGTGCCGTGCGATGTAACTTAAATCCAACGGCCTCAGTGCGTGATCCAGGCGAACCGGTATGGGCGAATGAGAAGCAGCCACGTGTCTCTGTTCATTTGATTAAAAACAGATTTGATCTATTAGATGGTAGATTTTGTAAAATCTATAACTTTTAATCTACACATCCAAATTTTGCAAATTTTATATCAATGGATTCAGCAAGACAAGCCCTAGCCAACCATGCACTTTGTTTAGTAAAAAGCTTCTGTTTAGTTGTTTGTTTTTATAGAAACTTGTGTATGCATGTTTAGGATATAAAATTTATTCCAAAATGATTTTGAGGATAAAATCTTTGGAAAATGGTGTGTTTTGAACCTACTGACCATAGGAAACAAATTTTGGTTTCAAAAATGTATTTGGTGAAGCAAAAGAATAAATCTTTGATTTAAACCATTTCTAGTCAAATAAAAATATGGTTTAATTATTAAAAATGGTTTTGGAAGAACACCTTTGAGAAATGTTTTGGAGATAAACTCTCTGACCCTAAACACAAGATTTTTTGGTTTGAAAACATATTTTGTGAACTCTATAGAATGTTGCCTTATTAAAAGCATTTCTTCACTACATAAAATAATTACTTGGTATAAAAATGGTTTATGAAGTAAAAACTTTTGCAAATGGTTTTGCCACTTTATAAAATGACCAATAGGTGTTTTCCAAATGTTTATAGCCTATTATAAACCACTTATACAAATAAAACAACCTTATGCATGCTTGCATGCATTGTTTTGTTTCTATTATTTTATGTGATGAATTGCTTGAATGGTAGATTGAAATATTGTTTGCTTGATTGAATTGTAGTGATTTGAAGTGAGTGAACATTGCAAAGAACAAGGAAGTGAACTTATACACTCTACCAAAAAGGCAAGTGATGCTTCATACTTTTGTCCCATTATTTTCACTTTGCGTTAGTGATATTTCTAAGTAGGACTTGCATAGAATTTTTGCTAAGTATAAACCATGCTATGGGATTTCCTAGTAGATGAAACCTTAGTAGAATTTCCTAAGTTAAGATTCCTACTACTATCATGCTTAGCTTAGCTAGTAGAAAACAAGGGTGGAATATATATTCATGCTATGGAAAAGTTTCTAAGTCTGAGGACTTGTGTTTTGTTTAATAAAAACAACTAAGTAAATGAATCACCTGGGTGGAATGGAAGGAATGGTTTGTGTTGAGTGGTTCACAAGGCCCATTTCTATGGTTTACCTTGTGTATCACACTTGTGGATGGCCACCCAGGAACAAAGAGATTTGAGATGTCAAATGTTGAGAAGCTTCAAGTGCAGCCACTTGGCATTATGGGCTCTACCTGGATCATATAGGTTGCAATAACTTAGCCAAATGGACAGTTGGTGGTAGGGGTTTGATAGGTTGTAACGCGTCCATTCTGGTCTAAGGGAAGGCTTCTGAAAGATCTTGTCTTGGTGAAACCAAGTCTTGTGGGGAAAGTGCACAACCTCTGCAGAGTGAAAAATCTAAGTACTTAGCCATGTCCTTGGCAAAGGACAATTTGAGCATCAAGACATGGAAGCTATCAAGAATCTCCTCATCCCAATTTCTAAGTTAAAAATTTTGTGGGTGAACAAGGGTTGAAGGATCACCAATTTCTATTGGGAGATGCCTTGGGAAAGATTTTGTCAAAGCAAAAACTTAGTGTTTTCAAATGATAATGAAAAATCTATTTTTGAGCAAAGAAAGCCTAAGCTCCACTTAGCCAAATGCATATAGATGATAGACTCCACTATACTACCATAGTATCACTTGCCAATACAATTCAAATGTATTGACCCTTGTGGCTGTAACTTGTTATGTTGCAGGTTTTGTTTGATATTAGTGAAGTAGGATTTGAAGTCTACAACCAACATGTCTGCCCGTGGCACTTTGAAGATGAAGGACCCCATGCTATTGTTATATTCTGCTGCATTGTAATGAGATAGCCAAATGAGCTATGTAAGATGTAATAAATTATTTTATTCCTGGTTATAAAGTTGTATTATGACCTTTGTTTCTTGATATTACATCTTAACTGTGGATGCTAGCTATTGATCCAGGGACTAGCATTGTAAACACAGGGATCTCTACCTTATTAAAGGTTGGGAACCTTATATGCAATGGCTGATTGTTGCAAGTATCCGAGGAAAGATTGAAGCCCCCACTTCAGAGGGAATTCAGTTTACCATCAGAGAGAACAACTGGCTCGATGGACTTTCCAGGGCCATGCAAAAAGCTCTCGCCCGTCTATGTTGGGAGAGTATCAACCAGATCACGGGTACCCGCTTTGAGTTCTATCCAAGGCGTGATGTTATGGGACAGCCACTGGAGGCACCATATCACCATGAGCTGAAGACTCAATTGGACCACCTCAGCTTCATGATGTATGACCGTCGGAAGGAGTTAGACAATGCCCATTCCTACGCCAACCACAAGTACGCCATTACTGCTCAGAAGGATCAGACCATTGCCATGCTAGTGAAGGATCGCCAGTCTCGTCGCTGTCAGCTCGACAAGAAGGAGCGCATCATTGACCATCTTCGCCACAAGATTACAAAGTTGGAGGAGGCCGTCCACGAGAGGGATATGCATCTTGATGAGAGGGAGAATGCAGAGGAGGACATCCGTGGAGACCCCTACTCCTATCTCAGTGATGATGATGACTTTTTGGAGGATCAGGCCATGGACTTCTTCACCGATGAGGATGACTTCGCCTTCATTGATGATGATGATGAGGAGGATGAAGACACCGATTCCAAGGAGTAGTAGCACTTGAGCACTAGCATTAGTGAGTTGTATTCGGTCCCACTGTATCGTAGTTTCCCAGAATGGTTCTTGAAACCATCTATTTTCTTTGTTGTGGTGAGTGTTGTATGATGTGTGATGAAGGAAGGAAAAGCAAGTTGCTAGAAAAATCTGATTCAAAATTCAAAAACTTTTCAAAAACAAAACCCCAAACCTTAGAAATTTCCCTCTTTTCTCATGATCTATCTCAATCTTCAGATGCTTCGCGGAGGAAGCACTTCATCCCCGGACCCGATGTTGCAAATCCTGCAAATGTTGGTTTCTGACCGCGAATCTGAAAGAGCCGAACGTCAAGACAACTTAGCCACCCTTCAGCACATCGCTCAGATGGCCAACAACAATCAAGGCCATGTAAATCAGGACAACCATGGATCCAAGCTCAAGAATTTTCAGAACACCAATCCACCCATTTTCACTAAGTCGGAAGAGCCTCTCAATGCTGATGATTGGCTACAAACCATGGAGAACAACTTAGAAGTTGCAGGAGTGGAAGCCAACAAGAAGGTACTATTTGCCACCCACTATCTGGCCGACGATGCAAGAGCATGGTGGAACAGCGTTCGCTCCATGAATGGAGGACAGATGATGACTTGGGAGGAATTCAAAGTCAAGTTTAGCAGAACCCATGTGCCACCAGGTTTGATCAAGAGGATGAGAGATGAATTCAGGGAACTGAAACAGGGAAGGATGACAGTAGTTGAGTACCGTGACAAATTTTTGTCATTGGCTAGGTATGCACCGGATGAGATTGATACTGAAGCCAAGAAGAAGGAGAGATTCTTGAATGGTCTGCATGATGAGATGTAGACAGTGTTAGTCAATATCCCATTTCCTGATATTGAAGCCTTAGTGTATTCTGCCATTCAGATGGAAGGCAAGATCAACCAAGCCAATGAGAACCACAAGCGTAGAATGATGCATCAACCAGGAACCCACCATACCCCAAAGTATCACCCCAACCCATCTCTAGGATTTACCCCAAGAACCAATAGACCCCCGATGAACCGTCCAACCTATCCCAACCGTGGAGGAGAAAACCCAAGGCCCGGAGGAAATCACAATAACAACCCCGGGAACCCCAACAATTTCAACCGTGCACCACCCAAGTTCAACAACAATAACGTTGCCACCAACACCAACACTTCCCCAAGAACTGGACGCAATGTTGTGCCTATTGCAGAAAAGGACAAGTCTCAGGTGACTTGTTATGAATGTGGAACCAAGGGTCACTATTCCAATGAGTGCCCCAAAAAGATTGCTGCAGCCCCCAATGCAAATGCCCCAGCTCATCAACAGCGTCGTGTTCAGCCTGGAAGAAGGTTTGCCCCAGGGAACTCGCTGAACCGCAACAGCCTTCTCTTTCTAATGCATGCTGAAGAAGCCCAAGAAGCGCCAGATGTCGTGCTGTGTATGTTTTCTGTTAATTCAGTACTTGCAAGAGTGTTGTTTGATTCTGGAGCATCGCACTCATTTGTTACTAAAGAATTTTCATGCACTAGTAAGATTCAACCCACCAAATTGAAGAATGTTATGATAGTTCAAATACCTGGTTCAACCACCAAAGCTAGACAGATTTGCAAGGCCGTACCTACCCGAATCCAAGGCATAGATTTTTATGCTAATCTAATAGTACTTGGAACAAAAGGTTTGGAAGTAGTATGATACGTCCAAAACGTATCTACTTTCTCGAACACTTTGCTATTGTTTCTTCTCTAAACTTGTGTGATTTGGATACAACTAACATGGACTGACGCTGTTTTCAGCAGAATTACCTTGGTATCTTGTTTTTGTGCAGAAAATGAACTATCAGGAAAAATCCCGGAAAATATGCCAAAAACTATTTCTCACCAGAAGATCCACGGATCCAGAAGGGGAGACAGAGAGGAGGCATGGGGGGCCAGATCCACCCCAGGCGCGGGCCCACCTTACCCCGCGTCTGGAGGGGGTTTGGCCACCCCATTCAGCTCCTTGGCCTCCCTCCGCGCCTATAAGTTGCCTTCTGACCTTAAAACACAGGGGGGTTTGATAGTTTTCTAGAATGAGTTCCGCTCCGCCGCCACCACCAGAAACCAAGATTCGGATCCAGAAACTCCGTTCTGGCACCCTGCCGAGACGGGGGATTTGGAGAGGATCATCACCATTGTCATCACCAACGCATATCCATCAACCACCGATGTTTCCCTCATCCATGAGTGAGTAATCCCCCGCTGTCGGCTTGGGGATAGTAGGTATTGGATGAGTTCTATCATGTAATCGAATAAGATATGTTAGGGCATAGTTCCTAGTATCTCTATTAGTGCTATTTGACTTTGTTGCAACTTGTTGTGCTTAATGCTTGTTACTAGGGCCCGAGTGCCATGATCTCAGATCTGAACTTATTATTGAATCATTATGATAGTATTGTTTGTGATCTTATCTACAAGTTGTGTACACATATCATTGTCCGGATCCAAAGGCCCCAAAGTGACAATAATTAGGACAACCGGAGGGGATGGCTGTGGTGTGAGGATCACATGTGTTCATGGAGTGTTAATGCTTTGCTCTGGTGCTCTATTAAAAGGAGCACCTTAATTGCTAGTAGTTCCCTAGAGGCCCCGCTGCCACGGGATGGCTGGACAGAAGATGTTGTGCAACTTCTCATTGCGAGCACGTATGACTATATTTGGAGCACATGCCTAGGATTTTTTAGTACTTGGATGCTTGTTATTATTTATCTGCAATGCCATAGATCTTGAAGTTACATGTTTAGACTCGTCCATGCAATGCCTGTCCATCCATCCCTATGCCTACCGCACTCGAATCCTACTGTTACACGTACTGTTACTACTGATACTGTTTCACAGTTGTTGTTACTGCTGCTGTTGCTACTGATAAACTTCTGTGAGCAAGAAATATTTCTAGGTGCAGCTGAACTGACAACTCAGTTGTTAAGGCTTGCAAGTATTCTTTGGATCCCCTTGTGTCAAATCAATAAATTCGGTAATACTACCCGCGAAGATTGTTGCGATCCCCTATACTTGTGGTCATCAAGACTATTTTCTGGCGCCGTTGCCGGGGAGGCTAAGGACGCCTTCACTAGGGGAGTCCTTCACTTCCTTTTTCTTTACTTTGTTTTTAGTTTTCTTTGTTTCTTTTGCTTGGTTTTGTTTGCCTCTTTTCAAAAAAACCCCAAAAAATAGTCTAGCTTGGTTTGCTTGCTTTATTCAAAAAACACAAAAAAATTAGTTCCTACTCTAGTTGGTGGTTTGTTATTGCCTTGCTTGGTCATGCTTTCTATCAATGGATGGTTTCTTTGAAACTAGTTCTTATTGGCAAGGTGGGTTCACGGAAGAACAAAAGCATTATTATAAGGAACACCGTTTGTAACAAAAAGGGAAATACTTATGGGAACAAATTGATAAGTTGAATACTATTGCTAGGGAGGTGTGCTCCACTTATAATGTTACTTATTGCTTTGATAAATATTGTTGATGGAGGAGGTATAAACACCTACCCTTTCAATGTGAGTATAATGATAATGTTACCATATCTTCTTATGTTAAAGGAAATTATGACTTTTATGATGTGGAACAAATTGAAGAATTTATTGCCTTCAAGGGTGCATTTGAACTTGCCAGTTTGCTTGAAAATACTGATGATGCACCTTATGAATATGAGGTTTATGAGATACTTAAATTTTGCTTTGACAATTACAAGGAAGCAAATGGCTATATCCTTAATATTTTAATAGATGCTTTCCACACATGGAAGATACTAATGCTTTGCAGGAGCCTATGGAAGAAGAAATTGCTGAAACTGAAAGCTCATTAGATGAAAAAGAGGAGGAGAGTGATGAACAAAGGGAGTAAGAATGGATCTACCCATGTCTACCTTCTAATGAGAGTAACTCATTACCTCTTACATTATTTGATTGTCCTCTATTCTTACCAAAGGAGGATGAATGTTATGTTCCGATGGATCCTTTTAAAATATCTACTTTGGATAAAACCTGTGAAGGTTTTAATCCCACTATTTTTGAGATTGATAGAAATTATGTGTTTGTAGCTCATGAAAATCCTGCTTTATGTGATAGATATATTTTTTAGTTTATTCGTGCGGCTACTGAAAATTATTATGAGAGATGAAAATATGGTTATAGAAGTTTTCTGTAACCATAAATTCCTGAAACAGATTTCTGTCCTCCACCAAAAAAAACGGGAGGAGGCTATGTAACTCGGATTGAGCACAGAATTTACGAATAAATCCCCCAGTATGTTAGCTAACTTTCGTTAGTTCAACACTTTTAGATTTGAGCAACAGAAGATGTTCGGAAAAATCGGTTTCTACCTGCTTGTCTGTTTTGACAGATTTCTGCCATTATTTGCATTTGCCTCTTATTGATTCCTTTTTGAGTTCTCTTCGAGTAAATTGAGTTTTTTGAAGGAGTTACTATAGTATCTTGTGTTTTTAGTGAAAATCCTTTCTATTCCAAAGCTTTGCCAGTGGTCTAATATCTTTTAAATAAGCTAATGTTGCTAATGAAGATTGTGTGAAGGAAAAAATTTCAGGTGTAGAGAGAGGATGATGCAATGATATGAAGAATGGACAAAAGCTCAATCTTGGGGATTCCACCATGGTGTAACCCCAAGAAATATCCAAGAGGTACAAGCGTCAAAGCTTGGGGATGCCCAAGGCATCCCCTTCTTCATCAATAAAAAGCTTATGTCTGTCTCGACAATTCGTTTTTATTGTTTCATGCTCAGTTGTGTTGTTCTTAGAGCATCTTAGTTTTTGTTTGCTTTGCTTAGGTTGTTTAGTTTGCTTGAATAAAGTAGTTTGGACCCTTGTTCTTGCTGTGTTGTTTTGCAAATAAGGTTGCTTGGTGTTTGGAAAGGAGTAGTAAGTTCTTGCTTGAAGTGCAAGAGGAGCTTGCATTGACTGTGACTTAGACTTTAGCATGACATGCTAGGTGTTTTTTTGGCATTATGCTTAGTGATTATTGCTGTAGCATGTCTTGTTCCAAACAATTGGGATTTCTTAGTGTGCCTTGAAGAAATTATGCGTTGTTTTAGCATGCAAAAGCATAGTATTGTGGTATTCTCCTTTGATGCTTTGATTGGGTTGACTTGGAACATGCTCACACCATGTTATGACTATGACAAGTCACCATTAGCCTCTATGATCATTTAGGCCTTGACTTGTAGTACCATTCTTTGCTTTGATTAGTATGCTTTGTTGCACTGCATGATTATGGCCATTATTGCTCTCTTAGTTGGTTGGTCCCAGTCTTTTGCTAGCCTCCACTTGTATGAGTAAGTTCTACTCATGCCTCCAACTCCAAAGAAACCAAGTTATTCCAAAGTGTCCACTATAAATTCCTATGCATGGTGTGTTACACCATTCCAAGTATATTCTTGTTTTCAACTATCTTCGAATTAAAAACCATTTTGTTATGTGAAACTTCATGATTAAAGCCCTCACGAACTTGATGGCACACTTTATTCTTTGCCCTAATAAACTTGAACCATTGTGACAACTTTGTTGTATATGCTTGCACTTATAAGTTGGAGTTAGCAGAACCGTGCTGTCACGGGGAACGTTTTCAACATTGCACTTGTACCTTGTGGTACTCAGTTGATATCATGTTCGTTTGTCTATGGATGTCACTGGTGTGAAATAAAGAGGGAACTTGTAAGTCCATGGAGTTTGTATCCTATGTTAGAGAAACGCCTGGGCCGCTAGCCTAAGCCATGCCTAATCATGGTGGAAACTTGAAGCATCACCATAGTGACATCTATGAAGCATTCTTCTTATAAAAAAAAGAGACACATTGAGAAAAGAGGAAAGAGAGAAAAAAGCACCATATTCCCATGGTACATAAGAAGAATTGCCGAGATGCTCATTGTCTGCTTGCCTTATCATTTTGGTTATGGGAAAGCTCCTATACCATGTGCAAGGGGTACGCCGTTGGCGGTTCTCAATGATATGCAAATACTTACAGTGACAAGAACTTACCTGGACCCAAAGTTGAGTATGCATGAGGTGTGGACCTCGTATTCAAGGGGCATGATATTTCCAACTTATTCTCCGTCAAGCATATACTCCACCTTTGCCACTTTAACCTTAACCACTTCAAGATTCTTATGATAGGGGCAATGAGGGCTAAAAGCTAACAAGTACCATAATCTTTGGAAGCTCTTTTTGAAACTTGTAATCCCTTCTTCCTTTACAAAAATGTTTTTCTTCCACCACTATTGAGTATCCACCTTCTACCTTTAGGCACCATTAAGAGAGCATAGTTGTCATTCTGTGTGCAGTGTTCCAAAGCTTATTAATTGATGCATATTGTGATAATACTTGCTCTTGTGCTACTTGTTTCTAGTCACCCTTGTGAACTTTGCAGGTGTCATATGCATTATATTGCTACTCTATGAGGGACAAGATGATTGCCACTATGCTATGTTTTCTGCATGTGAAACAAACAATTTTTTTTCAATGCATATTATTCATGATATTTGTTTGTAGCTTGCCATGTTGGATACATAGTTGCTATGTCCTATTGTTAGAACTCCATCTTTCATGCACATATTTAGAGTTCTTTGATCCCAGCTTTCAATGCTTTCAAATGGTTGGATCTTTATTTTGATGGTGCATGTCACCTAAAAAATTATTCTTTTATCACTTACCTACTCGAGGACGAGCAGAAGTTAAGCTTGGGGATGCTTGATACGTTGGAAATGTATCTATAATTTTTGATGATCCATTCTTGTTTCGTATCTACTTTGCTTTGCTTGTCTACACTTTGAGGTGCTTTTTACATGTTTTCTGGTAATAATCTATTAACAAGTTGCAACAGTGCTAGATGCCTGTTTTCTGCTGTTTTTGGTTTCAAAAAAGTTAATAAAGAAATATTCTCGGAATTGGACGGGACAAACGCCAAAGTCAATTACTTTCCGTGGGGAACAAGAAGTGTAGAGGAGAGCCGGAGGGGCCGGCCAGGGGGCCAGACCCACCACAGGCGCGGGGGGCAGGTGGGCCCGCGCCTGGCTAGGGTTTGTTGCCCCTGGCCGCCTCCTAGTCTCGCCCCTTCGCCTATAAGAAGCCCCCGATGTAGATACCCTGAGTACCCGATCAGTAATCCATGAAACCGTTCGTAGCCTCCACCACCATCGTCCCTAGATCGGGGGGATCTGAAGTTCTTCCCGACACCCTGCCGGAGGGGAGATCATCCCGGAGGCCTTCTCTCCGGTATGATGCGTGAGTAGTTCCACCTTGGACTATGGGTCCATGTAGTAGCTAGATGGTTGTATCTCCTCCTTTGTGCTTTCATGTATAGATCTTGTGAGCTCCGTTCATGATCAAGATCTAATATATTTGTAATCATGCATGTTGTGTTTGCGGGGATCCGATGGATATTGAGATTATTATGTTAGTTTGATTAATGGTTTTGTCTTTATGATTCTATCATGTCTGTGTTTTTTGTGATCTTGCATGCTCTCCGTTGGTAGTGGTTATCTTGGCCAAGTAGTTGCTAGTGACTCCAAGAGGGGGTATTTATGCTCGATAGTGGGTTGATGCATCTAGTTTCCATGGGAAGTGACAATAATCTCTTCGGTTGTAGATGTGATGTTGCTACTAGGGAGAAAAAATGGTCTCTTGTTCATGGAACATGTGGACTATTTACCTTACACACTTTTCTTAAAGCAGTTGTCTGTTGCTTGAAACTTAATACTAGAGGGGGTTCGGATGATAACCTGAAGGTGGACTTCTAGTAATAGATGCAGCTGGATGGCGGTCTATGTATATTGTTGTGTTTCCCAATCAGCCTCATAGGATCTTTATGGCTAGTAATTGCATTGTTATGCCTTGCTCAGTTCCTGTCAATTGCCCCGCTGTAATTTGTTTACCCTTCATGCCATGTTGTTTATCTAAGGAGAGCACCTCAAGTGAACTATGGACTCCGGTCCAATATTTACCACTAATACATCTTCCACTGTTACTTGTTTACTTGCTGCAAACCATTACCTTCCACACCATACGTTTAATCCTTTGTTACACCAAACGGGTGAGCTTGACAAATTCACTAATTCATTGTGGCAAAGTCTTGAGTTTGTGTTGTGCAGGTCTCCGCGTTGCTTGCAACACCTGTGTGACGTTTCCTTCCTCCTACTGGTTTGATAACCTTGGTCTCAACTGAGGGCAGACTTGCTGCTGTGCTCTTCACACCTTGCTCTTGGGGTTCCCAACAAGACTCCACATCAAGCACCAAGTTCTCTGGCGCCACCAAGGAGTTATCAACAAGTTTTCTAGCACTGTTGCCGGGGTGCATACCTTTATTTGTAAGTTCACTTGGATCTACTATTGTTCACTGCTACTCCTTTCGTCATGGGGAAGTCTCGTGATGGAAAGTTCCCTATTTTACCATCCACTACAAGAAGAGGTACAGTCCTAAACACCTCTGTTGCTCTTGATTCACCGTTTGTTATAAGTAAGCTTGTTACACCACCACCACATACTCATGCTACACACACTACTACTACTGCTGAATCTGAAACTTCTTTTGATGCTCATGATATTACTTCTACTGTGCTTGATGCGAGTGGTTCATTAGGTCCTTTTCTAGATGCTACTATGGCTACTCTAGGAAATACCAAAACTCCTAGTGAATACACTGTTACACCTGTTAGCTCACCTGAGTCTAGTGAGAGTTATGATATTAATGATGGTTACATTGAGTTCACTGATGAATTTGTTGAAGAGTGCCAAAACACACATGGTACTAGTGCTATGAAGAGTCTCCTTGCTAGACGTACTATTATGCCTAAGTTGTCATATGATCCTAAGTTTGCCACTTCTCCCATAGATATTAAAGATGAAGATTATGATTTCTCTCTTGATTTGTCTTATTTAGATATTGTTGAGAAAGAACCTTTTTGTGGGACTGAAAATGAGAGTGTTGTGGCTCATATGAATGAGCTTTCTACTATGAGTGCTTTGTTCTGTGATGATTTTAAGATGCGCAAATACTTTGTTACTAAGATCTTCCCTTTTCCACTAAAAGGAGAAGCTAGGGCTTGGTTTAATAGATTACCTCATGGTCCCATTGATATCCCTAATTGCTTGATTGCTTCTTTCTTCCATAAATATTTTCCTCCCAGTGCTAGACATGCTGCTTTGCAGAGACTTTTTGATTTTAAACAAGGAGAAGAAGAGAAATTGCCTGAGTCATGGACAAGGTTCTGTGCCTTGATTCATGCACATCCTGGATGTCCATTACCTAAGAATGAGCTTTTTGATCTTTATTGTAATGGACTAACTGATGATTCTAGGACATACCTAGATAGCTTTGTTGATTGTGTTTTCAGGAAAAGGACTCCTACAGATGCTGAAGAATTAATGACCAAGATAAGCAAGAATTATGATGATTGGACTTCAACTGAGCTGAATACACCTGAGCCTATTTCTCCTAAACCAGTTATTCCTGAACCAGTTCCAGCACCAACAAAAAAGAAGAGGGGAGTTACTTCATTAAATGATGAAGTGATGAAGGAAGCTAATAAGTGTCTAAAGGAGAAATGTATTAGAGCTGAAGATGTGAAGAATTTACCTCCTATAGAAGAATTATGTAAGCCAATTCCCCACTCGTCTACTATTGAGGTACACTCTCTCCAACACTCTGATGAAGGTGAT
Organism: Avena sativa; assembly: GCA_916181665.1. Lineage (NCBI taxonomy): Eukaryota > Viridiplantae > Streptophyta > Magnoliopsida > Poales > Poaceae > Avena > Avena sativa. Next base: position 203,202,582 of record OV702281.1, on the reverse strand, counting down.
ATTCCTTATGGTAAGCCTCCTGATCAATGCTTAGAGGAACTTGACATTTTTCATTGATAAACAAGGTCATTTTAATAATCAAGTTCAGGATCATTTATTGGAAAAAAACTCTAGAGGTATTCTGAGTTGAAAGATATTGTGGAAATAACTTCTAATGATATTAAAATTCTTTGTAAACACTTTCAAATGGTTCAGACCCAACTTGATCAACTTGCTAAGGTGCAAAAAGATATGCTAGTTAATGCTTAGGAAAAAAACATTCTTATTGAATTAGAACTAGGAGTTGTGCAGCTACTCAAGATCCTTTATATCCTGAAGGACACCCTAAAAGAATAGAGCAGGATTCCCAACAAGGTGAAGAGAGTGGTAGTCCTCGTAAGAGGGAGAAAAAGAAACATAAGATAGTTGAGGAACCACTTGAACCTGTTGTAGATCCTAATAGTATATCTGTCTCTGATGCTGAAACTGAGAGTGGTAATGATAAAAATGAGTCTCCTGATAAGGAGGAAGGTGAGGAAGAACCTGAGAAGCACACTAAGAACACTAGGTACACAAAGGAAGATTTTATTGCTAATAAACATGGTAAAGAGAGAGAACTTTGGGTGTAGAAACCTATGCCTTTTCCAGGTAAGAAACACAAGTCAAAGGAGGAAGAACACTATAACAAGTTTTGTGAGTGGATGAAAACTTTATTTTTGCAAATTCCTTTGACTGATGCTATTAAATTGCCTCCTTATTCAAAGAATATGAAGGATATTGTCTATAATAAAAGGAACATTCCTAATGAGGATATTTCTACTATACTTGCTAATTACTCCTTCAATGGTAAGGTTCCAAAGAAACTTGCTGATCCAGGTATACCAACTATTCCTTGCTCTATTAATAATAATTATGTTAGAATAGCTTTATGCGATTTGGGAGCTAGAGTTAGTGTTATGCCTTTTTCTCTCTACAAGAGACTCTAGCTAGAAAAGTTTATACCAACTGATATTTCTTTGCAAATGGCTGATAAGTCAACCACTATTCCTGTTGGTATATGTGAGGATGTTCCTATTCAAGTTGCTCATAATTGCATGGTCTTAACTGATTTTTTTTGTGCTTGAAATGCCTGAAGATGATAATATGTCTATTATTCTTGGGAGACATTTTCTTAATACTGCAGGTGCTGTCATCAATTGCAATCAAGGAAAAGTAACATTCAATATTAATGACAAAGAGCATAGTGTCTATTTCCCCAAGAAAGTTGTTAAAAGCTATTGCCTGAATTCCATTGAAAATATTGAGAGCATCAAGGTTGGAGAAATATATTGTCCCATTCCACAAGAAATTTTTGACACTATTATGATTGGGACCATTGCTATCAAGTATGAGGTAACATAATCACCTTGTGGAATGCAAAGTTTTGTTTCATATAAGATTGTTTTGGTAACAAGACTTGATCAACCTTGTTAACAAATGGATTTTAATGAACAAAATAATGTTTCCACTATGGTTATACTTGCTTTCTTTTTCCTTTCTTCTTCCTATCTTTGATTTAGCTTTAGTTTTGATAGTTGTTTGCTTGTTTGAGTTTCTTAGAGATCCTGTAGTTTAGATTTTGGTTTGCTTTTGCTTCTTCTGAAAAAACTGTTTCTGCGAGAAAATCAATTTTCATACCCTGAAAATTGGCCAAAAAAAGAGTTTCCCGAAAAATCCTAGAAAATTCAAAATAAATTTTTCCTTGAAAAAAGGGGCAGAGAGGTACCACGGGTGACCCAGGGGCCACCCCAGGCCACCACACCTGTGATAGGCGCAGGCCCACCACTGGTGGTGCCTAGGGGGGCGGGCCCCTCCAGGCTGCCTCCTCAAAGCCACCTTCTTTCTCTCTCCCGAAAAACACTGGAAAACTTGCTCAAGCTCGAGTTCTTGCTATTCTTTCTCGTGATTTTCGATCTCCTTGTTCAGCCCATCTCAAGTGCTGATTTTTGGAGGGTTTGCTCCTTGGTATGTTCCTCCTCCACTTGTCCAATTAGATTTGTGATTGGTAGATTGTATCTTCAGTATTTTGCTGCTATAGGTAACAGGTTGTTTGAGCTTGCATGCTTGTTCTTTGCTTAGAAACTTTGTTTTTATTCATGTGTAGTCCTCTAGCAAGTTCCTATAGTAGTTGCTCATCATTTATCAACTTAGAAATCACTTGGTTTGATGGTTGTTTAAAAATTTCAGAATAGGGGAGTCATGGACCAGCACACCTTTGGTGACATTTTTGATAGTGATTCACCTAGAAGGGCAAGGCTTACAAGGTCATCCACCAGTTCTAGACCATCATACAATGAGGATCTCATCACTCCGCGATTTGGTGACGAGGGAGATGAAGGGGATGCGCACCCCTCCACCTTTCCTTGTCAAGCTTTCTTGCGAGCTGCTGGGATTCTTAACGACTTCATGGCTTTGATTGAGAGGGCTGGTCTAACAAGTTTCATGCAGGATGAGAGTGCACAATATGACTTGCTTACTAAAACATTTGTGGAGAGTTTCTCCTTTACCAATAGTATGTTCAATCCTTCTATGTCTTTCAGACTTTATGGCAGGTCTCATTCTATGACATTGAAGAAATTTTGCAAGGCCCTGGGACTTGGTACAACTGGGTCATCAAAGAAGATTACAGCTCTACCTGCCAATCTGTTAGAGCTTTACCAAGGAATAACCAATGATTATGACCATAGAGCTCAGCGAGGGAAGATAAAGAATATTCAACTTCTAGCCATCAGGTACTTTGCCTACTATCTTACCACCAGTGTTCTTGTTAGGGAGAACACTAGTAATATCTCCAACTATCAATTGGACTTCTTAGCTGCTGCGCTCTACGGTGAGGATAAGTATAATCTTGGTTCCCTCATTGCTCGTCGTTCAGCTACTAAGGGACCCATTTATGGGGGAATTATTGCTACTCGTATTGCTGCTGCCTTGGACATTGCTGTTGATCCTCATGATACAGTTTTGGCTCCTCAGAGACTTGATCTTGCTGCCATGAAGGCGCACCACTTTGTCACCACTAGCTCTACTCTGCAGAACTTGGATTATAGAATGCTATTTACTGACGGGGAAGAGAGAGAGATCCCTCTACCCCAAACCACTTTGTTCAGTATTTCTCAGGGACCTTGGTCACGCACGAAGGCAGAGATGGATGACAAGCTGCGCTCTCTCAACTTCCACGGGCACTATTAGGGGAAGCGCCCTCATATGACCCCGCAATACACTACACATGGGAGGCCTCGACCTCGTACCAGGACGAGGGAGCTTCCTCGACATACTATGGAGGTGCATCTACTTCGGCACCATGGTATTGAGCCCCACTTAGGCCAAAAGACTAAGCTTGGGGGAGGTATACCGACGTCACACTCATATATATATCATGTTCGGTCGGTTCTTTGTATATCCATTGTTTCTCTTTCTTTTTGGTTCTTGTTGCTTCTTTCTCAAAAACACAAAAATACAAAAAATATTTTCGTTGTTTCTCTTGGTTTGTTTCTTTGTTTCTTTGCTTTGGTTTTTCTTAAAAGAAAAATCCAAAAAGATTTTGCTTTGTTTGGTTTGATTTGTTTTTGTTTGGTTTTTCTTTGTTGCTTGTTTCTAAAAAAATCGAAAACAACAAAAATATTTGTTGTTCTTCTTTGGTTTTGTGAGTTCTTTGCAGGGTTCAGCCGTCCTCAGTGGATTTTGGTTTCATGTTAATTATTCAATTCACACAAGTGAAGGGCAATATTGAAGATTAAGACAACTCGAGGTGTGGTAAGAGGCTGGTAAAGAACTCTATTTGTTTCATCTTTGTACATATAATCATCATTGTGAGCATGCTTAGCCTGTTTATGTAAGGTGTATGTCATTATGAATGCTTAGTAGTTCTTGCTTGTCTATGATTAGCTCCAGCTTGCTAATAGTTTGTAGCATGTCATATGAATGTTTGCTTGAATTGTTTTATTCATACTTTGGTATGACATTGTGGTATCCTCCTATGACTGTTCATGTGAATCGACTTGGCACATGCTCACGCATGCATATGACTAATCAATAGTCAGTAAGCCTCGATGATTTATTTTTCCTCAGAGTTCTTGTATCACTTTCATGCCATAATTAGTCCTGTTTTGTTGCAAGCATGATTATGACAGTTATCGCTCTCTCGTTTGTTGCTCCCTCTCTATTGCTAGCCTTCACCTGCACTGAGTATGTGCTCTACCTGTGCTTCCAACTCCCCAAAACCAATATTGCCAGTTGTGTCCACCATACCTACCTATTAGAATCATTTTCTATTTCGGTGCATATTCCATATGCCGTGTTTTCTTCCAAAATAAAATGTTTGTCTTTTTTTGAGAAAGTTAGTTAGTAAAGCTCTCATGAACTTGATGGCACACTTTATTCCTTGTGCTTACTAATATTGAACCATTGTGACTAGTCCATGAAATTTATATGCTTTCTTATTATATACTAGGAGTCAGCAGAACCGTGTTGTCACGGGGAGCACTTTCAACACTTTTTGGATATCTCATCCAGTTCATTCCTTGATCTTTTGTTTATGGATGTCGACGATGTGAAATAAAAGGGGAAGTTGTTAGTTCATGGAGTTTTTACATTGTGTTAGAGAAACGCCTTGGCCGCTAGCTAAGCCATGCTTAATCATGGTTGAAACTTGCAGCAACACCATAATGAGCATCTATGAAGCGTCCTCAATAAAAAGCTATGCATAAGGTAAATAAAAAGATTGCTGAGATGCTCATTGTCTCCTTGCCTTGTCATTTTGTTTATGGGAAAGCTCCTGTACCATGTCCAAGGGGTACCCTGTTGGCCGTTCTCGATGATATGCATGTATTTACAATGACAAGAACTTTCAGGTGACCAAAGTTGAGTAGCACGCGGAGCGACCCTCGTACTCAAGGGACTTGGGATTTCTAGTCTATGGTCTATCAAGCATATGATTCAGAGTGGACCTCACTTTCACCTTAACCACATGAAGATGCCTATGATAGGGGAAATGAGAGATCAAAGCTAATGAGTACCTTCCTTTCAGCATTGGGAAGCCTTTCAAACCTTCACAAAACCGTTTCACAACTTTGTTGAGTCACCACTTATTCTATGAGCACTTTCTTGAGAGCATAGTTGTCATTCTTGTGTTTGTTCCAAAACTTGGTTAATTATGTCATGACTTTGATGTTTGTATCTCTGATATCTTTATCTCTAGTCTTCATGTGAACTTCAGAGGTGCCTTGGCATTTATATTGTGCTCTTCAAACAAAGGCAAGCGAGATACCACTCTATCGTACCTTATTATGAGCATTGAAATGTTGCTTATGTTTATGCTCCATGCTACTTATTATTATTGAGTTGGTTTCTCTTCATAGCTTGCAATGACTATTGAGTAGACTTAGTTGCATACTTATTATTATGAATTGTCTAAGCATCTACTCCTGTGCTGAGAATATATACATCATATGAAGCAAAGTGTTCGTGAATTTTTTTTTATCGCACTCAGTTTCCAACTGAATTGCTTGAGGACAAGCAATAAGCTAAGCTTGGGGGGAGTTGATACGTCCAAAACTTATCTACTTTCTTGAACACTTTGCTATTGTTTCTTCTCTAAACTCGTGTGATTTGGATACAAATAACACAGACTGATGCTGTTTTCAGCAGAATTACCTTGGTGTCTTGTTTTTTGTGCAGAAAATGAACTATCAGGAAAAATCCCGGAAAATATGCCAAAAGCTATTTCTCACCAGAAGATCCACGGAGCCAGAAGGGGAGACAAAGAGGAGGCCTGGGGGGCCCAGACCCACCCCAGGCGCGGGCCCACCTTACCCCGCGCCTGGAGGGGGTTCGGCCACCCCATGAAGCTCCTCGGCCTCCCTCGCGCCTATAAGTTGCCGTCTGACCTAAAAACTCAGGGGGATTTGATAGTTTTCCAGAAAGAGTTTCGCTCCGCCGCCGCCACCAGAAACCAAGATTCGGATCTAGAAACTCCGTTTTGGAACCCTGCCGGGACGGGGGATTTGGAGAGGATCATCGCCATCGTCATCACCAACGCATCTCCATCAACCACCGATGTTTCTCTCATCCATGAGTGAGTAATCCCCCGCTGTAGGCTTGGGGATAGTAGGTATTGGATGAGTTCTATCATGTAATTGAATAAGATCTGTTACGGCATAGTGCCTAGTATCTCTATTAGTGCTATTTCACTTTGTTGCAACTTGTTGTGCTTAATGCTTATCACTAGGGCCCGAGTGCCATGATCTCAGATCTGAACTTATTATTGAATCATTATGATAGTATTGTTTGTGATCTTATCTGCAAGTTGTGTACACATATCATTGTCCGGATCCAAAGGCCCCAAAGTGACAATAATTGGGACAACCGGAGGGTATGGCTGTGGTGTGAGGATCACATGTGTTCACGGAGTGTTAATGCTTTGCTCTGGTGCTCTATTAAAAGGAGCACCTTAATTGCCAGTAGTTCCCTAGAGGCCCATCAGCCACGGGCTGGCTGGACAGAAGATGTTGTGCAAGTTCTCATTGCGAGCACGTATGACTATATTTGGAGCACATGCCTAGGATTGTTTAGTACTTGGATGCTTGTTATTATTTATCTGCAATTCCCTGGATCTTGAAGTTACATATTTAGACTTGTCCATGCAACGCCCGTCCATCCATCCCTATGCCTACCGCACGCGAACCCTACTATTACCGTTACTGTTACTACTACTAGTGTTTCACTGTTGCTGTTACTGCTGCTGTTGCTTCTACAAACTGTTGCTACTAATAAACTTCTTTGAGCAAGAACTATTTCGAGGTGCAGCTGAACTGGAAACTCAGTTGTTGAGTCTTGCAAGTATTCTTTGGCTCCCCTTGTGTCGAATCAATAAATTGGGTTATACTACCCGTGAAGACTGTTGCGATCCCCTATACTTGTGGGTCATCATAGTACTAGGAATGGATTGGATGTCGAAACATAAAGGATTAATCGACTGTGCCAAGAAAGCCATCACAATGACCAGTACAGCCGGAATATCAGTAGAGCATTGTTCTGAAACCTTGTCCCATCAATTCAAGTGCAACAAGAGTCTAGCCCAACCAACCATTGACCAAGTCAGAATAGTCTGTGAATACCCCGATGTATTTCCAGATGTTTTTCCCGGTATGCCCCCAGATCGGGATATCGAGTTTATCATTGAACTAATCCCTGGAACTGGACCCATATCCCAGAGAACTTATAGTATGAACCCATCTGAATTAGTGGAGCTAAATAAGCAACTAATGCTATGCTGGAGATCGGTCTGATCCAACCAAGTGTGTTGCCGTGGAGACCACCTATATTGTTTGTGGACAAGAAAGATGGAGGTAACCGTTTGCGTATGGATTATCGGAAGTTGAATGATGTCACCATCAAGAACAAGTGCCCACTACCAAAGATAGAAGACCTGTTTGACCAGTTGACTAGTGCCAAAGTGTTTTCTAAGATTGATCTTAGAACTGGTTATCATCAACTCAAGATTCGCGCAGAGGATATTCCAAAGACTACCTTTACCACCAGATACGGATTATATGAGTATACTATCATGTCTTTTGGATTAACCAGTGCCCCTGCTTATTTCATGAACCTCATGAATAAGATTTTTATGGACTTCCTGGATAAGTTTATCGTTGCTTTCATCGATGACATTCTGATCTATTCCAAATCAGAAGAAGATCATGAGCTACACCTGAGGACCATCCTTGGAACCCTTAGGGATCATCAGTTGTATGCCAAGTTTAGCAAATGTGAATTCTGGTTACAAGAGGTAGGATTCCTCGGACATAACGTATCAGCCAGAGGAATTGCCGTTGACCCTGCAAAGGTGAAGGATGTTGAAGATTGGCAAGCCCCAACCACCCAAACCCAAGTTCGTGCATTTATCGGATTGGCGGGATATTACCGTAAGTTTGTAGAAGGATTCTCAAGTATCGCAAGACCCATGACCCAATTGCTGAAGAAGGATAAGAAGTTTGAATGGACAAACAAATGTGAAGCTAGTTTTCAAGAAATCAAGAGGAGATTGATTTCAGCCCCATTCTTGATCATGCCGGATATTACGAAGCCGTTTGAGGTGTATTGTGATGCATCCAAGATCGGTCTCGGATGTGTATTTATGCAAGAAGGCAAAGTAATATCTTATGTATCCCGACAACTGAAGCAGCATGAACAAAATTATCCTACCCATGACCTTGAACTAGCAGTCGTATTTCTAGCCCTGAATACTTGGAGGCATTACCTCATGGGAAACCATTGTGAAATTTATTCGGATCACAAGAGCCTGAAATATATATTCACTCAGAAGGAGCTGAATATGAGGCAGAGAATATGGATAGATATAGTCAAGGACTATGATATGGACATGCGCTATCACCCCGGTAAAGCTAATGTGGTTGCAGATGCCCTTAGTAGATTTTCGTGCCGCTTGAACTCCATGATTCTGAAGGAGAAACCAAGTTTGCACAAGGAGTTGGAAGATTTCAGAATGGAATTAGTAAGTGAAGGATTTTTGGCTAGCATAGAACTTCAACCCACTTTGATCAGTCAGATCAAGGAGGCGCAGAAAGGAAATGCTAGTATCGATGGAATCAAATGTCGCATCGGTACATGCAAAGTACCTAGATTTACCGAGGACGATGAAGGAGTTCTATGGTACAAATGACGTATCTGTGTACCCGCAGATTCAGAGTTGAAGGAAGCTATTTTAAAAGAGGCCCATAATACTCTTTATTCTATCCACCCCAGAGGAACGAAGATGTATCAGGATTTAAAGGAGCAATTTTTGTGGCACAAGATGAAGAGAGAAATCGGAAGCAACATCGCCAACTGTTATATTTTTCAAACAGTCAAGGCGGGACATCAGATACCCGCAGGACTATTGCAACCACTACAGATTCTAGAATGGAAATGGGATTCAGTTGGAATGGACTTTATCACCGGATTGCCTACTTCTAGTGGGGGAAATGACTCTATTTGGGTCATAGTTGATAGATTGTCCAAAGTAGCACATTTCTTACCAGTCAAGACCACTTACCAGAGTTTGAAGCTAGCAGAGTTGTACATTGCTAGAATCACCAATTTGCATGGAGTCCCAAAGAACATTGTGTCGGATCGAGGAACTCAGTTTACCTCGAGATTCTGGAAGAAAGTACAAGAAGGATTGGGAACAAGATTGGATTTTAGCACAGCTTATCACCCTCAGACAGATGGACAAACGGAGTGAGTAAATCAAATACTGGAAGATATGTTGAGAGCCTGTGTGCTAGAGTATGGATCTAAATGGGAAGACTGTCTGCCTTTCGCAGAATTTTCTTACAACAATAGTTATCAAGCTAGTTTGCTAATGGCCCCATTTGAATTCATGTATGGAAGGAAGTGTCGCACCCCTTTCAATTGGTCAGAAGTAGGAGAGAGTCAGATTTTTGGACCTGACATCCTACGAGAAGCAGAAGAGAAAGTTCACAAGATTCGTGAGCACCTCAATACTGCCCAATCTAGACAGAAGATTTATGCCGACAAGAGACGTTGAGACCTCGCCTTCAATATCGGAGAATTTGTGTATCTAAAAGTGTCGCCTTTGAAAGGAATACAACGTTTCCAGCTCAAAGGAAAGTTAGCCCCCAGATATATCAGACCTTTCAAGATTCTGAATCGTTGAGGAGAAGTATCATATCAACTGGAACTGCCAGAGGAGATGTCAGCAATACATAATGTGTTCCATATATCGTTGCTTCGCAAATGCCTTGAATTCCAGAGAAGACTAGAGTTTTCAAGAACATTGATCACCGCACCATAGAGATCAACGATGACCTGACGTATCCCGAAGTACCCATCCATATTTTAGAGGAAGCTTTGAGAACCACCAGGACCCGAAGCATCAAGTTTCTCAAGACTCAGTGGAGAAACCACACTGAAGAAGAAGCTACCTGGGAATGAGAAGACTACATCAAGGCGGAGTTTCCCGATCTATTTAAATCCTAGTTTTCGTTTTCTTCTTTCTCAAATATCTGGATGAGATTTTTTTTAATAAGGGAAGGTTTGTAACATCCCAAAAATATTGAACAATGATTATCGAATTCCAATCACCAAAATTAGGGTTATCAAAAACTTTTGTTAATTAACATCATATGAATGCATGTGTGTATGTGATGATTGTATGAATGCATGAATGGACTTGTGTGATTGTTATAAATAGCAAGGAATGGTTTAAAGATGAAAACAATATCAGCTAAATCAAATTCAAGCAGAAACAAATCAAGAGAAAATAAAAAACAAACAAAATAGGCAAATGGGCATTTTTGCCAATCTTGCTCACTAGGCCACTTTGAGTGTTTTAGTCAAAGATTTCAAACAGAAACAAATTCCAATTCTTTTCACCCCTTGCTAGACCAAGTAAAAGTGAACCCAAGCACACCTTTCAAACTTACAGAAACATTGGGCAACTTGATTCAAAGGACATTTCAAAATTGAATCTTTATCATATGTGAAGATCACCCTTTTTCAAAAACCAACCAAACCAGTGCACCTTGACCTTTCCAACTAACCAGAGACTACTTAGTATGTAACTAGTACACCCACCAATTTTCATTCAGAAATTCAAATTCAAATTCAAAGATCTTTCGGCCATTTAATCAAACACCTTGCAAACACAAATCAAACAAACAACAAACACTATAGTGAGCAGTGTTTTTGGCCTAACTTGTCCCCTCTCTAGCTCACAACATGCTATTAATAGATCATCTAGCTCAATTAACCAGCTTTAGCTCACTGTGAGCTTTCCATTGCCATCAATGGTGAGAATGTCGAGCCTCACCTTGCCACCCCATGGTCGACAGCAAGCTAGGACCAGCACCAAGCCTAGCCACCTTGTTTGGGACATTGACCACCGTCCACCGCCACCCCCTGTCCAACGCCAATGCCCTTCCAGCCACTGGACCACCCTAGAACCGCAGCGCCCTATGCCTTTGTGCCATGCCGAGAGCGCGCTAGATGCCGCACTCGACACGCGCCCACAGACCGCGCGCCGCCGTCGCCACTTGCAAGCGTGATCACCACCGTCCCAGGAGACCACAAGACAACCCCGTTCGCCGCCGCGCGACCTGTAGCCGTGGTGCGCCATTAATATGTCCATCGGATCCCGCCTAGAGAACCACTATGTTCCGACCATCTCGCACCTCCCCACTCCTCGTGACCATGCCGTTGAGCTTCGCCAGGGAGCACAACACCGCCCCCTACCGTCGCCCATTCCATTAGCCCACTGTGACGATGACCACGACGAGCTCCACCCGCTCCCTTCGGTCCCTTCTTGGCACTATTAATTGAGGCCATCCCCGTTCTATTTCTTCACACCAACACACCCCTCTCTCTCAGAACCACCCCACCTCATCCCCGGAGCAAGGCGAGCGGCAGGTCACCAGAATTTGGCTGGAGTCTGCCGCAGAGGAGGAAGAAAGGAGCCAGCAATTGGAGCCGCCCCAGGAGAAGCCGCCGGTACCAGGAGGTTCGCCGTCGTCGACTTCGTCGTTCGCCCCTCTCGCGGACCCTTGCCTGACCCCCGGTGAGCCCCCGTAGACCCCCACTGGCCGCGCTCGGGTTCTGTCTCGCCGAAGTTGCCCGACGGAGACGATCAGTCGCAGCCGTTCGATTAGAAGTTGATCGTGTGGTTTAGATTGCCCTGTACCGCTTCGCACCCCCTGTCTCGCTGACTGGAGGGGACAACCACTTAAACTCACCCCCTCGCGCTGTGCTCCATGGGCCGGCCCATTTACATTCCCGCGTGACCCAGTAGTTTGAATTTAGGTTTATTCATTTAGTTTCAAACATAGTTGTGTACCTAGATTCAAAAATCAACCCAGGTCGATTCACTGAACCAAATTGTATGAAACCAATTTTGTTAGAAAGGTACTAGAATTCTTAAACCAAGCCCGTTTGATTCAAGTCATTAGGAGTTGTAGATCACCTATAGTAAAAATAGTAAGGCAGAAGCTTTTCTGCATTCAAACATTTTTCAAAATTCAACCACAAAAGCTTTTGAGTTGATTCGAACTCTCAAAAATCACATTTAACTAGACCTTTCTGAATATTAAATCTTAAGTAGTTTTTCAATGAGTAGAAATTACTTTTCCCAAAATAAAATAAATAAGACAAGTGCTTGGATGATTGTAATGTTTGTGACGATGCTAGATCATCTAGTGAAAACCTTGGTGTGATAAATAAAAGTAGTTAAGTATTGTTTGGTGATTGTGTACCTCGTATTTATTTATAGACGCTACTACCAACCAAGGATACGAGGAGGAAGGAGAATACTACGAGAAAGAAGCCGAGGAGAACTTTAACCACTCCTTGCAAGCTTATACTAATATCTTGCAAGCTACTATCTTAGGAAGATAAGCTAAACCATGCAAGTTTTACTTGCAAGCTTACAGCACTTGATACCCAATCCTAGTTTTACTTGCAAGCTTAGTATTTTATTTCTTTATCAAAGCTTTCTAGTTAAGTTTACTTGGTAAATTGTAGAGCTTAGAAATATTATTAAAGGTAGCATAAAGAGCATAAAACTTGGCCTAAGTTAGAGAAATCTTGATGTCATCCTGAGGCATGAGACTGAACTTAGATAAGATACACTTGTTTACCACCCCTCATTAGTGTTTACCCCCACCTGTAGTTTCTAGTTCTAAGCATAAAACTTGATCACTTTAGATGGGAATACTTGGTGAAAATGGTTATGAAAACCTTAGAATGATGAGTCATTCTACTGAAATGTTTTGACATGTGTTCTTGAACACCAGATGATTTTGATGATGAAAATGTTAAGGCATGAGCCTTAGCCCTTTACAAAACTGATGGTTGTGTGGATGCGATACCATTCCAATTTTACCATACAACCACAATACCAGAAATTGGGGTAGGTCTTGACTGGAAATTTATATACCTTAGTATGGGTTCCCTTGCGGCCAAGGTTTGAGCTGAGGCTACCTTCTGAAGATTGTCCACCTGTGTAGTTCCCAAGATGATAGATGGTCATGGTTGGGAGGCCAAACTCACATGAGAGGTGCCTATACTAGGGCCTGTAATTGAAAGGTTAGGATTGATTATCCGCATACTGAGTATGCTAAATTCAGGATTGTTCCTGGCGGATGTATCGAATGTTGTGGTGAAAGTGTACCACCTCTGCAGAGTGTCAAACTATTTGAATAACCGCGTCCGTGGTTATGGACAGTTGGAGTGGCCATACTGTTCATATGTTTTCAAAATGACTTATGAAATGATTCATGACTTGACTTGACCACAACAGGGATGTGATATGAAATTCAAGTTCCCACTTAGGTGTTATAAAACTTTCAACTAGCTTTCTTTGCTTCCGAACTCAGTACAGATAAATCTGGATTTTTGTAAAACAACCTAGAGCTTAGTATTTCCTACTCACAACCACTTCACTTGTTAGTCTTAATTTGCGAGTACTTCAATAGTACACATGGCTTTGTCCTTGGCTATTCCCGTGGCCAGACTATGAAGAGGACTATCAGGAGGATGGACCGGAGGAAGGTTACGACAACTAGGATCATCTCCCATCGTCAGCATTGCCTGTGACAATGAAGATGGAGCTTCACCCACGCTACCGTTATCATTACGTTATTTCGCTGCTATGATTGTATTAAGACTGGATCATGAGATCCTTTATTTTTTGTAAAACCTCATGTATGGTTTGTAATGGATGATGTACTGTGATATCCAATATGTTATGTCTCGCAAAAATGGTAATCCTGGGATTGCGATCTATGGCATAACAGGCATCTGGGATTAAAAATCCGGGTGTTGACAAGTTGGTATTAGAGCCATCCTGACCATAGGAGACCCTAGTTTAGAATGGACGTTTGAATCAAAAACTTAGTTTCAAAACCAAGGAAGTGAGTATTTATGAAAACTTATTCTCATTCTTATCACTTATACTCTTTCATGAAAATTCATGTTCCTCAAAGATTCTTGCAAACATACATAAAATTTGACACACTTGATCACTCTACTAACTTACTCATCCTATATTCTTATAGATGGACGTGAAGTATAGAAAGTTCTATCAGTTCGAAAATGTAGGAGACCTCATCTTTGAGCATGACTTGGACCATCTTTCGGAACTTCTGGAGCGTCCGCACCCCGAGTTCTTCGGAGCTCAGCTCAACGATAAGGTAGGAGAGGAATTTCAATGGATGATATCCAATCTGTTATGTCTCGCAAAAATGGTAATCCTCGGATCACGATGTATGGCATAACAAGCATTTGGGATTAGAAATACGGGTGTTGACATTGAGGAAACTTATAAAATAAAATATGTATTATTTTCAAATATGAATTCATATATAATTTCAAATTTGACCAGGGTTTATTCTATCTGGTCAAACCTTTGACATTTGACCCTATTTGACTATTTCTATATAATTTGACTTTAATATTGTGATAAATTCACAACTCCAAATAATGTAAATAATATATGTTTTTTCATAACTTTATGCTATTTATAATATCAATTCATTAATTTAAAATTTTAGAATTAGTAAATGTTAATAAATGCCATTTATTGAATATTGCATAACTTTAAATCCGTAACTCCGAATTCGAGAAATGATATGTCTAAATTTATTAGCTCAATGTTCCTGTTCTAAATATGCATTCCATGGTATGAATTTAAGCATGCATCATATAAATATAATTGAGGCAGCAAGTTTTACGCAACTAAAATGTGACTAAATAAATACTAAAATGTTTATTCCTTGTTCTCACACCTCACCCTTGTCATGCTATGTTATACCATATAAATTTTGCATCATTACATCATGGAATAACTTGTTGTCTTGTTGCATATGCTTTATATGATTGTGCAATGTATTTATTTTGGCTCCTTGTGTGTTGGTTTTTATCAAGATAGATGTTGAGCAAAGAGAATATCAGGAGCCTATAGAGTATTACCCGGATCCTTCCTATTTTGCAACTAAACTTCTAGGAAAGCATTTCCCTATGCTTGAACTATGTATAATACCTATTGAATATATATTATTCTCTCATCATATTTCACGATCCTAATAAAAATTGAATCCCAAGTATTGCATAGCCTTTACTTCTAAACCCCACTAAAGCTTGTCCCTCCATCCTATGAGCCATTACTACAGGACTTGCTTGAGCCATGCAAGTCGTAGAATTGCATATGTAGGGTTTGTGAGTGTCTTTGAATAATGAGGTACCTAAACAACTGAATTGAGTAGTAATGGGATAACTAATGAAAGAGGCACCGGTAAGAAATATCTGCTGTTTGGTTATTCTGCTCACTTTTGTCCCGTAGGACCCGAAGTACTCGATACCTGTTCCTTGAACATCGCACTATCCCCATGTGGGACCATGAATCCCCTTAGTCTTAGCTTGAGTCACATTTAATTTATTGTGGACACAAACTAGTTTGGGGCGTTATTACTATCCTGTACTTATGACATGCTACTGCTTATTCACTACTGTTGCTCGAGGAGCGTTTAATACTGTACTGTTTAGGAATTGTGATACGTTTATGCGGTATCGATAAACCCAGTCACACTTTTGGGTTCCCAGTCATTTAGAGACGTCGACACAAAACCTGGGTCCGACTCAGAGCCGACAAACTTCATTACATGGTGCTTAGTGGGGTGGCACCTTGAAATCATCTATGAATCTTGCAAATGCCTCGTCGTGATTCCTCGTTGGGTTTTCATTTGGTTTTTCCAAGGTTGATCATGCGTGTGTTGCTATTAGTGAACCACTTCAGAGTAAATCTTTCTGAAAGTTGTGTCAGCGATTATGGACAACTTAGAGCACAGTTTCTCGATCATAGACAAGTATAATTAAAGTAACGCTTTTCAATTGACTAAACTTGACTAGTAACAATGCAATATTCATGGAATGATTAATAAAACTCCCAACAGATGGGGTGTTCTTCCGCATTCTCATTCAGGAATGGGGAGGTGGGTGAGCGATGTTTATTTATGTTGGTATATATATACATCTTTTGGGTAATTAACTATTGCATAATTAACGAACATCCGTCTATCATTGGTTAGGCGGATGTTGTAGCGTGTATCTATAGAACTGTTAGGCTTTATTTTTCCCTGCAATTGTGTCACCCTCGGGTTGTTACCTTTAGATGCGTCAAGACTTTCTGAGTCCCTTAGGGTCTTAGACGATAAAATATTGGTTCAAATGGACAGGCATATCTGCATGACGGCTATTGGGTCGATGAGACCAATGATGGCGGCAACGACCGTCAGGTGTAGAGATTCCGTGGATGGAGATCCATGAGCGGGATGTTCTTATTTTAAGGGAATCTTATTCCTATTGTCTTCTTATCTATACTCGGATCTTGTCTTCCACTTCCACTTGATACTATGATGTGTGATGTATGAAGATGTATCCTAACTATTAGCTATCTAGTATATTGGATCTTACCATATGGCGTTGAATATTTCTATCTCTTTAGATGGATTGGCTCTGAATTACTCTTCTATGTCATTGGCATACATACTCATTTGTGTATGCTTGACTCAAAGTCCAGGCGGCTACGTCTCTTGCACTTGAAGCTATGACCAAGAGAAGTGGGTAGGGTGGTTGGCCGATAGTGTGCCCTGTTCTGCTCAGACGGGACCTACACGTGGGTGGCCTTTGGGCCTCCTCGGTAGGAAACCTTATCCACTTTTGGGTTATACCGGCTTGTGATTTAGAGTGCAGTGTCCAGGGGATTAGACTCAGGTCATGTATGTTAGAGAAGACATGTGGAAATATTACCAAATTTTTACATGGCTAGAACTGAGCATTTCCATTTTTATCTTTATTAAATCCTAGCAAGTAATCTGGTGGATCTGATAAAAGAATAAATTCTGAAAACATGAAAGAGGGGCACTCGGCCAGATCTGAGCGATCCACGTGGCACCGTGGCTAGGCCGACCCAACAAGGCACCCACGCGCGTAGCAGATAGCTCGGGAATGTTAGGGGAGGTGCCCATATGACAGAGGGAGAAGGATCCAAAGGGGTTCCGAAGGATCTTGGATGCATGTTTTAAGAGGGGATCGATGGTTGAGGGCCGTTGTCCACCTCTGGCTACACACAGCGGCGGGGAAAACCCTAGGATGCCCAGGGAAGGAGAAACGACTCACCTGAGGGGCCGAGCGATGACGGGATGAGCCAGGGCGTCGTGATGGTCGACGACGAGCCTGTAGAGGGATGGTAGCAGAGGGTTCTGCCCTGGAGGTCCTTTCCCATGACAACGACCAAGTGAGCTTCGCTGAAGTTTGACGGAGGCGATGCTATAGATGTTCCTATGCAGGAAAGAAGGTGGGGTTAGATAGGTCATGAGGAGGGAAACATGCCAGAACGAGAATGAGATAAGGAGAGGCCTTGTAGCCTTAGCTTTATCCTCCTCCTCCTTGCAACACCAAGAGGGAGGAACTTGGTTTCCTGGTCCTGGGGAGACATGGGCGAGATCTGGAGCTTGGGGAGAGGAAGGTGAGAGTGAGGGGAAGGAAATGAGGAGAAATAAGGGGAACAGATGGGCTCTTCCTTCTTATACCAAGGGAAACGGGTCCATGGTGGTGTATGTTCATATGAGGGCAATGGAGGGATGGAAACAGGGGGAGGGATGATGTGGGTGTTCATAGAGGTTTATGGTCATGCTGGGGAGTAGAAGAGGGCATGTGTGGCTATGGTATTGAATAAGAAGAGCAAAACAAGACAAGTCCTTTGTCTCTCAAACATCTAAGCACATGGGCACAAGGCTAGTGTTTTCTATAGTACCTTTTCTACAGTGATAGTTGACCAGGAGGGAGTGATGGTGCTATACAGAAGTGGGTGGCAAGTTTGAGAGGGATTTGGAGGGGCTTTAGTTCATGATTTGCCACTTATGCTAATTAGGCCACCATTGGTGCTCATGAAGCATCTATTTAATTTTGATCCTACCAAGATGAGACAAAGATGTTGATGAATAGATATTGTCAAAATATATCTCTAAGCTTTAATTGGGGATTTTTGGAATATTTTTTATCCTCATTTTATCAATTATTATAAAAATTCTCAATTGGTTATATTGACTTTTCTTCAAATTTTTGAAATGGCCAAGGTAGGTTTTATGATGTGGGATGGTCGTAAATATGGATATATACTCTGGAGAATTTTTCCAGGATTTATTGAGAAGGAAAAGTATTTTTATACAACTATTTCTTTTTTCTACCATTTAATAAAATTTGCAAAAATAATTAATAAATAATTTTTGAAGTGGTAAGATAGGGAACATGATATTATCCTCAAATGTGTATTTAATTGGGGAAGTGTTTTGGAGAAAAACTAACTTTCTTTTATAGATGGAGTTTTGAGGATTTTGCGAAAGAAGAGATTTAAATAGTTTTAGGTCCAAAACAAATATGGACAATATTGGATAAGTATTTATAAAAAAGGTATGTGATGTCAAACTAATGTATCCATCATTTTCAAACTTGGGTTTTTGAAGGCGAGCTTGATTTTGAGAGAAATCAAAAGATGAGAGATCTAGGTCTGGAATATTTTTATTTACCCTGAAAACCTTGTTGGAATAAAGGGCTCAAAGCTCAGCTGGGTCAAGGGTTAGATGGATGTATAGACCAAGTTATATATATGGGAATGGTATAAAGGATTGGTCTTGATCATGCTTGTGGCACTCTAGAAGTGATGCCACACTTTGTTGAAATTAAGGGAAGCATAATAGATTATCATTTAGCCTAAAAAACCATGATGGTTTAAGAAGAACAATGATCCATTAGAAAGAAAGGAAGCCTGGGTTGATAGACCAAGTATAGTAGCTCACAACCATGCAAAGAGTTATTCAAGAGAATATACCATTGGGATGTGATCTTCTGCCAAAGTAGGCATGATGATATGATTTTCAGAAAATATTATGTTCTTGCCTGCAAAACCATCAAGAACAAGTGGGTCAAGGGAAAGAGTGGGATTCGATATTCCTTTAGATGGTATGCAATATAGTTCAAGTGCATTTCCAAAAAGGTGCAAGGTTTGAGAAATACAACAACTCAATGATGCACTGATGATAACATATCAAGACTTAGCCATTTTGGCATATTTAGGGTTTTAGACTAGATTACAAGAGGGGACGATTTTGAGAGGATGCAAGGTTCCAAACTCATCATTAAGTTAATATGGTTGATGTGTAGGTTGAGTGGAGAGGATTCATGCTTAAATTTGGTCTGCCTTGGCTTGGATGCTAGTAGAGGGGGATTAGCTCTATATTGATTTGGTTAAGAGATGAGAGGGTCACTTTTAGTATCTAGATATGGATCAAGATTTGTACAGTTGGTTAGGATTTGTTTTTCTTAGATTAGTTTGATCCTAGAGGATGAGCTACTATGGTGGATCATGCTACTTCCTAAGAAAATAGATCAATCAGCAAATCACGCCAATTCATCTTATCAAGGAAGCAAATCATTTCTAGGGTTACCATCAAGCCTAACTTGAGGTAAGGATGGGTATTTGAAGAGATTGGAGATTTTAATAAGGTCAGATTCTCTTGGTATTTCTACCAAGGGTAGATTTAAAATGGTTTTATGAAAGGCTTTACAAAACCTAGAGATAAGAGCATTTGAAAGTTCTGTCTTGAAAACATAAGGAGATTATATCTTACCGATCTCCATAATTTTGTTAATAGAAGCTAGTAAAACATCTGTTTTGGCAGATCATCTTGGCTTAAGTTTTTGAAATGTTAGAACATTTGATAATGAGCAAAACAAGACAAGATAGTTTTGTTAAATACTTTTTGTAAACTTGGCTTGAGGTAAGGAGTATATCATCTAATGCACAACTAGATGCATGATCACAATAAACAAGCAAGCAAACATTGCATCATTAAACAAGAAAAAGTTTTTGTTCCCCCTGATTTTTGCATTCTGGACAACAAATCAAGGTTGCTGAAATTGGGATGTTACAGTCCTTTCCCCCTTAAAAGAATCTCGTCCCAAGATTCGGGAGAGATAATGTTATTTGATTTCGATTCGGGGTATTACTATGTGTCCCATGCACACTAATTTTATGGACTTCGTCTTTGAACGCGTCTACTCTGCCGGGGAAGTCGAATGTTAGTCTTCTTGGATGCATGGTGCGTTGAGCGGGCTTCAGACTTGGTTGAGAAGGATGATCTTCTTTGTCGGGACGCATGGCGTTTCCTTAGGAGCTTAACGTATCCTATTCGATGACTGGGCATTCTAAAAAACATGTAAAAAGTCACATATAAAGATATACTTATCAAATATATGAGTCAGATTTCCATCTCAAAAAATGACATTTAGGACTAATCTAACATTTAAAGGATGCGGGTTGAGGAATATGCTATCTTACGCAAGGTATCAGTAGGAAGTGTCGGACGTCGTCTAGCGTATTGAATGGAATCTGGTCGCGATAGGCCGATAAGCAGGTTTCCCTCTAGGCATTAGTTGGTTGTACATGGCTATAGAAGAACAAGGAACCCGCACTGCAGAGATCCCGTTGGATAATTGTGGCAATCATGCTCTAGATTTGATGCCACTAAGCTCTCACATATTCATTAGTGGAGTTCGGTATGTCTGCTCTGCATCTTTGGATACTTTCTGGCACCAAGAGGGATTGTTGCTCGTACAAACTCCAACATTTGAATGATGGCTAACCAAGCGTACATACCATTTTTTTACTACTAGAGGCCAGCGAACTTGGTTGTGTGGATTCACGTGAGGCAGCCTCTGATTCATTTATGTTCTTTGATGGGACTTGATGGAGAAGCCATGTAGAGCATAATCGAGAATGGACATGATGTCAGTGTAGTTCTTTGGCTTCGCACTAACCGAGTCAATATAAACAACGTGTGAATGCCGCGGGTACATGACGATGAGGGTGCAGTGCATGTCTCTGCCCAAAACACAACATCATACTTAGATAAAATGCAAAAGAATGATGGAAATATACGAAAGAAAGTAATGGTGGCTACTGAATGACTACTTACTCGGGAAAGTAAGGGATGAGAAAGATTTACTTCTTGTTCACCGCCAAGAATTGATCGATATGCACTGTGGGCTGGCCATGACGAACTCAAGCATGTAGAAGGGGTCCATTATCGCGATGCCCGGGGTTTCCTTTACAATGACATCATGCGCCATTTTGAGTGCTACTATGCACACCAATGTCCAGTTAAGCCATTTCAAGTGGAAGACATTGAAGATGTCATCGAAACTGATGAATATCATCTCTGGTAGGTAAGTATCCACAAATCCCACAATGGGGGAATCTTTATCATATGGAGCGGGTAGGAGGGATATTTGCCCACGTGGAGCAGGTAGGACAGGGAAGAAGTGGCGGGTTCTACAACGGGCGATAACGCACGGAACCAGGCCGGTGAGCCCACTCGGAGGTGGTTAGGGGAGTTTACAGGGATGCATGCATGCCACCGGCAGGGTGTCGAGGGCGAGGTGGTGGATGGCCGCGGTTTTGGCGAGGTCTTGGCGGGGTATAAGGGGCCCAAGAACGTATATTCTACCAGCACAACCTCACCTCTGGCGGGTGCTGGTGGAAGCTGATCTGGTGTTCCTGCAGCAAAAGGAGGGAATTGGGAGGTAGATCTAGGTGAGAGGAGTAAAGAAAGGAAGGAAAGAGGGAGTAGGTGTCCTAGTTTGATGGCAACCTCATCTTCTTGAAGAAATGGCCAGGGGAAGGTTTTCTTCCTCTCCATGGTGATGGAGATCAAGGGAAGTGAGTAGGGGCTCATGAGGGAGGGTTCTTGTGGTCTAGGAGAGAAATGTGAGGGGTGGAGCAAGCTGAGAAAGCCTGTGGCCTTTTATTCCGAGGGGTTAGGGTCTATGATGGACAAGGTCCAAGAGGGTCCATGGGACGGTGTCCAAGCGTGGGATTGTCCAAGGTGGGTGGTGATAGAGGTGATAAGAGGTCCTGGTCATGCAGAGAGGCAGAGGGGGTAGGGGTGCTGCTACAATGCATTGAATAGGCAAGAAATGACACATAACTTGTCTCCTCTTTAGCCAAACAAAAAGGACAAGTTGATAGGGTTTTCTAAAGGGACTGCTATAGTGCTGCGACCAGCGAGTGATGGTGGTTGCTGTGGTGATCATCCATGTGCTTTAGTTATGGTTTGATGGAGTTTGCTCAAGGATTTGGAGGATTTACAAATGTTGTCATATTAATGATCATGAAGAGAATTCTTGAATTTTGATCTTCGCAAGATAATGTAATGATGCTGGTAGATCGCTATGGTCAAAATACACCTCCATGGTTTATTTTTGATTTTTAGAGAATTTTAGATCCTTTTTATATCATTTATTCAAAAAGTGCTAAATTGAGTTCATTGAATTCCTTTGATATTTTTTAATTGTACAATGATGGTATTTGGTTTGAGATGATCTCTGTCGTGGGAATAGTCACGGCAGATGCTGCAATCGGCAGCGAGTAGTAGAACGAGGGGCAAGGGCGGCCAGCCATCTGCGGTGCGAGATGAGGGCAAAGACACAGGGTTTTACCCAGGTTCGGCCCCCCGGAGGGTAAGACCTACTCCTGCTAGATTGTATTATAGAGGTGTTACAATGGGCGAGCTCGGCGGCTAGGCAGCGAGTCGCTTGGGTGTATGAGGGAACGTATCTCTACTCGCCCTATAGGGAGGTTTATATAGGCTCACCTCCCCCTAGGGTTTACATATCTCAACCGATTCAGTTAAAGCTTCGGTAATCGTTTAACCTAATCCGACTGGGCCTATCTACTCGCCTGGGCCTTCAGCTTCCAGTCGCTTGATGCCTTGCTGGGCTTCAATCCACTCGCCGTTTTGCAGGCCCACTCGCCAGCTCACGGGCCAGTCGGAAACGTCCTGCTGGGTATACCCCGGTAGGCATATCCCCATCAGTAGTCCCCGAGGCCGTCGTCGATTAGGCGTAGGTGGCTGCTGGCAGTCGGAGTATACGGCTTCGGAGTAGGCATCCAGTCGAATCGTCGACGGGCTCCTGTACAAAGGAGGAAACCAGTGATCCAAGTCGCGGCTTTGGCGAATCGAGTCAGCGAAACACTGTCATAGTGATTGGGTCGGCAAGCCGAGTGGCCGGAATTGGACCGTCAGGCGTGGTCAAACTAGCCGTTGGGGTAATCCAACGGTAACTTTTGGCGTAATCATCGCGCGGTAACGGCTTCCTGATTTGGCGGGTAACATCCATTATATAAAGGGAATGGCAGGCGATCAGAGAGCCAACTTCTCATCACTTCTTCCGACTGCGCGCATTTTCCTTCCCTCGCATCGCGATCCAGCCGACCCAGAATCCTCCGACCCCCAATCAACCCTTCGGCCATGGCCCTTTCCATCGAACCATGGGGTAGATCCAAATGCACGAGGGCGCAGCTAGCCTCTTTCGAGGAGGCCGGGATCCTGCGAACCGGCTGTTGGCGTATCCCCGCAGCCGGAGAAACGACCCCAAACCCGCGAGAGAGGGAATTCATCTGTTTCACCAGTCATCTCGAGCGGGGGCTAGGGTTTCCTACGTCCCTGTTCTTCCGGCGCTTCTGTGCCTACTACGAGATCCAGCCTTCAGATCTGGGTCCCCACAGCATCGAGCAGCTTGCCATCTTCGTGGCGTTCTGCGAATGCTACTTGGTCTGCCGGCCCTACTTCCCCTTGTGGCAAGATCTGTTCCACGGACAGATCAGCCGCGAGGAGGCAGGCGGCCCAATGCTAGCCGCGGGCGGCCTGACGTTCCATCTCAAGTCCAAAGCGTCATTCTTCGATCTGATGCTGCCCGCCAAGGCAGCGAGCGACTGGAAGAAGTCGTGGTTCTACGTGGCCGAGGCGAGCCCGGAAGACGAGGTGGCGATCCCACGGTATTCCGCCAATCGGTCCGAGCCGCGCCATCTCCAAGTCGGCAAGCTCCCCAACGATCAGCGGATGGTCGTCGACGAGATGCTATAGACCATCCGCGGTCTGAAGAAGAAGGGCCTCGAGACGATAAATCTGTACAACTGCTGGCTCGGGCGGCGGCTCGTTCCGCTCGCCCAACGCGACCACTATATGTACCAGTACACGGGCCGGGGAGACTCAACGAAGGCCTGCCTCGAAAAGTGGAAACTGGAGGACTACCTCCCAGCACTGAAGAAGATTACCCAGGCGGTGTACCTGGACGCGCAGTCTGGGGTCGCCCCCTATACCGCGAAGCGTCCAGCTCCAACGGTAATCACCTTACTTTGCTCGCAGTCGCAGTCTATGCAGTCGCGGTAATTCTGATTCCATTCTGTATTCGTTGCAGCTATTCCAAATGGTGGAAGGGTGGCTCCCTCCTTCGGACGACGAGAGCTCGGGCTCATCCGCCCAGGACGTGGGCGAGTCGCCACCCGCCAAGGGCGACGAGGACGACAATGACGAGTCCGAGGAGGAGGTCTCCCCACTGGTCCGAAAGACCCGCGGACAACGACAGCGCAAGATCGAGGCAAGCAGAAGCCTCGAGCATCATGATGACGACGACGAGCTCCCAGAGACCACCTCGCGCCGTCAAGCCACTCCGTCGAAGAAGAAGAAGAAGAAGGAAAGGGAGGCAAGGGCCCCCCCGAAGAAGAAGACGAAGCCATCAAAGCCGGCCTCGCCGCCGCACTCGGCGAGCAGCTCTGATGCTCCCAGCCCAGCCGGTGATGACGCTCCACCATACCCTCCGTGCTGGACGCGGCGACCGTGGAAGTGCCGCTGGCTTCAATGCCTCCGCCATTCGCCGCAGTCTCTGGGCTGGGAGAGGCTCCAGCTGCAGCGGCTTCGCCTCGCAAGGAGGATCCGGCTACAGCGACTTCACCTCGCAAGGAGGCTCTTGCCGAGGATGTCCCAGAGGCTCCAGCTGCGGCCTCAACGACGAAGAAGCCGTTCGTGTCTTGGGCACGCGACGTCCTGGATATGGGGCTCAGTCGCCGACTGGGCCCTGAACTGGAAAAACCGGCCGGCCTCCGTACGGGGCTACGTTTCATCCCAGTCGCCAAGTGAGTGCACTCACCCTTCCTTGCTTTTCATAACTATTTCGATTGTTTTTGCTTATTCGATTGATGCACAGGACCAGAGTGAAGAGGATGGGCCATCCGACCGTGGCTAAGGTGCCACCCGTCGTTAGCGAGGAGGACCCTTCCCGCAAGAGGAAGGCGGACGAGGTCGTTGCCTCGGCGGATGGCAGCAAGAAGGCCAAGGGTGGTGACACCGTCACTATCTCTGACGACACGGCGGTTGCACCAGCCGGGCCCGTGATGGAGGCAGCCGCGTCTACGAAGGAGGGCGCTTCCTTGCCTGGAACGGCGGAGGCGACCTTCCTTGGAGCGGGTGCCTCTATCGCTACCTTCCCAGGCTTCGTGACCAAGGCGGACATGACGAGTGGAGCTGCGCCCTCGAGCCACGCTCCTGGGACCGCCGATGCTGAAGTCGACCAACGTCGTGGGCACACGCCGGCGTTACTCGCGTCCGTGGACGCGATACAACTCCATGGCATGCTTGGCGCAGCCATCCAGGTACATCCAGTCCCCGAGGATCAGGTCGGTGCTTTGCAGCGGCCTAATTCTTATAGTTTCTCATCTTTTTTATTTTTCGCATCTAGTCCCCGAGTGCGCACGCGCTAAATTTTAGCGGGTGGGCACTTAAGAATTTCTTGATCGCCAGTCCCCGAGTGCGCACTCGCTGAATTTCAGCGGGTGGGCACTTAGGAATTTCTTGATCGCCAGTCCCCGAGTGCGCACTCGCTGAATTTCAGCGGGTGGGCACTTAGGAATTTTGCTTTGACTAACTTTTTCGGTGATGTGCAGGGTCTGCAGCTTGAGTCGGCGGACCGATTGGCCGCGAAGCAGCGCGCGGAGAAGGAGCTGGCCATTGTCCAGGAAGCGAACAAAGGGCTTAAGGCTTTTGCGGCGAAGGCAGAGGAAGCTCGCCAGGGGCTTGTCCCCGCTGGTGAATTGGCGGCGGCGCAATCGGCTTTGAGTGCCGCTAAACAGCGGATCGCCAACCTCGAGCGCGAACTGCGGGAGGCGAAGGAAGAATCGAGCTCGGCTGACGGGCGAGCTAAGGCCGCCATTGCAGCCGCTGAGGAGGATCGCAAGGTGTCGGAAGTCCTTATTGATGGGCTTCAGGACGACCATACATCGCTTCAATGCTTCATCACGGAACTCGCCCACCCGCTGCTTAGTGAGTACATCTTCCCTTTCCAGTGGTTGTGTCTTTTGTGGTGTCCGTCGTACTCATTATTGTCTTCTACTCGCAGGTCGCATCATCGATAGCGAAGGAGAGGCGAGCTCGCTCGACGCGAGGCAGTGCGTGAGTATGCTCGTCGATTCGGCGACATTGTCGGCAACGTGCATCCGTGCCTATCTCCAAGAGATATCGCCCACGGAAGTGATTCCCAGCGACCTCGTTGAGGTGTGGAAATATTTGGAGAAGGCGCCCGCGGTCGTTGAGTACATGACGCGGTCGGCGTTTCGGCGCGGAGCGTCGATGGCCCTGAGCCTTGGACTCGCCCACTTCCCCGAAGATTTTGACATCGATGATGTGACGAGTGGATATCCTTCGTCGATTGGCGCGGTGGAGCTGTCCGAGGTCCTCAAGTTGCAGGACCGTGCCGCCACGTACTCAGAACGTGTCTGGGCAATGGGCGACCTCCTTCCGTACCAGGAGACGGTCGTCGCGCCGAATGACCCCAAGCCGCCGCATCGTGACTTCAAGGTCGGGCAACCTTTTCGCGCGGCGATGGCGGGTGAACTGACGACGTATCCGTCAAACCCGTACACGGCGTTCATCCGCAATCGCCGGGATGTTGGCGAGTCGTCATCGAAGCCTGCAGAGTAGGATGGTTTGCCTTGTGGCGTTAGCAGCAGGTCTGCCACGCGGGCATATTTTGTAACATGAAACAATGCAATACCCAATTGAATGAGACGTCGTGTCTATTTTGGTATTTGTTTTGTTGTTGTGATTGATTTTTGAACGAGTCCCCGAGCGCGTCCGCCATTTTTGTGGGGTTTACCTCGTATATGATGTATGTGTTGTTGTCATGTGTTTTGATGTTTTGGTCGACTCGCCCGAGCTCGAAGAGCCAGTCGCTAGGCGACTCCCTTGAGTGCCCTGTACTTTACCGTTTTCCCGTGCGCGAACGTGGTCGGGTGGCCGAGTCCCCGAGCGTGGTACTTGGTAGTTCTAGGCGCGACTCGAGGGTGGTTGAGGACTTAGCGCGTTGGTGTGAGCGCGTCACTCCTGCCTGTCCCGTGGGGTCAGTCGCGTGGCGAGTCCTGGGCATGCTCTCTTACTTGGCGTTTTCCCTGACCGCTCGCGACGAACTGGTCTTCAGTCCCCGAGCGTGGTACTTAGTCGTTCGAGTCGCTATGCCGAGGATGCGGAGGACCAAGGTCGCTGTGAGAAGCGAGGGCAGTTGTCTTGGCTCGTAGAACCAGTCGAGCTAGGCGACTCCAATGGGGCTCCGGGTGGGCGTTTTTCGTGGACGATGCAAGACCTGTGGTGATTCAGTGCTCTTACACCGCACTACTTAGCCGTGCCGATCGCTTTACCAAAGGTTGACTTCTGCGTTTAGCGTAACGCTGTTATTACGAGTGCGAGTGGCACAAGTCATGGAGAGTAGGCGCAATTTGCGGTAACCGTTTCTTTTTATTTCATAGCGACTGGAGAGTACATGTGTGGGGTTCTAGGAGTAGAACTTCCGGAGGAGGTTTACATTCCATGGTCGCTTAACGTCGAGTTCGCCGTCCCCGCGGACGTCGATGAGGTAGTAGGCATCGTTGCCGAGTACGCGCCCGAATGCGAATGGGCCTTCCCACGGAGGGGAGAGCTTGTGCATGCCCTTCTTGTCCTGGATGAGGCGTAACACCAGGTCGCCCTCCTGGAAGGTGCGAGTTTTCACCCGCCGGCTGTGGTAACGGCGGAGTCCTTGCTGGTAGATGGCAGTGCGTGACCGAGCGAGGTCGCGTGCTTCATCGAGTTGGTCGATCCCGTCTTGGCGGGCAAGCTCGTTTGCAGCCTCCGTATAGTGGACGACCCGCGGCGAGTCGTGTTCGAGGTCGGTGGGCATGACTGCTTCGGCACCGTAGACCATGAAGAAGGGAGTGAATCCCGTCGATCTGTTGACTGAGGTGCGGATCCCCCAGATGACAGAGGGAAACTCCTCGACCCAGCACCCGGCGGTGCGCTCGAGTGGTACTTGGAGTCGCAGCTTCAGGTCGTGGAGGATGCTTTGGTTGGCCCGTTCTGCCTGGCCGTTTGATTCCGGGTGGGCGACTGACGCGAGGTCGAGCCGGATGTGGTGCTCTTCGCAGAATTCGGCCATGGCTCCCTTGGCGAAGTTGGTGCCGTTGTCCGTGATGATGCTGTTTGGGAACCCGTAGCGATATATGAGCTCGCGTAGGAATTTAGTGGCGGTCTTCCCATCGCATTTCCGGACTGGCTTGGCCTCCACCCACTTCGTGAATTTGTCGACGGCGACTAGCAGGTGGGTGTAGCCGGAGGGGGCTTTCTTGAAGGGGCCTACCATGTCCATGCCCCACACGGCGAATGGCCAGGTGATGGGGATTGTTTTGAGCGCCAAGCTCGGCACGTGCGTCTGGTTGGCGTACTTCTGGCACCCGGCGCACCGCTGGACGATATCGACAGCATCAGCATGTGCGGTGGGCCAGTAGAAGCCATGTCGCATAGCCTTGGCGACCAGGGAGCGAGCGGCGGCGTGGTGGCCACAGTCACCGGAGTGAATGTCGTGGAGGATTTTGCGTCCTTCAGCTGGTTGGACGCAGCGTTGGAACACGCCGGTGACGCTGCGCTTGTGGAGCTCGCCGTCGATGATGGTGTAGGACTTGCATCGACGAGCGATCATTCGAGCGTCTGTCTCGTCTGTAGGCAGGGTGCCGGCTTCCAGGTAGGCGATGTAGGGCTTGGTCCAGTCGTCTGGCTCGTTGAAGAGTGCGACCAAGGCTGCCTCTGGTTGGAGTGGGACTCCGATGTCGATCTCCCTCGAGGGAGAGACTGATGGCTTGGTGATCGTGTCGAGGAAAACGCCGGCTGGTGGTGCGAGTCGAGCCGACCCGATGCGAGAGAGTGCGTCGGCCTCCTCGTTTTTCCGTCTGTCGATCCACTCGACGGAGTAGCCGGTGAAATGTCCGCCCAGCTTGTCCACTGCTTGGCGGTATGCCGCCATGGTAGGGGAGACGGCGTCGCAGGTGCCAGCGACTTGCCCCGCGACAAGGTCGGAATCTCCGTAGCAGCGGAGGCGATAGACGTTCATCTCCTTGGCGGCTCGCATGTCGTGGAGTAGGGCCTCGTACTCAGCCATGTTGTTGGTACAGGGCGTGAAGTCGAGGCAGAGGATGTAACGGAGCTTGTCGCCCTTTGGTGAAGTCAGCACTATCCCTGCGCCTGCACCGTCCGCGTTCTTGGAGCCGTCGAAGTGCAGGCTCCAGTAATGGAGGTACGGCAGTTTCTCTGGTTGCTGGGCCTCTTCCCAGTCGGCGATGAAGTCTGCCAGTGCCTGCGACTTGATCGCCTTTCGTGGCTCGTATTTGATGTTGTGGACGCCAATCTCGACGGCCCACTTGGCGACCCGCCCGGTCGCCTCGCGATTGCGGATGATGTCTTGCAGTGGTGCTGAGGAGACAACCGTGATCGGGTGCTCCTGGAAGTAGTGCGGCAGGCGCCGCTGAGCTCTGAAGACCGCGTATACTAGCTTTTGGTACTGTGGGTACCGCTGGCGCGACTCAGTGAGGACCTCGCTGATGTAGTACACTGGCCGCTGGACTGGGCGCTCCTTTCCTTCTTCTGGCCGTTCGACGACCATCACGGCGCTGACGAAGCGCTCGGACGCCGCGACGTAAACCAGCATGGGTTCTTTGTCGGCGGGGGCGGCGAGCAGTGGTGCGGCGAGTAGCACCTTTTTGAGGTCGCGGAGCGCGTCGTCCGCCTCCTTGTCCCACTGGAAGGTGGGGTTCTTGCGCATCAGGCGGTATAGGGGCATCGCCTTTTCGCCCAGGCGGGGGATGAAGCGACTGAGAGCCTCTACTCGCCCGGCCAGCTTCTGGACGTCGCGCAGGCACTCGGGTTTGCCGAGCCGGGCGATCGTGTCGATCTTCATGGGGTTCGCCTCGATCCCTCGTTTTGAGACGACGTACCCCAGTAGTTGTCCGGCGGGTACACCGAAGGTGCACTTGCCTGGGTTGAGCTTTATCTTATACCTTCGCAAGTTGGCGAATGTTTCCGCCAGGTCGGTGAGTAGGTCGCCTTGGCGAGCGGATTTCACGACCACGTCGTCGATGTAAACGTGGATGTTGCGGCCAATTTGGCTCGCGAGGCATTCTTGCATGCACCGCTGGTAGGTCGCCCCGGCGTTCTTGAGGCCGAAGGTCATGGCGGTGTAGCAGAAGGCTCCGAATGGCGTGATGAACGCCGTCTTCTCCTCGTCTTCGACAGCCATTTTGATCTGGTTGTACCCAGAGTAGGCGTCGAGGAAACATAGTGACTCCGAGCCCGCGGTTGAATCGATTATCTGGTCGATCCGCGGGAGGACGAACTGCTCCTTTGGGCAGGCGCCGTTCAGGTTTGTGTAGTCGATACACATTCTCCAGGTCCCGTTCTTCTTCTCGACCAGGACTGGGTTTGCCAGCCACTTGGAGTACTTGATTGGCCGGATGAAGCCGGCAGCGAGTAGACGCTGCACCTCCTCGGCGATGGCTCGGCGACGCTCTTCATTGAAGGGCCGCAGCGACTGCTTGACAGGTCGCGCTTTGGGGTCGGCGTTTAGCTTGTGCTCAACGAGCTCCCTAGGGACACCGGGCATGTCAGAGGGTTTCCATGCGAAGATGTCCCTGTTCTCACGGAGGAACTCGATGAGCGCGCCTTCCTACGCTGGGCTCATGCCCGTCCCGATCGTCACCGTCTGGCTGGAGTCGCCTGGGACCAGCTCGACGGTGCGGGTGTGCGTCATGGCCTCGAAGGTTGAGGTGTTTGCGCCCTCTGAGTTGGGCTTCTTGAGTATGGTGGGGTTATCGTTGTTGACCCCGCTCGCGTACTTGGCGAGCTCATCGGCGTGGTTGGTCTCCTCCGCGATGACGGCGTCGGCGAGCTCTGCTCCTTTGGCCTCGCACTCGGCAGCCATATCGGGGTCGCCGTGGATAGTGATGACGCCACACGGCCCGGGGAGCTTCATCGCGTTGTACGCGTAGTGGGGCGCTGCCATGAACTTGGCGAACGCCTGGCGCCCCAGGACGCAATGGTAGGAGCTGTCGAAGGGCACCAGCTCGAAGACGATCCGCTCGGTGCGGAAGTTTGCCGGTGTGCCGAAGGTTACGGGCAGCGTGACCTTGCCGATCGGGTACACCTTCCGACCGGGGACGATGCCGTGGAATGTGGTGGAGTCGTCTCGATCATTGACTGCGGGAGCCGCAGTCGCCTGAAGGTGTCGAGGTACAGGATGTTGATGGTGCTGCCGCCGTCCATCAGTGTCTTGGGGAGCCAGTAGTCGCCGACCTTGGGCTTGACCACCAGGGCGACTCGTCCTGGGTACTCGATGCGTGGCGAGTGGTCTTGGCGGCTCTAGATGATGGGCTACTCCGACCAGTTTAGGAACTGGGGGACGTCTATCTGCGCCACCGCGTTGACGGCGACAGCGCGGGCGATGACCTTCTTCTCGTGCTTCGTGTTGAAGCCTGTGAAGGTGTGGAGCGAGCCGGCCACTTTTCCAAATTTGCCGCCGTTTGGCGGGTCGTTGTCGGGGTCCTCCCGCGCTCGCCGTGCCTTCTCGATTTCCCTGAGGGTGTGGCAGTCGGCGGTGGTGTGCGTTGCGGGCTTCCCTTCCGTGCTATGGAACGCACATGGTTGGTTAAGGAGGGCCGCAGGGTCGAACCTTGGCTTGTTCTTGTAGTTGCCGCCATCGCGGCGTTGTCCTCCGTCGCGGCGGAAGCTCTTGGGCTCGCGCTGCGCGTGCCCGGCGTTGGCGACGAAGTCGACTCGCCCGTCACTGCGGCGCTTGCCGGTGAGGCGAGTGCCGCTGTAGCGTAGGTCGGATCGGCGTCCGCCGTCGTTGCCGCCCGTGCGGCGTTGACCTCCTGACTCGTCGTCAGTTTCCTGGTTTGGATCTTCCTCGGCATACCGTTTGGCGATCTCGAGGAGGTCGGGGATGTTGTCGAGTGTGCGGGAGTGTCACTTGAGCTTGGCGACCAGGGGCTCGTAGCGGCACGAGGTCTTGAAGCAGTGGATCGCGGTGTCTGGGTGGATGCCGACCGCGTTGTACCAAAGTTCTTGCCACCGTTGGACCCAGTTGCGGGTCGACTCGCGGGGTCCCTGGACGCACCGCTCCAGGTCCTCGATAGTGGTGGCGCAGGTGTAGGAGCACTCGAAGTGCCTGATGAAGGCATCGCGCATCTCCTCCCAGGAGTCGATACTGTCCTGGGGTAGGGTGTTGATCCACTGCCTGCACGTCCCTTCCATCATCAGGGGGAGGTAGCGGGCGGCTAGCAGGTTAGTGTGGCCTACGATCCCCATCGCCATGAGGTATGTGTCGAGCCAGACGGCGGGGTCGTACGAGGAATCGTACTTTTCTATCTCCTTTGGCGCCTTGAAGTTTGGCGGGTACTTCTCGCCTCGGATCATTGGTCCGAAGCACTTGGGTCCGAGTCGACTGAGCGACCCCATGGGCTCGCCGTCGTGGCGATTGGTTAGGGTATGTCGCAGGTCATCGGGCTGGCGTGCGCGCCAACTTTGGTTGTTGATGATGTGGGTGCGGGCGTCGATGGGTTGCCCGTTGGCGGCGGCAAGGTTGGTTGCCGGCCTGGGATCGTTGGTGGAGAGTGCCGCGTTCGCGGGTCGGTATTGGAGCTGCAGTGGCTCTGGTGGCGGGAAGTTGAGGGTGTTTGCCGCCGCTGGGCGACCGCTGGAGGCCGCTCTGCTTCCCGAGGAATGCGAGTATACCCGACCCTGCGAGTCAGCGCCCGCTCTTTGTTGCTCCACGGCCTTCGCGAGCAGGGCCTTGACGTATTCGATCTGCAGGGCGCCGTTGCCGGTGGCCGTGATGCTGTCGGCTGCTGCCTGGCCTACCACGAGGTTGTCCATCGGGGTGGAGAACAGTGGGAGGCCGTTTGCGTCTCGCTCCCGTGAGGAGACTACTATCC
Organism: Avena sativa; assembly: GCA_916181665.1. NCBI lineage: Eukaryota > Viridiplantae > Streptophyta > Magnoliopsida > Poales > Poaceae > Avena > Avena sativa. Next base: position 203,169,374 of record OV702281.1, on the reverse strand, counting down.
GCGGCTGGTCCCTGGGAGGGGTGCGGTTGGGTGGTGGTGGGGCGCCCATTGCAGTTGATCCTGGCGGGGGCCGGGCGCTTCCTCCTGGTGGCGCGTTCTCGCAGATCGCGCGCTCGGCCACGCGGGCCGGGTCGTTTTCGTCGTCGAAGTTCAGGGCACGCCCCTGAACGGTGGGGTTCAGGCGTGACCTGATCCGCTGCTGGTGGTAGCGTGACAGCTCCTGCGCCGTCACCTGCTCGAGGCGAAATTTTCTGCGCTCGGCTTGCTCTTTGCGTATCGCCTCCGCCAGTTTCAGGCGGAGTTCCTCGACCTCCGTTGCCGTGGCGTTAGGAGGGATTGGGGTGGAGAACGGGTCCTCCGGCGGATCAGTGCCGGTCGCCATGTAGGTCGCGGTGTGGCGACCGGTTCCGTCGCGGGGGTCGCCGGAGTTCTCCGACCCAGAGTCGAACTCGAAGATCCCAAGGATGGAGGGATCCTCGAAGTCTCCCGCGTTGGAGACCTGGGCGATGGAGCCCGCGGACGAAGCCGCGGTGATGGATCCAGCGAGTGACGCCGTGGTCGCCGAGTCGGCATCGTCGGTGAGGGCCGCATCCTCTGCGGCCGCTGAATTCCCGGCCACGTTGCTGTGGGCCGAGTTGTACTCGGAGGCGAGGCGATGGATCGTGCGGATCTGGCTCTCGGAGAGCCGATCGCGTGGCGGCGACTCGCGGATGCGAGCCGAATCCTCCGAGACGATGACGTCGGTGAGACCGACGAAGAGGCTGATCGTGCCGATCGGCAGGATCACGCTGTGCGTGACGGGTCGCGTCGCCGGGACATAGCTACTCGGCAAGATTTGGAGCATCTCGCCGATCGCTATCATGCGGCCGGTGGCGACCGTCTCGTTGATGGGCAGATTGGATCTCGTCGCAGAACACCGGCCGGACCGGCCAGGCCCCACGGTGGGCGCCACTGTCGTGGGAATAGTCACGGCAGATGCTGCAATCGGCAGCGAGTAGTAGAACGAGGGGCAAGGGCGGCCAGCCATCTGCGGTGCGAGATGAGGGCAAAGACACAGGGTTTTACCTAGGTTCGGCCCCCCGGAGGGTAAATACCTACTCCTGCTAGATTGTATTATGGAGGTGTTACAATGGGCGAGCTCGGCGGCTAGGCAGCGAGTCGCTTGGGTGTATGAGGGAACGTATCTCTACTCGCCCTATAGGGAGGTTTATATAGGCTCACCTCCCCCTAGGGTTTACATATCTCAACCGATTCAGTTAAAGCTTCGGTAATCGTTTAACCTAATCCGACTGGGCCTATCTACTCGCCTGGGCCTTCAGCTTCCAGTCGCTTGATGCCTTGCTGGGCTTCAATCCACTCGCCGTTCTACAGGCCCACTCGCCAGCTCACGGGCCAGTCGGAAACGTCCTGCTGGGTATACCCCGGTAGGCATATCCCCATCAATCTCAAATATGATACATACTTTGAAGAATTTTCCCAAGATTTATTGATGAAGAAAATTATTAAAACTATTATTTTCTCATTTCTACCATTTAAGAAAAAGGGCAAGAAGAAATAATAAAACTCTTCAAAAATATTTATTTTTGAAGTGGGAAGATAGGAATCAATATATAGGCTTCAATTGTGCCTTAAGTTGGCAAAGTGTTTTGGATTAAAACAAACTTTCTTTTATAAAGAGAGTTTTTGAAGTTTTTGGACAAAGAAAAGAATTAAATATTTTTTGGGCCAAAATAATCAGGGAAAATATTTGATAATTTTTTTATGATGAAGGTAGACGATTTCCATATAGTTTATAAATCATTTGCGACCTTAGGTTTTTAAAATCAAACTTAGTTTTGGAAGAAAACAGGAGGTGGTGGATCTAGGGCAACAATATTTCTATACCATCAAAATTTGTTCGATTACGAAGCTTAGAGCTAAGGGTCATGGGATAGATGGATAGATATAACAAGTTATGTAGATCACCATGGTACCAATATTTGAGCTTGATAATATTTGAGGGCTTCTAGAATTGATGCCCAGCTTTGTTGAAAATAAGGATGCCATAGCAGATTATTATATAGCCTCCAAAACCATGATGGTTTAAGAAGCACAAGGCTCCATTTGAAACAAGGGAATTGTGGGTTGATATACCATCTTTAGTGGATCACAATCATGCAAAGAGTTGGTCCAGAGAGGATGTCATGGAGATGGGAACTTCTGCCAATGTAGGCATGATGATAAGATTTGCATAAAAGATTAATTTCTTGCTTGCAAAACCATCAAGAACAAGTGATTCAAAGGATGATCTGGTCAAGGTCAAGGGTTAATTTGGAAAGTACTTAGGATGGTTTACATTATGGTTCAAGTGCATTTCCAAAAAGTCACAAGGGTTGCTAAATGCAAAGACTCAAAGATGTGATGTTCATCACAACTTTTAGACTTAGTCAAATTTGGCAGATTTAGGGTTTTGACTATGTTATAAGAGGAGATGATTTTGATAGGGTGCAAGGTTCCAAACTCATCATAAAGGAGATGATGTTGAATATTAGATTGAGTAGAAGGGATCCATGCTTATAGTTGGGATTCCTTGGGTTGGATATTATTGGAAGGGAATAACTCGGTATGGATCTGGTTAAGGGATGAGAGTGTCACTTTTATGACCAAACATTAGATCAATCTTGGTTAACTTGGTTAGGATTTGTATTATTACTAGCTTGATACTAGAGGATGAGCTCCTAGGGTAGCTCATGCTACTTCCTAAGCGAACAAGTCAAACAGCAGATCAAGGTAATTCATCTTATCAACATCTTAAATCTACTACTAAGGGTACCATCAAGCTTAGCTTGAGTTAAAGATGGATATTTTTAAAAGGTTGTGTTTTTAAGTAAGATAAGAGTTTCTTGGTTCTCCTACCAAGAGTAGAATTCAAAATGTTTTATGAAAGGTAATGGAAAACATAGAGGTAAGAGTAGTTGGAAGTTCTGTCTTGAAAACATAAGGAGATTATATCATATATATCTCCATAGTTTTGTTAATAGAATCTAAGAAATATTTTTTGTTGAAAGGGCATCTTGGATCAGGTTTTGGAATGCCAGAGAATATGTATAGAAAGCCAAGACATCTCTTTTGTTAAATAGCTTTTGTCAACTGAGGTTGAAGTCAGGAGTATATCATCTACTACACAATAAGATGCATAAACACAAACAAACAAACAAACAAACAAACAAAGAAGCAAACCTTGCATCACTTAATAATAAAAATATTTTTCCCACTAATTTTTCATTTTGGAAAACTAATCAGGGTTTCTAAATTGGAATCTTACACCATCCGCCCACCGAATGGTGGTGTTCCGATGGTTTGATGTAAACACCATCAACAACGGGAACATCGTCACAGTGACAGAAGCCACATGCTCAGTTGGTATCCCCGCCCTTAGATGCTTGATATCACCCGACAAGGGGCTGTACAACCAGGTCTTATATGGGTACACTCTTTGTCCAAGGAAAGGAGGCCGTCGGTTGTGCTACCGCCATAATAGTACATTGTAGAGACAGAGAGAGGAGAAACAAAGATTAAGTCAAGGTAAACAGACAGAGATTCAATCAAGGTAAACCATGGAGCAAAACGTTGGCAAACAAGTAGACAAAGAAACAGAACTTAAAAACATATAGTATAGAAGGTGAACAAAAAAAGGATCACATATACATAGATGAATGTCAAGAAAGCACCTCCGAATAACCCGGCTAATCTTCTTCTCAAGATGGCGGCTAGTTCTAACATTTAGCAATGTGATGGCAGAATCATCTACCCGATACTCCTCTGACAACTGGTTCTCTGGAACAATCCAGTTGGCTTGCATAAAGCGCTCCTCCGTGAAGCCTCTCCCGGCGCTATACATTGCCCAGAGGGCGGCATAGTAGTCTAAGTTTTCCGTCGACAAGAAGATGTCACATATCTTCTGGACGAGTCCCTCAGGGAGACTAGCCCATGGTGAACCGCGCTACTTGTTGTCGGCCATGGATGATGGTGTTTGTGTGATCTTGGTCCCGTTTACTGTCTGAGGAAGCGGTTCTATATACACACATTTAACAAGTCCTAGGAAATCCAAGCGAAGCGTGTGGAAAAGATATGATGGCATTCACACAGAAACCGAAAGCATAAGACATCGACCATGTTTCATCAAAATGGTAATAACCCACATTCGCACGCGTACACACACATGCACTAATTACGGGACAACGGACGTGCACACAACCGTACGACTTATGGGAGTCTAGATGAGCTAGCACGCGACAATCCATTAGGCTAGCCATAGTGGGAGCAGTGTAGAGTAGTAATCTCACATTACTACTAGTACTACTTTCATGTGTAGGATGCTAGTTGTAGTAGTATCATAACCACATTGAATTTAATTATTTGTACAGTCTCAATGCAAACTTGGAGTAGTAGTATGTAGTACTCTGGTGTGGTCATGGATGATTAGTTGATGTGACTCCCGACCGTGAATTCCTCACCAGATAGCCCTACAGTCTACCACCTTTATTTACTACTACTAGTACATGGATAGTACATGCATGCTAGGAAAATTCAAAATCTCAATCAGGAAGGAAAATCACCCACCAACGACCTTGCAGCATTTCCTGCCTCACCTTTTTTCAAAAACATTGGGGCTAAATATCCCACCGGGAGTACCATTTTTCTATTATTATTATTAGATGGACGCTAAACAAATTCACAATCTCAATTGAGCGGCAAAATCACAAACCGACCTTGAAGAATTTCATGCACCTCCATTTCAACCAAAAATTGACTTAAAATTACCATTCTACCCATTCTTCAGACGCCCTATGGGCAAGCTATACTCATTAGCTTGGGGGCACGATCGTAATTATTTTTCTTTTCACCTCCACAGTTTTTCCCGCTGGCCCTCCAAAAACTCGTAGACTTCTCTCCCATGCCCTCGGATCTATGACCATCGTGCGCACGGGCCGGCGGCAATTCCATGGTGGTCTGATCCGCTTGAGCTGCGGTCTCGTGTACCACCCCAGAGCCGCTTCAACGACGCCCACCCCACCGGATGTAGTTCACCGGGGATCTCTATCCCTCCACCGGAGCTGCAGTCTTGATGACCGTGCGAATGGTGTCGTTGACCGCCCAAGATCTGCTTCCCCGCTACCGAAAGCTACCCAACTGTACTAGAGCCGCTTCAACGGTGTCCACCGGACAGGATCTAATTCAACGAGTTTCATGTCCATCGCTCTAGACCAGCTGCACGGGTGTTGCCGTTTGCTACACTGTATCTTCCTTAGCGATGCTCACGTCCACTATGCCCAAGACGACATAGACCTAACAAGATTTGCTTCCCCGACCGCCCAACATCTGCTTCCCTGCAACCACAACACCCTCGGTTAAGTAGACATCACCATCACGATACCGATGATGCTTAGACGCCTCTCTGATCAAGGTAACCAAATTTCCAATCCCTTTTTGTTTTTTCAATAGTATAGAAGGTTCAAGCTTGTCGCTGTGAGCTTCATTATTGTAATCGTGCTTGGATATACAAGTCACTAGGCACGCATGTTCTTTGTGATACATACATGGTCACTAAACATGTTGGTTTCCATTCACTGCTCTACAAATTTCAAGTAATGCACATGTTTGTTATTTTGTCATGCACATGTTCCTAGCTACTCCGTACAATAGTAATTATCTATTCTTGTGTAGTTCTTGCAAAATGTAAAATCATTGAAAAATATTATTGAGGATTCCCTCCTCCACAGTTACTGAATCTATCTGGTTCGTCTTGATATAAGTTCTTGCTATTATTTTCTCCCTGACATCATTCTGCTATCTTGTAGTACCCGTTCAAACTCTTCGTACTAATTCTATTATAATCTTGTTGTTGCCATATGGTTCTTTAAAAGCAACAACATTGACTATTTTCTTTTCTTAGAGATCAAAAAGGGAACACTGAACATGTTGGTTTGCATAGCCTCTTCAAGTTCTCTTATGATGCCATTATAATTTCTATCATGTTGATTCCTAGCTGCTACAGTAACTGTAGACTCATTGTTTAGCTCACCACAAATTCTAAGTCACCCAACATCTCTTGCATTCTAGGATATACTACTGCTTTCCTATATATTTATTGAAATGACCTGGCTAGTTTATATTTGCCGAAATTCTAAGAAACACTCTGTTCGAATGCTCAATTCATTTATAGGCACACTTTTGTAATGCATGTTTTTTCTGTTATACAGGTTCACAAGAAACGCCATTATATTTAGTATCTAATGGTTCGTCCTAAGCAATAACATAACTATCATCTACTATGTAGTTATTTCGTGGTTTGTATTCCTGCTCTACAAGTTCTCTTATGATTCCATTATAATATATATCTGGTTGATTCCTACCTACGACAATAACTGCATGCCCATTGTGTAACTCACCGCAAATTCTGAGCCACCCAACATCTCTTGCATTTCAGGATAAACAACTACTTCGAAATATATTTGTTGAAATGTCCTGGCTTGTTTATATTTGCTGAAATTCTAAGAAACACTTTGATTGATTTCTAATTTCATTTTAGGCACACTTGTATAATGTTTGCATGTACCGTTCTTTAGGTTTACAAGCGGAGCCATAATATTTCGTATCTGGTTCTGGTTTGTCTTATGCAACGACATAACTATCCTCTACAGTATAGTCCATTCGTGGTTTGCATTCCTACTCTACAATTTCTTGTACGATGCCAGTATAATTTCTATCTGATTCATTCTTAGCTACAATATTAACTGTATGCCATTGTGTAGTTCACCACAAATACCTAATCACCCAACGTGTCTTGCATTCCAGGATATACAACTTCTTCCATATATATATATATTTGGTTAAATGACCTGGCTAGTTTATATTTGCTAAAATTCTAAGGCACACACATTGTTTGATTGTTCGTTTGATGATAGGCACACTTGTTTAATGCTTGCGTGTCCTGTTTGTTTGACGTGATCGTCAATAGTTGAACCATTGACCTGTAGTAAACTCTAGTTCTTAGCTCCTATCATATCAATCAAATGAGTAGTTTGCGTTGTTTGATGTATTAACTTCTTAGCTATCACCACCAAATGGGGCCTGGAATATCATGTCTCAAGGTGGTTTTCCAATGTAGCTTTCACACTCAAAAGGGTGATGCAAGTGATAGATTGAGAAATCAAATTGAGGATTGATATATTAACTCAATTTTCAACTAAAATGCTGAATTTTATTTCCCTTGAGTTGATAATATGTAAAAAAATTAAGAAGTTTGCAGCTGATGTAATATCTAGATAAATCTCATAGGCCTTGTAGGCATTTAGTTAACGCTGTCTAGTAGGGAACAATATCGGGCTTTGTTATTGGTTTGTCTTGTATTAGGCCATTGATGAACAATAATAGATGCTTGCCAGTTGTAAACCTTTCATGATATCGGAATGGGATTCACACCAAAACATTGACAAGCCCATATAGTAACAGACCAAAATTGATGAGGGTTTGACTCGTCAATGCCCATTGTTATGGACTTGGGCTTAGAGGAAGTGGGGTGCGCTGGAGATCGGGAACGACTAATATACAAGGAACACGGGAAAAATTATTTACCCAGGTTCAGGCCCCCAAAGGGAAAACCCTACTCCTGCTTGTCTGCTCTTGATTGATGGTGGAACCGAAGGTTACAATGGTGTGCATATGAAATAAAGAGGGTGAGTCCTAGGGTGTTTCGTGATCCTCCTCACCGTGCCCTCCTGGCCTTTATATGGGGATGACAGATCTCGGGGTTAGGTCGTGTCAGTTACAGATTAGGGTGTTACCCTTTAAACTTTCTATCGAAACCTAGCCGTATCCTCCAAGGAATCGCCTCCTTCATGGGATTGGCCACCCGAAACCTTCATGGGCTTTGTCGTCAGGTGCAGATTATCACATGAACTTCTACTGGGCCATAGCAGATAGGATAATATTGGGAACCCATAGGGCATGCCCATGATAGTAGCCCCTAATTCCAGTAAAGAATCAAAATCCTTCGAGTGCCTTCATCTGAATAAGCTTTTCAGGTCATAATGTTCAATTCATAGGGATAGTTGATGCCTGAATCAGCCAACGGATCAGGTTCAGTTAACTGCCTTTAGGAAAAACAAAGCTATGTACTCAGATTTGAGTCCCTGGACTTGAATCTGGAAAGGTGCTAGCGTAATTCGACTCAGGCCGCGAAGGTATTACAGGAGTCGAATTCCAGTATTATCAGATATGTACCAAACGCGTTCGTCGGGATTTTCATCGTACCTAATGGCACAGAATATTGCCGACAGAGCGCATTTAGTGTGTTACCAGGCCATCAGACTGTGTCTGTAGGTCTTATCTTTGTATCTCAGATAGATCATCTGAATGTTTGTTGCAACAGAGATAATTCTGGTGGCTAAAGAGATGTCATCTCTTAGCATTATTATTGGGCAGATTCGCCATGTTTCTGATTGCATGTCAGCCTTTGTCATCTCTTAGCATAATTATTGGGAAGATTCGCCATGTTTCTGATTGCATGTCAGCCTTTATGACGTAGTCGCCACAGAGGATCTGAAGGATCACGACCAGCTCTCCTTATGGAAGTAGCCCCCAAGTGTCTGTTCGAGTCGTAGACTCGAGTAGAGACTGTAATCTTGCGAATGCCGCTGATAGCCAAAATTAATCAAACAACGACCAGTGCTTCCTATTGGAGTAGCCCTCGTGTCCATAATCGAGTCGTGGACTCGAAATGGAGTTGAGGCGTTTGAATCCATTGATGATTGTTTTTGGGTGCTCGCCAGCCTTTACGACGTAGTCGCTATAGAGGATCTGAAGGATCACTATTGATTTATTCATAGGATGCACGACCGCGCTCCTTATGGCAATAGTCCCTCGAGTGTCTGTTCGAGTCGTAGACTCGAGCATAGACTGTAATCTTGTAAATGCCGCCGATAGCCAAAATTAATTGAACAACGACCGGCTCCCTATGGGAGTAGCCCTCGTGTCCATAATCGAGTTGCGGACTCGAAAAGGAGTCGAGACGTTTGAATCCATTGATGATTGTTTTCGGTTGCTCGCCTGTCCCAATAAATTCTTTCAGGTGCACGGCTAGCGCTCCTGTTAGGAGTAACCCCTAAGTATTTAGTCAAGTCATAGAGTCGAGTAAAAACTCATTTGTTGACTCGAATGATATGGTGCCATTTCTTTGTTTCTTCCTTTGTGACCAATAGAGACGTCATTGTTGACGATTGGTGAGCTCATCCATCTACAACAACAGTGATGATGGGACGAGACAATCATGGCTACCACATTTCTTACTAGAATTTGACTAGTCATATGTAAATTACGCTTATTAACTGCACCTCCTCGATTTCCGTACGTAGTGGAAAGCGTGGTGGCGACGGTTCGTTGCGGCAGCTGCCATGTGATCGCCGCGATGCATGCCACGCGTACCCACGCTTCTAATCAACTGTTCTCCTTCGTATTCTCTTCCCTTTAATACTTCAAAGGGCACTAGTAAATTTCCCCTTCTATTCACTGCTTCTCATCTTTCGTTTGTTATTCTCTTGCACACTGCCTCTTGCCTCCATTGCTCCCACCTTGCGCTGGAAGGATTCCGCATGTTTCCACCTTGCGCTGGAAGGATTAGGAAGTCAAAAAAGAGCGCTGGAGCTAGGATGAGCGCCACTGCCACCGCCAAGAAGAGCATCGGAGGCCGTGTCACCAACGGCGGCTGGCGGCAATCGTCCATGAAGTCCGTGGACCTGCGCCACCTATGAGAGGCCCATCTGATCCCATAGAAGGAGGAGGATTGCATTCTCCCTTTTCTAGAGGTATGCCCCGATCCTCCTGCTGGATTCCAGGTTATGTTTCTTGCCTTTTTCCTTCGGGGCCTTTATCTTCCTGCCCAAGATTTTGTTCGTGGGCTTCTCTTTCTCTACGAGCATCAACTACATCAGTTTTCGCCCAATTCGATTCTTCACATCGCCTGTTTCATCACCCTCTGTGAGTTCTGGCACGGAATCGATCCACACTTCGGCCTCTTCAAGAAGCTTTTTGCCTTTAAGAGGCAGTGCGGATTTGGCGGTGTAGTTTACGAAGTTAGTGGGTGTGGGATATATATCCGGCCCAACCAACAATAGTTTACTTTCAATCTCGTCGAGTCTGCGCACGGATGGAGGAACAAATGGTTCTACATCCGTGATGAGAAGATGGCCGACCAACTCTACGACCTTCCTCCATTCAACATGGGCAAGGATATCATCAGGAAGCGCGCTTGGAATAATGACATTCCTTCGGGTGAAACCGAGGTTATCGAGGCACTGTACAAAGGCATGGAGGCCTTGCTGCTGCGGTGCAGCGAAAAAGTTACCGGCATAAACATAATCCACACTTTCATCAAGCTTCGGATATAGCCCCTCTAGGCCAAGGCGTATCCAATATTTTTATATGTTGGCATATATGACCCGGCGAGGGTATCATCAAATGAGTTGTCATAGACATAACTCGATAGGACCCTCAGGCCATTGTTAATTCTTAGAGCTGACGATGCCTTGCCGGTGGAGACTCTGACTACTCCCTACAACACGTCCAAGGATGTTCCTCAGGTGAGATCCCTATTTGTGTCTGATACTTTTTGTAACATTGTGCGGTTTTTATGTGATTGCAGCTAACACGGTTTGCTTGTTGTTTTGTAGGATCTGAAGGTGAAGAAGATGATGCCTCCCCTTCTTGAGAAGTTCAAGAAGGCTCCAGATGGCGGGGACATGGACGAGTCAGAGTCGACCATCCCTGCTGCCCTGTCACCATTGGAGGAAGCCCTCGAGCCTAGAAATGGAAATTCTCGCAAGAGGAGCCGAAGAGGTCGCAATTGACTCCAAGGCGGCGAGTGCCGAGGTAGCGACGCCATCCGTGAAGACAGTGGCCAACTTCGGCACTAGATCTTTGAGTTCCTCCAAGATGAGGACCCGCAAGATGTTACCTAGGCGAAAAATGTGCAACTATCGGAGCCTTCAGGTGAACACGTATGTGATCTTGAAATTGTGTTGACCAGCCCCCGAGACCTTCGTAGTGCTAACTTGGTTTGCTATGATCAACACTTTCTAAAGGAGTTCAATTGTCTTGGGAAGAAGCATGTGCGCCTTGAACCAGAGTTCCGACAGCTCCACATTGAGTATCTTACTTCTTATATTTAGGGGGTAGCCTTGAGAAGCTTCCACTGATCTTTTCTCCTTGGCTGTAGATGAGAACAACGAAGCGCTCTGCTGGCTAACTTCTCTAGAGAAGAGTCGGAACTAGGCGGAGACTAAGGAGAAGGGTGCCATGGACACTCTTGAATGCTTCAAGTAGGAGGCGAAAGAGCATGAGGAGAAGCTGGCGGCTGAGGCGGATAAACGGGAGAAGGCCCTTTCTAACCAGCTTATGGTTACTGCCTAGGCGCTATCCAGTAAGTTACACACATCATGTGAGTCCTCGCTTCCGGTTCCGTGTTTCTGCTTCTCTTGGGTTGATAAGTATCATTTTCCATAGAGGCAACTGTTGTCGCCTTAGACCACCAAGTCTTGGAGCATGGAGATCTTCTGGCCGGTGTTGTTGCTGCGGTCGAAGATCGTTGCATGTAACACCACGGTTCTGAAAAGACCGTAGCTTCTATGTGACATGCCAATCCCTGGATCGGTTCATTGGCCCACAATAGAATAAGATGAATAACATAGCAAAATATCCGTGTATCATAAATAACGAAGATCCAGAGTACCATTATTACAATAAAAGCTTAGCTAAGGCTAGCTCAAATTATTCAGGTAGCAACATAAATAAAGCAAATCCTCCATTCTTCAAATTGCCCACAAGTGAACAAGTGCCGAGTGGAGTACCGTGGCCTAAATCGATTACTCAGAATCGGAATATCCTGCAACATGAAACGTAGCAGCCCCGAAGGGTCAATACATGGAATGTATGGCAAGTAGAGCTATTAAAGGAGACAATAGTGCTAACATCTACATGCATATTTGGCAAGTGGAGCTGTGGCTAGCCTGTCTTTGCAAATACCTTTGTCCTACTTTCATAAACAGTTTTTTATTTTCTTTGAAAAGATCCCAATTAAGTTAACCCAACAACATTAAAGCAATTATGAAATTAGAATGAGCGAGAAACATGTCATGGAATCAATATCAAGCAACTCAGACGTCCATAACCGGGGACACGGCTAATCGATTAGATTATACACCCTTCAGGGGTTAGTACACTTTACCCATGTGACTTGGCCAGCCCAGCTCGTACCATCACTCTCATTTTGTGTGATGATAGGGAGAAGTCCAAGAAGAGACCGTTCGGGAAGTAGCTCCCCAATCCCGACTCGCACCGGTCCAACCTACCAAAATTCTACATCTCTGGATACGCGGGTTCGAGTTAACACAACCTACTAAGTCCAACTAACCGCCCATTTCATTATTGGAACATGGTTGTACACGTAAGCTACAAAATAAAGAAGCCAATCATTTTCTCTTGATACCTGGGTGCCTTTCCGCAATGATACCACCAAAAATTATCAATCCCATCACACCCAGGAGATTCATTGATTAAGTTGTTTTAGTTTTCGCAAACCAACACATTTAGAAACAACTTTCAGTGATGTAACCCAGCCCTCATTCATCATGGCATGGCTAAGCACATCTACCAACGGTGGTTCATCTACAAGGGATATCCTACCACATAATAGGACATAGCATAGCGATAGTATTATCCTACACATGCATCTACAAAATACACGACAATGCATTGAAAATAGTAGGACAACATCATGAACAAAGTAGCATCTACTTGCCTTAGTTGTAGCGGTCGGAAGAACAATCCACACATGAGCAAGCGTTGCACTCGTCACAATCTACACGACACAATTGCAATCATAAACAAACCATCCACAATCATATGCAAACAAAGATGATGCAAGATGCATGCATGACAAGTGGATTGATGCTACAACAACATAACATAACCTTATTCAGTATAGCTACTGTATGCATGCATGGAAATTATTTTAGCGCAAGGAAAACAAGTATGCAATTTATAATGCTCAATAATAGAGCTAGAAACTAAATAATTCACCAATGCTAACATACTGTTTGTAAAATCTTGGAAAAATTCTACTGTGTAGGCAACTCTAAATATAAACAGTACCTATTGGAATTTCTCAAAAAGGATTTATATAACTCCCTGAGTAATTAAAATACTGCAGTAAGCCATTAAATAGATTCTGCAAAAATTATTACTGTAAGCCTAACTTTTTAATTCACTTTGAGATTCCCCTTGTTCTACTGATTCTAGGGACATATTATTTGCAATTTTTGGAGTTACAGAACTTATTCTACAAATTAATTACTCTAAAAAGGTCATTAACTCATTTAGTTATTCTAGACGAAATCTTGCTGTAAAAGTGTAAAACAATGGTACATCAAGATTCTACACGAGTTACTGAATCTACACATATTTTATTTGTAATTTTTGGCCTAGTAGATCTATAGATATGAATTTTACAAGTTTATACAATTTCCTGCCAATTAATTCAATTTAGAAATTACCCAGTCAAACTCTGACTGTTGACCGGCCCACGTGGCGGCTGAAGTGGCGCTGACTGGCAGTTGACCAGTCAGCTGCCCGCGTTGACTATTCAACGGTCCGATCTGGACCGTTGGATCACGATCTAGCGGCCGAGAGGCGAGGGGGCGAGAGCTCACCGGAGGGCGGCGGCGGCGGGCTCGAGGCGGCGGCGCTGGCGGTCTCCGGCGGCGGGCAAGGGTGGAACAGCGTCGGGATCCTCGGGGTGGGGGTTGTCGGCGCGGGGGCAGCCTTGGGCGAGCACGGGGGCGTTGGCGGCAGGGTCGGTCGCGGGCGGCGACGTCGGCGGCTCCTGCGGGGAGAGAAGAGGAGAGAGGGGGTGGTCAGTGGTGGCGGGGCGAGCTCGCGGGTGAGGGAGGGCGATGGCGCGGCGACGGAGGAGCTTACCGAGAGCGGGGAAGGCGGCGGCGGCTAGCTCCGGCGAGAAATCGCTGGAGTTTGAGGGAGAGAGAGAGGGCGTGGGTTTAGGGGTCGGGTAGAGGGGCGCCTAGGGTATAAGAGGGAGGTCGCTGGGTCGCGAGGGGAGGCGAGGTCGCGCCCGAGTCGGCCTCGACGTCCGTGTCCTGGCCGGCTTCGCGCTGATAGGCGGGCCCCAGCTGGCGGCGTCTGTGGCTGCGCGGGTGGCGCGCTGCTATCTTCCGCGCGGGCGGAGGCTGCTGCTGCGCACGTGCGCTGCGCTGCGCGGGCTGGGCCGCGGGCCGCGGCAGGCCGGCTGGCTGCCGCGTTGCCGTTTACTTTTTTTTGTTCTTTTTCTTTTCTATTTTCTGTTTTAGTATTTCCCACATAACTTTTCCGTATGAACTCCAAATGGGGTGAAATTTCTTTCTAATTTTTTCTAAAATCTAGGAGATCAACCTGGAACCCTTTTGTATCATTTCCACTAGTTTCCAAAACTGGAAAATACAAGTCCTAGTATAAACCCTTGTGGGAGCGTTTTAGTAATTCAAAATAGGGCTTTGAAAATATTGTTTCGCCAGAATCTTTTCAAACTGAAATTTTGCATGGATGATCATGATGCAATGACATGAATGATATGCAGTACCAAATCTAAAATTTGGTATGTGACAATACTAACCCCCTTAAGATGAATCTCGTCCCCGAGATTCGGCGTGGCTAGCAAATAGGTGCGGGCGGTGCTCTCGGATGTCATCCTCACGCTCCCAAGTGGCTTCCTCTTCGGTGTGGTGGCTCCATTGCACCTTGCAAAACCTGATCGTCTTGGTACGGGTAATCCTCTCTGTTGTTTCCAGAATCTTGACTGGCTTCTCCTCATAGGTCAAGTCATTCTCAAGCTGAACCTCCTCAAGTGGCACAGTGTCTCTCAACGGTGTATCCACAATCTCCGGATGGCACTTCTTCAGCCGGGACACGTGGAACAAATTGTGGACAGCGGATAGAGCCTCTGGCAACTCTAACTGATAAGCAACTTCTCCCTTGCGTGCTAAGACCCGATATGGCCCAATAAACCGAGGTGCCAGCTTACCCTTGATTCCAAATCTCTTGATTCCACGAACTGGCAACACTCGGAGGTATGCTCTATCACCTATCTCATACACCACTTCCTTGCGCTTGGCGTCAGCGTAGCTCTTCTGCCTTGATTGCACTACCTTCATCCTGTCCCTAATCAAGGTGACCTTCTCCTCAGCGTCCTTGATCAAATCAGGCCCAAACAACTGACGTTCTCCTACTCCATCCCATAGCAGTGGTGTCCGACACCGTTTCCCATATAACACATCGAACGGTAACGTATTGATGCTGGTTTGATAGCTGTTGTTGTAGGAAAACTCAGCATACGACAAATTCTCATCCCAAGTAGAACCATGAGCCAAAGCGCAAGCTCTCAGCATATCTTCCAAAATCTGATTCACCCTCTCGGTCTGTCCATCAGTCTATGGGTGAAACGCTGTGCTAAACTCCAATATAGTCCCCAATGACTCGTGCAGCTGGCGCCAAAAGTGTGAGGTAAATTCGGTGCCTCTATCAGATACAATACTATTGGGAACTCCATGCAGGCACACAATTCTGTCCATATAAATCTTGGCCAACTTTGCACTCGTCTAGGTTGTCTTCACCGGTATAAAGTGGGCTACCTTGGTCAAATGGTCGACCACTACCCAAATGGAGTCATATCTTGACCTGGTCCTGGGAAATCCTGTGATAAAATCCATTCCCACTCTATCCCACTTCCAATCCGGCACGGGCAATGGCTGTAGCAGTCCTGCTGGCTTCTGGTGTTCCGCCTTCACTCGGCTACATACATCACATAAGGCAATATGCTCAGCGATGTCTCCCTTCATGTTATTCCACCAGAATCTGTCCTTTAGGTCCATATACATCTTCGTATTGCCCGGATGTATGTAATACGGCGAGTCATGAGCTTCCTGCAGAATCAACTTCCTTATCTCCGGATCGTTGGGGACGCACAAACGATCTCTATACCACAAGGTTCCTTGCTCATCCTCGCGGAATTCTTTTGCTCGATCCTCCTTCATCTTTTCCTTTACTTCATCGATCTCCTTATCTCCTACCGGAGCCTTCCTGATTCTGTCCTGTAGCGTTGGTTGGACTTCCATTGCTGCCAAATATCCTTCTGACACTACCACCAGTCTAAGGTCCTTGAATTGCTGGCACAAATCCTCGGGCAATTCCCCAATTGTCAATCCATTGGCATAAACCTTCCGGCTCAGAGCATCTTCTACTACATTAGCCTTTCCTGGGTGGTATTTCAGATTCATATCATAATCCTTGATAAGTTCCAACCATCTCCTTTGCCTCATGTTCAGTTCCTTCTGTGTAAATATGTACTTCAGGCTCTTGTGGTCGGTGTACACATCACAGTGTTTCCCCATTAAGTAGTGCCTCCATACTTTGAGTGCATGCACAACTGATGCTAATTCCAAGTCGTGTGTGGGATAATTCCTCTCATGGTGTTTAAGTTGCCGCGAGGCATATGACACCACTCTCCCATCTTGCATCAGAACACTCCCAAGTCCCTGTCGAGAAGCATCACGGTACACTTGGAAATCCTTCTGAAGATCTGGTAAACACAGAACAGGTGCGGTCACTAGTCGACGCTTCAGTTCCTGAAAGCTGGCTTCACACACATCTGTCCATTCAAACTTTCTCTCCTTCTTCAGAACTTCGGTCATCGGCTTAGCAATCTTGGAGAAATTTTCAATGAACCTCCTGTAATATCCAGCAAGTCCCAAAAAGCTACGAATATCACCCACATTCTTGGGCGCTTCCCACTCAGTCACTGCAGTCACTTTGCTTGTATCAACAGCGACTCCTTCTCCTGACACCACGTGTCCAAGAAATCCAACAGTGTTAAGCCAGAATTCACACTTGCTGAATTTTGCATACAGCTTGTGTTCCCTTAGCTTCTCCATAATCAGTCGCAGATGTTTCTCATGCTCAGCATCATCCTTGGAATATATCAGTATGTCATCAATAAACACCACCACGAACTTGTCCAAATACTCCATGAATACCTTGTTCATCATGGTCATGAAGTATGCCGGAGCATTCGTTAGACCAAAAGACATAACTGTATACTCATATAAACCATACCTAGTAGTGAAAGCGGTTTTCGGTATGTCCTCCTCCCGGATCTTCAATTGGAAGTAGCCCGATCGCAGATCAATTTTGCTAAACACTTTTGCTCCTTCCAGTTGATCAAACAAATCATTTATGTTCGGCAGGGGGTATTTGTTCTTGATGGTCACTTCATTCAGCGAGCGATAGTCCACCACTAATCTCTTGCTGCTGTCTTTCTTCTCCACAAACAGAACAAGTGCACCCCAAGACGATGAACTAGGCTGAATGAACCCCTTGTCCAGCTGCTCCTTTAGCTGTTTCTTTAGTTCCTTCAGTTCATCCACATCCATCTTGTATGGTCTCTTTGCTATAGGTCCTGTTCCCGGCATCAGATCGATGAGAAACTCCACTTCCCTGTCAGGTGGCATCCTTGGCAGCTCTTCCAGAAACACGTCGGGGTACTCCTTAATCACAGTCACAGTATCCATGCTAACCCCCTTAAGAGAATTCAGCTTACACCTTCCCGGTCGTACAGCCGTCTTGAACCTAATTCTCTTACCATCCGGGGTTTTGAGCGAAGCAGCTCGTTGTGCACAATATTTGTGTCCCCCATGCATACACATCCAATCCATGCCTAGAATTAAATCTATACCTTGTGATTCCAATACTACCAGATGTGCAATAAAATTGTGTGTTCCAATCCTCACAGTTAAGTCGCGGCATCCTGCGCTAGCTATCATATCTCCTCCCGGTGAGCTTACTCTAATAGACTCTTTCATAGACTCCGTAGGTAACTTATACTTATCCACAAATGCCCTTGATATGAATGAATGCGATGCACCAGTATCGAAAAGTATAAGTTAGGGTGAGTGTTGATTGGAAACTTACCAATCACAAGGTCAGGCTCATCTGGGATCTCCTCCACATTCATGTGGTTCACTGTGGCCTTCTGGTTGTTGGTTGGCTTCAGTACCTTCTTCTCCGAACAGTTTTCTGCATAATGTCCCTTGTGGCCACACTTGAAGCATGTCACCTCACTCAGATCCTTCTTCACAAAGCTGCAATCACGGTTGCGGTCATGTCTACTATGTCCTCCAGAGTGGTGAGTGTGTCCTCCCTTGTGGTTGTGGCGGTTGCCTTTGTGGCTATCATGGCGATGTCCATCGCCTCCATGGTTGTGGCGGTCATGGCTCCCATGGTCACTCCCTCCATGCTTGGAGTATCCATCATAAGAAGTGCGAGACTTGTGGTGAGAATCAGAGTGGTGATTGTTGCTCTTTCTCTTGCGGTTTTCCACCTGCTTGTGCTTCCCTTCCAAGATCCTGGCCTTGTCCATAAGCTCCTGGAAAGTGGGGCAATAAACCACCAGCAGCTGCACTGAAAGCTCATCACTGAGGCCATCCAGGAACCTCTCCCTCCTTTTGGCATCAGTGTCAACATCCTCAGGTGCATAACGAGACAGGTTGTTGAACTCCTCAATATACTCAACCACGGTGCGGTTGGTTTGGTGCAAGTTGCGAAACTCGATCCTCTTCAGGCTCAGAACTCCTGAAGACACATGGTTGGTCCTGAAACCTTCCTCAAACATTGCCCAAGTCACAGTGTCCAGCGGGTGGGTGATCTAAAAAGTGTCCCACCAAGAAGTGGCTGGTCCCTCCAGTAGGTGAGCGGCAAACCTCACCTTCTCAGCATCAGTGCACCCAACAGTTACCAGATCCTTGTTGACTGAACGCAACCAGTCGAGAGCAACCATCGGCTCCGTTGCAGTGGAGAACTTAGCTGGCCTTAGCCTTAGAAACCTAGTGAGAGCATCTACCTGAGGCTGGTTGTTCCCATTGTTGTTGTTGTTGTTGTTGTTGTTGTTGTTGTTGTTCTGAGCTTCCATAAAGTGGGTCATAACTTGGGTCAGCTGTGCCTGAGCTGCCATGAGCTGCTCCAGCTCAGTGGGTTGATGGCGGGGAGGCATCTGCGGTTCAGCACAGGTAAGCTTAGAAAGAGTCGATTACGAAAATAGGATTCTACCCATGCATTATGATCAAACACAACAAACAATTACAGACAATCTCAAGCAAGCAACATGTAACACCCTCAGAATCGACCCTATGCAAGTTTTAGCACTTCCCGCCAAACCCGCATAGAAACGATTCAAAGGTGCCCACCAGGCACTTGCGTGCGGGTGAAAAACGAAGTAATATCATTACACAATAGTCCTCGATGGAACCCACAAAACATATATATACAACAGCGACTCAATGAGTCAAGAATACAGATATACAGTACAAAGATCCAAATCACCTGGAAAACGATACAGCGTCCGAGTACGGACAAGATGCAAATTGAGCTAAGATCCCTGAAGAATAACCAATGGCGTCCATAACCCTGCCCAGGCCAAGCCAGAAGGGTAACCCTGCTAACAACGTCGATCTCAAACCTGCTTAAACAAAAGGGGTTCCGACCAAGGGAAAAGGAAAAAGAGAGCGGTCAGTACTGAGGCCAGTACACGGCGAGACTAGAATTCGGCGGTCCTCGCCTACATAGGTATGGTGGACTGAAGCGGCAGCGCAGCATGCACTAGACAACCTATAGAGACTCGATACAACTGTCGGCTATCAGAGAGAGATAAGAAAGACCTATTCGAAACCAGCCTGATACTACCACCAAACATACCCATCCTGGTATTTCCCCCTCGAGACCAAACGAGGAAGTCAACCGAGGAACTCACACAGTTGGCAGTTTTATTTATTCAGTTATCGTTGCAGCAATTACTAGTCAGGTATAGATAGTCATCCTGATATAATAAGCAGTGGGCACTTTTAGTTAACCATTCCGTTGTAGTTGCGACACTTACTAGTCAGATACAATTAGCATGAGATATCCCAAACCCAGCAGTTGTTAGTACTTTTATTTAGCCATTCTGTTGTAGTGAAGTTGATTACTAGTCATATCGGATACAAGTCAAATTTTAACAGTAAACTTTAGTTATAGTTGTCTATGATCGACAACTGTGCTCCAAGTCGTCCATAACCGCGGACACGTCTTCTCGAAAAGATTTAACCCTGCAGGGGTGCACCAAAGTTTCCACACGCACCTACACCCTTGTTGTCAGATCAGGTAGGTACAAGATCACAAAACATACACCCAATGGTATGTCGACGGGGTTTCGGACACGACGATTCCCAGACCCAAAGCAAGCACATGGGGGCCACCCCACTAAGCTACCCGCAACGAAGTCGGACGGCTCCGAGACGGACCCAGAGGTTTGTGACAATGGCTATAAACGACTGGGAACCCGAAAGTGTGACTGGGCTTGTTGATACCGCGAAAACATTCGACGTTGGTTCCAAAACAGTACAGGCGCTCCACGCGCAATCGTAAATAAAGCAGTAAAGCATGGCATAAGTACAGGATAGTAATAAAGGCCCAAACTACTTTGTGGCCCCCAGTACAGTAATTTGAAATCAGGTACTAATCGATGGGGGTGCCCACACACCCCACCTGTGGTTAGCGCGCTCGATCTCGGAACAGGTGTCAAGAACTCGGGGTCCTACGGGACACCAGTGAGCGGTTAAAAACCAAATATTGTCTATTACCCACCGGTGCCTCTGCATTATTTACCTACTTCAATTTTATTTATTAAACGATAATTAAAGCCATGATCATCTCCAACATAAAGCATATGGCAGCCTTCCAACAACCGTGGTACTGGACGACACGCAACAGCACTTGAGCAAGCGACTACGACGCGCAAGTCCAACTATCTACCAAACAATAGGTAATAGGATGTATCCAAGACAATATAAGGCTGCAAGGGATATGACGGGTACGAAAACTAGAGCATCGCAACACAAATAGCAATGGATCAACAGGAGGGAATAAATACTATAAAAGTAAGATAGGTAGAAAGGGGAGATGCTCGCCTGAAAACACTGCCGAAGTTCATCCGAAGATCGGGTCGACACTCGCATCAACTCATCGTCCTAATCCGTGAAGAAGCAAAGCACTAGAAGGAACACCGGATACACCATTTAATACTACGGCAGAAGATCGGGCATGATGTATGTATGATGTATGACATGTCAAAGGTGCGATGCAATTAGGTCATATTAAGCGGAACCGGGGTCCCAACGATTATTTAATAGGTTCAAGTTGTTTCGATACCCCGCAATTTAAATGTTGTATTAACCAGGTGAAAACATGGCATCAGTTCATTACACAATTTAAATGGGGCCAATATTAGACTAAATTTGCCCGCATATGGCCTCCATATTTAATTATAAGGTGAATCAGCATAATGCCCCCAACCCACACGAATATGTATGCTTCCATGACAATTTAATATGCGACAAGTATATTACAAAAATATAGGGGTCTCGGAAAAAGGGGTCACACATCGGATCGAAGATCTTGGGGTCTCGGAGGGGTTCAAGTTGGTCTCGGCGGGATTGGGCTTCGGGGTATTCGGCGTTCGCGAGGAGAGCTTGGTTTCCATGACGAGGTTCCTAGAGGACGTGTTGGAGATCATGTCGATCGTCTCTTCCTCCGTGGCGAACTTGGCCGATGGCATTCGGGTCACACCAATCTAGGGTCGATCTTGTCCCGTACCCCCATCGGAGATCTTGGCAGGGTTACAAGTTAACAAACACAATGAAAGAGGTACAAGTCAAATTGTGCTATAGCCAAACATGTATCAGCACAAGAACGAACAGAGGGCACAGCACAAGCACCGACAGAGGGCACGAGGCATCGCCTGGATTGACGAGCTTGGGGAGGCGGCGTGGACACGAGCGGCAGCGGCACCGAGAAAAGGCGATGCCATGGCGCAGCAACGTGGAGCATAGAGGGAGCGACGAGGCGGAGGAGGCGCAGATGGCGACCATGGAGCTTGGGCTCGGGCTTGGCCGGGGCGATGTGCGGCGACGACGACAAGGGGGGCCCGGGGGCGAGGACGGAGGCCGGTCGTCAGGGAAGAGACGGACAAGGGAGGGCCTGGCTATGCCGCGCGGACAGGGGCGGCGACGTGCAGGGGCTCCGACGATGAGTGGCGATGGTGATGCGCGGCTTTGGTTGCAGCGCTCGGGCTGGCCGAGGAGGAGGAGGCGAGCCGATGACGGCTCGCTGGGGAGGCCGACGAACAGAGGGGGGAGAGGCCCCTGGCAGCTGCGCCATGGCCAGGGAGCCAAGCCGGAGAGAGGCTCGGGGTCAGGAACAGGCGCAAGGCGGCGGTTATGCTCCAAGGACGGGGACGACGGCCTGCGGCGGGGCCCTGGCGAAGAGGTGGCGGATGCCTGGGAGGTGGAGGGGATGGATCAGAGGGCGACGGCGGCGGCTATCGAGAGGGAGAGGTCGTGAGTAAGGCGAGGATTGGGCGCGTGGACGGGAATCGTGACAAGTGGTGGGCCAACACGGAGGATTGCGAGTGGTTTGGGAATCGCGAGGCATAGAGATGGCCAGGAATTGCGGCGGGGTGGTACGCGGTCAAACATTGGTGGGGACAGGTCAGGAGCGGTGTACGGTGTTGGTGGAAGTGTGGAAGGCGTGTGTTGGCTTCCTGGTGGCTGCGCGCGCGAGACGAGTGAGGGTGGCGGCGGGAGGGGCAGTGGGGTGGGGCGCAGAGTCTAGGGTTTTGGTTAGATGTAGGGCTAGGATTAGGTCTAGGTTTTGCTAGGTGTGTTGGCCGGGTGGTAGGTAGTCTGGCCCGATTGACTGGCTGGACTGCCTCTCCGGAACAAAAATAGTTTTTTTATTTTTTTATTTAGTTTTAATTATAAAATATTTTGTAAATAGTTTTTAGGTGAAATAAAGATCTAGATAGATATAGGGTTTGGTTTGAAAGGAAGAGGGAATGTCTAGAAAACAAAATAGGATTTTTAGAAAATAGTTTTAGGCAAATAGATGCAATGATGATGTCATGATGATGCATAGAATAAAAACAACATCGATTTTCTAGTACTGGTTTTCTCGGGGTGCTACAATTCGACACCACTAACAATGGATCTCGCCCTCGAGATCCGCCTCCTAGTAAGGGGAAGAAGGCCGGCGGTCTGAATCTTCTCGCTTCATGTAGATCATCGCGACACCACTAACAAAGATTCCTTCTCCATCTTGAAATCGGCGACACCACCAACAAGGGTCGATGCTCCCGTGGTCGAGAGAACACTCCGGAGAAACAAAGATGAAGGTCGAGGTCTCACAATTATAAGGCCACCTCTAACTTCCACGGAATGAGTATAATTGCATCGATCCACCGACTCAATGTACAAGAGCGAATGATAAGAGTAGTCGGATGGTGATCAGTCCATCGCGCACCCAAAGCATTACTCTGCACATGAATAGGAGAATTATGCAACCAACTCTTAGAATTAGACTGAAGATCTCAACAAGCGAGGTTCGGAAACAAAGGAGGGATGGAGATTCTCATCAGGTCTGAGGCAAATGTCTTCGTCATATCGGATAACACCGGAGGATAGAAAGAAATTTTTTAGTGAATTTTCGATCAACTGAAAGACACAACAGATGAAAGATTCATCAGATAGCATGAATGCTGAATGTTAAAGCACCGTTACAATAGGATGGAAGCGAAACCCTAAAGGTACGACGGAAACCCACCCACGAGAAATCCTGGAATCAAAGAAAAGGTAAGAGAGCAGATTCAAAACACGACGAGATAAGAGGAGAATAGAAGAGGGGTAAGAAGTAAAAGCAGACCTAATCAGATCTATCCTACCGATTTTCCAAAAATAGTTTTGACACTCTACATCGGTCGTTAGCTAGGTTATCCTATAGGCTGGACCGATGGGTATCGTAACTGCTGAGCTCTGATACCACTCTGTAACACCCTCAGAACCGACCCTATGCAAGTTTTAGCACTTCCCGCCAAACCCGCATAGAAACGATTCAAAGGTGCCCACCAGGCACTTGCGTGAAGGTGGAAAACGAAGTAATATCATTACACAATAGTCCTCGATGGAACCAACAAAACATATATATACAACATCGACTCAATGAGTCAAGAATACAGATATACAGTACAAAGATCCAAATCACCTGCAAAACGATACAGTGTCCGAGTACGGACAAGATGCAAATTGAGCTAAGATCCCTGAAGAATAACCAATGGCGTCCATAACCCTGCCCAGGCCAAGCCAGAAGGGTAACCCTGCTAACAACGTCGATCTCAAACCTGCTTAAACAAAAGGGGTGCCGACAAAGGGCAAAGGAAAAAGAGAGCGGTCAGTACTGAGGCCAGTACATGGCGAGACTAGAATTCGGCGGTCCTCGCCTACATAGGTATGGTGGACTGAAGTGGCAGCGCAACATGCACTAGAAAACCTATAGAGACTCGATACAACTTTCGGCTATCAGAGAGAGATAAGAAAGACCTATTCGAAACCAGCCTGATACTACCACCAAACATACCCATCCTGGTATTTCCCCCTAGAGACCAAACGAGGAAGTCAACCGAGGAACTCACACAGTTGGCAGTTTTATTTATTCAGTTATCGTTGCAACAATTACTAGTCAGGTATAGATAGTCATCATGATATAATAAGCAGTGGGCACTTTTAGTTAACCATT
Source organism: Avena sativa (assembly GCA_916181665.1). Taxonomy (NCBI): domain Eukaryota; kingdom Viridiplantae; phylum Streptophyta; class Magnoliopsida; order Poales; family Poaceae; genus Avena; species Avena sativa. The sequence goes on along the minus strand of OV702281.1, from coordinate 203,144,636 downwards.
CCGTTGTAGTTGTGACACTTACTAGTTAGATACAATTAGCATGAGATATCCCAAACCCAGCAGTTGTTAGTACTTTTATTTAGCCATTCCGTTGTAGTGAAGTTGATTACTAGTCATATCGGATACAAGTCAAATTTTAACAGTAACTTTAGTTATAGTTGTCTATGATCGAGAACTGTGCTCCAAGTCGTCCATAACCGCGGACACGGCTTCTCAAAAAGATTTAACCCTGCAGGGGTGCACCAAAGTTTCCACACGCACCTACACCCTTATTGTCAGATCAGGTAGGTACAAGATCACAAAACATACACCCAATGGTATGTCGACGGGGTTTCGGACACGACGTTTCCCAGACCCAAAGCAAGCACATGGCGGCCACCCCACTAAGCTACCCGCAAAGAAGTCGGCCGGCTCCGAGACGGACCCAGAGGTTTGTGACAATGGTTGTAAACGACTGGGAACCCGAAAGTGTGACTGGGCTTGTCGATACCGCAAAAACATTCCACGTTGATTCCAAAATAGTACAGGCGCTCCACGCGCAATCGTAAATAAAGCAGTAAAGCATGGCATAAGTATAGGATAGTAATAAATCCCCAAACTACTTTGTGGCCCCCAGTACAGTACTTTGAAATCAGGTACTAATCGATGGGGGTGCCCACACACCCCACCTGTGGTTAGCGCGCTCGATATCGGAACAGGTGTCAAGAACTCGGGGTCCTACGGGACACCAGTGAGCGGTTAAAAACCAAATATTGTCTATTACCCACCGGTGCCTCTGCATTATTTACCTACTTCAATTTTAGTTATTAAACGATAATTAAAGCCATGATCATCTCCAACATAAAGCATATGGCAGCCTTCCAACAGCTGTGGTACTGGACGACACGCAACAGCACTTGAGCAAGCGACTACGACGCGCAAGTCCAACTATCTACCAAACAACAGGTAATAGGATGTGTCCAAGACAATATAAGGCTTCAAGGGATATCACGGGTACAAAAACTAGAGCATCGCAACACAGATAGCAATGGATCAACAGGAGGGAATAAATACTATAAAAGTAAGATAGGTAGAAAGGGGAGATGCTCGCCTGAAAACACTGCCGAAGTTCATCCGAAGATCGGGTCGACACTTGCATCAACTCATCGTCCTAATCCGTGAAGAAGCAAAGCACTAGAAGGAACACCGGATACACCATTTAATACTACGGCAGAAGATCGGGCATGATGTATGTATGATGTATGACATATCAAAGGTGCGATGCAATTAGGTCATATTAAGCGGAACCGGGGTCCCAACGATTATTTAATAGGTTCAAGTTGTTTCGATACCGCGCAATTTAAATGTTGTATTAACCAGGCGAAAACATGACATCAGTTCACTACACAATTTAAATGAGGCCAATATTAGACTAAATTTGCCCGCATATGGCCTCCATATTTAATTATAAGGTGAATCGGCATAATGCCCCCAACCCACACGAATATGTATGCATCTATGACAATTTAATATGCAACAAGTATATTACAAAAATATAGGGGTCTCGGAAAAAAGGGGTCACACATCGGATCGAAGATCTTGAGGTCTCGGAGGGGTTCAAGTTGGTCTCGGCGGGATTGGGCTTCGGGGTATTCGGCGTTCGCGAGGAGAGCTTGGTTTCCATGACGAGGTTCCTAGCGGACGTGTTGGAGATCATGTCGATCGTCTCTTCCTCCGTGGAGAACTTGGCTGATGGCATTCGGGTCACACCAATCTAGGGTCGATCTTGTCCCGTACCCCCATCGGAGATCTTGGCAGGGTTACAAGTTAACAAACACGACAAAAGAGGTACAAGTCAAATTGTGCTATAGCCAAACATGTATCAGCACAAGAACGAACAGAGGGCACAACACAAGCACCGACAGAGGGCACGAGGCACCGCCTGGATTGACGAGCTTGGGGAGGCGGCGTGGACACGAGCAGCAGCGGCACCGAGAAAAGGCGATGCCATGGCGCAGCAACGTGGAGCATAGAGGGAGCGACGAGGCGGAGGAGGCGCAGATGGCGACCATGGAGCTTGGGCTCGGGCTTGGCCGGGGCGACGTGCGGCGACCACGACAAGGGGGTCCCGGGGGAGAGGATGGAGGCCGGTCGTCAGGGCAGAGACGGACACGGGAGGTCCTGAATATGCCGCGCGGACAGGGGCGGCGACGTGCAGGGGCTCCAACGGTGAGTGGCGATGGTGATTCGCGGCTTTGGTTGCAGCGCTCGGGCTGGCCGAGGAGGAGGAGGCGAGCCGACGACGGCTCGCTGGGGAGGCCGACGAACAGAGGGGGGAGAGGCCCCTGGCAGCTACGCCATGGCTAGGGAGCCAAGCCAGAGAGAGGCCCGGGGTCAGGAACAGGCGCAAGGCGGCGGTTATTCTCTAAGGACGGGGACGACGGCCTGCGGCGGGGCCCTGGCGAAGAGGTGGAGGATGCCTGGGAGGTGGAGGGGATGGATTAGAGGGCGACAGCGGAGGCTATCGAGAGGGAGAGGTCGCGAGTAAGGCGAGGATTGGGCGCGTGGACGGGAATCGTGACAAGTGGTGGGCCAACACGGAGGATTGCGAGTGGTTTGGGAATCGCGAGGCATAGAGATGGCCAGGAATTGCGGCGGGGTGGGACGCGGTCAAACAGTGGTGGGGCCAGTTGAGGAGCGGCGTACGGGGTTGGTGGAAATGCGGAACGCGTGTGTTGGCTTCCTGGTGGCTGCGCGCGCGAGACGAGTGAGGGTGGCGGCGGCAGGGGCAGTCGGGTGGGGCGTAGAGTCTAGGGTTTTGGTTAGATGTAGGGCTAGGATTAGGTCTAGGTTTTGCTAGGTGTGTTGGCCGGGTGGTAGGTAGTCTGGCCCGGTTGACTAGCTGGACTGCCTCTCCGGAACAAAAATAGTTTTTTTATTTTTTTATTTAGTTTTAGTTATAAAATCTTTTGTAAATATTTTTTAGGTGAAATAAAGATCTAGATAGATATAGGGTTTGGTTTGAAAGGAAGAGGAATGTCTAGAAAACAAAATAGGATTTTTAGAAAATAGTTTTAGGCAAATAGATGCAATGATGATGTCATGATGATGCATAGAATAAAAACAATATCGATTTTCTAGTAGTGGTTTTCTCGGGGTGCTACACAACACATCAACAAACAAGTGATCCAGCAACATCCCAGGGGTTACCCTAGCAGTACATATCTACTGAAATAGTTTTTAGAAGAGTTGCCATTGGTTATCTACATAATAGATCAACAAAGCATTAAAAACAGCAATCTGCTAGAACAGTCCAGCAGTGTTCACGAATTTTTCTACCTGACTTAAACTCGTCAGAAATTTTTGATGGTTTTTGTTCATACAGTAAAGAGAGTTTCGAACCATCACTATTTTTTCAGATTTTTACCAGATACCAGTAAAATATGAAAAATCATACAGTACTGCTGTGTCAGCAGAAAACTGCAACAGGAATAACTCAGATATTAACCAAACTTGCCATAACTCTTCCATAAAAATCGCACAAATAATCCTGGGATATTGGAGTACACAAATAAGCAACTAAACACTCTTAAACTAACAGTAATTAAGTTTTACATCGATCGAGACTAATCCTAACGATTTTTACCTAACAAAGACTAATTGGTGGACTTCTATCTACTTCTTGAAGAGGTTGCGTAGGTCCTTGCACTCATGCGTTGGCGCCTCTGTCCATGATCCAACCATGGTGGCAGATTATAAACCTCTCCTGTGTCATCACTTGAAATCTCAAACGCCACCTCTTCTGGATCCTCCTCTTCTTCTTCATTCTCTGCTGCAGCTGGAACAACTTCATCTCCTCCACCATCATCGTCTCCATCATCATCATCCTCGTCCTCATCATCATCATCGTTCCCACTGTCATCATCATCAGCATTGTTGCCATCATCTCCATTGTCATCATCAGAGGGTGGATTCAGTTGTGCTTGGAGAGCGGCAATCTGGGCTTCCATATCTTCAATAGTTTGATCCCTTTCCTGGACGGTACCTTGCAACTGTTGTATGGTCTGGATGTTTTCCTGCACAATTCCATTAAGCTGAGCTATGGTTGCATCCCTGCCTATCAGGGCATTCTCCAGAACTCCCACAGCTTCATGCAAGGTCTCTATCTCCAGTCCTTGGACCACCATACCGTTGCTGGCAAAATCTGCAATCTCCTTTACCATCATCACTTTCTCAGCTAGAGCTCCATTCTCCCTTTCCATGTCCTCTATGTGCCTCCGACGGGGCGGCATGTTGTTCCTGTCGCCCGGGGTAACCACAATGTTCCCATCTTCATCACGCCTCCCATAGTCACGGTAGGGTGAGTCTGCTGGCAGTAGGTGTCGGACAAGATGGCACTGGCGAGACAGGGCTTCATGCATGGCCAAGTTTATTCCAAGTCCCCAGTTGCAGTATGTCTTGGTGTAGATCAGATGCACAGGGTTTGGCAAGGCGGCATCCCTGAAGATGAAGGTGGTGATCTCCCATGCATCCTCGCCATATCCATAGGTGTACAACCTTCTTCCCTTGAACATGGGCAGTGGCAATCCCAATGACTGCGAGAGCTGTGCTAACTGTCTTCCAAAGGGCCTTGGTGACTCCATGGTTGCATACTCAGTCCTAACTGCTCCCATCTATCAATTAAAATAGGAAAGTGTGAGAATAGCATATGGTAAGAATTTACGAGAGTGAAAGGCATAAGATGAAAGTCAGAGTTAATAAGGCTTTAATAATTCTATGGCTTCCTATTCCAAACCTAGGTCACGATCCCAGAGTCGACACACGGGCTCTGATACCATCTTGTAACACCACGGTTCTGAAAAGACCGTATCTTCTATGTGACATGCCAATCCCTGGATCGGTTCATTGGCCCACAATAGAATAAGATGAATAACATAGCAAAATATCCGTGTATCATAAATAACGAAGATCCAGAGTACCATTATTACAATAAAAGCTTAGCTCAAGGCTAGCTCAAATTATTCAGGTAGCAACATAAATAAAGCAAATCCTCCATTCTTCAAATTGCCCACAAGTGAACAAGTGCCGAGTGGAGTACCGTGGCCTAAATCGATTACTCAGAATCGGAATATCCTACAACATTAAAGGAGACAATAGTGCTAACATCTACATGCATATTTGGCAAGTGGAGTTGTGGCTAGCTTGTCTTTGCAAATACCTTTGTCCTACTTTCGTAAACAGTTTTTTATTTTCTTTGAAAAGATCTCAATTAAGTTAACCCAACAACATTAAAGCAATTATGAAATTAGAATGAGCGAGAAACATGTCATGGAATCAATATCAAGCAACTCAGACGTCCATAACCGGGGACACGGCTAATCGATTAGATTATACACCCTGCAGGGGTTAGTACACTTTACCCATGTGACTTGGCCAGCCCAGCTCGTACCATCACTCTCATTTTGGGTGATGATAAGGAGAAGTCCAAGAAGAGACCGTTCGGGAAGTAGCTCCCCAATCCCGACGCGCACCGGTCCAACCTACCAAAATTCTACATCTCTGGATACGCGGGTTTGAGTTACCACAACCTACTAAGTCCAACCAACCGCCCATTTCATTATTGGCACATGGTTGTACACGTAAGATACAAAATAAATAAGCCAATCATTTTCTCTTGATACCTGGGTGCCTTTCCGCAATGATACCACCAAAAATTATCAATCCCATCACACCCAGGAGATTCATTGATTAAGTTGTTTTAGTTTTTGCAAACCAACACATTTAGAAACAACCTTCAGTGATGTAACCCAGCCCTCATTCATCATGGCATGGCTAAGCACATCTACCAACGGTGGTTCATCTACAAGGGATATCCTACCACATAATAGGACATAGCATAGCGATAGTATTATCCTACACATGCATCTACAAAATACACGACAATGCATTGAAAATAGTAGGACAACATCATGAACAAAGTAGCATCTACTTGCCTTGGTTGTAGCGGTCGAAAGAACAATCCACACACGAGCAAGCGTTGCACTCGTCACAATCTACACGACACAATTGCAATCATAAACAAACCATCCACAATCATACGCAAACAAAGATGATGCAAGATGCATGCATGACAAGTGGATTGATGCTACAACAGCATCACATAACCTTATTCAGTATAGCTACTGTATGCATGCATGGAAATTATTTTAAGCGCAAGGAAAACAAGTATGCAATTTATAATACTCAATAATAGAGCTAGAAACTAAATAATTCACCACTGCTAACATATTGTTCGTAAAATCTTGGAAAAATTCTACTGTGTAGGCAACTCTAAATAGAAACAGTAACAATTGGAATTTCTAAAAAAGGATTTATATAACTCCCTGAGTAATTAAAATACTGCAGTAAGCCATTAAATAGATTCTGCAAAAATTATTACTGTAAGCCTAACTTTTTAATTCACTTTGAGATTCCCCTTGTTCTACTGATTCCAGGGACATATTATTTGCAATTTTTGGAGTTACAGAACTTATTCTACGAATTAATTACTCTAAAAAGGCCATTAACTCATTTAATTATTCTGGACAAAATCTTGCTGTAAAATTGTAAACCAATGGTACAGCAAGATTCTACACGAGTTACTGAATCTACACATATTTTATTTGTAATTTTTGGCATAGTAGATCTATAGATATGAATTTTACAGGTTTATACAATTTCCTGCCAATTAATTCAATTTAGAAATTACCCAGTAAAACTCTGACTGTTGACCGGCCCACGTGGCGGCTGACGTGGCGCTGACTGGCAGTAGACCAGTCAGCTGCCCGCGTTGACTATTCAACGGTCTGATCTGGACCGTTGGATCACGATCTAGCGGCCGAGAGGCAAGGCGGCGAGAGCTCACCGGAGGGCGGCGGCGGCGGGCTCGAGGCGGCGGCGCTGGCGGTCTCTGGCGGCGGGCGAGGGTGGAACGGCGTCGGGATCCTCGGGGTGGGGGTCGTCGGCACGGGGGCGGCCTTGGGCGATCACGAGGGCGTCGGCAGCGGGCGGCCGAAGCGGTGGCGGCGGAGTCGGTCTAGGGCGGCGGCGTCGGCGGCTCCTGCAGGGAGAGAAGAGGAGAGGGGGTGGTCAGTGGTGGTGGGGCGAGCTCGCAGGTGAGGGAGGGCGACGGCGCGGCGACGGAGGCGCTTACCGAGAGCGGGGAAGGCGGCGGCGGCTAGCTCCGGCGAGAAATCGCCGTAGTTTGAGGGCGAGAGAGATGGCGTGGGTTTAGGGGTCGGGTAGAGGGGCGCCTAGGGTATAAGAGGGAGGTCGCTAGGTCGCGAGGGGAGGCGAGGTCGCGTCCGAGTCGGCCTCGGCATCCGTACCCTGGCCGGCTCCACGCTGACAGGCGGGCCCCAGCTGGCGGCGTCTGTGGCTGCGCGGGCGACGGCTGCTGCTGCGCGCGTGCGCTGCGCTGCGCTCCGCGGGCTGGGCCGCGGGCCGCGGTAGGCCGGCTGGCTGCCGCGCTGCCGTTTGCTTCTTTTTTTTGTTCTTTTTCTTTTCTATTTTCTGTTTTAGTATTTCCCACATAACTTTTCCATATGAACTCCAAATGTGGTGAAATTTCTTTCTAATTTTTTCTAAAATCTAGTAGATCAACCTGGGACCCTTTTGTATCATTTCCACTAGTTTCCAAAAGTGGAAAATACAAGTCCTAGTATAAACCCTTGTGGGAGCGTTTTAGTAATTCAAAATAGGGCTTTGAAAATATTGTATCGCCAGAATCTTTTCAAACTGAAATTTTGCATGGATGATCATGATACAATGACATGAATTATATGCAGTACCAAATCTAAAATTTGGGATGTGACATTGCAGGTCCCTCCAAGACACCTTTGTCAAGGATAAGGAGGTACTCGGTCGTTTCCACCAGGAGATATTCCCGAAGAGTGTAGATCTGGAGGATGTCGACTCCTTGCCGGAGTCTTTGGCGGGGGATGCGCCTACTGAATACGAGAAGATGCATAAGGGTGTGGGTGCATCCCTTGGGTTGGAGATGGCGCAGGTGTGTGATGCCCAGCTGGTCCTCAGCAAGGCCACCTCCAAGATGCCCATTGCAGCGGATGGCGCTGAGGTAGCCTTCGCTCCCTTTGCTTCTCGTTGCAAGAAGTATGCCCTAGGCTCATAGATAGGCTCAAGAGGTACTTGGCAGATCATAAAATATTGACCATGGCAAAGTCCACAGAGACAGAGGCTACCAGGGACGCTGCGAAGCCCTCGGGTGCCTCTGCGTAGTCACATCTTCAGCCTAGTGTAGTTGCTGCCTAGAACCATCTCACCATCGTTTGTACCAGACAATGTCTTGAATTGCTACGTTGTATCCTTTTGTTGTAAATATATGTTTTGTATTATTTTGCCTTGATCGTTCTCTTACTGTGCTATCTCCTCATTTGCATAGGGCTCTACAAATATTGTTTCGATTGCTTCACCTATTCGCTGGCTATGTCAGAACCATGGGAAAATGAGATGTCACAGCTTATTCTGCTTCCCAACTGGATAAATAGCCTGGAGAAGGACATTCGATCATATGTGTCCATGCGGACATGTGGAAGTCAAAGGCGTAGAGAGGCTTTGAGAGGGAGAAGTATCTCCTTGGGGAATTCACACAGATTGGCGAGCAGCTGTAATGTAATCAGGATTAGGATGTTCATTCTTGCTACCTTGTCGACTAGCATGATGTAGTACTTTCTATTTTTCAATCTCATTCCATAGGAAGAGAGAAAACACATCGATATTCGAATTTACTGCCTGACTCAACAGGAGCTGGAGGCTGGAGTGTTCTTTTGGATGGATCGGAAACGAGACGTGGTGGTGGCGACGGTGCAGGTCCAAGTACACCAGGTGCTTGAGGTGTTGAAGCGTGCGAGGTCAGCGCTCGATGAGATGTTCAGTTCTATGTTACCGTAGATGAGGCTCCATCCAACATACTAGGGCTGCTGCAGAAGTTCTGAAACATATCCGCGGTGAAGGAGTGTGTGCGCCAACAGCTCGTTGCGGTTGCCAAGGCCATGCTGTCCCTTGTGCGCATGCACCGCCCAGATGTTGATCTAGCAAAGATAGATGCAGGGCCACCTGATCCTCCTGATGTTATAGCGTGGAATATGCGCCTGCACTATAGTGCGGTTGCTTAGCATACTAAAAATATTTTTCAGCTATTTGATGAACACACCAATGTAATTCTTTATCATTGATAGTAATAGATGTTCTTGTGTACAAAGATGTAAAAGATGTAGAGATTGTATAGTTTCAGTTGGACTTCCTTTTCCCTTATAAGTATTTTATATGTTATGCCTTTCGATTGCATAAATAGGCATGCCGTTTTCATTAGCATGATGCTTTGTCAATATTAGCTCCTTCCCAACCTGTCAGTTAGGCTGCAACTGGGCTGATGTTTTCAAGGGTTCGATTGCATAGTCAGCTACACAGGTGGTTTCGAGGGTAAGGAGCCGACAAGGTTATCGGGAGAGGCATAACCCCTGAATATAAGTTGTATGTTAAATTTCAAGGGAGAAAACATATTGGCCAAGGAACTTAGCTTTTATTCATTGTGGAGCTGGAGGTACATGTTTCGGCTGAATAGCCTAGTTGGATAGCTTTATTCAAAGTAAAAACATCTAGGGGTAGAAGCATCGCAGCTACGCGACGTTCCAAAGGTTGGAGTATGTAACTCCGGATTAAACATCTTTGAGGCGGTTGGTGATGAATGCAAGTGCACAGATCGTTTGTATCTAGCTTCGAAATAAATATCTATCCCACAGGGAGCAGGAGTCTGAAGTCTAAATAACTCTTTAACTAAATACTGAAATAGTAAAGCTAAACAAAGTTCTAAGTAATAAGATAAAATGCGATTGTTGTATAAAAATATATTTTTGGGTTTTCAAATAAGAGAACAGTAAGTAAACTAAAGGTGTAAGTAAACTCCCCGCAAGAGGCAAATATTAAGGAGGTGCACCCAACATCAAGAAGACAATTAACACAAACACATAATGAACAATATCACATAATAATCTTTATCTCAATTCAATCACATACTAGGGTTTATCAATCTCGCCAATAACAAAGGAAACTACTCACACATGAAGGCAATCAACATCATGGATTAAATATGGATGAAGTATGATGATGCAATTGATAACAAGTGCAAATCCAAGATCAAATATAGAATTACAACAAGTAACCAAAGCGGATCGGTGATGGAGACGTTGTTGATGAAGATGACGATGTAGATCGATGTGGAGGCCTTCAAGATCCTAGTCACTTCTCCTCTTGTGTGGTGGTGATGGTGTAGATCTGATTAGAGGAGTCTATGGTGGTAGCACGGCGGCAGGGCACCACCGTGTTGGAGGATATGACTTGGTGGCTCTCTCCTTGCTCCTCCCCTCTTTATATAGTCCTTGGGGTACCCTAGGGTACCCCTAATATCGTGATATGACTTTGGGAAGATTTCAGAGCTTTTTGGGGGCCAAATACCATCGTTTCCGATCTTTTTGGCAACTATACGGCCAGAACTATATGGACTCCGGCCGTATAGTTGGTCGTCATACCTTCAACATCCTTTCATATGGTGGTCGCCATTTCTTCATACGAACTCTGTTTTGGGTGTTCTTCGGCTTGTTGCATTCGTATCGAAGAGGGCTACAACCTAGTGGCATTGGATATTTATTTTGATAAGTTGAAAAAAATCACTTTTTTAACCTCTCAAATGGGTAAGTCTGGTCCCTATAGCTCCTCCATACTATGCTCTCTTTGTTCCTTTTGTCTCTACTTAATCCATAATCATCATCAACACCTACACACATGTCATAGACAAGGAAAGTGACAAAATTCTACCTAAACTACAAATATGCAAAGATCATATGAAAGTAGAATGAAAACTAGAAGTCATGCATATAAGGCATAGCTATAGCTAGAAGAAACATGATATGCGATATAAATAACACATTTTACATGGATAAAAGAGGTGGTATTTCACAGCCATCAACTTCCCCAAGTTAGACCTTGCTCATTCTCGAGAAGGAAGGGTCGATAATAAATTAATGGGTGTGAAATATGTTATCATTGGAAATCAATGCCTTGCATCCTTATTTCTTCTACAAGCTCGAAGAGAGAAAACATGTATTAATACATGGAAACACAAGCTCATTTATAAAGACCACTAAATATTTATCAAAACTTATATGCTCCATGTCAACAGTGAATCTAACTTGCAAACAAACTTGTGATCCTCTTATTGAACCTTTTGTATAAATTGTCATATCATTATTTTTATGATACAAAACTTAGTCACAAATAGATGTCCAGCATAAATAGGAATAAAGTTATCGATTCTGCCAAATCATGTCATCAAGTTAAGGATCTCAAGTGCAAATACCAGTTATTGAACTTTTACAAAGTTTATATCTTAGTAACGAGATTTATGCCAAAAGGAAATGCGAGGACATGTCAAAAGAAGCATATCATGAGAGTGTCTCATTTGGTCATCCACATCAATGAATCATGGCTATAAAACACTCATTTTCTATTCTTTGTATTTCTAAAACTTTAGTTCATTAGTAATGAGATCATGCCAAAACTTAATGTGTTTAATCAGACTATGCAGGCTAAGAATGGATACTCGTGACCATTACCAAGGTTTCCCTTTTTGGTATAATGATTTCTCATAACGGTAAGAGGAGTATTTCCTCTTTTTCGTTGAACGCAGGCCCATGAGAATACCAATGCATACCCAAATATAGCATTTCTGCTACATATGTTGGGCAAATCATAGCCAAACTCCAAGAGTTTCCTATTTTCGGATTGTTCAAAGGCCAGCGGAGTTGTTAGCATCCCATGTTGTGCGACAGTGGTGCAGACACGCGTAAAGAAATATCATACTTTAATCAACATATCAAGATTTGGCATGCATCTCAATTACCGCTAAATATTAGTTTCTTCAAACACATACTTTCAAAGAGTACCATCAAGTCGATCATCACATCTGTTGAGTATCTTTAAGGCTAAACTCTTAAGACAATTAAACAACACCTTACTTAGCATAGAACTCAAAACTTCGAAATATCATTTCCAATTGACAACTCCTTCCGTAAGCAAACTATCAAGTATATTGTTTTGACATTATGGGGTCGAGAATAACCTATTTATTTAAGACGAAGCTATTAGGTGACATCCAACAAATTTCAAAAGATCTTGATCAAGTACTCATTCTGTAAGATCCCTCCCTTTATAAAGGTAAGGATCCTTGTGATTGCAATGCTAGTACCTGGATCAATGCTAGCATCCACAGTTTAAGATGAAGTACACAGAAACAAAGGTCATTATTACATATCATTCCAGAGACAAACATAGTCTTTTACAAACTCCATGGCCACGGGCCTAATACAAGAGTTCAAATATATAAAAAGATAAATAAGTCTTCATCTTCATGTGCCACAGGCAAGCATGTTGAGTGTAGACTCATAACCCCTAATCATCATCAGAATAACCTGCAACATCACAAGTTACAACCACAGTGGGTCAATACATTGGAATAGTATTGGCAAGTGATACCTTAGTAGAATGTTGGTAGACAAGATACTATATGCATTTTGGCTAAGTGTAGCTTAGGCTTGCTTTGCTCAAAATAGGTTTTACCTATTAGTTGAGAACACTAAGTTTTTCTTTGACAAAACTTTCCCAAGGAAACACCAATAGAAATTGGTGAACCTTCAACCTTGTTCACCCACGAGTTTTAACTTAGAAATTGGGATGAGGAGATTCTTGATAGCTTCCATGTCTTGATGCTCAAGTTGTCCAATACCAGGGACATGGCTAAGTACTTACAATCTTCCATCTGCAGAGGTTGTGCACTTTCCCCACAAGACTTGATTTTCACCAAGACAGGACCTTTCAAAAGCCTTCCCTTAGACCAAATGGACGCGCTCCAACCTATCATCCCACTACCACCAACTGTCCAAATGGCTAAGTTATTGCAACCTACATGTGGCTGCACTAGAAGCTTCTTAACATTTGTCCTCTCAAATCCCTTTGTTCCTGGGTGGCTTTCCACAAGTGAGATACACAAGGTAAGCCATAGAAATGGTCCTTGTGTAACCACTCAACATAACCCATTCTTTCCATTCCACCCATGTGTTTCATTCACTTAGTTGTTTTATTAAGCAAAAACATAGTCCAAAGAATTAGAAATATTTACTCATAGCATGAATATATAACCACCCTTGGTTACTACTAGCTAGGCTAAGCATGGCATAGATAAGCATCTTAACTTAGAAATTTCTAGCAATTCTACAACTACTAGGATTTCCCAAGCATAGCATATAGATCAAAAATATTCATGCAAGTCTAGCAAAATATTTCTAGTGCATAGTTGAAAAACATAGGAATAAAATCATGAAGGACCACTTGCCTTGGTAGTTTGGAGAGTAGCAACAATCCTCACAATCATAATCACTATTTGCACCAAAATCTACACATAAAATAATAGCACCAAAATCACATACAAAATATATACAAGCAAAAATATATGGATGCATGCAAAATGCCATGTGATGATTTTCTACACCCAACAATACAAGTGCACAGTAATGAATTTTAAACAAATTTAAATCTTGCCAAACAAACTTTATTTGAGCAATAAAACATTTTCAAATAATTTCTATACCCAAATTATGCCTACAAATGATTCTGTGAAAACAATCATTTTAACATGAGCAAAACATTAAACACATTGCATAAATGGAAAGGATTTTCTCTCCTGATTCCATTGATATAAAATATGTCAAATTTGGACGTGGGAATCAAAAGTTATGAATTATACAAGTTTAAACATCTAATAGATCTAATTCAGAATTTTAAAACGAAGAACATGCCACGCGACAGCATATGATTGGATGATACCGCTTCGCACGGATCGGCTAACATGGACTGCCAGATCTAACTAAAACGCACGACTCCGATCTGCCTATAGCGCTTCAGATAAAATCTAACTGTGGCCTTTGGATCTAGATCCAATGGATCAGATCTATCTGACCAGAAACCAGTGACGCAAATGGTGCCCGTGGCGGCGACGGTTCTGGCGGCGACACGCCGGAGAGGGCAGAGGGGCATGGGGGTCGGGCTAGTGCTTACCGAGATCGCGATAACATGGGTATGCTCAACTTGCAGACGGACAGGGTCAGGGCGCTCGGACTCGGAAGCAGGAGCTCGTCGGAGTTCGTCTGAGCGTAGGGTGCTCACTGTCGGAGTCGAAGACGATGTCCTGGGGCACAAGGATTCAAACGGAGAACGTTAACGGATGCGCGAGGCACTCAAACATGATTGCGTGAACCAGAGGCAGAGGGGAACATAGGGCTCACCGGAATGGCTCGTCGGAGTTGGGTCAAGCTTCGGTCGTTTCCAGATGTCGACGAGGGCGACGACCTAGGGCGATTCAAGATGAAATGAAAGCATGAGAAGATGCACGAGATGATTGCGAAGCCACTCGCGTAGTCCAGAAGTAGAGGGGCGCTCGATACTCACCGTGATGGCTCGCCGGAGTCTCTCGGTACAGCGGCGGTGCAACTCGAATTGTCGGCAGCCTGGTGGCGAGGAGAGTGTGCAGTGTGGGGGGAAATGAGCGGAAAGGGGAGGGGATCTTATAGACGGAGCAGGGGCGGAGATTACGCACGCATTCATCGCCAATTAAGTGGATTAAAATTGCAGCAGTGAAGGGGGAAGAAACGGGCGGCGACGGCGTCTGCGCGCGTAATTTGGGGAAGAAGGAGCTGACGTGGAGAGGGGCCACAGATCAGTGACTGCGGGGTGGGTCTGTGCCGCGTGAGAGAAGGAGGAAAAATCCCCGGGTGGGCTTGCTGGGCTGCGTCTGTTGCTGGGCTAGATTGGTGGCGCCAGGCCCAATTGGTTTTCTTAATTCCTTTTCTTTTTCTATAATGAATTTCAGGAACCAAATTCAATCAAAATCAAAAGCAATTGAATTCAAATATTTTATGGATTTTTGTAAAGTTAAACTTGTATAATTTTGAGTATAGAATCATACTGTCTTGTTGGACTAGCATGGTCCTTTGAAGATTTTTAAAAATAACAGTGCCTTAGCACATGGTTGGATATAGATTTGAAAACGGTTTTAAAACTATATTTGTTTTGTAAATTTTGCCCATACTCTAACATTCACCCTAAACAACGAGGAAACAAACAAATCTTGGTTTAAAACATTTACACCCTCAATTGAGAGTGGCATTTGATTAATAGCTGCTCACATAAAATCATAGCACTCCAAGTTTCTGTTTTCTTCAAAATGAGTTTGAATTTGAGTCCTAAATGAGAATGCATGCATGGATGATATGCTAAACTTGAAAACATGATTTTAGGGATGTTACACATTCTTTCCAAGTGTAGAGATTGTGGCAATGTATTCTAGAGGATCACAAATATTGTCACAAGCTTCATAAACAATTTGGCAAGATGCATACAAGATCTAAGTCAACTCCTATGGTGCCTATCATGAGCAAGTGTATCCCCTTATAAATACAAAACTAGACTCACTTAAGAAAGCATTCAAAAACAATGGGATACATGATTGCATTAAACTTTCATCGAATATGACCACTTCACAAGACTCTACGCATGCAGAAGTAACCTCCCCAAGCTTAGAACTTTGCAAGAACCAAACTTGAGTATATCACCAAAGGAAAAGAGAAAATACAGTTTCCAAAAGAGAGTGTGATAAGTGGTTACCTCCCCAATATTAGTTGAAAACAAGGATGACACACTTTACCATTGAGGTACAAGTAACCTATCTTTTGATGGACAAAGAACCTTTGCTTTAACGTATATTTCTTGTAATAGACTAGTGGCTGCCTTCCTTGAGAACCTGCTTGGAAACTAAGAATAAAACATTTTGTGTTTTTGAAGGCACAGGGATTAGCTCACAAGTGATAAAAATACAAGTCCCACTAAGTCGGTTCATAAACCTAAACACCATGCTTAAGTCAACAAACTAGGTCCAAAAGTTGTACATACTCCCAGATTTTGATGAAGTGCAAATGAGGAAAAATATGAAACACGAGTGTGCAGCCCCTATATGCTTATTAAAAGAGGTTTGAGTTGGAAAGTTTTACCAGACATTAATAGGTAGGCATGTTGAATTAAAGCAATCAAGTGGCTCATGAGAGAGTTTGCACGGTTGGCACTACCATACACATCGTAACATAAGGTTCAGGTCCCTGTAAAAATAACACACAAAATAAAAGACATCGGTTTGGTGTACGAACAAAGTTCGCTCACCCAACCGACAAAAATAAATTAAACTACACGGCCGCAACTATACGGCTAGAATTTTTATTCCGGCCGTATAGTTGGTCGTTAAACCTTCTGTACTCACCAAATTTTTTTTGTTTCTTCGAGAATTCTTTATTAACCTGAAACTTAGTTAAACACCATATTTTGACAGAAAAAATGACAATCTAAATTGTCGACCAACAACAACATGTATAAAATAGGAATTTTAGTACCACTGAGTTGTGAAACACATAGTAACAAAAATTCTATCTTTTAAAAACTACAACAAGATAACTCTAATAGAAAATCATGCAAAGAATAAAAATGCCAATACAACATGAATGCATCTAGACTCAAGACACAAAACTAAGAAAGTTACCTAATGACTTCAGGGTTGCCTCCCAGGAAGCGCTTTCTTATAACCAAGTAGCCAGGCTTTTTTCCATTATTATTTCAATAGCTAGCAGCCGGAGAATTATTTATTCTTACCTCCAAAAGAAGTTTGGAGCACCTACTATTATAGCCTGGTCGAAGTCTCACCCGCTTACGGTGCATCGGAGTCATGTAGATAAATGTGTTATTGCTCACAAATGATGATTGAAGCGCCATGTGTGGTGAGCATACCTCCTTAGATAACTTCAACAAAATTATTAGATAATAACATATAAGTTCAAACCTTTTACATTTGATAGCATCATCAAGATACAATTCATAGTACTCTTCTTGGGATACACTATCACGAGGGAACACTTCATAATACTAATATTTAGTAGCAGGTAAAAAATTATAAGTGTCTCTATCCTCTAGTTCATCACCCTTGCTAACAAGTTCATCAGTTATAGAGTTATCAATCCAGTCACAAAAAGAAGCATCATCAACAAATATTTCATCAAAGGTGTGCTCTCCCGAAACCTGCTCATTAATACTACAAGTATTTATCTCTAGTTCGTCATTATTAATATTCTCCAAATGAGTATCTAGGCATAAAGCCTCTGGAGATAAATTATCTTCAGTTTCGACACAATAAGAATCATTACTAGAGACTGAGGCATCATAAACAAACTTATTATTAGTAGAATGATGTTTTTCTTTAACCTCACCTTTTTGGTGTTCCTCGTTATCCAATGGTTCCTGTAAAATGATAGTTTCAGGAACTATTGTTTGACATAGCTCCTTACTATTTATCACAAGTGCATTCCAACTAAAATGTTCTTGACAATAATTGACAATATAATCCATAATACCATGCTAAATGCTCATTATCGCTATTTTTCATAGTAACACAAATTTCTCTAAGCATCTCATGAGACCCTTCATAAACTATATATTCCAAGAGTTCTACATTATTACCGTCTATGTGATTATTGGTTGATAAAAATTCTTTATAGATAGGAATGCATTCATAATCATAAAGCTTGATAGGCTTACCATTATATTGCATCATCCCTTTGAATAAACTAAACAAATCACCAGAACAGTAATCCACCTACCTCCACATGTCCAGTAGCTGCATATCCTCAAGGATTAGTGGTTCCTTTTCATGTTCATTCTCTTCTTCGGAAGGAACTTCATCCTCCTCCAAGGGGATTTGCAGTTCTTCTTCGTGTTCTTCCTTTTCTTGGGAAGGAACTTCATCCTTCTCTAATGGGATTTCCTGTACCATGTTAGTAGCATCACAATATTCATGGAAAGATTCAATTTCTAGTTCATCACCAAAGTCCCCAAAATCACTGTTTAGGCATGAACCCTCCTTAGCACAATCATGATAAGTTTGGGACTTACAGAAATCACTACTAGAGAATGAGATATCATTGGCATGCATACTATTTGTGTGTGGAAAATTAGTTTGAGAGGTAGGAGATTCAAGTGGTTGATCAAGTTGCTCCTCTTCATTCTAACGAAGATAATCTGTGATTAGTTCAACGCTAGTCTTACTTTCGGGCTTACCTTCCACTAGTTGAGAGGGTGAAACATCAAGTGCCACCTCTTTATTAACAACATGTTCAAGTGGTTTAGGTGGAGGCTCTTTGAGTGGAGCTCCCTCCACATTTTCTTTTGGAGCACCGTGCAAAAGGTTAGATACTTCCATGGCAGCTTTAAGCCGCTCAACAATAAATGGATTATCAAAGAAGTTATCTTGGCAGTAGCAGAATATAAAGTGAACTTCTTTATAGATCATATCAAGTGGTTTACTTTCTACCTGTATATCTCTTAAACAAAATAACAACTCTTTGCAACCAGTAAAAAGCACAAATTGTAATGTGTCCTCCATAGCAAGGCATCTAAACTCACCTCTATTATAGCCTCCTAGTTTGGTATCAAAATTATACTTACATTGATAATTGAGGTGATATGGAGATTCACGATAAACACAAAATAATTGATAAGATACACGTAGTGTGGATGAATACTTGTCCACCCAAGTCAACCATTCTTTTAATATGCCTTCCCTTTTATGAATATCTCCCAAAGTCCTTCCCTTTGACTCGTCCATTATAGATTTCATCTGTTCAAAGGTAGTCATCTCGGATGACATGATTAGTAACGAATATTTTTATGGGTTTTGGTTTCTAAAAAAAAATACAAATGCAGAAAATAAAGAAAGCTTAAAACAAAATCTGGAAAAATAAAATAAATAAACAAAAGCTAAAAGACCTACATCGCTTAGCTCCCCGGCAACGGCGCCAGAAAATAGCCTGATGACTGCAAGTGCATAGATCGTTTGTAGCTAGTTTCGTGTAACACCCCAGTTTTAGCTAATGTCTAATTATGGTTTTGATTGTGCATTCATGAGCATCATATCTTAAATTGTGCATTAATGAAATAAAGCAAAACCCCAAAACCCTAATCCTCCCCTCTCTTTTTGAAATCTATTCAAAATGGTTTTGAATTTGAAAAGTACAAAATTATTGGAGCCCAAATTGTATAAAAGGGCCTTGAGTATCTTATATATTTTGAAAACCTTCTGGTATTTTTGAAATATCTCAAAAAAGATTTGGAAATTCAACTACAAAAGAGAAATTACAAAACAGAAATAGGAAAAACAGTTTTCAGGAAATCAAAACAGAGCCAAACCATCCCAGGCTGGCCCATCTCTCTTACCCTCTATCCCTGCCGCTCAGCGCAGCGCTCCACGGCCCACGCCAGCCCATCCGACCCATATCCCTTCGTGAAGGGAATATGCCCTGAGAGGCAATAATAAAGTGTTTATTATGTATATTCCAAGTATATGATAGATGTTTATTTTGCATGCTATAATTGTATTAATACGGAAACGTTAATACATGTGTGTTTAATAAACAAACAGAAAGTTCCTAGTTATGCCTCTCTCATAAACTAGCTCGTTGATTAACAAGATGATCAAGGTTTCCTGATCATGGACATTGGATGTTGTTAATAACGGGATCACAACATTAGTGTAATGATGTGATGAACACTCATCCGAAGTATAGCATTACGATCAAAGTCACTGAGTTTATATTGCTATAACAACTTACGAAGTGATCCTAATCCTTAGACCATGAGATCATGTCAATCACTAACACCGGAAGAGTTTCTTGATAACATCAAACGTCACACCGTAACAAGGTGATTATAAAGATGGATTCAGAACTAATAAAGTGTTATGTTGAGGCTCATGGATCAAGAGTGGAATTTGTTCATCCCGATGACGGATAGATATACTCTGGGCCCTCTCGGTGATATCACATTGATTAGCTTGCAAGCAAGTGATTTGATCACTAGAATGTTATATCACAGGAACGAGAAAAGAGTGCATGTCGGTAACAAGATCAAACTAGGTATGGAGATACCAATGATCGAATCTCGGACATGTAATATATCGTGAAACAAAGGGATTAAGATACTAGCGTAAAAGGTTCCGACGATCACAAGAAAGTCATCGTTGAATGTGTGGGAGTCAGTATGGGTCTCCAGATCCCGCTTCTGATTATTGATCTGAGAGGGGTCTCGATCATGTACGCATTATTCACGAACCGTAGGGTGACACACTTAAGAGACACCGACATCCAATTGGAGCAAATGTTTCATGCCGAAAGAATGAACAAGCGCAGGAATTTATTTCACTAGATACCGAAACAGGTTTTCGGGTGAAATTGCATAAAGTGGTTATGCATGTGAAATAGAATTCTAGCAAGGGGTTATTTGTGAATGTTTGTCATTAAAGTAATTGACAAAATTCTGAATAAAATAAAAGAGTTTTATTTAATGAGAGTTTGCATTAAATTTGGTGGAAATTTAATGGGATTTTTGAGTGGACTTTTGAGTGGAGGGAATTTAGAGGAGTTTTGTGAGTGGAGTGTCCACCCACATGAAGAGGGGAGGGCAAGGGGCAGCCCCCATGCGCCGGCCACCCCCTTGGGGTTCCCCCCCTCCTCCTATAAAAGGAGCCCCTCCTCCTCACTTGTCTCTCACACCTCCTCGTGAAGGATCTCTCTCCCCCTCTAGAATTTATCCCCCATGGTCTCGGACTAGCGAGATACATGTTCCCGGTGGCTATTCGGCAAGAAATAGTTGTGCTTCCGCTGCATCGCTGGAGCGAGGAGGCGGAGGTTGCTCGGTGCCTCGAACGTGTGTGCGAGCACGGATGCGCTGCTGATTTGCGGCGCTAGGACTTCCTCTCGATCTTGAGATCGGCAAGAGATCGTCTACATCAACCACGAGTTGAACTCGTTAAGCTTTGTCGGTCTTCAAGGGTATGTTCTCTACGGATATACATCCGCCCGTTGTTTGTATCTAGTATATATAGATCTTGGTATATAGTTCACATCATAGGAAAATTTTTGTTTTCTATGCTGCGAACCCTACAGTGGTATCAGAGCCGGATCTATGCGTAGATACTTTACACGGGTAGTACACATATGAGTATGTGGGCGATGATGATCATGTTGTTGCTCCTTTGTTGTGATTTTGGATATTGGTGGCATAGTGGGATGAAGCGGCCCGGACAAACTTTACATGTCCTCGCACATGAGACCTGTTCCACGCTTGACATGCAACTAGTTTGCATAAGTGGCTAGCGGGTGTCTGTCTCTCCTACTATAGTCAATATCTATTTTGCAAGCGAGTTGTCAACAATTTGATTATCCTCGTTGTGGTTCATGTTCGTAGGTAAGAACGGTTCTATCTCGAAAGCCCTAAGCCACGTAAAACTTGCAATGGATAAATTAGAGGCGTCTAGTTTAGATTGTTGCTGGGCTAGTGTTATGATATGGTAGTGTTGTAAGTAGAAGTATGAGATGATACTCTTACAACACACATAGCGTGTAAAATCCATAGACCTTGGATTTACACATATAGGTATGATAGTGATCATACCACGATGCACATGATAGAGATCATCTGCGGGAACCATATAATTTCACTAATAAACATATGATGTTTGATTACATCTTATATTGCTTGTTTAGCGCTTTGTTAAGCATAATAAGATGATCCCTCATTTAAATATCAAGATAAGAATGTGTTCTTCCTTTAGTATGCACCGATTATGTTTTCGTCGCTCCAAGACATCACGTGATGATCGGGTGTTCTTGGATCCACGACCATATTTCGGGTGTAAAACAGTTACACACGCAAATACTAAGGTTCTAACTTGGCGAGCCTAGCATGTACAGACATGGCCTGGGAACACAGACCGAAAGGTTAAGCATGAGTCATATAGTTGATATGATGCCCATTTGATGCTCGCCTTTGAAGCTATACCGACTCACGTGATGATCGGACTTGGTGTAGTGGATTTGGTTCATGTAATCACCAAAAGGACACGAGGGATGTCGCTTTTGAGTGGGAGTTCATTCGTAATATAGATTAGTTGAACTCGATCTATCATACACTTAGTCTAAACTTTACAAATTCTGTTGTAGATGGCACCACCTGCTTTTAATTTCAATGCGTTCATGGAGAAAGAGAAACTAGCAACGAACGGTAGCAACTTTACTGAATGGGCCATGAATTTGAGGATTCTCCTCTCTGCTGCACAAAAGCAATATGTGCTAGAAGCGCCGTTAGGCCCCCCACCTTTAGATGATGCCCCTGACGAGGAGAAGAATGTCTATCAGACTCGTCAGGAGGACCACAACTTAGTTCATTGCGGCATATTGTATGGGCTAGAGCCGGAACTTCGAAAGCGTTTCGAAAACGGCAATGCATTTGATACAATGGGTGAGTTGAAAATGATTTTCGACACACATGCTGCTGTAGAGAGCTACAATGCTTCAGAAAAGTTCTTTAGCTGCATGATGGAAGAGCACAGCTCCGTTAGTGAGCATGTAATCAAGATGTCGGGTTACGCCGATAAGCTTGTGTCCTTGGGAATATCGATTCCCATTGACTTAGGCATCCATCGTGTTCTGCAGTCTCTGCCACCTAGCTATAAGAGCTTCGTGATGAACTATAATATGCAAGGCATGAAGAAGTCTCTCCCCGAGCTTCTGTCAATGCTTAAAACTGCAGAAGTGGAGATCAAAAAGGAACATCAAGTGTTGATGATCAATAGGAACACTGGTTTCAAGAAAGACAAGAAGGGAAAACGGAAGGGAAGTAAGGGCGGCAAGCCTGTTGCCGCGCCTGAAAAGAAACCCCGACTTGGACCTAAGTCTGATACCGAGTGCTACTATTGTAAGGGGACTGGCCACTGGAAGCGCAACTGCCCCAAGTATTTGGCAGACAAGAAGGCCGGCAAGGCAAACAAAGGTATATATGATATACATGTTATTGATGTGTACTTGACTAGTGCTCGCAGTAGCACCTGGGTATTTGATACTGGTTCAGTTGCTAATATTTGTAACTCGAATCAGGGGCTGCGGAACAGGCGACCGCTAGCAAGGGGTGAGGTCAAGATGCGTGTCGGCAATGGATCAAACGTTGATGTAATCGCCGTCGGAACGCTGCCTCTCCACTTACCGTCGGGATTAGTCATAAACTTGAATAAATGTTATCTGGTGCCTGCACTGAGCATGAACATTGTATCTGGATCATGTTTGATGCAAAGTGGTTATTCATTTAAATCTGAGAACAATGGTTGTTCCATTTATATGAATGAAATCTTTTATGGTCATGCACCAATGATGAATGGTTTATTTCTGTTAGATCTCAATGATAATGTTACACATATTCATAATGTTGATGCTAAAAGGATTAAACTTAATGATGATATATCCGCATATATGTGGCACTGCCGTCTAGGTCATATTGGCATTAAACGCATGAAGAAGCTCCATTCGGATGGACTTTTGGAATCACTTGATTATGAATCATTTGATACATGTGAGCCATGCCTTATGGGCAAGATGACTAGAACGCCGTTTTCCGGTTCAATGGAACGGGCGACAGATTTATTGGAAATCATACATTCTGATGTATGTGGTCCAATGAGTGTGTCGGCGCGAGGTGGATATCGTTATTTTGTTACTTTCACGGATGATTTGAGTAGATACGGTTATATCTACTTGATGAAACACAAGTCTGAAACCTTTGAAAAGTTCAAGGAATTTCAGAATGAAGTGGAAAATCATCGTAATAGAAAGATCAAATTTCTACGGTCCGACTGTGGAGGTGAGTATCTAAGTTACGAGTTTAGCACTCACATGAAAGAGTGTGGAATTGTTTCACAACTCACACCTGCCGGAACACCATAGCGAAATGGTGTGTCGGAACGTCGTAATCGTACTTTATTAGATATGGTTCGATCTATGATGTCTCTGACAGACTTGCCGTTGTCATTTTGGGGTTATGCACTAGAAACTGCTGCATTCACTTTAAATCGGGCACCATCTAAATCCGTTGAAAAGACACCGTATGAATTGTGGTTTGGAAACAAACCTAAGCTGTCATTTCTTAAAGTTTGGGGTTGCGATGTTTATGTGAAGAAACTTCAACCGGATAAACTCGAACCCAAAGCGGAAAAATGCGTCTTCATAGGATACCCTAAAGAAACTATTGGGTATTCCTTCTATCACAGATCCGAGGGCAAGGTTTTTGTTGCCAAGAATGGATCCTTTCTATAGAAAGAGTTTCTCGCGAAAGGTGTGAATAGTCGGAAGGTAGAACTCGAAGAGGTTGTGGAACCTTCTCTTCAAAGTATGGCGAGTAGCGCAGCGCCGGAAGTTGTTCCGGAGTTGGCTCCACCTGTTGAAGAGGGAACTAATGATAATGATCATGAAACTCCAAAAGAGAGTACTACCGAACCTCGCAGGTCAAACAGGACGCGTGCAGCTCCCGAGCTGTACGGAAATCCTGTCATAAATTTCATGGTTGATGAAAATAATGACCCTGCGACGTACGAAGAAGCGATGATGAGCCCGAATTCCAACAAATGGTTAGAAGCCATGAAATCCGAGATGGAATCCATGTATGAAAATCAAGTTTGGAACTTGGTGGAATTACCTCACGACCGAAAGGCCGTGGAGAACAAATGGATTTTCAAAAGGAAAACTGATGCTGATGGTAATGTGACCATCTATAAAGCTCGACTTGTCGCAAAGGGGTTTCGACAAATTCAAGGAGTTGACTACGATGAGACTTTCTCTCCCGTAGCGATGCTAAAGTCAGTTAGGATTATGTTAGCAATTGCTGCATATTTCGATTATGAAATATGGCATATGGATGTCAAAACCGCGTTTCTCAATGGTAATATTGAAGAAGAGTTGTATATGATACAACCAAAGGGTTTTGTCGATCCTAAGGATGCTAACAAGGTGTGCAAGCTTCAGCGATCCATCTATGGATTGAAGCAAGCATCGCGAAGTTGGAATCTCCGCTTTGATGAGGTGATCAAAGAGTTTGGATTTGTCCAAACTTATGGAGAGGCTTGTATTTACAAGAAAGTGAGTGGGAGCAATGTGGCATTTCTGATATTATATGTGGATGACATATTATTGATCGGAAATGATATAGAACTTTTAAACAGTGTTAAAAGTTATCTAAACAGCAAATTTTCAATGAAGGACCTAGGTGAAGCGTCATACATATTAGGCATAAAGATCTATAGAGATAGATCTAGGCGCCTAATAGGGCTATCGCAAAGTACATACCTTGATAAGATTTTAAAGAAGTTTAAAATGGACGGAAGTAAGAAGGGGTTCTTACCTATGTTGCAAGGCAAGACATTGAGTAAGACTCAAAGTCCGGCTTCGGCGGAAGAAAGAGAGATAATGGACAAAGTCCCCTATGCTTCAGCCATAGGCTCTATAATGTACGCCATGCTATGTACAAGACCGGATGTGGCACACGCTATTAGTTTGACTAGTAGGTACCAATCGGATCCAGGTTCGGAACACTGGATAGCGGTCAAGAATATCCTTAAGTACTTACGAAGAACTAAGGATATGTTTCTTGTATACGAAGGTGAAGAATAGCTCGTCGCTAAGTGTTATGTCGATGCTAGCTTTGACACCGATCCGGATGACTCTAAGTCTCAATCCGGATACGTATTTCTCATGAATGGCGGAGCAGTTAGTTGGAGGAGTTCCAAACAACCTGTGGTAGCGGGATCAACAACGGAGGCCGAATATGTTGCTGCTTCAGAAGCAGCTCAGGAAGCAGTTTGGATGAAGGAGTTCATATCCGAACTAGGAGTTGTGGCAAACGCGTTGGACCCAATGGTGATCTATTGTGACAACAATGGTGCCATTGCCAATGCCAAAGAGCCAAGGTCTCACAAGCATTCCAAGCATATTAAGCGCCGGTTTCACTCCATCCGCGAGCATGTCAAGGATGGGGATATAAAGATTTGTAAAGTACATACGGATCTCAATGTAGCAGATCCGTTGACTAAAACTCTCCCTAGAGCAAAACATGATCAACACCAGAACTCAATGGGTGTTAGATTTATCACTATGTAACTAGATTATTGTCTCTAGTGCAAGTGGGAGACTGAAGGGAATATGCCCTGAGAGGCAATAATAAAGTGTTTATTATGTATATTCCAAGTATATGATAGATGTTTATTTTGCATGCTATAATTGTATTAATACGGAAACATTAATACATGTGTGTTTAATAAACAAACAGAAAGTTCCTAGTTATGCCTCTCTCATAAACTAGCTCGTTGATTAACAAGATGATCAAGGTTTCCTGATCATGGACATTGGATGTTGTTAATAACGGGATCACAACATTAGTGTAATGATGTGATGAACACTCATCCGAAGTATAGCATTACGATCAAAGTCATTGAGTTTATATTGCTATAACAACTTACGAAGTGATCCTAATCCTTAGACCATGAGATCATGTCAATCACTAACACCGGAAGAGTTTCTTGATAACATCAAACGTCACACCGTAACAGGGTGATTATAAAGATGGATTCAGAACTAATAAAGTGTTATGTTGAGGCTCATGGATCAAGAGTGGAATTTGTTCATCCCGATGACGGATAGATATACTCTGGGCCCTCTCGGTGATATCACATTGATTAGCTTGCAAGCAAGTGATTTGATCACTAGAATGTTATATCACAGGAACGAGAAAAGAGTGCATGTCGGTAACGAGATCAAACTAGGTATGGAGATACCAATGATCGAATCTCGGACATGTAATATATCGTGAAACAAAGGGATTAAGATACTAGCGTAAAAGGTTCCGACGATCACAAGAAAGTCATCGTTGAATGTGTGGGAGTCAGTATGGGTCTCCAGATCCCGCTTCTGATTATTGATCTGAGAGGGGTCTCGATCATGTCCGCATTATTCACGAACCGTAGGGTGACACACTTAAGAGACACCGACATCCAATTGGAGCAAATGTTTCATGCCGAAAGAATGAACAAGCGCAGGAATTTATTTCACTAGATACCGAAACAGGTTTTCGGGTGAAATTGCATAAAGTGGTTATGCATGTGAAATAGAATTCTAGCAAGGGGTTATTTGTGAATGTTTGTCATTAAAGTAATTGACAAAATTCTGAATAAAATAAAAGAGTTTTATTTAATGAGAGTTTGCATTAAATTTGGTGGAAATTTAATGGGATTTTTGAGTGGACTTTTGAGTGGAGGGAATTTAGAGGAGTTTTGTGAGTGGAGTGTCCACCCACATGAAGAGGGGAGGGCAAGGGGCAGCCCCCATGCGCCGGCCACCCCCTTGGGGTTCCCCCCCCTCCTCCTATAAAAGGAGCCCCTCCTCCTCACTTGTCTCTCACACCTCCTCGTGAAGGATCTCTCTCCCCCTCTAGAATTTATCCCCCATGGTCTCGGACTAGCGAGATACATGTTCCCGGTGGCTATTCGGCAAGAAAGAGTTGTGCTTCCGCTGCATCGCTGGAGCGAGGAGGCGGAGGTTGCTCGGTGCCTCGAACGTGTGTGCGAGCACGGATGCGCTGCTGATTTGCGGCGCTAGGACTTCCTCTCGATCTTGAGATCGGCAAGAGATCGTCTACATCAACCACGAGTTGAACTCGTTAAGCTTTGTAGGTCTTCAAGGGTATGTTCTCTACGGATATACATCCGCCTGTTGTTTGTATCTAGTATATATAGATCTTGGTATATAGTTCACATCGTAGGAAAATTTTTGTTTTCTATGCTGCGAACCCTACACTTCGGCAGTCCTCCCCTGTCATCTTCCTCGCCCACGGCAAGCAGCTCGCTGGCGCGCGCGATGCCGTCGGCCGAGCCGCGGTGAGATGCTCGTCGCCTGCCGCCCCTGGATGCAAGGATAAGATCGCCAGGCCGACGCCCTTGGCCACCCTATCCTCTCACTCCTTCCCGCAGTTCCCCTCTCCTTTCCCCAAGTTGTTGAAACCCTAGACCACCATGGCCTCCTTGCTCCCGGCCTCCCCTCGCCTATCTGAGACCGCCACGGGCACCGCCGTGATGCCAGCTCCCTCCTCTCCAACAGAATTGACGCTAAGTGCCCTGAATCACCGGAATCGAGCCATTCTTCCTCGCCAAAAACGCCGTTCGCCGTAGCCATTACCGCCGCTCCCGAGATCACTTGCCCTCGCCGAAGTTACTAAAGCGTCGAGGGTAAGCTTGTGGTCCTCCTGGACCACCCTGTTGGCCCCCTCCCTCTCTGGTTCGCCCTCGTTTCGACCACCGATGTGCGCCGCTGTCAGTCACCATCGTAGCCGCTTCACCGGTGACCTAAAACCAGCGGCGCCGCCATAGTTAGGTTCCCTCACTACTAGGAAAATGGCTGTCTCTGGCGCACATGGAATGGCCATCCGTGGCGCACTAGCCGTGCGCCACTAGCCTTGCACTACGGCTATCTCCTAGCCGTGGCGCACTGCCTAGTGCGCCACGGCTGTGTTGAGATAGGCGTAGCGCACCTGCTAGTGCGCCACGGCTATGTGGGCAGGTGCGCTACGCACTGGATCTTCTGTGGCGCACGTCCCAGTGCGCCACTAATCTGCCGAGGTGCGCTTTAGACGTAGTGCGCCACAAAAGCAAGGTCATGTGCGCCACAAGTGTTTTTTTTGTTTTTTTTAATTTCAGAGCCAGATTATATACAATACAGATTATATACAATATTACAGGCAGATATACACACACAGATACAAGATATACAATTATATATATAAATACACAATTTGAAACAAATACATATAGATAAGTCTCATACATGAATACATAGTATAAGTTACATTGTTTCGATCAAGTTACAAAGTAGTTGGTGACATGCGAATACATGTGTCGATCGAACAAGTTAGATCTCGGAAGCTCGCCTAGACATCTAAACTAGCTAGACACAAACACGGGATAAACAACCAAAGAAGATAAGCATGATCACCGCCGCGACGAAGGTGTAGGTCTTCATCCGGTTCCTTGTCCTAACTCTCGCTAGATAGCGCGTGTATCTAGCTTCCGCCTCCGCCATAGTGTTGTACCCTTTGTAGCTATTGCCGCTGAAACGGTGCACCTGTCTTTGGCAGTCTTCCCAATCATCGTAGACTCCGCGAACCCGTCCCTTGTACATGACGTACCACGTCATCTATAAGTTGACAATAATAATTAACCGATGATTGAAAAAAACATATATAATTAAAGTCACATATGAAGATACACTTATAGAAAGTACTCCTAAATCAAAAATACCAAACTCAAAAAGCATGCCTCATATATAACTAGGTTGTTTGACACAGGAATATGCTACGATGGAACAGTTCGCCAAGTAGGATGCACAACACCTGGACCTGTGCATAGCACAAGGCGAACAATCCCATCGCAGCACATTCACATATAGTGTGCCACGGCATTTCAATCATCGACATTATTCTCGAAAAAGACCAAAGTAACTCGAAAAGAATGCCTCATATATATATATATACATAGGTCGTTGGACACAGGAATATGCTACGATGAAACTGTGAGCCAAGTAGCTATGCACAAGACCTGGACTTGTGCATATCACAAGGCTCACAATCCCGTCGTAGCACATTCACATATATATTGTGCCAAGACATTTCAATCATCGGCATTATTCTCGAAAAAGACCAAAGTAAATCAAAAAGAATGCCTCATATATATATACATAGGTCGTTGGACACAGGAATATGCTACGATGGAACCGTAAGCCAAGTAGGATGCAAAACATCTAGACTTGTGCATAACACAAGGCTAATAGTCCCGTCGTAGCACATTCACATATATATTGTGCCACGATATTTCAATCATCGGCATTATTCTCGAAAAATACCAAAGTAGCTCGAAAAGAAAGCCTCATATATAACTTGCTAGGTCGTTGGACACAGGAATATGCTACGACAGAACGGTTAGCCAAGTAGGATGCACAATTCCTGGACTTGTGCATATCACAAGGCTAACTATCCCGTCGTAGCACATTCACATATATATTGTGCCACGACATTTCAATCGTTGGCATTATTCTCGAAAAATACAAAAATAACTCAAAAAGAATGCCTCATATATATACATAGGTCGTTGGACATAGGAACATGCTACGATGGAACCGTGAGCCAAGTAGGATGCACAAGACCTGGACTTGTGCATATCACAAGGCTCACAATCCCATCGTAGCATAGTCACATATATAGTGTGCCACGACATTTCAATCATCGGAATTATTCTCGAAAAAAGAGTAAGGAAAAAAAGAAGGACCAAAGTGAGCAAAGGACCAAAGAGTAAGCAAAAAAACCAAGCATTGATTGATATATAATAATAATAAGCAAAAGAAGTAAGTGATGATTCATAAACCTAATAAGATAAGTATAGTAGCATGTACACTTGTCCACACACACAAAGGTCATCCATAGGTTGTAACTACAACTAGGCCAACATCAAGCCTTCCATCTCGGCTTAGGGAACGGGAGGACGCCTTGTCTCGTCATGAACTTTCTATAGTCACCCTGCATCTCTAGGCGATCTTCTATGTCACGGTTATTCGGGATATTTCCTCCATAGAAGATCCCCCCCCCGAAGTCATGACATCACGAAAGATGATTGCCCCAAACTGCTGCTGGATGCGATACATCTCTTGTCTAATATCTGAATCAGTGATCTTGGCCTTTGCTTCGGGCCACTGTTTGAGATGATCTGGCAGTGTAGAATTCTGCTGGTCAAGTAGGAACGCCCTCATGTCATGGAGTGCGTAGTAGGCTTCCTTCTTACTGTTTTCTGGCTGCTTCACACAGGGGAACTCAGTTACGTGGTTGAAGACGTGCCTGCCGAACTTGACCTTCGTACACACGAAGATGGTGCCTTCCGTCGAGGCAAAGCCAGTGAGAGCATCATCCAGAACTTCCTTGATCTTGTCTTAGTTTTTCTTCTTTTCTAGACTCCCCGAGTCAAAATACGTGGCGTGGGAATGCTTCGGCGATAAGGAGATGAGCGTGCAGTGTTCAGCTCTGCGCAAAAAATTCAAATTGAATGTGTTGGAAAAAGAATGATGATACTCTAATAAAGCCAATCGACGGTGGCGAGTGAATAACGACTTACTCGGGAAAGTAAGGCACGAGAATGTATTCCTTTGTCTTGTTCACCACGAGGATTCTTTTTAGGTACGAGGCCACGATACGTCGTTCGGCGGGGGAACCCAAGCAACCGTCACGCATGTAGTAGGGGTCCACTATAGCGATGCCCAGTGCTCTCTAATGATCTGCATGGCCAAGCTGAGAGAAAACAGACGGACCATGGTATAGTGCAGCGGGTATAGGTGGAACATATTGAAGATGTCGTCGAACCGCAGGAAGAACAGATCCGCAGGGGCATTGTCGACAAAGCCCAAGTCTGGTGGCACCTTAACCACGAATACCGGGTGCGAGGGATCTTTCTCCGATAGAAGGCGTCTCTCTATCGTCAGCACGCCGTCATGCACACTCTGCAGTTCCGAACTGGCGAGCTTCCGCAAATTCTTAGGTAGCATGGGCCCACCCGCCACATGAATCCTCCACATAATACCCTCGGGTCTTGGTGGCCCGCCCGAAACCTGATCGGACTCGCAGTTGTTGACGCCACCGGCTGGCTCGAGCTGCTAGATTTTCTTTTACTGCCCTTTTTTCCTTTTGGAGAGCGGGCAAGCACTGCAATCTAAGCACCGGCCACCCTATGTAGTGTTTCAGGGCTTAGAATAAAGGGCCGGTTGGTTGTATTAGCTGGCTCTGTAAAGGCGCAAGCTGGAGGCGTCTCCTAAGAACCAAACAGACGCTTGGTGATAGTGGCTTTCTCTATGGGGCGACCAGCTAGGTCTTCGTTGCTAAACTGAGTGTTGAAGAAGTGATCATTCCAGTCTTCATCGTCCTCGGCCGGATCCTGCGCCATGTGCATATCATCAACATGATCATCCAACCCACCGCGTGGAGGTGCCGGCGAGGGCGGTAAGGGGGCCTTGCCACCGCTTGTCGCTGGCACGAC
This sequence comes from Avena sativa, assembly GCA_916181665.1. Taxonomy (NCBI): domain Eukaryota; kingdom Viridiplantae; phylum Streptophyta; class Magnoliopsida; order Poales; family Poaceae; genus Avena; species Avena sativa. The sequence goes on along the minus strand of OV702281.1, from coordinate 203,112,517 downwards.
AGACGGTGCTGTTGTCTGTGGCGTGATGGCCCCCGCCGTCCCCAAACGGATCATGCTCTTTGGCCATAGCAAGAATAAGCCGAAGCAAGTTCTGAGGACAGCCGGCTCTTCTTCATCCGCTCCTGCGGATTGAATGGGAGGTTCCAGGTCGTCGCAGCTCCTTAGCACCCGACTAACTTTAACCCTGTGCACGCTATCTGGCATCGGCCTTGAGTGTAATGTGCGCTGCAAGGGTTGAACAATGGTACCCTTGGCAACATCCCTCAGCTCGTTGTTCACGTAGCATAAGAGAGTGCAAGGAACATCCGTCTGTGGAAAACATGTACGGCGTCGTCAGAGATGCCATAAGAGTAATAGATGGCGTGAAAGGCGGTAAAGCAATTTGTTTACCGTGATGGCGTCGAGATCGGCTAATGTCGACGCACCGCATACGGCGACGGGCGTGCAAGAGACGGAAGGGCTGCTTGATGGCACGGCGCTGGCCGCCGGTGTATTCTCCCTACCGACGGGTGCTTGGATCTTCGGTGACGCCGCGACGATGGCAGGGGGGCACCAACATGTACTCCGGCGCCGCGGTGATGGCAGGGGGAGTCACCAACACTTGTGGCGCCGCGGTGCTAGCGGGCGGAGTCACGAACACGTAGTTCGCCTGATTCGTCAGCGCCGCATTGTTCGAGTGCCTGCTGACCATGCTTGGAATCGGGCACGGCCCTACTCGACCACCCGCACTCCAGTTCGCTATTGACTCCACCAAGGTAGGCAGGAAGGACGTGAGGGTGATTGCCAGGTTGTCTTGGACGATCTGCGGGATCCGCGCCACTTGTTCCTTAAGTTCTTGAACCTCGCCGTTTTCCTCCTCGCTCCTTCCCGACGGCGCCACATGCTTCCTCGGCGGTGGACCAAAATGATCCACCCAATTCTTACCCCCGAGGCCGGCCAGACGGCCAGCCGACGACGGCTTCTTCGTAACCGGCTCTATTTTCTTGGCCCGGTTCATCGCCCTGTTAAAAGGGTTATCCCACCGGGTGGCCGCCGTCGACCCCTGGAATGAGGAACCCTGGGATCCATGACTAGCAACAATTTCCTCCTCCTGCAGAAGAAGTAACAGAATCGTTTAGATCATCGATTATATTGCAATCGAGTTGATCCGCGGTAATTAGATTATACTTACCACAATTTCCTCGAATTCCTTCACCGCAGGATCCGCGGTGAGTTGTTTGGTTTTTGGGTCCACATGGTAACGGGCCCTGATGAAGTTTCGAACCTGCCCGGGTTCGAATTTCGCAAAGGGGTTTTTTATCGCCTTGGATCTATACTCTTCGTCCTCCTTATTCCAGTTGGCCTCCGCGGTTCTGTATCCACCAGATCCGAGATTGTGATGACCTATATTCATCGCCTGCAGCACCTTTCCCCGATTACTATTGACCTCTCCTTGAACTCCCGGAACTGATCTTCGGTGATCTGTGGGTCAATCTTCTGGATCTCCTCGAGACTTTTGCCTTCTTTATAGATCTTCTTCTTTATCCGGGTTCTCCAGCTGGCCAGGGCGGTGCTCGTCTTTGTGAAGGCGGATTTGTTTACTTCGTTCCGATGATAATTTGTGTTCTGATACTTAGCGGGGAACTTGTATCTTGCGTGCAGCTTCTCGAAGAGGAGTGTGCACGGGTGGCCATTATCTTTATGCCGGAGATTCTCGGTGTTGATCGAGATGGTTGTCCGGGTGATCACCGCCACTTGCCCACCGTACCCTTTGACGAGAAGGTCAGGCTCCAAAGGAACCCCTGATGGGCTCACTTCGGTAAGTTCCTCCCTGACAGTGCCGACCGTGTTCGGGCGCCGGTCCTTCAGCTTCTTCTTCTTAGGAGGATAGCTACCACTCCCTATGCCCTCGCCGCCATCAGTTGTTTCATCACCCGCCGTTCCTTCGGCTTCTTCCTCCGCGTCTTCCATATCATCATCCTCGCTCTCCGAAGGATGGTATTCTTCATCGTCTTCTAGCCGCTGGGCCGCCTCCCAGAATGTCAATTATTTATTCGGAGATATGAGTTCTCCTTCAGCGCTGATGCGCTTAGAACATCCAGCCTCGTCGTTGTCACACATCTTTGCACTAATAAAAAACAAATAATTGGTTAAATGCACGAAAAAATCCGGCATGACCTTTGCTAATTTTCTTAAACTAGGAGTGCCCGATTTCTGCTGAAACGAAAGTTAATCAACATTCCGGCAAAAATCGGGACTCATTTCATACAAGAACCTGCATATATATGGCCAGCATAGCCAGCACACAATAAATGGCCAGCATAGCCAGCACAACCAGCACACAATAAATGGCCAACACAGCCGGCACATAATATGGTCACATAGGATAATCTGGCCAACATAGCCAGCACATAAATGGCCAACACAACCAGTACATCAAGCAGATTCAGTTTCAGGAAAAAATGGAGCAACCAGAATGAATGGCCAACACACAACAGTACATCAAGCATAAATGGCCAGGTTTTAGGTTTGGACTTAGCAGTTTCAGGTTTCAGGTTTGGACTTAGCAGTTTCAGGTTTGGACTTAGCAGTTTTAGGTTTCAGCAAGCATAAAATGGCTAACTATAATAATGAATAAGAAGTTTCACATAGGATAAACAACAGTTTCAGGTTTGGACTTAGCAGCACATAAGAAGTCCTAAACTGATGTTCAGGTTTGGACAAGCTACAAGCTAACTTCTACAAGCTACAACTACAAGCTACCATTCAGACAAGAACATTCTGTTATAATTCAGACAAGATATCAAGCTATAATGTTGCTATAGTACAAGATGAACATGAGTGATGTGCATTGATGTACAAAATTCAATCTTGGTCTCTACACACAAATCTTGGCCCTGATAATTTAAGGAGTGTGGTTTCTTCAATCCACTGCTTAACTCAATCAATCCACCTATTCTTTTATACAACACAATGTCTACTTAAACATGCTACATACATTATCTTAAGTCCAGTTTGTCTACAAATTCTATCTTGGCCCTGATAATTTAAGGATTTTTGTCACATTTTTAAAAACCTCCAATCCTCAGTTTTGCTGCTAAGCATCAGATTAGACATACAAGGGGTGATGTGCAACAAATTAGACATACAAGGGGTGATGTCCAGTTTTGCTGCTAAGCAATGTATTAGCGAAAAATCTGGCGGGGTGTGCAACAGATTAGACATACAAGGGGTGAAAGCTGCAAAACCTAATGAATAAGTGGTGATCCTTGTAAAAGGTGCCAAGGTGGTGGATATATAGTGCAATTCCCTCAACAGACTACTAATTGTACTAATCAAAGCCTTTATATTCAACTTAACTAGGACAAGGAAATTTCAGGTCAGACAAATCGAGGAAGATACAACATTGGAGCAGAGACATACATTTGTGTGGTTTGCCCATACTAGTCCAAGAATGTTTGTATAGACAGATGAACTAAGCTAACACAAAGATGGAAGCCAAACAATGGATTCTTGCTATGGACTGTTGAACTAAGCAAACAAAAATAAAGAATAAAACCAAACAATAATTTTTCTTCCTTGCTTTGTTTCTTTCACATGGTGTGAATCTTTGTGTTCTTCCATGGGGATCTAACTATCCTGTAAAAACCCAACACCGCTAACCCATATTGTTTCTTATTCAACTCAGCTAGGACAAGGAAATTTCAAGTCAGACACGTCTAGGGATGTATAGCATTTTCTATCAAAGACATCTGTTTTTCTGGCCCATAGTTCAAGGATGTTTGTATAGACATATACGATCTAAGCTGACAAAAAGATGGAACCAAACAATCCTAATGGAGAGCAGACTTATGATCTTGCTTCACAGTGTTAGCTCAGCTTAGGCCGATTGACAGACTGACGAAACCACACTACATCAACACACAAATCTGTATTGTTTCTTATTATTTAGCTATCAGGAAATTCAATTTGACCAATAGTTCACTTCTCTGAACCCTAACCATGGCCTGCAGAGAGAGGGGAGAGAGGGAGAGAGGGGAGGGGCGACGCTCACCTCTGACGATGGCGGGCGGATGACGACGACCTCCACCTCCTGAGACGCGCGCGGGCCTCCTCCTCCTCGGACACGGGCGGACCTCCTCCTTCTCGGACGCGGGCAGGCCTCCTCCTCCTCAGACGCGGCGACTACTGGTAGAGCTGGCGAGGCGGCGTATCGAGAGCGGCGGCGGCGCGAGGGGAGGGGGCTCGTGCTCGTGCTGGTAGAGATGGAGAGATGGGGATGAGAAAGGGGGGTCGAGTGCACATGTGGATAAAGCCAGTTAGGCATAGCGCACTTGGGCATAGTGCGCTACGGATATATGTAGCGCACTCTCGGCTAGTGCGCTACGCCTATCGGCTTCTAACGACTGTATAAGAAAACTGAAGCCCCACTCTCTAACAACTACACTAGCCTATCCCACTGGTTCCGCCCTTAGCTCTATTCTAAACTTGTGAGCACCCAGGTTCGAATCCTGGTGCCCACCTTTTTTGTTTTATTTCAAAAATACTTTTAAATGTTTCAAAAAATGCCCAAAAGTGGTGATATATGCCATATAAGTTTTGTTTTGATTTTAAAATACTTTAAATATTCCAAAAATGCCCAAAAGTGATAATATATGTCATAAAAGTGGTACAAATATGATTCAAAGTATAATTAAATTTCATAATAATTTGTCCATGAATATTACAATCTTTTTCGAGCACGCGTTTAACAATATTTTTTGAGTTAGCGTTTTACAATCTTTTTCCCTTCTTTGTCGTTGTTGAATAATTTAGCCCCGGCACTTTAATGTTTCTTCTTTCGAACGGGCTACCTTTTTTGGGTAGTGTTGTCCTTTTTCTTCTTGTGATGTATGTTGCTGCATCGTAGTCGTCGTCATCTTCAATCTTTGGATCACCGTACTGGTCGAAGTCTTGCTCGTTGGCGACTCCATCCATTCCGATGATGTTTCTTTTTCCTCTCCTCACGACAACACGGCTAGGCTTTGTAGGGTCGTTAATGAAAAAACATTGGTCCACTTTGGTAGCCAGTACCCACGGTTCATTTTTCGCGGCCACGTTCGCACCGGCGGCCTTGGATTTGGCTTCTTCGGGTATATCCATGGTTGTGAAATACCGGTCTTCTCTTTCGACGCTCTTTGCCCATCTGACACGGAACATCGGCACCTTTTATCCAAAGTAGTCGAGCTCCCAGATCTCCTCGATTCTTCTGTAGAATCTTTCCTTCACGTTGTCATCGGTGTAGAATTCCGACGTTACACCTGAGTTCTGATAATCACACTTGTTGTCCTTTTCCTCCATGTAGAATGTGTAGCCGTTGATATCATACGCCTGATAGGTCACCAGGTTTTGCATCGGTCCCTGCGACAAGGTTAATATGATCTTTTCCGTGTCAGAAGAATGCGATCGCGGGGGATTATCAAGGAGCGTCTGCCTAAACCAACGCGTGAAATCTGAGTTGTGCTCTTTGATTATTTCTCCCTGCGTCCTCTGTATGCCCCGGTCACTGTACTTCTTCTCGATTAACCTTTTGTGATTTTGTACCCAAGGATCGACCAGTTCTAAATGTTGTAGCGTGACGAGGTTTGCTCGATCAAAGTCTGCGCGTCGAAAATCGAAGTCTGCATGCAGTATGCGACGACCCTCTCGGTGACCAGATCCGTCGAGCTTGCCAAGGTGCCTGTTGACGGGAAGACCGACAGGGTTCTCGATGTCTAGATAATTTGTGCAGAAAGAGATGCACTCTTCGGCCAGAAAGCCCTTAGCTATGCTTCCATCTGGACGGGACCTGTTGCGAACGTATCCTTTGATATGTCCGTTCATCCTTTCGAACGCCATCATGCTGCGGAGGAACATCGGCCCGAGTTGTACGATGTCCTCCACGACATGGACCAGCGGATGCACCATAATGTCAAAGAATGCGGGTGGGAAGTAGACCTCAAGCTCACATAGTATCACCACGATCTACTCCTGTAGCCTCCCGAGATGATTCACGCCAATCGACTTCCTAGAGATGACGTCGAAAAACTTGCAGAGGCCAAATAACGTTTCACGGACGTGCTCGTCCATTATCCTTCTTAGTGCGACCGGAAGTACCTGCGTCATTAGCACGGCACAGTCGTGAGACTTCATGCCACTTAACCTCTGCTTCGCCTCATCTAGGTATTTGCTTATCTTGCCCGCATACCCGTAAGGAAATTTGACTCCTAGAAGGCACTTGAAAAACTGTTTGATCTCATCCTGGCTTAGAGTGAAGCAAGAAGGAGGGCAGTAATATTCGTTCTTCTTGAACTTTTTACCCTTCCGACGACCTTGTGTCGTCTCTGACTCATGATCATCGTCATCTTCCTGATCATCAGGAGTAGTGCGTCCTCCGTGAAGCTCCTTCCGGATACCCAAGCATATCAGGTCGTGCCTTGCTTTCGGACCATCTTTCGTCCTATCTGGCATGTTGATTATGGTGGCGACCAGACTCTCGCACACGTTTTTCATGATATGCATGATGTCGAGGCTATGAGGCGTGTGGAGAAACTTCCAGTATGGCAACTCCCAGAAAACAGACCTTGTTTTCCATACCTTCATCAGCGGCTTGTCTTATTGCTGCCTCTTTTGCTTCTTTACAGGCTTAGGACAATCTTTCCAGTTTTTCAGCAACTCTTCCACTTCTTCGCTGCTCCTACGCTCTGGGATTCCTCGGGTCTCGGATTTGCCATAGAACAGGTCTCCACGTTTTCTCCATGGATCATTCTTGCCAAGCCACCTCCGGTGCGCCATGAACACGGTTTTCGATGACCCTGGATCTTTATCTAGTTGGAGATAGCTTGTGTTATCCATGCACCTAACGCATGCGCAGAATCCTTGGATAACCCGCCCCGAGATATACCCGCAACCTGGATAGTCTTGCACCGTAGTGACCAACACGGCTCTCATAGTGAAATAATCTTGTGCGATGGCGTCGTAAGTATTGGCTCCAGATTCCCATAACGTGGCTAGCTCCTCTTTCAACAGCCCGAGATACAGATTGACGTCGGTACCAAGTTGTTTCGGCCGTTGAATTAGCATACTCATTTGTATGTACTTCTTCTTCATGCACAACCATGGAGAGAGGTTGTACATCCATACAAACACGGGCCAAGTGCTGTGCGTGCTGCTCTGGCTACCGAACGGTTTGAGTCCATCGGTGATCGCACCAAGCCTGATGTTCCTCGAATCTCCACCGAATTCTGGGAATCCGAGGTCCAATGCTTTCCACTAGCTAGCATTTGAAGGGTGCGTTAGCAGCTCATCCTTTTCGGGGTCATCATCATCATCTCCTCGCTTCTTCCTTTCCGCATGCCATCGCATGAGCTTTGCTTCCTTAGGGTCCGCGATATAGCGCTGCATACGAGGAGTGATAAGAAAGTACCATAACACTTTTCAAGGTGCTTTCTTCCCTTTCTTGTATCGACTCACGCCGCACACCGGACATGTGGTTTTCTCCGCGTCCTCGCCCCGATAAATGATGCAATCGTTGATGCATACGTGATATCTAATGTGCGGTACATCGAGAGGACAGACGATTTTCTTGGCGTCCTCGATACTAGTTGGACATGTGTTCCCCTCCGGGAGACGATCGTGCCAGAATGCCATCATATCTTCGAAGATTGCGTCGCTCAATTTGTGTTTTGCCTTCATCTCCATAGCCTTGAGCGTTACATTCAACCGGGTATCATCGGGCCTGCATCCTTCATACAATGGAGTAACCGCGTTTTTCTCAAGTTGCGCAAGCTTGGATTTCTCTCTAGCGGCAGCCCTGGCGTTACTCGTCTTCTTGAGAAGCAGCTCTTGCACATAAGGGTCCCGCACCCAGCCTGACGTTGTTCCAACGTCGTCTGCTCCTCCGGCATCTAGATCATCATCATACCGGTCTGCTTCTGCACCTTCACCATCTCCAGGAGACTCTTCATCATCTTGCCCGTTCTCGCCGTGATGATGATCATCGTCATGTTGCCCACCTTCACCGTCTCCATCGTCTTCGTCATCGCTTATCCAACGAGTGTATCCATCCATGAAATCATGGCGGAGCAGGTGTGCCTGCAGATTCCCGGAATCTGGGTTGATCACCCAGTTGAGTTTGCATCTTCTGCACGGACATCTTATATCCGTCTTGTTATTTTGTATCATGTCGGCCATCGCACATTTCAAAAATCTAGCCACAATGTCCTCGCTCATTATGAGCATCATTTTTGCCTGCACGGTGTAGACGGTACAATTAGAAGTCTATTAGAACCACATAATCAATGCATGCATGCAATGGTCGATATAAAATTTCGGCATGACCTATCCTAAAATTAGGACCTTTGCGAAATGCCAAAGTCTTTCCAAAATGGAAATGAATCAACATTTTGGCAAAACAAATGGCAACTTGTTCACATACAAACACAAGAGAGAGAGACCGATCCATACACACATGAACATATCATTATCCTCTCCATAGACACATGCATGAGCATCATCGATACTCTCCATATACACACACATATGACCATCGATCCTCTCACACACACATCATGAGCATCGGTCACCTACATACATATGAGCATATCATCCATATACACATGAACACATCCTTACATGGACAACTTACCGAGATGAGAGACCAATCGCGAGAAAGATGGAAAGGAGAGGTGCGCGCGAGACCGGAGAAGGAGATGAGAGACCAGAGACCTTCCTCTATTACTTATGTAACATCCAAGGCAAGTTCTACATGCTAAAAATGGTGAATGGGTGGAGAATTGAGGTGGGAAGGAGAAGATACCGACTAGATCTAAGGAGGAAGAAGAAGGGGAAAGTGAAGTGTGGGGTGGTGGATGATCACACATGTGCACATAAAGTGGAGCTACCAAAAAAATCGCCACATCCGTGGCGCACTCGGCCCCAGTGCACCACAGGGATTAGTAACATCCGTGGCGCACATGCCATAGTGCGCCACGGATGTGTCTGGCCGTTTCACAGCAGAGAGGGGCATGCGCTTAGGTGTAGCGCACCCCCTCCATGTGTGACACGGTTAACACTAACAACCGTAGCGCACCTACCCTACGTGCGCTATGGATGTCTGGCGTGCGGCCAACAGGGCCCTGGCCCACACATATATGTGGCGCGCACTATGGTCATGTGCGCCACGGTTGTTCTAGTTACTAGTAGGGCACTGCCCATAGGTGAGCCACGCCTGTTTTAGCCGTGGGGCACTTCAACCATGTGAGCCACGGATGTGCTGATTACCTATAGCCATTTTCCTAGTAGTGCATGTGTCACGCTCGTTCGAACTAGCCCTCTCGCGCGTCCCAGGTCATCGCCTAGTGCCGCCCCACCGCCTATATGTGGCTGACTGTCAACGGTGATGTCACTGTGATGTCACCTAAGCGTCACAACGTGTGATCAGCCCGGTCATACCGGGGTGGATACCGTTTCCGCCCGTGTGGCAGCTGAAGTGGCCCGGGGCCCCTATGTCAGCTATTGTGGGTAGGCTTAGCCCTAGTGGAAAACATCCCCACCCCTGTGCTGATGTAATAGTTACGCAGTAAATGTTCGGGCATTCCATTCGACATATGCATTTAAAATGTTTTGAAAATGAGAGTACAACCACACGGGACCTGGAAAACCCCACGAGTAACTAACTTGCCTAGTAGATTCCATGAGTCACATAGTTCAGGAGTTCCATTCGACATATGCATTGAAAACGTTTTGCAAGATTTGGCGAGTGAAAGGTGCATCATAACAGGTAGGTAAGCATGGCTGAGGTTGCTTGGGGTCGATGGAGCCCCTCGTAAACCAACCTCGCCTCACATCTCTGGGGACCGGCTTCTGGATTTGACCCGTTACGGAGGAACCATCCTTAGGGCGTGACTCATGGTCTCGGCGAAATCAAGTTAAAGGTCGTGTCCAACCACCCTCTGCCAGCCTTCCAAGAAAGAGGGCTAATAGCTTGGCATTAAGAGAAGGTTGCTACGTGTGGGTAAAGTTGTACACCCCTGCATATAATAATCTTTTCGAAAAGCCACGTCCGTGCTTATGGATGACTTGGGAACGAACGTGATGATCATAGAGAACTTTAACCTAATCGTAAAACTTGGCTGATCAACGTGTGCTTAAGGATGCTTCCTCATGGGTACGAGGGGGTGATCATAGTTAGGGTTCAGATGATGATGACTTGGTGGATATAAACATGATGATCAATACTTTGGATATGTCGCTCTCTTATCCCCTTTTAAAATATTGTAATTATACGAGCTTCTTCTCTCTCTTGTTTTATAAAGAAAGATAGCTTTATGAAAAAAAAACTCCACCAGCCATAAGTCTTGCGGAGTACACCCTGTACTTACCCTTTCTTTGTTTATACTTTTGGAAGAGTAAGTGTTCACCTGAAGACGAGTTCCATACGATATCGACACCGACGAGTAGCTTGGGGTTCTCGACCGGCAGCCTAGAATCTATGGGCTGGGACGTCATCATTATGCTTCAGGCCTCTAAGGACATTTGTTAAGTTTGCTATACTTAATAGCATAATTTGCCTTCCGTTGTTTGATGTTTGTGGTTAGTGACCTCTGTTTGTAATATTTTGGTTCTTTGCTCAGATATGAGCTTGCTTTAATAATTTTGTGTCGTAGGGTCACTGCTATGTTACTGATTCTTCACTGGATATCCTCGAGCTCAAGGTTAAGTTTATGTCAGCAGAGGTCTGGGATTTGTTTAGCCCTGATCCTGGGGATGTCACATTTCAAAATAAAGATATCTATCCCACAGAGAGTAGGAGTCTGAAGTCTAAATAAATCTTGAACTAAATACTGAAATAGTATTGATAAATAAAGTTCTAAGTAATAAGATAAAATGCGATTGCTGTATAAAAAGATATTTTTGGATTTTCAAATAACAGAACAGTAAGTAAACTAAAGGTGTAAGTAAACAAGAGCATGCGATTATTATTACGAAGGTTTGCAGACGGTGGAAAGAGTTCTCAGGGAGTAGTGGATCCACCACTAGTAATTAGAAACAATGATTAAAACTATTATAATGAATAAGACCAGGTATGATATGTGTGGGAGGAGCTGCATATATGGATGAATAGGCAGCAACCAGTGCTCACATCATCCTTCATAACCACAACAGACAATAACCGACAACCATCGCGTTACTGCGCTATTAAGGGATTTCTCCCGTTGGACATGGCTTGATGAATTCTCCTTGATTCCCCAAGTTAGTACATAAAGAATGACAACTACTTTATAGTCACAATAAGTGCTATCTTCCTTCCGTCTACCAACAAGTAACCCCCTTCATCAAGTCCTCGCAAGAGGCAAATATTAAGGAGGTGCACAACTCCCAACATCAAGATGAAGACAATTAACACAAACACATAATGAACAATATCACATAATAATTTGTTATATATAAGCAATAATCCATATGATTTAATCTGAATAATAAACTGATAAAGCATAATCATACAAACAGTACTAAAACCAATCATGCAGATCAACAAAGTAGATGAACATATTACATCTATACAAGATAAACCTATCACATCTACACCAAACGCTAGAACAAAGAACTCTAGCATAATATGAAAAGGACAGTTGAGAATCACATATAGTGTAGGCCGAATAGCAGCGGCGGCAGTAGCAGCCGTAGCGGTCACAGCAGCGTTGTCGCCCATACTGAGGTTGCCGAAGAGGTCGCTGGCGTCTGGGAAGAAGTCGTCGTTCGGGGACTCGTCGTCGGACAATGTCGTGGTTTCCAGTAGTCATGCTTTCCCAAAAACCTAATCGCCCCTCACCCGTACAGGTTCACGAGAGGCGGGGTTTAGGAGGCCTACTGCCCGATCTATGGTGCATGCCACAAGACAGGATGGGGAAGACGAAGGCTGCGGCGCAAGGTTCTAGAGGTAGGCACATGTGTGTATTAATATCCGATTAGGTTTAGCACAAACGCTTATATAGTGCAGGTCAGGGAGATCATGGGGAATCGCCCACGATCCATAAAAACTGGAAACAGCTCTAATTAATGCGTCCGTTAATGACTCATAATTAATTTTCCCAAAAAACAAAATAAAGCTCGGCTCGGGAAGATTCCCGCAACCCGCAGCACGCACGTCGTGACGAGGCGAGGCGTGGCGTGGTGAGGTGAGGTCGGCGGCATCGGAGGAGGAGTGTGCGAGGGCTTCTATCCTTGTCACACCTTAGTGAGTGGTGGAACACTCTACTATATAAGGTGGTTCAAGTCCCCTTCCATTAGAAATGTGGGACTAAACTTTAGCACCACTAGCATAGCCATATGCTGCCATGCACAAGTGGGACAAAGAGAATTTCAGAATTTGTCTAATGGTCCAGCATCCCGAAACTCACCAAATTCCAACAATCCCCCACAAAGTCTCATTGGCACATCACATCACTTTTATTCCAGAATATTGTTTTATATACCAGTGTGTAGTGGAGAATGTTAAGTTGAAATTCCTTGTTAAACTTAATATTATAGTAGCTAGCAACTTGAATAGTGGACTATGCCTTGAACTACAAGTTTTCTGCGCGCTAGTTTCGCTCAAAATATATACCGGTACAGGGCTTCCGTCGGCTTCCCCGCGGTTTGGAGCTTATGCGTCATACTCCAGGGCCTTTCATGAGTTTATTAGAGAGCATCCAACTCTCACGGACTGCGACCTTTGACATTCAGACTCATATAGGTGTGTTCGTCAAGAGATGTTCTGCAGGACAACATCTCCGCTTATAAAAGCCACTTGGAACACATTAAGATAAATATCAACCTGCCATGCAGATTAAGAGTGTATTACATCTTTATGTAGATGTAAATATAATATGGAAATACTCTCCTCTCAGCTGACCAACAACTTGTCTCCCATCTCTAATTCATGGGATCTTCGATCACATAGAGTGGGTTGCCACTGGGGTCAACTCATAGGATGGGTCTCAAACCCATCTCCCTCGATGCATTATCTATCACATTGTGTGATAAACCCTTTGTGAAGGGATCTATCAGGTTTTTAGATGTTTGGATATAATCCAACACAATAATTCCAGATTTTCTCAGTTTCCTGACAGATTTCAATCTCCTCTTCACATGCCTTGATGACTTCATTTTATCCTTAGAACTATTTACTTTGACGATCATAGTTTGATTATCACAGTTCATCGGGATGGCGGGTATTGGTTTTTCAACCACAGGTAAGTCCATTAAGAGATCATGAAGCCACTCTGCTTCAACAGTGGCTGTGTCTAATGATGTGAGTTCTGCTTCCATTGTTGACCTCGTAAAGATGGTCTCCTTGCAAGACTTCTAGGAAATAGCACCACCACGAAGTGTAAACAAATAACCACTCGTGGCCTTAATCTCATCAGCATCAGATATCCAGTTTGAATCACTATAACCCTCAAGTACTCGTGGATACCCAGTATAGTGAATACCATAACTCGCAGTGCCTTTCAAATAGCGCAAAAATCTTTCAAGATCATGCCAATGATCATCTCCAGGATTTGACACAAATTGACTCAGTTTGCTTACAGCAAAATAGATGTCATGTCTAGTAGTGCTGGCTAAATACATGAGCGAGCCAATAATTTGAGAATATCTCAATTTTTTTTTGAGAGTACGCGAAAGCGTACCTTAATTTTATAGAAGGCAAAATGTATGTTACAAGAAAGGGGTCTCAGATCCGAACAACCGGACCTCAGCGCTCCAAGAAAGAAGAAAAAAGACTACTCTCTCTCCCTAGGGTGAACTCCTACTCCGATTCTCCCATCGCTCGAAAGGGCCGACCTAAGCAGGGTCAGCTCCTCCAAGATGTTGCCTGTTAGGGAGCTGGCCGACAATTGCTTGCTTACATTGTTATACATCCAGGCGTTTCCGTTTTTCCGCAGAGCATGTGCCACCGTGCAGACCAGGCCATCAAACCACCTTCTTTCCTTCTCTTCAATGCCACTCCTGTGTCGTAGCCACCATTCTTGGAGGACATCCTCTGTCGTGGGAGGCGCTAACGTCACACGTAGAGCCTGGCCACACCGGTACCACACCTACCTAGCAAAGACACATTGAAGGAGAATGTGTTCAGCCGTGTCCTCCTCCTGTAAGCATACAAAACAGTGTGTCGTTTGGCTCTGCAATCCATGGGCAAAACATCTGTCCGAAGTCCAAATCCTATGTTGGGCTGCCAACCATACAAAAAGCCTGCTCTTGGGGGTGGCCTTGCTTCAGAATATCTCAATTGATCTTTAGCAATCCTTCAATTCTTTCAAAGTAGCACACTCGGATCATAAGGCGTTGGAGAAGACTTGCAGTCGCTATACCCGAAGCGAATTAATATATTTTCCACATAGTGAGACTGAAGCAGTGTAATCCCACCATTGTCATCCTTTAGTAGCTTGATGTTTAATATTACATCAGCCTCTCCCAAGTCCTTCATCTCAAAACATCGAGATAGGAACTCTTTGACCTCCTCGATAACAATGAGGTTGGTACTGAATATCAATATGTCATCAACATAGAGACACATAATAACTCCCTCTCCCCCACCATGGCGATAGTACACACATTTGTCAGCTTTGTTTACAACAAAGACTTCGGCAGTTAAAGTTCTTTCAAACTTCTTGTGCACTACTTAGGAGCTTTGTTAAGACCATACAAAGACTTCACTAACTTAAACACCTATCCTTCTTGACCATCTACTACAAATCCGTCAGGCTACTCCATATAAATTTCCTCATCTAGCTCTCCATTTAGAAAAGTTGTCTTAACGTCCATTTGATGAATGAGAAGACCATGGGAGGCAGCCAAGGATAGTAGTACTCGAATAGTGGTTAGTATGTCTATGGGTGAGTAGGTATCGAAGAAGTCTTCACCTTCTTTTTGGGTATAACCCTTGGCCACAAGACATGCCTTGTACTTTTCAATAGTACCATCAGGTCTAAGCTTTTTATTGAACACACACTTACATCCAACAAGTTTGCACCCATAAGGACGATCAGTGACTTCCCAAGTACCATTATCTAAGATGGATTCCATCTTGCTTCGGAAAGCTTCCTTCCAGTAGTCAGCATCTTGATATGCATAGGCTTCTGAAATAGAAGTGGGAGTATCATACACAAGGTACATAATGAAATCATCACCAAATGAATTTGCAGTCCTTTGTCTCTTTCTCCTTTTGGGATCTTCATTGTCATCCTCCACATGATCATCAGAGTTTTCTATCGGCATAGTGGGTTCAGGAATTATAGCAAATTCCCGACTAGATGAACTAGTCATCTCCTGATTTGATGAGATAGACATACCTTTCATAGGAAAGATGTCCTCAAAGAAAGTCGCGTCGTTCGACTCCATAATTGTACCAACATGCATTTCGGATACCTCAGATTTTAATCTCAAAAATATATAGCCAATGCTATGAAAAGCATATCCCAGAAAAACACAATCCACAGTTTTTGGTCCAAGGGTTCGCTTCTTGGGTGTTGGAATATTGACTTTCTCCAAACAACCCCAAGTTCGTAAGTAAGAGAGTTGAAGACTTTTGTTTTCCCATTCCTCAAATGGAGTCATGGTTTTATCCTTTACTGGAACACGGTTTAGGACATGACACGCGGTCATTAGCGCCTTCCCCACCATTCCTTGGAAAGACCCGATGTATCTAACATGGCATTAACCAAATCAGTTAGAGTGTGGTTCTTTCTTCCGGCCACCCCATTTGACTGAGGTGAGTAGGAAGGCGTCCTCTCATGTATAATACCATGTTCCGTACAGAATAAATCAAATTCATTTGAGAAGTACTCTCCACCACGATCCGACCTTAGCCGCTTTATTTTAAGATCAAGTTGGTTGTCTGCCTCATATTTATAGATTTTGAAGTAGTTCAAAGCTTCATCTTTAGATTTTAGAAGATAAACATAGAAGTATCTAGTGGAGTCATCAATCAACATCATAAAGTATATTTTTCCACCTTTTGTCAACACACCATTCATCTCACAAAGATCTGAATGTATAAGTTCTAGTGGTGCTAAGTTTCTCGGTTCCACGGCCGTATGAGACTTGCGGGGTTGCTTTGCTTGCACACAAACTTGGCACTTAGAACCTTTCATAGTGGTAAATTTCAGAATTAAATCCTATTGGCTAGCCACGTCATGCAACCAAAGTTAATATGACAGAGTCGTGAACCCCAAACATTGGACTCATTATCATTGCAAACATGATTAATAACTTTAGTACATCAGTCTAACAATTACAAGCGAAACAGACCTCCGCACTCATAACCCTTTCCAACAAATTGTACATACTTAGAAATTACAACTTTATTGGAATCAAAAACCAACTTAAAGCCATCTCGACATAAAAGCGATCCTCTAACAATATTATTATTGATGGATGGAACATGCTGCATATTCTTCAGCTGTACGGTCTCCCCCGAAGTAAACTTCAGATTTACCGTACCAACACCATGAACAGAAGCACGTGAGCCGTTTCCCATCAGCACGGAATAAGTCCTGGAGACCTGATAAGGGGAAAACATGGAAATATCAGAACATACATGTGTATTAGCACCCGTCTCAATCCACCAATCAGGAGAATGACATACTGAAAGGATAGTAGGTAAAATACCGTACCCAACATCCTTCATCTCAGTATCGCTAATAACAACATAGCGGTCTTGCCGCTGTTCCCATGTTGACACTTGTCAAAGCGATTAGGGCAGTTAGGAGCCCAATGACCAGGATCACCACAGACATGGCAAGAGCCTTTCCTCTTATCATTTTTCTTCTTAAAGTTGGTCGAGTGCGTGGCCTTGTTCTTTCCATCAAACTTCCCTTTTGCTTCAGATTTGTTCTTGTTTTTGAACTTGAGGGATTGGAAGTTTTTCCTCTACACCAAATTGGCAGTAGAACCTCCCTCAAATCCTCGAGCAGTTTTGTCCTTTGCTCTTGCCTTCTCTGAAGAGAACCAATGAGATTCGTAACAGAAAACTCTTGTCTCTTATGTTTCAAAGAAGTAGCAAATTTCCTCCACGAGGGAGGAAGCTTGACAATAATGCCATCAGCCACAAATTTGTCCAGTAAGGAACACATTAACTGCTCAAGTTATTTGGAAGGTGATTGTATCTCATGAGCTTGATCAACGATGGAGCGCTCATCAACCATCTTATAGTCATAGAATTGCTCCATGAAATACAACTTAGTGCCCGCGCCCGAGACCCCAAACTTGGCCTCGAGCGCTTCCCACGCGTCCTTGCCATTATCAAATGACATATACGGGTCAACAATGTTGTCCCCAAGAACATTGTAAAAAGCCGCCATAAATATGGTATCTTCTTTCTTAAAGGTTGCTTCCTGCTCAGCAGAAAGTTCTCCTTCAGGCTTGCCAAGAGTGGCGCTATAGCATTTTAGGTTTTCAAACCAGAGGACTGCTCTCTTGCGCCATTTCTTATAGTGCATGCCATCAAAAGGACGCGGCTTAGTAGCCTCGGCTACACCAGTGGAATTCAGTTGCCTATAATCAGGTTTTTGGATTGTTGAATATATAAGCAATAATCCATATGATTTAATCTGAATAATAAAATGATAAAGCATGATCATACAAATAGTACTAAAACCAATCATGCAGATCAACAAAGTAGATGAACAGATTACATCTATACAAGATAAACCTATCACATCTACACCAAACGCTAGAACAAAGAACTCTAGTATAATCTGAAAAGGATAGTTGAGAATCACATATAGTGTAGGATGAATAGCAGCGGTGGCAGTAGCAGCCGTAGTGGTCGCAGTAGCGTTGTCGCCCATATTGAGGTTGTCGAAGAGGTCGCTGACATCTAGGAAGAAGTCGTCATTCGGAAAATCGTCGTCGAACGATGTCGTAGTTGCGAGTAGTCGCACTTGAGCGCTCCACAAAACCCGTCACCCGTACAGGTTCACGAGAGGCGGGGTTCCGGAGGCCTACTGTCCTGATCTATGGTACACGCTGCAAGCCGGGATGGGAAAGACGAAGGCAGCGGCGCAAGGTTCTGGAGGTAGGCGCGTGTATGTATTGATCTCCAATTAGGTTTAGCGCAGATGCTTATATAGTGCAGGTCAGGGAGATCATTGGGCACAACCCAATCTAAGTCGGTAACAGCCCACAATCCATAATAACTCGAAACGTCTGTAATTAACGCATCCATTAATGACGCATAATTAATTTTCCCAAACAGCAAAATAAAGCTCGGCTCGGCGAGATTCCTGCAACCTGCGCTGCGCGCATGTCATGATGAGGCGAGGCGAGGCGTGGCATGGCGAGGCGAGGTGGGCGGCGTCGGAGGAAAAGTGCACGAGGGCTTCTCTCCTTGTCACACCTTAGTGAGTGGTGCAACATTCTACTATATAAGGTGGTCCAAATCCCCTTCCATTAGCAATGTGGAACTAAAAATTAGCACCACTAGCACATCCATATGCTGCCATGCACAAGTGGGGCAAAGAGAATTTCAGAATTTGGCTAATGGGCCAGCAGCCCAAAACTCACCAAATTCCAACATAATCTTTATCTCAATTCAATCACATACTAGGGTTTCTCCATCTCCCCAAGAACAAAGGAAACTACTCACACATGAAGGCAATCAACAATCATGTATTAAATATGGATGAAGTATGATGATACAATTGAGAACAAATGCAAATCGAAGATCCAATTTAGAATTACAACAAGTAACCAAGGGGATCGGTTATGGAGACATTGTTGATGAACATGACGATGTAGATCGATGTGTAGGCCTTCAAGATCCTAGTACCTTCTCCTCTTATGTGGTGGTGATGATGTAGATCTGATTGGAGGCATCTATGGCGGTAGCACGGCGACAGGGCACCTCCCTGGTGGAGGATATGCCTTGGTGGCTCTCTCTTGGCTCCTCCCCTCTTTATATAGGCCTCCGGGGTGCCCTAGGGTACCCCTAATACCGTCATATGACTTCGGTAAGCTTCTATAGCTTTGCTGGGGCCAAATCTCGTCGTTTCCGACCTTTTTGGCAACAATACGGCCGGAGCTATACAGCGTCCAGCCGTATAGTTGGTCATCATACCTTCAGCATCCTTTCGAATTTTGGTCGCTATTTCTTCATACGAACTCCGTTCTTGGTGTTCTTCATGTCGTCGGATTGTTGAAAAGTACGTCATAGGGAGTCCTAGTGGCGTTGGGAAGATGGGGTGTGAGACGTCGGATGTTTCAGGAGCGGTGTGCGCAAGTTTACCGAGGTTCAGATCCGACTGCGGTGATCGGATCCTACTCGTGCTAGCAACCCAGTAATATATCGGTGTAAGCTGGATGTTACAGCGGATTACAAGATAGGTTCGCCTGTGCGAGTTGATTGTGGTTTACGGTTGATTGGTTGCCCTAAAGGCTCCCATAGGGCCGGTTTATATAGTCACCGGGGCCTAGGGTTACATGAGAGACCTATCCGACTACGTTACAGAGTCGGTAACTATGTACAGCTTGGACTACAAGTAATACTACAGGCCTAAGTCAGTAACTTTTCTGGGCCTTGTAGTAGCCGGAGCTGGCTCCTCATCTTTCTCTGGCTGGGCCGCCCGTGAAGCAAAGCTCTAACCCGTTGGTGGGTCACCCTGGTCAGCGAGTCCTGTGGGTATACCCGGAAAGCATAACCCCAACAGTAGCCCCCGGAAGTCTCCAAGATCTGAAGTCGGATAAATCGTCTAGCTTGATGGTTTCTTCGTCTTGAGAATCTTCAAGGGTTCACGAAAAATTCTTTCATTAATGTAGGATTCCGAGTCAAGCGAGTCGGATATATTTTGATTTGACCTTAATGTTTTACCTACTTAAATTGAAACATAAGAAGGAATTTTCAGTGGCGTGCTGACTGACAACTTTACAGGCCAGGTCCTGTCACTGACAGGATTTCCATCAGCACGACCGTTGGTGGGTCTGTTCCTTACGGAACAGAACGCTGTTTCAATGCCTGCGTGAAAATCGAGGAGGCAGGAGAGTCGCGAGGAATCTAAGTCCCCATCTCCTATATGCGTGGAGATAATCGTGCGTCTCACCGCACGAATCTTGACGCAGAGAAAAATAAAGAGGAGAGAAAACCCTTCTTCTCAGATTCACCTCTCCATCGTTTCATTCATTGCACACCATTGAGAAAAAATCTCTCCTTCCCCCACCAGCCCTTCTTCCTCCAAGATCTATGGCTTCTGCCTCAACCTTTGGAGCGGCAGCGGCGGGTTCGTCAGCGGCAGAAGAGAAGAAGATGCGGGGTCTTTGGATCCCTAGCGCCATGGATACCATGGACCTCCAAGTCATGGAGGATGAGGGGTTCATCATCGCTGGTGCGTGGCGGAGCGCCTCAGGACACGCCATCCCCGCGCTGCTCGATGGCGAGAGGGTGTTGTTCGGCACTCATGTCGACCGCGGCCTCAGCTTGCCACCATCGGACTTCCTCGTCGAGGTCCTCAATCATTACGGTGTGCAACTCCATAATCTTCCTCCCAACTCTCTGCTTGAGCTTAGTCCTCATGCAGCTTTGTGCGAGGTGTTTCTTGGCATTAGGCCAAGTCTCACCCTTTTCTGGCACTACTATGGTACTTGGAAGAATTCCATCAGTGCCGGTGTGCCTTATGTCACCGGCACTCTTAGCTTAGTCCTTAGGAGGAATTGGATCTATCCTAGGATTAACGCTATTTAGCCCGTAAAACGCTGGGCTGGAACTTTCTTCTACCATAAGGATATTCCGGCTCCAGGAAAGGCAGAAGGTCTTCCGGCGTTCGTCAACGGCGCCGCTCCCCACCAAGATTGATGGGACGCGGAGGGGCCGGAGCTGTCAGATATTTTGATCCTTGCCAAGAGGCGGATCGAGTATTTGATGAAGCATGAGCGACTCCGTGGATCCGACTTGATCCACTGCTGGCTGGAGCGCCGTATTCAGCCTCTCTAGCATCACGAAGACCGTCTCATGCACCAGATCATGAGTGATAAGAAGGACAAGATGAGGGTCAGTTCTAGCTGGCTCATGCCGAAGGACTACAAGACCCTTATGCAATAGTTGATCAAGGAAAGAGTGGAACGGAAAGTTCCGGAAGTTTCCTTGAAGATGTATACGACCAACCGTCCTCTGACTCCGGTAAATATTTCGACTCCGCTTTTGCGTTTTGTCGTTCTTTTCAGTTCTTTCTTCGACTCTATTTTCATCGATGCTTTTCGACTTTGTCAGGTCGAGAAACTCTCCGAGTCCGAGCTAGCTCCAGT
Organism: Avena sativa; assembly: GCA_916181665.1. Taxonomy (NCBI): domain Eukaryota; kingdom Viridiplantae; phylum Streptophyta; class Magnoliopsida; order Poales; family Poaceae; genus Avena; species Avena sativa. Next base: position 203,091,241 of record OV702281.1, on the reverse strand, counting down.
AGAGGGCTATGCTTCAGATGACCTGGAGGCGACGGAGGATGATGAGGTGCAAGAAGTTGCTGCCCCCGCCTCCAAGAAGCGTAAGGCGAAGGAAGTTGTTGCTGCTGGTAGCTAGCTAAGTGTTGACAGTAGTTAAAAAGTAAGTACCTCACCTTTTATTTTTAGTACTCTTGTACCTTTATTTTTTTCCAGAGCACACCTAAATTTTAGGATTTCCGTGTTGTAGAGCTAAATCAGTGTTGAAGAGCAAGATAAAGCCGGACAGCAAGCTGGGCAAGCAGATGCGTCAGCAAAAGCTTGTCATCTCCCCTGTTGTACCGCCATCGACTCCATCCAATACCCCTTCAGCACAGGGAGCTTCTGCATCCCCTGATTCTGGCAAGATCTCGAAAGCCCTGGTCATCGTTGATGACCAGGCAACTTACAAGGGTGAACTCGTAAAGGGTAATGATCCCATGGTGATGACCACATGAACGGTGGATAAGGTGGTTGACTTTGCTGTCCCTGGCCTCGAGAGGAAAGAGAAGGAAGAGATTCTCAGGCTGGCACAATCCAGTGTTGAGAAGCAAACCTTGACTCTAAAGGCAGCGAGCCAAGAGGAGGAAGACGTCAAGCTGGTCAGCCTCCTGGACCAAATTTTGGTCCAGGATGCTAAATTCGCATCCGGCGAACTTCCAGCAACAGATGTTCCGTCCCTCACCCTTACCGATAAGTTGTTTCACATCACCAAGCTCGGTTCTGAAAAGTTGCACCTGGAACACATTGTAAGTTTCTGATTCTTATTTGCATTTATTATCATATCCTCTAGCCCCCAAGCATAAAGTCGGATAACATCGCTAGATCCGAGTTGATGCTTTTAGGTTGCAAAAGAACGATGTAGCGTAGCCCCCAAGGCCCGTGCTCTAATTTTACTTAATTAAATTTGCAGCCCGAGTCTTAGTAGCCGTCTGACGGTATTCCATCTCTAAACTTATAGAAAATTGCATCTTCTAACCAGGAATTGCTCAAGAATATTAGCAATAAGCACAAAGAAATCAAAGTTTTGTGCTTTGAGAATTCAAAGTTGAAAGTTCGAAAATATGAAGCAGAAGGTAAACTTTTCTGACTTCTTCTTTACCAATTATCTTTTTTGTAATAGTCGAATTTGCTTTATCTAACTGATATTTTTGTCTTTGCAGAATTGTTATGCAATCCAGCAAGATGGTGTAGCAAGCCGAAAACTTAAAGGTATTGCAGGAAAAGAATGCTGAACTCCAGGAAAATCTTGAGACGCTAACTATGGAATCGGATAAATCCGTAGCAACTGTCCTAGAGTCAAGAAACCAAGAGACTATGAGGCTCAAGAAGCTCCTAGCCATCCGAGATAAAGAACTAGCTGATCTTAAGAAGGATTTTTATATTCAGAGGGATCTTGCCCAGGCCTCCGCTAGTGAACTGAACGGCCTCCGCAAAGAGCATGCTGAATGGAATCACTCTATTCTTGGTAAGATTTCCGAATCTTTTTATGTTGTGTTGTTCATTTTTCGACTTTCATTTTAGCCAAATTTTGACTTTTTGGTTTTTTCCCAGCCCTCCTGAATATTTCCGACTCTTCTACTTCTGAACCTCGCCTCGAGCGCATTAAGCTTCTCGGAGATGTCTTGTTCGACTTCCGCCAAACTCTAGAAGAGGCTGGCGAAGCCGTCAAGCTTTCCGACTTGCACACAATGTCAGTGCATGAGGTGAGGGACAAAGTTAAGGAGATTCCAAAGTTGATAAAGGACTGGAAGATCTCCTACGCAAATAGCTCTGACCATGGTGATGAGCCACCATAGCAAGATGGAAATCTGGCACGTCACCAAGGGCATTGCCGAGGAGGATGATGAGGGTAACCCGCAGGACATCAAGGACATCCAAGAGTCTTGTGCAGGTTACGCTTGTCAGGTGGCGGAGATGACCAATTATATGTCGCCATTCTTCAAATCCGTCGTCGTTCCTCCCTCGCCCCAAGAGCCAGAAGCCCGCAATGCTTCCGAGTCTGAGATCGAGGGCGACACTGCTGTTGATTCTAGTGCTCCACCTGCTTCATCACCACCGCCTGCAACATAAACAATACCTATGCATTATCTTAAACTAATGGCAATGTAATGATGGATACAATGTTTATTTTGTGCTGGTCTATAAAAACTGATGCTTTTACTATCTTAGCACTTTTGTTTATATATTTGTATGCTTTGTTCTTGAAAATTTCTAAAGCACTTTCCGTTTTTTTATATATGCCTATACTTATCGGGTTTATCTGACTCTCTACCTCGTCCCTTTCATGGGTCAGCCAACCTTTAGCATGGAAACTTTGCCGAGCAACGGAGCGCAATTGCTAAACCAGTTTTAACTCGGAAACAAAGCTGGCTTCCAGTACCAACAACTCATTACTCGGAAAATGCCCGCGTCTAAGAAATTAAATAAATAATCAAAATATAGACAATAATTTAAACTTTGTACCCTAAGGCGACATTTTTAGATTATTCAAAAATTGTAACCAGAATGAACATGAGCATAAAGTACTTTCAAGCATTCTGGGATTTTCGAAAAAAATTACATTCTCTTTTGGAAATAAGATGGAAAAAACATCTCAAAGATAATAATATGAGGAAACCAATACTTTATTTCACTTTGAACATGTACATATATGATTACAAGGAAATATAACTAAGAATAGAAGGGATGTAGATGTGCAATATTCCATGGACGGTCTATTTCATCCAGGTATGTGCTGCCACCAGCTTTCTTCCTTTTCCGAGTATCAGGTCTTTCCTTGATTGGTCTCATGTCGGTTAAATAATATGAGCCATTATGCAGAACTCTGCTAACCATAAAAGGTCCTTCCCAAATTGGGGAAAGTTTGTTCTTTCTCGTTTGCACAAGTCGGAGAACCAAATCGCCTTTTATGAAAGAATGGTTTTGCACTCTCTGACTATGATAGTTGCGCAACTTCTGCTCATAGGCTATAGATCTCTGCTCAGCAACAACGCGTACTTCTTCGATTATATCGAGATCATCTTTCCGAGAAACTTCTGCATCTTCTTCGATATACGCCTTTACTCGTGGAGGTTGATGAATCAGATCACTTGGAAGAACTGCTTCTGCACCGTAGACCAGGAAGAAAGGAGTATAGCTGGTTGACCTGTTAGGAGTTATACGTAAGATCTGTATCACAGACGGTATTTCTTTCGCCCAAACCCCCGTGGCCCGGCAAAGCGGTGCCTCGAGGCAAGGTCGTATTCCTTGTAGAATAAGGCCATTAGTTCTTTCGACTTGTCCATTGGCTTGTGGATGTGTGACTGATGCAATATCAAGTCGGATCCCTTGTTCTTCGCAGAATTCAGTCAGTTCACCCATGGAAAAGTTGCTCCCGTTGTCAGTAATTATACTGTGCAGATATCCAAATCTGATGATTACGTCCTCGACGAATCTTCTGGCTGTGGCTCCATCGCAACTTGTTACAGGTTTAGCCTCAATCCATTTTGTAAATTTATCCACCATCACTAGTAGGTGGGTAAATCCACAATTTTCCGTGTGAAACGACCCTACCATATCAAGCCCCCAGGCCGCGAACGGCCATGTAATAGGGATTGTTCGTAGTTGTTCAGCCGGAACATGTGCCTGATGACCGTACTTTTGGCAGCCTTTGCACGTTTTGACCAGTCTGTCGGCATCCTCCTTAGCTGTAAGCCAAAAGAATCTGTGTCGAAAAGCTTTTGCCACTAAGGATCTGGCTGCAGCATGGTGACCACACTCGCCTTCATGGATTTCTCTTAAGATTTCCACTCCTTCTTCCGAAGAAATACATCTCTGAAACACGCCAGAAACACTCCGTTTATAGAGCTCACCGTTTAATATAGTGTAGGCTTTTGCTCGTCGGACAATATGCCGGCTCAAGACTTCGTCTTCGGGTAGTTTTCCATCTATTAGGAAATCCAGATAGGGTTTTGTCCAGTTGGGAATTACGGCCAGAACTACTATTAAAGGTGATTCGGATTTCGTTTGATAGTCCTCATCAATTCCGACTATGGAGGGGACCCTTAAATGCTCTAAAAAAGCTCCATCCGGTACTTATTTCCGCACAGAGCCTATTCTTGATAGTGCATCTGCTTCCTCATTTTTTGCTCGAGGGATGTGTTGAACCTCAGAAACCTCGAACGCTTTGGATAGTTCATCCACAACAACCTTGTATGCTGCCATGTGCTTGTTTGCGTTGCATATATCGGATACTTGCTGTGCAACTAAATCTGAGTCTCCGTAACACATGAGTCTTGATATGCCAATGTTTTTGGCCATGCATATTCCATGTAGCAGTGCTTTGTACTCGACAATATTATTGGTTGCCGTGAAGTGTATTTGCAACACATAGAACAGCTTATCTTCTTAGGGTGATTTGAGCACCACGCCAGCCCCCGAGCCTCCTCTTGCTTTTGATACGTCAAAGTGAACGGTCCAAAATTACGAGTCTGGAGGGCCTGTGTTTTCTGTCGTTTCTATCCAATCAACAACAAAGTCGGCAAGAATTTGGGATTTTATTGTTGTACGTAGTTTTTACTTAATGTCGAAAGCTTCAAGCTCTATTCCCCACTTTACGACACGTCCTGTGGCGTCGCGGTTGTTGATTATATCTCGCAGAGGAGCTGTGCTCACTACTGTGATCTTGTACTCTTGAAAATAATGGCGTAGCTTTCTGGATGCGAAGAACACTCCATAGGCTAGCTTTTGATGATGTGGATACCGTTGCTTTGATTGTGTTAGGACCTCAATTAGGTAATAAGTTGGCCGCTTCACCTTATGCTCGTGGCCTTGTTCCTCGTGCTCAACTACTGTTACCACGCTTATGACCATGTTGGTCGCTGCAATGTAGAGTAACATAGGTTCATGAGGTTCTGGTGCTGCGAGAACTGGTGGGCTTGAAAGCAGATCTTTCAAACTTTGCAGGGCAGTTTCGGCCTCTAGGGTCCAGACAAATTTGTCGGTTTTCTTCAAGTTTATACAAAGGTGCGGCTCTTTCACCGAGCTGGCTGGCGAACCGACTCACCGCTGCAATGCAACCAGTGAGGTGTTGTACGTCCTTTAGGAGAGTCGGCCTGGTAATGTTTAAAATAGCCTTTATTTTGTCCCGGTTCACCTCTATGCGTCGCTCAGAGACGATGAACCTTAACAATTTTCCGGCTGGAATTCCAAAGAAACACTTCTTCGGATTTAGCATCATATTGAATTTTCGTAGACTAGAAAACGTTTCATCCAAGTCGGAAATTAAAGTTTCCTTCTTTTTAGACATAACTGCTATGATTCCTACATATACATGGACGTTGCGTCCAATTTGGTCGTTAAGACAACGTTGCATGGTACGTTGATATGTTGCTCCTGCATTCTTTAAGACAAAAGGCATAGTTTTATAGCAGAAGGTTCCGAAAGGAGTGACAAAAGAGGTCTTAATTTGATCCTACTTTTTCAACGGTATTTGGTGATATCCAGAATATGCGTCGAGAAAACAGAGTAATTTTGATCCTGTCATTGAGTCGATAACTTGATCGATTCTTGGCAAAGGAAACAGATCTTTTGGGCATGCCTTTGTTCAAAGCAGTATAATCAACACACATCCTTAAATCAATGGTGTCCTTTTTAGGGACGAGTACAGGATTTGCCACCCAATCTGTATGGATGACCTCTGTTATGAAATCCGCTAACTCTAGGCGGGCTAGTTCCTTGGGTATTGCTTTGCGCATTTCATCACCAAATCATCGTAAGGACTGCTTGACGGGTTTAGCATCTGGGTACACATTAAGAGAGTTCTCGACAAATTCCCTAGGTACTCCGGTCATGTCAGATGGCTGTCATGCAAAGATATCACTATTAGCTTTGAGGAACTCGACGAGCGCTCTTTCCTATGCGGGGCCTAAGCCTACCCCTATATTCTTTGTCTTGGAGGGATCATCTTCCTTCAGCGACGTCTTCTTCGTCTCTTCCGATGCCTTGAACTGCAAACTTGGCTTCAGCACCTCGTTCTTCATAGCGGGCATCCCGGATGGATTGATGGTCTTCTTGATTTCCTAGTACTCCTGGGCATGCAGCACGGCTTCGACGAAGGCATCAGATCCTTCGTTGCACTCTTGAGCCTTCCTAGGATTTCATTGTACGGTGATTACGCCCTTTGGACCTGGAAGTGTAATCATGATGTAGATGTAACAGGGACGGGCCATGAATGCCCAGTAAGCCGGATGCCCGAAGATGGCATGGTAAGCACTTTTGAACGGTACCACCTCAAAAGAGAGTGGCTCGGTCCGATAATTGTCTCGGGTTCCGAATGTCACGTCCAGAGTAATCTCACCTAGAGAATCCGCCTGTCTCCCAGGTACAATGCCATGGAAAGTTGCACTGCTGTAACTCAACTGGCTCTCGTGTAGCTTCATGCGATGGAGAGTCTCAATGTATAGGATGTTGATACTGCTCCCACGGTCCATGAGTGTTTTTGAGAACTCATAGCCATCAATAAGAGGATTGACAAATGGAGGGTACTTTCCCCGACGATGTGTTTTCCTCGGGTGATCTGAACGATCAAAGGTGATGGTTACCTCTGACCAGTCCAGGAACTATGGGACAGCCGGAACCGTGGCGTTGAGCTCACTAAGAACAACATTTTTGTCCTTAGTTGGTTGGGATCCAAGGAAGAAGACGTATGCGTCTTTCTTTGTCGGAAAAGTTTTCTTTCCATCTGGCTTGGGCTCGGCAGTGGCTTGCGCTTCTTCCATGTCGGAATCTTCCTTGGGCTCCTTTCCTTTCTCAGAATTTTTCTTGGCTCTATAGCAAGCGGATTCGTCTTTCTTGATGTCGTCATTGAAACGACACTCGGCATTTGTGTGGGTAGATCCTCCATTACTATCCAAGTGGTGGACACAATGATTATTAGCAATGTCAGCCCAGGTATAGGTTCTCCCGGGTTGCTGGTCTCCTCTGCCCTGGATTCGGGAGGTTCCTCGGCCTCTACCACGGCCGCCTCCGCACCATCCTCGTCCTCCAGATCTGAATGTTGCGTTGACAGCTGCGTTGTCCAGAGCCGGCTTTTCATCCGAGGTGTTCTTGCGCTTTTGAGTTTGCTTTGGTTGTTTGGCCACATTGGGATTGGCCAGAATATTTAGCAGCCCTTCTGAATCATCATTGGCGTCAGCATATTTGCTTGCCGTCTCTATCATTTCTCCCAAGTCTGTGACGTGGTCACGCTTTATCCTGCAATAAAGGCTTCTATCACAGTTTGCTCGTTTACTCCTTCGCAGGAGTTCTTCGTATCGATCCAGCATCCGAGGTAATCCCGACAGGTTTCTTCGGCTCTTTGGGTGCAACGCTGCAAGTCTCCGACTGTGCAGGGCCTCCTGTATGTTCCCTCGAAGTTTGAAAAGAACGCACTTTGCATATCATACCAGTTATGAATTGAATTCTATGGCAGTTCATTGAGCCATGATTGAGCCGTCTTCCTTAGCATCAGTGGGAGATATCGAATTGTAACCAGACTGTTTCCTCCTTTGGCGATGCAGCAAGCCTGGAAAAAATCCTGGAGACAAGTATATGGCCGAGCTGCACTATCATAGGGATGAAAATGTTTGGCAATGCCAAAGTCAAAAGGAAATTTGATCTGTGGTATACGTGGACCAAAGCACTTGGGTCCCACGTACACATCTTCTTCCTCATACTGTCGCGCTTCTATGTTTGATTCGATGTGATGGCGAGCATCATTTCGCGAGAGAGATCTGCGCCTTGGAGGCTCATGACTTCTGCGCGGTGGAGTCGGATTTCTTCTTCTCCTCTCACCATTGCCGCCTCCGCCCCTCCAGCACCCATGGATAAGATGTGATCCTTCATGGTCGCTACTGGGAGGCGATGGTGGCCCTGGTGGATTATTTACGACTGGGTTTCTTGGTGGTGGCGAGCCTCATTATGCTAACTCTGATGCCTGTTCCTTCGGGCATCGTCCCTACTTGATTCAGGATGATCCGGATCATCTCTTCGTCCGGTGTTGCCAGCTTGACAACTTGGTGGTGGCATCCTTAGATGATCTTGCTCTTCTCGCTGGCGGCGTGTTTCCGGGTCTTATCTATAGCGGTTGTTTTGCCGATGATGGTCCTGATGAGGAACCATTGCCCTGATGGCGTCTTCGGCCGCAGCCGGAATAACTCTTGCCCAGTCACGTGCCGGCCGACGTGAGTGGCGTTTAAGCCCGTTATTGAATTCTCTTCTTCTCTGCCAGGACGATAGCGTTGAGTCGTATCCCTGCGAAGACTTATGTCAGTGCTTTGGTTAGCGCCAGTGTGGCAAAACTCAGATTTCGAGGCCAGCTTGCCATTGAATGATGCTGCTGTCTTCTGCTGCTTTAATCCTATGTCCAACAACACGACGCACTATTGGACCTGCTGCGGAGACGGATTGTTGGCGAGGATGGCGTTTTCCACCGGCGTGCTATAGACTCAGATCTTCTCTCCATCTTTTTCGTCGAATAGATCTTTGTGGATATCTGGATTCATGTTAGCAAGAAACGGACCTCCCCTTGTTTTTTGGATGTTGCTTGAAATCTGACAGATATCTGGTAGGATCACTGTCTAACTACTGTCTCATCTCGACAAGGCGTGTGGCCTCTTCAAGTAGAAATAAATGGTGCTTTTATAGATCCTCAGCCCTTTTCTCCATCTCCTCCGGCGTAAGATCCGAAGCTGTTGGGATTGGAATTGTCAGAGCATCTCCGTAAATTTCTCTTGCACCCTTAGTGACAACGTGTCCATCCACAGGAGGATCGATTGGCGTGGGATTAATCGGATCTCCGTCCTGATTCTCCATCTCGATCTCTTCATCAACTTTTTCTTTGTTGGTTTCCTCGACGTCCAGCTCTGCCGGAGTTGGATTCTTCTTATTCTTCTTCTTATTTGACCGCCCAGTAGCCTTAACGTGCGTACCAGTGGAAAATATGGCTTTTGGTCCGGTACTGGGGGATAAACTTCCGTCGGTAATTTTCGTCATGGTTGGTTTGTGGACCTCAGAGGAATCTCTGGTGTCCATGTCATCCTGCGAGGTGTAGCTTTCATCCATGCTATCATATGGAGTAGGAGGAGTTTCTAGCTCACCTTGCGTTTGCTTGACGACATGCTCTTGCTCGTACTCCTCTATCTCTTTGTCGAAGTCTCAAAGTTCCTGCGACGTGATTGACTCCGCTGGGGAGTCAGGTAAGTCGGTGTTTTCTTTGATTATGTCTAGGACCGAGTCGCTTCCAGCTCCAGCATCGACAAAGTCAGATCAAGTGCTTATGTGGTACACGAAACAGTGCTTCTTCTTGTTCATGTTCTTGAGGTACTTGTATAACTTGGTTTGCGCTTCGACGTCAACAAAGCTGGATCCGTAGCAGATTTATTCCTCATCTGTGTATCCGATCTCGGTAGAGATTGTATCTGGATTCTTCTTCCACCTCTTCTTCCACTACAGGAGTGGGATGGGTGGGTCTGTTTTTCTTCGGGATCCTGAACTCTTTCGCCTCTGCGGACAAAGTAGATCCGGATTTTTCTTCTGCCATGGTCATCACCTCAAGGGTGGGTTGGGCGGGTTCAGCGAAACCGAGATAGATATCAATCTCACCGATTGACATGATCGTGTAGGTCATCACGGGTTTCAAAGATGGAATCCAAGTCTCATCGAGAAGGATGAGAGGGACATCACTGGCGTAGACCACGCGACCCATGGCGATTGTTTCGCCGATTCCCGCACGTGCATTTTCTGCCTAGAACGATGCTCCAAAGGTCACCAGCCCCACGGTGGGCGCCAACTGTCGTCGGATTGTCGACAAGTACGCCATAGGGGGTCCTAGTGGCGTTGGAAAGATGGGGTATGAGATGTCAGATGTTCCAGGAGTGATGATCACAAGTTTACCCAGGTGCAGATCCGACTACGGTGATCGGATCCTACTCCTGCTAGCAACCGAGTAATATATCAGTGTAAGCCGGATATTACAGCGTATTACAAGAGAGGTTCTCCTGTGCGAGTTGATTGTGGTTTACGATTGATTGGTTGCCCTAAAGGCTCCCATAGGGCCGGTTTATATAGTCACCGGGGCCTAGGGTTACAGGAGAGACCTATCCGGCTACGTTACAGAGTTGGTAACTATGTATAGCTTGGACTACAAGTAATACTACAGGCCTAAGTTGGTAACTCTTCTGGGCCTTGTCGTAGCCGGAACTGGCTCCTCCTCTTTCTCTAACTGGGCCGCCCGTGAATCAAAGCTCTAACCCGTTGGTGGGCCACCCTGGTCAGCGAGTCCTGTGGGTATTCCCAGAAAGCATATCCCCAACACTTCGGCTCGTTCGATTCATATCGACGAGGGCTATAACCCAATTTCCTTAGATCTTTATAATGAGAAGTTGGAAAAAAATCACTTTTTCAACCTCTCAAATGGCTAAGTCTGGTCCCTGCAGCTCCTCCATACTATGCTCTCTTTGTTCCTTTTGCCTCTACTTAATCCATAATCATGATTAAAACCTACACACATGTCATAGACAAGGAAAGTGAAAAAATTCTACCTAAACTACTAAATTTGCAATGCTCATATGAAATTAGAATGAAAACTAGAAGGCATGCATATAAGTCATAGCTATATCTAGAAGAAACATGATATGAGAGATAAATAGCACCTTTTATATGGCTAAAAGAGGTGGTATTTCACAGCCATCAGTAGGCGCCACCTGGAATCACCTCATGACTACATAGGGGCCTTCCTAGGGAGATTCGAGCTTCATGTGCCCCTTCTACTTGATTCATAGGACGAGGTCGCCTTCGACGAAGGACTTTGGTCATAGCCGTCGGCTGTGGTAGTTGCGGACGCTTTGATGATATATCGTCGAACAAGCAGCGACGATGTTGCGTGCATCATCCAGCAGGTCGACGGAGTCCTCGAGTGCGGCCGTAGATTCGGCCTTGCTGTAAGGAATCACCCGTGGAGCTTTGTAGTGCACTTCGGCTGGTAACACCACCTCGGCATCATGAACAATGAAGAATGGCGTGTATCCGGAGGCACTGTTTGGTGTTGTGCGCAAGCTCCAAAGTACATAGGGTAGCTCCTCTGCCAGGCTGCCACCGCTCATTCGAGAGGTCGTACGAGTTGCTTCCTGGTCCTATTGTAGACGAGGCCATTGGACTTTTCGACTTGACCATTGGTCTGTGGATATGCGACTGAGGCATAGCTGATGTCGATGTCAAGGTCATCGTAGAAGTCCTGGAACTCCTTCGAGGTAAAGATTGTTTTGTTGTCAGTGATGATGGTGTATGTCACCCCGATCCTGAAGATGATGGAATCGAAGAACTTGACGTCGATGGTGCTGGTTTGGTTGGTGATTGGCATGGATGCGAGCCACTTGGCAAACTTTTTGATAGCGTCAAGGAGGATGAACAACCTCTAGTTGATGACCTCTGTAGCTTGCCCACCATGTCAAGTCCCCATTGTGCGAATGGCTAGGCTAGCGGTATTGGCCGTATCTCCAAGCCTGGTGTGTGAGGATTGTCGGCGAACCGTTGGTAGGTGTTGCATCTTTTGACTCAACATCCATGAGGGATTCTACTAGCCGCAGATGCACTCATGGATGTTGACGCGGATGCTTTTTCCGTCAATGTTGGTGACGCATCGTTGGACGATCCTGGTAATGCTCCACATGTAGAGCTCACCATTAATTAGGGTGAAGGCTTTGGAACCAGGAGCGATGTGTCGCGCATCCATTGGATCATCTGGTAGATTCTTGCTTAGCAAGTACATGACATTTGGCTGAGTCCAGGATTGCTCGATCATCATGACCTCCATGAGGTTTTCGATTGAACCTTCTAGCCCTTCTTCTGCGGGTGTCTCAGATTTCTTAGGTGGCGTAGCCCCCCGATTGTGATGCTGCATTCGATGTGTCCTTAGGTGGCTTGCACTTGATGTACCGCTCACATATCTGTTCCAAGAATACGCCTGGTGGAACCGGGGCACAGGTATAGCCAATGTTGGCGAGCTTATTGGCTTCTTCGTTGCTCTCACGACCGACATGGCGGGGCGCGCAACTGTCAAAGTCTCCTTCGAGTGCGTTGCAGAGGTCACGGTAGGTGATCATGTTATCACTAACAATGTTTCATTGGTTCATCGTTTACTACACGACGAGGTTGGAGTCACCGTAGATGACTAGTCGAGTGGCGCCGTAGGCTTTAGCCATGCGCATGCCATGAAGTAGGGCCTTATATCCAGCTTCGTTGTTGGATGGTCGAAATTTCATCTGCAACACATATCGCATATTATCGCCTTGCAGGGATATCAAGATTAATCCGGCTCTAGCTCCTTCTCGACGTTTGGATCCATCGAAGTGCACCATCCAGACTCAGCAACATGTCCGATGTTTCCAGAAGCTGGAGTTCCATCCAGTGGACGAGAAATTTATGGAGCACTTTCGACTTGATGGCGGTGCGTCGCTCGTAGATGATGTCTTACAGGGACAGATCGATGCCCCAAAGGGCCACCCGCCCCGTTGCTTCGAGGTTGTTGAGGATGTGGGATAGTGGTGTGTCGTTGACTACCACGATCTGGTGCTCCTGGGAGTTGTGGTGTAGTCGACATGCAGCCATGAACACGACGTAGGCCAGCTATTTCCAGAATCGTAAGTCTCCACGGAGTACCCAAAGAAATAATATCCGTTAGAGGACCTCAGTTTACCTCTCATTTCTGGAATAAGCTGCATGAATCCCTCGGTACCAAGCTTGGGTTTAGCACGGCCTATCATCCCCAGACCGGAGGACAAACTAAGAGTGTCAACCAAGTCCTGGAAGATATGCTTCGCTGATGTGTCCTCGCCTATGGATCCACCTGGGAGGATTTTTGCCTTTTGCTGAATTCTCCTACAACAACAGTTATCAAGCAAGTATAAAAATGGCACCCTTCCAATTCCTGTATGAAAGTAAGTGCCGCACACCCCTAAACTGGACCGAAACTGGAGAGACCCAAATCTTTGGCTCCGATATTATAAAGTCAGATGAAGAACAAGTTCACCTAGCCTGTGAATGTTTGAGAGCCGCCCAATCCCGCCAGAGGAGCTATGCCGACACCAAATGCCGCGATAAGATCATCTTCAACAAGGGAGAATTTGCGTCTCTGCATGTCACCTCTCAAGGGAATGCAACGCTTTCATGAAAAAGGAAAGCTTGCCCCAAGGTACATCCGACCGTTCAAAATATTCTCCCCTAGAGGAAAGGTATCTTACCAGCTAGAGCTACCCCCAGAACTATCGGAGTTTCACAATATCTTCCACGTATTACAACTCCAGAAGTGTCTCACCAATACAGAAATACTGTTCACCGGCTTGTCGTTGTCAACAATATCTTCTTCCTACCTCTGTTCTGTTTCTGATGCCTTATTTGTCTTCTGCAGGGAATGTTCTTCCGTCTGGGATAGTCACTGACTTACTTTCTAGTTGGAGTGCTAACCAGATGCCATTTTTGTTTTGTGCCGTTGGCTCTTTGGCTCTCGGGTTTTTCCCCTCCTACCTTCTTCATCTATTTTGTTGCCAGATCTTATTTACCGTGTGAGGGAGGCGTGATGTTCCGTACTTTGATCTTTTTTCTATGTTCTTGTTCAGTTCTGTTGGTTGATTTTTCTGATGATGAAGATGTCGCTTTCAATACTTGCTTGGGTATGTATTCCTGTCCCTTTAGCTATGCTGGCACATAATAATTTATCTAGAGGTACTAAATGGTTTATTGTTTGTGCTCTCACAGTTGATTATTATTGATAGAATGTGGGTGCTCTTTCTTATGTTCTTTGTTTTTCCTTTCTATAAAAATATTATTCAGATGTCTTTACTAATTATTTTCAGTTGCTACTACACCTTTTGTTCCTACACATAGAGTGCACACAAATCGCAGGATGGGTAATTCCATATGTCGACATCGTGCGCTTCGAAAAGCAGGATTTTCTTAAGGGTATGTTCTTAGTTGTGTGTTCTCTCTTTTAATTGTTTTTTCTCTTATTTCTACGTTTACTTACTATTGATGGGTTGTCTATTATTTGGTGAGCATGGCCTGGAAGGTCTTATTATGGTCCACCTCATCATGTGTGTGCACACTATGTAGCTTTCTTTTGGTATGGAGAGCGCTACAGAAACCTTACCACAGAGAAGCGAGTTGTTTATACTCCTTGTTGCCGTGGTGGAAAGATTTCTCTTCCGATTTATCCTGATTGGCCATATATGCTTGTCGACCTGCTTTGTTTTGATGGTGTGCCTGAATGCAATCGTTTTATGTGATTGATTCGTGAATATAATTCCGTGTTTGCTTTCACCTCTCTTGGCGTTCATGTTGACAATAGTGTCAATGTTGGCCCTTGTTCATACTGATTTAAGATATGCGGACTGGTTTGCCATGAAATTGGTTCTCTTCTTGCTCCTGAAGATGATCCTCTTCCAAAGTTTGCCCAACTTTACATTTATGACACTCAGAATGAGGCTGATCATAGGATGGGAATATTTTATCTTGAGAACAAAGAGGGTGACGAGCCCATTGTATTCACTAGCCAATTTTCGTTACCTAGTCCTGAAAGCGGCATCCAAGCTGCTATTACTTTGGAAGAAAATGGCATTCCTTGTTCTTGGCGTCGCCATTAACAAAGGGAGGAACTTGATCACGATATTGTTGATTCTCTTAGAGTAATGCTAAATACCCACACCTCTTTAGTTCAAACATTTCGTATGGCCAAGCAGAGGTTGTTCTTGTCAAATAACTAGGGTTATGGGTTTAACCGGTGTACCTGTTGAGGTCCTGGGTTCCGTGTTATATAGGCAGGAGAAGCCTCAGCCGTGGCGTGTTACAGAGATACATGGGCTGGGTCGGTGTACTACACCGTACCCAGGCCCATACAGTACATGTATTTCAACAGCCTCCCTTAATCTAAACTACTAAGGAGATTCAGATTACGCCTGAACTCATGATGATTTTTTACTGGAAGTGCCTTGGTAAAACCATCTGCAACCTGATCTTTGCTTGATACAAATTTTATGTCCAACTTCTTTTCTACCACTCGTTCTCTGACAAAATGAAAGTCAATCTCAATATGTTTAGTACGTGCATGAAATACTGGATTTGCTGAGAGATATGTGGCACCAAGGTTGTCACACCACAGACAAGTTTTTTGTTTTAGCTGAACTCCAAGTTCACAAAGAAGAGCTTCTACCCAAATTATTTCTACAGTTGCATTAGCCAATGATTTATATTCAGCTTATGTACTAGACCGTGAAACTGTGGCTTGTTTCCTGGCACTCCAAGAAACCAAGTTTGGTCCTACAAAAATTGCAAAACCTCCTGTGGACCTTCTATCATCAAGACAACCAGCCCAATCAGCATCAGAAAAACCACTCAAAAGTGTAGATGATGATGGCTGGAAAGTAATACCAATATCAACATTATCTTTAACATAACACAGAATCCTTTTAACAGCAGTCCAATGCACCATTGTGGGAGCATGTAAGAACTGACATACTTTATTGACTGAAAAAGCAAGATCAGGCCTTGTAAGTGTAAGATATTGCAAACCTCCTATAATGCTTCGATATTTTTTGGTATCCTCAGGACCAAGCGGATCTCCATCAACAAGTGAAAGGGGATCCGAAGCTGAGATCAAAGTGGGTGCAGCCTTGCACACCCACATGCTCACCTTATCAAGAAAATCGGCTGCATACTTTTGTTGTGTTAACAACAATCCTTCCTTTGTTTTCTTAACCTCTATTCCCAAAAAGTATTGTACATCACCAAGATATTTAATAGCAAAATTATCATTGAGATTTTTAACTAAAGCAGTTATAGCATTATCTAAGAACTTGCCACAATGATATCATCAACATAGATTAACAGAAACATTGTGATACCTGACTTCTGTTATAAAAACAAGGATGTATCTGCCTTTGATGGTGTGAAACCAAGGTCATGCAACTTGGAGCTAAGGCGAGAATACCATGCTCGAGGGGCTTGTTTGAGACCATAAAGAGCTTTATCTAGCTTGCACACAAAATCAGGGGCTTTAGGATTTTCAAACCCAGGTGGTTGTCTCATATAAACCTCCTCTTCCAGAACACCATGCAAAAACGCATTCTTGACATCTAGTTGTCGCAAATTCCAACCTCTGGAGACTGAAATAGCTAAAACAGTTCTGATAGTGGCCGCCTTAACAACAGGGCTAAATGTATCTTCATAATCAATCCCGTACCTTTGTTTAAAACCTTTTCCAACCAATCTAGCTTTATACCTGTCAATAGTGCCATCAGCACGTCTCTTGATACGATATACCCATTTACAGTCAATGATATTTTTATTTGAGCTAGGTGGCACCAAGTGCCATGTTTGGTTGTGAAGCAATGCATGATGTTCCTCCTCCATTGCTTTGCGCCAATCTGGATCGGCAAGGGCATTAGTGAGAGATCAAGGCTCATCTGCAGATGCAAGCATACCATAGCGAATAGTTCTGTCTTTGTAAATTTTAGGATGTTTTATACCTTTTTGCAATCGCGTTGTGACACCAGGCATAGGAGCAATCGCAACAATCGGTACCACAGGAGATCTGGCGGCCTGGCTAGAATCCGCATCGGGATCAGCACCCGATCCTCCGCCAGGTGGAGCAGCAGAGCGTGTCGGAGGCGGGGTTCGGTGACGACCAATGGGCGATTAGGAGCGCCTGGCCTGGCCATGTGTCATAGGAGACCGCGACGGGGACCGCGAAGGCGTCTGTGGTGATGATTAGCGCAGAGGGGAGCGCACTGTCGGAGCATTGAAGAGACGCAGGCCCCGTGACGGTGACCGGCGACGCGTGTAAACACGCCAGGGGACATCGGAGGCGCGGGAGGTATGTCCGCGGTCAGAAGCAGGACCAGCAGCAGGGCGCTAGACAGGATCCTCCTCGGATCGGGCGCCCAGGTGGTTTGTGTTGATAGAATCAGCAACATCATTGTTTGGACTCATTTCTTCATCATTTTCACTCAAATTTTCACTAGAATTTTCATGTTCGAATGTATGATCAGTATCACCATCAGGGGGAAGTGTGTCCTGTGTAGGATTATTAACAATAGGCACAACAGGCAAAGACATATGATCATAAAGTTGAGTATCCCCATTAGTACATGCATTATTTTCTATGGGAAATAGTAGAACATCTTGACTAAAACGCCTACCAACATTAGGATGTAGAGATGCAAAAGGAAAAACATTCTCATCGAAGACCACATCTCGAGAAATATATACACTACTAGAGAAAAGGCTATAGGAGAAATATAGACACCACATATTGCTTTATGCGCCTCCTATAGTTTGAATTATAGGAGGCGCATATTGTGCAATATGCGCCTCGCATAACCTGGCAGCACTTTTTTCCAGCAGCGACAGCCCACCCAACCTCACTCCACACGGGCGAAGTGAAAAGTCCACACGCGCACCGGCACTCCTTCCTTCTCCCACCCCACCTCGCCTCCTCCCAAAACTCCAGTTTTCTCCACTTCTCTCTCCCCACAGATTCTCCCTGCCTCTCTCTCCTCGCCGCTCCCCAATCCTCTCCCCTCCGTCGCCCTCCACCAGACCACCACCTCCTCTCCCCTAACCCCCACCATCCTCCGCGCCGCCATGGCCACGCGCCCTCCCCTCCGCACCATCTCCACTGCCTCTTCTTCCCATTCCACCGACTACCCCACCGCCGCCGTGGCACCCCCTGGCGGCGTCCCGAAGTCCATCACCGCGCTCCTCAACAACCCGCTCCCCTCCGCCTCCTCCGGCTCCTACTGGCTCCTGTGGCCCCCGTCGACCTCGCTCCCCGACGCGCCCCCCGTTCCGTCCCACCCCTGCGAGGTCTCCCGCGCCGACTTCGCGCCCTACCTCGCCGCCGTCGCCGATCCCTTCGCGCGCTTCGCCGACATCCGCCTCCACGCCAACGCCGAGATCGCCGCCTCCGATGACGGTGACCCGACGTCCTCTTCTACCTCCTCGGGCTTCGCCGCCTGCCTTCGCAAGGTCCCTGCGCTCTTCTTCAAGGAGGACTTCGCGCTCGAGGAGGGGGCCACCTTCGAGGCCGCCTGCCCGCTCGGCGACGGCGCCCTGCAGGAGCGTCTCGGTCAGCACCTGGACGTCGTCGAGGCGCACCTCGTGCAGGAGATCGCGCGGCGCTTTGTGTCATTCTACGAGGAACAGGGACGGCTGCGTGGCCTCGACGGGGAGATTGTCTCAGCCGTCGGGGGGATCCGGGAGCTCAGGGAGGTGGTGCGGGTGCTCATGGGTGACCTTGTCGGGGACGCCCAGCAGGTGCAGGAGCTCAATGCGACCAGGGACAACCTCGTCGCCTTGCAGGAGAAGCTCACCATCATCCTTTATGTCAGTCAGGCGCTCACCGCTCTCAGGCTGGTGAGTGGCTTTTTCAGACAGTGCATTTTGCTTAGCTTGTGAATCAGCAATGTGGCTCCTATAAATGGTTTATTTATTAGCATTTCTCTCATAGTTGATAATCTGATCACGTGTGAAGTATGCCAAACCATAAAATGGGCATTCAATACATTGAGGTGATATTTTGCTCAGGATTACAAGTGAACACTCAGCTCAGTCTCCAGTGTACCGACTCATGGACTAGTCGAGGTTTTTATTGGAACACAATTACCAACTCATAGACTAGTCTCACGGGTAGTCTTGACTAGTGTAGCGGCTCTTAATCCTAATATCGCTATGGGGCTAGTGAGTGTGATTAGACAGCTGGTCTACGATGCAGTGCCTTTTGGCTTATTCACCAATATTCTCATCAACCCCTTACTTCAGTTGATGATTTATTAGTTGACAATTAATGTTGTGCAAAGAACACCCAGGAATTGCTACGCTATATGCATGACATTGTTTTGCTTGGAACGATCTTGCATATTTTTCATCTGGTACCTTGGAAGTTACAAATGTGAAATGCCAAATGTAGCTATATGGAAACAGTGTCAGTTCTGTATGACACTAGCAAAATGCATTAAAGGGAAATGGGACGGGGACCAACCGATGTGTAGATCTTTTTATAGCCTCTCCTGGATCACTAGTATGCTATTCATGAAATCCTATCATGTACATTTTGTGATACATGTACATTTTTTAGTTACAACCTACATGCAACTCCTACATCAGAGGTGACTATGATTCTATCTTGTGAACTGCTAGCTATTGCTTTCCACTGACATAAGTAATATCATCTTTATTATGTGTAGGAGATGGCGAGGAAGTGTTATGTCGTGTACATCGGTCGGGTTCCAGGTGTGTACGAGGAGTGGAAAGACTGCCAGAAGCAAGTGAACAACTTCTCGGGCAACAACTACCAAGGCTATGAGAGTAGAGAGGTGGCGAAAGAGAAGTGGAGGAGGCATGGAAGGAAGAAGTGGAGGAACTTCCTCGTGATCACCACCTTGTTGCTCTTCATGGTAGGTTATGTGTTCTACTTCATCTAGGTAGAGCTACGTCGTTGGAGTTGTAATGTGATTGTGAACTTGTACTCGGAGGTGTAATGTGATTGTGAACTTGTACTCGGAGGTGTGAACTTGTGGCACAAACACTTGATGTATGAACTTGTATGTCATGATTGATGTGTAATGTATTGTATTCATGTTGGTTCTATTATGCTTTGGCAAATTGCAAGTTTCTGAAAAATTATGTGCTCTTTATACTGTATTCTGGACTATATTGTATATTTGAATATATGTATATTATTATTTATAGTGGTCTGTAAAACTTGAATTTCGAAAATTTTACCGGAGGTGCATATAGGATACTATAGAAGGCGCATATAGGATATTATAGGAGGCGCATATACTATAAATATATGAGGCGCATTGTAAAACATATGCGAGGCGCATATGATATGCGCCTTCTATACTTCACATATGCGAGGCGCATATCGATATGCGGCTCGCATAATAATATAGGAGGTGCATATCGATATGCGCCTCGCATATGTGAAGTATAGGAGGCGCATATCATATGCGCCTCACATAAAAAATAGCCAAGGCTTGAAGCTAGAGGCGCATATGATATGCGCCTCGCATAAGCTTTTAGGTGCGCCTCGCATAGGATTTTCTCTAGTAGTGAGACACGACCTGTGGTTATGTCTAAACATCTTACACCTTTATGGAGATTACTATATCAAAGAAACACACAACGTGTGGATCTATAAGCAAGCTTTCTTTTATTATAAGGACAGATATTGGGCCAACACGCACACACAAAAATCTGAAGGGAATCATAATTTGGTTTGACGTGGAGAAGAGGTTCTACAGGAGTTTCTGAGTTGATCACTTTGCTAGGAAGCAAATTTATAAGAAAAGTGGCTGTAAGAAAAGATTCATCCCAAAATTTTAAAGGCATAGATGCATGTGCAAGTAAGGAGAGACCTACTTCCACAATATGACGATGTTTACGCTCAGCGGAACCATTTTATTGGTGGGCATGGGGCAAGAAACATGACGAGTAATACCAATTTTCTGAAGAAAGCCATTGAGCTTCTCATACTCACCTCCCCAATCACTTTGCATAGTTATAATTTTTCTACCAAACTTACGCTCAACATAGGCTTGATATTTGATAAACACGTGATAAACATCAGACCGCTTTTTAAGCAAATATATCCAAGAAAATTTACTAAAATCATCAATGAAGCTTTAATAATATGCATGTTTGCTTACAGAGGCAGGTGCAGGGCCCCATACATCAGAGAACACAAGATCAAAAGGAACCGTGGACACACTAGTAGACACAGGATATGGAAACTGATGACTCTTAGCTAATTGACATGAATCACAAACATAGGGATTTATTTCAGGAGTATATGAAAGCTGATTTTTCCTAACAACCTGCAACACCACAAAGGAGGAAGGATGTCCTAAGCGGCGACGCCATGTGGATGAGGATGGCTTTATTGTAATGAAGGCTTGCTTGGATGACCCGGTAGGTAGAGGTACTAGCGGGTAGAGACCACCATAGCATGGTCCCTTAAACAGAGTTCTTCGCGTTTTCCGATCCTTAATAAAAAAGAACCAAGCGTGAAATTCAATATAAACATCATTGTCAAGGCAGAGTTTATGAACAGAGGCAAGATTTTTTGAGGCATGTGGAACATGAAGAATGTTGTTTAGATGCAATGTACTAAGGCGTGTATGCAACAAGGATTGACCAATATGTGATATGTCCATACCATTGCCGTCGGCGGTGTGAACACAATCGTGTCCCTTGTACTTCTCACAGGTGGTGATCTTGTTCAGCTCATTTGTAGTGTGATGAGTAGCTCCTGTATCGGGGTACCAGTTGTTGTCGACGCCGTAGGATGCAACATGTGCACCCTTCTTCCCACGGCCAGAGTCATCATCATCATTACAGTCATCCTTTTTGAATCGCCACCAGCAGTCGGAGGTGGGGTGACCGTGTATCTTGCAAATTTGGCAAGTCACGTCCACGAAGGGTGTGGGGGCACGGCCATGACCACGTCGACGGCACTCGTACCCCCTTCATGCTGGCGACACTTGTAGCCGCCATCATCACGCCGTGCAAGACGAGGATCTTCCCAGTGTTGGCCACCGTCATGGCGGCCTTATCCACCATCATCACGATGACGGTCCTCCCAGTGAGGACCATCATCACGGCGGCGATCTTCTCGGCGATCTTACCAGCGCTGTCCGCGGCCACGATCAGCATGGTCTGGCGAGCGACCACGACCGCGATCACCACGCTCTGGAGAGCGTGCGCGCCCACGGCTTGTGTCCTGTCCATGACCTCGAGTCACGGTGTTGGCAGAGGAGGTAAACCCCACTGCCTGACCAGTTTCCGACAACATTTCCTGGCACATATCATGAGCAATTATCTGATAAAAAACCTCATCCAAAGTAATTTCACTGTTACCATTAACTGCAGCGGCAACGTCCTTGTAGGAGCCGTCGAGACCGTTGACGATGTATCTGATCATCTCGTCTTCTGGGACGGGTTTCCCCGCTGCAGCGAGTTCTGAAGAGAACCCTTTCATCTTGGCGAAGAAGGCATATGCAGTCATGTACAACTTCTTGGTTCTACCAAGAGCACCAAGGAGTTGGTTTATCTTCGAGCGGGAGCTAGACCCGCAGACTTTGTGCATGATGCTCCAGACCTCAGCAGTCGAATCGACGCCAATGTTGTGATCAAGGATTTCCGGTGACAGGGTTTGGAGGATCCACCCAAGCACCGTAGAGTCCCGTGAAACCCACGACGCATAGTTAGGGTTTGGGATCTTCTTCTTCTTTCCATCTGAGTCCTCGGCTTCCAGATGTGTCGCCGGGGCAGCGTCAGTGCCATTGAGAAGGGCAAGCACTTGCGCACCACGGAGAAGGGGAGACACCAGGGTCTTCCAGAACAGTACGTTTGCCCGGGTAAGCTTCTGGGAGGGAGGAGCCCCCAAGGCAGCTGCTAGGGTAGGACCAGTCGATGATGACGACGTCATTGCACCGATGGGGAAAACTTTCTGATCCTTCGATCATGGGGAGGGGTTTTTGCTTTGGTTTTCTGATCTGTAAGACAACAAACCGTGATTTTATGTGGATATTGGGCTTCCGATCTAGGGATCGTAGGAGTTGTGGTTTTTGTTTTCCAATCGTGATGATCATGAGAGGGTACGGGATTCCGATCAAAACGATTGTGGGGAGATCCTGGGCGGTGGCTAGGTCACGGGAGACGATAGCTCTTATACGATGTCAAATAATTAGGGTTATGGGTTTAACCGGTGTAACCGTTGAGGTCCCGGGTTCCGTGTTATATAGGCTGGAAAAGCCCCAGCCGTGGCGTGTTACAGAAAGACATGGGTTGGGTCGGTGTACTACACCGTACCCATGCCCATACAGTACAAGTATTTCAACAGTTCTCACCTGATGGTCCTGATGTTGCTATGCAGTTGTTTGGGCACGAGGGAACAAAGCATGGAAATCGATATTCACTGCTGGTTGGACCTGAAATAGATTCTATAATAGGCAGTGGCATAATCCACCTATTCCTCGACCAAAGAGATGTATAAAATTGTCCTACTCTCCCTCTGTAGAAATCATAGGATTGTGCAAAATGATTTGTACCCCGTTAGGGGCCTCGGGTGCGTGTTAAGTAGATAGGGAAAATCACCTGCATGTCGTATACTGGAATATATATATATATAGGGTGGAGTAGTACTCCATAACTTGGACGTATAGAAATAAAGGCATATTACATCTCTAAGCTTGGAAAGATTTATATTACGATTGAACTCATCTAGTTTCTTGCATCATAGTGTGTTTGTGAAACAATTAGGAATCTGATCCTTGCTTGAAATAAACCTGACATCAAGTTTTTCTAGCAACTCGCTCTTGAAAAAAATAAAAGTTGATCTCAATATGCTTAGTGCATGCATGCAATACTGGGTTGGAAGACAAAAAAGTGGCACCAAGATTATCACACCATAAGCAAGGCTTTTCTATGAGAGAAACACTTACTTACCTAATGAGAGAGTCAACCTAGATTAATTCTGCTGTGGCATTAGCAAGAGCTTTATATTCAGCCTCACTAATAGAACATAACACCGTTGGCTCTTTTTTGGAACTCTAAGATATAATATTAGGACCAAATAAAATAGTGAAACAACTTGTAGAACGTCTGTCATCTAGATCACCAGCCCAATCTCCATCTGAAAAGCACTGAGCAATGCCAAGTTGGATGGCTGAAAAGTTAGTCCAACAGCACGTGTACCACGAATATAACTGGTATTGTCTTCAGGACCAAGAGGGGAACCATCATTCAAGGAAAGTGTGTCTGTGCCAACAGTCACAAGTAAATCAGTATAATGTTTGTCCTAATTTAAAAGTAAACCATTAGGTGGTTTGTGAATCTCAAGACCCAAGAAATAGTGAAGATCTCCAAGATCCTTGAGAGAAAAGTCAAGATTTAAGCTTTTTAATAGAGTTGTGATGGGACTATCTAAGGAGCTGGTAACAATAATATCATTAACATAGACAAGAAGAAACATTTGAATACCTTCCTTGTCAAAATAATAGAGAGGCGTCTGTCTTAGAAGAGACAAAACCAAGGGTGTGAAGTTTCATACTAAGACGGGAATACCATGCTCGAGATGCCTGTTTTAATCCATAAAAAGATCTGTCAAGTTTGCATATATAGTTTGGAGTATCAGAAGACTGAAAACCAGGTGGCTGTCGCATATAAACCTCCTCTTCCAAAACACCATGTAAGAACGAATTCTTAACATCTAGCTGCCGTAAACTCCAGCCTTTAGAGACTCAGACGGATAAGACAAGTATAATGATAGCAGTCTTGACAATAGGGCTAAAAGTATCTTCATAATTAATACCATAAATTTCGTGTCTCGCCAACGCGGATATCAAGGATGCAAGACTCCCCTATTTGTTTGGTCATCGGCATGCAGGCATTTCGACCTCAACGACGACGAAGGAACCTGCTGATTCGAGCAAACATCACACACAAAGAACTAACGGTCATTTTATACCCATGTTCGGGTTGCCCTTTGGCTAACAACCCTATGTCCTGATTTGGTGGATTATCTGGGGTGGATCAAGATACAAGATTGTGATCTCTCTCAGGCTGGGGAGCCGCTTTCTAGCTTAGCTTCTACACTCCCCGGGCTTCCTCTTTCTTTCTCTTCTCACTCTCTCAAAGTCCATTCTTCCTTCTCTCTGGCGTGGAGAGAAGTTCTCCCTCTCTAGCAAACCCTAGCTCTACTCTTGGTCGAAGAGTCTCTCCTCCTGCCCTCACTCTTTGCCGTAACTCTCTCTTCTCAACCCGAAAGTCTCTTCCTGTCAACCCGAAAGAGTCCCTATACTTTTAAGCCGAAAGGGTCCCTCTCCTTTTATAGTCCAAGGGGTCAGTACACAAGCTAGCGCGGGGAACTGCCAAGGGCATTACCGGGCACAAGTGTGGTGTGCCACACGGTCTCCAATCAGACGGGCAGCGCCTGTGGCCAATGGATGGCCACGGGCGGTGCACATGTGCGCTTGATGGCGGGATGATAGCTTAGGCTCCGAGTTGTCACTCCTATCGGTGACACGCAACATTGGGCTGCAGTGCCATGATGATGGTTGGTAGATCTAGCGTGTCGCCAGTTCGCAAGACTGAGCCCGACGCGCCTTGTTAGGATTAGTTAACTCTGGCTCCCAGGTCACGCCTGGCCCAGGAGAAGTCCTCCCTTAGTGCTTTTGGGGCGCAGTCGAGGCCACTCTTTAGCATCGCTGCCCTTTATTAGGCCTCTCCCTCTTTCTAGGGGAGCCCCTAGAAGGAGAGGTTGGACCACCTCGCCTACTCCGTTGTCTTTTCCTCCTTGTCCACTCCCATCTAGTGGATCAAAGATGTTATTCTAGTGTCTATCTCGCCCATAGGTACCTACACCACAGCTAACACTTAGTGTCCATAGACTGCATCATATAAAAACATACCTGTTCCGAGCACACGATGCTCGTATATGGGCGATGTCTTTGTCGGCCAGGCCAATCGTCTGCTAAGCCGCTAACTGGTGGATCCTGGCCCACGTGCTATGGAGCAATGCGAGGGACCCCCAATCTTATTATGCCAAGATAGGCCCCCGGGCGATGGCCGGCAACTTGAAACGCTGGTCGCAGTTCGACAAAGGGGCCATTGTCGGGCTTCACCCTACAATAGCCAGTGGGCCTAGTCCGCATCGCGATAAGCGTGACAAGACTGCCGATCCAAGCCTTGGCTTCCGTGGCAGCTCGCATTGACTACGTGTGCTTTGGTTCCTGCACAAAATAATAACTTCGGGGGAAGCAGAGTAGCCCGCCTCCCACGTCGCATCGTGGGCGCGAGCCGCTGACGGCCTGTAGCACCCCCCCCCCCCGGGGTTAGGGTTAAACTAACCTTAGATCATCATCTAAGATAAGTTCAACTCCAAACACAGAAGATCAAAG
This sequence comes from Avena sativa, assembly GCA_916181665.1. Taxonomy (NCBI): domain Eukaryota; kingdom Viridiplantae; phylum Streptophyta; class Magnoliopsida; order Poales; family Poaceae; genus Avena; species Avena sativa. The sequence goes on along the minus strand of OV702281.1, from coordinate 203,065,250 downwards.
TATGATTTGGTAACATTACAAAACGCAGGGATTCAACAACATAAGTTTAAACTCTTAAAAGAGTAAGATATTAGAGTTATTACAAACCAGAGGTCAAAGACCCAACATTACATCACACAGCGAAAGAAAGTTATGTTGTTCTACACAACAACTTAGCAAAAGTCCTAAGAGGCCATTAACAAAAGTGACGTCCATCCCATAGTCCTCAGGCTGCTACCTGGGACCCCCAACTACTCGTCGATGTCAACGTATAATCCACCTTTAGTTGCAACCAGATCCTCTATAGAAAAACAACAATGGCGCAAGGTTGAGTACGAGACTGTACTCCACAAGACTTAGATAACCTAGTATCTACATGCTCTGGCTAGAAAATCTTTCTCCGGATTTTCTTTTGCGGAAAGCAATCTTTATTTGTAAACAAGAGAGATAAGAGGCTCGTCTACTCAGAATCTTTGAAAAATGATAAGATAGCGACTTCTTCATCTTGTTCATCACATCTCGATAACCACCAGCTTTATAAGAACCTCCTATCTAGGATCACCCCCTTGACCCGGAGGAAGCATCCTTAAGCACACGTGGATAAGCAAGTTTTATAGTGGTTAATGTTATCTATGATCTTAAGTCCGGTCGCCAAGTCGTTCATAACCGTGAACACGGCTTTTCGAAAAGATTTAACCCTGCAGGGGTGTACAACTTTACCCACACGCACCAACCGACTCTTAATGCCAAATTATTAGCCCTCTTCTTTGGAAGGCCGGCAGAGGGTGGTTGACCACGACCTTTACCTTGCTTTCGCCGAGACCATGAGTCACGCAATAAGTATGATTCCGCTGTAACGGGTCAAATCCCGAAGCCGGTACTTAAAGATGTAAGGCGAGGTTGGTTTACCAGGGCGCTATCTACCCCAAGCAACCCGGTCCACGCTTCCCTACCTGTTATGAATGCACCAACTTCACCCAGCAAATCTTTCAAAAGATGTTCTATGCATATGTCGAATGGAATGCTCAAACTATGTGACTCATGGAATCTACTAAGCAAGTTAGTCAGTCATGAGGTTGTCGAGGCCCCGTGTGGTTGCACGCTCGTCTTGATTCCAAAGGTAAGAACTCAGTTCCTAGTGGTGGCGAGCATGGGACTACAAAAACCACACCCAACATGGCCTCCCATACAAGCCTTAGCAGATTTAGTTAACTCCTTCGGAAATGTCACCAACTCCTATCTTTCTAGATTCTTCGGCACCTCTGATTCATCGTTCGGATAGATTAGATGTTGATACTATGCATGGCTAAGCTGTTGATCTCAGAAGCTCTAGCAACGCTCAGATGCCAAACCTAGGTATGCTAGGAGCAGTGGATACGGAGTATAAGGCTACAACAGGGAAACTATGCCGCAGATAGGTAACCCTAACTACTGACAAAAGACCACATTGGAATCGTGTGCATCATAGCGAGAAAGTAATATACTTTGTAAAAGTAGGTTCAGAATGAGAGGCTACGCTTGCCTTGTCCGTCAGTAGACAAGTATTGATCTTCGGTGTTGTTGACTTCAGCTTTGGGCTCGGATCCTATCGCGAAAAACCAAATATCGGAAAGGAAGAAGCAACATTCAATACATGGCATGTGCAATGCTCAATCAATATGGATGATATGACAAGTTAACTTGCGTTGAAATGAAACCCTAAGGCATGCTTGACAACTTAAACGAGGTTCCGAGGGGTGAAAACCCTAATTCGAGGAAACTCCGGATTCACCTATGAGGGGTTACTATGTTCTTCTAATTAAACTTGTAATGTAAGTTGCTTAACAATGCATGATTATAGCTCTATTAGATAGCTCTCATTTTTCTGAACATTTTGATATATTATTTGTATTTTTCTGATTTAAAATGAATTAGTTATGAATTTCTCAATTTTTAATTCATTTTAAATTATTTTTGGAATATTTAAATTATTTTCTAACTTGGGCCCACATGTCAGACTTTTATTAATTTCAGAAATGATTTCCAAAAATGTTAAAACCCTGACAGACAGGGCCCACCTGTCAGCATTTTATCTATTATAGAGAAATAACAAACAAAATAAAATAAATGAAATATGACGCCGGCATGACGCCTGGCTGACGTCTGGGGAAGCCCCTAGGTCGAGCACGGATCTCTCGATCCCGTGCGCGCCTGGATGCATGCTTGGCAGCGTTTGAAAGAGGAGGCTGAGGTGGACGTTATAGTGGCGGAGCCTCCTCGGTATGGTCAACGGAGCTATGCCGACGACAAGGAACAGCGGCGGCGGCGTCGGGTGCTCGTCGGGCCAGCGACACAACGCAAGAGGGGAGGAACGGAGAGGTCCAGGAGGACCGCTGGCTCACCACGGTCACGTCGGTGAGGTCATTGAAGCAAGGGGAGGCCGGAGGGGGAGGAATCGATGTATTGACTGCGGCGGCCGGCATTGAGGTCAAGCTCTATTCCGACCAGATGGCTCCCTTCCGGCTTGCGTGGCTTAGCGAAGACGACGATGGCGATGCTGCGCTTCTCCCAAGCCACTCCATGGTGCACGGGACGGCCGAAAACGGCGTGTCACGGAGGAGCCCGAGAGCTAGGGTTTGGCCGGAGGAGAAAGAAGAAGCGCGCGAGGGGAAAGAGAGGGTTAGGGTTCTCCATGGTGGCAGGGAGGGGTTCTTGTATGCCTCCAGGGGCGGCGGCGCACATCTTGGCGCTCGCCGGCGTCGTGCGAGCGGCCACCGAGCTGCTTCCGTCGATCCGGCGATGGAGACGACAATGAATAAAACGACGAAAGGGTACCGGGCCAGGTGGACTGCTGCTTGCGCCAAGTGGGCCGCGGGAAAGGAAGGAAGGGGAGGGAGGCTGCTGGGCTGCTTGGCCTGGGACGGTCTGATTCTATTTTTTTCCAGTAAAATTCTTTTCCTTTTCAGTTTTTCTATTTCTGTTTGTATTTTCAAATTCAAACTGTTTTGAATCTTTTCAATATTACCAGGAGCTTTCATAAAACATATAAACTATTTTGGGGCCCTCATAACCAATTGGGCTTCACATTTTGATACTTCCCAAAATGCAAACACCATCTGAATATAGTTTCAAAGAGAGGGGAGGTTTAGGGTTTAGGTTTTGCATTTAATTCAACCCACTTGATCACATGTATTATTTGGATGATTTAAATGGATGCATGCCATGCTTGAGTACTGAGCACATATATTACAAACATGGGCTGTTACACAGCCACGTGGCATAAACGGGCCCGGTTGCAGGGAGAGGCCTCGTTCCTACAATTGTCCCACTCCCTTGTGTTATCTCCTTTTCCCTTTAGACCTTCTCGACATTGCCATGACCTTGAGGAAGAACAAGAAGGCCCAGTCGGCCGCCCACTGCCAGTAGAGTGCCGTAGATCGGTGCGCCACTGAGGCCTTTCTTCCATTGGGCATGAGGGAAGGGGATATGGAGCGATGGGGGATGTTCGTTGCATCATCGCGCAATGAGCACGGCGTCACACATATGCTCTACACCAATCTTCTAGAAGAGAAGAATCCGGAGCACCTTGTCCCCATCTTCACCATGTTCCTACTGGCTGGCGATGTTCCGCCGATTTCTCCCTTCCTTCACACCATTCTGCTTGCATACGTACTACACTTGGCGCATCCTCACCTCTTAGCCGTCATCTTGTTCGCCGTTTTACAATGGCTTTGCGAGTTCTTTGTCGGCGTGAAGAATTCGGCTACTGATTCATCGGGGTCTAGGGGCATGACAGGCCTCGCTTCCGTGCGGGCTAGTGATATACCTGGGTGGCCGAGGCGGAGGACATTTTGCCGGCTCCAACTGCTTGCCCGTACCCTCAGGATGACTGAACACCATGGCCACGCATAAGATAGCACTGATACCGGCTATCCTCTGGATTAAAGAGCTGGCAAATGCCAACCTTGACTCTGCCCATGTAGTGTTGTCATGGCTTCATAGCACGGTCACATAGATCAGGGCACGAGCGTGCCAAGCTTGGTAATTCACCGAGGACGATGAAAAAATGCGGCTGCACATTGGAAACACCTCCGACCTCAGTCGTGAAGAAGCTTGCTAGGTCACACAGAAACTCCTAGGAGGGATACGCTACATCCCCCACTAGTGCGGCCCCTACATCTGAGGCCCAATGTCAACGAGATCTTGTCGAGGATGCATGTTTGCAATGAATGGGGGGTCGACTCCTAGTGGGAGAGCGCCTCCTGTTGTTACCAAACATGATCCGACGGACTCTTCAGAGCCAGGAGTGATGGCGCTGGCAGAAGCGGGACGGGGGGAAGAACCCCGAGAGTAGGTGGAGGCAGCGCCATAACTACTGTCACTACGGCCCCTGACGACGCTTACATCAACAAGAATCCTAGGATCATGATTTAAAGGTCAAGAACTCCATGCTGCCCAAGATTCCAGTGATGGTCCTGGATGATGAAGTCGACAAGGAAAACATCCCTCTAGCTGCCTACCGCCGGTGACTGGCAGCGCCTCCCCGATCGGCAGCTAGCATGCCTAGAATGTACAGGCCTTTTCCATCTTCAGGGTGGAAGCAAGCCCCTTCCCCGATATATGGGCATGTCTCGGGGACGTCCTCCCCGGCAAGCCCTTGTCCCCGCTCGCCCTACAACGAGCCTCTTGAAGGCAATGTTGCCGGGGCTACGAGAACTAGGACGCCCTCGTTCCTCCACCCGGCGAGCTTTGAAATTTACCTTGGCTCCTCCAGGTATGTTAACCGTCGATCTCGCATCCTGCAAAAACTTCCCCATTAGTACATTAGATACCTTACTTTTGTGCGCTTATAGATCTCGCGGCATGGCGACCTAAAACTGGCATCGAGCGGGTACTTTTACGTCCCCTCCAAGCAAGCAAGTTCGCTCTACCCCTACCTCCAATCCGACGAAGTCTCGAGAGGGTGCCAGAAACTCTTCGCCACTGCACGCTCCAACTCCTCAGAGTGAACTCCAAAATTCTTTATCTCCTCACATCGTTTAGCTTCTTGTGGTGGCTTCTCAATCATATGTTTTCTCCTTCATCCATAGAAGACAGAGTAATGGTGGAACGGGCCTCTAATTCCGACATGGAGGTTGATCTTCCATGGGCTTCCGGGGAGAAAGCAAGGCCTCCACGAAACTGCAACTTCCGTTGTCGGGGACACCGTGTGCCGTTCCCCCTGTTATCACTGCAACCCACGGGCACCCCGCCCGACGTGGTTCTACAATGGAATGCACACTACTCGGAAGGGCTACGTGTGGACCCCAGTGTATACACTGAGGCTCGCAATGTCCTTGGTCGCCTAAAGAGGCAGCAGCTCTCCTACGTCGAGGGGGCCTGCCGGACCACGGAACGCCTTCAGCGCCAAGAGGAGTTCATCGCTCACCAAAGGCCGGAACTCTATGAAGCGCGCCACTAACACTCTTCGGACTAGGACAAAGTGCGCACTGCCCCCTTCAAGGCTGGTGACATGCTGGAGACCGAGGAGCATCTGCAATGTCAGTTCACCGAGGAGCGCGCCTCCCACCAGATGGAACTGGACCTTCTGGAAGAGGAGCACATGTTCCATGAAGATGATTTCAATACACATTTTGGTCTCTCAGAGGAGGACGTTCGTGACCAAGAGGACACGATCCACAAGTACCTGGCTACCATCCACGATCTTCGCGCGGACGCCAGCCGCTGTGCCATGGAGTTTGAGGATGCCCCCTAGACAACTGCCTAGTGAGAGCAGGAGCTCCAACAACAACTCTGAGGCGCTCTCGCAGAGCTTGCTGATGCCATGAAGGCCTACTCCAATGTCGATTTGCACATGTCTAAAGATCGACCGTCTAGAGAAGGAACTCTCTGACGCCAAGGTTGTCGCTCTACAGCTCTCGCAGCTATTTGATACAGAGTGTCGAGTCGACATCTCCGTCCTTCGCAACGTGGAGTCCAAAGTGGAGGATCTTATGCCCTTCTTGGGGCTGGAAGCTGCTCCCGTTGATGGCGTTAGCGTTGCCCTCCTCACAAATTTTTTCACTAACCTTGCGGGGAAACTGGACCAGCTCCCGCCAATGGTTCAACAAACAGTGAGGAGCATGGAAGGGCCATGGCCGCTGTCGTGGGAATGGCCACGGTAGATGCTGCGAGTGGCAGCAAGTAGTAGAACAAGGGGAAAGGACGGCCAGCCATCTGCGGTGCGAGATGAGGGTAGAGACACAAGGTTTTACCAAGGTTCGGTCCCCGGAGGGTAAAGACCTACTCCTGCTAGATTGTATTATCGAGATATTACAATGGGCGAGCTCGGCGGCTAGGCGTCGAGTCGATGGGGTGTATGATGGAACGTAAGTGCTATGCGTTCCCTAGGGAGTTTTATATAGGGTCACCTCGCTAGGGTTTACAGATCTACAACCGAGTTGGATAAGGACTTGCAGGGGTTTGACCTAATCTGACTGGGCCTAGCTACGCTTCTGGGACTTCAGCTTCCAGTCGCCTAGATACCTCTTGGGTCGCGATCCAGTCGCCGTCCTGCAGGCCCACTCGCTGAGAGTATGATACAATAGGGAACATCCTGCTGGGTATACCCCACTTGGCATATCCCCATCAGTAGTCCAAGGCCGTCGTAGATCCGTCGCAAGTGTTCTTTGGCAGTCGGAGTATTCGGGTCCAATTTGGATGCCCATTCGGATCGGCGGTGGACTCCTTCAATGAAAGAAAGATTATTCAGCATGTATCTTCAGTCGCAATATCGGCGACCAGTCGAATCGCCAATTTGGCAATTAGTTGAATCGAAGCTCTGGCGAATGGGTCAACGAGTCGAGTAGACAAAGTTGGACAGTCATCTTTGGTCAAACTAGCCGTTGGGTAATCCAACAGTAATATCGGCGTAATCACCGCATGATAACGGCTCCCTCGAAATTTGCGGGAGACAACCGCTATATAAGAAGAGTGACGGTTGAGTTGCGAATATTACTCACATTTCCTCCGATTCCGTGCGACCTTTAGTCTCCCATGTCCTCTCGATCCAGAACCTCCAGAGCGATTCAGCGAGTCTAGATTCTCGATCTGATGGCGCCCTAAAAGGAGCTGTGGGGGAAATCCAAGTGCATCAGGGCGACAATGAAATCCTTCGAGGATGCAGGGATTCTCTTAACGGAAGATGGTGACCCCCTCGACTGGAGAGGTGTAACTAGATCCGCGAGCCGGCGAGTTCATTTGCTTCACCAGCCACCTCGAGAGGGGGCTCGGATTCCCCACCTCAATCTTCTTTCGTCGATTCCCCACCTCATTTGCTTCACCAGCCACCTCGAGAGGGGGCTCGCCATTTTTGTGGCATTGTGTGAATGCTACTTGGTTGCCTCCCCTACTTCCCCCTATGGCAGGATATTTTCCACGAGCGGATTAGTCACGAAGGGGCAGGCGTCCCGATGCTGGCGGCGAGCGGCCTCACTTTCCAGATGAATACCAAGGCCTCCTTCCTCGACCTCATGCTGCCGAAGAAGGCGGCCAACGAGTGGAAGAAGCACTGGTTCTACGTCAGCGAGTCGATGCCAGACAGCGAGATGCCGCTCCCGGCGTACTCCGCCGAGCGAACCCAGCCGCGCCGCATGCAGGTCGCCAAGCTCCCACACGACCAGAGGATGGTCTTGGACGAAATGCTGATGACAATTTTTCAGCTAAAGAAGGATGGACTCGAGACCATCAATTTTTATAATTCTTGGCTCGGGCGACGATTGGTGCCACTGTCCAGTCGTTCCCACTGGATGTACGAATACACCGACAGGGACGGTGGAACCAAGGCCTGCAACGCTGAGTGGAAGGGCAAGGATTACTCTTCCGCGTTGAAGAAGATCACTAACACGGAGTATATAAATCCGAAGGCTCGGATCTCCCCATACAACACGAAGCGCAAGGCGCCGAATGTGAGTTTGTTTTACCTTGTCCATTTTCGCAGTCGCAGAAATGCATTTGCGGTTTTCTAACATGTGCCGTCTTCACAGCTGTTCTAAGTCGTGGAAGGCTGGATCCCACCCATCGATGATGAGAGATCGGAAGAGGTCGAGGAGGACGAGAGCGAGTCCTCCGACGACGAGACGACAAGGCGGTGGAGGTCACCGCACCCGTAGCTTGGACGACTCGCGGTCAGCAACAATACGAGCTCGAGGCCAGCAAGAGCCTCGAGGGACACGACGGGGGCGAGGGTGACGTCCAAGAACATAGTTCGCGGCGCGTGGCCACGCCGTCGAAGAAGAAGTCGCCGAAGTAGAAGAAGGGGCCTAAAGCAGTGTCTCCGCCCTGATCGGCCACTAGCTCCGAGGCGACCAGCGCGGCCGAAGACGCAGAGGCCGAGGCGTCGACGAAGGTGCCAGAGACGACATGTGAAGCCGTGGTGGAGGACGAGATGCCTATGGCCTCGATTGCCTCTGCATTCTCAGCAGTCGCGGGACTCGGGGCTGCTTCGGTCGTAGAGGCCTCACCGTCAAGGGAGTCACCAGCATCGACCGGAGCAGATCTTTCTGCTGCCATGGCCTCGTCAACAAAGAAGGCTTCAGTGTCATGGGCTCATGCCCTATTCGAGACGGGCATCAGTCGCAAGCTGGGCCCAGAATTAGAGAAGCCGGTGCACATCCGCACATGCCTAAGTTATATCCCAATCGTGAGGTGAGTATTTGCCGTGTCAACTCGGAATAATATTTTGCAACCATTGGTTGAGTCGATGATCGATCTTTTTACAGGACTGGCATGAAGAAGATTGGTCACCCTTCGGTGGCAAAGGTACCAGCATCTGCCTCGGGAGAGGGGGGTGCCCCTCGAAGAATATGAAGGGAGATGATGCCGAGGCGCCCGCTGAGGGCGTGAAGAAGAAGAACGGCAACGACACCATCATAATTTTGGACGAGCCTGCCGACGCTCCAAGCGAAGCTCCGACTGGATTGGACACGGCCGTGAAAGCCGACGTGGACGCAGTGTCACAGCAGGTTGAACCAGCAGCGCAGGTGACATGGTTATACCCCACGGGTACACAACATTAGCATACCTAGTCTAGACCGAAGGAAGGCCCACTGCAATATATGCGGCCTGCGGAGATTCTGGGTGGCCCAGGCCCATGACGCCGTCGGATGCTTGGAGAAAAAGACTATAGTAGATAGAATTTCAAAGGGGAAAACTATATAAAGGCTAGGAGGGACCTTCCTATCTATATAAAGGCTAGGAGGGCACGGTACCTGCCTATCTATATAAAGGCTAGGAGGGAACGACGAGGAGGGCACCTCTCACCGCATACACACCTTCACGCTAGATTGCATTTGCGCACCCCTGTAACTTCCGGTTCCACCGTAATCAAGAGCAGACAAGCAGGAGTAGTGTTTTCCCTCCGGGGGCCTGAACCTGGGTAAACTTCGTGTCCCCATGTTGCTTGTTTGCTAACCGTTCCGCGATCTCCAGCATCCCCACCTTCTCCAAAACCCAAGCTCATAACAATGGTCATTGACGAGATCGAACATCGTCAATTGGCGCCATCCGTGGGGATAGGGGCGCTGATTGTGCGATCATGACGGTCCCATCCGAAGCGATCCACAACTCCTCGGAGATGGAGAGCCACCTCCTCTTCGGCGCTTTTGACTTCACCGCCCACTCGCCAGCCACCATGAAGGATTCCGCGCCCATATGTGACCGGCTCGAGATTCTGTTCGGGAGCTTCTCCTTCCAGGTGGGGTAGACCGGCACTCTCCGCCTCCCAGAGCGGGTGCCACCACCATCTATCAGGACCGCTTCATGGGTCCCACCCATCAGCGTGTTATGCAAGTCGACGCTAACATATGAGTCCTATGACAGCAGCAGCTGCAACTCAGATCTAGGCGGCCCTCCATCAGACGAAGGAACCTACGGTTCCGGATCCGAAAGATGCGGCATCAGCGATCCAATCTGCAGGCGATACCAATGCACCATGGTCATCCATGGTGAAACATAAGGACAACCAAATTCGATTGAACCCAACCGATCACCAAATCCACCGCCCAAACCGCAGGCTGGGAACGGAGGAAACGGAGGGCAGCCGCAGCTCCAGCCCAACGAGGGGGACGCTGCCACCTATTAGAGGATCAACCTCAACAAGGATGGCTAGCGCCAAGCGCGTGAAGCTTTGGCGGGAAACAAGATCCTGCCTATGAATTCCTCACGGGATTTTCTGATGGCATACCACCTCCTCCTCATCGGCGAGCACAACAGGAAGGTGAAACTGCAGGAGGAACTCGACAAACGCAAGCAAGCAGCTTCAGAGTCTAGTGTGCGGCGAGCTGCGCTCTCCGCCTCTGGTAGCTCCAGCTCGCATGGCAATCACGCCAACAAGCATTGCTCTCGCACAGATAACATGGACCCCGCCACACGACGTGAGGTCACCAAAACCCTGAACACGTCCTTCATGGAGATGGACGTCAACGGTAACGTCATACCGAAGACGCCGCAGGCTGCGATCATGGGAGCCACCACGTACCTCGCATCCCATCCACCTCCGGTGGGGGACCCTAAGAGTACCATGCACAAGTCCGCACTAGCCGGACTCGGACTCGTCAGAGCTGCGCTCCACGAAGAAGCTCCTGCGGAGCTGAAGAAAAAGGCTACGGTCAGATTCAACCGTAGCCCCACACCCTCAGCTGATGAAGAGGAAGACGAGCACGATCTACCTCGACGACACAAGAGCCCAAGACGTCGCAGCCGTGTCTACGACGCCCGAAACAACCTCTCTTAGTGCAAGGTCGACAAGGCACGCACCAAACTCGCGTGCTCAACCGAATCTGAAGAAGATGATGACGGAGAACTATGCGGAGCTTGATGCTTCACCAGATCTGTTTGGCGCACACGGATACCGAAAAATTTCAAGCTTCCTTCGGACACTCCAAAGTTAGACGACACACATGATCCAAAGGCCTGGCTCAGCGACCATCTCTCGTCCGTCAAGCTGCACGGTGGAAACAAGAACACCGCCCTGCAATGCCTTCAACTACAGCAACAGGAGCAGCCCAGATCTGGCTTAGCAGCCTTTCCTCAGGCTCCATCCGAAGCTGGGAGGAGCTGGCGTACAGTTTCATCCAAAACTTTAAGGGTACCAGCAAAAGGCCAGCCTCGATTGAGGAGCTGCGAGCCTGCACTCAACGTACGGGCGATTCCATTCGCTCGTACATCTTGCGCTGGTCCAACATCAAGAACTCCACGACACACTTCTCCGAGGAGCGAACGATCGACGCCTTCAAGGATGGCGTCAAGCGCCCAGACTTCAAGGAAGAACTTCGGCGCGTCAAGCCCAAGACACTCGACTACCCCATGGACATCGCCAACAGGTGGGCAGATGGCGAGGATTCCCTCCACCGAGCTCATTCAGATGAGGAGGACGAATACGGCCGCAAACGCGAATGCCGTAGCAAGCAAAGATCGCGCATCTACGACGATCGCGATGGAGCCGACATGGTTGCGGCTGGCTACGCCGAACGCCGCAATGACAACAACCGCAACAGCGGAGGATACCGCGGAGGCAACTTTCATGACAGAGGACGCCCAACACAAACATGGCAGCGTCGCGGCCGTGATGATGAACCCTCGGCATAAGACAAGTTGTCGGGTCCCTATACCATCCACTTCTACATCGACAAGCAGGATGGCAAAAAGAAGGTCAGCCACATGCTCAAGGACTGCCGCGAGTTCCGGAAACTCAGCGAGGGCCTCACCCAAATGCGATGCCAGATCGTGAACCCTGGGTTCGGACCCGCACCTACACCAGCTGACATCGCCCACGGAGCTCCTCCACCACCACCCGTGGGACCGTCGAATCCTGCAATCACACCAAAAACAAACAATGGCACAGGTGGATACCCACTGCCAAAATGGTCTCTCATAATCCAGAAGGGACGCCCTACCAATAGGGTGCAAAATAAGATCACCCGACAGGTCAACCTCGCTGTAACCTCTCCGTCAGCCATCCCTGAGTACCTCAGTGGTTCGGAGTCCTGCATTACGTTCGATCGATCGGATCACCCCCGCTAGATCCCCCACCCAGGTCATGCTGCCCTGGTGCTCGAGGCACAGATTGGAGGATTTGAGATGATCCACATCTTCATGGACGGCGGCAGCGACATCAACCTGATGTTCGCCAGCACCCTCGCAGCGATGCGGATCCCGCTGTGCAGCCTGGAACAATCTGATACAACGTTCCACGGTATAGTCCTAGGGAAGGGCATATATCCCCTAGGAAAGATATGGCTCGACGTCATCTTCGGGAAGCCCGAAAACTTTCGATGTGAGTGGCTCGAGTTCGAAGTGGTGGATTGGCTATCACAATACCACACCATCCTCGGGCGTGTACGGTTCGCAAGATTCCTAGCAGTACCGCACTACGCATACCTGCTGCTCAAGATGCCAGGGCCCAAAGGCGTCATCACAGTCCACGGAAGCTTCACCCGATCGGACCATTCCGATAGAGACTTCAAAAGAATCTCCGAGTCATTCGGCATGCAAGAGGAGCTCACAAGGCTTAGAGAGGTGACAGACAACGGGGCACCTCCAGTCGCCAAGCAAAACTCACCTGATACATTGTTCGAATACACAGTCAACACGAAAAAGTTGCAGCTCCACCCAACCGACGCCTCCAAGATGGCACTGATCGCCAACGACCTCAGCCCCGCATAGGAAAGCACGCTCATCGAATTCCTCCGTGAGTGTTGGGAAATCTTCGCCTAGTGTCCTGCGGACATGCCTGGAGTTCCCAGGGAATTCGCCGAGCACGCACTCAATGTGTTCCCGGACGCAAGGCCGGTCAAGCAGTCGATCTGACGACTATCCGAACCACGAGAAGAAGCAGTTAGAATTGAAGTCAACAGACTCCCGGACGCCAACTTCATCCGAGAAATCAAGGAGAGTGAGTGGCCATCCAACATTGTGCTAGTCCCCAAGAAAGACACGGACATCCTGCGGATTTACGTGGGCTTCACGTCGCTCAACAAGCACTTCCCCAAGGACCACTTCCCTCTTCCTCGGATCAATCAGATCATCGGTTCGACTGCAGGATGCGAGAAGGTCTCCTTCCTCGACGCCTACTCAGGATACAACCTGATTCGACTGAAGGTCGAAGATCGGGAGAAAACGGTGTTTATCACGCCGTTCGGGGTGTTCTGCTACAACACCATGCCCTTCGGGATGAAGAACGCATGCGCCACGTACCAGAGGTGCATGCAGGTGTGTCTAAAGAACCAGATCGGTCGCAACATACAAGTCTATGTCGACGACATAGTCATCAAGACTAGGCTAGCCAAGACACTGATCGACGATCTCCGCGAGACGTTTGATAACCTTGATCATTACAAGATCAAGCTGAATCCAGAAAAGTGCGCCTTTGGCGTCCCATCTGGCCAATTACTCGGCTACTTCATCTCCCAGCGAGTAATCGAAGAAAATCCAAAGAAAATCTAGGCCATACTGACCATGGAGAAGCCGAAGAACCTCAAAGGTATCCAGCAACTAGCTGGGCGCATTGTGGCGCTGATCAGATTCATTAGCTGCATGGGTGAGAAGGCCCTGCCTTTCTACCAGCTGCTACAAAAGGCTGACAAGTTCGAGTGGACACCCGAAGCAGACGACGCATTCGAAGGACTCAAGCGGCTTCTCTCCACCTCGCCTGTTCTGGTCACGCCCAAGGAGCGAGAGCCACTAATGCTCTACATCGCAGCCACACACCAGGTGGTAAGCACCGTACTTCTGGTCGAGCGGCCCGAATATGGCAAGACCCATGGGGTCCAACACCCAATATACTACCTCAGCGAGGTACTGACGCCAACAAAACAGAGGTACCCTTACTACCAGAAGATCGCCTATAGCGTGTTCATGACAGCTCGTTGGCTGAGCCACTACTTCCAGGTGCATCAGATAATGGTCATCAATGAGGCGCCACTGTTCAACATCCTGAACAACCTCGAAGCCACGGGACGCCCTGTGGGGCTTCGAGCTATCCCCTCTAGACATAGTCTATGAGCAGCGCAAGGCGATCAAATCTCAAGTCCTCCAGCTGTCGGACACCCTGGACATGACGCAGTCATGGACGATGCACTTTGATGGCTCCAAGCGCGAGGCCGGATCAGGAGCTGGCTTCATACTGACATCCCTACAATGCGATAACATGAAATACGTCCGTCAGATGAAATTGCGCGCCTCCAACAACGAGGCCGAATACGAGGCCCTCATCCATGGCATGAGGATGACAAAGATATGCGGCGCAACATGCCTAGTCATCTACGGCGACTCGAACCTCGTCGTCCAGGAGACGATGAACGAATGCAACGCCCATGCCGCCAACATGATCGTGTACCGCGTGCTCTACAACTCACTCGAAGGAGACTCATGACGGCTGCAAGCTTCGGCACGTTGGAAGGGAAAGCAACAAGGAAGCCGATAGTCTCGCCAACATCGGCTTTACCTGCGCACGGGTGTGTGTTGCTCGAACAAATCTGCATACCCTCTATCAAAAGGAAATTCCCCAAGGGATCAACAGAAGAAGTAGAACACTCGGGGGATGCACCACCCAAAGTGTCAGAAAGGCCCGAAAATCTCGACACAGAGGTCGAGCTCGTCAGCCTGATGCAGGTCATGGCGATCGAGGAGACATGGACGCAGCCGTACATTCGGTACCTACTAAACAAGGAATTTCCTGACGACCCGACAGATGCCCGGCACATATCTCGCCAGTCCAAAGCATTCACTCTCCACAATGGCGAGTTGTACAAGCGCAACATTTCGGGTGTGCTCCAAAGATGCGTCACCATCGGTGATGGAAAAACCATCCTCCAAGACATCCACGAAGGCATCTGCGGTCACCACGCAGGCAGCCGCGCCCTCGTCGCCAAAGCTCTGCGAGGCTGGATTTTACTGGCCAACGGCCATGAACGATGCCAAAGACATCGTCCGAAGGTGCAACGGCTGCCAAAGGTTCGCGGACAAGCCACACACACCAGGATTGGAGCTAAGTCCCATACCACTGTCCTGACCCTTTCCCAATGGGGCATCGACATGATCGGCAAACTGCTAAATTCCTCGCCAGGAGGCCGCGTCTTCCTCCTGGTCGCAGTCGACAAATTCACCAAGTGGATCGAGGCCATGCCCGTCACCAACCAAAGCGGCAAAACGGCCGTCAAGTTCTTCGAGTCCATAGTCTACAGGTTCGGCGTGTCGCACAACATCATCATGGACAATGGCTCGAACTTCATCTCGAATGAATTCCAAGAATTATGCGAGGGCCTTGGAATAAACATATCATCACCTTGGTGGCGCACCCGCAGACCAACGGGCAGGTAAAAAAGGCCAACGGCCTCGTCGGCGGAGGCATCAAGAAATGCCTGCTCAGCCCAGTTGAATGGCTTGCAGGAGCTTGGGCAGAGGAGCTAGCCTCCGTCCTCTGGAGCCTACGCACAACGCCGAACAACGCAACTGGCTTCACACCTTTCTTCATGGTGCACGGAGCTGAAGCCGTACTACCTTCCGAGGTATTCTCTAAGACGGCAGCAGGCATCGAGACGCCTTACCTTCGAAGGCATGGTGAACACCGTCAACAACTACGCGGAGGCCGAAGCGGCAGCTCAGACAACGCTTGCGCTCATTGACGGAGCCCCTCCAATTCAGCCACCACCGCCTTCGGCCGCCATCACCGCAGTCGTGCCACCACCTCCAGTCATCGTCGCTGCTATTGCACCTCCACCGCCCGTCATCGAAGAAGTCCTGGCACCCTCTGACTCTGTGTTTGATTCGCTATACGCCGACTTCAGTGCAGATTCAGAGGAGATATATTTCAGTCAAGAGGAACTAGACTCCGCCATGCAGGAGATGGAGGAGGAGTACACGAGCGACGAGCAAGACAACAATGCCATCACGTCTCGAGAGGTGTTCGTCACCATTGGGACGGCGATGGATGAAGATCAACCCGGACGAGCTCTGCCTACAGCGCTGGACAAGGGGAAGGGACCACATGTTGCTGCCGACGATGATCGCGCAAAGGTCATACCCCCTCCGCCTAACCCAGTACAACAGCCGCAGGAACTCGTCACCAGCCCGAGCAACAACAACACCGCAAACTTGGCGCCTCCGGCATCTACGTCTGCTGGTGCCCAAGTTACTCCAGCTGATAGAGTGATGCACGACAACCTCCACGTCGAGCCACTGACCATAGCTCATATCTGGAACGTGACCCAGCTTGACGAGAAGTGTCAGCAGCTGCTGGAGGAAGCACAGGCCATCACGGAGCAAGGCGCTAAGCTAGATCGAGATCTGGTCAACGCGTAGAAATCCATAGAGAAAGCTAGAGCAATGGAGGCCGAGTACAAGACGCTGCTGCAACAGTAGAAGGCCAAAATAGCTCTGGCTCGCATCATCAACGATCCTGGTGTACGGCGAAACCTAGGATGGGCTCCCCCAAAGCCGGCACAAGCCAAACCATACATTGACAGTGAAGGCAGACAGGTGATGCCCACTCCACTCTTCAACCTCGCCGTCGTCAAGACCCTTCTGGAGCAGGATAGATCGCCCGAGGCAGTGGACCAGGTCTATGACCTAGTGGCCAAGGCGGTGAAGCAGCAGGAAAAGGCCACCTCTCAGAGGCTTGAGTCTGACCCAACATTTTGCCAGTCTCGCCAACATAAGCCGCCAAGGGACAAATCTCCTGTTGATGTCGGGTCTCAGACGGGTTCATTAAAACGAAGACGGAGAGATGCGCGCAACAGGAAGGATGCTATCCCCATATCCTCCTACCATGGAGAAAAGGCCCGACCTCGTCGCCCATCGCCATCGCCCCGATACCCCCTACATCGCGAAGATCCCAAGGCTCACCATCGTACGGATATGCCCCCGTCAAGGCAAGGAGGCATCATCATCCGCGAAAATGCGGAGCAGACCCGTCATGGCGGAGAACGCAACCAGGGACACAAGAGCAGGTCACACCATGACCCTCTGCGTCCGACAAGCAACCGCGACAGGCATGAGGCATCGCAGGAGGGTAATAGCAAGAAGGGTAACCCACCGCCACCTCCGCCTCCATCGCCACCTAGCAGTCACCATGGCGGAGGAGGCCCGCGTCGTTCACGCAGCCCATCCCCTGTTGACAAGAAGAAGAAAAACCCAGAGCCATACGATGCACGTTCGTGGATCGATAAGATCCACGAGGCCCAGGAAGGGCCATACCTGGGACCACGTTGCTTTGGACCTGCGATACGGTCCGTAACTTACCCCAAAGGTTTCTAGATTGACAAGACCATCAAGCCCTATGACGGCACCGCTAAGCCAGCTACATGGTTGCAGGACTACGACAATATGGTAGAGATTGTCGGGGGTAACCCCAACGTTGCCGTCAAGTACCTCCCATTGATGTTGGCGGTCACAGCCCGTCAATGGATTGATGACTTGCCGGAGAAATCCATCTGCAATTGGTTGGACATGCAAGAGGTGTTCACCAAGAACTTCGAGGGTACATACAAACGTCCCTGCACTGTTGGCGATCTACAGCGGTGTGTGCAAGAGAAAGACAAGACATCTCACGCCTACCTCTCCCGCGGGCTGGATATGAAAAATTCCTGCATAGGTGTGCACGCTCAGACTGCCATGGCCACCTTCATCGATGGGTTGGAAAGGGGCACGTTGCTCCGACATAAGCTAAAGCGCTTGCAGGACAATAACCAGCTTGAAATGAACCAGATGATTCAGTTGGCTAGTGAGTTCGGAGCTGCCGACGACGATGCTCGTAGCTCTCTGCCGGCAACGGCCGTTCCAACTCAAGCTCGGAGGAACATCAGTACAAAGTGGAAAACCTCTCTAGACGAAAAGCAATCTCCCTACATGGTCGCCATGACCTTTGCAGGACGAGGTGATGGCGGACAACGTGGCCGAGGACAGGGAGCTGGTCGTGGGTAGCAACGAGGAAGTGAAACTACCTCGGCACCGCTCCACGTTCCCCATACCTACGAAGAGTACGGGATATGTCGTGCTCGTACACCTCGATGTCAACGGCAAGGCCACCCATACCAATCGACTCTGCAAGTTCGTCAATGACCTCAAGGAAGACCCGGAGTCCGGCTAGAAGCAAAGTCGAAAGAACAGACCGCGAGGCAAGGGCAAGGGGAATAAGAAGGAGGAGGAGTCCAAGGATTCAAGTGACATGGACGAGGATGTTGACCCCACTTCGTGAACAGGGCGCCATTCTACCACACTTTCCTTGGCACCCCCACCGTCCGACAACAGAAGACCTCTATGAGGATACTGATGGCCACTCTACCCCTAGTTCCTCAGTACCTGCGCTGGTCGGAAGTTCCAATTACTTGGGACAGGAAGGATCACCCAGACCTCATCCCTACGGAGAATCAATACGCCATGGTAATCAACCATTTGATTGACGGCGTGGAGTTCACCAAGTGTATGGTGGATAGTGGAAGCAGCATCAACATCATGTACCTGGATACACTGCAGAAGATGAACTTGATGGTGGCAAACCTAAGGCGGACCAACACCATCTTCCACGGCGTAGTTCCTGGTCGGGAGGCTCGGTCCCTTGAGTGCATCACACTTCAGGTTGCCTTTGGCGATGTTAATAATTACCGCCAAGAGCGCATGACCTTTGAGGTGGTCCCCTTCAAGAGCGTGTACCACGTCATATTCGGTCGCGACATATTCCACACCTTCATGGCCAAGCCATGCTTCATCTACAACAAACTAAAGATACCCGGACCAAACGGTGTCATCACCGTATCCGAAAGCTTTACCAAGGCAGGGACTACAAGATTAGTAAAGCAACCTTCGCGGAAGCTGTCCTCTACAAGATTAATAAAGCAGCCATCGAGACCAAGCCGGTGGAACTTGTGGTAGGCGATGGCTCCAAAACCACCTCCATTGGGACGAACCTGGATCCCAAATAGGAAAGCATGCTCGTCGAGTTCCTCCGTGAGAATAGGGACATCTTTTCCTAGCAACCTACCTACATGAAAGGTGTACATAGGGAACTTGCCGAGCACAGCTTAAACATTGATCCAAAATGCAAACCAGTGAAGCAACCTCTACGACGCTTTGGAGATGAGAAGAGACGCGCCATAGGCAAAGAGAGAGCTAGGTTACTTAAGGCTAGTTTTATCCGAGAAGTCCTTCACACCCAAAGGGTGGCCAATCCTGTACTTGTCCCCAAAAAGGGAACCAAAGAATTAAGAATGTGTGTTGATTACACCGGCTTGAACAAGGCTTGCCCCAAAGATCCATTTGCTTTGCCTCGCATTGACCAAGTCATTGACTCGACGGCTATCTCGGAACATTTGTGTTTTCTCGATGCATACTCAGGATACGACCAGATCCAGATGAGGAAGTCATACCAATTGGCCACTTTGTTCACTACCCCATACGACACGTTTTTCTATGTTACGATGCCCTTTGGGCTAAAAAACGCAGGTGCTACGTACCAGCGGACAATGCAACATTGCCTTCACGACCAAATTGGTCGAAACATTCACGCCTATGTGGACAATATTGCGGTGATGTCTAAAAAGTCAAATGACTTAATCCCTGACTTAATAGAAACCTTTGATAATCTCTGGAAATACAACATGATTCTTAACCCTAAGAATTGCGTCTTCAGGGTTCCAGCCGGCAAATTGTTGGGCTTCATCATTTCCCATCATGGAATAGAGGTCAACCCGGAGAAAATCAAGGCCATCTTAAACATAAATTGTCCGACATGCCTAAAGGACATTCAACGACTAACATGTTGTGTTGCAGCAGTTAGTTGGTTCGTCAGCCGCCTTGGAGAGAAGGCTCTGCCGCTGTATAAGTTGCTGAAGAAGGCGGACAAAGTCACGTGGATGGACGAAGAAGATGCAACATTGAAGTAACTCAAGGAGATTCTTTCCTCAGCGCCCAACATTGCAGCACCCGAGCCTGGAGAACCCATGTTAATCTACATGGCGGCAACCAACCGGGTAATCAACATCGTCGTCGTGGTAGAGCGGAAGGAACCATGCTATGAGCACGGAGTTCAACGACCAGTTTACTATGTGAGCGAGGTCTTGACGGAGTCCAAGCAGCGTTACCCGCACTACTAGAAGATAGCTTATGGAGTATTCCTTGCTTCTCGGAAGCTGAGGCATTACTTTCAGGAGCACCCAATCACAGTGGTGAGCAAGACTCCATTGTCTGACATTATCAACAATGGCGACGCTACGGGAAGGGTCACGAAGTGGGGCATTGAACTTGCCACCTTCGATATCACCTATTAGAGACGCGACGCTATCAAGTCACAAGCCTTGGCGGACTTTATCGCAGATTGGATGGAGATGCCAGATGCTACTCCGTTGCCGGAACCAGAGTACTGGGTGATGTACTTTGACGGATCAAAGCTGCTCAACGGCTTGGGGGATGTTTTATTGCTACAGTCACCAACTGGAGACAAGCTACACTATGTTCTGCAAATCCACTTCGAGGCTACGAAAAACATGGCGGAGTATGAAGCACTCATTCACGGACTACGCGTAGCCAAGGATATTGGCATCAAGCGCATAGTTTGCTGCGGAGATTCTGACTTGGTTGTCCAGCAGGTGGCTGGCACCTGGAATGCACGGAACCCTATGATGGCGGCATATCAAGACTTAGTGGACGAGATAGCCAGGAGCTTCTTGGGCTAAGAAGTCAAGTATGTACCTAGGGAGCAAAACGAGGCAGCTAATCTGCTATCTAAGCTTGGATCAGGGCGCAAACAAATTCCGCCAGGAGTTTTCCTAGAGCATCTACGGACACCATCCGTGAAGGGAGCCGACATCGACAACCCGGATAGAGTTTACTCTTTCGTCCACATGGTGGCAAAGGTCCCTCTGGCTTGGACAAAACCGTTCATGAAATATCTCGAACACGAAACTTTGCCCGACGACGAAGTCCAAAAACGGCAAATAGTACGTCGAGCGAAGGGCTATACCATAATCAATGGACAGCTCTACAAAAGGAGCACTACTGGTGTATACCTAAAGCGTGTTTCCCAGCTAGAAGGTATTGAAATCCTACGCGAAATCCATCTCGGAGATAGCAGGCATTACGCCGCTCCTTGATCGTTGGTCGCGAAAGCCTTTTGATAAGGATTCTACTGCTGACCGCGAAGGCGGACGCCAAGAAGCTGGTTGAGACATGCATGGGATGCCAGTATTATGCCCGACAACTACATGTTCCTGCTAAAGAATTGCAAACAATACCAATAACTTGGCCGTTTGCAGTCTGGGGGCTAGACATGGTGGGACTGTTACAAACGGCACCATGTGGGTTTACACATCTGCTAGTAACAGTTGATAAATTCACTAAATGGATAGAAGCTAAACCCATTGGAAATATTGATGGGGCAACTGCCCTCAGGTTTGTCCGGGATCTAGTGGTGAGATTTGGTCTCCCACATAGCATTATCACCGACAATGGCAGCAACTTGTCACTCAGAGAAGTGGAGGCTTATTGTTGGGAGAAGGGCATCCAACTTGACCTTGCATCGGTGGCACATCCACAATCCAATGGTCAGGTTGAGCGGGCCAATGGATTAATTCTGCAGGGAATAAAGCCACGTCTTGAGGCACCGCTACATAGAGCAGCTGGAGCCTGGACGGAAGAATTGCCATCTATGATGTGGAGTTTACGAACTACACCTAATAGATCCATCGGCTACACCCCTTACTTCATGGTATATGGAGCAGAAGCCATCCTACCTTCCGACATACTTCACGATGCACCAAGGGTTGCCGCCTATGACGAAGATGACGCTGAAGAATCCAGACGCCTAGATGTGGACCTTCTCGAGGAGGAGCGCGTTTTGGCATGCCAAAGATCCGCCATCTACCAGCAGAAGCTATTCAACTACCATAGTCGCCGCGTTCGGCATCGCTTGTTTGAAGAGGGGGATTTGGTGCTCCGACTTAAGCAGAAGAAGTCACACAAATTATCCCCGCCGTGGGAAGGACCGTTCATCATAAGCAAGGCGCTACTCAATGGGTCTTACTACCACGTTGACAATCGTGAACTTAAGGATAGACCCAACGAGGATCATAACCGTAAGCGACGTGACCCAGATGATGACTACCCGGAGCTTGATCGGCCATGGAACATAGCACAACTACGTCCTTTTTACACTTAGCATTTTTTATCTAATTGTGTACCTCTTATATGATCAATGAAATAAAGCTCTCTGGTTCACTCATATTTCTGAGTCTTTTACCTCCTTTAGTGTTCATTTTTGTATCATATAAAACCTTTATGCATAAGTTTTGCGATTGCACTTGTGAAAATTCCGCCTACAGGCGTTAGCTTAAGTTTTCTGGTCTACACGTTCTTTGTCGTTTTTATGTGGATTCCGGACTAGTGACTTTCGGCACTTATTGTCAGCGATTTTGTGCTTAGGTTATTGACGAAGCCATTGGGCATCATCACCTGAGCGCATGGTTCCGACAACGAGTCATACGATTCACGAAAAGTCAATCATAAGAACCAAAGTAATGGATAAGCCAGCACTTTCTTAAAAAATATATACATGCTGGAACTAGTTCTTAAGTAGCAGGACATACATCATTGTTTTCCGCCTTAAATTAATATATAGTTTTTTCCGCATACGCATAAAAGATGAAACAAATATTACAAGTTGTTTTTCATTCCTTTGGCGCAGGCGACTTGGAAGCAGCGTCATCGGAAGTAGGAGAATCACCCTCGAAGTCGGAAGTGTGAAGAGACTCGGAGGAGCTTTGGTCGCCGCCATCGATGGTGTTCATTGGCACGAAGACGTTAACGTCGACCAACTCGGCGACTCTGGTGTCATAACCCGCTAGTGACGACAAGATAGCCTCATGGTTTATCTTTTGTCCATCGTCATCTACATCGGGGATGCCAAAGGTTACCGTGTCGATGTCGGCATTCTCATAGTGTGCCTTCACCATGGATAGCGCCATCCTTGCACCGGCCCATGCACATGAAGCTTTCCAGCTTGTGATACGCTCGGGGGCTCGGCGCAGGATCTCCGAGAACTTCGCCAGAGTCCGATGCCTTGATGTTGATCTAGAGGGGCTTTGCAATCTCTTTGGCTTGCCTGATGGCGGTGTTGATGAAGTTGCCGGCAAGAACCATGCATTCCATTGCCGGAGGAGGCGACTAGGTTAAAATCATAGGAGCTGCAAATTCCGACAAAGGAGCACATGAGTTAAAAAATTCAGAGTATCTAGACTACAGAAATCCAAGACGGAGAATCACTTACTGAAGATGCTAGCCTCAGCTTACCAGAGGGTATCCGCCAAGGAGTCCCGTTCTTGTTGGAGGAGCTTGTACTCCTCAAGATGGCGTTGATTCTGCTCATCGACAGCTTTCTTCTTATATCTTAAGATCGAGATCTCCTCCTTCAAGCGGTTCATCTCCACGGTGGCGGAGTCCTGCAGGGCTTTCATTGATTCTTCATGCATATTCAGCATGTCCTTCCTCTCCTGCTTAAGGATCTTGTTCTCGCTATCTAGATCTTGAATGTGCTTGGACTGCTCGACAATTTCCTTAGCCTTGGCAATGGTTACTGCAAGTCGGAGAAATCAAAGTACATAGTGAGTACTCGGAGAATACACAAGTTTAAATCGGAATACGAAAAAGAAAGGAAAAACAGACGCTTGCACTTGATGATATGTTCCTTCAATAAGGCAGTTTTACCCTTTTCGGCTTCCAAGTCCGCGTGCATCTTCTGTTACTTGTCGTTGGACATGCCCCTACGAGCATTCTCGTTCTGTGGAAAAAATAAAAGTTAAACATTGTTTGGTCTACTTGGAGCATCTAGCCGTAAAATTTCCACCTAGACACTCGGGGGCTACAACGAGAGTTTTTAACTTAGCAATATGCTTAGTCTTTCTTTAAGCATCTAGTCGAAACTAATTCAGTTTTCGATTAGAAGCTTGGGGCTACAGTATAAAGTTTTTATCTCGAATGTATGCTTAGCTTCTCTTTAATCATCTAGTCGGAACTAATTCAGTTACAACTAGAAGCTTGGGGTTATAGTATTGAAATTTATAAACACTGCATATGCTACTCTTAAAGCATCTAGTCGGAATAATTCATTCCACCTATATGCTTGGGGGCTACAGTGAGAAGTTTTCTAGCTTAGTCACTCTTAGAGCATGTAGACGCAAAGACCTATGGTCTTCCGTCTACATCCTCGGCGGCTATAGTGGGATATTCATATGAAATGGAAAAGGCAAAAATAACTTAAAAGTGCAATGATCTTGAGGTTAGTAGCACTCTCAGCCAGCAGCTTGCCGAACGATACACTGTTTCCCTGCAAGATCTCTGCTTGCCGGAGAAGCTCCTCTAGACCGCACATCGGAGATGTCGGCGCCGCACTAGGAACTAGAGTAGTGCTACCCGGTGTAAGTACCGGATAGACTATCTTTGGATACTCTATGGTTTTCTTGGGTGCGGGGGCGCCGCCTTCGGCAGAAGTACCAGCTTCCACCATCGCCTTACCGCAACCGATGGCATCCTTAGCCGGAGCTTCGGCCATTTGGTGTGCGGCACTTTCCTGCATCGCCTACTCGCCGACAACAACAAGCTCGGTAGAGGCACCTGAGTCCACTTCCATGGAGGAAGGGCCAGATGCTTCCTTAGCTTGTGAGCTTGTCAGAGTGGAGGAAGGCTTGACGATGGGAGTGACCAGGCCGATGGTGGGAGATGCGTCGCAATTTAGCATGTCCTTGATGGTTCTAGAAGCCCCCGATGTTTTGGAGGTCTTCTTCAAGCTGGTCGTAGATTTCTTCCTGAAACGTGTAAAATGCATAAGTACATGAACAAAACAGATCAATGGAGAATGTCGGAGAGAAAGAAGCTTACACAAGAGGGGGTGCTTTGGCAAATGGGATCCCAGTAGTCTTTCTTTTCTCCGCCTCCAGGGCGGCGGTAGTCTTCTTGGAGGCTCCACCCTCCGTCTTCTTCTTCTTGCCTCCGTCGCCAGCATAAGAGGTGGAGCTCTTCCACTTTCACGACAACGGAACATCGTCGTCGGACACGACCGTGACTTCCTTCATCTTTGGATCATAGATTTGGACAGCCATGCTATCCTCCTCTAGATCGCTAAGCTGTTAAGTGAGAGGTTACCGTGTTAGATGAGATGATAAGGGTTAAGACGGAAGAACTGGAGTATATGTCATACACGGAAAATAAGTAGTTACCTTTGGGCACTTGCTCTCTACGAACATGTCGTAGGTGATGGCGAAGCCACGCTTCTTGTCCTTCACCTTGACGATGTCCTTGAGGCGAAGCTTGACGGAGTCGCTCGAGAAGTTGTCCACGGAGATGTGGAGGCTATCCCTTCTATCGTTGGTATACTCGTGCATCAGCTTCGAGCGGTGCTGCAGTGGTTGGATTCGCCTGATAAACCAGCACATGGATAGGTCCAAGCCGGTCAAACCCGTCTCTACGAACTACTCTATTCGCCTTATAGCGTGGGAAGCGTCGATGTCGGAAGGAAGGAAGGCCTGGGATCTCCATGTCGAGGCTTCGGCGGCGGCTCCATCGACAAAGTCCGGGTACGTTACTTCTCGGTTATCCAAAGGGATATCTGGACCATAGAAGTAAGTACGCTGTCAGTTCTTGCAGGACTCGTGGCCGACGATGTCGGGGAACCGCCGGCCAGGAAGGATCTTGAAGCTAATGGTGCCACAATTTCTAAATTCATCCTTGCTGGCCCCGGCTTCGTGTTTGACGGTGAAGAAATAGACAAAGAGATCTAGCCTAGGCCTAATCGATAGGTAACCCTCGCAAAGCGCCACGTAATTGCTAAGTGCTAGGATACTTTTGGGAGAGAGGTTTTGGGGCTGTACTCGGTAATGATTGAGGACATCAAGGAAGAAGTTAGAGATGGGCAGGGAAACACTGCGTGCCAATTGTGCTTTGAGGTACACCTTTTCTCCAGCTTGGGGAGAAGGTGTGACCTCGCCGGCCGGTGCCGCCCGCTGGGCGAGCCCCTCCGTCGCAGGGACGTAGCCTTCGACGATCAACTCCTTGATGTCGTGGTCCGTGATATCCGAACCGTGCCAGTCGCCTTTGTGGGAGTCTTTTTCCTCCTCCAGCAGCTCTAACGCCGCTGGATTGTGGTCACCGCCGGTGGTATTGACCACTAGAAAGACGGGGATGACTAGGCCCTCTGGGGGAACGACGACGGTGCTCGCCGTCTTAGCCGCGGCTTTGCCGCGACTTCGCCCGACGCCGCCATCGAGGGAGATGAACTGCTGCTGGCCATTACGAGTGTTTGGAGGTGACTGGCGAGATTGGGAGTTAGGGTTTTTCGCAAGTTGCGCGGAGAGCTCAAGGATGCGCTCGCTAGAGGAAGAAGATGATGCGAGGAGAGAATGAGGTGAAAAGTAAATTTTCCACCGTGGTTACTATTTATGATCTCTAGCATCGAGATTCGTGCAACTTGATCGGACGGTTGCCGTGTAGACGACGTGTGTGTGGACGTGCGCGGAAATTTCGCCACGTCCCAACTGTCGCCGCCAATGGTTTGTATCGCTCGCGCGGGAAAAGTGGAAATGATTGCGTTCTCTGCATGTGTGAGTTACGAGGCATTGCTAACCTACGTCTACGTCGCCCTAGATGACATAGGCAGATGAACCATCACATCAGAAGATTCCGGCATGGACGAATCCAGTCCGGCTACGGAAGAGTACGATGGAAGATTCAGGAATTCTCCGTCTTACTAGTTGAAGACGGAGGAAACCTTGCAGGGTTCTTTGGGAGTACTACAAAATATTGCTTGACGATTTGCCGACATCCATCTAGACGGACCATTCCACGTGAAGAGGCAAGACGGGGGCAAGATTTCGGAGTTCTCCGGGGGCTACTGTTGGGGATATGCTATATGGGTATCCTCATAGCATGTCTCCTATCCGGATAACCCGGGTGGCCCACAGTTGGTATCATGGCCCATGGCCTGCTGGGTGGCCCAGTTAGATGGATCTAGAAGGGAGGCCCATGCCGGATAAAGGAAGGCTACGGTGGAGTCACCAGCGTACCCGGAGCCTTGGAGTACAAGACACGCAAGACTAGTAATAGACGGTGTAGGACTCGGTAACCTGTCCGGCTAGGACTTTTCCCTGTAACCCTAGGACCTGGCGACTATATAAGTCGAGCCTATGGGAGCCTTTAGAGAACGATAACTTAGACAATCTCAGACAACCTCGCACATCGAACCTATCTCTGTAACTCGACATATTTCCATTATAGTGATTTATAGGAGGAGTAGGATTCCGCCACCGTTGCGGGATCTGAACCTAGGTAAGCTGTGTTACCTCGTACCCATCAATCGTCCTCCTCCATGGCATACTCGTCGGCAATAGCACGACAAGCACCTCTCCTGGTTCCATGGCTGGCAATGACATGGTCAATGTCATTGAAGACAACGATGATGACGAAGCTCACGGAGCTATAGATGCTGAAGCCAAAAACGTGAGCGCCCCCCTACCTGGAGTGCCAGATGTCGCATCTGTCCAACACGGACATCGAGGATGCAAGACACCCCCTATTTGTTCATTAGTGGGAACGAAAGCGTTTCGACCTCAATTGCGACGAAGGAACCTGCTGATTCAAGCACACATCACACACAAAGCACACACGGTCATTTTTTACCCAGGTTCGGGCCGCCCTTCATCTAACAACCCTATGTCCTACTTTGGTGGATTATCTGGGGTGGATCAAGATACAAGATTGTGATCTCTCTCGGTCCAGGGAGCCACTTTCTAGCTTAGATTCTATACTCCCCGGTCTTCCTCTTTCTTCTTCTTCTCACTCTCTCAAAGTCCTTTCTTACTTCTATCTGGCATGGATAGAGGTTCTCCCTCTCTAGCAAATTCTAGATCTACTCTTGGTCGAAGATTCTCTCCTCCTCCCTTACTAACTCTCTCCTCAACCTGAAAGTCTCCTCCTGTCAACTAGAAAGAGTCGTTCTCCTTTTAACACAAAAGAGTCCCTCTCCTTTTATAGTCCAAGGGGTCACTACACAAGACAACACGGGACATTGCCAAGGGAGTTCTCGGGAACAATCGTGATGTGCCGCGAGGTCTCCAGTAAGACGGCTAGCGCTTGTGGACAATGGATGGAAAGGGGCAGTGCACAGGTGCGCTTGATGGCGGGGTGACATCTCAGGCTCCGAGCTATCAGTCATGTTGGTGATGCGTAGCAGTGGGCTGCAGCGCCATGATGATGTTTGGCAGATCTAGCGTGTCGCTAGTTCCAATGGCCGGGCCTGACGCGCCTTGTCAGACTAAGTTGACTCTGGCTCCCAGGCCGCGCCTGGCATAGGATAAGTGCTCCCATAGTGCTTTTGTGGCATAGTCGAGGCCACTCCTTAGCCTCGCTGCCCTTGATCGAGCCCTTTCCCTACTTCCGGGGAAGCCCCAGATGGAGAGGTTGGACCGCCTTAGCTACGTCATTGCCTTTTCCTCCTTGTCCTCTCTCGGCTGGTGGATCAAAGCTCCTCTTCTAGTGCCTATCTTCCCCATAGGTACCTACACCACAGTTGACACTTAGTATCCATAGACTTCATGAAATCAAATCTGTACCTATTCCAAGCACACGATGCTCGTATTTGGGAGATGTCTTCATCAGCCAGGCCACTCGTATGTTGAGCCTCTGACCGGTGGGTCCTGGCCCATGCGCTATGGCGCAATGCGAGGGACCTCTGATCTTATTACACTGACAATACCTCTATTTGAAACCATTTGCAAGAATGCGAGGGCCACTCATATGTTGAGCCTCTGACCGGTGGGTCCTGGCCCACGCATGGCCGATCGCGCGATCTGCAAGAATGCGTTGCCGGGCTTTAGCACCTAGCCACCACCAGGCGCATCAGCGAGTGGAGCTCCCCCATCGGCACCAGACCATGCGCCCCTCCCAACCAGCCGAGAGTCCTCATCTCTGCAAGAGTGGGACACGAACGGCCTCCCTCTATACTCCACCCCCATTGACAATGTCATCACGAGACAAGCAGTAGTCACCAACCTCAACGTCACAGGGGAGGGCGCGCTGCAAATCCAGTATGCGAAGGCCCTACTCGCCAAGGCTGTTGTACTCCCGCTCCTCCAGAAGCAGGGCGGCCTCGAGAGGCCGCCCATCGATGGCAAACACCCTCAATTGCCCGCCCCCGAGCCCCTGCAGCACCAGCCACGGATCGCGCATCCAGCGCTCTCCACCAATTACCCATGACCGCTGAACAACACGGTCGCCGCCAACGGGCAGCCGGTTGACGCGTGGACCCACATCATCAACAACCAGAGCTGACGCACATGCCAGCCCAATGACCTGAGGCACACCCTTACCAACCGCAATGACGGCGAGCCAAGGGGCTTGCTCAGTCAAGTCGGCCCCCAGTTCTTCAGACCGATGATCTGAGGCTTAAAGTACCCAGAAAACTTCAAACCACCGAAGGATATTGAAAAATACGATCCCACGTACGATCCGGACGTGTGGCTGGACACAAACCTCATGGCGATGGGAATCGCCAGCCACACCGACCTCCTCGTAGCTTGCTAGCTCCCCCTAATGATGGAGGGAGCGACTCGGCAATGGATTAACACCCTCCGCGTGGATAGTATTGATTCCTGGGAGGACATGCACAAGGCCTTCATCAGGCACTTTGAGGGCTCCTACACCCGCGCCACCACCATCCAGGACCTAGAGCGATGTGTCTGGGGACCTCGTGAGTCGACGCGCAATTGGGCCCAATGGTGGCAAGACCTGTGGATCAACACGGCCGGTATTCGGCCAGACACGGCGATTCACTTCTTCAAGAACTCTTGCCGTTACGAGCCCCAGGTCGCCAAGATCAAGCGGGTGTACAAGACACTCGACAACATCCCAGACCTCATCGAGATCGCCAAGTGGTACGCGGAGGAGGATCCGAACCAAGAAACTGATGACGAGTCGGGTGGAAATCGCCTCCCAAGCGGCCAAGACAACGGCAGGCAGCGCGAGGTGCGCTAGAGAAACACTCGCCTCACCAGCAAGCGCCGTGGTGATGGGCGAGTCGAATTCATCACCATGCCGGCTACGCGCCACGCGACCCCAAGAGCTTCCGCCGTGATGGAGGCCGACACTGCGATGGCAGAAAAAACCGAGCGAGGCTGAAATTTGACCCCACAGCTCTCCTCAACCAACCATGTGTGTTCCACAACAGGGAGGGGAAGCCTGCCATGCACACGACTGCTGGCTGCCACTCCCTGAAGGAGATCGAGAAGGCATGGTGCGCAAGGGAGGACCCCAACAACAACCCGCCAAACGGCAGGGCATTCGGCAACGAGGCCGGCTCGCTCCACACCTTCACCGGGATCGGCACTAAGCGCGATAAGAAGGTCCTCGTCCGTGTCGTCGCCATCAACGCGGTGTCCCAGGTTGACGTCCCCCACTTCCTCAACTAGTCCAAACAGCTCATCACGTGGAGCCGCGAGGACCACTAGCCATGGATCTAATATGTCGGGCGAGTCGCCCTGGTGGTCAAGCCCAAAGTGGGCGACTACTAGCTCCCTAAGACGTTGATGGATGGTGGGAGCTCCATCAATATACTCTACCTGGACACGTTCAGGCGACTGTGGCTCCCGCAGTCAATGATCGAGATGACCCTCACCACCTTCCACGACATCGTCCCCGGTCAAAAGGCATACCCGATTGGCAAGATGATGCTGCTAGTCAACTTTGGCACACCAGCCAACTTTCGCACCGAGCGGACCGTCTTCGAGCTGAGAAACTTCAACAGCCCCTACCACTGTGTCCTAGGGCGACAAGCATTCGACAAGTTCATGGCGGCGCCGCATTACGCGTACAATGCGATGAAGCTCCTAGGGCCATGCAGCACAATCACCGTCCACGGCAACCTTGACATGCGCATCGAGTGCGAGGAAAAAGGCGCACAGCTCCCGGACACTGACATCGCCGTGAAGGACAACCACGCAGATGAGCTTCCCAAATACGCGAGTGGGGTCGGCAAAGACGACCCCACAATACTGAATATACCCAATGCGGAAAACGGTGGATCGACCGTGTTCGAGGGCAGCACGCACAGCCGCACCGTCGAGATGGTCCTAGGCGACTCTAGCCAGACGGTCACGATCGGGTTAGGCATGAGCCCCACATAGGAAAGTACGCTTATCGAGTTCCTATGTGAGTATCGCAACATCTTCGCATGGAAGCCATCCGACATGCCAGGTGTCCTGAGGGAACTCACTGAGAACAAACTCAATGCCGACCCCAAAGCGCGACCTGTCAAGCAGTCACTACGGCCCTTCAATGAAGAGCGCTGTCGAGCAATCGCCGAGGAGGTGTAGCGTCTACTCACTATAGGCTTCATCCGGCCCATCAAATACTCCAAGTGGCTGGCAAACCCAGTCCTGGTCGAAAAGAAGAACAAGACCTGGAGAGTGTGTATCGACTACACAAATCACAACAACGCCATCCCAAAGTAGTAGTTAGTTCTCCCGCGCATCGATCAGATCATTGACTCGACCGCGGGCTTAGAGTCGCTGTGCTTCCTCGACGCTTACTCTGGTTACAACCATATCAAAATGGCGGACGAGGAAGAGGAGAAGACGGCGTTCATCACATCATTCGCTGCCTTCTGCAACACCGCCATGACGTTCGGCCTCAAGAACGCCGGAGCGACCTACCAACGGTGCATGCAGGAGTGCCTTGCGAGCCAAATTGGCTGCAACATTCATGTCTACATCGACGACATGGTGGTCAAGTACAATCGACAGAGCGATTTACTCGCCGACTTGGCCGAAACCTTCACAAACCTACGGAGGTACAAGATCAAGCTCAACCCAGGGAAGTGCACCTTCGATGTACCCAATGGACAGCTACTGAGGTACATAGTCTCCAAGCGAGGCATCGAGGCAAACCCCACCAAGATCGACACGATCACCTAGCTTGGCAAACCCGAGTGCCTACGCGACGTCCAGAAGTTAGCCGGGCGAGTCGTGGCTCCCAGTCGCTTCATACCCCGGCTAGGAGAGAAGGAAATGTCTCTTTACCACCTGATGCGCAAAAACCCCATGTTCCAATGGGACAAGGAGGCAGATGACGCGCTCCATGCACTCAAATAAGTGCTACTCACGGCACCGCTACTCGCCGCCCGCGTAGACAAGGAGCCGATGCTCGTCTATGTCGTGGCATCCGAGCGAGTCGTCAGTGCCGTCATGGTCGTCGAGCGACCAGAGGAGGGCAAGGAGCGCCCCGTGCAGCGCCCAGTCTACTACATCAACGAGGTACTCACCAACTAGCGACAGCGCTACGCGCAGTACCAGAAACTTGTGTACGCAGTCTTCTGACTAACCTCGAGCACGACTCGACTCGTGTCTTCAACTACGCAGAGGCTGACGGGATCAACCAGATCGACGAAGCACGCAACCTGGCTTGCTCCCACACCGCCATCTACCAGTAGGGACTCCGCCGCTACAATAGCCGCTGAGTCCGGACTCGCACCTTCCAGGAAGGCGACCTGGTCCTGCAACTGATGCAGGACAAGAAGGGCATGCACAAGCTCTCTCCCCCATGGGAGGTACCATTATACATAGGGAGAGTTCTTGGCAACGGCGCTACTACCTCATCAACGTCCGAGGCGATAGACAACTCGATGTCAAGCGGCCATGGAATTTAAATCTCCTAAGAAATTTGTACACCTAGAACTCCGACCTGTATTCCCCCCGCCATGCAATAAAATACATTCTACTTGCATAAATTGTGTCTACTCTCCTATTCCTGTGCCAATCGCACTCGTAACTACAACATTACGCTACTCACGGAAGTCAACCTTTGGATGCATGACCGGCACGGCTAAGTAGTGTGATGCAAGGGAATCGAAGATATTCGGGCCTTCCGTCGTCCACGAAAAACGCCAACCCTGTGCCCCCATCGGAGTCGCCTCGCTTGACTGGCCCGCTAGGCCAAGACAACCGCACTCGCTTCATACAGCGACCTGGTCCTCTGCATCCTAGGCACAGCGACTAGAACGGTTAAGTACCCCGCTCGGGGACTCGCGTTAGTCCAAACCAAAGCGTCTCGGGAACACACCAAGTATGAGAGAGTGCCATGGACTCGCCACGCGACTGGCTCCTCGAGTCAGGTGGAGTGACGCACCAAGAACAATGTGCTCCGTCCTCACCTAACTTGGGCATGCGACTAGAACGGCTAAGTACCACGCTCGGAAACTCGCCCAACCGACCCCATTCGCGTCCGGGAAAACGGCTAAGTATAGAGCACCCCTTAGGGCCGCCAAGCGACCAGCTTTCCAAGCCACGACGAGTCGACCTCAACTAACTAACAGTATACAAACAAACATACATACATAAACACGAGGCAAACCCCATTAAAAGGGCGGACGCGCTCGGGGACTCGCACAACAAACCAATCCAAACTCAAATCAAACTGAATCAGCATACTTCCATTTCCTTACGACAACAAAATATTGTTTGCTTACGATGGCAGAGATATACTTATTTCTACTAATACAAACACTAGTCAGCAAGCTGTCTACTCCGCAGGCTTCAAAGACGATGCACCACTACCACCATGAACGTGGATGGAGGGCACCCACGGATTCGAAGGGTACATTGTCAAGCTGCCCGCTGTCACCGAACAGAACGACTGCTCCATCTGAAGTCGCAGTGAATCGGCTCGGAGTCATTTGGAGCAATGATCATCTCCTGGTACTACAGAAGGTCGCCCATCGCCAGCACCCAGTCGGAGTACACAGCCGCCTTCGCGGTGAACCTCAACACTTCGGCGATTTCAACCAAGCCGGTCGCCAATGGGTACCCGCTGGTAACATCGTCAAGGTCGAAGTCATCGGGGAAGTGCGTGAGCCCAAGGCTCAGCGCAGTCACGGCCCCGCAGCGAAAGCCGACCGCGACATATAGTCGACCATCGACGGC
The DNA here is from genome assembly GCA_916181665.1 of Avena sativa. NCBI lineage: Eukaryota > Viridiplantae > Streptophyta > Magnoliopsida > Poales > Poaceae > Avena > Avena sativa. The sequence goes on along the minus strand of OV702281.1, from coordinate 203,031,306 downwards.
GCCCTTTCAAGGTAGCGCCACACCTCCGTGAGCTCGCTAGGAATCACTTCCGTGGGCGAGATCTTCTGGAGATACGAGCGAATGCAGGTCACGGAGAGGCCGGCAGAGTCCACTAGCATGGTGACGCACTGCTTTGCGTCGTACGTCTGCGCCTCAGGCTCGTCGTCAAGCACTTTATCTACAATCAACACCAATGCAGCATCATAAGGACACACAATTTCGATCTCACCCACTCAGGGACTCGCCTAAATAAGCGACTCGCCCGCTTAGGAACTCACTGACATAACAACAAGTTTGAACAGCTCACCAAGGAGTGGACGGCAGCGCCCGGTGATGAAGTCCTGAAGACCTGACAACTCGTCCTGCAGTCCCACGACAAGAGCGTCGGAAACCTTCCGCTCGTCCGTCGCGGCAGCGACAGCAGCCTTGGCCCTCTCCTCCGACCATCTCGCTTCCGCCTTGGCGGCCTTGAGCTCCCTCTCGAGCTCGGCAACCTGCCTCTCCATGGTGGTCAACAACGACTAGGCAGCATCCAACTCGCTGGCCGGGACAAGACCCTCGTGGGCCTTGGCAACCGCGCCAGAATGCTCCTCTACAGCAAAACGAGTGTGAAACTCCAATCAAGTACAAGCAAAGGGATTAAGAAGGCAACTCGAACACCTACATGTGGTCGTCTGCAGCTGCTGGTTCACCTCCTGCATGGATCGGAGATCACGCTCTAGACACTCCTTGGCGGCCAGTCGCTCTGCCTATTCACGCTGGAGGCCCTCCAAAGATGAAAGAAATGTGAGCAAGCATAAAAAACTTCCTAAGTTCTTAGACACTAAAATTCAGCGACTAGCCACTCGGGGACTGGACATCGAAAAATTCCTAAGTGCCTATGCATTGAAATTCAGCGACTAACCACTCGGCGAGTGGAGAACAAAAGTAATAAAAATTTACCCACTAAAATTCAGCGAGGAGATCCTCGGGGACTAGACATACCTGGATAGATGCACCCAGCATATTGTGCAGTTCAACCGCATCTACTGACGACAACACGAAGGGCGTGTGTCCGCGACGCTGCTAGACGTCTGTGCCCAATACCTCGGGCACTTGAGGAAACTGCGTTGTGGTACTCACATCGGAGGCCCTCGCCATGAAGCGAGGAAAGGTCCCCACCACCACTCCTGAGACACTAGTCGTGGGCTCCGACACCCCGACCGGTGCCGCTGGTTCAACCTGCTGCGACCCTATGTCCACGTAGGCCTTCACAGCCGTATCCACTCCAGTCGGAGCTTCGCTTGGAGCGTCGGCAGGCTCATCCAAAATTATGACGGTGTCATCGCCCTTCTTCTTCTTCGCCCCTCAGTGGGCGCCGCGATGTCATCACCCTTCCTCTTATTCGAGGGGTCAGCCCCCTCCCCCAAGGCGGCTGCTGGTACCTTGGCCAACAAAGGGTGACCAATCTTCTTCCCGCCAGTCCTGTAAAAAGAAAGATCAGTGACTCAACCAATGGATGCAAAATATTATTCCGAGTCGACACAGCAAATACTTACCTGGCGACTGGGATATAACTTAGGCCGGCGCGGATGTGTGCCGGCTTCTCCAATTCTGGGCCTAGCTTGCAGATGATTCCCGTATCGGACAGGACAGGATCCCGTGACACTGAAGCCTTCTTTATCGACGAGGCCGTTGAAATAGTAAGTTCTACTCAGATCGACGCTGGTGCCTCCCTTGACGGTGAGGCCTCTGCAACCGAAGGAGCCCCGAGTCCCGCGACTTCCAATAACGGAGGGGGAATCAAAGCCAGAGGCATCTCGTCCTCTACCACAGCTGGACCCGCCGTCTCTGGCACCTTCGTTGATGCCTCGGCCTCTGCATTGTCGGCCATGCTGGTCGCCTCAGAGCTAGTCGCCGACCGGGGCGAAGACACCGTTTTAGGTGCCTTCTTCTTCTTCGGTGATTTATTCTTCGATGGTGTGGCCACGCACCACGAACTGTGTTCTTGAATGGCGCCCTCGCCCTCGTCGTGTCCCTCGAGGCTCTTGCTGGCCTCGAGCTCGCGTTGCCACTGCCCGCGAGTCTTCCGAGCTGCGGGTGCGACGACCTCTACCGCCTCGTCATCGTCATCGTTGTCGGAGGACTCGCTCTCGTCCTCCTCGACCTCTTCCGAGCTCTTATCGTCGGCGGGAGGGTGCCAACCTTCCACCACTTGGAACAGCTAAGAAAACGGCGCATGTTAGCAAACCGTGACTACATTTTTGTGAATGCGAAAACAAACAAGGTAAAACAAACTCATCGTTGGTGCCTTGCGCTTTGCGGTGGATGGGGTGATCCCGGCCTTCGGATCGCTATACTCTGTGTCGGTGTTCTTATTCAACACGGTAGAGTAATTCTCGCCCTTCCACTCAGCGGTGCAGGCCTTGGTTCCATCATCCCTGCCGGTGTATTCGTACATCTAGTGGGAACGACTGGCCAGTGGCACCAATCGTCGCTCGAGCCAACAATTGTACAAATTGATTGTCTCAAGCGCATCCTTCTTTAGTTGACGAATCTTCATCAGCATTTCGTCCACGACCATCCTCTGGTCGTGCGGGAGCTTGGCGACCTGCAGCCGGCATGGCTCGGTTTTCTCGGCGGAGTACGCCGGGAGTGGCACCTCGCTGTCCGACGTCGACTCGCTAACGTAGAACCAGTGCTTCTTCCACTTGATGGTTTCCTTCTTCGGCAGCATGAGGTCAAGGAAGGAGTTCTTGGTCTTTAGCTGGAAAGTGAGGCCGCCCATCGCTAGCATCGAGATGCCTGCCCCTTCGCGACTAATCCGCCCGTGGAAAAGATCTTGCCACAGGGGGAAGTACGGGCGGCAATCCAGGTAGCATTCTTAGAATGCCAAAAATGGTGAGTTTCTCAATGCTGTGAGGACCTAGATCTGAAGATTGGATGCCATAGTAGGCGCAAAATCGACAAAAGAAGATTTAGGTGGGGTCCGAGCCCTGTCTCGAGGTGGCTGCTGAAGCAAATTAACTCGCCGGTGCGCGGATCTGGTTCCACCTCTCCAGCAAAGGGGAGTCGCCATCTTCCGGAACAGAGAATCCCTACATCCTCGAAGGATTTCATTGTTGCCCTGGTGCACTTGGATTTCCATCGGATCGAGAATCGCTCTGGAGGTTCTGGATCAAGAGGAAATGGGAGACCGAAGGGAGCGCAGAATGGAAGGAAATGTGAGGAATACTCGCAACTCATCCGTCACTCTCCTTATATAGCAGTTGTCTCCCGCCAATTTTGGGGAGCCGTTACCGTGCGGTGATTACGCTGATATTACCGTTGGATTACCCAATGGCTAGTTTGACCAAAGATGACGGTCCAACTTCGTCTACTCTACTCGTCGAACCATTCACCAGAGCTGCGATTCGACTACTTGCCAAATTGGTGATTCGACTGGTCGGCGATATTGTGACTGAAGATACATGCTAAAGATTCTTTCTTTCATTGAAGGAGTCAACCGCTGATTCGACTAGACGTCCAAATTGGACACGAATACTCCGATTGCCAAAGAACACCTGGGATGAATCAACGACGGCCTCGGGGACTACTGATGGAGATATGCCGAGTGCGGTATACCCAGCAGGACGCTCCCTACTGGATCGTACTCTCAGCGAGTGGTCCTGCAGGACGGCAACTGGACCGCGACCCAAGAGGGAGGTAGGAGACTGGAAGCTGAAGGCCTAAAAGCATATCTAGGCCCAGTCGGACTAGGTCCAACCCCTCTGTGTCCTTATCCAACTTGGTTGTAGATCTGTAAACCCTAGCGAGGTGATCCTATATAAACCTCCCTAGGGCACGCATAGCACTTACGTACCATCATACACCTCATCGACTCGCCTCCTAGCCGCCGAGCTCGATAATACAATCTAGCAGGAGTAGGTCTTTACCCTCCAAGGGCGAACCTGGATAAAACCTTGTGTCTTCGCCCTCATCTCGCACCGCAGATGGTTGGCCGCCCTTGCCCCTCGTTCCACTACTCGCTGGCACTCGTAGCATCTGCCGTGGCCATTCCCACGACAATGGTTTTTTTAATATCAAGAACCATGGGTGTGGTGACTTACCTCCGAAATTAGTCAGTAAATTCAGAGCTCGACACTTTAGGTCCTGAGATCTTGGTACACTGGAGGGGTAGTGCCTCACGAGATGCCCCATAGGAAAAAACACGCATGAGTGAAATCCCGCACATGTGCCATGCGAGAACTCCAGGTGCCAGGAATCATGGGTGAGGTGACTTGTCGCCGGAACTAGTCCATAAGTTTACAGCTCGCCACTTTAGGTCCTATAATTTTTTGGCAGTTGGAGGTAATGTGCCTCATGAGCCGCCCCATAAGCCTTACTAGTTCAGGGTCGTAGGGTAAATACGCGTGTCGCTAAGGTTCCATACATGCGCCGCGCGAGGGTCCCAAGCACCAGAAACCGTAGGTGAGGTGAATTATTATCAAAACTAGTTCATAAGTTCAGAGCTCGACACTTTAGGCTCTGATGATGTCAAAAAGTGATCTAGTGATGGACACCGTTCCTAGCCCCTTGCTCGTGTGGCTTATGTAAGGGAATTTCTGTTGTGCACGATTTTGGAGAAATGTTTTTCCAAGGGAAAGCTCATGGGATTCTTTGCATAGAAAACAAAAAATTTCCTACGGTTGTATTTTCCAAGATCGAATCTAGGCAACATTTTGAAATAGTTTCAAAAGGAATCACCTTTCAAGATAGTAAGCGGGATAACATTCCTGCAAACAAACATGGTTTATGTAGATGTACACGACCATCCTCATGGACATGCAGACGTTCAGAGACACAAGAGGGCATCGCCTCCCTAATCGGTCACACATATGGTGTGCCGACGAATCCCGAACCCTCGCTCCAGCCAGGCAGCGGAAGTATTGGATCCTTGGAACTCCAACACCGCTATGGCATGGTAGAAGTGGTGGAGGGGAAGAACTCGAGTAGGACTTCCCCTAAGCACCTTTTCTTATGGCAATGGACATGGCCAGCAAGAGGGAGAACATGCCTACCAAAGGGCATATGAGAGGAGTGGCCAAGTGTGTGTGAGAGAGTTAAGTATCCACCTCCTTTTATAGGGGAGAGGGGCAAGCCCCTCCCTTGGAAGGAGCCAAGGAGGTGCCCCCTCCCATCCACTCATTCATGTGGGTGGACACTCCACTCACACAAAATTCAATCTCTACTTTCTCCATTTATTCTTCACTCAAAAAACCAAAGGTCTTTCCATTAAAGCACTTCAATTCTCCTGTTTTAATGCAACTCAATTTAATGAACACATCATTTGATGAACATATTAACATTTTTATCCCTTGATTTGTTTCGATACCCCGAAACCATTTCCGCATATTCGATAGAAAAATTCCTACGATGTCCATTATCTTCTCCTATGTTCCCTATCCTCTCAATTGCGTCGACTAACCTTAATTGTGTCTCCCTATGGGTTCGAGAACTATGTAGACATGATCGAGACTATATCCGATCAATATTCATTAGCGGGGCCTGGAGATCCATAATGACTCCCACTAGTTCCACGAAGATCCAATGATCGCCCCAAGCTATTTCGTTGTAATCAAATTCCTTTTATCTTGTGATATTTTACTTTTCCGAGATCCGATCACTTGGTATCATCCATACCTTGTTTAATCTCGTTCCCCAACAAGTACTCTTTTTCTCGTTCCCGTGATAAATCATTCTAGTGATAAATCACTTTCTTGCAATCTATGTTAATGTTATATCACTGAGAGGGCCCTGAGTATATCTCTTCGTCATATGGATGGACAAATCCCTCTCATGGTCTAAGGACATTGAGTTACTATGAATGTGATAGCAATATAAACTTTAGGACTTGATCATATTGCGAAATCTACCGCGGGTGATTGTTCATCATATCACTCTCCAATGATATGACTATGTTATTAACAACATCCAATGTTCATGATCAGGAATCCTTGATCATCCGTTAATCAACAAGCTAGTATGAAGAGAAACATTACTAGGAACTCTTTCTGTTTATAAATTACACATGTAATAATATATCCTCTTAACAAAATTATAGCATGAAAAATAAACATTGCTCATAAACATGGAATAAGATAATAATCACTTTTTATGGCCTCTCGAGCATATTCTTTTCAGTATCCCACTTGCACTAGAGTCAATAATCTAGTTTGGAAAACCTTGCGCATTCAACACCTATGTCACTTTGGTGTTGTATATACGCGTTTGCTAATGGTAAACATAACACCTAGATCTTACACTTTCACATATGTGTGTATTTGCATGTCTTTGCGTCTCTACGCATCACTCATTCTCGAATGATGTGGCTTTGAATAAAATTAGTGAGACCTTAGTTCCTTGGGGTTTAAAACATGTTGATATAATTTTCATACAATATATCTTCATAGTACTAGCCCATAGAACCACACCTAGTTCCTTTGCTGCTACCATAGCAGTCTTATACTTAGTCTTTCGTTGTAGTATCCGTCATAATGTCAATAACTTTGGAACTCATACAAATCCATCATGGAACTTTCTTCCATTACTTTGTGCTACCTTAACCTATAGCCTAAATTGAGATAAATTTCGTTTGTATCTTGTGAAGAAACTAGTACCAATGTAACACTTTACAATGAAATATTTGTATAGTTTCAATGTAACACCTTAAAGTGAACTATCTGTATAATGCCAATGTAACACCTTACAACGATCTATCTATGCAATGTCAATGTAACAATTTATGATGAACTATCTGTCACTTATATATACAAAATATATTCTTAGTTCTTCCAAAGATCACAAGAATATCCTTACTATCGTCCAATGATCATCTTATGAGTCATCCTGGTATAAGCTCATAACATTTAGAACATAGGACATATCTGGATATGTACATATCATAGAATGATTGATTAAGATATTCATGTGATTTCTCTCACCAAGTGTCAAAAGACTTGAATCTCGTTTATCAAGATATCCATGTGATTTTACTCATCAAGTGTCAAAACACTTGAATCTTGATTCAATCGTTTCCATGTGGAAAGAACCTTTCTTGTTGTTTCCATATTGAACTCATTCAATATTTCATCTATGTACATTTGGCATAACCATATTAGCGTCTCAACCTATCAAATAGTCATTGATGCCTAATATTCGGGTTTTTCCTAAGACTTTTATCCAAATCCAATTTTAGTGAAATTCTTAACCTGTGTCAAATAGAAGATACATCTTTTCCAATCAACAATATGTCTTATACACAATGTATTAGAAATATGTCTCATCGCTCCACTTAATTTCTTGCAAATGCAAGTATCTTCATCGTTTTTGATGAAATTACATATTTCAACAATTTCATCACGGTGAAGCTTCCAACTTCTCTATTCTTATTTCAACTATTGAAGTTTGCATGCCTTTTTAGCATCCTTTGATTTCACAAAACTCTTCGGACCGTTTCATGTACACGTCCTAGGAAACCATTCTATTAGAAGAATGTTTTTTTTGTTCAACTAGCAAATACAACAATTGACATATTTAGTGGTTGCTACACCAATCCGTCCAGTCTAAATTTCATTACAAATTATAGAACCTTGTCATATTCCACTATTTGAACATTGTCGTAAACTCTTTACCGACATGTGGGCAATTTCATTGATGTGAAACATCCATGCCTGTTTCTTTATAGATCCAAATACAACCGATAGGCTTCATGCGTTCTAGAGGGTCTTCCAAGTTTACTAACTTTGTTTCTCGTTTGTGGAACTATCACGAATTTTATGGCTTTAAGACATTTTATGGAGTCAGGGCCCATCATCGCTTCCTTGCACGTAGTCGGTTCATCATTATCAAACAATAATGATTTAACTCAAATCTTAATATTTGATTATTTACCTGACCTACGTGGTTCAATAGGAACTTAGAACTCTGTGACCACAACCTTCCAGGCATGGGAGCCATGAGCATTATGGCTACCTCTAGGATACTTTCTGGCACTGCGCAACTCAGCACATATAGCTTAGGTTCAATAACCTTATCAAATTTTTATTGTCCTCCCACTTAACTTTTCACAAAAATTTCCTTCTCAAGAAACTTGATGTTCTAAGAAAAAACAATTTTGTCTTTGGTGCTATGGAGGAATACCCAACGGTTATCCGGAATACCTACAAAGACATGCTCATCTGACTTTGGTTGTAAACCTTTTATTTATGCCTAGCATACCAAAATTTAAGAAAAGACAACTTGAGGTTTATCCTAAACCATAGCTCATATGGTGTCATTTCAACGAATCATGATGGAGCTCTTTTTAGTGTAAAAGTGGTAGTCACTAAATATAATGTAAATTTTATAAATAAGACACCACGCGAGGGATGCCGTGCCGGAAATAGAGACACCACGTTGAAAAATTTCCTTGCGCCCGCGGGATGCCGTGCCGGAAATAGAGAGGGCAGGGCCGCGTCGGAGGGAGATGAGGAGGGAGGGAATCGGTGAGATGTGAAGGTTGTTGGGGATCTGAGGGTGGGTGGTGGAGGGGTACTGTAGAGAGCTAGGGTTAGGTGTGGCTACACGATGGGGTGGGTGGGGTGGGTGTGTTGGATGGCGATCAGGACTGATGGGGGTGGGTGGGGGTGGCGGCGGAGACATGAAGAAGGGAGAGGGGAGAATCGGCAGCGCGAGGTGAGGTTAGGGTTTGTTTTGTGGGTGCGGTGGGGACTGGGTATTTCTGTGTGCTTCTTCTTGTGATTAGTAGGCGTTGGATCGGAAATGAACGGTCTAGATCAGGTCCATCAGGATGATCCGTGGGAGGGGGTTTCCTGGGTTTTGATTAGTCGGTTCACAAATCACCTCTTTTTTGCACTTAGAAAAAACTAGCCGTTTTACCAAATTTACCAAATTTACCAAGTTTTATTCATTTCAACTTTAAAATATAATGTAAATTTTATAAATAACACCATGTCAAACATGGTTTGATTATATTTCGCGAACATCCCATACTCCTATGGTGTTTCGCGCAAGTCAATGGAACAATTCCTCAAATTTTAGGTGGTTTGCTAAACTTGTAGCTCAAATATATTCCTTTATGATCCAAACACAAATTATTTATTTTCTTGTTACATTGATTTTCCACTTCATCCTGAAATCATTTGAACATTTTCAAATGTTTCATACTTCTCCCTTATTAAGTAAATATGCACATGCATTTACTCAAATTTTGGAGAAAGCATATGAAGTTTAAATCCATTTCTCATGACTACACATAACGGACAATATACATCAACATGCACTATGTCTAATAGGTTAGTTGTTCATTCTTCTTTGGCCCATGAACGAGGTTTTAATTATCTCTAGGAAAGTTTCACAAGCATCAATTGATCAAAATTAAAAGAGTCCAAAAGGTGATATTTCAACGGCAATGTCACTCAAAAGGTGATATTTCAATCATTCATCATGCAACTTTTTAGCATGAGTGTTTATGGACGTGATTTATCCAAATAGATTTTTAAAAGTTCATCCATCTTCTATGGAATATGGTAATTATTTGAATAACCATTATTCTCATAATAGCGAAACAAAATAACAATTATTATTACAAATTTTGAAGGCAAGCTTTGACTTCAACAAGAAACACAAGAACACTTTATTTGTTTTCGATAAACATCATCACATATTCTTTTGCTAGTTACTTAGGCCATTGCAGTTCATGAATTGTGTTGTTCTGTATGACACTTCATACCAACAAATTCGGTATCCAATACCCAAGAACCACAATGTTTAACACGCAAAGAATACACCCATAACGTCTATATCATCTATATACCTAAGCTAGACTTTTCCTGTATTTTTCCTTAATGCCAAATATTTAACAGATTCTTTGCAGCATTACCTTTCTTTTTAAAAGAATCTATCAACATCAATAGTGGTGCCATACATATGACACATGGTCCAAAGCGTGTATAGTCAAATACTAATTAATTTTGACTTGAACTTTGAAGTTGATCACCATCATCAAATGTTCGGCGTTCTTTCAAATTTCATTCCTTTTAGTAATCCTTTTAATGTGGTAAACATTTTACCTATATCTTTTATCCAACCTTATCATGAAGACTTTCATGATCAAGCCACTATAGCTTATAAAGGTGAATGGCGAGTATAATGTTAGTTCCCAAAACCTTTTGGGAGATTAGGACGCCTAGCGTCTCCGACCTTTGCAAATTCTCATACAATATGAGAACATGTATCTTACTAAAATTATATTATCATATTGCAACCAATCATTGTTTCAAATATCATAATATCTTTCATGCATGATGGTTTCTAAAACAATTCTTTCAGCTCCTAGATAACCTTGATACTAAATCGGATTTCAAATATCAAAGATTATGGAGGCAAGCATGATATTTAGATAATAATGTTAGAACTGTTACTCTTGATTCAATACTACGTATTGAATTTCACGGAGTAAGTAAGGTTTTTCTTAAAGTTTGCAATAGTACTTCAAACTTTAGATTGACACTCATAAAACAATATGATACCAGTTCATAAAGTAAATAATTCCATAATCCTATAGTTATATTATCTCAATCATAGCTAAACACAAGGTAGTAAATGTATGTCAGTAATAACGACAAACTTTGCAAATTCACTTCAATTTAGTTTGGGATAAATTGATTTTAACTTTAATCATATTTTATGTGAAATCCCACTCAAAAACGGCATCCCTCTAGTCATTTTTAGTGATTACATGAACCAAATTCACTACGCGACGACCGATCATCAAGGGTGGTGGCATAGCTCAAATGGTGAGCATCGTATGGGCATCATATCATCCATATGACTCGTGCTTTACCTTTAGGTTTATGTTTCGAGGCCATGTTTATACATGCTAGGCTCGCCAAGCAAGAACATTAGTACTCATGTGTGTAAAACTTTTTTACACTCGTTGTATGTGAATGTAGAGTCTATCACACCCGATTATCACGTGGTGCTTCGAAACGACAAAATTTCTTAATAGTTAATAATAAGGAAGAACATATTATTATCTTGTTATTAAGTAGGAGGGATCATCTTATAATGCTACCGACAAGTTCTAAGCTACTCAAAAGAATAATTAAGATGCAAACAAGCATCATTTTTAAAAGTGACATGATATGGTTCTTGCACTTGATCATTATCATGGTATGATCTCTATCGACACGACAAGGTCTATGGCGCTCCCACTTATTTGTTATAATTCCTAAGAGTATCTTAGCAATTATAACATTTACCATATCATGACACACGCCTAGCAAAAATAAATCTAGACGCCTCTAATTTAAATTTTGCAAGTATTGTGTTGTTCTGGCTTTCTAGGAAATAACCGTTCTACCTGCAAACTTCAACCACAATGGTTATAACCAAGTTATTAGCAAACCGTTGTAAATCAGATATTAACTATAGTGGGAGAGACATTCTCCCTCTAGCCACTTATGCAAAACAAGTTGCATGTCATGCATGGAAGAGGTCTCATGAGAGAGGACATGTAAAGTTTGTCCGGGCTGCTTCATCCCACTATGCCGCTAATATCCAAAATGAAGGGAATATGCCCTGAGAGGCAATAATAAAGTTGTTATTATGTATATTCCAAGTATACGATAGATGTTTATTTTGCATTCTATAATTGTATTAATACATAAACGTTAATACATGTGTTTAATAAACAAATGGAAAGTTCCTAGTTATGCCTCTTTTATGAACTAGCTCATTGATTAACAAGATGATCAAGGTTTCCTGATCATGGACATTGGATGTTGTTAATAACGAGGTCACAACATTATTGGAATGGTGTGATAAACATTCATCCGAAGTATAGCATTACGATCAAAGTCATTGTGTTTATATTGCTATAACATCATACAAAGTAATCCTAATCCTTAGACCATGATATCATGTCATTCACTAACACTGGAAAAGTATCTTGATAACATCAAACGTCACACCGTAATAGGGTGACCATAAAGATTGGTTCAGTGCTACGAAGGTGTTATGTAGAGTCTCATGGATCAAGAGTGGAATTTCTCCATCCCAATGACGGATAGATATACTCTGGGCCCTCTCGGTGATATCACATTAGTTAGCTTGCAAGCAAGTGATTTGATCACTAGAATATTATATCACAAGAACAAGAAAAGAGTACATGTCAGTGACGAGATCAAACTAGGTACGGAGATACCGATGATCGAATCCCATACATGTAATATATCACGAGACAAAGGGATTAATTTAGTAGCGTAAAAGGTTATCACGATCACAAGATGTCATCGTTGAATGTGTGGGAGTCAGTATGGATCTCTAGGTCCCGCTTCTGATTATTGATCCGAGAGGGGTCTCGGTCATGTCTGCATTATTTGTGAACCATAGGGTGACACACTTAAGAGACACCAACACCATTTGGAACAAATATGTTCTAGACGAAAAGAATTGCAAAGCGGAGGAATTATTTCATAGACACCGGAACTATTTTGGGTGAAATTGCTAAAATTGTTTCTGCAAGTGAAATAGAATACTAGCAAGGGGTTTTATGTGAATGTTTTTTAATTAATGTAATTGAAAAAATTTTAAATAAATAAAAAAAGGAGTTTTATTTAAAGAGAGTTTACATTAAATTTTGTGGAAATTTAATGGGTTTTTAGTGAGATTTTAAGTGGAGAAATGAAGGGTCATTTTGTGAGTGGGAGCTCCACCCACTTGAATGGAGGAAGGGGTGGGGGAAGCCCCATGGCGCTGTCCATTCCCCTTGGGGTGCCCCCTCCTCCTATAAAAAGGCCCCTCTCCTTCTCTCATACTTACACCCCCTCGTGAAGGATCTCTCTCCCCTCTAGTTTATCCCCCATGGTCTCGGACTAGCGAGATACATGTTTCCGGTGGCTTTTCGTGTGGAAAGAGTTGTTGTTTTCACTGCATCGCTGGAGCGAGGAATCTTGAACGTGTGTGCGTGATCGGTGGCTTGGATGTGTGTGCGAGCACGGATGCGCTGCTGATTTGCAGCGATGGACTTCTTCTCGATCTTCAGATCGGCAAGCATTCGTCTACATCATCCACGAGTATAACCTCGTTAAACTTTGTCGGTCTACAAGGGTATGTTCTCTATGGATTTATATCGACCCTTTGATTGTATCTAGTAGATAGATATTGGTACTTAGTTGTTCCCATCATAGGAAAAAAGTTTCTACGTTATGAACCCTACAGTGGTATCAGAGTCGGATCTATGCATAGATACTTTGCACGGGTAGTAAACATATGAGTATGTGGGCGATTATGATCATGTTATTGCTTCTTGTTTGTACTTTGGATATTGGTGGAATAGTGGGATGAAGCGGCCCATACAAACTTTACATGTCCTCGCACATGAGACCTATTCCACGCTTGACATGCAACTAGTTTTGCATAAGTGTCTAGCGGGTGTCTATCTCTTACTACTAGGAAATCCTTCATCAGTGGCGCATCTATATTGGTCTTCTGTGGCGCATGGCAGGGACGCCACTGATGAAAACTTCTGTGGCGCATTCCAGAATGCGCCACAGAAGTCATGATACTTCTGTGGCGCATTTTGGTTGATGCGCCACAGGACTCTGTTTAGTGGCGCATTCTGGAAAATGCGCCACTGAAGCCTCTATGCACCACTGAAGGTAAAAGCGATGCGCCACTGGTTTGAATATCAGGTATTAAAAAAAATCGAAACTTGTCCAAATATACAGTATTATACAGAAACAGTATATTTGACCTAGTAGATGAAAACAAATATAATACAAACACGAATATAGTGCCATCACACTACTTAGAGCCCGAACGAGATAGACAAGTGGTCATCATATTACAATACAAGTCAAATGAAGTGTTTGTTATATTTATAGAAGTGTTTGTTACAAAGTTCACCATCTCATCACATTACAAATAAAGTGTTCATCGCCTACACTAGAATCAAACAGAATACAGCTGTGATGACGGTGAGCAAGAGCAAGAGCAAGAGCACTAGCAATATCTTCATCTGGTTCTCCTTCCACGGGTGGTTCCTCCACTTGGCTACCGCCTCCTCTCGAGTCATGTATCCTTCGTAGCTGTTTCCGCTAAACTTGTTCACCTGTTTCTGACAGTCCTCCCACTCATCGTAGACTCCTGGAACCCAACCCTTGTACACCACGCACCACTTCATCATCTCTATAGATAAGGCATATTAGTACATCATGCAACAGAAAGAACTAAATTGGTTCATATGCATATATATTCACATAAACTCAAGCAAAAGATCAGTAAACATAGAAGATAGCACATCGATCATAATCGTAGAACTTCGACGACAATGACCACAATAGTGAAGTTTACTACATACGACCATGATAGTATATAGTTTGTGACACAACACTACACACAGACATCTATGATAATTCTAGGCGCACGCATCGATCAATGTTGAGAACTGCTAACTCTCGGCTTCAGGAATGGTAGATAGCCATCCTGCGTCATCCACGTCCTGTTGTCACCCTGTTGACAAAGAATATTTTCAATCTCCCTCTTAGTCAACCCTTTGTTGTGTTTTAGGACCCCTCCCCTTGTGTTGACATCTTCGACGATGATTTCCGACAACTTAACCTAGATGCTATGGAAGCCTTCTCTAAGATCATCATCGTCCCTTCGCGCCAAATTTTCCGCCCATGCTCGGAAACTAGATGGAAGAGTTAGGTTTTGGCAATCCCGGACAAACCCTTCAAGGTGATGCATGGCGTAGAAGGCCTCCTTGGCGCCGCCAGTAGCCGGCTCCTTGACGCAGGGGAACTCGAGCACGTGCTTGAACACGTGCTTGTCATCCTTGATACATTCCCCCCTTGTTGACGAAGGGGCATCCCTTTTTAGCGTAGCCCTCGAGAGCCTCATTCAAAACACCCCTTATTCTGGTGTAGTCCTTCTTCTTCTGACTCGCCAAATCAAAATACGATGCTATCGAGTACTTTGTGCAAATGACGATGAGTGTGCAGTATTTGTCTCTGCACAACACGATTGAAACAGGATGTTGGAAAAGGGCAAAGGAAGAAATCTATAAGAAAGCCTAAGTTAACAATGCTAGGGGGTGTATGTACTTACTCGGGAAAGAAAGGGAAAAGAAGCGTGTTCGTCCTCTTGTGGTCCACCATGAACTTCCCGAGATACATCGTCGCCTTGGCACACGTCTCAGATCCTTCCCTCAACTGGCTATCACGCATGTAGTAGGGATGCACTATCGCGATGTAGGGGGTTTGCTCTCTCTTGGTCTTCATCGCCATATTTAGCGCGATGTAGGGGGTTTTCTCTTGTTATAGTGCAGCTGTTTCGAGAGAAACAGCTTGAAGACGTCCTTGTACGCTATGAAGAACACGTCCGCGGGGGCTTCATGGACGAAGTCCACGTCCGATGGCACCTTGATAGTGAAAACTGGGTAATTTGGATCTTTGTCTTTAATAAGAATGCCCTCTAGTGTCCTGATACTATCACTCAAAGCAAGCATATGTCCACCAGCAAGGCGAAGCAGCTCCAGAGTCAGTATCGCTTCACCGGCTATATGTATCCTGGGCAAGCCATCCTCGCGGGCTGGTACGACGTCATCCTTAGCCCGGATCCTCTTCGGAGGAGGTTGGCTCTCGGCTTTCTTACCTCTCTTCCTGTGCTTCTTCGTATTCTGAGCAGGCTCCTCCACTAGGGATGCTAAGTGCTCAACGGACGCCTTTTGGAGTGTGCCTTGGCTAAAGGCGAATCCAACAGGTTTCTCCTGTTGATCGGCGGCCGGAGGCGTCTCTTGAGATAAACCATGGAAGACTAGGCGTTGCATGCATGTAGTGGGACTCCCACCTTGACCCTCGCGAGCAACGAAGGGTTCTTCATCCACAGCAGGCATGTACAATCCTATGCCGGCGCCGGTGTTGATGTAGTCGTCGATGTTGAAAAATTATTCATCATCATCATTGTAGCTGCCATGTGGTGATGGTGGTGCCGGGGTCGACCGGGTTGCGTTGCGACGACATCGTCTTGGGGAGGCCCATATGCTCCCAACAGTTGTTGGTGGCCACGACGACAAGTGGCTTCCGAGTTGGTGGCCGGACGATCGAGGTGGCGCCGGTGACAGATGGCATCCAAGGTGGTGGCCGGACGATCGAGGTGGCGCTAAGGTGCCCCGTAAGACGAATTTTAGTCTTCGGCCATGTCAAGTGCCATCCGTGGCATTCTGCAAGGGTCTTCTGTTCGTCAACTCCCTGAGGTTGAAAGGGGGGGGGTACATGTCGTCGCACCCTGGCAACACCCAAGCAATCCGGACCCTCATCATGACATCGTCCATTGCATTGTTGTGCATCGTGCGGTTCGCCGGTTGTATGATATTGCCCTTGGCAACATCCCTCAACTCGCCGCCGGCAACTTTGTGGAGTAGTACGCAAGCAGCGTCCTGAATATCGACACATATGTGTTGGGCATCATGATCGAGGTAGCATTCACCAAAGGCGCATAAAGAAGATGAAGCGGAGTATGATATTAATTACCTTGGTGAGGGCGTTGAGCTTGACTAATGTCGACACACGGACGATCCCAGTGGCAGGCCTATCATCAGCATTCTACCGCGGTACTGGTGCCACCGCCGGCTGTGCGATACTGGTATTTTTGGCGGGAGCAGTAGGGGGCAGCTGTGCGACAACAAGATCTTGCGGCTGCGCCGCTACGATGGTGGCCGACGGTGTCACCAAGTCCAGCGACGCGTTAACGTTGATGCTCGAGTTGCTGCCGCTAAAGCTGGGCACGTTTATCGGCCCCTGTCGACCTCCCGCATTCCAAACAACTATCCCCTCCATCAACCCAGTGGGGATGATCGCGCGAAGCTTCTCCTCCAATAAATTGTCCATTGCTTTATCGTCCACTTTTGCCTCTAATGTCTTCACCTTCAACTTCAGCTCTTCAACCTCGGCTTTATCTTTAGCCGCCGACTGGTTCTTCCTCTCCCTCCTCTTCTTTGCCTCCTCTTTGTAGTAATAGGTAAACTTCATGCTTTTACCGAAGCCGGACACATGGCCAGCTGATTTTGGCGACAAATTCTTCTCCCTCTTCTTGTAAGTGTTCTTCGCCCTGTTAAAAAACAGTGTCCCATGGCTCCCCCACCGAATCTTGGGACGACAAGTCCTCGCTAGCATTCAATTCCTTCTCCTACAGAGATACAAGGAGAGATCAACCCATGCATGCATTTAGATTCTTGGCTTAATTATTTTAATGAGAGATCAACGGTAAATTCCTTACCAGCTCATCCTCAAAGGCCTTCACATCCGGGTCGTCGGTGACGAACTCCCCTGTAACAGGTTCCAGGTAGTAGCGGACCGGGACAAATTGTCGGATCTACAGGTTTGTAATTTTATGCCACGGTTTCTCTTTACCGAGGCGTTCAAGCTCGGCATCCTCCTTGTCCCAAATGGGTTGTTTCCCTCTGTATTCGCCACTTCCAAGCCGGTGGTTACCTATGTTCTTCTCTCGCATAGTCTTTCTCCACTCAGTCCATGCTTTAGAGGCAGCGGTATCTAAGTCGGACTTGAATATCTTTAACTCTTCTTCATCGAGCATCGGATTTTTCCTACTTATAATCTCCTAGCTTTCACCTTTGTCAATGTTGTTCTTTACCCGGGTTTTCCAGCTGGTCAAGGCGTTGCTTATGTTTGTCAGTGCTAGTTTGTTCACCGGGTTCTTATTACTCTACAGGTTTCTTATCAACACCCAGATTTTTAATCCCAGATGCCTGTTATGCCGTACATCGCAATCCCAGGATTACCATTTTTGCGAGACATAACAGATTTGGATATCACAGTACATCATCCATTACAAACCATACATAAGGTCTTACACAAATAAGGATCTCATGATCCAGTTCTTAATACAACTCAAGCAGCGGAATAACGTAATAATAAAGATAGCGTGGGCGAAGCTCCATCTTCAGGTTCACAGGCAATGCTGACAGTGGGAGATGATCCTAGTTGTCGTAACCTTCCTACGGTCCATCCTCCTGGTACTCTTCTTCATAGTCTGGCCACGGGAATATCCAGGGATAAAGCCATGAGTACTCTTTAAGTACTCGCAAACTAATACTAACAAGTTATGGGGGTTTTCGTAGTAGGACACTAAGCTCTAGGGTTGTTTTGCAAAAAGCCAGATTTACCTCTACTAAGTTCAGAAGCAAGAAAGCTAGTTCAAATTTTATAACACCCAAGTGGGAACATGAATTTCATATCACAACTCTGTTGTGGTCAAGTCAAAATCTCAATTCATTTCACAAGTCATTTTGAAAACATCTGACGGGGGAACAGTATGGCCACTCCAACTGTCCATAACCGCGAACGCGGCTATTCGAATAGTTTGACACTCTGTAGAGATTGTACACTTTCACCACAACATTCGATACATCCGTCAGGAACAAATCCTGAATTCACCATGCTCATTATGCGGATAATCAATCCTAACCTTTCAATTAGACGCCCTAGTATAGGCACCTCTCCTATAAGTTTGGCCTCCCAACCATGACCAACTGTCATCTTGGGTACTGCACAGGTGGATAATCTTCACAAGGTAGCCTCAGCTCAGACCTTGGCCGTGAGGGAACCCACACTAAGGTATATAAGTTTCCAGTCAAGCCCTACCCAATTTTCGACTATTGGGGTTGTACGGTAAAATTGGAATGGTATCGCATCCAGACAACCATCAGTTTTATAAAGGGCTAAGGCTCGTGCCTCAACATTTTCATCATCAAAATCATCTGGTGTTCGGAAACACATGTCAAAACATTTCAGTAGAATGACTCATCATTCCAAGGTTTTCATAACCATTTTCACCAAGTATTCCCATCTAAAGTTGATCTTGTTTTATGCTTAGCACTAGCATCTACAAGTGGGGTAAGTACTAATGAGGGATGGTAAACAAGTGGGGATTAATTAAGTTCAATCTCATGCCTTAGGATGACATCAAGATTATCTAGCTTAGGCCAAATTTAATGCTCTTTATGCAACCTTCAATTATCTTCCTAGAGTCTACAAGTCACTTAAGTAAAACTCTAAGAGAAAGCTTTGATAAAGAAATAAAGTATAAAGTTTGCAAATAAAACTAGGGTTGGGTATCATCAAAATGTTTCTAACCAAGCATGCTTAGTGCATTGCATAGGTTATCTAACTTTCATAATTGCAAGTGTTAGATTGCATAGGTCAACTTGGTTAGTAAGAGGCTTGCCTTGTGCAGAGAAGTGGTTGATGTTCTCCTCGGCTTCTATGGTTGAAGTTCTATAGATGATCTAGCATCATCACCTATCATTACAAGATTAAAGCATTTGTCTTATTTATTTTAATTTGAGAAAAGTAATTTCTACTCATTGAAAAACTAATTAAGATTTAATATTCTCCAACTCAAACATGGGATCATGTTGACACATGTCATCACCACATATTTCAGTACATGGGAATGTGATTTAAAGTGGTGTCACAATTTAATATGGTTTAACCTTTTTATTTTAAATAATTAAAGTGACTAGAAATGCCTATGTGGCATTTTTTATTACTTGAATATTATTTCTATAAGTAAACCCATATGTTTTTATATATAATTAAAGGTATGATCAAATGTGATTTTTGAGAGTTGGAATCAACTCAAAAGCTATTATGATTGAAATTTGAAAAATGTTTGAATACAGAAAAGCTTCTGACTTGTTATTTTTACCAAGGTTGATCTACAGATCCAAATGACTTGAATCCAACGGGCTTGGATTAAGCATTTCAGTACCTTTCTAACAAAATTGGTTTCATGCAATTTGGTTCACTGAATCAAGATGGGTTGATATTTGAAACTAGGTACAGAACTGAGTTTGAATTAAAATAGAAAAATCTAAATTCAAACGCTTGGGCTGCGGGAAAGGTTAATCGGCCGGCCCAGTGTCACTCCGCAGCGCGGGGATCAGCTGACAGGGGGTTCCACCAGTCAGTGGCTCATAACACGTGAAGCGGTACGGGGCGGTGTGGTTCGTTGGATTAGAAGTGAGATCAACGGCTGAGGGTCGTCGTCGACGATGAACATGTCACCGGCGAGCTCGAACCCTAGCGGCTCAGTGGGGGTGCATTGGGGTCATACCAGGGCTCCAGCAACGACGGCGAGGCGGGAAAACAAACGAGTGGTCGACAGTGAGCTCAGGGATGGTCGAGGCAGCACCAAGAGTGGTCGAAATCAACGGCTCCCTTCTTCTCCAGAGGCGGCCTGCTCCGACACAATTTCGGCGAGCTGCTGCTCCTCGTTCTCCGGCTAGAGGGTGGAATGATCAGTGAGGTGAGCGGAGTGGAATGGTGTGCTTCAATCGACTAGGGGTCGCCTCCTTTTGTAGGCTCGACGGCGAGACCGAAAGGGATGGGCAGGCGACGGTGGCGACATGGCTACGGGCGGCTAGAGGCATGGCTAAGGTTGGCAATCGACGGTCGGTCTCCTGGCGATGCTCTAGAACTTGAATGCGAGCTTAGGGGTGGTGGAAATTGGTCGGGAACATGCGGTGATCTGTGAGGCAGAGGCGGCAAACTCCGTGGCGAGCGGTGGCTACGGGGTACAGGCGATGAAACGAACATGTCTGGTGGTCTCCTAGGACGGTGGGGTGCATGTTGGTGGGCGGCAAGGGCTCGAGGTGGTCGGGTTGCGTGGGAATGGCGCGTGCACTGGGGTGCGCGTTGGCATGGTCGATAGTGGCGCGGGCGCGGCGTTCCTGGCGGTTATCGTCTCTATCTTCGAGCTAGGGTTGGTCGAGAGGGGGCGGTGGGGTGCTGGCTAGCTCCCAGACAAGGTTGACGAGGCTAGTGTGGCCTTTAGCTCGGTTTCCACACTGGGGTGACATGGTGAGGCTTGGCCTACTCACCATTGATGGCATTGGCAAGCTCACAGTGATGCTAGAGGTTACTAACTAAACTAGATGATCTACTAGATGTTTGTTGTGAGATAGAGAGGGGACAAGGTTGGCCAAAACACTGCTCAAAATAGTGTTTGTGATTTGTTTAATTTGAATCTGCTAGCTGTTTGATGAAATGGCCGCAAGAACTTGAGTTTTAAATTTTGAAAAGATTTTTGGTGGGTTTGCTAGGCATGTGTTGAGGATTTTGTGGGTGCTTGGGTTATGAAAATTGAACTTGTTTGAGTGGTTTTTGAAATAATGGGATCTTCCCATATGAGATAGATGCAAATTTAAACTGTCATTTAAACTTAGTAATTGAATGTTTTTGGATGATCACAAAGTGGGCCTTGGTACCTTATTATGAGTACTAACAAGGGGTGCAAAGATCCACAGATGTTTCTGTTAAGTTCTGAAAGTTAAGGATAGCCAAAGTAGGCATGAGAGTTAATTTGGCCAAAGTGACCATTCACTTCATTTGTTTATTTTGAGTTGTTTATCTTTGGGAAAAGTTTGGGGATTGTTTAGATGATGTTTATTTCACCTAATAATCATTTCACAAGCAAAGAAACACAGAACCATGGCAATTCAAAAGAATCCAAATTTTAATACACACACATATTAATGCTTTCATATTTTTGGTTGGAAAAGTTTTTGTTAACCCTAATTTTGATGATTAGAGTTTGATGATCCATGTTTAATATTTTTGGGATGTTACAAACCTTCCCCCCTTAAACAAAATCTCGTCCCGAGATTTGAAAAAGGACGAAAAAGATTACCTAGGATTTGAAGAGATCGGGAAACTCTGTCCTGATGTGATCTTCGCGCTCCCAGGTAGCTTCCTCTTCCGTGTGGTTGCTCCACTGGATCTTGAGAAACTTGATGCTTCGGGTTCTAGTAGTTCTCAAAGCTTATTCCAAAATACGGATGGAAACTTCGGGATAGGTCAGGTCATTGTTGATTTCTATGGTCCGGTGATCAATGTTCTTGAACACTTCCGTCTTCTCCGGAACTTCGAGGCACTTGCGAAGTAATGAGATATGACATTGTGCACGGCTGACATCTCTTCGGGTAGTTCCAATTGATACGACACTTCTCCTCAACGGTTCAGAATCTTGAAGGGGCCGATATATCTGGGGGCTAACTCTCCTTTCAGTTGGAAACGCTGCATTCCCTTTAACGGCGACACTTTCAGATACACAAAATCTCTGATATTGAAAGCGAGGTCTCGACGTCTCTTGTCGGCATAACTCTTCTGTCTTGACTAAGCGGTCTTGAGGTGCTCACGAATCTTGTAAACCTTCTCTTCTACTTCTCGTAGGATGTCGGGTCCAAAAATCTGACTCTCTCCTACTTCCGACCAGTTCAAAGGGGTGCGACACTTCCTTCCATACATGAATTCAAATGGGGCCATTTGCAAACTAGCTTGATAACTTTTGTTGTATGAAAATTCTGCAAATGGCAGACAGTCTTCCCATTTACATCCATATTCTAACACACGGGCTCTCAACGTGTCTTCGAGTATTTGATTTATTCACTCCGTTTGTCCGTTGGTCTGGGGGTGATACGCTGTGCTGAAATCTAGTCGGGTGCCTGAACCTTCTTGGACTTTCTTCCAGAATCTCGAGGTAAACTAAGTTCCTCGATCAGATACAATGTTCTTGGAGACTCCATGCTAACTGATGATTCTAGCGATGTATAATTCCGCTAGCTTCGGACTCTGATACGTGGTTTTGACTGGTAAGAAATGGGCGACTTTGGACAGTCTGTCCACTATGACCCAGATAGAGTCATTCCCCCTACTAGAAGTAGGCAGTCCGGTGATAAAGTCCATTCCAACGGAATCCAATTTCCATTCTGGAATCTGCAGGGGTTGCAACAATCCAGCGGGTCTTTGATGTCCCGCCTTGACTCCCTAACATATATCACACTTGGCGATATAGCTCCCGATTTATCTCTTCATCTTATGCCACCAAAATTGCTCCTTCAAGTCTTGATACATCTTCGTTCCTCCGGGGTCGATAGAATAAAGAGCTTCCTTCAGAATAACTTCTTTCAACTCAAAATCTGCTGGTACACAAAGGCGTCCTTTGTACCACAGAACTCCTTCTTCGTCTTCGGTAAATCCGGGTACTTTGCCTGTACCGATACGACGCTTGATTCCGTCGATACAAGCATTTCCTTTCTGTGCCTCGTTGATCTGGCTGATCAAAGTGGGTTGAAGTTCTATGCTAGCCAAAAATCCTTCACTCACTAATTCCATTCGAAACTCTTCCATCTCTTTGTGCAAGCTTGGTTGCTCCTTCAAAATCATGGATTTCAAGCGGCATGGCAATCTGCTAAGGGCATCTGCTACCACATTGGCTTTACCAGGGTGATAGTGAATGTCCAGGTCATAATCTTTGATTAGCTCAATCCATATTCCGCCTCATATTCAGCTCCTTCTGAGTGAATATATACTTCAGGCTCTTGTGATCCGAATAGATCTCACAACGGTTTCCCATCAGGTAATGCCTCCATGTCTTCAGGGCTAGAACTACGGCTGCGAGCTCGAGGTCATGGGTTGGATAGTTCTGCTCATGTTATTTCAGTTGTCGGGATAGATAGGATATAACTTTGCCTTCTTGCATTAGCACACATCCGAGACCGATCTTGGATGCGTCACAATACACGTCAAAGGGCTTCGTGATATTCGGCATGATTAAGATTGGGGCTAAAATCAATCTCCTCTTGAGTTCTTGAAAACGCGCTTCACATTTGTCCGTCCATTCAAACTTCTTGTTCTTCTTCAGCAATTGGGTCATGGGTCTGGCGATACTCGAGAGTACTTCTACGAACTTGCGGTAGTATCCCGCTAATCCGAGAGAGGCACGAACTTGGGTTTGAGAGTTGGGGCTTGCCAATCTTCGACATCTTTCACCTTTGCGGGGTCAACGGCAATTCCTCCTACTAATACCATGTGACCGAGGAATCCTACCTCCTGTAACCAGAATTCACATTTTCTAAACTTGGCATACAACTGATGCTCTCTAAGGGTTCCAAGAATGGTCCTTAGGTGTAGCTCATGTTCTTCTTCTGATTTGGAATAAATCAGAATGTCATCGATGAAAACAACGACAAACTTATCAAGGAAGTCCATAAAAATCTTATTCATGAGATTCATGAAATAAGCGGGGGCATTGGTTAATCCAAAAGACATGACAGTATAGTCGTATAATCCATATATGGTGGTAAAGTCAGTCTTGGGAATATCCACTGCGCGAATCTTAAGTTGATGATAGCCAGTTCTAAGATCAATCTTAGAGAACACTTTGGCACCGGTCAACTGATTAAACAAATCTTCTATCTTGGGCAATGGGTATTTTTTCTTGATAGTGACATCATTCAACTTCCGATAATCTGTACACAAGCGGTTACCTCCATCCTTCTTGTCCACAAACAAGACAGGTGATCTCCATGGTGACGCACTTGGTTGAATCAATCCAATTTCCAACATTGCATCCAGTTGCTTTTTCAGTTCTGCTAGTTCAGACGGGTTCATACTATATGGTCTCTGGGCTATGGGTCCTGTTTCAGGGATTAGTTCAATGATAAACTCGATATCCCGATCTGGGGGCAGACCGGGCAAAACATCTGGAAATACATCGGGGTATTCACAGACTATCCAGACTTGGTCAATGGTAGGTTGGGCTATACTCTTGTTGCACTTGAATTGACGAGGTAAGGTTTCATATACATGCTCGGCTAATATTCCGGCTGTACTGGTCATGGTTATGACTTTCTTGGCACAGTCAATTAATCCTTTATGTTTGGACATCCAATCCATTCCTAGTACTACTTCCAAACCTTTAGTTCCGAGTACTATCAGATTAGCATAAAAATCTATGCCATGGATTCGGATAGGGACGACTTTGCAAATTTGCCTAGCTTTGGTGGTTGAACCGGGAATTTGAACACTCATAACATGCTTCAGTTTGGTTGGTTGAATCTTACTAGTGCATGCAAATTCTTCGGTGAAAAATGAGTGCGATGCACCAGAATCAAACAACACTCTAGCAAGTACTGAATTAATAGAAAGCATACCCAGCACGACATCGGGCGCTTCCTGGGCTTCTTCAGCATGCATGAGAAAAATACGGCCATTGTGGTTGAGCGAATTCCCTAGGGAAAACCTTCTTCCGGGCTGAACACGATGCTGCTGCTGAGCTGGGGCATTTGCATTGGGGGATGCGGCATTCTTCTTGGGGCACTCATTGGAGTAGTGACCCTTATTTCCATAGTCATAACAAGTCACTTACGACTTGTCCTTTGCTGCAACAGGCACAACATTGCTTCCCGTCCTAGGGGCAGCGTTGGTGTTGGCGGCAGCATTGTTGTTGTTGAACTTGGGTGGTGCACGGTTGAAATTGTTAGGGTTGTCAGGGTTTATGTGTTTTCCTCCGGGCCTTGGGTTTCCACGGTTGGGATAGGTCGGACGGTTCATAGGGGGTCTGTTGGTTCTTGGGCAAATCCTGGAGATGGGTTGGGGAGATACTACGGGGTATGATGGGTTCCTGGCTGATGCATCATGCGGCGCTTGTGGTTCTCATTGGCTTGGTTGATCTTTCCTTCCATCTGGATGGCAGAGTCGACTAGGGCTTCAATATCAGCACAGGGGATATTGACTAACACCGTCTGCATCTCATCGTGCAGACCATTCAAGAATCTTTCTTTCTTCTTGGCTTCAGTGTTGATCTCATCCGGGGCATACCTACCTAATGACAAGAATTTGTCACGATATTCCATTACGGTCATCCTTCCTTGCTTCAGTTCTCTGAATTCAACTCTCATCATCTTGATCAAACTCAATGCAAAGTTTGGAGGAGTTTTGAATTGATTTGAGTGTTTGATTTGTTGTTTGAATTTCAAAACAGAAAATCAATTAGAAAAAGGAAAAAAGATTCAGTACAAAAAAAATGCTAAAGGACTGACCCAACCCAACAAGCCCAGCAGCCCAACTCGCAGCCCAGTTTTTCCCCCTCTCTGCGAAACGTTTTTCACCGAAAGCCAACCCGCAGAGTCACTAAACGTTCGGCCCCACTCCCTCTTCCTGTCTCTCGCTGACCAACCGACCCCACAGCACTGTTCGTCGTTCCCACCCGCGACCTGTTCTTCCCCTAGACACCGCTGCCGTTCCTGCCGTTTAATTCTTCGCATGAATTCGCCTTAATGTTGCGTTAATCTCTAGCCGTGACCACGCGGTATTAATTGCCTCCCTCTTCTCTCTCTTCCCCCCCAGACGCCACCCCACCGGAGCCACTAGGCTGCGACAATTCCGCCTCGCATTGCCACTGTCCCCGACAAGCTCCGGCGACGATTCCGGCCGAACCCTGCCGCCCCTCGCCTCCTCGAGCACCCGAGCGTGATCTCCACCCCCTGGCGCTTCTCTCTGCACCCGCAGCTTACTCGCGCGTGCCCGGTAGCATCGACTCCGTCTTCGACTGAACGACGCCGCCGTCCGCTCCAACTCCGACGAGCTCCACAGGTAGTTTCTGACCGCGCCGCCTTCTTTCGTTGATGCTCACATACTCCCCTCTCTCGTGCGCATCTAACGTGACCTTTACCTTGCTTTGACACTCCTTGTAGCATCACCGTTGACGACACTCGAGCGTACACGTCGCCAGGAGCAACTCCGGCGAGCCATTGTCCTCACCCCCGTGCGCCCCTGGCCTTGTGGAGACCACGTCGAGAATCAGCGCAGCCCTGCGAACACGGTGAGCATATCCCCAGCCTCTCTCGCTTCCTGCTTCACCAGCACCGCCACCATCTGACCGCGCCGCCGCCAGCCACCGTTGCTGCGCCGCCAACCTTTGGTCAAACACACGCGGGCCGTTGGATCCTCATCCTGTGGCGTAGACAGAACCACTTAAGCGAAGAGGTACGAACTAATCTGCACTGTTCAGTCCCACTTAGATCCAACGCACCCCGTAGCCGATCCAAGCGAAACGGTATGGACGAATCAGAAATAGCCACATGGACGAAGTTTGATTTAAAACAGAATTAGAATCTGATTTGGTATACAAATTTGAAAAATCCATAAGTTTAGTTCTACACGTCCAAATTTTGCAAACTTTATATCAATGGATTCAGTCCTAGCCAACCATGCCATTTGTTTAGTAAAAAGTTTTTGTTAAATTGTTTGTTTTTGCAGAAACTTGTGTATGCTTGTTTAGGTTATAAAAATTGTTCTAAAATGATTTTGAGGATAAAATCTTTTGCAAATGATGTGTTTTGAACCTACTGACCATAGGAAACACTTTGTGGATTCAAAAATGTATTTGGTGAAACAAAAGAATGAATCTTTGATTTAAACCAATTCTAGTCAAATAAAAATATGGGTTAATTATTGAAGAAAACCTTTGAGAAATGTTTTGGAAATAAACTCTCTGACCCTAAACACAAGATTTTATGGTTTGAAAACATATTTTGTGAACCCTATAGATTAATGCCTTAGTAAGAACATTTCTACACCACATAAAATGATATCTTGTTTTGAAAAATGGTTTATGAAGTGAAATCTTTTGCAAATGACCTTGCCACTTTATAAAATTACCATTAGGTGTTTTCAAATGTTTATGACCCATTAGGAACCAATTTTTCAAATAAAACAAAGCTTGGAATGTTTGCATGCATTACTTTGACTTTATCATTTTGTGTGATGAAATGCTTCAATGGTAGATTGAAATATTGTTTGCTTGATTGAATTGTAGTGACTTGAAGTGTGTGAACATTGCAAAGATCAAGGAGTGAACTTATAACCTCTACCAAAAAGGTAAGTGATGCTTCATACTTTGTCCTATTATTTTCACTATGCATTAGTGATATTTTCTAAGTAGGACTTGCATGGAATTTTTGCTAAGTATAAACCTTGCTATGGCAAATCCTAGTTGATGAAACCTTTGTAGAATTTCCTAAGTTAAGATTCCTACTACTATCATGCTTAGCTTAGCTAATAGAAAACAAGGGTGGAATATATACATTCATACTATGGAAAAATTTCTAAGTCTGAGGACTTGTGTTTTTGTTTAATAAAACAACTAAGTTAATGAATCACCTGGGTGGAAAGGGACTTGCTTGGTGGTTTTTGGTTGAGTGGTTACACAAGGCCCATTGCTATGGTTTACCTTGTGTATCACACTTGTGGATTGCCACCCAGGAACAAAGAGATTTGAGATGTCAAATGTTGAGAAGCTTCAAGTGCAGCCACTTGGCATTATGGGCTCTGCCTGGATCACATAAGTTGCTAGAACTTAGCCATTTGGACAGTTGGTGGTAGTGTGATGATAGGTTGGAACGCGTCCATTTGGTCTAAGGGAAGGCTTCTGAAAGATCTTGTCTTGGTGAAACCAAGTCTTGTGGGGAAAGTGCACCACCTCTACAGAGTGTAAAATCTAAGTACTTAGCCATGTCCCTGGTAAAGGACAATTTGAGCATCAAGACATGGAAGATATCAAGAATCTCATCATCCCAATTTCTAAGTTAAAAACTTGTGGTTAAACAAGGGTTAAAGGATCTTCAATCTTTGATTGGTAGATGCCTTGGGTGATTTTGCCAAACAATAACTTAGTGTTTTCAAATGATAAGGAAAATTTATTTTGAGCAATGCAAGCCTAAGCTCCACTTAGCCAAATGCATATAGATGATAGACTCCACTATACTACCATAGTATCACTTGCCAATACAATTCAAATGTATTGACCCTTGTGGCTGTAACTTGTTATGTTGCAGATTTGATTGATTTAGTGAAGTGTGTTGATTAGGATTACAAAGTCTACAACCAACATGTCTACCTGTGGCATTTTGAAGATGAAGGACCCCATGCTTATAGATATTCTGCTGCAATGTAATGTAATAGTCAAATGAGCTATGTAATATGTAATAAAAATATGTTATTCCTGGTTATAAAGTTGTATTATGACCTTTGTTTCTTGATATTACGTCTTAACTGTTGGTGCTAGCTATTGATCCAGGGACTAGCATTGCAATCACAGGGATCATTTTCCTTTATAAAGGGGGGACCTTACAGATGGTATCAGAGCATTGTGTTGCCTGTAGGATTTGTAAACCTAGGATTTGACAAACCCTTAGAAAAAAATAGAGTTATATTTGTTCCAAAACTTATTTACAAACAATCTTGTAAACTCTTTCCTCAACCATTTTGGTTTTGATTCCACATCTCTTCTATTTCAAACTTGATGGATAAACCTACCTCATGGCCAAAGACTTCACCATGTGCTAAGGACTTCTTCAACTCTAATGACTTCAACATCTTCAACTCTAATGACTTCAACATCTTCAACATTTTCACCAAGGACTTCAACCTTGGATATCACTAAGGACAAGTGAGACAAGAAATCTTGCTCAAGACTTGGAGACTAAGGAAACACAACTTAGAAGGAACCATCATCACCTATAAAGTTTTGTGACCAAGATTGTTCCCAAGGAAAACATGATCTCATTCAAGAAGAATCAACTAAGAAGGATGGAAAGATCACAAGTGAACCATATAGATGGACCACCATATTTAGTTTAAGACAAACCCACCAACTTATGTGGTGTAACAAAAATATTTTGGTTGCTTGAAAATATGCTTGAAACTTGTTGTTTGAGTGGAATGTTTGTTTGTGATTGCTTGCACATTGCATGTGTGAATTGTGATGTGTGTGATTAGAATTATTTCCTTAGAAAATCTTTTGCCTATTCTAATCTCAATTCAACCCAAACAGATGACTACTCCACGAGACTCCAACATCAAGGTTGATGACACCAAAAACAACCAAGAGGACAACATGAGAGAACTTATAGCAACCCAAAACCAGTTGAGCCAAGTGACAACTCAGCTTTTAGCCAACAACAACGGACTAGACCCAGCCATACAAAGGATTTTGAAACTTCAATCCCAATTGTTGCAAGGATTGGTTACTCAAATGATCAACATGGGAGAAAACTTTTCCCAAAGAGCTAATGAAAACAAGGATGACAAAGATGTTATTTTAGAAGAAACCAAAGCTTGCAATATTTGTGGAGACAAGGATCATACATCCAAGGAGCATGAAGATCGATGCCCCAAGAAGAGAGAAAGATTTCCCACCTTTGAGGTGAGGTATGAAGAGCATGAACTAGAAGAACTCCTAGCTCTGGAGAGACCCAAAAAGAAGAAGAAAGACAAAAGCATGTTGCAATGTTGCAATTGCAAAGAGATGGGACACTATGCCAGTGAATGCCCAGACAAGAAGAAGAGCCAAGAAGACAAACAAAAGCTAGTGAAACCCAAGATGAGAAAGGATATTAGCCAAGTGATGTGCAACCACTGCAAAGAGCTAGGACATTATGCATCATATTGTCCAGAGAAGCCACCTCAAGACCTCAACCTTATCACATGTTTCAAATGCAAAGAGCTAGGCCACTATGCAAACTTCTGTCGAGGAAAGTTACACCAAGATCCCAAGTAAGACAAGATGTAATCTAGTTGTAAATTTCAGGGTGGTAGTACCCTAGTTGTTTTGAGCCAACTTGTAACCCCTAGCCTTCCCAAATCTCCGGACGAGATTTATTTTAAGGGTGGTAGTCTGACACATCCCAAATTTTTCCAAATCTTGTTATGTGAAAAATAAATGAATAAAATAAAACTTTGTTGATTTTCAGGGTGAGAAGAAACTTTTTGATTCCAATTGGAAACCTTCAAACCTATTTGATCAAACAAATCCTAAAGGGATTTGAAAAGATAAACAATTAATAAAGAAAATATTAGATATTTGGAATTACTATTTTGGATCTTTTAATAAAATAATTTGGTTTTCAAATGAAAAGGTAGAAATATAAATAAGGTTTATTTTATAGAGCCAAATTAAACCTTGGCCAAGCTTTTGAAATTAAATGTTTTGCTTTGATTAAAAGAGTAAAGGTTTATTTAAATAAAATAATGAGAGAGTATTAATAAACCAATTTTATTAAAATAAAGGGGTTTACCATTTTAATTAAACATCAAAACTTGTTAAATTATTTTAAACAAGTTTTCCAAGTATTTTATATTCTCAAATAAAACCTACTGAAGTGTTTTTGGTTTTTCTATTTTTTAGATCTCAAATAGAATTTTAAATAAAACAAATCCTATTTGAATTAATGATCAAGGTCTATTTTATTTAATTATTAAGTGGACCCTAAAAAGAATAAGAATATTATTTTGGACTTTGTATTGTGGTTAAACAGAACTAAACTCAATGCAAAGTTTGGAGGAGTTTTGAATTGATTTGAGTGTTTGATTTGTTGTTTGAATTTCAAAACAGAAAATCAATTAGAAAAAGGAAAAAAGATTCAGTACAAAAAAAATGCTAAAGGACTGACCCAACCCAACAAGCCCAGCAGCCCAACTCGCAGCCCAGTTTTTCCCCCTCTTTGCGAAACGTTTTTCACCGAAAAGCCAACCCGCAGAGTCACTGAACGTTCGGCCCCACTCCCTCTTCCTGTCTCTCGCTGACCAACCGACCCCACAACACTGTTCGTCGATCCCACCCGCGACCTGTTCTTCCCCCAGACACCGCTGCCGTTCCTGCCGTTTAATTCTTCGCATGAATTCGCCTTAATGCTGCGTTAATCTCTCGCCGTGACCATGCGGTATTAATCGCCTCCCTCTTCTCTCTCTTTCCCCCCAGATGCCACCCCACCGGAGCCACCAGGCTGCGACAATTCCGCCTCGCATTGCCACTGTCCCCGACAGGCTCCGGCGACGATTCCGGCCGAATCCTGCCGCCCCTCGCCTCCTCGAGCACCCGAGCATGATCTCCACCCCCTGGCGCTTCTCTCTGCACCCGCAGCTCACTCGCGCGTGCCCGGTAGCGTCGACTCCGTCTTCGACTGAACGACGCCGCCGTCCGCTCCAACTCCGACGAGCTCCACCGGTAGTTTCTGACCGCGCCGCCTTCTTTCGTTGATGCTCGCATACTCCCCTCTCCCGTGCGCATCTAACGTGACCTTTACCTTGCTTTGACACTCCTTGTAGCATCACCGTCGACGACGCCCGAGCGTACCCGTCGCCAGGAGCAACTCCGGCGAGCCATTGTCCTCACCCCCGTGCGCCCCTGACATTGTGGAGACCACGTCGAGAATCAGCGCAGCCCTGCGAACACGGTGAGCATATCCCCAGCCTCTCTCGCTTCCTGCTTCACCAGCACCGCCACCATCTGACCGCGCCGCCAGCCACCGTCGCTGCGCCGCCAACCTTTGGTCAAACACACGTGGGCCGTTGGATCCTCATCCTATGGCGTAGAAAGAACCACTTAAGCGAAGAGGTACGAACTAATCTGCACCGTTCAGTCCCACTTAGATCCAACGCACCCCGTAGCCGATCCAAGCGAAACGGTATGGACAAATCAGAAACAGCCACGTGGACGAAGTTTGATTTAAAACAGAATTAGAATCTGATTTGGTATACAAATTTGAAAAATCCATAACTTTAGTTCTACACGTCCAAAATTTGCAAACTTTATATCAATGGATTCAGAAAAGCAAGCCCTAGCCAACCATGCCATTTGTTTAGTAAAAAGTTTCTGTTAAATTGTTTTTTTTTGCAGAAACTTGTGTATCCTTGTTTAGGTTATAAAAATTGTTCTAAAATGATTTTGAGGATAAAATCTTTTGAAAATGATGTGTTTTGATCCTACGGACCATAGGAAACACTTTGTGGATTCAAAAATGTATTTGGTGAAACAAAAGAATGAATCTTTGATTTAAACCAATTCTAGTCAAATAAAAATATGGGTAAATTATTAAAAATGGTTTTTGAAGAAAACCTTTGAGAAATGTTTTGGAAATAAACTCTCTGACCCTAAACACAAGATTTTATGGTTTGAAAACATATTTTGTGAACCCTATAGATTAATGCCTTAGTAAGAACATTTCTACACCACATAAAATGATACCTTGTTTTGAAAAATGGTTTATGAAGTGAAATCTTTTGCAAATGACTTTGCCACTTTATAAAATGACCATTAGGTGTTTTCAAATGTTTATGACCCATTAGGAACCACTTTTTAAAATAAAACAAAGCTTGGCATGTTTGCATGCATTACTTTGACTTTATCATTCTGTGTGATGAAATGCTTGAATGGTAGATTGAAATATTGTTTGCTTGATTGAATTGTAGTGACTTGAAGTGTGTGAACATTGCAAAGATAAAGGAGTGAACTTATACCCTCTACCAAAAAGGCAAGTGATGCTTCATACTTTGTCCTATTATTTTCACTATTCATTAGTGATATTTTCTAAGTAGGACTTGCATGGAATTTTTGCTAAGTATGAACCTTGCTATGGGACATCCTAGTAGATGAAACCTTAGTAGAATTTCCTAAGTTAAGATTCCTACTACTATCATGCTTATCTTAGCTAATAGAAAACAAGGGTGGAATATATACATTCATACTATGGAAAAATTTCTAAGTCTGAGGACTTGTGTTTTTGTTTAATAAAACAACTAAGTTAATGAATCACCAGGGTGGAAAGGGACTTGCTTGGTGGTTTTTGGTTGAGTGGTTACACAAGGCCCATTGCTATGGTTTACCTTGTGTATCACACTTGTGGATTGCCACCCAGGAACAAAGAGATTTGAGATGTCAAATGTTGAGAAGCTTCAAGTGCAGCCACTTGGCATTATGGGCTCTGCCTGGATCACATAAGTTGCTAGAACTTAGCCATTTGGACAGTTGGTGGTAGTGGGATGATAGGTTGGTGGTAGTGGGATGATAGGTTGGACAGTCTAAGGGAAGGCTTCTGAAAGATCTTGTCTTGGTGAAACCAAGTCTTGTGGGGAAAGTGCACCACCTCTGCAGAGTGTAAAATCTAAGTACTTAGCCATGTCCCTGGTAAAGGACAATTTGAGCATCAAGACATGGAAGCTATCAAGAATATCATCATCCCAATTTCTAAGTTAAAAACTTGTGGTTAAACAAGGGTTAAAGGATCTTCAATCTTTGATTGGTAGATGCCTTGGGTGATTTTGCCAAACAATAACTTAGTGTTTTCAAATGATAAGGAAAAATCTATTTTGAGCAATGCAAGCCTAAGCTCCACTTAGCCAAATGCATATAGATGATAGACTCCACTATACTACCATAGTATCACTTGCCAATACAATTCAAATGTATTGACCCTTGTGGCTGTAACTTGTTATGTTGCAGATTTGATTGATTTAGTGAAGTGTGTTGATTAGGATTACAAAGTCTACAACCAACATGTCTGCCTGTGGCATTTTGAAGATGAAGGACCCCATGCTTATAGATATTCTGCTGCAATGTAATGTAATAGCCAAATGAGCTATGTAAGATGTAATAAAAATATGTTATTCCTGGTTATAAAGTTGTATTATGACCTTTGTTTCTTGATATTACATCTTAACTGTGGATGCTAGCTATTGATCCAGGGACTAGCATTGCAATCACAGGGATCCTTTTCCTTTACAAAGGAGGGATCTTACATGAACTTGACCTTGAATTCCTCCCAGGTCATCATCTGCCCTCCGGTCATTGCACGAACGCTGTTCCACCATGCTCGTGCGTCTCCGGATAGATAGTGGGTGGCGAACAGAACTTTCTCGTTAGCTTCCACTCCGGCGACTTCCAGGTTGTTCTCCATGGTTTGCAGCCAATCATCTGCGTCTAAGGGTTCTTCCGACTTAGTGAAAACATGTGGGTTGTTGTTCTGGAAATTCTTGAGCTTGGATCCATGGTTGTCCTGATTTCCTTGGCCTTGATTGTTGTGGGCCAGCTGAGCTATTTGCTAAAGGGTGGCTAAGTTGGCTTCACATTCGGCTCTATTAGCTTCGTGGTCAGAAACCAACATTTGCAGGATCTGCAACATCGGGTCCGGGGATGAACCACTTCCTCCGCGAGGCATTTGAAGATTGAGATAGATTATGACAAAAAGAGGGAAATTTCTAAGGTTCAGGGACTTTGAAAATTTTTAAAGCTTGACTCAAATTTTCTAGCAACTTGCTTTTCGTTCATTCATTCATTCATAGCACCCGATACAACACACACCACAACAAAGGAAAACAGATGGTTTTAAGAACCATTCTGGAAATTACGATACAGTGGGACCGAATACAACTCACTATGGTAGTGCTCAAGTGCTACTACTCCTCAGAGTCGGTGTAATCGTCATCCTCATCATCCTCATCGTCATCGATGAAGGCAAAATCCTCCTCATCGGTGAAGAAGTCCATGGCCTGATCCTCCAGAAAATCACCATCATCGGTGAGGTAGGAGTAGGGGTCTCCACGAAGATCTTCTCCGGCATTCTCCCTTTCCTCCAACTGCATGTCTCTCTCGTGGATGGTTTCCTCCAAATCCTAGATACGGTGGCGAAGACGAGCAATGATGCGCTCCTTCTTGTCGAGCTGACCGCGGCGAGACTTGCGATCCTTCGCTAGCATGGCGATGGTCTGATCCTTCGTCCTGATGATGGAGGACTTGTGGTTGGAGTAGTCACGGGCATTGTCCAGTCCTTGTTGACGATCATACATCATGAAGCTAAGGTGGTCCAACTGAGAATTCAGCTCATGGTGATATGGGGCTTCCAGTGGCTGTCCCATAGCATCACGCCTTGGACAAAACTCAAAGCGGGTACCCTTGATCCGGTTGATACTCTTCCCACACAGATGGGCAAGAGCTTCCTGCATGGCCATGGCAAGTCCATCGAGCCAGTTGTTCTCTCTTAAGGTGAACTGGATTCCCTCGGTAGTGGGAGGTTCAATCTTACCTTGGATACTTGCAACAACTGGCCACTTCCGATCTTCTCCTTCCAGATCATTGAGCTGATCTCCGAAGAACTTGGGGTGCGGACGCTCCGGAAGTTCCGAAAGCTGGTCCAAATCCCGCTCAAAGATGAGGTCTCCTCCATTTCCCAACTAATAAAACTTGCTGTACTTCACTTCCATCTATAAGAATATAGGATGAGTAAGTTAGTAGAGTGATCAAGTGTGTCAAATTTTATGTATTTTGCAAGAGTTTTTGAGGAACATGAATTTTTAGGAAAGAAACAAAGTGATAAGAATGGGAATAAGTTTTTGTAAATATTTGCTTCCTTTGGTTTTGAAACTAAGTTTTTGAATCAAAGTGATACCAACTTGTCAACACCCGGATTTTTAATCCCAGATGCCTGTTATGCCATACATCGCAATCCCAGGATTACCATTTTTGCAAGACATAACAGATTTGGATATCATAGTACATCATCCATTACAAACCATACATAAGGTCTTACACAAATAAGGATCTCATGATCCAGTTCTTAATACAACTCAAGCAGCGGAATAACTTAATAATAAAGATAGTGTGGGCGAAGCTCCACCTTCGGGGTCAAAGGCAATGCTGACGATGGGAGATGATCCTAGTTGTCGTAACCTTCCTGCAGTCCATCCTCCTGGTACTCTTCTTCATAGTCTGGCCACGGGAATAGCCAGGGACAAAGCCATGAGTCCTCTTTAAGTACTCGCAAACTAATACTAACAAATTATGTGGGTTTTTGTAGTAGGACACTAAGCTCTAGGGTTGTTTTGCAAAAAGTCAGATTTACCTCTACAAAGTTCAGAAGCAAGAAAGCTAGTTGAAATTTTATAACACCTAAGTGGGAACTTGAATTTCATATCACAACTCTGTTGTGGTCAATTCAAAGTCTCAATTCATTTCACAAGTCATTTTGAAAACATCTGACAGGGGAACAGTATGTCCACTCCAACTGTCCATAACCGCGGACGCGGCTATTCGAATAGTTTGACACTCTGCAGAGATTGTACACTTTCACCACAACATTCGATACATCCGTCAGGAACAAATCCTGAATTCTCCATACTCAGTATGCGGATAGTCAAACCTAACCTTTCAATTACACGCCCTAGTATAGGCACCTCTCCTGTGAGTTTGGCCTCCCAACCATGACCAACTGTCATCTTGGGTACTACACAGGTGGACAATCTTCACAAGGTTGCCTCAGCTCATACCTTGGCCGTGAGGGAACCCACACTAAGGTATATAAGTTTCCAGTCAAGCCCGACCCAATTTTCGAGTATTGTGGTTGTACGGTAAAATTGGAATGGTATCGCATCCAGACAAACCATCAGTTTTATAAAGGGGCTAAGGCTCCTGCCTCAACATTTTCATCATCAAAATCATCTGGTGTTCGGAAACACATGTCAAAACATTTCAGTAGAATGACTCATCATTCCAAGGTTTTCATAACCATTTTCACCAAGTATTCCCATGTAAAGTTGATCAAGTTTTATGCTTAGCACTAGCATCAACAAGTGGGGTAAGTACTAATGAGGGATGGTAAACAAGTGGGGATTAATTGAGTTCAATCTCATGCCTTAGGATGACATCAAGATTATCTAGCTTAGGACAAATTTAATTCTCTTTATGCAACCTTCAATTATCTTCCTAGAGTCTACAAGTCACTTAAGTAAAACTCTAAGAGAAAGTTTGATAAAGAAATAAAGTATAAAGTTTGCAAATAAAACTAGGGTTGGGTATCTTCAAAATGTGTCTAACCAAGCATGCTTAGTGCATTGCATAGGTTATCTAACTTTCATAATTGCAAGTGTTAGCTTGCATAGGTCAACTTGGTTAGGAAGGATTGCCTTGTGTAGAGCAGTGGTTGAAGTTCTCCTCGTCTTCTTCTTCGTAGTATCCTCCTTCCTCCTCGTATCCTTGGTCGGTACTAGCGTCTATAAATAAATACGAGGTACACAATCACCAAACAATACTGAACTATTTTCAATCATCACACAAAGGTGTTCTTTAGATGATCTAGCATCATCACCTATCATTACAAGATTAAAGCATTTGTCTTATTTATTTTAATTTGAGAAAAGTAATTTCTACTCATTGAAAAACTAATTAAGATTTATTATTCTCCAACTCAAACATGGGATCATGTTGACACATGTCATCACCACATATTTCAGTACATGGGAATGTGATTTAAAGTGGTGTCACAATTTAATAAGGTTTAACCATTTTATTTTAAATAATTAAAGTGACTAGAAATGCCTATGTGGCATTCTTTTATTACTTGAACATTATTTCTGTAAGTAAACCCATATATTTTTATCAAATGTGATTTTTGAGAGTTGGAATCAACTCAAAAGATATTATGACTGAAATTTGAAAAATGTTTGAATGCAGAAAAGCTACTGGCTTGTTATTTTTACCAAGGTTGATCTACAGATCCAAATGACTTGAATCCAACGGGCTTGGATTAAGCATTTCAGTACCTTTCTAACAAAATTGGTTTCATGCAATTTGGTTCACTGAATCGAGCTGGGTTGATTTTTGAAACCAGGTATAGAACTGAGTTTGAATTAAAATACAAAAATCTAAATTCAAACGCTTGGGCTTAGCGGGAAAGGTTAATGGGCCGGCCCAGTGTCACTCCGCAGAGCGGGGCTCAGCTGACAGGGGTGTTCCACCAGTCAGTGGCTCATAACACGCGAAGCGGTACGGGGCGGTGTGGTTCGTTGGATTAGAAGTGAGATCAATGGCTGAGGGTCGTCGTCGATGATGAACATGTCACCGGCGAGCTCGAACCCTAGCGGCTCAGTGGGGGTGCATAGGGGGCATACCAGGGCTCCAGCAACGACGGCGAGGCGGGCAAATGAACGAGTGGTCGACGGAGAGCTCAGGGATGGTCGAGGCAGCTCCGGGAGTGGTCAAAATCAACGGCTCGCTTCTTCTCCAAAGGCGGCCTTCTCTGACGCAATTCCGGCGAGCTGCTGCTCCTCGTGCTCCGGCTAGAGGGTGGAATGATCGGTGAGGTGAGGGGAGTGGAATGGTGTGCTTCAATCGACTGGGGGTCGCCTCCTTTTATAGGCTCGACCGTGAGGGATGGGCAGGCGACGGTGGCGACATGCATACGGGTGGCTAGAGGCATGGCTGAGGTTGGCGATCAACGGGTGGTCTCCTGGCAATGCTCTAGAACTTGAATGCGATCTTAGGGGCGGTGGCAATTGGTTGGGAACGTGCAGTGCTCTATGAGGAAGAGGCGGAAAACTCCACGGCGAGCGGTGGCTACGGGGTACGGGCGATGAAACGAACATGTCTGGTGGTCTCCTGGGACAGTGGGGTGCATGCTGGCGGGCGGCAAGGGCTCGAGGTGGTCGGGTTGCTAGGGAACGGCGCGTGCACTGGGGTGCGCGTCGGCATGGCCGACAGTGGTGCGGGCGCGGCGTTCCTGGCGGTTCTGATCTCTGTGTTCGAGCTAGGGCTGGTCGAGAGGGGGCGGTGGGGTGCTGGCTAGCTCCCAGACAAGGTTGGCGAGGCTAGTGTGGACTCTAGCTCGCTGTCCACACTAGGGTGACATGGTGAGGCTCGGCCTGCTCACCATTGATGGCATTGGCAAGCTCACAGTGATGCTAGAGGTTACTAACTAAGCTAGATGATCTACTAGATGTTTGATGTGAGCTAGGGAGGGGACAAGGCTGGCCAAAACACTGCTCAAAATAGTGTTTGTGATTTGTTTGATTTGAATCTGCAAGCTGTTTGATGAAATGGCCGCAAGAACTTGAGTTTTAAATTTTGAAAAGATTTTTGGTCGGTGTGCTAGGCATGTGTTGAGGATTTTGTGGGTGCTTGGGTTTTGAAAATTGAACTTGTTTGAGCGGTTTTTGAAATAATGGGATCTTCCCATATGAGATAGATTCAAATTTAAACTGTCATTTAAACTTAGTAATTGAGTGTTTTTGGATGATCACAAAGTTGGCCTTGGTACCTTATTATGAGTACTAACAAGGGGTGCAAAGATCCACAGATGTTTCTATTAAGTTCTGAAAGTTAAGGATAGCCAAAGTAGGCATGAGAGTTAATTTGGCCAAAGTGACCATTCACTTCATTTGTTTATTTTGAGTTGTTTGTCTTTGGGAAATGTTTGGGGATTGTTTAGATGATTTTTATTTCACCTAATAATCATTTTACAAGCAATGAAACACAGAACCATGGCAATTCAAAAGAATCCAAATTTTAATACACACACATATGAATGCTTTCATATTTTTAGTTGGAAAAGTTTTTGTTAACCCTAATTTTGATGATTAGAGTTTGATGATCCATGTTTAATATTTTTGGGATGTTACATTTCTGAACTTCTCTGGGAATGTGTATCGCTTGTGAAGATTCTTAAGGAGGTTCTCGACCAAAGCATGATTACGTCGGATGTACTTCGTGTTGATCGACATGCTTTCCCGGACGATGCACCCGAGTTGCATGCCGTACCCGCAGGCAATCGATGAAGGCGCAATGGGTTGGCCACCTTGTGTGACCTCGGTGAACTCATCACATACGTTGGCGAGAACTTGCGGCTTCCGATCCTTAATATCCTTCTTCTTCTTCTGTATGGTTGTCGGGTTGCCGCTACTACCGTCTGTGCGCTCGCCACCATCCGTGGTGGTGTTACCCTCCTCCCCGCCTTCACTAGTTCTTTCATAGTCGTCGTCCCCCTTGTAATCTGGATCTTCCTCGCCCCCAGCACCTCCGACGACGGTCGTCGGTGGTGGTGTCATTATCATCTCCTCCGCCTCCTCGTGCTCTTGGGACGGCCCCTAGAACGACTTGTCGGCCTCTCTCGGGCTAGATGCTCGACGCTCATTTGTTTAGAAGGACCGGCCTCGTCATTAGTCGACATGTTTGCGCTTTATTACTAAAAAAGTGGCAAAAAGTTAGCACAAATACCGATCAAAAATTTTGGCATGACCTTTGCTAATTTTTGGACCTACGAGTGCCCATTTCTCAACCGAAACGGAAGTGAATCAACACTTCGGCAGAAACGGGCAACTCCATTGAAATCCCTGCAAGAAAAAACACCCCATCCCCATTGATAACCCCATTGACACCATCCATCATCATCCAACACCATCTCATTCACAAAATAAACAAACCTCTGCAGCACCATCTCATTCACAAATTCAAATGAAGCATAAACAAGTTGGCAGCACCATCTCATTCACAAAATAAACAAACTCTACAGCACCATCTCATTCATTCACAGATTCAAATTCAAAACCATCATTTATTATCAGAAATCATTAGTGTATATACATCATAGACAAGTTGGCAGGATCAAAGTTATATGTCAGTTTGGACAGGATCAAAGAATATACAAGATCAAAGAATATGACAGTTTGGACAGGATTAAAGAATATACAAGATCAAAGTTATATGTGATTAGGAATATGGCAGGATCAAAGAATATACAAGATCCATCATCTTCATAGTTCCAGCAAGCAACCAACTAGTTCTGAATTTGCCAGCAAGCAACCAACCTTCCAGTTAAACCTGCCAGCAAGCAGCAAGCCAGAAGCAACATCTTCATAGGATCAAATTAAATGATTCAGTTAAATCTGCCAGCAGCAACCAACCAAATAGGTCTGAATTTTCTAATGTTTTTATCATAATACATACACACATAGCAGATTCAGAGATTGTTTTTTTATCCAGGAGCACACATAATAGGATCAGGGATTGTTTTTATAATAAAATTTGCATTGTTTTTTATCCAGGAGCACACATCCAGATTTGCAGGGTAAGTTAAGTGATGGAAGAGTTGTGGCAGTGAAGTAGCTCTCTGAATCATCTAGCCAGGGGAAAGTTGAGTTTGCTACAGAAATAGAAACCATATCTAGAGTGCAACATCGTAACCTCGTGAAGTTGTATGGTTGCTGCCTCGAGAGCAAGACACCACTGTTGGTCTATGAGTGCCTAGAGAATGGAAGCCTTGATCATTCTTTGTTTGGTATGATTTAATTTTATCTGATGATTATCATGTGTTCAACTTTAATTTTGAAATTTAATACCTCAATATTTATCTTCAGGAAAGGGAGGCCCGAAACTAGATTGGCCAACGCGATTCGAGATATGTTTGGGCATAGCAAGAGGTATAGCTTACCTCCATGAGGAGTCGAGCGTACGCATTGTGCACATGGACATAAAGGCTAGTAATGTGTTACTAGATGCTGATCTGAACCCTAAAATCTCGGATTTCGGCCTTGCCAAGCTCTATGATGACAAGAAGACTCATGTGAGCACAAAAGTTGCAAGCACATTGTAAGTACATCTTGATCTCACCCACATGCATTTGTTTGCAAATGTCCTAATGGAAATCTTAACCCTAATCTAATCAGTCAAATCCTAACCCTAATTAGTCAAGCAAGAATAGAGAGCATCCTAACCTAATCCTAACCATAATCAATCAGTAGTAGTCTAATCCTAACCCTAATCTAACACGGAACATCCTAACCCTAATTTGTCAAGCAAGAACAGAAAGAAGCAAGAACAGAGAGCATGTACCGCGGTGGCGAGACGGCGCCGGATGGGGAGGTGGTCGTGGCGGCGGTGCTCCTGCTGCGGGACGGCCCTTCTCCTCCTAGGTCACGTGCGGGATGGGCTCCGACGGTGGCGATAGCTCTGGCTTCCACCTCCACGGGCTCCGACAGCGGCGACAGGCTCCTCCTCCACAGGCTTCCTCCAACAGCGACGGGCTCCTCCTCCAGTGGCGGGCTCCTCCTCCAGCGGCGGGCTCCTCCTCCAGCGACGGGCTCCGACAGCGGCGACGACTGGCTCCCACGCGGGTGGCGCTAGGCTCGGTCGTGGGAAAATGTTGATTTGGGGAATTGGCAAGTGGGGGGAAGGGGAAGGCTGAACCGTGTATTTTGGCTAAGTGTGAAACTTCTGTGTTGCATGCCTCCAGTATGCGCCACCAAAGTTCCAACTTCTGTGGCGCATATTGGAGGAATGCGCCACAGAACATGTACCCTTAGTCCAAAAGCAGCACGGCATTGTAGTTTGCATCAAACAGCAGTCTATCCTAGTGGTCAGTCTTGGTGCTCTAAATCTGGGCAACCCAGTTTTGAATCCTGGTTGTTTCAGACTTTTTTTCTTAATTAAAAAATATTTTTAATTATATGATACAAATATATTTAATTATGTTATATTAAAACAATGAAGAACAAATATATATATGTTACAAATATATTTAAAACCAAGAACATACACATGTATATATATGAATATCACGATATATATTTTAGTCTCTAACTAATACAAAAAAGGTCGCACGTCGTCATGTGATGTGTCAAGCTAGCCTCTCTTCACAATCTTCTTGCCTTTTTTTCTTCGCGGTTGAATACTTTAGCCCGGGCACTATGATATTTCTTCTCGTGAACGGACAACCTTTAGGAGGTAGTGTGGTTTTTCTTCTTACTGTAGTAGTAGTAGGCATGTTGAAGTACTTATCGAACTCCTCTTTGATCTTCGGATCACCA
This sequence comes from Avena sativa, assembly GCA_916181665.1. Taxonomy (NCBI): domain Eukaryota; kingdom Viridiplantae; phylum Streptophyta; class Magnoliopsida; order Poales; family Poaceae; genus Avena; species Avena sativa. The sequence goes on along the minus strand of OV702281.1, from coordinate 202,988,011 downwards.
TTCTTGTCGAAGTCTTGCTCGTTTGCGGATCCTTCCATTCTGATGATGCTCCTCTTGCCCCTCCTCACTAAAACATGACTGGGCTTTGATGGGTCGGTAATAAAGAAACATTGATCAACTTGGCTAGCGAGTATCCACGGCTCATTTTTCGTGGAGGCCTTCTTTACCGACTTGGCATCTGGTATAACGTAGGTGGTGAAATATCGGCTTTCTTTTTCGACGTTCTTGGCCCATCTAACACGGAATATTTGTACCGTCTCTCCACAGTAGTCGAGATCCCATATCTCCTCGATCCTTCCGTAGAATATTTCCATGACAGTAGTCTCGTCATCGGCGAAGGACATCATAGTTACTCCTGAGTTTTGATATTCGCTATTCATGTGCTTTTCCTCGATGTAGAATCTGTAACCGTTGATGTCGTATGACTGATAGGTCTTTACGTTATGCGCTGGGCCCTGTGACAAGGAGAATATGAGTTGTTGATCTTCCATAGAAGGCGTCTGCGGGGGATTGTCCAGCAACCTTTTCTTGAACCAACCCGTGAAGCTGGAGTTGTGTTCTCTTATTACGTCTTCTTTCTTCCTCGGGCGGGCCCGGTCCACGTACTCCTGCTCGATCAAGATTTTGTACTCTTCTACCCAAGGGCTGACCAATTAAATGTGTTGTAGTGCGACTCGGTGTGCCCTGCCAAAGTCGGCATGTCGATTAGCAATGCCGGCATGCATTGAGCAGTGGCCATCGCGGTGACCATACCCAGCGAGCCTACCGAGGTGCTTCTTGGTGGGTATTCCAACATCCTCGTTCTCGGTGGTTAGATAGTTCTGGCAGAAAGAGATGCACTTGTAGATCAGAAAGCCCTTGGATATGCTTCCATCTGGACAGGACCTATTGCGAACGAACCCTTTGATGACAACGTTCAGCCTTTCAAACGGCATCATGTTGTGCAGGAAAGTCACCCCGACCTAGATGATGTCATCCATGACATGGACAAGTAGATGCACCATGATGTCGAAGAATGCGGGCGGAAAGTAAATCTCGAGCTTTCATAGTATCACCACGATATCTTCCTGTAGCCTGTCGAGCTGCTTCATGCCGATCGACTTCCTAGAGATGACATCGAAAAAGTTGCACAAGCCAAACAACGTCTCACGGACGTGCTCGTCCATTATCCCTCGTATGGAAACTGGAAGTATCTATGTCATCATCACGTGACAGTCGTGGGACTTCATACCGCTGAACCTCTTCTTCGCTATGTCAAGATACCTGCGTATCTTGCCTGAGTAACTGTGAAGAACTTTGACTCCTAAGAGGCACCTGAAAAACTGCTCGATCTCCTCCTGACACAGAGTGAAGCAGGCAGCGCGAAGCACAACCACCTCATTCTTCTTAACCCTTTTGTGGCGACCCTGAGTCCCTTCCGTTTGATCGTCATCGTCATCACTATCAGGGTACTGAAGCTCCTTCTTGATGCCAAGCAATTTTAGGTCGTTTCTTGCTTTCGTCCCATCCTTGGTCCTCTCCGGCATGTTGAGGAGAGTGCCAAGCAGACTCTCGGTAACGATCTTCGTGATGTGCATTACATCGAGGCTATGGGGCGTGTGGAGGACCTTCCAGTATGGTAGGTCCCAGAAAATAGACCTCACTTTCCATACACCTAGAAGCGTCTTTGTCCTTGGTCGCTTCTTTCCTGGCGCTGGGCACTCATCCCAATTATTCAGAAGCTCCTCGATTTCTTCACCGCTCCTCGTACGCGGGGCTCTTTCGAGCTCGTCTTTATCATTGAACAGGTCACCGCGTTTTCTCCAGGGTGATACATGCGAAGACACTTTCGAGTCCCTTGGAACACGGTTTTCGAAGATCCGGGATCCTTGGGTAGCTGGATATGCGGGGTCTGATCCGTGCACTTGACACATGCATTGTGTCCGTGGTTCACCTAGGCCGATACATATGCGTAACCAGGATAGTCCTGCACCATCGTGACCAACGCGGCTCTCAGAGGGAAATATTCTTTAGTGTAGGGGTCCCACGTATGGGTTGGCGTCTCCCACAACGTGGCTAACTCCTCTTTCAACAGCCCGATATAAAGATGCATATCAACACCTGGCTGTTTCGGCCCCTGAATAAGAATGCTCATGTGTACGTACCTTTGCTTTGTGAAGAGCCACGGGGGGATGTTGTACGGCCATACAAACACGGGCCAAGTGCTATGCGTGCTACTCTGGTTGCCAAAAGGATTGAGTCCATCGGTGCTCATACCCAGCCTGACGTTCCTTGCATCGCCCCTGAACTCTTCGAACTCGATGTCCAATGCATTCCACTGGCTAGCGTCTGAAGGGTGTGTTAGGATCTTGCCCTTCTCTGGATCATCTTCGAGTTTCTCCCTTTTCGCGTGCCATTGCATTAGCATTTCTTCCTTAGGATCTACGAAATATCTCTGTAGGCGGGGAGTGATAGGAAAGTACCATACCACTTTTCGAGGAACTTTCTTGTTCCCTATCTTGTACCGTCCATGGCCGTACACCGGACATGTGGTTCTCTCCGCGTACTCGTTGCGATAAAGTGCACAATCATTGATACATGCGTGGTATTTAACGTGCGGTAGGTCGAGAGGGCAGACGATTGTCTTGGCCTCCTCTATACTTGTTGGCAATTTGTTCCCGTTAGGAAGACGATCGTTCCAGAATTCCATGTTAGCATTGAAGCTCACGTCGGTCCATTTGTGTTCCGCCTTCATCTCCAGAGCCTTGAGCGTTACACTCAGGTGTGTATCCTCAGGCCGACACCCAGGATACAATGGAGTCATCCCATCTAACTCCATTTGCGCCAGCTTGGCTTTCTCTCTGTCTATAGCTTTGGCGTTGCTCGTCTCCTTGAGAAGCAGTTCCTGAACATGAGGGTCCCTTAACACCGAAGTTAGCAGCGTCTGGGTATATTCTTCGTCATCATGGTCATGCCCGTTGACATCTCCTTCTTTGTCATGATGATCATGCCTGTCGCCGGTATATTCTTCGTCATCATGACCATGCCCGTCGGGAGACTCTTCGTCTTCTTGCCCGTCCAAATCTTCATGATGACCAACACCATTTACTGCTAGCTCCTCATCGAAGTCGTCGCGCATGAAACCGCGCCTGAGCAGGTGATCCTCCAATTGTCCAGAATCAGGGTCGATCCTGCGCTGGAGTTTGCATGTTCGACATGGACATCTTATCTGGGTCTTGTTGTTCTGAATCATGTCCGCCTTGGCGTCTTTCTTATACCTAGTAACTCGACCTTCGCTCATGCAGACGACCATGGTATCCTGCGCGGTATGCGCATATAGAGCAAAAGACAGAGAGTAGGTTAATTACAAATAACACCTTATGCACACACAAAACACACATGCATGGTCGTCGCCGGAAAAATTTGGCATGACCTTTCCCCAAAGTAGGACATATGGGTGGTGCAAAAAATAGCCGAAATGGAAATGGATCAACATTTCGGCAAATATCCATGCACCACACCGGGACAGACAAGCAAAAACAAGAAACTTCTTCCCATGCAGGCATTCATGCACCACACAAGCTTCATGCAAAAACATCATCTTCGCGCCATGCATGCATCGCATATACACACCGCCCGCGCGACAAGCTTTACACCTACAAAACATGCATATTCATGGCCAATTACTCACCGGGTAGATTGAATACCGAGTCGAGAGCGCGATGTGAGTGAGTGCGGATCAATAGATCTATAGAGAGATAATAGTACACAAATAGAGATGTGGAGGAGAAAAGTAGGTGTGTTTTAGATCTACTAGTTGGAGAAAGGCTTTCCCTAACCAATCTATCAACTATAGTAGGTTTAAATACAACAAAATGTTGAAAAGTATAGACACAATGGGGTGGGAGAGAGGAGGAAGACGAGCTGGGAGGAGGGGAAGAAGAATGTGAAATGGATGGTGGTAGATAGAGGGGTGCAAAGCTGCCACCTTTGTGCAGATCTGGTCGAAGTATTATGTGGCGCATATAGGCAATATGCGCCACAGAAGTTCAATCTTCTGTGAAATTCTGTGGCACATACTGGGTGCATGCGCCACAGAACATTGGCCATAGGGTGCAGTGGGCCATGTGGGCCCCGTGACTCAATGTTTTGTGCCGCATAGCACATATATGCGCCATAGAACCTTGGCCAGTGGCCAGACACTATGGGCCATAGGTTGCAGTGGGCCAGACACTGTGAGCCCCTGCACTCAGTGTTATGTGGTGCATGTTGTGGTTATGCGCCACATAAGATTGAACTTATGTGGCGCATAGCTGACCTATGCGCCATAGAACACTAAGGGCAGATCTGCACCAAATGAAGGTGGCAGATAGAGCTTCTTTAATGACACCCCTCTATATATATACCACACTCCCTTTCCAAAGCAACATACCTGCCCCTGATGTCTTCTTCCCACAACTCGTCGGAAGACTCGCTGGAGAGCAGATCCCGCTCGCGTTCCCTGCAGCCAACTCGCAGTGGAGGGGTGAGGTCGAGGGGCAGTGCTTGGAGTCAGACGCCGCGAGATTCTGAGGTCAACCTAATCGAGGAGGAGGCCAGACTGCGGCACGAGGCCCTCTATAACAAGGCCATGAGTATGTACGCCGTGCTCGCGTCTCAGGAGGAGAGGGCGCGCATGGAGGAACCAATCGGGTGGCGACCGGTGCTCGACCCCAACGTGTCCATGTAGGATCACGTCCGCAGGCTGCAGGCACGCGTGAACAGGGAGGTTTGGCATCTTCCACCGCCATCGCCCCCACCAGCTCTGTGAAGGGATTTGCAATGTTGTAGTTTGTGTATTTGCAATGATGTATGTCATTGTTGTTTTGTTGTTCAAGGCTATGCGCATGTGCATTTTGCAACGATGTATGCCACTACACATGTCTATCTACTAGATTGCCTAGTATATTCTACCTATTCCACTGATACTTGTTTAGTTGGGAAAAGCACAAGAGAAGTTTGTTCTAGGAAACACGAAGCATTCTGTGGCGCATATTGCACCCATGCGCCACAGAAGTTTGTTCTTCTGTGGCGCATATGCACAAATGCGCCACAGAAGCTTGTGCATGGGTGTCCAGAGTGTGGGGCCCACATAATTGTTCTGTGGCGCGTATGGTTATATGCGCCATAGAAGATATAAACTTCTGTGGCGCATCACCTTGTATGTGCCACGGAAGTTTGGTCAGAGCACGGTTAGACCCCGCCTGCTATGGGTCCCACAAAACTTCAGTGGCGCATACGAAGTGATGCGCTACAGAAGATTCATGGTCCAACCGCTGGTGTGGGTCCCACCAAACTTCTGTGGCGCATAGCTCTGTAAGATGCGCCACAGAAGTTTGGTGGTTCTGCGACGCATTGCTCCGGATGCGCCACTGGATAACTTTTGTGGCGCATGGTCAGAACCATGCGCCACAGAAGGTATGTCTATCTATAGATAATTTCCTAGTAGTGTCTCCTACTATAGTCAATAAATAATTTACAATGAGTTGTTAAAAATTTAATTATCCTCATTGTGGTTCCATGTTCGTAGGTTCAGAACGGTTCTATCTTCGAAAGCCCTAAGCCACGTAAAACTTGCAATGGATAAATTAGAAGCGTCTAGTTTAGATTGTTTCTGGGCTATTGTCATGATATGGTAATGTTGTAAGTAGATGTATAGTTGATACTATTACAACACACCTAACTTGTAAGTTCCATAGTCCTTGGCCTTACACACAAAGGAATGATAAATATCATACCACGATGCACATGATAGTGATCAAGTGCAAGAACCATATCATTTCACTTTTTACATATGATGTTTGTTGCATCTTATATTGCTTGTTTAGCATTTTATTAGCATTAAAAGATGATGCCTCATTTATGTATCAAGGTAAAAATGTGTTCTCCCTTAAGTATGCATCGATTATGTTTCGTCACTTCAATACATCACGTGATGATCGGGTGTTCTCGAATCCACGATCATATTTCGTGTGTAAGACAGTTTTACACACGCTAAATACTAAGGTTCTTAATTGGCGAGCCTAGCATGTACTGACATGGCCTCGGAACACAGACCGAAAGGTTAAGCATGAGTCATATATTTGATATGATGCCCATAGAGATGCTCGCCTTTGAAGCTACACTGACTAACGTGATGATCGGACTTGGTGTAGTGGATTTGGTTCATGTAATCACCAAAAAGACCCGAGGGATGTTTTTTTTGAGTGGGAGTTCATTCATAATTTGGATTACTTGAACTCGATCTATCATAAACTTAGCTTAAACTTTACAAATTCTGTTGTAGATAGCACCACCTGCTTTTAGTTTCAATGTGTTCATGGAGAAAGAGAAACTTGTGATGAATGGTAGCAACTTTATCGACCAGGCCATGAATTCGAGGGTTCTCCACTCTGCTACACAAAATCAATATGTGCTAGAAGCGCCACTAGGCCCCCCACCACTTGATGATGCCCCTGACGAGGAGAAGAATGTCTATCAGACTCAACAGGAGGACCATAACTTAGTTCATTACGGCATATTGTATGGGCTAGAGACAAAACTTCGAAAGTGTTTCAAAAACGGCGGTTCCTTTCATACAATGGGGGAGTTTAAAATGATTTTCGACACCCATGCTTCTGTCGAGAGTTATAATGCTTCTGAAAAGTTCTTTAGCTGCATGATGGAAGAGAACAACTCCATTAGTGAGAACGTAGTCAAAATGTCTGGGTATGCCGATAAGCTTGTGTCCTTGGGAATATAGATTCACATTGACTTAGGCATACATCATGTTCTCCCATCTCTGCCACCTAGCTACAAGAGCTTTGTGATGAACTATAACATGCAGCGCATGAAGAAGTCTCTCCCCGAGCTTCTGTCAATTCTTAAGACTACATAGGTGGAGATCATGATATAACATCAAGTGTTGATGATCAATAAGACCAGAAGTTTCAAGAAAGACAAGAAGGGTAAACAAAAGGGAATGATGGGTGGCAAATCTGTTGTCGCGTCTGAAAAGAAATCCCGATCTTTCCCTAATTCTAATACCGAGTGTTATCATTATAAGTGGACTAGCCATTGGAAGTGCAACTGCCCCAAGTATTTGGCAGATAGGAAGGCCGACAAGGCAAACAAAGGTATATATGATATACATGTTATTGATGTGTACTTAACTAGTACTCGCAGTAGCACCTGGGTATTTGATACCGGATCGATTGTTAATATTTTTAACTGGAATAAGTTGCTGTGGAACAAGTGACCGCTATCAAGGGGTGAGGTCAAGATGCGTGCCGGCAATGGATCAAGTGTTGATGTGATCGCCGTTGGAACGATGCCTCTCCACTTGCCGTCAGGATTAGTTATAAACCTAAATAATTTTTATTTGGTGCCTTCACTAAGCATGAACATTGTATCTGGATCGTGTTTGATTCGAAGTGGTTATTCATTTAAATATGAAAACAATGGTTGTTTGATTTATATGAATGATATATTTTATGGTCATGCACCTGTGATGAATGGTTTATTTCTGTTGGATCTCGATACTAGGGTTACACATATTCATAATGTTGATCCTAAAAGGATTAAACTTGATGATGATATATCTACATATATGTGGCATTGCCTTCTAGGTCATATTGGCGCTAAACGCATGAAAAAACTCCATTTAGATGGACTTTTGGAATCACTTGATTTCGAATCATTTGATACATGTGAGCCATGCCTTATGGGCAAGATGACTAGAACGCCGTTTTCTGGTTCAACGTAACGGGGGAAAGATTTATTGGAAATCATACATTCTAATGTATGTGTTCCAATGATTGTGTCTGCACGAGGTGTATATCGTTATTTTGTTACTTTCATGGATGATTTGAGTAGATACGGGTATGTCTACTTGATGAAACATAAGTGAAAGGGCATTTATTGTCATAATCACTTTTGGTGTTCGTTAACAACAATTAGATCATTTTACAGTGTGTTATTGTCCACAGGTTGGTATTATCATTGATAAACATCACACACACTCTTGGGAAAAGACCACATATATTTGCCACTATTCTGGAAACTCCAGACCGGAGTCTCCGGTCTGCCAAGACCGGAGTCTCCGGTGTGGTCCGGAGTTTCCGGTTCTGGCTCTGGTGGTGCCTCCCAGAACCTGGCTGGGACATTCTGACTAGGGGTCCGGAGGCTGCACCGGAGCTTACTCCGGAGTCTCCGGACTTTGGTCAGTCCGGAGTCTCCGGTGTTGGAAGGCCGGAGTCTCCAGTGTTGCTGGTCAAGAACTGGCCTGGGTTAGTCAGAAGGGCAGTCCGGAGACTGGTCCGGAGATTGGCCGGAGTCTCCAGCGTAGACCGGAGTCTCCGGTCTGACTTTTCTACAACGGTCAGCAAACGGTTCGTGGAGGGGGCTGTCTATAAATAGGGACCCTTATCTTCTTCCTCCAGCTGCTCGAGTTGCTCAAGAACACCAACCTCATTAGAGCCACCAAATCCACAAGATCTCTTCATCCAACTATCCAAAGTCATTGATCTTTGGAGAATCGAAGGAGGAGGCCTTGATTTACATCTTCACCAAGAGAGATCTTCATTTTCCCCTCATTCACTTGAGGGCCCCCAAGATCTAGTGTTTCTTTGGAAACCCTAACTTTTATTTGGTTCTTACAAGCTTGTCTTTGATTTGTCTTGACAGCTTGCTTGTATTTGGGAGCCTCCAATTCAGTTGTGGATGTGTGCCCCGAACTTGTTGTAAAGGTGCCGGCTTCCACCTCGAAGGTTGCCGATATAGTGGAAGGTGAATCAAGTCCGTTGGGGTGAGGTTCATCGGAGAACAAGGGAGGCCTCTCGTGGAGTTGGTGGTTTGAAACGACCCCCTCTCCAAACGTAGACGTACTCCCCCTCAAAAGGAAGGAACTACGGGAAACAAATCCTTGTGTAGAGGTCCCAACCCAATAAGGTTGATCCCTCCTGTGTTTTACAATGCTAGTCCCTGGATCAATAGCTAGCATCCACAGTTAAGATGTAATATCAAGATACAAGGGTCATAATATAAATTTATAACCAGGAATAACATAAGTTTATTACATCAAACATAGCTCATATTGCTATTACATTACATTTGTAGCGGAATAACTATAAGTATGGGTCCATCATCTACAAAGTGCCACAGGCAGATGTTGGTTGTAGACTTTGTAGTCCTAGTCAATCAAACAATCTTCATTTTAAAACAATCAACCTGCAACATTACAAGTTACAGCCACAAGGGTCAATACATTTTGAATTGTATTGGCAAGCTTCACTTTTTATGTATAATATGAGTGGATCCTATCATTATATGCATATTTGGCTAAGTAGAGTTTAAGGTTTATTTGCATAAAGCAACATTTTATCCTATCTTTTCAAAAGGGGTTTTAAAGTCTTTTTGTCAAATTTCTTTTCCAAGTTCCTTGAACTCCTTGGTAGAAACTCAAGTGTTCAAATCCTTGTCAAAACCTCTTGAGCACCTTGGTAACCCCAAGTGCATCAAGTTTTATAAAATCTCATGAGTTCCTTGGTAAAGCCCCAAGTACATCATGCTCTTGTGCACCTTGGTAACCCCAAGTGCAACAAGCATTACAAAATCTCTTTGAATTCCTTGGTAGACACACAAGGGCATCAAGTTTTTATATTAGAAGTTGGAATGTCGAGATCTCCCATGGTTCAAACTTTAGTTGCTCAGTATTGTCCATAACCGGGGACACGGCTAAGTACTTAGATTTATTTACTTCTGCAGAAGGAGTACACTTTACCCACATGACACAATCCCATCTTGTTGCCACCAGTGGCCTACTGGATTAGTGCTCACCAAGATGGAGTACTGGCAGATTGAGAATGTGACGAAGTCTTTCCAAAAGGTCCTCCCATACATCATTGCTAGCTTTGTCTTCAGCCCCCATGAAGCATTCCAGATCCCCATGTCCAGTAACTAAAGACAATGCATGGGTCTTCCTAATGTAATTGACTAAGCCAGAGCCATAATAGCATGTGGTTGTACATGGAAGCCACAATTGGAGAAGCATGTTTGATCTCTAAGTTTCCTAGGTGGTTTTCTTTTGGAGCACAACACAAAGTGAATGCCATAGACATGGTTCTCTTTTGTTGCCACCTTCTCCAAAACTTAAAGTATCCTCCACCTAGGTGGTTCATTGAGTCCTTGTTTTATTATGTAAAACACAAGTCCTTTTCTCAACCTTTGTAAAATCTCAACATGTATCTCTTTTTAAAAGTATAGCATATAGCATGGCTAAGCATGTACAACTTCAATATTTTCACTAAGGAATGTGTAGGGAATCCTATTAGGATTTTAGCATAGCATAAGTATAAAATGTCTTTCATGCATGTTTTCATAATCCACTAAGTATAATGAAAATAGTAGGACTTTTGTATGATAGTGTAACTTGCCTTTTTGTTTAGGGAATGATAGTCACTTCTTGATCTTGCTAGTCTCACATTTTGCTAATTTTACTACAATCAAACAAGCATAGTATCAAGTAGCATTCCACTATTCAAACAATAATTCACATACACATAGCAATGGTTCCTAAGTCTTGTAAAAAGAGGGTTCTATTGCAAAGTTGGTCTCTACTAGGTTTATAAATTTTGTAAGGTCTACATTGGTCATTTACCAAAATGGCAAAGTCATTTGCAATTGGGTTTTATCCTAAGACTATTTTAAAATTCATTCATCATTTTATGTGGTGAAATTTTTTCTTATCCAAACAAAACTTTAGGTTTTGCACCAAGTAAGTTGCTCTTGGCAAGGCTTGGTGTTTTGGGTCAGTAAGTTTGGTCCATAACACTTTCCCAAAGTTTTCCTTGCAAAAACTTTTCCATGATAAAATTTAATGAGTTTTATTTGGCTAGAAAATGACTAAGTTAACTAATTCATCTTAAATTACACAAAATCATTTTTAACACTATGGGTTGGTTCCTAGGGTTAGTAGGGTCACATAAATCCATTTTGCAAAAATTTAATCCTAAAATCAATTTTAAACAATTTTTATACTCTAAATAAGTACACAAAAGTTTCTGTAATTTCCAACAAGCTAACAGATACTATTTTCAAAACTAAGGCCATGATTATTTAGGTCTTGCTCTCCTGAATCCATTGATATAAAATTTGCTAAATTTGGACGTGTGGATCAAAAGTTATAAGGATTTGAAAATCACAACTAAATCTGTTTTCAAATCTGTTTTTAAACAGAACAGGGGACACGCGTCGTAATTTAACTGGCTGGTACCGGTTCGCCGCGGATCACGCTGTGGAGCGTTTGATCTAGTCAGATCGAGTGGCTCTGATCGAGTACCCTTTTGCGTTTAAGTGATCTATCTGATTCGTTCGATCCTGATCTAACGGCTACCACTGCCTGGTCACAGATGGGCGGCGCTGCGCGGCGGCAGACGGCGGCGGCGCTCTGGCGGTGGAGTTCCGGCTAACACAGGAAGCGACAGAGAGGGAGGAGTGGCTCACAGTGATCATCGAGGTACGGGGATGCTCAACCTGCTCGCTTCGGTCGAAGGGGCGCACGGGGTTGTCTTAGATTGCTCGCCGGAGTTAGGGCTGGCGTCGGATGGCTCTGTCCGCGGTCGAAGGTGATGCTGTAGATCACACGGGGGCAAGACAGGAGCATGGTCAGGTGCGTAAGACTAAGGAGAAAATTCTCGCGTGATCGAGGAGCAGAGGGGCGGTCGAATTTCACCTGGGAAATGCGCCGGAGTCGGAGGCAGTCGTGGCGGTGCTCGGAGTTTGTCGAGGACGGTGTTCTGGGAAGCTCGTGGTCGAATGAAGAGCACAAGGAGGTTTTTCTGGGAGTGGAAAAGCTGTAAGTGTGCTCAGGGAGGATCGGGGTGGTGTGTGTTGGCCGCAATCAGAGATAGGAGCTCGTCGGGGACAGCGGAGTTTGAGGAGGAATTGGAGCGGCCTGGTGGCGAAGAGAGGTGGGCGTCTGCGGGGAACGGAAGGAAAGGAGCTGGCGTTTTATCATGCACAGTCAAGGCGTGTAATGGTGGCGGCATTATGACGAATTAAGTCCGCGGAATTACTGCAGGAAACGGCGACGAGGGAGGAAGAAGGGGTCGCGCGGGTGAGGACGACGAACAGGAGCGGTGGGGTCCTCTGTCAGTGGGAAAAGAAACGAGGGGGAGGTCCACCTGTCATTTTCTGTGCGGGTTAGATAGTTGGTTCGAATCGTTTCCTGCGGGGTAGAGAGCTGGGCTGGTTGGTGGGCTTATTGGGCTGCCTGGGCTGGGTCGATTTTTTTTTATTCTGTATTCTTTTCCTTTTCTATTTTATTTTCTGTTTTGAATTCAACCAATTATTCAAACAATCAAACAATACTCAAATTAATTCAAACAACAAGAAACTTTTTATTTGAATTTGGTTCTGTTTATCAGCATAATCCAAATCCAAAATAAAACAATATTTTCATTCTTTTTAAGATATTTTTAATATAAAATAGATTATAGTTATTTAATCAAATATGATATGATTTATTTAATAATTCTTCATTTAAATTCCAAACACTTTCAAATCTAAATCAGTAGGTTTATTTGGAAATAAAGAATATTTGGAAGATTTGTTTTAAAATAAAATAACCTCTTATTTTTGGGTCCATTAGTAATTAAATAAAATGGGCCTTAGTTATTAAAATAGAGTTTGATTCTATTAATAAAATCTTTATTTGAAACTTAAATATTTTCCAAACCAAATCAGTAGGTTTTATTTGGAAGTATTAAATACTTAGAAAACATTTTATTATAGAGTCCATTAAATAATCATAGACTTTTATTATTAAATCCACTTGGGTCTGTTTTAATGAGAAAATTTATTTTAAAAACTAAAATAAAGTCAAAACATTTTAGTAGGTTTTATTAGAGAATATAAATTACTTGGGAAACCTATTTAAATTAATTTATTAAGTTTTGATGTTTTAATTAAAATGGTGAAATCTTTCATTTAAAAGAGTTTGGATATTAATTCCTTGTTATTTTATTTTAGCAAATCTTTATTATTTTTAAATAACCCTTGCTACTTTAAAAATGTTTTTAATTCTCAAAGCTTGGCCAAGGATTTTATCTAATTCAAATGGGTTTGAGGTTCCATTTAAATTCAAAAGGTTTCTTCTGGCTCTGAAATTCAAACAAAGTTTTATTATATAAATTTATTTTCTCATTACAAGATTTGGAAAATCTTGGGATGTGACACCTTGTGTCTCCGCGTCCACACCCTTGGTTACTTCTATCATTTACCGCACTTTACTTACTTTTTCTTGCTTAGTGTTGTGCTAGTTTGTGCTTGTGTGACATATAGGTAAATTCACCATAGTTGCATATTCTAGAGAATTTACCTTTCTTGTCAAACCCTAATTTGAAAAAGAGTAAAATTTGAAGTAGCACCTATTCACCCCCCCCCCCTCTAGGTGCCCATACGATCCTTTCAATTGGTATTAGAGCCTCGGCTCTTTATTTGGGATTTACCGCCTAAGAGAATATGGGTAGACAAGAAGGGGATGGTGGTAGTGAGTCGACCTCGGTGACCATGGAAGATATCAGAAACTTGGAAACAAGATTGAGCTCTTCCTTGGTCAACAAAGTCAAGAAGATGCTTGAGCAACTTCTTAAAGACAAAGATGGCTCATCACCCCCATCTCCTCAAGAGGATCTACCATCCGTTGTACCTAAAGGGAATACTCCGGTATCCCCCGAGGGTATGGTGGTAGGGGGCAAACCAGACAACGCTAATTCCTCCACACGACTTGATGGGGAGAAGGGTGAGCACCGTGATTCTTGGTACTCTCCTGATCCTCCCGTCCCTCACCCTCATGTGTACAATAGAGGTGACCCACCTAAGCTAGAAGAGTCTGCTACTTTTTCTCAATGGAAATCACTAATGAGAACTCATATGCGCAGCTCTTGCATTGAACTATGGAACATCATCGAGCATGGACTCTTTATTGGGGATCCAAACAACTTGACAAGAAGAGAGGTTGTCAATAGTCAACTCAATGCCACTAATTTTCATATGATTCAACAAGGATTGGGAACAAAGGATTACCCACACATTGAGCACTTTAGCATTGCCAAGGAAGCTTGGGATGCTCTCACTTTGTTGTTTGTTGGCAATGAGAGTATGAGGAGGAACCGATATGATGATCTAAGCAATGAAGCCAAAGGCTTCTACATGAAAGAAGGTGAAGATCATGAAGACATGTACCGAAGGCTCAAGACCACCGCCACCGCCTTTAGAAATGTGGGTGCCTCACATTTGGATGATGCATGGATAAAAAGGAAATATGTGAGTGCACTCATGCCTTTTGAGCCCACCACTTGAAGAGTCTACAAGGAAGACACAACTACCATATCATGACCTCAAATGAAGTTATGCAAGAGATGGCCGCTTTCAAGGTTGCCGCCAAGAATGCCAAAGATGCTCGTGCTCGTGCCCTTGGTATGAGCAATGTTGTCAATGTTGCATTAAAGGCCAAAGTTGTGGACCATGGGGATGAAGATGATAGTGATGAAGGGCCTTCCATGGACCACCCCGATGAAGTCAAGATTGCTCATAGTCAATATATGGCTTTCTATGCAAAGAACTTTTGGAAGAACCCCGCCAAGGCCAAGATGGAAATGCAAAGAAAGAGCAACCCAAATGGGAAGAGAGAGACTGCAACGAGATTGAGAACTTGCTTCAATTGTGGTGACCGCTATCACTTTGTAGCAAGTTGTCCCTATGAAAAGAGAGAAGATCATGGGGGTAAGCTTGTGTTGAAGAAGACTCTCAAGGCACCTTACAAGAAACCTTTCATCAAGAAGAATCCCATCAACAAGAAGTCGGGAGAAATTGTCTTGATCACTCATGAAGAATACTCCTCCGACAATGAAGATGATGAAGATGAGGAAGAGGAAACTTCACATGGTGTGGCTGCTCTAGCCACCACCTCTACTCCGACATTCTCACTCTTTGATTCTCCAAATGAGAACTCTCCCACCAAGAACGTCACTTGCCTTATGGCAAGAGGAACGGAGACTTATGCTTCCGGAGGGTCAAAGTGGGTGCTTGATAGTGGTTGCACAATTCATATGACCGGAAGCTCGTCTATTGTCAAGGACTTAAATCCAAATGATGATCTAATCACCGTGACATATGCCGACAAGTCAAAGTCTAAGGTAATAGGTTTTGGCAAAGTTGTGGTTGCTCACGACATTACACTCGTGAACGTCATGCTTGTTGAGACCCTTGGGTACAATTTACTTTTAGTCTGTGCTCTTGGAAAGATGGGTTTTTCCGTCTTTATACATAATGATCTTGTGGTCCTCATGTGGAGCAAGTCTCTCAAGGTCGCTTTCGTTGGGTATGTCGAACATGACTTGTATGTGGTGGACTTTTCGGGGCAAGCCACTACAAGTGCGATGTGCTTATTCGAAAAGGCCGACGTGGGTTGGTTATGGCATCGCCGACTAGCCCATGTCAATATGAGAACTTTGCAAAGTTTCCATAAAGAGGGCCATATAGTTGTACTAAAAGAAAATGTTTCCTTTGCCATCGTGTTTGCAGGGCATGTGTTCTAGGGAAGATGCATGACGCTCCTCACAAGCCCACGAACCAAATCAAGTCTAACAAGATCTTGGAACTCCTCCATGTGGACCTATTTGGTCCTCCATGTCATGCAAGTCTTGGAGGGAAGAAATATTGTTTGGTGATTGTTGACGACTTTTCAAGATACTCTTGGGTTTATTTCTTCAAGTTGAAGAGTGAAACTCAAAAGACCTTTATCGACTTCATCAACTTGGTTCAACGGCAACACAATGTTCCTGTGTTGATTATAAGAAGTGACAACGGCACCGAGTTCAAGAACTACACCTTGAATTATTTCCTTAGTGATGAGGGGATTAAACATCAATATTCCTCTGCAGACACCCCTCAAAAAAATGGTGTGGCCGAAAGGAAGAACCAGACTGTTATTGAGATGGCTAGGACCATGTTGGCGGAGTTTAAATATCCATACAACTTTTGGGCCGAAGCCATCTCCACCGCTTGCCATGCTTCAAACCGACTCTACCTCCGCAAGAAATCAACAAGACTCCATATGAGATACTTACCGGAAACAAGCCCAACATATCTTATTTCTGGGTGTTCGGTTGTAAGTGTTTCTATCTCATCAAAGGTGTTCGTTTGTCTAAATTCGAGTCTAAAGCATTAGAGGGTATTTTGTTGGCTATGGTCTCGAATCTCACACTTATAGAATCTATGACAAGCTCTCCAGAGCCGTCATAGAATCTTGTAGTGTGACCTTCAAAGAATATGATGGTCCCGAAGGGGGGCGTGTTGATGCTTGTGATGCAGATGATGAAATGCCTCAGGATGCCATATGAAGATTGGGTGTGGGATATATCCGCCCCGTTGAGGAACCCCTTATGGCGGATCGAGAAGAACTATGCTCCACTCAAGTGGAGCCCTCATCTTCACAACCTCAACATGCTCCATCCACCGAAGAGGACATTGACTCAAGCCAAAGACAAGTTGTGAACCCTCAACATGGTGATCAAAGTGTCAACTCCAGTCAAAGGGAGCTTGGTCCATTTGACGGATTGTCCAGTGGTGCCAAATTAGTTTGTCAAGGAAGATCCGTACAAGCTGCTTTGAGACAAGCTCAAATTGATGCTAGAAGTGCACTTGATCAACACCAAGGTCAATCCTTGCCTCCAAATGTAGAGAATGACTCCAATGATGATCAAGGTCAAGTTGATGGTCAAGACGAGGATCAAAATGATGAATAGGGTCCTCCAAGAAACAATGAGGAGATCCACGCTCGTCGCGAAGCTAGAAAGGAAAGAATGTTGGAAATAAGAGACCACACACTTCAAAATGTTGTTGGGGATCTAAGGAAAGGAATTTCCACAAGAGCACAATTGAAGAGGTTCATTGAACACCAAGCACACATCTCCATGACTGAACCAAAGAAAGTGTGGGAAGCTCTTGAAGATTTGGATTGGTTAGAAGCTATGCAAAAAGATCTCAACAACTTTGAGAGAAACAAAGTGTGGAAGTTAGTTGAGAAGCCAAAGGATTGCCACAATGTTATTGGAACAAAGTGGATATTCAAGAACAAGAAAGATGAGCATGGAATTATAGTAAGGAACAAGGCTAGATTGGTTGCACAAGGGTATTCTCAAATTGAAGGCATTGATTATGGAGAGACTTATGCACCCGTGGCTCGCCTTGAGTCCATCCTTATCCTTCTTGCTTATGCGGCACACCATAACTTTAAGTTGCAACAAATGGATGTAGAAAGTGCATTTCTTTATGGTCCTTTAAATGAATTGGTATATGTTAAGCAACCCCCAGGATTTGAGGACCCCAACTTCCCAAACGATGTCTACAAACTTGATAAGGCGCCCTATGGGCTCAAGCAATCCCCACGCACGTGGTATGAGCACCTTAGAGAGTTATTGTTTGACCGTGGCTTTGAGGTTGGGAAAATCGATCCCACTCTTTTTACTAAGAGGTTCAATGGGGAGCTTTTTGTATGCCAAATATATGTTGATGATATTATCTTTGGCTCATCTAACAAAGCTTTTAATGATGAATTCTAAAAGCTTATGACTAGTAGGTTCCGGATGTCTTTCATGGGGGAGTTGAGAGTATTTCTTGGCTTTGAGATCAAGCAAGTTAGAGGAGGGACATTCTTCAATCAAGCCAAGTATACTCAAGATATGCTCAAGAGATTCAAAATGCAAGATTTGAATGGAGCTCCTACTCCCATGGCTACAAAGACTCATCTAGAACAAAATCCAAATGGTAAAGATGTGGATCAAAAGGTATACCGGTCTATGATTGGTTCTTTGCTTTACCTTTGTGCATCTAGACCCGATATTGTGTTGAGTGTAGGTGTGTGTGCAAGATATCAAGCGGCTCCTAAAGAAAGCCATTTGATGGCGGTCAAGAGAATATTTCGATATTTGGTTCATACCCCATTTTATGGTCTTTGGTATCCTCAAGGCTCAACATTTGCTCTTTGTGGATACACGGATTCGGATTGGGCGGGTGACAAGGATGATAGAAAATCAACATCCGGGGCTTTCCAATTCCTTGGTAGGTCCTTGGTATGTTGGTCTTCCAAGAAGCAAAATTGTATATCTCTCTCCACCGCTGAAGCCGAGTATGTGGCAGCTTCTAGTGCGTGCACTCAATTGCTATGGATGAGGCAAACTTTAAAGGAATACGGTGTCCATTGTGACAAAGTGCCTCTTCTATGTGACAATCAAAGTGCCATCAAGATTTCCTACAACCCGGTGGATCACACAAGGACAAAGCATATTGAGATTCGCCATCACTTCATTAGAGATCATGTTGCTCGAGGTGATATTGATCTATCATATGTACCAACCAAAGATCAACTTGCCGATATCTTCACGAAACCACTTGATGAAGGAAGGTTTTGCTACTTGAGGAATGAACTAAATATCGTAGACTCCAGGAGCTTAACTTTATGTTATTGCACTCTCACCTATGTTTCACCTCATATTTAGTCTAGGTGTAGGCATGGATATAGGGGGAGTGCGGTCCTAATTGATTGGACCATCCCTCCCACCATATGCCCAAAGCAATCAAAATCATACCTCTTAATATCATTTAGTGATATATGAGCTTAATGATGAGTTTTGGTAATGGACCCAAGATATATCTTCGTGGTGCCAAGCCAAGCATACTCAAATATGGTGGCCTAGGCCACCGCCCTCTCTCATTTGAGAGGTTGACACTTACTCATGTTTGTCATTTGCTTGATTTTAGTCTCTTGGAGTTTTTCTGATTATTTTCGAACTTCTATGGCTCTTATTGGTTCTTCACAGTTTGATGTCTCAACCTAAGCCCTTTCCCTATCTTAAAAACCATCTATCTCTCATATATGTCCCCAAACACCTTTCCTGGAACTTTTGGTCGAGGAGGAACGGAGTCTCTGGTGTACAAACACCGGAGTCTCCGGTGTAGACCGGAGTCTCCGGTTTGGACGGTTTCTGTCACTTAAAGAAGGGGGCACGGGGTGAACTGGAACAACAGTTCCTCATTCTTCACCCCATCCCCTACCTCTAAACCCGTCGCCTCCTCCTCCAAAAATCCTCCCCGGAGGTCAAGAAGCCCCCGGGATCCGCCGTGCAGCCGGCCAACCTTCCCCTCTCCTCCATTGGGTCATTCCCACCGGAGGAATTGATCCCATGGACAGATCTGGTACCTCTCCTCTCCTTTTTCCTCCTAGGGTTCATCCCTAGATGTATTTTTGAGGATTGTTACTGATTTGTCCATTGGAATCACTTGTTTGCATGCACTCTAGTACTTTAGCCTTGTTGCATTGCCCGATCTACTAGATTCACCCTCACCAGCATCTCCCCATCGCATACCCGAGCCTCCTGACCGGAGACTCCGGACTTAGGTCCTCCGGTCCAGGACGGAGACTCCGGTCCCCAGGATCGGAGACTCCGGTCTAAGACGGAGACTCCGTTGTAAGGTGCGGAGACTCCGGTGTTGGGTGAATCAAAATAGTCAGAAATGCATCAAAGCTCTTGTACTGCATCTTTGGGACATATATACTCATCTCCATGCTATCTCCCTCACTGCTGTTCACAGGTGATGGTTCTAGTTGTCCTCGTCGTACCAAGGCCAAGTACCAAAGGGGCAATCCTCGCTATGATGAAGCTCAGGGTTAGTTTATCGTGCCTCCGTCCAACCGGAAACAGCGGGCATGTGATGCAGCTTACATGAAGAGGCATCAAGAGAGGGCTGAACGGGAGGAACGTGCCAAGAGAGCCAAGTATGACAACCTCCAGTCCCTAGCCAAGATGTCTAAAGATGAGTACCGTGAGCTGAGGAAGACAGATTTCTATGCACTGCCTCGCACCAGTGATGACCCTCGTTTCTGGAGGAAAGAACAGGGTGTGTTCATGAAGGATGTGTATGATGTACTCACCAAATCACCTGTTTGCCCTCAGAAGTTCATGAACATTGAGCAAATGCGCCAGAGCCCTTATTTCAATGATGCCCTGTGGATCTGTGAGAAGCTGGGTCTCTACAACTTGATGGAGCTGCGCAAAGACTACAGTGTGCACCTTGTTCAGCAGTTTTATGCCACAGTGGTGTTTGGGTCTGATCTTGACAGGACCATGGTGTGGATGACTGGCACTACTCGCTGCACAGCTACCTTTCATGACTTTGCCAATGTCATTTTTGAGACCTTTCACGGAGTATCTACTCCTGTGGGACAGCGCATGCACTCAGTAGCTTTTGGTGAGAACAAGTTAAAGTTGGCACCTCTGTATGATGATGGTGTTGTGGGGGCCTCCAAGGGACTCAAGACCGTCTACAACCTTATGTTGAGGATTTTCCGTCACACAATTGCTCCAAGTGCTGGAAATGATGATGCTATCAGGGGTGGGCTTGTCAACCTCCTGTACCATACTCACCGGACCTTCAATGCTGGACCAGAGGCTGATGCTGCACCAATTGATATGATGGACTTCATTTTCGAGGAGATGTTCCATGCCATTCTTTACAAGAAATCTCCCCCATATGCACCCTTGATTATGAGGCTCATCAACTCCCAGGCGCATGATTCTCCACATGGCATACCACCACACCTCACTGTGCACACTCTGGTCTCTCTGCAGCAGAAGGGGCACATGGGGCCTGCTCCAAGGCGTCACTATGGCAATGATGATGAGGAGTTTGAGATGGAGAGGGCCCCCTCTCCACCTAGAGTTCGGAGGAAGAATGCCTCCAACGCCCCTATGCCTACCATGATGAGAGACTATGTGCATGAGAGGGTCAAGAAGGCCAGCTTTTGGGAGAGGACCCTTTGTTGCATGAACGTTGACATTCGTAAGCAACAATATGCATCTTACCAAAGCAACCGCCGCATTGAGAAGCTTCTCAAAGAGATCAAGGACCAGGGTGCTGCTGATATTGAGGAAGGTGAAGATGAATACAATGATGAGCATGGGGCTCAGCAGTCCACAGAGTCTGATCACACTCTCTCATTTGGGGCATGGAATGCCCAACAGGATAGTCTGGTGGACTGAAAGACGTTTGGTGATGTCACCTCTGGGTTTGGATACCAGGGTACTTCCTCTTCTCGCCCTCACGGCAAAGGGCCTGCTATCCCTGAGGATGATGATGATGATGACTATGACCAGGATGAGAGTGACCAGGATGAGGATGACCAGGATGAGGATGAGGATGCCGAGGATGACGATGATTACGATGACTACTAAGTTATTGGGGCGCTAGTATAGGTCTTTTCCCTTTTCGGTGTTTCGATGCCAAAGGGGGAGAAGACATTCTCATCGCTTTGCATGGGACTTGGGATTTGCGACTATCTGCCTTTATTTGCCTTCTATTTGGATATTCGAACTTGAACTTTATTTGTGTGTTATCTGTTGTTCTTATGTGTGTCTATGACTATGTGCTTGTGTGCAACACCTATTGTAACTCATGTGAGATCTATGTGTTCTATCGTTGATATTATCTTCCTTACATGTTTTACTTCATTATATTGTTGCACATAGTCAGGGGGTGCCACATTTATATGTTATTCCATGCAAATCACTTGTTGTCATCGAACACCAAAAAGGGGGAGATTGAAAGGGTATTTATTGTCATAATCACTTTTGGTGTTCGTTAACAACAAGTAGATCATTTTATAGTGTGTTATTGTCCACAGGTTGGTATTATCATTGATAAACATCACACACACTCTTGGGAAAAGACCACATACATTTTCCACTGTTCTGGAAACTCCAGACCGGAGTCTCCGGTCTGCCAAGACCGGAGTCTCCGGTGTGGTCCGGAGTTTCCGGTTCTGGCTCTGGTGGTGCCTCCCAGAACCTGGCTGGGACATTCTGACTAGGGGTCCGGAGGCTGCACCGGAGGTTACTCCGGAGTCTCCGGACTTTGGTCAGTCCGGAGTCTCCGGTGTTGGAAGGCCGGATTCTCCAGTGTTGCTAGTGAAGAACTGGCCTAGGTCAGTCAGAAGGGCAGTCCGGAGACTGGTCCGGAGATTGGCCGGAGTCTCCAGTGTAGACCGGAGTCTCCGGTCTGACTTTTCTACAACGGTCAGAAAACGGTTCGTGGAGGGGGCTGTCTATAAATAGGGACCCTTATCTTCTTCCTCCAGCTGCTCGAGCTACTCAAGAACACCAACCTCATTAGAGCCACCAAATCCACAAGATCTCTTCATCCAACCATCCAAAGTAATCGATCTTTGGAGAATCGAAGGAGGAGGCCTTGATTTACATCTTCACCAAGAGAGATCTTCATTTCCCCCTCATTCACTTGAGGGCCCCAAGCTCTAGTGTTTGTTTGGAAACCCTAACTTTGATTTGGTTCTTACAAGCTTGTCTTTGATTTGTCTTGACAGCTTGCTTATATTTGGGAGCCTCCAATTCAGTTGTGGATGTGTGCCCCGAACTTGTTGTAAAGGTGCCAGCTTCCACCTCAAAGGTTGCCGATATAGTGGAAGGTGAATCGAGCCCGTTGTGGTGAGGTTCATCGGAGAACAAGGGAGGCCTCTCGTGGCGTTGGTGGTTTGAAACCACCCCCTCTCCAAACGTAGACGTACTTCCCCTCAAAAGGAAGGAACTACGAGAAACAAATCCTTGTGTCTCCGCGTCCACACCCTTGGTTACTTCTATCCTTTAACGCACTTTACTTACTTGTTCTTGCTTAGTGTTGTGCTAGTTTGTGTTTGTGTGACATATAGGTAAATTCACCATAGTTGCATATTCTAGAGAATTTACCTTTCTTGTCAAACCCTAATTTGAAAAAGAGTAAAATTTGAAGTAGCACCTATTCACCCCCCCTCTAGGTGCCCATACGATCCTTTCAACAAGTCTGAAACCTTTGAAAAGCTCAAGGAATTTCAGAATGAAGTGGAAAATTATCATAACAGAAAGATCAAATTTCTATGGTCTGACAGTGGAGGTGAGTATCTAAGTTACAAGTTTAGGACACACATGAAAGCGTGTGTAATAGTTTCACAACTCACACCTGCTAGAACACCACAGCGTAATGGTGTGTCAGAATGTCGTAATCGTACTTTATTAGATATGGTTGGATCAATGATTTCGCTGCCTGACTTGCCACTGTCATTTTGGGGTTATGCAGTAGAAAATGATACATTCACTTTAAATCGGGCACAATCTAAATACGCTGAAAAGAGACCGCATGAATTGTTGTTTGGAAACAAACCTAAGCTGTCATTTCTGTAAGTTTGGGGATGTGATGTTCATGTGAAGAAACTTTAGCCTGATAAACTCGAACCCAAAGTGGAAAAATGCATCTTCATAGGATACACTAAGGAAACTATTGGGTATTCCTTCTATCACAAATCCGAGGGCAAGGTTTTCGTTGCCAACAATGGATCCTTTCTAGACAAAGAGTTTCTCGTGAAAGGTTTGTGTAGTCGGAAGGTAGAACTCGAAGAGGTTACTGAACCTTCTCTTCATAGTATGGAGAGTAGCGCAGCGCCAGAAGATGTTCCGGAGTTGACTTCACCTAATGAAGAGGGAACTAATGATAATGATCATGAAACTCCCAAACAGAATACTATCGGACCTAGCAGGTTAAGCAGGACACGTGCAGCTCCTAAACTGTATGGAAATCCTGTTATGAATTTCATGGTTGATGAAATAGATGACCCTGCAATGTATGAAGAAGCTATGAGGATCCCGCATTCCAACAAATGGCTATAAGCCATGAAATCCGAGATGGAATCCATGTATGAAAACCAGGTTTGGACTTTGGTGGACTTACCTCACGACTGAAAGGCCATTGAGAACAGATGGATTTTCAAAAGAAAAACCGATACTGATGGTAACGTAACCATCTATAAATCTCTACTTGTCGCAAAGGGGTTTCAACAAATTCAAGGAGTTGTCTACGATGAGACTTTCTCTCCCATAGTGATGCTAAAGTAAGTTAGGATTATGTTAGCAATTGCTACATATTTTGACTATGAGATATGGCAGATGGATGTTAAAACTGCGTTCCTCAATGGCAACATTGAAGAAGAGTTGTATATGATACAACCAAAGTGTTTTGTCGATCCTAAGGATGCTGACAAGGTATGAAAGCTTCAACGTTCCAACTATGGACTAAAGCAAGCATCCCGGAGTTGGAATCTCCGCTTTAATGAGGTGATCAAAGAGTTTGGATTTGTCCAAACTTATGGAGAGGCTTGTATTTACAAGAAAGTGAGTGGGAGCAATGTGGCATTTCTGATATTATATGTGGATGACATATTACTGATCGGAAATGATGTAGATCTTTTAAACAGTGTTAAAAGTTATCTAAACAACAAATTCTCAATGAAGGAACTAGGTGAAGAATCATACATATTAGGCATAAAAATCTATAGAGATAGATCAAGACGCCTAATAGGGCTATCATAGAGTACATACCTTGATAAGATTTAAATATTTTTAAAATGAACGAAAGTAAGAAGGGGTTCTTATCTATGTTTCAAGGAAACACATTGAGTAAGAATCAAAGTCCGGCTACGACAGAAGAAAGAGAGATAATGTACAAGGTCCCCTATGCTTCAGCCATAGGCTCTATAATGTACGCCATGCTATGTACATGACCAGATGTGGCACATGCTATTAGTTTGACTAGTAGATACCAATTTGTTCTAGGTTTGGAACACTGGATAGCAGTCAAGAATATCCTTAAGAACTTAAGAAGAACTAAGGAAATGTTTCTCATGTACGAAGGTGAAGAAGATCTCGTCGCTAAATGTTATGTCGACGGTAGCTTCGACACCGATCCAGATGACTCTAAGTCTCAATTCCGATACATATTTATCATGAACGGAGGAGAGGTTAGTTGGAGGAGTTCCAAACAACCTGTGGTGGCGGGATCAACAATGGAGGCTGAATATGTTGCTGCTTCGGAAGCGGCTCAGGGAGCAGTTTGGATGAAGGAGTTCATAACTGACATAGGTGTGGCCTAGCGCATTGGACACAATGGTCATCTATTGTGACAATAATGGAGACATAAACAATGCCAAGGACCCAAGGTCTCACATAAATGACAAGCATATTAGGTGCCGGTTTCACTCCATCCGCGAACATGTCAAGGATGAAGATATAAAGATTTGTAAAGTACATATAGATCTCAATGTAGCAGATATGTTGACTAAAACTCTCCCTAGGGAAAAACATGATCAACACAAGAACTTCATGGGTGTTATATTTATCACTATGTAACTAGATTATTGTAACTACTGTAAGTGGGAGACTGAAGGGAATATGCCCTAAGAGGCAATTATAAAGTTGTTATTATGTATATTCCAAGTATATGATATATGTTTATTTTGCATGCTATAATTGTATTAATATGGAAACATTAATACATGTGTGTTTAATAAACAAATGGAAAGTTCCTAGTTATGCCTCTCTTATAAACTAGCTCGTTGATTAACAAGATGATCAAGGTTTCCTGATCATGGACATTGGATGTTGTTAATAATGAAGTCACAACATTATTGGAATGGTGTGATGAACATTCACTTGAAGTATAGCATTACGATCAAAGACATTGTGTTTATATTTCTATAACATCATACGAAGTAATCCTAATCCTTAGACCATGGGATCATGTCAATCATTAACACTAAAAGAATATGTTGATAACATCAAACGTCACACCGTAACAGGGTGACTATAAAGATCGGTTCAGTGCTACGAAGGTGTTATGTAGAGGCTCATGGATCAAGAGTGGAATTTTTTCATCCCGATGATGGAGAGACATACTATAGGCCCTCTGGGTGATATCACATTAGTTAGCTTGCAAGCAAGTGATTTGATCACTAGAATGTTATATCACGGGAATGAGAAAAGAGTATATGTCGTTAATGAGATCAAACTAGTTATGGAGATACCGATGATCGAATCTTGGACATGTAATATATCGTGACATAAAGGGATTAAGTTACTAGAGTAAAAGTTTCTCACGATCACAAGAAGTCATCGTTGAATGTGTGGAAGTATGGATCTCCAGGTCCCGCTTCTGATTATTGAACCGAGAGGGGTCTCGTTCATGTCCGCATTATAAGCAAACTGTAGGGTGACACACTTAAGAGACACTGACACCATTTGAAACAAATATGTTCTAGACGAAAAGAATTGCAATGCGCAGGAATTATTTCACTAGACAGCGAAATTGTTTTAGGTGAAATTACTGAAATTGTTTCTGCATGTGAAATATAATACTAGCAATGGGTTTTATGTGAATGTTTTTAATTACTATAATTGACAAAATTCTGAATAAATAAATAAAAGGAGTTTTATTTAAAGAGAGATTACATTAAATTTGGTGGAAATTTAATGGGATATTTGAGTGGAATTTCTAGTGGAGAAATGAAGGGTCATTTTCTGAGTGGGAGCTCCACCCACATGAATGGAGGAAGGGGTGGGGAAAGCCCCCATGGCACCGGCAATGCCCCTTGGGGTTCCCCCCTCCTCCTATAAAAAGGCCCCCTCTCCCTCTCTCATACTTACACCTTCTCGTGAAGGATCTCTCTCCCTCTCTAGTTTATCCCCATGGTCTCAGACTAACGAGATACATGTTTCGATGGATTTTCGTTTGGAAAGGTTTGTTTCTTCTGATGCATGATTGGAGCGAGGAGGTGGAGGTTTCTCAGTGGCTTGAACGTGTGTGCGAGCACGGATGCGCTGCTCATTTGCGGCATTGGACTTCTTATCGATCTTGAGATCGGCAAGCGCTCTTACATCATCCACGAGTACAACCTCTTTAAACTTTGTGGGTCTACAAGAGTATGTTCTCTATGGATGTATATCCAACCGTTGCTTGTATCTAGTAGATAGATCTTGGTACTTAGTTGTTCCCATCATAGGAATTTTTTTGTTTTCTATGCTACGAACCCTACACAAAGTACACGAAAGTTTGCAATAACATGATCGTCAACTCCCACATCTCCATGTGTTCTAACTGATGGGGGAATACCAATCGGGGTATACCCACAAAGCAGATTCGCCAGCTGGATCGAGCCGACTGGAACCTAGCCCTGAGCGGGTCGACTCGCCCAATACGGCGACTGGCTGGACCCAGGCAACTGGCGCCGACTAGAGGCCCAAGACGGCGACTTCAATACAAAGCCCACCAACACACTTGTAAACCCTAACTGGCTGTATGTATAAAGCCACCAGGGGCACCCCCACGGGCATCCTCTTCCACATCTCATTAGATCTAGTCTCCCTCCGCCTACGGCGGCTCCCTTATAAACCAATCTATACTCATATACTGGATTGATAGCAGGATGTAGCGATCCTCCACCGAGGGGACGTGAACCTAGGTACATCGTGTGCCAATCTCGCTCCCGGATCCTCCTACGTCGCCTTGCTCCCTCTACGTAAGCTACCCCCAGTAGCATCTGTCGTGCAATACCAGGACAGTTGGCGCCCACCGTGGGGCAAGCGGTGCTTGAAGATGATAATCTGGACGGGATCCCTTTATGTCACCGTCGGCCAGATCACATCTGGCAAATTCGTTTGGTGTCTAACAAAATTTAACCGTGATTGCATGTACGGCGGCGCATGGCGTCTCACGCACGGACAGGTGGTTCAGCGATTGCGTTTCAATCGAGTGTGAAGAAATCAAATCTGATTTCCCTCACGTGCGCATTGAGTTTTCATCAAGGGAACGCATACAGGCGCGCGCGGCCGTGGCTAAAAGCCTTTTATATTCATTATTATATTTCTGTATGTTGACTACGATGCAGATCAGCTAATCCTTTATTTCTCTTGGCATACATGTACCATACGACTTGGATTGGGTCACGGAAACGAGATGGTCTTCAACATGGATGCTCCATCAGCCCGATCTCAGCATAGGCCGCCATGATGTGTTTTCCTCGGTCGCGAGTCCATGCTCGGGATTTCTACCTCGCAGATTTATCATGTTTCGGAACTTGTCTAAACGCGGACTCGCTAGATTCAGGGACTTGTCTGTCGCATATTCGTCCGACGCGAACTCGTTCGCCATGAACTCATCATCACGGACTCGCCATGTTCGGCGACTCGCCCGTCGCTGGCTCGCCACTCCGACGTCGAATCGCCATGCTCGGGGACTTGCCCGCCCCGAACTCGCCATAGCCGCGTACTCACCATGTTCAGCGACTCGCCCATCGTCGGATCACCGCGCCCACGTCGGCTCGCAATGCTCGGCGATTCCCCTACCGGGTCGACTCTGTCCGCATTTGACAGCTAAGTTCTTTTATATCCGTACATGCTATAAGTCGAAAACATATTCATCGTTTCGTTCAATTTACAAAACCATATTTGGGATCGGTTTCAGTTTTGTCTGCTGTTTATACGCGTCCGTCGAAGTAATGAGGCTGGGTACCAAAAGGCCGACCTTGTCTCCGGGTTCAACAGTCTGGCATCGCGTCCCTGTTACCCAGCAAGCGTTTGATGTTGGAGGTCTGCCTACTCATGAAAATACAGGCATAAACATTACATACTGCCCGTCGATCCACATAACAAAAGTGCATTTGCTTCAACATCTACAATTTGCACGTCTTAAAATTTTTCAATATATTTCATAAATACACCTTATTGCAATCGTACTTTTTCCTCCTTCTCAGCAAAACGGTGTCTTTCTTGCCACTCGCCACGCTCGGGGACTCGGTGCTCACCGGTCACTCGGCCTCTCCGCTCGCCACGTTCGGGGACTCGGCGCTCTCCGGTCGCTTGACCTCGCCACTCGCCGCACTAGGGGACTCGGCGCTCACCGGTCGGTCGGCCTCGCTGCTCGCCATGTTCGGGGACTCGGCGCTTTCCGATCGCTCGACCTCGCCACTCGACGCGCTCGGGGACTCGGCGCTCGCCGGTCGCTTGACCTCGCCACTCGCCGCGCTTGGGGGTTCGGCGCTCGGGGGCTCGGCGCTCGCCGGTCGTCCGACCTCGTCACTCACCATGCTCGGAAACAACCAGTACTATTTTCAGAATATGCATCTCTAAAGAGCCTCAAGTCGCCTCTACAAGCCAACTCGAGCCTCGGGGACTACTCCTAGGCATACCGCATGTACGCATGGCTCCACGACTGCGACACGCCAACCTCGCGGACTCTCGGCGACTCTCCATCATGGGCTCACCGTCGCCGCCATCACAGAGTCTTCATGCTTGGGGAATCGCTGCCCTCGCGGAGTCTTCAAGCTCGGGGACTTGCCGCCCTTGCCGAGTCTTCATGCTCGGGGACTCGCCGCCCTCGCATAGACATAGCTCTGATACCACTGTTGGGTGTCAACACCCAGAATTTTAATCCCAGATGCTTGTTATGCCATACATCGCAATCCCAGGACTACCATTTTTGCGAGACATAACATAATTGGATACCATAGTACATCATCCATTACAAACCATACATAAGGTCTTACACAAATAAGGATCTCATGATCCAGTCTTAATACAACACAAGCAGCGGAATACGTAATAATAACGGTAGCATAGGCGAAGCTCCATCTTCGGGGTCACAGGCAATGCTGATGATGGGAGATGATCCTAGTTGTCGTAACCTTCCTGGGGTCCATCTTCCAGGTACTCCTCTTCATAGTCTAGCCATGGGAATAGCCAGGGACAAAGCCATGAGTACTCTTTAAGTACTCGCAAACTAATACTAACAAGTGAAGGGGTTTTTGTAATTGGACACTAAGCTCTAGGGTTGTTTTTCAAAAAGCCGGATTTACCTCTACTACGTTTGGAAACAACGAATGCTAGTAAGGTTTCATAACAACTAAGTGGGAACTTGTATCTCATGCCACAACTCAGCTGTGGTCAAGTCAAAGTCTCAAATCATTCCACAAGTCATTTTGAAAACATCTGACGGGGGAAACAGTATGGCCACTCCAACTGTCCATAACCGCGGACGCGGCTATTCGAATAGTTTGACACTCTGCAGAAATTGTACACTTTCACCACAACATTCGATACATCCGTCAGGAACAAATCCTGAATTCACCATACTCAGTATGCGGATAATCAATCCTAACCTTTCAGTTACACGCCCTAGTATAAGCACCTCTCCTGTGAGTTTGGCCTCCCAACCAAGACCAACTGTCATCTTGGGTACTGCACAGGTGGACAATCTTCACAAGGTAGCCTCAGCTCAGACCTTGGTCGTGAGGGAACTAATACTAAGGTATATAAGTTTCTAGTCAAGCCCTACCCAATTCTCGGGTATTGTGGTTGTAAGGTAAAATTGGAATGGTATCGCATCCAGACAATCATCAGTTTTATAAAGGGCTAAGGCTCATGCCTCAACATTTTCATCACCAAAATCATCTGGTGTTTGGAAACACATGTCAAAACATCTCAATAGAATGATCCACCATTCCAAGGTTTTCATAACCATTTTTCCACCAAGTATTCCGATCTAAAATTGATCAAGTTTTATGCTTAGCACTAGCATCTACAAGTGGGGGTAAGTAAACTAGTGGAGTTTTAACTAAGTTCAATCTCATGCCTTAGGATGACATAAGGATTATCTAGCTTAGGCCAAGTTTTATGCTCTTTATGCAACCTTCAGTAATCTTTCTAGTATCTACAATTCACTTAAGTAAGCTCTCAATAAGAGCTTTGATAAAGAAATAAAATAGAAAGCTTGCAAATAAAACTAGGAGGGGGTATCAAGTGGGTATGATCACATATGCTTAGGGCATATGGTAACAAGTAAGGGTTTGTTTGCATCAGTAGAGTATCTCGCAAGTGTTAGCTTGCACATTCAACTAGTAGCATTAGGCTTGCATCATTATCATTATAAGATTGCTAAATTGCAAGTGTTAGCTTGCAAGTCTAATAGCTTGCCTTGAGCAGAGCAGTGCTTGAATTTCTCCTCAGCTTCTTCTTCGTAGTATCCTCCTTCTTCCTCCTATCCTTGGTCGGTACTAGCGTCTATAAATAAATACGAGGTACACAATCAACAAACAATACTTAACTATTTTCAATCATCACACAAAAGGGTCCTATAGATGATCTAGCATCATCTCTAACATTACAAGATTAAAGCTTGGTTTAATTCCTTTTATTTTTAGAAAAGTAATTTCTACTCATTGAAAAACTACTTAAGATTTATTATTCTCCAAACCAAACATGGGATCATGTTGACACATGTCATCACCACATATTTTAGTCCATGGGAATGTGATTTAAAGTGGTGTCACAATTTAATAAGGTTTAACCTTTTATTTTTAAATAAATAAAGTGACTAGAAATACTTATGTGGCATTCTTTTATTACTTGGTCATTAGTTCTGTAAGTAAACCTATATATTATTATATATTCTGAAAGGTATGGTTAAATGTGATTTTTGAGAGTTGGAATCAACTCAAAAGCTATTATGGTTTTAATTTGAAAAATATTTGAATGCAGAAAAGCTTCTGCCTTGTTATTTTTAACAAGGGTGATCTACAGATCCAAATGACTTGAATCCAATGGGCTTGGATTCAGTATTTCCAGACCTTTCTAACAAAATTGGTTTCATTCAATTTGGTTCACTGAATCGAGTTGGGTTGATTTTTGAAACTAGGTGCAGAAGGGTGTTTGAATGAAAATGGAAAAATCCAAATTCAAACAACTGGGCTGCACGGGAAGCGATACTGGGCCGGCCTGCTAAGCACAGCGCTTACGCGGGCTGGTTAAGTGGTTGTCCCCACGCGTCAGTGAGATGAGGGGGTGCGAAGCGGTATGGGGCAATATGGTGCATTCGATCTAGTTCTAATCCAATGGCTGAGGGTCGTCGTCCACGTCGGGCAACACAGGCGAGACTGAACCCTAACACGGCAGGTGGGGGTCGTCGGGGGCTCACCGGGGCTCAAGCAAGGGTCGGTGAGGCGGGCGAATGACGAAGTCGACAACGGAGAACCTCCTGGTACCGATAGCTTCTCCTAGGGCGGCTCCAATCGCTGGCTCCTTTCTTCTCCATCAGCGGCGGGCTCCGGTGGAATTCCGGCGAATCGCTGCTCGCCTTGCTTCGGAAACAGGGTGGAACGATCAGTGAAGAGAGGGGAGTGATATGGTGTGCTCAATTCGGCTGGGGGTGGCCTCTATTTATATTCGCGACGACGAGACCAAACAGCATGGGCAGGCGACGGTGGCGACATGGCTACGGGCTGCTAGAGGCATGGCCGGTGGTGGCGATCGCTTGGTGGTCTCCTGGCGATGCTCTATGGCTTTAATGCGCATGTAGGGGCGGTGGCAAATGGTCTGGAACGTTCGATGCTCTGCGCGGCCGAGGCGGCATCTTCGACGGCGAGTGGTGGCTACGGGGCATGGGGCGGCGAACGGGGGTGTCTGGCGGTGTCCTGGGTCGGTGGTGATCGTGTATGCACGCGGAGAGGGCGGCGCACGGTCTGTGAGCGGGTGTCGAGGGCGGCGCTCTGGCACATGCTCGGCATGGTTGCTGGCGAGCTAGGCACGGTCTGTGCGTGTGGTCCAGGGGTTGGCAACATTCGAGCGCTGGACAGGGAGTGGCGGTGGGGTGTGGGCTTGCTCCTAGACATGTTGGCTAGGCTTGTTTCTTCTCCTAGCTTGCTGTCCACACTGGGGTGACATGGTGAGCTTCGGCTGTTCACCATTGATGGCATTGCCAAGCTTACAGTGGGGCTAGTGCTTCGTTTAGTGAGCTAGATGATCTACTGAGGTTGCTGTGAGCTAGAGAGGGAACAAGTTAGGCTCCAATCACTGCTCACAATAGTGTTTAGATTTTATTTGATTTGAATCAGCAAGGTGTTTGATGAAATGGCCGCAAGAATTCAAGTTTTGAATTTTGAAATGATTTTTGGTGGGTGTGCTAGGTTGGTGCTGGTGAGTCTGCAGATGCTTGGGTTTTGAAAGTTGAGCTTGTTTGAGTGGTTTTTGAAACAGTCGGATCTTCCTATATGATAAAGATTCAATTTTGAATTGTCATTTAAACTATGCATTTGAAAGTTTCTGGATTATCACAAGGTGGGCCTTGATACTTTGTTATGATTACAATCAAGGGGTGTAAAGATCCAAACAAGTTTCTGTTAAGTTCTGAAAGTTTGGGACAGCCAAAGTAGGCATGGGAGTTAAGTTGGTCAAAATGACCATTCACTCATTTTGTTTGTTTTTAATTTATTTGTCTCTGGGAAAAGTTTGGGAATTGTTTAGATGATGTTTATTTCACCTAAGAATCCTTTTACAAGCAAAGAAACACATAAACAAGGCAATTCAAAAGAATTCAAAATGGGATGCATACACACATGCATGCTTTCATATTTTTATTTAGAAAAGTTTTTGTTAACCCTAATTTTGATGATTAGAGTTTAATGATCCAAGTTTAGTATTTTTGGGATGTTACAAACCTTCCTCCCTTAAACAAAATCTTGTCCCGAGATTTGAAAAAGGACGAAAAGATTACCTAGGATTTGAAGAGATCAGGAAATTCCGTCCTGATGTGATCTTCGCGCTCCCAAATAGCTTCCTCTTCTGTGTGGTTGCTCCACTGAATCTTGAGAAACTTAATTCTTTGGGTTCTGGTGGTTCGGAAGGCTTCTTCCAAAATATGGATGGGTACTTTGGGATAGGTCAGGTCATTGTTGATCTCTATGGTCCGGTGATCGATATTCTTGAACACTTCAGTCTTCTCTGGAACTTTGAGACACTTGTGAAGTAATGAGATATGGAACACATTGTGCACGGCTGACATCTCTTCAGGTAGTTCCA
This sequence comes from Avena sativa, assembly GCA_916181665.1. NCBI lineage: Eukaryota > Viridiplantae > Streptophyta > Magnoliopsida > Poales > Poaceae > Avena > Avena sativa. The sequence goes on along the minus strand of OV702281.1, from coordinate 202,954,232 downwards.
ATTGATACGACACTTCTCCTCGACGGTTCCGAATCTTGAATGGTCCGATATATCTGGAGGCTAACTTTCCTTTTAGTTGGAAATGCTGCATTCCCTTCAATGGCGACACTTTCAGATATACAAAATCTCCTATGTTGAAGGCGAGGTCTCGACGTCTCTTGTCGGCGTAACTCTTCTGTCTGGACTGGGATGTCTTGAGGTTCTCACGAATCTTGTGAACCTTCTCTTCTCCTTCTCGTAGGATGTCGGGTCCGAACATCTGACTCTCTCCTACTTCCGACCAGTTCAAAGGGGTGCGACACTTCCTTCCGTACATGAATTCAAATGGGGCCATTTGCAAACTATCTTGATAACTGTTGTTGTATGAAAATTCTGCAAACGGCAGATGGTCTTCCCACTTAGATCCATATTCTAACACACATGCTCTCAGCATATCTTTGATTATTTGATTTACTCGCTTCGTTTGTCCATCGGTCTGAGGGTGATATGCGGTGCTGAAATCTAGGCGGGTTCTTAAACCTTCTTGGACATTCTTCCAGAATCTCGAGGTAAATTGGGTTCCTCGATCAGATACGATCTTCTTGGGGACTCCGTGCAAACTAACTATCCTAGCGATGTATAACTCCGCTAGCTTCTAACTTTGATATGTGGTCTTGACGGGTAAGAAATGGGCGACTTTGGACAATCTGTCCACTATGACCCAGATAGAGTCATTTCCCCTACTAGAAGTAGGCAATCCGGCGATAAAGTCCATTCCAACGGAATCCCATTTCCATTCCGGAATCTGTAATGGTTGCAACAGTCCAGCGGGTCTTTGATGTCCTGCCTTGACTCGCTGACATATATCACACTTGGCGATATAGCTTCCGATTTCTCTCTTCATCTTATGCCACCAAAATTGCTCCTTCAAGTCTTGATACATCTTAGTTCCTCCGGGGTGGATAGAATAAAGAGTATCATGAGCTTCCTTCAGAATCACTTGTTCCAACTCAGAATCTGCTGGTACACAAAGGCGTCCTTTGTACCAAAGAACTCCTTCTTCGTCTTCGGTGAATCCGGGTACTTTGCCTGTACCAATTCGACACTTGATTCCGTCGATACTAGCATTTCCCTTCTGTGCCTCTTTGATCTGACTGATCAAAGTGGGTTGAAGTTCTATGCTAGCCAAAAATCCTTCACTCACTAATTCCATTCGTAAATCTTCCATCTCTTTGTGCAAACTTGGTTGCTCCTTTAAAATCATGGAGTTCAAGCGGCACGGCAATCTGCTAAGGGCATCTGATACCACGTTGGCTTTACCGGGGTGATAGTGAATCTCTAGGTCGTAATCCTTGATTAGCTCAATCCATCTTCTCTGTCTCATATTCAGCTCCTTCTGAGTGAATATATACTTCAGGCTCTTGTGATCCGAATAAATGTCACAACGATTTCCCATTAGGTAATGTCTCCATGTCTTCAGGGCTAGAACTACGGCTGCGAGTTCGAGGTCATCGGTTGGGTAATTTTGCTCATGTTGTTTCACTTGTCGAGATATATAAGATATAACTTTGCCTTCTTACATTAGCACACATCCGAGGCCGATCTTGGATGCATCACAATACACATCGAAGGGCTTCGTGATATCTGGCATGATTAAGATTGGGGCTGAAATCAATCTCCTCTTGAGTTCTTGAAAACTCGCTTCACATTCGTCGGTCCATTCAAACTTCTTGTCATTCTTCAGCAATTGGGTCATGGGTCTGGCGATACTCGAGAATCCTTCTACGAACTTGCGCTAATATCCCGCCAATCCGAGAAATGCACGAACTTGGGTTTGAGTGGTTGGGGCTTGCCAATCTTCGACATCCTTCACCTTTGCAGGGTCAACAGCAATTCCTCCGGCTGATACAATGTGACCGAGGAATCCTACTTCTTGTAACCAGAATTCACATTTTCTTAACTTGGCATACAGCTGATGCTCTCTAAGGGTTCCAAGAATGGTCCTTGGGTGTAGCTCATGTTCTTCTTCCGATTTGGAATAAATCAGAATGTCATCGATGAAAACAATGACAAACTTATCCAGGAAGTCCATAAAAATCTTATTCATGAGATTCATGAAATAAGCGGGGGCATTGGTTAATCCAAAGGACATAACGGTATACGCGTATAATCCATATCGGGTGGTAAAGGCAGTCTTGGGAATATCCTCTGCACGAATCTTGAGTTGATGATAGAGAGTTCTAAGATCAATCTTAGAAAACACTTTGGCACCGGTCAACTGATCAAACAAATCTTCTACCTTGGGCAAGGGGTACTTGTTCTTGTTGGTAACATCATTCAACTTCCGGTAATCCGTACACAAACGATTACCTCCATCCTTCTTATCCACGAACAAAATAGGTGATCTCCATGGTGACGCACTTGGTTGAATCAATCCAATTTCCAACATGGAATCCAGTTGCTTCTTTAGTTCTGCTAGTTCAGACGGGTTTATACTATAGGGTCTTTGGGCTATGGGTCCTGTTCCTGAGATTAGTTTGATGATAAACTCGATATCCCGATCTGGGGGCATACCGGGCAAAACATCTGGAAATACATCGGGTATTCACAGACTATCCGGACTTGGTCAATGGTAGGTTGGGATATAATCTTGTTGCACTTGAATTGGCGAGGTAAGGTTTCAGATATATACTAGACTGATATTCGGGCTGTACTGGTCATGGTGATGGATTTTTTGGCACAGTCAATCAATCCTTTATGTTTGGACATCCAATCCATTCTTAGTACTACTTCCAAACCTTTAGTTCCGAGTACTATCAGGTTAGCATAAAAATCTATGCCATGGATTTGGATAGGGATGGCTTTGCAAATTTGCCTAGCTTTGGTGGTTGAACTGGGAATTTGGACGATCATAACATGCTTCAGTTTGGTTGGTTGAATCTTACTAGTGTAGGCAAATTCTTCGTTGACAAATGAATGCGATGCACCAGAATCAAACAACACTCTTGCAAGTACTGAATTAATAGAAAACATACCCAGCACGACGTCTGGCGCTTCCTGAGCTTCTTCAGCATGCATGAGGAAAAGACGGTCGTTGCGGTTGAGTGAATTCCCTGGGGAAAATCTTCTTCCGGGCAGAACACAACGCTGCTGCTGAGCTGGGGCATTTGTATTGGGGGCTGCGGCATTCTTCTTGTTGGGGCACTCATTGGAATAGTGGCCCTTATTTCCACAGTCATAACAAGTCACTTGCGACTTGTCCTTTGGTGCTACAGGCACAACATTGCTTCCAGTCCTCGGGGTAGTGTTGGTGTTAGTGGTAGCATTGTTGTTGAACTTGGGTGGGGCACTGTTGAAATTGTTAGAAATGCCGGGGTTGTTGTGATTTCCTCCAGGCCTAGGGTTTCCACGGTTGGTATAGGTCGAACGGTTCATCGGGGGTCTGTTGGTTCTTGGGGCAAATCCTGGAGATGGGTTAGGGCGATACTTTGGGGTCTGATGGGTTCCTGGCTAATGCATCATGCGACGCTTGCGGTTCTCATTGGCTTGGTTGATCTTTCCTTCCATTTGGATGGCAGAGTCGACAAGGGCTTCAATATCAGCAAAGGGGATATTGACTAACACAGTCTGCATCTCATCATGCAGACCATTCAAGAATCTTTCTTTCTTCTTGGCTTCGGTGCCGATCTCATCCGGGGCATACCTAGCTAATGACAAGAATTTGTCACGGTATTCCACTACGGTCATCCTTCCTTGCTTCAGTTCTCTGAACTCGTCTCTCATTCTCTTGATCAAACCTGGTGGCACATGGGTTCTGCTGAACTTGACCTTGAATTCCTCCCAGGTCATCATCTGGCCTTCGGTCATTGCGCGAACACTGTTCCACCATGCCCTGGCATCTCCGGCTAGATAGTGGGTGGCGAACAGAACTTTCTCGTTAGCTTCCACTCCGGCGACTTCTAGGTTATTTTCCATGGTCTGCAGCCAATCGTCGGCATCTAGGGGCTCTTCCAACTTAGTGAAAACAGGTGGGTTGGTGTTCTGGAAATTCTTGAGCTTAGATCCATGGTTGCCCTGATTTCCGTGGCCTTGGTTGTTGTGGGCAAGCTGAGCTATCTGTTGCAGGGTGTCTAGGTTGGCTTGACGTTCGGCTCTTTCAGCTTCACGGTCAGTAGTCAACATTTGCAGTATCTGCAACATCGGGTCTGGGGATGAACCACTTCCTCCATGAGGCATTTGAAGATTGAGATAGCTCATGAGAAAAGAGGGAAATTTCTAAGGTTCTGGGACTTAGAAAAGTTTCTAAAGTTTGACTCAGATTTTCTAGCAACTTGCTTTTCATTCAATCATAGCACACGGTACAACACACACCACAACAAAGGGAAACAGATGGTTTTAAGAACCATTCTGGAAACTATGATAAAGTGGGACCAAATACTACTCATTATGTTTGTGCACTAGCGTAGTTGTGAGTTTTACTAAAAGTGATCTAGGGTGCAAAATTTGATGTAAGATTTGAAATAATTTTGGAGTAGCGTGAATTTTTATGAAAGAGTCCAAGAGGTAAGAATGAGAATAAGTTTTTGTAAATATTTGCTAGCGTGAATTTTTATGAAAGAGTCAAAGAGGTAAGAGTAAGAATAAGTTTTTGTAAATATTTTCTTCCTTTGGTTTTGAAACTAAATTTTTGATTCAAACGTCCAATCTAACTAGGGTCTCCTATGGTCAGGATGGCTCTGATACCAACTTGTCAACACCCGGATTTTTAATCCCAGATGCATGTTATTCCATACATCGCAATCCCAGGTCTACCATTTTTGCGAGACATAACAGAATTGGATACCATAGTACATCATCCATTACAAACCATACATAAGGTCTTACACAAATAAAGATCTCATGATCTAGTCTTAATACAACGCAAGCAGCGGAATACGTAATAATAATGGTAGCGTAGGCGAAGCTCCATCTTCGAGGTCACAGGCAATGCTGACGAAGGGAGATGATCCTAGTTGCCGTAACCTTCCTGGGGTCCATCTTCCAGGTACTCCTCTTCATAGTCTGGCCATGGGAATAGCCAGGGACAAATCCATGAGTACTCTTTAAGTACTCGCAAACTAATACTAACAAGTGAAGGGGTTTTTGTAATAGGACACTAAGCTCTAGGGTTGTTTTACAAAAAGCCAGATTTACCTCTACTAAGTTTGGAAACAACGAATGCTAGTAAGGTTTTATAACACCTAAGTGGGGACTTGTATCTCATGCCACAACTCTGTTGTGGTCAAGTCAAAGTCTCAAATCATTCCACATGTCATTTTGAAAACATCTGACGGGGGAAACAGTATGGCCACTTCAACTTTCCATAACTGCGGACGCGGCTATTCGAATAGTTTGACACTTTGCAGAGATTGTGCACTTTCACCACAACATTCGATACATCTGTCAGGAACAAATCCTGAATTCACCATAATCAGTATGTGGATAATCAATCCTAACTTTTCAGTTACACGCCCTAGTATAAGCACCTCTCCTGTGAGTTTGGCGTCCCAACCATGACCAACTGTCATCTTTGGTACTGCACAGGTGGACAATCTTCACAAGGTAGCCTCAGCTCAGACCTTGGCCGTGAGTGAACTAATACTAAGGTATATAAGTTTCCAGTCAAGCCCTACCCAATTCTCGGGTATGTGGTTGTACGGTAAAATTGGAATGGTATCACATCCAGACAACCATCAGTTTTATAAAGGGCTAAGGCTCATGCCTCAACATTTTCATCACCAAAATCATCTGGTGTTTGGAAACGCATGTCAAAACATGTCAATAGAATGATCCATCATTCCAAGATTTTCATAACCATTTTTCCACCAAGTATTCCCATCTAAATTTGATCAAGTTTTATGCTTAGCACTAGCATCTACAAGTGGGGGTAAGTACTAATGAGGGGTGGTAAACTAGTGGAGTTTTAACTAATTTCAATCTCATGACTTAGGATGACATAAGGATTATCTAGCTTAGGCCAAGTTTTATGCTCTTTATGCAACCTTCAGTAATCTTTCTAGTATCTACAATTCACTTAAGTAAGCTCTCAATAAGAGCTTTGATAAAGAAATAAAATAGAAAGCTTGCAAATAAAACTAGGAGGGGGTATCAAGTGGGTATGATCACATATGCTTAGGGCATATGGTAACAAGTAAGGGTTTGTTGCATCAGTAAAGTATCTTGCACGTGTTAGCTTGCACATTCAACTAGTAGCATTAGTCTTGCATCATTATCATTATAAGCTTGCTAAATTGCAAGTGTTAGCTTGCCTTGAGCAGAGCAGTGGTTGAAGTTCTCCTCGGCTTCTTCGTAGTATCCTCCTTCTTCCTCGTATCCTTGGTCGGTATTAGCGTCAATAAATAAATACGAGGTACACAATCACCAAACAATACTTAACTATTTTCAATCATCACACAAAAGGTTCCTATAGATGATCTAGCATCATCTCTAACATTACAAGATTAAAGCTTGGTTTAATTCCTTTTATTTTTAGAAAAGTAATTTCTACTCATTGAAAAACTACTTAAGATTTAATATTCTCCAAACCAAACATGGGATCATGTTGACACATGTCATCATCACATATTTTAGTCCATGGGAATGTGATTTAAAGTGGTGTCACTATATAATAAGGTTTAACCTTTTATTTTTAATTAAATATAGTGACTAGAAATGCTTATGTGGCATTATTTTATTACTTGGTCATTATTTCTGTAAGTAAACCTATATATTTTTATATATTCTGAAAGGTATGGTTAAATGTGATTTTTGAGAGTTGGAATCAACTCAAAAGATATTATGGTTTTCATTTGAAAAATGTTTGAATGCATAAAAGCTTCTGCCTTGTTATTTTTACCAAGGGTGATCTACAGATCCGAATGACTTGAATCCAACGGTCTTGGATTCAGCATTTCCAGACCTTTCTAAAAAAAATTGGTTTCACTCAATTTGGTTCATTGAATCGAGCTGGGTTGATTTTTGAAACTAGGTGCAGAAGGGTGTTTGAATGAAAATGGAAAAATCCAAATTCAAACAACTGGGCTACGCGGGAAGCGATACTGGGCCGGCCTGCTAAGCACAGCGCTTACGCGGGCTGGTTAAGTTGCTGTCCCCACGCGTCAGTGAGACGAGGGTGTGCCAAGCGGTATGGGGAAATATGGTGCGTTCGATCTAGTTCTAATCCAACGGCTGAGGGTCGTCGTCCACGTCGGGCAATGCCGGCGATACTGAACACAAACACGGCAGGTGGGGGTCATTGGGGGATCACCGGGGCTCATGCGAGGGTCGACGAGGCGGGCGAATGACGAAGTCGATGACGGTGAACCTCCTGGTACCGGCAGCTTCTCCTGGGCGGCTCCAATCGCTGGCTCCTTTCTTCTCCAGCAGCGGCGGGCTCCGATGGAATTCCGGCGAAGCGCTACTCGCCTTGCTATGGGAACGGGGTGGAACAATCAGTGAGGAGAGGGGAGTGAGATGGTGTGCTCAATTTGGCAGGGGGTGGCCTCTATTTATAGTCGCGACGACGAGACCGAACGACATGGGCAGGCGACGGTGGCGACATGGATACGGGCTGCTAGAGGCATGGCCGGCGGTGGCGATCGCTTGGTGGTCTCCTGGCGATGCTCTATGGCTTTAATGCGCATGTAGGGGCGGTGGAAAATGGTCTGGAACGTGCGATGCTCTGCGCGGCCGAGGCGGTGTCTTCAACGGCGAGCGGTGGCTACGGGGCATGGGGCGGCGAACGGGGGTGTCTGGCGGTCTCCTGGGTCGGTGGTGATCGTGTATGCATGCGGCGAGGGCAGCGCGCGGTCTGTGGGCGGGTGTCGAGGGCGGCACTCTAGCGCATGCTCGGCATGGTTGCTGGCGAGCTAGGCACAGTCTGTGCGTGTGGTCCAGGGGTTGGCAAAGGTCGAGCGCTGGACAGGGAGTGGCGGTGGGGTGTGGGCTTGCTCCCAGACATGTTGGCTAGGCTTGTTTCTTCTCCTAGCTTGCTGTCCACACTGGGGTGACATGGTGAGCTTCGGCTGTTCACCATTGATGGCATTGCCAAGCTTACAGTGGGGATAGTGCTTGGTTTAGTTAGCTAGATCATCTACCGAGGTTGCTGTGAGCTATAGAGGGAACAAGTTATGCTCCAATCACTGCTCACAATAGTGTTTAGATTTTATTTGATTTGAATCAGCAAGATGTTTGATGAAATGGCCGCAAGAATTCAAGTTTTGAATTTTGAAATGATTTTTTGTGGGTGTGCTAGGTTGGTGCTGGTGAGTCTGCAGATGCTTGGGTTTTGAAAGTTGAGCTTGTTTGAGTGGTTTTTGAAAAAGTGGGATCTTCCCATATGATAAAGATTCAATTTTGAATTTTCATTTAAACTATGCATTTGAATGTTTCTGGATGATCACAAGGTGGACCTTGATACTTTGTTATGAGTAAAATCAAGGGGTGTAAAGATCCAAACAAGTTTCTGTTAAGTTCTGAAATTTTGGGACAGCCAAAGTAGGCATGGGAGTTAAATTGGTCAAAATGACCATTCACTCATTTTGTTTGTTTTTGATTTATTTGTCTTTGGGAAAAGTTTGGGAATTGTTTAGATGATGTTTATTTCACCTAAGAATCATTTTACAAGAAAAGAAACACATAAACAAGGCAATTCAAAAGAATTAAAAAATGGGATGCATACACACATACATGCTTTCATATTTTCATTTAGAAAAGTTTTTGGTAACCCTAATTTTGATGATTAGAGTTTAATGATCCAAGTTTAGTATTTTTGGGATGTTACATTGGGATTATTTGCATAGAAAACAAAAAATTCCTATGGTTGCAACTGCCAAGATCGAATCTAGGCGACTGTCACATCCCAAAATTTTCCTACGGTTGCAACTGCCAAGATCGAAACCTCCATAAGGGAACAACTTCTACCAAGAAGGATAAAGACAAAATCAGAACCTTGCCTCATAAGGCCACATCCAAATTGACCACAAAGTGTTGCTACTCTTGTGGAGATGAAGGCCACATCTCTAGTGACTGTCCCAAGAAGAGAGAAAGATTTCCCACCTTTGAGGTGAGATATGAAGAACATGAACTAGAAGAACTCCTAGCTTTGGAGAGACCCAAAAAGAAGAAATGTCCCAACCCTCGCAAGAAAGACATTAGCCAGGTGCAATGTTTCAATTGCAAAGAGATGGGACACTATGCCAATGATTGTCCAGAAAAAAAGAAGAATCAAGGAAATAAACAAGAAATATTGATGCCAAAGAAGAAGAAGGATATTAGCCAAGTGATGTGCCACAAATGCAAAGCTAGGCCATTATGCATCACGTTGTCCAGAAAAGAAGGAAGGCAACACAAGCAAGCCTATGAAGGATCTTAGCCTTGTCACATGTTTCAAGTGTGCAAACAAAGCACATTATGCAAACAACTGTCCAGAGAAGTTACATCAAGACCCCAAGTAAGTCAAGATGTAATCAAGTTGAAAACCTTTTTAAGGGTGGTAGCACTCTAGTTGTCTTGAATCCAACTTATAACATCTAGCCTTCCCAAATCTCGGGACGAGATTTCTTTTAAGGGTGGTAGCCTGTCACATCCCAAAATTTTCCAAATTTTGAAATGTGAAAAATAAATAAACAAAAGAAATAATTGTTGATATTTAGGGTGAAAAGAAATTTTTGCTTATAAATGGAAACATCAAAACCCTTCTTGAACAAATTTGAATGAAAAGGAAATCCAACAAGATTTCAATCAAGTGATATGCATTCATCAATGAATGTATCTTGAAATTCAAACACTTGGAAACGATAAATCAAAACTCTAAAACCCTAATGGAAGAAAATCATTTCCAAGATCTCACTAAGACTATGGATTTTATCCATATAAGAATTCAGCAACAAACATTTATAAAATGATCAAAAGTGATAAACAAAAATATTATAAAACCATAGAAAATGGTTTCATTTAATTTGGAGCCATGAATAAAAACTTATGAATTTAATAAGTTAAAAGGAATTAATTTCCAAGGCTAATAAAGCTCCTATCCAAAATCCATACCAAATCTTGAGAAAAGTAATCCTATAAGGTTTTAAAAAGATAAACAAATATTAAATAAAATTATACAAATTGGAATCACCAATTTTGGAACTATAAATAAAAAGATATGGATTTTATAAGACAAAGGAAGAAAATAAATAAATAAGGAATATTGAAAAGCCAAATTAAATCTTGGACAAATCCATAAACAAATGGAATGAAAGTTTATTGAATTATAAAAAGGACAAAAGTATTATTTAAATAAAATCATAAGGATTAAACAATATCCAATTTTATTTAAATAAAGACAAATTGCCTAAACTAAATAATAAATTACAATAAAATTATTTAGAAGACAATTTAAACCTTGAATTAAATCCAAATAAAATAAAGGGATAAAGAATATTCAAATAAAAACATATGGGATTAAACCATATTCTAATTATATTTAAATGGAGACAAATCCCTAATGTAAATGATTATTAAATCATGAGAAAATAATAAATTGGAATTTGCCCAAGTGGAATAAAAGTTATCTAATTAACTTAAATGGAATAAAAGAATTATCTGAATAAAATTTATATGGGTTTAAAACCATATTTGATTTTATTTAAATAAAGACAAAAGCCTCATTTAATTAAATATTAAATTATAATAAAATGTTGGAAATAATTCAAAGTGAATTATTTAAACACTCTAATGAATAAATAAAACCTACTGGAAAGGTTTGAAGAAAATTTGAATTTAAATGGAAGCTTTAATGAGTGGTTTGAATAAAGACAAATGTCAAATTAAATAAATAATAAGCCATAAGAGAATATAAGAAATATTCGAAAAATGGATTATTTAAATACTTTAATAAACGGATAAAACCTACTGGAAAGATTTAGAAAAGGTTTGACAAAAATCTGAATTCAAATTGAGTTTGAAATCATTTGAATAAAATCAAAACAGAAAATAGAAAAGGAAAAAATAGAGAAAGCAAACAGACCCAGCAGCCCACTAAACCTAGCACATTCCCTGGCCCAACTCCCAGCCTAGCGCAACTCACCTCTCTTCTCCCCCGAACCGTTATTTCTCACTCGCGAACAAACCCGCACAACCACTGACCTAGCGACCCCACTGTACCCTCCCCTCTCATTCGCTGACAACGGACCCCATCGGCAGCTCGTCAACTTCAACCGCACGACCAATTCCTCCCCTCTCCTCGGCCATTTCTGCCGCTAATTCATCTGCGGCAATTCACATCAATGCCGCGTTAATCTCGCCCTGCGACCACGCCTAATTGAGCGCCCTTCTCGCCCCCTTCTTTACCCTCACTCGCTCGCACCTCTCTGCCACCAGGCTGCTGCAATTTCGCTTGCAACTTCACTGTCTCCGGCGACCTTCCCTGACGAATTCCGGCGACACCAGGCCCCTTCCTACCTCCTAGACCACACTAGACTAATCACCAGCACCAGGCGCACCTGCCACTAGCCCCAGCTTGCTCGCGCGTGCCCAGAGCGTCGGCTCCCACTTCACCCGCGCGTCACCGATGACCCCACAAACTCCAGTGAGCCCTAGCACTCGACCCCGTGCGCGCCTCGACCTGTGACTCATGATATTTTGTTCGCCTATGTCCTGTGAGTCTCCAGGTGCTCTCCAATCATCCGTGTGTGACCTACAAGATCATCTCCGACAATAACAGAACGTGCCCGTCGCCAGGAACGACTCCGGCGAGCAATCGTCGTCGAACCATTACGCCTCCTGCCCTCCTACGATCACGTTGAGCATCAACACGATACTACGAATCTGGTAACACTCTCCGTTTTATCCCTCGCTTCCTGTAGTCGCCGGAACGCCGCAGCCCGAGCGTCGCCGCCGCTCGCGTTTGCCCAGCGCCGCCCATCTATGGTTGGCATGCAATGAGCCCTTAGATATTGATCGCATGGCATAGATAGATTGACTTAAGAGAATCGCTATGTTCCATCTGATCCGCACAAATCATTTTAAATCCAACGCTCCATGATGCGCGATCCTGCCGAACCGGTGTGCGCCAGTTAGATCACGCCACGTGGCCTTTTCTGTTTGATTAAAATCCACAAAATGAATTAGATTGTTTAGACTTACAAAAATCATAAATTTTGTTCTCCTTGGCCAACTTTTGCAAATTTTATATCAATGGATTGACGAAAATGTGAATTTTGCAACCATGCCATTATTTTAGTATTCTGCGTCTGGAAAATTAGTTGTTTTTGCATAAACATTTCTAGACCTATTTTTAGTATAAAAACTATTCTAAAAATGATTTTTGAGTAAAATATTCTGCAAATGATTTGTTTTGAATCTGCTGACCCGAAACACAAACTTTTGGGTTTAGAAATATATTTTGTTAAAGACAAGAAATTATTCCTTGAATAAAGGCATTTCTAGTAAAACAAAAATGTTTGCTATGATCTAAAAATGTTTTTTGAGTTAAACCTTTTGCAAATGGTTTGATTTGAACTCTCTGACCCTAAACACTAACTTTTGGATTTAAAAATATATTTGATTAAACCTAGAAAATTATTACTTTGATTAAAAGCATTTTTAATAAAACAAAAATATTGCTTTGATTTAAAAATGGTTTTTGAGTGAAACCTTTTGAAAATGGATTAGTTTTAAACACTTTGATCATAAACACTAACATTTGTGTTTAAAAATATATTTGGCAAACACTAGAAATTATTACTTTGATTGGAATCATTTCTAGCAAAACAAAAATGATTTAAATGGCCTATTTTCACTAACTTGTTTTCAAATGGTTTTGCAACTTTTATAAATGACCAATAGGTGTTTTATTATAGCCTATTAGAAACCACCTTTCCAAATAAAACAATCTTTTGCATGCTTGCATGCATTTTTTTGTTTTATTTATTTTATGTGATGAATTGTTTGAATGCTAGTTTGAATTTGTGCCTTGATTTAATTGTAGTGAAATTTGAAGAGTGTGACTATTGCAAGATCAAGGAGTGAATATAGTTTCTCTACCAAAAAGGAAAGTGGTGCTTCATACATTTTGTCCTAATATTTTAACTATGCATTAGTGAAATTTTGAGTAGGACTTGCATGTAATTTTTACTAAATATGCTATGCCTTGGGAAATCCTAGTAGATGATGCCTTAGTAGAATTTTCCCTAAGTTAAGATTCTTTCTACTAGTATGCTTAGCCTAGCTAGTAGAAAACAAGGGTGGATTATATTCATGCTATGAAATATTTCTAAGTCTATGACTTATGTTTTGTTTAATAAAACAACTATGTGAATGAATCACCTGGGTGGAATGGTGAGAATGGATTTATGTTGAGTGGTTACACAGGGCCAGTAAACTAGCGAAAACTTGTGTATCACACTTGTGGAAAGCCACCCAGGAACAAAGATATTTGAGATGTCAAATGTTGAGAAGCTTCAACTACAGCCACATGGCATTATGGGCTCTTCCTGGATCATATAGGTTGCAATAACTTAGCCAGATGGACAGAAGGTGGTAGGTGGTGATAGGATGGAGCCCGTCCATTTGGTCTAAGGGGAGGCTTCTGACAGATCTTGTCTCGATGCATGTCGAGTCTTGTGGGGAAAGTGCACCACCTCTCGAGAGAGTAAAATCTAAGTACTTAGCCATGTCCCCGGCAATGAACAATTTGAGCATCAAGACATGGAAGCTATCAAGGATCTCCTCATCCTAATTTCTAAGTGAAAAGCTTGTGGTTGAACAAGGGTTAAAGGATCTTCAATTTTTAATTGGTAGATGCCTTGGGTGATTTTGACAAACAAAAACATAGTGTTTTCAACCTATAAGTAAAACCTTATTTTGAGCAAAGCAACCCTAAGATCCACTTAGCCAAATGCATATAGATGATAGATACCACTATTCTACCATAGTATCGCTTGCCAATACAATTCAAATGTATTGACCCTTGTGGTTGCAACTTATTATGTTGCAAGTTTGTTTGATGTTAGTGAAGTGTGTTGAATAGGATTACAAGTCTACAACCAACATGATTGCCTATGGCACTTTTAAGATCAAGGACTCCATGCTACTTAGTTATATTTGCTGCATTGTAATGAGATAGCCAAATGAGATATGTAAGATGTAATGAATTATTTTATTCCTGGTTATAAAGTTGTATTATGACCTTTGTTTCTTGATATTACATCTTAAACTGTGGATGCTAGCTATTGATCCAGGGACTAGCATTGTAAACACAGGGATCTCTACCTCATTAGGTTGGGACCTCTATAGATGGTATCAGAGCACTGTGTTGCTTGTAGGATTGTAATCCTAGGATTGGACAAAACCCCTTAGAAAAATAGGAGTTGTATTTGTTCCAAACTTATTTACAAACAATCTTGTAAAACTCTTCCCTCAATACTTTGTTTTGATTCTACATCTCCTCTTTTCAACTTGATGGAGAAGGACTTCAACATCACCAATGACTTCAACTTTAGTTTCACCAAGGACTTCAACTTGGACAACACTAAGGACTACAAGTGAGACAAGAAATATTACTCAAGACTTGGAGACTAAGGAAACACAACTTAGAAGTAATCATCATCACCTTTGAAGTTTTGTGAACAAGATGCAAGAAATTTTCCAAGGATACCATGATATTGTTCAAGAAGAAACAACTAAGAAGAATGAAATGATCTCAAGTGAAACATATAGTTAGACCACCATACTAGTGTTTTGTTTAGATCGATCACACCAACTCATGTGGAGTATCAAAAATATTTTGTTGCCTAAAAATATGATTGAGTCTTGTTGTTTGAGTGGAATGATTGATTGTAATTACTTGCACATTGCTTGTGTGAATTGTTGTGTGTGAGTAGAATTCTTCCTCTAGAATCTTTTGCCTAATCTAATCCCAATCCAACCCAAACAGATGACTTCTCCAAGAAACCCCAACATCAAGGATGGTGACAACAACAACCAAGAGATTCACATGAGAGAACAACTGCTAGCAAACCAAGCCCAGTTGAATCAAGTGACAACCCAGTTTTTATCCAACAACAATGAGTTAGACCCAACCATGCAAAAGTTTTTGGAAACCCAATCCCAATTATTGCAAAGGATGACCAATCAAATGATCAACATGAGAAGAACCCTTATCCAAGTAGATTGTGACAACAATGATGTCAAGGAGGATATTATGGAAGGAACTCAAGCTTGCAATATTTGTAGAGACATGGAACAGTCTTACAAAGAGCATGTGGACCAATGCCCTAATTGTGATGAGAAACATCCCACTAAACAATGCCCCACATCCCAAGTTACATGCTTCCTATGTGAAGGAAATGATCATGTCCCTATCCAATGCCCCATCTATCCTATAGTTCAACAAATGAAACAAGATGGAATGCATCAAATGTTTGGAAACATCCATAAGGGAAAAACTTCTACCAAGAAGGATAAAGACAAAATCAGAACCTTGCCTCATCAGGCCAGATCCAAAGTGACCACAAAGTGTTGCTACTCTTGTGGAGAAGAAGGCCACATCTCTAGTGACTGCCCCAAGAAGATAGAAATATTTCCCACCTTTGAGGTGAGATATGAAGAACATGAACTAGAAGAACTCCTAGCTTTGGAGAGACCCAAAAAGAATATATGTCCCAACCCAGCAAGAAAGACATTAGCCAGGTGTAATGTTTCAATTGCAAAGAGATGGGCCACTATGCCAATGATTGTCCAGAAAAGAAGAAGAATCAAGGAAATAAACAAGAAATAGTGATGCCAAAGAAGAAGGATATTAGCCAAGTGATGTGCCACAAATGCAAAGAGCTAGGCCATTATGCATCACATTGTCCAGAAAATAAGGAAGACAAGACAAGCAAGCCTATGAAGGATCTCAGCCTTGTCACATGTTTCAAGTGTGGAAACAAAGGAGATTATGCAAACAACCGTCTAGAGAAGTTACATCAAGACCCCAAGTAAGCCAAGATGTAATCTAGTTGAAAACCTTTTTAAGGGTGGTAGCATTCTAGTTGTCTTGAAGCCAACTTATAACCTCTAGCCTTCCCAAATCTCAGGACGAGATTTCTTTTAAGGGTGGTAGCCTGTCACATCCCAAAATTTTCTAAATTTTGAAATGTGAAAAATAAATAAACAAAAGAAATAATTGTTGAAATTTAGGGTGAAAAGAAATTTTTTTCTTCTAAATAGAAACATTAAAACCCTTCATGAACAAATTTGAATGAAAAGGGAATCCAACAAGATTTCAATCAAGTGAAATGCATTCATCAATGAATGTATCTTGAAATTCAAACACTTGGAAAAGTTAAATCAAAACTCTAAAACCCTAATGGAAGAAAATCATTTCCAAGATCTCACTAAGACTATGGATTTTATCCCAATAAGAATTCAGCAACAAACATTTATAAAATGATAAAAAATGATAAACAAAAATATTATAAAACCATAGAAATTGGTTTCATTTAATATGGAGCCATGGATAAAAACATATAAATTTAATAAGATAAAAGGAATTAGTTTCCAAGGCTAATAAAGCTCCTATCTAATATCCATACCAAATCTTGATCAATGTAATCCTAAAAGGATTTAAAAAGATAAAAAAATATTAAATAAAATTATACAAATTGGAATCACCAATTTTGGAACTATAAATAAAAATATATGGATTTTATAAGACAAAGGAAGAAAATAAATAAGGAATATTTAAAAGCCAAATTAAATCTTGGACAAATCCATAAACAAATGGAATGAAAGTTTATTGAATAATAAAAAGGACAAAAGGATTATTTAAATAAAATCCTAAGGATTAAACAAAATCCAATTTTATTTAAATAAAGATAAATTGCCTAAACTAAATAATAAATCCCAATAAAATTATTTAGAAGAAAATTTAAACCTTGAATTAAATCCATAAGCAAATGGAACAAAGATAATCCAAATCCAAATAAAATAAAGGGATAAAGAATATTCAAATAAAAACATATGGGATTAAACCATATTCTAATTATATTTAAATGGAGACAAATCCCTAATGTAAATGATTAATTAAATCATGAGAAAATAATAAATTGCAATTTGCCCAAGTGGAATAAAAGTTATCTAATTAACTTAAAAGGAATAACATAATTATTTGAATAAGATTTATATGGGTTTAAAACCATATTTGATTTTATTTAAATAAAGACAAAAGCCTCATTTAATTGAATATTAAATTATAATAAAATGTTGGAAATAATTCAAAGTGAATTATTTAAGCACTATGAATAACTAAAACCTACTGGAAAGGTTTGAAGAAAATTTGAATTTAAATGGAAGCTTTAATCAATGGTTTGAATAAAGACAAATGTCACATTAAATAAATAATAAACCATATGAGAATATAAGAAATATTCTAAAAATGGATTATTTAAATACTTTAATAAGCAGATAAAACCTACTGAAAAGATTTAGAAAAGGCTATGAATTCAAATTGAGTTTGAAATCATTTGAATAAAATCAAAACAGAAAATAGAAAAGGAAAAAAAATAGAGAAAGCAAACAGACCCAGCAGCCCACTAAACCTAGCCCATTGCCTGGCCCAACTCCCAGCCCAGCGCAGCTCACCTCTCTTCTCCCCCGAACCGTTCTTTCTCACTCGTGAACAAACCCTCACAACCACTGACCTAGCGACCCCACCGTACCCCCCTCTCATTCGCTGACAACGGACCCCATCGCCAGCTCATCATCTTCAACCGCACGACCAATTCCTCCCCTCTCCCCGGCCATTTCTTCCGCTAATTTCTCTGTGTCAATTCGCATCAATGCCACGTTAATCTCACCCTGCGATCACGCCTACTTAAGCGCCCTTCTCTCCCCCTTCTTTCCCCTCACTCGCCCACACCTCTCTACCCCTAGGCTGCTGCAATTTCGCTTGCAACCTCACTTTCTCCGGCGACCTTCCCCGACGAATTCTGGGGACACCCGGCCCCTTCCTGACTCCCAGACCACACTAGACTGATCACTAGCACTAGGCGCACCTGCCAGTAGCCCCAGAGCGTCGGCTCCCACTTCACCCGCGCGTCACCAACGACCCCAGAAACTCCGGTGAACCCTAGCACTCGACCTCGTGCGCGCCTCGACCTGTGACTCATGCTATTTTGTTTGCCTGTATCCTGTGAGTCTCCAGGTGCTCTCCAATCATCCGTCTGTGACCTAAAAGCTCGTCTCCGACAACAACAGAACGTGTCCGATGCCAGGAACGACTCCGGAGAGCAATCATCGTCGAACATGTACGCCCCCTGCCCTCCTATGACCACGCTGAGCATCAGCGTGATTCGGCAAATCTGGTAACACTCTCTGTTATCTTCCTTGCTTCCTGTAGTTGCTGGAATGCCGCAGCCCGACAATCGCCACCGCTCGCCGTTGCCCAGCGTCGCCCATCTGTGGTTGGCATGTTGTGAGCCGTTAGATCTCGATGGCGTGGCGTAGATAGATTGACTTAAGTGAATAGGTATGTTCCATCTGAGCCACACATATCACTTTAAATCCAACACTCCACGATGCACGATCCTGCTGAACCAGTGTGCACCAGTTAGATCACACCACGTGGCTTGTTCTATTTGATTAAAATCCACAAAATGAATTTGATTGTTTAAACTTGCAAAAATCATAACTTTTGTTCTGCTTGGCTAACTTTTGCAAATTTTATATCAATGGATTCACAGAAATGTGAACTTTGCAACCATGCCCTTAGTTTAGTATTTTGCTTCTGGAAAATTAGTTGTTTTTGCAGAAACATTTCTAGACCTATTTTGAGTATAAAATTATTCTAGAAATGATTTTTGAGTAAAATATTTTGCAAATGATTTGTTTTGAATCTACTGACCAAAAACACAAACTTTTGGGTTTAGAAATATATTTTGTTAAATACAAGGAATTATTCCTTGAATAACGACATTTCTAGTAAAACAAAAATGTTTGCTATGATTTAAAAATGTTTTTTGAGTTGAACCTTTTGCAAATGGTTTGATTTGAACTCTTTGACCCTAAACACTAACTTGTGGGGAGATCTTGTCTCGATGCATGTCGAGTCTTGTGGTGAAAGTGCACCACCTCTCGAGAGAGTAAAATCTAAGTACTTAGCCATGTCCCCGGCAATGGACAATTTAAGCATCAAGACATGGAAGCTATCAAGGATCTCCTCATCCCAATTTCTAAGTTAAAAGCTTGTGGTTGAACAAGGGTTAAAGGATCTTAAATTTTTAATTGGTAGATGCCTTGGGTGATTTTGACAAACAAAAACATAGTGTTTTCAACCTATAAGGAAAACCTTATTTTGATCAAAGCAACCCTAAGATCCACTTAGCCAATTGCATATAGATGATAGATACCACTATTCTACCATAGTATCACTTGCCAATACAATTCAAATGTATTGACCCTTGTGGTTTCAACTTATTATGTTGCAAGTTTGTTTGATGTTAGTGAAGTGTGTTGAATAGGATTACAAGTCTACAACCAACATGATTGCCTATGGCACTTTTAAGATCAAGGACTCCATGCTACTTAGTTATATTTGTTGCATTGTAATGAGATAGCCAAATGAGATATGTAAGATGTAATTAATTATGTTATTCCTGGTTATAAAGTTGTATTATGACCTTTGTTTCTTGATATTACATCTTAAACTGTGGATGCTAGCTATTGATCCAGGGACTAGGATTGTAAACACAGGGATCTCTACCTTATCAGGTTGGGACCTCTACAGCGACACTTTGTAACGGTTTAAGAAGGGCTCACCCTTGAAGACCATAAGAGGGATAACGTTCCTAAAAACAAACATGGTTGGTGTAGATGTACACGACTGTGCTCAAGGATGTGTAGATGGTCAGCGACACAAGAGGGCAGCGCCTCCGTAATCGGTCACACAAACAGTGTGCCGATGACTCCTGAACCCTTGGTCCAGCCGGGCAGCGGAAGTAGTGGATCCCCGGGAACTCCAACAACTCTATATCATGGCAGATGTGGTGGAGGGGATGATCTGGAGCTGGGCTTGTCCTAAGCACATTTTCTTATGGAAATGGACATGTCTAGCAAGAGGGATAAGATGCCAACCAATGGTAATATGAGAGGAGTGGTCAAGTGTGTGTGAGAGAAGGAGGTCTCCACCTCCTTTTATAGGGGAGAGGAGGGGCAAGACCATCACTTTTTCCTGAGCCAAGGATGTGCCCCATCCCCACCTCTATTTCATGTGGGTGGACACTCCACTCACACAAAATTCAATCTCCACTTTCTCCATTTATACTCCACTCAAAAAACCAAAGTCTTTCCATTAAAGCACTTTAATTATCTTTGTTTAATGCAACTCAGTTTAATTAACACTTCATTTAATGAAAATTTAATTTAATGAAAACATTAACATTTTGATCCCTTGCTTTGTTTCGATACCCCAAAACCATTTCGGCAGATTCAACAGAACAAATTCATGCGATGTTCATTATATTCTCCTATGTTTCCTATCCACTCAATTGAGTCGAATAACCTTAAGTGTGTCTACCTACAGGTTCGAGAACTACGTACATATGATCGAGACTCTCTCTGATCAATAATCATTAGCGGGACCTGGAGATCCATAATGACTCCCACTAGTTCCACCAAGAGCCAATTATAGTATGAACCTCTTTTGTTGTAATCAAATTCCTTTTGTCTCGCGATATTTTACTTGTCTGAGGTCCGATCACTTGTTATCATCCATACCTTGTTTAATCTCGTTCCTGACAGGTACTCCTTTCCTCATTCCTGTGATATAACATTGTAGTGATCAAATCACTTTCTTGCAAGCTATGTTAATGTGATCTCACCGAGAGGGCCCTGAGTGTCAACACCCAGATTTTTAATCCTAGATACCTGTTATGCCATACATCACACTCCCAAGATTACCATTTTTGGGAGACATAACAGATTGGATATCATAGTACATCATCCATTACAAACCATACATAAGGTCTTACACAAATACGGATCTCATGATCTAGTCTTAATACAATTCAAGCAGCGGAATAATGTAATATTAATTATAGCGTAGGTGAAGCTCCATCTTCATGGTCACAAGCAATGCTGACGATGGGAGATGATCCTAGTTGTCGTAACCTTTCTACTGTCTGTCCTCCTGATAGTCCTCCTCATAGTCTGGCCACAGGAATAGTCAGGGACAAAGTCATGAGTACTCTTTAAGTACTCGCAAACTAATACTAACAAGTGAAGTGGTTTTGAGTAGGATACTAAGCTCTAGGGTTGTTTTTCAAAAAGCCAGATTTATCTCTACTGAGTTCAGAAGCAAAGAATGCTAGTTGAAAGTTTTATATCACCTAAGTGGGAACTTGAATTTCATATCACAACTCTATTGTGGTCAAGTCAAAGTCATAAATCATTTCACAAGTCATTTGGAAACATCTAACGACAGAACAGTATGGCCACTCCAACTGTCCATAACCGCAGACGCGGCTATTCGAATAGTTTGACACTCTTTAGAGATTGTATACTTTCACCACAACATTCGATACATCCGTCAGGAACAATCCTGAATTCACCATACTCAGTATGCGGATAATCAATCCTAAACTTTCAATTACACATCCTAGTATAGGCACCTCTCCTATGAGTTTGGCCTCCCAACCTTGACCAACTATGATCTTGGGTACAACACAGGTGGACAATCTTCATAAGGTAGCCTCAGCTCAGACCTTGGCCGCAACGGAACCCATACTAAGGTATATAAATTTCCAGTCAAGCCCTACGCAAATTTCGTGTATTGTGGTTGTATGGTAAAATTGGAATGGTATCGCATCAGACAACCATCAGTTTTATAAAAGGCTAAGGCTCATGCCTTAACATTTTCATCATCAAAATCATTTGGTTTTCGGAAACACATGTCAAAACATTTCAGTAGAATGACTCATCATTCTAAGGTTTTCATAACCATTTTCACCAAGTATTCCCATCTAAAGTTGATCAAGTTTTATGCTTAGCACTAGCATCTACAAGTGGGGGTAAATACTAATGAGGGGTGATAATCAAGTGTGAATGATCTAAGTTCAATCTCATGCCTCAGGATGACATCAAGATTATCTAACTTGGGTCAAGTTTTATTCTCTTTATTCTACCTTCAAATATCCTTCTAAAATCTACAAGTCACTAAGTAAACTCTAAGAGAAAGCTTTGATAAAGATATAAAATACTAAGCTTGCAAGTAAAAATAGGATTGTGTGTCATCAAGGGGTATAAGGTTGCTAAGTTGCAAGTGTTAGCTTTCTCAGTTAATAGCTTGCTAGGTCAACTTGTATAGTACGGCTTGCAAAGTTGCAAGTATAGGCTTTCCTTGTGCAGAGCAGTGGTTGAAGTTCTCCTCGGCTTCCTCTTCGTAGTATCCTTCTTCCTCCTCGTATCCTTGGTCGGTACTAACATCTATTATAAATACGAGGTACACAATCACCACACAATACTTAACTAGTTCTATTTATCACACCAAGGTTTTCACTAGATGATCTAGCATCATCACTATTATTACAATCATTAAAGTACTTAGTTTTATTTTCTTTGTTTAAGAAAAGTAATTTCTACTCATTGAAAAACTACTTAAGATTTAATATTCTCCAACTCAAACATGGGATCATCTTGACACATGTCATCACCAAACATTTCAGTACATGGGAATGTGATTTAAAGTGGTTCACAATTTAATAAGGTTTAACCTTTTATTTTAATTAAATAAAGTTATTTGAATGGCCTATGAGGCATTCTTTTATTACTTGATCATTATTTCTTCAAGTAAACCTATATATTTTTATATATTCTGAAAGGTATGGTTAAATGTGATTTTTGAGAGTTGGAATAAACTCAAAAGCTTTTGTGGTTGAATTTTGAAAAATCTTTGAATGTAGAAAAGCTTCTTCCTTGTTATTTTTAACATGGGTTATCTACAATTCCAAATGGTTTGAATCCAACAGGCTTGGATTAAGCACTCCAGTACCTTTCTAAAAAATTGGTTTCATGCATTTTGGTTTAGTAAATCGAGCTGGGTTGATTTTTGAATCTAGATACAGAACTGAGTTTGAAACTAAATGAATAAACCTAAGTTTGAATTATTGGGTTGCGTGGGAGGTTAACTGGGCCGGCGCACTACGCACAACGCGCGCGGGCTGGTTAAGTGAACGACCCCACTTGTCAGTGAGACAGGGAGTGGCGAAGCGGTATGGGGGAATCTAGACCGTGCGATCTAACTCTAATCCTACGCTTGTGGCTCGTCGTCCACGCCTGAACAAGACGCGTCGAGTTCAAACCCTAGAGCGGCCAGTGGGGGTCAATGGGGGATCACGGGGGCTCCGGCGATGGTCGGCGATGGGGGAAAACAACGAAGTCGACGACGACGCTTCTCCTGGTACCAGCAGCTCCTCCTAGGGCGGCTTCAATCAATGGCGCCTCTCCTCCTCTGCAGCGGCGGACTCCGGTGAAATTCTAGCCACCTGGTTCTCTCCTTGCTCTGGGGATGAGTGGGTGTGATCAGTGAGAGGTGGAGAGTGAGATGGTGTGCTCAAATCGAATGGGGGTGGCCTCCTTTTATAGGGCTTGAAGGGGACCGACGGGCGCGGGCTGGGCTCGTCGTGGTCGTCGGCACAGCGTGCTAATGGCATGGGTGACGATAGGGGGAGGTGTGTTGCCTCCTAGCGAAGCTCAACGGCTTGATGGTGAGGCATGGGGCGGTGCGGATCGGTCGGAATGTCGCGGCGCTCTAAGCGGGACTGACGGCAATTTTAATGGCGCACAACGTCCATGGTGCGCGCGGCGATGAACGGTTGTGTCTGCGGGGTTGCTGGGGCGCTGGCAATCACGCACGCAAGCGGCGAGGGCGGCGCATGGTCTATGGGATTGTGTCGCCGATGGCGCACTGGCGCACTCTCGGCACGCACGAAGAGAAACTGGGCGCGAGCTTTTCGTGTTGTCCAGTGGCTGGCCAGGCTCGAGCGTTGGACAGGGGGTGGCGATGGATGGTGGTTAGTGCTCCAGACAAGGTTGGCGAGGCTAGAGCTTCTCCTAGCTTGCTGGCGACATGGGGGTGTCAAGGGTGCTCTCGGCATGGTCACCATTGATGGCTATGCATGCTCACAGTGGTGCTAAGGCTAGTTAACTTAGATTTATCATCTACTGAGAGTGTAGAGTGAGCTAGAGAGGTAACAAGGTTGGCCAAAATCACTACTCCTAATAGTGTTTGATGTTTGTTTGTTTGCCGAATACAAGGTGTTCGATAAAATGGCCAAAAAAATTCAAATGGTGGGTTTGCTAGTTACATACTAGGGAGTCTTTGGTTAGTTGGATTGGTCAAGGGGAACTGGTTTGGTTGGGTTTTTAAAAGGTGTGATCTTCACACATGAATCAGATTCAATTTTGAAATGTGATTTGAATCAAGTTGCCAAATGTTTCTGCAAGATTTAAAGGTGGGATTTGCTTCACTTTTACTTGGTCTTGCAAGGGGTGAAAAGAAATGGAAAAGTTTCTATTTGAAATCTTGGACTAGAAACACTCAAAGTGGCCTAGTGAGCAAGATTGGCAAAAATGACCATTTGCTTTATTTGTTTTGTTTTTGATTTTCTCTTGATTTGTTTATGCTTGGAAATTTTTTAGATGATGTTATTTTCATCTTTAAACCATTCCTTGCTATTTAGGTTAGTCACACAAGTCCATTCATGCATTCATACAATCATCACATACACACATGCATTCATTTGGATTTTATTTAATAATTTTTTTTGTTAACCCTAATTTTAGTGATTAGAATTTGATAATCATGATCAATATTTTTGGGATGTTACACTGAGTATATCTCTCCGTCATCTGGATGGAAAAATCCAATTCTTGACACACAAGCCTCAACTAACTCTTTCCAAGTACCTGACGACGCCTTTACGATGACCCTGTTACGGTGTGACATTTGATGGAATCAAAGTACTTTTCCGGTGAAAGTGTTTGACGTGATCTCATGGTCTAAGGACATTGACTTACTATGAATGCGATAGCAATATGAACTTGAGGACTTGATTATATTGCTAAATCTACTGCGAGTTACTATTCATCATATCATTCTTCAATGATATGAGCCTGTTATTAAGAACATCCAATGTTCATGATCAGGAAACTTTGATCATGTGTTAATCAACAAGCTAGTATGAAGAGAGGCATTACTAGGAATCTTTTCTGTTTATAAATCACACATGTACTTATGTTTCCTCTTAACACAAATATAGCATGAAAAATAAACATTTCTCATAAACATGGAATGAGATAATAACCACTTTATTATTGCCTCACGGGCATATTCCTTTCAAAAGACAAATAGCAAGACGTGCGCGGATCACAAGATAAAACGCCAGAAGTTCAAGCTTTTTACAACGTCGGCGTGGCTCACACGGGGTCTTATAGGAGATAAAACTCTAAGGGATGAGAGTTTTGAGGGTCACCTTCAAAAATTCGAGAAGTTAGGCGCGCCATATGGAGAGGTTTTTCCACCTTCTAGCAGTCTGATCCCGCTGCTCAGTTGGTAGCTCAGGTGCCATTGGGGAGGCAGTTGCATGCGCTAAGTGCAATCCACAGGGAAGTACGGAGCCCCCAGGTCGACGCAGTTCTCGTGAGCTTCTTCAGCACTCGCGAGGGTGAGCTACGGTGTCCCAGAATCCCTCTTGAGGGCACGGGTGCTGAACATGGTCTGCTCCTCGCAATGTGGGTACAAGGCGGCTGCTTCCCTCTTGGCCATGGCGTTTTCGTGGGACACCATACGCTTCCTCCTCGTGGAGCCCCCGACGTGACCGAGGGCGCCCACATCTTCCAGGTAGGTAGCAACCGCGATCTTGTAGGCATGCTCGAGGGAGCACGGGGTTTCTATGTTATCGCAGTAGATTTTGATGACTCCACTGCTACCCCTAGGCATATTGACGGTATTGTAGGCACGATGAGTGGACACCATGAACTTGGCCAGCACGGGGTATCCAAGGACAACTGTTACACCCTCAAATTGACGCTATGCAAGTTTCAGCGTTTCCCGCCAAACCCGCATAGAAATGATTGAAAGGTGCCCACCAGGCACTTGCGTGTGGGTGAAAAATGAAGTAATATCATTACACAATAGTCCACGATGGAACCCAGAGAACATATATACAATAATGACTCAATGAGTCAAGAATACATACATAAAGTACAAAGATCCAAATCACCTTGAAAACAATACAACATCCGAGTACGGATAAGATTCAAATTGGTTTAAGAGCCCTGAAGAATAACCAATGGCGTACATAACCCTCCCCAATCCAAGTCAGAAGGATAACCCTGCCAATGACATCAATATCAAACCTGATAAACAAAATGGGTGCCAGCAAAGGGCAAAGGAAGAAGCGAGAGGTCGGTACTGAGGCCAGTACATGGCAAGAATTAGAATTTGACGATTCTCGCGTACATGGGTATGGTGGAATAAAGCGGAAGCGAAGCATGTGCTAAACAACCTATAGAGACTGAATACAACTAGAGGCTATCATAGAGGGGTAAGAAAGACCTATTCGGAACTAACCTGATACTAACACAAAACATACATATCCTAGTATTTCCCCCTTGAAACCAAACGAGGAAGTCATGCCGAGGAAAATCACACGGTTGCCATTTTTATTCATTCTTTCCATGGTGGTTATCCAACTTACTAGTCATATCAGATACAAGTTAAATTTATAACAGTAAACTTTAGTTATAGTTGCCTATGATCGAGATACTGTGCTGAAAGTCGTCCAGAACAGCGGACACGGCTTTTCGAAAAGATATAAGCCTGCAGGGGTGCACCAAAGTTTCCACAGGAACTTCGACCCTTGTTGCCATATCAATTAACATACACCCATCGGTATGTCAGTGGGGCCTAAGACACGACGCTTTCCCAGACCCAAAGCAAATTCATGGGGGCCACCCAAAAGAGCTACTCATACAAGGTATAGCTAATCCTCCTTGTATGGACCCTGAGGTTGAGTGGACTTGTCATGCGAGTTGAGGCCATAGTCAATATATTCGCGTGACAGAGTGACGCACCTACGCAATAGTAATAAATGATCATCGAGCAACAAGTGATAAACATCTCATACATGGCATACATGGCATAGGTACAGTAGTAACATGTAAAGATCGAACTATTTTGTGGCCCCAAGAACAGTACTTTGAAATCATGTACTATGCCGATAGGAGTGCCCATACACCCCACATGTGGTTAGCGCGCTCAGTCTTGGAACATATGTCAAGATCTCAGGTCCTAGGTGGACACAGGGGGCAGGATAATAACCAGATTTCAACTATTACCCCGTTGTGCCTCTGCATTATTTATGTGTACTTTCAATAATAGTTGTTAAATTATAATTAAAGCCATGCTCATCTCCACCATTAAGAATATGCCAACCCCCAACATTGGTGGAACATCAACGAAGTGAAGCAGCACCTGAGCAAGCAACTACGACTCGCAAGGCTGACTATCTACCAAACAATAGGTAATAGGAGGTTTCCAAGGAAATATAGGCTGCAAGGGATATAACGGGTACGAAAAGACTAAAGCATCGCAACATAGGTAGCAATATATAAATAGGAGGAAGTAAAGGCTACAAATGTAAAATAGGTAGAAAGGGGGAATTGCTCGCCTGGATAACACTGCCGAAGATTCATCCAAAGATCGGGTCGACACTAACATGAACTCATTGGCCTAATCCGTGAAGAAGCAAATAACTAAAAGAAACACCAGATGCACTATTTAATAACACGACAGAAGACCGGGCATGATGCATGACATGGCAAAGATGTGATGCAACTAGGAAATAATAAGTGTAACCGGGGTCCAGACAATTAATTAGAGGCTTCCTTTTGTTTAGGTACCCCGCAATTTAAATGTTGTCTTAACAAGGAAAAACATGGCATCGGTTCACTACACAAAATTAAATGGAGCCAATATAAGCCTAGAAAAGCCCGCATATGGTCTCCATATTTAATTATGAGGTGAATTCGCATATTGCCCCCAAACCACATGAGATATGTGCAAGCATAAATAATGATATGTAAAAAGTATATGCCATTTATAAAATACGTCTCAGAAAGGGGGTCACACATGGGGGATTCGATGATCTTGGCATTCTATGGTTCGGTCTTTGCCTCCCGGAACAGGGTTTTGGTGTCCACGAAGGAGAGCATGAAATCGGTGTCGGGGTCGGGCTTTGTGCGGATTATGGTCACATTCACGTATCTGCGAGGTATATGATCTTGTCTACATCTCCGCGTGTCAGAATCGAGTTCCATGGAAGATATTGGGTCGGCGACGCATGGTGGTTTATCGGAGGCGATCTAGTCGAGGCCATAATCATTGGCACTTCAAAATTTGTAAGGAATTGTCTTCGGGGTTTAACATGCACCATGTATACTTCATCTCAATACATCACATGCCAACTGAAGCTAGCAGACAGAAATGCAAGGATTCACCAGGTCAGCAGGAAGAGACGGGCAAGGGTCATCGCGTCTGCAAGAATTCAGGGGCCCATGCGGCGAAGGCCGTGCACGGGAAGGTGCGGGATGTGTGATCGCGCGGCTGTGCAAGGGTGCCCGAGAATCGAAGACTAGGAGGCACCGGGGCCTCGGAGGACGATGGACAGACGTTCAGGAGGCGTCGGGGGAGTCGTGGTCAACAGATGAGGAAGCAAGGCCAACGGTACATCGAGCTCGGTGACAGCAGCAGAAGACAGGGAAGCTCGGTCTTGTGCGTGGCCGATGACGGGCAAGGCCGACAACGCAGAGGATGTCGATCAGAGGGACAACAAGGTAGGAGGCCGAGGAACATGAGGAGGCACGGCGCAGGCAAGGCGAGGAAGACGAGGGTGTTCCCCTGGCAGCGGCGGGCGAGGCCGGAGAAGGAGACGCCATGGTGGTGGCCAAGAAAGACCAAAGAGTGAGGTGGTGAGGCCGGAGGTGGCAAGCTAGGGAAACCGATGGTGAGGAGGAGCTCTGGGCAGCGGTCAACGAATACGGAGGCCCTGGCAATGAGGGGCTCAGGAAAAGGGGCAGAGGCGCCCGGGCTAGCCTCTGCCGAGGAGGCCGTTCTCGAGGGGGAGGGGCAAGGAGCATCGGGTAGGGGAAGGTGGTGGAGGCGGTGGGAGGAAGGTGAAGATCGTGAGGGAGAGAGCAAGGTCGAGGCACGTCGAGTGTGCAAACCTGGCCAACAGGCCGCGTTTTAGCGGGCCATCCTGTGGGCCCGTGAAAAAATCCCGGCACAAGCCCGACCCAGCCCGCGGCATGCCGGGCCAGTGCCGGCCCGTGAAACACTGGGGTTGTGCCCGTGGCGCGGCCTCAGGCACGTGTGGCAGCCTGGCACGCCCGTCAATGCTGCTACTACTAAGAAATTCGGAATATAGGCATAAAAAGGGTGAGAGAGGGGTCGAACTCGCGACCTGCCCCTCATATTCCCTTCAACCAACCACCAAACCAAGCAAGTGTTGTTGATTTACTAGGTATTCGGCCTCATTTATAGATTAATTTGACGGGCTAGCAAAAATCCTACGTGCTTGACGTGCCACGAGGAGGCCCGTTAAGCGCTGGTGTCGTGCCTGGGCCTAGAATGCAGGCACACGTAACGACATGGCCTGGCCCGGTCTGCGAATCTAACGGGCCATGGCGTGCCGTGCCGGGCCAGGCCCGTTTATGGCGGGTCGTGCCGTGCCAGACCGTTGTCCAGGTTTGTGAGTGCGGGTGGGGCTAGGCACGGGCGCTGTGCGGGTGGACGCAAGCGAGTGAGCGGGGGTCTCGCGTGGTATCGGAGTCGTGGGGTCGGCCAGGGGAGCGTGTGCGCATGATGCGGGTTTGCTCGCACGGGCAGAGCTTGGCGGGGTGGGTCCAGGTATGCGGTGCGCATTGGTACCGGGTGGGATCGGGGTGGCATCCGTGTGCACACAGCGGGTCGGTGGCGGGTTGTTGGGTTGCTGGGTTGCTGTGTGTGTGTCACGCGACCAAGTGTGTGTTAGGTACGTGACGCGTGCAGCTGTGGGTGTGGGTCAGGTCAGGTTAGGTAGGTGGGGCTGGCGGCTAGGGTAGGGTAGGTTTTCTAGGGTTTGGTTGGTGGTAGGATTAGGGTTTGGTCAAACTGGGTCTAGATTTAGGGTTTACTCTGAAATGGGCTGGGCCAGCCGGGGTGGTAAGTGGCCTAGCCTACGGGATGATTTTAAAACTTTGTTTAAAACTATTTTAGGGTTTGGTCAAACTATTTTGTTTAAAACTTTGTTTGATTTATTTTAGTAAATGATTTTATAAATAGTTTAGACAAACAAAATACTCCGGAGGTTCGGGGTTTTAAATTTGAAATAAAAGAAATGGATAATTAGAAAACAAAAAATAGGTGTCGTCGGATTGTCGACAACTACGCCATAGGGGGTCCTAAAGGCGTTAAGAAGATGGGGTGTGAGCCGTCCGATATTCCGTCCGCGGTGAGCACAAGTTTACCCAGGTTCAGATCCGACTGTGGTGATCGGATCCTACTCCAACCCAGTGATATATCGGCGAGAGCCGGATGTTACAGCGGATTACAAGAGAGGTTCGCCTTTGCGAGTAAGTTGTGGTTCATATATGATCTGGTTATGATTTTTAATCTAAGTCTCCCTCAAGAACGGTTTATATAGTCACCAGGGCCTAGGGTTACAGGAGAGACCTATCCGGCTACGCTACAGAGTCCGTAACTATATACAACTTGGACTACAAGTAATACTATACGCCTAAGTTGGTAACTCTTCTGGGCCTTGTCGTAGCCGGAAGTGACTCCTCCTCTTTCTCTAACTGGGCCGCCCATGAAGCAAATCTCTAACCCATTGGTGGGCCACCCTGGTCAGCGAGTCCTGTGGGTATACCCGGAAAGTATATCCCCAATAGTAGCCCCCGGAAGTCTCTAAGATCCAAAGTTGGATAAATCTTATATCTTGATGGTATCTTCGTCTTGAGAATCTTGAAGGGTTGCTGAAAACTTCATCAAGTAATGTAGGATTCTGAGTCTCATCTGAGTCGGATATGTCCTATTGACTTCAGTCATTATCATGCTCATTTCAAAACATGAACCAGATTTAAACAGTGTCGTGCTGTTTGACAACTTTTTTAGGCTAGGTCTTGTCACTGAAAAACATCCTGTCAGCATGACCGTTGGTGGGTCTGCTCTTTATGGAACAGAACACCATTTCAATGCCCACACGTGAATCAAGGGGCAGAGGTGGCGCGAGGAAGCCACCCATCTCTCTCCTATACGCGTGGCACAAATCACGCAAATCAGCACCAATCTTGGAACGGAGTTTAATAAAAGTTGATATTTCTCTCTCCCAGATTCGTTACTCGCCATTCTTCATTGGCTCCTCGTACTCCTTGAGCTCTCCACATCCTCACCATCATCACACCCAAAAAAACATTAGCGCTGCCAGTTCTTGACCATCTCCGGCGAGATTGAACCGTCATGAAGCTCTAGAGCGGCAGCGGCAATAGGCACGCCGGCGGCGGATGTGAGGAAATTGTGGGGCCTATAGGTCCCAAGCACCATGGATGACGCCGATCTCTAACCTATGGAGGACGAGGGATATCTCGTCACAGACACATGACGGAGCGGCGCTAGAGATGTCGTTTCCGCACCGCGGGACGGCGAGCGAGTCCTCTTCAGAACGCACGTTGACCGCGGCCTCAGCCTTCCTCCCAATTCCTTGCTCGAGCTTAGCACACACGCAGCTCTTAGTGAGGGATTTCTTCGCATTAGGCCGAGTCTTACCCTTTTCCGATACTACTATGGTACCTGGAAGAACTCCATCAGTGCTAGTGTTCCTTACACCATCGGCACTCTTAGCTTGGTCCTTAGGATACACCGAATTTATCCTAGGATTAACGCTATTGAATCATTAAAGAGATGGGCCAGAACCTTCTTCTATCATAAGTATATTCTAGCTTCAAAAAAGGCGTAAGGCCTTCCAGCCTTCGTCGACTTTGTTGCTCCCCACCAAGAATCATGGGACGCAGACATGCCGGAACTTTCCGAAGACTTGATCCTCGCCAAAAGGCGGATTGAGTTTCTGATGAAGAACCAGGGGCTCCACAGATCCGATTTGATTCACTACTGGCTAGATCGCAGGATTCATCCACTGTAGCATCATGGAGAGCGTCTGAAGCACACGATCACTAGAGACCGGAAGGATAGGCTGAAGGTCAGTCCAAACCGCATTCCTGCGAGTACTACAAGATAGGATGCAGTTTTTGATCAATGAGAGGGTGAAAAAAAATCCCTAAAGTCTCCATGAAGATGTATACAACCGACTGTCCTCTGACTCTGGTGAGTTTTTTTACCCTATCTTTATGCATCTTGCCTTTTCACGTCGTATCCGACTTTATTTTACACTGATGTTTTTTACAACTTATCAGCTCGAGCAGCTTCCCGAGTCTGATCTTGCCCCTCTTGAGGGTTATCCATCATATGACTCGGAAGTGATAGAGTATGATGAGGTGAAGGAAGTTCCTTCCTCTTCTTCCAAGAAGCGTAAGGCCAAGGAGACTGTTGTTATCGCTGACGCACAAGTGTTGCTAGTGGTTAAAAGGTAAGCACCTTGTGATCTTTAGTATTTTGTACATTTTTTCTTTCCGAAACACACCTGAAATACATGCTTGTGTGTTTTAGAGCTAAGTCAGTTTTGAAGTGTAAGATTAAGTTGGAAAGCAAGCCGACCACGCAACTGCGCCAGCAGAAGCTTGCATTATCTCCAGCTGTACCTCCTCCAACTCCTAGCAGGACTCAAACCTCAGCACCGAAGGTTTCTGTCTCTCCTAGTGCTGGTTCTATCGTCCCTGATGCTGCAGCGAACTTGCAAGCCCTCGTTACCATTGGTTGCCAAGCAACTGACAAGGGTGAACCCATCAATGGTAATGATCCCATGGTAATGTCTCTAGGGAGGATTCACAAGATGGCCGGCTCTGCTTCCTCTAGCCTTAAGCGGAAGAAGGAGGAGATTCTCAAGCTAGCACAATCAAGTCTTGAGAAGAAAGTCCTTACTCCAAAGTTAGCAAGCTAGGAGACGGAGGACGTCAAGCTGGTGAACCTCCAGGAAAAAATTTTGGTTTGGGATAAAAAGATTGAATCTCCAGGACAAAATTGAACCTCCAGGACAAAATTTTGGTTTGGCAAGCTTCCAGCGACAAGCGTTTCTCCCCTCTCCCTTGCCGAGAAAGTGTTCCACGACACGAAACTTAGATTTGAGAAGTTGCACCTGGAGCACATTGTAAGTTTTTCGATTCTCGTTTGCAGTATTTTATTATCATATAATCTAGCCCCCAAGCTTAAAATTGGATAGATATCGTAGCATAAGATCTGAGTTGATGCTTTTAGGATGCAAAAGAACGAAATAGTGTAGGCCCGAAGGCTCGTGCTGGATTTTGACTTTGTTAAAGTTGCAGCACGAGACTTAGTAGCCGTCTAACAGTATTTTGTCTTTAACTTACATAAAGTTACATCTTACAACCAGTACTTGCTCAAGAACATTTGCAATAAGAGAAAAGAGATTAAGGCTTTGCATCTTGAGAATTCCAAGCTGCAGGTTGAGAAGGATGATGCGAAAGGTAATCTTTTTCGACAATTAACCTTAGTTATTGCCATAGTCGAATTGTTTAGCCGACTGATGTTATTTCCTTTGTAGAGTTGTTGAATCATCTAGCAAGATGGTGTAGGAGGCCGAGAACTTCAAGGTTTGCCAAATGGAGAATGCTGAACTCCGGGATGAGCTTAAGAAGCTTAAAAATGAATCGGAGAAATCCGTGAACGCCATCCTGGAGTCAAGGAATATGGAGATCAAGAGTCTCTAGAAGCTGTTGGCCCTCCGTGATAAACAATATGATGATATGAGGAAGGATTTTGACATCCAGAGGGATCTAGCCTAGGCCACCAATAAGAACTGAAGAGTCTCCGGGATGAGCATTCTCAGTGGAACCACTGTGTGCTTGGTGACATTTCCGACTTTACTCTTCCTTTTTCGACTTTTCTTTGGTCAGATTTTGATTTTTTGTTTCTTTCCTAGATCCTCTGCATATTTCTGACTCCTCTTCCTCTGAACCTTGCCTTGAGCGCATCAAATTGGTCGAAGATGTTCTTTTCGACTTCCACCAGACTCTTGAAGAGGCTGGCAAGTTGGTTAGACTTTCCATCTTAAACGACTTGCCAATGCTCGAGATGAGGGACAAAACGAAGGAGATTCCGAGGCTCATTGAGGATTGGAAGATTTCCTACGCCCGGACCGCTGCATAGACTTCCCTCACTATGTTGATGATTGATGGCTCAGATATCTAGAGCTCGTTGGGAACCCCAAGAGGAAGGTATGATGAGCACAGTAGCAAGTTTCCCTTAGTTATGGAACCAAGGTTATCGAACCAGTAGGAGTAAGGAAACAACTCCAAGGTGTTGCTAACAACTTGGAACCTGCACAACACAACCACAGTACTTTTCCCCAACTTACAGTGAGGTTGTCAATCTCACTGGTTTGCTGAAAACAAAGGATTAAACGTATAGTGTGGAAGATAATGATTGCTTGTAGAAAGTAAATAGTAAATGGTAAACAGTAGATGGTATATCAATGATAAGGAATGGACCGGGGTCCATAGTTCACTAGAGGTATTCTCCGTAAGATAAATAACATGCTGGGTGAACAAATTACAGCGGGGCAATTGACAGATTGAAACTACATAACAATGCATATACTAGACATCTTGATTCCTATGGTATTTGTTTGGGTATTACAACATAATACATATACCGTAATCCAACTGCATCTATGACTAATAATCCACCTTCAGGTTATCATCTGAACCCATTCCAGTATTAAGTTGCAAACAATAGATAACTCCATTAAGCAAAGTGTGTAAAGTAAACAATACAATTTCCCTTGAACAGAGGATTGTTGTTTTCTCCCTAGTAGCAATAGCACATCTACAACCTTAGAAGTTTTTGCCACTCTCCCAGATTACTAGAGGCATGAACCTACTATCGATCATAAATACTCCCTCTTGGAGTTACAAGCATCTACTTGGCCAAAGTATCTACTAGCATCGGAGAGCATGGAAGATCACAAATAACATACACATGATAGAATCAATAATCAATCTGACATATTATCTCAATATCCATTGGATCCCCGCAAACTCAACATGTAGGATTACAAATAGATGATCTTGATCATGAACGGAGATCACAATATCTAAACATGATAACACAAAGGAGGAGAAACAACCATCTAGATATTGTATGTACCCATAGTCCAAGGGTGAACTACTCACACATCACTCCAGAGGCTAGCATGGTGATGAAGAAGGCCTCCGGGATGATCTCTCCCCTTCGGCAGGGTGCTGGGAAGAGCTTTAGATCCCCCCGATCTAGGGACGATGGTGGCGGCGGCTATGGACTGTTTCGTGAATTCTCATTGGGTGCTTAGGGTTTCTGCATCGGGTGCTTATATAGGCGAAGGGTGAGGTCGGTGGACGCCCGAGGGGCCCACACCATGTGATGGCATGGACTAGGGTGGGACGGCGCCACCCTATGGTGCGGCCTCCTCATGGATCCTCTTTGTCTGCCCTTTTGACTCTGTCTTCGCTCCGGTAAAATATTGAGTTTGTCTTTTGTTATGTCCAATTCCGAGAATATTTCCTTACTAGCTTTTTTGAAACAAAAAATAGCAAAAAATAGGAAACTGGCACTGCGGCATCTCGTCAATAGGTTAGTTCGAGAAAATGTGAAAAAATGCCTCAAAGTGTAGACAAAACATAAGAAAGTTGATACAAAACAAGCATGGAGCATCAAAAATTATATATACGTTTACGATGTATCAATGAGTCACCACAGTGATATGGAAATCTGGCACATCACCAAGGGCATCGTCAACGAGGACGATGAGGGTCTCCAGGACATTAAGGCCATCCAAGAATCTTGCTTGGGTTATGCTTGTCGTGTGGCGGAGATGACAAACTATACGACGCCATTCTTCCAATCCATTGTTGTGCCTCCTTCTCTTAAAGAGCCAGAAGATAACCTCGTCGAAGATGAAGAAGCTTCCGAGTCTCCAGAGAAAGGTGGCGACGATGTCGACTCCAGCGCTCCAAGGTCTCCACCACCACCACCAGAATCTGCAACATAAAACATTTGATGTATTATCCTGAACTTTCACTTGGTTTGTAATGATGGGAATAATATTTTGTTTTTAAATGTGCTGGTATGTAAGAACTAATGCTTTACTACTTAACACTTTTTTTATATATTTTGATGTGTGTGCTCAAAATTTTTATAAGCACTGCGCGTTTACACTTTCCGTTTTATCGGGCTCTCTGCCTCATCCCTTTCATGAGCCGGCCAGCCTTTAGCAAAGAAACTCTGCCGAGTCAATGGAGCGCAATTGGTAAACTAGTTTAAACTCAGAAACAGAGCTGGCCTCCAGTACCAACAATTCATTACTCGGAATATGCCCGCGTCTAAGCAATCAGATAAAAAACCAAAGTATAAACACAAAATTTAGATTTACACCCTAAGGTAAAATTTTTATAGATATTCAAAAATGATAACTAGAACGAACATGAGTATAAAGTACTTTCAAGCATCCTGGGATTTGTGAAAAATGACATGCTCTTTTGGAAATAAGATGGCAAAAAATATCTCAAAAATAATATACGAGGAAACAAATACTTTTTTTCTCTTTGAACATGTACATATATGATTACAAGGAAATATAATTAAGAATAGAAGGGACGTAGCTGTGCAATATTCTATGGACGGTCTAATTCATCTGGGTCTGTACTACCGCTAGCTGTCTTTCTCTTCTAAGTATCACCCATTATGCAGAACTCGGATGATCATAAAAGGTCCTTCCCAAATTGGGGATAGCTTGTGCTTTCTTTTTTGCATGAGTCGGAGAACCAAATCGCCCTTCCCGAAAGAATGATTTTGCACTCTTTGACTATGATACTTGCATAACTTCTATTGGTAGGATGTCGATCTCTGCTCAGCAACGACGTGAACTTGTTTGACTATGTCAAGATCATCCTGTCGAGACACTTCTACATCTTATTCAATATACGCTTTGACTCTAGGAAACTTATGAATTAAATTACTCGAAAGAGCTGCTTCTGCCCCATAGACCAAGAAGAAAGGAGTGTATCTGCCCCATAGAACTTTCTGGTTATGCTCCATCGCAATTTGGTACGGGTTTAGCCTCAATCCATTCGGGAAATTTATCCACCATATCTAGAAGGTGAGTAAATCCATACTTTGCCTTTCGAAATGTTCCTACCATATCAAGCCCATAGACCGCAAATGGCCATGCAATATGGATTGTTCGCAGCTGATCAGCCGGAACATGTGCTTAACGGGCGTACTTTTGGCAGCCTATGCATGTTTTGCCAAGTTTCTCGCCATCCGCCTTAGCTATGATCCAAAAGAATCCGTGTCTAAATGCTTTTGCCACTAAATATTTGGCTCCATCATGATTTCCACTCCTTCCGGAGAAATACAACACTAGAAAAGCCAGAAACACTCCGCTTATAGAGCTCACCATTGATTATCATATAGGCATTTTCTCGTCGGACGATCTGTTGGCCCAGAACTTCGTCTTTGGTTAATTTTCCGTCTATCAGGAAATCCATATACGGTTTAGTCCACCTGGGAGTTATAGCCAGAACTGCTACTAAAGGTGAGTCAAATTTCGTCGGATAGTCCTCATCAACTCATGTGATAGAGGGGACTTGTTTCCACGCAAATCCTATTCTTTATAGATCGTCTGCTACCTCATTTTCTGCTTGAGGGATGTGTTGAACTTCAAAACTCTCGAACGATTTAGATAATTCATCCACAACATCTTTGTAAGATGCCATGTGTTTGTTTGCATTGCAGATATCGGACTTGCTGAGCAACTAAATCTGAGTCTCCGTAACACATGAGTCTAGTTATACTCTTGGCCATGCGTATTCCATGTAACAGTTCTTTGTATTATTGGTCGCCGTGAAGTGTATCTGTAACACATAGAAAAACTTATCTCCTTGGGTGACTTGAGCACCACGGCAGCCCCCGAGCCTCCTCGTGATTTTGACCCATCAGAATGTAGGGTACAAAATTTCGAGTTTGGAGGACTTGAATTTTCTGCCGTCTTTGTCCAGTCAGCGATGAAATCGACAAGTATCTTGGATTTGATTGCTGTTCCTCGCTTGTACTCGATGTCGAAAGCTGCAAGCTCTATTCCCCACTTTGCAACATGTCATGTGGTATCCCGGTTGTTGATTATATCTCGCAGGGGAGCAGTACTCACCACTGTGCTCTTATGCTCTTGAAAATAATGTCGTAGCTTTATGGCAGCAAAGAATACTCCATAGGCTAGCTTTTGGTAATGTGGATACCTTTGCTTCGACTCTGTCAGGACCTCACTCAGGCAGTATGTTGGGTGTTGCACCTTATGCTCATTTCCTTATTCCTCGTGCTCCACTGATGTTACCACACTTACGACCTTGTTAGTCGCTGCGATGTAAAGTAACATAGGCTCATGTGGCTCTGGTGCTGCGAGAATTGGTGGATTCGAAAGTAGATCTTTCAAACTTTGTAGGGTTGCGTCGGCTTACTTGGTCCAGACAAAATTGTCGGTTATCTTCAAGAGTTTTTATAAAGGTGCGGCTCTTTCTCGGAGCTTGCTGACGAACCGGCTTACTGCTGCCATGGAACCAGTGATTCGTTGTACGTCCTTCATGCGAATCGGCCTGGTGATGTTTAGTATAGCCTTGATTTTTCTCGGTTCACCTCTATGCCCCTTTTAGACACGATGAACCTGAACAATTTAAGGATTGGGATTCCAACGAAACACTTCTTCGGATTTAGCATTATGTTGAATTTTCGTAAGCTAGCAAATATTTCCTCTAAGTCAGAAATAAGTGTTTCCTTCTTTTTGGACATCACTGCTATATCATCTACGTATACATGGAAATTGCGTCCGATTTGATCATTAAGGCAACGCTGCATGGTGCATTGGTATGTAGATCTTGCGTTCTTTAAGCCAAAAGGCATAGTTTTGTAGCAGAAGGTTCTGAAAGGTGTGATGAAAGATGCCTTGATTTGATCCGATTCTTTTATTAGTATTTGGTGATATCCGGAATATGCTTTGAGAAAACAAAGTAATTCCGACCGTGCCGTGGAGTCAATAACTTGATCGATTCTTGGCAAAGGGAACGTATCTTTAGTAAAAGCCTTGTTCAAGGCAGTATAATCAATGCACATCCATAAATCTGTAGTGTCCTTTTTAGGGCCGAGTACAGGATTTCCACCCATTCAACGTGGATGACCTCTACAATAAATCCGGCTAACTATAGTCAGGACAATTCCTTAGCTATAGATTTGCGCTTTTTGTCACCAAACCGTCGTAAGGACTGCTTGATGGGTTTAGCTTCAGGGTACACATTAAGAGAGTGCTCGGCAAGTTCCCTAGGTACTCCGGTCATGTCAGAAGGCTGCCATGCAAAGACATCTTTATTAGCTTTGAGTAACTCGACGAGCGCGTTCCTATGCATGGTCTAAGCCTACCCATCGTTCGCCGTCTTGTAGGGATCATCTTACTTTAGTGATGTCTTCTTTGTCTCTTCCGATGCCTTGAACTGCAAACCTGGCTTCACCACCTCGTTCTTCGTTGCGGGCATCTCGGACGGATCAATGGTCTTCTTGATCTCCTGGTACTCCTAGGCGTGCAGCACGGCTTCAGCAAAGGCGGCAGATCCGTCCTCGTAGTCTCGCGCTTTCTTTGGTTTTCCCTGGATGGTGATAATGCCCTTTGGACCCGAAAGGGGCGAGCCATGAACGCCTAGTAAGCCGAACGCCCGAAGATGGCATGGTAAGCACTTCCAAACGGTACCACCTTGAAGGAGAGTTCCTCGGTCCGGTAATTGCCTCGGCTTCCGAATGTCACGTACAGTGTGATCTCACCTAGAAAATCCGTCTGTCTCCCTGGTACAATGCCATGAAAGGTCACGTTGTTGTGATTTAACTAGCTTTCGTGGATCTTCATGCGATGAAGTGTCTCAACATAGAGGATGTTGATGCTGCTACCATCGTCCATGAGAGTTTTAGAGAACTCATAGCCGTCAATAAGAGGATTGATAACCAGAGGGTACTTTCCCCGATGATGTGTTTTCCTTGGGGATCTTTGTGGTGAAAGGTGATGGTTATATCTGACAAATCCAAAAACTGGGGGACAGCCGGAACCGTAGCATTAAGCTCACGCTGAACTGCTTTTTCACTTTAGCTGGCTAAGTTCCAAGGAAGCAGACATATGTGTATTTCTTTGTGGGATAATCCTTCTTTCCATCCGACTTGGGTTGTGCGGCATCCGCTTCTTCCATGTCGGAATCTTCCCTAGGCTCTTTGCCTTTCTCGGAAATTTTATTTCCTTTTCGTCACCTAGCTCTGTAGCCAGCGGATTCGTCTTTCTTGATGTCATCATTGAAATGACACTCAACATTGGTATGGGTAGAACCTCCATTCGCGTCCAGGTGATGAACATGAGGGTTGTTGGCAATGTCGGCCTAGGAATATGATTTTCCGGGATATTGATCTCCTCTACCTTGGAACAAAGAAGTTCCGTGACCTCGTCCCCGCCCGCCTACATGCTCTCCTCATCCTCCGGATCCGATGTTACATTGACAGCTGCGTTGTCCAGAGCCGGTTTATCTTCCGAGGTGTTCTTGCGCTTCTGAGTTTGTTGTTTTTGTTGCTTGGTCGCATGTGGATTGGCCAGAATATTTAGTAGTTCATCTGAATCATCATTGGTGTCAGCATATTTTCTTATCGTTTCTATCATCTCTCCTAGGTTTGTGACATGGTCACACTTTAGTGTATGGCGCAAATGTCGTGTCGATCCAGTGTCCGAGGTAATCCCGACAAGTTTCTCCAAGCCTTTGAGTGCAATGCTGTAAGTCTCCAACTGTGTAGGGGCTCCTCTATGTTCCCTAGAAGTTTGGAAACAATGCACTTTGCATATCATACCAGTTGTGAATTGAGTTCTCTGGTATTTCATTGAGCCATGATCAAGCCATTTTCCGCAAGATGAGTGGGAGATATCAAACTGCGACCAAGATGTTTCCTCCTTCGGCAATGCAGCAAGCCTGAAAGAAATCCTGAAGCCAAGTATCTGGCCCAGTTGTGCCGTTATAGGGCTAAATGTGTTTGGCAATGCCGAAGTCAACATGAAACTTTGTTTGTCGGATACGTGGGCCAAAGAATTTGGGTCCTACATATACATATTTCTCCTCATACCGCCGCGCTGCAATGTTAGACTCGATGCGATGGCGAGCGTCGTTTGGCAAGAGAGACCTACAACTTGGGGGCTCACAACTTCTGCATGGTGGAGTGGGATTCCTTCTTCTCCTTGCACCATCGCCGCCTATGCCCCTGCGACTCCCATGTTGGGATGAGATCCTTCATGGTCGCTGCCACGCAATGATGGTGGCTTTGGCCGCTTGTTTCCGGCTGAGCAGCACGGTCCCGGAGCCTCATTATGCTAACTTCGAGGTTTATTTCATTGGGCTCTGTCCCTACCTAACTCAGGATGGCCGGGTCATTTCTTCGTCCGGCATTACCAGCCGGACGACTGAGGGTGGCATCCTTAGCCGGCCTTGTTCTTGCTGGAGGCGCACCTCTGGGTCTTCCCTGTGGCGATTATTCTGCAGACAATGGGCCTGGTGAGGTACCAATGCCCTGATGGCATCTTAGGTCGCAGCCGGAATAACTCCCGACCAGTCCCGCGTGGCCCTGCGAGGATGACCATTTGATCCGGTCCTTGAATTTTCCTCTTCCCGGGGATGATGACATTGATCTATATCCCTGCGGGGTGTTTCATCAGCACTTTGGCCTGCGTCAGTGTGACAAAATTCTGACATTGTAGCCATCTTGCCACTGAATGATGTGGCTGTCTTTTGTTGTTTCAATCCTTTGTCGAGCAATGCTACGCATTGTCGGACCTGTTTTGGAGACAGATTATTGGCGGGGATGGCTCAAATAGCCACATCGTTCTCCACCAGCATGTTGTAGACTTGGATCTTCTCTCTAGTTTTACCATCAAAAAATCTTTGTGGACATATGAGTTCCTACTAGCAAGAACCGGACCTCCCCTTCTCTTGTTTGGCAGTCGATTGAATTCTGACTGGTACTAGGCAGGATTGCTGTCTTTCTATTGTCTGAGTTCGACGATGCGGGCAACTTCCTCAAGCAAAAACAAGCAATGCTTATCTAGGTCCTCAGCCCTTTTTTCCAGCTCCTCTGGAGTAAGACCGGAAGAAGTTGATATTGGTATCGTGAGTGCATCTCCATAGATTTCACGTGCACCCTTGGTGACAACATGTCCATCCATAGGAGGACCCATCAGTGTGGGGTTAATCGGATCTCCGTCTTGATTCTTCATCTCGATCTCTTCGTCAACTTATTCCTTATTAGCTTCCTCTACCGGCTCTGCTAGTGTCGGGTTTTTATTTTTCTTCTTCTTCTTTGACCGCACAGTAACCTTAATGTTCGTATCGGTGGCAAAGACGGCTTTTGTTCCAGTGCCTGGAGATAAACTTCCGTCGTTACTTTCCATCATAGTTGCCTTCTGGACCTCAGACGAATCTTCGGTATATGTATCATCTTGCGCTATGTAGTCTTCTTCCATGCTATCATATGGACTCGGAAGGTTCTCCGGCTCACTATGCACTTGCTTGGAGGTGTATCCTTCTTCGTACGCTAACATATCCTTCTCTAAGTCTTAGACTTCCTACAAAGTTAGTGATACCTGAGGGGAAGCAGGTGAGTCAGTATTTTCTCCGATAGCATCAAGAAGTGAATCGTTACCAGATCCAGAATCGACAAAGTTGGATCCAGAGCCCACGTAGCATAGAAGCAATGCTTCTTTTTCTTCATGGTTTCGAGGTAGCGGCACAACTCGTTTTATGCCTCTGCATCTCAAAGCTCTGCTTGAGCTCGGCGATTACTTTGTAATTGATGTAGGGGTGTTTCATCATCTGCTTTATCCTCTGCCTCAAGTGTGTTTTTCTGCTTTATCCTCTGCCTCAAGTGGTAGAACCGGATCTGAAGATAATATACGCCTCATCCATGTCCAATCTCAACAGGGAGATCAGATCCGGGGTTTTCTTCGACCACTTATTCCACTACATGAGCTGGCTGGGTGGGTTCAGGTTTTTCCAGGATCTAGAACTCTTCCGCCTCTCTAGATAGAGAAGATCCGGACTTTTCCTCCGCCATGGTCGTCACCTCAGGGGTGGGTTGGGCGGGATTAGCAAAGCTAAGATAGATGTTAATCTTGTCGATAGATATGATTGTGTAGGTCATCACGGGCTCCTTAACAGGAATATAGGTCTC
The DNA here is from genome assembly GCA_916181665.1 of Avena sativa. Classification (NCBI taxonomy): domain Eukaryota; kingdom Viridiplantae; phylum Streptophyta; class Magnoliopsida; order Poales; family Poaceae; genus Avena; species Avena sativa. The sequence continues at coordinate 202,910,749 of OV702281.1, read as the reverse complement.
TTCAAGAAGGATGGGAGGGACATTACTGGCGTAAACCATGCGACCCATGGCGATTGTTTTGCTGATTCTTGCACGCGCAGATTCCGCCTAGAAAAAAGCCCCGAAGGTCACCTGCCCCATGGTGGGAACCAACTGTCGTCGTATTGTGGACAAGTACGCCATAGGGGGTCCTGAAGGCATTGAGAAAATGGGTTGTAAGCCGTACATTGTTCCGGGAGCGTTGAGTACAAGTTTACCCAGGTTTAGATACGACTGCGGTGATTGCATCCTACTCCTGCTAGCAACCTAGTAATATATCAGCGAGAGTCGGATGTTACAGCGGATTATAAGAGAGGTTCACCTGTGCGAGTAGGTTCTAGGTTATCTATGATCTGGTTACGATTGTTTCCCTAAAGGATCCCTCAGGTCCATTTTATATAGTCACGGGGCCTAGGGTTATAGGAGAGACCTATCCGGCTACGTTACAGAGTCGGTAACTAGATACATCTTGGACTACAAGTAATACTATAGGGCTAAGTCGGTAAATCTTTTGGGCCTTGTCGTAGCCGGAAGTGACTCCTCCTCTTTCTCTGGCTAGGTCGCCCGTGAAGCAAAGCTCTAACCGGTTGGTGGGCCACCCTGGTCAGCGAGTCCTGTGGGTATACGCGGAAAGTATATCCCTGATAATAGGGTTTTAATGAAAATAGTTTTAGACAAAATATGCATGATGATGCTCAAATCTAATGTCGTGTCGCGCCATGAGCATGCGATCATGATGATGCACAAAAAAAAACGAGTGATTTTATAGTAGTGGTTTTACCCGGGGTGCTACAATGACCTTGTACGGGAGACCGATGTGCGCCACGTCAAAGTCGATAAGCTTAGTGCGGTAATTGTCACGCATCCCAAACATGACAAAGAGGCGCACCTGCCTGATGGGTATGGTGGTCTTGTTGTTCACTTCAGAGAACGACATTGTCAGCATCAGTCTGGCGTATGGCACATGCAACTTAGCGAATGTCTTGGTGGAGATCACGTTCAGGATTGCGCCTCCATCGATGAGCGTCTTCACGATTGTGATGTTGTAGATGGTGGGGATGCAGATCATTGGTAGTTTTCCCATGGCTTTGGTGGAAGGGGCAGTCACCAGCATCAAAGGTGATGATGCATTGGGACCACTTAAGCATCGGGTACGGAACCCCGGGTTTGGCGTCGGCCGCCTCGCGAGTAAGCAGCTTGAAGTGCCGGTTGGGCGCTGGAGCCTGTGAACCACCAAGGATACATGCTATGGCTCCATATATCTCTTGGTATCCCCCAACGCTCTCCCCATCGTGGCCCTTCTCCTGAAGGTGAAGATGCTACTACATGGCATTGGCCTGATGGCTCGCTTGGGGAGCGTCGCTGCTATCGGAGTTGTTGTTCTAGTGCTCGCCCCCTTGGTAGCCACCTCGTGGATGCCTCACTCGCCGCGGATCTTCTTGATCTTGAACCAGTCATCGGTAGGGTGCCCATGCTTCTTATGGAGGAGGCAGTACGAGCGGTCATCCCGCTCCCTTTCACTATTCCCCTTGAGAGGGATCTTCCAGACTGTCTCCACGGCAAGGACAACGGTTGTCTTGTGCTTGGAATCCTTGTCCTTGCTCTTGTATGAGCTCGAGGCCTTAGGGGTGGTTTCTACCTTGGTGAGGGCGAACATTCACCCCGCCTTTGCCTTGGCACACTTTTTAGGCATGACGAAGAGCTCAGCCACCATGGTGAGATTTTCACCTCTGATGTCGATCTTTTCCCTCATCTTGACGTCTGTGACACCCTCGGAGAAGGCGGTGATGATGTTGGAGTCCGAGATCTTTGGGATCTTGTTGAGGACTCGACTGAACCTTTACAGGAACTTGAAGAGAGTCTCTCCAGGTTGCTAGCGCACCTAGCGGAGGTCATAGTAGGTGAGTGGGCGGTCGTAGGAACCTTTGAAGTATGCGATGAAGAGGGAGAAGAGGTCCAACCACGAGCCGATGGATTCCTCAGGGTGGTTCATAAGCCAGGTATTGGCCATGTCCTTTAGGCACAGGGCAACCAGTTCGCCATGACGCGGTCGTTCCCTCCCGTAGCCTCGACACCCATGGCCTAGAGTTGTAGGAACTCGCATAGGTTGGCAGTCTCGTCATAGCGTGAAGGCATCTCCGGGAGGAACTTGTGCGGCCAGACCACGTGGCATAGCTCCCTAGTGAAGGCGAGGAAGCCGTTGGCTTGCACCACCTTGACGTTCGCGAGGGTCGCGCAGCTCTATTGACCCCCAGCGGTGATTTCCTCGACAAGGCGGTCTTCGGGCCCGCATGGTGGCGCCAGAACTGCAGGGGGCGAGCCTATTTGGCAGTTGTTGGTCGGCGGTGGAGTGGTGTTATCAGGCTTGGGGGCGTCATAGAGGTGTTGAGCCGGGTGTGAGCCCCTTGCCCCCCGGCGCCTTATCCCTAGACCGAGCCCCTGCCCCTTCAGGGAGAGGGTGGCGATGTCGAGGAGCTCGTCGAGCCGTTCGCACCACCTCCCTATGCCCGGATTTGCCGATGGGTGGCCCAAGAGCTCGTGCACATTGCACTTGGAGGCCTCTAGAGTGGCCGCACGAAGACGAGGTGTGGGAAAGAGACATGACGCCGCTCGATGAGGGAAGGGGCTCTCACGACGAGAGGTAGGAAGATCCCTCTTCGTCCTGCGTCCATGGGGCCTGCTTGGAGGCGGTTCACCATGGATATGGCTCCATCTAAGCCTTGCTCGAAGTGTGACGAAGAGTGCGTTTGACGCGGGTGACGTTGCGAGCCGACATGGCGTCGAGGTCGATGGAGATCTTGAAATCGTGCCTCAGCCCCATACCTTGCACGCCAAATGTCGGAGATTTGTCCCGTGAAGGAATCTAGGGTCCAACGAGTCGTTGGTCCCAGAGGGGGCTGAACACGCGGTTCCAAGGAGTCTCGGCGAAGATGGTGATGGTGGAGCAAGCACACGACAGAGAGTTGACACAGGGTTTTTACCCAAGTTTGGGACCCTCGTGAGGAGGTAAAGCACCTACTCATGCTTTGTTGTATTTCTCGCGTGCTTCCCGAGGGTACAATGGTGGTGAAACTCTAGGGTTTTAGATATCAGGGATCGAACCCTTCTAACGTAGGAGGAGAGCTCCTTATATAGCAGCGACATGCCTCTTCCCCCAATCCTTGGGCGGGAAGAGCTTCCACAATGTCGCTCCTCAATATCCTGGTCTACAAGACTACTTCTTGTGGACCGACTCTTAGACGCCAGGGCTCCCTCGTCCTCCTGTAAAGTGATCTTCTTTAGCGCCGTTTGTCTTCATCCGGTGTTGCTTTCTTTTCTTCCTTCCACCAACATGGAAAATGGGTTGGCCTTCCAAACTGAGGTCATCTGTCCTCTCCTTATAGAAAAGGAGGCGGACCGAACCTTCCTTTACCGAGGTGGACCGGACCTTCCTTTACCGAGGCAAACCGGGAGCGCAGGGCTGCTATGCCCCTTGTCAGGATCCGCCACGCCTTCCAACTTCCTGGTGGAGTTACCAGATTGGCCCTGTATGCTCTCAAAAGCATCTAAGGTCCTGTAGTGCAATAGGATACAACAGAGGAATCCTTCTCCCTAACGCATCCTCTAGAGCTCACATCCTCGCATATGGGAGTGCGCGAGGGAAAGTTCGACTAGGCCACCTTCGGAGGTATCTCAGCCTCTTGAGGGTGCACCTGCCCATGCGATGGACCTATCAACCATCGGGACGTGGTACCCCATTTTCCAGAGACCCGACAAGAGGCGGCAGCCTTTTGGAGAATCATTGCACTGGCTCCAAGGTGGATCATCATGATGTCAACCGCTATGTCAGCTTGATCCAGCGCAGTGTTCATAGTTTCTTCATCCGGTGTTATCATCATTGCGATGAGGCTCAGCTGGACGGATGATGTGCCTGGGATTGGCATTTGCTACCTGTCCTGCTCTCAGCAACGATGCGCTTCTTCTTTTTCCACATGGTATCTATTTTACTGGAGATTGTATTTTTGTGGTACTAGTTCCATCATGGTGTCACGTGACGCTACAGGAAAAACTGAACTTCTTCCCAACCTTGCAAAATACTGTGGTTTTGGCCTGAAGAGCCAGTTCTTGAGTTATGATCATCCCTAGGCTCGGAGTGATAATGATGTACTAGATTCCTTTGGTGTCTTATATCAGCGTCATGGTTCATGTTAGTGCGGCATTGTTCGGATTTCGAGGCGAGCTTTTCTATGAATGATGAAGTTGTTTTCTGTTGCTCTAAGCATTTGTCAAGTAATGGGATGCACTGTTGGACCTGTTCAGGAGATAGATTATTGGCAAGGATAGATCCTGCGGTCGCTACATTTTCCACGAGTGTTGTAGACTCAGTTTCCATTGCCATCTAGCCGGAACTATCCTCCCATGTTTCCATCGAAGAGAGAATTGTGGACTTCCGAATTTTTGTTTGACAGAAATGAGCCACCTCGAGTTTTGTTGTATGGTAATCGCTTGTAATCTTACTTATACAACACAGGATCACTATCAATGCATTGTTTGACTTCCACAATGTGGGATGCTTCATCAAGCAAGACCAACCATTGTGCCTCCAGTTCTTTAGCCCTTTTCTCCAGCTCTTCCGGAGTAAGATCCGAAGCAATTGGGATTGGTGTGGTTAATGCTTCCCCGTAAAGTTGACAAGCACCTTTTGTAACTATGTATCCGTAAAGTGGAGGATCATTCGAGTTGGGATTAGCCGGAGATCCATATGGTGTCTCCATCTCAAGCTCTTCGTTGATAACTTCCTTTACCGGTTCTATCAATGTCGAGGTTTCTTGTTGTTGTTCTTCTTCTTCTTCCGCTCAGTAGCTTTGACGCATGTACCTGTGGTGAAGACGAATTTGGGTCCGGTACCAGGATATAAACTTCCGTCAGTACATTCATCCAATGTTGGCTTGGACTTTTGGACCACGAAAGAATCTCCGGTATCTATATCGCCTTGCAAGGTGTAATCTTCATCCATGCTATCATATGGACTTGGAGTTGTCTCCTCTTATTCACCTTGCAATACTTTGGAGGTGTATTCATACTCCTCCATCTTCTTCTCGAAAGTCTCGGAGTTCCTACAAAGTCAGTGATTTCTGAGGGGAAGCAAGTAAGTCGGTATCTCCTCCGATCGCATTGAGGACTGAGTCGTTTTTTGCTCCAACATCGACAGAGTTGAATCCAGATCCAATGTAACCCACGAAGCAATGCTTCTACTTCTTGATTGACTTGAGGTAATGGAATAGGCGGCTCTCATCATTGTCTTCCTCGAAACTCTGGATTGTCTCATAGATTCCTCGTAAATCAACGTATGGGCGCTTCATCATCTGATTGATCATGTGCCTCAGTAGAAACTTTCATGCTCCGGAATCGGTAAAATCAGATCCAGAGCAATAGTATTCCTTATCCGTGTATCCAAACTCTTTAGGGAGATCAGATTCAGATTTTCCTCCACAGGTATTTCCACTTCAGGAGTGGGTTGGGTGGGTTTTGAGTTTTCTGGGAGCTTGAACTCTTTCACCTCCGTAGATAGAGTAGATACGGATTGTTCTTCTTCCATGATAATCACCTCAGGGGTTGTCGGACTATTGGCACCAGGGGTACCTCGTCCTATCAAGGCACCGGACCCACCTGGCATTCCCCGGCAAGGTCCACGAGGAACCTAACCCTCGCGAGGGAACTTGGGGATCATGGAGCGGCTAGCGCCCACGAGGTCGACTACCTCGTGAGGGACCACTCCAGGTCCTAGAGCGAGGCGCACTAGACAACATGCCAACAGGCGGACCACACAAGGACTAGTATGCCTCAGGAAAGCAAGATGTTGCCCTTCCCTTTGGTGCAAAAGAGGGAAAGGATGACGCGATAAGATGACAGCGACTGATACACTTCTTTGGTGGAAAGAGACCAGGACAGAGCTGATGTACAACAATGGCACCGTCCACTAATGCATCCGCACAGCTGGCCCGTAGCCACAAGAAGAGAAGTGGATCCTCCGCACCAAGCTCTGGAATGTGGTGACCCTTCCTTCCCAATATTTGGGGGAATAGGCCCGGTGTCGCCCTATATAAGGAGTCCTTATTCTACCTTAGGATATATCGATCCCCTGCGATCTAAACCCTAGACATTCATCATCCATTGTACCCTCGAGAAGCCAAGCGAGCAATACAACAAAGAAGGAGTAGGGGCTTTACCTCCTCACGAGGGTCCTGAACCTAGGTAAAAAAACCCGTGTCAAATCTCTGTCGTGGTGCTTGCTCTGTCGTCTCCACCGTTGCTAAGGTTCCTTGGATGCATGTTCAGCCCCCTCTCAAACCAAGGGATTGTTGGACCCTAGTTCCTTCACAGGACAAATCAACGATATTTGGAGCGCCATGTAGGGGGCTGAGGCGTGCCAAGGGACTCTCACCAATGACATCGGCATGGTTGCTCGCAGCAAGCCTCGCAATGACCGCTCCTGACGGGAGCAGGTGAAAAGGCTCGGGGGCTCTTTCCAGCCGCTCTCATGCTCGCACCCTGCTTTGGGGCCAGTGAGAACTCTTTGCCATGTCTTCTCACAGAAGCGTGTGGGGAAACCCCCATCTAGCCCTAAACCGGCTCTGGCGTGCTGGACCCTGCTCATCATGAAAATGGCGCGCCTCATGGTGAAAGATATCCTTTGGTAGTCACCCGCCATGGGAGCTTAGGAGGAATGACAACCCCGTCTTGTGGCCCTGATGGACGTCGCCTGGGATGGCACCGAGGCCACGGGAGCACGACCGGGAGACATCCATATGGCGCACCCCCTCCACCCCCACTCAGCGAGGAACCCGGGGCTCGAGTGACACAGGGTTACCCTGTTGCAGCTTACCCCAGGAAGGTCAGAGTTCAGGTTGAGGCCGCCCGGTAAGCAGAAGACGCACGAATAACCCTGGCTAGATGCCGAGGCCATGAGGCCCGGGCCCTTCAGGCCATTTTGGCCGCTAGGCTACAGAACAAAGTGGCCCTTGCCGGCGGCATGCTAATCAGCTGCTATAGATGCCCTGCCCTAGCCGAGCACCTCCGCAAGGTGGTGTGGCCAGGCATGTTCAAGCTGGAGATTCCACCACGATACGATGGAACCACCAACCCCACGGAGTTCGTACATCTATACACCACGGGAGAAGACGACTTCTTCCTTTCCAACTGGTTTCCCATGGGCTTGGCAGGAGAGGCCTGCACCTGGCTGCTAAACCTTCCCGAAGGGTCCATCAGCTCATGGTCTGAGCTCTGCAACCTCTTTGTCACCAAGTTTGGGGACACAGACAGACGGGCATGCACCTGTAGGACCTCGAGAGGGTCTATCAGGGACCGAGCGACACTATGTGCAAGTACCTGCAACACTTTGAATAGACCCTCGTCAGGGTCGCGGGCGCCTCTGACACGGAGGTGATCGCTGCTTTCACCGAAGGGGTCGTAGATGCTTGGGTGCTCAATAAGATTGGCCACCACGGAGATAACCTTGCAACGGTTGTTGATCTCTTTACGGTGGCTGATAGCTGCTCCAGGGCGGAAGTGGACATCCTGTTCATCCGCAGCCATGATGGAATGGAAGATACCGCAATGGAACCTAAAGGAAACGCTGGTCGGGGCACGAGGAAGGCCACTAGGAAGCGCCTCACAAGACAAGCCGTGGGCGTTGCGACCGACCAGGGCCCATACTGCGTCTTCCACTAGAGGCAAGGGCACCACACTAGCGAGTGCAACAAGCTCAAGAAGGTAAGAGAGGAGTACAATAGCAAGAGGAGGCGCGAGCTGAGCAACAAGCATGGCAAGGCTCAGCACCCGAGAGCCCTGGACCCATAGCGCTCGCAAGGGCCCTGGGGGCTGACAGTGGATCACGGAGCTAAAGCTGCGTCGAAAGATCGCGAGGCCAGAGACGTCTCCACCCCTCAAGCAGAAAAGGCCAGGCTATAGCTTCACCCTCTTTGTAACACTACTAGGAAAAAACACATTGGTGGCGCACCCGAAAACAACATATGTGGCGCACTAGGGGTGCACCACCATGCCTGCGCTACAGCTAACACTTACCCATAGCGCACTGCCTAGTGCGCTACGGGTATCTGGAGATAGTAGTAGCGCACCTGCCAGTGCGCCACGGCTAGGAAGGTAGGTGCACTCCCAGTATGTTGCTTGTGGAGCTCATGGCAGTGCGCCACTGAGGGCAGTCATGTGCACTTTAGGTATAGTGCGCCACTAAATCCAGGCCATGTGCGCGACAAGTAACTTTTTTTAATTATGAGCTAGATGATATACAGTACAGATTATATACAATATACAATACAGATATACACACACATATATAAGATATATAGATATGTATATGAATACACAATTTGCAAAACAAGATTGAAATAAATACATATAGATAAGTCACATACATGAATACATATTATAAGTTACATTGTTTTGATCAAGTTACAAAGTAGTTGGTGACATGAATACATGTGTCTCAAACAATTTAGAGCTCGGAAGCTCGCCTAGACATCTAAACTATAAACACGTGCGGGATAAACAACCATGGACGATAAGCATCACCGCGACGAGGGTGTAGGTCTTCATCCGGTTCCTCGTCCTAAATCCTGCTAGATAGCGCGTGTATCTAGCTTCCGCCTCCGCCATAGTGTTGTACCCTTTGTAGCTATTGCCGCTGAAACGGTGCACCTGTCTCCGACAGTCTTCCCAATCATCGTAGACTCCGGGAACCCGTCTCTTGTACACGACGTACCACGTCATCTACAAGTTGGCAATAATAATTAAACGGTGATTAAAAAAACATGTATAATTAAAGTCGCATATGAAGATACAATTATAGAAAGTGGTCCCAACTCAAAAAGACCAAAGTAACTCAAAAAGCATGCCTCATATATAAATAGGTCGCTGGACACAGGAATATGCTACGATGGAACTATACGCCAAGTAGGATGCACAACACATGGACTTGTGCATAGCACAAGGCGTACAATCTCGTCGCAGCACATTGACATATATATAGTGTGCCATGGCATTTCAATAATCGACATTCTCGAAAAACTACCAAAGTAACTCAAAAAGAATGCCTCATATAGAACTAGGTCATTGGACACTGGAATATGCTATGACGGAACAGTAAGCCAAGTAGGATGCACAACACGTGGACTTGTGCATATCACAAGGCTCACTATGCCGTCGCAGCACATTCACATATATATAGTGTGCCACGGCATTTCAATCATCGCCAATCTCGAAAAAAGACCAAAGTAACTCAAAAAGAATGCCTCATATAGAACTAGGTCGTTGGACACATGAATATGCTAGGACGGAAGAGTAAGCCAAGAAGGATGCACAACACCTAGCCTTGTGCATATCACAACGCTCACTATCCCATCGCAGCATATTCACATATATATAGTGTGCCACGACATTTCAATCATCGGCATTCTCGAAAAAAGACCAAAGTAACTCAAAAATCATGCCTCATATATACATAGGTCGTTGGACACAGGAATATGCTACGACGGAACCTTGAGCCAAGTAGGAATCATAAAGGCTCACAATCCCGTCGCTACACATTCATATATATATATATATATATATATAGTGTGTTCCACGACATTTCAATCATCGGCATTCTCGAAAAAATACCAAAGTAAGCAAAGGACCAAAGAGTAAGCAAAAAAATGAAGCATTTATTCATATATAATAATAATAAGCAAAATAAGTAAGCGATGATTCATAACCCTAATAAGCTAAGTAGTAGTATGTACTTGTCGACACACACAAGTACTTGTGGGGATAAAGTTTACATATGGCAAAAGCTCATCTATAGTTTGGAACTACAACTAGGCCAACATCAAGACTTCTGGCTTGGCTCCGGGAACGGAAGGATTCCTTGTATCGTCATGAACTTCTTATATTCACCCTGCATCTCTAGGCGAGCTTCTATGTCACGGTTATTCGGGACATTATTGCCTCCCTAGAATATCCCCCACACCCCCCAAGTCATGACATCACGAAATATGATTGCCCCAAACTGCTACCGGATGCGATCCATCTCTTATCTAATATCTAAATCAGTGATCTTGGCCTTGGCTTCGGCCCACTGTTTGAGATGATTTGGCAGCATAGAATTTTTTTGGTCTAGTAGGAACGCCCTCATGTGATGGAGTGCGTAGTAGGCTTCCTTCTGACTGCCTCCTGGCCGCTTCACGTAGGGGAACTCCGTTACGTGGTTGAAGATGTGCCTGCCGAACTTGACCTTCTTACGCACAAAGGTAGTGCCTTCCGCCGAGGCATAGCCAGTGAGAGCATCATCCAGAACTTCCTTGATCCTGTCATAGTTTTTCTTCTTTCCTAGACTCCCCGAGTCGAAATACCTGGCTTGCAAATTCTTTGGCGATAAGGAGATGAGTGTGCAGTGTTCATCTCTATGGAAAAAAATTCAAATGGAATGTGTTGGAAAAAGAATGATGATAATCTAATAAATCCAATCGATGGTGGCGAGTGAATGTAAGGCATGAGAATGTATTCCTTTCTCTTGTTCGCCACGAAGATGCCTTTTAGGTACGAGGCCATGAATCGTCGTTCAATGGTGCTTCCCAAGCAGCCGTCATGCATGTAGTAGGGGTACACTACCGCGATGGCCGAGGTGTTCTCTCTAATGATCTGCATGGCCAGGCTGAGAGAAAACAGGCAGACCATGGTATAGTGCAGCGGGTATAGGTGGAACATACTGAACATGTCATCAAACCGCAGGAAGAACATATTCGCGGGGACATTGTCGATGAAGCCCAAGCCTGGTGGTACCTTAACCACGAATACCGGGTGCGAGGGATCTTTCTCCGCTAGAAGGCGTCTCTCTAACGTTAGCACACCGTCATGCACACTCTTCATTTCCGGACTGGCGAGCCTCTGCAATTTTTTAGTTAGCATGGGCTCACCCGCCACATGCATCCTCCACATAATACCCTTGGGTCTTGGTTTCCCGTCCCAAGACCTGATCGGATTCGCAGTTGACGCCACCGGCTGGCTCAAGCTTCTAGATTTGCTTTTCCTAGCCTTTTTTCCTTTGGAGAGCGGGCATGCACCACAATCTCAACACCTGCCGCCCTATGTAGTGTGTCAGGGCTTAGAATAAAGGGCCGGTTGGTTGTATCAGCTGGCTTGATGAAGGCGCAAGCTGGAGGTGTCTCATGACAACACGTCTAGGCTTTGTCGGGTCGGTAATAAAAAACATTGGTCCACTTTGCTAGCTAGTACCCACGGTTCATTTTTTGCGGCCACATTCGCACCGGCGGCCTTGGATTTGGTTGCTTCGGGTATAACCATGGTTGTGAAATACCGGTCTTCTCTTTCGACGCTCTTGGACCATCTAACAAGGAACATCGACACCTTTTCTCCATAGTAGCCGAGCTCCCAGATCTCCTCGATCCTTCCATAGAATCTTTCCTTCACGTTGTCATCAGTGTAGAATTCAGACATGATGCCTGAGTTCTGATAGTCACACTTGTTGTCCTTTTCCTCCGTGTAGAATCTGTAGCCGTTTATATCATAGCCTGATAGGTCACCAGGTTTTGCATGGGTCCCTGCGACAAGGTGAATATGATATTTTCTGTGTCAAATCAATGCGATTGCGGGGGATTTTCTAGGAGTGTCTGCCTAAATAAACGCATGAAATTTTAGTTGTGCTCTTTGATTATTTCTCCCGGCGTCCTCTGTATGCCCCGGTCACTATAATTCCTCTCGATTAACCTTTTTTGCTTCTGTACCCAAGGATCGACCAATTCTAAATGTTGTAGCGCAACGAGTTTTGCTCGATCAAAGTCTGCGCGTCGACAATCGAAGTCTGCATGCAGTACGCGACGACCCTCTCGGGGACTAGATCCGTCAAACTTGCCAAGGTTTCTGTTGACGGGAAGACCGACAGGATTCTCGATGTCTAGATAATTCGTGCATAAAGAGATGCACTCTTCGACCAGAAAGCCCTTGTCTATGCTTCCATCTGGACGGGACCTATTGCGAACATATTCTTTGTTGTGTTCGTTCATCCTTTCGAACGCCATCATGCTTCGGAGGAACATCGACCCGAGTTGGATGATGTCCTCCACCACATGGAGCAGCAGATGCACCATAATGTCGAAGAATGCGGGCGGGAAGTAGACCTCGATCTCGCATAGTATGACCACAATCTCCTCCTGTAGCCTCTCGAGAGGATACACACCAATAACTTTTCGAGAGATGACGTCGAAAAACTTGCAGAGCCCAAACAACATTTCACGGACGTTCTCGTCCATTATCCCTCTTAGTGCAACCGTAAGTACCTGCGTCATTAGCACAGCATAGTCGTGAGACTTAATGCCACTAAACCTCTCCTCCTCATCTAGGTATCTCCTTATCATGTCCGTGTAGCCGTAAGGAAATTTGACTCTAGAAGGCACTTGAAAAACTGTTTGATCCCATCCTGGCTTAGAGTGAAGCAAGAAGGAGGGCAGTAATATTCATTCTTCTTGACCTTTTTACCCTTCCGAAGACCTTGTGTCACCTCCGACTCATGATCATCGTCATCTTCCGGATCATCAGGAGTAGTCCGTCCTCTGTGAAGCTCCTTCTTGATGCCCATGAATATCAGGTCGTGCCTTGCTTTCGGACCATCTTTCATCCTATCTGGAATCTTGATTATGGTGGCGAGCAGACTCTCGCACACGTTCTTCATGATATGCATGATTTCAAGGCTATGAGGCGTGCGAGGAAACTTCTAGTATGGCAACTCCCAGAAAACAGACCTTGTTTTCCATACCTTCAGCAGCGGCTTGTCTTGCTGCCTCTTTTGCTTCTTTCCAGGCTTAGGACAATCATTCCAGTTTTTCAACAATTCTTCCACTTCTTCGCTGATCCTCCGTTCTGGGATTCCTCGAGTCTCGGATTTTCCATCAAACAGATCTCCATGTTTTCTCCATGGATCATTCTTGCCGAGCCACCTCCGGTGCGCCATGAACATGGTTTTCAAAGAACCTGGATCTTTCTCTAGTTGGATATAGCTTATGTTATCCATTCACCTAACACATGCGGAGAATCCTTGGATAACCTGCCCTGAGATATACCCGCAACCTGGATAGTCTTGCACCGTAGTGACCAACGCGGATCTCATAGTGAAATAATCTTGTGCGAGAGCGTCATACGTATTGGCTCCAAATTCCCATCACGTGGATATATCCTCTTTCAACAGCCCGAGATACAGAATGATGTCGGTACCAGGTTGTTTCGGCCCTTGAATTAGCATACTCATTTGTATGTACTTCTTCTTCATGCACATCCATGGAGGGAGGTTGTACATCCATACAAACACGGGCCAAGTGCTATGCGTGCTGCTCTCGCTACCGAACAGATTGATTCCATCGGTGCTCGTACCAAGCCTGATGTTCCTCGAATCTCCACCGTATTATGGGAATTCGAGGTCCAATGCTTTCCACTGGCTAGCATCTGAAGGGTGTTTCAGCAGCTCGTCCTTTTCGGGGTCATCGTCATCTCCTGGCTTCTCCCTTTTTGCATGCTATCGCATGCGCTTTGCTTCCTTAGGGTCCGTGAAATAGCGCTGCAGATGAGGAGTGATAGGAAAATACCATACCACTTTTCGAGGTTCTTTCTTCCCTTTCTTGTATCGACTCACGCTGCACACCGAACATGTTGTTTTATACGTGTGCTCTCCCAGATAAATGATGCAATCGTTGATGCATATGTGGTATCTAACGTGTGGTAGATCGAGAGGACAGACAATTGTCGATACTAGTTGGACGCATGTTCCCCTCCATGAGGGATCATGCAAGAATATGATCATATCGTTGAAGCTTGCGTCGATCAATTTGTGTTTGCCTTCATCTCCATAGCCTTGAACGTTACATTCAACCCGGTATCATCGGGCCTACATCCTTCATACAATGGAGTAATTGTGTCTTTCTCAAGTGGCGCAAGCTTGGCTTTCTCTCTAGCGACAGCCCTGGTGTTACTTGTCTGCTTGAGAAGCAGTTCTTGCACATAAGGGTACCGCACCCAGCCTGACGTTTCTCCATCGTCGTTTCCTCCTCTAGCATCTAGATCATCATCATCCCGGTCTTCTTCCGCACCTTCACCGTCTCCAGGAGAATCTTCTTCATCTTGCTCTTCCTCGCCATGATCATCATCATGTTGCCCACCTTCCAAATTTCCCGCCGCCCCATTTACATCCCCATCATCTTCATCATCGCTTATCCAATGAGTGTGTCCATCCATGAAACCATGGCGGAGCAGGTGCGCTTGCAGATGCTTGGAATCTGGGTCGATCAACCAGTTGATTTTGCATCTTCTGCATAGACATCTTATCTCTGTCATGTTAATCCGTATCATGTCGGCTGTCGCGTATTTCAAAAATCTAGCCACAATGCCTTCTCTCATTATGCGTATCATGGTTGCCTATGCGGTGTACACGGTAGAATTATAAGTTTATTAGAACCACATAATCAATGCATGCATGCAATGGTCGATACAAAATTTCGGCATGACCTATCCTAAAATTAGGACCTTTCCGAAATGCCAAAGTCTAGCCAAAATGGAAATGAATCAACATTTCGGAAAAAAATGGAAACTCATTCACACACAAACACAAGAGAGACTGATCCATACACATGAACACATCATCCTCTCTATACACACATGAGCATCGATCCTCTCCATATACACACACAAGCATCGATCCTCTCCATACACACATGAGCATCGATCCTCTCCATACACACATGAGCATCGATCCTCTCCATACATATGAGCATCTCATCCATATACACATGAACACATCCTTACATGGACAACTTACCGAGATGAGAGACCGATCGAGAAGAAGGAAGGAGAGGTGCGAGACCGAGAGGATAGCGTTCCCGAAAGGAGAGGTTCCTCTAATATGTATGTAACATCCAAGGTAAGTTCTACATGCTAAAAATGGTGAAAGAGTGGAGAAATTGAGGTGGGAAGGAGGAGGATCACGGCTAGATCTAAGGAGGGGAAATGAAGTGGGGGTGTGGTAGCGGATAGTCACATGTGCAAATTGGAGCGGCCAAAAAGTGGACGGCACATCCGTGGAGCACATGGACATACTGCGCCATGAAACTTAACCACAACCGTGGCGCACTATGTCCATGTGCGCCACTTATGTGTTTGGCCAGTTAGAAAGCAGATCTGCCCGCGGTTAGGCGTAGCGCACGAGCCACACGTGCTCCACGGGTTCCCCTCACAATCGTAGCGCACATACCCCATGTGCGCTACAGGTTTGTGTCCTGCGGACGGCAGGCCCCTGGACCACTGATGGCGCCTGGTACTTGTCGTGGGACGCTTCGTTGGAAACCCCAAGAGCAAGTTATGAAGCATCACAGCAGCAAGTTTCCCTTAATAAGAAACCGAGGTTATCGAACCAGTAGGAGGAAGGAAACGTCACACAGGTGTTGCTAGCAACGCGGAGACCTGCACAACACAAACTCAAGACTTTGCCCCAACGAATCAGTGAGGTTGTCAATCTCACCGGTTTGCTATAACAAAGGATTAAACATATGGTGTGGAAGGTAATGGTTTGCAGCAAGTAAACAAGCAACAGTGGAAGATGTATCAATGGTAAATATTGGACCGGGGTCCATAGTTCACTACAGGTGCTCTCTTTAGATAAACAACATGGCATGAAGGGTAAACAAATTACAGCAGGGCAATTGACAGGAACTTAGCAAGGCATAACAATGCAATTACTAGTCAGAAAGATCCTATGAGGTTGATTGGGCAATACAACAAGATACATAGACCTGCATCCAACTGCATCTATGACTAGAACTCCACCTTCAGGTTATCATCCGAACACCCTCCAGTATTAAGTTGCAAGGAACAGACAACTACTTTAAGCAAAGTGTGTAAGGTAAACAGTTCACATGGTCCATGAACAAGAGACCGTTGTTTTCTCCCTAGTAGAAACAACACATCTACAACCCCTCAGGCTGTGCGCTGGGCTGTCCCGGCTCTGTCCTGGGACTGCATCACCAGATCTGGCCCGCGAGGCTTCTACCCCTGATTCATTTTAGAATTTCTATGTCCATATTTTTATTAAATGGTTTAATTTGATTCAAAAATGGAAACAAACATGAATTGACCAGATCTAAATTTCTACAAGTTCCCTAAGGTTTTCTTAACCATGCAGAACAAGTGCTGCACCCAAATGATCTCCAACTGTTTACTAATAAAAATAATACAACCCATTTTCACTACTTAATTCTTTCTGGGAGTTTGTTAAACCAAAATAGGGTGAACCCAACTGACTATGGATGGTATTTTAAATACCCAACAACTGTGGTTGGTCCCATGTCAAGGTGAACAATGATTTGCCAGTACTAAAAATAACAAAAACATTATGTTTATGCCTTTAAGATTTTCTCTAGGTGAAACTAATAATGTTTCTGATCTAATTCCAACTCTCAGATGACATGCATACATATATCCATCAATTCCCATAAGACCATAATTTATTTAGCCTTTATTGAAATTTGGTGAATTAAACTGTTCTGTGTATGTTTATATCACCAATAAATTCACCCAGTTTTTCTGTACATCCGAAAATGTTGATTCCAATTTCTACAAACATGTATTAAAAATACCTACCATGTGTCTTTGGAACCACATCAAAAGCTCGTGTAGAGTAAAAATTTTGAAAAGGACAAAAACATCTAGTACTACCTTTGGGAATTTCCTGAGGGCATTCTGTTAAATATTTTAGGTTGATTCCAACTCTCAGTGCATTATCCCATCAAACACTATCTAACCATCCAAGGAAATAAATTTTAGACATACATAACATTTCTGGTGAATTATTCCCTAAAACTAGAGTTGATTTCACTAGAAAATCCTTTATAAATCAAAGGAAATCGGTAAAATAGTGAAACCACTTTTGTTGGTTTAATTTTATCAATACCTTTCTGATGATATCATTTTTTGTATATTGGTATCATACAGAAAGGTACCTTGGACTAAAACCTCTCTCCTACCTAGTTCTAGACTATAAAACACATATGGATTTTCCTTCAAATGTTACAAGATAAATACCAATCTTATCAAACCACTCATCCAACACCCTACTGCCCTATCTTTAGTTATTATCTTGTGTTTGATGTATGTATGGATGCTTGTTTGTCTTGGTATTGATTGTGCCCTTGCTTGTTTTCATGTATGGCCTCTCACGACGATAGTTGCGATTATCTGATGACAAGAAGAGGAGAGATTATTATTATTGGTATTATTAGTTATCTAAAGAAGAAGTCTAGGGACATATTTCCATCTTGCTGATCATCAGGCAAGCCACCTTCTTTCTTGTAAGCCCTTGTCCTACTTTTATACTCATGCATGTTTTATGTACTTGTTTATATAAATTGCATGGTTTTACTAGTATTTTTTATATGTGGGAATGTTTGGCTCCTCCAAACCATTACCCCTTTGTAATACTAAGTACAACCCCCTTACCGATACCTACTTGATCCTAGTATGGTAGGTGGTGTTTTAACACCATAACCCCTTGTAGACCCTGTTTTAGCCAAAGTAAAAAGCATAGGATGGGAAGACCCCGGGAAAAATGTTTATAAAAAGTTTTATGAGAAAACCTTGGTGAGGTTTGACCCACCAAGAGAGGTTTGAAAAATGATAAAGGTTTTGTTTTACAAAAAGGATGGAGGAAAAATATTTGCGAAAATGCACCCGGTTCTTTGCAGCTTAAGCTATAACAACTTAACCCGTGCAACCACATTACTCTGGAATGGGACAGGGCTAGATTTGATGTTTGTTTACTCTGGTATTAAGCGGCCTCACAACTAATACAGGGGAATAATTTCCCTGGAGGGTGGTCCTTCTCCGGCAAAATGTTCCATGTAAAAACATTGACCGAGAGAAGGAACTAAGGGTCTATGGGCCTCCATGTGTTACTATGAGCCCCTCATTGAAAGCGCACACTCATTGCAGTGCAAAAGGCACTTTGGTTGGCTTGTGAACTATATAGGGCATCCCGGTGTTGAGGGGAACAACACTCATAAGGTAGGCACTTATATTGGACTAGGCATCCGGAGAGTCTTGACCGGATACTCGACCCACGATGGGTGTAGATCAGGGCAGTGTAATCGGCTGATGTGGGTTAAGTGTACAACCTCTTCAGATTGTAAATCTATTCCAATAGCCATGTCTGCGGTTATGGATGGTTTGGACAAACTACTGTTGAGCGGTGCTGGTTTTGATTTCAAAAAGGACTTCAGAAAAGCAATGGCTTGAAAATGTTTTGACCATGGGATGGTCGGAAAAGGAGGAAGGAGTTTGGTCATGGGATGGCTGGAAGGGAAACAAATGGGTGACCCGATCCTAGTGTTATCGAAAACTTTTCAAAAGACATTCCAAATGTTTTACAAAAGTTTTTTTCAACAAAGATATAGACATGCTATAACTACAAGATAAACTATTTTATAAAAGAACACCTTTAGAACCCTCCTACTACCACAACCATATTGCATATCCTCTATTATTGTTCTCATAATGTGGTTTGCGAGTACATTCAAAGTACTCACCGGCTTTGTCCCTGGCTATTTACTTGGATAACCTTCCAAATGATCAAGAGAAACGATGGAGATGCTGACGTCTACGCGAGCTAGGTCATCTCCCAGTCATTCGCCTATAGGTTAAGGCATGACATGGGCTTTGCGTTTGAAGAATTCCCCTATTGATGTTGTATCTCCATAATGGCTCTATTGTAAGTACTTGTACTTGTTAATCATGGATGTTGTAATGATACTTGTCGGTTATGCTCAGGGCTCACTGATTATGGGGACGTGAATTGCAGGCATAACGGGGATTCTTCGGACCGTAAATCTGGCATCCCACAGACTTGGTATCAGAGCCATCCTGACTGTAGGAGACCTTAGTTAGCATGGATGTTAGACAGGACAACCCCTATTTATGAAAACACGGGATTTCGAAAATTATTTTCTCAAAGGCTTTTCGAAAGATTTCTTATCTCACCTTTTGTGATTTAAAAAATTTGAAAATGGCTTACCCTATCTCTTGTCTACCTTCAAAATGTTCCGTTTTCAAAAGCAAGCCCGACTTGGAAATCGCGAAGACGGAGGTACCTAGACGAAGAGAAAAGCAAGCCAAAGGAGCTACCAACGACGAAATACACTACAAGATCGCCCTATCAACGGAGTCCTTCATCGCCTCAACAGATCAAGAATTACATCAACCACCCCAGATGGCAAGACCGAAGTAAAGACCCCCATGACGTCCGTACCTAGGACCAATATCCCTAGCATAGGATTCCCTTAATGGCGAGTAGTCACCCCTTAGTACCTATGGTATGCCTTGTTCGCTTGTCATGTGCTTACATAATTCTTGGAATGTGTCGCTTGTCTGCCTCGGATCATTCGATCCAAGGATAAGACCACCTCGTATGTGTTTCACGACACGAACCTTCACAAGCCCATAAACTGAAACCTCTCCTCATGAGGATGGCCACGTAAAGAAATGTCTAACAACCCGTATTCGTGCTTTATTTCCAACCTCCCCCAAAGGAACGACGATCCCATTCAACCCTCTGCCGAATCAACGGGAAGTCCTCACCATAACACAAACGCCCCAAGAATCCCAAAGATCAGTAGGCCCCAAGACAGTGAGTCTACTCTGTCATTGAACCAAAGCAACTCCAAGATTTCATGATAATACAACCTCTCTGAAGCTAAAATACCTCCACCTCGACTAAGGACCAAGAAGAAGTGTCGCTAACCGCTGAAACTACCACGAGCTACCCCTTATGACATTGTTAGGTAACCACTATAGCAAGGTAGTCGCAATAAGGCGCCACTCGAAGACATCAATTCAAGTGTCCTGTCAATGCTCCAAGACAAAGGATCTACCCTAGCCTCGACGACCCTAAGTAAAAGATTTTAGGTGGAAAGACCGCATCTTTCCACTCAATCCTAGAAGACCGCATATAAGAAGATAATCTAGGAAGATCTCCAATCCAAGAACCTTCCCCAAGCACCACCTCAAAAGTCGTCAGAAGAGCAGAAAACATACCCCATCAACAATTTTTGGAAGCCTGCTCGATCCTCCCAACACTCGTAACGCTCAGAATTAAGACGGCAAGACTACCCGCCGCTGCGAATACTCCTCTCCAAGGAGTAGAAAGCAACCAAAAGCATCGAGATTCTCTGAAGATGTCATGAAGCCCCTTCTCTTCTATCTCTGCTAAGACCCACCTAAAAAGAGCTCCGACTCTTCTAACCTCAAGACTAAAAATGAAGAGATGTCCTTCTACGAGTATCAACCCTTCTTTCAGTCACCAACCCCAGAAGATCCACTCATTGAAGCAAACACCAGAGAAGGCACAACTCTCACTTTCACTACTGAAGAGCTGAATATCCCTCATACCCCCGAGGAACTACAGTGAACACAGATAGTACTCAACCCAAGGACGACGACAATATGCAAGAAGTACTCCTAGAGTAGTCGTCATATCCTGCACTCACCCTCAGGCATAGGGTAGAGTTATGTATCGTTCCAGAACCTGTTTTGTAAAACCCTAAGTACCCCGACGCACGACAGAACCAACGTGTTTTGTAATGTCTTAAGCACCATCTCCGTTGGCCGGTGAATACCTGCTAAGCCATGCTTGAACCTTGTTCAAGGACATGTTGGTTTGAGGTTCCATCTCTTTCGTGTTTTACCCACTACGTTGCATCAGACTGAACCCGAATGACCTCATCCTATAGGAATGTTCTCTAGGATCGCCAACCACCAAAGGCAGCCTCTTAGCTACATACATCCCTAGATAGCTCTGGCGCCTCCCAAGGAGTAGCATCTACAAGTTCGACTGAAGACAACCCACTCCGGACAGAAGGTGCAGCAATCTTCCAACAATCTCCAACCAAGACAATCCGCGACCTCACCAAGCACCCTTAGTCTAGATCTAAAGGGGAAAGACTGCTTCTTCCCCACAAAACCATAATCACCCTGAGAGAGTCGACCCTTAGTCGTCGCTAGGAGATGAACTCACTAAAAACCTAGAATCATAGACACTACATGAAGGAAAACAATTGGCACTTCTCTAGAATCAGAATATACTTAGGGAAAGTTCTCCATCCCCAAGTCTAGCTCCCAGCCAACGCCCGGCGTGCCAAGACTAGGAAGGAAGAAAAGCTGACTTCAACAAGAAAGGATTAAAATAAGGCTTAAATCGTCGTCCCTCTTCTTGAGGAAGATTAAATTATACGCTAAACCTACCTAGAATCGTCCTAAGGGGAAAAGACTGCGTCTTTTCCACTTGTTTCATCTAAACCGCCCAATCTGAAGCCACTCAGCTCTGGCCCATAGCAGACCACGCCCGTTTTTTTTAAAATATTTTAGCATCTAATAATTCCACCGCTGAAATTGTTAAGCGGATGTTATCACCCAACCCTACCTCTACTGAATCTCGGGACGAGATTCTTTTAAGGGGGAAAGGTCTATAACATCCCAATTTCAGCAACTCTGATTTATTGTCAACAAGGTAAAAATCAAGGGGAACAAAAACTTTTCTTGTTACATTATTGCAATATTTGCTTACTTGTTTGCTTGTGTTCATACATTTGATTGTGTATTAGATAATATACTTCTCACCTCAACCCAGTTGATAAAAACTATTTTTTATGAGATATCTTGGCCCACCATCCATATTCTCAAATGTTCTGACAATTCTAACTTGAGCCAAGGTGACTTTACAAAAATCAAATATTTCACTAGATCTATTAATAAAACTATGGGGACCTATATATATAACCTTCTTATGTTTCCCAGATAGAAATTTCAACTACTCTTACCTCTAGGTTTTCCAAAAACCTTTCTAAAACCTTTTCATCCCATCATGGTAGAAATACCAAGAGGCCCTTATCTTAATTCAAAATCACAACCTCTTCAAAACATCCATGCATACATCAAGCTAGGCTTGATGGTAACCTCAGTAATAGTTGAATAAGTTGATATGGTGAATTGCCTTGATCTGATGTCTGGTGAATTTCCTTGATCTGCTGATTGTCTTGTTTGCTTAGGAAGTAGTATGAGCCAATCTTGGAGCTCATACTTCAGGATCAAAACAATAGTTGAGAGCATCAATCTCAACTAAGAATCCCCAAACTAAACCTATCTTGAGACAATCAAGTGAATCTCAAAACTACTTAATCAGATCAATCCTGAGCTAATCCTTTATATTAGCATCCAACTCATAAAAGACCAAATACAAGCATGGATCCCCTATATTCAATATATACCTCAATATCAACCACCCGATGAGGAGTATGGACCCTTTCATCCTCTCCAGGTGTTTCCCTACCCAATACTAATCCAAAACCACAAGTCTGCCAAATTTGGCTAAGTCTGGAATCTTTAACTAGATTCAATCTTTGGAACCTCCTCTACTCCAATCAGTGTGCATTATTTAAGATGTACTTGAACCATCTTGTAGTACATCATTAGTACTACCAAAGACCACTCTTTCCCTTGGCTAAACCATTCAGGTTCCCACTCATCCATGATGGTTTTGTAGTCAAGATAGAAATCTTTTCTGCAAATCTTATCATCTTGCCTTCTTTGGCAGAATCTCACATCCACGTGCTACAACCTGTTGACCAACTATTTGCATAATTATGATCTACTAACCATGGTCTATTAATCCACCCTTCACTTGTTTCCATTGGAGCTTTGTGTTTCTTAAACCCACATGGTTTAGGAGATATCATGACAACTTTGTTATGGCAGCCTTATTTCCCACAAAGTTTGCCATCACTCCTAGATCATCTCAAATACAACCAATCCAAACTCTTGGCATAATGATCATCTATACAACTTGGTCTAACTATCCATCTATCCCTTGTACCAAGGTGAGCATCGACCTCCCTAATCCAACCATGTTTAGGTGGCATAAAAATATCAAAACCCTAGATTCCCCCAAATTTAGTTTCTTCCAATTTCACCATATTCCTTCAAAACCCAATTGGAAAATGACGTATAAATCAAGTTTACATAATATATCTTGGATATAATAATTCACCAAATAATGCCCATAATTATTGGATCCTAAAACCATTTAATTCCCATTTCTTGCAAAACCCTAGAAACTTTTTCTTTAAAGACAAGTTTTGTTTTCTCCAAACCACTTTGCCAACTAAATGCATAATTGAGTTCTATACATCATACCCTACCATCCCATCTCAAAAATAAATATTTTGGGGATTCTTTATTATTTATTTTTGCCCTTCTTCTTAATAGGTAGAAATAAGAAAAAATTGCTTAAAAATACTTTTACTTCCAAATAAAATCCAAGAAAATTCTCCAATGTGGGATATGGTAATTAGGATCATCCTATAGCAACCATGTCCAATGTAAAAAATATTAAATAAGCTTCTAGAAACTACTTCTGCACTTTTTGGTTAATTGAGTTTAAGTGCACATTTAGTCCTTAGAAAAACCCCAAATAAATCCTATGGAAGTAACTTTACCATACCCATACACCAGTATTCTCTCCCCACCTTGCCCAATGCAAACTTTTCAACTTTCTTCACAAGCATCAATTTGATCAAAGTATGCAAACCCATCAAACCTTGAGTCAAACCAACTCCAAACCCAAACCCATCTTGTCAAATAATCCACCACAATACCCACCCTCTACCCTGGTCGAGCCACCCTATAGCTTGGCACTATTCACCCATGTACTATAGCTCTTGGAGAGAGGAGAAAGGGATGTGTGGCCACAAACAATTGCCTCGCAAAATATCTCCACTCCGAACACTCCAGCCACCCCTCTACCCCTCCAAGACCCACTCGCACCTCTCTCCATCGCCTATGACACCCAATGGGAAGCCCATGGACCTACCCTATATCCTCCATGATCCATGCCGACCATAGACCACATCACCTTGGTTTATAAGGCAAACTGGCACACTAGCTCCCCCCCCCCTTTGCCTCATTTGCTCCCTTCCACTCCCCTCACCTCCCAAGAGCTCTCTCTCCCTCCGCCCTGCTCTACCCTGCTCAAAGGAGAGGAGAAGAGAAGCTTCCGCCATTGCTCAAAAGTTTAGCTTAGCTCTCTCCCTATGAATCTCCTCTCCTACATGTCCCCTACCTTGTTTCCCTAACTCCTCTGACTCACCCCATGTATTTTGTTTGGCCTAGGACCGCTTTTGGACGCATCATCGATGAGCTACCAAGGACCTCTCTCAGTCGCCGTCGCGCGGGCCCTCCTCTGGTGTTAAACCTCATCTAGCAGACCATCCCCGTGACCACCGGAGCACCCCGCGTCAATCCCCTACCTCCTCGATGCCTCGTCGTCTCCTGGTGAGCTCCTCTGCATCGTTGCTAAAACCCCTAGGGTTTCCTCCCCGCGCATTGCTCCCAGGGAGTAAGGCAACCCTCGGTCGTTGATCTGGGGTAGATCAAACGGCCAAGGGGCTCCCTTACCCCTTCATTACCCCTGGGTCATGTCTGGCGGGAGGAGGCCATGCGCTGGGCCAGCCCGGCTCCACCCCGGGCCTACATCACTAGATCTGGCCCGCGAGGCTTCTCCCCCCTTATTCTTTTTAGTAAAAATTTGTGTCCAGATTTTTATCAATTCGTTTAGTTCTATTGAAAAATGGAAACAGACATGAATTGACCAGATCAAAATTTCTGGAATTTCCCTAATATTTTCTTAACCATGTAGAACAAGTGCTGCACCCTAATGATCTCCGGTTATTTTCTAATAAAAATAATACCAGAACATATCATTTTCACTACTTAATTCTTTATGGGAGTTTGTTAAACCCAAATGTGGTGAACCCAACCTACTCTGGATGGTATTTGAAATACCCAACAAATGTGCTTGGTCCCATGTCAAGGTGAACAATGATTTGCCAGTACTTAAAATAACAAAAACATTATGTTTATGTTTAAGATTTTCTCTAGGTGAAACCAATAATGTTTATAATCTTATTCCAACTCTCAGAGGACATGCATAACTATTCCTTCAAGTCCCAGAAGACCATAATTTATTTATCCTTTATTGAAATTTGGTGAATTGAACTGTTATGTGTATGTTTATATAACCAATAAATTAACCCCAGTAGTTCTATAAATATGAAAAAGTAGATTCCAATTTCTACAGATAGGTATTCTAAATACCTACCATGTGTATTTTGAACCACATCAAAAGCTCCTCCACAATAAATATGGTGAAAGAGACAAAAACCATCCAGTACTGCCTTTGGGAATTTCCTGAGGGCATTCTATAAATATTTTAGGTTGATTCCAACTCTTGGTGAATCAGTCCATCAACTACTAACTAACCATCCAAGGAAATAATTTTTAGATACGCAGAACATTTCTGGTGAATTATTCCCTAAAACTAGATTTTATTTCACTAGAAAATCCTTTATAAATCAATGGAAATTGATAGAATAGTGAAACCACTTTTTGTGGTTTCATTTTATCAATACCTTTCTGATGATATCATTTTTGTATATTGGTATCATATAAAAAGGTACCTTGGACTAAGAACCCTCTCCTACCTAGTTCTAGACTATAAATCACATATGGATTTTCCTTCAAATGTTACAAGATAAATACAAATCTTATCAAACCACTCATCCAGTACACTACTGCCCTATCTTTAGTAATTATGTTTTGTTTGCTGTATTTATGGATGCTTGTTTGTCTTGGTATTTATTGTTCCCTTGCTTGTTTGCAGGTATGGCCTCTGACGACGATAGTTGCGATTTTTTGACGACCAGAAGAGGAGAGATTATTATTATTGGTATTATTTTTTATCTAAAGAAGAAGTCCAGGGACATATTTCCATCTTGCTGACCATCAGGTAAGCCACCTTCTTGCTCATAATCCCTTTTCCTACTTTTATAGTCATGCATGTTTTATGTACTTGTTTCTATAAATTGCATGATTTTACTAGTATTATATGTGGGAATGTTTGGCTCCTCCAAACCATTACCCCTTTGTACTACTAAGTACAACCCCCTTGCCGACACCTACTTTCCCCTAGTATGGTAGGTGTTTTTTTAGCCTCATAACCCCTTGGAGACCCCGTTTTAGCCCAAGTAAAAAGCATAGGATGGGAAGACCCCGGAAAAATTGTTTATAAAAAGTTTTATGAGAAAACCTTGGTGAGGTTTAACCCAACAAGGGAGGTTTGAAAAATGAGAAAGGTTTTGTTTTAAAAGAAGGATGGAGGGAAAATGTTTGCAAAAACGCACTTGGTTCTTTGCAACTTAAGCTATAACAACTTAACCGGTGCAACCACATTACTCTGGAATGCAACATGGATGGATTTGATGTTTGTTTACTCTGGTATAAGCGGCCTCACAAATACTATAGGGGAATAATTTCCCTAGAGGGTGGGGCTTCTCCGGCAAAATGGTCCATGTAAAACATCGACCGGGAGAAGGAACTAAGGGTCTACGGGCCTCCGCGCGTTACTATGAGCCCCTCATTAAAAGCGCACACTTGTCGCAGTGCAAACAGCGCTCCGGGTGGCTTGTGAACTATGTAGGTCATCCCGGTGTTGAGGGGAAAAACACTCATAGGGTAGGTAATTATATTGGAGTAGGCTTCCGGAGAGTCTTTACCGGTTACTCGACCCACGATCGGTGTAGATCAGGGTAGTGTAATCGGATTATGTGGGTAAAGTGTACAACCTCTGCAGAGTATAAATCTATTCGAATAGCCGTGTCTGCGGCTTGGACGGGTTGGACAAACTACTGTAGTGAGGTATAATTTTTTATTTCAAAAAGTACTTCGGAAAAGCAATGGCTTGAAAGTGTTTTGACCATGGGATGGTCGGAAAAGGAGGAAGGATTTTGGTCATGGGATGGCCGGAAGGAAAACAAATGGGTGACCCAATCCTAGTGTTTCCGAAAAATTTTCAAAAATACTTTCCAAATATTTTACATAAGTTTTTTCAACAAATATATAAACATGCTATATCTACAAGAGAAACTATTTTATAAAAGAACCCCTTTGTAGACCTCCTTCTACCACGACCATATTGCATATCCTCTATTATTGTTCTCATAAGGTGGTTTGCGAGTACATTCAAAGTACTCACGGGCTTTGTCCCTGGCTATTTACTTGGCCATACTTTCAGATGATCAAGAGAAATGATGGAGATGCTGACGTCTATGCGAGCTAGGTCGTCTCCCAGTCAGTCGCCTGTAGGTTAAGGCATGACATGGGCTCTGCAATTGAAGACTTCCCCCATTGATGTTGTATCGCCATAATGGCTCTATTGTAAGGACTTGTACTTGTTAATCATGGATGTTGTAATGATACTTGTCGGTTATGCTCATGGCTCACTGATCATGGGAACGTGAATTGCAGGCATAACAGGGATTCTCGGACCGTAAGTCCGGAGTCCCACACTCTCAAGGTGACTTCCGTCTCCTATATTTTCTGTTGGGCTATGCCCCCCCTTGGAAGGGCTTTGAGAAAGGGAACAACTATTGTTGCTGACGTTATTTTGTCTGCTCTTTTTGCAAACACATTAGTTATGCTGGTTGTTCCTTTCTTCCCTAGTGTTTTTCATGTTCTCATCTATTCACTAGGCGATCGGGGGCTAGGATGGTGCCCATCTCCGGACCTTCCCCCGTTAATGTCTAGGATCTAAAGTGTCGAGCTCTGAAATTGCAGACTAGCTCCTATGATAAGTCACCTCACCCACGGTTCATGGTGATTGAGACCCTCGCATGGTGTATAAGCGAAAAATTCCAACGCTAGAGACATGACACACCCAGGGGTACCTTGGCCCTTGGGCAGGATCATAAAAATGTGTAGGACCTAGGATCTCCCCTTGGGATGATCATAGGCAGGCACGGGCCCCGATGTGCGCCCCTCGGGAGGCCTACGGGTGTCTCGTGTGGCTCCGATCTCTGCGGCTCCCGTTTTCAGGACCTAAAGTATAGAGATTTGACCTTACGGCTCATTCCTCGGCGGCAAGTCACCTTGCCCACGGTTCCTGACTTCTCGTGAGGCTCCGATCTTCATGTCCCAATCACAGATTGGCATGATGGTGTAGGTCATTACGCGATCCTTAGCCCGAATCCAGGTCTCGTCGAGAAGAATAAGAGGGACGTCACTAGCATAGATAATGCGACCGATGGCAATTGTTTTGCCGATTCCTGTACACACAGATTCTGCCTGGAATGAAGGTCCGAAGGTCACCTGCCCCATGTTGGGAGCCAACTATCATCGGATGGATAACAAGTACACCATAGGGGGTCCTAAGAGCATTGATACGATGGGGTGTGAGCTATACGGTGTTCTGGGAGTAGTCAGCACAAGTTTACCTAGGTTTAGATTTGACTGGGTGACCGGATCCTACTCATACTAGCAACCCAATAATATATCAGTGAGAGCCGGATGTTACAGTGGATTACAAGAGAGGTTCGCCTATGCGAGTATGTTGTGGTTGTTGCCCTAAAGGCTCTCGTAGGTCCGTATTATAAATGTGCCCAGACCTAGGGCTACATGAGAGACCTATTTGGCTACGTTACAGAGTCGACTACGAGTTACAGCTTGGACTACAAGTAATACTACAGGCCGAAGTCGGTATGTATTCTGGGACTTCTTGTAGCTGGAATTGACTCCGCCCTCTTTCGCTGACTAGGTTGACCATGGAGCAAAGCTCTAACCCGGTACTGATCCACCCTTGTTATTGAGTCTTGTGGGTATATCCGGAAAGTATATCCCCAACAAGTGGCGTTGGGCCTCTTCCCCCCAAATCTTGGGTGGGAAGGGTCTCCACACTGTCGCTCATTGAAGTACTGGTCTACAAGACTACTTATTGTGAACTTTGTTCTTCTTGTCGGGGGCCCTCTGCTCCTTCATAAAGCTGACTTCGTCGGTGTCTTCCATCTGTAAGCACTCCTAACTACTCCCTTCCTTGCACCAAAATGGAAAAGGGTGGCGCTACAGGTGTTGAGGTCGTCCACCCTGCTTTTGCACCAAAGGGGGAGGACAGGCTTCTCTTTATCGAGGCGATCCGCATTGTTCGCAAAGTCGCGGTGCTACTTGTCGGGATGTGTTATCCTTGCCACCTTTGAGGCGATATTATGGGCATGCCTCTGAGGAACGCTCCGAGGTATCCGAGGCCCGGGACGAGACATGGGGCCACGCGAGACTCCTTCCCACGTGTTCATCTCTTAAAGCTAAGTCAGGTGGAGCTGAAGACAGAGCCTTGCGAGGGATTATCCCCTAGTGTCGCCTCCTGAGGTGCCTCTCCTGGCGTCATAGCCTCCTGAGGGTACCGTTTCTCAAGAGGTGGGACCGTCAATCGTTTGGGCATGGCACCCCGGTTTCTAGGACCCTGACAGTAGCTACCAGGCACTTGCGGCGCACGTGTCCCTTGATGGACACAAAGGAGCAAGGGCCCAAATGGTCGATGGGCCTCGGCGCCCTCTTGGTCAACATGGAACTGTTACCGTGCCCATATCGACCATGCTTATGAAGCGGCCACGCACCCTACACCGTCGGATGCGGTAACGCCTGCCTCACCTTGGAAGTTTCTCCCATGAGTTTATGTTGTGTGGGGAAGCTAGTGGTTAATGCCCTACACTTGTGGCAGTGACATGACTTCATGTCTTGTTAAATAGGGGCACGGGCGCAATGCCTTGTCCTTGATGCCCCATCCCCTTCTTTGCCCTCTCTCGTTTTTGAGAGCCAGACCCTACTTCACAGATTCGAGGCCTTGTTTTTTCCCGTGGCGCCCAAACACCTTTCTGTGGACGAGACGGGTAAGTACGTGTTAGTGAAGGCAGGGGAGACCCCTCCAATGAAGTGCGGCCGTGGGCAACCATGCAGGAGCTATTGCGGGAGAAGCAGCGGTCGCAGCGCCACCCCGACCATCGCTTCTTCTTACGGTGCCATTGTGGCGGCCAAGGAGGAGGCAACAGCCAAGTGCGGATGTGGACGCCCTCGTGGTAGCTACCGGGGGCATCACGGAGGGCCAGGCAGCGGCTTAGGGAACACATCTCTCCCCCTTCGTCTCCCCCTCTGGTCGTGATTAAGGTCGAGGACGAACCTAGGCCCGCCTGGGTCACTAGCTTCGTCCTCATCCTCTGGGGCAATGACTGGTCCATGAGGGTGAAGCTCCCTCGATGCTTCGCCCTTGCATCCTAGGCGACATTCATGAGAGCGTGTAGCTGAAGTACTCCGGTGGTGGCTATGGCTGGAGTGTGACCATCGAGGCGCTAGCGCTGGGCGAGATGTACCTTACTTCCGGCTAGAAGCGCTTCATCTGCGATCATGACATCAGGCGTGGCCTGGTGCTACGTCTTCTCTATATCAGTGGGAGGGACTTTTCCATGTCTGTGTATGACCCCCTGACGTGCTGTGTCGACTACCCACACCACCTCTGGAGGATCTAGGCGAGGCTCCTTCCGGGGCCATAATTGTGTAGCGAGCAATGTCACAAGTATTTTTCAAGTGCGTATGTGCCGCCATAGTGCTTCTTAGCCTTTTTTCTTGAAGGCATGACTGTAATGAACATCTTTTAGCGGACTTCTATGCTAGTCGTCATATTTTCTGTGCACTTTGTCAAGGCGCCAGCCCCCGAGTGAGGTTGTATCTAGCGTTAGCTACGGAAGACCAGCGAGCGCTGCCTACTTGGTTGGCATAGGTGATGCGCCTTGCAAGATCCTTTGCACATGCTTTCGTTAGGTTGCACCCTTGGTAGTTCTAGGGAAGCATTCTCCACTTGGGAGGAAGATTTGGTGCCACGGACGAGGGAGCATCAATGACTCTGATCCCCGTCAAATAGAGATAGCCATTGTCATGTCGTGCTTGGGCCACTTGAGGTGGTGACTTTGCTCGCGTGTTGTCTCACGCCTTTATTTCACGGGGCTCGCCCTTTCCTGTAAGTCTCTCAGCGAGACAACCGTAGGTCCTGCGCCCAACCCGAAGGTTCTCTCATGGAGGGTCATAGGGCCCATGCTCGCCCTGTTGGCTTCCTCGGGAGGACAGCTGTACATATAGCACGCACAGGATTCTTCCAGGGTGCAGTAACCCTCAAGAGCAGCCCTGCGAGTCCCTCTTGGGGTGACCGTGGAGCTAATGTGTCTCCACCGAGGCGGCTGACTCTAAGGCCTAACTTTAAGAGGGTTACTAAGGAGGGTTGCGGTGCCTCTTATCCGTTGGGATTGAGCACAAACAGCTCTCTTACGAGTCTTTTGTCAGGGCGCGTCGTCAGCCCCCATGACAAAGGGCTCCGGGAAAAAACACACCACTCTTGCTCCGGAGCCTTGAGGGAGGCCTGCCTGTGTGCGCCGGTCTCGGCTGCTGAGAGGTATTATCCTCGTGAGCCCGTTCCCCTTGCCCCTCAGGGGGATCTGACCATCTAGTGGGTCTTTCAGAGGGTGGAATTATAGGCCTTGTGCGAATTTTCGCTTGCTAGCAGGGAGTAATTTCGCGAGTCACCTTCCGAGGAAAGAACCGGGGGGTAAACGTTTTCCACATAGTCTTGCAAGGAAGTGGAATCCACGAGTCTATCTAGGGTTTAGGCCGCTGGAAGGGAGGTGCCCTCATGGGCACCCAGTAAGCCTCTCGAGGAGAAGGCCATAGGGAAAATGCATTTCATGTTGGATCCTCGAGGACGATACCATAGGTCTAGGAAGAAATTAGGCCTCTAGAGGAGGGTGCCCTGATGATCCGCCTCGTAAGCCTCTCTAGGAGAAATACTTATGGAAAATGCTTATCCTATTGGCTCCTCGAGGAGGAGACCATAGGTATAGCAAGAAATTAGGCCGCTAAAGGGGGTTCCCTCACGAGCCACCCTGTAAGCCTCTCAAGGAGAAAGCTATAGGGAAATGTTCATCATGTTGGCTCCTCGAGGAGGAGACAGTAGGTGTAGTAAGAAATTAGGATGTTAGAGGGGGTTGCCTCACAAGACGCCCTGTAAGCATCTCGAGGAGAAGGCCGTAGGGAAAATGCTTATCCTTCTGGCTGGTCGAGGAGGAGACCATAGGTCTAGCAATAAATTAGGAAGCTAGAGGGGGATACACTCATGAGACACCCCGTAAGCCTCTCAAGGAGAAAGTTGTGGTGCCAATTCTTATCATGTTGGCTCCTCGAGGAGGAGAACATAAGTATAGCATGAAATAAGGCCACTAGAAGGGGGATACCCTCTCGATACGCCCCATAAGCCTCTCGAGGAGAAGGCCATAGGGAAAATTCTTAACCTATTGGCTCCAAGGGATACCATAGGTCTAGCAATAAATTAGGCCGCTAGAGCGGGTGTCCTAATGAGCCGCTCGTAAGCCTCTCTAGGAGAACGGCGTAGGGAAAATGCTTATCATGTTGGCTCCTCGAGGAGGAGACCACAGGTCTAGAAAGAAATTAGGCCGCTACAGGGTTTTCCCTCATGAGTCGCCCCATAAGGCTCTCGAGGAGAAGGCCATAGGGAAAATGCTTATTATGTTGTCTCCTCGGGAAGGAGACCGTAGGTCTAGCAAGAAATTAGGCCGCTGGAGGGGGGTGCCCTCACGAGCCGCCCGTAATCCTCTCAAGGAGAAGGCCATAGGGAAAAACATGCACCGCTTAGATTCTGTACGTGTGTCGCATGAGGGTTTCAAGAACCAAGAACCATTGGTGACATGACTTATAGCTGGAGCTAGTTCGTAAGTTTACAGCTCGACACTTTAGGCCTTGGTGTTCACGGGGAGTGACCCGACAATGGACACTGTTCCTAGCCCCTCGCTCGTGTGGCATATATGGGAGAACTTCCACCATGCAGAGTTTAAAAAATGTTTTCACTAAAGAAAGGCAAATAGAAGAATTATCGCAGGGCACAAGATCCGAAAAACCACCAAAGAGGTTTAAGCTTGTTACAATGTCGCAGCGATCTGCACGGGGTCTTACTAGAGATAAGTGATACGCCCAATTTGCATCACCATTCTATATCATAATATACCTCTATTCATTGATATTTGTCTTATTATGAGGTATTTCTTATGTCTTTTCCACTTTTTATGCATGTTGGATGATTCTTGGAGGATGAACTGCCGGAGTCTGGATTCTGATGAAAAAAGAAGGCGTTTTGATGCAATTTCGCGAATATCAGAAAAATACCAGAAAAATATGGGAAAATATTATTTTTCCAAAAGATTGAGGAAGCCAGAAGGAGGGACGAAGAAGGGCCACAGGGGGCCCACACCCCTAGGCGTGGGCCCACCTGACCCCGCGCCTATGGAAGGTGTGGCCCACTTGCCCGGCTCTCGACTCCGCCCCTTCGCCTATATCTTCCCTACGGAACCCTAAGGCTCAGGGAGCGACCACAGATAGATTTCCGTCACATCTGGGGGGCGGAAAACACCGAGAGAGAAAAGATCTCTCCGGCAAACAAATTTCTGCCAGGGGAATTCCTTCCCAGAGAGGGGAGATCATCGCCATTAACACCATCGTCAAGCTAGGCTTCATCGGGATCATCATCATCATCCACACCAGCACCATCATCACCACTCCGTCCCGCTATAACAATTGTGTTGGATATTGCTTTAATTCTTAGGGGAAACTTTCCTGGTGTTAATTACTATTGTAGTTGATGCTTGTGAGTGGAACCATTGGATTATTGATTATGTTCAGATTGTTATTCATCACCATATCATCTTTGATCTTGATCCATATGATTTCTTGTGAGTAGTTCGTTTAGTTCTTGAGGACATGGGAGAAGTCATGTTGTTCTTAGTGGATTTGTGTTGAGTTATTATTCAATTGTTTAGTATTTAAGTTGTGGTGCTATTCTTCTAGTGGTGTCATGTGAACGTTGACTACATGATACTTCACCATTTATGGGCCTAGGGGAATGCATGTGTATTGGGATACTAATTGTGGGGTTGCCAGAGTGACAGAAACCTGAACCCCCATTAGGACACCTTTGCACAAGGGAGTGTAGGATCTCAGAGTTTAAGGTTGTGGTTAGATTTATATCTTAATTACTTTACTGTAGTTACGGATGTTTGTAGGGGGTTTAATCACAAGTATGTACGAGTCCAAGTACGGTCGGTACATTAGCACAGTTTCACCCACACAACACTTACAACACCAAAGAAGAGTACTCAGCTATTTGAAGCGAAAGCACTTGAAAGAATTCCCATGTGTCCTCGAGAATGTTTGGTGTTTATAAGTATTTCCACCGACTTGTCCTTTTCTAATAAAGGATTGGGCCACTTGGTGCATTTTTTCTTTATTAGTTGCACTTTGTTTTGTTGCCTTATCAAAAAACCACTAAAAATCCATTTGCGAAGTATTTACAGATATTTCCTGCTCCATAACACTATTTAGTACCTTCTGCTCCTCGTTGGGATCGACACTCCTATTTATTGAAAGTACTATGATACACCCCCTACACTTGTGAGTCATCAAGACTATTTTCTGGCGCCGTTGCCGGGGAGTGAAGCGCTAATGAAGAGTGGAACTGGTATAGGAAACTTCTACTGTGAGTATTGCTTTTGTTACTGCTTGTTACTTTGTTTCCAATATGGATAACCCACTTGGTTTTCTCTTTTGGAAAACTACTACCACTGCTAGGGTAGTAGATGAACCACCACCTGTTGAGATAGATCCTTTTAAGATACCTACAAGTATTGTTGATCGTGTTATGGATCATTATTATTTAGGGGATCAAACTGTCCATCCTGGTTTTCATTTGTTTTTTATCCATGAATTATGCGGTTTGTTTAAGTGTGCAGATATCACAACTGAACAGGTGAAGAATAAGTTACTCTCCATATCCTTGAAAGGGAGAGCTGAAGAATGGTATAAGCTGCTGAAGAATGGACAATCCATGGAATGGGAGGAAATGGCATCTCTCTTTTATTCTTAATTTTTTCCTCCCAGTGAGATTCATAAGGATAGAAATCTGATATATAACTTTTGGCCCCATGATGGAGATAGTACAGCTCAAGCTTGGGGGAGATTGAAGTTACTAATGCTTAAATGTCCTCTTCATGAACTCCCTAACAATATTATCATCAATAACTTTTATGCTAGGCTTTCTCTTCATGATAAAGATTTACTAGATGCTTCTTGTGCTAGATCATTCACACATATGAAGGAAGAAGCTAAATGGGATCTACTGTACCGTATTCAAGAAAACACTGAAGCTTGGGAGAATGACAAAGGAAGAAAGTCAGGTATAAACTATGATTATGAATGCATTAAATCTTTTATGGGAACAGATGATTTACGTGATATTAGTAATGAGTTTGGTCTTGATCCTCAAGTTATTGCAAAATGTTGTAATGCCTTTGCCTCTTATACTGAAATTCCCAAGAAAGAGTGGGACAAGTACCATGCTCCTTATAAAGACATTGTCACCCATGTTCCTGCTAGCATAGAGGTTTGTACTGTTGATCCTATTTTGCCTGAACCTTATGTCGAGAAAATCCCTTTTCCTGCTAAGGTAAAGGAACATTCTATCATAGCTAATGTGGTTAGCAAAAGTGCAATGAAAACTGTGGATCCTGATGAGCTCAATTATTGAGCTTGTGGTAGCTACTGTGAAAGATCTTATTACTAGAAATATAGAGGATGAGCATATTGTCTTCTGTGACCATGCTACTAATATTGTTTCTCATCCTAGAAAAGCAAGAAAAGCTAGTGTCCTTGTGCTTTATGTTAGAATTGGTAATCATAGTTATTATGGTTTATGTGATATTGGTGCTAGTTCTAGTGTTATTCCTTATGAGCTTTACACGGAAATTATGCATGAAATTGGTCCTCGTGAGCTTGAGGATATTGATGTGGTTATTCACCTAGCCAATAGAGATCAAGTTTGCCCCATTGGCATTGTAAGATATGTGGAGATCCTTTGTGGTAAGATTAAATATCCTGCTGATTTTCTGTTACTTGGTAAAGAAGCTAGTAAAACCTATCCTATTATCTTTGGTAGACCCTTCCTTAATACTTGCGGGGCTATTATAGATTGTAGGAAGGAAAAAGTTTTGACTAAGTTTGATGGAGAGTCTTATGAGTTAATTTTTCCAAATTTTCCAAAACTTCTTATGAAAATGAACTGCCTAATGATGATTTCAGGGTTGAACAACTTTCTGCTATTTATCTTGCTCCTAACAATGCTTTGCATCAGTTCATAGAAGATCGTGAGAGTGATGTCTTCATGAAGGAAAGAAATGAGATTGATGAGGTTTTCCTTCGTCAGCCTGAATTACTTAAGCATAATCTACATGTGGAAGATTTTTGTACCACACTACCACCTAAAGAGGACCCTGTCTTTGAATTAAAACCTTTACCTGATGATCTTAAATATGCTTATCTTGACAATAAGAAAGTGTACCATGTTATTATTAGTTCTAAACTTTCAGGAAAAGAAGAAGAAAGGTTATTGGAGGTTTTGAAGAAACAGAGAGGAGCTATGGGTTATACTCTTGATGATTTAAAAAGAATTTCTCCTACTATATGTCAGCATGCTATTAATATTGAGCCTGATGCAAAACGAGTTGTTGAGCACCAACGTCGTCTAAATCCTAAGATGAAGGATGTGGTAAGAAATGAGGTATTAAAACTCCTTGATGCTGGTATTATTTATCATATTGCTGACAGTCAATGGGTTAGTCCTGTTCATTGCGTTCCCAAGAAAGGGGGAATAACTGTTGTGCCTAATGAAGATAATGAGCTTATACCCCAAAGAGTAGTGGTCGGGTATAAAATGTGCATTGATTTTAGAAAGATCAATAAAGTTACTAAGAAAGATCATTATCCTTTGCCCTTTATTGATCAAATGCTTGAGAGGTTGTCCAAAAAGACCCACTTTTGTTTTCTTGATGGTTATTCTAGGTTTTCTCAAATTGTTGTGAAAGCACAAGATCAAGAGAAAACTTCTTTCACTTGTCCTTATGGTACTTATTCTTATAGGCGTATGCCTTTTTGTTTATGTAATGCTCCTGCTACCTCTTTGAGATGCATGTCTGCTATCTTTCATGGTTTTTGTGAAGAAATTGTGGAGGTTTTCATGACGATTTTTCCGTCTATGGAACTTCTTTTGATAACTGTTTGCACAACCTTGATAAAGTTTTGCAGAGATGTGAAGAAACCAACCTTGTTCTTAATTAGGAGAAATGCCATTTCATGGTTAATGAAGGGATTGTTCTTGGACACAAGATCTTTGAAAGAGGCATTAAAGTTGACAGAGCCAAAATTGAAGCAATTGAGAAGATGCCTTGCCCTAGAAATATTAAAGGTTTCCGTAGTATCCTTGGTCATGCTGGTTTCTATAGGAGGCTTATTAAAGATTTATCCGAAATTTCAAAGCCCCTTACTAATCTTCTTCAAAAAGATGTACCTTTTGTTTTTGACGATGATTGTAAGGAATCTTTTGAAACTTTGAAGAAAACTTTGACAACTTCTCCTATTGTCCAACCACCTGATTGGAGTGTACCTTTTGAAATTATGTGTGATGCTAGTGACATTGTTGTGGGTGCTGTCCTTGGACAACGTGTTGATAAGAAGTTGAATGTTATTCATTATGCTAGCAAGACTCTAGATGATGCTCAAAAGAATTATGCTACTACTGAAAAAGAGTTCTTAGCTGTAATCTTTACTTGTGATAAGTTTAGACCTTATGTTGTTCATTCATGAAGGAAATATGCCCTAGAGGCAATCATAGAGATGATTATATTTCATATGTATCCATGAGTTATTGTAATGTTTTTTGAATATCCATATCAGGAAACTTGTATTGATTGGCAATTATGTGAATTGTTTGTGAAACTCTTTACTTGTATGGTTATTTAATATTTGTCCCTAGTCGGAGTTCATGTGAGGACACACGTGAATATTAGACTAGCACATCGATTGGTTCATGACTATGTTTCGCAAGTCATAGACATGGAGATGTCAAACCAATGATGTGGGCACATGTTATGAACATGGGGTTGGACTGACCCAAAATGAGACTGTCAATTAGACTTGCAGCTCTCTCTACACATCGTGTACGTTTTGTCCTTAGACCTGAGATTGTTGCATGTACTTGAGATGTGGATCGACCTACTTTGGGGTTATCAGACGCTACTCCGTTATTGGGTAGTTATAAAGGTAGCTTTCGGGTTTGTCCTGAAACATGCTACAAGGCATGGTCGATCAAGATGGGATTTGCCCCTCTCTACTTGAGAGAGATATATCTGGGCCCCTCGAGTGATCGGATCCAGAAATGCATGGTCGTGCTACATAAGGTTAAGAGTTAAACTAGTAAAGGGATTCCGAGTTACGGTATCGAGAAAGAGAGGTCATCTTGGAGCTAGACCAAATATCGTGAGGCAAAGGGAAAGACATGTACTAAACCATGTGATGGTCTATCCGATATGATCTTTGTATGCTTTTAAGAGTTGGCACGTCTTGCTAGAGGCCACTACCAACTATTGGCAGAATAAGTGTATTCGTGTCATGTCGATACGTATATGAACCTATAGGGTCACACACTTAAGGGGCTGGAAGCCTAATGAGGATTTGATCCAAATTAGACCAGGCTTAGGCTACTAATGGGCTGCTAATGTAGAAGCCCACTAGGGACGCCTATATAAGAGAGGGTGGGGCAAGCTGACCAGAGTTAGACCATTCCACCCAGCCGCCACACCTCACGCCTGTGTTGCACGCGCGGACCTAGCAGTCCGGCGTCTGACGCTTCCACCCCGCACGTGTGGATACCTCGGAGGTGCTGCATTTGTGGCACATGGACGAGCCGCGCAAGGGGAGCTCCTCGTGGGATGAGGACAAGGAGGAGACGTGGAATGTCTACACTGCCTCGACGCGCTTCATCAATTCCGCAACTGCGCGTCTAGTGGTAGTCCCGTGATCTATGATAACAATATTTCTTGTTTACGCGGTAGAAAATGTTGATTTGTGCTAGTGTAGCCTACCCGTATCCCTTCAGTGGTATCAGAGCCAATGCTGTTCAGTTATACATTCGGGATGTTTGCATATGGTGATATGCTAATTGATATGAATGATGTGATCGTTTATATGGCGGTGGTTCAGGATTGATCTATGATCTTGCTTTCCGTGATTGTGATTCTGAGGTTGTCGAACGACTTACCCATATCGGTCAGTTTCCTCCATCGGGGTAGACAGTGACACATAAATCCTGTTGAATCACGCAAAGATCAATATGATTGATCGAATTGGAACCTAGATCTAAAATCGATGTACCGTGATCAAAGGAGTTTGATTGAATCGGGACAGGAGTCCATTTATGGTAAATTTGATTTGCCGATCAAAATCCTTAAAGAAAATTGTGAAGATACCGCGAGGGGCGCTGCCCCTTCGAACCCCGTAGGGGGAGACTCCCTAGACCCCCCTTAAACGTAGCCCCTTTTGTATCTCGTTAAGGTAACCAGGTGTTGTGATGTCACATGATCCAGTAGAATGCGATTCTATGCATAACTTGTTTTTTCAGGATGTATGTGATCAGTATGGCCCATATATGTATGTGATGCATGTATGAAATTTTGCATGACCTGCGTGTCGTGAGTAGGGCAACACGGCTGGAGGCATATGTGTTGTCATTTATTGTAATGGCCTGCGTGCCAACTTGTGATGATCCCAATACTATGTAATTTTGATTACTAGCTGTTAGGAGTAATAGCTTGTATTAGTTCTTGGAGGACTCATCACTTGGAATATGTCTCACATGAAACATGAAGATGGAGATCATCATGGTGGACAGGTTCTATGGCGATGGACATCACCATGAGAAAATGGGCTATACTGTGTCACATCGTATGTGAATGCTATTCTTATGCATTTTACTACTATGCATGCTTAGATGATAGAAGTAGAACGATCCCTCACAAAGTTTAAGTTAAACCATGCCCTCCCAACCAAACCTTGCACCATCCTATGTCGTGTACAATCATTGGTGGGCCTATGAAATTAGGGTGCCACGGTTTTCCTTGGCTGGATGGGTTTGTATCGGATACCTACACACATAAGGGTTCGTGAGCTTGACAAGGTCATCTTAACAGTTAAGGACCTTGGGGCATAAAGGTTGGGCTCCTAGTTTTGACATAGAGATGTCACCCAACAACAAGAGTCATATGTGATATGATTAGCAAGTGTTGCTTACCGATTTACCTTGTCTTCTAGCAGTGATGCTAAAGCTCACTAGTCGACTTGTTAATTGTGGATCTTGCATCATTTAGTATCAATAGAGGGATATTGATTTAAGTGGGAGTATATGCTCTTAAATTGTTTAATATGTTTTACTCTTTCATGGTTACATGGCTTAGTATTTTGCATGTTTTCTATTGTAGATCAATTGCACCGAACACTACATCACCTTTCTATTTGCGTTCGATTCTTGACAAAGATAAACTAAATGGAACAAACTATTCGGACTCGGTCCATAACTTGAGAATTGTTCTCAGGTCTGATAAGAAGTAAACGGTTCTGGATACCCTAATCCCCGATGAACCTGCTGATAATGCATCTGCTTCCCTCAAGAATGCCTACAAGAGAGCATGTGATGATTCTCTTGAGGTTAGCTGTCTTATGCTTGCATGCATGGAACCTGAACTCCAAAAGAAGTTTGAGGATCAGGAAGAGTATGATATGATCGTCGCTCTTAAGGACATGTTCCAAGATCAGGCAAGGACTGAGAGGTACAATGTTGCTAAGTCCTTTGTCAAATGCAAGCTGGCAGAGGGAGCAGCTGTAGGCCAAGAGTTGGCTAGTGACTTCATTTTGGAGTATCTTCCATCCAACTATGGGCAGTTCATTTCAAACTACCATATGCATGGGGTGGAGAAGGGCCTTAATGAATTATGTGGGATGCTTAAAACAGCAGAAAGTGACATGAAGAAGTGTGCAGGGCATAGCCATGTGATGGCTGTGCAGAACAAACCTAGCTTCAAGAAAAAGGGTACTTCTTGGAAGAAGAAGGGCAAGGCTAAGGATACGATCCCTATGTCTGCACCCAAGCAAAAGCCTGGACCTGAAGATGACACTGAGTGATTCTTTTGTCATGAACATGGCCACTGGAAGAGAAACTGCAACAAGTACCAGGCTTCTTTGAAGAAGAGTGGAAGTAACAGTACTTCCCACTCAGGTACGCTTGTTGTAAATGTTGTGGACATTCTTCTGGCTGATTCCTATGTTAACTCTTGGGTATTTGATACCGGATCGGTTGCTCATATTTGCAATTCGATGCAGGGGCTAATAAGGACTAGAGAAGTGCAGAAAGGCGAAGTGGATTTTTGCGTCGGAAATAAAGCAAGGGTTGCTGCATTGTTCGTCGGCGTCATGCAACTTCACCTTCCGTCAGGATTTATTATGGAGTTCAATAATTGTTATTACATTCCTAGTATGGGTCGAAATATTTTATCACCTTCATGTTTGATGAGGGATGGTTATTCATTCGCGAGTGCAAACAATGGTTGTGTAATCTCTAAGAATGATATGTTTATGGCTAATGCTCCCATTGTGAATGGGTTATTTATTTTAAATCTTGAGGATGCATCTATTTACAATGTTAGTGCTAAAAGGCTTCGGCCTAATGATTTGAGTCCTACCTATTTATGGCATTGTCGTTTGGGGCATATAAGTGAAAAGCGCATGAAGAAGCTCCAAGGTGATGGTCTTCTAACTTCGTTTGATTTTGAATCATACGAGACATGTCAAGATTGTTTACTTGGAAAGATGACCAAGTCGCCTTTTTTCGGGTTTACCCGAGAGATCGAAAGACTTGTTGGAACTCATACATACTGATGTATGTGGACCAATGAGCACGACAGCCAGAGGAGGATATCACTACTTCATTACTTTTATTGATGATTTCAGTAGATATGGTTATGTCTACTTGATGACGCATAAGTCTGAAACTTTTGAAAAGTTCAAGGAGTTTCAGAATGAGGTAGAGAATCAACGTGGCAAGAAAATAAAGGCCTTGCGATCGGATCGTGGAGGTGAATATTTGAGTCATGAATTTAGCAATCATCTTAAGAGTTGCGGAATTGTTCCACAACTCACGCCGCCCGGAACGCCTCAAAGAAACGAGGTCTCAGAACGGCGCAATCGAACTTTATTGGACATGGTTCGATCGATGATGAGCCAGTCGGATTTGCCATTGTCATTTTGTGGTTACGCTCTAGAAACGGCAGCTTTCACACTTAACAGGGTACCATCTAAATCTGTAGTTAAAACACCATATGAGATGTGGACAGGAAAGAATCCCAGTTTGTCTTTTCTAAAGATTTGGGTTGTGATGCATTTGTCAAGCGGCTTCAGTCGGAAAAGCTAACACCTAAATCGGATAACTGCATTTTCTTGGGA
Organism: Avena sativa; assembly: GCA_916181665.1. Taxonomy (NCBI): domain Eukaryota; kingdom Viridiplantae; phylum Streptophyta; class Magnoliopsida; order Poales; family Poaceae; genus Avena; species Avena sativa. The sequence continues at coordinate 202,868,341 of OV702281.1, read as the reverse complement.
TATCCGAGGGAAACCTTAGGATATTACTTCTACAACCGAGAAGAGGGCAAAGTGTTTGTCGCTCATAGCGGTGTTTTCCTAGAGAAAGAGTTTCTCACAAAGGGAACAAGTGGAAGGTCGGTGTGACTTGAAGAAGTTCAAGATGAGCCAGTTGGGGATGCTTCTACGAGTGATGCTATTGCAGAAGAACAAGTTGAGGATCCCGTGGCAACAGAAACACCACAACCACGAAGGTCGGCGAGGCTCCGCGAAGCACGAGAATTATTATTGTTAGACAATGATGAGCCTGCGACCTATGCAGAAGCGATGGTGGACCCAGAATCTGAGAAATGGCTGATCGCCATGAGATCCGAGATAGAGTCCATGGGAGACAATCAAGTTTGGAACCTGGTTGACCTGCCTGATGGTTTTAAAGCCATCGAGTGAAAATGGATCTATAAGAAGAAGATTGATATGGATGGAAATGTTCACATCCATAAAGCTCGACTTGTTGCAAAAGGTTTTCAACAAGTTCAAGGAGTTGACTACGACGTCCCGTAGCGATGCTTAAATCTATACAATGCTGGAAAGTTATGCAAACTTTTGAAGTCCATTTATGGGCTGAAGCAAGCATCTCGGAGTTGGAACATTCGATTTGATGAAGTTGTAAAGGAGTTTGGCTTCATCAAAAACGAACAAGAACCTTGTGTTTACAAGAAGGAAAGTGGGAGAGAGCTGGTTTTTCTAATCTTATATTTAGATGACATATTGTGATTGGAAATGACATTCCTATGCTCAAGTCTGCTAAGACCTCATTGAAAAATAGTTTTTCGATGAAGGATGATGGAGGGGTTAACCTCTTGGGTGCCCGATCTTCACGGATCTCGTGGTCAAATCGATGGGAAAGCGAGGGGAAAGGGAGAAGGTAGCGGAAGTGAACACACACCTCGCGAAGAACACAATGAACACACGCAAAACTCACACGATACAAGGCCGATTGCTCCCGAACGGCGGCCACCGGTCCGATAGAATCCTCGCAAGGAAAGATCGGTCAACGTGCTCCCTCAAATCCACATCGGAGAGGGAAGAACACCTTGGGGAGGGTCTTGACAACTTGGAGACGAGACAATGAACTCCAAGGCCTTGTTCAACGATGGATGCGTGATGCAAAGTCCAATCGAGGTTGGTGACGATAGTCGGTCCCCTTGGATAAGGGGATGAGGCAAAACTAGAGATTCCACACAAGGGGGTTGTCTTTAGTCTATCATCTATGCCTAAGGGATACATGAGGGGTGGGGGCTCTATTTATAGGACAGCCACTAAACAAGGGTAGTTTGGGGATAAACTAGGCGAATAGGTAAGTAAAGGGGGGATACATGGGCTGTGGCCCAACAGGTGCGCGCAGGCACTGACATGACCGGTAGTACCGGACTTAGGACCGGTAGTACCGGTCATCACCGGTAGTACCGCTCTAGGACCGGTAGTACCGCTTGCGGTCCTGGAGCGTCAGTTGGAGCCGTCAGTAGCGAGCGGTATCAGGGGCGGTAGTACCGCTGACCGGTAGTACCGGTTCCGCCGACCGGTAGTACCGCTTGGACCTGGCAGCTGCCGACATGTCTTCGTCCGTCTCCTCTTCCAAGCCTCCGTCTTGTCGGGCTTGATGTTCCGAGCTTACTCCCTTGCCTCCGTACTGGTCGGTGTGAACCTATCATGCATATGTGACGGAGTATGAAGTAGCATACCATTCCATAGGGTAGGAAGGGGGCTCGCATAGAGGAACGGATTCACCTTTGGAGTCTATGACGACTTGGCGTAAGTTGAAGACCAAGATGTGGTAACGACCGTAGGTCGGGCTACATCAGCTCCCCCCCCTTCAAAAAGAGTCGTCCTCGACTCTACATGCTCATCACAAAGTAGAAGCGGTCGAGAGACCTTCTTGGTCCTGGGGTTCACCTTATAGTCGTCCTCGGGAAGATTGACTTGACAACACTTCAATGTTCCTTCACCTTCCTTGAAGCCTACAAAGCTCACAACAAAAGCAAAGCAACACTCAAAGCGTAGCCAATTCATGAAGATTATAGCATGAGTCCTCAAGTAGAAGGAAGTCACCTTAGCTTGTAGAGATAGCTCGATGAAGGGTAGCCATAGGTAACTCTCTTCGGTTCTTCTTGTGAACATATAGTCCATAGAGGTTGACGTGTGTGCATTTGTACCTTCATACAACAAAGAACAAGCAACATATGTTTGTGTGTGATAGAGGAGCATGTCATTTGTGGCATGTCCATTCTTGTTCACAACACGATTAGCACAACTCAAGTATAGCAAACGGAATGCATATGCATGGTCAATGTTCATGGAAATCGTTTGAACATCATCCAAATGTGGAAACACAAAAACTCCATATAAGATAGTAGTGGGGCACTCAAAGCAATCGAATAGCAATTCGATCAACATATTTGATGCCAAGTTAGGATAATTTGGCAAAAACACAAAAGGAATAATATCCAAAGCAACATCATTATGTGTGCAAACCAACCATTGGAAAGAGAAATTGTTCGACATGTTGGATGTCACACACAAATCATCGAAAGCAAATATCATGGGAAAATGAGTATCCCAAGCTGAAGCCAAAGTAACGTGTTTGAAACAAACCAAATGAAAGAGCAAGTGGTCCTTATGTTTGTTGCAATAACAAGACGAGATTCTTGGAAGCTCTCATGACAATACATGTTCTTAAAGGAATTGTGGTTGCACACAAAACATCGGAAAGGTAAATTGTTCAACATTTTTGTTGCAACACACAAAGCATCATTATCTAAAGGCGAAGAAACATGCATGTCACAAGGGAAGATAATACCATTAACATGCTTGCAAGCAAACCATAGGATAGAACAATTTGTCAACATGAAAGATGCAAAGCATGCAAAAGGTATCAGAGCTGGGTTCGATCTTGAACTCACTTGTGGGATGCTCTCTAGAGCTCTTTTTGTCAACTCGTGCTCAACCGAGGTTGACATTCTCGTGCGGGCACCTACACACATCATATGTAAAAGTAAGAACGTGTGTGCATGGTAGAGATACACATCATCCATCATGACGTATCTCTTCTTGTGCACATCACCATTAATGTCATTCAAGTATGAAATAGATGCATGGTGAGTATGCTAGTGGGGAACATGCTTATCATGGCAATCATCAAAATCTCCAAAAATTGAGAAAGCTATGGGGGCCATCTCATTATAACGCATATGATCAATATTGTTGCAAGCAAAACAAGTGAAATAGCAAGCATTCATCTTATCGCAAGCAACGGGAGAAATTGAATGACTAGCATGACAAGGCAAGTCCAAAGCAACTGGAGGATACACACAAGATGCATAGCATGGCATGTTTATGGCAATGATATCGCAATCAAATAATTCCACATGATCAATATTATGCAAAGGCAAATCATCACATGGGAAAGTGGATGAAGCATATGTAATGTCACAAGTATCATCCATAGCATGCATATCCTCACAATTCATCATGTACACTAGTAGGATCATGGCATCATCAACACCCTTATTGTTACCTTGTTCATACCTCTCATATGAAGTGGGTGTTGTGGAAGTAGTGGCCTCCTTGTGGACGACTTCGTTTTCTTGATGTAGCCATGGCGTAGCATCATCTTCGTGCACCATGTACATCTTTTCCAATTGAGGCATCATTGCTTCATGGCTTCGGGCGTCTTCCTCCATGGAACCTAGCACAACACAAGATAACACACTAGAGGTAGAGGGTAAGTTGTTAGAAATCAAAATGGTCTCACTTGACCTATCAACTACCACTCTCAACTCACTAGGAGTATCGCTCATGCCCTCCAAGTGGAAGCACTCAATATCACATAAGGTGGAGTCACTCGTCTCACTCTTGTTCTCACTCAAGTGGGCTAAGTGGCTCTCATACTCACATGGGGTTGGTACCACATCATCACTCAAGCATATGGGGGTAGGCTCGGTTTCCGCAACTCCATGCGCCTCCTTTGGTGAAGGGAAAATCCCATGCTCACCATTCTTGACCTTTTTGCCTTCAAAGTTGGATGCCATAAGATGGGCATCATCACTCTCCTCCATGGTCGAAGGGAAAATCCCATGCTCGACAGTCTTGTGGCCATCGCGTAGTAGTGGTGGAGGTAGGCTCATGCTATCCAACTTGGCGAAGTAGAGGTCTACATTTTCATCGTTGGCGAGGTTGTGGAAGTCAAGCGTAGGCATTGAAGCTTGATGGCGTGGAGGAAGGCTTGCTCTTGGTGCCATTGTGGTGGTGGCACGAGTAGTTGAAGGTGCCATATGAAGGTGTCGACGGAGGTCATTGGCGTGCCTTGCCGATGGTTGATGTAGGTGGCGCACTTGGTCATCCATATGACGCTCACGACGATGGCCCTTGACCTTGGCACTCTTCCTTGTAAGTTTTTCTAATGAGCTCAAAGCATCATTAGTTTTGGCGACCATCCTCATGTTTTTGTCGACGTCGTTGTCCATGTCCTTCTTGAAGTTGTGGAGGTCGCTTTGGAACTTGTCCATTTGATGATGGACCTTGGCGCACTCGAGTTGGAGGCTCCGTCTTGGCCGGTGCGACTTGAGGAGCTTGTCGTTGTCGTTCTTGAAGTCGCCCATGCTTGGGGAGTCGTTGTTGTTGTAGCACTCCATGTCACCCAAGCATGTGGAGCCATTGTTGGTGTAGTGCTCCATCATGTAATCATGCTTGTGGAGACATAGGCATGGTGGCTCATCGTGGATTCTTCATAGAAATCATCCTCGGTTCCGGAGTCCCTAGACATGATGCACAATACCAAGTGGTGTATATGGAAGTGGTAGTGGGAGTTAGGGATACAACGTCAAACCTTACTTTACCTTGGAAGATCGTATCGTACAAGTGGCCACACTTGAGAGCAATAAACCAAGCAAAGTGAAGTTCACGCGGAACACCAAAACCAACTACGAACCCAAAAACACACACACACAAGGCCTATGGTGGATAGGTATGGAAAGTGGCATGTCAAGAACCAATCCGAAATCAAGATGTTGTAATGGCAAGTAAAGAACAACAATGATCACAAAGCAAAACAAGTTAATCCACAAGATAGGAAATATGTACAAGGAAACACACACGGTGAGATAAATAGGACTTGTGCGACGGAGAAAGTGAGCTAAGAACCAAATGATTACCTAGCGAAGACTATAAGCTCGTGTCACACAAGTACAAGGAGAGACGCTAGTTCGATTGCACAAAATTGGTGGGCTACAAGATATGCACAATAAGTACCACCTATATGATGTTCATCGAGCTTGCGCTTCCTATTCTATGAGGCACTTGTTTGTTTGTTTCTCTATTCTTTTTCCCTTTTTCTATTTTTTTTCTTTTTCTTTCTATTTTCTTTTCACTTGCCTCTTCCTTGTGCCAACAACTATACAAGATTACTATATGAGATAGCGCCCACAATGTTTTCTCGGAATCTACAAGGTATCAAATGTGCATACCCCAAGCAATCATAAGAGGAACTAGTCTCAATAGGTGTTTGTTGCTCGCAAAGATAGTGGGGTTCACAAAGGAATGCAAGTGGGGAGAAGTCGCGGGATGTTTATACCTTTCGTCGACGATCTTCACCCTTTATTGTTCGATTCCGCCTTGCTCACGGAATTTGGATGGAGTAGATAGCATGAACAACGTGTATTATGATATAGAGCTCCTTCTCCTCTTCGAAACGAGCTAAAGAACACCAAAATCCGAGTTTGAATGCAAAAGTTATGCTCAAAACAGTGAGGGGCTGAAATCTGGAAATCTGTTTTTTCTGTTCAGTACTGGGGGGTAGTACCGCTCGGATGAGAGGTAGTACCGGTTGTGAGTGGTAGTACCAGATTTTGGGACGGTAGTACCGCTTGATCCTGGGACGCCCAGATTTGACGCGTTTTCGCGATTTTGGGGTGATTTGGGCGGAAAATCTTCAAGAAAAACACCAAATCGTAGGGGGGAAATCAAGGGATTAGGCCATGGAAACGCAAAGGAAGGTAGATCAACAAGTTTAGCAAGCAATCCACGGATCAAAACCTACCAAAACGCACTCAAATCACAGATCGATCCAAAACACGAATTGGGGCTATTTTTGGTGGAATTTTCGAATTTATGGGGAAAAGACCAAATCGATAAGAAATTCGTGGCAACCAAAAGCTGCTGATACCAGATGATGGAGGGGTTAACCTCTTGGGTGCCCGATCTTCACGGATCTCGTGGTCAAATCGATGGGAAAGAGAGGGGAAAGGGAGAAGGTAGCGGAAGCGAACACACACCTCGCGAAGAACACGATGAACACACACAAAACTCACACGATACAAGGTCGATTGCTCCCGAAGGCGGCCACCGGTCCGATAGAATCCTCGCAAGGAAAGATCGGTCAACGTGCTCCCTCAAATCCACATCGGAGAGGGAAGAAAACCTTGGGGAGGGTCTTGACAACTTGGAGACGAGACAATGAACTCCAAGGCCTTGTTCAACGATGGATGTGTGATGCAAAGTCCAATCGAGGTTGGTGACGATAGTCGGTCCCCTTGGATAAGGGGATGAGGCAAAACTAGAGATTCCACACAAGGGGGTTGTCTTTAGTCTATCATCTATGCCTAAGGGATACATGAGGGGTGGGGGCTCTATTTATAGGACATCCACTAAACAAGGGTAGTTTGGGGATAAACTAGGCGAATAGGTAAGTAAAGGGGGGATACATGGGTTGTGGCCCAACAGGTGCGCGCAGGCACTGACATGACCGGTAGTACCGGACTTAGGACCGGTAGTACCGGTCATCACCGGTAGTACCGCTCTAGGACCGGTAGTACCACTTGCGGTCCTAGAGCGTCAGTTGGAGCCGTCAGTAGCGAGCGGTATCAGGGGCGGTAGTACCGCTGACCGGTAGTACCGGTTCCGCCGACCGGTAGTACCGCTTGGACCTGGCAGCTGCCGACATGTCTTCTTCCGTCTCCTCTTCCAAGCCTCCGTCTTGTCGGGCTTGATGTTCCGGGCTTCCTCCCTTGCCTCCGTACTGGTCGGTGTGAACCTATCATGCATATGTGACGGAGTATGAAGTAGCATACCATTCCATAGGGTAGGAAGGGGATCGCATAGAGGAACGGATTCACCTTTGGAGTCCATGACGACTTGGCGTAAGTTGGAGACCAAGATGTGGTAACGACCGAAGGTCGGGCTACATCAAAGGACTTGGGAGAAGCAGCATATATTATGGGCATCAAGATCTATAGAGATAGGTCAAGGAGGCTAATTGGATTAAGCCAGAGTACATACATTGACAAAGTGTTGAAACAGTTCAGCATGGAAGAGGCTAAGAAGGGGTTATTGCCCATGTCTCACGGCATAAAACTCAGCAAGACTCAGTGTCCTTCGACTACTGATGAGCGTGAGCGCATGAGTAGGGTTCCATATGCTTCGGCTATTGGATCCATCATGTATGCAATGATATCTACTCGCCCAGATGTTTCCTATGCTCTAAGTGTTACGAGAAGATACCAGGCTAATCCAGGTGAAGGTCACTGGACAGCGGTAAAGAACATCCTTAATTACTTTAAAAGGACTAAGGATGTGTTCCTAGTTTATGGAGGTGAGGATGAACTCAGTGTAAAGGGTTACACAGATGCGAGTTACCTTAACGACTCAGATGATTCAAAATCGCAATCAGGTTATGTGATTGTCTTGAATGGTGGTGCTGTGAGCTGGAAAAGTTCCAAGCAAGATACAGTGACCTCCTCTTCAACAGAAGCTGAATATATTGCTGCCTCGGAGGCTGTAAAGGAAGCTGTTTGGATTAGGAATTTCCTAATCGCTCTTGGTGTGGTTCAGCGCGCGTCCAATCCCTTGGACGTTTATTGTGACAACAATGGTGCTATTGCACAAGCCAAGGAACCTAGATAGCACCAGAAGAACAAACATATTCGCATGTGTTACCATCAGATTCGTGAGTTCGTTGAGGATGGTACTGTCATGATATGCAAAATACATACGGACTCAAATGTTGCTGATCCCTTGACTAAGCCTCTCCCGCAGCCCGCGCATGATGCGCACACAAGATCAATTGTTATTAGATACATTTTACATTGACTCTAGTGCAAGTAGGAGACTGAAGGAAATATGCCCTAGTGGCAATCATAGAGATGATTATATTTCATATGTATCCATGAGTTTTTGTAATGTTCTTTGAATATCCATATCAGGCAACTTGTATTGATTGGCAATTATGTGAATTGTTTGTGAAACTCTTTACTTATATGGTTATTTAATAGTTGTCCGTAGTCGGAGTTCATGTGAGGACACACGTAATATTAGACTAGCACAACAATTGGTTCATGACTATGTTTCGCAAGTCATAGACATGGAGATTTCAAACCAATGATGTGGACACATGTTATGAACATGGGGTTGGACTGACCCAACATGAGAGTGGCAATTAGACTTGTAGCTCTCTCTACACATCGTGTACGTTTTGTCCTTAGACTGCGATTGTCGCATGTACTTGAGATGTGGATCGACCTACTTTGGGGCTATCAGACGCTACTCCGTTACTGGGTAGTTATAAAGGTAGCTTTCGGGTTTGTCCACAAACATGCTGCAAGTTATGGTCAATCAAGATGGGATTTGCCCCTCTCTACTTGAGAGAGATATCTTTGGGCCCCTCGAGTGATCGGATCCAGAAATGCATGGCCGTGCTACATAAGGTTAAGAGTTAACCTAGTAAAGGGATTCTGAGTTACGGTATCGAGAAAGAGAGGTCAGCTTGGAGCTAGACCATATGTCGTGAGGCAAAGGGAAATACATGTACTAAACCTTGTGATGGTTCGTCCGATATGATCTTTGTATGCGTTTAGGAGTTGGCACGTCTTGCTAGAGGCCACTACCAACTATTGGCAGAATAAGTGTATTCGTGTCATGTTTATACATATATGAACCTATAGGGTCACACACATAAGGGGCTGGAAGCCTAATGAGGATTGGATCCGAATTAGACCAGGCTTAGAATACTAATGGGCTGCAAATGTAGAAGCCCACTAGGGACGCCTATATAAGAGAGGGTGGGGCGAGCTGACCAGGGTTAGACCATTCCACCCAGCCGCCACACCTCATTCCTGTGTTGCACGCGTGGACCTAGCAGTCCGCCGTCTGACACTTCCATCCCGCACGTGTGGATACCTCGGAGGTGCTGCATTTGTGGCACTTGGACGAGCCGCGCATGGGGAGCTTCTCGTGGGACGAGGACAAGGAGGAGACATGGAACGTCTGCACTGCCTCGACGCGCTTCATCAATTCCACAACTGTGCGTCTAGTGGTAATCCCGTGATCTATGACAATAGTATTCCTGGTTTACGCGGTAGAATTTTTTTTATTTGTGCTTGTGTAGCCTACCCGTATCCCTTCAATTCAAAGGTTACTATTCATACTGATCATGCTGCTATCAATTACCTTATGACAAAGAAGGACGCTAAGCCTATACTTATCAGGTGGGTTTTGCTTTTATAAGAGTTTGATCTGCATATTGTAGATAGGAAAGGTGCTGAAAATCCTGTTGCTGACAATTTATCTCGTTTGGAAAACATTTCTTTTGACCCTTTGCCTGTTAATGATAGTTTTCCAAATGAGCAGTTGGTTGCGATAAGGGTAAGTCCGCATGAGAGTCCTTGGTATGCTGATTATGCTAACTTTATTGTTTCCAAGTATTTTCCTCCAACCTTTACAGCTCAGCAAAGAAGGAAATTCTTTTATGAACTAAGGCATTACTTTTGTGATGACCCACACTTATATAAAGGAGTAGATGGCATTATGCGAAGATGTGTTCCAGAATTTGAACAACAAGAGATATTGAAAAAATGTCATGGTAGTGCTTACGGAGGACATCATGCAGGGGATAGGACTGTACAAAAGGTTTTACAATCTGGATTTTATTGGCCTACCCTTTTCAAAGATGCAAGAAAGTTTGTCTTATAATGTGATGAATGTCAACGAGTAGGTAACATTTCTAGACGCAATGAAATGCCTATGAATTATTCTCTTGTTATTGAACCTTTTCATTGTTGGGGATTCGACTTTATGGGACCTTTTCCCCCTTCAAAAGGGTACACTCATATTCTTGTTGCTGTAGACTATGTTACAAAGTGGGTAGAATCCATACCCACAAATAATGTTGATGGTAAGACCTCTTTGAAAATACTTAAGGATGTTATTTTTCCTAGGTTTGGTGTGCCTAGATATCTCATGACTGATGGAGGCTCTCATTTTATTCATGGGGGTTTTAGAAAAACTCTCGCTAAGTACGATGTAAACCATAGAATTGCTTCAGCTTATCACCCCCAAACCAGTGGGCATGTAGAACTTTCCAATAGGGAAATTAAATCTATCTTGTAGAAGACTGTCAATAGATCTAGAAAAAATTGGGCTAAAAAGTTGAATGACGCTTTGTGGGCTTATAAAACTGCTTATAAAAATCCTATGGGAATGTATCCTTACAAAATGGTTTATGGTAAAGCTTGTCACTTGCCTTTGTAATTAGAACACAAAGCTTATTGGGCAGTGAAAGAATTGAATAGAGATTTTAGACTTGCAGGTGAGGAAAGACTGCTCGACTTAACTAATCTAGATGAGTGGACAGGTGAAGCTTAAGAAAATGCTAGGCTTTCTAATGAGAAAGTAAAAAAAGATGGCATGATAGGAGAATTCTCAAAAGGGAGTTCCATGCTGGTGAGAAAGTTCTTTTGTATAGGTCTCGTCTCAGATTTTTTGCAGGGAAACTACTCTCAAAATGGGAAGTACCTTTTATTATCAAGAAAGTATACCGTTCAGGTGCCATCAAAATTTCTTCTCTAAAGGATGACACAACACAGGTGGTTAATGGTCAAAGACTAAAACATTATATTTCCGGAGATTCTTATAATGAAGACGTGGATGTTATTCAAATGGTGACTCCAAAAGAATTTATCAGAAGCTAAAAACTAGAAACTGCAGAGCTCGTCATTGAATAGGTAAAAGTGGTGAAAACAGAAGGTTCGTGAAACCCCAATATTTTTATATTTTTGATGTTTCTAATACATAAGGGAAGTTACGAGACGGAACAAAAGAGGAAACGGAGTCCAGGATGGACAAACCCACCCCAGGCTCGGGTCCCTACCGGGCTACCCCTGGAGGGGGTGTGCCACCCCCGAACTCCGTCTTCTCCTCGTTTCCATGCCAAAACCTTCCTTATGCTTTGAAAATTCATAATATATAACCCCCCGGATCCCCCGAGGTTCGTGCATCGTGTTCTCGTCGTGTTTTTGTTTCGATCTGTTTCTGTCAGGAAAACTTCTCAAGTTTAGAGCACCATGGTCTCCGCCAACGACAAAGGCAAGAATCCCGAGGAAGACGATCCTCACAAACCTAAGGAGGAGGAGATTTTCGTAGGTTATGAAGGAGACATGGAGAAGGACAAGTAACCGGACACCCGCGCTGCCGTCGCAAGCATTGGATTGGTGGCAAAACCTACCAAGCTTAAGAGGACAGCACGAATGTCTACAGGAGGGAAACCTCCATGCCATATCCTCTCTCCCGAGACACTTCCTCCTTGTACCACTCATTCTAACCTTACAGGGAAGGAACTCTAAGAAGGAAGAGTGGAGGAATAATAATAAGGACTCGGATCCTCGGTCCGAATTGATCATGAGATGCATGTTGGGGGTATGCTATATGGGTATCCTCATAGCATGTCTCCTATCCGGATAACCCGGGTGGCCCAAAGTTGGTAGCATGGCCCATGGCCTGCTGGGCGGCCCAGTTAGATGGATCCAGAAGGGCGTCCCACGACGGATAAAGGAAGGCTACGAAGGAGTCACCGACGTACTCGGAGCCTTAGAGTGCAAGACACGCTAGAGTAGTAATAGACAGTGTAGCACTCTGTAACCTGTCCGGCTAGGACTTCTCCCTGTAACCTTAGGACCTGGAGAATATATAAGTCGGGCCTATGGGAGACTTTAGGGCACGATAACTTAGACTTTCTAGTCACCTCTCACAGCGAACCTATCTCTGTAACTCGGCGTATTGCCATTATAGTGATTTATAGCAGGAATAGGATTCCGCCACTGTTGTGGGATCTGAACCTGGGTAAGCCGTGTTACCTCGTACCCGTCAACCATCCGCCTACCCCCACGTCTCTAAACACACACTGTGAGTACCCCTCCATGGCGTACTCGTCGAAAATACCACGACAGTTGGCGCCCACCATGGGGTAAGAGGCGCTTCAGGCTCTTCAGCGGGCGAGAACCAAGATCTTCGCAGGAATCGGTGAAACCGTAGCCATCAGTCGCATTCTCTTCTCCAGCAACGTTCCGATCGTCCCTCCCGACGAGTTCTGGATCCCGGCGAAGACGAACCCTACGCGGTATTCGATCATTCCTATCGGAGACATCCACCTCTTCATTGGCGTAACCGACTCGGGCACTAGTTCCCTGGGAGTCGGAGGAGCATCAAGACCCGCACGGACCGCCTACGGGCAGGATACGTTCGCGGAAGGATCGATGTCGGATCTATTCTCAGAGTTTGTCGGCAAAGATCGGAAAATTCAAGGCCCACCCAAACCGCCCCTATATAGGACATAATGGTGGAAGATCACTGCAAGTCCGCCGGCTTTGTCCGTGTGTCTGGACAGTAGAGATCCAAGTTTTTCGGCGTGGTTACCATCTTCGATCTGGCGCGTTGCGTTCAAAGAGAGGGGAAAAAACCCCGTGATTACCTTTCCAGGTGGCTCCGTATACGAGCCGATCTTTCCCACTACCCCAATGATGATGTTATGTATCACTTTGTGGAAGGACTGGACCAGGCAATGCTTCTTCGACATTCTCTAAGGCGGCAGCAAGCTTCAGGACACCTCACATTCGAAAGCATGGTGAACACCATCAACAGCTACGCGGAGGCTGAGGGGGCAGCTCAGGCGGATCTTGCCCTCATTGGCGGAGCGCTGCCGCCTCAGCAACCGCCACCACCGCCTCCAGTCATCGCCGCCATCACCGCTGCTAAGCCACCACCTCCAGTCATCATCGCTGATATGGCACCTCCACCCACCGTCATCGAGGAAGTCCTGGCACCCTCCGACTCTGTGATTGACGCGCTATTCGCCAACTTCAGTGCAGATTCAGAGGAGATATATTTCAGTCCAGAGGAACTAGACTCCGCCATGCAGGAGATGGAGGAGGAGTACACACGCGACGAGCAAGCCAACAACGCCGTCACGTCTCGAGAGGTGTTCGTCACCATGGGGACGGCGATGGGTGAAGATCAGCCCGGACGAGCTCCGCCTACAGCTCTGGACAAAGGGAAGGGACCACTTGTTGCTGCCGACAATGATCGCGCAAAGGTCATTCCCCCGCCGCCTAGCCCAGTGCAACAGCCACAGGAACTCGGTACCGGCCCGAGCAACAACAACACCGCAAACTTGCTGCCTCCAGCATCTACGTCTGCTGCTGCCCAAGTTACTTCAGCTGGTAGAGTGATGTACGGCAATCTCCTCGTCGAGCCACTGACCGTAGCTCATATCCAGAACGTGACCCAGCTTGACGAGAGGCGCAGAGCAAGGTGCAAAACTAGATAGAGATCTGGTCAACGCGCAGAAATCCATAGAGAAAGCTAGAGCAATGGAGGCCGAGTACAAGACTCTGCTGCAGCAGCAGAAGGCCAAGAAAGCTCCAGCTCGCGTCATTAACGATCCTGGTGTACGGCGAAACCTAGGATGGGCTCCCCCGAAGCCGGCACAGGCCAAGCCATACACTGACAGTGAAGGCAGGCAGGTGATGCCCACTCCTCTCATCAACCTCGTCGTCGCCAAGACCCTTCTGGAGTAGGATAGATTGCCTGAGGCGGTGGAACAGGTCTATGACCTAGTGGCTAAGGCAGTAAAACAGTAGGAAAAGGCCACATCTCAGAGGCTTGAGTCTGACCTAACGTTTTGCTAGTCTAGCCAGCATAAGCCGCCAAGAGACAGATCTCCTCTTGATGTCGGGTCTCAGACGGGTTCATCAGAATGAAGACGTAGGGATGCGCTCAACAGGAAGGATGCTATCCCCATATCCTCCCACCACGGAGGTAAGGCCCAACCTCGTCGCCCATCGCCACGGCCCCGTTCACCCCGACATCACGAAGTCACCAAGGCTCACCGTCATACGGATATGCCCCCGCCAAGGCAGGGCGGCATCGTCATCCGTGATAACACGGAGTAGACCCGTCATGACGGAGAGCGCAACCAGGGACACAAGAGCAGGTCGCGCCATGACCCTCTGCGTCTGACAAGCAACCGCGACAAGCGTGAGGCGTCACAGGAGGGTAACAGCAAGAAGGCTAACCCACTGCCACCTCCACCTCCATCGCCACCTAGCAGTCACCACGGAGGAGGGGTCTCGCGTCGTTCACACAGCCCATCCCCTGTTGACAAGAAGAAAAGAAGCCCGGAGCCATACGACGCACGTTCTCGGATAGACAAGATCCACGAGGCCCGGGAAGGACCATACCTAGGACCACGTTGCTTTGGACCTATGATACAGTCTGCAACTTACCCAAGGGTTTCCGGATTGACAAGACCATCAAGCCCTATGACGGCACCGCAAAGCCGGCCACATGTTTGCAGGACTACGGTAACGCGGTGGAGATCGCCGGGGGTAACCCCAACGTTGCCGTCAAGTACCTCCCATTGATGTTGGCGGGCACGGCCCGTCAATGGATTGATGACTTGCAGGTGAAATCCATCTGCAATTGGTAGGACATGCAACAAGCATTCACCAAGAACTTCGAGGGTACGTACAAACGTCCCTACACTGTTGTAACACCCTCAGAATCGGCCCTATGCAAGTTTTAGCGAAACCCTCCAAACCCGCATAGAAACGATTCAAAGGTGCCCACCAGGCACTTTCGTGCGGGTGGAAAACGAAGTAATAACATTACACAGCAGTCCTCGATGGGACCCACAGAACAGATATATATATCAGCGACTCAATGAGTCAAGAATACAGATATAATATACAAAAATCCAAATCACCTTGAAAATGATAGAGCGTCCGACTACGGACAAGATGCAAATGGGGCTAAGAGCCCTGAAGAATAACCAATGGCGTCCATAACCCTACCCAGGCCAAGCCGGAAGGGTAACCCTCCTAACGACGTCAATCTCAAAACCTGCTTAAACAAAAGGGGTGCCGACAAAGGGCAAAGGAAAAGAGAGAGCGGTCAGTACTGAGGCCAGTACACGGCGAGACTAGAATTCGGCGGTCCTCACCTACATAGGTATGGTGGACTGAAGCGGCAGCGGCAGCATGCACTAACAACCTATAGAGACTCGATGCAACGGTCGGCTATCAGAGAGGGGTGAGAAAGACCTATTCGGAACCAACCGGATACTACCTCCGAACATACCCATCCTGGTGTTTCCCCCTCGAGACCAAACGAGGAAGTCAAACGAGGAACTCACACAGTTGGCAGTTTTATTTATTCAGTTATCGTTGCAACAATTACTAGTCAGGTATAGATAATCATCCTGATAAAATAAGCAGTTGGCACTTTTAGTTATTCATTCCGTTGTAGTTGCAACACTTACTAGTCAGATACAATTAGCATGAGATATCCCAAAACCCAGCAGTTGTTGGTACTTTTATTTAGCCATTCCGTTGTAGTTGCAATACTTACTAGTCAGATACAATGGTCGCAAGCGACAACCCAAGCAAGCAATTGTTGGCAGTTTTATTTAGCCATTCCATTATAGTGAAGCTGATTACTAGTCATCATAAAGTCAAATTTATAGCAGTACTTTAGTTATAGTTGTCTATGATCGAGATACTGTGCTCCAAGTCGTCCATAACCGCGGACACGGCTTTCAGAAAGTTTTACCCGGCCGGGGTGCACAAATAGCAACACACACACGATCAACCTCGGAAAAACCAAATCAAAACCCAACGAGGCTTTCACGACAAAGCAATCACAGGATTCAGAAATATTTCAGGGGGCCACCCCTTGGAGTACACCCGCAACGAAGCTAGCTGACTCCGAGATGGACCCGAGGTTTGGGTGGACGGCTGTGAACGACAGGGAACCCAAAACTGGGCTTGTCGACACCGCGAAAACGTGTCCCGATCCTAAACAGTACAGTGTGCTCCTCGCACAATCGTAAATAAAGCAGTAAAGCATGGCATAAGTACAGGATAGTAAATAAAACCTCAAACTAGTTTGTGGCCCCAAGAAATAAGAATGAATCAAGCTCTGGCTCAGGGGTCCCATAATTCCCCGTATGTGGATAGCGCGAATATTCAAGGAACAGGTATCAAGTACTCGGGGTCCTATGGGACACAAGTGGACGGTTAACAACCAAATGACATCTATTGCCCACCTGTGCCTCTGCTTACTTACTTCAATTTTAGTTGTTAAACAGTAATTAAAGTGAACGATAAGTAAAACCATGATCATCTCCAACATCAAACATGCGGCAATACTCCAACAACTGGGGTACTGGACGACACGCAACAGCACTTGAGCCAGCGACTACGACGCCCAAGTCCAACTATCTACCAAACAACAGGTAATAGGGTGTGTCCAAGGCAATATAAGGCGGCAAGGGATATCTCGGGTACGAAAACTAGAGCAACGCAACACAGATAGCAATAGATCAACAGGAGGGAAATAAATACTATAAAAGTAAGATAGGTAGAAAGGGGGAGATGCTCGCCTGAAACATTGTCGAAGGTTCATCCGAAGAACGGATGACACTCGCATCAACTCAACGGCCTTATCCGCGAAGAAGCAAAACACTAGAATAAACACCGGATGCAATATTTAATACTGCGGCAAAAGATCGGGCATGATGCATGTATGATGTATGGCATGGCGAAGGTGCGATGCAATTAGGTCATATTAAGCGGAACCGGGGTCCCGACAATTAAATATATGGTTCTAGTTGTTTAGATGCCCCGCAATTTAAATGTTGGATTAACATGGCAAAATATAATACCGGTTCGATGCACAGATTTAAATGAGGCCAATATGAGACTAGACTTGCCCGCATATGGGCCCCATATTTAATTATAAGGTGAATCGGCATAAGGCCCCCAAACCACACAAATATGCATGCATGAACAATTATTATGCAACAATTATATAGAGGGCATTTATAAAAATAGGGTTCTCGGATAAGGGTCACACATTAGGGTTCGGCGATCTTGGTCCGGGGGGTTCGGGGTTCGACAGGGGCTCTGGGTTCAACGGGATCGGCGGGATCGGATACTAGATGAAGAGCTTGGCGAACCGGGAAGAGGGACTTGGGGTGGCGTCGGGGGCGCATCGGACTCGCCCTAGCCGGTGTCGATATTGTCGTTGCGAAGGTCTTGTCGCGTCCTCGTGTCGGGTCGGTCTTGGCGTTCGAGGTGAAGAACTTGGCGTTCTGCGTCGGTGTCCTTATCGTCCGTGTTCTCGAGCATCGCATCCGGGAAGGAGTACTTGTCGCGCATGTGGTCTTCGGGACCGGGGTCGTCCGTGAAGGAGATCTTGCTGGTCCACAATGAGGATCGACCTTCGGGTTTGGGGCCTTCGGTTCCGAGAAGGAGATCTTGGAGTGTCACGGTTCCGTTGTCGGTGGCGATCTTGTTGAATCAGGAAACATACTTGCGTTACTGGCTGTGTCGTCCAGACAAGATGTTGCACGAGGTCTTGGGTCCGGAACACGCAGGAGCTAGGGTAAGCCGAAAGAACCTGTTGTGATGACAACCATACTGACCAAGACTCTGATCTCTCGACTAGATGCAAGGGACACAGCCCGCAGGGAAAAACAAAGAAGTACAGAGGCGGGCGGTGCGATGGCGACAAACTGGAGGTGGCGAGGTGTGCCCTGCAGGCAGCCAGGGTCGCGGCCGACACGGATCCTGGCGGAGACGGATTACTGCAGGGGAAGGAGCGAGCGATGGGGAAGAGGTGCGCGACTACGGCCGGAGGAAGGCCGAGCGGACGGCCAGCAGCGGCGAGGTCGGGCCGGCCGGAGGAAGAAGCCGCGAAGGGGTGCCGGCGGCCAGAGGCGACGCCATCGGGGACGACGCGGAGACGGCTGCAGGCAGAGGAAGGGAGGCAGGCCGGCGAGGCGGGCCTCTGGTCGGATGCGGCCGCACGGAGGGGAAGGTCGGCGGCGGGGCTGGACGGTGCAGAGGGCGGCGGCGGGGTGGAGGCAGATGGTGGTGGGCGCGTCGGAGGTCGCTGGCGAGGGGGCGGCAGAGGTGGCGGAGAACGGGGCGAGGAGGGAGGCGGCTCGCGGGCTGGGGCGGGGCTCCTAGCGGCGGAAGGGGCGCGGCCGGAGGTGGGCGTCGCGGCGGCGGAGGAGAACGGGGAGGTGACGGCCGGAGAGGAGGGAGCATCTGGCGGCGGGCGCTCGCGGAGGGTGGCCGCGCGGCGGCGGTGATGGGCGAGCTCGGCGGCGGCCGGAGAGGGGCGGGGCCGGCGCGGCCGGAGGCGCCTGGAGCAGTGGTTGGAGGCGAGCGGGGGGGAAGAGAGAGGTAGGCGGGGGCGTGCGTGGACTGGGTCGCGTGCGAGCGTGGGGCGTGTGTGTTGTGGGTCCCAGGCGGGCCAGGAAGGTGGGGTGGGGCTGACGCGGTGAGTGGGTGAGGGAGTGGGGCTAGGGGGTGGATCCGGTTGTGGTGTTGTGTGTGTGTGCCCTGCGGGGTGGGGCCGGGGGAGAGAGAGAGAGGGAAGGGGAGCGGTTCAGCCTGGTGAGGGGGCAGGGTTTGATAGGATAGGGGAAGGGGAGAGGTGAGGTGGCGAGAGGATTGGGTGGGGTGAGGTGGAGGGGGGCTGGGTAGATTAGGACAGGGTAAGAAAAGATTTAGGGGGGGACTGGGTAGATATTTATCTGGGGAAGTAGACTACTGCCAGCTAGGCCGTTTGGACCTGGCCGGTGGCGGCCTTTTCGGGAACAAAACAGATTTATAATATTTTATTATTTTCTTTGTTTTTAAATCAAAACATTTGTAAAAGGGTTTTAGACAAACAAAAGGTCTGAGCAGATCTAGGGTTTGAATTTGAACAAAGCGGAGAATATCTAGAGAACAAAATAGGCTTTTAGAAAATAGTTTCAGACAAACAAATGCATGATTAAGATGACGATGCTCAAATGCAATGTGGCATGATGACATGAGCATGCGGTCATGACGATGCAATGCACAAAAACAACGCGATTTTCTAGTAGTGGTATTGCGGGATGCCACAATTCGACACCACTAACAACGGATCTCGCCCTCGAGATCCGCCTCATGGTACCGGAAGGGAGGTCGGTGATCTGCGTCTTCTCGCTTCGTGTAGGTCCTCGCGACACCACTAACAAGAGGTCGTTGTCCGTGATCGTCGAGAGTACACTCCGGAACAAAAGGTCAAAGGTAGAGGTATCAACAAATAAAGCCACCTCTAGCTTCGATGGAAAGAGGGAACCGGTGCATTCTCATCCACTTCAATGTACACAAGCGAATAGAGTGAGTAGTCGGCATGGGGGCCAATCCATCACGCACCCAAACTATTACTCTGCACAATCAGTAGAAAAGCGTGCAACCATTCTCGGAATCAGACTGAAGATCTCGACAATCGAGGTTCAGAAACAAAGGAGTGATGCCGACTCTGCATCGGATCTGGCGTAGATGATGTCGTCGTGTCGGAAAACACCGAAAGGCACGAGAAGGAACAAAGAGAAGTCCACCAGACGAAGGGTTCCTCGGATAGCATGAAGACCAGATGTAGCAACACCGTTACCAAAGGAGGAAGCGAAACCCTGAAGGTACGATGGAACCCAACCACGAGAAATCCTGGACTCGAAGAGAGAGAAGAGAGCGGATTCAAAACACGCAGAGGTGAGAGGAGAGCAGCAGAGGGGTAAGGAGTAAAATCAGACCTAATCAGAACTATCCAACCGATTTTCAAAAATAGTTTTGACACTCTACTTCGGCCGTTACCTAGGTTATCCTACAGGCTGGACTTTTGGGGTATCGCAACTGCTAAGCTCTGATACCACTCTGTAACACCCTCAGAATCGGCCCTATGCAAGTTTTAGCGAAACCCGCCAAACCCGCATAGAAACGATTCAAAGGTGCCCACCAGGCACTTTCGTGCGGGTGGAAAACGAAGTAATAACATTACACAGCAGTCCTCGATGGGACCCACAGAACAGATATATATATCAGCGACTCAATGAGTCAAGAATACAGATATAATATACAAAAATCCAAATCACCTTGAAAATGATAGAGCGTCCGACTACGGACAAGATGCAAATGGGGCTAAGAGCCCTGAAGAATAACCAATGGCGACGATAACCCTGCCCAGGCCAAGCCGGAAGGGTAACCCTGCTAACGACGTCGATCTCAAAACCTGCTTAAACAAAAGGGGTGCCGACAAAGGGCAAAGTAAAAGAGAGAGCGGTCAGTACTGAGGCCAGTACATGGCGAGACTAGAATTCGGCGGTCCTCGCCTACATAGGTATGGTGGACTGAAGCGGCAGCGGCAGCATGCACTAACAACCTATAGAGACTCGATGCAACGGTCGGCTATCAGAGAGGGGTGAGAAAGACCTATTCGGAACCAACCGGATACTACCTCCGAACATACCCATCCTGGTGTTTCCCCCTCGAGACCAAACGAGGAAGTCAACCGAGGAACTCACACAGTTGGCAGTTTTATTTATTCAGTTATCGTTGCAACAATTACTAGTCAGGTATAGATAATCATCCTGATAAAATAAGCAGTGGGCACTTTTAGTTATTCATTCCGTTGTAGTTGCAACACTTACTAGTCAGATACAATTAGCATGAGATATCCCAAAACCCAGCAGTTGTTGGTACTTTTATTTAGCCATTCCGTTGTAGTTGCAATACTTACTAGTCAGATACAATGGTCGCAAGCGACAACCCAAGCAAGCAATTGTTGGCAGTTTTATTTAGCCATTCCATTATAGTGAAGCTGATTACTAGTCATCATAAAGTCAAATTTATAGCACTACTTTAGTTATAGTTGTCTATGATCGAGATACTGTGCTCCAAGTCGTCCATAACCGCGGACACGGCTTTCAGAAAGTTTTACCCGGCCGGGGTGCACAAATAGCAACACACACACGATCAACCTCGGAAAAACCAAATCAAAACCCAACGAGGCTTTCACGACAAAGCAATCACAGGATTCAGAAATATTTCAGGGGGCCACCCCTTGGAGTACACCCGCAACGAAGCTAGCTGACTCCGAGACGGACCCGAGGTTTGGGTGGATGGCTGTGAACGACTGGGAACCCAAAACTGGGCTTGTCGACACCGCGAAAACGTGTCCCGATCCTAAACAGTACAGTGTGCTCCTCGCACAATCGTAAATAAAGCAGTAAAGCATGGCATAAGTACAGGATAGTAAATAAAACCTCAAACTAGTTTGTGGCCCCAAGAAATAAGAATGAATCAAGCTCTGGCTCAGGGGGTCCCATAATTCCCCGTATGTGGATAGCGCGAATATTCAAGGAACAGGTATCAAGTACTCGGGGTCCTACGGGACACAAGTGGACGGTTAACAACCAAATGACATCTATTGCCCACCTGTGCCTCTGCTTACTTACTTCAATTTTAGTTGTTAAACAGTAATTAAAGTGAACGATAAGTAAAACCATGATCATCTCCAACATCAAACATGCGGCAATACTCCAACAACTGGGGTACTGGACGACACGCAACAGCACTTGAGGAAGCGACTACGACGCGCAAGTCCAACTATCTACCAAACAACAGGTAATAGGGTGTGTCCAAGGCAATATAAGGCGGCAAGGGATATCTCGGGTACGAAAACTAGAGCAACGCAACACAGATAGCAATAGATCAACAGGAGGGAAATAAATACTATAAAAGTAAGATAGGTAGAAAGGGGGAGATGCTCGCCTGAAACATTGTCGAAGGTTCATCCGAAGAACGGATGACACTCGCATCAACTCAACGGCCTTATCCGCGAAGAAGCAAAACACTAGAATAAACACCGGATGCAATATTTAATACTGCGGCAAAAGATCGGGCATGATGCATGTATGATGTATGGCATGGCGAAGGTGCGATGCAATTAGGTCATATTAAGCGGAACCGGGGTCCCGACAATTAAATATATGGTTCTAGTTGTTTAGATGCCCCGCAATTTAAATGTTGGATTAACATGGCAAAATATAATACCGGTTCGATGCACAGATTTAACTGAGGCCAATATGAGACTAGACTTGCCCGCATATGGGGCCCATATTTAATTATAAGGTGAATCGGCATAAGGCCCCCAAACCACACAAATATGCATGCATGAACAATTATTATGCAACAATTATATAGAGGGCATTTATAAAAATAGGGTTCTCGGATAAGGGTCACACATTAGGGTTCGGCGATCTTGGTCCGGGGGGGTTCGGGGTTCGACAGGGGCTCCGCGTTCGGGGTGAAGAACTTGGCGTTATGCGTCGGTGTCCTTACCGTCCGTGTTCTCGAGCATCGCATCCGGGAAGGAGTACTTGTCGCGCATGTGGTCTTCGGGTCCGGGGTCGTCCGTGAAGGAGATCTTGCTGGTCCACGATGAGGATCGACCTTCGGGTTTGGGGCCTTCGGTTCCGAGAAGGAGATCTTGGAGTGTCACGGTTCCGTTGTCGGTGGCGATCTTGTTGAATCAGGAAACATACTTGCGTTACTGGCTGTGTCGTCCAGACAAGATGTTGCACGAGGTCTTGGGTCCAGAACACGCAGGAGCTAGGGTAAGCCGAAAGAACCTGTTGTGATGACAACCATACTGACCAAGACTCTGATCTCTCGACTAGATGCAAGGGACACAGCCCGCAGGGAAAAACAAAGAAGTACAGAGGCGGGCGGTGCGATGGCGACAAATTGGAGGTGGCGAGGTGTGCCCTGCAGGCAGCCAGGGTCGCGGCCGACACGGATCCTGGCGGAGACGGATTACTGCAGGGGAAGGAGCGAGCGATGGGGAAGAGGTGCGCGACTGCGGCCGGAGGAAGGCCGAGCGGACGGCCAGCAGCGGCGAGGTCGGGCCGGCCGGAGGAAGGAGCCGCGAAGGGGTGCCGGCGGCCAGAGGCGACGCCATCGGGGACGACGCGGAGACGGCTGCAGGCAGAGGAAGGGAGGCAGGCCGGCGAGGCGGGCCTCTGGTCGGATGCGGCCGCGCGGAGGGGAAGGTCGGCGGCGGGGTTGGACGGTGCAGAGGGCGGTGGCGGGGTGGAGGCAGATGGTGGTGGGCGCGTCGGAGGTCGCTGGCGAGGGGGCGGCAGAGGTGGCGGAGAACGGGGCGAGGAGGGAGGCGGCTCGCGGGCTGGGGCGGGGCTCCTGGCGGCGGAAGGGGCGCGGCCGGAGGTGGGCGTCGCGGCGGCGGAGGAGAACAGGGAGGCGACGGCCGGAGAGGAGGGAGCATCTGGCAGCGGGCGCTCGCGGAGGGTGGCCGCGCGGCGGCGGTGATGGGCGAGCTCGGCGGCGGCCGGAGAGGGGCGGGGCCGGCGCGGCCGGAGGCGCCTGGAGCGGTGGTTGGAGGCGAGCGGGGGGAAGAGAGAGGTAGGCGGGGGCGTGCGTGGACTGGGTCGCGTGCGAGCGTGGGGCGTGTGTGTTGTGGGTCCCAGGCGGGCCAGGAAGGTGGGGTGGGGCTGACGCGGTGAGTGGGTGAGGGAGTGGGGCTAGGGGGTGGATCCGGTTGTGGTGTTGTGTGTGTGTGCCCTGCGGGGTGGGGCCGGGGGAGAGAGAGAGAGGGAAGGGGAGAGGTTCAGCCTGGTGAGGGGGCAGGGTTTGATAGGATAGGGGAAGGGGAGAGGTGAGGTGGCTAGAGGATTGGGTGGGGTGAGGTGGAGGGGGGCTAGGTAGATTAGGACAGGGTAAGAAAAGATTTAGGGGGGACTGGGTAGATATTTATCTGGGGAAGTAGACTACTGCCAGCTGGGCCGTTTGGACCTGGCCGGTGGCGGCCTTTTCGGGAACAAAACAGATTTATAATATTTTATTATTTTCTTTGTTTTTAAATCAAAACATTTGTAAAAGGGTTTTAGACAAACAAAAGGTCCGGGCGGATCTAGGGTTTGAATTTGAACAAAGCGGAGAATATCTAGAGAACAAAATAGGCTTTTAGAAAATAGTTTCAGACAAACAAATGCATGATTAAGATGACGATGCTCAAATGCAATGTGGCATGATGACATGAGCATGCGGTCATGACGATGCAATGCACAAAAACAACGCGATTTTCTAGTAGTGGTATTGCGGGATGCCACAACTGTTGGCGATCTACAGTGGTGCGTGCAAGAGAAAGACGAGACATCTCATGCCTACCTCTCCCGCTGGCTGGATATGAAGAATTCCTACGCAGGAGTGCACGCTCAGACCGCCATGGCCGCCTTCATCGATGGGTTGGAAAGGGGCACGTTGCTCCGACATAAGCTGAAGCGCTTGCAGGACAATCACCAGCTAGCCTTGAACAGATGATTCAGTTGGCCAGTGAGTTCGCAGCTGCCGACGACGATGCTCACGGCTCCCTGCCGGCAACGGCCGTTCCAACTCAGGCTCGGAGGAACAGCAGCACAAAGTGGAAAACCGCTCCAGAAGAAAAGCAAACTCCCGACATGGTCGCTATGACCTTCGCAGGACAAGGTGATGGCGGACAACATGGCTGAGGACGCTGAGCTGGTCGTGGGCAGCAGCGAGGAAGTGAAACTACCTCGGCAGCGCTCCGCATTCCCCAAACCTACAAAGAGTCCCGCGATATGTCGGGCCTTGTACACCTCAATGTAAACGGCAAGGCCACCCATACCAATCGACACTTCAAGTTCGTCAACGACCTCAAGGAGGACCCGGAGTCCGGCTACAAGCAAAGTCGGAAGAAAAGACCGTGAGGCAAGGGCAAGGGGAAGAAGAAGAAGGAGGAGGAGTCCAAGGATTCAAGTGACATGGACGAGGACATTGACCCCAAGCACACTGCCAAGAGCGACGGCAAGGGCAAGAACCCCTTTGAGAAGAAGGCGGCGGTTTTCCATACTTTCCTTGGCACCCCCACCGTCCGACAACAGAAGACCTCTATGAGGATACTGATGGATACTCTACCCCCAGTTCCTTAATTCCTACGCTGGTCGGAGATTCCAATTACTTGGGACAGGAAGGATCACCCAGACCATGTCCCTACGGAGAACCAATACGCCATGGTCATCAACCCTTTGATTGACGGCAATGAGTTCACCAAATGTATGGTGGATAGTGGAAGCAACATAAACATCATGTACCTGGATACACTGGTGAAGATGAACTTAACGGAGGCAAACCTAAGGTGGACCAACACCATCTTCCACGGCGTAGTTCCTGGTCGGGAGGGTCGGTCCCTTGGGTGTATCACACTTCAGGTAGCCTTTGGCAATGTTAATAATTACCGCCAAGAGCGCATGACCTTTGAGGTGGTCCCCTTCAAGAGCGTGTACCATGTCATATTCGGCCGCGACATATTCCACACCTTCATGGCCAAGCCATGCTTCGTCTACAACAAACTCAAGATACCCGGACCAAACGGTGTCATCATCGTATCCGGAAGCTTTGCCAAAGCTAGGGACTGCGAGATTGGAGAAGCAGCCTACGCGGAAGTTGTCCTCTATAGCGAAGAATTCAAGGAGATCCAGAGCAAGGTCGATGCCTCGGAGATGCCCACATCGAAGAAACAGATTTCTGACTCTGCTCCAGCATTCAAGGCCGCCATCGAGACCAAGCCGGTGGAACTTGTGGTAGGCGATGCCTCCAAGACCACCGCCATTGGGATGAACCTGGATCCCAAATAGGAAAGAGCGCTCGTCGAGTTCCTCCGTGAGAATAGGGACATCTTTGCCTCGCAACCTGCCGACATGAAAGGTGTACCTAGGGAACTTGTCGAGCACAGCTTGAACATTGATCCAAAATGCAAACCAGTGAAGCAACCTCTGCGACGCTTTGGAGATGATAAGAGACGCGCCATAGGCAAAGAGATAGCTAGGTTACTTAAGGCTAGTTTTATCCGAAAGGTCCTTCACACCCAATGGATGGCCAATCCTGTACTTGTCCCCAAAAAGGGAACCAAAGAATTAAGAATGTGTGTTGATTACACTGGCTTGAACAAAGCATGTCCCAAAGATCTGTTTGCTTTGCCTCGCACTGACCAAGTCATTGACTCGACGGCTGGCTCAGAGCTTTTGTGTTTTCTTGATGCATACTCAGGATACTACCAGATCAAGATGAGGAAGTCGGACTAATTGGCCAATTCGTTCACTACCCCCTAGGGCATGTTTTGCTATGTTACGATGCCCTTTGGGCTGAAAACGCATGTGCTACGTACCAGCAGACATTGCAACATTGCCTACATGATAAAATTGGTCGGAACGTTCATGCCTATGTGGACGATATAGCGGTGATGTCTAAAAAGTCAAATGACTTAATCTCCGACTTAAAAGAAACCTTTGATAATCTCCGGAAATATAACATGCTTCTTAACCCTAAGAAGTGCGTCTTCGGGATTCCAGCCGGCAAATTGTTGGGCTTCATCGTTTCCCAGCGTGGAATCGAGGTCAAACCGGAGAAAATCAAGGCCATCTTAAACATAAACCGTCCGACATGCCTAAAGGACATTCAACGACTAACAAGTTGTGTTGCAGTAGTTAGTCGGTTCGTCAGCCGACTTGGAGAGAAGGCTCTGCCACTGTACAAGTTGCTGAAGAAGGCGGACAAATTCATGTGGACGGACGAGGCAGATGCGTCATTGAAGAATCTCAAGGAGATTCTTTCCTCAGTGCCTATCCTTGCAGCACCTGAGCCTGGAGAACCCATGTTAATTTACATGGCGGCCACCAATCGGGTGATCAGCATCGTCGTCGTGGTAGAGCAGAAGGAACCAGTCTATGAGCACGGATTTCAACGAACAGTTTACTATGTAAGCGAGGTCTTGACGGAGTCCAAGAAGTGTTACCCGCACTACCAGAAGATAGCTTATGGAGTATTCCTTGCTTCTCGGAAGCTGAGGCACTATTTCTAGGAGCACCCCATCACAGTGGTGAGAAAAATTCCACTGTCCGACATCATCAACAACAGCGACGCTACGGGAAGGGTCGCGAATTGGGGCATTGAACTTGCCGCCTTCGAGATCACCTACAAGCGACGCTATAAAATCACAAGCCTTGGCGGATTTTATCGCAGATTGGACGGAGATGCCAGATGCTACCCCATTGCCGGAACCACAATACTGGGTGATGCACTTTGACGGATCAAAGCTTCTCAACGGCTCGGGGGCTGGTGTACTGCTACAGTCAAGAACTTGGGACAAGCTACACTATGTTTTGCAGATCCACTTCGAGGCTACGAACAACATGGTGGAGTATGAAGCACTCATTCACGGATTACGCGTAGCCAAGGATATTGGCATCAAGCGCATAGTTTGATGTGGAGATTCCGACTTGGTTGCCCAGCAGGTGGCTGGCACCTGGAATGCGCGGAACCCTATGATGGCGGCATATCGAGACGAAGTGGACGAGATAGCCAAGAGATTCTTGGGCTACGAGGTCAAGTATGTGCCTAGGAAGCAAAACGAGGCGGCTGATCTGCTGTCTAATCTTGGATCAGGGCGCAAACGAATTTCGCTAGGAGTTTTCCTAGAGCATCTACAGACACCATCCGTGAAGGGAGCACACATCGACAACCCGGACAGAGTAGACTCTTTCGTCCCCATCATGGCAAAGGTCCCTCCGGCTTGGACAAAACCGTTCATGGAGTATCTCGAACACGGAACTTTGCCCGACGACAAAGTCGAAAGACGGAAGATAGTATGTCGTGCAAAGGGCTACACCATAATCAATGGACAGCTCTACAAAATAAGCACTACTGGTGTATACCTTAAGTGTGTTCCCAGTAGGAAGGTATTGAAATCCTACGCGAAATCCATCTCGGATATTGTGGGCATCACACTGCTCCCCGATCTTTGGCTGCGAAAGCCTTCCGGCAAGGATTGTACTGGCTGACTGCAAAGGCAGACGCCGATAATTTGGTGGCACCATGTGGGTTTACGCATCTACTAGTAGCAGTTGATAATTCACTAAATGGATAGAAGCTAAACCCATTAGAAAGCTCGATGGGGCAACTGCCCTTAGTTTTGTCCGGGATCTAGTGGTGAGATTTGGTCTCCCACATAGCATTATCACCGACAATGGCAGCAACTTGTCACTCGGAGAAGTGGAGGCTTATTGTTGGGAGAAGGGCATCCGACTTGACCTTGCATCTGTGGCACACCCACAATCCAATGGTCAGGTTGAGAGAGCCAATGGATTAATTCTACAGGGAATAAAGCCACGTCTTGAGGCACCGCTGCATAGAGCAGCTGCAGCCTGGGTGGAAGAATTTCCATCTGTGTTGTGGAGTTTATGAAGTACACCCAACAGATCCACCGGCTACACCCCTTACTTCATGGTATATGGAGCAGAAGCCATCCTGCCTTCCGACATCCTTCACGATGCAACAAGAGTCACCGCCTATAACGAAGATGATGGTGAAGAATCCAGACGCCTAGATGTGGACATTCTTGAGGAGGAGCGTGTTTTGGCATGCCAAAGATCTGCCATCTACCAGCAGAAGCTACGCAGCTACCATAGTCGCCGCGTCCGGCATCGCTCATTTAAATAGGGGGATCTGGTGCTCCGACTTAAGCAGAAGAACTCACACAAATTATCCCTGCCATGGGAAGGACCGTTCATCATAAGCAAGGCTCTACTCAATGGGTCTTACTACCTCGTTAACAATCGTGAACTGAAGGATAGACCCAACGAGGATCATAAGCGTAAGCGACGTGACCCGGATGATGACTACCTGGAGCTTGATCGGCCATGGAACATAGCACAACTACTTCCTTTCTACACTTAGCATTTTTATCTATTGTGTATCTCTTATATGATCAATGAAATAAAGCTCTCTGGTTCACTCATATTTCTGAGTCTTTTACCTCCTTTAGTGTTCATTTTTGGATCATATAAAACCTTTATGCACAAGTTTTGCGATTGCACTTGTGAAAATTCCGCCTACGGGCGTTAGCTTAAGTTTTCTGGTCTACATGTTCTTTGTCGTTTTTATGTGGATTCAGGAGTAGTGACTTTCGGCACTTATTGTCGGCGATTTTGTGCTTAGGTTATTGACGGTGCAATTGAACATCATCACCTGAGCGCATGGTTCCGACAACGAGTCTTCCGACTCACGAAAGGTCAAGCATAAAAACCAAAGTAATGGATAAGCCAGCACTTGCTTAAAAAATATATACATGCTAGAATCAGTTCTTGAGTAGCAGGAATTAACAACCATTGTTTTTGGCCTTAAGTTAACACATAGTTTTTACACATACACATTACAGAGGAAACAAATATTACAAATTGTTTTTTTATTCCTCTGGCACAGGTGACTTGGAAGCAGCATCGTCGGCAGCAGGAGAGTCATCTTCCTCGAAGTCAGCAGTGATGGGGGACTCGGAGGAGCTTTGGTTGCCGCCATCGATGGTTTTCATGGGCACAAAGACATTAGCGTTGACCAACTCGGCGACTCTGGTGTCATAACCCGCCAGTGACGCCAAGATAGATTCGTGGTTTATATTTTGGCCTTCGTCATCTATGTCGGGGATACCGGAGGTTACCGTGTCGATGTCGGCATTTTCGTAATGTGCCTTCACCATGGACAACACCATCCTTGCACCGGCCCGTGCACATGAAGCTTTCCAGCTTGCGATACGCTCAGGGGCTCGGCACAGAATCTCCAAGAACTTTTCCACAAAGTCTGATGCCTTGATGTTAATCTGGAGGGGTTTGGCTATATTCTTGGCCTGTTTGATGGCGGTGTTGATAAAGTTGCCGGCAAGGACCATGCATTCCTTTGGCGGAGGAGGAGACCGGGTTAAACCCATAGGAGCTGCGAATTTCCGACAAAGGAGAACACGAGTTCAAAAATTCAAAGTATTCAGCTTACAGAAATCAAATATGGAGAATCACTTACTAAAGATGCTTATCTCAGCTTGCTGGATAATCTCCGCCATGGAATCCTGTTCTTGTCGGAGGATCTTGTACGCTTCATGATGGCGTTGATTTTGCTCATCGGCAGCTTTCTTCTGATCTTTTAAGATCGCGATTTCCTCCTTCAAGCGGTTCATCTCCTCACTGGTGGAGTCTTGCAGGGATTTCATTGAGTCTTCATGCATCTTCAGCATGTCCTTCATCTCCTGCTTAAGGATCTTGTTTTCGCTATCCAGCTGCTGAATGTGCTTGGATTGCTCGACAATATCCTTGGCCTTGGAAATGGTTTATGCAAGTCGGATAAAGAAAAGTACACAATGAGTACTCGTAGAATACACAAGACCAAGTTGGAATATGAAAAAGAAAGGAAAAATAGATGCTTGTTCTTGATGATCTGTTCCTTCAAGAAGGCAGTTTGACCTTTTTCAGCTTCCAAATCCTCGCGCATCTTCAGGTACTTGTCGTTGGCGACACCCCTCCGAGCATTCTCATTATGTGGAAAGAAGAAAAGTTAAACGTTGTTTGGTCTACTTGGAGCATCTAGCCAGAAAATTTCCACCTAGAAGGTCGGGGGCTACAGCGAGAGTTTTTAACTTAACAATATGCTTGGTCTTTCTTTAAGCCTCTAGTCGGAACTATTTCAGTTTTCGACTAGAAGCTTGGGGGCTGCAGTATAAAGTTTTTAACTCAGTCATATGCCTAGCTTCTCTTTAAGCATCTAGTCGGAACTAATTCAGTTACAACTAGAGGCTTGGGGGCTACAGTACTGAAATTTATAAGCACTGCGTATGCTACTCTGAAAGCATCTAGTCGGAATAATTCATTCAAACTATATGCTTGGGGGCTACAGTGAGAAGTTTTCTAGCTTAGTCACTCTTAGAGCATTTAGATGCAAAGACCTATGGTTTTCCGTCTAAATCCTGGGGGGCTACAGTGGGATACTCATATGAAAAGCAAAAGGTAAATAAAACTTACAAGCGCAATGTTCTTGAGGTTTGTAGCACTCTCAGCAAGCAACTTGCCAAACGACAAACTATTTCCTTGCAAGATTTCTACTTGGAGGAGAAGGTCCTCAAGGTCGCACGTTGGGCATGTCGGCACCGCACCAGGAACCAGAGCAGCGCTACCCGGCGCAAGTACCGGATAGACTATCTTCGGGAACTCTATGGTCTTCTTGGGTGCGGAGATGTCGCCTTCGGCAGATGTACCACTTTCCACCATCGCCTTACCTCTACCGATGGCATCCTTAGCCGGAGCTTCAGCCATTTGGTGTGCGGCACTTTCCTGCGTCGCCTGTTCACCGACAACAGCGAGCTCGGTGGAGGCACCTGAGTCCACTTCCATGGCAGAAGGGCTAGATGCTTCTTTAGCTTGAGAGCTTGTCGGAGGGGATGCAGGTTTGACGATGGTAGTGACAGGGGCGATGGCGGGAGATGCGTGGGGAGAAACTTCACGATGCAACATATCCTTAATATTTCTATAAGCCCCCAAAGTCTTGGAGGTCTTCTTCAAACTGGTTGTGGCTTTCTTCCTGAAACGCACAAAAAGTATAAGTACGGAAATAAGAAAAACAATGGACAATGTCGGAGGGAAATAAGCTTACACAAGATGGGGTTCTTTAACAAAGGGTATCCGTGTAATCTTTATTTTCTCCGCCTCCAAGGCGGCGGTAGTCTTCTTGGAGGATCCACCCTCCATCTTCTTCTTCTTGCCTCCATCGGCAACGTTAGAGGTGGAGCTCTTCCGCTTTCATGCCCACGGAGAATCATCATCGGACACGACGGTGACTTCCTTCATCTTTGGATCATAGATTTGAGTAGCCATGATATCCTCATCTATGTCGCGGAGCTGTTAAGTGAAGAACCATCGTGTTAGATGAGATGGTAATGGCTAGACGGAAGAACTGGATTATATGTCATACACGGAAAATAAACAGTTACCTTTGGGCACTTGCTCTCTATGAACAAGTCGTAGGTGGTGGTGAAGCCATGCTTCTTATCCTTCACCTTGACGATGTCCTTGAGGTGGAGCTTGACGGAGTCGCTCGAGAAGTTGTCCTCAGAGATGCGGAGGCTATCCCTTCTATCGTTGGAATACTCGTGCATCAGCTTCAAGCGGTGCTGCAGAGGATGGATCCGCCTGATGAACCAGCACATGGCCAGGTCCAATCCGGTTAGACCCGTCTCTATGAACCACTCTATGCGCCTTATAACGCGGGAAGCGTCGATGTTGGAGGGAAGGGAGGCCTGGGATCTCCATGTCAAGGCTTCGGCGACATCTCCATCGACGAAATCCGGGTACGTGACATCCCGGCTAGCTAGAGGGATATCTAGGCCATAGAAGTATATTCGCTACCAGTTCTTGCAGGACTCGTGGCCGACGATGTCGGGGAAGCGCCGGCCAGGCCGGATCTTAAAATTAATGGTACCACAATTTCTGAGCTCGTCCTTGCCGGTTCCGGCATCGCGCTTGACGGTGAAAAATAGATCAAGAGATCTAGCCTAGGACTAATCCCTAGATAACCCTCTCAAGGCGCCGCGTAATTGCTAAGCGCTAAGATGCTATTGGGGGAAAGTTTCTAAGGCTGTACTCGGTAATGATTCAGGACAGCAAGGAAAAAGTTGGAGATGGGCAGGGAGACGCAGCGTACCAGTTGCGCTTTGAGGTACACTTTTTCTCCGGCTTGTTGAGAAGGTGTGACCTCTCCGTCCGGCGCCGCCCGCCAGGCGAGCCCCTCCGTCGCAGGAAGGTAGCCCTCAATGATCATTTCTTTGATATCGCGGTCCGTGATATCTGAACCGCGCCAATAGACTTTGTGGGAGTCATACTCCTCCTACAGCAGCTCCAGCGCCGCTGGATTATGGTCGCCGCCGGTGGCTTCGACCACCGCGGACTTGGGGATAACCAGGCCCTATAGAGGCACGATGACATAATTCTCGGCTTCGCTGCAGCTTCGCCTGACAGCGCCATGGAGGGAGAAGAGCTGCTGCTAGCCATTGGGTGTGTTCGATGGTGACTGGGAGAGATTGGGGAGCTAGGGTTTTTTGCACGATTGCGTAGAGAGCTCGAGGAGGCGCTCGCTGGAGGAAGAAGACGATGCAGTGGAGAATGAGGTGAAAAGTAAAATTTCCATCGCAGTTACTATTTATAACCTCCGGCATCAAGATTCGTGCAGCGTGATCAAACGGTTGCCGCTAGGCGACGTGTGCGGGGACGTGCGCGAAATTTTTTCCACGTTACCAACCGTCACCGCCAACGGTTCCTATCTCTCGCGCGGGAAAAATGGACATGATTCCGTTCTCTGCATGTGTAAGTTACGAGGCGTTGCTGACCTATGTCTACGTCGCCCTAACTGTAATAGGCAGATGAGCCGACACATCGGAAGATTCCGGCATAGACGGATCCAATCCAGATACAGAAGAGTACGATAGAGGATTTAGCAATTCTCCGACTTACAAAATGAAGACGGAGAAAGCCTTGCAGGGTTCTTTGGGAGGACTACAAGATATTGCTTGACGGTTTTCGGACATCCATCTAGACGGAGCATTCAACATCAAAGAGGCAAGACGGCGCAAGATCTCACAGTTCTCCGGGGGCTACTGTTGGGGGTATGCTATATGGGTATCCTCATAGCATGTCTCCTATCCGGATAACCCGGGTGGCCCACAGTTGGTAGCATGGCCCATGGCCTGCTGGGCGGCCTAGTTAGATGGATCCAGAAGGGAGGCCCATGCCGGATAAAGGAAGGCTACGAAGGAGTCACCGACGTACTCGGAGCCTTGGAGTGCAAGACACGCTAGACTAGTAATAGACAGTGTAGCACTCTGTAACCTGTCCGGCTAGGACTTTTCCCTGTAACCCTAGGACCTGGCGACTAAATAAGTCGGGCCTATGGGTGCCTTTAGGGAATGATAACTTGGAATTTCTAGTCACCTCGCACAGCGAACCTATCTCTGTAACTCGGCGTATTGCCATTATAGTGATTTATAGCAGGAGTAGGATTCCGCCACTGTTGTGGGATCTAAACCTGGGTAAGCTATGTTACCTCGTACCCGTCTACCATCCACCTACCCCCACGTATCCTAACACGCACTATGACGACCCCTCCATGGCGTACTCGTCGGCAATACCACGACACTGCATTGAGCATAATTCGGAGTTGATTCGTACTCTGACCTTCGATATAGAGGATTTGAAGAAACTTATTGAGGAGCTTATCAAGAGAACACCACCACCACCGAAGGAGTAATTCATCATCAGGTTTGGCATCCCCTTGGCTTGTTCCAAGCTTGGGGGAGTGCCACGATATCACCACCATTATCTTTTATCTTTTACCTTTTTAGTGGATTCATATATTTGGTAGAGAGATTATTTTATAGTTTGGTTTGCATGTGGAAGTATCTCTCCTTTAGTTGTATATGCTTGCATCTATACGTTGGAATTAGCAGAACCATGCTATCACGGGGAACGTTTTCAACATTGCACATGTACTTTGTACTCAGTTGATATCATGTTCTTTTGTCAATGGATGTCAACGGTGTGAAATAAAGAGGGAACTTATAAGTCCATGGAGTCTTTATTTTGTGTTAGAGAAACGCCTGGGCCGCTAGCCTAAGCCATGCCTAATCATGGTGGAAACTTGCAGCATCACCATAATGAGCTATCTATGAAGCATCCTCAATAAAAAGTTATACACATGGTAAATAAAAAAGTTCGCTGAGATGCTCATTGTCTGATTGCCTTGTCATTTTGGTTATGGGAAAGCTCATGTACCATGTGCAAGGGGTACCTCGTTGGCGGTTCTATATGATACGCATATACTTACAATGACAAGAAATTACCGATGACTAAAGTTGAGTACCATGAGGAGTGTCCCTCATATTCAAGGGACATGAGATTGCCAACTTATATTTCGTCAAGCATATACTCCATCTTTGTGCACTTTAACCTTAATCATCTCAAGATGCCTATTATAGGGGACATGAGGGCTCAAAGCTAGTAAGTACCATAATCTTTTGGAAGCTCTTTATGACTTGTAATCCCTGCTACCCTCTATGAAGGGACCTTTCTCCTATTTACCAGTTTGAGTCAGTAAACCTACTTCCTCTCTATCTCCAGCAAGCATTTGAGTTGTTGTGTTTCAAGCATTCATGTTCTCTATCTTTCTTGTTTGCACAAGACTCTTATCTATTGAGTATTACTTTGAAAGCCTTCACTTGTGAAAAACCTTTTTGAGCAAGAATTCTCCTGTTGTAAAACATCTACAAAAAGCTTTTTGTGAAACTGTTTGCCAGGTGTTCTCTGACCAAGAACAAGTTTGCCAATTCCAATTATGATTTATCTTTATGCATCTCTATTGTGACTGTTGTACTTGGTTGCAAGCTAAGTTATATAATGGTGAGTTGCTTTATTCTATGAGTTGTGTAATGGTAAGTGTGATGCTTCTTGTGCGTATTCTTTTATCGAAACTTCACTCCATAAACCTATGGACATGTTTACTGAGCTCACTTTTTGCTTGGGGACAAGCGAAGGTCTAAGCTTGGGGGAGTTGATACGCCCAATTTGCATCACCATTTATATCATAATCTACCTCTATTCATTGATATTTGTCTTATTATGAGGTATTGCTTATGTCTTTTCCACTGTTTATGCATGTTGGATGATTCTTGGAGGATGAACTGCTGGAGTCTGGATTGTGATGGAAAAGAAGGCGTTTTGATGCAATTTCGTGAAGATTAGAAAAATACCACAAAAATATGGGAAAATATTATTTTTCCAGAAGATTGAGGAAGCCAGAAGGAGGGACGAAGAAGGGCCACAGGGGGCCCACACCCCCTAGTCGCGGGCCCACCTGACTCCGTGTCTAGGGCAGGTGTGGCCCACCTACCCGGCTCCTGACTCGGCTCCTTCACCTATATATTCCCTAAGGAACCCTAAGGCTCGGGGAGCGACCACAGATAGATTTCCGCCGCCTCTAGGGGGTGGAAAACACCGAGAGAGAAAGATCTCTCCGGCAGAAAGATTTCTGTTGGTGGAATTCCTTCCCGGAGAGGGGAGATCATCGCCATCAACACCATCGTCAATCTAGGCTTCATCGGGATCATCATCAACATCATCCACATCATCATCACCACTCTGTCCCGCTGTAACAATTGTGTTGGATATTGCTTTAGTTCTTAGGGGAAACTTTCTCGGTGTTAATTACTATTGTAGTTGATGCTTGTGAGTGGAACCACTGGATTATTGCTTATGTTCAGATTGTTATTCATCACCATATCATCTTTGATCTTGATCCATATGATGTCTTGTGAGTAGTTCGTTTAGTTCTTGAGGACATGGGAGAAGTCATGTTGTTATTAATGGATTTGTGTTGAGTTATTATTCAATTGTTTAGTATTTAAGTTGTGGTGCTATTCTTCTAGTGGTGTCATGTGAACGTCGAAATCATGATACTTCACCATTTATGGTCCTAGGGGAATGCATTGTGTATTTGGCTACTAATTGTGGGGTTGACGGAGTGACAGAAAAATGAACCCCTGTTAGGACACCTTTGCACAAGGGAGTGTAGGATCTCAGAGTTTAAGGTTGTGGTTATATTTATATCTTAATTACTTTCCAATAGTTACGGATGTTTGCAAGGGATTTAATCACAAGTATGTATTAGTCCATGTACGGTCAGTACATTAGCACAGGTTCACCCACACAACACGTATAACACCAAATAAGAGTACTCAGCTATTTGAAGCGAAAGCACTTGACAGAATTCCCATATGTCCTCGAGAATGTTTGGTCTTTATAAGTATTTCCACCGGCTTGTCCTTTGCTAAGAAAGGATTGGGCCACCTGCTGCGTTTGTTCTTTATTACTTGCACTTTGTTTTGTTGCCTTATCATAAAACCACTAAAAATCCATTTGTTAAGTATTTACAGAGATTTCCTACTCCATACCACTGTTCAGCACCTTTTGCTCCTCGTTGGGATCGACACTCCTATTTATCGAAAGTGCTACGATACACCCCCTACACTTGTGGGTCATCAATAAGGTAGGAGAGAATGAGGGTTTGAGAGTCACCTTCAAAAATTTGGATGGCCAAGTGCATCGCTCGGAGAGGTTTGTTCGCCTTCCTAATGCCTGGCACCACTCCTTGGCTGGTGGTCTTCAGGCGCTGTCGGGGAGACGGTGGTTGTTGTACGCACGTTGGGTGCAGTCCACACAGAAGTCAGGAGCCCCCAGGTCTGTGCCACCCTCGTGAGTATCTCTAGCGCTGTTGAGGGTGAGCTGGGGTGGTACGGAGTCCCTCTTGTGATTGCGAGCGTCGGATGAAACCTGGCCCTCGCCAGAAGGGTACAAGGCGGCGGTCGCCCTCTTTGCCATGACGTTCTCTTGGGTCATCATTTGCTTATTACTCGCGGTACCCCCGACGTAGTAAAGGGCATCCACATCCTTATGGTAGGTAGTGGCCCCAGTGTTGTAGGTGTGCTTGAGGGAGCGCAAAGCCTCCTTTTCATTACAGCGGACGGTGATGACCTCTCCATTACCTCCTGGCATCATAACGATGTTGTAGGCTTGATAGGTAGCTGCCATGAACTTGGCTAGAGCGGGGAAGCCTAGGATGACGTTGTAGGGGAGACCGAAGTGTGACACGTCGAAGTTGATGATCTCGATTTAGTAGTTGTTGCAATACCTAAACGTGACGATGAGGCATACCTGCTCGATGGGTATGGTGGTGTTGTTGGTCACTCAGGATAACGCCATGGTCGGCATCAGCCGGTCGTATGGCACTTGCAGTTTGGCGAATGTCTCCGTAGAGATCAGGTTCAGGCCGACACCACCATCGATGAGAATCTTGGCAACTGCTATGTTATTGATAGTCGGGTTGAAGATCATGGGTAGAGTTCCCACAGCCCTGGCGGAGGCGGGGTGGTCACTGGCGTCGAAGGTGATGGTGCACTATGACCACGTGAGCTTTGGGGACAGAGTTCTAAGCCGAGCAGCGGCAACTTCACGGGTGAGCTGCTTCAGGTTCCTGTTGGACGGTGGAGCCCGGGAGCCTCCGAGGATGCAAGCTATGGCACCCTTCGACTCCTGGTAGCCCCCCGTGTTCTCCTTGGCCTGGCCCTTCTCCGGGGTGCAATGATGGTGCTGCATGGAGTTGGCCTGGTGACCCATTTGGTGGGTGCTATGGCCACCATTGTTGTTGTTCTAGCGCCCACCTACTTGGTTGCCGCTGCATCCGTTGGCCCGTTCTCCTCCATGTCTCCCCTTCCTTTGGCTGCTGCGCTGGTCGAGGAGCCTGTTGAGATCGTAGCAGTCGTGAGTGGGATTTCCATGCTTCTTGTGGAAGATGCAGTACGCGCGGTCTTCATGATCCCCTTCTCTATTTCCCTTGTGATGGCTCTTCCGTTCAGTCTCCACGACGAGGATGGCGGCTCGCTTCCGCTTGGAATCCTTGCTCTTTCTCTTGGAGGAACTTGAGGATTTGGGCGTGGTCTCTGCCTCGGCGAGGCCAAACATGCGCCCACCTTGGCCTTGGTGCACTTATCCGCCATGAAGAAAATCTCGGCCGCCGTGGTGAGTTGTTCACCCTAGATGCCAATCTTTTCCCTCATCCTGACGTCTTTGACTCCCTCAAAGAAGGAAGTGATGATGTTGGAGTCTGGCATCTTAGAAATCTTGTTGCAGACCTAGCTGAACCACTGCAGGAACTACAAGAGGGTCACGTCAAGCTGCTGGCGTACTTGTCAGAGGTCGTAGTAGGCGAACAGGCTCTTACCGTTGAAGTTGGCGATGAAGAGTGAGCAGAGGGCCGACCAAGATCCAATGGACTCCTCGAGGAGGTTCCATCGTAGCGTGCCGGTATCTTTGGGCGAAACTTGTGCGGCCACACCACACAACAGAGGTCCTTGGTGAGCGTGAGGAAGCCGTTTGCCTAAACTTCCTTGTTATTGGCGAGTGCCACACGGTTCTGTTGGCCTACTTCGGCAATCTCCTCGATGATGCGGTCCTCTCATCCCCGCGAAGGTGCGGTGACTGCAGGAGTGTCCTCGAAAGGTCAGATGATCTGGCAGCTATTGCCAGGAGGAAGAGCAATGATGACGGGCTTGAGAAATTGTATGACCTCGGGGTCCGGCGCAAACCCGCAGCCCCTGGCGCCATGTGCTCGGCCTGAGCCCCCTGCCCCTCCTAGGTGGGGGTGGCGACGTCGATGATCTCGGCTAGGCGCTTGCACCACTTTCCTTGCCCAGCTTCTACACTATGCCCTCGGCAGCCTCCAGCGTGGGCTGGCCAGTCGGGTTGCGAGTGAACGCAATGCGGGAGAGAGACGTGTTGCCGCACGAGGAGAGTTGGATCTCCGTCGATGGGCAAAAGGAGGAGCCCTACTTGTCTTCCATCCACAAGGTTTGCTGTGTGGTTGTATGTTGGGGGATGAGCTCTGTCTAAGCCTTGCTTGCCGCATGGCAGAGGGCGCGCTGAGCCTGAGTTTTGTTTGAAGCCAACTTGCCGACGAGGTTGGTGAAGATCTTGGAAGCGCACCTTATCCCCCTACCTAGCGCACCAAATGACAAAGCGTGGACACAGTTTTTTTACCAAGGTTCACGACCCTCGTGAGGAGGTAAAGTCCCTACTCCTGCTTTGTGTATTTCTCATGGTGTCTCGCGTGGGTACAAGGGTGGATGAATGTCTAGGGATTTAGATTGCAGGGATCCCTCCCTTCTAAGATAATCCTGTAGCATCCCAATTGTCTAACATTGTAATGCTACATTGTTTCCATAAATATAATACTAGCTCTACATAATAATCATTGCATCCTCATATCACCATGCCACATTGCATTTGAGCATCATATTAAAATCCTTGTATTTGGTTCTTATCCTCATAATTGCATCTTGTTTTTGCCTCTTATTAGATATAGTTGCTTCTTGATATGTTATATTTGCATATTGACATATTTCTAAATTCCCAAACTGAGTTGGGGAATCATCTCATATTTCTTTTCCATCTTATATTGTGGGTATCATGTTATCCATAAGACCCTCTCTCTCTAATTCCACCACCTGTGTGTGTCCATGGGGTCTTTTTAAATATTACCTTTGTTTGTTCTCTACGTCATCTACTTATGCTCATGCTTTTTTAATATTCCTCTATTTCTTTTGCTTGGGCTACCCTCTATTTCTCTTCTACCTCTATTATTTTTTCATCTCTTCTTGTACCATATGGTTCTTCTATTTTTGTCGGATTTAAATCACTCCATATGGCCATGTGTGGATCCATCTATATCCATATTTTCAATCCATCTCAATTCATATCACTTCTTTCTAGTTATCTCTTTATATGGATCTTACTCTTATTTACCATCATATGATCTTCTAATTATAG
This sequence comes from Avena sativa, assembly GCA_916181665.1. Classification (NCBI taxonomy): domain Eukaryota; kingdom Viridiplantae; phylum Streptophyta; class Magnoliopsida; order Poales; family Poaceae; genus Avena; species Avena sativa. The sequence goes on along the minus strand of OV702281.1, from coordinate 202,827,885 downwards.
CTTCCTATGTTATTCTCTACTTCTCATATTCTATTCTATTTCTTTTGATGAGATCTCTTCTAAAACCATACCTTATTTTCCTTTGACGTCTGATCCTTGCCTTCATGCCTTTTAAATTATGCATTATTGGAACATTCATACATACTCCTTCCTCTTATCCCCTTTTAAAATCAATTGTTCCTTCTCATCCCCTAACTTGAATAAAATCATACTTTTATTATATATAGGCCCTAGTTCCAAATGGTTGTGTTCATTTAAATCTTGCATCAAGTATTACTTCCTCTGTCTCATTCGCCAAAGTTTCAAAACCGAATTAAAAGTGTGGTTTGAAATTGAATTAAGAAAGATTTTTGGAATAAACATAGAGGAGAATTGAAAAGAAGCAGCAGCAGCAGCCACGCCGGTGCCTTTTCCTCTCTAATGCAGTGGCCCAGCCCAACTTGCCCAGCTCCTATCCCCTGCTTTCTTCCCCCGTGCTAGCAGATCCGAGCAAGTCACCACCATCGCCTTGCCGCCAGCTCCTCTCCTCCGGCCGCAACCGCCTCTCGAGCCCCTCTCGGCGAGCACCACGTCCTCACCCCCTCATCTCTGCCTTAATCCTCGGCCGCCGTCTCGCTCGCTGTAGCTGCGCGTATGCCATGCATGCTCGATAGCAACAGTCTCGCACCCTCTGTTCCGCGTTTGAATCTGGCCTCCATAGACCGACTTCGGCAACGATCTTCACGCTCCTGTAAAGATGAAACATCCAGCATCATATGGAATCAAACGGTGCCCGAAAATGTGGCTTACAACTCTCGTAATCTTCATCCGAAGATCAAAACAATATAGGTCCGTCACATACAGTTTCTTCAATATGTCCACATTAATTTTCCTCTGTTCCCGTTTTATTCGCGTCCTCCATGGTGTCCCTCCGTCTCTTAACTCACCGATAATCCCAGTACAACCAGCTTCGTATATCAATCAATCTCTCTCAAATCCGTTGACCGAGGCCCTCGCAATATTTCTGTAAAGTTCGTCCAACTTACCTGCCTGCACGTCGTCTTCCTCTATCAGTCTACGCGCTGACCGTTTCTGCCAAGTCCAGCAGCTGATCTTGGTCATCTGGCTGCGTCCCCATCTATGTTTATCATGCTTAGTTTGTCCTGGTGGTCATAGATCAAAACAGCAGGCGAGAGCACGCATGTTCAATGTCCAGAGCACCCACAATTTTTCTTTAGTTCAGTAGTGTTTAGAAACCCGGTGTGTCTGGTTCTTATAGCTATGCATCTCAATTTTTTCACAACCAGATGCGCAGTCTAATGGCAGTGGGGATGCACTGATTTACGTTCAGTCCCAAGATCAAATCAACATGCCTTTTTTTCTCTCTTATGTTGTTTGATTTTCTGAAGTTTGACGTACCCTGAACTGCACCGATGTAAAAATTCAGTTAGATTCTTTTTAATCCAGGCCCTCCTATATATGAGCTAAATAAATTGAACAAGCCCTTGGTTTATGAACTTCTTGCTAAAAAGAACCTACACTTTCAAATGCCCATATATTTAAAAGTATAACCCTAAATCAAAATGTTTTGAAAGTAACAGTACATGATATTATGAAAATCAATTTTGTTAATGTTTGGATAATTTTAAATTGGCAAACTAATTAACAATTTTTCCTTTTCATGTTAAAATGCAATAAACCACAACTTTTAATCCATATTTCCAAATTTGACAAATAACATATGTTTTGTGATAAAAAAAAATGCAAGGGTTATGAATATGCTATCTAAAATAATTTTTGAGTAAGTAAAATTTCTAAATTATTTAAATACTATTAAATGCCTATTTCTTAATAAATTCATATCTTTTAATACGTAATTCCAAATTTGACAAATGATATGTCTAAATCGAGCAGCGCGACGAGACCTTTCCAGCTATGCATTCCATAATATCAACTGAAGCATGCATAATATAAATACTGAATATCCAGCAAGGTTCATGCAACTAAAATATGACTAAATAAATACTAAAAATGCTTATTTCTTATTTCCACACCTCACCCATGCCATGCTATGTTATACCATGAAATTGTGCATCATTCCATCATGGAATATCTTGTATTGCTTGTTGCATATAGTTTATATGATTACATAATGTATTCATTATGGCCCCTTGTATGTTTAGTTTTTATCCGGATAGACGCCGAACAAGGAAACTATCAGGAGACTCAGGAGTATTACTAAGATCCTTCTTACTCCGCAACTGAGCTACAAGGCAAGAAATTCCCCATAATTGCACTATATATAGTACCTATTACATCTATCTTACTCTTGCATCATAAATCGTGTCCTAAATTAAATTGAAATCCCAAGTACGTACTAGATAGCCTTTACTTTTAAACCCCACTAAAGTTTGTTCCTTAATCCTATGACCCATTACTACAGGAGTTATTTTAGCCATACGAGTCGTAGACTGTATGTGTATAGTTTGTGAGTGTATGTGAATAAGGAGGTACCTAAACAATTGAATTGAGTAGTAATGGGACAAGTAAATAAAGAGGCACCGGTGGGCAATATTTGAGATCTGGTTTTTATCCGCTCACTTGTTTCTCGTAGGACCCGAGTTCTCGATTCTTATTCCTTGACTATCACAGTATCCACATGTGGAACCATGAATCCCCTTAGTCTTATCTTGATTCACACTTTATTTCTTGGGGCCACAAACTAGTTTGGGGCATTATTACTATCATGTATTTATGCCATGCTTTACTGCTTTATTTACTATTGTTGATCTAGGATCATTTACTATTGTACAGTTTTGGAAACCCACACCATGTTTACGCAGTTTGGACAAGCCTAGTAACACTTTCATTTTTCCAGTCTTTCTCAGCCGTCATCGCAAACCCCTTAGTCTTTCTCGGAGCCCGGACGACTTTGTAGTGGGTAGCTTACTAGGGTAGCCCCCTGAAATCATTTTTGAATCTTGTGAATGCTTTGTCGTGATGCCTTGTTGCTTTTTATTTGCTTCTTTACGGGGTTGATCATTTGTGTGTTGCTATGTGTGCATCCCTACAGGGTAAATCTTTCTGAAAGTCGTGTCCACATTCTTGGATAGCACTATATAAAAAATTGATATAAATGAAGGAAATGATATTTCACACTAAGAAAAATACTGAGCAGTGTAGTCAATGAAGCAAAATAAGACTTGGGACCGATATTTTCAAATGATAGTTGGATAACAGATAATAGTATCTCGCATATTAGCGACAATGACTGGGCATAGACAGGACCCAATGGCAATAACAGATAACATATGCAATATCGTCCACACTATAATATGTACACACTTATAAATATTGTCCACACTTTATAATCTACACACATGTGCAGATACATGATCCCAACACTTAATGCACCCAAGGTTCTAACATTTCGGTGAGCAAGGCAAGTACAAGTAGTACTAGGAGGGAACATGTTTAAAGTTCACAAATAGTTTGGACTGTATAATCTGTCTACTACGTGAGAGCAATCAAACAAAACTTCTCTAAATTGGGCATACATGGCAATCATAAAAGTGTCCAATGGTTTCAACCAAACAAAGTTACAAAAATCAAGAACCCAAGAACACTACATGATAGAGTTATATCCTTGCACTATCACGCGAGATCATTAACAAGGGTAGCAGGAAGATAAATAGATAGGCATATTATACCTTGGAGGTGCGAGTGAGGCGATCTCTGGTGACACAGATGGAGATGTTGAGGACGAGCTTCTACACATCTATCTCCCGCATGGGGTTCAACTGCTTCTTGTCTGTCGACTACAAGCACCAAACAGAAGCAAAACCATATTACTAGGAACAATATGATCATAAACAGGAACAACAGATTCACATGTTACATCAGTATGGAGATACAGCTGCAGGTGCCAAGTGTGAAATGGATATGGCACAAATTTTATGCAGATTCACAGGTTACATCAGAACCATACATAAGGAGATGGATAGCTATTTAGCACAACTTCATGAACATCAACAATAGACACTCGAACAAGCACACGAACAAACACGATGAAAAATTAATTAGTAGAAGAAATCATATAACGAAGTACTTAAGAAATCACACTGACTCAAAGCAGCTCAAATATCTTCACACTGTTGAAATATTTAATGTGGAGCATTAAGTTAAATTGATTATGCTCTGTGATAGAAAATAGCAAGTTCAAATTTCGAGACTCATGTGTTTTAACTTTAACATCATGCAGATTTATCTACATATCTTGTATACTTAACTAGAACCAGATAAAGCATACACGCATGGGGCATTTTCAACAGAGTAGCTCAGAGTTCCATGGAAACATCAGATTGCACACTTAATCAAAGATAAGACTTGATCTAGGCTTGAACAAGTCCACTCTTTAGAATCATCCACATCAACATATTCCAAGTACTTTAACATCTATGATGAGAGAGATGGGTGCTTGAACAGCTAATCTTGGACAATATAAGTCAATGTACTAGTACATCTATTAATGCATTTAGTTCATCAACGCAGATATGAATTGAACATAGAGACAGGCGTGGGAAGGAAGTGGGGGCTTATAGATCATATGACCTCTTTGTGTCGTGGTCCGGCGCTTCTAGATGCATGCGAGGGGAAGCCCCTAAATGGGGATCTCGCTAGCGAAGGCGAGTTGCAAATCCAGGAGGCATAGACACAGGTGCTCAGCGCCTCTTTTCCCTGCCTCGTTTCTTTGCTCTCCATGGCCACTGATGCCTACGTGATCGCCTCGTCATCATCCTCCCTCGGGTGCGGCGGCGTCTGCATTGAGAGAGAGGGATACCGAGAGATGTGCCGAGAGGGAGAAAAAATAGGGGAGGGGAGAGATGGATATGTTACCGTATCTAAAGCAGGGAAGGAAGGTTCTCCTGTCCCTGCTGGAAGGAACTGTGGATGCCGGCCATGGCGTCCTCGTTGCCATCGTCCACGGTAGCGACACGGTGAGGAGAGCTCAACAGAGCTCCGATCAGTGAAGCACACACGCGCCAGCGAGCAAGACCACCATGATGTCGCCGACTCTCGTCCCGCGTGGTGGCTCGCCATGGCGCCGCGGTTCCTGGGGCGGCGACCGCATCTGTCGAGCGACGGGCTAGGGTTCTCTGGGAGGTGGAATTTGGTGAGAGATGAGAAGTGGTGGCGGGGTATGGGAAGGGGATTAGAGTTTGGGGTATGTTTGATTTGGATGGGTGGAGTGGGGTTTATGGAAATACCGCTGACCTCTTCTGGTATGTGCGTTGGAGCTGCAGGATGTTTTAGTCATTTCAGGTGCAAAGTGTGGAAGGATGGGAGGCGGGAGAATCTGGCGCTACCACCGTGAGCCAAAATACAGAGGGAGTCGAAATTTCCTTTGTTGGATAGATCGTACATGGATGGTTGAGATCGTATTAAGTGGGTTGATCCGTGGTGTCAACACCCGGATTTTTAATCCCAGATGCCTGTTATGCCATACATCGCAATCCCAGGATTACCTTTTTTGCGAGACATAACAGATTGGATATCACAGTACACAATCCATTACAAACCATACATAAGGTCTTACAGCAAATAAAGGATCTCATGATCCAGTCTTAGTACAATCAAAGCAGCGGAATAACGTAATAATAACGGTAGGGTGGGCGAGGCTCCATCTTCATGGTCACAGGAAATGCTGACGATGGGATATGATCCTAGTTGTCGTAACCTTCCTGTGGTCCATCCTCCTGATAGTCCTCTTCATAGTCTAGCCACGGGAATAGCCAGGGACAAAGCCATGAGTACTTTTTAAGTACTTGCAAACTATCACTAACAGGAAAAATGGTTTGAGTAGGAATACTAAGCTCTAGGTTGTTTTGCAAAAAGCCAGGTTTATCTCTAACTGAGTTTAGAAGCAAAGAAAGCTAGTTTAAGGTTCTATAACTCCTAAGTGGAAACTTGAGATTTCATATCACAACCCTGTTGTGGTCAAGTAAAGTCATGATTCATTTCACAAGTCATTTTGAAAACATCTGACGACGGAACAGTATGGCCACTCCAACTGTCCATAACCGCAGACATGGCTATTCGAATAGTTTGACACTCTACAAAGGTGGTACACTTTCACCACAACATTCGATACATCCGTCAGGAACAATCCTGAATTCACCATACTCAGTATGCGGATAATCAATCCTAACCTTTCAATTACACACCCTAGTATGGGCACCTCTCCTATGAGTTTGGCCAACCATGACCATCTGTTATCTTGGGAACTACACAAGTGGTTAATCTTCACGAGGTAGCCTCAGGTCAAACCTCGGTCGCAAGGGAACCCATACTAAAGTATATAAACTTCTAGTCAAGCCCTACCCAAATTCGGGTATTGTGGTTGTACGGTAAAATTGGAATGGTATCGCATCCAGACAACCATCAGTTTTATAAAAGGGCTAAGGCTCATTCGTCAATATTTTCATCATCAAAATCATCTGGTGTTCAAGAACACATGTCAAACCATTTTATTAGAATAACTCATCATTCTACGGTTTTCATAATCATTTTCACCAAGTAATCCCATCTAAACTGATCAAGTTTTATGCTTAGCACTATCCACTAAAGTTGGGGGTAAACAGTAATGAGGGGTGGTAATCAAGTGTGACTTATCTAAATGCAGTCTCATGCCTCAGGATGACATCAAGATCTACCTAACTTAGGCCAAGTTTTATGCTCTTTATGCTACCTCTAATAACCTTTCCAAAACTTCACAAGTCACTAAGTAAAAGTAATAAAGAGATTTGATAAAGAAATAAAATAATAAAGCTTGCAAGTAAAACTGGGATTTGGGGTAATTAAGGTTGCAAGTGTTAGCTTGCTAGGATGGTTTGTTGATGGTAGATTGCTAGTTAACTTGTAGTGTTAGGCTTTCATAATAGCAAGTGTAAGCTTGCCTTGTGCAGTGCAGTGGTTGAAGTTCTCCTCTTTGCTTCTTCCTCGTAGTAGGCTCCTTCCTCTTCATATCCTTGGTTGGTACTAGCGTCTATAAATAAGTACGAGGTACACAATCACCAAACAATACTTAACTAATTCTATTTATCACACCAGGGTTTTCACTAGATGATCTAACATCATCACAATCATCACAAGGATTAAGGCAATAGTTTTATTTATTTTATTTTAGAAAAGTAATTTCTACTCATTGAAAAACTACTTAAGATTTAATATTCTCGAATTAAAATAAGGGATCATGTTGAAACATGTCATCACCACATATTTCAGTACTTGGGAATGTGATTTAAAGTGGTGTCACAATTTAATAAGGTTTAACCTTTTTATTTTAATTAATTTAAGTGACTAGAAATGCCTATGGGGTATTCTTTTATTACTTATCCATTATTACTGCAAGTAAACCTAGATATTTTTATATATTAGGAGAGGTCTTATCAAATGTGATTTTTGAGAGTTGGAATCAACTCAAAAGCTCTTACGGTTGAATTTTGAAAAATGTTTGAATGTAGAAAACTCTTTGCCTTGTTATTTTTACCATAGGTGATCTATAATTCCAAATGGTTTGAATCCAACTGTCTTGGATTAAGAATTTCAATACCTTTCTAACAAAATTGGTTTCATGCACTTTGGTTCAGTGAATCTCTCTGGAATGATTTTGAATATACAACGAGATCTAAGTTTGAAATTAAATAGATAAACCTAATTTCAAACTAACTGGGTCACACGGGAAAGTTAACTTGGCGGGCCCACTGCACACAGCGCGTGCGTGGGCGGTTTAAGTGTTTGTCCCAACCAGTCAGTGAGACAGGGGGTGCGAAGGGGTACGGGGCTATTACAACCGTAGGATTAGATGTAAGATCAACGGCTGAGGGTCGTCGTCCTCGTCGAATAGAACGCGACGAGTCTGAACCCTAGCGCAACCAGTGGGGGTCTGTGGCGGCTCATCGGGGATCAGGCGATGGTCGGCGATTTGGAAAATGACGAAGTCGACGACGGCGATCCTCCTGGTACTGGTGGCTCCTCCTGGGGCGGCTCCAATCGACGACGCCCTTCTCCTCCAGCAGCAGCAAGCTCCGGTGAAATTCCGGCGATGCTGCGCTCGCCTTGCTCCAGGAAGAAGTGGGCATGTTTAGTGAGAGGTGGGGAGTGGAATGCTGTGAAGAAATCGAACGGGGAAGGCCTCTATTTATACTGTGACGAGGGAACCGAAGGGTGCGGGCTGAGCTCATGGGGGTCGGGGTTACAGTGAGCTAACAACATGGCCGAAGGTAGGGGACGGTGCGCTGTCTCCTGGTGAAGCTCAACGTCTTGATGGCGAGGCGTGGGGCGGTGCGGTTCGTCCGGAATGCATCGACGCTCTGAGCGGCATCGATGGTGGTTTTGATGGCGCATAGTGGCTACGGGTCGCGCGGCGGCGAACGGGGTTGTCTGGGAGGTTCCTGGGATGGTGGTCATCACGTACACGGGCGGCGAAGACAGGGCGCGTTCTGTGCGAGCGTGTCGAGCGCGGTGCTCTGGAGCACTCTTGGCATGGTCGCAGAGAAATGGGCGCGTGCGTTCTTTGTGGTCCAGTGTCTGGCAGGGCTCGAGGGTTGGACATGGTGGCTAGGCTCGGTCCTTGCTCTGGCCAGCTAGCCATGGTCGGCTGGCGAGGGTGCTCTCGGGTTGGCACGACATGGTGCATTGGGTAGGGGTCTGGGTTAGTTCAATGCATTGGTTGGCACTTGGGAAGACAGGGATGGTCAATGGTGAACAATGCTTAGCCAAATTACTACTCAAAACAGTGAAGTTTGGCCAAATTGATTTTCTGTCCCCAAGTGTTTGATGAAATAGCCACAAGAAATTCAAATTTGAATTTTTGGATGAAACTTGGTGGGTGCATGTAACATCCGAAAAATATAAAACAATGATCATTAAACTCTAATCACTAAAATTAGGGTTAACAAAAACTTTGATTAATTTAAATCATATGAATGCATGTGTGAATGTGATGATTTGATAAATGCATGAATGAACTTGTGTGATTAACCTAAATAGAAATAAATGGTTTAAATATGAATATAACATCATATAAAACATTTCCAAGAAGAAAAAAACAAAGATAAAATAAAAAACAAATCAATTAAAGCAAATGGTCATTTTTACCAATCTTGCTCACTAGGTCACCTTGAGTGTTTCTAGTCCAAGATTTCAAACAGAAACTTTTTCAATTCTTTTCACCCCTTGCAAGAACAAGTAAAAGTGAAGCAAATCCCACCTTTCAAACTTGCAGAAACATTTAGCAACCCCACTCAAATGAGAATTCAAAATTGAATCTTTAACATTTGTGAAGATCACACATTTTCAAAACCTAACCAACCAGTGTCCCTTGACTAATCCAACTGACCAGAGACTCCCTAGTATGTGCCTAGCAAACCCACCAAGTTTGAATCCAAAATTCAAATTTGAGTTTCTTTCGGCCATTTCATCAAACACCTTGTTTGCAGCAAACAAACAAACAACAAACACTATAGTGAGGAGTGATTTTGGACAACCTTGTTCCCTCTCTAGCTCTCACTACACTCTCAGTAGATGATCTAGCCCAATTAACAAGCCTTAGCACCACCATGAGCTTGGCATAGCCATTAATGGTGACCATGCCGAGCCTAACTTGCCACCCACATGTCGACAGCAAGCTAGGAGGAGCACCAAGCCTTGCAAGCATGTCTGGAGCACTGACCACCATCCACCGCCACCCCCTGTCGAAGCCTCGAGCACTGCCAGGCCCTGGACCACACTGCCCAAGCATGCCAAGCTTCTCTGCGAGCGAGCCGAGAGCGCGCCAGTGCGCCAACCGCGACACACACTCACAAACCGCGCGCCGCCCTCGTCGCTTGCAGACATGATCACCAACACTCCAGCACCCCGCCAGACAACCTCGTTCACCGCCGCGCGACCAGGAGCACCCGTGCGCCATTAAATTTGCCGTCGGACCCGCCTAGAGCATCGAAGCGTTCCGACCGATCAGCACCGCCCCACGCCTTGCCACCACGCCGTTGAGCTTCGCCAGGGAGCACAGCACCGCCCCTACCGTCGCCCATGCCATTAGCCCTCTGTGCCGTCGACCACGACGAGCTCAACCCACGCCCGTCGGTCCCTTTCAGCCACTATGAAAGGAGACCTCCCCCGCTTGTTTTCTTCACACCAGTTCACTCCCCACCTCTCACAGATCACACCCACTCACTCCCGGAGCAAGGCGAGCACCAGTTGGCTGGAATTTCACCAGAGTTCGCCGCTACAGAGGAGGAGAGGCGCCGTCGATTGGAGCCACCCAGGAGAAGCTGTCGGTACCAGGAGGACCATCGTCGTCGACTTCGTCGCTCGCCCCCGTCGCCGACCATCGCCTGAGCCCCGGTGAGCCTCCCACGACCCCCACCTTCCGCGCTAGGGTTTTGTCTCGCCGGTGCTGCCCGACGTGGACGATGAACCAGAGTCGTTCGATTAGAGTTAGATCGTGCGGCCTAAATCACCCCGTACAGCTTCGCCCCGCACTGTCTCACTGATGCGTGGGGACAGCCACTTAACCTGCCCGCACATGCGTTGTGCATAGTGTGCTAGCCCAGTTAAACCTCCCGCATGACCCAACAATTCGAACTTAAGTTTATTCATTTAATTTTAAACACAGTTTTGTACCTAGATTCAATAATCAACTTAGCTCGATTCACTGAACCAAAATGCATGAAACCAATTTTGTTAGAAAGGTACTGGAATGCTTAATCCAAGCCCGTTGGATTCAAACCATTCAGATTTGTAGATCATCCATGGTAAAAATAACAAGGCAAAAGTTTTTGTGCATTTAAACATTTTTCAAAATCCAACCATAAGAGCTTTTGAGTTGATTCCAAATCTCAAAAATCACATTTGACCATACCTTTTAGAATATACAAAAATATATAGGTTTACTTACAGAAATAATGATCAAGTAATAAAAGAATGCCACATAGGCATTTCTTGTCACTTTAATTAAATAAAATAAAAATGTTAAACCTTATTAAATTGTGACACCACTTTAAATCACATTCCCATGTAGTGAAATATGTGGTGATGACATGTGTCAACATGATCCCATGTTTGAGTTGTAGAATATTAAATCTTAAGTAGTTTTTCAATGAGTAGAAATTACTTTACTCAAATAAAATAAATGGGATAAGTGCTTTAATCTTGTAATGTTAGTGATGATGATAAATCACCTAGTGTGAACCTTTGTGTGATGATTAGCAATAGTTACGTATTATTTGGTGATTGTGTACCTCATATTTATTTATAGACGCTAGTACCAATCAAGGATACGAGGAGGAGGGAGAATACTACGAGGAAGAAGCCGAGGAGAACTTCAACCACTGCTCTGCACAAGGCAAGCTTATACTAATATCCTAGCAAGCCTATACTTGCAACCTTGCAAGATAACACTTGCAGGATACCATACTTATGTAAGCTACTACTTGCTTGTTACTATGCCAACTATATGCCTTCGGCATATGTTATTATACCCACTTGATACCCAATCCTAGTTTTACTTGAAAGCTTAGTTATTTTATTTTTCTTTATCAAACTTTTATTTGATTTTACTTAGTAACTTGTAGATATTAGGAAGATATTTTAAGGTAGCATAAAGAGCATAAAACTTGGCCTAAGTTAGATAATCTTGATGTCATCCTGAGGCATGAGATTTACTTAGATAAGATATACTTGTTCACCACCCCTCATTAGTGTTTGCCCCCACTTGTAGATGCTAGTGCTAAGCATAAAACTTGATCAGCTGTAGATGGGAATACTTGGTGAAAATGGTTATGAAAACCCTAGAATGATGAGTCATTCTACTAAAATGTTTTGACATGTGTTCTTGAACACCATATGATCTTGATGATGAAAATATTGAGGCATGAGCCTTAGCTCTTTTTAAAACTGATGGTTGTCTGGATGCGATACCATTCCAATTTTACCGTACAACCACAATACCCAAAATTTGGGTAGGGCTTGACTAGAAATTTATATACCTTAGTATGGGTTCCCTTAGGGCCAAGGTCTAAGTTGAGGCTACCTTGTGAAGATTGTCCACCTGTGTAGTACCCAAGATGACAGTTGGTCATGGTTGGGAGGCCAAACTCACAGGAGAGGTGCCTATACTAGGGCGTGTAATGGAAAGGTTAGGATTTATTATCCGCATACTGAGTATGGTGAATTCAGCATTGTTCCTGACGGATGTATCAAAAGTTGTGGTGAAAGTGTACAATCTCTGCAGAGTGTCAAACTATTCGAATAGCCGCGTCCGCGGTAATGGATAGTTGGAGTGGCCATACCGTTCTATCGTCAGATGTTTTAAAAATGACTTATCAAACAATTTATGACTTTGACTTAACCACAACAGAGTTGTGACATGAAATGCAAGTTCCCACTTAGGTGTTATAAAACTTTCAGCTAGCTTTCTTTGCTTCTGAACTTCGTAGAGGTAAATCTGGCTTTTTGCAAAACAACCCTAGAGCTTAGTATATCCTATTAAAAACCCCTTCACTTATTAGTATTATTTTGCGAGTATTTAAAGAGTACTCATGGCTTTGTCCCTGGCTATTCCCGTGGCCAGACTATGAAGAGGAGTATCAGGATGACGGACCGCAGGAAGGTTACGACAACTAGGATCATCTCCCATCGTTAGCATTGCCTGTGACCCTAAATATGGAGCTTCACCTACGCTATCGTTACTATTACGTTATTCCGTTGTTTGAATTATACTAAGAACTGGATCATGAGATCCTTATTTATGTAAGACCTTATGTATGGTTTGTAATTGATGATGTACTATGATATCCAAATCTGTTATGTCTCGCAAAAATGGTAATCATGGGATTGCGATGTATGGCATAACAAGCATCTGTGATAAAAAATTCCGGGTGTTGACAGTTCAATGGTCACAGACTAGGTAGTTTCTGGTTGATTGGATTTGTCAAGGTGCACTGGTTTGGTTGGGTTTTGAGAAATGGCGATCTTCCCATATGAACTAGATTCAATTTTGAATTGTCATTTGAATAGGGTTGCCAAATGTTTCTATGAGTTTGCAAGGTGGGCTTGGGTTCACTTTCACTTGGTCTAGCAAGGGGTGAAAAGAAATGGATTTGTTTCTGTTTGAAATCTTGGACTAGAAACACTCAAAGTGGTCTAATGAGCAAGATTGGCAAAAATGACCATTTGCTTGTTTTGGTTTGTTTTTGAATTTCCTTTGATTTGGTTCTTCTTGGGATTGATTTATATGATGTTGTTTTCATTTTTAAACCCATCCTTTCCATTCACAACAATCAAACAAGTCCATTCATGCATTCATGCATTTATCACATACACACATGGATTCATAAAGGTTTTAATTAACAAAAGTTTTTGTTGACCCTAATTTTGGGTGATTGGAATTTGATAACCTTGATTAATAATTTTTGGGATGTTACAAACCTTCCCTCCTTAAACAAAATCTTGTCCCGAGATTTGAGAAAAAGAAAACTAGGATTTAAAGAGATCGGGAAACTCCATCATAATGTAGTCTTCTCGCTCCCAGGTAGCTTCTTCTTCAGTGTGGTTACTCCACTAGATCTTGAGAAACTTGATACTCTGGGTCCTGGTGGTTCTGAAAGCTTCCTCAAAAATACGGATGGGTACTTCGAGATACGTCAGGTTATCGTTGATCTCTATGGTTCGGTGATCAATATTCTTGAAAAATTCGGTCTTCTCCGGGAGTTCTAGGCATTTGCGAAGTAACAATATATGAAACACATTATGCATCGCTGAAATCTCTTCTGTAAGTTCCAGTTGATATGATACTACTCCTCGACGATTCAGAATCTTGAAAGGTCCAATATATCTGGGGGATAACTTTCCTTTGAGTTGGAAACGTTGCATTCCCTTCAAAGGTGACACCTTGAGATACATAAAATCTCCGATATTGAAGGCGAGGTATCGATGTCTCTTGTCGGCATAACTCTTTTGTCTGGATTGGGAGGTCTTGAGGTGCTCACATATCTTGTGAACTTTCTCTTCTGCTTTTCGTTGGATGTCTGGTCCAAAAATCTGACTCTCTCCTACATCTGACCAATTCCAAGGGGTACGACACTTCCTTCCATACATGAATTCAAATGGGGCCATTTGCAAACTAGCTTGATAACTGTTGTTGTAAGAAAATTCTGCGAAAGGCAGACAGTCTTCCCATTTAGATCCATATTCTAACACACAGGCTCTCAACATATCTTCGAGTATTTGATTTACTCGCTCTGTTTGTCCACCAGTCTGAGGGTGATAAGGTGTGCTGAAACCAATCGGGTTCCTAATCCTTCTTGGACTTTCTTCCAAAATCTCGAGGTAAACTGAGTTCCTCGATCCGATACAATGTTCTTGGGGACTCCGTGCAAACTGATGATTCTAGCAATATACAATTCTGCTAGCTTCGAACTCTAGTAGGTGGTCTTGACTGGTAAGAAATGGGCGACTTTGGACAGTCTATCTACTATGACCCGGATAGAGTCATTTCCCCTATTAGATGTAGGCAAACCGGTGATTAAATTCATTCCAACTGAATCCCATTTCTATTTCGGAATCTACAATGGTTGCAACAGTCTTGCGGGTCTCTGATGTCCCACCTTGACTCTCTGACAAATATCACACATGGCTATGTATCTTCTGATTTCTCTCTTCATCTTATGCCACCAAAATTGCTCCTTCAAATCTTGATACATCTTCGTTCCTCCAGGGTGGATAGAATAAAGAGTATCATGGGATTCTTTTAAAATAGCTTGCTTCAACTCTGAATCTGCTGGCACACAGATGCGTCCTTTGTACCACAAAACTCCTTCTTCATCTTTGGTGAATCCGGATACCTTCCCTCTACTAATACGATGTTTGATTCCGTCGATACTAGCATTTTCTTTCTGCGCCTCCTTGATCTGACTGGTCAAAGTGGGTTGAAGTTCTATGCTAGCCAAAAATCCTTCACTTACTAATTTCATTCTGAAATCTTCCAAATCCTTGTGCAAACTTGGTTGCTCCTTCAGAATCATAGAGTTCAAGAGACACGCCAATCTGCTAAGGGCATCTGCTACCACATTGGCTTTACCACGATGATAGTGGATGTCCAAATCATAGTACTTGATTAATTCTATCCATCTCCTTTGCCTCATATTTAGTTCCTTCTGAGTGAAAATATACTTCAGGATCTTGTGATCCGAATAAATCTCACAACTGTTACCCATAAGGTAATGCCGCCATGTCTTCAAGGCTAAAACTACGGCTGCTAGTTCAAGGTCATGGTAGGATAATTCTGCTCAAGTTGCTTTAGTTGTCGGGATAGATAAGATATAACTTTGCCTTTTTTTTCATCAACACACATCTGAGACCGATCTTGGATGCGTCACAATACACATCAAAAGGCTTCGTGATATCCGGCATGATCGATATTGGGGCTGAGGTCAATATTTTCTTGAGTTCTTGAAAACTTGCTTCACATTTTTCCGTCCATTCAAACTTCTTATCCTTCTTCAATAATTGGGTCGTGGGTCTTGTGATGCTCGAGAATCCTTCTACGAACTTGCAGTATTATCCCGCTAATCCGAGAAATGCACAAACTTGGGTTTGAGTGGTTGGGGCTTGCCATTCTTCAACATCCTTAACCTTGGCATGGTCAATGGCAATTCCTCCGGCTGACACAATATGTCTGAGAAATCCTACTTCTTGTAACCAGAATTCACATTTGCTAAACTTGGCATACAACTGATGCTCCCTAAGGTTCCAAGGATGGTCCTCAGGTGTAGCTTATGTTCTTCTTCTGATTTGGAGTAGATCAGAATGTCATCGATGAAAACAACGACAAACTTATCCATGAAGTCCATAAAAATCTTATTCATGAGGTTCATGAAATAAGCGGGGGCATTGGTTAATCCAAAAGACATTACAGTGTACTCATACAATCCATATCTGGTGGTAAAGGCAGTCTTTGGAATATCCTCTGCGTGAAACTTGAGTTGATGATAACCAGTTGTGGCGCCCCGCCAAAACCACTACTAGGAAATCGCGTTGTTTTTGTGCATTGCATCACCATGACCGCATGCTCATGTCATCATGCCACATTGCATTTGAGCATCGTCATGTCATCTTGCATTTGTTTGCATAAAACTATTTTCGAAAAGCATATTTTGTTTTCTAAATACCCCGCCTTTATTTCAAATCCAAAACCCGGGTCTCCGGATTATTTTGTTTCGTCTACCAATGGATTTCAAAAGCCCCGTTAATAAATATTAAAATATTTATTTTATTTTTAGGAGGCAGCCCGCCAAGACCGAAAGCCTATCCGGCCACCTCCAGATAAAACCCTACCTACCCCAGAAACACCCAAACCTTTTCTACCAAAAACCCTACCCTATTTTCCTACCCAGCCCCCTCCACCTCACCTGCACCAATCGGTGCACACCACCTCACCTCTCCTCCCTCCATCCACCCAACCACCATCTGCCACCTCATCCACCCAACCCGCAACACACACACGCACCCACCACACCCCACCTGACCTCTCCTACCGGCCACGCGCTCCATACACCGCCTGCCATGCCTGCAGCGGGGCCCCACCCCGCATGGCCCACGCCCGACCGCCCGCCCCCAGGCGCGCCTCCCCCGCTCTCTCTCTCATCCTCGTGTTTTCCTTCTTTCCCAACCTCCGTCGTCGCCTCTCTTCCTCTGCAGGCCCCGCCGCCGCATCTCCCCGGCCCTCCCCCGCCTCTCCAAGCTTCACCGAGCGCCGCCGGGGGCCCCTCTCTCCTTCCTCATCGCTCGCGCCTCGCGTCCCCCGTCTCTCCTCCCTCGTCCCCGCCCCTCTCCCCCGGCCCCGGCCGCATCCCCGTCGCCGCCATCGGCCTCCTCCGCCTCGACCTCGCCGGCCTCCGCGCGCTGTCGCCTGCGCCTCCTCGCCTACGCCCGGAGCTCCACCACCGTCTCCCCCACCGCGTCATCGCGGG
Source organism: Avena sativa (assembly GCA_916181665.1). Classification (NCBI taxonomy): domain Eukaryota; kingdom Viridiplantae; phylum Streptophyta; class Magnoliopsida; order Poales; family Poaceae; genus Avena; species Avena sativa. The sequence continues at coordinate 202,810,873 of OV702281.1, read as the reverse complement.
CCCCCACCTCGCCGCTGCTTTACCTCCCCGTCGGCCTCGCTCGCGCCTCTCGGTGGCCCCTTCTGCGCCCCGCGCGCGCCCTCCCCGCTCGACCCTCGCCTCCATCCCCTTCATCCGCGCCCGACCCGATCCGCCCCGCATCGAGGCCCCATCCCCACCGCCAGAGAGCCCGACTGCCACCGTATAGCCTCCCTATCCCTCGGCTCTCTCTTCGTCCATCTTCGTCCGCTGCCCCGTGTTCTACATGACGGCTGCCTTGTTCTTTGCCTCGATGGCCTCCAGTCGTCTCATCCAGGAGCCCAACGTTGTTCCGCTGCTGGTACCAGTTTGGCACCCAAGTCGCCAGGCATGTGTGCCATTGGTTTCTGCTTGTGTCCCCTGGGGCCGGTCTAGATGGACCCCAGATGCAACCTGGTGTTTCATCGTCCGTCAGCATCCGACATGCTAGCCTTTGAATAAGATCTTTCGATGACCACCGGAGTAGATTCAAGTTCTCCATCGACAACAAGATCGCCCTCAAGGATCCGAAGGCCCCAACTCCGAAACCCCGAAAACCGATCCTCCCGGAGTCGGAAGACCGAACCCTGGCGTGCCAAGTTCTTCGACCCGAAGGCCACAAATGTGACAAGTACTTCTTCCCGGACGCCAAGGTCAGCGACACGGATACGCCAAGTACTTCCTCGAGGACACCAAGTTCTTCACCCCGTACGCCAAGACCGACCTGATACGCGGGGCCGACAAGATCGACACCGACCAGGGCGTGTCTAATGCGCCCCCGACGCCACACCAAGTCCTTCTCCCCGGAACGCCAAGCTCTTCATCTTGTATCCGACCTTCGAAGACCGATCCCGTCGAACCCTGAACCCTGAGACCAACCCCGAACCCCTCCGAGCCCCGAAGACCTTCGACCCTAATGTGTGAACCTTTTCCCGAGCCCTATTTTATAAATGCTATATATAAAACTTGTTGCATATTAAATTGTTCATGCCTGCATGCCTGTCTGTGGGTTGGGGGCATTATGCCGATTCACCGCATAATTAAATATGGAGTCTATATGCGGGATATCTTTGTCTTATCCCGGACTTCATTTAAATTGGCATAGCGAACCGAAGCCATGTTTGGTCTTGCTAATCCAACATTTAATTTGCGGGGTAGATAAATAACTTGAACCGTTTAATTAAATGTCGGGACCCCGGTTCTGCTTAATATTGCCTAATTGCATCACATCCTTGCCATGCCATACATCATACATGCATCATGCCGATCTTCTGCTGTAGTATTAAATAGTGCATCCGGTGTTTCTTCTAGTGCTTTGCTTCTTCACGGATTAGGCCGATGAGTTGATGCGAGTATCGACCCGATCTTCGGATGAACCTTCAGCAAGGTTTTCAGGCGAGCACCTCCCCCTTTCTACCTATCTTACTTTTATAGTATTTATTCCCCCATGTTGATCTATTGCTATCTGTGTTGCGATGCTCTAGTTTTCGTACCCGTGATATCCCTTGCAGCCTTATATTGCCTTGGACACATCCTATTACCTGTTGTTTGGTAGATAGTTGGACTTGCGCGTCGTAGTCGTTTGCTCAAGTGCTGTTGCGTGTCGTCCAGTACCACAGTTGTTGGAGCAATGCCTTATGTTTAATGTTGAAGATGATTATAACTTTAATTACTGTTTAATAACTAAAATTGAAGTAGGTAAATGCAGAGGCACAGGTGGGCAATACATGTTATTTGGTTGTTAACCGTCCACTTGTGTCCCGTAGGACCCCGAGTTCTTGACACCTGTTCCGAGATCGAGCGCGCTAACCACAGGTGGGGTGTATGGGCACCCCCATCGATTAGTACCTGATTTCAAAGTACGGTACCGGGGGCCACAATTAGTTCGGGGCTTTATTACTATTCTGTACTTATGCCATGCTTTACTGCTTAATTTAAATTGTGCGAGGTACTGCACCTGTACTGTTTAGGATCGTGACACGTTTTCGCTGTATCGACAAGCCCAGTCATCTTTTCGGGTTCCCAGTCGTTTACAGCCGTCTCCACAAACCCTGAGTCCGTCTCGGAGACTGGCCGACTTCGTTGCGGGTAGCTTAGTGGGGTGGACCCCCATGTACTTGCTTTGGGTCTGGGAAACGTCATGACTTAGGCCCCACCGACATACCGATGGGTGTATGTTAACTGATCTGGCAAAAAGGGTCGAAGTGCGTGTGGATACTTTGGTGCACCCCTGCAGGGTTAAATCTTTTCGAGAAGCCGTGTCCGCGGTTATGGACGACTTGGAGCACAGGTCTCGATCATAGACAACTATAACTAAAGTTTACTGTTATAATTTGACTTGTATCCGATATGACTAGTAATCAGCTTCACTACAACGGAATGGCTAAATAAAAGTACCAACAACTGCTGGGTTTGGGATATCTCATGCTAATCGTATCTGACTAGTAAGTGTTGCAACTACAACGGAATGGTTAACTAAAAGTGCCCACTGCTTATTCTATCAGGATGACTATCTATATTTGACTAGTAATTGCCGCCACTATAACGGAATGATTAAAACTGCCAACTGTGTGAGTTCCTCGGTTGACTTCCTCGTTTGGTCTCGAGGGGGAAATACCAGGATGGGTATGTTTGGTGTTAGTATCAGAATGTTTCCGAATAGGTCTTTCTTATCCCTCTCTGGTAGCCGACAGTTATCTCGAGTCTCTATTGGTTGATTAGTGCATGCCGCGCTGCCGCTCAGTCCACCATACCTCTGTAGGCGAGGACCGCCGAATTCTAGCCTCGCCGTGTACTGGCCTCAGTACTGACCGCTCTCTCTTTTTCCTTGGCCCTTTGTCGGCACCCCTTTTGTTTAAGCAGGTTCTGAGATCGACGTCGTTAGCAGGGTTGCCCTTCCGGCTTGGCCTCGGCAGGGTTATGGACGCCATTGGTTATTCTTCAGGGCTCTTAGCTCGATTTGCATCTTATCCGTTCTCGGACGCTATATCGTTTTAAAGGTGATTTGGATCTTTGTATTGTATATCTGTATTCTTGACTCTTTGAGTCGCTGTTGTATATATATGTTCTGTGGGTTCCGTCGTGGACTATTGTGTAATGACATTACTTTGTTTTCCACCCGCACGCAAGTGCCTGGTGGGCACCTTTGAATCGTTTCTATGCGGGTTTGGCGGGATTCGCTAAAACTTGCATAGGGCCGATTTTGAGGGTGTTACAGAGTGGTATCAGAGCTCAGCAGTTGCGATACCCCACAAGTCCAGCCTGTAGGATAACCTAGCTAACGGCCGAAGTAGAGTGTCAAAACTATTTTTGCAAAATCGGTTGGATAGTTCTGATTAGGTCTGATTTTACTCCTTACCCCTCTGCTTCTCTCCTCTCACCTCTGCGTGTTTTGAATCCGCTCTCTTCTTTCTCTTCAAGTCCAGGATTTCTCGTGGTTGGGTTCCATCGTACCTTCAGGGTTTCGCTTCCTCCTTTGGTAACGGTGTTGCTACATCTGGTCTTCATGTTATCCGAGGAATCCTTCGTCTGGTGGACTTCTCTTTGTTCCTTCTCGCGCCTTCCGGTTTTTCCCGACGCGACGACATCATCTACGCTAGATCCGATGCAGAGTCTGCATCATTCCTTTGTTTCTGAACCTCGATTGTCGAGATCTTCAGTCTGATTCCGAGAATGGTTGCACGCTTTTCCACTGATTGTGCGGAGTAATAGTTTGGGTGCGTGATGGATTGGCCCCCATGCCGACTACTCACTCTATTCGCTTGTGTACATTGAAGTGGATGAGAATGCATCGGATCCCTCTTTCTATCGAAGCTAGAGGTGGCTGTATTTGTTGATACCTCTACCTTCGACCTTTTGTTCCCGGAGTGTTCTCTCGACGATCACGGACAACGACCTCTTGTTAGTGGTGTCGCGAGGATCAACACGAAGCGAGAAGATTTAGATCGCCGCCCTTCTTTCCCGGTACCATGAGGCGGATCTCGAGGGCGAGATCCATTGTTAGTGGTGTCGAATTGTGGCGCCCCGCCAAAACATCTACTAGAAAATCGCGTTGTTTTTGTGCATTGCATCATCATGACCGCATGCTCATGTCATCATGCCACATTGCATTTGAGCATCGTCATGTCATCTTGCATTTGTTTGCATAAAACTATTTTCGAAAAGCATATTTTGTTTTCTAAATACCCCGCCTTTATTTCAAATCCAAAACCCGGGTCTCCGGATTATTTTGTTTCGTCTACCAATGGATTTCAAAAGCCCCGTTTTAAATATTAAAATATTTATTTTATTTTTAGGAGGCAGCCCGCCAGGCCCGAAAGCCTAGCCGGCCACCTCCAGATAAAACCTTACCTACCCCAGAAACACCCAAACCTTTTCTACCAAAAACCCTACCCTATTTTCCTACCCAGCCCCCTCCACCTCACCTGCACCAATCGGTGCACGCCACCTCACCTCTCCTCCCTCCATCCACCCAACCACCATCTGCCACCTCATCCACCCAACCCGCAACACACACACGCACCCACCACACCCCAACTGACCTCTCCCACCGGCCACGCGCTCCACACACCGCCTGCCACGCCTGCAGCGGGGCCCCACCCCGCGTGGCCCACGCCCGACCGCCCGCCCCCAGGCGCGCCTCCCCCGCTCTCTCTCTCATCCTCGCATTTTCCTTCTTCCCCAACCTCCGTCGTCGCCTCTCTCTTCCTCTGCAGGCCCCGCTGCCGCATCTCCCCGGCCCTCCCCCGCCTCTCCAAGCTTCACCGAGCGCCGCCGGGGGGCCCCTCTCCCCTTCCTCGTCGCTCGCGCCTCGCGTCCCCCGTCTCTCCTCCCTCGTCCCCGCCCCTCTCCCCCGGCCCCGGCCGCATCCCCGTCGCCGCCATCGGCCTCCTCCGCCTCGACCTCGCCGGCCTCCGCGCGCTGCCTCCTGCGCCTCCTCGCCTACGCCCGGAGCTCCACCACCGTCTCCCCCACCGCGTCATCGCGGGCCCCCACCTCGCCGCTGCTTGACCTCCCCGTCGGCCTCGCTCGCGCCTCTCGGTGGCCCCGTCTGCGCCCCGCGCGCGCCCTCCCCGCTCGACCCTCGCCTCCATCTCCTTCATCCGCGTCTGACCCGGTCCGCCCCGCATCGAGGCCCCATCCCCACCGCCAGAGAGCCCGACCGCCACCGTATAGCCTCCCTATCCCTCGGCTCTCTCTTCGTCCGTCTTCGTCCTCTGCCCCGTGTTCTACAGGACGGCTGCCTTGTTCTTTGCCTCGATGGCCTCCAGTTGTCTCATCCAGGAGCCCAACGTTGTTCCGCTGCTGGTACCAGTTTGGCACCCAAGTCGCTAGGCATGTGTGCCATTGGTTTCTGCTTGTGTCCCCTGGGGCCGGTCTAGATGGACCCCAGATGCAACCTGGTGTTTCATCGTCCATCAGCATCCGACATGCTAGCCTTTGAATAAGATCTTTCGATGACCACCGGAGTAGATTCAAGTTCTCCATCGACAACAAGATCGCCCTCAAGGATCTGAAGGCCCCAACTCCGAAACCCCGAAAACCGATCCTCCCGGAGTCGGAAGACCGAACCCTGGCGTGCCAAGTTCTTTGACCCGAAGGCCACAGATGCGACAAGTACTTCTTCCCGGACGCCAAGGTCGGTGACACGGATACGCCAAGTACTTCCTCGAGGACACCAAGTTCTTCACCCCGTACGCCAAGACCGACCTGATACGCGGGCCCGACAAGATCGACACCGACCAGGGCGAGTCCCATGCGCCCCCGACGCCACACCAAGTCCTTCTCCCCGGAACGCCAAGCTCTTCATCTTGTATCCGACCTTCGAAGACCGATCCCGTCGAACCCTGAACCCTAAGACCAAACCCGAACCCCTCCCAGCCCCGAAGACCTTCGACCCTAATGTGTGAACCTTTTCCCGAGCCCTATTTTATAAATGCTATATATAAAACTTGTTGCATATTAAATTGTTCATGCCTGCATGCCTGTCTGTGGGTTGGGGGCATTATGCCGATTCACCGCATAATTAAATATGGAGTCTATATGCGGGATATCTTTGTCTTATCCCGGACTTCATTTAAATTGGCATAGCGAACCGAAGCCATGTTTGGTCTTGCTAATCCAACATTTAATTTGCGGGGTAGATAAATAACTTGAACCGTTTAATTAAATGTCGGGACCCCGGTTCTGCTTAATATTGCCTAATTGCATCACATCCTTGCCATGCCATACATCATACATGCATCATGCCGATCTTCTGCTGTAGTATTAAATAGTGCATCCGGTGTTTCTTCTAGTGCTTTGCTTCTTCACGGATTAGGCCGATGAGTTGATGCGAGTATCGACCCGATCTTCGGATGAACCTTCAGCAAGGTTTTCAGGCGAGCACCTCCCCCTTTCTACCTATCTTACTTTTATAGTATTTATTCCCCCATGTTGATCTATTGCTATCTGTGTTGCGATGCTCTAGTTTTCGTACCCGTGATATCCCTTGCAGCCTTATATTGCCTTGGACACATCCTATTACCTGTTGTTTGGTAGATAGTTGGACTTGCGCGTCGTAGTCGTTTGCTCAAGTGCTGTTGCGTGTCGTCCAGTACCACAGTTGTTGGAGCAATGCCTTATGTTTAATGTTGAAGATGATTATAACTTTAATTACTGTTTAATAACTAAAATTGAAGTAGGTAAATGCAGAGGCACAGGTGGGCAATACATGTTATTTGGTTGTTAACCGTCCACTTGTGTCCCGTAGGACCCCGATTTCTTGACACCTGTTCCGAGATCGAGCGCGCTAACCACAGGTGGGGTGTATGGGCACCCCCATCGATTAGTACCTGATTTCAAAGTACGGTACCGGGGGCCACAATTAGTTCGGGGCTTTATTACTATTCTGTACTTATGCCATGCTTTACTGCTTAATTTAAATTGTGCGAGGTACTGCACCTGTACTGTTTAGGATCGTGACACGTTTTCGCTGTATCGACAAGCCCAGTCATCTTTTCGGGTTCCCAGTCGTTTACAGCCGTCTCCACAAACCCTGAGTCCGTCTCGGAGACTGGCCGACTTCGTTGCGGGTAGCTTAGTGGGGTGGACCCCCATGTACTTGCTTTGGGTCTGGGAAACGTCATGACTTAGGCCCCACCGACATACCGATGGGTGTATGTTAACTGATCTGGCAAAAAGGGTCGAAGTGCGTGTGGATACTTTGGTGCACCCCTGCAGGGTTAAATCTTTTCGAGAAGCCGTGTCCGCGGTTATGGACGACTTGGAGCACAGGTCTCGATCATAGACAACTATAACTAAAGTTTACTGTTATAATTTGACTTGTATCCGATATGACTAGTAATCAGCTTCACTACAACGGAATGGCTAAATAAAAGTACCAACAACTGCTGGGTTTGGGATATCTCATGCTAATCGTATCTGACTAGTAAGTGTTGCAACTACAACGGAATGGTTAACTAAAAGTGCCCACTGCTTATTCTATCAGGATGACTATCTATATTTGACTAGTAATTGCCGCCACTATAACGGAATGATTAAAACTGCCAACTGTGTGAGTTCCTCGGTTGACTTCCTCGTTTGGTCTCGAGGGGGAAATACCAGGATGGGTATGTTTGGTGTTAGTATCAGAATGTTTCCGAATAGGTCTTTCTTATCCCTCTCTGGTAGCCGACAGTTATCTCGAGTCTCTATTGGTTGATTAGTGCATGCCGCGCTGCCGCTCAGTCCACCATACCTCTGTAGGCGAGGACCGCCGAATTCTAGCCTCGCCGTGTACTGGCCTCAGTACTGACCGCTCTCTCTTTTTCCTTGGCCCTTTGTCGGCACCCCTTTTGTTTAAGCAGGTTCTGAGATCGACGTCGTTAGCAGGGTTGCCCTTCCGGCTTGGCCTCGGCAGGGTTATGGACGCCATTGGTTATTCTTCAGGGCTCTTAGCTCGATTTGCATCTTATCCGTTCTCGGACGCTATATCGTTTTAAAGGTGATTTGGATCTTTGTATTGTATATCTGTATTCTTGACTCTTTGAGTCGCTGTTGTATATATATGTTCTGTGGGTTCCGTCGTGGACTATTGTGTAATGACATTACTTTGTTTTCCACCCGCACGCAAGTGCCTGGTGGGCACCTTTGAATCGTTTCTATGCGGGTTTGGCGGGATTCGCTAAAACTTGCATAGGGCCGATTTTGAGGGTGTTACAGAGTGGTATCAGAGCTCAGCAGTTGCGATACCCCACAAGTCCAGCCTGTAGGATAACCTAGCTAACGGCCGAAGTAGAGTGTCAAAACTATTTTTGCAAAATCGGTTGGATAGTTCTGATTAGGTCTGATTTTACTCCTTACCCCTCTGCTTCTCTCCTCTCACCTCTGCGTGTTTTGAATCCGCTCTCTTCTTTCTCTTCAAGTCCAGGATTTCTCGTGGTTGGGTTCCATCGTACCTTCAGGGTTTCGCTTCCTCCTTTGGTAACGGTGTTGCTACATCTGGTCTTCATGTTATCCGAGGAATCCTTCGTCTGGTGGACTTCTCTTTGTTCCTTCTCGCGCCTTCCGGTGTTTCCCGACGCGACGACATCATCTACGCTAGATCCGATGCAGAGTCTGCATCATTCCTTTGTTTCTGAACCTCGATTGTCGAGATCTTCAGTCTGATTCCGAGAATGGTTGCACGCTTTTCCACTGATTGTGCGGAGTAATAGTTTGGGTGCGTGATGGATTGGCCCCCATGCCGACTACTCACTCTATTCGCTTGTGTACATTGAAGTGGATGAGAATGCATCGGATCCCTCTTTCTATCGAAGCTAGAGGTGGCTGTATTTGTTGATACCTCTACCTTCGACCTTTTGTTCCCGGAGTGTTCTCTCGACGATCACGGACAACGACCTCTTGTTAGTGGTGTCGCGAGGATCAACACGAAGCGAGAAGATTTAGATCGCCGCCCTTCTTTCCCGGTACCATGAGGCGGATCTCGAGGGCGAGATCCATTGTTAGTGGTGTCGAATTGTGGCGCCCCGCCAAAACATCTACTAGAAAATCGCGTTGTTTTTGTGCATTGCATCATCATGACCGCATGCTCATGTCATCATGCCACATTGCATTTGAGCATCGTCATGTCATCTTGCATTTGTTTGCATAAAACTATTTTCGAAAAGCATATTTTGTTTTCTAAATACCCCGCCTTTATTTCAAATCCAAAACCCGGGTCTCCGGATTATTTTGTTTCGTCTACCAATGGATTTCAAAAGCCCCGTTTTAAATATTAAAATATTTATTTTATTTTTAGGAGGCAGCCCGCCAGGCCCAAAAGCCTAGCCGGCCACCTCCAGATAAAACCCTACCTACCCCAGAAACACCCAAACCTTTTCTACCAAAAACCCTACCCTATTTTCCTACCCAGCCCCCTCCACCTCACCTGCACCAATCGGTGCACGCCACCTCACCTCTCCTCCCTCCATCCACCCAACCACCATCTGCCACCTCATCCACCCAACCCGCAACACACACACGCACCCACCACACCCCAACTGACCTCTCCCACCGGCCACGCGCTCCACACACCGCCTGCCACGCCTGCAGCGGGGCCCCACCCCGCGTGGCCCACGCCCGACCGCCCGCCCCCAGGCGCGCCTCCCCCGCTCTCTCTCTCATCCTCGCATTTTCCTTCTTCCCCAACCTCCGTCGTCGCCTCTCTCTTCCTCTGCAGGCCCCGCTGCCGCATCTCCCCGGCCCTCCCCCGCCTCTCCAAGCTTCACCGAGCGCCGCCGGGGGGCCCCTCTCCCCTTCCTCGTCGCTCGCGCCTCGCGTCCCCCGTCTCTCCTCCCTCGTCCCCGCCCCTCTCCCCCGGCCCCGGCCGCATCCCCGTCGCCGCCATCGGCCTCCTCCGCCTCGACCTCGCCGGCCTCCGCGCGCTGCCTCCTGCGCCTCCTCGCCTACGCCCGGAGCTCCACCACCGTCTCCCCCACCGCGTCATCGCGGGCCCCCACCTCGTCGCTGCTTGACCTCCCCGTCGGCCTCGCTCGCGCCTCTCGGTGGCCCCGTCTGCGCCCCGCGCGCGCCCTCCCCGCTCGACCCTCGCCTCCATCTCCTTCATCTGCGTCTGACCCGGTCCGCCCCGCATCGAGGCCCCATCCCCACCGCCAGAGAGCCCGACCGCCACCGTATAGCCTCCCTATCCCTCGGCTCTCTCTTCGTCCGTCTTCGTCCTCTGCCCCGTGTTCTACAGGACGGCTGCCTTGTTCTTTGCCTCGATGGCCTCCAGTTGTCTCATCCAGGAGCCCAACGTTGTTCCGCTGCTGGTACCAGTTTGGCACCCAAGTCGCTAGGCATGTGTGCCATTGGTTTCTGCTTGTGTCCCCTGGGGCCGGTCTAGATGGACCCCAGATGCAACCTGGTGTTTCATCGTCCATCAGCATCCGACATGCTAGCCTTTGAATAAGATCTTTCGATGACCACCGGAGTAGATTCAAGTTCTCCATCGACAACAAGATCGCCCTCAAGGATCTGAAGGCCCCAACTCCGAAACCCCGAAAACCGATCCTCCCGGAGTCGGAAGACCGAACCCTGGCGTGCCAAGTTCTTTGACCCGAAGGCCACAGATGCGACAAGTACTTCTTCCCGGACGCCAAGGTCGGTGACACGGATACGCCAAGTACTTCCTCGAGGACACCAAGTTCTTCACCCCGTACGCCAAGACCGACCTGATACGCGGGCCCGACAAGATCGACACCGACCAGGGCGAGTCCCATGCGCCCCCGACGCCACACCAAGTCCTTCTCCCCGGAACGCCAAGCTCTTCATCTTGTATCCGACCTTCGAAGACCGATCCCGTCGAACCCTGAACCCTAAGACCAAACCCGAACCCCTCCGAGCCCCGAAGACCTTCGACCCTAATGTGTGAACCTTTTCCCGAGCCCTATTTTATAAATGCTATATATAAAACTTGTTGCATATTAAATTGTTCATGCCTGCATGCCTGTCTGTGGGTTGGGGGCATTATGCCGATTCACCGCATAATTAAATATGGAGTCTATATGCGGGATATCTTTGTCTTATCCCGGACTTCATTTAAATTGGCATAGCGAACCGAAGCCATGTTTGGTCTTGCTAATCCAACATTTAATTTGCGGGGTAGATAAATAACTTGAACCGTTTAATTAAATGTCGGGACCCCGGTTCTGCTTAATATTGCCTAATTGCATCACATCCTTGCCATGCCATACATCATACATGCATCATGCCGATCTTCTGCTGTAGTATTAAATAGTGCATCCGGTGTTTCTTCTAGTGCTTTGCTTCTTCACGGATTAGGCCGATGACTTGATGCGAGTATCGACCCGATCTTCGGATGAACCTTCAGCAAGGTTTTCAGGCGAGCACCTCCCCCTTTCTACCTATCTTACTTTTATAGTATTTATTCCCCCCTGTTGATCTATTGCTATCTGTGTTGCGATGCTCTAGTTTTCGTACCCGTGATATCCCTTGCAGCCTTATATTGCCTTGGACACATCCTATTACCTGTTGTTTGGTAGATAGTTGGACTTGCGCGTCGTAGTCATTTGCTCAAGTGCTGTTGCGTGTCGTCCAGTACCACAGTTGTTGGAGTAATGCCTTATGTTTAATGTTGAAGATGATTATAACTTTAATTACTGTTTAATAACTAAAATTGAAGTAGGTAAATGCAGAGGCACAGGTGGCAATAGATGTTATTTGGTTGTTAACCGTCCACTTGTGTCCCGTAGGACCCCGAGTTCTTGACACCTGTTCCGAGATCGAGCGCGCTAACCACAGGTGGGGTGTATGGGCACCCCCATCGATTAGTACCTGATTTGAAAGTACGGTACCGGGGGCCACAATTAGTTCGGGGCTTTATTACTATTCTGTACTTATTCCATGCTTTACTGCTTAATTTAAATTGTGCGAGGTACTGCACCTGTACTGTTTAGGATCGTGACACGTTTTCGCTGTATCGACAAGCCCAGTCATCTTTTCAGGTTCCCAGTCGTTTACAGCCGTCTCCACAAACCCTGAGTCCGTCTCGGAGACCGGCCGACTTCGTTGCGGGTAGCTTAGTGGGGTGGCCCCCCATGTACTTGCTTTGGGTCTGGGAAACGTCATGACTTAGGCCCCACCGACATACCGATGGGTGTATCTTAACTGATCTGGCAAAAAGGGTCGAAGTGCGTGTGGATACTTTGGTGCACCCCTGCAGGGTTAAATCTTTTCGAGAAGCCGTGTCCGCGGTTATGGACGACTTGGAGCACAGGTCTCGATCATATATCGACTATAACTAAAGTTTACTGTTATAATTTGACTTGTATCCGATATGACTAGTAATCAGTTTCATTACAACGGAATGGCTAAATAAAAGTACCAACAACTGCTGGGTTTGGGATATCTCATGCTAATCGTATCTGACTAGTAAGTGTTGCAACTACAACGGAATGGTTAACTAAAAGTGCCCACTGCTTATTCTATCAGGATGACTATCTATATTTGACTAGTAATTGCCGCCACTATAACGGAATGATTAAAACTGCCAACTGTGTGAGTTCCTCGGTTGACTTCCTCGTTTGGTCTCGAGGGGGAAATACCAGGATGGGTATGTTTGGTGTTAGTATCAGAATGTTTCCGAATAGGTCTTTCTTATCCCTCTCTGGTAGCCGACAGTTATCTCGAGTCTCTATAGGTTGATTAGTGCATGCCGCGCTGCCGCTCAGTCCACCATACCTCTGTAGGCGAGGACCGCCGAATTCTAGCCTCGCCGTGTACTGGCCTCAGTACTGACCGCTCTCTCTTTTTCCTTGGCCCTTTGTCGGCACCCCTTTTGTTTAAGCAGGTTCTGAGATCGACGTCGTTAGCAGGGTTGCCCTTCCGGCTTGGCCTCGGCAGGGTTATGGACGCCATTGGTTATTCTTCAGGGCTCTTAGCTCGATTTGCATCTTGTCCGTACTCGGACGCTATATCATTTTAAAGGTGATTTGGATCTTTGTATTGTATATCTGTATTCTTGACTCTTTGAGTCGCTGTTGTATATATATGTTCTGTGGGTTCCGTCGTGGACTATTGTGTAATGATATTACTTCGTTTTCCACCCGCACGCAAGTGCCTGGTGGGCACCTTTGAATCGTTTCTATGCGGGTTTGGCAGGATTCGCTAAAACTTGCATAGGGCCGATTTTGAGGGTGTTACAGAGTGGTATCAGAGCTCAGCAGTTGCGATACCCCACAAGTCCAGCCTGTAGGATAACCTAGCTAACGGCCGAAGTAGAGTGTCAAAACTATTTTTGCAAAATCGGTTGGATAGTTCTGATTAGGTCTGATTTTACTCCTTACCCCTCTGCTTCTCTCCTCTCACCTCTGCGTGTCTTGAATCCGCTCTCTTCTCTCTCTTCAAGTCCAAGATTTCTCGTGGTTGGGTTCCATCGTACCTTCAGGGTTTCGCTTCCTCCTTTGGTAACGGTGTTGCTACATCTGGTCTTCATGTTATCCGAGGAATCCTTCGTCTGGTGGACTTCTCTTTGTTCCTTCTCGCGCCTTCCGGTGTTTCCCGACGCGACGACATCATCTATGCTAGATCCGATGCAGAGTCTGCATCATTCCTTTGTCTCTGAACCTCGATTGTCGAGATCTTCAGTCTGATTCCGAGAATGGTTGCATGCTTTTCCACTGATTGTGCGGAGTAATAGTTTGGGTGCGTGATGGATTGGCCCCCATGCCGACTACTCACTCTATTCGCTTGTGTACATTGAAGTGGATGAGAATGCATCGGATCCCTCTTTCTATCGAAGCTAGAGGTGGCTGTATTTGTTGATACCTCTACCTTCGACCTTTTGTTCCCGGAGTGTTCTCTCGACGATCACGGACAACGACCTCTTGTTAGTGGTGTCGCGAGGATCAACACGAAGCGAGAAGATTTAGATCGCCGCCCTTCTTTCCCGGTACCATGAGGCGGATCTCGAGGGCGAGATCCATTGTTAGTGGTGTCGAATTGTGGCGCCCCGCCAAAACATCTACTAGAAAATCGCGTTGTTTTTGTGCATTGCATCATCATGACCGCATGCTCATGTCATCATGCGACATTGCATTTGAGCATCGTCATGTCATCTTGCATTTGTTTGCATAAAACTATTTTCGAAAAGCATATCTTGTTTTCTAAATACCCCGCCTTTATTTCAAATCCAAAACCCGGGTCTCCGGATTATTTTGTTTCGTCTACCAATGGATTTCAAAAGCCCCGTTTTAAATATTAAAATATTTATTTTATTTTTAGGAGGCAGCCCGCCAGGCCCGAAAGCCTAGCCGGCCACCTCCAGATAAAACCCTACCTACCCCAGAAACAGCCAAACCTTTTCTACCAAAAACCCTACCCTATTTTCCTACCCAGCCCCCTCCACCTCACCTGCACCAATCGGTGCACGCCACCTCACCTCTCCTCCCTCCATCCACCCAACCACCATCTGCCACCTCATCCACCCAACCCGCAACACACACACGCACCCACCACACCCCAACTGACCTCTCCCACCGGCCACGCTCTCCACACACCGCCTGCCACGCCTGCAGCGGGGCCCCACCCCGCGTGGCCCACGCCCGACCGCCCGCCCCCAGGCGCGCCTCCCCCGCTCTCTCTCTCATCCTCGCGTTTTCCTTCTTCCCCAACCTCCGTCGTCGCCTCTCTCTTCCTCTGCAGGCCCCGCCGCCGCATCTCCCCGGCCCTCCCCTGCCTCTCCAAGCTTCACCGAGCGCCGCTGGGGGGCCCCTCTCCCCTTCCTCGTCGCTCGCGCCTCGCGTCCCCCGTCTCTCCTCCCTCGTCCCCGCCCCTCTCCCCCGGCCCCGGCCGCATCCCCGTCGCCGCCATCGGCCTCCTCCGCCTCGACCTCGCCGGCCTCCGTGCGCTGCCGCCTGCGCCTCCTCGCCTACGCCCGGAGCTCCACCACCGTCTCCCCCACCGCGTCATCGCGGGCCCCCACCTCGCCGCTGCTTGACCTCCCCGTCGGCCTCGCTCGCGCCTCTCGGTGGCCCCGTCTGTGCCCCGCGCGCCCTCCCCGCTCGACCCTCGCCTCCATCCCCTTCATCCGCGCCTGACCCGGTCCGCCACGCATCGAGGCCCCATCCCCACCGCCAGAGAGCCCGACCGCCACCGTATAGCCTCCCTATCCCTCGGCTCTCTCTTCGTCCGTCTTCGTCCGCTGCCCCGTGTTCTACAGGACGGCTGCCTTGTTCTTTGCCTCGATGGCCTCCAGTCGTCTCATCCAGGATCCCAACGTTGTTCCGCTGCTGGTACCAGTTTGGCACCCAAGTCGCTAGGCATGTGTGCCATTGGTTTCTGCTTGTGTCCCCTGGGGCCGGTCTAGATGGACCCCAGATGCAACCTGGTGTTTCATCGTCTGTCAGCATCCGACATGCTAGCCTTTGAATAAGATCTTTCGATGACCACCGGAGTAGATTCAAGTTCTCCATCGACAACAAGATCGCCCTCAAGGATCTGAAGGCCCCAACTCCGAAACCCCGAAAACCGATCCTCCCGGAGTCGGAAGACCGAACCCTGGCGTGCCAAGTTCTTCGACCCGAAGGCCACATATGCGACAAGTACTTCTTCCCGGACGCCAAGGTCGGCGACACGGATACGCCAAGTACTTCCTCGAGGACACCAAGTTCTTCACCCCGTACGCCAAGACCGACCTGATACGCGGGCCCGACAAGATCGACACCGACCAGGGCGAGTTCGATGCGCCCCCTACGCCACACCAAGTCCTTCTCCCCGGAACGCCAAGCTCTTCATCTTGTATCCGACCTTCGAAGACCGATCCCGTCGAACCCTGAACCCTGAGACCAAACCCGAACCCCTCCGAGCCCCGAAGACCTTCGACCCTAATGTGTGAACCTTTTCCCGAGCCCTATTTTATAAATGCTATATATAAAACTTGTTGCATATTAAATTGTTCATGCCTGCATGCCTGTCTGTGGGTTGGGTGCATTATGCCGATTCACCGCATAATTAAATATGGAGTCTATATGCGGGATATCTTTGTCTTATCCCGGACTTCATTTAAATTGGCATAGCGAACCGAAGCCATGTTTGGTCTTGCTAATCCAACATTTAATTTGCGGGGTAGATAAATAACTTGAACCGTTTAATTAAATGTCGGGACCCCGGTTCCGCTTAATATTGCCTAATTGCATCGCATCCTTGCCATGCCATACATCATACATGCATCATGCCAATCTTCTGCTGTAGTATTAAATAGTGCATCCGGTGTTTCTTCTAGTGCTTTGCTTCTTCACGGATTAGGCCGATGAGTTGATGCGAGTATCGACCCGATCTTCGGATGAACCTTCAGCAAGGTTTTTAGGCGAGCACCTCCCCCTTTCTACCTATCTTACTTTTATAGTATTTATTCCCCCCTGTTGATATATTGCTATCTGTGTTGCGATGCTCTAGTTTTCGTACCCGTGATATCCCTTGCAGCCTTATATTGCCTTGGACACATCCTATTACCTGTTGTTTGGTAGATAGTTGGACTTGCGCGTCGTAGTCGTTTTCTCAAGTGCTGTTGCGTGTCGTCCAGTACCACAGTTGTTGGAGTAATGCCTTATGTTTAATGTTGAAGATGATTATAACTTTAATTACTGTTTAATAACTAAAATTGAAGTAGGTAAATGCAGAGGCACAGGTGGGCAATAGATGTTATTTGGTTGTTAACCGTCCACTTGTGTCCCGTAGGACCCCGAGTTCTTGACACCTGTTCCGAGATCGAGCGCGCTAACCACAGGTGGGGTGTATGGGCACCCCCATCGATTAGTACCTGATTTCAAAGTACGGTACCGGGGGCCACAATTAGTTCGGGGCTTTATTACTATTCTGTACTTATGCCATGCTTTACTGCTTAATTTAAATTGTGCGAGGTACTGCACCTGTACTGTTTAGGATCGTGACACGTTTTCGCTGTATCGACAAGCCCAGTCATCTTTTCGGGTTCCCAGTCGTTTACAGCCGTCTCCACAAACCCTGAGTCCATCTCGGAGACCGGCCGACTTCGTTGCGGGTAGCTTAGTGGGGTGGCCCCCCATGTACTTGCTTTGGGTCTGGGAAACGTCATGACTTAGGCCCCGCCGACATACCGATGGGTGTATGTTAACTGATCTGGCAAAAAGGGTCGAAGTGCGTGTGGATACTTTGGTGCACCCCTGCAGGGTTAAATCTTTTCGAGAAGCCGTGTCCGCGGTTATGGACGACTTGGAGCACAGGTCTTGATCATAGACAACTATAACTAAAGTTTACTGTTATAATTTGACTTGTATCCGATATGACTAGTAATAAGCTTCACTACAACGGAATGGCTAAATAAAAGTACCAACAACTGCTGGGTTTGGGATATCTCATGCTAATCGTATCTGACTAGTAAGTGTTGCAATTACAACGGAATGGTTAACTAAAAGTGCCCACTGCTTCTTCTATCAGGATGACTATCTATATTTGACTAGTAATTGCCGCCACTATAACGGAATGATTAAAACTGCCAACTGTGTGAGTTCCTCGGTTGACTTCCTCGTTTGTTCTCGAGGGGGAAATACCAGGATGGGTATGTTTGGTGTTAGTATCAGAATGTTTCCGAATAGGTCTTTCTTATCCCTCTCTGGTAGCCGACAGTTATCTCGAGTCTCTATAGGTTGATTAGTGCATGCCGCGCTGCCGCTCAGTCCACCATACCTCTGTAGGCGAGGACCGCCGAATTCTAGCCTCGCCGTGTACTGGTCTCAGTACTGACCGCTCTCTCTTTTTCCTTGGCCCTTTGTCGGCACCCCTTTTGTTTAAGCAGGTTCTGAGATCGACGTCGTTAGCAGGGTTACCCTTCCGGCTTGGCCTGGGCAGGGTTATGGACGCCATTGGTTATTCTTCAGGGCTCTTAGCTCGATTTGCATCTTGTCCGTACTCGGACGCTATATCGTTTTAAAGGTGATTTGGATCTTTGTATTGTATATCTGTATTCTTGACTCTTTGAGTCGCTGTTGTATATATATGTTCTATGGGTTCTGTCGTGGACTATTGTGTAATGATATTACTTCGTTTTCCACCCGCACGCAAGTGCCTGGTGGGCACCTTTGAATCGTTTCTATGCGGGTTTGGCGGGATTCGCTAAAACTTGCATAGGGCCGATTCTGACGGTGTTACACCAGTCCAAAGATCAATCTTAGAAAACACTTTGGCACCGGTCAACTGGTCAACTGGTCAAATAGATATTCTATCTTTGGTATTGGGTACTTGTTCTTGATGGTGACATCATTCAGCTTCCGATAATCCGTACACAAACGGTTGCCTCCATATTTCTTCTCCACAAACAAGATAGGTGATATCCATGGGGACGTACTTGGTTGAATCAGTCCTATCTCCAGCATAGCATCCAGTTGCTTCTTCAACTCCATTAATTCAGACGGGTTCATACTATATGGTCTCTAGGCTATGGGTCCGGTTCCAGGGATTAGTTCAATGATAAACTTGATATCCCGATCTGGGGGCATATAGGGAAAAACATCTAGAAATATGTCGGGGTATTCACAGACTACTCTGACTTGGTCAATGGTTGGTTGGGATAGACTCTTGTTGCACTTGAATTGATGGGGCAAGATTTCCGATACATGATCTACTGA
The DNA here is from genome assembly GCA_916181665.1 of Avena sativa. Classification (NCBI taxonomy): domain Eukaryota; kingdom Viridiplantae; phylum Streptophyta; class Magnoliopsida; order Poales; family Poaceae; genus Avena; species Avena sativa. Next base: position 202,792,232 of record OV702281.1, on the reverse strand, counting down.
TATTCCGGCTGTACTGGTCATGGTTATGGATTTCTTGGCACAGTCAATTAATCCTTTATGTTTCGACATCCAATCCATTCCTAGTACTACTTCCAAACCTTTGGTTCATAGTAATATTAGATTAGCATAAAAATATATGCCATGGATTCTTATAGGTACGGCCTTGCAAATTTGTCTAGCTTTGATGGTTGAACCGGGTATTTGAACTATCATTACATGCTTCAATTTGGTTGGTTGAATCTTACTAGTGCATGCAAATTCTTTAGTAACAAACGAGTGCGATGATCCAGAATCAAACAATACTCTTGCAAGTACTGAGTTAACAGAAAACATATCCAACACGAGAACTGGCGCTTCTTGGGCTTCTTCAGCATTCATAAGAAACAGACGGCCGTTGCGGTTGAGCGAATTCCATGTGGCAAATCTTCTTTCAGGCTGAACACGACGCTGCTGTTGAGCTGGGGCATTCACATTGGGGGTACTGCAATCTTCTTGGGGCACTCATTGGAATAGTGACCCTTGGTTCCGCATTCATAACAAGTCACCTAAGACTTGTTTTTTCCTGCAACAGGCACAACATTGCTTCCAGTCCTCGGGGCAGTGTTGGTGTTGGTGGCGGCATTGTTGTTGTTCAACTTGGGCGGTGCACGGTTGAAATTTCTGGAGTTACCGAGGTTGTTGTTGTGGTTTCCTCCAGGCCTTGGGTTTCCTCCTCCACGGTTGGGATAGGTTGGACGGTTCATCGGGGGTCTATTGTTTCTTGGGGCAAATCCTGTAGACGGGTTGGGGCGATACTTTGGGGTATGGTGGGTTCCTGGTTGATTCATCATTCTACGCTTGCGGTTCTCATTGGCTTGGTTGATCTTGCCTTCCATATGAATGTCAGAATCCACTAAGGCTTCAATGTCACCAAATGGAATATTGACTAACACTGTCTGCATCTCATCATGCAGACCATTCAAGAATCTCTCCTTCTTGGCTTCAGTGTCAATCTCATCTGGGGCATATCTAGCTAAGGACAGAAATTTGTCACGGTACTCAACTACTATCATCCTTCCTTGCTTAAATTCTCTGAATTCATCTCTCATCCTCTTGATCAAACCCAGTGGCACATGGGTTCTGCTGAACTTGAGTTTGAATTCATCCCAAGTCATCATTTGTCCTCCAGTCATGGCGCGAACGCTGTTCCACGATGCTCTTGCATCTCCTGCCAGATAGTGGGTGGCAAAAAGTACTTTCTCGTTGGCATACACTCCGGTAACTTCTAAGTTGTTATCCATGGTCTGCAGCCAATCATCTACATCTAGGGGCTCTTCAGACTTACTAAAGACGGGTGGATTGGTGTTCTGAAAGTTCTTGAGCTTGGATCAATGGTTGTCCTGGTTTCCATAGCCTTGATTTTTGTTGGACATCTGAGCTATGTGTTGAAGGGTGGCTAAGTTGGCTTGACGTTCGGCTCTTTCAGCTTCGTGGTTCGAAACCAACAATTGCAAGATTTGCGACATTGGGTCCGGGGGTGAACTGCTTCCTCCGCAAGGCATCTGAAGATTGACATAGATCATGAGAAAAGAGGGAAATTTCTAAGGTTCAGGGGCTTGTTTGTTTGAAAAGTTTTTGAAGTTTGGACTCATATTTTTTTAGCAACTTGCTTTTCATTGATTCATAGCACACAGTACAGACACACACCACAACAAGGAAAACAGATGGTTTTAAGAACCAATCTATGAAACTATGATACAATGGGACCGGATACAACGTCACTAACGCTAGTGCTCAAGTGCTACTACTCCTCGGAATTGGTGTCCTCATCATCATCTTCATCATCATCAATGAAGGCGAAGTCATCCTTATCGGTGAAGAAGTCCATGGCTTGATCCTCTAGGAAGTCATCATCATCACTGAGATAAGAGTAGGGGTCTCCACGGATGTCTTCCCCTGCATTCTCCCTCTCCTCAAGCTGCATGTCTCTCTCGTGGATGGTCTCCTCCAAGTCTGTCACCTTGTGACGAAGGCGGCAATGATGCGTTCCTTCTTGTCAAGCTGACGACGACGAGACTGGCGATCCTTCTCCAGCATGGCAATGGTCTGGTCCTTCTTGACGGTGATGGCGTAGTTGTGGTTGGAGTCAGAACGGGCATTGTCCAACTCCTTCTATCGGTCATACATCATGAAGCTGAGATGGTCCACTTGATGCTTCAGCTCATTGTGATATGGTGCTTCTAGTGGCTATCCCATAGAAACACGCCTTGGATAGAACCCAAAGCGGGTGCCCTTGATTTGATTGATGCATTGCCCACACAGACGGGCAAGAGCTTCCTGTATGGCCCTGGCAAGTCCATCTAGCCAACTGTTCTCCCTTACGGTGAAATGGACTCCCTCTGAGGTGGGGGCTTCAATCTTCCCTCTGAGACTTGCAACAATTAGCCATTCCAATTCTCCACCTTCCTAATCATTGAGCTGAGCTCCTAAGAACTCGGGGTGCGGGCGCTCCAGAAGTTCCGAGAGTTGGTCCAAATCATGCTCAAATATGAGATCTCCTCCATTTCCCAACTAATAGAACTTGCTATACTTCACGTCCATCTATAAGAATGTAGGATGAGTAAGTTAGTAGAGTGATCAAGTGTGTCAAATTTTATGTAAGTTTGCAAGAATTTTTTAGGAACATGAATTTTCATGAAAGAAGCTAAGTGATAAGAATGAGAATAGGTTTTAATAAATACTCACTTATTTTGTTTTGAAACTAAGTTTTTTATTCAAGCGTCCATTCTAAACTAGGGTCTCCTATGGTCAGGGTGGCTCTAATACCAACTTGTCAACACCCGGATTTTTAATCCCAGATGCCTGTTATGCCATACATCGCAATCCCAGGATTACCATTTTTGCGAGACATAACTGATTGGATATCACAATACATCATCCATTACAAACCATACAAAAGGTCTTACAACAAATAAAGTATCTCATGATCTAGTCTTAGTACAACCAAAGCAGCGGAATAACGTAATAATAACGGTTACATGGGCGAGGCTCCATCTTCATGGTCACAGGCAATGCTGACGATGGGAGATGATCCTAGTTCTCGTAACCTTCCTGTAGTCCATCCTCCTGATAGTCCTCTTCATAGTCTGGCTACGGGAACATCCAGGGATAAAGCCATGAGTACTCTTTAAGTACTCGCAAACTATCACTAACAGGTAAAATGGTTTGAGTAGGAATACTAAGATCTAGGTTGTTTTGCAAAAAGCTAGGTTTATCTCTAAGTGAGTTTAGAAGCAAAGAAAGCTAGTTTAAGGTTCTATAACTCCTAAGTGGAAACTTGAGTTTTCATATCACAACCCTGTTGTGGTCAAGTCAAGTCATGATTCATTTCACAAGTCATTTTGGAAACATCTGACGACGGAATAGTATAGCCACTCCAACTGTCCATAACCGTGGACGCGGCTATTAGAATAGTTTGACACTCTACAGAGGTGGTACACTTTCACCACAACATTCGATACATCCGTCAGGAACAATCCTGAATTCACCATACTCAGTATGCGGATAATCAATCCTTACCTTTCAATTACACACCCTGGTATAGGCACCTCTCCTATGAGTTTGGCCTCCCAACCATGACCATCTGTCATCTTGGGAACTGCACAGGTGGTCAATCTTCACGAGGTAGCCTCAGCTCAAACCTCGGCTGCAAGGGAACCCATACTAAAGTATATAAACTTCTAGTGAAGCCCTACCCAAATTCGAGTATTGTGGTTATACGGTAAATTGGAATGGTATCGCATCCAGACAACCATCAGTTTTATAAAAGGGCTAAGGCTCATGCCTCAACATTTTCATCATCAAAATCATCTACTGCTCAAGAACACATGTCAAAACATTTCATTAGAATGACTCATCATTCTAAGGTTTTCATAATCATTTTCACCAAGTAATCCCATTTAAAGTTGTAACATCCCAAATTTTATATTAAGATGTTACTAGAAGCATGCATCATCCTTGCATCACTGCATCCTACAAACTAAAGTTGCATCGAAACCCTACCACCAAACCTTAAACAAAACCCTAATAATAATTCCTCTATGTGAGAAAGAATTGAAGTAATCTTGTTGACCCTTCTAAAAACTATGTAATAACAATATCCTATGGTCCTAAGATGACCACCTCATTTTTACAAAAATTTAGAAACTAATTTCACTAAATTTAAGTTTGATATGCAAAAGTTATTGAAGTTTAGTAAAATAGATAAATGGAAAAAAAATAAAGAATAAAAAAGCGGCTTAACCTAGCTGTGCCGGCTGCGCCAGCCCGCCAGCGCCCGCGCGTCGCCTAACCTACCGCGGCAGCCCGCAGCGCAAGCTCGCCCGTACGCGCTGACAGCCCGGGCCTACCTGTCATCGCCCCCATCGGTCTCCAGGATGAACACGACGACCGCCGCGTGCAACCGACCGAGGATCTCGGCCGATTTCGGAACGAATCCGTGCCTCCTTCACCAAGAATCCTTGGCCATATAAACTCCGTTGTTTTCCCTTACCGCATCACCCCCTCGGTCGACTATTTATTCTCACAATCTTCCCCTTTTCTCTCATAGTACCGCGCCCGCAATCGCTCGCCGGAGCACCGCTGGGGACGGAGAGGGTCGGCGGAACCCTGCCGACAGACGAGGAAGCAAGGAGCATATCCGAGGTCGCGAGCGTGACCGTGAGAGCCTGCTGGCCGCCGTCGACCACCTCGCCGCCTCGGGAACCCGCTGGTACATCGCCGAGCATCACCACTGACGCCACTGCCGCCCATCACCGCCGTCGCTGCCCTGTAAGTCGCCGCCGTCTTTTCTGTCCGTCGGATCGAGATCGAACGGGTTAGATTAGATTTGATACCGAAGGGGTATCAGCGAGTCACGCTGTGCCACGTGGCCTGCACGCGTCAGCGCGCCGCGTCATCTAGCTGGATCCAATAAGGAGCTGCCACTTGTCGCGATTCTAATAGGGTTAGATTTAAATTGGCAGCTTGTAGATAAATCTTGTGAAATTCATAGAAATTCAACCGTTTGGCCAAAATTTGCGTGTAATATATCGTTGGATTCACAAAATTGAGTAGAACACAGATCTGTAATAATTTGGCAAGTTTGTAATAGTATTATAGGTGTAGAATTTAATCTTTATATTGGAGTATTTAATTCGTAGGAAAATAATTGGAACTCCGTTTTAGTCGATTCTTGTTGCGTTGGCTTTGTCCTTACAATGCCTACTGACTAAAGTTATAAAACATTGCTTAGGATCTTTAGATCTGATTCGGGGCTAATTAGATGGTTGGATCTCCTTATGAGCCTATAAATTAAAATAATGATCCAAATTAATTAAAATCTGTGGGAAATCAATACTAATAACATCCCCAACACATTTGCAATCCAATTATACTACCTTGGTCAATTTAGAAACAATCTTGCAGAATTACCATGTTGCATGCATGCATACTATCTCTGTGGCATTATTTTGTGCAAGTTGTGATTAGATATATGTTTGTGTTTCGTTAGATTGTTCGGAGTGCACTGAGGAGTACTATTTTGTAGAGTGCTGCTCGGATCAAGGCAAGTAACACCACTTGTTCATAACTTCTGTCCTAGTTTTGACTCTATGCATGTGATCTTCAAAATTCTGTAGTATGCATGTGTAGGATGTTCTAGTAGAATTTTCCTTAGTATTATTTTGCAAGTGCGATGATTTTGTAGTATGTCATGAGTAGCTCTATTCTTAGGATTTCCCCTCCTAATAGGTTACCCCTGTTTTTGCTAAGTATTGCTTGCTATGCTATATATATGTAAAGTACCGTTGGGGGGTTCGAAAGACAATGAATTTCTTCTAAGTGTAAAGGCTCTCTTGAGCAAATTTTTCTTCTCAAATTCGCTTCAAAATAAAACTAAGTTTTCTTATGGGAGGAATGGTTGTAGGGTCAACAAGTGAGATTTTGGTGGAGGACGGCCGCCCAGGAATCAAAGAAGTTTGCCATGTTTCAGAATTCAGAAGCTTCCAGTGCAACCACAATACATATGGGCTTTGTCTCTCCTAGTATTTAGTGGGAAACCTCACCTGGGTACCAGCATTTGGAGGTTCTTGGCACGGTTGGATCCAGAATGTAGAGGGGCTACTAAGGGAAAGCCTCGCCATGGTCTTGTCCGTAAAAGGACTTGATCGTGGATTGTGGGTAAAGTGCACAAACTCTCGAGAGTATTGCAATCTGATCAATCAGCCGAGTTCATGGAAAAGAACACTTGAGCATCTGAAGGATGGACCCTCTGAAGGATCTTCCTCTCTCTCTCTCTCTCTCTCTCTCTCTCTCTCTCTCTCTCTCTTTCAAAACTTAAAGTTTTCTGAAAACCCAAGGCATGAGTCATATCGCTATTGGGAGGGTTTTGGGAACTTGGTGAGTAATATCCAAGTGTTAGGTTGTTTGGACACTTGGTGAGTAATATCCTTTGTGTGCCATTCGACCATATATTACCTAAACAAATGTTTACAAAGTAGGGAAATCTTCTCTTCTTCTCCATACTTAAGAAAACTAGCTTTGAGCAAATAAACTCTACAGCCTAAACTAGCCTTGCATGTAGGGTTAGAATTTTCTTTCCTTGGTGTAATTTGCCAATACATTCAAAGTATTGCCCCAATCTGTTGGCTGCACGTCTTATGTGCAGAATCCGAAGATTGAAAGGTGCTTAGGGATCGCGAGTCTACACTTGACAAGCCTGGGGCGTTGATTGACTCGAGCTGCTTTATGTTTCCGCTGTTATTTGATCTAGCTTAGTGCTAAGCAAATTTGTAATAAACTCATACTCTGGATTCTCCGTGTAACAATGACTTTGTGTTTTACATGATATTCATCGACTGTGAGTGCTAGCTATTGATCTAGGGACTAGCATGTAAATCACAGGGACTTAGGATCTTTATTGATGTAAGGTCACTACAAAAGTGATCAAGTTTTATGCTTAGCACTAGCCACTAAAGTTGGGGGTAAACACTAATGAGGGGTGGTAATCAAGTGTGACTTATCTAAATCCAATCTCATGCCTCAGGATGACAACAAGATCTACCTAACTTAGGCCAAGTTTTATGCTCTTTATGCTACCTCTAATAACCTTTCCAAAACTTCACAAGTCACTAAGTAAAAGTAATAAAGAGTTTTGATAAAGAAATAAAATAATAAAGCTTGCAAGTAAAACTAGGATTTGGGATAATTAAGGTTGCAAGTGTTAGCTTGCTAGGACAGTTTGTTGATGGTAGCTTGCTAGTTAAATTGTTGTGTTAGGCTTGCATAATAGCAAGTGTAAGCTTGCCTTGTGCAGTGCAGTGGTTGAAGTTCTCCTCTTCGTATCCTTGGTTGGTACTAACGTCTATAAATAAATATGAGGTACACAATCACCAAACAATACTTAACTAATTCTATTTATCACACCAGGGTTTTCACTAGATGATCTAGCATCATCACAATCATCACAAGGATTAAGGCAGTAGTTTTATTTATTTTATTTTAGAAAAGTAATTTCTACTCATTAAAAAACTACTTAATATTTAATATTCTCCAATTAAAATAAGGGATCATGTTGACACATGTCATCACCACATATTTCAATAATTGGGAATGTGATTTATAGTGTTGTCACAATTTAATAAGGTTTAACCTTTTTATTTTAATTAATTTAAGTGACCAGAAATGCCTATGGGGCATTCTTTTATTACTTATCCATTATTACTCCAAGTAAACCTAGATATTTCTATATATTTAGAAAGGCTTTATCAAATGTGATTTTTGAGAGTTGGAATCAACTCAAAAGCTCTTATGGTTGAACTTTGAAAAATGTTTGAATGCAGAAAAGTCTCTGACTTGTTATTTTTACCTTAGGTGATCTATAATTCCAAATGGTTTGAATCCAACGGGCTTGGATTAAGAATTTTAATACCTTTCGAACAAAATTGGTTTCATGCACTTTGGTTTAGTGAATCTCTATGAAATGATTTTTGAATCTACAGCCAGAACTAAGTTTGAAATTAAATAGATAAACCTAATTTCAAACGAACTGGGTCACACGGGAAAGTTAACTGGGCCGGACCACTGCGCACAGCGCGCGCGGGCGGTTTAAGTAGTTGTCCCACCAGTCAGTGAGACAGGGGGTGCGACGGGGTACGGGGCTATTACAAACATAGGATTAGATGTAAGATCAACGGCAGCTGGTCGTTGTCCTCGTCGATCAGAACGCGACCAGTCTGAACCCTAGCGCGGCCAGTGGGGGTCTGTGGCGGCTCAACGGGACTCAGGCGATAGTCAACGATGGGGGCGAACGATGAAGTGGACAACGGCGATCCTCCTTGTACTGGTGGCTCCTCCTGGGGTGGCTCCAATCAACGGCGCCCTTCTCCTCCAGCAGTGGCAAGATCCGGTGAAATTCCAGCGATGCTGCGCTTGCCTTGCTTCGGGAAGAAGTGGGCACGTTCAGTGAGACGTGGGGAGTGGAATGGTGTGATGAAATCAAACGGGGAAGGCCTCTATTTATACTGCAACGAGGGAACCAAAGGGTGCGGGCTGATCTCACCGGGGTCGAGGTTACAGTGATCTAACAACATGGCTGAAGGTAGGGGACGGTGCGCTGTCTCCTGCCGAAGCTCAACGTCTTGATGGTGAGGCATGGGGCGGTGCGCTTCAGTCGGAACGCGTCGACGCTCCGAGCGGCACCGACGGTGATTTGATGGTGCATAGTGGCTACGGGTCACGCGGTGGCGAACGGGGTTGTCTGGGAGGTTGCTGGGACGATGGTGATCACGTACACGGGTGGCGAAGACGGGGCGCATGATATGTCGGAAACGTATCTATAATTTTTATCCTCCATGCTTGTTTAGTATCTACTTTGATTTGCTTTGTCTACACTTTGAGGTGATTTTTACATGTTTTCTGGTACTAACCTATTAACAAGTTGCCATAGTGCTAGTTGCTTGCTTTCTGCTGTTTTTGGTTCCAGAAAATCTAGTAAGGAAATATTCTCGGAATTTGACGGGACAAACGTCAAAGTCAATAACTTTCTGTGGGGAACAAGAAGTCCAGAGGGGAGCCAGAGAGGCGGACCAGGGCTCCCAGACCCCCCTAGGCGCTAGTGGGCCCTGCCCCGCGCCTAGGCAGGGTGTGGGGCCCCTGGCCACTGCCTCGGCCTCCCCCTTCTCCTATAAGAAGCCCCTGATGTACAAACCCTAAGTACCCGATAAATATTCCACGAAACCTTCTGTAGCCGCCGCCACCGTCGTCCCTAGATCGGGGGGATCTGAAGTTCTTCCCGGCACCCTGTAGGAGGGGAGATCATCCCGGAGGCCTTCTCTCTAGTATGATGCGTGAGTAGTTCCACCTTGGACTATGGGTCCATGTAGTATATAGATGGTTGTATATCCTCCTTGTGCTTTCATGAATAGATCTTGTGAGCTCCGTTCATGATCAAGATCTAATCTATTTGTAATCATGCATGTTGTGTTTGCGGGAATCCGATGGATATTGAGATTATTATGTTGGTTTTATTAATGGTTTTGTCTTTATGATTCTATCATGTCTGTGTTGTTTGTGATGTTCCATGCTCTCTGTTGTTAGTTGCTATCTTGGCCGAGTAGTTGCTAGTGACTCCAAGAGGGGGTATTTATGCTCGATAGTGGGTTCATGCCTCTAGTTTCCAAGGGAAGTGACAATAATCTCTTTTGTTGTAGATGTGTTGTTGCTACTAGGGAGAAAACAATGGTCTCTTGTTCATGGAACATGTGGACTGTTTACCCTACACACTTTGCTTAAAGCAGTTGTCTGTTGCTTTCAACTTAATACTGGAGGGTGTTTGGATGACCACCTGAAGGTGGACTTCTAGTCATAGATGCAATTGGATGGAGGTCTATGTATATTGTTGTATTTTCCAATCGAATCTCACAGGATCTTGCTGACTAGTAATTGCATTGTTATGCCTTGATCAGTTCCTGTCAATTGCCCCGCTGTAATTTGTTTACCCTTCATACCCTCTTGTTTATCTAAGGAGAGCACCTCCAGTGAACTATGGACCCCGGTCCAATCGTTACCATTGATACATGTTCCACTATTACTTCTCTACTTGCTGCAAACCATTACCTTCCACACCATAGGTTTAATCCTTTGCTATAGCAAACCGGTGAGCTTGAGAACCTCACTGATTCGTTGGGGCAAAGTCTTGAGTTTGTGTTGTGCAGGTCTCCCCATTGCTTGCAACACCCGTGAGACGTTTCCTTCCTCCTACTGGTTCGATAACCTCGGTTTCTTACTGAGGGAAAACTTTCTGCTGTGCTGCTTCACACCTTGCTCTTGGGGTTCCCAACAAGACTCCACGTCAAGCACTAAGTTCTCTGGCTCCACCAAGGAGTCACCAACAAGTTTTCTGGCGCCGTTGTCGGGGAGGCTAAGGATGTCTTCACTAGGGGAGTCCTCCACTTCCTTTCTCTTTACTTTGTTTTTAGTTTGCTTTGTTTCTTTTGCTTGGTTTTGTTTGCCTCTTTTCGAAAAACCCAAAAAAAAATTAGTTCCTCCTCTAGCTGCTGCTGCTGTTTTTGGCTTGCCCACCTTTGCTAAAATGAACTCTGCTGAGAACACCAAGTTGTGTGACTTCACTAGCACCAACAAAAATGATTTCCTTAGCACACCTATTTCTCCACCTGCTCCTGATTCTACCTTTTATGAAATTAAGCCTGCTTTGTTGAATCTTGTGATGAGAGAGCAATTTTATGGTGCTAGTTCTGATGATCCTGCTGCCCATCTCAATAGCTTTGTTGAACTTTGTGAGATGCAAAAGTATAAAGATGTAGATGGAGATATTATTAAGCTCAAGCTTTTTCCTTTCTCCTTGAGAGGAAAAGCTAAAGAATGGTTGCTATCTTTGCCTAAAAATAGTATTGATTCTTGGACTAAGTGCAAAGATGCTTTTATTGGAAAGTACAATCTCTTGCTAAGATTATATCTATGAGAAGTGACATTATGAAATTTAAACAACTTGATAGTGAAAATGTTGCTCCAGCTTGGGAAAGAATGAAATCTTTGGTTAAGAATTGCCCCACTCATCGACTCACTGCTTGGATGATTATCCAGACTTTTTATACAGGTTTGAAGTTCTCCTCAAAAATATGTTGGATTCCGCTACTGGAGGTACCTTCATGGGCCTCACTTTGGGTGCTACAACAAGGCTCCTTGATAATATGATGGTTAACTACTCTGAATGGCATGTTGAGAGAGCTCCACTTGGTACGAAGGTAAATTCTGTTGAGGAAACTTCCTCTTTGAGTGAAAAGATTGATATTATTAGGGCTATGCTTGTTAATGGGAAAGCTCCTCTAGATCCTAATAGTGTTCCCTTAGCCTCCTTGGTTGCTCAAGAAGAGCAAGTTGATTTGAAATTCATTAAAAACAACAATTTCAACAACAATGCTTATAGGAGTAATTTTGGTGGTAACAATTATAGGCTTTATCCTCCTAATAATTGCTATTCCTATGGAAACTCTTACAATAATGCTAGAAGTGCCCCCTCTGAACTTGAGGTCATGCTGAAAGACTTTATCAGTAAACAAACCACTTACAATAAGGCTATAGAGGAAAAGATTTTAAATGTTGAGAAAAATATATCCACTTTGTCTAAAGCTCAAACTTCCTTGGTTAATAAAATGGCTGCTAAACCTGAAACCATGGAAAACACCTTTGCTGACACTCATGCCATACAAGTTTATTGATGAAAATGTTAGACTGTTAGCTCAACTTCATGCTAAGTGGGAAAGGGAAGTGATACGTTTGAAACGTATCTATAATTTTTGATGCTCCATGCTTGTTTTGTATCTACTTTCCTTTGCTTATATACACTTTGCGGTGATTTTTACATGTTTTTTGGTACTAACCTATTAACAAGTTGCAATAGTGTCAGATTCATGTTTTCTGCTTTTTTTGGTTTCAGAAAAGTTAGTAAAGAAATATTCTCGGAATTGGACAGGACAAACGCCAAAGTCAATTACTTTCTGTGGGGAACAAGAAGTCCAGAGGAGAGCCGGAGGGGCCATCCAGGGGGGCCAGACCCACCTCAGGCGCGAGGGCAGGTGGGCCCGCTCCTGGCTAGGGTTTGGTTGCCCTGGCCGCCTCCCGGTCTCGCACCTTCGCCTATAAGAAGCCCCCGATGCAGAAACCCTGGGACCTGATCAGAAATCCATGAAACCGTCTATAGCCGCCACCACCATCGTCCCTAGATCGGGGGGATCTGAAGTTCTTCCCGGCACCCTGCCGGAGGGGAGATCATCCCATAGGCCTTCTCTCTGGTATGATGCGTGAGTATTTCCACCTTGGACTATGGGTCAATGTAGTATCTAGATGGTTATATCTCCTCCTTTGTGCTTTCATGTATAGATCTTGTGAGCTCCGTTCATGATCAAGATCTAATCTATTTGTAATCATGCATGTTGTGTTTGCGGGGATCCGATGGATATTGAGATTATTATGTTGGTTTGATTAATGGTTTTGTCTTTATGATTCTATCATGTCTGTGTTGTTTGTGATTTTGCATGCTCTCCATTGCTAGTGGTTGTCTTGGCAAAGTAGTTACTAGTGACTCCAAGAGGGGGTATTTATGCTCGATAGTGGGTTCATGCCTCTAGTTTCCAAGGGAAGTGACAGAAATCTCTTCGGTTGTAGATGTGCTGTTGCTAATAGGGAGAAAACAATGGTCTCTTGTTCATGGAACATGTGGAATGTTTACCTTACACACTTTGCTTAAAGCAGTTGTCTGTTGCTTGCAACTTAATACTGGAGGGGGTTCGGATGATAACCTGGAGGTGGAATTCTAGTCATAGATGCAGTTGGATGGCGGTCTATGTTTATTGTTGTATTGCCCAATCAACCTCATAGGATCTTTCTGACTAGTAATTGCATTGTTATGCCTTGCTCAGTTCCTGTCAATTGCCCTGCCGTAATTTGTTTACCCTTCATGCCATGTTGTTTTTCTAAGGAGAGCACGTCTAGTGAACTATGGACCCCGGACCAATCTTTACCATTTATACATCTTCCACTGCTACTTGTTTACTTGCTGCAAACCATTACCTTCCACAACATACATTTAATCCTTTGTTACAGCAAACCGGTGAGCTTGACAACCTCACTGATTCGTTGGGGCAAAGTCTTGAGTTTGTGTTGTGCAGGTCTCCGCGTTGCTTTCAACACCTGTGTGACGTTTCCTTCCTCCTACTGGTTCGATAACTACGGTCTCAACTGAGGGAAGACTTGATGTTGTGCTCTTCACACCTTGCCCTTGGGGTTCCCAAGAAGACTCCACATCAAGCACCAAGTTCTCTGGCGACAGGAGTCATTGGGAAGCCGAAATTGATAGAAACAATAGTGTGTGCACCATCACCACTAAACCACAAGTAGTCCCTAATCCTCCTCCTACTATGCCTAAGCCTATTGAGCCTACTACTAGTGATGATATGTTTGACTTTGATACAGATGGTTGCAATATTTCTGAAGTGATTATGTTCCTACAAAAGCTTGCTAGAAGTCCTGATGCTAGTGTTGTGCATGTTGCTTTCACCAAACACATTACAGATGCTCTTGTTAAGATTAAGGAAGATAAGCTAAAACTCAAAGCTTCTATTCCTAGGAAGGTAGAAGATAGTTGGAAACACATTATTAATGTGCAAGTGAATGACTTTGATCTCAAAGCTTCATGTGATCTTGGTTCTAGTGTCTTTATTATGCCTAGGAATATTTATGAAATGCTTGATTTGCCACCGTTGGAATATTGTTATTTGTATGTCCCACTCAATGATAATGCTAAGAAGAAACTCATGGGGAGTATTAATTATGTTCTCATTATGGTTAACGATGCTTCTTGTCCTATTACTTTGGGAAGACCTTTTCTTAGAACAGTTGGTGCCATCATTGATATGAAAGAAGGCACCATTAAATATCATTTTGTATTCAATAAAGGTATTGAACACTTCCTTATGAGGATGGACAAGTTGCTTTTTGCTCTTCCTTTGAAAGCAAGGTTTGATGTTAATGCTTCTTCATTTGAAAATACTTGATTCTTCTTGCTTCTTGTGCCTAACTTAAAGGCGTTAAATAAAAGTACTTGTTGGGAGATAACCCAAGAGTTTCCTTTAGTCTTGGAAGTTATTACTTCAGTAATGACCTCTCCTTTTCATTTTTATTTGCTTTTTGTGCCAAGAATGACCTCTAATGAGAGGGAAGTAAGATTTGGGGAGTTGCTGTCCCAAAACAGGTTTCTGTCCTCCACCAAACAAATTCATGAGGAGTCTCTGTAATTCGGATTGACCTCAAAATTTACAAATAACTCCCCCAGCATGTTATCTAACTTTCGTTTGTTCAACACTTTTTTATTTGAGCAACAGAAGATGTTCGAAAAAATCGGTTTCTACCTGCTGGTCTGTTTTGACAGATTTCTGCCATTATTTGCATTTGCTTCTTATTGATTCCTTTTTGAGTTCTCTATAGGTGAATTGAGCTTTTTGAAGGAGTTACTACAGTAGCTTGTGTTTCTAGTGAAAATCTTTTCTGTTCCAAAGCTTTGCGAGAGGTCTAATATCTTTTGAATAAACTAATATTGCTAATGAAGATTGTGTGAAGTTCTGTATGAAGGAAAAAATTTAGGTGTAGAGAGAGAATGATCGATGAGATGAAGAATGGACAAAATCTCAAGCTTGGGGATGCCACCATGGTGTCACCCCAAGAAATATCCAAGAGGTACAAGCGTCAAAGCTTGGGGATGCCCAAGGCATCCCCTAGTTCATCAATAAAAAGTTCAGGTCTGTCTAGACACTTCGTTTTTATTGTTTCATGCACAGTTGTATTGTTCTTGGAGCGTCTTTGTTTTTTTACTTTGCTTAGTTTTTTTAGTTTGCTAAAGTAGTTTGGACGCACGTTCTCTCTGTGTTGTTTTGCAAATAACTTTCTTGGTGTTGGAAAGGAGTAGTAAGTTCTTGCTTGAAAGTGCAAGAGGAGCTTGCATTGACTGTGACTTAGACTTTAGCATGACATGATAGGTGTTGTTTTGACCTTATGCTTAGTGATTATTTCTGTAGCATGACTTGTTCCAAACAATTGGGATTGCTTGTTGTGCCTTGAAGAAATTACGCGTTGTTTTAACATCCAAAATCATAGTATTGTGGTATTCTTCTTTGATGCTTTGCTTGGGTTGACTTGGAACATGCTCACACCATGTTATGACTATGACAAGTCACCATAGCCTCTATGATCATTTAGTCCTTGACTTGTAGTACCACTCTTATGCTTTGATTAGTAATGCTTTGTTGCTCTACATGAGTTTGGCCATTATTGCTCTCTTAGTTGGTTGCTCCCAGTCTTTTGCTAGCCTCCACTTGTAAGAGTAAGCTCTACTCATGCTTCCAACTCCCAAGAAACCATGTTTTTACAAAGTGTCCACTATAAACTCCCATGCATGAACACACCATTCCAAGTATATTCTTGTTTTCAGCTATCCTCCAATAAAAACTATTTTGTTATGTGAAAACTTAGTGATTAAAGCCCTCACGAACTTGATGGCACACTTTATATTCTTTGCCCCTAATCAACTTGAACCATTGTGTCATATATGTTGTATATGCTTGCACTTATACGTTGGAATTATCAGAACCGTGCTGCCACGGGGAACGTTTTCAACATTGCACTTGTACTTTGTACTCAGTTGATATCATGCTCTTTTGTCTATAGATGTCACCGATGTGAAATAAAGAGGGAACTTGTAAGTTCATGGAGTTTGTATCCTGTGTTAGAGAAATGCCTGGGCCGCTAGGCTAAGCCATGCCTAATCATGGTGGAAACTTGCAGCATCACCATAGTGAGTGATGGCTCAGTTGATGTGGAGCATGTTGGGAACCCCAAGAGCAAGGTGTGAAGAAGCAAGCAGCAAGTCTTCCCTTAGTAGAGGCCGAGGTTATCGAACCAGAAGGATGAAGGAAACGTCACATATGTGTTGAAAGTAACATGGAGACCTGCACAACACAAACTCAAGCCTTTGCCCCAACGAACTATGAGGTTGTCAAGCTCACCGGTTTGCTGTAACAAGGGATTAAACGTATGGTTTGGAAGGTAATGGTTTGCAGCAAGTAAACAAGTAACAGTTGAAGATGTATCAATGGTAAAGATTGGACCGAGGTCCCTAGTTCACTAGAGGTGCTCTCCTTAGATAAAAAACATGGCATGAAGGGTAAACAAATTACAGCAGGGCAATTGATAGGAACTGAGCAAGGCATAACAATGCAATTACTAGTCAGAAAGATCATATGAGATTCGATTGGGCAATACAACAAGATACATAGACCGCCATCCAACTGCATCTATGACTAGAAGTCCACCTTCAGGTTATCATCCGAACCCCCTCAAGTATTAAGTTGCAAGCAACAGACAACTGCATTAAGAAAAGTGTGTAAGGTAAACAGTCGACATGTTCCATGAACAAGAGAACGTTGTTTTCTCCATAGTAGCAACAACGCATCTACAACCGAAGAGATTTCTGTCACTTCCCTTGGAAACTAGAGGCATGAACCCACTATCGAGCATAAATACCCCCTCTAGGAGTCACTAGCAACTACTTGGCCAAGATAGGTACTAAAAATGGAGATCATGCAAGATCACAAACAACACAGACATGATAGAATCATAAAGACAAAACCATTAATCAAAGCAACATAATAATCTCAATATCCATCGGACCCCCGCAAACACAACATGCATGATTACAAATAGATTAGATCTTGATCATGAACGGAGCTCACAAGACTATACATGAAATCACAAAGGAGGAGATACAAACATCTAGCTACTACATGGACCCATAGTACAAGGTGGAACTACTCACGCATCATACCAGAGAGAAGGCCTCCGGGATGATCTCCCCTCCGCCAGGGTGCCGGGAAGACTTCAGATCCCCCCTGATCTAGGGATGATGGTGGCGGCAGATACAAACGGTTTCGTGGAGATTTCATCGGGTGCTTAGGGTTTCTTCATTGGGGGACCTCTTATGAGCGAAGGGGGAGGCCGAGGAGGCGACCAGGGGGGCCAAACCCTAGCCAGGCGCGGGCCCACCCTGGCCGCGCCTGGGAGGGGCCTGGCTGCCCTGGACCGCTTCCTCGTCTCCCCTTTGGTCTTCTTGTTCCCCACGGAAAGTAATTGGCTTTGACGTTTGTCCCGTCCAATTCGCAAAATATTTATTTACTAACTTTTCTGAAACCAAAAACAACAAAAAACAGGCATCTGGCACTGTTGCAACTTGTTAATAGGTTAGTACCAGAAAACATGTAAAAAGCACCTCAAAGTGTAGACAAATAAAGCAAAGTAGATACTAAACAAATAAAAAAATTATAGATACATTTCTGACGTATCAGTGAGCTATCTATGAAGGATCCTCAATAAAAATCTATGCATATGGTAAATAAAAAGATTGCTGAGATGCTCATTGTCTGCTTGCCTTGTTATTTTGGTTATGGGAAAGCTCATGTACCATGTGCAAGGGGTACCCCGTTGGCGGTTCTCTATGATATGCAAATACTTACAATGACAAGAACTTATAGGTGACTAAGGTTGAGTAGCATGAGGTTTGGCCCTCGTATTCAAGGGACTTGAGATTGCCAACTTATACTTCATCAAGCATATACTCCATATTTGTTCACTTTAACCTTAATCACTTCAAGATGCTTATGATAGGGGCAATGAGGGCTGAAAGCTAACAAGTACCATAATTTTTGAAAGATCTTTTTGAAACTTGAAATCCCTGCTTCCTTTATAAAAGGCTTTTCTTCCACCATTATTGAGTCTCCACCTTCTACCTTTAGGCACCATTAAGAGAGCATAGTTGTCATTATGTGTGCAGTGTTCCAAAGCTTATTAATTGATGCATATTGTGATGTTACTTGTTCTTGTGCTATTTGTTTCTAGTCACCCTTGTGAACTTTGAAGGTGTCATATGCATCCATTAGCTACTCTATGAGGGAAATCTGATTGCCACTTTGAAGCTTGTTTAGTATCTAGTTTGCTTTGATTTGTCTACACTTTGAGGTGCTTTTTACATGTTTTATGGTACTAACCTATTAACAAGTTGCCACAGTGCCAGTTGCCTGTTTTCTGCTGTTTTTGGTTCCAGAAAAGCTAGTAAGAAAATATTATCGGAATTGGACGGGACATACGTCAAAGTCAATAACATTCCGTGGGGAACAAGAAGTCCAGAGGGGAGCCGGAGAGGCAGACCAGGGCGCCCAGACCCCCCTAGGCATGGGTGGGCCCTATTCCGCGCCTAGGCAGGGTGTGGGGCCCCTGGACACCGCCTCGACTTCCCCCTTCGCCTATAAGAAGCCGCCGATGCAGAAACCCTAAGTACCCGATCAATATTCCACGAAACCTTCTATAGCCGTCGCCACCATCGTCCCTTGATCGGGGGGATCTGAAGTTTTTCCCGGCACCCTTCCGGAGGGGAGATCATCGCGGAGGACTTCTCTCCGGTATGATGCGTGAGTAGTTCCACCTTGGACTATGGGTCCATGTTGTAGCTAGATGGTTGTATCTCCTCCTTGTGCTTTCATGTATAGATCTTGTGAGATCCGTTCACGATCATGATCTAATCTATTTGTAATCATGCATGTTGTGTTTGCGGGTATCCGATGGCTATTGAGATTATTATGTTGGTTTGATTAATGGTTTTGTCTTTATGATTCTATCATGTCTATGTTGTTTGTGATCTTGCATGCTCTCCATTGTTAGTAGCTATCTTGGCCGAGTAGTTTCTAGTGACTCCAAGAGGGGGTATTTATGGTCGATAGTGGGTTCATGCCTCTAGTTTCCAAGGGAAGTGCTAGAAATCTCTTCAGTTGTACATGTGTTGTTGCTAATAAGGAGAAAACAATAGTCTCTTGTTCATGGAACATGTGGACTATTTACCTTACACACTTTGCTTAATCTAGTTGTCTGTTGCTTGAAACTTAATACTGGAGGGGGTTCGAATGATAACCCGAAGGTGGATTTCTAGTGATAGATGCAGTTGGATGGCGGTCTATGTATCTTGTTGTATTGTCCAATCGAATCTCATAGGATTTTGCTAACTAGTAATTGCATTGTTATGCCTTGCTCAGTTCATGTCAATTGCCCTGCTGTAATTTGTTTACCCTTCATGCCATGTTGTTTATCTAAGGAGAGCACCTCTAGTGAACTATGGACCCCGGTCCAATATTTACCATTGATACATATTCCACTACTACTTGTTTACTTGCTGCAAACCATTACCTTCCACACCATACGTTTAATCCTTTGTTACAGAAAACCGGTCAGCTTGACAACCTCACTGATTCGTTGGGGCAAAGTCTTGATTTTGTGTGGTGAAGGACTCCGCGTTTCTTGCAACACCTGTGTGACGTTTCCTTCCTCCTACTGGTTCGATAACCTCAGTTTCTTACTGAAGGAAAACTTGCTGCTGTGCTGCTTCACACCTTGCTCTTGGGGTTCCCAACAAGACTCCACGTCAAGCACCAAGTTCTCTGGAGCCACCAAGGAGTCACCAGCGCGGACTATGCGTGCGTGTTGAGCGCGGCACTCTGGCGCGCTCTCGGCATGGTCACAGAGAAATGGGCGCGTGCATTCTCTATGGTCTAGTGCCTGGCAGGGTTGGAGGGCTGGACAGGAGGTGGCGGTGGACGGTGGCGTGCGTCCTGGACATGGTGGCTAGGCTCGGTGCTTGGTCTGGCTAGCTAGCCATGGTTGGATGTCAAGGGTGCTCTCGGGTTGGCACGACATGGTGCATTGGGTAGGGTTCTAGGTTAGTTCAATGCATTGGTTGGCACTGGGGGAGACATGGATGATCAATGGTGAACAATGCTTAGCCAAATTACTCCTCAAAATAGTGAAGTTTGGCCAAATTGATTTTCTATCTCCAAGTGTTTGATGAAATGGCCGCAAGTAATTCAAATTTGAATTTTTGGATGAAACTTGGTGGGTGCAATGGTCACATACTAGGTATTTTCTGGTTGATTGGATTTGTCAAGGTGCACTGGTTTGGTTGGGTTTTGAGAAATGGTGATCTTCCCATATGAACTAGATTCAATTTTGAATTGTCAATTGAATAGGGTTGCCAAATGTTTCTGTGGGTTTGCAAGGTGGGCTTGGGTTCACTCTCACTTGGTCTAGCAAGGGGTGAAAAGAAATGGATTTGTTTCTGTTTGAAATCTTGGACTAGAAACACTCAAAGTGGTCTTATGAGCAAGATTGGCAAAAATGACCATTTGCTTTTTTTGGTTTGTTTTTGAATTTCCTTTGATTTTATTCTTCTTGGGATTGATTTAGATGATATTTTTTCATATTTAAACTCATCCTTGACATTCACAACAATCAAACAAGTCCATCCATGCATTCATCACATACACACATGCATTCATAAAGGTTTTAATTAACAAAAGTTTTTGTTAACCCTAATTTTGGGTGATTGGAATTTGATAACCTTGATTAATATTTTTAGGAGGTTACATGTGGGGACTCTATTTCTCTATTCTTATTGGGTGTCTATATTATGCAAAAATGTGTTTTGACCAAAGTTTAAAATAGGTATAAGAACTTCAAAAAAATTCCGAACAATGTAAAACCATTGCGTGGCATCATGTAAAACTTGGTATATTGATTGCGTCTCGAAAAAACCTTCTCACAAATGAGCTATCATGTTCGAGGTTTATTGGTTTTTAGTTTAAAATACCAATGTTATGGCTGAATCGCGTCATAGTTGTGATAATATGTCCATATTGTGCACACATGTGTAACCTGGGATGACGAACAATGTTGATGAATGAAGTTTTCCTTCTTATCGCACATAAAATCCATTTTCCATTTTCCGAGCACAAAAAACGGGTCATTTTGTGAAGCAACCACCAAATGAAAGTTTCAAAATGGTACCACCCCATTTTTCCAAAATACTAAACCACCTTACATGTACAATGTCCCAACCAGGGTATCTCAAACCTTTCCGTCCACCCCTGATGAAAAAGACAAATTCCTACCAAATAGTAGGAAGTGGTTCCGATTTGAACTATAGGTACATGATCTAATGCTCGTGTGTAGCGGATCCAAACCCGGCTTGGTTCGAAATCCCTGTGGTTACAGTGCTAGTCCCTGGATCGAATAGCTAGCCCCCATAGTTTAAGATGTAATATCAAGATACAAAGGTCATATTACATCGCATGATCCAGAATATAAATAGTTATTACAATCTCATAGCCATAGGCTATCTTATTACAAAGCAGCGGAATAATAGTAAAGCATGGAGTCCTTCATCTTCATGTGCAATAGGCAAACATGTTGGGTGCAGACTCGTAACTCCTACTCATGAAACATCACTATCATCAAGTAATCCTGCAACATGATAAGTTACAGCCACAAGGGTCAATACATTTGAATTGTATTGGAAAGTGTCACTACTATGTGGAAATAAGTTGGAACCTATCAATACATGCATATTTGTCTAGGTAGAGTTTAGGCTCATTTGCAGAAAGCAATATGGTTTTATCCTATCTTTTCAAAATAGTTTTGATCTTTCAATAATCTTTCTGAACTCCTTGGAAAACTCCAAGTGCTTATAATCCCTTGTTGACACCATCAAGTTTTACTTTGAGAAATTGGAATGTCGAGATCTTCCATAGCTTCAGGCCTTAGTTGCTCAGAGTTGTCCGTAATCGGGGACACGGCTAAGTACTTATAATTTGATCTTCTACAGAAGTTGTACACATTACCCACATGACACAATCTCGTCTTGACGCCACAAGTGGCCACTTGATAAGTACACACCAAATGGAGTACCGGCAGATCGTGAATGTGACAAAGTCTTTCCATAGAAGTCCTCCCAATACATAATGCTAGCACGTCTACCAGGAACCAATGTAAGGATATACTTCCAATACATAATTCTAGTTAACCTGAATAGGTACCAATGCAAAGGTCTTCCACTATGTAATTGACTAAGCAAGAGCCCATTTAGCATGTGGCGGTACACGGAATCCACTGTACGAGAAACATGTTCAATCTCTAAGTCCCTGGGTGGTATTCTTCTAGTGCAAACACGAAAAAGATAGCCATAGATATGGTTTCCTTCGTTGCCACCTTATTCACAACTGAGTATCCACATTCCACCAAGGTGATTCATTGAGTACTTGTTTTATTATATAAAACATATATTTTTCCAACACTTCATATAATCATAACATGCTATTCCACCCCGAATCTATAGCAGGTCTAAGCATACTACAACTATGATGTTTCCACTAAGGAAGATATAAAGGATTTCCTAATAGGACATAGCATAGCATAGTAACATAGTAGTCCTATCATGCATACTACAAAATTTCCACTAAGTGTAATGAAAATAGTAGGACATGGATGATAGTGCCACTTGCCTTAGTAGTTGGCGGTGTTGGTACACTCTTTGCAGCTACACACTTGGAAATTCACACAATCTATCAAACAAAACAACCAAGACAAAACATACACATGATCAACACAAATGGCAATACCAAAAATCATGCAAAGTATGCAAGAATGCAAGATGGCAATTTTTATTGTACAAATTTTTATAACAAGGTTGAACATTAATAAGTGATTTCTGACCATTTTATATTTTCAAGTTTACAAATGCAACCATTTGTGCAATTGTAGCAATTAGCAATATTTTCTAACACTTTGAAAGGCCGTTCTCACTAAATAATTTCCATGGTATTGTTTATACTAGAATAAAATTATATTTTGGTCTTACTGGACAGAGGGTTCAATTTACAACCATTTGCAAAAGGATTCACTTAAAAACAATTTACACAACAATTTTTATACTCAAAATACTCTACAAATGGTTATGTATAAAACGTGATTTTAACAGACTCAAAAATACCAAATTATGGCTCCACTGTGTTCTACTCGTTTTTGCGAATCCATAGACATATTATTTGCTAAATTTGGATATACAAAACTAAAGATATGATTTTTTCAAGTTTGTGTGTTCTTATGTCTAAAAATCCGAAAATAGGAATAGATATGACACTTGTCAGATTCTGGTTGGAGGATACCCCTTCGTTTAAGTGACCACAAAAGCTCTCCGGATATGTTTGCCGGATTTGTGGGCACGGGCTTGGCGTTGCCGTTTCCGTCGCTAGGGACGTATCCAGAGTAGAAGAAGATGCAGACATCGTAGAGGACGTCGAGGCGGTGCTACTGGATTTGATTTAGAGCTCCTTCGTCTCCAACGTTGACGGAAATCCACGGCAGGAGCAACGTGCGACATCGGCGGCGCGGCCAACTACAACAATATGATGAACAATCATGTCCTAGAGTTAGGCAACATCAAGAATAGTCTTATGGTAGAAGCAATTGACAAGGGACTCACCAATGGCGACACGATCTGACGATGAACTCTGTTTTTAGGATAATCTTGGCATGGTTTGTGTGTGTTCTATAGAGCTCCTCTCGAGAAAGTTTAGGAACGAAAGTGAAGGAGGAGGACTAGAGGTACGCGCTGGACCTTTCGGTTCGTCTTGATATGCTCTAGAGAGGGAGATCGGGATACATATGCCGCCATATGACATTCGGTTCACTGGTTCATTTTGATGTATTTACTCAACTAAATGCGAAATTACTTTCCTGAATGGAACCTACACTTGATTCCAAACGTTTTTCGTATTGATGGCGATTCATTTTGGAGTCTTAAACGCCTTGAAGGAGGAGGGGAAGAGGTGGCATGGTTCTCGGTAACCTACATCCATGTACGTGCTCTCTCTCCAGAGAAAGAAGATCAATCATGTTATGTTGGCTTAGATGGGCTTTGCTGAATCGGTCCAACAAAAAAATGAATGAGAGAAAAAAAATAGAGTGGGATGGAGGGCTGATTGGGCCTTGGGCTGGAGTTGTTTCATTTTTTCTTTAACGTTTATTTTGTTTCCAATTTGTCTCTTCAATTTGATTCAAATTTGTACCAGACTTTTTAAGAAAATCTTATATAAAATATAAGTTGATAGTTTACTCTAATTATAATATTTGTCATATTTTTTTAATAAGGTATAATTCACTTTAAAAAAAGTTTAGTATGATACGTACGTCTAGTTTTATTATTTCCTATTCACTTTTCTTATAAAAATCATATCATTTGACTTAGGACTTCAAAAAGGTTCAAACCAATTTACTTAGCTTTATAATTTTATTCTTTATCATAATCACTCATTTAAGAATACTTTTATTTTGTTTTTAGTCATGGTCTTAACTTGACTTTATTTTTCTTCCTTTATTTTATAATTTTAATATCATTTTATCTGGAGCTTCAAATAGAATCAAACTAATTTCTATGGCTTTATAATTTTGCCCTTTATAATTTTAGCTCACTTAGGATTTCTTTTGTATATTTCAAATATGGAATATATCCAAAGTCACATGTTATTAAGTGGTCATTTTAACTTTGAGAAGAAAGTTATTTCTCTTAGCTTTAAAATGCAACCATGCATGCTTCATGATTTTGAGGTTTTGAAAACATGCATACAACTTCATAAACAAAATTGTTTTATTTAATTTTTGTTTTGAAGGAGTTATATTAAATAGTCAAAAAGTTTTTGTTCCCTCTGAATTTCCAAGACTTAGTTTTTCATTTTTTTCAAAATTTGCAACATTCTGGGATGTGACAGACTACCACCCTTAATAGGAATCTTGTCCCGAGATTCGAGAAGGCTAGAAAGAATAGGTTGGGTTTTAGAATAACTTGGGTGCTACCACCCTTAAAAGGAAATTTTGTAGGGTTGCATTGATGGTTCACTTGACTATGGGTTCAATAACTGACATCCAAACATGGGATCCTTATATGATTCAACTGAGTTAGCTAAATCTTACCATCCACATCATCTAATTCTTCAAGGGTTCCATACAAGTTGATGTGGTTCACATGTCCTTTCCGGGTCACATTGGAATTTCTCCCATTGGTGTCTCCAACACTCTTATTCTTCTTGTCTGGACAGTCTGATGCATAGTGTCCAAGTTTCTTACAATTGTAGCACTGCAACTGGCTAATATCCTTCTTCATGGAATTGCCATGTTGGTTCTGACCAAGGTTATCTCCACTGTGAGTACCATTCTCATTGTTATTACCACTTCCATTGGTGTTGTGGTGATGGTGATTGTGTCCATTTCCTTCATGCTGATGTGATCCAGAATCTCCATTGTCCTTTTTGAATGAACGTATCTTTTGTGATGATCCCGAGTAATATTTCTTAAAGATATGCTTTCTCTTCTTGTTCTCAACTTGCTTCATCTTGCTCTCTAATTTTTTTAGCTTTGTCACATAGTGATTGATAAGTTGGAACATAAGCAACTAATAACTGCATGGACATTTCATCATTTAGTCCATCCAGGAACTTTTCCTTCCTCTTAGCATCTGTGTCAGTATCATCTGGAGCATAACGTGAAAGATTGTTGAATACCTTAATGTATTCTGTGCCGCTGCTGTGACGTTGTTTAAAGTTGTGAAACTCCTTCTTCTTTAAAATCATCATGCCTGAAGAGATATGGTTAGAGCGAAAACCATCTTCACATATTTCTCAAGTCAGTTCTTCAATGGGGTAAGTGACTTGAAAGTTGTCCCACCATATAGCTGCAGGTCCTTCGAGCAAGTGTGCTGCAAATCTCACTTTCTCGTCATCAGAGCATCCAACAGTCACCAAATCTCTATTCAATGAACGTACCAGTCATCGGCTACCATTGGATCAGAAGTACCAGAGAACTTTGCAGGTCTCAACCTTAGAAATCTAGTAAGCATATCTAGAGGTGGTGGATTGTTGTTGTTCTGGTTGTTATTGTTGTAGTTGTTCAAATTCTGATTCTGATTGTTGATGGTTGGCATGAATTGTGTCATCATCTCCATTAGCTTAGTCTGTGCAGTCATCATCTGTTGCATCTCATTGCCATTGTTGTTGTTTCCATTGTTATTATGGTTGTTGGCACGTCTTGGAGGCATCTGTTGGTTTAATATGGATAAGTAATGATAGATAGATCTGAAGAAGTTCTATCACACACACAACAAAACACAAAAAAGTTCAATCAACCACTCAAAAAGCAACCATTCACTTAACAACTTTTGAGTATAACTCATAAGTTGAAGAAAACAAGTTTTCTTGAAACAATCAACCTAGTATAGTCATACCACATAGGTCGGTATGATCCATACATTAACATGATACAGAAGTCTTAAATAGCTGGTGGGCAATCTAATGTCTCTTGGGTCACACTATGATAACATCAGTGGGAGCTCTCTTTTGAGTTGGGAAATCATCGGTGAAGTGTCTTGTCTTCCGGCAGCGATGGCAAAACACTTTTGTCATGTCTTGGGTCCTTTTCCTTGAAGTGTTGTTATGGTTCTCTTAAAGTTCCGTCTCTAAACATTCAATAATATTGTGTCCTTTCTTCTTGCACTTGGAGCAGGTGATATGGCTAAGGTTTTCTTCTAACTTTTTAGAGCTTGATACATACCATCCTTAACTTGTTCTTTCACTCGTTGCACTATGAAGTCGAGATGGCACTTGGCAGGAATGTGGTCGGTTCCTTCACATAGGAAACACGTGAGTTGAGATATGGGGCATTCTTCAACTGGATGGTTGGAATCACAATAGGGACATTGATCTTGATGTTCCTTAGAGGTGTGGCCTACTTCTCCACATATTTTGCAAGCTCGAAGACTTGTCGCAACTTGTATCTTTAACTTCCTGTTGACATGATCCATCTTAAAGGTCCTTATAGAAAGCAAAAGGCTCGTTTTCTACATGTTTGAAGGAGAAGATATTTAGTACAGAATGGTCAAGGTATACGAGAAAAACTACTAAGTATAAAATTATAAGTTCATTCCTAACAGGGGCCTTTGTCCAAATCCTAGGGTTACGATCCTACAGGCAACACAGTCCT
This sequence comes from Avena sativa, assembly GCA_916181665.1. NCBI lineage: Eukaryota > Viridiplantae > Streptophyta > Magnoliopsida > Poales > Poaceae > Avena > Avena sativa. Next base: position 202,765,241 of record OV702281.1, on the reverse strand, counting down.
CTGATACTATCTGTAGCGGACCCGAACCCGGCTTGGTTCGAAATCCCTGTGATTACAGTGCTAGTACCTAGATCGAATAGCTAGCACACACAATTTAAGATGTAATATCCAGATACAAAGGTCATATTACGCCGCATGATCCAGAATATAAATACTTATTACAATCTCATAGCCATAGGCTATCTTATTACAAAGCAGCGGAATAAAAGTAAAGCATGGAGTCCTTCATCTTCATGTTCCACAGGCAAACATGGTGGGTGCAGACTCATAACCCCTACTCATCAAACATCACTATCATCAAGTAATCCTGCAACATAATAAGTTACAGCCACAAGGGTCAATAAATTTGAATTGTATTGGCAAGTGTCACTACTATGTGGAAATAAGTTGGAACCTATCAATACATGCATATTTGGCTAGGTAGAGTTTAGGCTCATTTGCAGAAAGCAATATGGTTTTATCCTATCTTTTCAAAATAGTTTGGATCTTTCAAAAGTCTTTCTGAACTCCTTGGAAAACTCCAAGTGCTTCTAATCCCTTGTTGACACCATGAAGTTTTACTTTGAGAAATTAGAATGTTGAGATCTTCCATAGCTTTAGGACTTAGTTGCTCAGAGTTGTCCGTAACCAGGGACATGGCTAAGTACTTATAATTTGATCTTCTACAGAAGTTGTACACATTACCACATGACACAATCTCGTCTTGACGCCACCAGTGGCCGCTGGATAAGTACACACCAAATGGAGTACCGGCAGATCGAGAATGTGACAAAGTCTTTCCATAGAAGTCCTCCCAATACATAATGCTAGCACGTCTACCAGGAACCAATGTAAGGATATAATTCCAATACATAATTCTAGTTAACCTGAATAGGTACCAATGCAAGGGTCTTCCACTATGTAATTGACTAAGCAAGAGCCCATTTAGCATGTGGCTGTACACGGAAGCCACTGTACGAGAAACATGTTCAATCTCTAAGTTCCTGGGTGGTATTCTTCTAGTGCACACACAAAAACATAGCCATAGATATGGTTTCCTTTGTTGCCACCTTATTCACAACTGAGTATCCACATTCCACCCAGGTGATTCATTCAGTACTTGTTTTATTATATAAAACATATATTTTTCCAACAATTCATATAATCATAACATGGTATTTCACCCCGAATCTATAGAAGGGCTAAGCATACTACAGTTACGATGTTTCCACTAAGGAAGATATAAAGGATATCCTAATAGGACATAGCATAGCATAGGAACATAGTAGTCCTATCATGCATAGTACAAAATTTTCACTAAGTGTAATGAAAATAGTAGGACATGAATGATAGTGCCACTTGCCTTAGTATTTGGCGGTGTTGGTACACTCTTTGCAGCTACACACTTGGAAATTCACACAATCTATCAAAGAAAACAACCAAGACAAAACATACACATGATCAACACAAATGGCAATACCAAAAATCATGTAAAGTATGCAAGCATGCAAGATGGCAATTTTTATTGTACAAATTTTTATAACAAGGTTCTGAACATTACTAAGTGATTTCTGAACATTTTATATTTTCAAGTTTACAAATGTAACCATTTGTGCAATTGTAGCAATTAGCAATATTTTCTAACAATTGGAAAGGTCGTTCTCACTAAATAATTTCCATGGTATTGTTTATACTAGAATAAAATTATATTTTGGTCTTACTGGACAGAGGGTTCAATTTACAACCATTTGCAAAGGATTCACTTAAAAATAATTTACACAACAATTTTTATACTCAAAATACTCCACAAATGGTTCTGTATAAAACGTGATTTTGACAGACTCAAAAATACCAAATTATGGCTCCACTATGTTCTACTCATTTTTCTGAATCCATAGACATATTATTTGCTAAATTTGGATATACAGAACTAAAGATATAATTTTTGCAAGTTTGTATGTTCTTATGTCTAAAAATCCGAAAAATAAGAATAGATATGACACTTGTTAGATTATGGTTTGAGGATACCCCTTCGTTTAAGTGATCTATGATGACCTTTAGATAAAGATCTAATGGTCCTGACTGGCTCAACGGAAAAGCTCGCCGGAGAAGTTCTCCGGATTTGCAGGCACGGGATTGGCGTTGCCGTTCCCGTCGCTAGGGACTTATCCGGAGTAGAAGAAGATGCAGATAGTGTAGATGATGTCGAGGTGGTGCTACTGGATGTGATTTACAGCTCGTTCGTCACCAACGGTGACGGCAATCCACGGCTGGAGCAACGTGCGACGTTGGCGGCGCGGCCAACTACAATAATATGATGAACAATCATGTCCTAGAGGTAGGCAACATCAAAAATAGTCTTATGGTAAAAGGAATTGACAAGGGACTCACTGATGGCGACACGATCTGATGATGAACTCTGTTTTTAGGCTAACCTTGGCATGGTTCGTGTGTGTTCTATGGAGGTCCTCTCGAGAAAGTTTAGGAAGAAAGTTTTTAGGCTAACCTTGGCATGGTACGCGCTGGACCTTTTAGTTCGTCTTGATATTCTCTAGAGAGGGAGATCGGGATATGTATGCCGCCATATGACATTCGTTTCAGCGGTTCAGTTTGATGTATTACTCAACTAAATCCGAAATTACTTTTCTAAAAGGAACCTACACCGTTTTTTATATTGATGGCGATTCATTTTGGAGTCTTAAACGCCTTGGAGGAGGAGTGGAAGAGGTGGCATGGTTCTCGATAACCTACAGCCATGTACGTGCTCTCTCTCCAGAGGAAGAAGATCAATCATGTTCTGTTGGCTTAGATGGGCTTTGCTGATTGGGCCTTGGGCTGCTGCTGTTTCTCTTTTTTGTCATTTAGCGTTTTCTTCTTTTTTATTTCTGGTTTATTTTCTAGTTTCCAATTTGTCTCTTTAATTTGATTCAAATTTGTACCAAACATTTTCAGAAAATCTCATATAAAATATAAGTTGATAATTTACTCTAATTATAATATTTGTAATATTTTTTTAATAAGGTATAATTCATTTAAAAAAAGTTGCGTATGATACGTACATCTAGTTTTATTATTTTCTATTTCTTTTCTTATAAAAATCATATCTTTTGACTTAGGACTTCAAAAAAGTTCAAACCAATTTACTTAGCTTTATAATTTTATTTTTTATCATAATCACTCATTTAAGAATACTTTTATTTTATTTTAGTCATTGTCTTAACTTGACTTTATTTTTCTTCCTTTATTTTATAATTTTTATATCATTTTATCTAGAGATTCAAATAGAGTCAAACTAATTTATATGGTTTTATAATTTTTCCCTTTATCTTTTTTAGCTCATTTAGGAATTCTTTTGTATATTTCAAATATGGAATATATCCAAAGTCTCATGTTATTAAGTAGTCATTTCAACTTTGAGAAGAATGTTATTTCTCTTAGCTTTAAAATGCAACCATGCATGCTTCATGATTTTGAGGTTTTGAAAACATGCATACAACTTCAGAAACAAAATTGTTTTATTTAATTTTTGTTTTGAAGGAGTTATATTAAATAGTCAAAAAGTTTTTGTTCCCTCTGAATTTCCAAGACTTAGTTTTTCATTTTGTTTAAGTTTTTCCACATTTCAAAATTTGCAAAATTTTGGGATGTGACATCATGATTTTTTGCAAAAATCATTTTTAGAATCACAATATGTTGTTTCTTCATAGATTCAATACAAGTTTAGTTAGGCTCATCCCCGAGGTAAGAACCTTCATGCCTGCCGTTTTGACCATAGTTTGAAATGGGCATAAAAAATTCAAAAACGGCCTGAATAATGCAAAACCTTCACGTGGTGTAATGTTATGTGACATAGTTGCAAGGAAAAATATCAAATTTGGTATATTGATTACGTCTCGAAAAAACCTTCTCACAAATGAGCTATCATGTTCGATGTATTATGACTTTTAGGTCAAAAGACCAATGTTATGGCTAGAATCACGTCATAGTTTGTGATAATGTGCCATATTGTGCAGGCATGTGTATCATGGGATGTAAAACAATGTTGATGAAGGAAATTTTCCTTCTTATCGCACATAAAAACCATTTTCTATTATTCGAGCTCAAAAAATGGGTTGTTTTGTGAAGCAACCACCAAATGAATGTTTCAAAATGGTACCACCCCATTTTTCCAAAATACAAGACCACCTTACATGTACAATGTACCAAGCAGGGCATCTCAAACATTTCTGTGCACCCCCGGTGAAAAAGACAAATTCCTGCCAAATCGGTTGGAAGTGCTTCCAATTCGAACTACAGGTACATGCTCTAATGCTCGTGATTTTTTGAAAAAATCATTTTTAGACTCACAATATGTTGTTTCTTTATATATCCAATGCAATTTTAGTGAGGCTCATCCCCGTGCTAAGAACTTCATGCCTGTCGTTTTGATCATAGTTTGAAACGGGCTTAAAAATTCAAAAACGGTTCGAACAACGCAAAACCTTCGCATGGCGTCATGTTTATGTGACATAGTTGCAAGAAAAATATAAAACTTAGTATATTGATTACGTCTCAAAAAAACCTACTCAGAAATGAGGTGTCATGTTCGAGGTTTTATGACTTTTAGGTCAAAAGACCAATGTTATGGCTAGAATCGCGTCATAGTTTGTGATAATGTGCCCATATTGTGCACGCATGTGTATCATGGGATGGCAAACAATGTTTATAAAGGAAATTTTCCTTCTTATCGCACATAAAACCCATTTTCCATTTTCCGAGCGCAAAAAACGGGTCGTTTTGTGAATCAACAACCAAATAAAAGTTTTATTATGGTACCAACACATTTTTCAAAAATACTAGACCACATTACATGTACAATGTCCCAACCAGGATATCTCAAACCTTTTCGTCCACCCCTGGTGAAAAAGACAAATTCCTGCCAAATCGGTAGGAAGTCATTCCGATTTGAACTACATGTACAAGATCTAATGCTTGTGATTTTTTTCAAAAATCATTTCTAGAATCACAATATGTTGTTTCTTCATATATCGAATGCAATTTTAGTGAGGCTCATCCCCGAGCTAAGAACCTTCACGCCTGCCGTTTTGACCATAGTTTGAAATGGGCATAAAAATACAAAAACTGTCCGAACAATCCAAAACCTTCGCGTGGCATCATGTTATGTGACATAGTTGCAAGAAAAAATATCAAAATTGGTATATTGATTGCGTCGAAAAAACCTTCTCACAAATGAGCTACGATGTTCGAGGTTTTATGACTTTTGGGTCAAAAGACCAATGTCATGGCTAGAATCGCGTCATAGTTTGTGATAATTGATGGCTCAGTTGATGTGGAGCATGTTGGGAACCCCAAGAGCAAGGTGTGAAGCAGCACAGCAGCAAGTCTTCCCTCAGTAAGAAACAGAGGTTATCGAACCAGTAGGAGGAAGGAAATATCACACAGGTGTTGCAAGCAACGCGGAGACCTGCACAACACAAACTCAAGACTTTGCCCCAACTAACAATGAGGTTGTCAATCTAACCGGTTGCTGTAACAAAGGATTAAATGTATGGTGTGAAAGGTAATGGTGGTTTGCAGCAAGTAAACAAGTAATTGTTGAAGATGTATCAATGGTAAAGATTGGACCGGGGTCCATAGTTCACTAGAGGTGCTCTCCTTAGATAAACAACATGGCATGAAGGGTAAACAAATTACAGTAGGGAAATTGACAGGAACTGAGCAAGGCATAACAATACAATTACTAGTCAGAAAGATCCTATGAGATTCGATTGGGCAATACAACAAGATACATAGAACGCCATCCAACTGCATCTATGACTATAAAACCACCTTCAGGTTATCATCCGAACCCCCTCCAGTATTAAGTTCCAAGAAACAGACAACTGCTTTAAGCAAAGTGTGTAAGGTAAACAGTCCACATGTTCCATGAACAAGAGACCCTTGTTTTCTCCCTAGTAGCAACAGCACATCTACAACCGAAGAGATTATTGTCACTTCCCTTGGAAACTAGATGCATGAACCCACTATTGAGCATAAATACTCCCTCTTGGAGTCACTAGCAACTACTTGGCCAAGATAGCTACTAACAACGGAGAGCATGCAATATTACAAACAATACAGACATGATAGAATCATAAAGACAAAACCATTAATCAAACCAACATAATAATCACAATATCCATCAGATCCACGCAAACACAACATGCATGATTACAAATAGATTAGATCTTGATCATGAACGGAACTCACAAGATCTATACATGAAAGCACAAAGGAGAAGATACAACCATCTAGCTACTACATGGACCCATGTTCCAAGGTGGAACTACTCACGCACATACAGGAGAGAAGGCCTCCAAGGTGGAACTACTCACGCCAGGAAGAACTTCAGATCCCCCCGATCTAGGGACGACGGTGGCGGCGGCTATAGAAGCTTTCGTGGAGATTTGATCGGGTACTTAAGGTTTCTGCATGGGGGTCTTCTTACAGGCGAAGGGGGAGGCCGAGGCGGTGGCCAGGGGCCCCACACCCTGCCTAGGCGCGGGGCAGGGTCCACCCGCGCCTAGGGGGGTCTATGCGCCCTGGCCCGCCTCTCCGGCTCCCGTCTAGACTTCTTGTTCCCCACGGAAACTTATTGACTTTGACGTTTGTCCCATACAATTCTGAGAATATTTCTTTACTAACTTTTCTGTAACCAAAAACAACAGAAAACATGCAACTGGCACTATGGCAACTTGTTAATAGGTTAGTACCAGAAAATATGTAAAAAGCACCTCAAAGTGTAGACAAAGCAAAGCAAAGTACATACTAAACAAGCATGGAGCATCAAAAATTATAGATACGTTTCCGACGTATCAAGCATCCCCAAGCTTAACTCCTGCTCATCCTCGAGTAGGTAAGTGATAAAAATAATAATTTTTGAGGCGACATGGACCCTAACAATAAAGATCTAACCATTTGCATGCATTGAAAGCTAGGATCAAAGAACTCTAAACATGTGCATGAAAGATGGAGTTCTAACAATAGGACATAGTAACTATGCATGCAACATGACAAGCTACAAACAAAGATCATGAATAACATGCACTGAAAAACATTTGTTTGTTTGACATACAGAAAACATAGCATTGTGGCAATCAGCTTGTCCCTCATAGAGTAGCAAATAGATGCATAGGACACCTTCAATGTTCACAAGGGTGACTAGAAACAAATAGCACAAGAACAAGTAATATCACAATATGCATAAATCAATAAGCTTTGGAACACTACACACAGAATGACAACTATGCTCTCTTAATGGTGCCTAAAGGTAGAAGGTGGAGACTCGATAGCGGTGGAAGAAAGGCCTTTCATAAAGAAAGCAGGAATTTCATGTTTCAAAAAGAGCTTCCAAAAATTATGGTACTTGTTAGCTTTTAGCCCTCTTTGCCCCTATCATAAGCATCTTGAAGTGATTAAGGTTAAAGTAAACAAAGATGGAGTATATGCTTGATACGTCCAAAACGTATCTACTTTCTCGAACACTTTGCTATTGTTTTTTCTCTAAACTTGTGTGATTTGGATACAACTAACACGGACTAACGCCGTTTTTAGCATAATTACCTTGGTGTCTTGTTTTAGTGCAGAAAATGAACTATCAGGAAAAATTCCAAAAAATATGCCAAAAATTATATTTCACCAGAAGATCCACGGAGCCATAAGGGAAGACAGAGGGGAGGCCTGGGGGGCCCAGACCCACCCCAGGCGCGGGCCTACAGACCTCGCGCCTGGGGTTGGTTTGGCCACCCCAGGCAGCTCCTCGGCCTCCCTCCACGCCTATAAGTTGCCTTCTGACCTAAAACAGGGGGGGGGGGGGGGTCGATAGTTTTCCATAAAGAGTTCCGCTCCGCCGCCGCCACCAGAAACCAAGATTCGGATCCAGAAACTCCGTTCTGGCACCCTGCCGGGACAGGGAATTTGGAGAGGATCATCGCCATCGTCATCACCAACGCATCTCCATCAACCACCGATGTTTCCGTCATCCATGAGTGAGTAATCCCCCACTGTAGGCTTGGGGATGGTAGGGATTGGATGAGTTCTATCATGTAATCGAATACTATCTATTAGGGGCATGGTGCCTAGTATCTCTATTAGTTCTATTTGACTTTGTTGCAACTTGTTGTGCTTAATGCTTGTCACTAGGGCCCGAGTGCCATGATCTCAGATCTGAACTTGTTATTGAATCATTATGATAGTATTGTTTATGGTCTTATCTGCAAGTTGTGTACACATATTATTCTCCGGATCCAAAGGCCCCAAAGTGACAATAATTGGGACAACCGGAGGGGATGGCTGTGGTGTCAGGATCACATGTGTTCACGGAGTGTTAATGCTTTGCTCCGGTGCTCTATTAAAAGGAGCACCTTAATTGCCAGTAGTTCCCTAGAGGCCCCGCTGCCACGGGCTGGCTGGACAGAAGATGTTGTGCATGTTCTCATTGCGAGCACGTATGACTATATTTGGAGCACATGCCTAGGATTGTTTACTACTTGGATGCTTATTATTATTTATCTGCAATGCCCTAGTTTTTGAAGTTACATGTTTAGACTCATCCATGCAACGCCCGTCCATCTATCCCTATGCCTACCGCACTCGAATCCTACTGTTACCATTAGTGTTACTATTGCTACTGTTTCACTGTTGTTGTTACTGTTGCTGTTGCTACTGCAAACTGTTGCTACTGATAAACTTCTATGAGCAAGAACTAATTCTAGGTGCAACTGAACTGACAACTCAGTTGTTAAGTCTTGCAAGTATTCTTTGGCTCCCCTTGTGTCGAATCAATAAATTGGGTAATACTACCCGCAAGACTGTTGCGATCCCCTATACTTGTGGGTCATCAATACTATTTTATGGCGCCGTTGCTGGGGAGCATAGCTTTATTTGTAAGTTCACTTGGATCTATTATTGTTCAATGCTAATCCTTTCATCATGGGGAAGTCTCGTGATGGATAGTTCCCTGTTTTACCATTCACTACAAGAAGAGGTACAGTCCTAAACACCTCTGTTGCTCTTGATTCACCGTCTGTTATAAGCTTGTCACACCACCACCACATGCTCATGCTACGCACACTGCTACTACTACTGAATCTAAAATTGCTTTTGATACTCATGATGTTACTTCTACTATGCTTGATGCGAGTGGTTCATTAGGTATTTTTCTAGATGCTACTATGGCTAGTCTAGGAAATACCGAAACTCCTAGTGAAGATACTGTTACACCTATTAGCTCACCTGAATCTAGTGAGAGTTTTGATATTAATGATTGTTACATAGAGCTCACTGATGAATTTGTTGAAGAGTGCCGAAACACACATGGTGCTAGTGCTATTAAGAGTCTCCATGCTAGACGTACTATTATGCCTAAGAAGTCCTATGATCCTAAGTTTTCCACCTCTCCCATAGATATTAAAGATAAAGATTATGATTTCTCTCTTGATTTATCTTATTTAGATATTGTTGAGAAAGAACCTTTTTGTGGCACTGAAAATGAGAGTGATGTGGCTCATATGAATGAGCTTTCTACTATGAGTGCTTTGTTCTCTTATGATTTTAAAATGCGCAAGTACTTTGTTGCTAAGATCTTACCTTCTTCACTAAAAGGAGAAGCTAGGGCTTGGTTTAATAGATTACCCCATGGTTCCATTGATAGACCTGATTGCTTGATTCTTCTTTCTTCTATAAATATTTTCCTCCCAGTGCTAGACATGCTGCTTTGTAGAGACTTTTTGATTTTAAACAGGGAGAAGAAGAGAAATTGCCAGAGTCATGGAAAAGATTCTGTTCCTTGATTCATGCATATCCTGGATGTCCATTACCTCAAAATGAGCTTATTGATATTTATTATAATGGACTAACTGATGATTCTAGGACCTACCTAGACAGCTTTGCTGATTGTGTTTTCAGGAAAAGGACTCCTACAGATGCTGAAGAATTAATGAACAAGATAAGCAAGAATTATGATGACTGGACTTCAACTGAGTTGAATACACCTGAGCATATTACTCCTGAACCAGTTGTTCCTGAAGCAGTTCCAACACCAACAAAAAAAAGAGGGAAGTTATTGCATTAAATGATGAAGGAATCTAAAAAGTGTCTAAAGGAGAAAGGTATCAGAGCTGAAGATGTGAAGAATCTACCTCCTATAGAAGAATTATCTAAGCCAATTCCCCACTCATCTACTATTGAGGTACACTCTCTCCAATTTAATGAAGGTGATATTACTTATGGTAAGCCTCCTGATCAATGCTTAGAGGAACTTGACACATTTATTGTTAAACAAGGTAATTTTAATAAACAAGTTTAGAATCATTTATTGGAAAACTCTAGAGATATCCATGAGTTGAAAGATATTGTGGAAAGAACTTCTAATGATATTAAAATGCTTTGTAAACACTTTCAAATGGTTCAAACCCAACTTGATCAACTTGCTAAGGTGCAAAAGGATATGCTAGTTAATGCTTCAGGAAATAAACATGCTTATGGAATTAGAACTAGGAGTGGTGCAGCTACTCAAGATCCTTTATATCCCGAAGGACACCCTAAAAGAATAGAGCAGGATTCCCAACAAGGTGAGGATAGTGGTAGTCCTCGTAAGAGGAATAAAAAGAAACATAAGAAAGTTGAGGAACCACGTGAACCTGTTGTAGATCCTAATAGTATATCTATCTCTGATGCTGAAACTGAGAGTGGTAATATTGATGAGTCTACTGATAAGGAGGAAGTTGAGGAAGAGCCTGAGAAACACACTAATAACACTAGGTACACAAAGGAAGATTTTGTTACTAATAAACATGGTAAAGAGAGAGAACCTTGGGTACAGAAACCTATGCCTTTTCCAAGTAAGAAACACAATTCAAAGGAGGAAGAACACTACAACAAGTTTTGTGAGTGGATGAAACCTTTATTCTTGCAAATTCCTTTGACTGATGCTATTAAGTTGCCTCCTTATTCAAAGTATATGAAGGATATTGTCTCTAATAAAAGGAAGATTCCTAATGAGGATATTTCTACTCTACTTGCTAATTATTACTTCAATGGTAAGGTTCCAAAGAAACTTGGTGATCCAGGTATACCAACTATTCCTTGCTCCATTAAGAATAATTATGTTAGAACTGCTTTATGTGATTTGGGAGCTAGAGTTAGTGTTATGCCTTTTTCTCTCTATAAGAGACTCCAGCTAGAAAAGTTGATACCAACTATATATCTTTGAAAATGGCTGATAAGTCAACTACTGTTCTTGTTGGTATATGTGAGGATGTTTCTGTTCAAGTGGCTCATAATTGCTTGGTTTTAACTGATTTTGTTGTGCTTGAAATGCCTGAAGATGATAATATGTCTATTATTCTCGGGAGACCTTTTCTTAATACTGCAGGTGCTGTTATTAATTGCAATCAAGGGAAAGTAACATTCAATATTAATGACAAAGAGCACACTGTCCATTTCCCCAAGAAGGTTGTTAGAATTTATTTCCTGAATTGTATTGAAAATATTGAAGGCATCAAGGTTGGAGAAATATATTGTCCCATTCCACAAGAAAATTTTGAAACCATTATGATTGGGACCATTGGTATCAAGTATGAGGTAACATAATCACCTTGTGGAATGGAAAGTTTTGTTTCATATAAGATTGTTTTGGTAACAAGACTTGATCAACCTTGTTAACAAAAGGATGTTAATGAACAAAATAATGTTTTCACAGTGGTTATACTTGCTCACTTTTAATTTTCTCCTTTCCAATCGTTGCTCTTCATCGTGCCTAACTTAAAGGCGTTAAAGAAAAGTACTTGTTGGGAGATAACCCAAGAGTTTCCTTGAGTCTTAGAAGTTATTACTTCAGTAATGACCTCTCCTTATCCTTTTTGTTTGCTTTTTTGCCAAGAATGACCTCTAATGAGAGGGTAGTAAGATTTGGGGAGTTGCTGTTCCAAAACAGATTTCTGTCCTCCACCATAAAAATTCGTGAGGAGTCTCTGTAAGTCGGATTGAGATAAAAATTGACGAATAAAACCCCCAGTATGTTGGATAACTTTCGTTAGTTCAACACTTTTTTATTTGAGCAACAGAAGGTCTTAGAAAAAATCGGTTTCTACCTGTTGGTCTGTTTTGACAGATTTCTGCCATTATTTGCATTTGCTTCTTATTGATTCCTTTTCGGGTTCTTTTTGGGAAATTGAGCTTTTTGAAGGAGTTGCTACAATAGCTTGTGTTTTTAATGAAAAGTATTTATCTTCCAAAGCTTTGCCAGAGGTCTAATATCTTTTGAATAAACTAATGTTGCTAATGAAGATTGTGTGAAGTTTTGTATGGAGGAAAAATTTCAGGTGTAAATAGAGGATGATGTAATGAGATGAAGAATGGACAAAATCTCAAGCTTGGGGGAGCCACTCTGTGTCACCCAAAGAATTATTCAAGAGGTACAAGCGTCAAATCTTGGGGGTGCCCAAGGCATCCCCTTCTTCATCAATAAAAATCTCAGGTCTTTCTAAACACTTCGATTTTACTGTTTCATGCACAGTTGTGTTGTTCTTGGAGTGTCTTAGTTTTTGTTTTTGGTTTTATTTTGCTTCGTTTGGTTTTGCGTTGGTTTCCTTCTAAAAAAATCTAAAACACCAAAAATATTTGTTGTTCTTCTTTGGTTTGGTGAGTTCTTTGCAGGGTTGATCCGTCCTCAGTGGGTTTTGGTTTCATGTTAATTATTGAAGTCACACAAGTGAAGGGCAATAATGAAGATTAAGACAACTCGAGGTGTGGTAAGAGTCTGGTAATGAACTCTATTTGTTTCATTTTTGTACATATACTCATCATTGTGGGCGTGCTTAGCCTGTTTGTGTAAGGTGTATGTAATTATGGATGCTTAGTAGTTCTTGCTTGTCTATGATTAGCTCCAGCTTGCTAATAGTTTGTAGCATGGCATATGTTTGTTTGCTTGCATTGTTTTATTCATACTTTGGTATGATATTGTGGTATCCTCCTCTGACTGTTCATGTGAATTGACTTGGCACATGCTTACGCATGCATATGACTAATCAATAGTCAGTAAGCCTCGATGATTTATTTTGCCTCAGAGTTCTTGTATCACTTTCATGCCATAATTAGTCCTATTTTGTTGCAAGCATGATTATGACAGTTATTGCTCTCTCGTTTGTCGCTCCCTCTCTATTTCTAGCCTTCACTTGCACTCAGTACGTGCTCTACCTGTGCTTCCAACTCACAAAAACCAATATTGCCAGCTGTGTCCATCATACCTACCTATTCGCATCATTTTCTATTTCAGTGCATATTCGATATGCCGTGTTTTCTTACAAAATAAAATGTTTGTCTATTTTGAAAAAGTTAGTTAGTAAAGCTCTCACAAACTTGACGGCACACTTTATTCCTTGCGCTTAATAATCCTAAACCATTGTGACTAGTCCATGAAAGTTATATGCTTGCTTATTATATACTGGGAGTCAGCAGAACGGTGATGTCACGGGGAACGCTTTAAACACTTTTTGGATGTCGCATCTAGTTGGTTCCTTGCTATTTTGTTTACGGATGTCGACGATGTGAAATAAAAGGGGAAGTTGTTAGTTCATGGAGTTTATACATTGTGTTAGAGAAACGCTTGGGCCGCTAGCCTATGCCATGCTTAATCATGGTGGAAACTTGCAGAATCACCATAATGAGCATCTATGAAGATTCCTCAATAAAAAGCTATGCATATGGTAAATAAAAAGATTGCTGAGATGCTCATTGTCTGCTTTCCTTGTCATTTTGGTTATGGGAATTCTCCTGTACCATGTGCAAGGGGTACCCCGTTGGCGGTTCTCAATGATATGCATGTATTTACAATGACAAGCATGCGGAGCGGCCCTCGTACTCAAGGGACTTGGTATTTCCAGTCTATGGTCTGTCAAGCATATGATTCAGAGTGGACCTCACTTTCACCTTAACCACATGAAGATGCCTATGATAGGGGCAATGAGAGCCCAAAGCTAATGAGTACCTTCCTTTCATCATTAGGAAGCCTTTCAAACCTTCACAAAACTGTTTTCACAATTTTGTTGAGTCGCCACTTATTCTATGATCACCTTCTTGAGAGCATAGTTGTCATTCTTGTGTTTGTTCCAAAACTTGGTTAATTATGTCATGACTTTGATGCTTGTATCTCCAATATCTTTACTTCTAGTCTTCATGTGAACTTCAGAGGTGCCTTGACATTTATATTGTGCTCTTCAAACAAAGGCAAGCGAGATATCACTCTATGATACCTTATTATGAGCATTGCAATGTTGCTTGTGTTTATGTTTCATGCTACTTATTATTATTGAGTTGGTCTCTCTTCATAGCTTGCAATGACTATTGAGTAGACTTAGTTGCATACTCTTTATTATGAATTTTCTAACAGCTACTCCTGTGCTGAGAATATTTACATGATATGAAGCAAAGTGCTCGTGAAAGTTCTTTTATCGCACTCAGTTTTCAACTGAATTGCTTGAGGACAAGCAATAAGCTAAGCTTGGGGGGGTTGATACGTCCAAAACGTATCTACTTTCTCGAATACTTTGCTATTGTTTTTCCTCTAAACTTGTTTGATTTGGATACAACTAACACGGACTAACGATGTTTTCAGCAGAATTACCTTGGTGTCTTGTTTTTGTGTAGAAAATGAACTATCAGGAAAAATCCCAGAAAATATGCCAAAAATTATATTTTACCAGAAGATCCACGGAGCCAGAAGGGGAGACAGAGGGGAGGCCTGGGGGGCCCAGACCCACCCCAGGCGTGGGCCCACTGACCCCGCGCCTAGGGGAGATTGGGCCACCCAGGAAGCTCCTCGGCCTCCCTCCGCGCCTATAAGTTGCCTTATGACCTAAAGACGGGGGGGGGGGGTCGATAGTTTTCCAGAAAGAGTTCCGCTCCGCCGCCGCCACCAGAAACCAAGATTCGGATCCAGAAACTCCGTTCTGGCACACTGCCGGTACGGGGAATTTTGAGAGGATCATCGCCATCGTCATCACCAACGCATCTCCATCAACCACCGATGTTTCCCTCATCCATGAGTGAGTAATCCCCCGCTGTAGGCTTGGGGATGGTAGGGATTGGATGAGTTCTATCATGTAATCGAATACTATCTATTAGGGGCATAGTGCCTAGTATCTCTATTAGTTCTATTTGACTTTGTTGCAACTTGTTGTGCTTAATGCTTGTCACTAGGGCCCGAGTGCCATGATTTCAGATCTGAACTTATTATTGAATCATTATGATAGTATTGTTTATGGTCTTATGTGCAAGTTGTGTACACATATTATTCTCCGGATCCAAAGGCCCCAAAGTGACAATAATTGGGACAACCGGAGGGGATGGCTGTGGTGTGAGGATCACATGTGTTCACGAAGTGTTAATGCTTTGCTCTGGTGCTCTATTAAAAGGAGCACCTTAATTACCAGTAGTTCCCTAGAGGCCCCGCTGCCACGGGCTGGCTGGACAGAAGATGTTGTGCAAGTTCTCATTGCGAGCACGTATGAGTATATTTGGAGCACATGCCTAGGATTGTTTAGTACTTGTATGCTTATTATTATTTATCTGCAATGCCCTATTTCTTGAAGTTACATCTTTTGACTCGTCCATGCAACGCCCGTCCATCCATCCCTATGCCTACCGCACTCGAATCCTACAGTTACCGTTACTGTTACTATTGCTACTGTTTCACTATTGCTATTACTGCTGCTGTTGCTTTGATGTTGCTAATGGTAAACTTCTGTGAGCAAGAACTATTTCCAGGTGCAGCTGAACTGACAACTCAGTTTTTAAGGCTTGCAAGTATTCTTTGGCTCCCCTTGTGTCGAATCAATAAATTGGGTAATACTACCTGCGAAGACTGTTGCGATCCCCTATACTTATGGGTCATCAATGCTTGACAAAGTATAAGTTGGCAATCTCAAGTCCCTTGTATACGAGGGCCACACCTCATGCTACTCAACTTTAGTCACCTGTAAGTTCTTGTCATTGTAAGTATTTGCATATCATAGAGAACCGCCAATGGTGTACCCCTTGCACATGGTATAGGAGCTATCCCATAACCAAAATGACAAGGCAAGCAGACAATGAGCATCTCAGCAATCTTCTTATTTACCATGGGAGTATGGTGTTTTTTTCTCTCTTTCCTCTTTTCTCAATGTCTCTTTTTTTATAAGAAGAATGCTTCATAGATGTCACTATGGTGATGCTGAAAGTTTCCCCCATGATTAGGCATGGCTTAGGCTAGCGGCCCAGGTGTTTCTCTAACACAGGATACAAGCTTCATGGACTTACAAGTTCCCTCTTTATTTCACACCGGTGACATCCATAGACAAAAGAGCATGATATCAACTGAGTACAAAGTACAAGTGCAATGTTGAAAACATTCCCCGTGATAGCACGGTTCTGCTAATTCCAACGTATAAGTGCAAGCATATACAATGTAGAAGACACAATGTTTCAAGTTTATTAGGGGCAAAGAATATAAAGTGTGTCATCAAGTTTGTGAGGGCTTTAATCACTAAGTTTTCACATAGCAAAATAGTTTTTAATTGGAATATAGCTGAAAACAAGAATATACTTGGAATGGTGTAACACACCATGCATATGAATTTATAGTGAACACTTTGGAATAACTTGGTTTCTTGGAAGTTGGAAGCATGAGTAGAGCTTACTCATACAAGTGGAGGCTAGAAAAGACTGGGAGCAACCAACTAAGAGAGCAATAATGGCCATAACCATGCAGTGCAGCAAAGCATTAATAATCAAAGCAAAGAGTGGTACTACAAGTCAAGGACTAAATGATTATAGAGGCTAATGGTGACTTGTGAGAGTCATAACATGGTGTGATCATGTGCCAAGTCAACCCAAGCAAAGCATCAAAGGAGAATACCACAGTACTATGCTTTTGCATGCTAAAACAACACATAATTTCTTCAAGGCACACTAAGAAATCCCAATTGTTTGGAACAAGACATGATACATCAATAATCACTAAGCATAAGGTCAAAACAACACCTAGCATGCCATGCTAAAGTCTAAGTCACAGTCAATGCAAGCTCCTCTTGCACTTACAAGCAAGAACTTACTACTTCTTTCCAACACCAAGCAACTTATTTGCAAAACAACACAACGAGAACGGGGGTCCAAACTACTTTTTTCAAGCAAACCAAACAACCTAAGAAAAGAAAACGAAAACTAAGACGCTCCAAGAACAACACAACTGTGTATGAAACAATAAAAACGAAGTGTCTAGACAGACCTGAGCTTTTTATTGATGAAGAAGGGGATGGCTTGGGCATCCCCAAGCTTTGACCTTGTACCTCTTGGATATTTCTTGGGGTGAAACCATTGTGGCATCCCCAATCTTGAGCTTTTGTCCATTCCTCATCTCATTACATCATTCTCTCTCTACACCTGAAATTTTTACTTCATACAAAACTTCACACAATCTTCATTAGCAACATTAGTTTATTCAAAAGATATTAGACCTCTGGCAAAGATTTCTAATAGCAAGGATTTTCACTAAAAACACAAGCTACTGTAGTAAATCCTTCAAAAAGCTCCATTCACCTAAAGAGAACTCAAAAAGGAATCAGTAAGAAGCAAATGCAAATAATGACAGAAATCTGTCAAAATAGACCAGCAGGTAGAAACCGATTTTTTAGAACCTCTTCTGTTGCTCAAATTAAAAAGTGTTGAACTAACGAAAGTTAGATAGCATACTGGGGGATTTATTCGTAAATTTGGAGCTCAATCCGAGTTACAGAGACTCCTCATGAATTCTTTTGGTGGAGGAAGGAAATCTGTTTCGGGACAGCAACTCCTCAAATCTTACTTCCCTCTCATTAGAGGTCATTCTTGGCACAAAAAGCAAACAAAAAGTATAAGGAGAGGTAATTACAGAAGTAATAACTTCCAAGACTCAAGGAAACTCTTGGGTTATCTCCCAACAAGTACTTTTCTTTAACACCTTTAAGTTAGGCACAAGAAGCAAGAAGAATCAAGTATTTTCAAATGAAGAAGCATTAACATCAAACCTTGCTTTCAAAGGGGGAGCAAAAAGCAACTTCTCTCTTCTCATAGGTAAGTGTTCAATGCCTTTCTTGAATGTAAAATGATATTTAATTGTGCCTTCTTTCATATCAATGATGTCACCATCTGTTCTAAGAAAAGGTCTTCCCAAAGTAATAGGACAAGAAGCATTGTATTCAATATCCAAAACATAGAAATCAACAGGGACATAAGCATTATTAACCATAATGAGAACATCATTAATACTTCCCATGAGTTTCTTCTTAGCATTATCATTAAGTGGGACATCCAAATAACAATCTTCCAATGGCGGCAAATCAAGCATTTCATAAATCTTCCTAGGCATAATAGAGACACTAGAACCAAGATCACATGAAGCTTTGAGATCAAAGTCATTCACCTGCACATTAATAATGGGTTCCCAACTATCTTCTACCTTCCTAGGAATAGAAGCTTTGTGTTTTAACTACTCTTCCTTAATCTTAACAAGAGCATCTGTAATGTGTTTGGTGAAAGCAACATGCATATCACTAGCATCAGGACTTATAGCAAGCTTTTGTAGGAACATAATCACTTCAGAAATATTACAACCATCAATATGAAAATCAAACTTAGCATCACTAGTAGTAGGCTCAATAGGCTTAGGTATAGTAGGAGGAGGAACATGGACTACTTGTGGTTTAGTGGTGATGGTGCACACACTATGTTTTCTATCAATTTCAGCTTCCCTTTCCCACTTAGCATGAAGTTGAGCTAACAGCCTAACATTTTTATCAATAGTAACTTGTATGGCATGAGTGGCAACAAAGGTATTTTCCATAATTTCAGGTTTAGCAGACATTTTACTAACCAAGGAAGTTTGAGCTTCAGACAAAGAGGATATATTTTCTCAACATTTAAAATCTTTTCCTCTATAGCCTTATTGAAAGTGGTTTGTTTACTAATAAAGTCTTTGAGCATGAATTCAAGTTCAGAGGGGGCACTTCTAGCATTGTTGTAGGAGTTTCCATACGAATTTCCATTATTAGAAGGATAAGACCTATAATTGTTGTTACTACCAAAATTATTCCTATAGGCATTGTTTTTGAAATTGTTGTTTCTAATGAAGTTCACATCAACTTGCTCTTCTTGAGCAACAAAGGAGGCTAAGGGAACACTATTAGGATCTAAAGGAGCTTTCCCATTAACAAGCATAGCCATAATAATATCAATCTTTTCACTTAAAGAGGAAATTTCCTCAACATAATTTACCTTCTTACCATGTGGAGCTCTCTCAACATGCCATTCAGAGTAGTTAACCATCATATTATCAAGGAGCCTTATTGCAGCACCCAAAGTGAGGCCCATGAAAGTACCTCCGGCAGCGGAATCCAAAAGATCTCTTGAGGAGAAGTTCAAACCTGCATAAAAAGTCTGGATAATCATCCAAGTAGTGAGTCCATGAGTGGGGCAATTCTTAACCAAAGATTTCATTCTTTCCCAAGCTGGAGCAACATGTTCACTATCAAGTTGTTTAAATTTCATAATGTCACTTATCATAGATATAATCTTAGCAGGAGGATAGTATTTTCCAATAAAAGCATCTTTGCACTTAGTCCAAGAATCAATACTATTTTTATGCAAGGATAGCAACCATTCCTTAGCTTTTCCTCTCAAGGATAAAGGAAAGAGCTTGAGCTTAATAATATCTCCATCTACATGCTTATACTTTTGCATCTCACAAAGTTCAACAAATCTATTGAGATGGGGAGCGGGATCATCAGAACCAGCACCAAAAAATTGCTCTCTCATCACAAGATTCAACAAAGCAGGATTAATTTCATAAAAGGTAGCATCAGGAGCAGGTGGAGCAATAGGTGTGCTAAGGAAATCATTGTTGTTGGTGCTAGTAAAGTCACACTACTTGGTGTTCTCAGCAGAGTTCATTTTGGCAAAGGTGGGTAAGCCAAAAAACAGGAGTAGCAGCTAGAGCAGGAACTATTTTTTTGTGTTTTTGAATAAAGCAAGCAAACCAAACTAGACTAATTTTTTTGGGTTTTTTGAAAGAGGCAAAAAAACCAAGAAAAAGAAACAAAGCAAACTAAAAACAAATTAAACAGAAAGGAAGTGGAGGAGTCCCCTAGTGAATACGTCCTTAGCCTCCCCAGCAACGGCGCCATAAAACTTGTTGATGGCTCAGTTGATGTGGAGCATGTTGGGAAGCCCAAGGGCAAGGTGTGAAGCAGCACAGCATAAAGTCTTCCCTCAGTAAGAAACCGAGGTTATCGAACCAGTAGGAGGAAAGGAAACGTCACACAGGCGTTGCAAGCAACGCGGAGACCTGCACAACACAAACTCAAGACTTTGCCCCAACTAACAGTGAGGTTGTCAATCTCACTGGTTGTTGTAACAAAGGATTAAACGTATGGTGTGGAAGGTAATGGTGGTTTGCAGCAAGTAAATAAGTAACAATGGAAGATGTAACAATGGTAAAGATTGGACTGGGGTCCATAGTTCATTAGAGGTGCTCTCTTTAGATAAACAACATGGCATGAAGGGTAAACAAATTATAGCAGGGCAATTGACAGGAACTGAACAAGGCATAACAATGCAATTACTAGTCAGAAAGATCCTATGAGATTCGATTGGGCAATACAACAAGATACATAGACCGCCATCCAACTGCATCTATGACTAGAAGTCCACCTTCAGGTTATCATCTGAACCCCATCCAGTATTAAGTTGCAAGCAACAGACAACTGCTTTAAGCAAAGTGTGTAAGGTAAACAGTCCACATGTTTCATGAACAAGAGACCGTTGTTTTCTCCCTAGTAGCAACAACACATCTACAACCGAAGATATTATTGTCACTTCCCTTGGAAACTAGAGGCATGAACCCACTATCGAGCATAAATACTCCCCCTTCGAGTCACTAGCAACTACTTGGCCAAGATAGCTACTAACAACGGAGAGCATGCAAGATCATAAACAACACAGACATGATAGAATCATAAATACAAAACCATTAATCAAACCAACATAATAATCGCAATATCCATCGGATCCCCGCAAACACAACATGCATGATTACAAATAGATTAGATCTTGATCACGAACGGAGCTCACAAGATCTATACATGAAAGCACAAAGGAGGAGATACAACCATCTAGCTACTACATGGACCCATAGTCCAAGGTGGAACTACTCACGCATCGTACCGGAGAGAAGGCCTACGGGATGATCTCCCCTCCGGCAGGGTGCCGGGAAGAACTTTAGATCCCCCGATCTAGGGACGATGGTGGCAGCGGCTACAGAAGGTTACGTGGAGATTTGATCGGGTAATTTGGGTTTCTGTATTGGGGGCTTCTTATAGGCAAAGGGGGAGGCCGAAGCGGTGGCCAGGGGCCCCACACCCTGTCTAGGCGCGGGGCAGGTCCCACCCGCGCCTAGGGGGAGTCTGAGCACCCTGGCCCGCCTCTCCGGCTCCCCTCTAGACTTCTTGTTCCCCACATAAAGTTATTGACTTTGACGTTTGTCCCGTCCAATTCCGAGAATATTTCTTTACTAACTTTTTTAGAACCAAAAACATTAAAAAACAGGCAACTGGCACTGTGGCAACTTGTTAATAGTTTAGTACCAAAAAACATGTAAAAAACACCTGAAAGTGTACACAAAGCAAAGCAAAGTAGATACTAAACAAGCATGGAGCATCAAAAATTATAGATACGTTTCCGACGTATCAATAATGTACCCATATTTTCCATGCATGTGTCCCATGGGATGGCGAACATTGCTGCTGGAGAAAATTTTCCTTCTTATCGCACATAAAAGCCATTTTCTATTTTCCGAGTGCAAAAAACGGGTCGTTTTGTGAAGTAACCACCAAATGAATGTTGCAAAATGGTACCACCCCATTTTTCCAAAATACCAGACCACCTTACATGTATAATGTGCCAACCAGGGTATCTAAACCTTTCCATCCACCCCCTTGAAAAAGACAAATTCCTACCGAATCTGGTTCCGATTTGAACTACAGGTACATAATCTAATGCTCGTGATTTTTTGCAAAAATCATTTTTAGACTCACAATATATTGTTTCTTCATAGATACAATGCAAGTTTATGTGAGACTCATCTCTGAGCTAAGAACATTTATGGCTGCCGTTTTGACCATAGATTGAAACGTGCATATTTTAAATTATGATATTATCCCTACTATGAATTAATGTGTGATTAATAAATTCACTATTTATAAATAATAAAATTATTGCTAATTAACACCCAAAGATGATCTACAAAATTTGATAAAAATATAGAGACAAAAATCAATTTGTTTAGACATTTTATAAAAAAGATACAAAAGAAAAAACTATTCTAACCGAACCAGTCGAGTTGGCCCGGAATTTTCCTACCCATCGGAAGATAAAGGCCTGCCCATCCCAAGTAGACACAGTAGCCCGCCTCAAAAAAAGAAGAAGAAGAAGAGGAGTTGGCTGGCCGAGGCCCAGGTCCAACCAGTGGATGTGTCCTTAATAAACGTTGTGAGAAATATATTTTCACGAAGCTTGGAGTGTTCTGGTGGTTATGGAGCTATTGATACTTGATGAGGTCGCTTGTTCGATTTCCCTTGGTGGTCCTTTTTGTTTGCATATTTTCTAATATGCTACTATTATTTACTAATAACGCGCCACTTCTATAATATTTCACGAACTCAAAACTGGCATGGTGGTTAATTCTAGCATGCAAAACGTGAGGTTGGAATTTCGATCCATGGTTTGTGTTCTTATTTTTATGATTTGTCCAGGTCGCCTGCCATGTAGGCAGAATTCTCGTTTGATAGGTCATATGACAAGTTGATAGAATTTGACGCATGGACATGACACCTATATAATTAAAATTATATACTCCGTTATAACGATCTAATATGGTCATAATGACCTAAAAATAAAACAATAAGATGTGTATTTTATATTGTGATGAACTAATGTATAGAAATTATGATGATTCTGAGCTGATCGTCATAATTTTGAAGTGCTTTGGCCGTCCTCAACTATCTAACGATGATGTCATGCAAATCGTCATAAAATTTACGATGATTTTTCATGGTCATAATAAGAACGTCACAAACTGGCAGATTTCTTGTAGTGTTTTCATATGGTAAAGCCAATTATGGTCGATGCCATCAATCGCAAAATCTATTGCAATAACGTCATGGTTAAGGGAAGAAATAAGCATCTCTACAATAAACTTCAGATTTCAACAATCCACTTCTTTCTTAGGATTCTACCATAAGCTAGTGTCACCTACTTTACTTGAAGAATCAATCTACGCACCTCAAATGCGTGATCCTTTGGTTCTTACCGGTGTCAAGAAGAATCTAATCTGAGAACTCCTAAACCCAAATATTTCCTGTTGATATCGAGAAAATCTATTGTTTGAAGGGAATATTGTTTTTCTAAACATCATTTCTCAAACCTAAGGGAAGAAACAAAGCTATTTTCATAGTGGTTGATAACTTCTCCAAAGTCATTCTTTTCTTATGGAAAAAGAATACATCATCTTCACTTGCAGCTTCTGATCATTAATCCTAAATGATGTGTATTTCCTTTCTCTCCTTGATTCATCGTCTTCTCAAATTCTTTCAAGAAGTGGTTATATTCCTTATAGTGTTACTCAAGAGCACCTGAGCTATGTCCATCTTACCTTCCTTGTTTTGCCATAATCCTTTAATTCTTCAAGTCCCTTGTTTTCAAGAAGCGGAACACAAGACTCGCAATAAGTCTATCAAGTTCTACAAGGTGCATTGGTAGCACCACTCCGTTGATGAAGCAACATGGGAACTTGAGGATCACCTTCGTTCCAAGCACCCGCCACTCTTTATGTCCTCTTCTTTTCCTTGGAATCTTCGGGCGAGATTCTTGTTAAGTGGGAGAGAGTTGTAGCATCCCAATTGTCTAACCTTTTAATGCTACATTGTTTCAATAAATATAATACTACCTCTACATAATAATCATTGCATCCTCATAATATCATGCTCATGTCACCATGCCACTTTGCATTTGAGCATCATATTAAAATCCTTGTATTTGGTTCTTATCCTCATAATTGCATCTTGTTTTTGCCTCTCATTGATATAGTTTCTTCTTGATATATTGTATTTGCATCTTGATATATTGCTAAATGCCCAAACGAAGTTGGAGAATCATCTCTTATTTCTTTTCCATCTTATATTGTGGGTATCATGTTATCCATAAGACCCCGTCTCTCATTCTACCACGTGTGTGTGTCCATGGGGTCTTTTCAAATCTTACCTTTGTTTGTTCTCTACATCATCTACTTATGCTCATGCTCTTTTAATATTCCTCTATTTCTTTTGCTTGGGCTACCCTCTATTTCTCTTCTACCTCTATTACCCTCGCGAGGGCTCTTCCGTTCAGGATCCATGCCGAGGATGGTGGCTCGCTTTTGCTTGGAATTCTTGCTCTTGCTCTTGGAGGAACTTGAGGATTTGGGCATGGTCTCCGCCTCGGCGAGGCCAAACATGTGGCCCACCTTGGCCTTGGCGCACTTATCTGCCATGAAGAAAATCTCAGCCGCCATAGTGAGGTTTTCACCCCTGATGCCAATATTTTCCCTCATCCTGACGTCTTTGACCCCCTCAGAGAAGGAAGTGATGATGTTGGAGTCTGACATCTTGGGAATCTTGTTGCAGACCTGGTTGAACCGCTATAGGAACTTGAAGAGGGTCACGTCAAGATGCTGGCGTACCTGGCAGAGGTTGAGTAGGCGAGCGGGCGCTTGTAATTCCCATTGAAGTTGGTGATGAAGAGTGAGCAGAGGGCCGACCAAGATCCAATGGACTCGTCGAGGCGGTTCCGTCGTAGCGTGCCAGTATCTTCAGGCGAAACTTGTGCGGCCACACCCCACAACAGAGGTCCTCGGTGAACGTGAGGAAGCCGTTTCCCTACACTTCCTTGTTATTGGCGAGTGTCGCACGGTTCTGTTGGCCCGCTTAGGCAATCTGCTTGATGATGCGGTCCTCTCATCCCCACAAAGGTGCGGTGACCGAAGGAGTGGCCTCCGAAGGTCATATGATCTGGAAGCTATTGCCAGGAGACAGAGAAATGACGACGGGCTTGGGGAATTGTATGACCCTGAGCCCCTTGCCCATCCTGGGTGGGGATGGCGATGTCGAGGAGCTCGGCTAGGCTCTTTGATACTCCCACTTTGCATCACCATTCTATATCATAATTTACCTCTATTCAATGATATTTGTCTTATTATGAGGTATTACTTATGGATTTTTCATCTGTTTATGCATGTTGGATGATTCTTGGAGGATGGACTGCCGGAGTCTGGATTCTGATGGAAAACAAGGCGTTTCGGTGCAATTTCGCAAAGATCAGAAAAATACCATAAAAATATGGAAACATATTATTTCTCCAGTAGAATGAGGGAGCTATAAGGAGGGACAAAGAAGGGCCTCAGGGGGCCCACACCCCCTAGGCGCGGGCCCACCTGACCCCCCGCCTAGGGCAGGTGTGGCCCACCTGCCCGGCCTCCGACTCGGCCCCTTCGCCTATATATTCCCTACGGAACCCCAAGCCTCGGGGAGCGACCACAGATAGATTTCCGCCGCCTCTTGGGGGCGGAAAACACCGAGAGAGAAAGATCTCTCTAGCAGACAGATTTCTGCCAGGGGAATTCCTTCCCGGAGAGGGGAGACCGTTGCCATCAACACCGTTATCAAGCTAGGCTTCATCGGGATCATCATCATCATCCACACCATCATATCCACCAGCACCATCATCACCACTCCGTCCCGCTGTAACAATTGTGTTGGATATTGCTTTAGTTCTTAGGGGAAACTTTCCCGGTGTTAATTACTATTGTAGTTGATGCTTGTGAGTGGAACCATTGGATTATTGTTTATGTTCATATTGTTATCCATTATCATATCATCTTTGATCTTGATCCATATGATGTCTTATGAGTAGTTCGTTTAGTTCTTGAGGACATGGGAGAAGTCATGTTGTTAGTAGTGAATCTGAGATGAGTTATTATTCAATGGTTTAGTATTTAAGTTGTGGTGCTATTCTTATAGTGGTGTCATGTTAATGTCGACTACATGATACTTCACCATTTATGGGCCTAGGGGGATGCATTGTGTATTTGGCTACTTATTGCGGGGTTGCCAGAGTGACAGAAACCTGAACCCCCGTTAGGACACCTTTGCACAAGGGAGCGTAGGATCTCAGAGTTTAAGGCTGTGGTTATATTTATATCTTAATTACTTCCCTATAGTTATGGATATTTGCAGGGGGTTTAATCACAAGTATGTATTAGTCCAAGTACGGTCGGTACAGCATAGGTTCACCCACATAACACTTACAACACTAGAGAAGAGTACTCAGCTATTTGAAGCGTAAGCACTTGACAAAATTCCCATGTGTCCTCGAGAACGTTTGGTCCTTATAAGTATTTCCACCGGCTTGTCCTTTGATAATAAAAGATTGGGCCACTTGCTCCGTTTGTTCGTTACCTTTGTTACTTGCTCCTTGTTTTGTTGCCTTATCAGAAAACCACTAAAAATCTGTCTGCTCCATACCACTATTCAGCACCTTCTGATCCTCGTTGGGATCGACACTCCTATTTATCAAAAGTACTACGATACACCCCCTATACTTGTGGGTCATCAAGACTATTTTCTGGCGCCGTTGCCGGGGAGTCAAGCGCTATTGAAGAGTGGAACTGGTAAGGGAAAAAATTTACTGTGAGTATTGCTTTTGTTACTGCTTGTTACTTTGTTTCCAATATGGATAACCCACTTGGTTTTCTATTTGGGAAAACTACTACCACTGCTAGGGTAGTAGATGAACCACCACCTGTGGAGATAGATCCTTTTAAGATACCTACAAGTATTGTTAATCGTGTTATGGATAATTATTATTTTGGGTATGGAACCGTCCATACCGGTGATCACTTGCTTTTTATCCATGAATTATGCGGGTTGTATAAATGTGCAGGTATCACAACTGAACGGGTGAAGAAGAAGTTACTCTCCATATCCTTGGAAGGGCGAGAGCTGAAGAATGGTATAAGCTGCTGAAGAATGGACAATCCATGGAATGTGAGGAGATGGCATCTCTCTTTTACTCTAAAGTTTATCCTCCTAGTGAAATTCATAAGGATAGAAATATTATATATAACTTTTGGCCTCTTGATGGAGAGAGTACAGCTCAAGCTTGGGGGAGATTGAAGTTACTAATGCTCAAATGTCCTATTCATGAACTCCCTAACAATATTATTCTCAATAACTTTTATGCTAGGCTTCCTCTTCATGATAAAGATTTACTAGATGCTTCATGTGCTGGATCATTCACACGTATGAAGGAAGAAGCTAAATGGGATCTCTTAGACCGTATTCAAGATAACACTGAGGCTTGGGAGAATGAAAAAGGAAGAGATTCAGGTATAAACTATGATTTTGAATGCATTAAATATTTTATGGGAACTGATGACTTCCATGATATTAGCAATGAGTTTGGTCTTGATCCTCAAGTTCTTGTAAAATGTTTTAATGCCTTTGCCTCTTGTAATAAAATTCTCAAGAAAGAGTGGGACAAGTACCACGCTCCTTATAAAGACATTGTCACCCATGTTCCTGCTAGCATAGAGGTTTGTACTGTTGATCCTATTTTGCCTGAACCTAATGTTGAGAAAATCCATTTTCCCTCCAAGGTAAGGGAGAATTCTATTATGGCTAATGTGGTTAGCAAAAGCGCAAATAAAACTTTACGGTCCGATGAGCTTATTGATATTGAACCTGTGGTAGCTATTGTGAAAGATCTTGTCACTAGAAATATAGAGGATGAGCATATTTTCTTCTGTGAAGACGCTACTAATATTGTTTCTCATCCTAAGAAAGTGAGAAATGCTAGTGTCCCTATGCTTTCTGTTAAAATTGGTAGTCATAGCTACTATGGTTTATGTGATATTGGTGCTAGTTCTAGTGCTATTCCTAATGAGGTTTACAGGGAAATTATCCATGAGATTGGTCCTTGTGAGCTTGAGGACAATGATGTGGTTATTTACCTTGCTAATAGAGAGCAAGTTTGCCCCATTGGTATTGAAATAGATGTGGAGGTCCTTTGTGGTAAGATTAAATATCCTGCTGATTTTCTAGTACTTGGTAAAGAAGCTAGTAAAACCTATCCTATTATCTTTGGTAGACCCTTCTGATGGGGTTACGCCTACTGGGGTATACTCAGCAGGACGTTTCCGACTGGCCCAAGGGCTGGCGAGTGGGCCTGCAGAACGGCGAGTGGATCAAAGCCCAGCAAGGTACCAAGCGACTGGAAGTTGAAGGCCCAGGCGAGTAGATAGGCCCAGTCGGACTAGGTTGAACGATTACCGAAGTTGTAAACTGAATCGGTTGAGATATGTAAACCCTAGGGGAGGTGAGCCTATATAACCCTCCCTACGGGGTGAGTAGAGACACGTTCCCTCATACACCCAAGCGACTCGCCGCCTAGCCGCCGAGCTCGCCCATTGTAACACCTCCATAATACAATCTAGCAGGAGTAGGTCTTTACCCTCCGGGGGGCCGAACCTGGGTAAAACCCTGTGTCTTTGCCCTCATCTCGCACCGCAGATGGCTGGCCGCCCTTGCCCCTCGTTCTACTACTCGCTGCCGATTGCAGCATCTGCCGTGACCATTCCCACGACAGTGGCGCCCACCGTGGGGCCTGGCCGGTCTGGCCGGTGTTCTGCGGCGAGATCCAATCTGCCCATCAACGAGACGGTCGCCACCGGCCGCATGATAGCGATCGGCGAGATGCTCCAGATCTTGCCAAGCAGCTACGTCCCGGCGGCGCGACCCGTCACGCACAGCGTGATCCTGCCAGTCGGCACGATCAGCCTCTTCGTCGGCCTCACCGACGTCATCGTCTCGGAGGACTCGGCTCGCATCCGCGAGTCGCCGCCACGCGATCGGCTCTCCGAGAGCCAGGTCCGCACGATCCACCGCCTCGCCTCCGAAGAAGATGCGGCCCCCACCGACGACGCCGACTCGGCGACCCCGGCGTCACTCGCCGGATCCATCACCGCGGCCTCGTCCGCGGGCTCCATCACCCAGGTCTCCAACGCGGGAGACTTCGAGGACCCCTCCATCCTCGGGATCTTCGAATTCGATTCCGGGTCAGAGAACTCCGCCGATCCCCGCGATGGAACCAGTCGCCACGCCGCGGCTTACATGGCCACCGGCACCGATCCGCCGGAGGATCCTTTCTCCACCCCAATCCCTCCTAACGCCACGGCGACGGAGGTCGAGGAACTCCGCCTGAAACTGGCGGAGGCGGTGCGCAAGGAGCAGGCCGAGCGCGAAAAATTTCGCCTTGAGCAGGTAACGGCGCAGGAGCTGTCGCGCTACCACCAGCAGCGGATCAGGTCACGTCTGAACCCCACCGTTCAAGGGCGTGCCCTGAACTTCGACGACGAAAACGACCCGGCCCGCATAGCCGAGCGCGCAATTTGCGAGAACGCGCCCCCAGGAGGAAGCGCCCGGCCCCCGCCAGGATCGACGGCGATGGGTGCGCCACCACCACCCAACCGCACCCCTCCCAGGGACCAGCCGCGGATAGTTGTCTCTTCACGAGAGCGAGACGCAAACGGCCTTCCACTGTTCTCCACCCCGATGGACAACCTCGTGGCAGGCCGAGCAGCAGTCGACAGCATCACAGTGACCGGCAACGGCGCCCTACAGATCGAATACGTCAAGGCCTTGCTCGCGAAGGCCGTGGAGCAGCAGAGAGCGGGCGCCGACTCGCAAGGTCGAGTATACTCGCGTTCCTCGGGAAGCAGAGCGGCCTCCAGCGGCCGCCCAGCAGCGGCAAACACCCTCAATTGCCCGCCACCAGAGCCACTGCAGCTCCAACACCGACCTGCGAACGCGGCGCTCTCCACCAACGATCCCAGGCCGGCGACCAACCTCGTCGCCGCTAACGGACAACCCATCGACGCCCGCACTCACATCATCAACAACCAAAACTGGCGCGCACGCCAGCCCGACGACTTACGGCACACCCTAACTAATCGCCGCGATGGCGAGCCCATGGGGTCGCTTAGTTGACTCGGTCCTAAGTGCTTCGGACCAATGATCCGAGGCGAGAAGTACCCGCCAAACTTCAAGGCGCCAAAGGAGATAGAAAAATACGACTCCTCGTACGACCCCGCAGTCTGGCTCGACACGTACCTCATGGCAATGGGGATCGCGGGTCACACTGACCTACTCGCCGCCCGTTACCTCCCACTGATGATGGAGGGGACGTGCAGGCAGTGGATCAACACGCTCCCCCAGGACAGCATCGACTCCTGGGAGGAAATGCGCGACGCCTTCGTCAGGCACTTCGAGTGCTCCTACACCCGCGCCACCACCATCGAGGACCTGGAACGATGCGTCCAGGGACCCCGCGAGTCGACCCGCAACTGGGTCCAACGGTGGCAAGAGCTCTAGTACAACGCGGTCGGCATCCACCCGGACACCACGATCCATTGCTTCAAGACCTCGTGCCGCTATGAACCTCTAGTCGCCAAGCTCAAACGACACTCCCGCACACTCGACAACATCCCCGACCTCCTCGAGATCGCCAAACGGTACGCCGAGGAGGATCCAAACCAGGAAACCGACGACGAGTCAGGGGGGCAACGCCGCACGGGCGGCAACGACGGCGGACGCCGAACCGACCTACGCTACAGCGGCACCCGCCTCACCGGCAAGCGCCGCAGCGACGGGCGAGTCGACTTCGTCGCCAACGCTGGGCATGCACAGCGCGAGCCCAAGAGCTATCGCCGCGACGGAGGGCAACGGCGCGACGGCGGCAATTACAAGAACAAGCCAAGATTCGATCCTGCGGCCCTCCTCAACCAACCATGTGCGTTCCACAGCAGGGAAGGGAAGCCCGCAACGCACACCACCGCCGACTGCCACACCCTCAGGGAAATCGAGAAGGCACGGCACGCGCGGGAGGACACCGACAACGACCCGCCAAATGGCGGAAAATTCGGCAAAGTAGCCGGCTCGCTCCACACCTTCACAGGCTTCAATACGAAGCGCGAGAAGAAGGTCATCGCCCGCGCCGTCACCGTCAACGCGGTGGCCCAAACAGACGTCCCCCAGTTCCTGAACTGGTCGGAACAGCCCATCACCTGGAGTCGGCAAGACCACTCGCCACGCATCGAGTACCCAGGACGAGTCGCCCTGGTGGTCAAGCCCAAGGTTGGCGACTACTGGCTCCCCAAGACACTGATGGACGGCGGCAGCTCCATCAACATCCTCTACCTCGACACCTTCAGGCGGCTGCGGCTCCCGCAGTCGATGATCGAGACAACCCACACCACGTTCCACGGCATCGTCCCCGGTCGGAAGGCATATCCGATCGGCAAAGTCACGCTGCCAGTCACTTTCGGTAGTCCGGCAAACTTCCGCACCGAGCGGATCGTCTTCGAGCTGGTGCCCTTCGACAGCCCTTACCACTGCGTCCTGGGGCGCCAGGCGTTTGCTAAATTCATGGCAGCGCCCCACTACGCGTACAACGCGATGAAGCTCCCCGGGCCGTGCGGCGTCATCACCATCAACAGCGACCCCGACATGGCCGCCGAATGCGAGGCCAAAGGAGCCGAACTCGCCGACGCTGTCATCGCGGCAGAAACTAATCACGCCGACGAGCTCGCCAAATACGCGAGCGGGGTCAACAATGACGATCCCACAATACTCAAGAAGCCCAACTCAGAGGGCACAAATACCTCAACCTTTGAGGCCACGACGCACACCCGCACCGTCGAGCTGGTCCCAGGCGACCCCAGCCAGACGGTGACGATCGGGACGGGCATGAGCCCAGCATAGGAAGGCGCGCTCATCGAGTTCCTTCGTGAGAATAGGGACATCTTCGCATGGAAACCCTCCGACATGCCCGGTGTCCCTAGGGAGCTCGCTGAGCACAAATTAAACGCCGACCCCAAAGTGCGACCTGTCAAGCAGTCGCTACGGCCCTTCAATGAAGAACGTCGTCGAGCAATCGCCGAGGAAGCGCAGCGCCTACTCGCTGCCGGCTTCATCCGGCCAATCAAATACTCCAAGTGGCTGGCAAACCCAGTCCTGGTCGAGAAGAAAAACGGGACCTGGAGAATGTGTATCGACTACACAAACCTGAACAGCGCCTGCCCAAAGGAGCAGTTCGTCCTCCCGCGGATCGATCAGATAATCGATTCAACCGCGGGCTCGGAGTCGCTATGTTTCCTTGATGCCTACTCGGGGTACAACCAGATCAAAATGGCTGTCGAAGACGAGGAGAAGACGGCGTTCATCACGCCATTCGGGGCCTTCTGCTACACCGCCATGACCTTCGGCCTCAAGAACGTCGGGGCAACCTACCAGCGGTGCATGCAAGAATGCCTCGCGAGCCAAATTGGCCGCAACATCCACGTCTACATCGACGACGTGGTCGTGAAATCCGCTCGCCAAGGCGACCTACTCGCCGACCTGGCAGAGACCTTCGCCAATCTGCGGAGGTACAAGATAAAGCTCAACCTAGGCAAGTGCACCTTCGGTGTACCCGCCGGACAACTACTGGGGTACGTCGTCTCCAAACGAGGGATCGAGGCGAACCCAACAAAGATCGACACGATCGCCCGGCTCGGCAAACCCGAGTGCCTGCGTGACGTCCAGAAGCTGGCCGGGCGAGTAGCGGCTCTCAGTCGCTTCATCCCCCGCCTAGGCGAAAAGGCAATGCCACTATACCGCCTGATGCGCAAGAACCCCACCTTCCAGTGGGACAAGGAGGCGGACGACGCGCTCCGCGACCTCAAAAAGGTGCTACTCGCCGCACCACTACTCGCTGCACCCGCTGACAAGGAACCTATGCTGGTTTACGTCGCGGCGTCCGAGCGCGTTGTCAGTGCTGTAATGGTCGTCGAACGACCAGAGGAAGGAAAGGAGCGCCTGGTTCAGCGGCCGGTGTACTATATCAGCGAGGTTCTCACCGAATCGCGCCAGCGGTACCCACAGTACCAAAAGCTAGTATACGCGGTCTTCAGGGCTCAGCGGCGCCTGCCGCACTACTTCCAGGAGCACCCGATCACGGTCGTCTCCTCAGTGCCGCTACAAGACATCATCCGCAATCGCGAGGCGACCGGGCGGGTCGCCAAGTGGGCCGTCGAGATCGGCGTCCACAACATTAAATACGAGCCACGAAGGGCGATTAAGTCACAGGCACTGGCAGACTTCATCGCCGACTGGGAGGAGGCCCAGCAGCCAGAGAAGCTGCCGTACCTCCATTACTGGAGCCTGCACTTCGACGGGTCCAAGA
Source organism: Avena sativa (assembly GCA_916181665.1). Taxonomy (NCBI): domain Eukaryota; kingdom Viridiplantae; phylum Streptophyta; class Magnoliopsida; order Poales; family Poaceae; genus Avena; species Avena sativa. The sequence goes on along the minus strand of OV702281.1, from coordinate 202,731,842 downwards.
ACGCGGACGGTGCAGGAGCGGGGATAGTGCTGACTTCACCAAAGGGCGACAAGCTCCGCTACATCCTCCGCCTCGAATTCACGCCCTGCACCAACAACATGGCTGAATACGAGGCCCTACTCCACGGCATGCGAGCCGCAAAGGAGATGAGCGTCAATCGCCTCCGATGCTACGGAGATTCCGACCTCGTTGCGGGACAAGTCGCCGGCACCTGCGACGCCATCTCCCCTACCATGGCGGCGTACCGCCAAGAGGTGGATAAGTTGGGCGGCCACTTCACCGGCTACTCTGTTAAGTGGATCGACAGGCGAAAAAACGAGGAGGCCGACGCCCTCTCTCGCATCGGGTCGGCTCGACTCGCACCACCCGCCGGCGTGTTCCTCGACACAATCTCCAAGCCGTCAGTCTCTCCCCCGAGGGAGATCGACATCGGAGTCCCACTCCAACCAGAGGCAGCCTTGGTCGCACTCATCACCGAGCCAGACGACTGGACCAAGCCCTACATCGCCTACCTGGAAACCGGCACTCTGCCAGCAGACGAGACAAACGCTCGGATGATTGCTCGCCGATGCAAGTCTTACGCCATCATCGACGGCGAGCTACACAAGCGCAGCGTCACCGGTGTGTTCCAACGTTGCGTCCAACCGGCTGAAGGACGCAAAATCCTCCACGACATTCACTCAGGAGACTGCGGCCACCACGCCGCCGCTCGCTCCCTGGTCGCCAAGGCTATGCGACACGGCTTCTACTGGCCCACCGCACACGCCGACGCCGTCGACATCGTCCAGCGATGCGCCGGGTGCCAGAAGCACGCCAATCAGACGCGCGTACCAAGCTCAGCGATCAAAACGATCCCCATCACTTGGCCATTCGCCGTATGGGGCATGGACATGGTGGGCCCCTTCAAGAAAGCCCCCTCCGGCTACACCCACCTGCTAGTCGCCGTCGACAAATTCACCAAGTGGGTGGAGGCCAAGCCAGTCCGGAAATGCGACGGGAAGACCGCCACTAAATTCCTACGCGAGCTCATATATCGCTACGGGTTCCCCAACAGTATCATCACGGACAACGACACAAACTTCGCCAAGGGAGCAATGGCCGAATTTTGCGAAGAGCACCACATCCGGCTTGACCTTGCGTCAGTCGCCCACCCGGAATCCAACGGCCAGGCGGAACGCGCCAACCAAAGCATCCTCCACGGCCTAAAGCCGCGACTCCAAGTACCACTCGAGCGCACCGCTGGATGATGGGTCGAAGAGTTGCCCTCCGTCGTCTGGGGAATCCGCACCTCGGTTAACAGATCAACGGGATTCACTCCCTTCTTCATGGTCTACGGCGCCGAAGCAGTCATGCCGACCGACCTCGAACACGACTCTCCGCGGGTCGTCCATTATACGGAGGCCGCAAACGAACTGGCCCGCCAAGACGGGCTCGACCAGCTCGACGAAGCACGCGACCTCGCTCGGTCACGCACCGCCATCTACCAGCAAGGACTCCGCCGCTACCACAGCCGACGGGTGAAAACCCGCACCTTCCAGGAAGGCGACCTGGTGTTACGCCTCATCCAGGACAAGAAGGGCATGCACAAGCTCTCCCCTCCGTGGGAAGGCCCATTCGCCATCGGGCGCGTACTCGGCAACGACGCCTACTACCTCATCGACGTCCGCGGGGACGGCAAACTCGACGTCCAGCGACCATGGAATGTAAATCTCCTCCGGAAGTTCTACTCCTAGAACCCCACACATGTACTCTCCAGTCGCTACGAAATAAAAGAAACGGTTACCGCCAATGGCGTCTACTCTCCATGCCTTGTGCCACTCGCACTCGTAAAAACAGCGTCATGCTAAAATGCAGAAGTCAACCTTTGGTACAGCGATCGGCACGGCTAAGTAGTGCGATGCAAGAGCACTGAATCATTTCAGGTCTTGCGTCGTCCACGAAAAACGCCAATCCGGAGCCCCATTGGAGTCGCCCAGCTCGACTGGTTTTACGAACCAAGACAACTGCCCTCGCTTCTCACAGCGACCTTGGTCCTCCGCATCCTCGGCATAGCGACTCGAACGGCTAAGTACCACGCTCGGGGACTGAATACCAGTTCGTCGCGATCGGTCAGGGAAAACGCCAAGTAAGAGAGCACGCCCGGGACTCGCCACGCGACTGACCCTCCGGGCCAGGCAGGAGTGACGCGCTCACACTAACGCGCTAAGTCCTCAACCACCCTCGAGTCGCGCCTAGAACTACCAAGTACCACGCTCGGGGACTCGGCCACCCGACCCCGTTCGCGTACGGGAAAACGGCAAAGTACAGAGCACTCAAGGGAGTCGCCTTGCGACTGGATCTCCGAGCTCGGGCGACTCGACTAAACTAACAAAACACATGATAACAACAAACATCATATACGAGGTGAACCCCACAAAAGGGCGGACGCGCTCGGGGACTCATCCAAAATCAATCCAAAACACACAAACGAATAGCAAAATGGACACGACGTCCCATTCAATCGCATATTGCATTGTCTTATATTACAAATTATGCCCGCGTGGCAGAACTGCTGCTAACACATCCAGGCAAACTACCCTATTCTGCAGGCTTCGACGACGACTCGCCAGAATCCCGGCGCCTACGGATGAACGCGGTGTACGGGTTTGACGGATACGTCGTCAGCTCACCCGCCATCGCCGAGCGAAAAGGTTGCTCGACCTTGAAGTCACGATGCGGCGGCTCGGGGTCGTTCGGCGCGACGACCGTTTCCTGGTAGGGAAGGAGGTCGCCCATCGCCCAGACACGCTCCGAGTACGCGGCGGCACGTTCCTGCAACTTGAGAACCTCGGACAGGTCCACCGCGCCAGTCGACGAGGGATACCCACTCGTCACATCGTCGAGGTCGAAATCCTCGGGGAAGTGGGCGAGCCCAAGGCTCAGCGCTGTCAACGCTCCACGCCGAAACGCCGACCGCGTCATGAACTCAACAACCACGGGCGCCTTCTCCAAATACTCCCACACCTCAACGAGGTCGCTGGGAATAACCTCCGTGGGCGACATTTCTTGAAGGTAGGCGCGGATGCACGTCGCCGATAGCGTAGCCGAGTTGACGAGCATGCTTACGCACTGCCTCGCGTCGAGTGAGCTCGCCTCTTCTTGGCTACCAATAACGCGACCTGCGAGAAGGAGACAATGATGAGTGCGACGGACACCACAAAAACCCCAACTAACGGAAAGGGAAGATGCACTCACCAAGCAACGGGCGGGCGAGCCCCGTGATGAAGCACTGAAGCGACGTGTGGTCGTCCTGAAGCCCAGCAATAAGGACTTCTGACACCTTGCGATCTTCCTCCGCGGATGCAATGGCGGCCCTAGCCCGCCCGTCCGCCGAGCTAGCTTCTTCCCTCGCCTCCCGCAGCTCGCGCTCGAGGTCAGCGACCCGCTGTTCAGCAGCGCCCAGAGCAGATCGCGCCGCTTCCAACTCACCAGCAGGGACAAGCTCCCGGCGAGTTTCTTCTGCCTTCGCAGCAACAGCCTGAAGCTCTTTGTTCGCCTCCTGGATGGTGGTCAGCTCCTTCTCAGCACGCTGTTGCGCGGCCAGTCGGTCTGCCGACTCGAGCTGCAGACCCTGCACATCATCAAAAAAGTCAGTAAAAACGAACCTCCTAAGTGCCCACCCGCTGAAATTCAGCGAGTGCGCACTCGGGGACTGGCAATCAAGAAATTCCCAAGTGCTCACCCCGCTAAAATTTAGCGCGTGCGCACTCGGGGACTGGATAAGAAAGTAAAAGACGAGAAAATAATAAGAATCAAGCCGCTGCAAAACACCGACCTGATCCTCGGGGACTGGATATACCTGGATGGCTGCGCCAAGCATGCCATGAAGTTGCATCGCGTCCACGGATGCGAGTAACGCTGGCGTGTGCCCACGACGCTGGTCGACTTCAGCATCGATGGTCCCTGGAGCGAGGCTCGGGGATGCACCCCCGCTCGCCACGGCCGCCTTGGTCACGAAGCGAGGGAAGGTGGCGATAGAGGCACCCGCTCCAAAGGAAGTCGCTTCCGCCGTTCCAGGCAAGGAAACGCCCTCCTTCGTAGACGCGGCTGCCTCCACCGCGGGGCAGGCTGGCGCGACCGCCGTGTCGACAGAGACAGTGACGATGTTGTCGCCCTTGGCCTTCTTACTGCCATCCGCCGGGGTAACGACCTCGTCCGCCTTCCTCTTACGGGAAGGATCCTCCCCGCTAGCGGTGGAGGGTACCTGGGCCACGGTCGGGTGGCCCATCCTTTTAACTCCGGTCCTGCACATCAGTCGAATCAGTAAAGACAATCGAAACAGCTATGGAAAATAGAGAAGGCCGAATGCACTCACTTGGCGACCGGGATGAAGCGTAGCCCTGTGCGAAGGCCGGCCGGTTTTTCTAGCTCGGGGCCCAGTTGGCGACTGAGCCCTAGTTCCAGGACGTCGCGTGCCCAGGACACAGACGGCTTCTTCGTTGTCGAGGCTGCGGCTGGCGCATCTGGGATACCTTCGGCAGGGGCTTCCTCACGAACTGAAGCCGCTACGGCCGGAGCCTCCCTGCGGGGCGAAGCCGCCCCAATCGGAACCTCCTTGTGAGGCGAAGTCGCCGCGGCTGGAGCCTTCCCTAGCCCAGAGACTGGCGCGAATGGCGGGGGCATCGAGGCCAGCGGTGCTTCCACAGACGGCGCGTCTAGCGCGGTTGTCGCCGGGGCCGCACCGTCATCGGCCGAGCTGTGAGCATTAGAGCTGCTCGTCGAGTGCGGCGGCGAGGCCATCTTTGGCGGCTTCGTTTTCCTCCTCGGAGGGGCCCTCGCTTCCTTTTCCTTCTTCTTCTTCTTCGAAGGAGTGGCCTGGCGGCGCGAGGTGGTTTCTGGGAGCTCGTCGTCATCATCATGACGCTCGAGGCTCCTGCTCGCTTCGATTTCGCGCTGACGTTGCCCGCGGGTCTTTCGGACCAGCGGGGCGATTTCCTCTTCGGACTCGTCCTCGTCGTCCTCGTTGCCCTTCGCGGGTGGCGATTCGCTTGTGTCCTGGGCGGATGGCCCCGGGCTCTCGTCATCGGCAGGTGGGAGCCACCCTTCCACCACTTGGAACAGCTGCGATGAATACGAAACAGAGTTAGAATTACCGCGACTGCATACGCTGCGACTGCGAACAAGATAAAGAAATTACCGTCGGAGCCGGACGCTTCGCGGTGTAGGGGGGGACCCCGGCCTGTGCATCCACGTACACCGCCTGGGTGATCTTCTTCAACGCTGGGAGATAGTCCTCCAGCTTCCACTCGTCGAGGCAGGCTTTCGTCGAGTCTCCCCGGCCCGTGTACTGATACATGTAATGGTCGCGTTGGGCGAGCGGAACGAGCCGCCGCCCAAGCCAACAATTGTACAAGTTTATCGTCTGGAGCCCTTTCTCCTTCAGACCACGGATGGCCTGGAGCATCTCGTCGACGACCATCCGCTGGTCGTCGGGGAGCTTGCCGACCTGGAGATGGCGCGGCTCGGAACGGTTGGCCGAGTACCGCGGGATTGCCGCCTCATCCTTCGGAGTCGCCTCGGTCACGTAGAACCATGACTTCTTCCAGTCGCTCGCTGCTTTGGCGGGCAGCATCAGATCGAAGAAGGAAGCTTTGGACTTGAGCTGGAACGTCAGGCCGCCCGCGGCTAGCATTGGGCCGCCTGCCTCCTCGCGGCTGATCCGTCCGTGGAACAGATCTTGCCACAAGGGAAAGTAGGGCCGGCAGCCCAAGTAGCACTCGCAGAACGCCACGAAGATGGCGAGCTGCTCGATGCTGTGGGGACCCAGATCTGAGGGCTGGATCCCGTAGTAGGCGCAAAAACGCCGGAAGAACAAAGACGTGGGAAACCCTAACCCCCGCTCGAGATGACTGGTGAAACAGACGAACTCCCTCTCTCGCGGGTTCGGGGTCGTTTCTCCGGCTGCGGGGATACGCCAACAGCCGGCTCGCAGGATTCCGGCCTCCTCGAAAGAGGCCAGCTGCGCCCTCGTGCACTTGGACCTGCCCCATGGTTCGGTGAGAAGGTCCATAGCCGAGGGGTTGGTTGGAGGTCGGAGGATTTCGGGTCGATTGGATCAAGGAGCAAAGGAAAGAGAATGCGTGCACTCGGAAGAAGTGGTGGGCAGTTGGCTCTACGATTGCCTGCCATTCCTCTTATATAGCGGGAGTTACCCGCCAAATCAGGGGGCCGTTACCGCGCGATGATTACGCCAAAAGTTACCGTTGAGTTACCTTAACGGCTAGTTTGACCACGCCTGACGGTCCAACTCCAGCCACTCGGCTCGCCAGGTCACTCGCCGCGGCCACGTCCCGTTGGCTTGACTCGCTCAAGATGCGACTCGGTTCGCCGGATTTCCGCCTTCATACAGGAGGCCGTCGACGATTCGACTGGATGCCTACTTTGAAGCCGTATACTCCGACTGCCAGCAGCCACTTACGCCTAATCGACGACGGCCTCGGGGACTACTGATGGGGATACGCCTACTGGGGTATACTCAGCAGGACGTTTCCTACTGGCCCAAGGGCTGGCGAGTGGGCCTGCAGAACGGCGAGTGGATCAAAGCCCAGCAAGGTACCAAGCGACTGGAAGTTGAAGGCCCAGGCGAGTAGATAGGCCCAGTCGGACTAGGTTGAACGATTACCGAAGTTGTAAACTGAATCGGTTGAGATATGTAAACCCTAGGGGAGGTGAGCCTATATAAACCTCCCTACGGGGTGAGTAGAGACACGTTCCCTCATACACCCAAGCGACTCGCCGCCTAGCCGCCGAGCTCGCCCATTGTAACACCTCCATAATATAATCTAGCAGGAGTAGGTCTTTACCCTCCGGGGGGCCGAACCTGGGTAAAACCCTGTGTCTTTGCCCTCATCTCACACCGCAGATGGCTGGCCGCCCTTGCCCCTCGTTCTACTACTCGCTGCCGATTGCAGCATCTGCCGTGACCATTCCCACGACACCTTCCTTAATACTTGTGGGGCTATCATAGATTGTAGGAAGGAAAAAGTTTTAACTAAGTTTGCTGGAGAGTCTTATGAGTTTAATTTTTCCAAATTTGCCAAAACTCCTTATGAAAATAAACTTCCTAATGAGGATTTCAGGGTTGAACAACTTTCTGCTATTTCTCTTGCTCCTAACAATTCCTTGCAGCAATTTATGGAAGATCATGAAAGTGATGTCTTCCTGAAGGAAAGAAATGAGATTGATGAGGTTTTCCTTCATCAGCCTGAGTTACTTAAGCAAAATCTACCTATGGAAGATTTGGGTACCACACTACCACCTAAAGGGGATCCTGTTTTCGAATTAAAACCTTTACCTGATGATCTTAAATATTCTTATCTTGATGATAAGAAAATATATCCTGTTATTATTAGTTCTAAACTTTCAGGGAAGGAAGAAGAATGGTTATTGGAAGTATTGAAGAAACACCGAGGAGCTATGGGTTATACTCTTGATGATTTAAAAGGAATTTCTCCTACTATATGTCAGCATGCTATTAATATTGAGCCTGATGAAAAAACAATTGTTGAGCACCAACGTTGTCTAAATCCTAAGATGAAGGATGTGGTAAGAAATAAGGTATTAAAAGTCCTTGATGCTGGTATTATTTATCCTATTGCTGACAGTCAATGGGTTAGTCCTGTTCATTGTGTTCCCAAGAAAGGGGGAATAACTATTGTGCCTAATGAAGATAATGATCTTATACCCCAAAGAGTAGTCGTTGGGTATAGAATGTGCATTGATTTTAGAAAGATCAATAAAGTTACTAAGAAAGATCATTATCCTTTGCCCTTTATTGATCAAATGCTTGAAAGGTTGTCCACGAAGACTCACTTTTGCTTTTTTGATGGTTATTCTGGGTTTTCTCAAATTGTTGTGAAAGCACAAGATCAGGAGAAAACTAATTCCACTTATCCTTATGGTACTTATGATTATAGGCGTATGCCTTTTGGTTTATGTAATGCTCCTGCCACCTTTCAGAGATGTATGTCTGCTATCCTTCATGGTTTTTCTAAAGAAATTGTGGAAGTTTTCATGGACGATTTCTCCGTCTATGGAACTTATTTTGATAACTGTTTGCACAACCTTGATAAAGTTTTATAGAGATGTGAAGAAACCAACCTTGTTCTTAATTGGGAGAAATGTCATTTCATGGTTAATGAAGGGATTGTTCTTGGACACAAGATCTCTAAAAGAGGCATTGAATTTGACAGAGCCAAAATTGAAGCAATTGAGAAGATTCCTTGTCCTAGGGATATCAAAGTTATTCGTAGTATCCTTGGTCATGCTGGTTTGTATAGGAGATTTATTAAAGATTTCTCCAAAATTTCAAAGCCCCTTACTAATCTTCTTCAAAAAGTTGTACCTTCTGTTTTTTATGATGATTGTAAGGAAGCTTTTGAAACTTTGAAGAAAGCTTTGACAACAGCTCCTATTGTCCAAACACCTGATTGGAGTTTACCTTTTGAAATTATGTGTGATGCTAGTGATTTTGCCGTGGGTGCTGTCCTTGGACGACGTATTGATAAGAAGTTGAATGTTATTCATTATGCTAGGAAGACTCATATGTTGCTCAAAGGAATTATGCTACTACTGAAAAAGAGTTCTTAGCTGTAATATTTGCTTGTGATAAGTTTAGACCTTATATTGTTGATTCTAAGGTTACTATTCATACTGGTCATGCTGCTATTAAGTACCTTATGACAAAAACGGACGCTAAGCCTAGGCTTATAAGGTGGGTGTTGCTTTTGCAAGAGTTTGATCTACATATTGTGGATAGGAAATGTGCTGATAATCCTGTTGCTGATAATTTATCTCATCTGGAGAACATTTCTTTTGACCCATTGCCTGTTAATGATAGTTTTCCAAATGAGCAATTAGCTCCAATAAGGGTAAGTCCACATGAAAGTCCTTGGTATGCTAATTATGCTAACTTTATTGTTTCCAAGTATTTGCCTCCAACCTTGACAGCTCAGCAAAGAAGGAAATTCTTTTACGATCTAAGGCATTACTTTTGGGATGTCCCACACTTATATAAAGGAGTAGATGGCATTATGCGAAGATGTGTTCCAGAATTTGAACAACAAGAGGTATTGAGAAAATGTCATGGCAGTGCTTATGGAGGACATCATGCTGGGGATAGGACCGCACAAAAGGTTTTACAATCTGGATTTTATTGGCCTACCTTTTTTAAAGATGCAAGAAAATTTGTCTTCTCATGTGATGAATGCCAACAAGTAGGTAACATCTCTAGATGCAATGAAATGCCTATGAATTATTCTCTTGTTATTGAACCTTTTGATTGTTGGGGATTTGACTTTATGGGGCCTTTTCCTCCTTCAAAGGGGTATACTCATATTCTTGTTGATGTTGACTATGTTACAAAGTGGGTGGAAGCCATACCTACAAATAGTGCTGATGGTAATACCTCTTTGAAAATGCTTAAAGATGTGATTTTTTCCTAGGTTTGGTGTGCCTAGATATCTCATGACTGATGGAGGCTCTCATTTTATTCATGGGGGTTTTAGAAAAACTCTCGCTAAGTATGATCTAAACCACATAATTGCTTCAGCTTATCACCCCCAAACTAGTGGGCAAATAGAACTTTACAATAGGGAAATTAAATCTATCTCGCAGAAGACTGTCAATAGATCTAGGAAAAATTGGGATAAAAAGTTGAATGACGCTTTGTGGGCTCATAGAACTGCTTATAGAAATCCTATGGGGATGTCTCCTTACAAGAGAAAGTTTGTCACTTGCCTTTAGAATTAGAACACAAAGCTTATTGGGCAGTGAAAGAGTTGAATAGAGATTTTAGACATGCTGATGAGAAAAGACTGCTCGATTTAAGTAATCTAGATGAGTGGAGAGGTGAACCTTACGAAAATGCTAGGATCTTTAAGGAAAAAGTAAAAAGATGGCATGATAGGAGAATTATCAAAAGGGAGTTCCATGTTGGTGAGAAAGTTCTTTTGTATAGGTCTCGTCTCAGATTTTTTGCAGGGAAAATACTCTCCAAATGGGAAGGACCTTTTGTTATCAATGAAGTGTACCAGTTAGGTGCCATCAAAATTTCTTCTCTGAAGGATGACAAAACACAGGTGGTTAATGGTCAAAGACTAAAAAATTATATTTCTGGAGATTCTTATAATGAAGATGTGGATGTTATTCCAATGGTGACTCCAGAAGATTTTATCAGAAGCCAAACACCAGAAACTACAGAGTTCGTCCTTGAATAGGTAAAAATGGTGAAAACAGAAGGTTCATGAAACTCCAATCTTTTTATATTTCTAATACATAAGGGAAGTTACGAGACGAAACTGAAGAGGAAACGAAGCCCGGGGTGGAAAAACCACCCCAGGCGCGGGCCCGGCCTGGCCATGCCTGAGGGGGGTGTTCCCCCCTCGAACTCCGTCTCCGACTCGTTTCTGTGTCAAAACCTTCCTTATGCATTGAAACTTCGTAATATATAACCCCCCGGGTTCCCCGATGTTCTTGCACCGTGTTCTCGTCATGTTTTCGTTTCGATCTGTTTTTGTGAGGGAAATTCTCAGATTTGGAGCCTCAGTGTCTTCCTCTGGATCACCCATGGAGGGTTCCTCTGCGGGCATCCTCAACCCATACATGTATGAGTTGAGGATTCATCCCAAAAAGTTGATCCTCAAGGAGGGGATGGTACAGATGAAAGAAGTTCAAGGCCCTAAAGAAGAAGGCAGTCTGGAAGACAGGATAGAAGCATTGAAACGGGAACTTTTCAGGTACAAGAAGATGGCAGAACACGGAGTGGATGTTATTCACAAGATACGTTTAGAACTCATCACCAAGCACGAGGGAGAAGTAGCTGAGCTCCAAGAAGAGATATTTTCACTCTAACAGACCACCAACCAATTGCAAGCACAGCTCTATGACATACAAAACCAAACCTATGACTATGAGGCTAGATTTGATCGCATAAGCTCTGCTGCTAGTTTCAGGATTGCGGAGACTAGGACATCCTTTTTGGATGGGGAACCATTTCCTTGGAAGTTTTATGATGACAAGATAACACCACCACCACCGAAGGAGTAATTCATCATCAGGTTTGGCATCCCCTTGGCTTGTTCCAAGCTTGGGGGAGTGCCTCGGTATCACCATCATTATCTTTTATATTTTACCTTTTTAGTGGATTCATATATGTGGTAGAGAGGTTATCTTATAGTTTGGTTTGCATCTGTAAGTATCTCTCCTTTAGTTGATTATCTATGTATCCCTTGGTGTGAGTGACTTTATTGGAATACTAGACCATCAAAGAGCGTGTTGCTGCGCCCGTCATTTTTAAAGAAGTATGAAATATTTTAGAATTTTAAACTATAGTGACATATATGATCAAATTAGGGTGATCCAAATTATTGAGCATGCATATAGATATCGAATCATATTTCCTTGCAAATTCTGAATATGATCACAAAAGCAGAAATCAGAGGTCCGATGACCAAAATTACATGACGAATAAATGCAAATGAGTACCACACTTACAACAAGCATACCGATGCATATGGGGTTAATTTCCTCATCCAATGAACATTTATGAATTGTTCTGTTTCCCCCTTTTATGAACATGTAACATAACTATTAGGAAATGATTGAACTCAAATGGGACAACAAGTTTCTTCAACTTGTATGTATTCCATGAAGTGTGCATAAAATAATGATAATGTTTCGTCACCTTGAAAGATCAAGACGCTTGCATGCATATTAATATAAATTATGTACCGTAGGTCATTCGTAAAGCATAAAGAATGGCAACATTAGGGGGTAAGCAAATTCAAAAGAGATCAAATATCATACTAAAACTATGAGGGTAACTCTTACTGTTCATTAAAAGTAAACATATGTTCCAATAACAAAAGAACAATAAAACATTTCCTTTACAATTTGAATGAAATACTATTCCATGCAACCTCCCATCATTCATACCCATATTTTAACACAAGAAGGAACACTAATCTTAATTGCTAAAATTAATGATAGGCTTCAGAGAAAACTACTATAACTACTACTTCAGGAAAAATGGCAATTACAACCTAACCATTTAACAAAAAACAATTTGTAAACATGTGACTTGAAAAAATCAAATTCAACTCTTAAGATTGTTTTTCCCAAACATAACGTGCTAATATAGGGAATAGAAGTCAAGAAAAAGTGCCTCCAATTGTAGAAGTTTCCATTGATTATTGGTCCTTGGAAGAATCAATCACCAAAAATAAATCCACACTATGATGCAAATCGGCAGCTATAACAACCCCCCTTTATGTGAAGCCAAAGGAACAAATTTGCAATCCATAGAAATAGATCCATCTAAGACCGAAGCTTACATGTTAAGATACAAAAGCATATATAATCAGAAAAGATGACACAAAATACCAGCTTCAGTGATATGAATTTCACGTGAATCAAAGTTTCGGAATCCATGTATGCATAACCTAAAATATGCAAAAACAAGAAAAACATAAGGAACAAAAACATGTAAATACAACATAATTTTTAGGAATTTATGTTATGCTTTTTCACATGACTGGTCACCTAAGCTTGATCGCTAGGATTTTGCGCATGGGAGAATAGGCGACCTGAATCGGCAAGAGGAAGCAACAGGAAACATGACACACACCTCGGGGAGAGCTTCCTGGCCAAAGACGACATGACAATTCAGAACATATAATTATAGCATCATCTAGATCAAGAGAGAGCTTTCAAATGAAAGCAATGTCATGGTAGAATTTGGAGAGATTGCTCACCTTCTTGTACAACCATCATTAGATCCAAAAATTCACAACTTATTTGAAATTTCATTCATGATTTTTACACTATTTTTGAGACTTTAGTTGCTTCTACGATGTGCTTTGGAACATGATTTCCATCAGGAAAGAGCAACCGAAGATCGCATTCTCCATTATGCCGAATACTGAATTTGCGGATGTGCAACAATTTTGTCAGTTAACCGAGTCGTTTCTGCAATAGAGTGAGCCAAATCTAATAGTTGAGTACAACAGAAGCCTTTGCAAAGTTTACTAGATTTTAGAAAAAGATCTCATGAAACATAGTTCAAGACTGATAGCTACTTAGCTGTATAGTTTAAGATGATATGTGAGAGGAATAAGAGTGCTAGGTTCAGGTTAATTATACTATCAGAGAACAAACAAATTATAAATAAATCTAGCATACTACTACTAACCAACAATTGATCTCTAAAGTTTGCAAGATTGAATTAAGCATAATGTGTCTCTAAGAATAAGAAGATGTCGTTGAACCATATTATGTCCATATGTTAGGAGCTCGGAGGATGGGTGTTTGTCTATGGCGCCAGCAACGCACTAAACCTTACGCCCTCCTTGCCTTTGCAATACCTGAAATGAACGCAGAATTAACAGACAATTCGCTGCCAGGGGAAAGGTAGGCGTTAGCGAGAAGGACATGATGTACATCCATGAAGGACTTACTTGATTCCTTCGGATCTACAACTCATGACTGCTATGACCTCCACGCTGGAGGGCCAATCGACCTAGCTTGAAGAGCGCGGATGGGGGAGATCTTCTAGGACACCTGCTCGCGTTCGCACCGTCCTATGGACAGATGAAGCTTGGAGAAAGGGTTAGCCACCGCCATGGGCGATGGAGGAAGAGCTGTAGGGGCACCTGCCGTCTACTCACCTCCACCAAAACTTTTTTTACTGGAATGCGCTTTGTCCGGTGTGAAAGAAAATAACAAAAGGCTTTAGGTACGGCCCATACGAAAGTCTTGCGGCCCGATTACCTAGGAATAGTCTAACTTGATTTGCGGAGTAGAAGCCCAGCAATGATGGCTTGCCCGGTTGACACGATTTCAGGAAGCGGACGAGGCTATGGAAAAAATGAGACGATCTAGACCGTTTAAGGGCCTAATCGAACGGATTCGAGCACAGAATCGCTGTGGTAAGCCGTAGGTTGCTGAGTTTTACTGTTTCTTAATTGCACTATATGTACTACGTGGAAAGTTAACTTGCTCCCCTCCTTTTTTATAGCACTATATGTTCTCATTTGCTTGCTTCCATGTCACCACCCAGTGAGTGCACAGAGAACACCGAACGGAGAACAATGGAGCAGGTGGTATTATTTCTACATTGAGATTTTCCCAGTATCAGCCAAATGGTTCATGTGATCATAATGTACAACTTGTTGGGAGAGTTCACTGAAATATTTCATATGCGGAAAAACAATAGGATAGCTCTTGTTCATCTTTGAAATTGCTAAAGAACACAACTTAAGATGAGATTGAGGAGTAAAATTTAAATAGCTAGTAGCCTAGTACTATCCAAAATAATACACCAAGGAATAATAATATGTAATAGATTTTGATCACATGCATACAAATAATGTGAAGTGAGCAGATCTCTGTACCACAATAGATGGCAGGACAACACAACACACGGCAGCCTTAATGGGTGCTAATTTTGATAACAACCACGCTAAATGTAGGCATAACTTTGCCTTCTAGTTTTCCAAGAAAATAGGAACGCATCCTTGTGAATGGCGAATGAAGTAAAACCACGGTTTAGACCCAAGAAGGTATTCTTGCAATTGGTAAAATTGGCCTACTTATAAAAATAGATATCCATATAACCTTCAAATTATCTTCTGTAAAACAGTATCAGAACATGGCATGATGCAGATACCAAAGTTGTGACTATTATATCCATATAACCTTGAAATTATCTTTTGTAGAACACTATCAGAACATGGCATGATGCAGATACCAAAGCTGTGACTATTGTAATGCTATAACTACTTATCTAGTAGTCAAAATATGCATGTTGACAACAATATATCAGTACATTGAATACCGAAAAATTGTTTACAGAACATGCCACATTATTTGTTATCCTACGTATTCTATCTCAATGCAAATGTTATCTTGTTGAAATGGAAAGGAAAATAAAATAACAGAAGCTCTGGAAAGGAAAAAGAAATAACTCAGCTCTCATTTTCAATTAATTCCAATGCAAACAAAGCCTAAATTCTCACTTTTCATGGTTGTGATTAATTGGAGACAACAAATGCTTTGGGGAAGGTTTTACGGAACTTGGCTAGAGAGATCACGATTTATATGGAAAATGTATATGAACTCACCTTTAGGAGAATAATTATGAGGTACTGATTGATATGTGCACTTACAGGACTTCTGATTTATCTTGAATTTGCACCGTTTTGGTGTGTGTTTGATACAATGCCTCATAGATTTTGATGGCACGCATTAGATGCTCATATTTATTTAAGAGATTATCCAATATTTGTGTAGCATGAAGAGGTCAGGATGCAAATTATTCTGCAAGAGATACATAATAGAGATATAAGCGAGTGAACTTTTCCTTCATTTCTGTAACATCCCAAAAACACCAAACTTAGATCATCAAACACTAATTATCAAGATTAGGGTTAACAAAAACTTTTCTAAATGAATTCATGAATGCATGTATATGTGTATGCATGGATTTTGAATTTCTTTAAAAACCACCTTGTTTGTGTGATCCATTGCTTGTAAAATGTTTCTTAGGTGAAAAGAACATCATATAAAACATTTCCCACACTTTTACTAAAGACACGTAAATCAAAACAAATATATTAAGTGAATGGTCATTTTGACCAATTTAACTCACATGCCTACTTTGGTTGTCTCAAACTTTCAAAACCTAACAGAAACTTTTCTGGATCTTTGCACCCCTTGAATGTACTCATAACAAGGTATCAAGGCCCACTTTGTGATCATCCAGAAACTTTCAAATGCATAGTTTAAATGACAATTCAAAATTGAATCTTCTTCATATGGGAAGATCCCACCTTTTCAAAACCCACTCAAACAAGCTCAACTTTCAAAACCCAAGCATCTGCAGACTCACCAGCACCAATCTAGCAAACCCACCAAAAATCATTTCAAAATTCAAAACTTGATTTCATGCGGCCATTTCATCAAACAGGTTGCAGACACAAATCAAACAAAACATCAAACACTATAGTGTGCAGTGATTCTTGCCTAACTTGTTCCCTAGTTAGCTCACACACAACTCAGTAGATCATCTAGAAAGATTAGCCCAACACTAGCACCCCTGTGAGCTTGCCATTGTCATTAATGGTGAACAGCCGAGCACCTCAATGCCACCCCATTGTGGACAGCAAGCTAGGAGCAGCAGCAAGCCTAGCCAGCATGTCTGGGAGGCAGCCCACCGTCCACCGCCACTGCCTGTCCCAGCCTCGAGCGTTGCCAAGCCCTGGACCACGCGCACAAGCCGCACCCAGACCATGCCGAGCGTGCGCCAGAGCGCCACCCTCGACCATCACCCAAAGACTGCGCGCCGCCCTCACCGCGTGCACACACGATCACCACCGACCCAGGAGACCGCCAGACACCCCCGTTTGCCGCCCCGTGCCATACAGCCACCGCCGCCGTCGAAGACGCCGCCTCTGCCGCGCAGAGCACCTCCCGTTCCAGACCAAACCACACCGCCCCATGCCTCGCGACCATGTCGTTGAGCATCGCCAGGAGACACAGCACCGTCCCCTACCCTTGCCGATGCCTATAGCCGCCTGTAACGTCGCCCCCGACGAGCTCACCGTGCGCCCCGACGGTCCCCTCGCTCGACTATAAATAGAGGCCACCCCCGCACGATTTCTTCACACCATCTCACTCACCTCTCCCCAATGACCGTGCCACACCATCCTTAGAGCAAGCCGAGCACCACCTCGCCGGAATTTCACTGGAGCCTGCCGCTGCCGGAGAAGAAGGGAGCCAGCGATTGGAGCCGCCCCAGGAGAAGCCACCAGTACCAGGAGGTTCGCCGTCGTCGACTTCGTCGTTCGCCCGCCTCGCCGACCCTCGCCCGTACCCCGGTGAGCCCCCAGCACCCCTCACTGGCCGCACTAGGTTTCATTCTCGCCGGAGTTATCTCGCGTCGACGATGACCCCCAGCCGTTGGATTAGAACTAGATCGAACGATCCACGTTGCCCCATACCGCTTCGCCCAGCCCCGTGTCACTGACGAGTGGGGACACCCACTTAAGCAGCCCGCGGGAGCACTGCGCTTAGCAGGCCGGCCCGGTAACATTTCCCGCGCAGCCCAGCAATTCAAATTAAATCTTTTTCTATTTCAATTCAAAAACACTTCAGCACCCAACTTCAAAAATCAACCCAGATCGATTCAGTGCATCAAATTGAATGAAACCAATTTTGTTGGAAAGGTCTGTGAATGCTTAATCCAAGCCCGTTGGATTCCAGTCATTTGGATCTGTAGATCACCCTTAGTAAAAATAACAAGGCAGAAGCTTTTCTGCATTCAAACATTTTTCAAATTTAAACCATAAAAGCTTTTGAGTTGATTCCAACTCTCAAAAATCACATTTAACCATACCTTTCAGAATATATAAAAATATATAGGTTTACTTGCAGAAATAATGTTCAAGTAATAAAAGAATGCTTCATAAGCATTTATAGCCACTTTAATTAATTAAAATAAAAGGGTAAAACCTTATTAAATTGTGACACCACTTTAAATCACATTCCCATGGACTACAATATGTGGTGATGGCATCTGTCAACATGATCCCATGTTTAGTTTGGAGAATATTAAATCTTAAGTAGTTTTGCAATGAGTAGAAATTACTTTTCTAAAAATAAAAAATAAAAAGGATTTAAACCAAGGCTTAACCTTGTAAGGTTAGAGATGATGCTAGATCATCTATAGGACCCTTGTGTGTGATGATTGCAAGTATTTAAGTATTGTTTGGTTATTGTGTACCTCTTATGTATTCATAGACGCTAGTACCGACCAAGGATACGAGGAGGAAGGAGGATACTATGAAGAGGAAGCCGAGGAGAACTTCAACCACTGCTTTGCACAAGGCAATCTAATTACTATGCAAGCCTAATATTACTAGTGAATGTGCAAGCTAACACTTGCAAGATACCTTACTAATGCCACCAACCCATACTTGTGAGATGACTACTTTATGCCTTAAGCATATGTGATTATACCCACTTGCTAAACCAATCCTAGTTTTATGGCAAGCTTCTTACTTTATTTCTTTATCAAAGATTACTTAGAGTCTACCTAAGAGTTTGGTAGATACTAGACAGTTGTGCTGAAGGTTGCATAACGAGCATAAAATTTGGCCTAAGCTAGAAACCTTGATATCAGCCTAAGATACAAGGTTGGACTTAGTTGAAACTCCACCGGTTTACCACCCCTCATCATTACTACCCCCACTTGTAGATGCTAGTGCTAAGCATAAAACTTGATCAATTTTTAGATGGGAATATTTGGTGGAAAAATGGTTATGAAAACCTTGGAATGATGGATCATTATATTGAAATGTTTTGGACATGTGTTTCCAAACACTTGATGATTTTGGTGAATGAAAATGTTGAGGCATGAGCCTTAGCCCTTTATAAAACTGATGGTTGTCTGGATGCGATACCATTCCAATTTTTGCGTACAACCACAATACCCGAATATTGGGTAGGGCTTGACTGGAAACTTATATACCTTAGTATTAGTTCCCTCACGGCCAAGGTCTGAGCTGAGGCTACCTTGTGAAGACTGTCCACCTGTGCAGTACCCAAGATGACAGTGGTCATGGTTGGGAGGCCAAACTCACAGGAGAGGTGCTTATACTAGGGAGTGTAATTGAAAGGTTAAGATTGATTATCCGCGTACTGAGTATGGTGAATTCAGGATTTGTTCCTGACGGATGTATCGAATGTTGTGGTGAAAGTGTACAATCTCTGCAGAGTGTCAAACTATTCGAATAGCCGCGTCCGCAGTTATGGACAGTTGGAGTGGCCATACTGTTCCCCTGTCAGACTTTTTCAAAATGACTTTTGAAATGAAGTGAGACTTTGACTTGAACACAACAGAGTTGTGACCTGGATTACAAGATCCCATTTAGGAGTTATAAAATTGTGACTAGCTTTGGAACTTAGTAGAGATAAACCTGGCTTTATGCAAAACAACCCTAGAGCCTAGTGTCCTATTATCCAAAAAACCCTTACCTGTTAGTATTAGTTTGCGAGTACTTAAAGAGTACTCATGGCTTTGTCCCTGGCTATTCCCATGGCCAGACTATGATGAGGAGTACCTAGAGGATGGACCCCAGGAAGGTTACGACAACTAGGATCATCTCCCATCGACAGCATTGCCTGTGACCCCGAAGATGGAGCTTCGCCTATGCTACCGTTATTATTACGTATTCCGTTGCTTGATGTTGTATTAAGAACTGGATCATGAGATCCCTATTTGTGTAAGAACTTATGTATCGTTTGTAATGGATGAAGTACTATGGTATCCAATTCTGTTATGTCTCGCAAAAATGGTAATCCTGGGATTGCGATGTATGGCATAACAGGCATCTAGGATTGAAAAATCCGGGTGTTGTCAAGTTGGTATCAGAGCCATCCTGACCATAGGAGACCCTAGTTAGATTGGACGTTGAACCAAAAACTTAGTTTCAAAACCAAAGAACAAAAATATTTACGAAAACTTATTCTCATTCTTACCTCTTTAATTCTTTAATAAAACTTCATGTTCCTCAAAAACTTTTGCAAAATAGATAAAATTTTGACACACTTGATCACTCTGCTAATCTACTCATCCTCTATTTTTATAGATGGACGTGAAGTACATCAAGTTTTATCAACTCGGAAATGGAGGAGACCTTATCTTTGAGAGGGATCTGGATCAGCTTTCGGAACTTCTGGAGCGTCCGCACCCCGAGTTCTTCGGAGCTCAGCTCAATGATCAAGGAGGAGAAGATCTGCAGTGGCTAATTGTTGCAAGTCTCCGAGGAAAGATTGAACCTCCCACTGCGGAGGGAATTCAGTTTACCTTGAGGGAAAACAACTGGCTCGATGGACTTGCCAGAGCAATGTAGAAAGCTCTTTCCTGTCTATGTGGGCAGATCATCAATCAGATCAAGGGTACTCGCTTTGAGTTTTGCCGAAGACGTGATGCAAATGGACAACCACTGGAAGCCCCATACCACCCCGAGCTGAAGACTCAATTGGACCACCTTAGCTTCATGATGTATGATCGTCAGCAAGAGTTGGACAACTGCCGTGACTATTGCAACCACAAGTCTGCCATCATCAAGACGAAGGATCAGACCATCGCCATGGTAGCAAAGGATCGCAAGTCTCGCCGCCGTCAGCTCGACAAGAAGGAGCGCATTATTGCCTGTCTTCGCCATCGCATCTCATCTCTGGAAGAGACCATCCACGAGAGAGACATGCAGTTAGAGGAAAGGGAGAATGCCGGAGAAGATCTTCGTGGAGACCCTTACTCCTATCTCAGCGATGACGATGATTTTCTGGAGGATCAGGCCATGGACTTCTTCACCGATGAGGATGATTTCTCCTTCATCGATGATGCTGAAGATGATGAAGCCACAGACTCCGAGCAGTAGTAGCACTGAGCACTAGCGTAGTGAGTAGTAGTCGGTCCCACTGTATTGTAGTTTCCAGAATGGTTCTTAAAACCATCTGTTTTTCCTTGTTGTGGTGTGTGTTGTACTGTGTGATATGAATGAATGAATGAAAAAGCAAGTTGCTAGAAAACCTGAGTCAAACTCTAAAAACTTTTCAAAGACCCAAAACCTTAGAAATTCCCCTCTTTTATCATGATCTATATCAATCTTCAGATGCCACGTGGAGGAAGTGGTTCAGCCCCGGACCCGATGTTGAAGATCCTGCAAATGTTGACTTCTGACCGCGAAGCTGAAAGAGAGGAACGTCAAGCTAACCTAGCCACTCTGCAACAGATAGCCCAGCTAGCCCACAACAACCAAGGCCATGGAAATCAGGACAACCACGGATCTAAGCTCA
Organism: Avena sativa; assembly: GCA_916181665.1. Lineage (NCBI taxonomy): Eukaryota > Viridiplantae > Streptophyta > Magnoliopsida > Poales > Poaceae > Avena > Avena sativa. The sequence continues at coordinate 202,710,944 of OV702281.1, read as the reverse complement.
AGAATTTCCAGAATACCAACCCAACCGTTTTCACCAAGTCAGAAGAACCCCTAGACGCCGATGATTGGCTGCAAACCATGGAAAATAACTTAGAATTAGCCGGAGTGGAAGCCAACGAGAAAGTCTTGTTCGCCACCCATTATCTAGCCGGAGATGCCAGGGCATGGTGGAACAGTGTGCGTGCAATCACCGGAGGCCAAATGATGACCTGGGAGGAATTCAAGGTCAAGTTCAGCAGAACCCATGTGCCCCCAGGTTTGATTAAGAGAATGAGAGACGAGTTCAGGGAGTTGAAGCTGTTGGGCCACGCAGAGATAAAACAAAACTTTTTCCTCTAACGTGGTGATCCCAAGACCTAGCTGAGGTAGAAGGCCACGAGGTTTACCACTAGACGCGCGGTTGCGGATTACTGATGAAGCACGTCGGCTGATGCAGTGCAGTCCTCACGATCCGATCGTCCTGGTGCTGATCGCACCGCACCTCTGCTGGTATCCACACGTACAAGGAGGAGCGCCGACGGCGAACTGCTAGGTTCGTTACGGCGGCTGGACTGCTGTGGAGCTAGGGTTTCCAACACATGGAATGACCTAACCGAACAACGATTAACCTTTCTGGGTTACTGTGCTCCACTATATATAGGGAGTGAACGTGGGCTCTGCTCGCGCGACCCATTCACTAAAGCCCATATAACACTAGTCACCGTGAGTCCAACTCACTAACTCAGTCCTAATCTGATTTAGGTCCAACCCAACCAGATTACAGATTCGGATCCAATCCGAACTTGCTCCCGCTCTTAAGTGTGTGACCCCGCAGGCTCATGGTTACTTGGACACGATTAGAGTCCGACTCACAATCGATCAATAGGCATCGGCTCCTAGCAGAACGTGCCGATTCCCAAGTACCAAAGAGTCATGACGACTTGCCTTTCCAATGCGACTTACGTCTGAGTCCCTTTTGCCTCACGATATACCTTGTCAGACTATAGGCGAATATATGTCATCCCTTAAATAGTCCGACTCTCTTCTCGATCCGAGATAAGTGATTCACCCGACTAACTCTTAGCCGATCGCCTCGGTTAACACTTAACCGAGTCGTGCATGGCCATGCTTTCCGAATCATATCTCACGAGAGGGCCCAGAGAATATCTCTCCAAGTGGAGGGGCAAAATCCCATCTTGGTTATTCACATCACGCAGCTTGATTCTCAGTCGACCCGAACCCTGCCTTTATAACTGCCCAGTTACGGATCAGTGTTTGACAGAACCTAAGTCGGTGATCCTCAACTCGGACTATGCAACAACCTCAGGTCTAAGGATTACATTGATTGAGATATACAAATGACAACTAGTTCGTTGTACCTCAATATGGGTCAATCCGACTCGCTAAACTCTTTAGCCGAATCTGTGTAAGTTGGAATAGCATCTCCATGCCCATGACAAGTGGAACCGAGTCATCAAGCCAACTTTCACATTGGTCCAAGTTGTGTGTCCAGCACAACCTCAATGACCAAGGATATTTAGTATAAACAACATGAATGCATAGTTCCACAACCGAATCACATATTCAATGATACACATCAGATGTTCATACAAGGACTACTTAATAACTTTATGAATACAATGGGAAATATCATCATACATGATTGCCTCTAGGGCATATTCCCAACAGTCTCCCACTTGCACTAGAGTCAATCTTTCGACATCACATGTCTAAGCATCTAATGCCCATGGCTCTCAGGTGCGCCTCATGCTTCGGCTGGGGTAACGGCTTTGTCAACGGATCCGCAATATTTGCATCCGTGTGTACCTTGCATAACTTGATATCACCCTGATCCACGAACTGGCGAATTAGGTGGTACCGCATGAGTATGTGCTTGTTCTTCTGGTGTTGTCTAGGTTCCTTGGCTTGTGCAATAGCACCATTGTTGTCACAATACACGTCCAACGGATTGGACGAGCCCTGAACCACACCAAGATCCATGAGGAAATTCCTCATCCAAACAGCTTCCTTTGCTGCCTCCGAGGCGGCAATATACTCAGCCTCTGTTGTAGACGCAGACACAGTCTCTTGCTTGGAACTTTTCCAGCTCACAGCACCTCCGTTTATAATAAACACGTATCCGGATTGCGAGTGAGAATCATCGGAGTAGGTGAGATAACTCGCATCCGTGTAACCCTTTACACTGAGTTCATCTTCACCACCATAAACCAAGAACATATCCTTAGTCCTTCTCAAGTACTTTAGGATATTTTTAGCCGCTGTCGAGTGGATCTCTCCAGGATCAGCCTGGTATCTGCTCACAATACTTAGAGCATAGGAAACATCCGGTCTAGTACAAATCATGGCGTACATGATGGATCCAACTGCAGAAGCATATGGAATCGCACTCATCCGACTTCGCTCATCAGTTGTCGAGGGACACTGAGTCTTGCTAAGTTTTACACCATGGGACATCGGTAAAAACCCTTTCTTAGACGATTCCATGTTGAACTTCTTCAACACTTTGTCCAAATAAGTACTCTGACTCAATCCAATGAGCCTCCTTGATCTATCTCTATAGATCCGGATTCCGAGGATGTATGTTGCCTCACCCAAGTCTTTCATTGAGAAACTCCTTTCTAATGATTCCTAGGTTTCTTGCAACATCTGGACATCATTTCCAATCAGTAATATGTCATCCACATATAAGATTAGAAAATTTACTTTGTTCCCACTAAACTTCTTGTATAAACAAGAATCATGATCACTCTTGATGAAGCCAAACAATTTGACTACCTCATCAAAGCGAATATTCCAACTCCGAGATGCTTGCTTCAACCCATAAATGGATTTCTGAAGTTTGCACACCTTGTCAGCATTAGCCGGATCGACAAAACCCTCGGGCTGTATCATATACACGTCCTCGGTTAAATTTCCGTTAAGGAAAGCCGTTTTGACATCCATCTGCCATATCTCATAGTCGAAATAGGCTGCTATAGCTAACATGATCCGAACTGATTTAAGCATCGCTACGAGCGAGAAAGTCTCGTCGTAATCAACTCCTTGAACTTGTCGGAACCCCTTCGCGACAAGGCGTGCTTTATAGATTGAAACATTTCCATCCATATCAGTTTTCTTCTTAAAGACCCATTTGCACTCGACGGGTCTTGCACCGTCTGGCAGATCAACCAAGTTCCAAACTTGATTTTCATCCATGGACTTTATCTCGGATCTCATGGCTCCAAGCCATGACTCGGAATCAGATCCCACCATCGCTTCCGAATAATTTGCCGGCTCATCACTGTCTAACAGTAACACATCACGAACACTTCGTAATCTTGCCGATCTTCGTAGTACAGGTGCGGCTGTCGGCTCAGCTGCCACGATCGGCTCATCCTCCAAGGTTTTTGCCGACTCGCTACTTGCCGATTCCTCTCGAATTTCTTCGAGTTGCACCGTGCTCCCACTTAATCTCCGACTGAGAAACTCTTTCTCAAGGAAGACACCGTTCCGAGCGACAAACACTTTGCCCTCTTCTCGGTTGTAGAAGTAGTAACCCAAGGTTTCCCTCGGATACCCCACGAAAATACATTTATCCGATTTGGCCGTAAGCTTGTCCGACTGAAGTCGCTTGACAAAAGCTTCACAACCCCAAATCTTAAGAAAAGACAAACTCGGCTTTTTGCCTGTCCACATCTCATGCGGTGTCTTCTCTACCGATTTTGATGGTACTCTGTTTAGTGTGAACGCCGCTGTTTCTAGACAATAACCCCAAAATGATAAAGGCAGATCTGTCCGACTCATCATTGATCGTACCATGTCCAACAAGGTCCGATTCCGCCTTTCCGAAACACCATTCCTTTGTGGCGTTCCTGGTGGAGTAAGTTGAGGAACTATTCCACAACTTTTCAGATGGTCATCAAACTCATGGCTCATGTACTCGCCTCCTCGGTCCGACCGAAAAAACTTTATTTTCTTGCCGAGTTGATTCTGTGCTTCATTCTGGAATTCCTTGAACTTTTCAAAGGCTTCCGACTTATGTTTCATCAAGTAGATATATCCATACCTACTCAAATCATCAGTGAAGGTAATGAAGTACTCATAACCACCCCTGGCTGTCGTGCTCATTGGTCCACATACATCACTATGTACTAGTCCCAACAAGTCGGACGCCCTTTCGCAACTCTTTGCAAAAGGTGTCTTGGTCATTTTGCCGAGTAGGCAAGATTCGCATGTCTCGAACGACTCCAAGTTGAACGAAGTTAGGAGTCCATCATCATGGAGCTTCTTCATGCGTTTCCAACTTATATGACCAAGCCGACAGTGCCAAAAGTAAGTCATATTCAGATCATTTGGTTTCAACCTTTTAACATTTATGTTATAAACCGACTCACCATCAAGATTCAAAATAAATAACCCGTCCTGGACGGGTGCAAAGCCATGAAACATATCATTCAAATACAAAGAACAACCATTATTCTTGATATTCGACTCATAGCCTTGCCTCATCAAACATGAAGCAGAAATAATGTTTCGACTGAGCACTGGAACATAATAACAATTATTTAGTTCCATAATGAATCCGGAAGGTAAATGAAGTTGCATCGTGCCGACTTCCAACGCAGCAACTCTTGCTTTGTTGCCGACTCGAATATCAACCTCTCCTCTTGCTACGCTCCTAGTTCTTACCAGTCCCTGCAACGAGTTGCAGATGTGAATAACTGATCCGGTATCATATACCCAAGAACTATTAGGTGCATCAGCAAGATATATGTCTATAACATTGCATACAAGTGTACCTGAGTCGGAAGTCATACCTCCACTCTTGGCTTTGTCGGCCAAGTACTTGCTGCAGTTCCTCTTCCAGTGGCCATCCGCCTTGCAGTAGAAGCAAGTGGATCCGGCTGAAGGAGATGGTTTAGTCCCTGAGGAAGCGCTTGGGACCGGGTCCTGAGCCTGCTTTCCTCCTGACTTAGCCTTCTTCTTAGTCCAAGAACTCTTCTTGAACTTAGCCTTATTCTGCACCATCAACACTTGACTGGTGCCCTTCTTGAGATCCGCCTCTGCCTGCTTGAGCATCCCATGCAATTCAGTGAGCTTCTTATCCATACCATGCATGTGGTAGTTCGAAATGAACTGCCCATATGCACTAGGAAGAGAGTTCAGAATTATATCCGTAGCGAACTCTTCGCTTATGGGGTAGCCAAGCCTCTCCAGAGACTGCACGTAACCAACCATTTTGATCACATGCGGACTCAGTGGATCACCATCCTTAAGCTTGCAGCTCAGCAAAGCCTGAGATACTTGATACCTCTCAGTCTTCGCCTGAGCCTGGAACATACTTTTGAGGCTTTCAATCATATCGTAGGCCTCAACATGCTCGAACTGCTTTTGCAAGTCCGGTTCCATGTGAGCAAGCATAAGACAGCTAATATTCGTGGACTCATCCTTAGCCCGACGGTAGGCATTGGTGGCTGCGACAGTCGCATTCTCATTCGGCTCATCTGGAAGTGGGTTGTCTAGGACATGGTCCTTCTTTTCTTGTTTGAGAACAATTCTCAGATTTCGATACCAGTTGGTAAAATTAGTGTCGTTCAGTTTATCTTTCTCAAGAATGGTTCTCAACGCAAAACCGGATATCTGAGAGTGACTGCTACTTGGTGCCATGATCTACAACAGAAAATATGCAAAAACACTTAAGACATGTATTCATAAAAGAGCAAGCATATTAAACATTTTAATATTTTATGCTCCCACTAGAACCAACACCCCTCAGATGGTTACTTAGTGATTCAGGATCCTAAATAAGCAAGTCGGCTAGTGAGCTTTAGCATCACCGCTAGCCGCCAAGTGATCTAGGTAGACAACTCCTTGTCAATCGCATCTCATGCGACTCCTGTTGGACGGGTGGCATCACATGCCCCGGCTCCCATCCGACCTTTCCCCGAGTCCCACAACCGTTGTGATAGACCCGTCTAGCTTACCGAGTGTTTCTACAGTAAGAGTCCGACTCGAACACACCTAGTCGGAAAGAATTGGCAGCACCTCAATTTTATGAGCCCACTACCAAAAATGTCCGACTTGTGATGGTGCAAACACTGGCGGGAAAAACGACTAGACCTTCTTTGAGGGATTAAATTTTACCGACTATCTAATAGAGGTAAAACAGAGACATAACAATAACACAAAATAAAGCAATTATAATGTGAAATGGTATGGCTCTCTTCATGGCGATCTCCATCTCCACAAAGCCTGTAATCCGACCCGTGCCAACTCTTGTCACTTGTCGTCTTACTCCATGTCGCCGACATGTACAACGCCTTGCAAGCCTTCCGGGTTCTCCAAATAGCTACACTAGCTTAGTAAAGTAAATTACATAGAGAATCCGACACGCAGGTCGTTATACAATAAAATGACAGCACCTAGGCTCCAGCCCGCTGACAAAAACCGTGATTCGCAGATCACGTATGGATTACACACATACATCACATGCACATGAACCATACCATTCACAACTTCCTGCAAAAACAAGTTATGCATAGATACAATATCTACCGGCGTTATGAAACTCGCAACGACATCTAAGGCGCTACGACAGGGCGAAGCCGGCGGTCCCGCTAGCCGGATAGCGGGCGGGGATCGAAGGGGCAGCGCCCGACGATTTTTCCGAAAACGTAGATCACATCTACGATCCGAACATGGATTCCGACCATCGTTCCGATTCGATCAAACTCTTTGATCTTCGATCACCGCTTCTGGATTTACGTGTCACAGTCTACCCCGATGGCGGAAGCCGACCGGTAGGGGTATGTCGTTCCACGACCTCAGCAGTATGATCACGGAAATCAGATCTACCATTCCCCGAGTACAGTTGATCCAATCAACCTCGTACAAAACCGATCTATCTCATATATCGACCACCAAACAGCACATAGATCTCATCTACATCCTACCGCATATCACATATGCGAGATCTCGAGCCTAAAACCAGAAGCTATCGCTCTGATACCACTGTTGGGCCACGCAGAGATAAAACAAAACTTTTTCCTCTAACATGGTGATCCCAAGACCTAGCTGAGGTACAAGGCCACGAGGTTTACCCCTAGACGCGCGGTTGCGGATTACTGATGAAGCGTGTCGGCTGATGCAGTGTAGTCCTCACGATCCGATCGTCCTGGTGCTGATCGCACATCACCTCTGCTGGTATCCACACGTACAAGGAGGAGCGCCGGCGGCGAACTGCTAGGTTCATTACAGCGGCTGGACTGCTGTGGAGCTAGGGTTTCCAACACATGGAATGACCTAACCGAACAACGATTAACCTTTCTGGGTTACTGTGCTCCACTATATATAGGGAGTGAACGTGGGCTCTGCTCGCGCGACCCATTCACTAAAGCCCATATAACACTAGTCACCGTGAGTCCAACTCACTAACTCAGTCCTAATCTGATTTAGGTCCAACCCAACCAGATTACAGATTCGGATCCAATCCGAACTTGCTCCCGCTCTTAAGTGTGTGACCCCGCAGGCTCATGGTTACTTGGACACGATTAGAGTCCGACTCACAATCGATCAATCGGCATCGGCTCCTAGCAGAACGTGTCGATTCCCAAGTACCAAAGAGTCATGACGACTTGCCTTTCCAATGCGACTTACGTCTGAGTCCCTTTTGTCTCACGATATACCTTGTCAGACTATAGGCGAATATATGTCATCCCTTAAATAGTCCGACTCTCTTCTCGATCCGAGATAAGTGATTCACCCGACTAACTCTTAGCCGATCGCCTCGGTTAACACTTAACCGAGTCGTGCATGGCCATGCTTTCCGAATCATATCTCACGAGAGGGCCCAGAGAATATCTCTCCAAGTGGAGGGGCAAAATCCCATCTTGGTTATTCACATCACGCAGCTTGATTCTCAGTCGACCCGAACCCTGCCTTTATAACTGCCCAGTTACGGATCAGTGTTTGACAGAACCTAAGTCGGTGATCCTCAACTCGGACTATGCAACAACCTCAGGTCTAAGGATTACATTGATTGAGATATACAAATGACAACTAGTTCGTTGTACCTCAATATGGGTCAATCCGACTCGCTAAACTCTTTAGCCGAATCTGTGTAAGTTGGAATAGCATCTCCATGCCCATGACAAGTGGAACCGAGTCATCAAGCCAACTTTCACATTGGTCCAAGTTGTGTGTCCAGCACAACCTCAATGACCAAGGATATTTAGTATAAACAACATGAATGCATAGTTCCACAACCGAATCACATATTCAATGATACACATCAGATGTTCTTACAAGGACTACTTAATAACTTTATGAATACAATGGGAAATATCATCATACATGATTGCCTCTAGGGCATATTCCCAACAGAAGCAAGGAAGGATGACTGTAGTGGGATACCGTGACAAATTTTTGTCATTAGCTAGGTATGCCCCGGACGAGATAGACACCGAAGCCAAGAAGAAAGAGAGATTCCTGAATGGTCTGCATGACGAGATGAAGACAGTGTTAGTCAATATCCCTTTTGCTGATATTGAAGCCCTTGTCGACTCTGCTATCCAAATGGAAGGAAAGATCAACCAGGCCAATGAGAACCGCAAGCGTCGCATGATGCATCAACCAGGAACCCATCAGACCCCAAAGTATCGCCCTAACCCATCTCCAGGATTTGCCCCAAGAACCAACAGACCCCCTATGACCTGTCCGACCTATCCCAACCGTGGAAACCCTAGACCCGGAGGAAATCACAACAACCCCGGCAACTCTAGCAATTTCACTCGTGCCCCACCCAAGTTCAACACCAACAATGCTACCGCCAACCCCAACACTGCCCCGAGGACTGGAAGCAATGCTGTGCCTGTCGCAGCCAAGGACAAGTCACAAGTGACCTGTTATGACTGTGGAAATAAAGGCCACTATTCCAACGAGTGCCCCAACAAGAAGAATGCTACAGCCCCCAACGCCAATGTCCCAGCTCAGCAGCAGCGTCGTGTCCAGCCAGGGAGAAGATTTGCCCTAGGGAATTCACTCAACCGCAATGGCCGTCTTTTTCTCATCCATGCTGAAGAAGCTCAGGAAGCACCAGACGTCGTGCTGGGTATGTTTTCAGTTAATTCAGTACTTGCAAGAGTGTTGTTTGATTCTGGTGCATCGCATTCATTTGTCACCGAAGAATTTGCCTGCACTAGTAAAATTCAACCAACCAAATTGAAGCATGTGATGATTGTACAAATTCCCGGATCAACCACCAAGGCTAGGCAAATTTGCAAAGAAGTCCCTATCCGAATCCATGGCATAGATTTTTATGCTAATCTAATAGTACTCGGAACTAAAGGTTTGGAAGTAGTACTAGGAATGGATTGGATGTCCAAACATAAAGGATTGATTGACTGTGCCAAGAAAGCCATTACCATGACCAGTACCACCGGAATATCAGTCGAGCATATATCTGAAACCTTACCTCGTCAATTCAAGTGTAACAAGAGTATAGCCCAACCTGCCATTGACCAAGTTCGGATAGTCTGCGAATACCCCGATGTATTTCCAGATGTTTTGCCCGGTATGCCCCCAGATCGGGATATCGAGTTTATCATTGAACTAATCCCCGGAACAGGACCCATAGCCCAGAGACCCTATAGTATGAACCCGTCAGAACTAGAAGAACTGAAGAAGCAACTGGATTCCATGTTAGAAATCGGATTGATTCAACCAAGTGCGTCCCCATGGAGATCACCTGTCTTGTTTGTGGACAAGAAGGATGGAGGTAACCGTTTGTGTACGGATTATCGAAAGTTGAATGATGTCACCATCAAGAACAAGTACCCCTTGCCTAGGATAGAAGATTTTTTTGATCAGTTGACCGGTGCCCAGGTGTTTTCTAAGATTGATCTTAGGACTGGCTATCATCAACTCAAAATTCGTGCTGAGGATATTCCCAAGACTGCCTTTACCACCAGATATGGATTGTATGAGTATACAGTCATGTCTTTTGGATTAACCAATGCCCCCGCTTATTTCATGAACCTCATGAATAAGATTTTTATGGACTTCCTGGATAAGTTTGTCGTTGTTTTCATTGATGACATTCTGATTTATTCCAAATCAGAAGAAGAACATGAGCTACACCTAAGGACCATTCTTGGAACCCTTAGAGAGCATCAATTGTATGCAAAGTTTAGCAAATGCGAATTCTGGTTACAAGAGGTAGAATTCCTCGGTCACATTGTATCAGCCGGAGGAATTGCCGTTGACCCTGCAAAAGTAAAGGATGTAGAAGATTGGCAAGCCCCAACCACTCAAACCCAAGTTCGTGCTTTTCTCGGATTGGCGGGATATTACCGCAAATTCGTAGAAGGATTCTCGAGTATCGCCCGACCCATGACCCAATTGCTGAAGAAGGACAAGAATTAAGTTTGAATGGACAGACAAGTGTGAAGCGAGTTTTCAAGAACTCAAGAGGAGATTGATTTCAGCCCCAATCTTGATCATGCCGGATATCACGAAGCCCTTCGATGTGTATTGTGACGCATCCAAGATTGGTCTCGGATGTGTGCTAATGAAAGAAGGCAAAGTTATATCTTATCTATTGCGACAATTGAAGCAACATGAACAAAATTACCCAACCCATGACCTCGAACTCGCAGCCGTAGTTCTAGCCCTGAATACATGGAGACATTACCTGATGGGAAACCGTTGTGAGATTTATTCGGATCACAAGAGCCTAAAGTATATATTCACTCAGAAGGAGCTGAATATGAGGCAGAGAAGATGGATTGAGCTAATCAAGGATTACGACCTGGACATTCACTATCACCCTGGTAAAGCCAACGTGGTAGCCGATGCCCTAAGCAGATTGTCGTGCCGCTTGAACTCCATGATTTTGAGGGAGCAAACAAGTTTGCACAAAGAGATGGAAGATTTTCGAGTGGAATTAGTAAGTGAAGGATTTTTGGCTAGCATAGAACTTCAGCCCACTTTGATCAGTCAGATTAAAGAGGCGCAAAAGGGAAATGCCAGTATCGACGGAATCAAGCGTCGTATCGGTACAGGAAAAGTACCCGGATTCACCGAGGACGAAGAAGGAGTTCTGTGGTACAAAGGACGCCTTTGTGTACCAGCAGATTCGGAGTTGAAAGAAGTTATCTTGAAGGAGGCTCACGATACTCTTTATTCTATCCATCCCGGAGGAACTAAGATGTATCAAGATTTGAAAGAGCAATTTTGGTGCCATAAGATGAAGAGAGAAATCGGAAGCTATATCGCCAAGTGTGATATATGTCAGCGAGTCAAGGCAGGACATCAAAGACCCGCTGGATTGTTGCAACCTTTTCAAATTTAGGAATGGAAATGGGATTCTGTAGGAATGGACTTTATCACTGGACTACCTACTTTTAGTAGGGGAAATGACTCTATTTGGGTCATAGTGGACAGATTGTCCAAAGTCGCCCATTTCTTGCCCGTTAAAACTACCTATCAGAGTTCGAAGCTAGCGGAGTTGTACATCGCTAGGATCGTTAGTTTGCATGGAGTCCCCAAGAATATAGTATCGGATCGTGGAACTCAGTTTAGCTCGAGATTCTGGAAGAAAGTTCAAGAAGGTTTAGGAACCCGCCTAGATTTCAGTACCGCGTATCACCCTCAGACCGATGGACAAAAGGAGCGAGTAAACCAAATACTCGAAGATATGCTTAGAGCATGTGTGCTAGAATATGGATCCAAGTGGGAAGACTGTCTGCCGTTTGCAGAATTTTCATACAACAATAGTTACCAAGCCAGTTTGCAAATGGCCCCATTTGAATTCATGTACGGAAGAAAGTGCCGCACCCCTTTGAACTGGTCGGAAGTAGGAGAGAGTCAGATTTTTGGACCCGACATCCTACGAGAAGCAGAAGAGAAGGTTCACAAGATTCGCGAACACCTCAAGACAGCCCAATCCCGACAGAAGAGTTACGCCGACAAGAGACGTCGAGACCTCGCCTTCAACATCGGAGATTTTGTTTATCTGAAAGTGTCGCCATTGAAGGGAATGCAGCGTTTCCAACTCAAAGGAAAGTTAGCCCCCAGATATATCGGACCTTTCAAAATTCTGAACCGTCGAGGAGAAGTATCGTATCAACTAGAACTACCAGAAGAGATGTCAGCTGTGTTCCATATCTCGTTACTTCGCAAATGTCTCGAAGTCCCCGAGAAGACCGAAGTGTTCAAAAATATCGATCACCGGACCATAGAGATCAACGATGACCTGACCTATCCCGAAGTACCCATCCGTATATTGGAATAAGCCTATCAAACTACCAGAACCCAAAGCATCAAGTTTCTCAAGATTCAATGGAGCAATCACACAGAAGAGGAAGCTACCTGGGAACGCGAAGATCACATCAGGACAGAGTTTCCCGATCTCTTCAAACCCTAGGTAATCTTTTCGTCCTTTTTCAAATCTCGGGACGAGATTTTGTTTAAGGGGGAAGGTTTGTAACATCCCAAAAACACCAAACTTAGATCATCAAACACTAATCATCAAGATTAGGGTTAACAAAAACTTTTCTAAATGAATTCATGAATGCATGTATATGTGTATGCATGGATTTTGAATTTCTTTAAAAACCACCTTGTTTGTGTGATCCATTGATTGTAAAATGTTTCTTAGGTGAAAAGAACATCATCTAAAACATTTCCCACACTTTTCCTAAAGACAAGTAAATGAAAACAAATATATTAAGTGAATGGTCATTTTGACCAATTTAACTCACATGCCTACTTTGGCTGTCTCAAACTTTCAAAACCTAACAGAAACTTTTCTGGATCTTTGCACCCCTTGAATGTACTCATAACAAGGTATCAAGGCCCACTTTGTGATCATCCAGAAACTTTCAAATGCATAGTTTAAATGGCAATTCAAAATTGAATCTTCTTCATATGGGAAGATCCCACTTTTTCAAAACCCACTCAAACAAGCTCAACTTTCAAAACCCAAGCATCTGCAGACTCACCAGCACCAATCTAGCAAACCCACCAAAAATCATTTCAAAATTCAAAACTTGATTTCATGCGGCCATTTCATCAAACAGGTTACAGACATAAATCAAACAAAACATCAAACACTATAGTGTGCAGTGATTCTTGCCTAACTTGTTCCCTAGTTAGCTCACACACAACTCAGTAGATCATCTAGAAAGATTAGCCCAACACTAGCACCCCTGTGAGCTTGTCATTGTCATTAATGGTGAACAGCCGAGCACCTCAATGCCACCCCATTGTGGACAGCAAGCTAGGAGCAGCAGCAAGCCTAGCCAGCATGTCTGGGAGGCAGCCCACTGTCCACCGCCACTGCCTATCCCAGCCTCGAGCGTTGCCAAGCCCTGGACCACGCGCACAAGCCGCGCCAGACCATGCCGAGCGTGCGCCAGAGCGCCACCCTCGACCATCACCCACAGACCGCGCGCCACCCTCACCGCGTGCACACACGATCACCACCGACCCAGGAGACCGCCAGACACCCCCGTTTGCCGCCCCGTGCCATACAGCCACCGCCCGCCGTCGAAGACGCCGCCTCTGCCGCGCAGAGCACCGCCCGTTCCAGACCAAACCACACCACCCCATGCCTCGCGACCATGTCGTTGAGCATCGCCAAGAGACACAACACCGTCCCCTACCCTTGCCCATGCCTATAGCCGCCTGTAACGTCGCCCCCGACGAGGTCACCGTGCGCCCCGACGGTCCCCTCGCTCGACTATAAATAGAGGCCACCCCCGCACGATTTATTCACACCATCTCACTCACCTCTCCCCACTGACCGTGCCACACCATCCTTAGAGCAAGCCGAGCACCACCTCGCCGGAATTTCACTGGAGCCTGCCGCTGCCGGAGAAGAAGGGAGCCAGCGATTGGAGCCTCCCCAGGAGAAGCCACCAGTACCAGGAGGTTCGCCGTCGTCGACTTCGTCGTTCGCCCGCCTCGCCGACCCTCGCCCGTATCCCGGTGAGCCCCCAGCACCCCTCACTGGCCGCGCTAGGTTTCGTTCTCGCCGGAATTATCTCGCGTCGACGATGACCCCCAGCCGTTGGATTAGAACTAGATCGAACGATCCACGTTGCCCCATACCGCTTCACCCATCCCCGTGTCACTGACGAGTGGGGACACCCACTTAAGCAGCCCGCGGGAGCAATGCGCTTAGCAGGCCGGCCCAGTAACATTTCCCGCGCAGTCCAGCAATTCAAATTAAATCTTTTTCTATTTTAATTCAAAAACACTTCAGCACCCAACTTCAAAAATCAACCCAGATCGATTCAGTGCATCAAATTAAATGAAACCAATTTTGTTGGAAAGGTCTGTGAATGCTTAATCCAAGCCCGTTGGATTCAAGTCATTTGGATCTGTAGATCACCCTTAGTAAAAATAACAAGGCAGAAGCTTTTCTGCATTCAAACATTTTTCAAATTTAAACCATAAAAGCTTTTGAGTTGATTCCAACTCTCAAAAATCGCATTTAACCATACCTTTCAGAATATATAAAAATATATAGGTTTACTTGCAGAAATAATGTTCAAGTAATAAAAGAATGCTTCATAAGCATTTCTAGCCACTTTAATTAATTAAAATAAAAGGGTAAAACCTTATTAAATTGTGACACCACTTGAAATCACATTCCCATGGACTACAATATGTGGTGATGATATGTGTCAACATGATCCCATGTTTAGTTTGGAGAATATTAAATCTTAAGTAGTTTTCCAATGAGTAGAAATTACTTTTCTAAAAATAAAATAAAAAGGATTTAAACCAAGGCTTAACCTTGTAAGGTTAGAGATGCTAGATCATCTATAGGACCCTTGTGTGTGATGATTGCAAGTAGTTAAGTATTGTTTGGTGATTGTGTACCTCGTATGTATTCATAGACGCTAGTACCGACCAAGGATACGAGGAGGAAGGAGGATACTACGAAGAGGAAGCCGAGGAGAACTTCAACCACTGCTCTGCACAAGGCAAGCTAATTACTATGCAAGCCTAATACTACTAGTGAATGTGCAAGCTAACACTTGCAAGATACCTTACTGATGCCACCAACCCATACTTGTGAGATGACTACTTTATGCCTTAAGCATATGTGATCATACCCACTTGCTAAACCAATCCTAGTTTTATGGCAAGCTTCTTACTTTATTTCTTTATCAAAGCTTACTTAGAGTATACCTAAGAGTTTGGTAGATACTAGACAGTTGTGCTGAAGGTTGCATAACGAGCATAAAATTTGGCCTAAGCTAGAAACCTTGATATCAGCCTAAGATACAAGGTTGGACTTAGTTGAAACTCCACCGGAAAAATGGTTATGAAAACCTTGGAATGATGGATCATTATATTGAAATGTTTTGGACATGTGTTTCCAAACACTTGATGATTTTGGTGAATGAAAATGTTGAGGCATGAGCCTTAGCCCTTTATAAAACTGATGGTTGTCTGGATGCGATACCATTCCAATTTTTGCGTACAACCACAATACCCGAATATTGGGTAGGGCTTGACTGGAAACATATATACCTTAGTATTAGTTCCCTCACGGCCAAGGTCTGAGCTGAGGCTACCTTGTGAAGATTGTCCACCTGTGCAGTACCCAAGATGACAGTGGTCATGGTTGGGAGGCCAAACTCACAGGAGAGGTTCTTATACTAGGGAGTGTAATTGAAAGGTTAAGATTGATTATCCGCATACTGAGTATGGTGAATTCAGGATTTGTTCCTGACGGATGTATCAAATGTTGTGGTGAAAGTGTACAATCTCTGGAGAGTGTCAAACTATTCGAATAGCCGCGTCCGCGGTTATGGACAGTTGGAGTGGCCATACTGTTCCTCCGTTAGACTTTTTCAAAATGACTTGTGAAATGAAGTGAGACTTTGACTTGAACACAACAAAGTTGTGACCTGGATTACAAGATCCCATTTAGGAGTTATAAAATTGTGACTAGCTTTGGAACTTAGTAGAGATAAACCTGGCTTTTTGAAAAACAACCCTAGAGCCTAGTGTCCTATCATCCAAAAACCCCTTACCTGTTAGTATTAGTTTGCGAGTACTTAAACAGTACTCATGGCTTTGTTCCTAGCTATTCCCATGGCCAGACTATGAAGAGGAGTACCTGGAGGATGGACCCAGGAAGGTTACGACAACTAGGATCATCTCCCATCGTCAGCATTGCCTGTGACCCCGAAGATGGAGCTTCGCTACGCTACCGTTATTATTACGTATTTCGCTGCTTGATGTTGTATTAAGAACAGGGTCATGAGATCCCTATTTGTGTAAGAACTTATGTATCGTTTGTAATGGATGAAGTACTATGGTATCCAATTCTGTTATGTCTCGCAAAAATGGTAATCCTGGGATTGCGAGGTATGGCATAACAGGCATCTAGGATTGAAAAATCTGGGTGTTGACAATTTCCCTGCATAAGTCAAATGAAAAAATGAGTTAATTAACAATTACATCTTATTCCTAGCTGGTGATTTAGATAATTTCTGCTAGGACTGTAGAATTTTCTACAAAAGAATAGTTATGTGTATGACCTGCTTTTACCCTAAGTTATAATATCATGCATAGTATTGTAGAGATGACAAAACAAGTACGCATTGTATTCTTTCATAGAAACAACCAACAAAAGATCATCTCTAAGAGAAAGAGGTCTGGTATATAATGAGGTTAAAGTATAGGCTCTAAATTGACATTCTCAGCCTGAACCTATTTCTTATTCTAGAAACAAGTTAAATTTGCATAATATTATCGCCATTCAGAGCCTAAAAAAATCTAAAATACAACTGCAGCATACTTGATAAAAAAACCTACTCTTGTCGATTATTTATATCAACATGAGGATACGGTAGAAAAAGCAAGAGTATAACGTTAATATATAACACCATATAAATTTCTGATCTGATACAATTCTATCTAGGTTGCTAAGAAGAACCACAAACTAACATACCGTAGAAGCATCAGACAGATCTAAACAAATGGAAAAACAGTAAATCCGTTATTTGATCAGATAGAAAATGAAAGACGGCCATGTGGAAACAGCAACAGCAAGATGTGTTATCTCAAAGCCACTTCTCCCTGCATAACCCATTTTATTGAGGGGTGAACTTGATCAGTAAACTGAACTTAAATAAATAGATTAGTGTTTTGAATTGGCTAAGCAAATCAATACCTATTGCTAGGTAATGTAGCTTAGTGTACCAACAAAAAGGACAATCGGTGGTTCAGATTGGTCAATTTTGTATAGTTCAATTCCATCAAAGTTGGTTGCGTGGGTACCCCAAAATGCAACATCCAAAGTCCTTCCACAGTTTTGTGTGTCGGGTGCAGGGACGAAAGGTTTTCAAAGAAACAAGAAATTAATATTGTAAAAAACAAGAGACCTAAGTTCTAAAAGAACAAGAGACTTATCACATAAAAGATTATAAAGTGGAATAGTTTACTTCATATCCATTAGTTGCAGCTTCCTGTTTTGAGATTCCGTTGAGAAGCCAGATATGCACACTATTAAGATATCGCAAATTGCAGAGACAAATGTTGTCATTAGAGTGAGTCAAATCCTGAAATTTTGGAAGCGGGTAATAAGATGATGATACAAATTGCATTGAACTGACCTAAATGATTTTATCTTCCTATCAAGGCCAGGTAGTTACCCAAATCCACCATGATTAGGACGAAGACGATTTCAGTTTGGGCACCAAAATTACGATGCCGCCCTGACGTACGGAAGGACGTGCGACACAGATGTATCGAATAGTCGGATAATCGAAGAATCGTAGGGATCCCAGTCCGCCGCTTATCAGACATCCGAACCTCGCTGGCGGCGCCATGACCTAAGAAGAAAGCAAAGAATTGTGAGGTTTGTTCTGAATGACACGAAATAAATGGAAGTCGATAACCCACAGACCTTGGTAGCCCCTCCTCTCTCCTTCCGTGGTATGAATCGCATCCCAGCGGCGCTTCATCGATCGTCCCTTGCCGTTTTCGTCGGCGGCGCTAGCATTAGAAGAACCGAGCAGCGATAATATAGAGGAACGGAAAGGGTGTTTTTATTGCCGGTAACACATGTGAGAAGGAAAAGTATAAAAAAGGCCAATCCATTAGGCCCATATGGGAGGTTTGCGGCCTGACAAACAAGGTGTGGGCTAACTTGTTTTGTGGAGTAGAAGCCCAGCTACGAACACTAGAATCGTTTATACCATCGACGGAAGCAAAAACACAGGTAACGACGGTTCGGGAACAACAAGTTGACGCAGGCCATTAGATTAGCGTATCCGACGGCTAAGGGATCAAAATCGATGTGGAGGCTCCTAGCTAGGTGAGTTTTACTATTTCTTAATTAATGATAAGTCTCATCTTTTACTTTGTGCACTTCTTATTTTAGTTTGCAATCTCTGTTATATGATGGATCTTGTTGATCAGTATTGGCACCTCTTTGGGATCATCAAGTGGATATAAATTGGTTTTGGCAAACCGAATTCTGGTCAATGGCATTAGTTTGAAAGAAAAAGAGAAAAAAAGCTTACAGGTATTTTGTATCATTTGTTTTCTTTCTTGTTGCCTCATAAGCTTAGTATTCTTTATTTAATATACTTTTGTGTTTTCAAGGAAGATTGCATGTTTGGCTTTATTACTTGTATGTTTGCTTGTTTCTTTCAACTCTCTTGCTTGCTACCTAGCCTTGCTAGCCAAAAACCTGTTTTGAGAAATCATACTTCTTATTTTTTCAAATCCCTTTGAACCAAAAACTTTTGCCATTTGTGTCCACCATATCTACCTAGTAGCTTTTGCTATTCCAAGCAAATTGTCAAGCTTCATCTACCTTTCGAATTAAAAAGTATTTTGTTACGTGAAAACTAGTTAGTAAATCTCTCACGAACTTGATGACACACTTTATTTCTTTGCCCCTAATAGACTTGAACCATTGTGAACATCAAAGTTGTATATGCTTGCATCTATACGTTGGAATTAGCAGAACCGTGTTGTCACGGGGAACGTTTTCAACATTGCACTTGTACTCTGTACACAGTTGATATCGTGCTCTTTTTTCTATGGATGTCAACGGTGTGAAATAAAGAGGGAACTAGTAAGTCCATGGAGTTTGTATCCTGTGTTATAGAAACGCCTGGGCAGCTAGCCTAAGCCATGCTTAATCATGGTGGAAACTTGCAGCATCACCATAGTGAGTCATCTATGAAGCATTCTCAATAAAAAGCTATGCACATAGTAAATAAAAAGATCGCTGAGATGCTCGTTGTCTGCTTGCCTTGTCATTTTGGTTATGGTAAAGCTCCTGTACCATGTGCAAGGGGTATCCCATT
This sequence comes from Avena sativa, assembly GCA_916181665.1. Lineage (NCBI taxonomy): Eukaryota > Viridiplantae > Streptophyta > Magnoliopsida > Poales > Poaceae > Avena > Avena sativa. The sequence continues at coordinate 202,691,620 of OV702281.1, read as the reverse complement.
AGCGGTTCTCAATGATATGTAAATACTTACAATGACAAGAACGTACCTGTGACCAAAGTTGAGTAGCATGAGGAGTGATCCTCGTATTCAAGGGACATGAGATTGCCAACTTATATTTCTTCAAGAATATACTCCATATTTGTTCACTTTAACCTTAATCATCCCAAGATGCCTATGATAGGGGCAATGAGGGCTCAAAGCTAGTAAGTACCAAATCTTTTGGAAGCTCTTTATGACTTGTAATCCCTGCTTCCCTCTATAACTCTTGCACCACTTTCCTTGCCCAGCTTCTATACTATGTCCTTGGCAGCCTCCAGCATGGGCTAGCCAGTCGGGTTGCGAGTGAACGCATTGCGGGAGAGAGACGTGTTTCTGCATGAGGAGAGTTGGAGCTCTGTCGACCGGCAAAAGGAGGAGCCCTACTCGTCTTCCGTCCACAAGGTTTGCTCTGTGGTGGTATGTTGGGGGACAGGCTCTGTCTAAGCCTTGCCTGCCGCACAACAGAGGGCGCGTTCAGCCTGAGTCTTGTTGCGAGCCGACTTGCCGACGAGGTTGGTGAAGATCTTGGAAGCCGACTTGCCGACTTCACCTGGCGCACCAAATGAAAAAGAGTGGACACAGTTTTTTTACCTAGGCTCACGACCCTCGTGAGGAGGTAAAGTCCCTACTCCTGCTTTGTGTATTTCTCATGGTGTCTCGTGTGGGTACAAGGGTGGATGAATGTCTTGGAATTTAGATTGCAGGGATCCCTCCCTTATAAGGTAGGACAATCATGTACCATCCCAATTGTCTAACATTGTCATGCTACATTGTTTCAATAAATATAATACTACCTCTACATAATAATCATTGCATCCTCATAATATCATACTCATGTCACCATGCCACATTGCATTTGGGCATCATATTAAAATCATTGTATTTGGTTCTTATCCTCATAATTGCATCTTGTTTTTGCCTCTTATTAAATATAGTTGCTTCTTCATATATGGTATTTGCATATTGATATATTCCTAAATTCCCAAACTGAGTTGGGGAATCATCTCTTATTTATTTTCCATTTTATCTTGTGGGTATCATGTTATCCATAACACCCTCTCTCTAATTCTACCACATGTATATGTGTCCATGGGGTCCTTTTAAATCTTACCTCTGTTTGTTCTCTACATCACCTACTTGCGCTCATCCTCTTTTAATCTTCCTCACATTCTTTTACTTGGGCTACCCTCTATTTATCTTCTACCTCTATTATTTTTCATCATACATGGTACCATCTGGTTCTTCTATTTTTTTCGGATTTAAATCACTCCATATGGATATGTGCTTATTCATCTATATCCATATTTTCAATCCATCTCAATTCATATCCCTTCTTTCTAGTTATCTCTTTATATGGATCTTACTCTTATTTACCATCATGTGATCTTTTAGTTATAGCTTCCTATGTTATTCTCTACTTCTCATATTCTAGTCTATTTCTTTTGATGACATCTCTTCTAAAACCATATCTTATTTTCCTTTGATGTTGATCCTTGACATCATGCCTTTTCAATTATGCATTACTGGAACATGCATACATACTACTTCCTCTTATCCCCTTTTAAAATCAATTATTACTTCTATTCTCCTTACTTGAATAAAATCATACTTTTATTATATGTAGGCCCTAGTGAAAAATGGTTGTGTTTATTTAAATCTTGCAGCAAGTATTACTTCCTCTATCTCATTCCCCAAAGTTTCAGAATCGAATTTGAAGTGTGGTTTGAAATTGAATTAAGCAAGAGTTTTGGAATCTTTACTATTAATTTCAAAAGCGTGGTGAATGTCTGGTGTCACACAAGCAAAAAATACAGAAAATGCCACCACTAACAAATTGCCTAAGCACCATAAAAAAGACTAACAAACCTTATATAACAAGACTAATAAACTTTATCTTATCTATCTCTATTATCTAAAAAGAAGGTGTTCTATTTTCTGTCGTTTCGCACTACATTGATTCCTTTGTCGCGCGTCACTCTGCTCGCCCCGCACGCACCTAATGGCTAATCCCAACATCAGGCACCCTACCCGGTCCACCCGATCTTCCACGCCTCCCCACCTCTGCCGCTGCAGAGGGGATCCCTCCTTCCATCGGTGCCGGTTTCCCTTCATCGTCGGAATGTCGACCGTCTCCACGACAATGGAGTTTGGCTTCACCAGCGTAGTAGGTGCGATCCACGCCCTTGTTGTCCCGGATGCGGTCTCTATCGAGCTCCAAGACGCGTGGCTGCTCCAGGATCAGAACACCAATGGAGTGCCGGCGGGAGGTGCACGATTTCAGGCGACTTCGCCACGCCCTCACTGTCATGAGGAACGGTCTCCGTCGTGCTCCAGGACGCGCGGCTGCCCCAGAATCAGAGCGCCAATGGAGTGTCGGTGGGAGGTGCACGATTTCGGGCGACTTCTCCACGCGCTCGCAGTCCCCCGCGGTCTCCATCGACCTCCAGGAGGCGCGTCGCCCCAGGATCAGAGCGCCAATGGAGTGCGAGCGGGTGGTGAACAAGAACGTCTAGCAATGATGAGATCAAGACCATCATTGTGGTGGTCGTCATGTTGGAGGCGGACGGACGCCGCAGGTGTGCAACCAAGGTTTGCGGCAACAAGATCGATACAGCAATCGTCGCCTCTGTTGAATGTCCATGAGGGTGGTTGACATCGCACCCTTTCTCCCTCCGATCCAAATTAATATTCTCATATTTGTCTAGATTCGGATGTATGTAGAGATACATCTGAATCTAGAAAAATCTTAGAACATTAATATGGATCTGAGGGAGTAATAAAGCTGGGTCAGATGACCTTATTTCTAAAAAAATATATTCTTAGCTGGATTCCCGAAGGAGAAGATCTCCCAGTGTTGTGAATGGCACTTGATTTTCTCATAGTTATACTTATTTTCTATTTTACCTTGGAAATGAAATGAATCCTTGACCTCTCTAATACCCGACACTAAACCACATAGGCTTTTGTCCGTGCTAACTTGATTTATTATCTCAACAAGTCAACATGGAGTTCTAATATATGTATCGTACTGTGAAGGAATTTTTTTGTAAGGTTGATTTGTGATTGAAATAAGGTGTTTTATAAAATAAATTTATACATCTACAAGCAGTGTAATTTATTAGAGATCATGTTTTTTTAGATTTAGACCCTAGGTCTATTAAGGAGGACAAGTGGTACACAACACCACACTAATAAATAAAATATTACTCCCAAGTCCCTGGGATACAACTTAACACGAGGTCCACCGTGTTGCCCTATCGCTGCCACTCCCACCTGGAATCGCCATGAACTTTGTATCTGTAGAGGTCCATTGTATCGTTGTCGCTGCCACTCCCACTCTGAGTCGCCGTGAACTTTGTATCTGCAGATGGGATCTCCTTTGTCACAAATTTTTCGACTTCTGTATCTCCCTACCAACACTAGAACGCAACATCAAGTTGAAGAACCACCAGCTCCAAGGTCCTCGCCTCCCACTTCTACATCATAGAAAGGAGGCAAAATTGGCGCCTTGTGACTACCTCATGTATAAGGTCTCACACACTCCATGACACCGGAGGATGCTCCGTCGCCACGACGGAGTTGGAGAAAAAAATTGTTGTGTGGGTGACATCGTAACCACGACACCCATACCTAGCGCACCAAATCTCGCTCCCTCCATGAGAAAGCAAAAAGACGCTGCTGCAAGGTACTTAACGTAGCCGTCAAAGTGGGGCTCGAGCTGCAGTAGATTATTCCTCACTGTCATTGTCACCACCACCCGAAAAATGACAGCCAAAACCCTAACCCTACCACTACCTAGACGCAGGAGACACGATCTGTGGTCCCTCTAGTCTCCCACTAATGAAGTGGATGATGGAGAGGGAGGGACCGGCGGTCTGGCTAGCTACGGAGCAGGAAAGTGGAGTTCCTCCCTTTTGCCTCTCTTTCACTATAGCAAAGGGGAAGAGGCGGAGAATGATAACATCTTGTATTGTCGGTTTAACCAAAGAGTGAATTTAAAAAAAACAGCAAGTGAACCATATCCGAGATATTTGATAAATTGAAAGATGGAAATGCACCATGATAACTAAATAGAGCATGAAATGAAAATTTAAATAACCGTGGCAACGCACGTGCATTCAACTAGTAAACATAGAGAGAGAAGTGAGATGCAGCAACAGTCATGTCGGTGCCTTTTCCTCTCCAATGTAGTGGCCCAGCCCAACCAGCCCAGCTCCTGTCCCTTGCTTTCTTCCCCCGTGATAGTAGAGCCGAGCAAGCGACCGAGCACTTTTAAGCTGAGTAAACTGTACGGGCGGTCCTAATTCTTTCCGGGTACCTTCACTTTGGTCCCTATTTTTTGAAATTGCACATTTAGGTCCTAAATCTTTTGTAAGTGATTCATCTGAGGTGCTAAATAGATTTTACTGGAGTTGGCCGATGCCACGTTGTAGTGAGGCCAACAAGGTTTACCAGGTCACTGCGCATATTTGTGAATAAGACCTCAAGATTCTGTTTCTTCTAAAAGGTGGTCTACTCTTTGGATCCCATGAGCCTCTGTTTGATCAGGACCTCGACGGCGGAGAGGTAATCCCCCGCTCTCCTCCCTGGCGACCTTCCCATGGCATCCCTCTTCCATGGACGCCCCTTTCCTTCCCGTCCCTATCCATCTTGCCCTGGCCGGCACCCTTCCCGCCAAGCCCGAACCCTAGTTCATGGGCAGGACCAGAACGACGACGGGATGGTGAATCGCAGCGGTAGGAGGGTGAATGACAGCGGCGGACGACTGTATGGCGATTTCTGGGCCTATCCCTTCTTGTCCATCTTTGGCACGAGGACACATCACCAACACAAAGCAGTTGCAGGTGGTTTGCAGGCATGGGTCAGCTGATCAATGAGATTGGTTTGGGGGGAAATGCCAATCTGGGCTAGATCGGAAACAGCGGCAGCGCACACGGAATAATTGTGGAATAACACATGTAGGAAAAGGGCTCGTCCATGCGGCATGGGATACATCGTGTGAAGCTGGTGCACGTATGCGCGATGGAGGCTCGGTGCATGCCGACGATGAGGGGACAAGGTGGGCATCGGCAAGCTTGTCACCAACTCAATTAAAATTTGTAAAATATCGCTTAGGGGTCATGTTTTAGAAGAAATAGAACCTTGGAGGCTTATTCACAAATATGCGTGGTGACCTGGTAAGCCTCATGGGCTTCACTGCCCGACGTGGCACTGGTCAACTCTAGTCAAACCGATTTAGGACATCACATGAATTATTTATAAAAAATTTAAGACCTAGATGTGTAATTTTAAAAAATAGAAACCAAAATAAAGGTGCGGGGAAATAATTAGGACCGCCCTTCTTTTAAGCACATACCTCCACCTTTTCTCCAAACCAGTGCCGAGCGACCGCACCTGCTCCGCAGCCCCGCCTCCTTTTAACCTAGCGCCGAGCCCAACAGCAAACCTAGTTCGCCTCCCATTCCCCTTCTTTTTCTCCACAACCACCGCCATGGCCGTCGTGCGTAGCTTCTTGCCTCCGCCTCCGTCCTCTCCAGACACCAAGAGATAGCAAGGAGGGTTACCTGTCCTCTACTCCATCGAATAGGCAGCAGCAGAGGATCCTGAGCCGTCGCTCGCGTACGTTGCCAAGGCCGCACCGCGCCTTGGTCACCACGGTCGCCTCGCCGCCTTCTCCTATCCTCCGGCCGCAACCGCCTCTCGAGCCCCTCTCGGTGATCACCACATCCTCACCCCTCGTCTCTTCCTTACTCCTCGGCCGCCGCCTCGCTCGCTGTAGACACGCGCATGCCACGCAAGGTGCGCATACCTTCAGTTTGACAGCAATAGCCTCGTGCCCTTTGTTCCGCGTTTGGATCCGGCTTCCACAGACCGACTCCGGCAACGATCTTCACGCGCCTGTAAAGATGGAACATCCAGCATCATCTGGAATCAAATGGTGGCCGAAAAGGTGGTTTACACCTCTTCGAATCTTCATCCGAAGATCAACACAATATAGGTCGGTCACGTATAGTTTCTTTAGTCTGTCCATATTAATTTTCCTCTATGTTCCCACTTTATTTACGTCCTCCACTGTGGCCCTCCGTCGCGGATCTTCACATGCTGATAATCCCAGTACAACCAACTTCGCGTATCAATCAATCTCTCTCAAATCCGTCGATCGAGGCCCTCGCACTCTTCCTATAAAGTTCGTCCAACTTAGCTGTCCGCGTGCCATATTCCTCTGTCAGTCCAGGCGCGCAACGTTTGTGCCAAGTTCAGCAGCTGATCTTAGTCATCTGGCTGGCCCCCATCTATGTTTATCACGCTTAGTGCGTCCTGGTGGTCACATATCAAAACTGCAGGCGAGAGCACGCATGTTACCAACAATTTTTCTTTAGTTCATCAGTCTTCACAAACCCGACGTGTTTGGTTCTTGTAGCTCTGCATCTCAATTTGTTCACAGCCGGATGTGCAGACTAATGGCAGCGGTGTTGCACTGATTTACGTTCAGTCCTAGGATCAAATCAGTACGTCTTTGTTTTTCTCTCTTGTGTTGTTTCTTTCTCTGAAGTTTGACGTACCCTGAACTGCACCGATGTACAAATTCAGTTAGACACTTTTAATTCCAGGCCTTCCTATATACGAGCTAAATAAATTGAACAAGCCCTTGGTTTCTGAACCTCTTGCTAAAAAGACCCCACACTTTAAAATGCCCATATATTTAAAAGTATAACCCTAAATCAAAATGTTTTGAAAGGAACAATACATGATATTATGACCATCAATTTTGTTTGATGTTTCGATAACTCTAAATAGGCAAACTAATTAACAAATTTTCCTTTTCATGTTAAAATACAATAAACCACAACTTTTAATCCATATTTCCAAATTTGACAAATAACATACTCCCTCCGTTCCATTCTATAGTGTCTATAGTTTTTTAAGAAAAAATCCAAAATATAAGATATATTGTGTTACACAACTTGTCCAGACAACTTTTTTGGGAGTTTATATAAAGTAGATAGCATGTCATGCCTCCCACAAACTACTCTATTTTATCACGTCAATTAGCCACGAAAAATCTCACACAAAACTATTTTAATTTTCGCTCCACATGTGTTTCTTAATTTCCGTGCCAGAAACTATAGGCACTATAGAATGGAACGGAGGGAGTATGTTTTGTGACCAAAAAAATGCAACGATTATGAATATGCTATCTAAAATAATTTTTGAGTTATTAAAAATTTCGAAATTATTTAAATACTATTAAATGCCTATTTTTTAATAAATTCATATCTTTTAATCTGTAATTCCAGATTTGACAAATGATATGTCTAAATCGATCAGTGCGACGAGCCCTTTCCAAATATGCGTTCCATGATATCAGTTGAAGCATGTATCATATAAATACTGAATATCCAGCAAGGTTTATGTAACTAAAATGTGACAAAATAAAAGTAAAAATGCTTATTTCTTGTTTCCACAACTCACCCATGCCATGCTATGTTATACCATGAAATTGTGTATCATTCCATCATGGAAAATCTTGTATTTCTTGCTGCATATGATTTATATGATTGCGCAATGTATTCATTATGGCCCTTCTGTGTTTAGTTTTTATCTAAATAGACGTCGAACAAGGAAACTATTAGAACACTCGGGAGTATTACCCTGATTCTTCTTACTCCGCAACTGAGATAGAAGGCAAGCAATTCCGCATGATTGCACTACATATAGTACCTACTACATCTGTCTTACTCTTGCATCATAAATCGCGTCTTGAATTAATTTAAAATCCCAAGTACATTATAGCCTTTACTTTGAAACCCCACCAAAGATTGTTCCTCAATCCTATGTGCCATTACTACAGGAGTTGTTTGATCCATGCGAGTGGTATAACTGTATGTATAGGGTTTTGTGAGTGTATTTGAATAACGAGGTACCTAAACAACTCAATTGAGTAGTAATGGGATAACTAAAGAAAGAGGCACCGGTGAGAAATATGTGAGATCTGGTTTTTATCCGCTCACTTGTGTCCCGTAGGACCTGAATACTTGATTCTTGTTCCTTGACTATCACACTATCCGCATGTGGGACCATGAATCCCCTTAGTCTTAGTTGGATTCACACTTTATTTCTCGGGGCCATAAACTAGTTTGGGTTATTATTACTATCCTGTACTTATGTCATGCTTTACTTCTTTATTTACTATTGTTGCTCGAGGAGCGTTTAGTATTATACTGTTTTGGAACCCCGCACCACGTTTACGCTGGTTGGACAAGCCCAGTCGCACTTTCGGGTTCTCGGTCATTCCCAGCCGTCATCGCAAACCCCTTGGTACATCTTGGAGCCCGGCCGACTTCGTGGCAGTTAGCTTAGTAGGGTGGCCGACTTAAATATTACGGGCATGCTCTTGAGTCACGCTCCAAGGTATCCAAGGCTCGGGACGAGCTGTGGGGCCACGCGAGAGTCCTTCCCACATGCTGGTCTCTTGAAGCCGAACGGGTGGAGCTGAGGCTAGAGCCTCGTGGGGAATTATCCCCTGGTGTCGCCTCGTGAGGCGCCGCTCCTGGCGGCATAGCTTCCTGAGGGTGCCGTTGCTCAGGTGGTGGATGATACGTTCAAAACGTATCTACTTGTCCGAACACTTTTGCTATTATTTCTCCTCTAAACTTGTGTTATTCGGATACAACTAACATGGACTGACACTGTTTTCAGCATAATTACCTTGGTGTCTAGTTTTTATGCAGAAATCAACTATCAGGAAAAATACCAGAAAATATGCCAAAATTCCTATTTCATCAGAAGATCCACGAAGCCAGAATACGAGACGGAGTGGAGCCCTGGGGGCCCACACCCCCTGCCGCACGGGTGGGCCTAGCCTGTGCCTGGAGGAGGTGTGGCTGCCCAGGCACCCCCTTGGGCTCCCTCTTCGCCTATAAGATGCCCCTGGACCTAAAAATTGAGGGGGGGGGGGTCGATGTTTTTCCAGAAAGAGTTCCGCTGCGCCACCACCACCAGAAATCATGATTCGGAACCAGAAACTCCGTTCTGGCACCCTGCCGGGACAGGGAATTTGGAGAGGATCCTTGCCATCGTCATCACCAACGCTTATCCATCAACCATCCATGTTTCCCTCATCCATGAGTGAGTAATCCCCAACTGTAGGCTATGGGGATGGTAGGGATTGGATGAGTTCTATCATGTGATCGAATAAGATTGTTAGGGCATGGTTGTTGGGTCACGCAGAGATAAAACAAAACTTTTCCTCTAACGTGGTGATCCCAAGATCTAGCTGAGGTAGAAGGCCACGAGGTTTACCACTAGACGCGCAGTTGCGGATTACTGATGAAGCGCGTCAGTTGATGCAGTCCAGTCCTCACGATCCGATCATCCTGGTGCTGATCGCACAACACCTCTGCTGGTATCCACACGTACAAGGAGGAGCACCGGCGGCGAACTGCTAGGTTCGTATCGACGGTAGGACTATTGTGGAGCTAGGGTTTCCAACACATGGAATGACCTAACCGAACAACGATTAACAACTATATATAGGGAGTGAACGTGGGCTCTGCTCGCGCAGCCCATTCACTAAAGCCTATATAACATTAGTCACCGTGAGTCCAACTCACTAACTCAGTCCTAATCCGGTTTAGGTCCAACCCAACCAGATTACAGGTTCAGATCCAATCCGAACATGCTCCCGCTCTTAAGTGTGTGACCCCGAAGGCTCATGGCTACTTGGAAACGATTGGAGTCCGACTCTCAATCGATCAGTCGGTAGTGGCTCCTAGCAGAATGTGCCGACTCCCAAGTACCAAAGAGTCTTGACGATTTGCCTTTCCAATGCGACTTACGTCCGAGTCCCTTTTGCCTCACGATATACCTTGTCAGACTATAGGCGAATAATTGTCATCCCTTAAATAGTCCGACTCTCTTCTCGATCCGAGATAAGTGATTCATCCGACTAACTCTTAGTCGATCTCCTCGGTTAACACTTAACCGAGTCGTGCATGGCCATGGTTTCCGAATCATATCTCACGAGAGGGCCCAGAGAATATCTCTCCAAGTGGAGGGGCAAAATCCCATCTTGGTTATTCACATCACACAGCTTGATTCTCAGTCGACCCGAACTCATAACTGCCCAGTTACGGATCAGCATTTGACAGAACCTAAGTCGGTGATCCTCAACTTGGACTATGCAACAACCTCAGGTCTAAGGATTACATTGATTGAGATATAAAAATGAAAACTTGTTCGTTGTACCTCAATATGGGTCAATCCGACTCGCTAAACTCTTAAGCCGAATCTGTGTAAGTTGGAATACCATCTCCATGCCCATGACAAGTGGAATCGAGTCATCAAGCCAACTTTCACATTGGTCTAAGTTGTGTGTCCAGCACAACTTCGATGACCAAGGATATTTAGTACAAACAACATGAATGCATAGTTCCACAACCGAATCACATATTCAATGATACGCATCAGATGTTTATACAAGGACTACTTAATATCTTTATGAATACAATGGGAAATCTCATCATACATGATTGCCTCTAGGGCATATTCCCAACAATGGTTCCTAGTATCTCTATTAGTGCTATTTGACTTTGTTGCAACTTGTTGTGCTTAATGCTTGTCAGTAGGGCCCGAGTGCCATGATCTCAGATCTGAACTTATTATTGAATCATTATGATAGTATTGTTTGTGATCTTATCTGCAAGTTGTGTACACATATCATTGTCCGGATCCAAAGGCCCCGAAGTGACAGAAACTGGGACAACCTGAGGGGATGAATGTGATGTGAGGATAACATGTGTTCACGGAGTGTTAATGCTTTGCTCTGGTGCTCTATTAAAAGAAGCACCTTAATTGCCAGTAGTTCCCTTGAGGCCCCGCTGCAACGGGCTGGCAGGACAAAAGATGTTGTGCAAGTTCTCATTGCAAGCACGCATGACTATATATGGAACACATGCCTATGATTATTTAGTACTTGAATGCTTATTCTTATTTATCTGTAATTGCTCTACATCTTAAAGTTACATGTTTATGCTCGTCCATGCAATGCCCGTCCATCCATCCCTATGCCTACCGCGCTCATATCCTGCTGTTTGCTACTACTGTTACTATTTCTCTTGTTTTACTGCTGATGTTGCTTTGCTAATGCTACTACAAAACTGTTGCTACTGATGAACTATGGTGAGCAAGACTATTTCTAGGTGCATCTGAATTGACAACTCAGTTGTTAAGGCTTATAAGTATTCTTTGGCTCCCCTTGTGTCGAATCAATAAATTGGATAATACTACCCTCATAGACTGTTTCAATCCCCTATACTTATGGGTCATCAGTGGACCCGTTGATCATCGAGGCGTGGCACCCCGGTTGTCAGGACCCCGACAGAATAGATGGAAACATGTAGGTAGGAAATTTATGTTTGTTTATATATAATCAAGCTTGCAAGAATTTAGAACCTCAAGCCCAACTAATACCAAAATAATTCCAAAGGAAAAGAATGTAGAAAGAAATTGGTGAGCTTGCATGGGCATGCATGCATGCATGAGATTATGCTTGGGTCTAGTTTGTAGAAACAAATAGATTCAAGTGAGCCCTTTTTTATGCCTCATATGAATCTTGCCCACATGAGAATCCTTCTCATCTCACCTGGTGTATTATAAATTATGGTAACATTTGAATAGTAGATCCAAGACTAGTGTTTGTTCCACTATTGACTAATGCATCCACCATGAATTCAAACAAGCCATAATCCAAACAAAAACCAAGAAGATGGGTTCTACTTCTACATAGCATGCAAAGGTGGCCATGTAATATCCCATAAAAAATATTGTCAAAACAATATGAGACCACATATGGAAGCATGTACAAAAAGATTGGATCCATACCCAAATATTTATGAGCTAGAGTTCAATACAGAAAAGATGCAATTGCTCATATATAATGGAATGGTGGAAGTTGGTGGATGGAAGCAAATGAGGGTGGAAATGTGGATGGTGGAATTTTAATAGATATAGCCCCAACTCAACTTCGACATTAAACATTATATCAAGATACAAATACAATATATTTTATTCAGAAGCCAATACAAGATACAATTATGAGGATAAGAACAAAATACAAGTGTTTTAATATGATGCTCAAATGCAATGTGACATGATGACATGAGAATGATATTATTATGATGATGAAATAATGACAAGTATATAGTAGAATAATCTTTATTTATCAGGTAGCATAAGAAAGTGAGACATTTGGGATGCTACACAGATCCTAGAAAGTTCGCATTGGCACCACCACTTATCCACCCTTTCTTGTCGGACCAAGGTTATAGGGGTACCCCGTCCTGTGGACGGCTGGGATTCTAGTTGGGTTGGCAAGGTGGATCGCGAGGGCGCCGAAAGTCCTTCCCGACGGGCGCTTCAAGAATCTTTACCGAGGGGCCTCGGGAGGGGAATGCACACCTAGGATTCCCCTCCCGAAGAACGATGGGCATGCGTGAGCCCTTCATAGGAGGTGGGGCACACACATGCACCCTAGAGAGAAGACGAAAACATTGGCGGCGGCATCGGATGCCACCCCAGTATGGCCACGATAGCCACGCTTTAGTAAAAGGTAGGACTAGCAAAGCCCTAATAGCCAAAGTTGTGTCCCTCCATTTTGGTGCAAGGATCCAGCGTACCACGCCTGGACGCCACACATGACCAAAGCCACGACAAAGACGTGCGTCTTCCAGTAGCATGGGCCTAATTCATGTAAAGTAGTCTTGTGAGCCGGGGGCCTTTGGGCGGAAAATGTGGTGACCCTTCCCTCCCAAGATTTGGGGGAAGAGTCCTGACGTCACTATAAAAGGAAGGCCACTACTACCATAGAAGGGGTCGATCCTAGCGATCTCAAACCATAGACATTCATCCTCATTTGTAGCCTCGCGAGACACCGCGAGCAATACATCCAAGCAGGAGTAGGGACTTTACCTCTTCATGAGGGTCCTAAACCTGGGTAAAAAACCCTATGTCTACTCTTTGTTGTGTGCGTGCTCCGTCATTGCCGTTGTCGTTGAGAAGATTCAAACGTGTGATTCAACCTCCTCTCGAACTCACTGTTATTCGGACCCTTGTTCCTTCACAGGACACATTCTCTGACATTTGGCGCACCAGGTAGGGGGATGAGGTTCACTTCCAAGGTATTCTTCAACCCTAACGACATGGCGCCGCGCGGCAGTGCGCAGGCACATCGAAGAGATGCTCACGCCACCCCTGCAAGAAGCCGCGTTGCTCGAAGCACGAAGGCTGCTTTGCCAAGCCTCGGATGCAGCGGAGTGGGAGGCATGGCACACCCGTGTCATAGAGCTCTTTTACGACTTGGGCCATGGTTCGTCACCCCCCACCTGGTGACGCGGCCCAGAGACCGCCACCACGGGCGGCGGGTTGTTGTGTCGGCCCATCCCGGACGCGTCGGGCACCGTCGATTGTAACCTCGACGGCTCCCAGGCTCTTGAGGAAGGGCATCACTTCAAGAATCTCTCTCCTGAGCTTGCAGCGACAAGGCCCAGCGCTACCACCACACGGTTCAAGTGGTCATAGCAGCCTGTCTCCTTCGGCATCGACGGCCACCCTGAGTACATTTGTTTGGTGGGATTCATACCTATGGTATGCACCCCCACCATCAATGGTGTTGCGGTTGACAAAACCCTCATCAACGGTGGTGCAGGGCTAAATGTTCTCTCGGAGGATACGTTCAGGCGGATGCAGGTTCCCCCGGTCCGCCTGTTGTCGGCCTTTCCATTATCAGGGGTGAAAGACGGCATCGCCATGCCGCTCGGACAGATACGGATCCCTTGTCACATTCAGAATGCATGAGAATTACCACACCGAGCTCCTAGACTTCGACATCGCACGGATCGGCCTGGCAAACAATGCCACCTTGGGCTACCCTACGCTGGAAAAGTTTATGGCAGTCATCCACAACACCTACAACATGGTGAAGATGCCGGGCGGCGCCATGAGCACCATCACAGTTTGTTGTGATGAGGCGGAGGCCATACGCTCCCACGATCAGGACTACAAAGGAGGTGTAGCCGCCTACCTTGAGGAGGAAGCCGACCTTGATGATGATGATCCCCCACGAAGAAAAGGAATACCCATGACGAGGAGGCTCTAGAGGACAGGTAGGAGGCACGGACGACCCTTACGGAGCAAAAGGTGATGTGATCACCCGGCATGGACGGGAAGAAGAAGCCATTGTTCTCTCAGGAACGCGTAGCGACTCAAAAAGTCCCTCTCAACCCCGCGGTCCCGGGGGATACCATCTCCATTGGATCTCCCATCACAGCGGAGAGGGAGGAGGCACTCATCACCTTCCTTCGGGAAAACACGGAAATGTTCACATGGAACCCATCGGATATGATTCGGGTGCCTTGCGAAGTGATCGAGCACTACCTGGCGGTATGCCCCATGGCATGCCCGGTGAAGCAGAAGATGTGACGACAATTTGCCGGGAAGGAACCGTTCATCGTTGCTGAAATGGAGAAGCTGATCAAAGCGAATCTCGTCTGTGAGGTCCTTCACGCCGACTAGCCATCAAACCCGGTGGTAGTTCCCAAGGCCACCGGAGGTGGGATGCTCTGTATCGACATCACTGGCCTCAACAATGCCTGCCCCAAGGATCCATACCCGCTCCCTTGGATAGATCAGATGGTGGACTCCACCGCGGGCTATGACCTACTATGCTTCTTGTCGTCGGATTGATGACAAGTACGCCATAGGGGTCCTAAGAGCATTGAGAGGATGGGTGTGAGCCGTGTGGTGTTCCGGGAGCGGTGAGCACAAGTTTACCCAGGTTCAGATTCGACTGTGGTGGTCGGATCCTACTACGGCCAGCAACCCAGTAATATATCAGCGAGAGCCGGATGTTACACCGGATTATAAGAGAGGTCCGCCTCTGCGAGTTTGTTGTGGTGTTATGCCCTAAAGGCTCCCGTAGGTCTTGCTTATAAAGGCACCAACACCTAGGGTCTTATGAGAGACCTATCCGACTACATTATAGAGCCGGTTACTAGTTATAGCTTGGACTACAAGTAATACTATAGGAATAAGTCAATAAGGCTTTTGGGCCTTGTTGTAGCCAGAATTGACTCCATCCTCTTTCCCTTACTGGGCTGCCCGTGAAGCAAAGCTCTAACCTGTCAGTGGGCCACCCTTGTCAGCGAGTCCTGTGGGTATGCCTGCAAAGTATATCCCCAATAGTAGCCCCCGGAAGTCTCCAAGATACAAAGTCATATTAATCGTCTAGCTTGATGGTTTCTTCGACTTGCAGAATCTTGAAGGGTTCCCGAAACTTCATTCAGTTGTGTAGGATTTTGAGTCTCGTCTGAGTCAGATATATCTTCTAGAGTTCAATCATTTCCACCCTCGATTTCAAACTTGAGATGGATATTGGATGTTGCCGCTCCTGACAACTTTTTAGGACATTTCCTATCACTGACAGAATGTTTCGTCAGCATGACCGTTGGTGGGTCTGTGTTTACCAGAATTGAGGCACTGTTATAGTGCATGCATGGAGATCGAGGTGGTGGAGGCTTTGTGAGGAAGCTACATCTCCCCTTCCATGACGCGTGGCGTAATATCTGTGCTTTCACACATATATTGGCGTCAAGGTTGGAAAAAGCGTTAGGCGTAGGCGAGGCGTTTGGCCTTCGCCTAGAGCCTAGGCGGTGCTTAAGCGCCCTAGGCGTGGCCTAGGCGAGCATATAGTTTTTACCATCAAGGGTATATATGGGTTATTATATGTGATATACATTAATTTAGAGCATGTAAATGATTAAACAACCAACGACCGCCATTGGAATATGGCCTAGCTAGCTAAAACGTGAAAAAATTTCATGATTTCTTGCTCGATAAGAAAATTTATTAGTTATCCTGCCTAGACTTCCGCTTATGCTCTAGGCGAGGCCTAGGCGCCGCCTAATCCAACAGTGATTGGCGTAGATGGGATATATAAGGGTAGAAAATATCCCCATTTTCTCCATTAGAGCCACATTCTTTCTTCTTCTCCACGAACTCACATTATCCTCATCTACCTTGTTCTCTCTCTATGACATATAGATCCGCTAGCGCCACAGATTAACGTCAATCCACCCACAAAAATGGTAGAGGCATTTGGCTTCGGTGCCGCCGGCGCTTCCGCGGCGGAGGACAAGAAGTACAAGGGAGTTGGATCCCCCACGTCCTAGACGATGAAAAACTCTAAGTAATAGAGGAGGAGGGGCTTCTCCTTGCCGGCGAGTGGAAGAGCCTCTATGGTGAGCTCGTTCCTGCACCTCATGACGACGAGCAATTCCACTTCGGGACTCATCTAGACCGAGTTTTGAGTTTCCCACTTAGGAATTCTTTATCGAGGTAATATACCACTACGGTGTTCAACTCCACAATGTTCCTCCAAACTCTACCTTAGTCCTTAGAGCTTAGTTCATACACATCTCTGGGCGAGGGTTTCCTTGGCATTAAGCCGAATCTTCTTTTTGTTGGTACTACTTTGTACCCGGAAAAACTCTATCATAGCTGGTATTCCTTACAATACTGGCACGCTTAGCTTTTTCCTTAGGAGAGACCGAGTCTACCCCAAGTTCATAGCGAGTGAGTCAGTTAAATGGTGGCCGGCCACTTTCTTCTATCACAAGGACAAGCCGGCTCCTGGCAAGATGGAAAGCCTGCCGGTTTTTGTTGACGGCATCATCGCTCACCAAGAATGTTGGGACGCGGAGGCTCCGACTCATACTGATGATCTGATCCTCGCTAAGAGGAGGATCGAATTTTCGATGAAGCATCAAGGACTAAAGGTATCCAACTTAATCCATTGTTGGATACTTCGTCGAATTAAACCTTTACAGTACCATGGGGACCGGCTGATTCACACGGTCACCCTCGACAATGAGGACAACTTAAAGTTGAGCCCAACTCTGATACCCTCCAAGGAGTACGAATCCAGGGTGAAGTGGATGATCACAAAGCGAGTGAACCCGAAAATTATGGGGATCTCGATGCATATGTACACGACTGAAAGGCCTCTAACCTCGGTAAGATTTCTGACTACTCCATCTTGCCATTTTGTCTTTTAGTGTTTCACAATACTGAGTTGCATTTTCTGATATCCACCTTGCCAACCTACCTGAGCCAAATCTCGCTCCTATCAAGGGATATCCTCTAGAGGAACAAGATCCTTCGGAACATGAAGAATCTAAGGAAGCACCAAAAGAATTGTTCGGAAACGCAAGAATCCGGTTGTATTAGTTGGCCCGCAAAGGGTGCCTTTTGTCAAGAGGTATACTTCTTCCACCAGACTTTCATGTATTTGGTTGTGTTCATTCCAGATATGATCCTAAGTTTTTATTACCAAGAGCTAAGTCTTTGATCAAGGGAAAGGTGAATCCAGGAAAGATTTTTCGCCAGCAGAAGCTATACATGCCTTCTCCCGCTATTGCACCTCCTACCCCTAATCCGACTCAATACTCAGCATCGGAAGATGTTCCATCTCCGTGCGCTGTAGAAAATGAACCTTCGACCTTAGGTTCATAAAACGACATCACCAGGAATTGAAGGGAATATGCGCGAGAGGCAATAATAAAGTGGTTATTATCGTATTCCTTATTTATGATAAATGTTTATTTTGCATTCTATAATTGTATTAATACGGAAACTTTAATACATGTGTGTTTAATAAACAAATAGAAAGTTCCTAGTTATGCCTATCTTATAAACTAGCTCGTTGATTAATAAGATGACCAAAAGTTTCCTGATCATGGATATTGGATGTTGTTAATAACAAGGTCACAACATTGTTGGAATGATGTGATGAACATTCATCCGAAGTATAGCATTACGATCAAGGTCATTGTGTTTATATTTCTATAACATCATAAGAAGTAATCTTAGTCCTTAGACCATGAGATCATGTCAATCACTAACACCGGAAGAGTATCTTGATAAAATCAAACGTCACACCGTAACAGGGTGACTATAAAGATGGGTTCAGTGCTATGAAGGTGTTATGTTGAGGCTCATGTATGAAGAGTGGAATTTGTCCATCCCGATGACGGATAGATATACTCTGGGCCCTCTCGGTGATATCACATTAATTATCTTGCAAACAAGTGATTTGATCACTAGAATGTTATATCATGGGAACGAGAAAAGAGTACATGTCGGTAACGAGATCAAACTAGGTATGGAGATACCGATGATCGAATCTTGGACATGTAATATATCGCGAGACAAAGGGATTGAGTTACATGCGTATAAGGTTCACACGATCACAAAAGTCATCGTTTAATATGTAGGAGTTAGTACGGATCTCTAGGTCCAGTTGCTGATTATTGATCGGAGAGGGGTCTCGATCATATCTGCATTATTCGCGAACCGTAGGGTGATACACTTAAGGGATACCGACACCATTCGGAGAAAATGATATGCCAGAGAAAGAAAAAAAAGCGCAGGAATTTATTTCACTAGACACCGAAATTGTTTCGAGTGAAATTGCAAAAAAGTATTTCTGCATGTGAAATGAAATACTAGCAAGGGGTTATATGTGAATGCTTGTCACTAAAGTAATTGTCAAAATACTGAATAAATAAAAGGAGTTTTATTTAAGAGAGAGTTTGCATTAAATTTGGTGGAAATTTAATGGGAATTTGAGTGGAGAAAATTGAAGGGGCATTTTGTGAGTGGACCTTCCACCCACATGAATGAGTGAGAGGTGGGGGCACCCTCCATGGCCTGCGGCCATGTCCCCTTGGGCTTCCCCCTCCCCTATATAACAATCCACTCCTCTCACTTCTCACTCACACCTCTTCGCGAAGGATCTCTCTCCCCCTTTAGAATTTCCCCATGGTTTCGGATCAGCGAGATACATGTTCCCGGTGGCTTTTTCTGGAAGGATTTGTTGCTTCCGCTGCTTCGCTGGAGTGAGGGGTTAGAGGTTATCGGTGTAACGGGACGTGTGTACAATCACAGATGCACCACAGCTTTGCGGTGATGGACGTGATGGTGCTGGACCGGCTAGACCAGATGGACTTCATCACGATCTTGAGATCGGCAAGCATTCGACTACATCATCCATGAGTACAACCTCGTTAATGCTATATGGTCTTTGAGGGCATGTATTCTATGGATTTATATCCACCCGTTGCTTGTATCTAGTAGATATATCTTGGTGCTTTGTTCCCATCGTAGATTTTTTTTGTTTTGTATGTTGCGAACCCTTCAGTGGTATCAGAGCCGGATCTATGCGTAGATGCTTTGCAGGGGTAGTACACATATGAGTATTTGGGCAATGATGATCATTTTATTTCTTCTTAGTTGTACTTTGGATATTGGTGTCATAGTGGGATGAAGCGGCCCGGACATACTTTACATGTCCTCGCACATGAGACCTGTTCCACGCTTGACATGCAACTAGTTTTGCATAAGTGGCTAGCGGGTGTTTGTCTCTCCTACTATAGTCAATATATCTAATTTGCAACGAGTTATCAACAATTTGGTTATCCTTGTTGTGGTTCATGTTTGTAGGTAAGAATGGTTCTATCTTCGAAATCCCTAATCAACGTAAAACTTGCAATGGATAAATTAGAGGCGTCTAGTTTAGATTGTTGCTAGGATAGTGTCATGATATGGTGATGTTGTAAGTATAAGTATAAGTCGATACTCTTATAAAAAACATAACGTGTAAGTTCCATAGACCTTGGCCTTACACATAGAGGTATGATGGCGATCATACCAAGATGCACATGATGGAGATCAAGTGAAAGAACCATATCATTTCACTTATTAACATGTGATGTTTGTTGCATGTTATATTGCTTTTTTGGCGTTTTATTAGCATAATAAGATGATCCCTCATTTAGATATCAAGATAAAAATATGTTCTCCCTTAAGTATGCACCGATTATGTTTCGTCGCTCCAAGACATCACGTGATGATCGGGTGTTCTTGGATCCATGATCATATTTCGGGTGTAAGACAGTTACACACGCGAATACTAAGGTTCTTACTTGGCGAGCCTAGAATGTACAGACATGGCCTCGGAACACGGACCCAAAGGTTAAGAATGAGTCATATGGAAGATATGATGCCCATTTGATGCTCGCCTTTGAAGCTAAACCGACTCACGTGATGATCGGAGTTGGTGTAGTGGATTTGGTTCATGTAATCACCAAAAGAACATGAAGGATGTCGTTTTTGAGTGGGAGTTCATTTCTAATTTGGATTAGTAACACTTAATTTATCATAAATAGTCCTTGGCATTCGTTCACCACCTTATGCTTAGTTGTAATTGAGATAATAGAACTATAGAATTCTGGATATATACTTTACGAACTGGTATCGTATTATGTTGAGTGTCAATCTAAAGTTTAAAGTCCTATTGCAAACTTTCAGCAAACTCTATTTACTCTGTGAAATTTAATAGTTAGTATTAAATCGAGAGTAACAATTCCAGTGTTAGTATCTTAAGTATCATGTTTGCCTCCATGATTCTTGATTATTTTTAAATATCAAGGTTATCTAGGAGATAAAAGAATTGTTTCAAAAACCATCATGTGTGGCAGATATAATGATATCTGAAACAATGTTTGGGTTGCAATATGATAGAGTATAATATATGTTCTCATATTGGATGAGAATTTGCAAAGGTTGGAGATGCTAGACATCCTAATCATCCAAAAGGGTTTTGGAAAGTAACATTATACTCACGATTCGTCTTTATAAGCTACATTAGCTTGATCATGAAAGTCGTCGTGATAAGGATGAATAGAAGATGTATGTAAAGTGTTTACTACACTAAAAGATTACTAAAGAATGATTTTTGAAAGAACGCCGATCATTTGATGATGGTGATCTACTTCAAAGTGCAAGTCCAAAGGTATTAGTATTTTAATATACACGCTTTGGACTATGTGTCGTGTATATGATGCCACTGTTGATGTTGATAGATTCTTTTAAAAAGGAAAAGGAAATGCTGAGAGAGAATCTATAAAATATATTTTGCAGAAAAGGAAAAATTGGAAATATCCAGTTTTAGGTATATAGATGATATACATGTTATGGTTGTATTCTTTGCTTGTTAAACAATGTGGTTCTTGGGTATTGGATACCGAATTGGTTGGTATGAAATTTCATACAGAACAACGCGATTCATGAACCACAATGGCCTAAGTAACTAGCAAGAGAATATGTGATGATGATCATCGAAAACATACAAGCCGTTGTTTGTATTTCTTGTTGACATCAAAGCTTGCCTTCAAGATTTGTTTCAATAATCGTTATTTAAATCAGGTATTATGAGAACAAAGATTGTTAAACTAATCACCGTATTCCATATAAGATGGATGATTTACAAATCTAGTTGGAGAAATCACATCCATAAAAACTAATGCTAAAATGTCGCAAGACAAATGATTGAAAGATCACTTACAAAGTGGAATCGCCATTTAAATTATATTGGAAAGAAAACTTGAAGAATCTCCATATTCATGGATTTTTGGAGTCTTTGATTTGATCAAGTGACTCTTGTGAGACTTTCTCCGGGATAATTAAAACTTCGTTCAAAAGGCAAAGAAGAACGATCGACTAAATTATTGGAATTCATACATATCGATGTATGTATTCCATTATGTGTAATCGTAAGCGATGGATTTCAACTTCATATGCTTTCTCCGGAAATTTGAGTGAATATTCACTTAATGAGAAAGAAGTATGAAATATTTGAAAACGCTCAAAGACTTTCAAGATGAAGTGGAAAATCATTGTAACAAGAAAATAAATGATTTATGATTTTATCATAAGGGATTTATTTGAGTTGCAAGTGTAACAAGAAAATAAATAATTTATGATTTTATCATAAAGGGATTTATTTGAGTTACAAGTTTAGCAAAAACACCTAGATTTGCATCTCCTGAAACACCATAGGAATATGGAGTGTTTGAGATTTGTAATAAAACCTTGTTTGACATGGTTGGATCAAAGGTGTTATGTATAAAACTACCATTATGTTTTAAAAGATTAAATCTTTAGAGACTACCGCTGTTACAACATCTTCATCCGTTGAAATGACACCATGGAAGTTATGGTTTGGGGTAAAACCCAAGTTGTCCTTTCTTAAATTTTGGTATGCTAAGCATAAATAATATGTTTACAACCAAAGTCGGATGAGCATGTCTTTGTAGGTTATTTCGAATAACCATTGGGTATTCCTCCATAACACCGAGGACAAAAGGGTTTGTCGCTTCAAACATCAAGTGACTTGAAAAAGAATTTTTTCATAAAATTTTAGTGGGAGGACAATAGAACTTTGATAAGGTTAACGAACCTTAGCTAAATGTGCTAAGTTGCGCAGTGCCGGAAATCGTTCTGGAGGCAGACATAATGCTCATAGCTTATGTTCCTCAAAGGTTGTGGGCATGGAGATCTAAGTTCCTATTGAACCAAGTAGGTCGGATAAATAATCAAATGCTGAGCTTTGAGAGTAAATCATTATTGTTTGACAATGATGAACCGACTACATGCAAAGAAGCAATGATGGGCCCTGAATCCGTCAAATGGCTTGAAGCCATAAAATCCGTGATAATTCCATACATGAAAAATCATGTTTTTTGAACTTGGAAGATCCTCTGGAAAGGTGTAAAAACCTATCGGTCGTATTTGGATCTATAAAGAAACAGACATGGATGTTTCACATCTATGAAATAGTCGACATGTCGGTAATGTTTTTACGACAATGTTCAAGGAGTTGACTATGACAAGGTTTGATCTTTTATAGCGATATTTGGTCTGGACGGATTAAAGTAGCAACCACTACATATAATTTGGTATATGGTAGATGAATAAAACAAAACAAAGTTCTTCTAATAGAATGGTTACCTAGGACATGTACATGACACGGTCCAAAGGGTTTTGTTAAATTCAAAGGATGCTAAAAAGGGCATGCAAACTTCAATGGTTGAAGTAAGCATCGCGGAGTTGGAATCTTCACCGTGATGAAACTGTTAAAGGATTTTTCATCTGGAGACAATGAAGATGCTTGCATTTGCAAGAAATTAAGTGGGAGCACTGAGACATATTTCTAATACATTATGTGGAGGACATCTTGTCTATTGTAAATGATGTATCTTTTATTGACAAAGGTTAAGAATTTCATTTCGATGAATACTTAGGCAAAACCCGAATATTTAGCATGAATGTCTATATGGATAGACTGTGACGCTAATATGGTTGTGCCAAACGTACATATATGAGATATTGAAGGAGTTCAATATAGAAATGACGAGAAAATATTCTTGTCGCATGGAAAAGGAATTGAATCAAGATTGAAGTGTATCGACACTTGATAACTGAAACAAGATTCAAGTGTTTTGACACTTGATGAGTGTAATCACAAGAATGTTTTCGATCAATCATACCATGATATGTACACATCTATATATGTCCTATGCTCTAAGTGTTATGAGCATATACCAGAATGAATCATAAAATGATCATTGGATGATAGTAAGGATATTCTTATAATTTTTTGGAAGAATTAAGAATATATTCCATTTGTATAAGTTACAAATAGTTTATTGTAAAGCGTTACATTGATACTAGTTTTGTCACAAGATACAAATTAAGTTTATCTCAATTTAACTATGGGTGGCACAACGAAATGGAAAGGAGTTTCCATGACGGATTTGGATGAATTCTGAAGTTAAGACATTGTGACGGATACTACAACATAAGGCTAAGTATATGACTGCTATGGTAGCAGCAAAGGAGGGCATTTGTGTCAAGTAGTTTGTTATCAAACTAAGGTGTGGTTCGCAATGGGCTAACTCTAAAGATATATTGTACGAAAATAGTATCAACATGATTTAATCCGAAGGAACTAAAGGTCTCACCAAAAGACCAAATTTATACAATGCCATCTCATTGGAGAATGAGTGATGCGTGAAGACGCAAAGACATGCAAATACACACGGACCTGAAAGTGTCAGATCCGTAGATTATGTTAACCACTTGCAATCGCTTATATGGAACACCAGAAAGCCATAGGTGTTCAATACGCAAAAGGTTTTCAAACTAGATTATTGTCTCTAGTGCAAGTGGGAGACTGAAGGGAATATGCCCGAGAGGCAATAATAAAGTGGTTATTATCGTATTCCTTATTTATGATAAATGATTATTTTGCATGCTATAATTGTGTTAATACGGAAACATTAATACATGTGTGTTTAATAAAAAAATAGAAAGTTCCTAGTTATGCGTATCTTATAAACTAGCTCGTTGATTAGCAAGATGATCAAAGGTTTCCTAATCATGGACATTGGATGTTGTTAATAACGAGGTCACAACATTGTTGGAATGATGTGATGAACATTCATTCGAAGTATAGAATTATGATCAAGGTCATTGTGTTTATATTGCTATAACATCATACGAAGTAATCTTAGTCCTTAGGCCATAAGATCATGTCAATCACTAACACCGAAAGAGTATCTTGATAACATCAAACGTCACACCGTAACAGGGTGACTATAAAGATGGGTTCATTGCTACGAAAGTGTTATGTTGAGGCTCATGGATCATGAGTGGAATTTTTCCATTCCGATGACAGATAGATATACTCTGGGCCCTCTCGGTGATATCGCATTAATTATCTTGCAAGCAAGTGATTTGATCACTAGAATGTTATATCACGGGAACGAGAAAATAGTACATGTCGGTAACGAGATCAAACTAGGTATGGAAAAACCAATGATCGAATCTCGGACATGTAATATATCGCGAGACAAAGGGATTGAGTTACATGCGTATAAGGTTCACACGATCACAGAAGTCATCGTTGAATACGTAGGAGTCAGTACGGATCTCTAGGTCCCGCTGCTGATTATTGATCAAAGAGGGGTATCGATCATGTCTGCATTATTTTCGAACCATAGGGTGACACACTTAAGGGATACCGACACCATTCTAAGCAAATGATATGCCAGATAAAGAAAAGAAAGCGCATGAATTTATTTCACTAGACACCAAAACTATTTCGGGTGAAATTGTAGAAAGTGTTTCTGCATGTGAAATGAAATACTAGCAAGGGGTTATATGTGAATTTTTTTCATTAAAGTAATTGACAAAATTCTGAATAAATAAAAGGAGTTTTATTTAAGAGAGAGTTTTCATTAAATTTGGTGGAAATTTAATGGGAATTTGAGTGGAGAAAATTGAAGAGGCATTTTGTGAGTGGAGCTTCCACCCACATGAATGAGGGAGAGGTGGGGGCACCCTCCATGGCTGGTGGCCATGCCCCCTTGGGCTGCCCCCCTTCCCTATATAAGGAGCCTGTCCTCTCACTTCTCACTCACAACTCCTCGCGAAGGATCTCTCTCCCCCTTTAGAATTTCCCCATGGTCTCGTATTAGCGAGATACATGTTCCCGGTGGATTTTTTGGAAGGATTTGTTGCTTCTACTGCTTCGCTAGAGCGAGGGCATGGAGGTTGTTGGGGTACCATCATGGAAAATTAAAGCAAAGTAGATACTAAACAAGCATGGAGCATCAAAAATTATAGATACGTTTCGGACGTATCAACATCCCCAAGCTTAACTCCTTCCCGTCCTCGAGTAGGTAAGTGATAAAAGAATAATTTTTGAGGTGACATGCACCCTCACAATAAAGATCCAACCATTTGCAAGCATTTAAAGCTGGGATCAAAGAACTCTAGACATGTGCATGAAAGATGGAGTTATAACAATAGGACATAGTAACTATGAATGCAAAATGAAAGGCTACAAACAAAGATCATGAATAACATGCATTGAAACAATTTTGTTTGTTTCACATACAGAAAACATGGCATAGTGGCAATCGGCTTGTCCCTCATAGAGTAGCAAATAGATGCATAGGACACCTTAAAGTTCACAAGGGTGACTAGAAACAGATAGCACAAGAACAAGTAATATCACAATATGCATCAATTAATAAGATTTGGAACACTGCACATAGAATGACAACTATGCTCTCTTAATGGTGCCTAAAGGTAGAAGGTGGAGAATCAATAATGGTGGAAGAAAGGCCTTTTTGTAAAGGAAGCAGGGATTACAAGTTTCAAAAAGAGCTTCCAAAAATTATGGTACTTGTTAGCTTTCAGCCCTCATTGCCCCTATCATAAGCATCTTGAAGTGGTTAAGGTTAAAGTGGCAAAGATGGAGTATATGCTTGACGAAGTATAAGTTGGCAATCTCAAGTCCCTTGAATACGAGGGCCACGCCTCATGCATACTCAACTTGGGGCCCAGGTAAGTTCTTGTCATTGTAAGAATTTGCATATCATTGAGAACCGCTAACGGGGTACCCCTTGCACATGGTACATGAGCTTTCCAATAAACAAAATGACAAGGCAAGCAGACAATGAGCATCTCAGCAATCTTTTTATTTACCATATGCATAGTTTTTTATTGAGGATGCTTCATAGATAGCTCATTATAGTGATGTTGCGAGTTTCCACCATGATTAGGCATGGCTTAGGATAGCGGCCCAGGCGTTTCTCTAACACAGGATACAAACTCCATGGACTTACAAGTTCCCTCTTTATTTCACACCGGTGACATCCATAGACAAAAGAACATGATATCAACTAAGTACAAAGTACAAGTGCAATGTTGAAAACATTCCCCGTGACAACACGGTTCTGCTAATTCCAACTTATAAGTGCAAGCATATACAACAAGGTTGTCACAATGGTTCAAGTTTATTAGGGGCAAATATTATAAAGTGTGCCATCAAGTTCGTGAGGGCTTTAATCACTAAGTTTTCACATAACAAAATAGTTTTTAATTGGAAGATAGTTGAAAACAAGAATATACTTGGAATGGTGTAACACACCATGCATAGGAGTTTATAGTGGACACTTTGGAATAACTTAGTTTCTTGGGAGTTGGAGGCATGAGTAGAACTTACTCATACAAGTGGAGGCTAGCAAAAGACTAGGAGCAACCAACTAAGAGAGCATAATGGCCATAATCATGCAGAGCAACAAAGCATACATAATGAAAGAAAAGAGTGGTACTACAAGTCAAGGAATAAATGATCATAGAGTCTATGGTGACCTGTCATAGTCATAACATGGTGTGAGCATGTGCCAAGTCAACCCAGGCAAAGCATCAAAGGAGAATACCACAATACTATGCTTTTGCATGATAAAACAACGCATAATTTCTTCAAGGCACACTAAGCGATCCCAATTGTTTGGAACAATACATGATACAACAATAATCACTAATCATAAGGTCAAAACAACACCTAGCATGTCATGCTAAAGTCTAAGTCACAGTCAATGCAAGCTCCTCTTCCACTTCAAGCAAGAACTTACTACTCCTTTCCAACACCAAGCAAATTATTTGCAAAACAACAGAGCAAAAACGGGGGTCCAAACTACTAAAACTAAACAAACTAAGCAAAGAAAACGAAAACTAACACGCTCCAAGAACAACACAACTGTGCATGAAACAATAAAAACGAAGTGTCTAGACAGACCGGAGCTTTTTATTGATGAAGAAGGGGATGCCTTGGGCATCCCCAAGCTTTGACGCTTGTACCTCTTGTATATTTATTGGGGTGACACCGTGGTGGCATCCTCAAGCTTGAGATTTTTTCCATTCTTCATCTTATTGCATCATTCTCTCTCTACACTTGAAATTTTTCCTTCATGTAAAACTTCACACAATCTTCATTAGCAACATTAGTGTATTCAAAATATATTAAACCTATGGAAAAGATTTGGAACAGCAAGGTTTTTCACTAAAAACAAAATCTACTGTACTAACTCCTTCAAAAATCTCAATTCACCTAAAGAGAACTCAAAAAGGAATCAATAAGAAGCAAATGCAAATAATGGCAGAAATCTGTCAAAACAGACCAGCAGGTAGAAACCGATTTTTTCGAACATCTTATGTTTCTCAAATCAAAAAGTGTTGAACTAACAAAAGTTAGATAACATACTTTCGGATTTATTCGTAAATTTTGATATCAATCCGAGTTACAGAGACTCCTCACGAGTTTATTTGGTGGAGGACAGAAATCTGCTTCGGGACAGCAACTCCCCAAATCTTACTTCCCTCTTATTAGAGGTCATTCTTGGCACAAAAAGCAAACAAAAAGGTAAGTAGAGGTCATTAAAGGAGTAATAACTTCCAAGACTCAAGGAAACTCTTGGGTTATCTCTCAACAAGTACTTTTCTTTAACGCCTTTAAGTTAGGCACAAGAAGCAAGAAGAATCTAGTATTCTCAAATAAAGAAGCATTACCCCTCTTGTTCTTTCCTTTCTTACCTTTCTTCTCTTTAGGGAAAATATGATTTCTCACCGGAGGAGCAAAATGCATGTGCCCTTTCCCACATCTATTACTGCCCCAAGGTGTTTCAGTAGAGATCTTCCAAGTGTGATCTGTCCTTTGCCTACACATTCAATAACAAGATAATCAATAGACACCATTTTTCCTGAGATTTTTGTAAACACACCTACAACTATTCCAATGGGTAATATAGTGACATTGTTGGTAAGAGATATTTCCTCTCCTCCTTCAGTAAGCCCCCAAAGACTCAAGGAATCATAAATATCTTTAGGCATGAGGCAAAATTCAGACATGATATCACAACTAGCATCAAAAAGTGTAGTGTTTATTGAGACTTTGATTGTGGGAAACCACTTTGAAGGCTCAGAATTTATGGGAACATAATCATGGTAATCCCTAAGCGTGTGATAGCAACTATTCATAGCAGCAATACCTGTCTCAAGAGTGTTCAACCTAGCAAAAATATTTGTGAAAGAGGAATCAGACTTGCCAGGTGTACCATAAATCATGATTAATTTCTTTATGGCATCAAAAGCTTCATCCTCAGTACATAGCAAGAAATCTTTCTCAGCCACAGCATCCAAATCATATCTATAACAAAGAGAAATACCGCGGTAGAAACTATCAATAACCAAGCTAAGGCTCACCTTAGGCTCAGTTTCCCTTTGTAAAGCAGAGATTCTAGACCAAGCTTCTTTAAAACATTCTTCACTTTTTTTTTCTTAAAAGTGGAGATTTCTACCATAGGGGAAATAAAGGTTGGTCCAAAACCAGACATGGTAGCAACTAGAGCAGGAACTAATTTTTTGTGTTTTTGAATAAAGCAAGCAAACTAAAGTAGACTAATTTTTTTGAGTTTTTTGAAAAAAGGCAAACAAAACCAAGCAAAAGAAACGAAGCAAACTAAAAATAAAGTAAATATAAAGGAAGTGGAGGACTCCCCTTGTGAAGACATCCTTAGCCTCCCCGGCAACGGCGCCAGAAAACTTGTTGATGGCTCAGTTGATGTGGAGCCTGTTGGAACCCCAAGAGCAAGGTGTGAAGCAGCAAGCAGCAAGTCTTCCCTCAGTAGAGACCGAGGTTATCGAACTAGAAGGATGAAGGAAACGTCACACAGGTGTTGCAAGTAACGCGGAGACCTGCACAACACAAACTCAAGCCTTTTCCCCAACGAACTATGAGGTTGTCAAGCTCACCGGTTTGTTGTAATAAAGGATTAAACGTATGGTGTGGAAGGTAATGGTTTGCAACAAGTAAACAAGTAACAGTGGAAGATGTATCAATGGTAAAGATTGGACCGAGGTCCCTAGTTCACTAGAGGTGCTCTCCTTAGATAAACATAATGGCATGAAGGGTAAACAAATTACAGAAGGGCAATTGACAGGAACTGAGCAAGGCATGACAATGCAATTACTAGTCAGAAAGATACTATGGAATTCGATTGGGCAATACAACAAGATACATAGACCGCCATCCAACTGCATCTATGACTAGAAGTCCACCTTCAGGTTATCATCCGAACCCCCTCCAGTATTAAGTTGCAAGCAACAGACAACTGCATTAAGCAAAGTGTGTAAGGTAAACAGTCCACATGTTCCATGAACAAGAGACCGTTGTTTTCTCCATAGTAGCAACAACACATCTACAACCGAAGTGATTTCTGTCACTTCCCTTGGAAACTAGAGGCATGAACCCACTATCGAGCATAAATACCCCCTCTAGGAGTCACTAGCAACTACTTGGCCAAGATAGGTACTAACAATGGAGATCATGCAAGATCACAAACAACAAAGACATGATAGAATCATAAATACAAAACCATTAATCAAAGCAACATAATAATCTCAATATCCATCGGACCCCAGCAAACACAACATGCATGATTACAAATAGATTAGATCTTGATCATGAATGGAGCTCACAAGATCTATACATGAAATCACAAAGGAGGAGATACAACCATCTAGCTACTACATGGACCCATAGTCCAAGGTGGAACTACTCAGGCATCATACCGCAGAGAAGGCCTCCGGGATGATCTCCCCTCTGCCAGGGTGCCGGGAAGAACTTCAGATCCCCCCTGATCTAGGGATGATGGTGGCGGCGGATATAGACGGTTTCGTGGAGATTTGATTGGGTTCTTAGGGTTTCTTCATCGGGGGCTTCTTATAGGCGAAGGGGAAGCCGAGGAGGCGACTAGGGGGGCCAAACCCTAGCCAGGCGTGGGCCCACCCCTGGCCGCGCCTGGGGGGGCCTGGATGCCCTGGACTGCTTCCTCGTCTCCCCTTTGGACTTCTTGTTCCCCACGTAAAGTAATTGACTTTGACGTTTCTCCCGTCCAATTCGCAGAATATTTATTTACTAACTTTTCTGATACTAAAAATAGCAAAAAAGCAGGCATCTGGCACTGTTGCAACTTGTTAATAGGTTAGTACCAGAAAACATGTAAAAAGCACCTCAAAGTGTAGACAAGTAAAGCAAAGTAGATACTAAAAAAATATGGAGCATCAAAAATTATAGATACGTTTCCGACGTATCAGTGAGCTATCTATGAAGGATCCTCAATAAAAATCTATGCATATGGTAAATAAAAAGATTGCTGAGATGCTCATTGTCTGCTTGCCTTGTCATTTTGGTTATGGGAAAGCTCCTATACCATGTGCAAGGGGTACCCCATTGGCGGTTCTCTATGATATGCAAATACTTATAATGACAATAACTTATAGGTGACTAAAGTTGAGTAGCATGAGGTGTGGCCCTCATATTCAAGGGACTTGAGATTGCCAACTTATAATTCATCAAGCATATACTCCATCTTTGTTCACTTTAACCTTAATCACTTCAAGATGCTTATGATTTGGGCAATGAGGGCTGAAAGCTAAAAAGTACCATAATTTTTGAAAGGTCTTTTTGAAACTTGAAATCCCTGCTTCCTTTATAAAAGGCTTTTCTTCCACCATTATTGAGTCTCCACCTTCTACCTTTAGGCACCATTAAGAGAGCATAGTTGTCATTCTGTGTGCAGTGTTCCAAAGCTTATTAATTGATGCATATTGTGATATTACTTGTTCGTGTGCTATTTGTTTCTAGTCACCCTTGTGAACTTTGAAGGTGTCATATGCATCCATTTGCTACTCTATGAGGGAAAGCTGATTGGCACTATGCTATGTTTTCTGTATGTGAAACAAACAAACGTTTTTTAATGCATGTTATTCATGATCTTTGTTTGTAGCCTTTCATGTTGCATGCATAGTTACTATGTCCTATTGTTAGAACTCCATATTGCATGCACATTTTTAGAGTTCTTTGATCCCAGGTTTCAATGCTTGCAAATGGTTAGATTTTTATTTCGAGGGTGCATGTCACATCAAAAATTATTCTTTTTATCACTTACCTACTCAAGGACGAGCAGGAGTTAAGCTTGGGGATGCTTGATACGTCGGAAACGTATCTATAATTTTTGATGCTCCATGCTTGTTTAGTATCTACTTTCCTTTGCTTTGTCTACACTTTGAGGTGCTTTTTACATGTTTTATGGTACTAACCTATTAACAAGTTGCCATAGTGCCAGTTGCCTGTTTTCTGCTGTTTTTGGTTCCAGAAAAGCTAGTAAGGAAATATTCTAGGAATTGGACGGGACATACGTCAAAGTCAATAACTTTCCGTGGGGAACAAGAAGTATAGAGGGGAGCCGGAGAGGCAGACCAGGGCGCCCAGACCCCCCTAGGCGCGGGTGGGCCCTGCCCCGCGCCTAGGCAGGGTGTGGGGCCCCTGGCACCGCCTTGGCCTCCCCTTCGCCTATAAGAAGCCGCCGATGCAGAAACCCTAAGTACCCGATCAATATTCCACGAAACCTTCTGTAGCCGCCGCCACCATCGTCCCTAGATCGGGGGGATCTGAAGTTCTTCCCGGCACCCTGCCGGAGGGGAGATCATCTCGGAGGCCTTCTCTCCGGTATGATGCATGAGTAGTTCCACCTTGGACTATGGGTCCATGTTGTAGCTAGATGGTTGTATCTCCTCCTTGTGCTTTCATGTATAGATCTTGTGAGATCTGTTCATGATCAAGATCTAATCTATTTGTAATCATGCATGTTGTGTTTGCGGGGATCCGATGGCTACTGAGATTATTATGTTGGTTTGATTAATGGTTTTGTCTTTATGATTCTATCATGTTTATGTTGTTTGTGATCTTGCATGCTCTCCATTGTTAGTAGCTATCTTGGCCGAGTAGTTGCTAGTGACTCCAAGAGGGGGTATTTATGCTCTATAGTGGGTTCATGCCTCTAGTTTCCAAGGGAAGTGATAGAAATCTCTTCGGTTGTAGATGTGTTGTTGCTAATAGGGAGAAAACAATGGTCTCTTGTTCATGGAACATGTGGACTGTTTACCTTACACAGTTTTCTTAATGCAGTTGTCTGTTGCTTGCAACTTAATACTGGAGGGTGTTCGGATGATAACCTGAAGGTGGACTTCTAGTCATAGATGCAGTTGGATGGCGGACTATGTATCTTGTTGTATTGCCCAATCGAATCTCATATGATCTTGCTGACTAGTAATTGCATTGTTATGCCTTGCTCAGTTCATGTCAATTGCCCTGCTGTAATTTGTTTACCCTTCATGCCATGTTGTTTATCTAAGGAGAGCACCTCTAGTGAACTATGGACCCCGGTCCAATCTTTACCATTGATACATCTTCCACTTCTACTTGTTTACTTGCTGCAAACCATTACCTTCGACACCATACGTTTAATCCTTTCTTACAGCAAATCGGTGAGCTTGAAAACCTCACTGATTCGTTGGGGCAAAGTCTTGAGTTTGTGTTGTGCAGGTCTCCGTGTTGCTTGCAACACCTGTGTGACATTTACTTCCTCCTACTGGTTCGATAACCTTGGTTTCTTACTAAGGGAAAACTTGCTGTTGTGCTGCTTCACTCCTTTCTCTTGGGGTTCCCAACAAGACTCCACGTCAAGCACCAAGTTCTCTAGAGCCACCAAGGATTCACTAGCGTGGTCTGTGCGTGCGTGTTGAGCGCGGCACTCTGGCGCGCTCTCGGCATGGTCACAGAGAAATGGGCGCGTGCGTTCTCTGTGGTCTAGTGCCTGGCAGGGCTGGAGGGCTGGACAGGAGGTGGCGGTGGACGGTGGCGTGCGTCCTGGACATGGTGTCTAGGCTCGGTGCTTGCTCTAGCTAGCTAGCCATGGTTGGCTGTCAAGGGTGCTCTCGGGTTGGCACAACATGGTGCATTGGGTAGGGTTCTAGGTTAGTTCAATGCATTGGTTGGCACTGGGGGAGACAGGGATGATCAATGGTGAACAATTATTAGCCAAATTACTCCTCAAAATAGTGAAGTTTGGCCAAATTGATTTTCTATCTCCAAGTGTTTGTTGAAATGGCCGCAAGTAATTCAAATTTGAATTTTTGGATGAAACTTGGTGGGTGCAATGGTCACATACTAGGTAGTTTCTGGTTGATTGGATTTGTCAAGGTGCATTGGTTTGGTTGGGTTTTGAGAAATGGTGATCTTCCCATATGAACTAGATTCAATTTTGAATTGTCATTTGAATAGGGTTGCCAAATGTTTCTGTGGGTTTGCAAGGTGGGCTTGGGTTCACTTTCACTTGGTCTAGCAAGGGGTGAAAAGAAATGGATTTGTTTCTGTTTGAAATCTTGGACTAGAAAAACTCAAAGTGGTCTTGTGAGCAAGATTGGCAAAAATGACCATTTGCTTTTTTTGGTTTATTTTTGAATTCCCTTTGATTTGATTCTTCTTGGGATTGATTTAGATGATGTTGTTTTCTTCTTTAAACCCATCCTTGACATTCACAACAATCAAACAAGTCCATCCATGCATTCATGCATTCATCACATACACATATGCATTCATAAAGGTTTTAATTAACAAAAGTTTTTGTTAACCCTAATTTTGGGTGATTGGAATTTGATAACCTTGATTAATATTTTTGGGATGTTACATGTGGGGACTGTATTTCTCTATTCTTATTGGGTGTCTATATTATGCAAAAATGCGTTTTGACCAAAGTTTAAAACGGGTATAAGAACTTCAAAAAAAAGTCCGAACAATGTAAAACCATTGCATGGCATCATGTAAAACTTGGTATATAGATTGCGTCTCAAAAAACCTTCTCACAAATGAGCTATGTTGTTCGAGGTTTAATGGTTTTTAGTTTAAAATACCAATGTTATGGCTAGAATCGCGTCATAGTTGTGATAATATGTCCATATTGTGCACACATGTATATCATGGGATGGCGAACAATGTTGATGAAGGAAGTTTTCCTTCTTATCGCACATAAAATCCATTTTTCATTTTCTGAGCACAAAAAACGGGTCATTTTGTGAAGCAACCACCAAATGAAAGTTTCAAAATGGTACCACCCCATTTTTCCAAAATACTAGACCACCTTACATGTACAATGTCCCAACCAGGGTATCTCAAACCTTTCCGTCCACCCCTGATCAAAAAGACAAATTCCTACCAAATCGGTAGGAAGTGGTTCCCATTTGAACTATAGGTACATGATCTAAAGCTCGTGTGTAGCGGACCCGAACCCGGCTTGGTTCGAAATCCCTGTGATTACAGTGCTAGTCTCTGGATCAAATAGCTAGAACCCATAATTTAAGATGTAATATCAAGATACAAAGGTCATATTACATCGTAGGATCTAGAATATAAATAGTGATTACAATCTCATAGCCATAGGCTATCTTATTACAAAGCAGCGGAATAAAAGTAAAGCATGGAGTCCTTCATCTTCATGTGCCACAGGAAAACATGTTGGGTACAGACTCGTAACTCCTAATCTTCAAACATCACTATCATCAAGTAATCCTACAACATGATAAGTTACAACCACAAGGGTCAATACATTTTAATTGTATTGGCAAGTGTCACTACTATGTGGAAATAAGTTGGAACCTATCAATACATGCATATTTGTCTAGGTAGAGTTTAGGCTCATTTGCAGAAAGCAATATGGTTTTATCCTATCTTTTCAAAATAGTTTTGATCTTTCAACAATCTTTCTGAACTCCTTGGAAAACTCAAAGTGCTTCAAATCCCTTGTTGACACCATCAAGTTTTACTTTGAGAAATTGGAATGTCGAGATCTTCCATAGCTTCAGGCCTTAGTTGCTCAGAGTTGTCCGTAATCGGGGACACAGCTAAGTACTTATAATTTGATCTTCTACAGAAGTTGTACACTTTACCCACATGACACAATCTCGTCTTGACACCACCAGTGGCCGCTGGATAAGTACACACCAAATGGAGTACCGGCAGATCGAGAATGTGACAAAGTCTTTCCATAGAAGTCCTCCCAATACATAATGCTAGCACGTCTACCAGGAACCAATGTACGGATATACTTCCAATACATAATTCTAGTGAACCTGAATAGGTACCAATGCAAGGGTCTTCCACTATGTAATTGACTAAGCAAGATCCCATTTAGCATGTGGCGGTACATGGAAGCCACTGTACGAGAAACATGTTCAATCTCTAAGTCCCTGGGTGGTATTCTTCTAGTGTAAACACGAAAAAGATAGCCATAGATATGGTTTCCTTCGTTGCCACCTTATTCACAACTGAGTATCCACATTCCACCTAGGTGATTCATTGAGTACTTGTTTTATTATATAAAACATATATTTTCCAACACTTCATATAATCATAACATGGTATTCCACCCCGAATCTATAGCAGGGCTATGCATACTATAACTATGATGTTTCCACTAAGGAAGATATAAAGGATTTCCTAATAGGACATAACATAGCATAGTAACATAGTAGTCCTATCATGCATACTACAAAATTTCCACTAAGTGTAACAAAAATAGTAGGACATGGATGATAGTTCTACTTGCCTTAGTAGTTGGCGGTGTTGGTACACTCTTTGCAGCTACAGACTTGGCAATTCACACAATCTATCAAACAAAAAAAAACCAAGACAAAACATACACATTATCAACACAAATGGCAATACCAAAAATCATGCAAAGTATGCAAGATGGCAATTTTTATTGTACAAATTTTTATAACAAGGTTCTGAACATTAATAAGTGATTTCTGAAAATTTTATATTTTCAAGTTTACAAATGCAACCATTTGTGCAATTGTAGCAATTAGCAATATTTTCTAACACTTGGAAAGGCCGTTCTCACTAAATAATTTCCATGGTATTGTTTATACTAGAATAAAATTATATTTTGGTCTTACTAGACAGAGGGTTCAATTTAAAACCATTTGCAAAATGATTCACTTAAAAACAATTTACACAACAATTTTTATACTCAAAATACTCCACAAATGGTTCTGTATAAAAAGTGATTTTAATAGACTAAAAAATACCAAATTATGGCTCCACTGTGTTCTACTCGTTTTTTTAAATCCAAAGACATATTATTTGCTAAATTTGGATATACAGAACTAAAGATATGATTTTTTCAATTTTGTGTGTTCTTATGTCTAAAAATCCAAAAATAGGAATAGATATGACACTTGTCAGATTCTGGTTGGAGGATACCCCATTCGTTTAAGTGACCGCAAAATCTCGCCGGATAAGTTCACCGGATTTGCAGGCACAGGCTTGGCGTTGCTGTTCCCGTCGCTAGGGACGTATCTAGAGTAGAAGAAGATGCGGACAGCGTAGAGGACGTCGAGGCGGTGCTACTGGATGTGATTTAGAGCTCGTTCGACTCCAACGGTGACGACAGTCCACGACAGGAGCAACGTGCGACGTCGGCGGCGTGGCCAACTACAAGAATTTGATGAAAAATCTTGTCCTGAAGGTAGGCAACATCAAGAATAGTCTTATGGTAGAATAAATTGACAAGGGACTCACCGATGGCGACACGATCTGACGATGAACTCTGTTTTTAGCCTCATCTTGGCATGGTTAGTGTGTGTTCTATGGAGCTCCTCTCGAGAAAGTTTAGGAATGTATTTACTCAACTAAATGCGAAATTACTTTCCTGAATGGAACCTACACTTGATTCCAAACGTTTTTTTGTATTGATGGCGATTCATTTTGGAGTCTTAAACGCCTTGGAGGAGGAGCGGAAGTGGTGGCATGGTTCTCGGTAACCTACATCCATGTAGGTGCTCTCTCTCAGAGGAAGAAGATCAATCATGTTATGTTGGCTTAGATGGGCTTTGCTGAATCGGCCCAACAAAAAAATGAATGGGAGAAAAAAAATAGAGTGGGATGGAGGGCTGATTGGGCCTTGGGCTGCAGTTGTTTCTTTTTTTTCATTAATGTTTTCTTCTTTTCTATTTCTGGTTTATTTTCTATCCAATTTGTATCTTCAATTTGATTCAAATTTTTACCAAACTTTTTAAGAAAATATTATATAACATATAAGTTGATAGTTTACTCTAATTATAATATTTGTAATATTTTTTTTAATAAGGTATAATTCACTTTAAAAAAAATTAGTATGATACGTACGTCTAGTTTTATTATTTTCTATTCCCTTTTCTTATAAAAATCATATCTTTTGACTTAGGACTTCAAAAAGGTTCAAACCAATTTACTTAGCTTTATAATTTTATTCTTTATCATAATCACTTATTTAAGAATACTTTTATTTTGTTTTTAGTCATTGTCTTAACTTGACTTTATTTTTCTTTCTTTATTTTATAATTTTCATATCATTTTATCTGGAGCTTCAAATAGAGTCAAACTAATTTCTATGGTTTTACAATTTTGCCATTTATCTTTTTAGCTCACTTAGAAATTCTTTTGTATATTTCAAATATGGAATATATCCAAAGTTTCATGTTATTAAGTGGTCATTTTAACTTTGAGAAGAAAGTTATTTCTCTTAGCTTTAAAATGCAACCATGCATGCTTCATGATTTTGAGGTTTTGAAAACATGCATACAACTTCACAAACAAAATTGTTTTATTTAATTTTTTTTGAAGGAGTTATACTAAATAGTCAAAAAAAATTGTTCCCTCTGAATTTCCAAGACTTAGTTTTTCATTTTGTTTAAGTTTTTCCACATTTCAAAATTTGCAAAATTTTGGGATGTGATAGACTACCACCCTTAAAAGGAATCTTGTCCCGAGATTCGAGACGGCTAGAAAGAATAGGTTGGGTTTTAGAATAAGTTGGGTGCTACCACCTTTAAAAGGAAATTTTGTAGGGTTGCATTGATGGTTCACTTGACTATGGGTTCAATAACTGACATCCAAACATGGGATTCTTATATGATTCAACCGAGTTAGCTAAATCTTACCATCCACATCATCTAATTCTTCAAGGGTTCCATACAAGTTGATGTGGTTCACATGTCCTTTCCGGGTCACATTGGAATTTCTCCCATTGGTGTCTCCAACACTCTTATTCTTCTTCTCTGGACAGTCTGATGCATAGTGTCCAAGTTGCTTACAATTGTAGCACTGCAACTGGCTAATATCCTTCTTCATGGAATTGCCATGTTGGTTCTACCAAGGTTATCTCCACTGTGAGTACCATTCCCATTGTTATTACCACTTCCATTGGTGTTGTGGTGATGGTGATTGTGTCCATTTCCTTCATGCTGATGTGATCCAGAATCTCCATTGTCCTTTTTGAATGAACGTATCTTTTGTGATGATCCCGAGTAATATTTGTTAAAGATATGCTTCCTCTTCTTGTTCTCAACTTGCTTCATCTTGCTCTCTATTTTTTTTAGCTTTGTCACATAGTGATTGATAAGTTGGAACATAAGAGACTAATAATTGCATGGACATTTCATCATTTAGTCCATCCAGGAACTTTTCCTTCCTCTTAGCATCTGTGTCAGTATCATCTGGAGCTTAACGTGAAATATTGTTGAATTCCTTAATGTATTCCGCGACGCTGCTGTGACGTTGTTTAAGGTTGTGAAACTCCTTTTTCTTTAAAATCATCACGCCTGAAGAGATATGGTTAGCGCGGAAACCATCTTCAAATATTTCTCAAGTCACTTCTTCAATGGGGTAAGTGACTTGAAAGTTGTCCCACCATATAGCTGCAGGGCCTTCGAGCAAGTGTGCTGCAAATCTCACTTTCTCGGCATCAGAGCATCCAACAGTCACTAAATCTCTATTCACTGAACGTACCAGTCATCGGCTACCATAGGATCAGAAGTACCAAAGAACTTTACAGGTCTCAACCTTAGAAATCTAGTAAGCATATCTAGAGGTGGTGGATTGTTGTTGTTCTGGTTGTTATTGTTGTAGTTGTTCAAATTTTGATTCTGATTGTTGATGGTTTCCATGAATTGTGTCATCATCTCCATTAGCCGAGTCTGTGTAGTCATCATCTGTTGCATCTCATTGCCATTGTTGTTGTTTCCATTGTTATTGTAGTTGTTGGCACGTCTCGGAGGCATCTGTTGGTTTAATAGGGATAAGTAATGATAGATAGATCTAAAGAAGTTCTATCACACACACAACAAAACACAAACAAGTTTAATCAACCACTCAATAAGCAACCATTCACTTAAAAACTTCTGAGTATAACTCATAAGTTGAAGAAAACAACAAGTTTTCTTGAAACAATCAACCTAGTATAGTCATACCACAAAGGTCGGTATGATCCATACATTAACATGATACGGAAGTCTTAAATAGCTGATGGGAAATCTAATGTCTCTTGGGTCACACTATGATAACATCAGTGGGAGCTCTCTTTTGAGTTGGGAAATCATCGGTGAAGTGTCATGTCTTCTGGCAGCGATGGCAAAACACTTTTGTCATGTCTCGGGTCCTTTTCCTTGAAGTGTTGTTAAGGTTGTCTTGAAGTTCCGTCTCTAAACATTCATTAATATTGTGTCCTTTCTTCTTGCATTTGGAGTAGGTGATATGGCTAAGGTTTTCTTCTAACTTTTTAGAGCTTGATACATCCCATCCTTAACTTGTTCTTTCACTCGTTGCACTATGAAGTTGAGATGGCACTTGGCAGGAATGTGGTCGGTTCCTTCACATAGGAAACACGTGAGTTGAGATATGGGGCATTCTTCAACTGGATGGTTGGAATCACAACAGGGACATTGATCTCGATGTTCCTTAGAGGTTTGGCCTACTTCTCCACATATTTTGCAAGCTCGAAGACTTATCGCAACTTGTATCTTGAATTTCCTGTTGACACGATCCATCTTAAAGGTCCTTATAGAAAGCAAAAGGCTCGTTTTCTACATGTTTGAAGGAGAACAGATTTAGTAAAGAATGGTCAAGCTATACGAGAAAAACTACTAAGTACAAAATTATAGTTCATGCCTAACAGAGGCCTTTGTCCAAA
Organism: Avena sativa; assembly: GCA_916181665.1. Classification (NCBI taxonomy): domain Eukaryota; kingdom Viridiplantae; phylum Streptophyta; class Magnoliopsida; order Poales; family Poaceae; genus Avena; species Avena sativa. The sequence goes on along the minus strand of OV702281.1, from coordinate 202,650,926 downwards.
TCCTAGGGTTATGATCCTACAGAAAACACAGTGCTCTGATGGCATCTGTACCGGACCCGAACCCGGCTTGGTTCGAAATCCTTGTTATTACAGTGCTAGTCCCTAGATCCAATAGCTAGCACACACAATTTAAGATGTAATATCAAGATACAAAGGTCATATTACATTGCATGATCCAGAATATAAATACTTATTACAATCTCATAGCCATAGGCTATCTTATTGCAAAGCAGTGGAATAAAAGTAAAGCATGGAGTGCTTCATCTTCATGTGCCACAGGCAAACATGTTGGGTGCAAACTCGTAACCCCTACTCATCAAACATCACTATCATCAAGTAATCCTGCAACATGATAAGTTACAGCCACAAGGGTCAATAAATTTGAATTGTATTGGCAAGTGTCACTACTATGTGGAAATAAGTTGGAACCTATCAATACATGCATATTTGACTAGGTAGAGTTTAGGCTCATTTGCAGAAAGCAATATGGTTTTATCCTATCTTTTCAAAATAGTTTGGATCTTTCAACAATCTTTCTGAACTCCTTGGAAAACTCCAAGTGCTTCTAATCCCTTGTTGACACCATCAAGTTTTACTTTGAGAAATTGGAAATTCGAGATCTTCCATAGCTTCAGGACTTAGTTGCTCAAAGTTGTCCGTAACCAGGGACATGGCTAAGTACTTATAATTTGATCTTCTGCAGAAGTTGTAAACTTTACCCACATGACACAATCTTGTCTTGACGCCACCAGTGGCCGTTGGATAAGTACACACCAAATGGAGTACCGGCAAATCGAGAATGTGACAAAATCTTTCCATAGAAGTCCTCCCAATACATAATGCTAGCACGTCTACCAGGAACCAATGTAAGGATATACTTCTAATACATAATTCTAGTTAACCTAAATAGGTACTAATGCAAGGGTCTTCCACTATGTAATTGACTAAGCAAGAGCCCATTTACCATGTGGTTGTACACGGAAGCCACTGTAGGAGAAACATGTTCAATCTCTAAGTTCCTGGGTGGTATTCTTCTAGTGCACACACGCAAAAGATAGCCATAGATATGGTTTCCTTTGTTGCCACCTTATTCACAACTGAGTATCCACATTCCACCCAGGTGATTCATTGAGTACTTGTTTTATTATATAAAACATATATTTTTCCAACAATTCATATAATCATAACATGGTATTCCACCCCGCATCTATAGCAGGGCTAAGCATACTACAATTATGATGTTTCCACTAAGGAAGATATAAAGGATATCCTAATAGGACATAGCATAGCATAGTAACATAGTAGTCCTATCATGCATAATACAAAATTTTCACTAAGTGTAATGAAAATAGTAGGACATGGATGATAGTGCCACTTGCCTTAGTAGTTGGCGGTGTTGGTACACTCTTTGCAGCTACACACTTGGAAATTCACACAATCTATCAAACAAAACAACCAAGACAAAACATACACATGATCAACACAAATGGCAATACCAAAAATCATGTAAAGTATGCAAGCATGCAAGATGGCAATTTTTATTGTACAAATTTTTATAACAAGGTTCTGAACACTACTAAGTGATTTCTGAACATTTTATATTTTCAAGTTTACAAATGTAACCATTTGTGCAATTGTAGCAATTAGTAATATTTTCTAACACTTGGAAATGTCGTTCTCACTAAATAATTTCCATAGTATTGTTTATACTAGAATAAAATTATATTTTGGTCTTACTGGACAGAGGGTTCAATTTACAACCATTTGCAAAAGGATTCACTTAAAAATAATTTACACAACAATTTTTATACTCAAAATACTCCACAAATGGTTCTGTATAAAACGTGATTTTAACAGACTCAAAAATACCAAATTATGGCTCCACTGTGTTCTACTCGTTTTTGTGAATTCATAGACATATTATTTGCTAAATTTGGATATACAGAACTAAAGATATGATTTTTGCAAGTTTGTGTGTTCTTATGTCTAAAAATCCGAAAAATAAGAATAGATATGACACTTGTCAGATTCTGGTTGGAGGATATCCCTTCGTTTAAGTGATCTATGATGACCTTTAGATGAAAATCTAATGGTCCAGAATAGCTCACCGGAAAATCTCGCCGGAGAAGTTCGCCGGATTTGCGGGCACGGGCTTGGCGTTGTCGTTCCCTTCGCTAGGGACGTATCCGGAGTAGAAGAAGATGCAGATAGCGTAGAGGACGTCGAGTTGGTGCTACTGGATGTGATTTAGAGCTCGTTCGTCTCCAACGGTGACGGCAATCCACGGCTGGAGCAACGTGCAACGTCGGCGGCACGGCCAACTACAATAATATGATGAACAATCATGTCCTGAAGGTAGGCAACATCAAGAATAGTCTTATGGTAGAAGGAATTGACAAGGGACTCACCGATGACGACACGATCTGACGATGAACTCTGTTTTTAGACTAATCTTGGCATGGTTTGTGTGTGTTCTATGGAGCTCCTCTCGAGAAAGTTTAGGAACAAAAGTGAAGGAGGAGAACTAGAGGTACGCGCTGGACCTTTCGGTTCATCTTGATATGCTCTAGAGAGGGAGATCGGGATACGTATGCCGCCATATGACATTCGGTTCACCGGTTCAGTTTGATGTATTTACTCAACTAAATGCGAAATTACTTTTCTGAACAGAACCTACACTTGATTCCAAACGTTTTTTGTATTGACGGCGATTTATTTTGGAGTCTTAAACGCCTCGGAGGAGGAGTGGAAGAGGTGGCATGGTTCTCGATAACCTACAGCCATGTACGTTCTCTCTCTCCAGAGAAAGAAGATCAATCATGTTCTGTTGGCTTAGATGGGCTTTGCTGATTGGGCCTTGGGCTGCCGCTATTTCTCTTTTTTGTCATTCAACGTTTTCTTCTTTTTTATTTCTGGTTTATTTTCTAGTTTCCAATTTGTCTCTTCAATTTGATTCAAATTTGTACCAAAATTTTTCAGAAAATCTTATATAAAATATAAGTTGATAGTTTACTCTAATTATAATATTTGTAATATTTTTTTAACAAGGTATAATTAATTTTAAAAAAAGTTGAGTATGATACGTACGTCCAGTTTTATTATTTTCTATTCCTTTTCTTATAAAAATCATATCTTTTGACTTAGGACTTCAAAAAAGTTCAAACCAATTTACTTAGCTTTATAATTTTATTTTTTTATCATAATCACTCATTTAAGAATAGTTTTATTTTATTTTTAGTCATTGTCTTAACTTGACTTTATTTTTCTTGCTTTATTTTATAATTTTCATATCATTTTATCTGCATATTCAAATACAGTCAAACTAATTTCTATGGTTTTATAATTTTGCCCTTTATCTTTTTAGCTCACTTAGGAATTCTTTTGTATATTTCAAATATGGAATATATCCAAAGTCTCATGTTATTAAGTGGTCATTTCAACTTTGAGAAGAATGTTATTTCTCTTAGCTTTAAAATGCAACCATGCATGCTTCATGATTTTGAGGTTTCGAAAACATGCATACAACTTCACAAACAAAATTGTTTTATTTAATTTTTGTTTTGAAGGAGTTATATTAAATAGTCAAAAAGTTTTTGTTCCCTCTGAATTTCCAAGACTTAGTTTTTCATTTTGTTTAAGTTTTTCCACATTTCAAAATTTGCAAAATTTTGGGATGTGACATCGTGATTTTTTGCAAAAATCATTTTTAGAATCACAATATATTGTTTCTTCACATATCCAATGCAAGTTTAGTGAGGCTCATCCCCGAGGTAAGAACCTTCATGCCTGCCGTTTTGACCATAGTTTGAAATGGGCATAAAAAATTCAAAAACGGCCTGAATAATGCAAAACATTCGCGTGGCGTAATGTTATGTGACATAGTTGCAAGGAAAAATATCAAATTTGGTACATTGATTACGTCTCAAAAAAACCTTCTCACAAATGAGCTATCATGTTTGATGTATTATGACTTTTAGGTCAAAAGACCAATGTTATGGCTAGAATCGCGTCATAGTTTGTGATAATGTGCCCATATTGTGCAGGCATGTGTATCATGGGATGAAAAACAATGTTGATGAAGGAAAGTTTCCTTCTTATCGCACATAAAAACCATTTTCTATTATGCGAGCGCATAAAATGGGTTGTTTTGTGAAGCAACCACCAAATAAAAGTTTCAAAATGGTACCACCCCATTTTTCCAAAATACAAGACCACCTTACATGTACAATGTCCCAACCAGGATATCTCAAATATTTCCGTGCACCCCTGGTGAAAAAGACAAATTCCTGCCAAATCGGTTGGAAGTGGTTCCAATTTGAACTACAAGTACATGCTCTAATGCTCGTGATTTTTTGCAAAAATCATTTTTAGACTCACAATATATTGTTTCTTTATATATCCAATGCAATTTTAGTGAGGCTCATCCCCGAGCAAAGAACTTCATGCCTATCGTTTTGATCATAGTTTGAAACGAGCTTAAAAATTCAAAAACGGTTTGAATAATGCAAAACCTTCACATGGAATCATGTTATGTGACATAGTTGCAAGAAAAAAATATCAAACTTGGTATATTTATTACGTCTCGAAAAAACCTTCTCAGAAATGAGGTGTCATGTTCGAGGTTTTATGACTTTTAGGTCAAAAGACCAATGTTATGGCTAGAATCGCGCCATAGTTTGTGATAATATGCCCATATTGTGCACGCATATGTATCATGGGATGGCAAACAATGTCTATAAAGGAAATTTTCCTTCTTATCGCACATAAAACCCATTTTCCATTTTCCGAGCGCAAAAAACGGGTCGTTTTGTGAATCAACAACCAAATACAAGTTTCATTATGGTACCTATAGGGTTCGCAGCATAGAAAACAAAAATTATCCTACGATGGGAACAACCATGTACCACGATCTATCTACTAGATACAAACAACGGGCAGATGTATATCCGTAGAGAACATACCCTTGAAGACCGACAAAGATTAACGAGTCCAAACTCGTGGTTGATGTAGACGATCTCTTGCCGATCTCAAGATCGAGAGGAAGTCCTATCGCCGCAAAACAGCAGCGCATCCGTGCTCGCACACACGTTCAAGGCACCGAGCAAGCTCCGCCTCCTCGCTCCAGCGATGCAGCGGAAGCACAACTCTTTCTTGCCGAATAGCCACCGGGAACATGTATCTCGCTAGTCCGAGACCATGGGGGATAAATTCTAGAGGGGGAGAGAGATCCTTCACGAGGAGGTGTGAGTGAGAGAGAGGGAGGGGGATCCTTTTATAGGAAGAGGGGGGCACCCAAGGGGCCATGCGCCCAGCCATGGGGCTACCCCCACCTCTTCCACATTCATGTGGGTGGACACTCCACTCACTCAAATGCCTTTTAGTTCCCTCCACTCAAAAAACCCACTCAAATTCCCATTAAAATTCCACCAAATTTAATGCAAGCTCTCATTAAATAAAAATCCTTTTATTTATTCAGAATTTTGTCAATTAGTTTAATGACAAACATTCACATATAACCCCTTGCTAGTATTTCATTTCACATGCAGAAACACTTTCTGCAATTTCACCCCTTTTCGGTATCTAGTGAAATAAATTCTCGCGCTTGTTATTCTTTTCGGCATGAAACTTTTGCTCCAAATGGATGTCGGTGTCTCTTAAGTGTGTCACCCTAAGGTTCACGAATAATGCTGTAACACCCTCGCCTGATAAGGCTGAGTTCATGTGTATAGTGCCAATCCCTGGATCGGTTCACTGGCACACACAGTACAAAATGATACCAAATATAACTGTGCATCATAAATACAACGAATATGATCCAGAATTTACATTATTTATCCAAGTACACAGCGGAAAACGAATATAAGGTAGATCTCCATCCTTCAAATGTGCCATAGGCGAACAATTGTTGAGTGGAGTCTCGCGACCTATGAACGATCACTCATATACGATATAACCTGCAACATGAAACGTTGCAGCCACGAATGGTCAATACATTGAATGTATGGCAAGTAGGCTAAAGTGGTTAACAACAGATCTATCAACTACATGCTTATTTGGCCAAGTGGAGTTCAGGCTTATTTGCATAAAGCAATACAACTTTTCCCTACTTTCAAAATACTTTTCTTTCTTCAAAAACAATCTTCTAAGGACATACCAGCATAAACCCATGTAGATACAAGACAGTTCAGCTTTCGTATGCTCCTAAACCCATGTTCATCCATCAAGTTTTAAGTAATTAAGAAATTGGGATGAGTGAGAAATATCATAGCATCAGTATCGGTCGCTCAAATTGTCCATAACCGGGGACACAGCTAAGCACTTAGTTTATACACCCTGCAGGGGTTAGTACACTTTACCCATGTGACTTGGCCAGCCCAGCTCGTACCACCACTCTCATATTGGGTGATGATAGGGAGAAGTCCAAGAAGGAACCGTTCGGGAAGTAGCTCCCCAATCCCGACGCGCACCGGTCCAACCTACACTATCTACATCTCTGGATACGCGGGTTTGAGTTACCACAACCTACTGAGTTCAACCAACCGCCCATTTCATTATTGGCACATGGTTGCACACGAAAGCTTCCAAACAAAGAAACCAATCCTTTCTCAGCGTCCTGGGCGGCATTCCCCACCAAAATCCACACTCGATGACCCAATCAATGCCATTCCGCCCAGGTGGTTCATTAAAACATGTTGGTTTGTCACTTAGCAAAACATAATCCTTTCAAAACATATAAATTTTTATGATGTGATTCCCTTCCTCATCTAAATAGCATAGCTAAGCAATCTACCAATACGATGGCTCATAAACAAGGAATACTAGGGAATAATATGGGACATAGCATAGCATATAAACATCAATTCCTACATATGCAATTCTACAAAAACATCTACAATGCATAGGAAAACAGTAGGACATTTATGACCAAGATAGCACCACTTGCCTTTGTTGTAGATGTAGTCAATTAGATAATCCTCACAATCCTCATAGATATAACGGTTGCACTCGTCATAACCACAATACTTGCAATCATAGTAGTTGCAGTCACAGTAGTTGCACTCCTCGCAATCTAACGTTTGAAGCAAACACAACAAACACCATTCAAAACATTGCAAACATACAACAGTGCAACATTACAAGAAAACAATGATGAACAGATGCATGCATGACGATTTAATGAGTCACAATGGTTGCATTTAGTGTTCTGAACATAGTTAGATTACATGATGCATGTGGAAAGTCATTTATTGCACTAAAGATTTTATTACTAAAGTTGTATCGATTTAATATGGTGTATACCACTTTAATTGAACTAAAGATGTTTATGTCGTATTAAATTGTGAACTAGATGCTACTGGATAGATAATGCGATTTAGAGACAGTGGCAATTTGAATCACCTAAAAAGGAGTTATAGATATTTTCCTATGATTAAAACACTATTTCAATGGGTTTAAATATTTCTGTATGAATTTCTGTTTTAACAGTACCAAATAATCTGTCATGCAATTTCTCTGTATATCTAATGTCAATACAAAACCTTAGCACTTGGATTCACCCTAATCGGAGTTATTGATCTTTTTGTATGATTTAAATAGTGTTTAATGGTTTTTAAATGATTCGTATAGTTTCTGTTGTTTAAAAATCAAACTAAAATTATATCTATAATCTCCACGGAATTGTGATTTCAGGGACATATTATTTGTAATTTTCTGAATAGTATTTATTTTCTTATGAATTTATTACTCTAAATAGGCCATTAAACCATTTAAATCTTCACGGCAAAACCTTACAGTAAAATGCTGAACTAATTTCATATTGATGAACTACATGGAACCTGCTTTCCAACGGTATATCATATATATTTTTGTGACAAGCAATTAATTTAATATGAATTTAATGACTTATAAAGCCGTTAAAACTAATTAAAATGCTACGGGTTAAATAATCCGCAAAGGCTAGATCCAACCAGATATTATTAAAGTACATTATAGTAGCTTCAGTTTGATATATTGTTCACATTTTTCGGAGTTATAGATAATATCTTATGAATTTATTAACCTAAAAGACCATCAAAACTAATTAAATTACTGCAGTAACCACGTACAGTAAAAGTTGGATCTATTCTGATAAGATGATTCTACGTGAAATTATCTTCAATTTGATATATTATACGCAATTTTTGCACGTAGTATGAATTTCTAATGAATTTTACAAGTTAGATCTATAATATGCAATTTTAAATTCGAACGGAATATTCCAGGGAATATTCCGCTGACTAGACAGGTTGACTTTGCATACTGACTGGGACTAGATGTTGACCTTACATTGACGTGGCGTTGATGAGTAAGATGACCGGGATGACGACATGGCACGCACCGGTTTGATTGGATCTCGACCGTCTGGATAGGATCCGGTGGCTAGAAGAAGAGATTGACCCGATTTTGGCTCAGAATAGACAAGAAATAGATCTTTGTTAGAGAGACAAATCCGTAGGTCAAATCGAAAAACTCAGAACATGAAAGTTGTGGGGAATCATTATTCCTACCTTCTCACCAAAGGAATTTGGATTTGAAGAAACGAGCGCGAGTACATCTTGGATTTACACCGTAAGATCTGAAATATTGCGATACGAAATTCTCCGGCTGTGGTGGATTAAAAGAGGTGACGTTTGTCGGGATTGAAAGATTTCGACGATCCCTACAACTTTCGTGTTTTGACCGAAAGCAAACGACGAAGTCTAGATGGGTTAAAAAGCGAAACAAGATTCAGCCAGATGTAGATTCGGGATTTAGAGAGGAAAAACTTGTACAGCTGTGGCTCCATGAGTTTATATGGAGGTTTGAGACGTTGTAGAGATAGGCCTTGGAGTAAGGAACAAGTATAAACAAACGGAAGTCAATTCGGAGTTGTAGATAAAAAGTTATAAGAGTTTGAGTAGAGATAGGTATAGAAAACTGGTTCCGCACGGCTTTTAAAGCGTCCCACCATCGATCCTGTACCTGGGTGCTCTGGCCGGTTCGGTCGGTCCGGGTGGGCCAGCCCGCCTAGTTTTTTTTCTTTTTCTTTTTCTATTTACTTGTTTTCCCCATATCTTTTGCATATGAACTCCAAATGACATGATTCTTGTTTCTAAATTTTTCTAAAATCGAATAGATTATTGTAGGATCAAAATTTTAATCTTTTTACTAGTTTGGAAGCATTGGGTTTACAAATTCTTGTATACTTCATTTTATTTATATCTTTATGTGTTTGTATTTACTCCACAACTTTTTCATACTAGCTCTAAATGAGCTCAATTTTGTTTCTAAAATTTTGTAGTATTAATTGGATCTCTTTAGGCTATAATTATCAATAATTTATGCCTTAGCATCAGTGGGTTTTAATAAGTCAATTTAATTCCTTTAGAAACATTTGGGCGAATCAACTATAGGATTTAGATACCAGGATTTGGATTTAGTTTGTGAGAACTTTGCATGGATGTAATGAAGTGCTTATGAATGCTTCATGATTTTCATTTTGAAATCTTGCACACCAATTCTACAATCCATAATCAATCCATGCCCTTTTGCCTATATGGCTACTTAGGTCATAACAAAAGAATATAAGATTTTGAATTCAAGGTTGAGCGGATTTTCTATTCAAAAAGTTTCTTCTCATTGAGAATTTTCAACATAGTCAAACAATCAATCAAACTTATTTATTTATTTCACATTCCAAAATTAGGAGAATTTTGGGATGTGACAAATGCGGACATGATCGAGACCCCTCTCGGATCAATAATCAGAAACGAGATCTAGAGACCCATACTGACTCCCACACATTCAACGATGACTTTCTTGTGATCGTCGGAACCTTTTACGCTAGTATCTTAATCCTTTTGTTTCGCGATATATTACATGTCCGAGATTCGATCATCGGTATCTCCATACCTAGTTTGACCTCGTTACTGACATGCACTCTTTTCTCGTTCCGGTGATATAACATTCTAGTGATCAAATCACTTTCTTGCAAGCTAACCAATGTGATATCACCGAGAGGGCCCAGAGTATATCTATCCGTCATCGGGATGAAAAAATTCCACTCTCGATCCATGGGCCTCAACATAACACTTTATTAGTTCTGAATCCATCTTTATAATCACCCTGTTACGGTGTGATGTTTGCTGTTATCAAGAAACTCTTCCGGTGTTAGTGATTAACATGATCTCATGGTCTAAGGATTAGGATCACTTCGTAAGTTGTTATAGCAATATAAACTCAATGACTTTGATTGTAATGCTATACTTCGGATGAATGTTCATCACATCATTACACTAATGTTGTGACCTCGTTATTAACAATATCCAATGTCCATGATTAGGAAACTTTGATCATCTTGTTAATCAACGAGCTAGTTTATAAGATAGGCATAACTAGGAACTTCCTTTTTGTTTATTAAACACACATGTATTAACGTTTCCGTATTAATACAATTATAGCATGCAAAATAAACATTTATCATAAACAAGGAATATGATAATAACCACTTTATTATTGCCTCTCGGGCATATTCCCTTCAGTCTCCCACTTGCACTAGAGACAATAATCTAGTTTGAAAACTTTGCGTATTGAACACATATGGCTTTCTAGTGTTCCATATACGAAACTGCAAGTGGTTAACATAATATACGGATCTGACACTTTCAGGTCCGTGTGTATTTGCATGTCTTTGCGTCTTCACGCATCACTCATTCTCTAATGATATGGCATTGTATAAATTTGGTCTTTTGTGAGACCTTTAGTTCCTTGGGTTTAAATCACGTCGATACTATTGTCGTACAATATATCGTCCGTGTTAGCCCGTTGCGAACCACACCTTAGTTTGATAACAATGCCCTCCTTTGCCGCTACTATAGCAGTCATATACTTAGCCTTTTTGTTGTAGTATTCGTCACAATGTCTTAATTATGGATTTCATCCAAATCCATCATGGAATATCCTTTCCATTACATTGCGCCACCCATAGTTTAAATTGAGATAAACTTAATTTGTATCTTGTGACAAAACTAGTATCAATGTAACGCTTTACAATGAACTATTTGTAATTATTTGTCACCTCTACACAAATATATTCTTAGTTCTTCCAAAAGATCATAAGAATTTCCTTACTATTGTCCAATGATCATTTTATGATTCATTCTAGTATAGGCTCATAACACTTAGAGCATAGGAAATATCTGAATGTGTACATATCATGGTATGATTGATCAAAAAATCCTTGTGATTTCACTCATCAAGTGTCAAAACACTTGAATCTTGTTTCACTTATCAAGTGTCAATACACTTGAATCTTGATTCAATTCCTTTCCATGCGACAAGAACCGTTTCTTGTTGTTTCTATATTTAACTCCTTCAATATCTCATATATGTACGTTTGGCACAACCATATTAGCATCACAGTCTATCCACTATAGACATTCATGCTAAATATTCGGGTTTTGCCTAAGTTTTTTATCGAAATGAAATTCTTAACCTTTGTCAATAAAAATTACATCATTTCTAATCAACAAGATGTTCTCCACATAATGTATTAGAAATATGTCTCAGCGCTCCCACTTAATTTCTTGCAAATGCAAGCATCTTCATCGTCTCCTAATGAAAAACTCCTTTTCATCACGGTGAAGATTCCAACTCCGCGATGCTTACTTCAACCATTGAAGTTTGCATGCCCTTTTTAGCATCCTTTGAATTAACAAAACCCTTTGGATCGTGTCATGTACATGTCCTAGGTAACCATTCTATTAGAAGAACTTTGTTTTGTTTATTCATAAAAAATTATATGTAGTGGTTGCTACTTTAATCTGTCCAGACTAAATATTGCTATGAAAGATCAAATCTTGTCATAGTAAACTCCTTGAACATTATCATAAAATACTTTATGACATGTCGACTATTTCATAGATGTGAAACATCCATGTCTATTTCTTTATAGATCCAAATACGACCGATAGGTTTTTACACCTTTCCGGAGGGTCTTCCAAGTTCAAAACTTGATTTCTCGTGTATGGAACTATCACGGATTTTATGGCTTGAAGCCATTTGACGGAGTCAGGGACCATCATCGCTTCTTTGCATATAGTCGGTTCATCATTGTCAAACAATAATGATTTACTCTCAAATCTTAGTATTTGATTGTTTATTCGACCGACTTGGTTCGATAAGAACTTAGATCTCCGTGACCACAACCTTTGAGGCACATAAGCTATGAGCATTATGGCATCCTCCGGAACGATTTCTGGCGGTGCGCAACTCAGCACATTTAGCTAAGGTTCGTTAACCTTATCAAAGTTCTATTGTCCTCCCACTTAACATTTATGAAAAAATCCTTCTTCAAGAAACTTCACGTTTCAAGCGACAAACCCTTTTGTCCTTGGTGTTATGGAGGAATAACCAATTGTTATTCGAAATAACCTACAAAGACATGCTCATCCGACTTCGGTTGTAAACATCTTACTTATGTTTAGCATACCAAAATTTAAGAAATGACAACTTGGGTTTTACCCCAAACCATAACTTCCATGGTGTCATTTCAACGGATCAAGATGGAGCTCTTTTCAGTGTAAAAGCGGAAGTCTCTAAAGCTTTAATCTTTTAAAACATAATGGCAGTTTTATAAATAACACCTTTGATCCAACCATGTCAAACAAGGTTTCATTACAAATCTCAAACACTCCATACTCCTATGGTGTTTCAGGAGATGTAAATCTAGGTGTTTTGCTAAACTTGCAACTCAAATAAATCCCTTTATGATAAAATCATAATTCATTTATTTTCTTGTTACACTTGTAACTCAAACAAATCCCTTATGATAAAATCATAAGCCATTTATTTTCTTGTTACAATGATTTTGCACTTCATCTTGAAAGTCTTTGAAACATTTTCAAATATTTCATACTTCTTTCTCATTAAGTGAACATTCACTCAAATTTCCGGAGAAAGCATATGAAGTTGAAATCCATCGCTTACGACTATACATAATGGACTAGATACATCGATATGTATAAATTCCAATAATTTAGTCGTTCGTTCTTCTTTGGCCTTTGAACGAAGTTTTAATTATCACGTGGAAAGTCTCACAAGCGTCACTTGATCAAATCAAAGACTCCAAAAATCCATGAATATGGAGATTCTTCATGTTTTCTTTCCAATATAATTTAAACAACGATGTCACTTCATAAGTGATCTTTCAATCATTTGTCTTGCGACATTTTAGCATTAGGCTTTATGGATGTGATTTCTCCAACTAGATTTGTAAATCATCCATCTTATATGGAATATGGTAATTATTTGAACAACCTTTGTTCTCATAATACCTGATTTAAATAACAATTATTAAAACAAATCTTGAAGTCAAGCTTTGATGTCAACGAGAAATACAAACAACAGTTTGTTTGTTTTCAATGAACATCATCACATATTCTCTTGCTAGTTACTTAGGCCATTGTGGTTCATGAATTGCGTCGTTTTGTATGAAATTTCATACCAACCAATTCGGTATCCAATACCCAAGAACCACATTGTTTAACAAGTAGAGAATACAACCATAACATGTATATCATCCATATACCTAAATTGGATATTTCCAATCTTTTCTTTTCTGCCAAATATATTTTACAGATTCTCTTTTAGCATTTCGTTTTCCTTTTAAAAGAATCTATCAACATCAAAAGTAGCACCATTTACATGACACATAGTCCAAAGCGTGTATATTTAAATAATAATACCTTTGGACTTGCACTTTGAAGTAGATCACCATCATCAAAATGGTCGGTATTCTTTCAAAATCCATTCTTTAGTAATCTTTTAGTGTAGTAAACACTTTACATACATCTTCTATTCATCCTTATCATGACGACTTCCATGATCAAGCTACTTTAGCTTATAAAGGCGAATCGTGAGTACAACATTAGTTTCCAAAACCCTTTTGGATGATTAGGATGCCTAGCATCTCTAACCTTCGTAAATTCTCATCCAATATGAGAACATATATTATACTCTATCATATTGCAACCAAAACATTGTTTCAGAGATCGTTATATCTGCCACACATGATGGTTCCTGAAACAATTCTTTTAGCTCCTAGATAAACTTGATATTAAAACAATCAAGAATCATGGAGCCAAACATGATACTTAAGATACTAACACTGGAATTGTTACTCTCGATTTAATACCAATTATTAAATTTCACGGAGTAAACAAAGTTTGCTGAAAGTTTGCAATAGGACTTTAAACTTTAGATTGACACTCAACACAATACGATACCAGTTCGTAAAGTATATATCCAGAATTCTATAGTTCTATTATCTCAATTATAACTAAGCATAAGGTGGTGAACGAATGCCAATGACTACAAAAATTATGCAAATTCACTTTGATTTAATTTATGATAAATTGAGTTCTACTAATCTAAATTAGAAATAATCTCCCACTCAAAAACGACATCCCTCGTGTCTTTTTGGTGATTACATGAACCAAATCCACTACACCAAGTCCGATCATCACGTGAGTCGGTATAGCTTCAAAGTCGAGCATCCATATGGTCATCATATCAAAACATATGACTCATTCTTAACCTTTCGGTCCGTGTTCCGAGGCCATGTCTGTACATGCTAGGCTCGTCAAGTAAGAACCTTAGTATTCGCGTGTGTAACTGTCTTACACCCGAGATATGCTCATGGATTCAAGTACACCCGATCATCACGTGATGTCTTGAAGCGATAAAACATTGTCGGTGCATACTTAAGGAAGAACACATTCTTATCTTGATATCTAAATGAGGGATCATCTTATTATGCTAATAAAACGCCAAACAAGCAATATAAGATGCAATCAAACATCAGATGTTAATAAGTGAAATGATATGGTTCCCGCATATGATCTCCATCATGTGCACCATGGTATGATCTCTATCATACCTTTATGTGTAAGGCCAAGGTCTATGGAACTTACACGCTATGTGTGTTGTAAGAGTATCATCTCATACGTCTACTTACAACATCACCATATCATAACACTAGCCCAGCAACAATCTAAACTAGACGCCTCTAGTTTATCCATTGCAAGTTTTACGTGGCTTAGGGCTTTCTAAGATAGAACCGTTCTTACCTACGAACATGAACCACAATGAGGATAACCAAATTGTTGACAACTCGTTGCAAATTAGATATTGACTATAGTAGGAGAGACAGACACCCGCTAGCCACTTATGCAAAACTAGTTGCATGTCAAGCGTGGAACAGGTCTCATGTGCGAGGACATGTAAAGTTTGTCCGGGCCGCTTCATCCCACTATGCCACCAATATCCAAAGTACAACTAAAAAGCAATAAAATGATCATCATCGCCCACATACTCATATGTGTACTACCCATGCAAAGTATCTACGCATAGATCCGGCTCTGATACCACTATAGGGTTCGCAGCATAGAAAACAAAAATTTTCCTACGATGGGAACAACCATGTACCAAGATCTATCTACTAGATACAAACCACGGGCGGATGTATATCCGTAGATAACATACCCTTGAAGACCTACAAAGCTTAACGAGTCCAAACTCGTGGTTGATGTAGACAATCTCTTGCCGATCTCAAGATCGAGAGGAAGTCCTAGCGCTGCAAAACAGTAGCGCATCCGTGCTCGCACACACGTTCAAGGCACCGAGCAACCTCCGCCTCCTCGCTCCAGCGATGCAGCGGAAGCACAAATCTTTCTTGCCGAATAGCCACCGGGAACATGTATCTCGCTAGTCCGAGACCATGGGGGATAAATTCTAGAGGGGGAGAGAGATCCTTCATGAGGAGGTGTGAGTGAGAGAGAGGGAGGGGGATCCTTTTATAGGGAGAGGGGGGGCACCCAAGGGGCCATGCGCCCAGCCATGGGGCTGCCCCCACCTCTTCCACATTCATGTGGGTGGACACTCCACTCACTCAAATGCCTTTTAATTCCCTCCACTCAAAAAACCCACTCAAATTCCCATTAAATTTCCACCAAATTTAATGCAAGCTCTCATTAAATAAAACTCCTTTTATTTATTCAGAATTTTGTCAATTACTTTAATGACAAACATTCACATATAACCCCTTGCTAGTATTTCATTTCACATGCAGA
Source organism: Avena sativa (assembly GCA_916181665.1). Lineage (NCBI taxonomy): Eukaryota > Viridiplantae > Streptophyta > Magnoliopsida > Poales > Poaceae > Avena > Avena sativa. The sequence goes on along the minus strand of OV702281.1, from coordinate 202,634,778 downwards.
AACACTTTCTGCAATTTCACCCCTTTTCGGTATCTAGTGAAATAAATTCCTGCGCTTGTTATTCTTTTCGGCATGAAACTTTTGCTCCAAATGGATGTAGGTGTCTCTTAAGTGTGTCACCCTACGGTTCGCGAATAATGCAGACATGATCGAGACCCCTCCCGGATCAATAATCAGAAACGGGATCTGGAGACCCATACTGACTCCCACACATTCAGCGATGACTTTCTTGTGATCGTCGGAACCTTTTACGCTAGTATCTTTATCCTTTTGTTTCGCGATATATTACATGTACGAGATTCGATCATCGGTATCTCCATACCTAGTTTGATCTTGTTACTGACATGCACTCTTTTCTCGTTCCCGTGATATAACATTCTAGTGATCAAATCACTTGCTTGCAAGCTAACCAATGTGATATCACCGAGAGGGCCTAGAGTATATCTATCCATCATCGGGATGAACAAATTCCACTCTCGATCCATGGGCCTCAACATAACACTTTATTAGTTCTGAATCCATCTTTATAATCACCCTATTACGGTGTGATGTTTGATGTTATCAAGAAACTCTTCCGGTGTTAGTGATTAACATGATCTCATGGTCTAAGGATTAGGATCACTTCGTAAGTTGTTATAGCAATATAAACTCAATGACTTTGATAGTAATGCTATACTTCGGATGAATGTTCATCACATCATTACACTAATGTTGTGACCTCGTTATTAACAACATCCAATGTCCATGATCAGGAAACTTTGATCATCTTGTTAATCAACGAGCTAGTTTATAAGAGAGGCATAACTAGAAACTTCCTTTTTGTTTATTAAACACACATGTATTAATGTTTCCGTATTAATACAATTATAGCATGCAAAATAAACATTTATCATAAACAAGGAATACGATAATAACCACTTTATTATTGCCTCTCGGGCATATTCTCTTCAGTACCACCACATTTTTCAAAAATAATAGACCACCTTACATGTATAATGTCCCAACCAGGGTATCTCAAACCTTTTCTAGAATCACAATATGTTGTTTCTTCATAGATCCAATGCAATTTTAGTGAGGCTCATCCCCGTGCTAAGAACCTTCATGCCTGCCGTTTTTACCATAGTTTGAAACGGGCATAAAAATACAAAAACTATCCGAACAATCCAAAACCTTCACGTGGCGTCATGTTATGTGACATAGTTGAAAGAAAAAATATCAAAATTGGTATATTGATTGCGTCTCGAAAACACCTTCTCACAAATGAGCTACGATGTTCGAGGTTTTATGACTTTTGGGTCAAAAGACCAATGTTATGGCTAGAATCGCGTCATAGTTTGTGATAATTTATGGCTCAGTTGGGAACCCCAGGAGCAAGGTGTGAAGCAGCACAGCAGCAAGTCTTCCCTCAGTAAGAAACATAGGTTATCGAACCAATAGGAGGAAGGAAACGTCACACAGGTGTTGCAAGCAACGCGGAGACCTGCCCAACACAAACTCAAGACTTTGCCCCAACTAACAGTGAGGTTGTCAATCTCACCGGTTGCTGTAACAAAGGATTAAACATATGGTGTGGAAGGTAATGGTGGTTTGCAGCAAATAAACAAGTAACTGTTGAAGATGTATCAATGGTAAAGATTGGACCGGGGTCCATAGTTCACTAGAGGTGCTCTCCTTAGATAAACAACATGGCATGAAGGGTAAAAAAATTATAGCAGGGAAATTGATAGGAACTGAGCAAGGCATAACAATGCAATTACTAGTCAGAAAGATCCTATGAGATTCGATTGGGCAATACAACAAGATACATAGACCGCCATCCAAATGCATCTATGACTATAAAACCACCTTCAGGTGATCATCCGAACCCCCTCCAGTATTAAGTTGCAAGCAACAGACAACTGCTTTAAGCAAAGTGTGTAAGGTAAACAGTCCACATGTTCCATGAACAAGAGACCGTTGTTTTCTCCCTAGTAGCAACAACACATCTACAACCGAAGAGATTATTGCCGCTTCCGTTGGAAACTAGTGGCATGAACCCACTATTGAGCATAAATACTCCCTCTTGGAGTCACTAGCAACTACTTGGACAAGATAGCTACTAACAACGAAGAGCACGCAATACCACAAACAACACAGACACGATAGAATCATAAAGACAAAACCATTAATCAAACCAACATAATAATCACAATATCCATCAGATCCATGCAAACACAACATGCATGATTACAAATAGACTAGATCTTGATCATGAACGGAGCTCACAAGATCTATACATGAAAGCACAAATGAGAAGATACAACCATCTAGCTACTACATGGACCCATGTTCCAAGGTGGAACTACTCATGCATCATACAGGAGAGAAGGCCTTCGGGATGATCTCCCATCCGGTAGGGTGCCGGGAAGAACTTCAGATCCCCCCGATCTAGGGACGACGGTGGCGGCGGCTATAGAAGCTTTCGTGGAAATTTGATCGGGTACTTAGGGTTTCTGCATCGGGGGCTTCTTACAGGCGAAGGGGGAGGCCGAGGCGGTGGCCAGGGGCCCGACACCCTGCCTTGGAGCGGGGCAGGGCCCACCCACGCCTAGGGGGTCTATGCGCACTGGCCCGCCTCTCCGGCTCCCCTCTGGACTTCTTGTTCCCCACGGAAAGTTATTGACTTTGACGTTTTTCCCATACAATTCTGAGAATATTTCTTTACTAACTTTTCTGGAACCCAAAACAACAGAAAACATGCAACTGGCATTGTATCAACTTGTTAATAGGTTAGTACCAAAAAATATGTAAAAAGCACCTCAAAGTGTAGACAAAGCAAAGCAAAGTACATACTAAACAAGCATGGAGCATCAAAAATTATAGATACGTTTCCAACGTATCAAGCATCCCCAAGCTTAACTCCTGCTCATCCTCGAGTAGGTAAGTGATAAAAAGAATAATTTTTGAGGCGACATGCACCCTCACAATAAAGATCTAACCATTTGCAAGCATTGAAAGCTGGGATCAAAGAACTCTAAACATGTGCATGAAAGATGGAGTTCTAACAATAGGACATAGTAACTATGCATGCAACATGACAAGCTACAAACAAAGATCATGAATAACATGCATTGAAAAACGTTTGTTTGTTTGACATACAGAAAACATAACATTGTGGCAATCAGCTTGTCCCTTATAGAGTAGCAAATAGATGCATAGGACACCTTCAATGTTCACAAGGGTGACTAGAAACAAATATCACATGAACAAGTAATATCACAATATGCATCAATCAATAAGCTTTGTAACACTACACACAGAATGACAACTATGCTCTCTTAATGGTGCCTAAAGGTAGAAGGTGGAGACTCAATAGCGGTGGAAGAAAGGCCTTTCATAAAGGAAGCAGGGATTTCAAGTTTCAAAAAGAGCTTCCAAAAATTATGGTACTTGTTAGCTTTCAGCCATCATTGCCCTATCATAAGAATCTTGAAGTGATTAAGGTTAAAGTGAACAAAGATGGAGTATATGCTTGATACGTCCAAAACGTATCTACTTTCTCGAACACTTTGCTAATGTTTTTTCCTCTAAACTTGTGTGATTTGGATACAACTAACACTAACGCCGTTTTCAGCAGAATTACCTTGGTGTCTTGTTTTAGTGTAGAAAATGAACTATCGGGAAAAATCTCGAAAAATATGCCAAAAATTATATTTCACCAGAAGATCCACGGAGCCAGAAGGGCAGACAGAGGGGAGGCCTGGGGGGCCCATACCCACCCCAGGAGCGGGCCTACTGACCCCGCGCCTGGGGTTGGTTTGGCCACCCCATGCAGCTCCTCGGCCTTCCTCCACGCATATAAGTTGCCTTCTGACCTAAAAACAGGGGCGTTCGATAGTTTTCCAGAAAGAGTTCCGCTCCACCGCCACCAGAAACCAAGATTCGGATCCAGAAACTCCGTTCCGGCACCCTGCCGAGACGGGGAATTTGGAGAGGATCATCGCCATCGAAATCACCAACGCATCTCCATCAACCACCGATGTTTGCGTCATCCATGAGTGAGTAATCCCCCATTGTAGGCTTGGCGATGGTAGGGATTGGATGAGTTCTATCATGTAATCGAATACTATCTATTAGGGGCATAGTGCCTAGTATCTCTATTAGTTCTATTTGACTTTGTTGCAACTTGTTGTGCTTAATGCTTATCACTAGGGCCTGAGTGCCATGATCTCAGATCTGAACTTATTATTGAATCATTATGATAGTATTGTTTATGGTCTTACCTGCAAGTTGTGTACACATATTATTCTCCGGATCCAAAGGCCCCAAAGTGACAATAATTGGGACAACCGGAGGGGATGGCTGTGGTGTGAGGATCACATGTGTTCACGGAGTGTTAATGCTTTGCTCCGGTGCTCTATTAAAAGGAGCACCTTAATTGCCAGTAGTTCCCTAGAGGCCCCGCTGCCACGGGCTGGCTGGAGAGAAGATGTTGTGCAAGTTCTCATTGCGAGCACGTATGACTATATTTGGAGCACATGCCTAGGATTGTTTAGTACTTGGATGCTTATTATTATTTATCTGCAATGCTCTATTTCTTGAAGTTACATGTTTTTACTCGTCCATGCAACGCCTGTCCATCCATCACTATGCCTACCGCACTCGAATCCTACTGTTACCGTTACTGTTACTATTGCTACTGTTTCACTGTTGATGTTACTGCTGCTGTTGCTTTGCTGTTGCTACTACAAAATGTTGCTACTGATAAACTTCTGTGAGCAAGAACTATTTCCAGGTGCAGCTGGACTAACAACTCAGTTGTTAAGGCTTGCAAGTATTCTTTGGCTCCCCTTGTGTCGAATCAATAAATTGGGTAATACTACCCGCGAAGACTGTTGCGATCCCCTATACTTGTGGGTCATCAATGCTTGATGAATTATAAGTTGGAAATCTCAAGTCCCTTGAATACGAGGGCCACACCTCATGCTACTCAACTTTAGTCACCTGTAAGTTCTTGTCATTGTAAGTATTTGCATATCATAGAGAACCGCCAACGGTGTACCCCTTGCACATGGTACATGAGCTATCCCATAACCAAAATGACAAGGCAAGCAGACAATGAGCATCTCAGCAATCTTCTTATTTACCATGGGAATATGGTGCTTTTTTCTCTCTTTCCTCTTTTCTCAATGTGTCTCCTTTTTATAAGAAGAATGCTTCATAGATGTCACTATGGTGATGCTGCAAGTTTCCACCATGATTAGGCATGGCTTAGGCTAGCGGCCCAAGTGTTTCTCTAACATAGGATACAAACTTCATGGACTTACAAGTTCCCTCTTTATTTCACACCGGTGACATTCATAGACAAAAGAGCATGATATGAACTGAGTACAAAGTACAAGTGCAATGTTGAAAACATTCCCCGTGATAGCACGGTTCTGCTAATTCGAACGTATAAGTGCAAGCATATACAACATATAAGACACAATGGTTCAAGTTTATTAGGGGCAATATAAAGTGTGTCATCAAGTTTGTGAGGGCTTTAATCACTAAGTTTTCACATAAAAAATAGTTTTTAATTGGAAGATAGCTGAAAACAAGAATATACTTGGAATGGTGTAACACACCATGCATAGGAATTTATAGTGGACACTTTGGAATAACTTGGTTTCGTGGGAGTTGGAAGCATGAGTAGAGCTTACTCATTCAAGTGGAGGCTAGAAAAGACTGGGAGCAACCAACTAAGAGAGCAATAATGGCCATAATCATGCAGTGCAACAAAGCATTACTAATCAAAGCAAAGAGTGGTACTACAAGTCAAGGACTAAATGATCATAGAGGCTAATGGTGACTTGTGAGAGTCATAACATGGTGTGATCATGTGCCCAGTCAACCCAAGCAAAGCATCAAAGGAGAATACCACAATACTATGCTTTTGCATGCTAAAACAACGCAGAATTTCTTCAAGGCACACTAAGAAATCCCAATTGTTTGGAACAAGACATGATACAGCAATAATCACTAAGCATAAGGTCAAAACAACACCTAGCATGTCATGCTAAAGTCTAAGTCACAGTCAATGCAAGCTCCTCTTGCACTTACAAGCAAGAACTTACTACTCCTTTCCAACACCAAGCAACTTATTTGCAAAACAACACAGCGAGAACGGGGGTCTAAACTACTTTTTTCAAGAAAACTAAACAACCTAAGAAAATAAAACGAAAACTAAGACGCTCCAAGAAAAACACAATTGTGCATGAAATCATAAAAACGAAGTGTCTAGACAGACCTGAGCTTTTTATTGATGAAGAAGGGGATGGCTTGGGCATCCCCAAGCTTTGACCTTGTACCTCTTGGATATTTCTTGGGGTGAAACCATTGTGGAATCCCCAAGCTTGAGATTTTTTCCATTCTTCATCTCATTACATCATTCTCTCTCTACACCTGAAATTTTTCCTTCATACAAAACTTCACACAATCTTCATTAGCAACATTAGTTTATTCAAAAGATATTAGACCTCTGGCAAAGCTTTGTAATAGAAAGGCTTTTCACTAAAAACACAAGCTACTGTAGTAAATCCTTCAAAAATCTCAATTCACCTAAAGAGAACTCAAAAAGGAATCAGTAAGAAGGCAAATAATGGCAGAAATCTGTCAAAACACACCAGCAGGTAGAAACCGATTTTCTTGAACGTCTTCTGATGCTCAAATAAAAAAGTGTTGAACTAACGAAAGTTAGCTAACATACTGGGGGATTTATTAGTAAATTTGGAGCTCAATCCGAGTTACAGAGACTCCTCACGAATTCTTTTGGTGGAGGACGGAAATCTGTTTTGGGACAGCAACTCCTCAAATCTTACTTTCCTCTCATTAGAGGTCATTCTTGGCACAAAAAGAAAAAAGGATAAGGAGAGGTCATTAAAGAAGTAATAACTTCCAAGACTCAAGGAAACTCTTGGGTTATCTCCCAACAAGTACTTTTCTTTAACACCTTTAAGTTAGGCACAAGAAGCAAGAAGAATCAAGTAGTTTCAAATGAAGAAGCATTAACATCAAACCTTGCTTTCAAAGGAGGAGCAAAAAGCAACTTCTCTCTCCTCATAGATAAGTGTTCAATGCCTTTCTTGAATGTAAAATGATATTTAATTGTGTCTTGTTTCATATCAATGATGGCACCAACTGTCTAAGAAAAGGTCTTCCCAGAGTAATAGGACAAGAAGCATTGTATTCAATATCCAAAACATAGAAATCAACAGGGACATAAGCATTATTAACCATAATGAGAACATCATTAATACTCCCCATGAGTTTCTTCTTAGCATTATCATTAAGTGGGACATCCAAATAACAATCTTCCAATGGCGGCAAATCAACCATTTCATAAATCTTCCTAGGCATAATAGAGACACTAGAACCAAGATCACATGAAGCTTTGAGATCAAATTCATCCACCTGCACATTAATAATGGGTTCCCAACTATCTTCTACCTTCCTAGGAAAATAAGATTTGTGTTTTAACTTCTCTTCCTTAATCTTAACAAGAGCATCTGTAATGCATTTGGTGAAAGCAACATGCATATCACTAGCATCAGGACTTCTAGCAAGCTTTTGTAGGAACATAATCACTTCAGAAATATTGCAACCATCAATATGAAAATCAAACTTAGCATCACTAGTAGTAGGCTCAATAGGCTTAGGTATAGTAGTAGGAGGAACATGGACTACTTGTGGTTTAGTGGTGATGGTGCACACACTATTTTTTCTATCAATTTCAGCTTCCCTTTCCCACTTAGAATGAAGTTGAACTAATAGCCTAACATTTTCATCAATAGTAACTTGTATGGCATGAGTGGCAACAAAGGTATTTTCCATAATTTCAGGTTTAGCAGACATTTTATTAACCAAGGAAGTTTGAGCTTCAGACAAAGAAGATATATTTTCTCAACATTTAAAATCTTTTCCTGTATAGCCTTATTGAAAGTGGTCTGTTTACTAATAAAGTCTTTGAGCATGAATTCAAGTTCAGAGGGGGCACTTCTAGCATTGTTGTAGAAGTTTCGATAGGAATTGCCATTATTAGGAGGATAAGGACTATAATTGTTGTTACTTCCAAAATTATTCCTATAGGCATTGTTGTTGAAATTGTTGTTTCTAATGAAGTTCACATCAACTTGCTCTTCTTGAGCAACAAAGGAGGCTAAGGGAACACTATTAGGATCTAAAGGAGCTTTCCCATTAACAAGCATAGCCATAATAATATCAATCTTTTCACTTAAAGAGGAAATTTTCTCAACATAATTTACCTTCTTACCATGTGGAGCTTTCTCAACATGCCATTCAGAGTAGTTAACCATCATATTATCAAGGAGCCTTGTTGCAGCACCCAAAGTGAGGCCCATGAAAGTACCTTGGTAGCGGAATTCAAAAGATTTCTTGAGGATAAGTTCAAAGCTGCATAAAAAGTCTGGATAATCATCCAAGTAGTGAGTCCATGAGTGGGGCAATTCTTAACCAAAGATTTCATTCTTTCCCAAGCTGGAGCAACATGTTCACTATCAAGTTGTTTAAATTTCATAATGTCACTTCTCATAGATATAATCTTAGCAGGAGGATAGTATTTTCCAATAAAAGCATCTTTGCACTTAGTCCAAGAATCAATACTATTTTTAGGCAAGGATAGCAACCATTCCTTAGCTTTTCCTCTCAAGGAGAAAGGAAAGAGCTTGAGCTTAATAATATCTCCATCTACATCCTTATACTTTTGCATCTCACAAAGTTCAACAAATATATTGAGATGGGCAGTGGGATCATCAGAACCAGCACCAAAAAATTGCTCTCTCATCACAAGATTGAACAAAGCAGGCTTAATTTCATAAAAGGTAGCATCAGGAGTAGGTGGAGCAATAGGTGTGCTATGGAAATCATTGTTGTTGGTGCTAGTAAAGTCACACTACTTGGTGTTCTCAGCAGAGTTCATTTTGGCAAAGGTGGGCAAGCCAAAAACAGCAGCAGCAGCAGCTAGAGCAGGACCTAATTTTTTTTTTTGAATAAAGCAAGCAAACCAAACTAGACTAGTTTTTTTGGGGTTTTTGAAAGAGGCAAACAAAACCAAGAAAAAGAAACAAAGCAAACTAAAAACAAATTAAAGGGAAAGGAAGTGGAGGAGTCCCCTAGTGAATACATCCTTAGCCTCCCCGGCAACAGCGCCAGAAAACTTGTTGATGGCTCAGTTGATGTGGATCCTGTTGGGCAGCCCAAGAGCAAGGTGTGAAGCAGCACAGCAACAAGTCTTCCCTCAGTAAGAAACCAAGGTTATCAAACCTGTAGGAGGAAGGAAACGTCACACAGGCGTTGCAAGCAACGCGGAGACCTGCACAACATAAACTCAAGACTTTCCCCCAACTAACAGTGAGGTTGTCAATCTCATTGGTTGTTGTAACAAAGGATTAAACGTATGGTGTGTAAGGTAATGGTGGTTTGCAGCAAGTAAACAAGTAATAGTGGAAGATGTAACAATGGTAAAGATTGGACCGGGGTCCATAGTTCAATAGAGGTGCTCTCTTTAGATAAACAACATGGCATGAAGGGTAAAAAAATTATAGCAGGGAAATTGACAGGAACTGAGCAAGGCATGACAATGCAATTACTAGTCAGAAAGATCTTATGAGATTCGATTGGGCAATACACCAAGATACATAGACCGCCATCCAACTGCATCTATGACTAGAAGTCCACCTTCAGGTTATCATCTGAACCCCCTCTAGTATTAAGTTGCAAGAAACAGACAACTGCTTTAAGCAAAGTGTGTAAGGTAAACAGTCCACCTGTTCCATGAACAAGAGACCGTTGTTTTCTCCCTAGTAGCAACAACACATCTACAACCGAAGAGATTATTGTCACTTCCCTTGGGAACTAGAGGCATGAACCCACTATCGAGCATAAATACTCCCTCTTGGAGTCACTAGCAACTACTTGGCCAAGATAGCTACTAACAACGGAGAGCATGCAAGATCATAAACAACACAGATATAATAGAATCATAAATACAAAACCATTAATCAAACCAACATAATAATCTCAATATCCATCGGATCCCCGCAAACACAACATGCATGTTACAAATAGATTAGATCTTGATCATGAACGAAGCTCACAAGATCTATACATGAAAGCACAAAGGAGGAGATACAACCATCTAGCTACTACATGGACCCATAGTCCAAGGTGGAACTACTCACGCATCGTACCGGAGAGAGGGCCTACGTGATGATCTCCCCTCCGGCAGGGTACCGGGAAGAACTTCAGATCCCCCGATCTAGGGATGATGGTGGCAGCGGCTACAGAAGGTTTCATGGAGATTTGATCGGGTAATTAGGGTTTCTGTATTAGGCGAAGGGGGAGGACGAGGCGGTGGCCAGGGGACCCACACCCTGTCTAGGCGTGGGGCAGGGCCCACCCGCGCCTAGGGGGGTCTGGGCACCCTTGCCCGCCTCTCCGGCTCCCCTCTGGTCTTCTTGTTTCCCACAGAAAGTTATTGACTTTGACGTTTGTCACGTACAATTCCGAGAATATTTCTTTACTAACTTTTCTAGGACCAAAAACAGCAAAAAACAGGCAACTGGCACTATGGCAACTTGTTAATAGGTTAGTACCAAAAATATATAAAAACACCTCAAAGTGCAGACAAAGCAAAGCAATGTAGATACTAAACAACCATGGAGCATCAACAATTATAGATACGTTTCCGACGTATCAATAATGTACCCATATTTTCCATGCATGTGTACCATGGGATGGCGAACATTGCTGCTGGAGAAAATTTTCCTTCTTATCGCACATAAAAGCCATTTTCTATTTTCCAAGTGCAAAAAACGGGTCATTTTGTGAAGTAACCCCAAATGAAAGTTGCAAAATGGTACCATCCCATTTTTCCAAAATACTAGACCACCTTACATGTATAATGTGCCAACCGGGGTATCTAAACCTTTCCACCCACCCCCCTTGAAAAAGACAAATTCATGCCGAATCTGGTTCCGATTTGAACTCCAGGTACATAATCTAATGCTCGTGATTTTTTGCAAAAATCATTTTTAGACTCACAACATATTGTTTCTTCATAGATAGAATGCAAGTTTATGTGAGACTCATCTCTGAGATAAGAACATTTATGGCTGCCGTTTTGACCATAGATTGAAACGTGCATATTTTAAATTATGATATTATCCCTACTATGAATTAATGTATGATTAATAAATCCACTATTTATAAATAATAAAATTATTGATAATTAACACCCTATGATGATCTACAATATTTGATAAAAATATAGAGACAAAAACCAATTTTTTTAGACATTTTATAAAAAAGATACAAAAGAAAAAAAACTATCCTAACCGAACCAGCCGAGTTGGCCCGGAATTTTCCTACCCATCGGAAGCTAAAGGCCTGCCCATCCCAAGTAGACACAGCAGCCCGCCTCAAAGAAAAAAGAAGAAGAATAAGAGGAGTTGGCTGCCCGAGGCCCAGGTCCAATCAGTGGATGTGTCCTTAATAAACCTGGCAACAAATACATCTTGACGAAGCTTGGAGTGTTCTGGTGGTTGTGGAGCTATTGATACTTGACGAGGTCGCTTGTTCGATTTCCCTTGGTGGTTAACGCGCCACTTCTATAATATTTCACAAACTCAAAACAGGCATGGTGGTTAATTCTAGCATGCAAAACGTGAGGTTGGAATTTCGATCCATGGTTTGTGTTCTTATTTTTATTATTTAACCAGGTCGCCTGCCACGTAGGAAGAATTCTCGTTTGACAGGTCGTATGACACGTAGATAGAATTTGACGCATGGACATGACACCTATATAATTAAAATTATATACTCCATTATGACGATCTAATATGGTCATAATGACCTAAAAATAAAACAATAAGATGTGTATTTTATATTGTGATGATCTAATGTATAGAAATTATGATGATTCTGAGCTGATCGTCATAATTTTGAAGTGCTTTGGCCCTCCTCAACTATCTAACGACGATGTCATGCAAATAGTCATAAAATTTACGATGATTTTTCATGGTCATAATAAGAATGTCACAAACTGGCAGATTTCTTGTCGTGTTTTCATATGGTAAAGCCAATTATGGTCGATGCCATCAATCGCAAAATCTATTGCAATAACGTCATGGTTAAGGGAAGCAATAAGCATCTCTACAATAAACTTCAGATTTCAACAATCCACTTCTTTCTTAGGATTCTACCATAAGCTAGCGTCACCTCCTTTACTTGAAGAATCAATCTGCGCACCTCAAATGCGTGATCCTTTGGTTCTTACCGGTGTCAAGAAGAATCTAATCTGAGAACTCCTAAACCCAAATATTTCCTGTTGATATCGAGAAACTCTGTTGTTTGAAGGCAATATTGTTTTTCTAAACTTCATTTCTCAAACCTAAGAGAAGAAACAATGCTATTTTCATAGTGGTTGATAACTTCTCCAAAGTCATTCTTTTCTTATGAAAAATAAAACATCATCTTCATTTGCAGCTTCTGATCATTAATCCTAAATGATGTGTATTTCCTTTCTCTCCTTGATTCATTGTCTTCTCAAATTCTTTCAAGAAGTGGTTATATTCCTTATAGTGTTACTCAAGAGCACCTGAGCTATGTCCATCTTACCTTCCTTGTTTTGACATAATCCTTTAATTCTTCAAGTCCCTTGTTTTCAAGAAGCAGAACACAAGACTCGCAATAAGTCTATAAAGTTCTACAAGGTGCTTTGGTAGCACCATTCCGTTGTTGAAGCAACATGGGAACTTGAGGATCACCTTCATTCCGAGCACCCGCCACTCTTTATGTCTTCTTCCTTTCCTAGGAATCTCGGGGTGAGATTCTTGTTAAGTGGGGGAGAGTTGTAGCATCCTAATTGTATAACATTTTAATGCTACATTATTTCAATAAATATAATACTACCTCTACATAATAATCATTGCATCCTCATAATATCATGCTCATGTCACCATGCCACTTTGCATTTGAGCATCATATTAAAATCCTTGTATTTGGTTTTTATCCTCATAATTGCATCTTGTTTTTGCCTCTAATTAGATATAGTTTCTTCTTGATATATTGTATTTGCATCTTGATATATTGCTAAATGCCCAAACTAAGTTGGAGAATCATCTCTTATTTCTTTTCCATCTTATATTGTGGGTATCATGTTATCCATAAGACCCTCTCTCTAATTCTACCACGTGTGTGTGTGTGTGTGTCCATGGGGTCTTTTCAAATCTTACCTTTGTTTGTTCTCTACATCATCTACTTATGCTCATGGTCTTTTAACATTCTTCTATTTCTTTTGCTTGGGCTACCCTCTATTTATCTTCTACCTCTATTACCCTCGCGAGGGCTCTTCCGTTCAGGATCCATGACGAGGATGGTGGCTCTCTTTCGCTTGGAATCCTTGCTCTTTCTCTTGGAGGAACTCGAGGATTTGGGCGTGGTCTCCGCCTCGGCGAGTCCAAACATGTGTCCCACCTTGGCCTTAGCGCATTATCCGCCATGAAGAAAATCTCAGCCGCCGTGGTGAGGTTTTCACCACTGATGCCAATATTTTCCCTCATCCTGACGTCTTTGACTCCCCCAGAGAAGGAAGTGATGATGTTGGAGTCTGACATCTTGGGAATCTTGTTGCAGACCTGGTTGAACCGCTATAGGAACTTGAAGAGGGTCACGTCAAGATGCTGGCGTACCTGGCAGAGGTTGTAGTAGGCGAGCGGGCCCTTGTAATTCCTGTTGAAGTTGGAGATGAAGAGTGAGCAGAGGGCCGACCAAGGTCCAATGGACTCCTCGAGGCGGTTCCGTCGTAGCGTGCCAGTATCTTCAGGCGAAACTTGTGCGGCCACACCACACAACAGAGGTCCTTGGTGAACGCGAGGAAGCCGTTTCCCTATACTTCCTTGTTATTGGCGAGTGTCGCACGGTTCTGTTGGCCCGCTTAGGCAATCTCCTCGATGATGCGGTCCTCTCATACCTGCGAAGGTGCGGTGACCGCAGGAGTGGCCTCTGAAGGTCATATGATCTGGCAGCTATTTCTAGGAGATAGAGCAATGACGACGGGCTTGGGGAATTGTATGACCCCGGGGCCGGGCGCGAACCCGCAGGCCCTGGCGCCATGTCCTTGGCCTGAGCCCCCTGCCCATCCTGGGTGGGGGTGGCGATGTCAAGGAGCTCGGCTAGGCTCTTTGATACTCCCAGTTTGCATCACCATTCTATATCATAATTTACCTCTATTCAATGATATTTCTCTTATTATGAGGTATTACTTATGGCTTTTTCATCTGTTTATGCATGTTGGATGATTCTTGGAGGATGGACTACCGGAGTCTGGATTCTGATGGAAAACAAGGCGTTTCAGTGCAATTTCGCAAAGATCAGAAAAATACCAGAAAAATATGGAAACATATTATTTCTCCAGAAGAATGAGGGAGCCAGAAGGAGGGACGAAGAAGGGCCTCAGGGGCCCCCACACCCCCTAGGCGCGGGCCCACATGACCCTGCGCCTAGGATAGGTGTGGCCCACCTGCCCGGCCTCCGACTCCGCCCCTTCGCCTATATCTTCCCTACGGAACCCCAAGCCTCTGGTGAGAGACCACAGATCGATTTCCGCCGCCTCTGGGGGCAGAAAACACCGAGAGAGAAAGATCTCTCTGGCAGACAGATTTCTGCAGGGGGAATTCCTTCCCGGAGAGGGGAGAACATTGCCATCAACACCGTCATCATGCTAGGCTTCATCGGGATCATCATCATCATCCACACCATCATCTCCACCAGCACCATCATCACCACTCTGTCCCGCTATAACAATTGTGTTGGATATTGCTTTAGTTCTTAGGGGAAACTTTCCCGGTGTTAATTACTATTGTAGTTGATGCTTGTGAGTGGAACCATTGGATTATTGTTTATGTTCATATTGTTATCCATTATCATATCATATTTGATCTTGATCCATATGATGTCTTGTGAGTAGTTCGTTTAGTTCTTGAGGACATGGGAGAAGTCATGTTGTTAGTAGTGAACCTGAGATGAGTTATTATTCAATGGTTTAGTATTTAAGTTGTGGTGCTATTCTTCTAGTGGTGTCATGTGAACGTCGACTACATGATACTTCACCATTTATGGGCCTAGGGGGATGCATTGTGTATTTGGCTACTGATTGTGGGGTTGCCGGAGTGACAGAAACCTGAACCCCCGTTAGGACACCTTTGCACAAGGGAGTGTAGGATCTCAGAGTTTAAGGCTGTGGTTAGATTTATATCTTAATTACTTTCCTATAGTTACAGATATTTGCAGGGGTTTTAATCACAAGTATGTGTTAGTCCAAGTACGGTCGGTACATTAGCATAGGTTCACCCACATAACACTTACAACACCAGACAAGAGTACTCAGCTATTTGAAGCGAAAGCACTTGAGAAGATTCCCATGTGTCCTCGAGAACGTTTGGTCCTTATAAGTATTTCCACCGGCTTGTCCTTTGCTAAGAAAGGATTGGGCCACTTGCTCCGTTTGTTCGTTACCTTTGTAACTTGCTCCTTGTTTTGTTGCCCTGTCAGAAAACCACTAAAAATCCATTTGCTAAGTATTCACAGGGATTTCCTGCTCCATACCACTATTCAGCACTTTCTGCTCCTCGTTGGGATCGACACTCCTATTTATCGAAAGTACGATGATATACCCCCTATACTTGTGGGTCATCAAGACTATTTTCTGGCGCCATTGCCGGGGAGTCAAGCGCTATTGAAGAGTGGAACTGGTAAGGGAAATTTTTACTATGAGTATTTCTTTTGTTACTGCTTGTTACTTTGTTTCCAATATGGATACCCCACTTGGTTTTATATTTGGGAAAACTACTACCACTGCTAGGGTAGTAGATGAACCACCACCTGTTGAGATAGATCCTTTTAAGATACCTACAAGTATTGTTAATCGTGTTATGGATAATTATTATTTTGGGGATGGAACCGTCCATCCCGGTGATCACTTGCTTTTTATCCATGAATTATGCCGGTTGTCTAAGTGTGCAGGTATCACAACTGAACGGGTGAAGAAGAAGTTACTCTCCATATCCTTGGAAGGGAGAGCTGAAGAATGGTATAAGCTGTTGAAGAATGGACAATCCATGGAATGTGAGGAGATGGCATCTCTCTTTTACTCTAAATTTTATCCTCCCAGTGAAATTCATAAGGATAGAAATCTTATATATAACTTTTAGCCTCTTGATGGAGAGAGTACAACTCAAGCTTGGGGGAGATTGAAGTTACTAATGCTCAAATGTCCTATTCATGGACTCCCTAACAACATTATTCTCAATAACTTTTGTGCTAGGCTTCCTCTTCATGATAAAGATTTACTGGATGCTTCATGTGCAGGATCATTCACACGTATGAAGGAAGAAGCTAAATGGGATCTCTTAGACCGTATTCAAGATAACACTGAGGCTTGGGATAATGAAAAAGGAAGAAAGTCAGGTATAAACTATGATTATGAATGCATTAAATCTTTTATGGGAACTGATGACTTCCGTGATATTACGAATGAGTTTGGTCTTGATCCTCAAGTTCTTGTAAAATGTTTTAATGCCTTTGCCTCTTATAATAAAATTCCCAAGAAAAAGTGGGACAAGTACCACGCTCCTTATAAAGACATTGTCACCCATGTTCCTGCTAGCATAGAGGTTTCTACTGTTGATCCTATTTTGCCTGAACCTAATGTTGAGAAAATCCCTTTTCCCTCCAAGGTAAGGGATCATTCTATTATGGCTAATGTGGTTAGCAAAAGCGCAAATAAAACTTTAGGGTCCGATGAGCTTATTGATATTGAACCTGTGGTAGCTATTGTGAAAGATCTTGTCACTAGAAATATAGAGGATGAGCATATTGTCTTCTGTGAAGACGCTACTAATATTGTTTCTCATCCTAAGAAAGTGAGAAATGCTAGTGTCTCTATGCTTTCTGTTAAAATTGGTAGTCATAGCTACTATGGTTTTTGTGATATTGGTGCTAGTTCTAGTGCTATTCCTTATGAGCTTTACAGGGAAATTATGCATGAGATTGGTCCTTGTGAGCTTGAGGACATTGATGTGGTTATTTACCTTGCTAATAGATAGAAAGTTTGCCCCATTGGTATTGAAAGAGATGTGGAAGTCCTTTGTGGATTTTCTAGTACTTGGTAAAGAAGCTAGTAACACCTAACCTATTATCTTTGGTAGACCCTTCCTTAATACTTGTGGGGCTATCATAGATTGTAGGAAAGAAAAAGTTTTGACTAAGTTTGCTGGAGAGTCTTATGAGTTTAATTTTTCCAAATTGCCAAAACTCCTTATGAAAATAAACTGCCTGATGAGGATTTCAGGGTTGAACAACTTTCTGCTATTTCTCTTGCTCCTAACAATGCCTTGCAGCAATTTATGGAAGATCATGAAAGTGATGTCTTCCTGAAGGAAAGAAATGAGATTGATGAGGCTTTCCTTCATCATCCTGAGTTACTTAAGCATAATCTACCTGTGGAAGATTTGGGTACCACACTACCACCTAAAGGGGATCCTGTTTTCGAATTGAAACCTTTACCTGATGATCTTAAATATGCTTATCTTGATGATACAAAAATATATCCTGTTATTATTAGTTCTAAACTTTCAGGGAAGGAAGAAGAATGATTATTGTTAGTATTGAAGAAACGCCGAGGAGCTATGGGTTATACTCTTGATGATTTAAAAGGAATTTCTCCTACTATATGTCAGCATGCTTTTTTTTAGAATGAAAAAAAAGCATGCTGACATATAGTAGGAGAAATTCCTTTTAAATCATCAAAAGTATAACCCATATATGTCAGCATGCTATTAATATTGAGCCTAATGAAAAACCAATTGTTGAGCACCAACGTTGTCTAAATCCTAAGATGAAGGATGTGGTAAGAAATGAGGTATTAAAACTCCTTGATGCTGGTATTATTTATCCTATTGCTGACAGTCAATGGGTTAGTCCTGTTCATTGTGTTCCCAAGAAAGGGGGAATAACTATTGTGCCTAATGAAGATAATGAGCTTATACCCCAAAGAGTAGTGGTTGGGTATAGAATGTGCATTGATTTTAGAAAGATCAATAAAGTTACTAAGAAATATCATTATCCTTTGCCCTTTATTGATCAAATTCTTGAAAGGTTGTCCACAAAGACTCACTTTTGCTTTCTTGATGGTTATTCTGGGTTTTCTCAAATTGCTGTGAAAGCACAAGATCAGGAGAAAAATACTTTCACTTATCCTTATGGTACTTATGATTATAGGCGTATGTCTGCTATCTTTCATGGTTTTTCTAAAGAAATTGTGGAGGTTTTCATGGACGATTTCTCCGCCTATGGAACTTCTTTTGATAACTATTTGCACAACCTTGATAAAGTTTTGCAGAGATGTGAAGAAACCAACCTTGTTCTTAATTGGGAGAAATTTCATTTCATGGTTAATGAAGGGATTGTTCTTGGACACAAGATCTCTGAAAGAGGCACTGAGGTTGACAGAGCCAAAATTGAAGCAATTGAGAAGATGCCTTGTCCTAGGGATATCAAAGGTATTCGTAGTATCCTTGGTCATGCTGGTTTGTATAGGAGGTTTATTAAAGATTTCTCCAAAATTTCAAAGGCCCTTACTAATATTCTTCAAAAAGATGTACCTTTTGTTTTTTATGATGATTGTAAGGAAGCTTTTGAAACTTTGAAGAAAGCTTTGACAACTGCTCCTATTGTCCAACCACCTGATTGGAGTTTACCTTTTGAAATTATGTGTGATGCTAGTGATTTTGCCGTGGGTGCTATCCTTGGACGACGTATTGATAAGAAGTTGAATGTTATTCATTATGCTAGCAAGACTCTTGATGTTGCTCAAAGGAATTATGCTACTACTGAAAAAGAGTTCTTAGCTGTAATCTTTGCTTGTGATAAGTTTAGACCTTATATTATTGATTCTAAGGTTACTATTCATACTGGTCATGCTGCTATTAAGTACCTTATGACAAAAAGGACGCTAAGCTTAGGCTTATAAGGTGGGTGTTGCTTTTGCAAGAGTTTGATCTGCATATTGTGGATAGGAAAGGTGCTGGTAATCCTGTTGCTGATAATTTATCTCGTCTGGAGAACATTTCTTTTGACCCATTGCCTGTTAATGATAGTTTTCCAAATGAGCAGTTAGCTGCAATAATGGTAAGTCCACATGAAAATCCTTGGTATGCTGATTATGCTAACTTTATTGTTTCCAAGTATTTGCCTCCAACCTTTACATCTCAGCTAAAAAGGAAATTCTTTTATGATCTAAGGCATTACTTTTGGGATGACCCACACTTATATAAAGAAGGAGTAGATGGCATTATGCGAAGATGTGTTCCAGAATTTGAACAACAAGAGGAATTGAGAAAATGTCATGGCAGTGCTTATGGAGGACATCATGCTGGGATAAGACCGCATAAAAGGTTTTACAATCTAGATTTTATTGGCCTACCCTTTTTAAAGATGCAAGAAAGTTTGTCTTCTCATGGGATGAATGCCAACGAGTAGGTAACATCTCTAGACGTAATGAAATGCCTATGAATTATTCTCTTGTTATTGAACCTTTTGATTGTTGGGGATTTGACTTTATGGGGCCTTTTCCTCCTTCAAAGGGGTATACTCATATTCTTGTTGCTGTTGACTATGTTACAAAGTGGGTGGAAGACATACCTACAAACAGTGTTGATGGTAAGACCTCTTTGAAAATGCTTAAAGATGTCATTTTTCCTAGGTTTGGTGTGCCTAGATATCTCATGACTGATGGAGGCTCTCATTTTATTCATGGGGGTTTTAGAAAAACTCTCGCTAAGTATGATGTAAACCACATAATTGCTTCAGCTTATCACCCCCAAACTAGTGGGCAAGTAGAACTTTCCAATAGGGAAATTAAATCTATCTTGCAGAAGACTGTCAATAGATCTAGGAAAAATTGGGCTAAAAAGTTGAATGACGCTTTGTGGCCTTATAGAACTTCTTATAAAAATCCTATGGGGATATCTCCTTACAAAATGGTCTATGAGAAAGCTTGTCACTTGCCTTTACAATTAGAACACAAAGCTTATTGGGCAGTGAAAGAGTTGAATAGAGATTTTAGACATGCTGGTGAGAAAAGACTGCTCGATTTAAGTAATCTAGATGAGTGGAGAGGTGAATCTTACGAAAATGCTAGGCTCTTTAAGGAAAAAGTGAAAAGATGGCATGATAGGAGAATTCTCAAAAGTGAGTTCCATGTTGGTGAGAAAGTTCTTTTGTATAGGTCTCGTCTCAGATTTTTTGCAGGGAAAATACTCTCCAAATGGGAAGGACCTTTTGTTATCAAGGCAGTGTACCGGTCAGGTGCCATCAAAATTTCTTCTCTGAAGGATGACACAACACAGGTGGTTAATGGTCAAAGACTAAAAAATTATATTTCTAGAGATTCTTATATTGAAGATATGGATGTTATTCAAATGGTGACTCCAGAAGATTTTATCAGAAGCCAAACACCAGAAACTACAGAGTTCGTCCTTGAATAGGTAAAAATGGTGAAAACAGAAGGTTCGTGAAACTCCAATCTTTTTATATTTTTAATACATAAGGGAAGTTACTAGACGAAACTGAAGAAGAAATGAAGCCCGGGGTGGAAAAAACACCCTAGGCGCGGGCCCAGCCTGGCCATGCCTGAGGGGGGTGTTCCCCCCTTGAACTCCGTCTCCGCCTCGTTTTTGTGTCAAAACCTTCCATATGCATTGAAACTTCGTAATATATAACCCCCCAGGTTCCCCGAGGTTCTTGCATCGTGTTCTTGTCGTGTTTTTATTTCGATCTGTTTCTGTCAGGGAAATTCTTAGATTTGGAGCCTCAATGTCTTCCTGTGGATCACCCATGGAGGGTTCCTCTACGGGCATCCTCAAGGAGGGGATGGTACAGATGAAATAAGTTCAAGGCCCTAAAGGAGAAGGCAGTCTGGAAGACAGGATAGAAGCATTGGAACAGGAAGTTTTCAGGTACAAGACGATGGCAGAACGCGAAGTGGATGTTATTCACAAGATAAGTTCAGAACTCATCACCAAGCACGAGGGAGAAGTATCTGAGATCCAAGAAGAGATATTTTCACTCCGTCAGACCACCAACCAATTGCAAGCACAACTCTATGACATACAAAACGAAAACTATGAGTATGAGGCTAGATTTGATCACATAAGCTCTGCTGCTAGTTTCAGGATTGCGGAGACTAGGACATCCTTTTTGGATGGGGAACCATTGCCTTGGAAGTTTTATGATGACAAGATAACACCACCACCACCGAAGGAGTAATTCATCATCAGGTTTGGCATCCCCTTGGCTTGTTCCAAGCTTGGGAGAGTGCCTCGGTATCACCATCATTATCTTTTATATTTTACCTTTTTAGTGGATTCATATCTATGGTAGAGAGGTTATCTTATAGTTTCATTTTCATGTGTAAGTATCTCTCCTTTAGTTGCTTATCTATGTATCCCTTGGTGTGAGTGCCTTTATTGGAATACTAGACCATAAAAGCGCGCGTTGCTGCGCCCGTCATTTTAAAGAAGTATGAAATGTTTTAGAATTTTAAACTATAGTGACATATATGATCAAATTAGGGTGATCCAAATTATTGAGCATGCATATAGATATCGAATCATATTTCCTTGCAAATTCTGAATATGATCACAAAAGCAGAAATCAGAGGTCCGATGACCAAAATTACATGCCGAATAAATGCAAATGAGTACCACACTTACAACAAGCATACCGATGCATATGGGGTTAATTTCCTCATCCAATGAACATTTATAAATTGTTCTGTTTCCCCCTTTTATCAACTTGTAACATAACTATTAGGAAATGATTGAACTCAAATGGGACAACAAGTTTCTTCAACTTGTATGTAATCCATGCAGTGTGCATAAAATAATGATAATGTTTCGTCACCTTGAAAGATCAAGACGCTTGCATGCATATTAATATAAATTATGTACCGTAGGTCATTTGTAAAGCATACAGAATGGCAACATTAGGGGGTAAGCAAATTCAAAAGAGATCAAATATCATACTAAAACTATGAGGGTAACTCTTACTGTTCATTAAAAGTAAACATATGTTCCAATCCGAAAGAACAACAAAACATTTCCTCTACAACTTGAATGAAATACTATTCCATGCAACATCCCATCATTCATACCCATATTTTAACACAAGAAGGAACACTAATCTTAATTCCTAAAATTAATGATAGGCTTCAGAGAAAACTACTATAACTACTACTTCAGGAAAAATGGCATTTACAACCTAACCATTTAACAAAAACAATTTGTAAACATGTGACTTGAAAAAATCAAATTCAACTCTTAAGATTGTTTTTCCCAAACATAACGTGCTAATATAGGGAATAGAAGTCAAGAAAAAGTGCCTCCAATTGTAGAAGTTTCCATTGATTATTGCTCCTTGGAAGAATCAATCACCAAAAATAAATCCACACTATGATGCAAATCGGCAGCTATAACAACCCCCCTTTCTGTGAAGCCAAAGGAACAAATTTGCAATCCATAGAGATAGATCCATCTGAGACTGAAGCTTACATGTTAAGATACAAAAGCATATATATTCAGAAAAGATGACACAAAATACCAGCTTCAGTGATATGAATTTCACGTGAATCAAAGTTTTGGAATCCATGTATGCATAACCTAAACTATGCAAAAACAAGAAAAACATAAGGAACAAAACATGTAAATACACCATAATTTTTAGGAATTTATGTTATGTTTTTTCACATGACTGGTTGCTTTTACGATGTCATCTGGAACATGATTTCCATCAGGAAAGAGCAACCGAAGATCGCATTCTCCATTATGCGGAATACTGAATTTGCGGATGTGCAACAATTTTGTTAGTTAACCGAGTCGTTTATACAATAGAGTGAGCCAAATATAACAGTTTAGTACAACAGAAGCTTTTGCAAAGTTTACTGGATTTCAGAAAAAGATCTCATGAAACATAGTTCAAGACTGATAGCTACTTAGCTGTATAGTTTAAGATGATGTGTGAGAGGAATAAGAGTGCTAGGTTCAGGTTAATTGTACTATCAGAGAGCAAACAAATTATAAATAAATCTTTCATACTTCTACTAACCAACAATTGATCGCAAAGTATTCTGAAGTTTGCAAGATTGAATTAAGCACAATGTGTCTGTAAGAATAAGAAGATGTCGTTGAACCATATTATGTCCATATGTTAGGATCTCGGAGGATGGGTGTTTTTCTATGGCGCCAGCAACACACTAACCCTTACGCCCTCCTCGCCTTTGCAATACCTGAAATGAATGCAGAATTAACAGACAATTCACTGACAGGGGAAAGGTAGGCGTTAGCGAGAAGGACGGGATGTACATCCATGAAGGACTTACTTGATTCTTTCGGATATGCAACTCATGACTGCTATGACCTCCACGCTGGAGGGCCAATCAACCTATCTTGAAGAGCGCGGATGGGGGAGATCTTCCATGATACCTTCCCGCGTTCGCACCGCCCTATGGACAGAGGAAGCTTGGAGAAAGGGTTAGCCACCGCCATGGGCGATGGATGAAGAGCTGTAGTGGCACCTGCCGTCTACTCACCTCCACCAAAACTTGTTTTACTTGTGCGCGGTATGAAAGAAAATAACAAAAGGCTTCAGGTACGGCCCATACGAAAGTCTTGCGGCCCGATTACCTAGGAATAGTCTAACTTGATTTGCGGAGTAGCAGCCTAGCAACGATGGCTTGCCCGGTTGGCGCGATTTCAGGAAGCGGACGAGGCTATGGAAAAAATGAGATGATCTAGACCGTTTAAGGGCCTAATCGAACGGATTCGAGCACAGAATCACTGTGGTAAGCCATAGGTTGCTGAGTTTTACTGTTTCTTAATAGCACTATATATACTACGTGGAAAGTTAACTTGCTCCCCTCCTTTGTTATAGAACTATATGTTCTCATTTGCTTGCTTCCATGTCACCACCCAGTGAGTGCACAGAGAACACCGAACGGAGAACAATGGAGCAGGTGGTATTATTTCTATATTGAGATTTTCCCAGTATCAGCTAGATGGTTCATGTGATCATAATGTACAACTTGTTGGGAGAGTTCACTGAAATATTTCATATGCGGAAAAATAATAGGAGAGCTCTTGTTCATCTTTGAAATTGCTGAAAAACACAACTTAAGATGAGATTGAGGAGTAAAATTTAAATAGCTAGCAGCCTAGTACTATCCAAAATAATACACCAAGGAATAATAATATGTAATAGATTTTGATCACATGCATACAAATAATGTGAAGTGAGCAGATCTCTGTACCACAATAGATGGTAGGACAACACAACACACGGTAGCCTTAATGGGTGCTAATTTTGATGACAACCACGCTAAACGTAGGCATAACTTTGCCTCCTAGTTTTCCAACAAAATAGGACCGCATCCTTGTGAATGGCGAATGAAGTAAAACCACGGTTTAGACCCAAGAAGGTATTCTTGCAATTGGTAAAATTGGCCTACTTATAAAAATAGATATCCATATAACCTTCAAATTATCTTTTGTAAAACAGTATCAGAACATGGCATGATGCAGATACCAAAGTTGTGACTATTGTATCCATATAACCTTGAAATTATCTTTTGTAGAACACTAGCAGAACATGGCATGATGCAGATACCAAAGTTGTGACTATTGTAATGCTATAACTACTTATCCAGCAGTCAAATATGCATGTTGACAACAATATATCAGTACATTGAATACCAAAAAATTGTTTACAGAACATGCCACATTATTTGCTATCCTACGTATTATATCTCAATGCAAATGCTATCTTGTTGAAATGGAAAGGAAAAGAAAATAACAGAAGCTCTAGAAAGGAAAAAGAAATAACTCAACTCTCATTTTCAATTAATTCCAATGCAAACAAAGCCTAAATTCTCACTTTTCATGGTTGTGATTAATTGGAGACAATAAATGCTTTGGGGAAGGTTTTACGGAACTTGGCTAGAGAGAGCACGATTTATATGGAAAATGTATATGAACTCACCTTTAGGAGAATAATTATGAGGTACTGATTGATATGTGTACTTACATGACTTCTGATTTATCTTGAACTTGCACCATTTTGCTGTGTGTTTGATACAATGCCTCACAGATTTTGATGGCACGCATTAGATGCTCATACTTATTTAAGAGATTATCCAATATTTGTGTAGCATGAAGAGGTCAGGATGCAAATTATTCTGCAAGAGATACATAATATAGATATAAGCGAGTGAACTTTTCCTTCATTAACAATTACATCTTATTCCTAGGTGGTGATTTAGATAATTTCTTCTAGGATTGTAGAATTTTCTACAAAAGAATAATTGTGTGTATGACCTGCTTTTATCCTAAGTTATAATATCATGCATATTATTGTAGAGATGACAAAACAAGTACGCATTGTATTCTTTCATAGAAACAACCCACAAAAGATCATCTCTAAGAGAAAGAGGTCTGGTATATAATAAGGTTAAAGTATAGGCTCTAAATTGACATTCTCATCCTAAACCTATTTCTTATTCTAGAAACAAGTTAAATTTGCATAATATTATCTCCATTCAGAGCTTAAAAAAATCTAAAATACAACTGCAGCATGCTTGACAAAAAACCCTACTCTTGTCGATTATTTATATCAACATGAGGCTATGGTAGAAAAAGCAAGAGTATAACGTTAATATATAACATCGTATAAATTTATGATCTGATACAAAAAATCTAGCTAGGTTGCTAAGAAGAACCACAAACTAACATACCCTAGAAGCATCAGACAGATCTAAACAAATGGAAAAACAGTAAATCCGTTATTTGATCACATAGAAAATGAAAGACGGCCATGTGGAAACAGCAACAGCAATATGTGTTATCTCAAAGCCACTTCTCTCTGCATAACCAATTTTATTGAGGGGTGAACTTGATCATTACAATGAACTTAAATAAATAGATTAGTGTTTTGAATTGGCTAAGCAAATCAATACCTATTGCTAGGTAATGTAGCTTAGAGTACCAACAAAAAGGAAAATCGGTGGTTCATATTGGTCAATTTTGTATAGTTCAATTCCATCAAAGTTGGTTGCGTGGGTACCCCAAAATGTAACATCCAAAGTCCTTCCACAGTTTTGTGTGTC
Source organism: Avena sativa (assembly GCA_916181665.1). Taxonomy (NCBI): domain Eukaryota; kingdom Viridiplantae; phylum Streptophyta; class Magnoliopsida; order Poales; family Poaceae; genus Avena; species Avena sativa. Next base: position 202,608,527 of record OV702281.1, on the reverse strand, counting down.
GGGTGCAGGGGCGAAAGGTTTTCAAAGAAACAAGAAATTAATATTGTCAAAAAAAGAGACCTAAGTTCTAAAATAACAAGAGACTTATCACGCAAAAGATTATAAAGTGGAATAGTTTACTTCATATCCATTAGTTGCAGCTTCCTCTTTTGTGATTCTGTTGAGAAGCCAGGTATGCACACTGTTAAGATATCGCAAATCGCAGAGACAAATGTTGTCATTAGAGTGAGTCAAATCCTGAAATATTGGAAGCGGGTAATAAGATGATGATACAAATTGCATTGAACTGACCTAAATGATTTTGTCTTCCCAGCAAGGCCAGGTAGTTACCCAAATCCACCATGATTAGGACGTAGACGGTTTTAGTTTGGGCACCAAAATTACGATGCCGCCCTAACGACGGAAGGACGTGCGACACAGATGTATCGAATAGTCGGATAATCGAATAATCGTAGGGATACCAGTCCGCCGTTTGTCAGACATCCGAACCTCGCCGGCGGCTCCATGACCTGAGAAGAAAGCAAAGAATTGTGAGGTTTGTTCTGAATGACGCGAAATAAATGGAAGTCGATAACCCGCAGACCTTGGTAGCCCCGACTCCCTCTTTCCGTGGTATGAATCGCATCCCAGCGGCGCTTCATCGATCGTCCCTTGCCGTTTCCGTCGGCAGCGCTGGCATTAGAAGAACCGAGCAGCGATAAGATAGAGGAACGAAAAGGGTGTTTTTATTGCCGGTAACACATGTGAGAAGGAAAAGTATAAAAAATTCCAATCCATTAGGCCCACATGGGAGGTTTGCGGCCTGGCAAACGAGGTGTGGGCTAACTTGTTTTGTGGAGTAGAAGCCCAGCTACGAACACTAGAATCATTTATACCATCGACGGAAACAAAAACACAGGTAACGACGGTTTGGGAACAAAAAGTTGACGCGGGCCATTAGATTAGCGTATCCGACGGCTAAGAGATCAAAATTGATATGGAGGCTCCTAGCTAGGTGAGTTTTATTGTTTCTTAATTAATGAGAAGTCTCATCTTTTACTTTATGCACTTCTTATTTTAGTTTGCAATCTCTGTTATATGATGGATCTTGTTGATCAGTATTGGCACCTCTTTGGGATCATCAAGTGGATATAAATTGGTTTTGGCAAACTGAATTCTAGTCAATGGCATTAGTTTGAAAGAAAAAGAGAAAAAAGCTTACAAGTATTTTGTATCATTTGTTTTCTTTCTTGTTGGCTCATAAGCTTAGTATTCTTTATTTAATATCCTTTTGTGTCTTCAAGGAATATTGCATGTTTGGATTTATTACTTGTATGTTTGCTTGTTTCTTTCAACTCTCTTGCTTGCTACCTAGCCTTGCTAGCGAAAAACCTGTTTTGAGAAATCATACTTCTCATTTTTCCAAATCCCTTTGAACCAAAAACTTTTGCCATTTGTGTCTACCATATCTACCTAGTAGCTTTTGCTATTCCAAGCAAATTCTCAAGCTTCATCTACCTTTCGAATTAAAAAGTATTTTGTTATGTGAAAACTAGTTAGTAAAGCTCTCACGAACTTGATGACACACTTTATTTCTTTGCCCCTAATAGACTTGAACCATTGTGAACATCAAAGTTGTATATTCTTGCATCTATACGTTGGAATTTGCAGAACTGTGCTGTCACGGGGAACGTTTTCAACATTGCATTTGTACTTTGTACACAGTTGATATTGTTATCTTTTGTCTATGGATGTCAACAGTGTGAAATAAAGAGGGAACTTGTAAGTCCATGGAGTTTCTATCCTGTGTTAGAGAAATGCCTGGGAAGCTAGCCTAAGCCATGCTTAATCATGGTGGAAACTTGCAGCATCACCATAGTGAGTCATCTATGAAGCATCCTCAATAAAAAGCTATGCACATAGTAAATAAAAAGATCGCTGAGATGCTCGTTGTCTGCTTGCCTTGTCATTTTGGTTATGGTAAAGCTCCTGTACCATGTGCAAGGGGTACCCCATTGGCGGTTCTCAATGATATGCAAATACTTACAATGACAAGAACTTACTTGTGACCAAAGTTGAGTAGCATGAGGAGTGACCCTCGTATTCAAGGGACATGAGAGTGCCAACTTATATTTGGTCAAGCATATACTCCATCTTTGTTCACTTTAACCTTAATCATCTCAAGATGCCTATGATAGTGGCAATGAGGGCTCAAAGCTAGTAAGTACCAAATCTTTTGGAAGATCTTTATGACTTGTAATCCCTGCTTCCCTCTATAACTCTTGCACCACTTTCCTTGCCCAGCTTCTATACTATGCCCTTGGCGGCCTCCAGCATGGGCTGGCCAGTCGGGTTGCGAGTGAACGCATTGCGGGAGAGAGACGTGTTTCCGCATGAGGAGAGTTGGAGCTCTGTCGACCGGCAAAAGGAGGTGCCCTACTCGTCTTCCATCCACAAGGTTTGCTCTGTGGTGGTATGTTGGGGGACGGGCTCTATCTAAGCCTTGCTTGCCGCACGACAGAGGGCGCGCTCATCCTGAGTCTTGTTGCGAGCCGACTTGCCGACGTGGTTGGTGAAGATCTTGGAAGCGCACCTTAGCCCCCTACCTGGCGCACCAAATGACAAAGAGTGGACACCGTTTTTTTACCTAGGTTCACGACCCTCGTGAGGAGGTAAAGTCCCTACTCCTCCTTTGTGTATTTCTCATGGTGTCTCGTGTGGGTACAAGGGTGGATGAATGTCTTGGAATTTAGATTGCAGGGATCCCTCCCTTCTAAGGTAGGAGAATCTTGTAGCATCCCAATTGTCTAACATTGTCATGCTACATTGTTTCAATAAATATAATACTACCTCTACATAATAATCATTGCATCCTCATAATATCATGCTCATGTCACCATGCCACATTGCATTTGAGCATCATATTAAAATCATTGTATTTGGTTCTTATCCTCATAATTGCATCTTGTTTTGCCTCTTATTAAATATAGTTTCTTCTTCATATATTGTATTTGCATATTGATATATTCCTAAATGCCCAAAATCAGTTGGGGAATCATCCTTATTTATTTTTCATTTTATCTTGTGGGTATCATGTTATCCATAACACCCTCTCTCTAATTCTACCACATGTGTATGTGTCCATGGTGTCCTTTTAAATCTTACCTCTATTTGTTCTCTACATCACCTACTTGCGCTCATCCTCTTTTAATCTTCCTCACATTCTTTTACTTGTGCTACCCTCTATTTATCTTCTACCTCTATTATTTTTCATCATACATGGTACCATCTGGTTCTTCTATTTTTTTCGGATTTAAATCACTCCATTTGGATATGTGCTTATCCATCTATATCATATTTTCAATCCATCTCAATTCATATCCCTTCTTTCTAGTTATCTCTTTATATGGATCTTACTCTTATTTACCATCATGTGATCTTTTAGTTATAGCTTCCTATGTTATTCTCTACTTCTCATATTCTAGTCTATTTCTTTTGATGACATCTCTTCTAAAACCATATCTTATTTTCCTTTGATGTTGATCCTTGCCATCATGCCTTTTCAATTATGCATTACTGGAACATGCATACATACTCCTTCCTCTTATCCCCTTTTAAAATCAATTATTACTTCTATTCTCCTTACTTGAATAAAATCATACTTTTATTATATGTAGGCCCTAGTGACAAATGGTTGTGTTTATTTAAATCTTGCAGCAAGTATTACTTCCTCTATCTCATTCCCCAAAGTTTCATAATCGAATTTGAAGTGTGGTTTGAAATTGAATTAAGCAAGAGTTTTGGAATCTTTACTATTAATTTCAAAAGTGTGGTGAATGTTTGGTGTCACACAAGCAAAAATTACAGAAAATGCCACCACTAAAAAATTGCCTAAGCACCATAAAAAAGACTAACAAACCTTATCTAACAAGACTAATAAACTTTATCTTATCTATCTCTATTATCTAAAAAGAAGGTGTTCTATTTTCCGCCGTTTCGCACTACATTGATTCCTTTGTCGTGCATCGCTCTGCTCGCCCCGCACGCACCTAATCGGTAAGCCCAACATCAGGCACCCTACCCGGTCCACCCGATCTTCCACTCCTCCCCACCTCTACCGCTGCAGAGGGGATCCCTCCTTCCATCGGTGCCGGTTTCCCTTCATCGTCGGAATGTCGACCGTCTCCACAACAATGGAGTGCCGACAGGAGGTGCACGATTTTAGGCGACTTCGCCACACCCTCGCTGTCATGAGGCACGGTCTCCGTCGAGCTCCAGGACGCGCGGCTGCACCAGAATTAGAGCGCCAATGGAGTGCCGGCGGGAGGTGCATGATTTCGGGCGACTTATCCACGCCCTCGCAGTCCCCCGTGGTCTCCATCGAGCTCCAGGAGGCACGTCGCCCCAGGATCAGAGCGCTAATGGAGTGCGAGTGGGTGGTGCACAAGAACATCCAGCAACGATGAGATCAAGACCATCATTGTGGTGGTCATCGTGTCGGAGGCGGACGGACTCCGCAGGTGGGCAACCAAGGTTTACAACGACAAGATTGATACAGCAATCATCGCCTCTGCTGAATGTCCATGAGGGTGGTTGACATTGCACCCTTTCTCCCTCCGATCCAAATTAATATTCTCATATTTGTCTAGATTCAGATGTATGTAGAGATACATCTGAATCTAGACAAATATGAGAACATTAATATGGATCTGAGGGAGTAATAAAGCTGGGTCAGATGACCTTATTTCTAAAAAAACATATTCTCAGCTGGATTCCCGAAGGAGAAGATCTCCCAGTGTTGTGAATGGCACTTGATTTTCTCCTAGTTATACTTATTTTCTATTTTACCTTGGAAATGAAATGAATCCTTGACCTCTCTGATACCCGACACTAAACCACATAGGCTTTTGTCCGTGCTAACTTGATTTATTATCTCAACAAGTCAACATGGAGTTCTAATATATGTACCGTACTGTGAATGAATTTTTTTGTAAGGTTGATTTGTGATTGAAATAAGGTGTTTTATAAAATAAATTTATACATCTACAAGCAGTGTAATTTATTAGAGATCGTGTTTTTTTAGATTTAGACCCTAGGTCTATTAAGGAGGACAAGTGGTACACAACACCACACTAATAAATAAAATACTACTCCCAAGTCCCTGGGATACAACTCAACCCTTGTTAGTGGTGTCGAATTGTGGCATCCCGCAAAACCACTACTAGAAAATCGCGTTGTTTTTGTGCATTGCATCGTCATCATCATATGTTGTTTGTCTAAAACTATTTTCGCAAAGCCCGTTTTGTTTTCTAAAACGCCCCATCTTTATTCAAATATCAAAGCCCGGTTCTCCGGATTAATTATTTTGGCCGCTATCGGTTTGCATACGGCCCGTTTAAAACAAATAAAAAGTTTAATTGTTTTAGCGGGGGCAGTCGAACGGGCCGAATCGACCCGACCGACCACCCCCATTTTTAAATCGGCCCACCCCTAATCCTAAAACTACCCAACTTCCTACCCACCCTTGCCTCCACCTCACCCCGGCCATTGGCCTCTCGACACGTCACCCTCTCCCTCCCCCTCACCAACCCCAAACCGCCACCTGTCCTACCCCCTCTTTTTCTCTCTTCCCCTCTCCCTCCCTGGCCGGCAACACACGCCTCACACACGAACCCACGCACGCCTGGCCGCCTGGGCCCCACCGCCCTGGCCCACCACCTGGCCGTTCCCCACCCTCCTGCCCGCACGCTAACCTCCCCTGTCTTCTTCCTCCCCTCCCCGACAACCGTCACCGCCCCCTCCCTCGCCACCTACCACCACCCCGCCGGCTGGCCTCCCTCCGGGCGCCGCCGTACCCCCTCCGCCCCCTCCGGCGTCTTCCCTCGCCGAGCCCTCTGCAGTGCCGCCCGACCCCCGAGCTCCACCGCCGCCGGCGCCCCTCTGCCTCGAGCCCGCTGCTCCTCTGCAAGCTCCTCGCCGGCGCCGCCCTCGGCCCTCCTCCAACCTTCGCGGCGGCGACCTCCTGCACCCTCTCCGCGCGACCCCGCTCGTCGCCGAGCCGCACCTCCCGCCGCCGCTCGCCGCTGACCCGGCCTCTGCCTCCTCGCCTACGACGAGCCCGGCCCCGACCTCCACCGCCCACGTCCCGTCGACCGGCCGCCCGCGCTGCCGCCTCGCCGGAGCACGGCCCGGCCCAGCCCGACCGCGACGCCCCTGGAACCCCGAGCCCGGCCGTGCTCCTGCTCGCCCGCTGTCGCGTCGCGGAGCCCTCCCCGTCGCCTCGTCCCCGCCACCGTCAGGCCCGCCACCGCGTCGTCTGTCCGCCGACGTCCCCTAGTCGGCCACCGCAGGGCCGCCACCGTCGGGCTCCTTCAGCCGTCATCTGCAACCGACGCTGGCAGGCGAGCCTCTGCAGGCCCCCTTGATGGTTTCCTCGGCCACGTCACCACCTTGGCGCCTTGCCACTGCACGCGGCGTGTGCGTCCTCGGTCGTTCTCTGTGTCAACCTTCGGATCAAGTCCAGCGTATGCCTAGGGGGCTCTGCCTGTTGCTGCACCTTTCCAGAGTCGAAGACCGCAGACCCCAAGTTAATCTTGACAAGACCGGCCGAGACGCTAAGATGTACAGGGACCATCGACGACGGACCCGCCGGTACCCCAAGATCTTCCGAAGGCCAAAACCTAGGGCGCGCCGACTCGGATGCGAAGTTGAGAACCCGAACGCCAAGATCGTCTACCGAGAGCGCCTAAACGACAAGATCTACCTCACGGAGCGACGAACCCCGACGCCCCGGACCCCGAAGACCCGTTCCCGGGGGCGAAGTCCGGACCCGATGACCGCCAAGAACGCCACCGGTTCAACAAGCACTCCGTCCTGGATACCAAGTGCTGCAATCCGAACGTCAAGACTGATGCAAGGGCGCGGGCCCGACAAGACCCTCGCAACCGCAAGCTCGACCCCGTGGAACCCGACAAGATCTGCATGCGACAAGAACGACACCGACCCGGAAGCATCCGATGCGCCCCGACACCGACCCGAGTTCTGCTTCCCGGAGGCGACAAGATCTACCCCCCGATATCCGAGAACGATCCCGGAGTCCAAATCTCGATCCCGTCGAAACCCCAGATCCGGACCCTGAGACCAACCCCGAACCCCGGAACCCCAAGTTCGTCGAGAACCCCTAATGTGTGCACCCCTTCCCGAAAACCCTATTTTATAATATAATCTAACTTGTCGCATATTAATTGTTCATGCATGCATCCTTGTCTGTGGTTTGGGGGCCTTATGCCGATTCACCTAATAATTAAATATGGGGCCCATATGCGGGCAAATCTAGTCTCATATTGGCCTCATTTAAACATGTGTAGCGAACCGGTGCCATCTGTTGGCTTGCTAAACAACATTTAATTTGTGGGGTAGCTAAACAACTTGAACCTATTAATTAATTGTCGGGACCCTGGTTCCGCTTAATATGACCTAATTGCGTCGCACCTTTGCCATGTCATACATCATACATGCATCATGCCGATATTTTGCCGTAGTATTAAATACTGCATCCGGTGTTTATTCTAGTGTTTTGCTTCTTCGCGGATAAGGCCGTTGAGTTGATGTGAGCTTCGACCCGATCTTCGGATGAACCTTCGACAATGTTTTCAGGCGAGCATCTCCCCCTTTCTACCTATCTTACTTTTATAGTATTTATTCCCTCCTGTTGATCTATTGCTATCTGTGTTGCGATGCTCTAGTTTTCGTACCCGTGATATCCCTTGCAGCCCTATATTGCCATGGCTACCTCCTATTACCTGTTGTTTGGTAGATAGTCGGACTTGCGCGTCGTAGTCGCTTGCTCAAGTGCTGTTGCGTGTCGCCATGTACCACAGTTGTTGGAGTATTGCCACAAGTCTGATGTTGGAGATGATCATGGTTTTACTTATCGCTCACTTTAATTCCTGTTTAACAACTAAAATTGAAGTAAGCAGAGGCATCGGTGGGTGATAGATAATTTTTGGTTTCCGAACGCCCACTTGTGTCCCGTAGGACCCCGAGTACTTGATACCTGTTCCTTGATTTATCGCGCTATCCACATCCGGGAGGTATATGGGACCCCCCTGAGCCAGAGCTTGATTCAGTCTTATTTCTTGGGGCCACAAACTAGTTTGAGGTTTTATTTACGATCCTGTACTTATGCCATGCTTTACTGCTTTATTTTAAATTATGCGAGGAGCACACTGTACTGTTTAGGTAAGCGGAATGTTTTCGCGGTATCGACAAGCCCAGCCACACTTTCGGGTTCCCAGTCGTTTACAGCCATTGTCGCAAACCTTGAGTCCGTCTCGGAGTCAGCTGGCTTCGTTGCGGGTCTACTCAATGGGGTGGCCCCCTGAAATAATTCTGAATCCTGTGATTGCTTTGTCGTGAAGGCCTCGTTGGGTTTTGATTTGGTTTTTCCGAGGTTGATCGAGTGTGTGTTGCTATTGGTGCACCCCGACCGGGTAAAACTTTCTGAAAGCCATGTCCGCGGTTATGGACGACTTGGAGCACAGTATCTCGACCATAGACAAGCATAACTAAAGTTTATTGCTATAAATTTGACTTTATAATGACTAGTAATAAGCTTCACTATAATGGAATGACTAAGTAATACTGCCCACAATTGCTTGTTGGAGTGTCGCTTGCGACCATTGTACCTGACTAGTAAGTATTGCAACTACAACGGAATGGCTGAATAAAAGTACCAACAACTGCTGGGTTTTGGGTTATCTCATGCTAAATGAATCTGACTAGTAAGTGTTGCCACTATAACGGAATGGTTAACTAAAAGTGCCCACTACTTATTTTATCAGGATGATTATCCAAATCTGACTAGTAATTGCTGCAACGATAACTGAATAAATAAAATTGCCAACTGTGTGAGTTCCTCGGTTGACTTCCTCGTTTGGTCTCGAGGGGGAAACACCAGGATGGGTATGTTTGGTGTTAGCTTCAGGTTGGATCCGAATAGGTCATTCTTCCCCCCTCTCCGATAACCGCCAGTTGTATCGAGTCTCTATAGGTTGTTCAGTGCATGCTGCCGCTGCCGCTCAGTCCACCATACCTATGTAGGCGAGGACCGCCGAATTCTAGTCTCGCCGTGTACTGGCCTCAGTACTGACGCTCCTCTTTTTCCTTTGCCCTTTGTCGGCACCCCTTTTGTTTAAGCAGGTGTTGAGATCGACGTCGTTAGCAGGGTTACCCTTCCGGCTTGGCCTGGGCAGGGTTATGGACGCCATTGGTTATTCTTCAGGGCTCTTAGCCCCATTTGCATCTTGTCCGTAGCCGGACGCTGTATCGTTTTACAGGTGATTTGGATCTTTGTATATTATTTCTGTATTCTTGACTCATTGAGTCGCTGTTATATATCTGTTCTGTGGGTCCCATCGAGGACTGTTGTGTAATGTTATTACTTCGTTTTCCACCCGCACGCAAGTGCCTGGTGGGCACCTTTGAATCGTTTCTATGCGGGTTTGGCGGGTTTCGCTAAAACTTGCATAGGTCCGATTTTGAGGGTGTTACAGAGTGGTATCAGAGCTCAGCAGTTGCGATACCCCACAAGTCCAGCCTGTAGGATAACCTAGCTAACGGCCGCAGTAGAGTGTCAACACTATTTTTGAAAAAAATCGGTTGGATAGTTCTGATTAGGTCTGATTTTACTCCTTACCCCTCTGCTATTCTCCTCTTATCTCGACGTGTTTTGAATCCGCTCTCGTCCCTTTCTTCGAGTCCAGGAATTCTCGTGGTTGGGTTCCGTCGTACCTTCAGGGTTTCGCTTCCTCCTTTGGTAACGGTGTTGCTACATCTGGTCTTCATGGTATCCGAGGAATCCGTCTACGGTGTTACCATTCTTTGTTCCTTGTTCGTGCCTTCCGGTGTTTTCCGACGCGACGACATCATCTACGTCAGGTCTGATGCAGAGTCTGCATCCCTCCTTGTTCCGAACCTCGATTGTCGAGATCTTCAGTCTGATTCCGAGAATGGTTGCACTCTTTTCTACTGATTGTGCAGAGTAATAGTTTGGGTGCGTGATGGATTGGCCCCCATGCCGACTACCCTTTCTATTCGCTCTCGTACATTGAAGTGGGATAGGCCGCATCTTTTCTCACCTTCTATCGAAGTTAGAGGTGGCTTTATTTGTGGATACCTCTACCTTCGCCCTTTTGTTTCTCCGGAGTGTTCTCTCGACGATCAGGAACAACGACCCTTTGTTGGTGGTGTCGCCGATTCCCAGATGAAGAAGGAAACCTCGTTAGTGGTGTCGCGAGGATCTACACAAAGCGAGAAGACGCAGATCGCCGACCTTCCTTTCCGGTACCTTGAGGCGGATCTCGAGGGCGAGATCCCTTGTTAGTGGTGTCGAATTGTGGCATCCCGCAAAACCACTACTAGAAAATCGCGTTGTTTTTGTGCATTGCATCGTCATCATCATATGTTGTTTGTCTAAAACTATTTTCGCAAAGCCCGTTTTGTTTTCTAAAACGCCCCATCTTTATTCAAATATCAAAGCCCGGTTCTCCGGATTAATTATTTTGGCCGCTATCGGTTTGCATACGGCCCGTTTAAAACAAATAAAAAGTTTAATTGTTTTAGCGGGGGCAGTCGAACGGGCCGAATCGACCCGAACGACCACCCCCATTTTTAAATCGGCCCACCCCTAATCCTAAAACTACCCAACTTCCTACCCACCCTTGCCTCCACCTCACCCCGGCCATTGGCCTCTCGACACGTCACCCTCTCCCTCCCCCTCACCAACCCCAAACCGCCACCTGTCCTACCCCCTCTTTTTCTCTCTTCCCCTCTCCCTCCCTGGCCGGCAACACACGCCTCACACACGAACCCACGCACGCCTGGCCGCCTGGGCCCCACCGCCCTGGCCCACCACCTGGCCGTTCCCCACCCTCCTGCCCGCACGCTAACCTCCCCTGTCTTCTTCCTCCCCTCCCCAACAACCGTCACCGCCCCCTCCCTCGCCACCTACCACCACCCCGCCGGCTGGCCTCCCTCCGGGCGCCGCCGTACCCCCTCCGCCCCCTCCTGCGTCTTCCCTCGCCGAGCCCTCTGCAGTGCCGCCCGACCCCCGAGCTCCACCGCCGCCGGCGCCCCTCTGCCTCGAGCCCGTTGCTCCTCTGCAAGCTCCTCGCCGGCGCCGCACTCGGCCCTCCTCCAACCTCCGCGGCGGCGACCTCCTGCACCCTCTCCGCGCGACCCCGCTCGTCGCCGAGCCGCACCTCCCGCCGCCGCTCGCCGCTGACCCGGCCTCTGCCTCCTCGCCTACGACGAGCCCGGCCCCGACCTCCACCGCCCACGTCCCGTCGACCGGCCGCCCGCGCTGCCGCCTCGCCGGAGCACGGCCCGGCCCAGCCCGACCGCGACGCCCCTGGAACCCCGATCCCGGCCGTGCTCCTGCTCGACCGCCGTCGCGTCGCGGAGCCCTCCCCGTCGCCTCGTCCCCGCCACCGTCAGGCCCGCCACCGCGTCGTCTGTCCGCCGACGTCCCCTAGTCGGCCACCGCAGGGCCGCCACCGTCGGGCTCCTTCAGCCGTCATCTGCAACCGACGCTGGCAGGCGAGCCTCTGCAGGCCCCCTTGATGGTTTCCTTGGCCACGTCACCACCTTGGCGCCTTGCCACTGCACGCGGCGTGTGCGTCCTCGGTCGTTCTCTGTGTCAACCTTCGGATCAAGTCCAGCGTATGCCTAGGGGGCTCTGCCTGTTGCTGCACCTTTCCAGAGTCGAAGACCGCAGACCCCAAGTTAATCTTGACAAGACCGGCCGAGACGCTAAGATGTACAGGGACCATCGACGACGGACCCGCCGGTACCCCAAGATCTTCCGAAGGCCAAAACCTAGGGCGCGCCGACTCGGATGCGAAGTTCAGAACCCGAACGCCAAGATCGTCTACCGAGAGCGCCTAAACGACAAGATCTACCTCACGGAGCGACGAACCCCGACGCCCCGGACCCCGAAGACCCGTTCCCGGGGGCGAAGTCCGGACCCGATGACCGCCAAGAACGCCACCGGTTCAACAAGCACTCCGTCCTGGATACCAAGTGCTGCAATCCGAACGTCAAGACTGATGCAAGGGCGCGGGCCCGACAAGACCCTCGCAACCGCAAGCTCGACCCCGTGGAACCCGACAAGATCTCCATGCGACAAGAACGACACCGACCCGGAAGCATCCGATGCGCCCCGACACCGACCCAAGTTCTGCTTCCCGGAGGCGACAAGATCTACCCCCCGATATCCGAGAACGATCCCGGAGTCCGAACCTCGATCCCGTCGAAACCCCAGATCCGGACCCTGAGACCAACCCCGAACCCTGGAACCCCAAGTTCGTCGAGAACCCCTAATGTGTGCACCCCTTCCCGAAAACCCTATTTTATAATATAATCTAACTTGTCGCATATTAATTGTTCATGCATGCATCCTTGTCTGTGGTTTAGGGGCCTTATGCCGATTCACCTAATAATTAAATATGGGGCCCATATGCGGGCAAATCTAGTCTCATATTGGCCTCATTTAAACATGTGTAGCGAACCGGTGCCATCTGTTGGCTTGCTAAACAACATTTAATTTGTGGGGTAGCTAAACAACTTGAACCTATTAATTAATTGTCGGGACCCCGGTTCCGCTTAATATGACCTAATTGCGTCGCACCTTTGCCATGTCATACATCATACATGCATCATGCCGATCTTTTGCCGTAGTATTAAATACTACATCCGGTGTTTATTCTAGTGTTTTGCTTCTTCGCGGATAAGGCCGTTGAGTTGATGTGAGCTTCGACCCGATCTTCGGATGAACCTTCGACAATGTTTTCAGGCGAGCATCTCCCCCTTTCTACCTATCTTACTTTTATAGTATTTATTCCCTCCTGTTGATCTATTGCTATCTGTGTTGCGATGCTCTAGTTTTCGTACCCGTGATATCCCTTGCAGCCCTATATTGCCATGGCTACCTCCTATTACCTGTTGTTTGGTAGATAGTCGGACTTGCGCGTCGTAGTCGCTTGCTCAAGTGCTGTTGCGTGTCGCCATGTACCACAGTTGTTGAAGTATTGCCACAAGTCTGATGTTGGAGATGATCATGGTTTTACTTATCGCTCACTTTAATTCCTGTTTAACAACTAAAATTGAAGTAAGCAGAGGCATCGGTGGGTGATAGATAATTTTTGGTTTCCGAACGCCCACTTGTGTCCCGTAGGACCCCGAGTACTTGATACCTGTTCCTTGATTTATCGCGCTATCCACATCCGGGAGGTATATGGGACCCCCCTGAGCCAGAGCTTGATTCAGTCTTATTTCTTGGGGCCACAAACTAGTTTGAGGTTTTATTTACGATCCTGTACTTATGCCATGCTTTACTGCTTTATTTTAAATTGTGCGAGGAGCACACTGTACTGTTTAGGTAAGCGGAATGTTTTCGCGGTATCGACAAGCCCAGCCACACTTTCGGGTTCCCAGTCGTTTACAGCCATTGTCGCAAACCTTGAGTCCGTCTCAGAGTCAGCTGGCTTCGTTGCGGGTCTACTCAATGGGGTGGCCCCCTGAAATAATTCTGAATCCTGTGATTGCTTTGTCGTGAAGGCCTCGTTGGGTTTTGATTTGGTTTTTCCGAGGTTGATCGAGTGTGTGTTGCTATTGGTGCACCCCGGCCGGGTAAAACTTTCTGAAAGCCGTGTCCGCGGTGATGGACGACTTGGAGCACAGTATCTCAACCATAGACAAGCATAACTAAAGTTTATTGCTATAAATTTGACTTTATAATGACTAGTAATCAGCTTCACTATAATGGAATGACTAAATAATACTGCCCACAATTGCTTTTTGGAGTGTCGCTTGCGACCATTGTACCTGACTAGTAAGTATTGCAACTACAACAGAATGGCTGAATAAAAGTACCAACAACTGCTGGGTTTTGGGTTATCTCATGCTAAATGAATCTGACTAGTAAGTGTTGCCACTATAATGGAATGGTTAACTAAAAGTGCCCACTGCTTATTTTATCAGGATGATTATCCAAATCTGACTAGTAATTGCTGCAACGATAACTGAATAAATAAAATTGCCAACTGTGTGAGTTCCTCGGTTGACTTCCTCGTTTGGTCTCGAGGGGGAAACACCAGGATGGGTATGTTTGGTGTTCGCTTCAGGTTGGATCCGAATAGGTCATTATTCCCCCCTCTCCGATAACCGCCAGTTGTATCGAGTCTCTATAGGTTGTTCAGTGCATGCTGCCGCTGCCGCTCAGTCCACCATACCTATGTAGGCGAGGACCGCCGAATTCTAGTCTCGCCGTGTACTGGCCTCAGTACTGACGCTCCTCTTTTTCCTTTGCCCTTTGTCGGCACCCCTTTTGTTTAAGCAGGTGTTGAGATCGACGTCGTTAGCAGGGTTACCCTTCCGGCTTGGCCTGGGCAGGGTTATGGACGCCATTGGTTATTCTTCAGGGCTCTTAGCCCCATTTGCATCTTGTCCGTAGCCGGACGCTGTATCGTTTTACAGGTGATTTGGATCTTTGTATATTATTTCTGTATTCTTGACTCATTGAGTCACTGTTATATATCTGTTCTGTGGGTCCCATCGAGGACTGTTGTGTAATGTTATTACTTCATTTTCCACCCGCACGCAAGTGCCTGGTGGGCACCTTTGAATCGTTTCTATGCGGGTTTGGCGGGTTTCGCTAAAACTTGCATAGGTCCGATTTTGAGGGTGTTACAGTCCATTGTATCGTTATCGCTGCCACTCCCACTCTGAGTCGCTGTGAACTTTGTATCTGCAGATGGGATCTCCGTTGTCACAAATTTTTCGACTTCTCTATCTCCCTACCAGCACTAGAACGCAACATCAAGTTGAAGAACCACCAGCTCCAAGGTCCTCGCCTCCCACTTCTACATCATAGAAAGGAGGAAAAATTGGCGCCTTGTGACTACCTCATGTAGAAGGTCTCACACACTCCACGACACTGGAGGATGCGTCGTCGCCACGACTGAGTGGGAGAAAAAAGTTGTGGTGTGGGTGACATCGTAACCACGACACCCACACCTAGCGCACCAAATCTCGCTCCCTCCAAGAGAAAGCATAAAGATGCTGCTGCCAGGTACTTAACGTAGCCGTCAAAGTGGGGATAGAGCTGCAGTAGATTATTCCTCACCGTCATTGTCACCACCACCCAAAAATGACAGCCAAAACCCTAACCCTACCACTACCTAGACGCAGGAGACACGATCTGTGGTCCCTCTAGTCTCCCACCAATGAAGTGGATGATGGAGAGGAAGGGACCGGAGGTCTTGCTAGCTACGAAGCAGGAAAGTGGAGTTCCTCTCTTTTGCCTCTCTTTCACTATAGCAAAGGGGAAGAGGTGGAGAATGATAACATCTTGTATTGTCGGTTTAACCAAAGAGTGAATTTTTAAAAAATAGCAAGTGAACCATATCGGAGATATTTGATAAATTGAATGATGAAAATGCACCATGATAACTAAATGGAGCTTGAAATGAAAATTTAAATAACCGTGGCAACGCACAGGCAATCAACTAGTAAACATAGAAAGAGAAGTGAGAAGCAGCAGCAGTCATGCCGATGCCTTTTCCTCTCCAATGTAGTGGCCTAGCCCAACCATCCCAGCTCCTGTCCCTTGCTTTCTTCCCCCGTGCTAGTTGTAGAGGTCCCAACCTTTAATAAGGTAGAGATCCCTGTGTTTACAATGCTAGTCCCTGGATCAATAGCTAGCATCCGCAGTTAAGACGTGATATCAAGAAACAAAGGTCATAATACAACTTTATAACCAGGAATAAAATAATTCATTACATCTTACATAGCTCATTTGGCTATCTCATTACAATGCAGCAGAAATAACTATAGCATGGAGTCCTTCATCTTCAAAATTCCACAGGCAAACATGTTGGTTGTAGACTTGTAATCCTAATCAACACACTTCACTAACATCAAACAAACCTGCAACATAATAAGTTACAGCCAAAAGGGTCAATACATTTGAATTGTATTGGCAAGTGATACTATGGTAATATGGTGGAGTCTATCATCTATATGCATTTGGCTAAGTGGAGGTTAGGCTTGCTTTGCTCAAAATAGATTTTCCTTATCATTTGAAAACACTAAGTTTTTTGCTTGACAAAATCCCCCAAGGCATCTCCCAATAGAAATTGGTGATCCTTCAACCCTTGTTCAACCACAAGTTTTTAACTTAGAAATTTGGATGAGGAGATTCTTGATAGCTTCCATGTTTTGATGCTCAAATTGTCCTTTACCAGGGACATGGCTAAGTACTTAGATTTTACACTCTGTAGAGGTGGTGCACTTTCCCCACAAGACTTGGTTTCACCAAGACAAGATCTTTCAGAAGCCTTCCCTTAGACCAGAATGGACGCGTTCCAACCTATCATTCCCCTACCACCAACTGTCCATTTGGCTAAGTTATTGCAACCTATATGATCCAGGTAGAGCCCATAATGCCAAGTGGCTGCACTTGAAGCTTCTCAACATTTGACATCTCAAATCTCTTTGTTCCTGGGTGGCATTCCACAAGTGAGATACACAAGGTAAACCATAGAAATGGGCCTTGTATAACCACTCAACACAAACCATTCCTTCCATTCCACCCAGGTGATTCATTCACTTAGTTGTTTTATTAAACAAAACACAAGTCCTTGACTTAGAAAAATTCCATAGTATGAATATATTCCACCCTTGTTTTCTACTAGCTAAGCTAAGGATGATAGTAGTAGGAATTTGAACTTTGGAAATTTCTACTAAGTTTTCATCTACTAGGATTTCCCATGGCATAGTTTATACTTAGCAAAAATTCCATGCAAGTCCTACTTAGAAATATCACTAATGCATAGTGGAAATAATGGGAGAAAAGTATGAAGCATCACTTGCCTTTTTGAGAGTTATGGGTTCACTCCTTGATCTTGCAATGATCACACTCTTTAAATTCCACTACAATTCAATCAAGCAAGCAAGAATTCAATCTACCATTCAAGCAAATATCACATAAAATAATAGAAACAAAGCAATGCATGCAAGCATGCTAAAGATTGTTTTATTTACAAAAGTGGTTTCTAATAGGTTATAAACATTTGAAAACACCTATTGGTCATTTTATATAAGTGGCAAAATCATTTGCAAAAGATTTTACTTATAAACCATTTTTAAACCCAATCAATATTTTATGTGGTTGAAAATGCTTTTTAACAAAGTAATAATCTATAGGGTTCACAAATATATTTTAAAATCATAAAACTTTGTGTTTAGGGTCAGAGAGTTTAAATCAAAACATTTTCCCAAAGGGTTTCCTCCAAAAACATTTTTAATAAATAAACATTATTTTTATTTGACTAGAAATGTTCTAAGTCAAAGATTTATTCTTTTGCTTCAAAAAATATGTTTTTGAAACCACAAGTTTGTTTAGATGGTCAGTAGGTTCAAACAATCCATTTTCCCAAAGGTTTTATCACAAAAATAATTTTAGAAAGAATGTTATATTCAAATTATGCCTACACAAGTTTCTGCAAAAAAAACCATTTTAACACAAGTGCATGGTTGGAAAGTACTTGTCTTTCTGATTCCATTGATATAAAATTTGCTAAATTTGGACGTGTGGATCAAAAGTTATAGATTTTACAAAATTAAACATCTAATAGATCATAATTTCTGTGTTAAAACAAACCCTGGACACGCGGCGCTTTCCTACTTGCGCATACCGTTTCGCGCGGATCAGCAGATACAGGCCGTTGGATTAAATTATATCGAGCGGCACATAACCAAATTTATCTCTTCGTTTAATGAATCTTTCGTAGCTGCCAGATCTACATCCTACGGTTCCTAGCGTCTTAAACAAAACTTGGCGGCGCTCGACGGTGGCTAGCGGCGGCGACGCTCGGGAGGCAGCGCTCTGGCTACTCCAGGAAGCTAGGGAGAGGGAGGGTATGCTCACCGTGTTCGCCGGGACATGCTGGAGCTCAACGTGCTCGTGGTTGGCGAAGGGGCGCATGGAGATGATGGCGATTCCTCGCCGGAGTTGTCGTCTGCGTCTGGCACTTGCTGTCGACGTCGAAGACGAGTCTACGGGTCCTGCGCGAGTGAATGGCGAGAACCTGGATGTTCACAAGTCATAGGCGAACAAGTTGGCATGAAACTCTGGTCGAGGCGCGCACGGGTTCAAGCGATGAGGCTCACCAGAGTTGTTTGCAGACGGCAGCGCTGCTGGTTGTCGTCGTTGCTGACGCTGTGGGTCAAGCGCGGGAAAGTCGAGGCCACTGGGAGATGCGCAGGAGTCTGGGGAACGTGCTCATGTGATCGAGGAGGCGAGGGGCGACGATGGATGGCCGGAATTGGAGAAGAGGCTCGTCGGAGTCCATGGCGGTGCGAGCAAAAATGGGAGCAGCCTGGGGGAAGTGAGTGGGTGGTTCCTGGGGGAAAACGGAGAGGAGGGAGAGGCGGTTAAGAAGGAGTGGTCAGTGGGCGATTAAATGGCGTCGTTACTGCGAATTCAGTCGAAGAAACGGCGACAGAACAGCAGGGAAGGAGGGTGTGGTCTTCGCGCGGGTGAGGGAGACAACCTGACCGGTGGGGTCTGCCTGACAGCGAAAAAGAGAGAGAAAGAGTGGGACCAAGAAGTCAGCGACTGATTGGGTTCGATGCCGAGTAAAAGAAAACGCTTCGGGTTGGTTGGGCTAGTTGGGTCAGTTGGGCCTTGCTGGGCTGGCTGCTTAGATCTTTTTTTTGTACAGATTTGTTTTTCTTTTTTCCTTTTCTATTTTTTTGTTTTGATTTTGTTTAACCATTTCAAACAACTATTTGAATTCAAACTTCAACCAAACTTTGTGTATATTCAAGTACTGATTAATAATTCATTCTGAAGTCAAATTTAGAATAATATATTTATTCTTTTTAGGGTATATTAATTATTTAAAATTTGGCCCTTGTATTAATTCAAATAAGATTTAATAATGTTTTCAAATTCCATTTGAAATCTAAATCTTTCCAAAATCCTTTCAGTAGATTTTATTTATTTATTAGGGTGTCAAATAATTCACTTTGAATTATTTGGGATATTTTTAATATGATTTATTAATCATATAAATTCGGTATTTGTCTTTATCCCAATGGAATTAAATATGGGTTTAATTCCATAAATTTTATTTAAATGATTCTTGTATTTCATTTAAGTCAATTAAATAACTTTTATTCCACTTGGGTCAATTCAAATTATTTTTCCCTGATTTACTTAATCTTTTCCATTTAGGGATTTTGTCTTTATTCAAATAGAAATAGAATTTGGTTAATGCCATTTTATTTTATTTGGAAAATTATTTATCCTTTTATTTTATTTGGATTTGGATTATATTTATTCCATTTCCTTATGGATTAGGTCAAGATTTTATTTGGACTTTATATATTCCTCATTTAATATTTCTTTCTTTATCTTATAAAATCCATATCTTTTTATTTAAAGATCCAAACTTGCTGATTCCAATTTGTAAAATCTTATTTAATATTTTTTTATCCTTTTACATGTCTTTAGGATTATTTGCTCACCATTTGGTATGGAGTTTTAGATAGGTGCTTTATTAGCTTTGGAAATTACTTTTCCTTATCATATTAAATTCATAAGATTTTATCTATGGCTCCAAATTAGGTGAAACCAATTTATATGGTTTTATAATATTTCTATTTGTCATTATTGATCATTTATAAATGTTTGTTGACAAAATTTTATATGGATCAAAACCATGGTCTTAGAGATATCTTGGAAATGTTTTCTTCCATTAGAGTTTTAGGGTTTGGGTTTATTTTCCAAGTGTTTAAATTTCAAGGTGCATTTAAGAAGAATGCATTTCACTTGATTTGAATTTGGTTGGATTCAAACATTGATCAAAGTTTGTTCAATATGGGATTTTAAGTTTCCATTTTGGAATAAAAAAGTTTCTTTTCTCCCTAAATTTCAACAATTATTTATTTTGTTTATTTATTTTTCACATTACAAAATTTGGAAAATTTTGGGATGTGACACTAGTAGAGCCGAGCAAGCGACCGAGCACTTTTAAGTTGAGTAAACTGTACAGGCGGTCCTAATTCTTTCCGGGTACCTTCACTTTGGTCCCTATTTTTTGAAATTGCACATTTAGGTTCTAAATCTTTTGTAAGTGATTCATCTGAGGTCCTAAATCGATTTGACCGGAGTTGGCCGATGCCACGTTGGTAGTGAGGCCAACGAGGCTTACGAGGTCACTGTGCATATTTGTGAATAAGACCTCAAGGTTCTGTTTCTTCTAAAAGGTGGTCTACTCTTTGGATCCCATGAGCCTCTGTTTGATCAGGACCTCGACGGCGGAGAGGTAATCCCCCGCCCACCTCTCTGGAGACCTTCCCATGGCCTACCTCTTCCATGGATGCCCCTTCCCTGCTCATCCCTGTCCATCTTGCCCTGGACGGCCCCCTTCCCGCCTAGCTCGAACCCTAGTTCGTGGGAAGGACAAGAACGACGACGGGATGGTGAATCGCAGCGGTAGGAGGGTGAATGGCAGTGGCGGACGACTGGATGGTGATTTCTGGACCTATCACTTCTTGTCCATCTTTGTCACGAGGACACGTCACCAACACAAAGCAGCAGCAGGTGGTTTGCAGGCATGGGTCAGCTGATCGATGAGATTGGTTTGGGGGGAAATGCCAATCTAGGCTAGATCGGAAACAGCGGCAGCACACATGGAATAATTGTGGAATAACACATGTACGCAAAGAGCTCGTCCAGGCGGCATGTGATACATCGTGTGAAGCTGGTGCACGCCTGCGCGATGGAGGCTCGGTGCATGCCAACGATGAGGGAACAAGGTGGGCATCGGCAAGCTTGTCACCAACTCAATTAAAATTTGCAAAATATCGCTTAGGGGTCGTGTTTTAGAAGAAATAGAACCTTGGAGGCTTATTCATAAATATGCGTGGTGACCTGGTAAGCCTAGTGGGCCTCACTGCCCGACGTGGCACTGGTCAACTCCAATCAAACCGATTTAGGACCTCACATGAATTATTTATGAAAAATTTAAGACCTACTCCCTCCGTTCCAAAATATAAGACGTTTTAGGTTTGTGAAGAAAACGAATCTAGACTTATTTTAGTATGTAGATTCATTCCAAAGTTGAATGAACTACATACTAAAATAAGTCTAGATTCGTTTTCTTTACAAACCTAAAACGTCTTATATTTTGGAACGGAGGGAGTAGATATGTAATTTTAAAAAATAGGAACCAAAGTAAAGGTGCGGGAAAAGAATTAGGACCGCCCGTCTTTTAAGCTCATACCTCCACCTTTTCTCTAACCTAGTGCCCAGCAACCGCACCTGCTCCGCAGCCCCGCCTCCTTTTAACCTAACGCCGAGCCCAACAGCAAACCTAGTTCGCCTCCCATTCCCCTTATTTTTCTCCACAACCACCGCCATGGCCATCGTGCGTAGCTTCTTGCCGCCGCCTCCGTCCTCTCCACACACCAAGAGGTAGCAGGGAGGGTTACCTATCCTCTACTCCATCAAATAGGCAGCAGCAGAGGATCCTAAGCCATCGCTCGCGTACGTCGCCAAGGCTGCACCACGCCTTGGTCACCACGGTCGCCTCGCCGCCTTCTCCTATCGTCCGGCCGCAACCGCCTCTCGAGCCCCTCTCGGTGATCACCACATCCTCACCCCTCTTCTCTTTCTTACTCCTCGGCCGCCGCCTCGCTCGCTGTAGACGCGCGCATGCTACGCATGGTGTGCATACCTTCAGTTTGACAGCAATAGCCTCGTGCCCTTTGTTCCGTGTTTGAATCCGGCTTCCACAGACCGACTCCGGCGACGATCTTCACGCGCCTGTAAAGATGTAACATCCAGCATCATCTGGAATCAAATGGTGGCCGAAAAGGGGGTTTACAGCTCTCCGAATCTTCATCCGAAGATCAACACAATATAGGTCCATCACGTATAGTTTCTTTAGTCTGTCCATATTAATTTTCCTCTCTGTTCCCACTTTATTCACGTCCTCCACTGTGGCCCTCCATCGCGGATCTTCACATGCTGATAATCCCAGTAAAACCAACTTTGCGTATCAATCAATCTCTCTCAAATCCGTCGATCGAGGCCCTCGCAATCTTCCTGTAAAGTTCGTCCAACTTAGCTGTCCGCGTGCCATATTCCTCCGTCAGTCCAGGCGCGCAACGTTTGTGCCAAGTTCAGCAGCTGATCTTAGTCATCTGGCTGGGCCGCCATCTATGTTTATCACGCTTAATGCGTCCTGGTGGTCACATATCAAAACTGCAGGCGAGAGCACGCATGTTACCCACAATTTTTCTTTAGTTCATCAGTCTTCACAAATCCGGCGTGTCTGGTTCTTGTATCTCTGCATCTCAATTTGTTCACAGCCGGATGTGCAGACTAATGGCAGCGGTGGTGCACTGATTTACGTTCAGTCCTAGGATCAAATTAACACGTCTTTGTTTTTCTCTCTTGTGTTTTTTCTTTCTCTGAAGTTTGACGTACCCTGGACTGCACCGATGTACAAATTCAGTTAGACACTTTTAATTCCAGGCCTTCCTATAGACGAGCTAAATAAATTGAACAAGCCCTTGATTTCTGAACCTCTTGCTAAAAAGACTCCACACTTTCAAATGCCCATATATTTAAAAGTATAACCCTAAATCAGAATGTTTTGAAAGGAACAATACATGATATTATGACCATCAATTTTGTTTAATGTTTGGATAACTCTAAATAGGCAAACTAATTAAAAAATTTCCTTTTCATGTTAAAATACAATAAACCACAACTTTTAATCTATATTTCTAAATTTGACAAATAACATACTCCCTCCGTTCAATTCTATAGTGCCTATAGTTTTTTAAGAAAATTTTCAAAATATAAGATATATTGCGTTACACAACTCGTCCAGACAACTTTTTTGGGAGTTTATATAAAGTAGATATCATGTCATGTCTCCCACAAATTACTCTATTTTATCACGTCAATTAGCCATAAAAAATCTCACCCAAAACTATTTTATTTTTCTCTCCACATGTGTTTCTTAATTTCCGTGCCACAAACTATAGGCACAATAGAATGGAACGGAGCGAGTATGTTTTGTGACCAAAAAAATGCAAATATTATGAATATGCTATCTAAAATAATTTTTGACTTATTAAAAATTTCGAAATTATTTAAATACTATTAAATGCCTATTTTTTAATACATTCATATATTTTAATCTGTAATTCCAGATTTGACAAATGATATGTCCAAATCGATCATTGCGACGAGCCCTTTCCAAATATGCGTTCCATGATATCAGTTGAAGCATGTATCATATAAATACTGAATATCCAGCAAGGTTTATGTAACTAAAATGTGACTAAATAAAAATAAAAATGCTTATTTCTTGTTTCCACACCTCACCCATGCCATGCTATGTTATACCATGAAATTGTGTATCATTCCATCATGGAAAATCTTGTATTTCTTGTTGCATATGATTTATATGATTGCGCAATGTATTCATTATGGCCTTTCTGTGTTTAGTTTTTATCTAAATAGACGTCGGACAAGGAAACTATTAGAAGACTCGGGAGTATTACCATGATTCTTCTTACTCCGCAACTGAGATACAAGGCAAGCAATTCCGCATGATTGCACTATATATAGTACCTACTAAATCTGTCTTACTCCTGCATCATAAATCGCGTCTTGAATTAAATTGAAATCCCAAGTACATGATAGCCTTTACTTTGAAACCCCACCAAAGATTGTTCATCAATCCTATGTGAAATTACTACAGGAGTTGTTTGAGCCATGCGAGTGGTATAACTGTATGTATAGGGTTTTGTGAGTGTATTTGAATAACGAGGTACCTAAACAACTGAATTAAGTAGTAATGGTATAACTAAAGAAAGAGGCACCAGTGAGAAATATGTGAGATCTGGTTTTTATCCGCTCACTTGTGTCCCGTAGGACCCGAATACTTGATTCTTGTTCCTTGACTATCACACTATCCGCATGTGGGACCATGAATCCCCTTAGTCTTAGCTGGATTCACACTTTATTTCTCGGGGCCATAAACTAGTTTGGGGTGTTATTACTATCCTGTACTTATGTCAAGCTTTACTGCTTTATTTACTATTGTTACTCGAGGAGCGTTTACTATTATACTGTTTTGGAACCCCGCTCCACGTTTACGCTGCTTGGACAAGCCCAGTCGCACTTTCGGGTTCTCAGTCATTCCCATCCGTCATCGCAAACCCCTTGGTACATCTTGGAGCCCGGCCAACTTCGTGGCAGTTAGCTTAGTAGGGTGGCCGACTTCAATATTACGGGCATGCTCTTGAGTCACGCTCCAAGGTATCCAAGGCTCGGGACAAGCTGTGGGGCCACGCGAG
This sequence comes from Avena sativa, assembly GCA_916181665.1. Lineage (NCBI taxonomy): Eukaryota > Viridiplantae > Streptophyta > Magnoliopsida > Poales > Poaceae > Avena > Avena sativa. The sequence goes on along the minus strand of OV702281.1, from coordinate 202,584,101 downwards.
ACTCCTTCCCACATGCTGGCCTCTTGAAGCCGAACGGGTGGAGCTAAGGCTAGAGCCTCGTGGGGAATTATCCCCTGGTGTCGCCTCCTGAGGCGCCGCTCCTGGCGGCATAGCTTCCTGAGGGTGCCGTTGCTCAGGTGGTGGATGATATGTTCAAAACATATCTACTTTTCCGAACACTTTTGCTATTATTTCTCCTCTAAACTTGTGTTATTCGGATACAACTAACACGGACTTACGCCGTTTTCAGCAGAATTACCTTGGTATCTAGTTTTTGTGCAGAAAATCAACTATCAGGAAAAATACCAGAAAATATGCCAAAAATCCTATTTCATCAGAAGATCCATGAAGCAAGAATACGAGACGGAGTGGAGCCCTGGGGGCCCACACCCCCTGCCGCACGGGTGGGCCCAGCCCGCACCTGGAGGAGGTGGGGCTGCCCAGGCACACCCTCGGGCTCCCTCTTTGCCTATAAGATGCCCCTTGACCTAAAAATTGAGGAGGGGTTCGATGTTTTTCCAGAAAGAGTTCTGCTATGCCGCCATCACCAGAAATCACGATTCGGAACCAGAAACTCCGTTCTGGCACCCTGCTGGGACAGGGAATTTGGAGAGGATCCTCACCATCGTCATCACCAACGCTTCTCCATCAACCATCCATGTTTCCCTCATCCATGAGTGAGTAATCCCCAACTATAGGCTATGGGGATGGTAGGGATTGGATGAGTTCTATCATGTGATCGAATAAGATTGTTAGGGCATGGTTCCTAGTATCTCTATTAGTGCTATTTGACTTTGTTGCAACTTGTTGTGCTTAATGCTTGGTACTAGGGCCCGAGTGCCATGATCTCAGATCTGAACTTATTATTGAATCATTATGATAGTATTGTTTGTGATCTTATCTGCAAGTTGTGTACACATATCATTGTCCGGATCCAAAGGCCCCGAAGTGACAGAAATTGGGACAACCTGAGGGGATGAATGTGATGGGAGGATCACATGTGTTCACGGAGTGTTAATTCTTTACTCCGGTGCTCTATTAAAAGAAGCACGTTAATTGCCAGTAGTTCCCTTGGGGCCCCGCTGCAACGGGCTGGCAGGACAAAAGATGTTGTGCAAGTTATCATTGCGAGCACGCATGACTATATATGGAACACATGCCTATGATTATTTAGTACTTGAATGCTTAATCTTATTTATCTGTAATTTCTCTAGATCTTGAAGTTACATGTTTATACTCGTCCATCCAATGCCCGTCCATCCATCACTATGCCTACCGCGCTCATATCCTGCTGTTTGCTACTACTGTCACTATTGCGCTTGTTTTACTGCTGATGTTGCTTTGCTATTGCTACTACAAAACTGTTGCTACTGATGAACTTCTGTGAGCAAGACTATTTCCAGGTGCAGCTGAATTGACAACTCAATTGTTAAGGCTTATAATTATTCTTTGGCTCCCCTTGTGTTGAATCAATAAATTGGGTAATACTACCATCTTAGACTGTTTCGATCCCCTATACTTGTGGCTCATCAGTGGACTCGTTGATCATCGGGGCATGGCACCCCGGTTGTCAGGACCCCTACAGAATAGATGGAAACATGTAGGTTGGAAATTTATGTTTGTTTATATATAATCAAGCTTGCAAGAATTTAAAACCTCAAGCCCAACTAATACCAAAATAATTCCAAAGGAAATGAATGTAGAAAGAATTTGGTGAGCTTGAATGGGCATCCATGCATGCATGAGATTATGCTTGGGTCTAGTTTGTAGAAACAAATAGATTCAAGTGAGCACTTTTTTATGCCTCATATGAATCTTTCCCACATGAGAATCCTTCTCATCTCACATGGTGTATTATAAATTATGGTAACATTTGAATAGTAGATCCAAGACTAGTGTTTGTTCCACTATTGACTAATGCATCCACCATGAATTCAAATAAGCCATAATACAAATAAAAACCAAGAAGATGGGTTCTACTTCTACATAGCATGCAAAGGTGGCCATGTAATATCCCATAAAAAATATTGTCAAAACAATATGAGACCACATATGGAAGCATGTAGAAAAAGATTGGATCCATACCCAAATATTTATGAGCTAGAGTTCAATACAGAAAAGATGCAATTGCTCATATATAATGGAATGGTGGAAGTTGATGGATGGAAGAAAATGAGGGTGGAAATGTGGATGGTGGAATTTTAATAGATATAGCCCCAACTCAACTTCCACATCAAACATTATATCAAGATACAAATACAATATATTTTATTAAGAAGCCAATACAAGATACAACTATGAGGATAAGAACAAAATACAAGTGTTTTAGTATGATGCTCAAATGCAATGTGACATGATGACATGAGAATGATATTATGATGATGCAATAATGACAAGTATATAGTCTAATAATCTTTATTTATCAGGTAGCATAAGAAAGTGAGACATTTGGGATGCTACACAGATTCTAGAAGGTTCGCATTGGCACCACCACTTATCCACCCTTTCTTATCGGACCAAGGTTATAGGGGTTACCCCGTCCCGTGGACGGTTGGGATTCTACTTGGGTTGGCAAGGTGGATCGCGAGGGCGCCGAAAGTCCTTCCCGAGGGGCGCTTCAGGAATCTTTACCCAGGGGCCTCGGGAGGGGAATGCACACCTAGGATTCCCCTACCGAGGAACGATGGGCATGCGTGAGCCCTTCATAGGAGGTGGGCACACACATGCACCCTAGAGAGAAGATGAAAACATTGGCGGCAGCATCGGATGCCACCCCAGTATGGCCACGAGGACCACGCTTTAGTCAAAGGTAGGACTAGTAAAGCCCTAATATCCAAAGTTGTTTCCCTCCATTTTGGTGCAAGGATCCAGAGTACCACGCCTGGACGCCACACATGACCAAAGCCACGACAAAGACATGCGTATCCCAGTAGCATGGGCCTAATTCATGTAAAGTAGTCTTGTGAGCCGGGGGCCTTTGGGCGGAAAATGTGGTGACCCTTCCCTCCCAAGATTTGGGGGAAGAGTCCCGACGTCACTATAAAAGGAAGGCCACTACTACCATAGAAGAGGTCGATCCTAGAGATCTCAAACCCTAGGCATTCATCCTCATTTGTAGCCTCGCGAGACACCGCGAGCAATACATCCAAGCAGGAGTAGGGACTTTACCTCCCCACGAGGGTCCTAAACCTGGGTAAAAAACCCTATGTCTACTCTTTTTTGTGTGTGTGCTCCGTCATTGCCGTTGTCGTTGAGAAGCTTCAAACGTGTGATTCAACCTCCTCTCGAACTCACAGTTATTCGGACCCTTGTTCCTTCGTAGGACACATTCTCTGACATTTGGCGGACCAGGTAGGGGGATGAGGTGCACTTCTAAGGTATTCTTCGACCCTGACAACATGGCGCCGCGCGGCAGTGCGCAGGCACATCGAAGAGACGCTCATGCCACCCCCGCAAGAAGCCATGTTGCTCGAATCACGAAGGCTGCTTCGCTAAGCCCCGGATGCAGCGGAGTGGGCGGCATGGCACACCCGTGTCGTCAAGCTCTTTTACGACTTGGTCCATGGTTCGGCACCCCCCACCTGGTGACGCGGCCTAGAGACCACCACCACGGGCGGCGGGTTGTTGTGTCGGCCCATCTCGGACCCGTCGGGCATCGTCGCTTGTAACCTCGACGGCTCCCAGGGTCTTGAGGAAGGGCATCACTTCAAGCATCTCTCTCCTGAGCTTGCAGCGACAAGGCCCAGTGCTACCGCCCCACGGTTCAAGTGGTCATAGCAGCCTGTCTCCTTCGGCATCGACGACCACCCTGAGTAAATTTGTTTGGTGGGATTCATACCTATGGTATGCACCCCCACCATCAATGGTGTTGCGGTTGCCAAAACCCTCATCAACGGTGGTGCAGGGCTAAATGTTCTCTCGGAGGATACGTTCAGGCGGATGCAGGTTCCCCAGGTCCGCCTGTTGTCGGCCTTTCCATTATCAGGGGTGAAAGACGGCATCGCCATGCCGCTCGGACAGATACGGATCCCTTGTCACATTCAGAATGCATGAGAATTGCCACACCGAGCTCCTAGACTTCGACATCGCACGGATCAGCCTGACAAACAATGCCACCTTGGGCTACCCTACGCTGGAAAAGTTTATGGTAGTCATCCAAAACACCTACAACATGGTGAAGATGCCGGGCGGCGCCATGAGCACCATCACGGTTTGTTGTGATGAGGCGGAGGCCATACACTCCCTCGATCAGCACTACAAAGGAGGTGCAGCCGCCTACCTTGAGGAGGAAGACGACCTTGATGATGATGATCCCCCCACGAAGAAAAGGAATACCCATGACGAGGAGGCTCTAGAGAACAGGTAGGAGGCACCGACGACCCTTACGGAGCAAAAGGGCATGTGATCCCCCGGCATGGACGGGAACAAGAAGCCATTGTTCTCTCAGGAACGCGTAGCGACTCAAAAAGTCCCTCTCAACCCCGTGGTCCCGGGGGCTACCATCTCCATTGGATCTCACATCACAGCGGAGAGGGCGGAGGCACTCATCACCTTCCTTCGGGAAAACACAGAAATGTTCACATGGAACCCATCGGATATGATGGGGGTGCCTCCGGAAGTGATCGAGCACTACCTGGTGGTATTCCCCATGGCATGCCCGGTGAAGCAGAAGGTGTGACGACAATTTTCCGGGAAGGAACCGTTCATCGTTGCTGAAATGGAGAAGCTGATAAAAGCGAATCTCGTCCGTGAGGTACTTCACGCCGACTAGCCATCCGACCCGGTTGTAGTTCCCAAGGCCACCGGAGGTGTGATGCTCTGTATCGACTTCACCGGCCTCAACAATGCCTGCCCCAAGGATCCATACCCGCTCCCTCGGATATATCATATAGTGGACTCCACCGCGGGCTGTGACCTACTATGCTTCTTGTCGTCAGATTGATGACAAGTACGCCATAGGGGTCCTAAGAGCATTGAGAGGATGGGTGTGAGCCGTGTGGTGTTCCGGGAGAGGTGAGCACAAGTTTACCCAGGTTCAGATTCGACTGTGGTGGTCGGATCCTACTACGGCTAGCAACCCAGTAATATATCAGCAGAGCCGGATGTTACACCGGATTATAAGAGAGGTCCGCCTGTGCGAGTTTGTTGTGGTGTTATGCCATAAAGGCTCCCGTAGGTCTTTCTTATAAAGGCGCCAACACCTAGGGTCTTATGAGAGACCTATCTGGCTACGTTATAGAGCCAGTTACTAGTTATAGCTTGGACTACAAGTAATACTATAGGAATAAGTCAATAAGGCTTCTGAGCCTTGTTGTAGCCAGAATTGACTCCATCCTCTTTCCCTTACTGGGCTGCCCGTGAAGCAAAGCTGTAACCTGTCAGTGGGCCACCCTTGTCAGCGAGTCCTGTGGGTATGCCTGCAAAGTATATCTCCAATAGTAGCCCCCGGAAGTCTCCAAGATACAAAGTCGGATTAATTGTCTAGCTTGATGGTTTCTTCGACTTGCAGAATCTTGAAGGGTTCCCGAAACTTCATTCAGTTGTGTAGGATTTTGAGTCTCGTCTGAGTCGGATATATCTTCTAGAGTTCAATCATTTCCACCCTCGATCTCAAACTTGAGATGGATATTGGATGTTGCCGCTCCAGACAACTTTTTAGCCATTTCCTATCACTGACAGAATGTTTCATCAGCATGACCATTGGTGGGTCCGTGTTTACCAGAATTGAGGCACCGTTATAGTGCATGCATGGAGATCGAGGTGGCGGAGGCTTTGTGAGGAAGCTACATCTCCCCTTCCATGACGCGTGGCGTAATATCTGTGCTTTCACACTAATCTTGGCGTAGATGGGATATATAAGGGTAGAAAATATCCCCATTTTCTCCATTAGAGCCCACTTCTTCCTTCTTCTCCACGAACTCACATTATCCTCATCTACCTTGTTCTCTCTCTATGACACATAGATCCGCTAGCGCTGCAGATTAATGTCAATCCACCCACAAAACTGTTAGAGGCATTTGGCTTCGGTGTCGTCGGCGCTTTCGCGGCGAAGGACAAGAAGTACAAGGGAGTTTGGATCCCCTGCGTCCTAAACGATGAAACACTCTAAGAAATAGAGGAGGAGGGGATTCTCCTTGCCGGCGAGTGGCAGAGCCTCTACGATGAGCTCGTTCCCGCACCTCACGACGACGAGCAATTCCACTTCGGGAATCATCTAGACCGAGTTTTGAGTTTCCCACTTAGGAATTCTTTACTGAGGTAATATACCACTACGGTGTTCAACTCCACAATGTTCCTCCAAACTCCATCTTAGTCGTTAGAGCTTAGTTCATACACATCTCTGTGCGAGGGTTTCCTTGGCATTAAGACGAATCTTCTTTTGTTTTGGTACTACTTTGTACCCAGAAAAACTCTATCATAGATGGTATTCCTTACAATACTGGCACTCTTAGCTTTGTCCTTAGGAGAGACCGAGTCTACCCCAAGTTCATAGCGAGTGAGTCAGTTAAAAGGTGGCCGTCCTGTTGGAGATATGCCCTAGAGGCAATAATAAATGTAGTTATTATTATATCTTTGTGTTTATGATAAATGTTTACATTCATGCTATAATAGTATTAACAAGGAAACATTAATACTTGTGTGACTTGTAAACTTAATTTGAAGTCCCTAGTATAGCCTCTATACTTCACTAGCTTGTTGGTTGATAAATGATTGTGGTTTCCCTATCATGAACATTGAGATGTTATCAACAACAAGATCATATCATTAGGAGAATGATATGTTGGACATACTCCTATAGATAAGCGTAGCATAAAGATCAAGTCATTTCAATAGTTCAATTGCTATATGCTTTCTGATACATAGTAACCTAATTCCTTCGACCATGAGATCATGCATATCACCTTTACCGGATGGATGCTTTGATGACATCAAACACCACACCGTAACCGGGTGGCTATAAAGGTGGCATTGAGTGTTCGGAAAGTATTGGTTGAGACACATGGATCAAGAGTGGGATTTGTCCATCCATATGACGGATAGATATTCTCTGGGCCCTCTCGGTGAAATGTCATCCAATTAGCTTGCAAGCATGTGACTGGATCACAAGGGATCACATATCACGGGAACGAGAAAAGAGTACTTATCAGTAACGAGGTTGAACTAGGTATGCAGAGATACCGACGATCATAACCTCGGATAAGTAACATATCGTGAGACAAAGGGAAATTGGTATCGTATGTAAGTGGTTCATTCGATCGCAAAGTAATCGTAGAAATATGTGGGAGCCATATGAATTTCCAGATTCCTCTATTGGTTATTGTTCGGAGAAGTGTCTCGATCATGTCCGCATAATTCACGAACCGTAGGGAGACACACTTAAGGATTCGACGTTGTTTTGAGTAGTTATGGTATTATGAGAAAGAGACCGAATGTTGTTCGGAGTCTCGGATGGGATCCGGGATATCACGAGGTGATCCGGAATGGTCCGGAGAATAAGATTCATATAAAGAAAGTCCCATTTCGGAGTTCGGAAATGATTCCGGTGAATGGTCTAGAAGGTTCCGGAATGTCCGGCACTCCGGGAGGGGGGGAGGGGTACATGAATGTGTCATTACTTATTGGAATAATTGCATCATGTACCAAGTGTTCTTGCTGTTCCAAATAAAGGATTAAATTGAATCCTAAAACAGAAAAATCAAATGTCCAGTTTGAAAGTCAAACGGCTAAAACAAGAAACTGTGGGAAACAAGCAAGAGGAGGTTGAAACCAACTTGGAGGAGGAGTTCCTCTCCTTCAAGCCGGCGGCCAGCCCTAGGCCGAGTTGGGGAGGGACTCCCCTCCCTCCCTGGTGCGCCTAGCCCCTCCACCCATAAAAGGAGGGGCAGGGCCTCCTCCTTGAGACACACAAGTTTCTACCTCTAATCTCCGGTTTAGAGCCGTTTTGGTTTAGAGCTTCTAATTGCTTTAGCCTGCGGTTTAGAGCCTTCTAATTGGTGTGTCTAATCTCTAGACCACTAATAGCCCTCTCTCATAATCCACCATACTCGCTCCGGCTTAAGGCGAAGCCCTGCGGGATTTCCCCTCTACTTCTGGTACCACGCCGTTGTGCTGCCGGAATCGCGAGGAGAGTGCTACAACCTCCGCTGCCTGCTGGAACAAGGGAGAGGAAGGTCTTCGTCGAGTACCGAACGTGTGACCGACTGCGGGAGCGCTGCCGGAACGCAGCGCCGGAAGGATCGTCTACACGATCTTGAGATCGGGGAGAGTACGACTACATCATCCACGAGAATCCGCTCTCGTTAAACACTTTGAAATCTTCGAGGGTAAGTTATTCCATCGACTCGTTGCTACAATCTAGTAGATAGATCTTGGCTTGTTTGTTTGTATGCGATAGAAATTTTTTGTTTTCCATGCTACGAACCCCTACAGTGGTATCAGAGCCATGTCTATATGTAGATCTGTTGCACGAGTAGAACACAATGGTCATTGTGGGCGTTGATGCTTTTATTGTCGATTACTTCTTGTGTACTTTGCATCTTGCGGTATGTTGGGATGAAGCGGCCCGGGCTAACCTTACATGACATCGTTCATGAGACTTGCTCCACGCTTGACATGCAACTTGTATTGCATAAGTGGCTTTGCGGGTGCCTGTTTCTCCTAGCATAGTTAAGATCCAATTTACAACGGGTGATCAACAATGCTAGTATCAATGTTGTGGTTCTTGTTCGTAAGTTAGAACGACACTTATTGAAAGCCCCAAACCACGTAAAATATGCAAAGAAAGTAGAGGTGTCTAACTTTGTTTTGCAGGGGTGTGCAGTGATGTGATATGGCCATGATTGTGATTATATTTGATGTATGCAATGTTCCTTATTGTAAGTTGCCAACCGGCAGGAGCCATATGGTTGTCTTTAATTTATATTAAGACCCGCGTGTCTATTCAAAGTAGTTGTAATAGTTGAAGCCGGTGGACGACAACCATGGAGAAGCGTCATTGACCTTGATGCAATGCCGGTGATGATGGAGATCATGTTCGTGCTTGAAGATGGAGATCGGAAGCACAAAGAAGAAAGGCCATATCATATCACATATTATTGAATTGCATGTGATGTTAATCCTTTATGCATCTTGTATTGCTTGTTAGACGACGGTAGCATTATAAGATGATCCCTCATGCACATCAATTTCAAGTCATAAAGTGTTCATCCTTAGTTAGCACCGTTGCTAAAGCTTGTTGTTTCGAAGCACCACGTGATGATCGGGTGTGTTAGATTCTGCAAGTGTATACAACGTGAGCAAGCCAGATTTGCTCATGCAGAAACTAAGGTTTGATCTTGACGAGCCTAGCATGTACAAACATGGTCTCGGAATACGGATCACCGAAAGGTAAAGCATGAATCATATAGTAGATATGATGAACATGTCGATTGTTCGCCATTGAAACTATGTCAACTCTCGTGATGATCGGTGTTGATATGGTGGATTTGGTTCGTGTGATCACTAAAACAATGTGAGGGATATTGTTTTGAGTGGGAGTTCACCTAGTTTAATTTTATTATTAATTTGAACTCAATTTGTCATAAACTTAGTCTAAACTATTGCAAATATGTTGTAGATCAATGGCAGCCCCTACCATCAATTTTAATGCGTTCCTAGAGAAATAAAAGTTGAAAAACAATGGAAGCAACTTCGCGGATTGGTTCCGCAATTTGAGGATTGTCCTCACAGCTGGTAATTTGACCTATGTGCTGGATGCACCGCTGGGTGACCCACCTGCAGATGATGCTCCCAATGAAGTAAAGAATGTTTACCTCGCTCGGAAGAATCAGTACTCCATAGTTCAGTGTGCTATCTTGTATGGTTTGGAATCGGAGCTTCAGAAAAGGTTTGAGGATTCAGATCCATATGATATTGTCGAGGATCTCAAATTGATTTTTGAGACTCATGCGGCAATTGAAAGTTATGAAGCTTCTGAAAAATTCTTTAACTGCAAGATGGAAGAGGGCAGCTCCGTCAGTGAGCATGTGCTTAAGATGTCTGGGCACGCAAACAAACTTCAAAGCTTGGGTATTGTGATTCCTAATGCTTTGGGGATTTACCGTGTCCTCCAATCACTACCACCAAGTTACAAGAACTTTGTGATGAACTACAACATGCAGAACATGAACAAGACGTTGCCAGAACTCTTTGCCATGTTAAAATCTGCAGAAGTGGAGATTAAGAAAGAGCACCAAGTGTTGTTGGTCAATAAGACCACCAAATTCAAGAAAGGCAAGTCTAAGCAAAAGGGACACTTCAAGAAGGGTGGTAAGAAAGTTACCACGCCGGCGAAGAAGACCAAGGCTGGACCTAAGCCTGATACTGAGTGCTTTTACTGCAAGGGAGAAGGTCACTGGAAGCGGAATTGCCCAAAGTACTTGGCGGATTTGAAGAACGGCAACATCAAGAAGAAAGGTATATCTAATATACATGTTATTGATGTGTATCTCACTAGTACTCGTAGTAGTGCCTGGGTATTTGATACTGGTTCGGTTGCTCATATTTGTAACTCGAAACAGGTGCTACAGAATAAACGGAAGCTAGCGAAGAACGAGGTGACGATGCGCGTGGGAAATGGATCAAAGGTTGATGTGATCGCGGTCGGCGCGCTACCCCTTCATCTACCATCGGGATTAGTTTTATACTTAAATAATTGTTATTTGGTGCCTGCGTTGAGCATGAACATTATATCAGGATCTTGTTTATTGCGAGACGGTTACTTGTTTAAGTCAGAGAATAATGGTTGTTCGATTTATATGAGTAATATGTTTTACGCACATGCACCTTTGATAGATGGTCTATTCTTATTGAATCTCGATAGTGGAAATACACATATCAACAACATTGAGGCTAAACGTTTGAAATCAAGCGATAATTCGACCTATATGTGGCACTGTCGTCTTGGTCACATTGGAGTGAAGCGTATGAAGAAACTCCATTCTGATGGACTTCTTGAATCACTTGATTTTGAATCACTTGAAAGATGCGAAGCATGTCTGATGGGAAAAATGACTAAGACTCCATTTTATGGTATGATGGAGCGAGCTACGGACTTATTGGAAATCATACATACCGATGTGTGTGGTCCAATGAGTGTAGCATCGCGCGGTGGTTATTGTTATGTTCTTACCTTCACGGATGACTTGAGTATATATGGGTATATATATTTCATGAAACATAAGTCCGAAACTTTCGAGAAGTTTAAGGAGTTTCAAAGTGAGGTAGAGAATCAACGTAACAAGAAGATTAAATTTCTACGTTCTGATCGTGGAGGTGAATATCTAAGTTACGAGTTTGGCGAGCATTTGAAGAAATGCGGAATACTTTCACAATTGACACCGCCGGGAACACCACAGCGTAATGGTGTGTCCGAACGTCGTAATCGAACTCTCTTAGATATGGTTCGTTCTATGATGTCACTTACAGATTTACCGCTATCATTTTGGGGTTATGCATTAGAAACAGCCGCATTCACTTTAAATAGGGCACCATCTAAATCCGTTGAAACGACACCGTATGAATTATGGTTTGGGAAGAAACCTAAATTGTCGTTCCTTAAAGTTTGGGGGTGCGAAGCCTATGTAAAGAAGTTACAGCCGGACAAGCTTGAACCCAAAGCGGAAAAATGCGTCTTCATAGGATACCCGAAGGAAACTATTGGGTATACCTTCTATCATAGATCCGAAGGCAAAATCTTCGTTGCCAAGAATGGATCCTTTCTAGAGAAGGAATTTCTCTCGAAAGAAGTGACTGGAAGGAAAGTAGAACTCGACGAGGTTGTCGAACCTTCTCTCGAAATTACGAGTAGCGCAGCACCGGAAGAAGTTCCTGTGGTGCCTGCACCAATTAGAGAGGGAGCTAATGATGGTGATCATGAAACTTTGGTTGAAGTTGCTACAGAGCCTCGGAGGTCAACGAGAACTCGTACCACTCCAGATTGGTATGATCCCGTTATGAGTGTCATGTTGGTGGACAACACCGATGACCCCGAGACGTATGAGGAAGCGATGATGAGCCCAGATTCCAATAAATGGCAAGAAGCCATGAAATCCGAGATTGGATCCATGTACGAAAACCAGGTATGGACTTTGGTGGACTTACCGGATGGCCGAAAGGCTGTCGAGAACAAATGGATTTTCAAGAAGAAAACAGATGCTGATGGTAATGTTACTGTCTATAAAGCTCGACTTGTCGCAAAAGGGTTTCGACAAATTCAAGGAGTTGACTACGATGATACTTTCTCACCGGTAGCGAAGCTAAAGTATGTGAGGATTATGTTAGCAATTGCTGCATATTATGATTATGAGATATGGCAGATGGATGTCAAAACAGCATTCCTCAATGGAGATATTGATGAAGAGTTGTATATGATGCAACCCAAAGGTTTTGTCGATCCAAAAGATGCTAACAAAGTATGCAAACTTCAACGGTCCATCTATGGATTGAAGCAAGCATCCCGAAGTTGGAATCAACGTTTTGATAAGGTAATCAAAAGTTTTGGGTTTATACAAACTTATGGAGAAGCTTGTATTTACAAGAAAGTGAGTGGGAGCTCTGTAGCATTCTTAATACTATATGTGGATGACATATTGTTGATTGGGAATGATGTAGACCTTATTAATAGTGTCAAAGAATATTTGAATAATAGTTTTTCAATGAAGGATCTTGGCGAAGCAGCTTACATATTAGGCATAAAGATTTATAGAGATAGATCGAAACGCCAAATATCATTGTCACAGAGTACATATTTGGACAAAGTTCTAAAGAGGTTTGGAATGGAAGAAAGCAAGAAAGGGTTCTTGCCCATGTTGCCCAATACGACCTTGAGTAAAACTCAAAGTCCGACATCGGCAGAAGATAGAGAAAGGATGAGTAAGACTCCCTATGCATCAGCCATAGGATCTCTAATGTATGCCATGCTATGTACTAGACCCGACATTGCATATGCTGTTAGTCTAACTAGCAGATATCAAAGTGATCCAGGAGTGGATCATTGGACAGCGGTCAAAAACATCCTTAAGTACTTGAGAAGAACTAAGGATATGGTTCTTTCTTATGGAGGTGATGAACAGCTCGTTGTTAATGGTTACACCGATGCTAGTTGGAACACCGATCCGGATGATTCTAAATCACAATCTGGATACGTATTTATTTTGAATGGTGCAGCAGTTAGCTGGAGGAGTGCAAAGCAAAGCGTTGTGGCGAGATCTTCAACTGAATCGGAATACATGGCTGCTTCGGAGGCTTCTCAAGAAGCGATATGGATGAAAGAGTTCATTACAGAGCTGGGTGTGGTTCCTAGTGCGCTGGACCCAATGTCTATCTACTGTGATAACATGGGCGCCATAGCCAATGCGCAAGAACCAAGGTCACACAAGAAGCTGAAGCATATCAAGCTACGTTTTCACGCTATTCGAGAACATATCCAGGATGGGGATATAAAGATTTGCAAAGTACACACAGATCTGAATGTGGCGGATCCGTTGACTAAACCTCTCCCGAGGGCAAAACATGACCAACACCAAACTGCCATGGGTGTTCGGTATATGACCATGTAATCTAGATTAGATGACTCTAGTGCAAGTGGGAGACTGTTGGAGATATGCCCTAGAGGCAATAATAAATGTAGTTATTATTATATCTTTGTGTTTATGATAAATGTTTACATTCATGCTATAATAGTATTAACAAGGAAACATTAATACTTGTGTGACTTGTAAACTTAATTTGAAGTCCCTAGTATAGCCTCTATACTTCACTAGCTTGTTGGTTGATAAATGATTGTGGTTTCCCTATCATGAACATTGAGATGTTATCAACAACAAGATCATATCATTAGGAGAATGATATGGTGGACATACTCCTATAGATAAGCGTAGCATAAAGATCAAGTCATTTCAATAGTTCAATTGCTATATGCTTTCTGATACATAGTAACCTAATTCCTTCGACCATGAGATCATGCATATCACCTATACCGGATGGATGCTTTGATGACATCAAACACCACACCGTAACTGGGTGGCTATAAAGGTGGCATTGAGTGTTCGGAAAGTATTGGTTGAGACACATGGATCAAGAGTGGGATTTGTCCATCCATATGACGGATAGATATTCTCTGGGCCCTCTCGGTAAAATGTCATCCAATTAGCTTGCAAGCATGTGACTGGATCACAAGGGATCACATATCACGGGAACGAGAAAAGAGTACTTATCAGTAACGAGGTTGAACTAGGTATGCAGAGATACCGACGATCATAACCTCGGATAAGTAACATATCGTGAGACAAAGGGAAATTGGTATCGTATGTAAGTGGTTCATTCGATCGCAAAGTAATCGTAGAAATATGTGGGAGCCATATGAATTTCCAGATTCCTCTATTGGTTATTGTTCGGAGAAGTGTCTCGATCATGTCCGCATAATTCACGAACCGTAGGGAGACACACTTAAGGATTCGACGTTGTTTTGAGTAGTTATGGTATTATGAGAAAGAGAACGAATGTTGTTCGGAGTCTCGGATGGGATCCGGGATATCACGAGGTGATCCGGAATGGTCCGGAGAATAAGATTCATATAAAGAAAGTTTCGGAAATGATTCCGGTGAATGTTCTAGAAGGTTCCGGAATGTCCGGCACTCCGGGAGGGGGGGGAGGGGTACATGAATGTGTCATTACTTATTGGAATGATTGCATCATGTACCAAGTGTTTTTGCTGTTCCAAATAAAGGATTAAATTGAATCCTAAAACAGAAAAGTCAAATGTCCAGTTTGAAAGTCAAACGGCTAAAACAAGAAACTGTGGGAAACAAGCAAGAGGAGGTTGAAACCAACTTGGAGGAGGAGTTCCTCTCCTCCAAGCCGGCGGCCAGCCCTAGGCCGAGTTGGGGAGGGACTCCCCTCCCTCCCTGGCGCGCCTAGCCCCTCCACCCATAAAAGGAGGGGCAGGGCCTCCTCCTTGAGACACACAAGTTTCTACCTCTAATCTCCGGTTTAGAGCCGTTTTGGTTTAGAGCTTCTAATTGCTTTAGCCTGCGGTTTAGAGCCTTCTAATTGGTGTGTCTAATCTCTAGACCACTAATACCCCTCTCTCATAATCCACCATACTCGCTCCGGCTTAAGGCGAAGCCCTGCGGGATTTCCCCTCTACTTCCGGTACCACGCCGTTGTGCTGCCGGAATCGCGAGGAGAGTGCTACAACCTCCGCTGCCTGCTGGAACAAGGGAGAGGAAGGTCTTCGTCGAGTACCGAACGTGTGACCGACTGCAGGAGCGCTGCCGGAACGCAGCGCCGGAAGGATCGTCTACATGATCTTGAGATCGGGGAGAGTACGACTACATCATCCACGAGAATCCGCTCTCGTTAAACACTTTGGAATCTTCGAGGGTAAGTTATTCCATCGACTCGTTGCTACAATCTAGTAGATAGATCTTGGCTTGTTTGTTTGTATGCGATAGAAATTTTTTGTTTTCCATGCTACGAACCCCTACACGTCCACTTTCGTCTATCACAAGGACAAGCCGGCTCCTGGCAAGATGGAAAGCCTGCCGGTTTTTGTTGACGGCAGCATCGCTCACCAAGAATGTTGGGACGCGGAGGCTCCGACTCATACTGATGATCTGATCCTCGCTAAGAGGAGGATCGAATTTTTGATGAAGCATCAAGGACTAAAGGTATCAAACTTAATCCATTGGTGGATACTTCGTCGAATTAAACCTCTACAGTACCATGGGGACCGGCTGATTCACATGGTCATCCTCGACAATAAGGACAACTTAAAGTTGAGCCCAACTCTGATACCCTCCAAGGAGTTTGACTCCAGGGTGAACTGGATGATCATGAAGCGAGTGAACCCAAAAATTATGGGGATCTCTATGCATATGTATACGACTGAAAGGCCTCTAACCTCGGTAAGATTTCCGACTACTCCATCTTGCCATTTTGTCTTTTAGTGTTTCACAATACTGAGTTACATTTTCTGATATCCACCTTGCCAACCTGCCCGAGACAAAGCTCGCTCCTATCGAGGGATATCCTCCAGAGGAACAAGATCCTTCGGAGCATGAAGAATCTAAGGAAGCACCAGAAGAATTGTCCCGGAAACGCAAGAATCCGGTTGTATTAGTTGGCCCGCAAAGGGTGCCTTTTGTCAAGAGGTGTACTTCTTCCACCAGACTTTCATGTTTTTGGTTGTGTTCATTCCAGATCGTAATGATCATAAGTTTTTATTACCAGGAGCTAAGTCTTTGATCAAGGGAAAGGTGCATCCAGGAAAGATTCTTTGCCAACAGAAGCTATCCATGCCTTCTCCTGCTATTGCACCTCCGTGCCCTAATCTGACTCAATCCTCAGCATCGTAAGATGTTCCATCTCCGCGCGCTGTAGAAAATGAACCTTCGACCTTAGGTTCGTAAAACGACATCACCAGGAATTGAAGGGAATATGCGCGAGAGGCAATAATAAAGTGGTTATTATCGTATTCCTTATTTATGATAAATGTTTATTTTTCATTCTATAATTGTATTAATACGGAAACTTTAATACATGTGTGTTTAATAAAAAAATAGAAAGTTCTTAGTTATGCCTATCTTATAAACTAGCTCGTTGATTAATAAGATGATCAAAAGTTTCCTGATCATGGATATTGGATGTTGTTAATAACAAGGTCACAACATTGTTGGAATGATGTGATGAACATTCATCCGAAGTATAGCATTACGATCAAGGTCATTGTGTTTATATTTCTATAACATCATACGAAGTAATCTTAGTCCTTAGACCATGAGATCATGTCAATCACTAACACCGAAAGAGTATCTTGATAACATCAAACGTCACACCGTAACAGGGTGACTATAAAGATGGGTTCAGTGCTATGAAGGTGTTATGTTGAGGCTCATGTATGAAGAGTGGAATTTTTCCATCCCGATGACAGATAGATATACTCTGGGCCCTCTTGGTGATATCACATTAATTAGCTTGCAAGCAAGTGATTTGATCACTAGAATGTTATATCATGGGAACGAGAAAAGAGTACATGTCGGTAACGAGATCAAACTAGGTATGGAGATACCGATGATCGAATCTCGGACATGTAATATATCGCGAGACAATGGGATTGAGTTACATGCGTATAAGGTTCACACGATCACAGAAGTCATTGTTTAATATGTGGGAGTCAGTACGGATCTCCAGGTCCTGCTGCAAATTATTAATCGGAGAGGGTCTCGATCATATCTGAATTATTCGCGAACTGTAGGGTGACACATTTAAGGGATACCGACACCATTGGGAGAAAATGATATGCCAGAGAAAGAAAAGAAAGCGCAGGAATTTATTTCACTAGACACTGAAATTGGTTCGGGTGAAATTGCAAAAAAGTGTTTCTGCATGTGAAATGAAATACTAGCAAGGGGTTATATGTGAATGCTTGTCATTAAAGTAATTGACAAAATACTGAATAAATAAAAGGAGTTTTATTTAATAGAGAGTTTGCATTAAATTTGGTGGAAATTTAATGGGAATTTGAGTGGTGAAAAATGAAGGGGCATTTTGTGAGTGGAGCTTCCACCCACATGAATGAGGGAGAGGTGGGGGCACCCTCCATGGCCGGCGGCCATGCCCCCTTGGGATGCCCCCTCCCCTATATAATGATCCCCTCCTCTCACTTCTCACTCACACCTCGTCGCGAAGGATCTCTCTCCCCTTTAGAATTTCCCCATGGTTTCGGATCAGCGACATACATGTTCCCGGTGGCTTTTTCTGGAAGGATTTGTTGCTTCCGCTACTTTGCTGGAGCGAGGGGTCAGAGGTTGTCGGTGTAAACGGACGTGTGTACAAACACAGATGCACCACAACTTTGCAGTGCTGGATGTGATGGTGCTGGACCGGCTGGACCTGATGGACTTCATCACGATCTTGAAATCGGCAAGCATTTGACTACATCATCCACAAGTACAACCTCGTTAATGCTATATGGTCTTTGAGGGTATGTATTCTATGGATGTATATCCACCCGTTGCTTTTATCTAGTAGATAGATCTTGATGCTTTGTTCCCATCGTAGATTTTTTTTTGTTTTCTATGTTGCGAACCCTTCAGTGGTATCAGAGCCGGATCTATGCATAGATGCTTTGCACGGGTAGAACACATATGAGAATGTGGGCAATGATGATCATTTTTTTTCTTATTAGTTGGACTTTGGATATTGGTGTCATAGTGGGATGAAGCGGCCCGAACATACTTTACATGTCCTCGCACATGAGACCTGTTCCACGCTTGACATGCAACTAGTTTTGCATAAGTGGCCAGCGGGTGTTTGTCTCTCCTACTATAGTCAATATCTAATTTGCAACGTGTTATCAACAATTTGGTTATCCTTGTTGTGGTTCATGTTCGTAGGTAAGAATGGTTCTATCTTCGAAATCCCTAAACCACATAAAACTTGCAATGGATAAATTAGAGGTGTCTAGTTTAGATTGTTGCTGGGATAGTGTCATGATATGGTGATGTTATAAGTAGAAGTATAAGTCGATACTCTTATAACACACATAACGTGTAAGTTCCATAGACCTTGGCCTTACACATAGAGGTGTGATGGCGATCATACCAAGATGCACATGATGGGGATCAAGTGCAAGAACTATATCATTTCACTTATTAACATGTGATGTTTGTTGCATCTTATATTGCTTGTTTGGCGTTTTATTAGCATAAGAAGATGATCCCTCATTTAGATATCAAGATAAAAATGTGTTCTCCCTTAAGTATGCACCGATTATGTTTTGTCGCTCCAAGACATGACGTGATGATCGGGTGTTCTTGGATCCACGATCATATTTCAGGTGTAAGACAGTTACACACGCGAATACTAAGGTTCTTACTTGGCGATCCTAGCATGTACAGACATGGCCTCGGAACATGGATCGAAAGGTTAAGAATGAGTCATATGGAAGATATGATTCCCATCTGATGCTCTCCTTTGAAGCTACACCGACTCACGTGATGATCGGAGTTGGTGTAGTGGATTTGGTTCATGTAATCACCAAAAGGACATGAGGGATGTCATTTTTTAGTGGGAGTTCATTTCTAATTTGGATTAGTAACACTTAATTTATCATAAATAGTCATTGGCATTTGTTCACCACCTTATGCTTAGTTGTAATTGAGATAATAGAACTATAGAATTCTAGATATATACTTTATGAACTGGTATCGTATTGTCTTGAGTGTCAATCTAAAGTTTAAAGACCTATTGCAAACTTTCAGCAAACTCTATTTACTCTGTGAAATTTAATAGTTAGTATTAAATCGA
Organism: Avena sativa; assembly: GCA_916181665.1. Lineage (NCBI taxonomy): Eukaryota > Viridiplantae > Streptophyta > Magnoliopsida > Poales > Poaceae > Avena > Avena sativa. The sequence goes on along the minus strand of OV702281.1, from coordinate 202,564,751 downwards.
GAGTAACAATTCCAGTGTTAGTATCTTAAGTATCATGTTTGCCTCCATGATTCTTGATTGTTTTTAAATATCAAGGTTATCTAGGAGCTAAAAGAATTGTTTCAAAAACCATCATGTGTGGCAGATATAATGATATCTGAAACAATTTTTTGTTTGCAATATGATAGAGTATAATATATGTTCTCATATTGGATGAGAATTTGCAAAAGGTTGGAGATGCTAGACATCCTAATCATCCAAAAGGGTTTTGGAAAGTAACATTATACTCACGATTCGTCTTTATAAGCTACATTAGCTTGATCATGAAAGTCGTCGTGATAAGGATGAATAGAATATTTATGTCAAGTGTTTACTACACTAAAAGATTACTAAAGAATGATTTTTGAAAGAACGCCGATCATTTGATGATGGTGATCTACTTCAAAGTGCAAGTCCAAAGGTATTAGTATTTTAATATACACGCTTGGGACTATGGTATATGATGCCACAGTTGATTTTGATAGATTCTTTTAAAAAGGAAAAGGAAATGCTGAAAGAGAATCTATAAAATATATTTTGCAGAAAAGGAAAGATTGGAAATATCCAGTTTTAGGTATATAGATGATATACATGTTATGGTTGTATTCTTTGCTTGTTAAACAATGTGGTTCTTGGGTATTGGATACCAAATTAGTTGGTATGAAATTTCATACAGAACAACACGATTCATGAACCACTATGTCCTAAGTAACTAGCAAGAGAATATGTGATGATGACAAACAAGCCATTGTTTATATTTCTTGTTGACATCAATGCTTGCCTTCAAGATTTGTTTCAATAATCATTATTTAAATCAGGTATTATGAGAACAAATATTGTTCAAATAATCACCGTACTCCATATAAGATGGATGATTTAAAAATCTAGTTGGAGAAATCACATCCATAAAAACTAATGCTAAAATGTCGCAATACAAATGATTGAAACATCACTTACAAAGTGGCATCGCCGTTTAAATTATATTGGAAAGAAAACATGAATAATCTCCATATTCATGGTTTTTGGAGTCTTTGATTTGATCAAGTGATGCTTGTGAGACTTTCTTCGGGATAATTAAAACTTCGTTCAAAAGGCCAAAGAAGAACGATCGACTAAATTATTGGAATTCATACATATCGATGTATGTATTCCATTATGTGTAGTCGTAAGCGATGGATTTCAACTTCATATGCTTTCTTCGGAAATTTGAGTGAATATTCACTTAATGAGAAAGAAGTATGAAATATTTGAAAACGCCCAAAGACTTTCAAGATGAAGTGGAAAATCATTGTAACAAGAAAATAAATGATTTATGATTTTATCATAGGGGATTTATTTGAGTTGCAAGTGTAACAAGAAAATAAATAATTTATGATTTTATCAAAAAGGGATTTATTTGAGTTACAAGTTTAGCAAAAACACCTAGATTTGCATCTCCTGAAACACCGTAGGAATATGGAGTGTTTGAGATTTGTAATAAAACCTTGTTTGACATGGTTGGATCAAAGGTGTTATATATAAATGTAAGATCCCTCCTTTGTAAAGGAAAATGATCCCTGTGATTGCAATGCTAGTCCCTGGATCATTGCTAGCATCCACAGTTTAAGATGAAGTACACAGATACAAAGGTCATTTATTACATTCATTCAAGAGATAAAACATAGTCTTTTACAACTCATGGCCACAGGCCTAGTACAAGAGTGTCGGAATAAGTAAATAAACACAAGTCTTCATCTTCATGTGCCACAGGAAAGCATGTTGAGTGTAGACTCATGACTCCTAATCATCATCGGAGTAACCTGCAACATCACAAGTTACAGCCACAGTGGGTCAATACTTTTGGAATAGTATTGGCAAGTGATACCTTAGTAGATTTTAAGTTGACTATATTACTATATGCATTTTGGCTAAGTGTAGCTTGGCTTGCTTTGCTTCAAAATAGGTTTTTCCTATTAGTTGAAAATACTAAGTTTTCTTTGTCAAAAACTTTCCCAAGAAACCACCAATAGACATTGGGGTCCTTCACCCTTGTTCACCCACAAGTTTTACTTAGAAGTTGGAGTGATGAGATTCTTGTAGCTTCCATGTCTTGATGCTCAAGTTGTCCATTGCCATGGACTTGGCTAAGTACTTAGATTTTCCATCTGCAGAGGTTGTGCACTTTCCCCACCAGACTTGGTTTCCCAAGACAGGACCTTTCAGAAGCCTTTCCTTAGTCAAATGGACGCGCTCCAACCTATCATTCCCACTACCACCAACTGTCCAAGTGACTAAGTTCTAGCAACCTATATGATCATGGCAGAGCCCATATTGCCAAGTGGTTGCACTGTAAGCTTTCTCAACACTTGGCCTCCAAATCCCTTTGTGCCTGGGTGGCATACCACAAGTGAGATACACAAGCCATATCCATGGCCTTGTGTAACCACTCAACCAAAAACCACCAATTCAAGTCCCATTCCACCCAGGGGGTTCATTGACTTAGTTGTTTTATTAAGAAAAACATAAGTCCAAAAGACTTAGAATTATTTTCATCATAGCATGTACATACTTTCCAAACCCTTGGTTTACTACTAGATAGGCTAAGCATGGCATAGTAACTTAACTTAGGAAATTCCCTAGCAATTCTACACTACTACAACTACTTAGGATTTCCCAACATAGCATTTGGCAAAAGTAGCATGCAAGACTTAGCAAAAATAATTCTAATGCTTATTCAAAATAAAGGGGTGGAAATATCATGGAGTATCACTTGCCTTGGTAATGGGGAGAGCAGCACTCTTCACAATCACAGTCACTAGCAAAATATACACAAAATTTGTAGCACAAAATTTACACACAATTCGTATACAAACAAAAGTAATATGAATGAATGCATGCAAGAAAATGCTAAGTGATGATTTTTGAAAACTCCACCAAGCAAGGGTATGATATAGGAACATAACCAAGTTAAAAGTTTGCTAACTAAACTTATTTAGCCCTAAAACAATTTGCTAAACAAATACTATACTCAAAATAGACCTAAATATGTTTCTGCATACAAAGTCATTTTAACAGAAACTTTTTGTTAAACACATTGGAGATTCAGAAAGGGCTTGACTCACTGATTCCAACGGTATAAAATTTGCAAAAATCTAACGTGGGAATCAAAAGTTATAGCCTTTTGAAAATTAGATCTAAATCTGGTTTGAAATCTGTTTTTGAACTGAACTGGTGACACGCGTCGTGTTTTGGTTGGTCGGTACCGATTCGTTCGGATCGACAGACGCAGACCGCAGGATCTAACTTAGATCTAACGGCGCAGAGACATACGATACCTCTTCGATTATAATCTATCCTAGCCCTACGATATTGATCCAACGGACGCAAACAACAAGCCACTAACTGGCGGCGCTTAACGGCTGCGCGCGGCGGCGACGGTCAGATGGTGGCGGCGCCGGCGATATAGGAAGCTAGAAGGGTAGGGAAGGTACTCACCGTGATCGCGAGGACGTGGTGATGCTCAACGTATGGACGGCTCGGCAAGGGGCGCTCAGGGCTGCGGTGGATTGCTCGCCGGAGTAGGATCTGGCGACGGGTGGCTCTGTTGGAGGTCGTAGGCGATGCTGTCGATCACGAGGAGGCAAACAGAGGATGTGGTCAGATGCAGGAGATCACGGAGAAGTCACGTGCGTGAAGGAGAAGGCTTGGGGCGGTCTGAACTTACTGGGGGAGCTCGACGGAGTTGAAGCCGAAGACGGTGACGCTCAGTCGCTTGCGTTGCCGACGTTCTGGGTCACGCGCGGGCGAGCTAGTGGTACCGGGGGGTGAACGAGGTCAAATGGAGTCTGCTCGTGTGAACCAGGAGCAGAGGGGTGGTCGGGGTTGGCCGGAATCGTGGCTGCAGTTCGTCGGAGCAGCGAGGTTGCGGTGAGCAATTCTCGCAGCCTGGGGGCGCTCTAGGCTTGGGGTTTGGGGGAGAATGGAGAGGGGGCAGAGGGGATTTTAGTAGACAGGATATGAGCAAGATTTACTCGTGCATTTACGCGAATTGATGCTGCGAATCAAACAGGAAACGCCCGGCGTCAATTGGGGAAGAACCAGTCGCGGGGGTGGAGACGACGATACCCGTGTGGGCTGTGGTTGTCAGCGAGAGGGGAGGAGAGGGAGTGGGTCCTTCCTGTCATCGATCCAGTGGGTGCGGGGGTGGGTGAAATAAAACATTTCGCGGGGGTGGAAACTATTGGGCTAGCTGGGCCGAGTTGGGCTGGGTTGGCCAGATTGGCTGGTTGTCTATTTTTTTCCTCTTTACTCCTTTTCTTTTTCTGATTGTTTTTCTAGAAATGGTTTTCAAACCCTATTTCAAATAATTTTGAATACAAACCTTCTCTAGCTTTTTGTACAGTGTTCCTTGCACCCAAATAAGTGTCAAACTCCTATGTTCACTCAGACTTACTTGGGTCATTTGAAAATAATAAAATAAAACCAAGCCTTTTAGGAGATATAAATAGGCATGCATTTGGTTTTATTTTATACTTTGCTTTGAAACTTTGCTCAAGCTTTTGGAAAACACTTAAGTTTGAACTCAAAACATTCTGAATGAATAAAAGCTACTTTCTCAATAGCAAGTAGCACAAAGGCTAGAGTTTTCATACATAAAATAATAAGCAACAAAAGTTCCTGTTTTTGAAATGATTTTGGGATGAAACCCTAAATGATGATGGATGCATGGATGATATGCATGAGTTTTGAAACATGATTTTAGGTATGTTACAAATCTAACCCCCTTAAGGTGAATCTTGCCCTCGAGATTCAGATTGGCTAGCAAATAGGTGAGGGTGGTCTTTCCGAAGATCATCTTCTCTTTCCCATGTTGCTTCCTCTTCGGTATGATGGTTCCATTGCACTTTGCAAAACTTGATAGTCTTTGTTCTCGTGACTCTTTCTGTAGTCTCAAGAATCTTGATAGGCTTTTCTTCATAAGTGAGATCACTTTCTAATTGAACTTCTTCCAAAGGTATGGTATCCTTCAAAGAAGTTTCTTCCATTTCTGGGTGACATTTCTTAAGTTGACTCACATGAAATACATTATGGACTGCTGATAGAGATGCTGGCAGTTCAATTTCATAAGCAACTTCTCCTTTGCGACTCAGAATCTTGAATGGCCCAACATATCTTGGTGCCAACTTTCCTTTGACTCCGAATCTTTTCACTCCACGGAGTGGTGATACTCTAAGATAGGCTCTATCACCATCTTCGTAGGTGACTTCTCTACGCTTAGGATCTGCGTAGCTTTTCTGTCGGGACTGTGCTATCTTCAACCTGTCCTTAACCAATTTGACCTTCTCTTCGGCTTCTTTGATAAGATCTGGCCCGAATAAACTTCTTTCTCCCACACCATTCCATAAAAATGGGGTGGTACATTTTCTTCCGTAGAGAAACTCAAACGGTGCCATCTCAATGCTGGCTTGATAGCTGTTGTTGTAAGAAAATTCTGCGTAAGGAAGACTTTCATCCCAACTTGCTCCATAATCTAGGGCACATGCCCTCAACATGTCTTCCAGAACTTGATTAGTCCTTTCTGTTTGTCCATCAGTTTGAGGATGAAAAGCGGTACTGAATTCCAACCTCGTTCCCAACGACTCATGTAGCTGTCTCCAAAAATGGGAAGTGAATTGGGTTCCCCTATCGGACACAATACTCTTAGGCACACCGTGAAGGCATACAATTCTACTCATGTAGATTTTAGCTAACTTGGCACTTGTATAGGTTGTCTTCATGGGTATGAAATGAGCCACTTTAGTTAGGCGATCCACTACTACCCATATGGAATCATATCCTGATCTGGTCCTTGGCAATCCGGTGATGAAATCCATACCAATTTTGTCCCATTTCCAATCAGGAATAGGTAGTGGTTGAAGCAAACCTGCTGGTTTCTGATGCTCCGCTTTTACTCTACTACACACATCACACAAAGCAATATGCTCGGCGATGTCCCTCTTGAGATTGTTCCACCAAAATCTTTCTTTCATGTCCATGTACATTTTGGTGTTACCCGGGTGAATGGAATACGGAGAGTTGTGCGCTTCTTGCAAAATCAGTTTCCGTAGCTCCGGATCTTGTGGGACACAGATACGTTTCCCATGCCATAATGTACCCTGTTCGTCTTCATGGAAATTTTTAGCTCTCCCTTGGCCAATATTTTCCTTAATCCTTTCAATTTCCTTATCGGTCTTCTGAGCTTCTCGGATCTTGTCCAACAAAGTGGGTTGAACATCCAAAGACATGAGATTTCCTTCAGGCACAATCTCCAATATGAGTTCTTTGAATTGAGTACACAAATCATCTGGCAATTCTCCTTTGGTAAGGCCATTTACAAACACCTTACGACTTAGAGCATCCGCTACAACATTTGCTTTACCGGGGTGGTATTGCAAACTTAAGTCGTCATCCTTGATAAGCTCTAACCATCTTCTTTCTCTCATATTGATTTCCTTTTGGGTGAAGATATACTTCAAACTCTTGTGGTCCGTGAACACTTCACAACGTTTTCCCAAAAGGTAATGCCTCCATGTTTTGAGTGCATGGACGACGGAGGCTAACTCTAAATCATGAGTAGGATAGTTTACTTCATGAGTTTTCAGTTGTCTTGAGGCATAGGCCACAACTTTACCGTCTTGCATAAGTACGGCACCCAAACCTTGATGAGACGCATCACAATATACTTGGAAATCCTTTTCCAAATCTGGCAGACATAGAACTGGTGCTGTCACTAGTCTCTTCTTCAATTCTTGAAAGCTGACTTCACAACCTTCAGACCAAGCAAACTTCTTGTCTTTCTTTAATAATTCAGTCATGGGCTTAGCAACCTTTGAGAAATTCTCAATGAATCTTCTGTAGTAACCTGCTAAGCCAAGGAAACTACGAACTTCTTTTACATTCTTGGGAGATTCCCATTCTGTCACAGCTGAAACTTTAGCAGGATCAACTGCCACACCATCCTTTGTCATAACATGACCAAGAAAACCAACTTCCTCTAACCAGAACTCACACTTGCTGAATTTGGCATAAAGCTTATGCTCTCTCAACTTCTCAAGTATCAAACGCAAGTGTCCCTCATGCTCTTCTTTGCTCTTGGAGTAGACTAAGATGTCATCGATGAAAACGACAACGAACTTGTCAAGAAATTCCATGAACACTTTGTTCATCATATTCATGAAGTATGTTGGAGCGTTGGTTAAGACGAAAGGCATTACGGTATACTCATACAATCCATACCTTGTTGTGAATGCTATTTTAGGTATGTCTTGCTCTCTTATCTTGAGTTGAAAATAGCCCGACCGGAGATCAATCTTCGAGAACACACATGCTCCCTCTAGCTGATCAAACAAGTCATTGATTCTAGGCAAAGGATATTTGTTCTTGATAGTTACCTCGTTGAGGGAACGATAATCTATGCATAACCTTTGGCTTCTATCCTTTTCTCCACAAACAAGACTGGGGCTCCCCAAGATGAAGAACTTGGTTGTATGAATCCTTTCTGCAACTGTTCTCCTAGTTGCTTCTTGAGCTCTTTCAGTTCATCAACTGACATTTTGTATGGTCTCTTTGCTATTGGTCCAGAACCTAGTACCAAATCTATCAGAAATTCCACATCTCTATCCGGTGGCATTCCTGGCAATTCTTCCGGGAATACATCCGGATACTCACACACAATTGGCATACTGTCCATGCTAACCCCCTTAAGAGAATTTAGCTTACTTCCTTTGGATTCAAAGTTTGACCTGAATTTTATCCTTTTTCCTTCTGGGGTTGTGAGTGCAACAGTATGATTAGTACAATCTAGCACTCCTTCATACTTAGCCATCCAATCCATTCCTAAAATTACATCCAATCCTTGGGAATCTAGGATTATCAGGCTCACTGGAAACTTATGCTTTCCAAACTCTATGACAAGGTCCCGGCATCCAAGACTTACTATCATATCTCCACCCGGAGAGCTAACTTTTATTGGACACCCAATGTTTTCAGATGCAAACCCATTTCTATCAACAAATGCTTTTGATATGAATGAATGAGATGCACCAGTGTCAAAGAGTACAAATGCTGGAATGGAATTGAGTCTGAACTTACCAGCAACAGCGTCAGGTTCCTCATAGATCTCCTCCACATTAATGTGGTTCACCTGACCTTTCTGGAAAGGATTGGGCTTGACAGGTCCTTCAACTTTATTTTCGGGGCACTCATTTGCATAGTGTCCCATCTTCTTGCATTTGAAGCACTCAACCTGACTGATGTCTCTCTTAGCAGGCTGACTTCCACTTCCACTACCATTCCCACTGTGGTGGCTCTTATGTCCACTCTTGTGGTTCTTGTACTTGTCATTGTCATGATTGCGGTGATGCTTGTTGTCATGACGGTTGTGGTTGTGGTGCTTGTTGAATTTCCCATGTTTGTGGGATCCTGAGCTTCCACTGTCATCATAGTGAGATTGTTTGTGAGACGATCCCGAGCTGTGCTTGTCGGAGTGCTTTCTTTTCCTACTCTCGACTTGCTTCATTTTGTTCTCCAATATAGCAGCCTTGTCACAGAGCGACTGATAAGTGGGAACATACGCCACAGCCAGTTGCAGATTCAGCTCATCATTCAAGCCTTCCAGAAACTTTTCTTTTCTTTTGGCATCTGTGTCAACCTCATCCGGTGCATAACGTGCCAGTTTGTTGAACTCTTCTATGTATTCAGCCACGCTGCGGTGGCGCTGCTTCAAGTTGTGAAACTCCTTCTTTTTCAGGCTCATCATTCCTGATGAGATATGAGCAGTGCGAAAGCCATCTTCAAAGATACCCCAAGTCACCTCATCTAAAGGAGTGGTGATTTGGAAGTTGTCCCACCATGTGGCGGCTGGCCCTTCCAGCAGATGCGCTGCAAATCTGACCTTTTCAGCGTCCGTGCAGCCCACGGTCACTAAGTCCTTGTTCACAGAACGTAGACAATCATTGGCCACCATGGGATCAGTTGTCCCCGAGAACTTAGCTGGCCTCAAACGCAGAAATCTGGTGAGCATATCAAAGCCCGAAGGGTTGTTGTTGTTGTTGTTGTTGTTGTTGTTGTTGTTGTTGTTGTTGTTGTTGTTGTTGTTGTTGTTGTTGTTGTTATTGTTGTTGTTGTTATTGGGATTGTTGTTGTTATTCTGGTTTTGGATGAATGTTGTCATCATCTGCATAAGCTGTGTTTGAGAATTCATCATCTGTTGCATTTCTGGAGTGATGTTGTTGGGGTTGGGGTTTGCGCGACGGGGAGGAATCTGTGGTTTGTTCAAATAGAGATAAGAATGAGATACCCATAGATGTTTTATGCACAATACATCACAAGCAAACACATAGCATGCAACACAAGATAAAAGTTCAACAACCAGGTAACAAGTTCTCGAAATAAAACACACAAGTGGCAAGCCATCCACATGTCGGATGGTCCAATAATAAGTTCACAAATAACAAGTATGATAATGAAAGATAAACGAGTAGTCAAGTCTACTCATCAGCATCAATCTCCTCCTCGACGAAGGTAAGACCTGCGTTCTCCATCGCGGTCTTGTTCTCCTCAATAGTAGTGGTCAAGGAATCGATCTTGGCCTTGAGAGCCCTCTTCTGGGAGCGAAGCCTCTCGATCACCATCTGCTGCTGCTCTAGCTCGAAATCCTTGGACTTCAGTTCTTCAGTCATGTCCCGGATCTTCTTGTTCCTATCCTGGACGCGTTTCTCCTGACTCTTGAACTTACGGTCCTGGGTCTCGAACTTCGTCTCCATTTCCTTGACTATCTCGTCCTGCTGTGCGAAAAGCTTGTCCTTCTCGCGAAGCTGCACCTGGAGTTCGTCATTGCTGAGCATGGCGTTGGTCCTGTCCGTGTCCACGTGCCTGATGAGAGACTCTAAGTCCTGGAGATAGAGACGTATCGGCTCTGCTGCATCCCTCGAGTCGTCCTCGAAGTCAATGGACTCTCCATCATCGTCACGTCTTCCGAAGACGTGGAAGTGGGTGCCTCTAACCTGTCGGGAGTGATGGCCTAGCAGATGTCCTATCAGGTCTTGCATGACTACCTCCATGCCTCTCTCCCTGTCGTCGTGCATCAGCTTGAAGACGATGGCCTCCGTAGTAGGCCCTGTCTGGCGTCCGGGCTGGTTCACCTTGAAGCCCCAGAGGTCCTTCCTCTCGAACTTGGTGAGTGGATGCACCATGATGGTGGGAAGAGGGAGATCGAGCAGAGTGGTAAGCTCAACGATACGAGGACCAAAACGGGTAACCTGGAACTCCTCAACAGTGCTGATGGTAATAGGCATCTATTTATAAGTTAAAAAAGTTAGGACAACACAATTTAAGATAAAACAAGACAAACAGTTCATACATATCCTTGGAACACAGAATCACACAAGTCATGCAAACATGAATCCATTACATCAATCAAGGTTCAAACTTATTTAAGGTATCATTTTGGAAAATAAGGTGATAGGTGGTGGTCCAACTAACGAAATGCGTTTACAATCCTATCTCACTGGATCTGTTGGCTAACACAATGTTCCTAGAGGTAATCCACCTATCTTGTTCACATGATTCAATCACTAAGTCTATAATATCTCCTCTTAAGGTTTGGTTGGTGGCTTCCAACTCTTGGGTAAGCTCCTTCTCTTTCTCTAAGTCTTTTTGGAGGTTGAGCATTCTGCACTTGACCCTAGCACTTAGTTCTTTGATAGTCCTCCAAGCTGCTTCTCTTGCTGACTCAAAGAATGTGGTGTGCATCACAGTGTTGGTGTACATGCAGAATCCTCTTTCTTTGTGGTTGTCTTCCTTGTTTTTGTACAAGTGAAGTTGCACCCACCAGTACTCCACTCCTTCATCCATCACTGGAAAGCCTTTGTACACAGCTGCACTGTGGCATCCCGCAAAACCACTACTAGAAAATCGCGTTGTTTTTGTGCAATGCATCATCATGACCGCATGCTCATGTCATCATGCCGCATTGCATTTGAGCATCGTCATCATCTTGCATTTGCTTGCATAACACTAATTGCGGAAAGACCTGTCTTTATTTTCTAAACGCCCCATCTTTATTCAAAACCAAAAACCGGGCCTCCGGAATATTTTGTTTTGACTAACTACGTTTTGCAAACGGTCCGTTTAACACAAATAAAATATTAAATTATTTTGGTGGGGGCAGTCGAACGGGCCGAATCGACCCGAACGACCACCCCCAGTACAAACAATCGGCCCACCCATAATCCTAAAGTTACCCAGTCCTATCTACCCACACCCCCTCCACCTCACCCCGACCACTCCCCTCGTGCCACCTCACCTCTCTTCCCCCTCCCCACCACTCATATGCTGCCAACTCACCCCAAACACCCTCCCTCCTTTTTCCTACTCCCTCTCTCACCCCAACCTCCCCAACCCAACCAGCACACACCACACACGCCCCACGCGCCATCCCCCTGGCCGGATCCCACCTTCCCCAGACCAACTCCCACGCCCCTGGGCCCCACCCACACGACCCCGGCCCCACCCACGAGTTCCCCACCACGCGCCAGGCTCCCCTCTCCCTCTTCCCTGGTTCTCCCCCGACCACCGACGCGACCCCCGCCTCGTCCCGCTCGCGTCTCCCCCTCCAGCGCCGGCGACCCCGCTCTTCCCCCGTCCTTGCTCCGCTCCCTCCGGCCTTCACCAGCCCCGCGCCGCCGTGCTCCTCCCCTCCCCCGAGCCCGCGGCGGCCCGCCCGAGCTCGCCGCCCCCACCGCTAGCCTCGGCCGCGGCCGAGCCCGCCCCGAGAAGCCGCCCGTCTCCGGCGTCGCCTCCATCGCCGCCACCGCTGCTCGCCCTTCCATCCCCGGCCCGCCTTCTTCCTCGGCTCCGGCCGGCCCGAGCGCGTCTCGCCTCCACCGCCAGTCCGCCGGACCCCCCACCTCCGTCCGCCGCCGCCAGGGCCGGCCCTCCCTCCCGCGAGCGCCGCCGCCCGTGGCCCCTCTCCACCGCGACCCCCCTCCCTTCCGCTCTCCGGCCCCGCCTCCTCCGGCTCTGCCCCGACCCCGGCCGCCGCCTCCGTGCCTCCTCCGAGCGCCCGCGCCTCTCCACCTCCGCAGACCACCCGCCGCCGCCGTCTCCGGCGTCCACCGCCACCGCGACCCCGCTTTTCCCCGGAGCGCCGCCGCTCGCCTCCGAGCTCGCCGCCGGCGTCCCTTCCGCCACCGCCTGCTAGCACTCTGCAGCCGCCCGCCGCCGTCCGCAGCAGCCCCGCGACCTCCATCGCCTCCTCTCCGCCTCAAGCAGCTCGCCCCAGTAACCGGCCCCACCTCGCCTGGCCCGCCACCGTCATCCTGTGGGCCCTGCCTCCCGTGTGCGCGTCTGCGTGTGCTCGTGTATGTGTGCCATGGGAATATGCTAATGTTCCCTATGGCCCGTCTTGAGGCACCCCAAGTTCGCCAACGGCCTTCGGCGCCGAACCGAGGACACTCGACGAACCTCCGGCAACATCTTCGACATGGCCAAGACCTACCGCAACCGGGTCCGGCACCGACAAGTGAAATCAGAACCACCAAGACCGTCGGCACGACACGACGACCGCGGATGCGACAGGATCGTCCCCAGGACGCCAAGATTGTCACGAGAACGCTCCCGAACGCTAACACTGACTCGATGGCGCGGTCCCGACAAGACCTTCGCAACGGCAAGATCGACCCCGTGGGACCCGACAAGATCTGCACGACGACAAGAACGACAGCGACCAGGCGAGTCCGATGCGCCCCCGACACCAAACCAAGTCCGGCTTCCCGGATGCGACAAGATCTACCACAGTTATCCGAGAACGATCCCGCCAGTCCCGTCGAACCCTGAACCCCGAGACCGAACCCCGGAACCCCAAGTTCGTCGAGACCCCCTAATGTGTGAACCCCTCCCGAAACCCTATTTTATAATGTAATAACAACTTGATGCATATTAATTGCCATACTTGCATGCATATTTGTGTGGTTTGGGGGCCTTAGGCCGATTCACCATATAATTAAATATGGGGCCCATATGCGGGCAAATCTAGTCTTATATTGGCCTCATTTAAATTTGTGTAGCGAACCGGTGCTATATTTTGCCATATTCAAACAACATTTAATTTGCGGGGTAGATAAATAACTTGAACCATTTAATTAATTGTCGGGACCCCGGTTCCGCTTAATATGACCTAATTGCATCGCACCTTTGCCATGTCATACATCATACATGCATCACGCCCGATCTTCTGCCGTAATCTTAAATATTGCATCCGGCGTTTATTCTAGTGTTTTGCTTCTTCGCGGATAAGGCCGTTGAGTTGATGTGAGCTTCGCCCGATCTTCGGATGAACCTTCGGCAAGGTTTTCAGGCGAGCATCTCCCCCTTTCTACCTATCTTACTTTTCTAGTATTTATTCCCTCCTGTTGATCTATTGCTATATGTGTTGCGTTGCTCTAGTTTTCGTACCCGTGATATCCGTTGCAGCCCTATATTGCCATGGCCACCTCCTATTACCTGTTGGTTGGTAGATAGTTGGACTTGCGCGTCGTAGTCGCTTGCTCAAGTGCTGTTGCGTGTCGCCATGTACCACAGTTGTTGGAGTATTGCCACATGTTCGATGTTGGAGATGGTCTCGGCTTTATTTATCATTCACTTTAATTCCTGTTTAACAACTAAAATTGAAGTAAGTAAGCAGAGGCATCGGTGGGTGATAGATAATATTTGGTTTCCGACCGCCCACTTGTGTCCCGTAGGACCCCGAGTACTTGATACCTGTTCCTTGATTTATCGCGCTATCCACATACGGGGAATTATGGGACCCCCCTTAGCCAGAGCTTGATTCATTCTTATTTCTTGGGGCCACAAACTAGTTTGAGGTTTTATTTACTATCCTGTACTTATGCCATGCTTTACCGCTTTATTTACGATTGTGCGAGGAGCACACTGTACTGTTTAGGATCGGGACACGTTTTCGCGGTGTCGACAAGCCCCGTTTGGGGTTCCCAGTTGCTCACAGCCGTCCACCCAAACCTCGGGTCCGTCTCGGAGCTAGCTTACTTTGTTGCGGGTGTACTCCAAGGGGTGGCCCCCTGAAATATTTCTGAATCTTGTGATTGCTCTGTCGTGAAAGCCTCGTTGGGTTTTGATTTGGTTTTTCCGAGGTCGATCGTGTGTGTGTTGCTATTTGTGCACCCCGGCCGGGTTAAAACTTTCTGAAAGCCGTGTCCGCGGTTATGGACGACTTGGAGCACAGTATCTCGATCATAGACAAGCATAAATAAAGTAGTGCTCTAAATTTGACTTTATAATGACTAGTAATCAGCTTCACTATAATGGAATGGCTAAATAATACTGCCCACAATTGCTTGTTTGGAGTGTCACTTGCGACCATTGTATCTGACTAGTAAGTATTGCAACTATAACGGAATGGCTAAATAAAAGTACCAACAACTGCTGGGTTTTGGGTTATCTCTTGCTATCTGTATCTGACTAGTAAGTGTTGTAACTATAACGGAATGGTTAACTAAAAGTGCCCACTGCTTACTTTATCAGGATGATTGTCTAAAATTGACTAGTAATTGCTGTAACGATAACTGAATGGATAAAACTGCCAACTGTGTGAGTTCCTCGGTTGACTTCCTCGTTTGGTCTCGAGGGGGAAATGCCAGGGTGGGATTGTTTGGCGTTAGTGTCAGGTTGGTTCCGAATAGGTCTTTCTTATCCCTCTCTGATCGCCGACAGTTGTATCGAGTCTCTATAGGTTGTTTAGTGCATGCTGCCACTGCCGCTCAGTCCACCATACCTATGTAGGCGAGGACCGCCGAATTCTAGTCTCGCCGTGTACTGGCCTCAGTACTGACGCTCCTCTTTTTCCTTTGCCCTTTGTCGGCACCCCTTTTGTTTAAGCAGGTTTTGAGATCGACGTCGTTAGCAGGGTTACCCCTCCGGCTTGGCCTGGGCAGGGTTATGGACGCCATTGGTTATTCTTCAGGGCTCTTAGCCCCATTTGCATCTTGTCCGTAGTCGGACGCTTTATCAATTTTCAAGGTGATTTGAATCTTTGTATATTATATCTGAATTCTTGACTCTTTGAGTCGTTGTTGTATATATCTGTTCTGTGGGTCCCATCGAGGACTGTTGTGTAATGTTATTACTTCGTTTTCCACCCGCACGAAAGTGCCTGGTGGGCACCTTTGAATCGTTTCTATGCGGGTTTGGCGGGAATCGCTAAAACTTGCATAGGGTCGATTCTGAGGGTGTTACATGCACCATATGCTTCCATTGCCACCATGAGGTCCTTGAGAATTTTGGGAAACTCAGTTTCACACTCCAAGGTCATGGTCATGAGTGGTCCTTTCTTCACGGCTTCGTTGATGGAGTTCATCTACAAATGGAGATGAGAATGAGAAGAGTAGAAAAGTTTACGAGAAGAATAGACAAGTGTAGAAGTAGTTGAAATTTTTTCCTTAGTGGTTTTCCAATCCTAGGGTCATAATCCTACAGGAAACATAGTGCTCTGATACCATTTGTAAGATCCCTCCTTTGTAAAGAAAAAGGATCCCTGTGATTGCAATGCTAGTCCCTGGATCATTGCTAGCATCCACAGTTTAAGATGAAGTACACAGATACAAAGGTCATTTATTACATTCATTCAAGAGATAAAACATAGTCTTTTACAACTCATGGCCACAGGCCTAGTACAAGAGTGTCGGAATAAGTAAATAAACACAAGTCTTCATCTTCATGTGCCACAGGAAAGCATGTTGAGTGTAGACTCATGACTCCTAATCATCATCGGAGTAACCTGCAACATCACAAGTTACAGCCACAGTGGGTCAATACTTTTGGAATAGTATTGGCAAGTGATACCTTAGTAGATTTTAAGTTGACTATATTACTATATGCATTTTGGCTAAGTGTAGCTTGGCTTGCTTTGCTTCAAAATAGGTTTTTCCTATTAGTTGAAAATACTAAGTTTTCTTTGTCAAAAACTTTCCCAAGAAACCACCAATAGACATTGGGGTCCTTCACCCTTGTTCACCCACAAGTTTTACTTAGAAGTTGGAGTGATGAGATTCTTGTAGCTTCCATGTCTTGATGCTCAAGTTGTCCATTGCCATGGACTTGGCTAAGTACTTAGATTTTCCATCTGCAGAGGTTGTGCACTTTCCCCACCAGACTTGGTTTCCCAAGACAGGACCTTTCAGAAGCCTTTCCTTAGTCAAATGGACGCGCTCCAACCTATCATTCCCACTACCACCAACTGTCCAAGTGACTAAGTTCTAGCAACCTATATGATCATGGCAGAGCCCATATTGCCAAGTGGTTGCACTGTAAGCTTTCTCAACACTTGGCCTCCAAATCCCTTTGTGCTTGGGTGGCATACCACAAGTGAGATACACAAGCCATATCCATGGCCTTGTGTAACCACTCAACCAAAAACCACCAATTCAAGTCCCATTCCACCCAGGGGGTTCATTGACTTAGTTGTTTTATTAAGAAAAACATAAGTCCAAAAGACTTAGAATTATTTTCATCATAGCATGTACATACTTTCCAAACCCTTGGTTTACTACTAGATAGGCTAAGCATGGCATAGTAACTTAACTTAGGAAATTCCCTAGCAATTCTACACTACTACAACTACTTAGGATTTCCCAACATAGCATTTGGCAAAAGTAGCATGCAAGACTTAGCAAAAATAATTCTAATGCTTATTCAAAATAAAGGGGTGGAAATATCATGGAGTATCACTTGCCTTGGTAATGGGGAGAGCAGCACTCTTCACAATCACAGTCACTAGCAAAATATACACAAAATTTGTAGCACAAAATTTACACACAATTCGTATACAAACAAAAGTAATATGAATGAATGCATGCAAGAAAATGCTAAGTGATGATTTTTGAAAACTCCACCAAGCAAGGGTATGATATAGGAACATAACCAAGTTAAAAGTTTGCTAACTAAACTTATTTAGCCCTAAAACAATTTGCTAAACAAATACTATACTCAAAATAGACCTAAATATGTTTCTGCATACAAAGTCATTTTAACAGAAACTTTTTGTTAAACACATTGGAGATTCAGAAAGGGCTTGACTCACTGATTCCAACGGTATAAAATTTGCAAAAATATAACGTGGGAATCAAAAGTTATAGCCTTTTGAAAATTAGATCTAAATCTGGTTTGAAATCTGTTTTTGAACTGAACTGGTGACACGCGTCGTGTTTTGGTTGGTCGGTACCGATTCGTTCGGATCGACAGACGCAGACCGCAGGATCTAACTTAGATCTAATGGCGCAGAGACATACGATACCTCTTCGATTATAATCTATCCTAGCCCTACGATATTGATCCAACGGACGCAAACAACAAGCCACTAACTGGCGGCGCTTAACGGCTGCGCGCGGCGGCGACGGTCAGATGGTGGCGGCGCCGGCGATACAGGAAGCTAGAAGGGTAGGGAAGGTACTCACCGTGATTGCGAGGACTTGGTGATGCTCAACGTACGGACGGCTCGGCAAGGGGCGCTCAGGGCTGCGGTGGATTGCTCGCCGGAGTAGGATCTGGCGACGGGTGGCTCTGTTGGACGTCGTAGGCGATGCTGTCGATCACAAGGAGGCAAACAGAGGGTGTGGTCAGATGCAGGAGATCACGGAGAAGTCGCGTGCGTGAAGGAGAAGGCTTGGGGCGGTCTGAACTTACTGGGGGAGCTCGACGGAGTTGAAGCCGAAGACGGTGACGCTCAGTCGCTTGCGTTGCCGACGTTCTGGGTCACGCGCGGGCGAGCTAGTGGTACCGGGGGGTGCGCGAGGTCAAATGGAGTCTGCTCGTGTGAACCAGGAGCAGAGGGGTGGTCGGGGTTGGCCGGAATCGTGGCTTCAGTTCGTCGGAGCAGCGAGGTTGCGGTGAGCAATTCTCGCAGCCTGGGGGCGCTCTGGGCTTGGGGTTTGGGGGAGAATGGAGAGGGGGCAGAGGGGGTTTTAGTAGCCAGGATACGAGCGATATTTACTCGTGCATTTACGCGAATTGATGCTGCGAATCAAAAAGGAAACGCCCGGCGTCAATTGGGGAAGAACCAGTCGCGGGGGTGGAGACGACGATACCCGTGTGGGCCGTGGTTGTCAGCGAGAGGGGAGGACAGGGAGTGGGTCCTTCCTGTCATCGAGCCAGTGGGTGCGGGGGCGGGTGAAATAAAACGTTTCGCGGGGGTGGAAACTGCTGGGCTAGCTGGGCCGAGTTGGGCTGGGTTGGCCAGATTGGCTGGTTGTCTATTTTTTTCCTCTTTACTCCTTTTCCTTTTCTGATTGTTTTTCTAGAAATGGTTTTCAAACCCTATTTCAAATAATTTTGAATACAAACCTTCTCTAGCTTTTTGTACAGTGTTCCTTGCACCCAAATAAGTGTCAAACTCCTATGTTCACTCAGACTTACTTGGGTCATTTGAAAATAATAAAATAAAACCAAGCCTTTTAGGAGATATAAATAGGCATGCATTTGGTTTTATTTTATACTTTGCTTTGAAACTTTGCTCAAGCTTTTGGAAAACACTTAAGTTTGAACTCAAAACATTCTGAATGAATAAAAGCTACTTTCTCAATAGAAAGTAGCACAAAGGCTAGAGTTTTCATACATAAAATAATAAGCAACAAAAGTTCCTGTTTTTGAAATGATTTTGGGATGAAACCCTAAATGATGATGGATGCATGGATGATATGCATGAGTTTTGAAACATGATTTTAGGGATGTTACAATAAAACTGCCATTATGTTTTAAAAGATTAAATCTTTAGGGACTACCGCTTTTACACTGAAAAGAGCTCCATCTTGATCCGTTGAAATGACACCATGGAAGTTATGGTTTGGGGTAAAAACCAAGTTGTCCTTTCTTAAATTTTGGTATGCTAAGCATAAATAATATGTTTGCAACCAAAGTCGGATGAGCATGTCTTTGTAGGTTATTTCAAATAACCATTGGGTATTCCTCCATAACACCGAGGACAAAAGGGTTTGTCGCTTGAAACATCAAGTTTCTTGAAAAAGGATTTTTTCGTAAAAGTTCAGTGGGAGGACAATAGAACTTTGATAAGGTTAACTAACCTTAGCTAAATGTGCTAAGTTGCACAGCGCCGGAAATCGTTCCGGAGGCAGCCATAATGCTCATAGCTTATGTTCCTCAAAGGTTGTGGGCATGGAGATCTAAGTTCCTATTGAAACAAGTAGGTCGGATAAACAATCAAATGCTGAGATTTGAGAGTAAATCATTATTGTTTGACAATGATGAACCGACTACATGCAAAGAAGCGATGATGGGCCCTGAATCCGTCAAATGGCTTGAAGCCATAAAATCCGTGATAGTTCCATACACGAAAAATCAAGTTTTTTGAACTTGGAAGACCCTCCGGAAAGGTGTAAAAACCTATCGGTCGTATTTGGATCTATAAAGAAACAGACATGGATGTTTCACATATATGAAATAGTCGACGTGTCGGTAAAGTTTTTACAAAAATGTTCAAGGAGTTGACTATGACAAGGTTTGATCTTTTATAGCGATATTTGGTCTGGACGGATTAAAGTAGCAACCACTACATATAATTTGTTATATGGTAGATGAATAAAACAAAACAAAGTTCTTATAATAGAATGGTTACCTAGTACATGTACATGACACGGTCCAAAGGGTTTTGTTAAATTCAAAGGATGCTAAAAAGGGCATGCAAACTTCAATGGTTGAAGTAAGCATCGCGGAGTTGGAATCTTCACCGTGATGAAACTGTTAAAGGAGTTTTCATATGGAGACCATGAAGATGCTTGCATTTGCAAGAAATTAAGTGGGAGCGCTGAGACATATTTCTAATACATTATGTGGAGGACATCTTGTCTATTGGAAATGATGTATCTTTTATTGACAAAGGTTAAGAATTTCATTTCGATGAAAGACTTAGGCAAAACCCGAATATTTAGCATGAATTTCTATATGGATAGACTGTGATGCTAATATGCTTGTGCCAAACGTACATATATGAGATATTGAAGGAGTTCAATATAGAAACAATGAGAAAATATTCTTGTCGCATGGAAAATGAATTGAATCAAGATTCAAGTGTATCGACACTTGATAAGTGAAACAAGATTCAAGTGTTTTGACACTTGATGAGTGTAATCACAAGAATGTTTTCGATCAATCATACCATGATATGTAAGATATGTCCTATGCTCTAAGTGTTATGAGCATATACCTGAATGAATCATAAAATGATCATTGGGGGATAGTAAGGATATTCTTATAATCTATTGGCAGAATTATGAATATATTCCATTTGTATATGTTACAAATAGTTCATTGTAAAGCGTTACATTGATACTAGTTTTGTCACAAGATACAAATTAAGTTTATCTCAATTTAAACTATGGGTGGCACAATGAAATGGAAAGGAGTTTCCATGACGGATTTGGACGAATTCCAAAGTTAAGACATTGTGATGGATACTACAACATAAGGCTAAGTATATGATTGCTATAGTAGCAGCAAAGGAGGGCATTTGTGTCAAGTAGTTTTTTATCAAACTAAGGTGTGGTTCGCAATGGTCTAACTCTAAAGATATATTGTACGACAATAGTATCAACATGATTTAACCCCAAGGAACTAATGGTCTTACCAAAAGACCAAATTTATACAATGCCATCTCATTGGAGAATGAGTGATGCGTGAAGACGCAAAGACATGCAAATACACACGGACCTGAAAGTGTCAGATCCGTAGATTATGTTAACCACTTGCAATCGCGTATATGGAACACCAGAAAGCCATAGGTGTTCAATACGCAAAAGGTTTTCAAACTAGATTATTGTCTCTAGTGGTTATTATCGTATTCCTTATTTATGATAAATGTTTATTTTGCATGGTATAATTGTATTAATACGGAAACGTTAATACATGTGTGTTTAATAAACAAATAGAAAGTTCCTAGTTATGCCTATCTTATAAACTATCTCGTTGATTAACAAGATGATCAAAGGTTTCCTGATCATGGACATTGGATGTTGTTAATAACGAGGTCACAACATTGTTGGAATGATGTGATGAACATTCATTCGAAGTATAGAATTATGATCAAGGTCATTGTGTTTATATTGCTATAACATCATACGAAGTAATCTTAGTCCTCAGGCCATAAGATCATGTCAATCACTAACACCGAAAGAGTATCTTGATAACATCAAACGTCACACCATAACAGGGTAACTATAAAGATGGGTTCAGTGCTACGAAGGTGTTATGTTGAGGCTCATGGATCAAGAGTGGAATTTGTCCATCCCGATGACAGATAGATATACTCTGGGCCCTCTCGGTGATATCACATTAATTATCTTGCAAGCAAGTGATTTGATCACTAGAATGTTATATCACGGGAACGAGAAAATAGTACATGTCGGTAACGAGATCAAACTAGGTATGGAAATACCAATGATCGAATCTGGGAAATGTAATATATCGCGAGACAAAGGGATTGAGTTACATGCGTATAAGGTTCACACGATCACGAAAGTCATCGTTGAATACGTGGGAGTCAGTATGGATCTCTAGGTCCCGCTGCTGATTATTGATCGGAGAGGGGTCTCGAAAATGTCTGCATTATTTGTGAACCATAGGGTGACACACTTAAGGGATACCAACACCATTCGGAGAAAATGATATGCCAGAGAAAGAAAAGAAAGCGCATGAATTTATTTCACTAGACACCAAAACTGTTTCGGGTGAAATTGCAGAAAGTGTTTCTGCATGTGAAATGAAATACTAGCAAGGGGTTATATGTGAAAATTTTTCATTAAAGTAATTGACAAAATTCTGAATAAATAAAAGGAGTTTTATTTAAGAGAGAGTTTGCATTAAATTTTGTGGAAATTTAATGGGAATTTGAGTGGGATTTTGAGTGGAGAAAATTGAAGAGGCATTTTGTGAGTGGAGCTTCCACCCACATGAATGAGGGATAGGTGGGGGCACCCTCCATGGCTGGCGGCCATGCCCCCTTGGGCTGCCCCCTCCCTTATATAAGGAGCCCCTCCTCTCACTTCTCACTCACAACTCCTCGCGAAGGATCTCTCTCCCCCCTTTAGAATTTCCCCATGGTCTCGTATTAGCGAGATACATGTTCCCGGTGGATTTTTTGGAAGGATTTGTTGCTTCTGCTGCTTCGCTGGAGCGATGGCGTGGAGGTTGTCGGGGTACCCGGACGTGTGTGCAATCTCGGATGCACCACTGCTTTGCGGTGCTAGACGTGATGGTGCTGGACAGGCTGGACCAGATGGACTTCATCATGATCTTAAGATCGGCAAGCGTTCGACTACATCATCCACGAGTACAACCTCGTTAATGCTATACGGTCTTCAAGGATATGTATTCTATGGATGTATATCCACCTGTTGCTTGTATCTAATAGATAGATCTTGTTGCTTTGTTCCCATCGTAGAAATATTTTTGTTTTCTATGTTGCGAACCTTTCAGGAATGACTCGGGAAATGATAAGGGTGAACCCTCTAAGGGTAATAATCCCTCAACAAAGAAAATTGCCGATGATCCCCTGAAGACTCCAGCTGGCTTCATCTAGAAGAGCGCTGAAGAGTTGAATAAACTTGCTCGTGAATGCCTGGAATGCTGGAATATCACATTAGAGGAGGACTAAGAAGATGAGGATGTGAAGCTGGTGGAGATGTTGGAACAAGTTCATTTTTGTGACGAGAAGCTGAAGGCCGGCATAATTCTGCCTCCACCTTTCGTCTCGTTGATGCTTGCTGAAAAGGTTACTCTTGAGATCAAGACCAGCCTCTACAAGATACAACATGAGCATGTTGTAAGTTGTGTTTTCGACTCTTTTTACTATATTTATATCTTATTCCCTAGCCCCCAAGAAGGAAGTTGGATTGAAATCAGGATTTATGCTTTTATAGGAAGCCAAAGGACGAAGTAGTGTAGCCCCCAAGACTCATGGTTAAATTTAACTTAGTTAAAATTCCAGCCCGAGCCTTAGTAGCCTTCTCACTCTTGTTACTATTCTGACTTACAAAAACTTAATGTTTACAACTAGGAATTGTTGAAGAACATATGTGACAAGCGGAGAGAGGTAAAAACTCCCCGACTTGAATATGCTCATTTTAAAGTGGAGAAGGATGAATATGAAGGTAAGCTTTTCTGGATATCTCTTCTTGGATGATATTTCTTCAGTCAAATTACATGAGTTCGACAAATTGTTGTTTTTTTCATTGCATAAAACTTGTTGAATCAATCGTTCAAGCTTGTGGAGCAGGCCAATAATTTCAAATTCATGAAGTCAAAAAATGTTAGACTTTAGGAACAGATCCAAAAGTTAAGAGTTGACCACGAACGTAGTGTCAGAAACATTTTGGAGACCAGAAATGTTGCTACCGATGAGCGTGATCGCACCATTTTTCTCAAGGACAAGGAAATCTCGGACCTGGAGGCTGAATTGCATCGGCAAAAGGACAACACTAAAGCACTTCATGATGAACTCCGGAGTCTGAGAGAGGAAAATCCCAAAGTAAACGAATCTATCTTTGGTATGTTTTGCGGTTATTCTGTCTCCTTTTCACTTATTTCTTGCTTGTGTGGCAATTGTATGTCGGATTTTTATTATTGTGTTTTATCCACAGAGCCTCTCAACCTCTTGGATTCTTCATCATCTGAGTTTTGCACCAGCCGACTTGAAACAGTGAGAGATTTTCTGCATGACTTCTGCCAGTCTCTTGAAGATATTGGCGAAGCCGTTGATCTCCCCGACTAAGCTATCATCTTTGGAGGTGCGTGACAAGGCAAAGGACATGCTCAAGCTAGTCTAGGACTGGCAAATGTCGTATGCTTGTACGGTTGCGCACAATGCCCTAACAATGGTAATGAGCCACCATGGAAACATGGAAATCTGAAAAGTTACCAAGAGTTATGTGACTGAAGATGAAGATGGCAAGCCTCAGAATGTCAGAGAAATTTGGGAGTCTTTTGTCGGATATGCTTATCATGTGGCCGATATGACCAACTTCAAGAAGACATTCTTTACTTCTGTCGCAGTTCCTCCAAGCCCCCAATAGAAGCCAAAAAAGATTCCTAGGATGACAAAAAATCGAGTCTGACGTCCCCGTCCCAGAAAACATCAAGGTGACTTGGGTGGTAGCACCACCGAGTCGGCAAATCCTTCTCCTCCACATGCAGCATAGATTCCAAGAAGGAAAAAACTTTGCATTATTCTGAGTCAGGCATGATGTAATAAGTAAAATATTTTATTTTGTGTTGCTGTTATGTAAGAACTGATGCTTTACTTATTAGCACTTAGTATATTTTGATTTGCTTTAAAACTTCTTAAGCACTTTTTGTTTATCCTTATTGTTTTATCTGGCTCTCTGCCTCGTCCCTTTCATGAGCCGACAAACCTTTAGCATGAAAACTTTGCCGAGCAAAGAAACTCAATCGCTAAACCAGTTTGAACTTAGAAATAAAGCCAGCATTTAGTACCAACAATTCATTACTCGGAAAATACCCACGTCTAATCCATCATATAAAAATCCAAAGTATAAACATAAAATAAGATTTACACCCGAAGGTAACATTTTTATAGTTTTCAAAAATCATAACCAGAACGAACATGAGCATAAATACTTTCAAGCATCTTGGGATTTATGAAATTCACATCCTATTTTGGAAATAATATGGTAACAAACTTCTCAGAAAATTATGAGGGAAGCAATACTCTATTTCACTTTGAACATGTACATATGATTACAAGGAAATATAATTAAGAAAAGAAGGGACGTAGTTGTGCAATATTCCATGGATTATCTAACTCATCCGGGTCTGTACTACCGCCAGCTCTCTTTATCTTCTGAGTTTCAGGTCTTTCCTTAATTGGTCTCATATCAATTAAAAAATATGACCCATTATGCAGAACTCGGCTGATCGTAAAAGGTCCTTCCCAAATCAGGGAGAGTTTATTCTTTCTTTTTTGCACAAGTCAGAGAACCAAATCACCCTTTCTGAAGGAATGATTTTGCACTCTTTTAGTATGGTACTTGCATAAATTCTGCTGATAGGCTATAGATCTCTGCTTAGCAATGTCACAAACTTCTTCGATTATATTGAGATCATCTTGTCGAAAAACTTCTGCATCAGCTTCAATATATGCTTTTACTTAGGGACATTGATAGATTATATCACTTGGAAGAACTACTTATACACCGTAGACCAAGAAGAAGGGATTATATCCGGTTGACCCGTTAGGAGTAGTTCGTAAGCTCCATATCACAGACGGTAATTCTTCCGCCCAAGACCCCACAACACAGTGAAGTGGTGCTTCAAGACGAGGTGGGTTTCCTTGTAAAATGAGACTGTTTGCCTTTTTAACTTGTCCATTCGCTTGTGGATATGCGACTAATGCAATATCAAGTCGGATACCTTGATCTTTGTAGAATTTGGCTAATTCTCCCATGGAAATGTTGCTCCCCTTGTCGACAATAATACTGTCTAGATAACCGAATCGGATAATTACATCTTCGATGAACTTTATGGATGTGGCTCCATCGCAATTTGTTATGGGTTTAGCCTCAATCCATTTTATAAATTTATCCACCATCACTAGGATATGGGTAAATCCACATTTTGCCATTCTGAACGTCCCTACCATATCAAGCCCCTAGACCACAAATGGCCATGTTATAGGGATTTTTCATAGCTAATCAGTCGGAACGTTTGCTTGAAGGGCGTACTTTTGGCAGCTTTTGCACGTTTTAACCAGTTTCTCGGCAGCTGCTTTATATGTGAGCCAAAAGGATCCATGTCTAAAGCTTTTTCCACTAAGGATTTGGCTGCAGTGTGATGACCGCATTTGCCTTCGTGGATTTCTTGTAATATTTCCACTCCTTCTTCTAGAGAAATAGAACGCTAGAAGACCCAAAAACACTTCTCTTATAGATCTTGCTCGTCGGACGATCTGCCGGCCCAGAACTTCATCTTCAAGTAATTTTATATATACTAGGTAATCTAGGTAGGGTTGTGTCTAGCTAGAAATCAAATCAAGAACTGCTACTAATAAAGGTGAGTCAGATTTCTTCGGATATTCCTCACGAAATCTTGTGATAGAGGGAACTTTTAGGTGCTCTATAAAAGAACCATTGGAACTGGTTTCTGAGCAGAGGCTATTCTTCATAGAGTATCTGCTTCCTCATTATCTGCTCGAGGGATGTGTTGAACCTGAAAACCCTCGAATGATTTAGACAATTCATCCACAACAGCTTTATATGTTGGCATGTGTTTATTTGTGTTGCAGATATCGGATACTTGCTGTGCAACTAAATTCGAGTCTCCATAACACATGAGTCGGGTAAGGCCGATGTCTTTGGCCATGTGTACTCCATGTAACAAAGCTTCATATCGACAATATTATTGGCTACCGTGAAGTGAATATGTAACACATAGAACAACTTATCTCCTTGGGGTGATTTGAGAACCACGCCAGCCCCCGAGCCTCCCGTGCTTTTGACCCATAGAAGTGGAGAGCCCAAAATTCCTGGTCTGGAGGACTTGTTTTTTCTGCCGTCTCTATCCAATCAGCGACAAAGTCGGCAAGTATTTGGGACTTTATTGCTTTATGTGGCTTGTACTCTATGTCGAAAGCTTCTATATCTATTCCCACTTTGCAACACGTCCTATGGCATCGTGATTGTTGATTATTTATCTCGCAGGGAGCGGTGCTCACTACTATGATCTTATGCTCTTGAAAGTAGTGTCGTAGATTTATAGCGGCAAAGAATACACCAAAGTCAAGCTTTTGGTAATGTGGATACATTTGCGTCGACTCTGTACTGGATGTTTGTGATTTTCCTCCTCGCACTACACTGATGTTACAATGCTTGCGACTCTGTTCGTCGCTGCAATGTAGAGTAACATAGGCTCCTGTGGCTCATGTGCGGCAAGGATTGGTGGATTCGAAAGTAAATATTTCAAAATTTGCAGGGAAGCATCGACTTCTTTGGTCCAGACAAATTTATCGGTTTTCTTCAAGAGCATGTATAAAGGTGCAGCTCTTTCTCCGAGCCGGATGATGAACCGGCTTGCCACTGCGATGAAGCCGGTGAGTCGCTACACGTCCTTCAGGCGAGTCGGCCTGGTAATGTCGAGTATAGCCTTGATTTTGTCTTGGTTCACCTCAATGGCTCTCTTAAAGAAAATGAAACCTAACAGTATTCTAGCTGGTATTTCGAAGAAACATTTCTTCGGGTTAAGCATCATATTTAATTTGCACAGGTTAGCGAATATTTCCTCTATGTCAGAAATCAATGTTTGCTTCTTTTTGTAGTTAATCGCTATGTCATCCACGTATACATGGACGTTGCGTCTGATTTGGTCGTTTAGGGAACGCTGCATTGTTCGTTGATATGTTGATCTTGCGTTCTTTAAGATGAAAGACATAGTTTTGTATCAGAAGGTTCTGAAAGGAGTGACGAAAGAAGTCTGAATTTGATTCGATTTTTTCATCGGTATTTGGTGATATCCAAAATATACGTCGAGAAAATAGAGTAATTTCGACCTTGCCACGTAATCAATAACTTGATCGATTCTTGGCAAAGGGAATGGATCTTTGGGGCAGGCCTTGTTCAAGGAAGTATAATCAACACATATCCTTAAATCAATAGTGTCTTTTTTAGGGATGAGTACAAGATTTGCCACCCAATCTTTATGGACGATCTCTGTGAGAAATCCGGCTAATTCTAGTCGAGCTAATTCCTTATCTATAGCTTTGTGCTTTTCATCACCAAACCGTCGTAAGGACTACTTGACGGGTCTAGCGTCATGATAAACATTAAGAGAGTGCTCGGCAAGTTCCCTAGGTACTCCGATCATGTCAGAAGGTTGCCATGCGAAGATATCTTTATTAGCTTTGAGGAACTCAACAAGCGTGCATTCCTATGTAAGGCCTAAACCTACCCCTATGTTGGTCACCTCGGAGGGATTGTCTTCCTTCAGTGGCGGCGTCTTCGTCCCTTCTGATGCCTTGAACTACAAAATTGGTTTTAGCACCTCCTTCTTCGTAGCGGGCATATCGGACGGGTTGATGTTTTCTTGATCTTCTAGTACTCCTGGGCGTGTAGCACAGCTTCAGCAAAGGCGATAGATCCTCCTTTGCAATGTCATGCTTTCTTCGGGTTTCCCCATATAGTGATAACACCGTTGAGACCCGAAAGTTTCATCATGTTGTAGATGTATTAGGGGTGAGCCATGAATGCCCAGTAAGCTGGATGCCTGAAGATGACATGATACACACTTTTAAATCGTAAAACTTCAAAAGATAGTTGTTCGATCCGCTAGTTTGACCATGCTGAATGGTCTAACTTTGGTGAAATTGACCACTCTCCTGTACCACTCACTTACTCCAATCGATAAAGTGGGGAGACTTGAAGAAAAATGGCTCGTCAATGCTACGACTGAAGAATAAAGGCTTCTCCCTTCATTGGAGGAGTTCATCACGGTTTTGACTGGGCGCCCACCTAGATTCACCTACTCCGACTGCCAAGTTTACTCCTACGCCAAACCCCTAACGCACTCGGGGACTACTAATAGGGATATGAAAATTGGGGTATCCACGAAGGCAGGAAGCGACTGGCCCAAGACAATATTGAGCGGTCCAGCAATAATGGCGAATGGAAAGAAGGCTTTAAAGAAGACCGGTGACTGGACATGAAGGCCCAAGACCGTTGCTAGACCTATTCCGATTAGGTCGACATTATGAAACCTTTACTGATTCGGTTGAGATCATGTGAAACCCTAGCGAGGATCCCCTATATAAGCCTCCCTAGGGTTTCCATTGCATTCACGAGCTATTAGCTACCCCATTCTTGCGACTCGGTGCCCATACGCCGAGTTCTCCCACCCTATAATCTCACTCGCCATCAATACAAATAAGCAGCAAGTATGTATTTACCCTACAGGGGGCCGAACCTGGGTAAATCCAGTGTCTTGACCAATCTCGATCAGCGGATGGTGACTCGCCCTTGCCCTACTTCGATTAATTTCTACCCCTGGTAGCGACTGTTGTGGCCATTACCACGACAGTGGCGCCCACCATGGGGCATGGTGAGTCAAGCCTCAGATCTACGGTCAGACCCTTCACTCGAACTCGCCGACCCTCTGCTACCGGCCGCATGGTCGCCACCGGTGGATTCCCCTAGATCCCTCCGAGCAACTACGTGAGGACTTCGCCTTTGGTCATGCACGCGGACTCCACCAACTTCTTTGTCGTCTTCACCAATACCATCGACCCTGTGGATCCTGTTGTATCCACTGCTGGCATCAGATCACTTCGACGCGGTCCACTCTCGGAGGAGCTGATCCAGTCGATCACCTTCCTCGCCTCCAAGTATGACTTAGAGGAGGATGGCTTGTCCCAGAGAAACTCCACCTTCTGCGATGATGCCGTTTCAGCGATGCCATCACCCGCAGTGGAATCCTCCATCCCCGCGGCAAAATCCATCTCCATCACGAAGGTCTCCAACCCTTGAGATTATGAGGACGACTTGATCCTCCAGCTCCTCGCCTACGAATCATCTTCGGAGTCTCCAGATGAGGTCCACCTCACTGTCCATCATGCCATACACATGGCGAATGACAACGAGCCTCCGATGGAACCCTTCACCAACCCTCTCCCACCAACCGCGAATGTCCATGAGATCGAGCAGCATTGCGTGGCCTTGAACAAGGTCAGGGAGAAAGATAAAACAGTGCGAAAAAATTCGTGTCAAAAAAGAGGCCGCGCAGCAACTCTTGGTCTACCACCAAAAATGAGTGGCATGACGACTCCAGCTCTCCATTCAGGGAAGGGTCCTGAATCGCAATGACAAAAAGACCCTACGAGCGCGCCCAACCACGAGGCCCGTGACAATGCGACGCCCAACATGTGTGATGCCGTCTCCCCTTCCATGATGGCATACCGCCATGCCATGGACGAGCTCGATGAATACTTCGCTGGTTACTCCATCGAGTGGATCGATCGAAGGAAGAACAAAGAATCTGACACCCACTCGCGCGTCGGGTCATCATGCCAAACACCACCACCTGTGTCTTCCTTGACATCATAAAAAACCGTCAGTCTCCCCACCAAAGGAGATTGACATCGGCGTCCCCTATAGCCAGACTCGGCACTAGTCGCCACGATCGCAGCATCACACGACTAGACCAAACCATACATCACCTACCTCAAACACAAGATCCTTCCAGAGGATGAGGTCGAGGCTCGGATGATTGTTCGTTGCTGCAAGTCCTTTATCACCATAAACGGAGAGCTCCACAAATGGAGCATTACATGACTATTCCAACGTTGCGTCCAAACAGATGAAGGTTGTCGGATCTTGTAAGACATCCACGCTGGCGACTGCGGCCACCACGCCGGCGCCAGGTCATTGGTCACCAAAGCCATGTGCCATGGATTCTACTAGCTCACCGCCCATGCTGACATAAGCGACATCATGCAGCATTGTGTCGGATGCCAAAAATACGCCAACCAGACGAACATCTCTTGTTCGGAACATAAAACCATCCCCATCACATGGACATTCGCCGCATGGGGAATCGATATGCTGGGTAAGTTCAAAACCCTGACATCTAGGTTGAAACACCTTCTGGTCGCAGTCTACAAGTTTACAAAATGGGTCGAGGCAAAACCGATCAAGAAATGCGACGAGAAAACCGCCACCAGATTCCTCCGCGAGCTCATCGACCGGTATGGGTACCCGCATAGCATCATCACCGACAATGGTACCAACTTTGCCAAAGGAGCCATGGCAGAGTTCTGCCAGGAGCCCGAGATCCGACTCGACATCGCCTCAGTCGCCCACATCGAATCAAACGGCCAAGCAGAATGCACAAATCAAAGCATGTTGTGTGTCCTAAAACCGCGATTGCAGGTACCACTCGAGCGCACACCAGGATGCTGGGTCGAGGAACTCCCATCCGTCTTTTGGGGCATTCGCAGTTCCGTCAATAGTTCGACGGGCTTCACCCCCTTCTTCATGGTGTACGGAGAGGAGGTGGTCATGCCAACTGACCTCGAGCACGACTCGCCACGAGTCATTCATTATGCGGAAGAGGACAATAAAGTATCCCGTCAAAATGGGAGCAACCTACCTGACGAGGCCCGTGACCTCGCTCGATCCCACACCACAATCTACCAGCAAGGCCTCCGCCGCTATCACAGTCGCCAGATGCGGACCCGTACCTTCGAAGATGGCGACCTCGTCTTGCGACTTGTCCAGGATAAGAAGGGCATGCACAAGTTATACTTCACATGGGATGGACCATTCGCCATATGGAGAGTACTTGGGAACATCGCCTAATATTTAATTGACATACACGACAATGACAAACTAAACATCGATCGACCGTGGAACGTCAACCTTCTGCACATGTTCTACACTTAGCGCCCCCAACTTGTACTCACTCGCACTATAAATGAATGAAATGGTTAACACCACAAATTTTGTCTTCTAGCCTTTCCTTGTGCCAATCGCACTCATATCGCAATTATAATTCCTTACCAGTCGACTACCCTTGGAGGAGCGACTCGGCAGAGACAAATAGTGCAGTCTGAGGGCACCAACATAATTCGGGCCTCGGACTATCGACAAAAACGTCAAGACGAGAGCCACCATAAGGGTCGCTTCGCTCGACTGGCTTTCCGAGCCACGATGACCAGACGTGCTTCTCACAGCACCACGTCTACCTCGTGCTCGGGCATGGCACCTCGAACGGTCAAGTACCACGCTTGGGGACTCGTGTCACACGAGACCTGCGCGTCCCCGGAAAACACCAAGTATGAGGACCCGACTTGGACTCACCATGCGACTGGCTCCCCGAGCTAGGAGGTGGGACGCGATACACAAATACAACACAACTTGTCCTTCCCTACCCTCGAAGCCGCACCTTGAACGGTTAAATACCGCTCTCGGGGACTCATCGTACACAAGCCACACGCATCTCGGGAAAACACCAAGTACAGGACGCCTGTTGGGTCGTCCTCGCAACTGGCGCTACGAGCCACTAGAAGTAGACCTAGGCAAAATCAAAAAGGCCAGAACACACTAACAACTCAGACATCACTCTCGATTAAATAAGTGCTTGGGGATTATCTAACCCCAATGCACTCAAACCCACCAAACCAACCAAACCACATACAATAAACAGTCGAATGCGACTATCAAACTGCAAAGCAAGTTCTTTTACGCTTATCTTACAAGTTGTTACTCACACTTAGCCACCTAGCTTTAATACTCTATTAAGGCCCCCTTCTTTTCAGCTTCTTGGCCAGCTTCTCCCAGAAGTTACCCTCGACCAGCTTCTCCCAGAATCTCATCTACCAAAATCGTTTATACTTTTAAATTGACATTGAAACTACTAATTAAGAAGTTTGAACGAATTTTGAAGATAAGATTCTGGAAGAAGCTGGTCTAGGGTAGCTTTTGGGAGAAGCTGGCCAAGAAGCTTAAAAGAAGGGGGCCTAAATAGACTCCACCTACTTAGAAGGTCCCGAACAAGACACCTCGCCCGACCCCCTGACTCGAAGAAAATGCTTCCACGGCTTGGCCGGGTAAGTCGTCAGCGAAGCGACCCTTATCGGTGGCTGGCGGATACTCCCTGGTGACGTCGTTAAGCTCAAAGTCCTTAGGGAAGTGGGCGAGCCTAAGAACCAACACCGTAGTCACTCCGCGACGAAACGCTGAGCGCATCATCCACTCAACAACTATGGGAGCTTCTTCGAGGTACTTCTAGACATCTATGAATTCCCTAGGCACCACCTCTGTGGGGGTGATGCCCTGCAGAACAATGCGCACACATAGCGCAGAAGTGGTGGCCGCATTAAGCACGGCATCCATGAACTACTCGGCACCAAAGTCTTGAACCACTGGGTCGCGGCACCCGATGACAATTGCAAGAAGTAGAAAAGTGGCATTAGATCAACAAACTCTAGGCGACTCTCCATACATGGCCCACGCTATAATAAGAAAAGTAAGCTCACCTAGGAGATTGGGGCAATCGACAGCAACGACACTCTCCAGCGAAGAGTGTTGGTCCCACAAACCAGCAATATCCAATGTAGAGGCCTTATAGTCGGCTTCCGCTATGGAATAAGCCACATTTACCTTGGTCGAGTGAATCTCGGCCGCCAGCTCTTTGAGCTTTTCCTCTACCGCAGTCGCCGAAGACCTCGCAGACTCTAGTTCAGCCATGGGAACGAAACCCTCACGGGCTTTAGCAATCTCTAAGGCATGATCAGCTGCAAGAGATGCTCCAACGTAAAAATCGAAAGAACATTCATCCAGAACCAAAGATAGCAAACTTACCAGCAGCATTCTGGCATTGGCACACCGCCTGTCAAGAGATCTTTAAATCTTGCTCCACCTATTCCAAATCTGCTCGCCGGTCAATTGACTCGTCCTACAGCAACGTCAAAACATTAGAAAAGGCTCTAGTCGCTACACTCTAGCGTCCATACCCTTGGGGACTGGAGACCCAAGTTTCAAGTCTCTAATCTCTACACTCTAGCTCCTAGATCCTCGGGGACTGGAGACCCAAGTTTCAAGTCTCTAGTCGCTACACTCTAGCGCCTAGATCCTCGGGGACTGGAGATTCAAGTGTAGAGACACTAGTCGCTAAAATTTAATGACTAAACTCTCGAGGATTGGACATACCAGGAGGGATTCGCCCAGAAGACGATGCAGGTCGGTTGACCCCATCAGCGCAACAGGAAACGGCACACCACCAGCTCGTTGTGCCATCACGCCGGCGTTCCCGCCAATCACCTCGTCTATCACTGGCAATTGTGCCGCTGCACTCACTGAAGATCTAGCAGGAAACCCCAGAGATATGGGGACATCAGCCATTGATGGACAAGCAGGTTGAGAGGCGATCTCCTCCTTCGGTGCTTCTTCCATCGTGTCACCCTTAGTTGGAGCCACCATCACCGGTTCGTCTTCCTCCTTCAGCGAAATTTTATCCTTGGTAGGACTGGCAGATCGGGCCTCCACAACGACTTACGCGACTTCCATGATAGAGTCACCCTTCTTCCGCTTCTTCATCCTAGGGACAAGGTAATCGGCCCTCTCTTCCTCCTGCTCCATGACGTCATCATCTTTGGCGTCTTTATGATTCATAGGTACCTTTGCCACGGTCGCCTGCTTGGCCTTCTTCATGCTGACCTGGAAAGAACCACCTGTGTGATATTGAAAAGATGCATGCCAATCATGCGTAAATCGAAACAACTATGTGGAGAAAGAGCAAATCACCTGGCGACTGGGATGGCGCGCAGCCCGGTGCCAGCACGGGCCGGCTTGATAAGCTCCGGCCCGAGCGACTGGGACGCTTCCGTGGATCTAGGTTGAGGACGGACCTTGGTCGGGGTCAGAATCCGCTTTAAACTTTTATCTCCAATAACGTCCAGATCATCTTAGGACGTATTCAAGCTACGACTGGCCTTCGCCTCGTGACACAGTTGACCACGCGTATTTTGAATCGTCGTTGCCAGTTTGGGCCCCTCCTAAGCTTATTAGGCTTGTCTCTCCTCTTTGGAGGATTCGTTTCCTCCATTGTCAAAGAGTTGTTCTGGAACCTCTTCATCAAGCGAAGGCACCTAATCCTCTAACGATTGGAATGTCTGCAGAGGCAAAATGGTTTGCTGATTCGGCTATAGCAAGTCAGAATTGAAAGTAAAATCTAGAGGAAAAAGGTTACCTTCGGTGCCAGCCTTTTGGTTGGCCTAAACGGAGTAAGCCCCTCATGGAGGTCAGTGAAGGGAGCGTCTGTGATCTTCTTCAGAGCCGTGGCGTAGTATTTCGTGGCCCATTGATCTCGTCTTGTACGAGTGGAGTCAGACGGGCCGGTATATTCATACATCTAGTGGGCTTGGGTAGCCAGCGGCACCAGTCTCCATCCGAGCCAACAGTTAAAAAGGTTGATTATCTTGAAACCTGCTTCTTCAAGCTCGGTCATCCGAGCGCACATATCTTCCATAGTTGCCCTTTGCGCCCAAGGGAATTTCTTCACTGACAGACATCACGGGATGCTCCGCTCCAAGGAATATGCGGGGATCGCCACTTCTACGGCTGGGGCAACTTCCTTGGCGTAGAACAAAACCCTTTCCACTCTCTCGCCACTTTCTTCAGTAGCATCAGCTTGAAGAATTTGGCTCCGGACTACACCTAAAAGGTGAGATCGCCCGCTGCAAGAAGAGGACCTCCTTTACCTTCATGACTGGCCCGACCATGAAAGAGATCGATCCATAGCGGGAAGTATGGGCGACACCCGAGGTATCGTTCAAAGAATGCAATAAAGACAGCTAGATGCTCGACGCTATGGGGCCCCAGATCGGAGAGTTTGATCCGATAGAAGTGAAGAAATTGCCTAAAGAAAATGGAGGTGGGGAATCCTAAGCCGCTTTCTAGGTGGCTGATGAAGGAGATAAATTCTCCTGGGCGAGGCCGTGTCTCACCCTCGCTTGTCGATGGAACACACCAGCTCCCTTTGATCAAGATACCTGCGTCCTAAAAGGACTGCAATAGCACGATTTTGCACTTCGACTTGGCCCACGCATGCACCATAGATGCAACCTCATAAGAAATGGAGATATGGATCGAGGTGAGGTGCAAGAAGATGAGATGAAGGGGGATAGAAATAGCAGGTGACATATGACTGCCTTCATGCCTCACGCTCTATATGAAGATATCACCCACCGATAGTGGAGTTAGCCACTGCCTCGCGGTAATTTTGCTGAGGTTACCATTAAGGATTAACTAATGGCTACTTTAACCATACTGAATGGTACAACTTCGGTCAAATTGACCACTCGCCTGTACCACTCGCTTACTCCAATTTATAAAGCGGGGAGACTTAAAGAAAAATGGCTCGCTAAAGCTGTGACTGAAGAATAAAGGCTTCTCCCTTAATTGGAGGAGTTCATCACTGTTTCGATTGGGTGTCCACCTGGATTCGCCTACTCGGACTGGCAAGTTGAACCCTATGCCAAAACCCTAACCACTCGGGGACCTATCATGGTGTGGAACACGATAGTGCCACCGGGGATGGCTTGAGAGGGATACTCAGGATGCAGTCGGTGTTTCACGCAATGGGTTGGGTATGAGGAACTGTAGACGCAGCGAAGTACCCAGGTTCGGGGCCCTCTCTATCAGGTAACAAGCCTACTCCTGCAAGATCTACTATTATGGGGGCTAGTGCCCAATACAAGTGCTCCTGGATCTGTTTCCTTAGCAACTATCGGAAGCTAGAGGATAATATGATCTAGAGGAGAACTCTACTGAATGTGTATTCTTTCCATAACCCTAGCTCTACCCTCCCTTATATAATGGCTGGGAGAGGTAGGTACAATGTGGGATCTAGGGTTTACTGTTTGGACTTTGGGTTTACAGGGCGTGCCGGCTACAGGGCCCTAGCCGGTGGACCAAGACCCAGTCAGCTTACAATACATCGGTGGACAGTGCTACAGTGGCCCAGCGCCCTCCTTTGGGCGTCATCCTCCGCTTTAACGGTCACCCGGGGCTTCTTTAGCAGTCAGCCCATAGTGCCACTTTATCTTTTCCTAGTAGCGCCAGTCAGGGCGGCGCGCCAGCCTGTCTGGTTGTTGGAGATATGCCCAAGAGGCAATAATAAAGTGGTTATTATCATATCTTCATACTTATGATAAATGTTTACATACCATGCTATAATTGTATTAACAGGAAACATTAATACTTGTGTGATTTGTAAACATAAAAGAGTCCCTAGTAAAGCCTCTTGTTAAACTAGCTTGTTGGTTAATATATGATCATGGTTTCCTGATCATGAACATAGAGATGTTATTAACAACAGGGTCATATCATTAGGAGAATGATGTGATGGATATACTCCTATAGTTAAGCGTAGCATAAAGATCAAGTCATTTAATATAGTTCATTTGCTATAAGCTTTCTGATATATAGTAACCTAATTCCTTCGACCATGAGATCATGCTTATCACCATCACCGGAAGGATGCTTTGATGACATCAAACACCACACCGTAACTGGGTGGCTATAAAGATGGCATTGAGTGTTCGGAAAGTATGGGTTGAGACACATGGATCAAGAGTGGGATTTGTCCATCCATATGACGGATAGATATACTCTGGGCCCTCTCAGTGGAATGTCATCCAATTAGCTTACAAGCATGTGACTGGCTCACAAGTGATCACATATCACGGGAAAGATAAAATAGTACTTATCGGTAACGAGGTTGAACTAGGTATGCAGAGATACCGACGATCAAAACCTCGGATAAGTAAACTATCGTGAGACAAAGGGAAATTGGTATCGTATGTAAGTGGTTCATTCGATCACAAAGTAATCGTAGAAATATGTGGGAGCCATATGAATTTCCAGATTCCTCTATTGGTTATTGTTCGGAGAAGTGTCTCGATCATGTCCGCATAATTCACGAACCGTAGGGAGACACACTTAAGGATTCGATGTTGTTGAGTAGTTATGGAATGATGAGTAAGAGACTGAATGTTGTTCGGAGTCTCCGATGGGATCCGGGATATCATGAGGAGATCCGGAATGGTCCGGAGAATAAGATTCATATAAGGAAAGTCCTGTTTTGGAGTTGGGGAATGGTTCTGGTGTTTTCATCGGGAATGTTCTAGAAGGTTCCGGAATGTCCGGCACTCCGGAGGGGAAGGGTACATGAATGTGTTATATCAAGTTGGTATGATTGCATCATGTACTAAGTATCATCGCTGAACAAAATAGAGGGTTTAATCAAATCCTTGTTTGAAAAGTCAAACGCCAATTTGAAAGTCAAACGGCTATTTTTGGGAAGTGGAGAGGGAGGTGGAAACCGAGTTGGGGAGGAGTCCCTCCTCCACCGCCGGCCCACTTGGGATCCGAGTTGGGGAGGGATTCCCCTCCCCTTGGCCGGCGCCTCCCTCCTATAAGAGGAGGGGCAGGGCTCCCCTCCTAGCACACAAGATCGCCCCCTCTAAACCTAACCCTAGCCGCCGCCCACCATAGCCGCCGCCGCC
Organism: Avena sativa; assembly: GCA_916181665.1. Taxonomy (NCBI): domain Eukaryota; kingdom Viridiplantae; phylum Streptophyta; class Magnoliopsida; order Poales; family Poaceae; genus Avena; species Avena sativa. The sequence continues at coordinate 202,526,626 of OV702281.1, read as the reverse complement.
TAGGGTTTCTCCCCTAGCCACCGACTTGGGCACCTCCAAGCCCTAGCCGCCGGCCCTAGCAACCCCTCCTTGGTGTGTCTAAACCCTAGAACACCAAAGTCTCTCTCATAGTCCACCATACTCGCTCCGGCTTAAGGCGAAGCCCTGCGAGATATCCCCTCTACTTCCGGTACCACGCCGTCGTGCTGCCGGAATTGCGAGGAGAGTGCTACAACCTCCGCTGCCTGCTGGAACAAGGGAGAGGAAGGTTTTCATCGAGTACCGAACGTGTGACCGACTGCGGAAGCGCTGCCGGAACGCAGCGCCGGAAGGATCGTCTACGCGATCTTGAGATCGGCAAGTGTACGACTACATCACCCACGAGAATCAGCTCTCGTTAACCGCTTTGGAACCTTCAAGGGTGAGTTCCTCTATCGACTCATTGCTACAATCTAGTAGATAGATCTTGGCTTGTTTTGTTTGTGTGCGGTAGAAATTTTTTGTTTTCCATGCTACGAACCCCTACAGTGGTATCAGAGCCGTGTCTATATGTAGATCTGTTGCACGAGTACAACACAATGGTCATTGTGGGCGTTGATGCTTTTGTTGTCGATTGCTTCTTGTGTACTTTGCATCTTGCAGGATGGTGGGATGAAGCGGCCCGGGCTAACCTTACATGACATCGTTCATGAGACTTGCTCCACGCTTGACATGCAACTTGTATTGCATAAGTGGCTTTGCGGGTGCCTGGTTTTCCCAACATAGTTAAGATTCAATTTACAACGGGTGATTGACAATACTAGTATCAATGTTGTGGTTCTTGTTAGTAAGTTAGAACGACACTTATTGAAAGCCCCAAACCACGTAAAACATGCAAAGCAAATTAGAGGCGTCTAACTTTGTTTTGCAGGGGTGTGCTGTGATGTGATATGGCCATGATTGTGATTATATATGATGTATAAAATGTTCCTTATTGTAAGTTGGCAACCGGCAGGAGCCATATGGTTGTCTTTAAATTCTGTTAAGATCCACGTGTCTATTCAAAGTAGTTGTAATAGTTGATGCTGGTGGAAGACAACCATGAAGCGGCGCCATTGACCTTGACGCCACACCGGTGATGATGGAGATCATGTTCGTGCTTGAAGATGGAGATCGGAAGCACAAGAAGAAAGGCCATATCATATCACATATTATGAATTGCATGTGATGTTAATCCTTTTATGCATCTTGTATTGCTTAGTTCACGACGGTAGCATTATAAGATGATCCCTCAAGCACACAATTTCAAGTTTTAAAGTGTTCATCCTTAGTAAGCACCGTTGCTAAAGCTCGTTGTTTCGAAGCACCACGTGATGATCGGGTGTGTTAGATTCTGCGAGTGTATACAACATGAGCAAGCCAGATTTGCTCATGCGGAAGCTAAGGTTTGATCTTGAAGAGCCTAGCATGTACAGACATGGTATCGGAACACGGATCACCGAAAGGTAAAGCATGAGTCATATAGTAGATATGATGAACATGATGATTGTTCGCCATTGAAGCTACATCAACTCTCGTGATGATCGGTTTTGATGTGGTGGATTTGGTTCGTGTGATCACTAAAACAATGTGAGGGATATGTTTTTGAGTGGGAGTTCAACGGAAATATGATTAAAAGTTGAACACTATTTATCTTAAATTAAATCAAAGTGAATTTGCATAATTGTTGTAGTCATTGGCATCCGTTTACCACCTTGCGCTTAGTTTTAATTGAGATGATAGAACTATAGAATTCTGGTTAGTTACTTTACGAACTGGTATCGTATTGTTTTGAAGTGTTAATCTAAAGTTTAAAAGTCCTATTGCAAACTTTCAGTAAGTTCCGGTTACTCCATGAAGTTTAATAATTGGTATTAAAACAAGAGTGACAATTCCAAGAGTTAGTGTATGAGTATCATGTTTGTCTCCATGATTCTTGATATTCAAAGGATTGTCTTAATATCAAGGTTATCTAGGATCTGAAAGAGTTGTTTCAGAAACCATGATGTGTGGAAGATATTGTGATATCTGAAATGAAGTTTTGGTTACAACATGATAGAGTATAATATGGCAAAAGTCATGTTCTCATATTTGATGAGAATTTGCAAAAGGTTGGAGACACTAGTTGTCCTAATCCACCAAAAGGTTTTGGAGAACAACATTATACTCGCGATTCATCTTTATAAGCTAAAAGTAGCTTAATCATGAATAATTCCATGATAAGGGTGAATATTTGATGTAGGTAAAATATTTACCACACCAAGAGATTACTAAAGAATGGAATTTGAAAGCACACCAAACATTTGATGATGGTGATCTACTTCAAAGTGCAAGTCCAAAGACATTGGTATTTAATTATACACGCTTTGGACTATGTGTCATATGTATGACTCCACTATTGATGTTAATAGATTCTTTCGAATAGAAAATAAATACTGAAAGAGAATCTCATAAATATATGGCAGAAAAGAAAAGACTAGAATTGTTCAGTTTAAGTATATAGATGATATACATGTTATGGCTATATTCTTTGCTTATTAAACAATGTGGTTCTTAAGTATTTGATACTGAATTTGTTGGTGTGAATCGTCATACGAAACAACACAATTCATGAACTACAATGGCCTAAGTAACTAGCAAAAGAATATGTGATGATGTTCATCAAGAACAAATAAAGGGTTATTGTGTTGCTCGTTAAACGTCAAAGCTAGCCTTCAAGATTTGTTTTATCAGGTATTATGAGAACAAAAGGATTGTTCAAATAATTGCCGTAATCCATAAAAGATGGATGATTCACAAATCTCGTTGGAGAAATCACATCCATAAAACTAGTGCTAAAAATGTCGAAAGACAAATTGATTGAAAGATCGCTTAGGAAGTGACATCGCCGTTTAAATTATATTGGAAAGAAAACATGAAGAAACTCCATGTGGATGGAATTTTGGAGTCTTTTGATTTTTTGATCACATGACGCTTGTGAAACTTTCCTAGAGATAATTAAAACTTCGTTCATAGGCCAAAAAGGAACGAATGACTAGCTTATTGGAACTTGTACATATTGTTGTACGAAGTCCATTATGTGTAGTCAAGAGCGATGGATTTCAACTTCAAATGCTTTCTCCGAAAATTTAAGTGAATATATGAATATTTACTTAATAAGGATGAAGTATGAAACATTTGAAAAGTTCAAAGACTTTCAAGATGAAGTGCAAAATCATTGTAACAAGAATATAAATAGTTTATGATAAGATCATAAAGGAAGATATTTGAGTTACAAGTTTAGCATAATACCTAAGGTTTAAGGAATCGTTCCGTGGATTTGAATTTTTCCCGAAACACCATAAGAGTATGGAGCGTTCGAGATATGTAATTAAACCTTGTTTGACATGGTAAGATCGAAGGTGTAAATCATAAAACTGCCATTATATTTTAAAGATTAAAAGCTATAGAGACTACCGTTTTTCCACTGAAAAGAGCTCCATCATAATCCGCTGAAATGACACAATATAAAGTTATGGTTAGGGATAAAACCCAAGTAGTCCTTTCTTAAACATTGGTATGCTATGCATAAGAAAGATGTTTGCAACCAAAGTCGGATGAACCTGTATTTGTATGTTATTTCGAATAACTGTTCCTCCATAACATCGGAGACAAAAATGTTTGTCGCTTAAAACGTCAAGTTTCTTAGAGAAGGAATTTTTCGTGAAAAGTTAAGTGGGAGGACAATAGAACTTTGATAAGGTTAAAAGAACATTAGCTATATGTGCAAAGTTGCGCAACGCCGAAGATTGTTCCGGAGGCAGCAACAATGCTCATGGCTCACGTGCCTCAAAGGTTGTGGTCACGGAGATCTAAGTTTCTATTGAAACAAGTAGGTCGGGTAAACAATCAAATACCAAGATTTGAGAGTTAAATCATTATTTGACAATAATGATCCGACTACATGCAAAGAAGCGATGATGGGCCCTGACTCCGTCTAATGGCTTGAAGCCATAAAATCCGTGATAGTTCCATATACGAGAGATCAAGTTTTGAACTTGAAAGACCCTCTGGAAAGGTACAAGACCTTACAGTCATATTTGGATCTATAAAGAAATAGACATGGTTGTTATACATCTATGAAATGGTCGACATGTTGGGAAAGAGTTCACAACAATGTTCAAAGGTTGACTATGACAAGATTTGATCTTTCATAGCGATATTTAGTCTAGACGGATTAATGTAGCAACCACGACATATAATTTTGTTATGTGTTGGATAAACAAAACAAGTTCTTCTAATAGAAGGGTTACCTAGGACGTGTGCATGACACAGTCCAAAGGGTTTTGTTAATACAAAGGATGCTAAATGCATATGCAAACTTCAATGGTTGAAGTAAGTATTACGGAGTTGGAATCTTCACTATGATGAAACTGTTAAAGGAGTTTAAATTCGTCGGAGAAGATGAAGATGCTTGCATTTGCAAGAAATTAAGTGGGAGCGCTAAGACATGTTTCTAATACATTATGTGGAAGACATATTGTTGATTGGAAATGATGTATCTTTTATTAACACATATTAAGAATTTCATCCCGATGAAAGACTTAGGCAAAAACCAAATATTTGGCATCAATAGACGCTAATATGGTTGTGCCGAAAGTACATAGATGATGTATTGAATGTGTTCAATATAGAAACTACAAGAAAGGTTCTTGTCACACAGAAAGGATTGAATGAGTTCAATATTGATGATATATTCAAGTGTATTGACACTGGTTAAGTGAAACAAAGATTCAAGTATAGATTGATACTTGATGTATGAAATCACAAAGAGTATTTATATCAATCATACTATGATATGTACAAATCCAGATATGTCCTATACTCTAAATGTTATGAGCATATACCAGAATGATTCATAAGTTGATCATTGGACAATAGTAAGGATATTCTTATGATCTTTTGGAAGAACTAAGAGTATATTATTTGTAGAAGTGACAAATAGATGGTTAGTTCATTGTAAAAGTACTACATTGATACTAGTTTTGTCACAAAGTACAAATTAAGTTTATCTCAATCTAAACTAAGGGTGGCACAATAAAATGGAAAGTAAGTTCCATAATGGATTTGGATGAGTTCCAAAGTTAAGACATTGTGACAGATACTACAAAAAAAGGCTAAGTATATGACTGCTATAATGGCAGCTAAAGAGGGCATTTGTTCAAGTAGTTTGTTATCAAACTTGTTGTAGTTCACAGCGGGATAATACTATGAAGATATATTGTACGACAATATTATCAACATGTTTTAACCCCAAAGAACTAAAGGTCTCACCAAAGGACCAAAATTATACAAAGCCATCTCATTAGAGAATGAGTGATGCATAGAGATGCAAAGACATGCAATTACACACGGACCTGGAAGTGTCAGATCCGGAGATCAGTTGACCACTAGCAATCGTGTACATACAACACCGGAAAGCCATAGGTGTTGAATACACAAAGGTTTGAAACTAGATTATTGACTCTAGTGCAAGTGGGAGACTGTTGGAGATATGCCCAAGAGGCAATAATAAAGTGGTTATTATCATATCTTCATACTTATGATAAATGTTTACATACCATGCTATAATTGTATTAACAGGAAACATTAATACTTGTGTGATTTGTAAACATAAAAGAGTCCCTAGTAAAGCCTCTTGTTAAACTAGCTTGTTGGTTAATATATGATCATGGTTTCCTGATCATGAACATAGAGATGTTATTAACAACAGGGTCATATCATTAGGAGAATGATGTGATGGATATACTCCTATAGTTAAGCGTAGCATAAAGATCAAGTCATTTAATATAGTTCATTTGCTATAAGCTTTCTGATACATAGTAACCTAATTCCTTCGACCATGAGATCATGCTTATCACCATCACCGGAAGGATGCTTTGATGACATCAAACACCACACCGTAACTGGGTGGCTATAAAGATGGCATTGAGTGTTCGGAAAGTATGGGTTGAGACACGTGGATCAAGAGTGGGATTTGTCCATCCATATGACGGATAGATATACTCTGGGCCCTCTCGGTGGAATGTCATCCAATTAGCTTGCAAGCATGTGACTGGCTCACAAGGGATCACATATCACGGGAATGAGAAAAGAGTAAACTATCGTGAGACAAAGGGATCACAACCATATGGCTCACAAGGGATCACATATCAAGGAACTAGGTATGCAGAGATACCGACGATCAAAAGCTCGGATAAGTAAACTATCGTGAGACAAAGGGAAATTGGTATCGTATGTAAGTGGTTCATTCGATCGCAAAGTAATCGTAGAAATATGTGGGAGCCATATGAATTTCCATATTCCTCTATTGGTTATTGTTCGGAGAAGTGTCTCGATCATGTCCGCATAATTCACGAACCGCAGGGAGACACACTTAAGGATTCGATGTTGTTGAGTAGTTATGGAATGATGAGTAAGAGACCGAATGTTGTTCGGAGTCTCGGATGGGATCTGGGATATCACGAGGAGATCCGGAATGGTCCGGAGAATAAGATTCATATAAGGAAAGTCCAGTTTCGGAGTTGGGGAATGGTTCCGGTGTTTTCATCGGGAATGTTCTAGAAGGTTCCGGAATGTCCGGCACTCCGGAGGGGAAGGGTACATGAATGTGTTATATCAAGTTGGTATGATTGCATCATGTACTAAGTGTCATCGCTGAAAAAAATAGAGGGTTTAATCAAATCCTTGTTTGAAAAGTCAAACGCCAATTTGAAAGTCAAACGGCTATTTTTGGGAAGTGGAGAGGGAGGTGGAAACCGAGTTGGGGAGGAGTCCCTCCTCCACCGCCGGCCCACTTGGGATCCGAGTTGGGGAGGGATTCCCCTCCCCTTGGCCGGAGCCTCCCTCCTATAAGAGGAGGGGCAGGGCTCCCCTCCTAGCACACAAGATTGCCCCCTCTAAACCTAACCCTAGCCGCCGGCGCCCACCATAGCCGCCGCCTAGGGTTTCTCCCCTAGCCACCGACTTGGGCACCTCCAAGCCCTAGCCACCGGCCCTAGCAACCCCTCCTTGGTGTGTCTAAACCCTAGAACACCAAAGGCTCTCTCATAGTCCACCATACTCGCTCCGGCTTAAGGCGAAGCCCTGCGAGATCTCCCCTCTACTTCCGGTACCACGCCGTCGTGCTGCCGGAATCGCGAGGAGAGTGCTACAACCTCCGCTGCCTGCTGGAACAAGGGAGAGGAAGGTTTTCATCGAGTACCGAATGTGTGACCGACTGCGGAAGCGCTGCCGAAACGCAGCGCCGGAAGGATCGTCTACGCGATCTTGAGATCGGCAAGTGTACGACTACATCACCCACGAGAATCTACTCTCGTTAACCGCTTTGGAATCTTCGAGGGTGAGTTCCTCTATCGACTCGTTGCTACAATCTAGTATATAGATCTTGGCTTGTTTTGTTTGTATGCGGTAGAAATTTTTTGTTTTCCATGCTACAAACCCCTACACTGGTGTGGGGAGGGATCAGAGGCGTACCCCGCAAGGAGCATCACCCCCACCGTATCCTTCATCGAATCTAAGGTGGACCGGGTGGATACGGCCACCCAGCCGGTTCTTCTGGATATCCAGCTAGACGGGCCAGTCGGGTGAGCTTTAATTTCTAGCAGGGTAGGACTATCCATCCAGCTGGAGTTCTTCCATTAGCGGCCATCCGGCCAGTAGCTTCTGGAGCCGCCCTCCTTAGGCCTGGCTTGCCTGTGGGGAAGTTCTTGCGTGCTCCTTTGGTTGAGTTGAAGTGGTTGTTGATGAAATCCTGCAGCTCTTGCTTCTATTGCTTTATGCTTTCCAGCTGAATGCAACCGGCTATGGAGTCGGTGGCCACCTGCTGGGGCAAACAGCGATGGCAGTGACTGGCTGGCGAAGCTAGAAATGGAACGTCAATTGATGAGGTCAGTGCTTGCATCACCCACGACCGGCAGTTCTGGCGCACGTCGCATCAGTTTGACTCTTGCCGCCGCGACATCAGTTTTTGGTAACTGTGGACACGCCTTGCCGCTTCGGTTTCTTGGGGCGCGTGCACACGCCTTCCCTCCCGCAGTAACGCTTGCAGATCTTCTGCGCACGACCGCGCCAGCACATGGGATCTGCAACCAAACTGTCGCGGGGGGGGGACCGTTGTCTTGCCATGTGTCGAAGGGGAGTGTGGGAGACGGGTTGTGCTCCCCGTGGTGATAAATAGGTCCGTGGGGAGTCGTGGCCTCCCACTTCGTCTTCCTCCCTACTCCAGCCTCTTTGCCTTCTCGTTCTCTTGCGATCTAGATTTCCTCTCTTCCTTGTGCCGCTCATTTTTGGTTGCCGGAGCCACCGTCCTTTCCCGCACACATGGTGGGAACCCGTGTCTCGCCCACGTCTTCTCCAGGTGACGATATGCTTCTAGATCAACGCGGTGGCTGGTGCGTCTCGTTCTTCACCGATGACCTCATCCTCAAGTATTAGCAGGGAAAGTTTCTCCCGTCATCGAGGCTGGTGAAGCATCAGCTCTAGCCGGAGGGGGAGCGGGTGTCGTAGCCTCGAGCAAGGGAGGCAGTGGTCTTCCTCACCCACTTCGCTTGGGGCTTCGGCCTTCCCGTCAACGACATCCTCTTGGAGTTGTTCGGCTTCTTTGACCTCCAACTCCACCACCTTGGCACCAACGCCATCGCGTAGCTATCGCATCATGCGGCATGCTGTGAATCGTACCTGGGAGTTCTCCCTGACACGGTGAACTTCCTAACAAAATTCAAGTTCAAGGATCAGACGTTGAGAAAGGATAGTGGCTGTTGCGCCATCTATCCGCGGCCTTTGTCGCCGATGTCGCAGTTCGAGCTCCCCTACACCATCAAGTTGTGGCAGCGCTCATACTTCTATGTGAGCAATGCCACCAACATCGACTGGATCTGGCTCCCCGTCTTTGCTAACGTGTCGTAGACACAGAAGGGCTGGTTGGTCAAGGGTATGGGGGCCCAAGCGGGCATCGACCGGATGGGGTCCCCCATGGAGGGGATGGTGGTGACGGAGAGGATCACCGCACGGGACATCGTGCTCTCCTGGATGGCCCGCTGGGTTCTTCCACTTCAATAGCGGTCGCACAATATGTGCCACCTCTCCACCATGGACGACTCGACCCAGACATCCCAGCTAGAGGTACCGCACGAGGCCCTCCGGAGTTGGCTCACCATGATCTCCAAATTCCGCCTGGAGACCGACTGACACTATTCTTGCCGGCTGTATCACCGCGGCCGGCTGCCGCCTCGAGTAAGATGCTTTTCCTTTTTGGATGGATTCTTTTCCTAAAGGGTTCTTCCAGGTTTTCTTATGTTCCCACTTGAGTAGCTCTTTCTGGCACAACAAGCCGAGGATGGTGTTGGTGACCATTCCCTCCTCGATTTCATCGCTGGCCAGAAGGCTGAAAAGTACCCCTAGACGAACCCGGAGGGGTTCCCTGTCCGGGCCGATGACGGGCCTCGGAACCGCATGGTAATGGCTAGTTGGAACTTCCCATCCGGTTTACTCTCGTAGGTTGTTTCTGATGTTTCTGTTCGTGTCATTGAAGATAGAGATGAGGTCCCGCGCGAGGGAAATGCCGTGGCGAAGGCCAAGGGGAAAAGGTGGCTGCCAACACCATACCGGCTGCCGTGGAGCAGAAGAAGGCGTGCCGGGTGAGGTAGGCGAATGTCATGCCGTCCATTATCGGGTACATGCTTTGCCGTCTCTTTGCTTTTGTTTGTTATTTTCTCCTTGTTTTTCTAAACCTCCGGTGGCTCTGGCGCTGCTGCTTCCACCTCTACCCCGGCTCCGCCTATGGAGCCGGTTGTGCCCGCCCTGACTTCTCCAACAAGGAGCGAGCCGGCTGCACCGACTGGATCGCCTCCAACTATAACTATTCAGACCTCACCGGCCATGGAATCTCTATACTGCTCTCCCCTGACATCGCAGATAAGGCAGCTCTTCGTGGCCGGTCAAGTTTCTAGCATCACCCCTTGTCCGTCCGACGGCTGGAATGAACCCGGGCACCCCCCTCGTCCGTCCGACGGATGGAATGAACCCGACTTGGAGTGATTCTCCAGCCAGTTCTGCTAGGCCCATCGTCAAGGAGAAGGTGGAGGCAGTGCCCAGCGCCCTGGTGCGGGCGGCTGTGGGAGGTAGCGGTGGGGCGGGAGCTTCTGGCTCCACTGGGGACGAGGTAGTGGTGGCTGCGACCTCGCGCGCTGCCGCTAATGAAGATGAGGTTATGGTTACTGGCTATAGGCCAGCTCTGGCCGTGCTATCGTCGGGTGCCATCCTCGCTCATCTCTCCAGATCGGCGCCCGTCTCTATTGGCCAGGCTCGCCACCTGGTGGAGACGATGGAACGGGGGCTTGGCGAAGCCAGAGAGCTGGTTGTTTCTTTGGAGGTATGTTTCTCTCTCATATCTTTTGTTTTTCTTTTCCCAGCCGGATTTTTCCATGCCTGGTTCCTGACTACTCTTTTTTCTGCAGAAAGCGTTTTTGGAGGCTGCTAAGAGTACACAGGAGTTGGGGCGTAAGATTGCTTCCTCCGATATGTCTTGGAGATTATCCTCCTTTTCTCGTTTTTTGTTGAGTATTGGGTACCCTCCTACAACCATGATTGTGGATAAGGAGAAGGAGGTTGAGAAGTTGAAAGAGGAGGTCGCCTGGCTGCAGGAATCTAACCAAACCCACCAGGGTCAAATTGACTAACTGGTGGCGGCAAAGAAAAAGATGGAGGCCATGGCTGAGAAGGGCCAGAAGGCAGCTGACACCCGGGTGGAGGCTCTAAAGATCCTGGAGGCGGCCTATGCCCAGCAGGAGAAACTGCTCAAACGGGTCCAATCCCGCGAGCAGGAGGTGTCAGCGTGGCTGGACCGCATATCCGAGATGCTCGTCAGTAATTTCATGTTGCTCTATATTTTCTGTCTTGAATAATTTTCCTTGTCCTCGGCCGGTATTAACCTCTTGGTTCTGTCTAGGTGCAGCTCAGTACCCTGAGTCAACCGATCAGGCCAACATGCGCCTACCCATAGAGGAAGCAGGACGCGACCTGATCGACACCGCGCGGCACGCGGTGGAGTGGAGATGACTCTAGTGTTGGTGAAGTCCTGGTACCCGGACGCGGATCTTGGCTCCCTCCCTCATGGCTTCTGCACTGGAACAAGCTACGAAGGCCTCCGCCGGGACGTCCCCCAGATCCGGTCATGCAGGGTCAAGATTGGCATCTACGTAGAGCTGGATTGCGAATTCAGCGATCCGGTGGAGCCTGAAGCATTTAAGAGGATCCTAGTGTCGTTCGAGTCATGCGAGCCACCTCCGGTCAACCCTGGAACCTGTGCCGATGTCGCCTCCTCTAGACGATCCCCGACTGACTTGCCTTCTTCGTCTGCCGGACCTCACCCTTGATTCCCTAGAATGCCACACATATTTGTGCTTCTGAGAAAACTTATTTACTATCATGTTGACCTTTCGCAAACAATGTGTAACATCCCAGCATTTAGGAACTAACGAAGGGTAGATTTAGGAATATGGAATGTTGCATGCATTCATCTGAGAAAATGTGGGTAAATTTTTCGCCAAATAAAAACCTAAAGTGATCAAGGTTTCTTTCATACTTTGAGATTAGGTTTAGTCTTAAAGGATGATTGCTATAGACTTTGATATGATCTTTGAGGAATTATGTGTTTTAGAAAATGAATTTGAATTTTAAACATGATTTTTTGAATTATAATTCAAATGAATTAGGAATAAGGTTTGAATCTTGATTTAATTAAGAGTTAATTATTATAACTCAAACTTTATCCAAAGAAAACAATTAAGAATATGAATACTTATTTCATATTTTCATTCCATAAATAAGTTACAAAAATGTAATTTATTGAAATTATTCACAAACTTCACAATAGCAAATAAATAAAGAATAAGAATATTTCTTCATTGATAATCATACAATCTTTATTACAAAAGAATAAACTGAAGATTACAAAATAATAAAATGAAAATTACAAAATAATAAATAAGATTACATTAACTATCCTATAAAGAAAACCTAAACTAAAATCTTCATCTTCAAATCTGTACCTGCAAGACAAACAGTAATAAAAACTAATAAAGGTTAGAGTTAGAATTGTTTTCCTCTCAGACATGTTAGTGAGGTGCACTGAACAAGTTTCATCATTGAGAAATTTATAAAAGGGGCAAGTTTCACCAAGATGAAAGAATCTATCTTTCATAAATTTTAAGCCAAAAAGTCAAATTGACAGCAAGGAGGGGCAAGTTTCACCAGCCAGGTAAAAGTAATCAGATCAAAGTAACTCTCAAGTCCAAAGCATATCCACAAGTGCACAGCAAGCACACAGGCACGACACACACCTAAATGCATGGGGTGTGCTGTCAGCTTCACAACATAGCTCAGCCACACAAAACCATTAGCACAGCCGTGGAGAGGCACTAGTGCATCTCTTCACTACTCACACACACAAGAACAGTCAGCTTAGCCAGCAGCTAAACCAAGCACAACAACCAGCAATCAAACCAACCAAAGCCCAAGATCTCATCACCAGGATGGTGACATAAGGAGGGGAAAGGAACAGGTGGACAGCAAGACCAAGTCCAGGAGCTAGGTGGAGCAGGCTAGCTCAAGGTCAAGCACCGCAGCTCAGCAAGACAAGATCAACATCATCACCCAACTCCATAATCATAAGTTTTTGTGGTGAGTATCATAAAACCTTCACATGATCTAATCATATTATCTAGACAGAAGCATTTGTTGTTTTATGAAACAAACTCTCAGAAAGCACCCAAGTGGGGTGAATCCATCATTGAGATTTTAAACTCTAAAAGCAAACAGCAAAGTACAAGGATCCAACCAAAACTGAGAACAACATCATTGATTTGGTTGTCAAGCAATATATTTCAATTCAAGCACAAATATAGCTAAGATCTAATTTCTAGGCACATCCCTAAGATAAGGGTAGCACCTTAGAAGGTAATCTTTTGGATCCATATAATGATCAAGCCTACTATCATTTTTTCCAAGCTTTGATTCAAGAAACCCCTAAGCCTCAGACCAACATCATTGCAGAAAAGTACATTTCTACTTATCTTTTAAAGCCAAGCTTGTTTTAAGCTTAAACCAACCCAATTAATGAATAAGAATCAATCTTGTGTGCCATACCAAGATGGTGTCACAAGAACAATTCTACATGAATCAGGATAAACATTCAATCATCGCACATTCAATCAATCAATCTATTAATCATTTTCCTGTCATTACATGAATCATAATTAGGACATTCCTATGTTTATCTTCACTATTTGAGATCATTGTGATCTCAAACCACACGTTAATTCTCAAGACAACAACACTAAGACAGTTATTTAAATACACCATAACCATTATCATTAACCAAGAAATGACAATGGAAATTTAGCAAACCCACTGACTTTACCAAGCATTGGTTTCAGAGCAACTAGGTCATCTGAATCATATGAAATCTAAGCATATATCATCTAATAAGCCACCAGAACCATTATAGTTCATCTCAAGAAACAAGCCTCAGGCTAATAACCATTTAGCATGCTTATAGACCATCCACACATGATCTAATTCAACCAGTATATAATCAACCACAGGATAAGAACCCTAAATGAAATAAATCATCTTAATCAGGACAAGACAATAACCAGAGAGGTCACTGCCAACATCTAGCATAGGATGAGCGAGAACAGAGAGCACTAGGGAAGAGGAACATAACTCACCAAAGGTCCTCGCTGAAGACTACAAGAGGAAGCAGAGGTGGCCGACGACCATGGCGGCACGCGGAGCACCCAGGAGGGGAGCTAAGACCCATACATCGCCACGGCGGCGACTATGACCACGCCTTAAGGCGAGGAGAATCACCACGACGCACCATGGAAGCGGCATCACCAAGATCCACGCCAACCCCCAAACCCTAGGGTTCGGGACGGCATCGATTCGTCGTAGGAGAGCCCCATGCTCAAATCCAATTGGACAGGATGGAGAGGCGTAGTCGACAACCTCCTCCAGCACCACGGCAGCTAACAGGACGGCCCACGACGGCGGGAATCATCGGCGGCGACATCACCGACCATGGTGTAAAGGACAGGGGAGGAGAGAAATGATCTCGAGGGTGACAGGCAGCGAGGGAGTGGGCTGAGTTGGGCTAGACCCTTCGGGGTGGCTATTTTGACTATGTCTAATGGGCCATCAGGGCCCAATAAGATTAAGCCAGCCCAAAAACCTTTAAGGCCTGTTTTAATAAATAGGGAAAGACAAAAATACCCCTAAAATTAATTAAATTCTAGAAAATAAAATAAAAGTCCAAAAATTATAAATAAAATATTTTTCAATTCACAATAATCCATACTATCCAAATAAATTAAGATATAAAAATTTTAGACATTTAAATTTTATTAAGAATTTTGTAATTTATATATTCCTTATGGAATTTTACAAAATTATTGAAAGATGATAAAAATAAATAAAAATCACTTTAATTATATATTAATATTGTAGTATTTTTGAAAAATATTTAATAACAATTTTTGATATTTAGGTGATAATTCCTAAAAGAATTATTAAATCAATAAAAGTCAAATAAAAGGAAAATAAAATAATTCAATATATGTTATAAATATTAAAAATTAATATTTATAAATCCTTTATTATTAGAAATAATTTTATGGGAAAATGCATATCAAATTAAATGATGCATTACATTACTTGCATAATCATTTTGCTTCTTTAAATATTGTCCTTACCGGACAATAATGATGTTTTTGTAGACATAGAAGCTCAAGGTCCAGTGCAAGCATCAGACTTCACTACCTTGCCATCACAAGGCAAGTTCATCACTTGCTCATGTCCTTTGAAGAGTCTTTATCAAAGTATTTGCAAATTGTATGTTATCATATATGTTATAAAAGAAAGAAAATATTATTTTCACAAATAAAGAAATCATAGATATCATCCTAAGTGATGATAAAATGAAGCAATAGAACTTAGGGTTCTATTTGCAAGAATGATAATCAGTTAGGGACTTAATAACCCCTGACATCAGTGATTCTAGCGCCATAAATTACGCGTTAGCCATGAGATTTGGAATGGGACAGAGAAGTCAGTTGTATCTTCTTCCTCTCGCATGAAGCCGGATGTGCAGGTCGTGGCTGTTATCCTCGTAGCGTGCATATTAATTGGTAATTCGTAGAGGATATGCAACATATGGGTGGGGACCCTCATCATCCCATGATAGCTCTGGCATCTAACGGTTTGTACAAACCATTGCCGTAATTCATTATGTGGGCATGGTGTACACCAAGGAGGCATGCGAGGTCACGAAGGGGGCAGTGATTGGCTTGGACCAACTACTAGGCCCCACATAATGGAATTGTGGACGGGAAAGTACGCCCGGTTGTGCAACAAGGAGTTGATCTCTGATGGGTAATGTAATGCACCTATGCAGAGTGTAAGAACTGTAACTTGTTACTCCCTGTTCCGGGAAGGAGATACGAACGCGGAAGGAAAGGAACTCCATGAAAGTTTTGGTCAACCTGTGAAGGCAGATTGTCATAGATTTCCATAATAAAATCAATCTTTGAAGAAAGATTTACAAAACTTGCATTGTACCATGGATTTATAATCCGAGGTGGTAGTTAGAGCATCAAACTTCCCACCTTGCATATAATGAACTTGTTGGGTAATGATGTTACTCATTCTTTCATTTGATCCCTTGCTTAGACTCTGAGGATCCCGAAGACGTGCCAATGTATGTAGCCGAATGTCAAGAAGATGTGTTCTACGAGGAACCTGATCTGTCCGGAGGTGTTGAAGGAGTGGATTATGAAATCTGCTACGGTGTCGATGATAACGAGTCCAACTAAGTATCTCTAGTTAGTAGTAACCAACGGAGCCGAGCAGCATGAACTCTATAGAATAAGCTGCTGAGCTCAACTCCTAGTCAGAGTTGCTATTTTTAAATTCTGCTGAAACACTTTATATTTTGGTTTGTAAGTTCAACCTTTTGAAGTCTTGAACTTCTGGTGTTGAAATAATATTAATGTGTGAATGTTTGTAATATGGACCCACAATGTTTCTGTTGTACCACTCTGAGGGATGTGCTATTTACAGAACGATGTTCTATGAGTGTCATGTCAATGACTATAGTGTACTACACATGCAGTGGTATGCTGGGTCACCACAGTTGGTATCAGAGCAAATTGCTTTGACATTAGGTTGGAAACCGTAAAGGTATTACCTGTACAAAATTTTAGCAACGATAAAGAATTCTCTAAAAGTACTATAATGGGTGTTAAATTGAGAATATTCCGTTATATATTTTAGTGCGATAATTCTTTGTTATGATGCAATATATTATTGGATACTAATCAAAACTATTTTTCTTATATACAGAGAAATGGCACCAAAGTTTCCAAAACATACTTTGGTAAGGAAAAGAGGAGACTCTTGATGATTATCAAGGATCATTCACAGACCAACTTCCTCAACTTTTAAAGCTCTTTAGTTGTCCAACTAGAATTCCAGTGAACACTATAACTTACCTTGATGGCCGGATGTTATCCAAGTATCGTGTGAGTATCCAACTTCCAGAGGAGCTTGGATTATATCACGATCTACCTATAGGAGAAGGTAGGAGTCATTTAGCAGCATATCATGTTGCTGTTGTGGAGGCGATAGCTAATATCCGGGAAAAGAAAACCAAGGAGTTAGAAGGTAGCACATTCTCTGTGATACCCCATGATTCCATAGACTCGGAGCCTATACCAGATCATCTTACTCTGATTAAGAAGCATCCTAAGTTAGCTTCCAAGTTTATGGATAGATACCGAACACTCGTTGCTTCTTTTTATAAGACACATCAAGTGATTTTTGAAGATAAAAATGATATGTTAGAGGATCTAACTGATCCGGAAAGGAGGAAGCAGTTAGCATTCCAGTTAGAGAAGGAAGCAGGCAGTAGCACAACACCTATCTTTAAGGATATACCTATAGATCCTGAATCTTTTCTACCATATCCTTATTCACCAAGACCTGAACCTATAAATGATCCAACTATGGATATGAGGTATGCAGTACAGCAGGGCTCAGAGGACGGTTCTGACTCAGAACTTCCTATTGAGAATTCGGATGGTTGGAGAATGGGATCATATGATGGATCTCCTGAACACCAGATGTCCACAGATGGTTCTGACAGAAATGTTGGACAATCTAGTTGGATGGGTGAAAGGATGAACCCTAATAACAGTAGTAGAAATACCATGTCAATAGATAATCAAGATGAAGAAGAAGATCATGAGGAGAGAGTGCTTGAATCATCAACATTTTCTCAAAACCCAGGGAATATACATTATCCAGTGTTTAACTATCTTGCCCAAGGGAGCACATGGGAAGCAGCAGGATCTGCGTATCCTGTTGACAACTCAAGGAATGAAGCTCAGGAGATGCAGGCTGGAGATAATGTTGAATATGTTTCTGAAGACTTTTAAGCTGAGCTGGAGGGTGTCAATGCGCTCAGGTTGAGTAATGACTCAAGTACTGACACTTCAGATATAGAGTATGTTCCTTCTGGAAGGCCATTTGTTCCACAAACTGTGCGACGAACAACACGTCATCACGGTTGGACATCAGGCATGTATGATGAGCATAGTTACTACTAGAAGGAGGCAACTAGTTAGTGATATAAAATACCTTGTATTGTACTCCAAGTAATAAGGTAGTGAGATGAATACGGTAGTTTTGTGATTATACCTATATGGTATATGTTGTAAGAACTTTGTATCATTGTGATATTATGTAAAATATGTGAAATGCATATTTGGATTTTCTTTGGATCTTCATTGTGTGACTAGTTCTATGCGTAAAGTCGATCTCAGAACACATGTGCATGATGTAATTATGAGTATTCGCTTTATGTTGCAGGACTAGAGGGTCATGGATACGGGTGTAGAAATGGAAACTGAGCAGCAGCGAATGGAGCGAGAGGCCAAGGAGAAGGCCGATGCAGATGTAGCAAATCAAGGAGAATTACCACCACCACCAATGAGGCCGTTAATGGAGCAGAACTTTATGCAATGCATGCAAATGATGCAAGAGACCCATAATAAGTTCATGGAAGAGATGCTGGGACGGGCAAATCAGAGGGCACCTAAAGGTGGAGGCGTGAGTCTATCTGATTTCCAGAATGCTAGACCGTTACCTTTTGCATCAGCTCTTGAACCAATGGATGCAGAAGATTGGCTAGCAGATACTGAAAAGAAGCTGAAGACTGTAGGTTGCAATGATGAGGAGAAATTGAGTTATGCAACTCATCTTCTGACTGGACCTGCAGCATCATGGTGGGAAAATCAGTTGGCCATGCAATAACCAGGAAGGGAGTTTACCTGTGAAGAGTTCAAGAAGACATTCCGTGAATATCATGTTCCGGAAAGTGTTATGGAGTTGAAGCGGAGAGAATTTGAGGAGCTTCATCAAGGATATACTAGTGTTATGAAGTACATCCGGGAGTTTAGTCAACTGTCTTGCTATGCTGAGGAGGATGTCAACACTGAAGAGAAGCGGAAGAAGCGTTTCCTGCATGGATTAAATCCATTTGTGAAGATGCAGCTAAGGTTATCCAATAAGAAAACTTATCAGCAGTTGTTGGATGCAGCCATTACTTTTGAAGATGATTATAAGAATATCCAAGAGGATAGGAGGAAGAGAGCCAAAAAAGATACCAAGAGGATTCAGTCAAGCAAACCTAAACCTAACCTGGAGTTCAAACCTCGGAATAGGAATTATGGTAACAATAACAATAACAATAACAAGGACACTGCTGGAAATCAATCCAATCCGAGAAGGAATATTATTTGTAAAAATTGTGGATTTCCAGGGCATTTCTAGAGGGAATGCAAAAAGCCTATAGTGATCTGTGACGGTTGTGGTCAGAAGGGGCATATCAAGCTCGATTGTCTGAGCAAACCACCAGGAGGTTGGCCTACCAAGGGAGGAGGACAAGCCAGTGGAGGAAATGGACAGCCCAATAAAGGAGGAAATAATGTCAAGAATAACAATGGCAAGAGGAACCGACCTACTGGGAAACTGAATTGTGCAAACCTCGAGGAGGTGGATAATTCGGAGCTTGCAGTGATAGGTACGCTCAATATCCTTACCAATCCCGACAAAGTTCTATTTGATACTGGTGCAACTACTTCATTCATTTCTGAAGAATTTTTTGATAAGTTCGGGATTAGAAGGGCAACGTTAGAAAGTCCTATGACGGTAGTTACGGCAGGAGGGAATGTGATTGTACGCCACATAAAACAAGATCAGGTTATCTCGATCTGTGGTTGTACATATTTCGTTGAACTTTATGTGATTCCTTTGAAGGGAATCGCAGTAGTACTGGGAATGGATTGGATGATGGAACACGGAGCTCGGATAAATTGTGAGGAGAAAACTGTCTCAATCAAAACTCCAAGTGGAGCAAGGATAGTTTACCAAGAAGATAAGCACAGTCATATCATGCTGGATCTGCAGTTGAAATCAATGAAAGAGGTCAAATTGGAAGAGATTCCTATAGTAAATGAATTCCAAGATGTTTTTCCAGCAGAGCTACCGGGAATACCACCAGACCGGGAGATATAGTTCACTATTGACCTAATTCCTGGTACAGCACCAATAGCTCAAGCACCATATAAAATGGGACCCAAAGAGTTAAAAGAACTCAAGGAGCAAATTGATGAGTTAGTTAGAAAAGGATTTATCTCCATGGGGAACACCAGTAATTTTTGTGGATAAGAGAGATGGTGGAAGAAGAATGTGTGGAGATTATAGAAACTTAAACAAAGTTACTATCAAGAATAAGTATCCTTTACCAAGAATTCAAGATTTGTTTGATCAAGTGAAAGGGGCTGGAGTATTTGCAAAGATCGATTTAAGATCTAGATACCATCAAATAAAAATCAAAATGGAAGATGTTCCAAAGACAGCATTTGTCTCAAGATATGGACACCATGAGTATCTGGTAGTACCATTTGGTTTGACCAATGCACCGGCAATATTCATGAATCTGATGAACAAGATCTTCATGCCATATTTGGAAAAGTTTGTCATAGTCTTTATTGAAGATATTATGATATATTCCAATGATAAGGAAGAGCATGATGATCATTTGAGAATACCATTGCAGACTTTAAGAGAACACAAACTTTATGCTAAGTTCAGTAAGTGTGAATTTTGGTTAGATGAGGTAGAATTCCTCGTTCATGTGATCAGTAAGGATGGAATTGCTGTGAATCCATCCAAAGTTCAGTCCGCACTAGAGTGGACTGCGCCAACCAATGTGAAGCAAATTCGATGTTTCTTAGGAATGGCTGGTTATTATCGGAGATTCATTGAGGGTTTCTCCAAAATAGCCGAACCAATGACCAAATTATTAAGGAAGAATACACCATTCAAGTGGGATGAGAAATGTGAAGCAAGTTTTCAAGAGTTGAAGACTAGATTAACCACAGCTCCAATCTTAGCAGTTCCTGAAACAGGGAAGGACTTCATCGTATACTATGATGCATCTAAATAAGGTTTGGGGTGTGTATTAATGCAAGATCAGAAAGTGATTGCTTATGGTTCGAGGCAACTAAAACCACATGAAGTCAACTATCCAACTCATGATTTAGAGTTAGCAGCAGTAGTTTTTGCACTGAAAGGATGGAGGCATTTTCTTTATGGAGCCAGATGTGAGTTATACACTGACCATAAAAGTCTCAAATATTTCTTCACTCAAAAGGAATTGAATATGAGACAGAAGCGTTGGTTGGAACTAATCAAGGATTATGATTTAACAATCAACTACACTCCAGGGAAAGCAAATGTTGTAGCGGATGCTTTAAGCAGAAAGAGTGCAGATATTCAGCCTAGCAATAGGGAGCTACCAAAGGAGTTACAAATGGACTTGGAAAGATTAGAACTTCAATTCATTAGAACAGAGGTTCTTGGAGGATTAGCTACTATGTAGGTAGTTGCAGAGCAGGACGGTGGTCTTAAGCAAGAAATTTTTAGACATCAAGCAGAAGATCCTTTTATTGCTGAGGAAATTCGGAGGATATCTCAAGGGCAAAAATCAGTTTTTCGCCTTGGGGATTATGAGTCTTTATAGTTTCAAGACCGTCTATGTGTTCCAGATGTGACTGAGATTAGAGATGTCATACTCAGAGAAGCACATGAAACACCATATTCTATACATCCAGGGAGTACTAAGATGTATATGGATTTGAAAGAACTATTCTGGTGGAATAACATGAAAAGAGATATTGCTAAATATGTATCTGAATGCCATACTTGTCAAAGGGTGAAAGTTGAACATCAAAGTCCAGCAGGACCATTACAACCCTTGGAAATTCCTGAATGGAAGTGGGAGGAAATAGGTATGGACTTCATCACAGGATTGCCCATGACACCAAAAAGGAAGGATATGATATGGGTAATTGTGGACAGACTCACTAAGAGTGCACATTTCATTCCGGTGAATCAAAAATATAATGCCGAGAAGTTAGTTGAAGTATATGTCAAAGAGATAATAAGTAAGCATGGAGTACCCAAAAAGATCGTAACTGATAGGGGATCAGTGTTTACTTCCGCATTTTGGCAACAATTGCATGAAGCACTTGGTTCAAAGTTAGATTTCAGCACAACATATCATCCTGAGACAGGAGGTCAAACTGAAAGAACAAATAAAATACTAGAAGACATGCTAAGAGCTTGTGCACTAGATTTTGGAGGAACATGGGAAGATCATCTACCAATGGCAGAATTTTCTTATAATAATAGCTGTCAGAGTAGTCTGAAGTCAGCTCCATATCAGGATCTGTATGGAAGGAAGTGTAGATCACCAATATGTTGGTATGAGCCTTGAAGCAGCAAAGAATTTGCGCCACATTATATCAAGGAAAGAGAAGATATCATTGATAAGATCAGGGATAGACTGAAAATAGCTCAGAGTAGGCAGAAAAGTTATGCAGATCAAAGTCGAAGATCATGGCATCTAGAAGTGGGAGATATGGTATATTTGAAAGTAAGTCCAATGAAAGGGGTGAAAAGGTTCGGAGTTAAAGGAAAATTGAGTCCAATATACATCGGACCATTCAAGATATTTAGTCAAAACAGAACTATAGCTTATGCTTTAGAGTTACCATCAAGATTATCTCAAGTGCATAATGTTTTACATGTGTCACAAATTCGTAAAAGTTTTAAAGTTCCGGATGATGCAATCACACACCAGGAGATAGAATTACAAGCAGACTTAACCTATTTGAAAAGCCTTGTAAGATTCTGGAAGAAAACTGGAAAAGATTGAGGAACAGAGCAATCAAATATTGCAAGGTACAGTGGGAACATCACCCTGAAAGGGAAGCCACGTGGGAGAAAGAACAGGATAAGAAAAGCCTATCCAGAATTATTTAGGTACATCTCCACAAACTTCGGGACGAAGTTTAATTTAAGGGGGGAAGTCTGTAACATCCCAGCATTTAGGAACTAACGAAGGGTAGATTTAGGAATTTGGAATGTTGCATGCATTCATCTATGAAAATGTGGGTAAATTTTTCGCCAAATAAAAACCTAAAGTGATCAAGGTTTCTTTCATACTTTGAGATTAGGTTTTGGTCTTAAAGGATGATTGCTATAGACTTTGATATGATCTTTGAGGAATTATGTGTTTTAGAAAATGAATTTGAATTTTAAACTTGAGTGTTTGAATTATAATTCAAATGAATTAGGAATAAGGTTTGAATCTTGATTTAATTAAGAGTTAATTATTATAACTCAAACTTTATCCAAAGAAAACAATTAAGAATATGAATACTTATTTCATATTTTCATTCCATAAATAAGTTAGAAAATGTAATTTATTGAAATTATCCACAAACTTCACAATAGCAGTTAAATAAATAATAAGAATATTTCTTCATTGATAATCATATATTCTTTATTACAAAAGAATAAAATGAAGATTAAAAAATAATTAAATGAAAATTACAAAAGAATAGAGAAGATTACATTAACTGTCCTATAAAGAAAACCTAAACTAAAATTTTCATCTTTAAATCTGTACCCGCAAGAAAAACACTAATAAAAAACTAATAAAGGTTAGAGTTAGAATTGTTTTCCTCTCAGACATGTCAGTGAGGTGCACTGGACAAGTTTCATCATTGAGAAATTTATAAAAGGGGCAAGTTTCACCAAGATGAAAGAATCTATCTTTCATAAGTTTTAAGCCAAAAAGTCAAATTAACAGCAAGGAGGGGCAAGTTTCACCAGCCAGGTAAAAGTAATCAGATCAAAGTAACTCTCAAGTCCAAAGCATATCCACAAGTGCACAGCAAGCACACAGGCGGGACACACACCTAAATGCATGGGGTGTGCTGTCAGCTTCACAGCACAGCTCAAACACACAAAACCATTAGCACAACCATGGAGAGGCACTAGTGCATCTCTTCACTGCTCACACACACAAGAACAGTCAGCTTAGCCAGCAGCTAAACCAAGCACAACAGCCATCAACCAAACCAACCAAAGCCCAAGATCTCATCACCAGGATCGTGACATAAGGAGGGGAAAGGATCAGGTGGACAAAAAGACCAAGTCTAGGAGCTAGGAGGAGCAGGATAGCTCAAGGTCAAGCACAGCAGCTCAGCAAGACAAGATCAACATCATCACCCAACTCCATAATCATCAGTTTTTGTGGTGAGTATCATAAAACCTTCACATGATCTAATCATATTATCTAGATAGAAGCATGGATTGTTTTATGAAACAAACACTCAGAAAGCACCCAAGTGGGGTGAATCCATCATTGATATTTTAAACTCTAAAAGCAAACAACAAAGTACAAGGATCCAACCAAAACTCAGAACAACATCACTGATTTGGTTGTCAAGCTATATAGTTCAATTCAAGCACAAATATAGATAAGATCTAATTTCTAGGCACATCCCTAAGATAAGGGTAGCACCTTAGAAGTTAATATTTTGGATCCATATAATGATTAAGCCTACTATCATTTTTTCCAAGCTTTGATTCAAGAAACAATAGCTGGTACCACTACCAGGACTATCGATATGAATCAACTAGATAAGGCCTAAACCCCTAAGGCTCAGATCAACATCATTGGTCTTAGAGATTTCAGAAAAGAACATTTCTACTTATCTTTTAAAGCCAAGCTTGTTTTAAGCTTAAACCAACCCAATCAATGAATAAGAATCAATCTTGTGTGCCATAACAAGATGGTGTCACAAGAACAATTCTACATGAATCAGGATAAACATTCAGTCATCACAGATTCAATCAATCAATCTATTAATCATTTTCCAGTCATTACATGAATCATAATTAGGACATTCCTATGTTTATCTTCACTATTTGAGATCATTGTGATCTCAAACCACACATTAATTCTCAAGCCAATAGCACTAAGACAGTGATTTCATCACACCATAACCATTATCATTAACCAAGAAATGACAGTGGAAATTTAGCAAACCCACTGACTTTACCAAGCATTGGTTTCAAAGCAACTAGGTCATCTGAATCATATGAAATCTAAGCATATAATCATCTAATAATTAAAATGAATAAAATGAAGATTAAAAAATAATTAAATGAAAATTACAAAAGAATAGAGAAGATTACATTAACTATCCTATAAAGAAAACCTAAACTAAAATTTTCATCTTTAAATCTGTACCTGCAAGAAAAACACTAATAAAAAACTAATAAAGGTTAGAGTTAGAATTGTTTTCCTCTCAGACATGTCAGTGAGGTGCACTGGACAAGTTTTATCATTGAGAAATTTATAAAAGGGGCAAGTTTCACCAAGATGAAAGAATCTATCTTTCATAAATTTTAAGCCAAAAAGTCATATTAACAGCAAGGAGGGGCAAGTTTCACCAGCCAGGTAAAAGTAATCAGATCAAAGTAACTCTCAAGTCCAAAGCATATCCACAAGTGCACAACAAGCACACAGGCGGGACACACACCTAAATGCATGGGGTGTGCTGTCAGCTTCACAGCACAGCTCAAACACACAAAACCATTAGCACGGCCATGGAGAGGCACTAGTGCATCTCTTCACTGCTCACACACACAAGAACAGTCAGCTTAGCCAGCAGCTAAACCAAGCACAATAGCCATCAACCAAACCAACCAAAGCCCAAGATCTCATCACCAGGATCGTGACATAAGGAGGGGAAAGGATCAGGTGGACAAAAAGACCAAGTCTAGGAGCTAGGAGGAGCAGGCTAGCTCAAGGTCAAGCACAGCAGCTCAGCAAGACAAGATCAACATCATCACCCAACTCCATAATCATCAGTTTTTGTGGTGAGTATCATAAAACCTTCACATGATCTAATCATATTATCTAGACAGAAGCATGGATTGTTTTATGAAACAAACACTCAGAAAGCACCCAAGTGGGGTGAATCCATCATTGATATTTTAAACTCTAAAAGCAAACAACAAAGTACAAGGATCCAACCAAAACTCAGAACAACATCACTGATTTGGTTGTCAAGCTATATAGTTCAATTCAAGCACAAATATAGATAAGATCTAATTTCTAGGCACATCCCTAAGATAAGGGTAGCACCTTAGAAGTTAATATTTTGGATCCATATAATGATTAAGCCTACTATCATTTTTTCCAAGCTTTGATTCAAGAAACAATAGCTGGTACCACTACCAGGACTATCGATATGAATCAACTAGATAAGGCCTAAACCCCTAAGGCTCAGATCAACATCATTGGTCTTAGGGATTTCAGAAAAGAACATTTCTACTTATCTTTTAAAGCCAAGCTTGTTTTAAGCTTAAACCAACCCAATCAATGAATAAGAATCAATCTTGTGTGCCATAACAAGATGGTGTCACAAGAACAATTCTACATGAATCAGGATAAACATTCAGTCATCACAGATTCAATCAATCAATCTATTAATCATTTTCCAGTCATTACATGAATCATAATTAGGACATTCCTATGTTTATCTTCACTATTTGAGATCATTGTGATCTCAAACCACACATTAATTCTCAAGCCAACAGCACTAAGACAGTGATTTCATCACACCATAACCATTATCATTAACCAAGAAATGACAGTGGAAATTTAGCAAACCCACTGACTTTACCAAGCATTGGTTTCAGAGCAACTAGGTCATCTGAATCATATGAAATCTAAGCATATAATCATCTAATAATTAAAATGAAGATTAAAAAATAATTAAATGAAAATTACAAAAGAATAGAGAAGATTACATTAACTATCCTATAAAGAAAACCTAAACTAAAATTTTCATCTTTAAATCTGTACCTGCAAGAAAAACACTAATAAAAAACTAATAAAGGTTAGAGTTAGAATTGTTTTCCTCTCAGACATGTCAGTGAGGTGCACTGGACAAGTTTCATCATTGAGAAATTTATAAAAGGGGCAAGTTTCATCAAGATGAAAGAATCTATCTTTCATAAATTTTAAGCCAAAAAGTCAAATTAACAGCAAGGAGGGGCAAGTTTCACCAGCCAGGTAAAAGTAATCAGATCAAAGTAACTCTCAAGTCCAAAGCATATCCACAAGTGCACAACAAGCACACAGGCGGGACACACACCTAAATGCATGGGGTGTGCTGTCAGCTTCACAGCACAGCTCAAACACACAAAACCATTAGCACGGCCATGGAGAGGCACTAGTGCATCTCTTCACTGCTCACACACACAAGAAAAGTCAGCTTAGCCAGCAGCTAAACCAAGCACAACAGCCATCAACCAAACCAACCAAAGCCCAAGATCTCATCACCAGGATCGTGACATAAGGAGGGGAAAGGATCAGGTGGACAAAAAGACCAAGTCTAGGAGCTAGGAGGAGCAGGCTAGCTCAAGGTCAAGCACAGCAGCTCAGCAAGACAAGATCAACATCATCACCCAACTCCATAATCATCAGTTTTTGTGGTGAGTATCATAAAACCTTCACATGATCTAATCATATTATCTAGACAGAAGCATGGATTGTTTTATGAAAGAAACACTCAGAAAGCACCCAAGTGGGGTGAATCCATCATTGATATTTTAAACTCTAAAAGCAAACAACAAAGTACAAGGATCCAACCAAAACTCAGAACAACATCACTGATTTGGTTGTCAAGCTATATAGTTCAATTCAAGCACAAATATAGATAAGATCTAATTTCTAGGCACATCCCTAAGATAAGGGTAGCACCTTAGAAGTTAATATTTTGGATCCATATAATGATTAAGCCTACTATCATTTTTTCCAAGCTTTGATTCAAGAAACAATAGCTGGTACCACTACCAGGACTATCGATATGAATCAACTAGATAAGGCCTAAACCCCTAAGGCTCAGATCAACATCATTGGTCTTAGGGATTTCAGAAAAGAACATTTCTACTTATCTTTTAAAGTCAAGCTTGTTTTAAGCTTAAACCAACCCAATCAATGAATAAGAATCAATCTTGTGTGCCATAACAAGATGGTGTCACAAGAACAATTCTACATGAATCAGGATAAACATTCAGTCATCACAGATTCAATCAATCAATCTATTAATCATTTTCCAGTCATTACATGAATCATAATTAGGACATTCCTATGTTTATCTTCACTATTTGAGATCATTGTGATCTCAAACCACACATTAATTCTCAAGACAACAGCACTAAGACAGTGATTTCATCACACCATAACCATTATCATTAACCAAGAAATGACAGTGGAAATTTAGCAAACCCACTGACTTTACCAAGCATTGGTTTCAGAGCAACTAGGTCATCTGAATCATATGAAATCTAAGCATATAATCATCTAATAATTAAAATGAAGATTAAAAAATAATTAAATGAAAATTACAAAAGAATAGAGAAGATTACATTAACTATCCTATAAAGAAAACCTAAACTAAAATTTTCATCTTTAAATCTGTACCTGCAAGAAAAACACTAATAAAAACTAATAAAGGTTAGAGTTAGAATTGTTTTCCTCTCAGACATGTCAGTGAGGTGCACTGGACAAGTTTCATCATTGAGAAATTTATTAAAGGGGCAAGTTTCACCAAGATGAAAGAACCTATCTTTCATAAATTTTAAGCCAAAAAGTCAAATTAACAGCAAGGAGGGGCAAGTTTCACCAGCCAGGTAAAAGTAATCAGATCAAAGTAACTCTCAAGTCCAAAGCATATCCACAAGTGCACAGCAAGCACACAGGCGGGACACACACCTAAATGCATGGGGTGTGCTGTCAGCTTCACAGCACAGCTCAAACACACAAAACCATTAGCACGGCCATGGAGAGGCACTAGTGCATCTCTTCACTGCTCACACACACAAGAACAGTCAGCTTAGCCAGCAGCTAAACCAAGCACAACAGCCATCAACCAAACCAACCAAAGCCCAAGATCTCATCACCAGGATCGTGACATAAGGAGGGGAAAGGATCAGGTGGACAAAAAGACCAAGTCTAGGAGCTAGGAGGAGCAGGCTAGCTCAAGGTCAAGCACAGCAGCTCAGCAAGACAAGATCAACATCATCACCCAACTCCATAATCATCAGTTTTTGTGGTGAGTATCATAAAACCTTCACATGATCTAATCATATTATCTAGACAGAAGCATGGATTGTTTTATGAAACAAACACTCAGAAAGCACCCAAGTGGGGTGAATCCATCATTGATATTTTAAACTCTAAAAGCAAACAACAAAGTACAAGGATCCAACCAAAACTCAGAACAACATCACTGATTTGGTTGTCAAGCTATATATTTCAATTCAAGCACAAATATAGCTAAGATCTAATTTCTAGGCACATCCGTAAGATAAGGGTAGTACCTTAGAAGTTAATATTTTGGATCCATATAATGATTAAGCCTACTATCATTTTTTCCAAGCTTTGATTCAAGAAACAATAGCTGGTACAACTACCAGGACTATCTATATGAATCAACTAGATAAGGCCTAAACCCCTAAGGCTCAGATCAACATCATTGGTCTTAGGGATTTCAGAAAAGAACATTTCTACTTATCTTTTAAAGCCAAGCTTGTTTTAAGCTTAAACCAACCCAATCAATGAATAAGAATCAATCTTGTGTGCCATAACAAGATGGTGTCACAAGAACAATTCTACATGAATCAGGATAAACATTCAGTCGTCACAAATTCAATCAATCAATCTATTAATCATTTTCCAGTCATTACATGAATCATAATTAGGACATTCCTATGTTTATCTTCACTATTTGCGATCATTGTGATCTCAAACCACACATTAATTCTCAAGCCAACAGCACTAAGACAGTGATTTCATCACACCATAACCATTATCATTAACCAAGAAATGACAGTGGAAATTTAGCAAACCCACTGACTTTACCAAGCATTGGTTTCAGAGCAACTAGGTCATCTGAATCATATGAAATCTAAGCATATAATCATCTAATAATTAAAATGAATAAAATGAAGATTAAAAAATAATTAAATGAAAATTACAAAAGAATAGAGAAGATTACATTAACTATCCTATAAAGAAAACCTAAACTAAAATTTTCATCTTTAAATCTGTACCTGCAAGAAAAACACTAATAAAAAACTAATAAAGGTTAGAGTTAGAATTGTTTTCCTCTCAGACATGTCAGTGAGGTGCACTGGACAAGTTTCATCATTGAGAAATTTATAAAAGGGGCAAGTTTCACCAAGATGAAAGAATCTATCTTTCATAAATTTTAAGCCAAAAATTCAAATTAACAGCAAGGAGGGGCAAGTTTCACCAGCCAGGCAAAAGTAATCAGATCAAAGTAACTCTCAAGTCCAAAGCATATCCACAAGTGCACAGCAAGCACACAGGCGGGACACACACCTAAATGCATGGGGTGTGCTGTCAGCTTCACAGCACAGCTCAAACACACAAAACCATTAGCACAGCCATGGAGAGGCACTAGTGCATCTCTTCACTGCTCACACACACAAGAACAGTCAGCTTAGCCAGCAGCTAAACCAAGCATAACAGCCATCAACCAAACCAACCAAAGCCCAAGATCTCATCACCAGGATCATGACATAAGGAGGGGAAAGGATCAGGTGGACAAAAAGACCAAGTCTAGGAGCTAGGAGGAGCAGGCTAGCTCAAGGTCAAGCACAGCAGCTCAGCAAGACAAGATCAACATCATCACCCAACTCCATAATCATCAGTTTTTGTGGTGAGTATCATAAAACCTTCACATGATCTAATCATATTATCTAGACAGAAGCATGGATTGTTTTATGAAACAAACACTCAGAAAGCACCCAAGTGAGGTGAATCCATCATTGATATTTTAAACTCTAAAAGCAAACAACAAAGTACAAGGATCCAACCAAAACTCAGAACAACATCACTGATTTGGTTGTCAAGCTATATATTTCAATTTAAGAACAAATATAGCTAAGATCTAATTTCTAGGCACATCCGTAAGATAAGGGTAGTACCTTAGAAGTTAATATTTTGGATCCATATAATGATTAAGCCTACTATCATTTTTTCCAAGCTTTGATTCAAGAAACAATAGCTGGTACCACTACCAGGACTATCTATATGAATCAACTAGATAAGGCCTAAACCCCTAAGGCTCAGATCAACATCATTGGTCTTAGGGATTTCAGAAAAGAACATTTCTACTTATCTTTTAAAGCCAAGCTTGTTTTCAGCTTAAACCAACCCAATCAATGAATAAGAATCAATCTTGTGTGCCATAACAAGATGGTGTCACAAGAACAATTCTACATGAATCAGGATAAACATTCAGTCGTCACAAATTCAATCAATCAATCTATTAATCATTTTCCAGTCATTACATGAATCATAATTAGGACATTCCTATGTTTATCTTCACTATTTGCGATCATTGTGATCTCAAACCACACATTAATTCTCAAGCCAACAGCACTAAGACAGTGATTTCATCACACCATAACCATTATCATTAACCAAGAAATGACAGTGGAAATTTAGCAAACCCACTGACTTTACCAAGCATTGGTTTCAGAGCAACTAGGTCATCTGAATCATATGAAATCTAAGCATATAATCATCTAATAAGCCACCAGAACCATTATAGTTCATCTCAAGCAACAAGCCTCAGGCTAAAAACCATTTAGCATGCTTACAGACCATCCACACATGATCTAATTCATCCAGTATATGATCAACCACAAGATAAGAACCCTAAATGAAATAAATCATCTTAATCAGGACGAGACAGTAACCAGAGAGGTCACTGCCAACATCTAGCATAGGATGAGCGAGAATAGAGAGCACTAGGGAAGAGGAACAAAACTCACCAAAGGTCCTCGCTGAAGACTAGAAGAGGAAGCAGAGGTGGCCGACGACCATGACGGAACGGGGAGCACCCCAGGAGGGGCGTTGCGACCCATACAGCGCCACGGCGGCGATTGTGACCATGCCTTAAGGCGAGGAGAATCACCACGACGCACGACGGCAGCGGCAGCACCAAGATCCACGCCAACCCCCAAACCCTAGGGTTCGGGACGACATCGATCTGTCGCAGGAGAGCCCCATGCTCAAATCCAATTGGACAGGATGGAGAGGTGTAGTCGACAACCTCCTCCAGCACCACGGCAGCGAACAGGACGGCCCACGACAGCGGGAATCATCGCCGGCGACATCACTGACCACGGGGTCGAGGACAGGGGAGGAGAGAAATGAGCTCGAGGGTGACAGGCAGCGAGGGAGTGGGCTGAGTTGGGCTAGACCCTTCGGGGTGGCTATTTTGACTATCTCTAATGGGCTATCAGGGCCCAATAAGATTAAGAGAGCCCAACAACCTTTAAGGCCTGTTTTAATAAATAGGAAAAGACTAAAATACCCCTGAACTTAATTAAATTCTAGAAAATAAAATAAAAGTCCAAAAATTATAAATAAAATATGTTTGGATTCACAATAATCCATACTATCCAAATAAATTAAGATATAAAATTAACATTTAAATTTTATTAAGAATTTTGTAATTTATATATTCCTTATGGAGTTTTACAAAATTATTGAAAGATGATAAAAATAAATAAAAATCACTTTCATTATATATTAATATTGTAGATTTTCTAAAAATACTATATAAATATTTAATAACAATTTTTGATATTTAAGTGATAATTCCTAAAAGAATTATTAAATCAATAAAAGTCAAATAAAAGGAAAATAAAATAAAATAATTCAATATATGTTATAAATATTAAATAGTAGTATTTAGAAATCCTTTATTATTAGAAATAATTTTATGGGAAAATGCATATCAAATTAAATGATGCATTACATTACATGCATAATCATTTTTCTTCTTTAAATATTGTCCTTACCGGGCAATAATGATGTTTTTGTAGACATAGAAGCTCAAGGTCCAGTGCAAGCATTAGACTTCACTACCTTGCCATCACAAGGCAAGTTCATCACTTACTCATGTCCTTTGAAGAGTCTATCAAAGTATTTGCAAATTGTGTGTTATCATATATGCTATACAAGAAAGAAAATATTATTTTCACAAATAAAGAAATCATAAATATCATCCTAAGTGATGATAAAATGAAGCAATAGAACTTAGGGTTCTATTTTAAAGAATGATATTCAGTTAGGGACTTAATAACACCAGACATCAGGATTCTAGCGTCGTAAATTACGCGTTAGCCATGAGATTTGGAATGGGACAGAGAAGTCAGTTGTATATTATTCCTCTCACATGAAGCCGGATGTGCAGGTCGTGGCTGTTATCCTTGTAGCGTGCATATTAATTGGTAATTCATAGAGGATATGCAGCATATAGGTGGGAACCCTCATCGTCCCATGATAGTTCTGGCATCTAACTGTTTGTACAAACCATTGCCGTAATTCATTATGTGGGCATGGTGTACACCAAGGAGGCATGCGAGGTCGCGAAGGGGGTAGTGATTGGCTTGGACCTACTACTAGGTCCCCACATCATGGAATTGTGGACGAGAAGGTACGCCCGGTTGTGCAACAAGGAGTTGATCTCTCATGGGTAAAGTAATGCACCTATGTAGAGTGTAAGGACTGTAACTTGTTACTCCCTGTTCAGGGAAGGAGCTACGAACACGGTAGGAAAGGAACTCCATGAAAGTTCTGGTCAACCTGTGAAGGCTGATTGTCATGGATTTCCATAATAAAATCAATCTTTGAAGAAAGATTTAAAAAACTTGCATTGTACCAAGGATTTATAATCCGAGGTGGTAGTTAGAGCATCAAACTTCCCACCTTGCATATAATGAACTTGTTGGGTAACGCTGTTACTCATTCTTTCCTTTGATCCCTTGCTTAGACTCTGCGGATCCCGAAGACGTGCCAATGTATGCAGCCGAATGTCAAGAAGATGTGTTCTACGAGGAACTTGATCTGTCCGGAGGTGTTGAAGGAGTGGATTACGAAATCCGCTATGGTGTCGATGATAACGAGTCCAACTAAGTATCCCTAGTTAGTAGTAACCAACGGAGCCGAGCAGCATGAACTCTATAGAATAAGTTGCTGAGCTCAACTCCTTGTCAGAGTTGCTATTTTTAAATTCCACTAAAACACTTTATATTTTGGTTTGTAAGTTGAACATTTTGATGTCTTGAACTTCTGGTGTTGTAATCATAATAATGTGTGAATGTTTGTAATATGGACCCGCAATGTTTCTGTTGTACCACTCTGAGGGATGTGATATTTACAGAACGGTGTTCTATGAGTGTCATGTCAACGACTATAGTGTACTACACATGTAGTGGTATGCTGGGTAACCGCACAATGTGTGTAATGTTGAACTGGGACGGAAGCTTCGTCTTCCATTGATCTATCAGATGCTTGATATGTCGTAAACGTATCTATAATTTCTGATGTTCCATGCTTGTTTAGTATCCACTTTGCTATGCTTTGTCTACACTTTGAGGTATTTTTATACGTTTTCCGGAACTAACATATCGACAATATGCCACAGTGCCAGTTGCCTATTTTCTGCTGTTTTTGGTTTCAGAAAAGCTACTAAGGAAATATTCTCGGAATTGGATGGGACAAAAGCCAAAGTCAATATTTCACCAAGACGAACACAGAGACCGAAGGGCGCCCGAAGGGGCGTCACAGGGTGGCCACAATCCCCCATGCGCGGGCCCACCCTGGGCCGCGCCTGGGCAGGGTGTGGGCCCACTGGCCGCCCTCCTGCCTCGCCTCTTCTCCTATATAATCCCCTCGATATCAAATCCCTAAGGACCCGATCAGATCTCCACGAAATAGTCCATAGCCACCGCCACCATCGTCCCTTGATCGAGGGGGATCTGAAGCTCTTTCCGGCACCCTGCCGGAGGGAAGAGATCATCCCGGAGGCCTTCTTCATCACCATGCCAGCCTCCGGTATGATGCATGAGTAGTTCCACCTTGGACTATGGGTCCATATAGTAGCTAGATGGTTGTAACATCCCTAAAATCATGTTTTAAACTTATGCATAGCATCCATGCATCCATGAGCATATGATTTTCATATCAAACAAATCACTTCCAAAAAACAGGAGCATATGAGCTCATTATTTTATGTGAGCAAACATAAACCAAATGACTATCCTCAATTGTGAGTATAAGTGTTTTAAACCAAGTTTTGTTTGCTTCCTTGTTGATTTGATTGAATGTGGAGTTTGGACAAAAATTCAAAGAACAAATATGGATTCAAAACCATTTTCAAAACATTTCCAAATCAAGAGCTATAGCACTGTTTATTTTGTTTATTCAAAAAAACCAAGCTTGAACAGAAAGACCACATGTTTTTATGCCCAGAAATATGAATGTTGCACCCCACAAAAATCCTGAAAAGGTTATGAATTCAAATAGCTTTCGAAACCATTTGAAAATGATTTCTGAAAATGCAAACAGAAATAGAAAAGGAATAAAGAAAAGGAAAAGGGCCGGTGCTGCTATTCTAGCCCAACAGAGAAACCAGCCCATTTAGCCCACCCGGGTTCCCCCTCTCTCCTTCTCACTCGAAGACGAACCCACAGAGAGACTGACGCCAGGACCCCACCCCCCTCGCTGTTTAAACCGCTGACAAGTGGACCCTGCGACCACGTCAGCGTCGTCCCCAATCAACGCGCGGCCGAGGCGCTCCGCCGTTACCTCGCCGCAGTCACTGCCTGCGTAATTACCATTGATACAGCACGTAATCGCCGCCCCCTCCTGGCTATTTAACCCCCACTGCACCGTGAACATTTCCCCTCACTCAATTTCCTCTCCACGCCACCAGGCTGCCCGTAGTCTTGCCCATACCGCCGCAGCTCCGACGACCTCTGGCGTGTGATTCCGGTAAGACCCTGTTGCCCCTTGCTGTCTAAGTTTGCCAGGATGATCACAACATCCATGCGCATCTTCTCATCCTATTGGTGCATGCTAGGACCGTCTGGAGACTCGCCAACGATGACGACCGCAAGTACTTGACGCTTTCTTCTTCTCCAGCGATCGATTGCGGTAAACACTGAGAGCCCCTTGACCTCTCTCGCATACGACTAGGTTCGCATTGTCCCTGCGCAGCTACCGATGCCTCTTGTTGGTACTAGGAAGGCCCAGAGCGTCGGCAACAACTTCGTCTGCAACCACCCGACGCCGTGCACGACTCCGGCGAGCTCCAGCGACCACATCTGCGTGCCCCTTCGCCAACGAAGCACACCTTGAGCATCAGCAGCACACGACGAGCACGGTAAGCCCCTTCCCCCTCTCCCGCGCGACCTAGAACGTCGGCAGCAGCTCTGACAGAGACGCCGCCGCCAGTCTCCGCCGCCAGCGCCGCCTGTCTGTGGTCAACTGGATTGTGGCCGTAGGATTTAGATCTAGCGTGTGAGATTAGATCTGCGACGAAGGGGTAAGTTTAGATCTAAGCCGTGCGTGCTTAGTTAGATCCAACGGTAGCCGAGCGTGATCCGGTGTGAAACGGTATCGTCCAATCAGACGCTGCCGCGTGGCTGGAGTTTAGATTTAAAACAGGATTTGAATCTTATTAATGTTTGAATTTGATTTGGCTATAACTTTTGATCCCCACGTTAGAATTTGACAAATTTTATACCGTTGGAATCAGGAGAGCAAGATCTTTCTAAATATGCAATGTGTTTAATGTTTAGCTTCTGTTAAAAGGTTTTATTTGCAGAAACTTGTGTAGGGATAATTTGAGTATATGAAATGTTTAGGAAATAATTTAGGGTTTAAGTAATGGTTGTTTGGCAAGTTTTTAACTTGTTAGTGAATCAGTACTGTATACTTGCTTTGTTGAGTTTTAAAAATCATCACATATCATCTTGCATGCATGCATATATTTTTGATTGTGTATGTTTTGTGTGTAATTTGTTGCTACCATTCTTTGTGTAGATTTTGGTGCTAGTGATTGTGATTGTGAGGAGTGCTACTCTCCCAACTACCAAGGCAAGTGGTACTTCATGAATATTTTTATCCCATGTTTTATACTAGGCATTAGAAATATTTTTGCTAAGTCTTGCATGATATTATTTTGCTTATATGCCATGTTGGGAAATCCTAGTAGTTGTAGAATTGCTAGGGAATCTCTAAGTTAAGTTGCTATCTTTGCCAAGCTTAGCCTAGCTAGTAGCAAACAAGGGATGGTGAAATATACATACTATGACGAAAATATTTCTAAGTCTTTGGACTTGTGTTTTGCCTAATAAAACAACTAAGTTAATGAAACACCTGGGGGGAATGGAAGGATTGGTTTATGTTGAGTGGTTACACAAGGCCCATTTCTATGGTTTACCTTGTGTATCTCACTTGTGGTAAGTCACCCAGGAACAAAGAGATTTTAGAGGACAAGTGTTAAGAAGCTTCTAGTGTAGCCACTTGGCAATATGGGCTCTGCCTGGATCACATAAGTTGCTAGAACTTAGCGATTTGGACAGTTGGTGTTAGTGGGAATGATAGGTTGGAGCGCGTCCATTTGGTCTAAGGGAAGGCTTTTGAAAGGTCCTGTCTTGGTGAAACCAAGTCTGGTGGGGAAAGTGCACAACCTCTGCAGATGGAAAAATCTAAGTACTTAGCCAAATCCATGGCAATGGACAACTTGAGCATCAAGACATGGAAGCTGTCAAGAGATCTCCTCATCCCAATTTCCAAGTAAAAGTTTGTGGGTGAACACGAGTGAAGG
Organism: Avena sativa; assembly: GCA_916181665.1. Classification (NCBI taxonomy): domain Eukaryota; kingdom Viridiplantae; phylum Streptophyta; class Magnoliopsida; order Poales; family Poaceae; genus Avena; species Avena sativa. The sequence goes on along the minus strand of OV702281.1, from coordinate 202,489,379 downwards.
ACCTCAATGTCTATTGGTGGTTCCTTGGGAAAAGTTTTTGACAAAGAAAAACTTAGTGATTTCAACTAATAGGCAAAACCTATTTTGAGCAAAGCAAGCCAAGCTACACTTAGACAAATTGCATATAGTAGCTAGTCCACCTAAATTATACTAAGGTATCACTTGCCAATACTATTCCAATGTATTGACCCACTGTGGCTGTAACTTGTGATGTTGCAGGTTACTCTGATGAGGATTAGGTGTCATGAGTCTACACTCAACATGTTTGCCTGTGGCACATGAAAATGAAGACTTTTATTTACTTATTATTCAAACTCTTGTATTAGGCCTGTGGCCTTGGGGTTGTAAAGACTATGTTTATCTCTGGAATGGTTGTAATAAATGACCTTTATATCTGTGTACTTCATCTTAAACTGTGGATGCTAGCATTGATCCAGGGACTAGCATTGCAATCACAGGGATCCTTTTCCTTTATAAAGGAGGGATCTTACAGATGGTATCAGAGCACTGTGTTGCCTGTAGGATTATGACCCTAGGATTGGAAACCACTAAGGAAAAAATTTCAGCAACTTCTACACTTGTCTATTCTTCTCGTAAAACTTTTCTAATCTTCTCTCTCATCTCTATTTGTAGATGAACTCCATCAACGAATCCGTAAGGAAAGTACCACTCATGACAATGACTTTGGAGTGTGAGACAGAATTCCCCAAGGCTCTCAAGGACCTCATGGTTGCATTAGAAATACAAGGTGCAGCTGTGTACAAAGGTTTTCCTCTGATGGATGAAGGAGTTGAATACTGGTGGGTGCAACTTCACTTGTATAAAAACAAGGAAGACAACCACCAAGAGAAAGGATTCTACATGTTCACCAATTCAGTGGTGCACACTACATTCTTTGAATCAGCAAGGGATGCAGCTTGGAAGACCATCAAAGAACTTGGTGATAGAGTCAAGTGCAGAATGTTCAACCTCCAAAATGATCTCAAGGAAGAGAAGAAACATACCCAAGAGTTGGAAGCTACCAACCAAACCTTAAGAGGAGACATTATAGACTTAGTGATGGAGTCATGTGAGCAAGATAGGCTGATTGCTTCGAGAAACATTGTGTTAGCCAACAGATCCAGTGAGATAGGATTGTAAACATACTTCGTTAGTTGGACCACCACTTATCACCTTATTTTCCAAAATGTGACTTTAAAATAAGTTGAACCTTGGTTGTTGTAATGGATCCATGTATGCCATGACTTGTGTGTTTTGATTTCCAAGGATATGTATGTGATGTTTTGTCTTTTGTTTATCTTGAATTGTGTTGTTCTAACTTTTCTATCTTATAAATAGATGCCTACTGTTACCATCAGCACTGTTGAGGAGTTCCAGGGTACTCGATTTGGTCCTCGTATTGTTGAGCTTACTACTTTTCTCAATCTCCCTCTTCCTACCATCATGGTGCTTCCCCTCACCAAGTTTGAGAGGAAAGACCTCTGGGGCTTCATGGTCAACCAGCCCGGACGCCAGACTGAGCCTACCACGGAGGCCATCGTCTTCAAGCTCATGCATGATGACAAGGAGAGAGGCCTTGAGGTAGTCATGCAGGATCTGATAGGACGTCTGCTAGGGAGACACTCCCGACAGGTTAGAGGTACTCACTTCCACGTCTTCGGTAGACGTGATGAGGATGGAGAGTTCATCGACTTCGAGGACGATTCGAGGGACACAGCAGAGCCGATTCGTCTGTACCTCCAGGACTTAGAGTCTCTCATTAGGCACGTGGACACTGATAGGACCAACGTCATGCTCAACAATGATGAACTCCAGGTGCAGCTTCGCAAGAAGGACAAGCTCTTCGCGGAGCAAGATGAGATAGTCAAGGAGATGGAGGCGAAGTTCGAGAGCCAGGACAGGAAGTTCAAGAGTCCGGAGAAGCGAGTCCAGGATAGAAACAAGAAGATCCGGGACATGACTGAAGAACTGCAGTCCAAGGACTTCCAGCTCGAGCAACAACAGATGGTGATTGCGAGGCTTTGTTCCCAGAAGAGGGCTCTCAAAGCCAAGATAGAGACCTTGACCACTAGTGTTGAGGAATACAAGACCGCGATGGAGAACACAGGTCTTACCTTTGTTGAGGAGGAGGTTGATGCCGAGGAGTAGATTTGACTACTCATTTATCATTTATTATCATACTTGTTGCTTGAGAACTTGTTATTTGACCATCCGACATGTGGATGGCTTGCTACTTGTGTGTTTTACTTTGTGAACTTGTTATCTTGTTGTTGAACCTTTATCATTGTGTTGCATGCTTTGTGTTTACTTATGTGATGTAATGTGCATGAAAGCATCTATGGGTATCTCATTCTTATCTCTATTGAAAAAACCACAGATGCCTCCCCGTCGTGCAAACCCCAACCCCAACAACAACAACATCACTCCAGAAATGCAGCAAATGATGACCGCTCAAACTCAGCTGATGCAGATGATGACAATGTTCATCCAGAACCAAAAAACAACAATAACAACAACAACAACCCACCGGGTTTTGATATGCTTACCAGGTTCTTGAGATTAAGGCCAGCAAAGTTCTCAGGGACGACTGATCCCATGGTGGCCAATGATTGGCTATGATCTATGAACAAGGACTTGGTAACCGTGGGCTGTACGGATGCCGAAAAGGTCAGATTTGCAGCACATTTGCTGGAAGGACCAGCCACCACTTGGTGGGATAACTTCTAGATCACCACGCCCATAGAAGATGTGACATGGGCTACTTTGAAGATGGTTTTCGTACTACTCATATCTCATCTGGAGTGACGAGTCTGAAAAAGAAGGAGTTTCATAACCTGAAGCAGCGCCACCGCAGCGTGGCTGAATATATTGAGGAGTTCAACAATCTGGCGCGATATGCACCGGATGAAGTTGACAGTGATGCTAAGAGGAAAGAAAAGTTCCTCGAAGGGTTGAATGATGAGCTAAACCTGCAGTTGGATGTGGCCTATGTTCCCACTTATCAGTCTCTTTGTGACAAGGCTTCTATTTTGGAGAACAAAATAAAGCAAGTTGAAAGCAGGAAGAGAAAGCACTCAGACAAGCACAGCTCGGGATCGTCACACAAACGTTCCCATTACGATGACAGTGGAAGCTCAGGATCCCACAAACATGGGAAATTCAACAAGCACCACAACCACAACCGTCATGACAACAAGCATCACCGTAGTCATGACAATGACAAGTACAAGAACCACAAGGGTGGATACAAGAGCCACCACAGTGGTAATGGAAGTGGAAGTGGAAGCCAGCCTGTCAAGAAAGACATAAGTCAGGTTGAATGCTTCAAGTGCAAGAAGATGGGGCATTATGAAAATGAATGCCTAGAAAAGAAAGTTGAAGGACCCAACAAGCCCAACCCTTTTCAGAAGGGACATGTGAACCACATCAGTGTGGAGGAAGTCTATGAGGAGCCTGATGCTGTTGCTGGTAAGTTCAGACTCAATTCTATTCCAGCATTTGTTCTTTTTGATACTGGAGCATCGCATTCATTCATATCAAAAGCATTTGTTGATAGAAATGGGTTTCCAACTGAAAACATTGGGTGTCCAATAAATGTTACTTCTCCGAGTGGAGATATGATAGTAAGTCTTGGATGTCGGGATCTAGTAATAGAGTTTGGAAAGCATAAATTTCCAGTGAGTCTGATAATCCTAGATTCCCAAGGACTGGACGTAATATTGGGAATGGATTGGATGGCTAAGTATGAAGGAGTACTAGATTGTGCTAATCGTACTGTTGCACTCACAACCCCGGAAAGAAAACGGATTAAATTCAAGTCCAACTTTGAGCCAAAAGGGAGTAAGCTAAATTCTCTTAAGGGGGTTAGCATAGACAGTGTGCCAATTGTGAGTGAATATCCGGATGTGTTTCCGGAAGAATTACCGGGAATGCCACCAGATAGAGATGTGGAGTTTCTTATAGATTTGGTACCAGGATCTGTACCAATAGCAAAGAGACCATACAAGATGTCAGTGGATGAACTGAAAGAACTCAAGAAACAACTTGGAGAACAGTTGCAGAAAGGATTTATTCAACCAAGTTCTTCATCTTTGGGAGCCCCAGTTTTGTTCGTGGAGAAGAAAGATAGAAGTCAAAGGTTATGCATAGATTACCGTTCACTTAATGAGGTGACTATTAAGAACAAATATCCTTTGCCTAGAATCAATGACTTGTTTGATCAGCTAGAAGGAGCTTGTGTGTTCTCAAAGATTGATCTCCGGTCAGGTTATTTTCAACTCAAGATAAGAGAACAAGACATACCTAATACCGCTTTCACCACAAGGTATGGATTATATGAGTATACCGTGATGCCATTTGGTTTGACCAATGCTCCAGCATACTTCATGAATATGATGAACAAGGTGTTCATGGAATTCCTTGACAAGTTTGTTGTCGTTTTCATCGATGACATTTTAGTCTACTCCAAGAGCAAGGAAGAGCATGAAGGACATTTATGTTTAATACTTGAGAAGTTAAGAGAGCATAAACTTTATGCCAAATTCAGCAAGTGTGAATTCTGGTTGAATGAAGTTGGATTTCTTGGACATGTTATGACAAAGGATGGTGTAGCAGTTGATCCTGCTAAAGTTTCAGCTGTGACTGAATGGGAATCTGCCAAGTCAGTAAAGGAAATTCGTAGTTTCCTTGGCTTAGCAGGTTACTACCGAAGGTTCATTGAAAATTTCTCCAAGGTAGCTAAGACTATGACTGAATTGCTAAAGAAAGACAAGAAATTTGCTTGGACGGAAGGTTGTGAACTCAGCTTTCAGGAATTGAAGAAGAGACTTGTGACAACACCAGTCTTGTGTCTACCAGATTTGGAAAAAGATTTCCAAGTATATTGTGATGCATCTCATCAGGGTTTGGGTGCAGTACTTATGCAAGAAGGAAAAGTTGTGGCGTATGCCTCGAGACAACTCAAAACTCATGAAGTGAACTATCCTACTCATGATTTAGAGTTAGCCTCTGTTGTCCATGCGCTCAAAACATGGAGGCACTATCTTTTGGGAAAACGTTGTGAAGTGTTCACAGATCACAAGAGTTTGAAGTATATCTTCACGCAGAAGGAAATTAATATGAGACAAAGAAGATGGCTAGAACTTATAAGGACTATGACTTAAGTTTGCAATACCACCCCGGTAAAGCAAATGTTGTAGCAGATGCTCTAAGTCATAAGGTTTTTGTGAATGGCCTTACCAAAGGAGAATTGCCAGATGATCTGTGTACCCAATTTAGAAAACTCAGATTGGAGATTGTGCCTGAAGGACATCTCATGACTTTGGATGTTCAACCCACTTTGTTGGACAAGATCAAATAAGCCCAGAAGATTGATAAGGAAATTGAAGAGATTAAAGAAAAGATTGGCAAAGGAAAAGCCAAAGGGTTCCATGAAGACGAACAGGGTACGTTATGGCATGGGAAACGTATCTGTGTTCCACAAGAATCGGAGCTACGGAAACTGATTTTGCAAGAAGCACACAACTCACCGTATTCCATTCATTTGGGTAACACCAAAATGTACATGGACATGAAGGAAAGATTTTGGTGGAATAATCTCAAGAAGGACATCGCCGAACATATTGCTTTGTGTGATGTGTGTAGTAGAGTGAAGGCGGAACATCAGAAACCAGCAGGTTTGCTTCAACCACTACCTATTCCTAATTGGAAGTGGGACATGATTGGTATGGAGTTCATTACCGGATTACCAAGAACCAGATCAGGATATGATTCTATTTGGGTAGTAGTGGATCGCCCAACTAAAGTGGCTCATTTCATACCCGTGAAGACAACCTATACAAGTGCTAAGTTAGCCAAAATCTACATGAGTAGAATTGTATGTCTACATGGAGTTCCCAAGAGTATTGTGTCTGATAGGGGAACCCAATTCACTTCCCATTTTTGGAGACAGTTACATGAGTCATTGGGAACGAGGATGGAATTCAGTACCACTTTTCATCCTCAAACAGATGGACAAACAGAAAGGACTAATTAGATTCTTGAAGACATGTTGAGGGCATGTGCCCTAGACTATGGAGCCAGTTGGGATGAAAGTCTGCCTTACGCAGAATTTTCTTATAACAACAGCTATCAAGCCAACATTGAGATGTCACCATTTGAGTTTCTCTACGGAAGAAAGTGTACCACCCCATTGCTATGGAATGGTATGGGAGAAAGAAGTTTATTCGGGCCAGATCTTATCAAAGAAGCCGAAGAGAAGGTCAAGTTGGTCAAGGACAGGTTGAAGATAGCACAGTCCCGAAGAAAAGCTACGCAGATCCTAAGCGTAGAGAAGTCACCTACGAAGTTGGTGATAGAGCCTATCTTAGAGTGTCACCACTTCGTGGAGTGAAGAGATTCGGAGTCAAAGGAAAATTGGCACCAAGATATGTTGGACCATTCAAGATTCTGAGTCGTAAAGGATAAGTTGCATATGAAATAGAACTGCCAGAATCTCTGTCAGCTGTCCATAATGTGTTTCATGTGAGTCAACTTAAGAAATGTCATCCAGAAATGGAAGAAACTTCTTTGAAAGATACTATACCTTTGGAGGAGGTTCAGTTGGAGAGTGATCTCACTTATGAAGAGAAGCCTATCAAGATTCTTGAGACTGCAGAAAGAGTCACACGGACCAAGACTATCAAGTTTTGTAAAGTCCAGTGGAACCATCATTCTGAAGAAGAAGCAACATGGGAAAGAGAAGATGATCTTCGGAAAGACCACCCTCACCTATTTGCTAGCCAATCCGAATCTCGAGGGCGAGATTCACCTGAAGGGGGTTAGATTTGTAACATCCCTAAAATCATGTTTTAAACTTATGCATAGCATCCATGCATCCATGAGCATATGATTTTCATATCAAACAAATCACTTCCAAAAACAGGAGCATATGAGCTCATTATTTTATGTGAGCAAACATAAATCAAATGACTATCCTCAATTGAGAGTATAAGTGTTTTAAACCAAGTTTTGTTTGCTTCCTTGTTGATTTGATTGAATGTGGAGTTTGGACAAAAATTCACAGAACAAATATGGATTCAAAACCATTTTCAAAACATTTCCAAATCAAGTGCTATAGCACTGTTTATTTTGTTTATTCAAAAGAACCAAGCTTGAACAGAGAGACCACATGTTTTTATTCCCAGAAATATGAATGTTGCACCCCACAAAAATCCTGAAAAGGTTTGAATTCAAATAGCATTTGAAACCATTTTAAAATGATTTCTGAAAATGCAAACAGAAATAGAAAAAGGAATAAAGAAAAGGAAAAGGGCTGGCGCTGCTATTCTAGCCCAACGGAGAAACCAGCCCATTTAGCCCACCCGGGTTCCCCCTCTCTCCTTCTCACTCGCAGACGAACCCGCAGAGAGACTGACTCCAGGACCCCACCCCCCTCGCTGTTTAAACCGCTAAAAAGTGGACCCTGCGACCACGTCAGCGTCGTCCCCAATCAACACGCGGCCGAGGCGCTCCGCCGTTATCTCGCCGCAGTCACTGCCTGCGTAATTACCATTGATACAACACGTAATCACCTCCCCCCTCCTGGCTATTTAACCCCCTCTGCACCGTGAACATTTCCCCTCACTCAATTTCCTCTCCACGCCACCAGGATGCCCGTAGTCTTGCCCATACCGCCGCAGCTCCGACGACCTCCGGCGTGCGATTCCGGTAAGACCCTGTCGCCCCTTGCTGTCTAAGTTTGCCAGGATGATCACAACATCCATGCGCATCTTCTCATCCTATGGGTGCATGCTAGGACCGTCTGGAGACTCGCCAACGACGACGACCGCAAGTACCTGACTCTTTCTTCTTCTCCAGCGATCGATTGCGGTAATCACTGAGAGCCCCTTGACCTCTCTCGCATACGACTAGGTTCGCATTTTCCTTGCGCAGCTACTGATGGCTCTGGTTGGTACTAGGAAGGCCAAGAGCGTCGGCAACAACTTCGTCTGCAACCACCCGACGCCGTGCACGACTCTGACGAGCTCCAGCGACCACCTCTGTGCGCCCCTTCGCCAACGAAGCACACCTTGAGCATCAGCAGCACACGGAGAGCACCGTAAGCCCCTTCCCCCTCTCCCGCGTGACCTAGAACGCCGGCAGCAGCTCTGACAGAGACGCCGCCGCCAGCGCCGCCTGTCTGTGATCAACTGGATTGTGGCCGTAGGATTTAGATCTAGCGTGTGAGATTAGATCTGCGACGAAGGGGTAAGTTTAGATCTCAGCTGTGCGTGCTTAGTTAGATCCAACGGTAGCCGAGCGTGATCCGGTGCGAAACGGTATCGTCCAATCAGACGTTGTCGCGTGGCTGGAGTTTAGATTTAAAACAGGATTTGAATCTGATTAATGTTTGAATTTGATTTGGCTATAACTTTTGATCCCCACGTTAGAATTTGACAAATTTTATACCGTTGGAATGAGGAGAGCAAGCTCTTTCTAAATATGAAATGTGTTTAATGTTTAGCTTCTGTTAAAAAGGTTTTATTTGCGGAAACTTGTGTAGGGATAATTTGAGTATATGAAATGTTTAGGAAATAATTTAGGGTTTAAGTAATGGTTGTTTGGCCAGTTTTTAACTTGTTAGTGAATCAGTACTGTATACTTGCTTTGTTTAGTTTTAAAAATCATCACATATCATCTTGCATGCATGCATATATTTTTGATTGTGTATGTTTTGTGTGTAATTTGTTGCTACCATGCTTTGTGTAGATTTTGGTGCTAGTGATTGTGATTGTGAGGAGTGCTAGTCTCCCAACTACCAAGGCAAGTGGTACTTCATGAATATTTTTATCCCATGTTTTATACTAAGCATTAGAAATATTTTTGCTAAGTCTTGCATGATATTATTTTGCTTATATGCCATGTTGGGAAATCCTAGTAGTTGTAGAATTGCTAGGGAATCTCTAAGTTAAGTTGCTATCTTTGCCAAGCTTAGCCTAGCTAGTAGAAAACAAGGGATGGTGAAATATACATACTATGACGAAAATATTTCTAAGTCTTTGGACTTGTGTTTTGCCTAATAAAACAACTAAGTTAATGAAACACCTGGGTGGAATGGAAGGATTGGTTTATGTTGAGTGGTTACACAAGGCCCATTTCTATGGTTTACCTTGTGTATCTTACTTGTGGTAAGCCACCCAGGAACAAAGAGATTTTAGAGGCCAAGTGTTAAGAAGATTCTAGTGCAGCCACTTGGCAATATGGGCTCTGCCTGGATCACATAAGTTGCTAGAACTTAGCGATTTGGACAGTTGGTGTTAGTGGGAATGATAGGTTGGAGCGCGTCCATTTGGTCTAAGGGAAGGCTTCTGAAAGGTCCTGTCTTGGTGAAACCAAGTCTGGTGGGGAAAGTGCACAACCTCTGCAGATGGAAAAATCTAAGTACTTTGCCAAATCCATGGCAATGGACAACTTGAGCATCAAGACATGGAAGCTATCAAGAAATCTCCTCATCCCTATTTCTATGTAAAAGTTTGTGGGTGAACACGGGTGAAGGACCTCAATGTCTATTGGTGGTTCCTTGGGAAAAGTTTTTGACAAAGAAAAACTTAGTGATTTCAACTAATAGGCAAAACCTATTTTGAGCAAAGCAAGCCAAGCTACACTTAGCCAAATTGCATATAGTAGCTAGTCCACCTAAATTATACTAAGGTATCACTTTCCAATACTATTCCAATGTATTGACCCACTGTGGCTGTAACTTGTGATGTTGCAGGTTACTCTGATGAGGATTAGGTGTCATGAGTCTACACTCAACATGTTTGCCTGTGGCACATGAAAATGAAGACTTTTATTTACTTATTATTCAAACTCTTGTATTAGGCCTGTGGCCTTGGGGTTGTAAAGACTATGTTTATCTCTGGAATGGCTGTAATAAATGACCTTTATATTTGTGTACTTCATCTTAAACTGTGGATGCTAGCATTGATCCAGGGACTAGCATTGCAATCACAGGGATCCTTTTCCTTTATAAAGGAGGGATCTTACAATGGTTGTTTTTCCTCCTTTGTGCTATAATGTTTAGATCTTGTGAGCTTCGTTCATGATCAAGATCATCTATTTGTAATCATTCATGTTGTTTTGCGGGGATCCGATGGATATTGAGATTACTATGTCACATTGATTAATGATTCTATCTTATTGATTCTATTATGTCTGTGTTGTTTGAGATCTTGCATGCTCTTTGTTTCTATTAGCTATCTTGGCCAAGTAGATGCTAGTGACTCCAAGAGGGATTATTTATGCTCGATAGTGGGTTCATGACTCTATTGAATCTGGGGAAGTGATAGAAATCTCTAAGGTTGTAGATGTGTTGTTGCTACTAGGGAGAAAACAACAATCTCTTATTCATAGAACAATTGTATTGTTTACTTTACACATATTGCTTAAAGCAGTTATCCGTTGCTTGCAACTTAATATTGGAGGGTGTTCGGATGATAACCTGAAGGTGGATTACTAGTCATATATGCAGTTGAATGGCGGTCTATGTATATTGTTGTAATGTGCAATCAAATCTCATAGGATCATGAATGTCTAGTATTGCATTGTTATGCCTTGATCCGTCCTGTCAATTGCCCCACTGTAATTTGTTTACCCAGCATGTCATGTTATTTATCTTAAGGAGAACACCTCTAGTGAACTGTGGACCCCGATCCAATCTTTACCATTGATACATCTTCCACTATTACTGTTTACTTTCTGTAAGCAACCATTACCTTCCACACCATATGTTTAATCCTTTGTTTTCAGCAAACCAGTGAGATTGACAACCTCACTGTTCGTTGGGGCAAAGTCTTGAGTTTGTGTTGTGCAGGATTCCAAGTTGTTAGCAGCACCTTTGACTCGTTTCCTTCCTCCTACTGGTTCGATAACCTTGGTTTCATACTAAGGGAAAACTTATTGTTGTACTCATCATACCTTCTTCTTGGGGTTTCCCAACGTAGCTCTAAAGTGATCTGAGCCGCATCAAGACGATTTCTGGCGCCGTTGCCAGGGAGTTAAGGACAGCTTCACAAGGGGAGTCCTTCACAACCTTTCTCTTTACTTTGTTTTTGTTTTTCTTAGATTCTTTTGCCTTCTTTTGCTTGCTTCTTTGTATCAAAAAATACAAATAAATTATTTCGTTTGGTTTTCTTTTTCTTATCAAAAACACAAAAAAATAGTTTCTACTATAGTTATTGGTCTGTTATTGCCTTGCTTTGTCATGCTTTGTATCAATTGTTGGTTTCTTTGAAACTAGTTATTATTGGCAAGGTGGGTTCATAGAAGAACAAAAATATTATCATAAGGAACACCACTTGTCACAAAAAGGGAAACACTTATCTGAACAAATTGATAAATTGAATACCATTGCTAGAAACGTGTGCTCTACTTATAATGTAACTTATTGCTCTGAGAAATCTTGTTGCTGTAGGGGGTATAAACACCTCCCTTTTCAATGTGAGTATAATGATAATGTTAACATATCTTCTTATGTTAAGGGAAATTATGACTTTTATGATGTGGAAAAAATTGAAGAATTTATTGCTTGGAAGGGTGCATTTGAACTTGCTAGTTTGCTTGAAAATACTGATGATTCACCTTATAAATATGAGGTTAATGATATACTTAATTTTTTCTTTGATAATTACAAGGAAGAAAATGGCTATATTCTTGAATATATTAATTTATACTTTCCACAAAAGGAAGAGACTAATGCCTTGTAGGAGCTTATGGAAGAAGGAATTATTGAACCTGAAAGCTCATTAGATGAAAAAGAGGATGAGAGTGATGATCAAGAGGATGAAGAATGGATTAGCTACCCATGCCTACCTTCTAATGAGAGTAAATCTTTATCCCTTACATTATTTGATTGTCCCCCTTGTTTACCAAAGGAGGATGAATGTTATGTTCATGTGGATTCTTTTGAAATATCAACTTAGGATAAAACCTATGATAATAATTGTGTTCCTGTTATCTATGATAATCCATGATATTTTGATAAATCTTATGATAATCCTTTATTTGCGCCTAATTTTGAAATGCATGGTACTAAAGAGTTTTGCTTATAAAATGTTTATGATAAAGCTCTGGATGATGGTCCTATATTGGTTGATAATATTAATTGTACTACTATTGGAAATGAGATTGGAGGGGTCTTGACTTTATCTTGGAATCCCATACCTGTTGAGAATGATCAGTCATCTTGTTATAAAATTGTTAAAAGTGGGTTTGGTTTTAATCCCACTATTTGTGAGCTTGATAAAAATCATGTGTTTGTAGATCATGAAAAGCATACTTTATGTGATAGTTATATTGTTGAGTTTATTCATGAGACTATTGAAAATTATTACGAGAGAGGAAAATATGGTTGTAGAAGTTTGCATGGTACTGAAACACCTCTCTATGTGCCGAAAGTTCTGAAGTTACTCTTGTTTTATCTTCCTATGCCAGTCACTTTCTTCTTTGTGAATTTATTTGCGTATAATATTCCTATGCAAAGGAAGTGGGTTCGACTTAAATGTGTTTTGAATTTGCTTCTTGATGCTCTCCTTTACTTCAATTCATATTTCTTATGTGAGCATCTTCTCAAAACTCTCTATGCCTAACTTAAAGGCATTAAAGAAAAGTACTTCTTGGGAGATAACCCAATAGTTTTATTGAGTCTTGGAAGTTATTACTTCTGTAATAACATCTCCTTATCCCTTTATTTGATTTTTGTGCCAAGAATAACCCCTAATGAGAGGGAAGTAAGATTTGGGGAAGTTGCTGTCCCAAAACAGATTTTTTGTGCTTCACTGTAAAAATTCGTGAAAAATCTCTGTGGATTGAGCTATAATTTTCTGAATAAGTCCCCCAGGTTGTTAGCTAACTTTCTTTAGTTCAACAATTTTTTATTTGAGTAACAGAATGTCTTCGAAAATATTGTTTTTTACATGCTGGTCTGTTTTGACATATTTCTGTCATTATTTGCATTTGCCTCTTTATTGATTTATTTTTTAGTTCTCTTTTGTAAATTGATCTTTTTTAAAAGGAATTGCTAAAGTAGCTTGTGTTTTTAATGAAAGTTTTGTTGTTTTGAAACTAAAACCCAAAGGTTTATTATTTTTGAATGCAGTAATGTTGCTAATGAAGATTGTGGAAAGTTTTGTATGAAGGAATTTTTCAAGTGTAGGCAAAGAATGATGTAATGAGATGAAGAATGTAATAAAAAGCTCAAGCTAGGGGATGACACCCCATGTCACCCCAATAAATATTCAAGAGGTACAAGAGTCAAAGCTTGGGGATGCCCAAGGCATCCCCTTCTTCATCAATAAAAATCTCAGATTTCCTTCTAGACACTTCGTTTTTATTGTTTCATGCACTGTCGTGTTGTTCTTGGAGCGTCTTAGTTTTCGTTTTTGGTTTTTGTTTTCTTAGTTTGCTTGAACAAACTAGTTGGACCCCCACTTTCGTTGTGTTGTTTCAAATAAGTTGATTGGTGTTGGAAAGGAGTAGGAAGTTCTTGCTTTAGTAGTACAAGAAGGAGCTTGCTTTGACTGTGACTTAGACTATCATGTCATGCTAGATGTTGTTTTAACCTTATGCTTAGTGATTATTTATGTAGCATGACTTGTTCCAAAAAATTAGGATTTCTTAATGTTCCTTGAGAGAATCATGCGTTGTTTTAGCATACAAAAGCATAGTATTGTTGTATTATCCTTTGATGCTTTGTTTGGGTTGAATTGGCACATGCTCACACCATGTTATGACTATGAACCAGTCACCCTAGCCTCTATGATCATTTATTTTTTGACTTGTGGTACCACTTTATGCTTTTATTAGTAATGTTTTGTCGCTCTGCATGATTATGGCCATTATTGCTCTCTTAGTTGGTCGCTCCCAGTCTTTTGCTAGCATCCACTTGTATTGAATAAGATCTACTCATGCATCCAACTCCCAAGAAACCAAGTTATTCCAAAGTGTCCACTATAAATTCCTATGCATGGTGTGTTACACCATTCCAAATATATTCTTGTTTTATCTATCTTCCAAATTAAACTTGTTATGTGAAAGTTAGTGATTAAAGCTCTCACAAACTTGATGGCACACTTTATTTTTCTTGCCCCTAATAAACTTGAACCATTGTGTCATCTATGTTGTATATCCTTGAAATTATAAGTTGGGAATTAGCAGAATCGTGCCGTCACGTTGAACGCTTTCAACACCTATAAATATCTACCCAGTTGATATCATGCTCTTTTGTTTATGGATGTCGTCGGTGTGAAATAAAAGGGGATCTTGTAAGTCCATGGAGTTATATATATGTGTTAGATAAATGCCTGGGCTGCTAGCCTAAGCCATGCCTAATCATGGTGGAAACTTGCAGCATCACCATAGTGAGAAATCTATGAAGCGTTCTTCTTATAAAAAAAGATATATAGAAAAAAGAGATTGAGAAAAAGAAAAAAAGAGATGATAGAAGAGGAAAGAGAGAAAAAAGCACCATTTTCCCATGGTAAATAAAAAGATTGCTGAGATGCTCATTGTCTACTTGCCTTGTCATTTTGATATGGGATCGCTCCTGTATCATTGGCAAGGGGTACCCCGTTGGTGGTTCTCTATGATACACATGTACTTACTATTACAAGAACTTACTGGTAACTAAAGTTGAGTAGCATGAGGAGCGGCCCTCATACTGAAGGGACATGAGATTGCCAACTTATACTTTGTGAAGCATATACTCCATATTTTGTTCACTTTAACCTTAATCACTTCAAGATGCTTATGATAGGGGCAATGAGAGCTGAAAGCTAATAAGAACCATAATTTTTGGAAGCTCTCTATGAAACTTGAAATACCTTCTTCCCTTTTATGAAGGGCCTTTCTTCCACTTTTATATTGAGTTTCACCTTCTATCTTTATGCACCAATTAAGAGAGCATAGTTTATATTCTTAGTTCTATGTGCATTGTCCCAAAACTTATTGATTGATTCATATTGTTGATATTGCTTGCTCTTGAACTATTTGTATCTAGTCACCCTTATGAACTTTGAAGGTGTCCTATGCATTTATGTTTTGCTACTCCATGAGGGACGAGCTGAATGCCATTATGCTATGTTTTATATATGTGAAACAAACAAACGTCTTTCAATGCATTGTTATTCATGAATCTTTGTTTGTATCCTTTCATGTTGTAGCATATTTACTTTGTCTTATTGTTAGAACTTCATCTTTCATGCTCATGTTTAGAGTACTTTGATCCCAGCTTTCAATGCTTGCAAATGGTTTGATATTGATTGTGATGGTGCATGTCACCTCAAAAATTATTATTTTTATCACTTACCTACTCGAGGACGAGCAGGAGTTAAGCTTGGGGATGCTTGATACGTCGTAAACGTATCTATAATTTTTGATGTTCCATGCTTGTTTAGTATCCACTTAGCTATGCTTTGTCTACACTTTGAGGTATTTTTATACGTTTTTAGAAACTAACCTATTGACAAGATGCGACAGTGCCAGTTGCCTGTTTTTTGCTATTTTTGGTTTCAGAAAAGCTAGTAAGGAAATATTCTCGGAACTGGATGGAACAAAAGCGAAAGTAAATATTTCACCGAGACGAACACAAAGACCGAAGGGAGACCGGAGGGGCGCCACAGGGTTGCCACAACCCCCCACACGCGGGCCCACCCTAGGTTGTGCCTGGGCAGGGTGTGGGCCCCCTAGCCGCCCTCCTGCCTCGCCTCTTCTCCTAAATAATCCCCCCGATGCAAAATCCCTAGACCCGATGAGATTTCCACAAAACAGTCCATAGCCGCTGCCACCATCGTCCCTAGATCGGGGGGATCTGAAGCTCTTCCCGCACCCTTCCGGAGGGGAGAGATAATCCCAGAGGCCTTCTTCATCACCATGCCATCCTTCGGTATGATGCGTGAGTAGTTCCACCTTGGACTATGGGTCCATATAGTAGCTAGATGTTGTTTCTCCTCCTTTGTGCTACCATGTTTAGATCTTGTGAGCTCCGTTCATGATCAATATCATCTATTTGTAATCATGCATGTTGTGTTTACGGGGATCCGATGGATATTGAGATTACTATGTCAGATTTATTAATGATTCTATCTTATTGATTCTATTATGTTTGTGTTGTTTGAGATCTTGCATGCTCTCCATTTCTAGTAGCTATCTTGGCCAAGTAGTTGCTAGTGACTCCAAGACGGAGTATTTATTCTCGATAGTGGGTTCATACCTCTATTGAATCTAGGGAAGTGACAAAAATGTCTAAGATTGTAGATGTGTTGTTGCTACTAGGGAGAAAACAACAATCTCTTGTTCATAGAACAATTGTATTGTTTACTTTACACACATTGCTTAAATCAGTTAACCGTTGCTTGCAACTTAATACTGAAGGGGGTTAAGATGATAACCTGAAGGTGGATTACTAGTCATAGATGTAGTTGGATATCGGTCTATGTATATTGTTGTAATGACCAATCAAATCTCATAGGATCATGAATGTCTAGTATTGCATTGTTATGCCTTGCTCTGTCCTGTCAATTGCCCTGCTATAATTTGTTTACCCAGCATGCCATGTTATTTATCTTAAGGAGAACACCTCTAGGGAATTGTTGACCCCGGTCCAATCTTTACCATTGATACATCTTCCACTGTTATTGTTTACTTTCTGCAAGCAACCATTACCTTCCACATCATACGTTTAATCCTTTGTTTTCAGCAAACCGGTGAGATTAACAACCTCACTGTTTGTTGGGCTAAAGTCTTGAGTTTGTGTTGTGCATGATTCCAAGTTGTTAGCAGCACCTTTGAGTCGTTTCCTTCATCCTACTGGTTCAATAACCTTGGTTTCATACTGAGGGAAAACTTATTGTTGTACTCATCATACCTTCCTCTCGGGGTTTCCCAACAAAGCTCTAAAGTGATTTGAGCCGCATCAATGCTTCTTTTGGTTTGCCTTGGACTTTATTGTTTTATGACCTTCTGGATGTTTTGGTCTTTGGAATTTTGTGTGGGTGCATGGGAGAGCGCCCACTGGGTGTAGCTCCTGAGGTTCGGGTCGGCTGGAGTATCCAGCCGGGTCGAAGCTCTTTTCTGTCTTGATGTTCTATCGTGGGTGCGTGGGAGCGCGCCCACAAGGTGTAGTCCCTGAGGTTCGAGCCGGTTGGATCATTTAGCCAGGTTGAAGCTGTTTTTTCCGCCTGCTGCCTTGCCGTGTGTGGCAAACCATTTTGACTTTGATGCTTGTCGGGTTATGCCTCGTGGAAAAACAAACATTACGTTGTTTGCGTTAGTCGCGCACATGGGTGTATATGTTTAAAGTAATGCAAAAATTTGGAATAATTTCCCTTTCGAGATAGGCCAATAACTTAGTCCTTTTCTCAGTGAGCATTAGCCTTTCAAGCTTTTGACCTTGCCGGCTGCTAGTTGGATTGCAGTCTATAGCCGGAACCGAAGGGGTAGCTAGTTTAGCGTACTGCACGATACTTTGGGTTGCCATTATCAACATAGGTCAAGCAGGTGCAGCCGGAATGTCTAGGCGCCTTCCTCCCTTTAGGTTGTTTCTTGTAAGGGTACTTCGGGCTTTTGATCTTGCCAGGTCGACAGCCTAGTTGCGGTCTTTAGCTGGAATAAAAGAGTGGGCCCTAGGTGCCGCATATAATACTAAATCATTTTGGAGAAATGTAGGCGTCTGGGCCAGCCAGCGAGTCCCCAGGAGAGACCGCCGTAGCCAGAGACAAAAAGAAAACGATTGGAAATGCCTGAGAAAGATGGAGTCCCCGAGACTATGTCGAGGCTACTTGTTCATTCATTACATAAAGGTAAGATACATACACTTCTCGCACAAGTGTAAAATGGATGGAGCAGGTTCGCGTTCCAGGGGCGTTCAGTTTCTTCTTCCGAGTGGTCGACCTTGTTCTTTGCTGGTTGTTGGGCGTCGATGATTTAGTATGAGTTGTTGTGCAATGCTCGGCTGATGATGAATGGCCCTTCCAAAGGTGGGGATAGCTTGTGCATTCCCTTCGTGCTTTGCGCCAGTCATAGCCCCAGGTCGCCCTCGCGGAACAAGGTAGGTCGAATCCGGCTGGCATGGTAACGACAGAGGTCTTGCTGGTAGATGGAGGATCTGGAGAAGTCCAGCTCGCGTGCCTCTTTGAGCAAGTCTACATTGTCTCCGCGTGCTTCTTGGTCCTCTTGCTCCGTGTAGAGAAGCTTGCGGAGCGCGTCGAACTAGATACAGTGGGGAGGACTACTTCTACACCATAGACGAGGAAGAATGGCGTCAATCCTGTTGACCGGTTGGCGTGGTGCGCAGGCTCCATAGTACAGTCGGTAGCTCCTCTATCCAGTATCCGGGAGACCTCACCAGCGGCTCGATTAGTCTTGGTTTGATTCCGGCTAGGACCAGGCCGTTGCCTATTCGCACTGCCCATTCAACTGGGGGTGCGCTACAAATGCCAAGTTCAGGCGGATGCCCTTTTCTCCGCAGAAGCGAGCAAATGCTCCTTTGGCGAAGTTCGTGCCGTTGTCAGTGAAGATGATGTGAGGATACCCGAAGCGTATGATGATGCCCATGAAAAAATTGATCATTGTCGCCCCATCCAACTTCTTAACGGGCTTTGCCTCGATCCACTTGGTGAACTTGTCCACCGCCACCAGTAGGTGTGTCATGCCGGATCGTGCTATCTTGAATGGTACGACCATGTCCAGCCTCCAGACTGCGAATTGCCAAGTGATTGGTATCGTCTTGAGTGTTGTAGATGGTGTGTGCTTTAACTTGCTAAAACATTGGAAACCGTTGCGTGCCTAGACCATTTCCTCGGCGTCCTATAGAGTAGTTGGTCAGTAGAAACCACGGGGAAGTGCCTTGGCTACTATGTCCCTTGATGAAGCATGGTGGACACACTCGCCTTGGTGGGTTTCGACCAGAAGCTTGATTCCTTCCCCTTGGCTTACGCAACACTGATAGATGCCTCCGACGCTGTGCTTGTGCACTGAAGAATGCAAGTGCACAAATCGTTTGTATCTAGTTTCGAAATAAAGATATCGATCCCATAGGGAGAAGGAGTCTGAAGTCTAATCACTCTTGAAATAAATACTAAAAATAGAAATGCTAGATAAAGTTCTAAGTAATAAGATAAAATTTGAGTGTTGTGTAAAAAGGTGCTTTTGGGTTTTCGATATAAGAGAACAATGAGTAAAGTAAACAATACTGAATACATAAAGTAAGTATCGTGTATGTAAAAGATATTTGAAACTTCAGTGGGGAAAAGCATTCTCAGGGATTAGCGGATACACCACTAGCATTATAAAGGGATAAGGTAAAGATTATTATCATGAACATTCTCAACTATGTACGTGTGGGAGGAACTCCATTTTTTGGAAAAATAGGCAGCAACCACTGCTCACATCATCCTCATAACCACAACAGACAACAATCAACATCAATTGAATTACTCTACTATTAAGGGACTTAATCCTGCAGGACGTATCCCATGGCATGGATAGTGTTTAGTGAGTTTTCTCGATTCCAAAGTTTATATGTAAGGAGTGCCAACAGCTTTGTAGTCACTGTAAGTTCTAACACACCTCCGTAGACCAACAAGTAGTTCCCTCCATCAAGTCCCCACAAGAGGCAAATATTGAGAGGTCAACTTTTCCCAAAATCAAGATGAAGACAATCTAACACATTTTCACATTGATGAATATCATAATAAACTTTATACTATTTCAATCTCATGCTAGGGTTTCTTCATCTCCTTAAGAACTAATGATCTACTTAGACATGGAGGAAATCAACATCATGGCAAAAGTAATGGAATCTATCATAGACGAATAGTACTTCTATAAATCCACAACGAGTACGGAAATAACAATAAGATCTAGACAAGATGTGGATGGGATGGATGGAGATGGTGCTGATGCAGTGGTTGATAATGAAGATCGATGCCTTAGCCTCCCGGATCTGCGTTGGGCGAAGATGGATCCCCGGTGGCTGAGTTCCCCCTCCAGATGCCTTTCGAAGGTGAGGTTTCGGCGATTTCTGGGCATTCTGTATGTCGTCTCACCGATCCAGTTGCACGGGGTGAAACTATTTGAGGAGGTGGTGTCGGCGCCAACTCTACGGCCAAAATATTTATTTCCATCATATAGTTGGTCATTAAACTTACTATATCCTCCAATTGCTTCGGGTTTTCTTCTGGTGTTATTAATATTTTCCAAATAAGCAATTTACGTTGTTTTGGCTCCTTTTCACTCCAGTATAGCTGGTCCAAGAATTGTGTCCATCGTATCCATCATCTGATCTGATCCTGGTAAAAATAAACATAAAAAGTGCATGCGAACGCTGTAAAGTACCAAGATCCCACCCTACAATGCAAAATAATAATATAAAACATGATGCAAATATGCACTCATCAACTTCCCCAAGCTTAGGCTCTTGATTGTCCCGAGCAAGAGTAGTTTAATGGATGTGATCCTCATATTCATGAAGCTGAGTCGATAAAATAAATGAGGCAGTTGCAGTATGTGTTTATCATTTAGGATACATAGAAATAAGTTCATGAATAGTACCTTACTCGAACCATCCGAATAATATTAGCAGGCTTCCACACCTTAGCAATTAACTATTCAGAAAAGATTACTCTCCACATGATGTAAAAGCATTCGGTTCAACCGAATGAGTTAGTGAGATAATCCCAAGTGTTTTAGGATTAACATATTCACTTGGGATTCAAAATTTCAAACGTCTCTTTTTCTTACTACAATATAGTGGTATATGCCTATTTTCTCTTTCCACATTCGCTCTTTTTCTTCATCTTTCATTTTCTTCTTTCTCTATATATATTCATGCTCACACTTTTGTTTAAGTGCTGTGTAAAGGAGCTAGCCATACATTCCACTTCATATAGGAGTCCAAAGTTTAATGATCTCAATTACCAAATTCCAAATATATATGAAGCATCTTTATAACTTGAGTATTCTATTCACTCTATTTGATAGCATGTTTGATTTCTCCTTTGTTCAAGGTTTTTATTTTTCAACTTAACTAATTAGATAATTTATCCTACAACATATTGATCAAATTATCTTTCTATGTTCCATTAATACCAATGGTGTGGAAGACTTCTATTGCTATCATCAAGTGCAAGTAAAATTATACTCCATCTAATCATATATCTAATAAGACAAACTCAAACTCAATAATGCTCCATATATTATAATAAACTCAGAATTTCATAAAAGGGATCAACTATTCCTGAAGGGAATTCTAATGATGCAAAGTTTATTTATGAGCTCGAACTAATGCAAAACTAGAATAGCAATAAAAACTTATAAGATAGATTACAAGGTCTTAAAGATCTCCCCAAGATTGGAATAAAGCCAGGAGATATCAAATAATCCCTCGCAATTATTTGATACCGTGATTTATTCGTAGATCACTATGACTCCACGGCATGTGGTATCTTTTCTGCACGGGCCATCTTGAGACAGAGGGATTGATTGACAGCTTCTAGTTCTTTAAGATGCAGCTTTTAGAAAAGATTATTCTGCTCCAACACTTTCACTTGTTTTTTAATGAGCTCATTGTTGCTTTGGAGGGTTTGTATCGCCATCAGACTCATAGAAAATCCCGCTTCAGTGGTCTGCTTGATATCTTCATCGAGTTGTCAAGATAAAATTGTAGCCACCAAAGATGCCTGGGTGTCCCTGGCGCCTCCTTCTCCATTACTGGGATCTTTAGATCTAGAGCTCTCAACTCCCTCTTCTGGCGTTCATGGTTGGCATCAAAAAGATCCATATGGATGCCCTTGATCTCCTTGTCCTGCTTGCTATTTCTCCCAACCTCCATATGAACTTCTCTCTTTGGCATCCTGGCTCTTGCCTCACATGAAGACAAGAGGTGGATTGGTTCCTCGTGATTTTGATTAGAGAGAGTCACAATGGCAATATATAAGAGGGGTCAGAGGTCGGGAAAACTC
This sequence comes from Avena sativa, assembly GCA_916181665.1. Taxonomy (NCBI): domain Eukaryota; kingdom Viridiplantae; phylum Streptophyta; class Magnoliopsida; order Poales; family Poaceae; genus Avena; species Avena sativa. The sequence continues at coordinate 202,467,384 of OV702281.1, read as the reverse complement.
ATGAGAAACACCAAATTTCATGCCCAAGAAAAGAATCCAAACAGAATAGGAAAAGGAATCACGATTGAGGAGGAGTCCTGCCACGTAACGACCAACTATACGGTCGCATCCCGTATAGCACCAGCCATATAGTTGGTTTCGAGCAGATATTTCAAAATATCCCGAGTCCAGGTCGGTTAGATTACCGATAGGAACCGACAAAACGTTTTTTAGATGAATATAAATAAGAACAAAAAGGGTCGATGATACAAAAGCTTTAATGACCAAATATACGGCGGGGGATTTTTCTCCTGCCGTATAGTTGCAACTGTATAGATACTGCACACAGAAAAATATTTCGCAATGGGATACTGTACCTTTAACGACCAACTATATGGAGGGAGATTTTTTTCTGGCCGTATAGTTGTGCCCGTATAGTTACAAAAACCCCTAAAAAACTTCAAAAAAACAAGAGGAATTCAAAGGTAAAAAATTTAGTAGTAAAAAATGTGAAAACAAAGCACTTATTAGAGTAGGAACACTTACCGTTTATTTATTCGGGGATGACAAGCTCCTCCACCAACAAGGATTTCTTCTCTTTTGGAGGGATTGACCTTAGTTCATCTAATAATTCTCGTATACAAAAATCACCAGGACTATAGTCCCTCTCAATAAGATTAGTGTCTAGTTGAGCAAATATAGATGTTGCATCCACTACCTTTACTTCTTGTCTCTATATAATCTGCAACTCAAATTCTTGAAGTAAAAGGATCCAATGGATCAATCTTGGCTTATGATTTTTTCTCTCAAGTAGTTCTTTTAAACCATCTCGATCCGTATGAACTGTTACTTTTGCATCAAGTATATAAGAACGAAATTTATCACAAGATAAAAATATAACAAAGAGTTCTCTTTCTTCCTTAGGATAATTCTTTTGATCACTATTGAGAGTTCTAATAGCATGATGTATAATATTAAAAATGTGACCAATGTGTTGTCCTAGAGTTACTCTTACAACATCATCACTATCTTCACATATTAAATCAAAAGACATATCCCAAATAGGTGGTTTAATAATAGGGGCATGAGATAAAGAATATTTAAGTTCATCAAAGGCAATAAGGCATTTATCATCATAATTAAATCTTACTCCCTTTTGCAACAGACTATTTAAAGGTTTAGAAATTCCAGAGAAATTCTGATTGAACCTTATATAAAAACCCACATGACCAAGAAAACTTCTTATACCATTTGTGTCCCTTGGTTGTGGCATTCTCTCTATTGCTTCAACTTTAGCCCCATCTACTTCAATGCCCTTACCTGATACCTTATGTCTAAGGAATATGCCTTCTTTGACAAGATTGGTTTCTTCGCAACGCTGCAAAATTATTTTGAGATTATCCAAGCAACTAGTAAACGAAGTTCCATAGACAGAAAAATCATCCATAAATACTTCCGTTGACCATGGGATGGTCGGAAAAAGGAGGAATGGAGTTTTGTTCATGGGATGACCGGGAAGGAAAAACAAATGGGTGACCCAATCCGAGTGTTTCTAATACTTTTCAAAAAGGTTTCCAAAATGTTTTACAAAAGTTTTTTAACAAAGATATAGAGATATGCTATATCTACAGGAGAAACTATTTTATAAAAGAACCCCTTATGGAGCCCTCCTACTACCACAACCATACTACATATGCTTTATTATTGTTGTCTTAAGTTGGTTTGCGAGTACATTCAAAGTACTCACCGGCATTGTCCTAGGCTATTTACTTGGCCAGATTTTCAGAAGATCGAGGAATGATGAGAAGCTGACGTCTATGTGAGCTAGGTCGTCTTCCCAGTCAGTCGCCTATAGGTTAAGGCATGACATGGGATCTGCGATTGAAGACTTCCGCTAGTTGTGATGTAATCGCTGTATTGGCCATATTGTAAGTTTATGTACTCGATACTTTATGGATGATGTAATGATACTAGTCGGTTATGCTCATGGCTCACTGATCATGGGAACGTGAATTGTATGCATAACGGGGATTCTCAGACCATAAATTCGGGGTCCCATAACTATTGCATTCATCATTCCTCTGTCTAATATCATCCCATCTTTCTTGGGAATTAATCCCTCTAATGTTCCAATTCATAATGTTCCAACATATATTCATTGATTAAACATTGTTGGATTGCATAATCAATATTGATAACATAGTTATACAATATGCAGAAAATAGGACAATCATACTTCTGAAATTGCCTTTTCATTAAATACACATATTTCAAATTGTCATCACTGATTTCATATTTCATATTGTCAACATTGATTTTTGTACTGATGGAAAACTGACAAACATATGCAGGCTGATGTATTTCAATGGTCATGCACACAGGTATATAATAAGAAACATATAATATATTAACCAAAGAGATAACTGATTTGTGTAACCGACAGACAAAGTTCTAACACTAACTCTGATCCATAATATGGCACATATGCCATTTAATTATTACATAAAAGGATAGGTCCATATTATTCATAGGCAATTCATATAATGAATAGCCAAAACACAAATGAAACTGATAAGAACCTCCCAAGGGACAGTTCATATTGCTGCATCTATTGTGGCACTCCATTAGCCACTATTTTCCATGAGCTTCTCAAAACATACCTCACTAGTAGGGATCTGGCATTCCATGGTGGCAATAGACTGGATGATGGGGACAAATAATTCAAGTGGAGGTGGAGCTACCTGATAAATTTCCACAACAAATTTAACTTCCAGGTTCTTCTTGATTGTTTTCACAGTCTTCTTATTTTTCTTGGGCACTGGCTTGGGAATAACAGGCACATTGTCTTCAAGCTTTGCTGCAGCAGCTGCATCAATTGCATTTTTATCCTTGTATCCTGCATAAATTTCAGCAATTCTCTTATTCTAACATCCTTTTCATCTGAAGGGACTTTGTTTTTACTTTTGTTTGGCTTGGATATGATGTCCAGAGATGACTCAGGTTCATTATGTGCATAGTTCTGAATTGATGTAGAGAAACAAGGGTTGCTAGCCATCAAGGAGTTAGACATCTCCTGAATTTTATAAATAGGAACAAAGCAGTTGAACATGTTGTTAGTTGGGATGTAGCCAAAAATATGAGAATTGATTTCTTGCTTATCAACAAAATTAGTAGTCTGGTCATCGGGAAGTTCAGTAATAGTGCATGAATTCTTGACAGGCGAAACAGGTGTAGTGGAATATACAATGATGAGACATTTCCTATCATCTCCATGGCTACCATTGACATCCATAATCTAAACCCTAATTCCAATGATCTGATCCTTGGATAGGTTGTTGACATTGTAGGGTAGGTCAGTCAACACCTCTGATAACATTTTATGATATGCAGCAAGAGCATCAACTACATCAATGGCTGGCTGGATATTATGAATATCGTGGTGCATATCAAATTCCTGAGGAGGTGTATGTATCATGGTGGCTGATACGTCCAATTTGCATCACCATTCTATATCATAATTTGTCTCTATTCATTGATATATTTCTTATTAAGAGGTGTTACGTATGTCTTTTCATCTATTTTTGCATGTTGGATGATTCTTGGAGGATGAACTGCCGGAGTCAGGATTCTGATAGAAAAAGAGGTGTTTTGATGCAATTTCATGAAGATCAGAAAAATACCAAAAAAAACTATAGAAAATTATAATTTCCTAGAAGACGAAGGATGCCAGAAGGGGAGGCGGAGTTGGGCCACAGGGGGCCCACACCCCCCAGGCGCGGGCCACCCTAGGTCGCGCCTACAGGGGGTGTGGCCACCCTGGCCCACCTCTGGCTCCTCCCTCTCGCCCATATATTCTCCTCGAAACCCTAATACACGGGGAGCAACCAAAGAAAGATTTCGTCGCCTCTACGGGGCAGGAAACACCGAGAGAGAAAGAGATCTCTGGCAGATAGATTTCTTCTAGGGAAATTCATTCCCGGAGAGGGGAGATCATCATCAAGCTAGACTTCATCGGGATCATCATCATCATATCCACCAGCACCATCATCTCCACCAGCACCATCATATCCACTCCATACCGCTGTAACAATTGTGTTGAATCTTGGATAGTTCTTAGGGGATACTTTCCCGATGTTGATTACTATTGTAGTTGATGCTTGTGAGTGGAACCATTGAATTATTGTTTATTCATATTATTATCCATCATTATATCATCTTTGATCTTGATCCATATGATGTCTCGTGAGTAGTTCGTTTAGTTCTTGAGGACATGGGAGAAGTCATGTTGTTAGTAGTGGATTTGTGTTGAGGTATTATTCAATGGTTCAATATTTAAGTTGTGGTGCTATTCTTCTAGTGGTTTCATGTGAATGTCGACTACATGATACTTCACCATCTATGGGCATAGGGGAATGCATTGTGTATTTGGCTAATAATTGTGGGGTTGTTGGAGTGACAGAAACCTGAACCCCCGTTAGGAAACCATTGCACAAGGGAGTGTAGGATCTCAGAGTTTAAGGCCGTGGTTAGGTTTATATCTTAATTTCTTTCTTGTAGTTGCGGATGCTTGCAAGGGGTTTAATTACAAGTATGTATTAGTCCAATTAAGGTCGGTACATTAGCATATGTTCACCCACACAACACTTATAAAACCAAAGAAGATTAATCAGCTATATGAAACGAAAGCACTTGCTAGTATTCCCATATGTCCTCGAGAACGTTTGGTCCTCATTTGTATTTTCACCGGCTTGTCCTTTGCTAATAAAGGATTGGGCCACTTGATTTAATTATTTGCTGTCTTTATTTACTTTCACTTTATTTCCTTGCTTTATCAGAAAACCCCTAAAAATCCGTTTGCTAAGTATTTACATAGATTTCCTGCTCCATACCACTAGTCAACACCTTCTGCTCCTCGTTGGGATCGACACTCCTATTTATTGAAAGTACTACAATACACCCCCTATACTTGTGGGTCATCAAGACTATTTTCTAGCGTCGTTGGCGGGGAGTGAAGCACTATTGAAGAGTGAAACTAGTAAAGGAAACTTATATTGTGATTATTGTTTTTTATTTCTGTTTGTTACTTTGTTTCTAATATGGATAACCCAATTAGTTTTCTGTTTGGGAAAACTACTACCACTATTAGGGAAGTTGTAACATCCCTAAAATCATGTTTCAAAACTCATGCATGTCATCCATGCATCTATGATCATTTAGGGTTCCTTTTCAAAACCAATTCAAAAACAGGAGCATCTGATGCTCATTATTTTATGTGAGCAACTATTAATCAAATGCCACTCTCAATTGAGAGTATAATTGTTTTAAAACCAAGCTTTCTTACTCTCAGATTGTTTTTGTTGAATGTTAGTGCTTGAACCAAAATTTACAAAACAAATATGATTTTAAAAACATTTTCAAAACTTATGCAAATCAAGTGCTATGACACTGTTTATTTTGTTTAATCAAAGGGACCAAGCTAGTACAGAGAAACCACATGGTTTTATGCCCAAAAATATGAGTGTTACACTCTACAAAAATCCAGAAAATATTTGAATTCAAATGGCTTCTGAATTTATTTGATTTTGGTTCCTGAAAATCAAATTAGAAAAAGATAAAGATAAAAGAATAAGGAAAGGGCCGGCGCCACCAAACAGGCCCAGCAGCAGAAGCAGCCCACGAGCCCACCCGGGGAAGCCCCTTCCCTCTCCCTCTTCCACGCGCGCAAACTTACCCCGCAGAGACTGATCAGTGGACCCTCTCCACGTCAGCTCGTTCTTCCCCAAATCCCACGCGCAAACGCCGTCGCCGCCCATTTCTTCCCCCTTCACTGCCGCTATTTTAATCCGCTTAGTTGGCGATGAATGCGTGTGTGATCTCCGCCCCTGCTCCGGCTATAAGATCCCCTCCTCACTCCGCTCCATTCCCCTCACTCACCAACCATAGAGCACCGCTAGGCTGTCCATAATCGAGCTCGCACCGCCGCTGTTCCGAACCACTCCGGCGACCGATTCCGGTGAACTCCGACCGCCCCCCTGTCTCTGGTTCAAACAAACGTGACCAGCATGTCCTTGAGCGTTCCTTGATGCCTTTTGTTTGCTTTCTCGTGACCTAGGTTGCCCTCACCGTTCATGCCCGCAAACATCAGAACCGTCGCTCAACTCCAACGAGCGATTGAGGTAAAAACTGACCGCCCCTCGACTTCTCCTTGAACCAGTAGTGTTCGCCATAGCCTTGCGCACCCCCTGATACAACTGGTTCATGCTAGGGTGATCCAGAGCGTCGCCAACGTCTTCGTCACCGAGCACCCGACGCTGCGCTCAACTCCGACGAGTTTCTACGGCCACATCAACGCGCCCCTGTCCACGCCAGCAACATCTCGAGTTTCCTTGCAACCTTGCGACGCCGTAAGCATCACCACTGTCCCCAGCCCTCGCTAGAATCGCCGATCCATCGCCGGCAGAGCCGTCGCCGCCGCCAACAGCCATTTGCGCCGCCCATCTTTGGTCTGAGCATCGAGGATCGTTGGATCCAGATCTAGAGGCTAGGATTAGATTAGAGGGCGAAGCGGTATGATTTAATTTGAGCCGTGAATCGTCACTTAGATCTTACGGCTCGCAAGCATGATCCGCCCGAACCGGTACCGTCCAACCAGATGCTGCCGTGTGGCATGTGTTTCGTTTTAAAAATATGAATTAGATCTATTATATGTTTAAACTTGTTTAATTCATCACTTTTGATTCCCACGTCCAAATTTGACAAATTTTATATCAATGGAATGAGGAGAGAAAAATCTTTCTGTTTATGCAATGTGTTTAAAGTTTTGCCTCTGTTAAAATGGTTGTTTTTGCAGAAACATTTGTAGGCATAAATTGAGTATAGTAATTATTTGGAAAATGTTTTGTTATTCAAATAAAGTTTATTTAGCTTGTTTTGTACTTGTTTATGATTCAGTACAGTGCACTTGTCTTGTTTGGTGTAGAAAATCATCGCATGGCATATTGCATACATTCATGTATTTTTGCTTGTATTAATTGTGTATGTGATTTTGTGCCATTATTTTATGTGTATATTTTGGTGCAAATAGTGATTGTGATTGTGAGGATTGTAGCTACTCTCCAAACTACCAAGGCAAGTGGTGCTTCATGATTTTATTCCTATGTTTTCAACTATGCACTAAAATATTTTGCTAGACTTGCATGAATATTTTGGTATATATGCTATGCTTGGGAAATCCTAGTAGTTGTAGAATTGCTAGAAATTTCTAAGTTAAGGTTCTTATCAATGCCATGCTTAGCCTAGCTAGTAGCAACCAAGGGTGGTTATATATTCATGCTATGAGAAAATATTTCTAAGTCTTTGGACTTAGGTTTTGTTAATAAAACAACTAAGTGAATGAAACACCTGGGTGAATGGAAGGTATGGTTTGTGTTGAGTGGTTACACAAGGCCCATTTCTATGGTTTACCTTGTGTATCTCACTTGTGGAAAGCCACCCAGGAACAAAGGGATTTGAGATGCCATATGTTAAGAAGCTTCTAGTGCAGCCACTTGGCAATATGGGCTCTGCCTAGATCACATAGGTTGCAATAACTTAGCCATTTGGACAGTTGGTGGTAGTGGGATGATAGGTTGGAACGCGTCCATTTGGTATAAGGGAAGGCTTCTGAAAGGTCCTGTCTTGGTGAAAATCAAGTCTTGTGGGGAAAGTGCACAACCTCTGCAGATGGAAGAATCTAAGTACTTAGCCATGTCCCTGGTATTGGACAACTTGAGCATCAAGACATGGAAGCTATCAAGAATCTCCTCATCCCAATTTCTAAGTAAAAACTTGTGGTTGAACAAGGGTGAAGGTTCCCCAATGTCTATTGGTGGTTCGTTGGAAAAGATTTTGACAAAGAAAAACTTAGTGTTTTCAACTAATAGGTGAAACCTATTTTGAGCAAAGAAAGCCTAAGCTACACTTAGCCAAAATGCATATAGTATCTAGTCTACCAATATTCTATTAAGGTATCACTTGACAATACTATTCCAATGTATTGACCCACTGTGGCTGTAACTTGTGATGTTGCAGGTTATTCTGATGGTGATTAGGGGTTATGAGTTTACACTCAACATGCTTGCCTGTGGCACATGAAGATGAAGACTTATTTATCTTATTACATATTTGAACTCTTGTATTAGGCCTGTGGCCATGGAGTTTGTAAAAGACTATGTTTGTCTCTGGAATGACTTGTAATAATGACCTTTGTTTCTGTGTACTTCATCTTAAACTGTGGATGCTAGCATTGATCCAGGGACTAGCATTGCAATCACAGGGATCCTTACCTTTATAAAAGGATGGATCTTACAGTAGTAGATGAACCACCACCTGTTGAGATAGATCCTTTTAAGACACCTACAAGTATTGTTGATCGTGTTATGGATAATTATTATTTAGGGGATAGAACTCTCCATCTTGGTGATCACTTGCTTTTTATCCATGAATTATGTGGGTTGTTTAAGTGTGCAGGTATCACAACTGAACAAGTGAAGAATAAGTTACTCTCTATATCATTGAAAGGAAGAGATGAAGAATGGTATAAGCTGCTGAAGAATAAACAATCCATGGAATGGGAGGAAATAGTACCTTCTAAATTCTATCCTTCTAGTGAGATTCATAAGGATAGGAATCAAATATATAACTTTTGGCCTCGTGATGGAGAGAGTACAGCTCTAGATTGGGGGAGATTGAAGTTACTAATGCTTAAATGTCCTATTCATGAACTCCCTAACAATATTATTATCAATAACTTTTATGCAAGGCTTTATCTTCATGATAAAGATTTACTAGATGCTTCGTGTGCTAGATCATTCACACATATGAAGGAAGAAGCCAAATGGGATCTCCTAGACCGTATTCAAGAGAACACTGAAGCATGGGAGAATGACAAAGGAAGAAAGTCTGGTATAAATTATGATTATGAATTCATTAAATCTTTTATGGGAACTGATGACTTTCATGATATTAGTACTGAGTATGGTCTTGATTCTCAAATTATTGCCAATCATTTTAAGGCCTTTGCCTCTTATATAGAAATTCCTAAAAAGAAGTGGAATAAGTACCATGCACCTTATAAAGATGTTGTTAATCATGTTCCTGCTATAAATAATGAAGTTGATACTATTGATCATATTTTGCCTGAACCTTATGTTGATAAAAAACCTTTCCCAGCTAAGTTAAAGGAGTATTCTATGATGATTAGTGCGGCTACCAAAGGTACAAAGAAAACTGTGGAACCTGATGAGCAAATAAACATTGAAACTGTAGTATCCATTGAGAAAGATCTTGTCACAAAAAACGTAGAAGTTGGGCACATTGTCTTCTATGAAGACGCTTCTAATATTTTCTATTATCCTAGTAAAGCTAGGAAAACTAGTGTCCCTATGCTTTCTGTGAGAATTGGTGATCATTTCTATTATGGTTTATGTGATATTGGTGCTAGTTCTAGTGCTATTCCTTATGAGCTTTACAGGGAAATTATGCATGCAATTGGTCCTTGTGAGCTTGAGGACATTGATGTGGTTATTCACCTTGCTAATAAGGAAACCATTTGCCCTATTGATATTGTAAGAGATGTGGAGGTTCTTTGTGGTAAGATTAAATATCATGCTGATTTTCTAGTGCTTAGTTCAGCAGCTAGTAAAACTTGTCCTATGATATTTGGTAGAACTTTCTTGAACACTTATGGAGCTATTATAGATTTTAAGAAGGAGAAAGTTTTAACTAGGTTTGATGGAGATTCTTATGAGTTTAACTTTTCCAAATTTGCTAAAGCTCCTTATGAAAATAGTTTGCCTAATGAAGATTTTAGGGTTGAACAACTTGCTTCTATTGATCCAGTTTCTGACCTTGGGCCTCTTTTTGATGATTGTAAGTATGCCCATTCTGATGATGAACTTATTTCTTGCGACATTTATATTGTCAACTTTATTCAAAGTGCTACTGAAATTTATTATGAGAGAGGGAAACATGGTTTTATGCACCTCAATAATATTAAATTTCCAGTTTTATGTTGAAAGCTTTGAAGTTGCATTTGTTTTGTCTTCCTATGCCAGTGGCCTTTTGTTTCAAACAATTTTTTTCCCATGAGACTCCCTTGCATAGGAAGTGGGTTAGACTTAAATGTGTTTGATATTTGCTTCTTGATGCTCTTTTTCACTTAAATCCATATCTCATATGTGAGCATCTTTGAAATTATCATGCCCATCTTAAAGGCTATAAAGAAAGAGCTTTTGGGAGACAACCCATTTTAGTTTGCTTTTGGTTTTTGTTTTGTTGAGTCTTGGAAGTTATTACCTCAGTAATAGCCAATCATTATCCTCTTTGTTTTGGTTTTTGTGTCAAGATCAACTACTTTTGAGAAGTAGAGGAGTTGTGAAAAGTGGATGTCCTGGGACAGATTTTTGTGCTGCATTGTAAAAATTGGTGAAGGACCTAAGTACTTCGGGTGGAGCTTTAATTTTCTGTGCTTGTTCCTCATGTTTCTATCCAACTTTCATTAGTTTTGCATTTTTTTATTTGAGCAACAGAAGTTTCTGGAAAAAATCAATCTTTACTTGCTGGTATGTTTTGACAGTGTTCTGCCATCATTTGAATTTGCCTCTTAAATCGATTTCCTTTCGGATTCTTTTGGGTTCTTCGAAGGAGTTGGTTCAGTAGCTTTTGTTTTGTTGGATTTTAGTTGAAATGTGCACCTAGAGGTTTATTGTTTTTTCATACACTAATGTTACCAATGAGGTTTGTGTAAGGCCTTGTATGAAAGGAATATTCAGCAGATGGAGAGCAGAAATATACAAAGTCCGCTTTTGAATAGGTAAAAGTGCTGCAAACTAAAGGTTTGTGAAAACCTTATATTTTTATATTTTTGATGTTTTTATTATATACGGAAGGTTACGAGATGAAATAGAGGAGGAAACGGAGCCTAGGTGGGCCAGACCCACCAGTGGCGTGGGCCCCAGCTGGCCGCGCCACCAGGGGTGTGAGCCCCCTGGAGTCCGTCTCCGCCTCGTTTTCGCACAGTACCTTCCTTATGCAGTGAAACTTCGTAATATATAAGCCCCCCAGATCCCTTGAGGCTCGTATATCGTGTTCTCGTTGTGTTTTCATTTCGATTTGTTTCCGTCAGGAAATCTTCTTGAGTTTAGAGCACCATGGTCTCCACCAACGACAAAGGCAATAAACCCGTGGAAGATGATCCTCAAAACCCCAAGGAGGAGGAGATATTGGTTGGGGATGAAGAAGGCGTGAAGGAGGACGAGCATCCGGATACCCGCGCTACCGTTGCAACCATTGGAGTGGTGGCAAACCCTAACAAGCTTAGGAGGACAACACAGATGTCTACAGGATGGAAAACTCCGTGTCATATCCTCGCTCCATGGTCACTTCCTTCACGCACCGAGAACCCCTTCCATACTCTCATACATGAGCAAAAATACCAAAAGGTGCCCCAAGGGAGGTTGCCCTCTGTTTGGGATCTGCCTCGTTCTAACCATGCAGGGAAGGGACACACTAAGAAGGAACAGTGGATAAAGAATAACAAGGACTGGGATTCTCGGTCTGACATGATCATGAACCACAATGAGCATAATTTGGAATTGATTCGTACTGTAACCTTTGAGATTGAGGATTTGAGGGAACTGATTGACGAGCTTATCAAGAGAACACCACCGCCACCGAAGGAGTAATTCTTCATCAGGTTTGGCATCCCCTTGGCTTGTTCCAAGCTTGGGGGAGTGCCGCGGTATCATATCATTAACTTTTACCTTTTTACCTTTTTAGTAGAGTCATATCTTGGGTAGAGAAGTTATCTTATAGGTTGGTTTGCATTGTGGAAGTATCTCTCCTTTAGTTGGTTATCTATGTATCCCTTGGTGTGAGTGCCTTTATGGAATATTAATGAGAAGTCTCATATTTTACTTTTTGCACTACTTATTTTAGTTTGTAGTCTCTATTATATGATTGATATTGTTTATCAGTATTGGTATCACTTTGGGAGCATCAAGTAGATCTAAATTGGTTTTGGCAAACGAAGCTATGGTCAGTAGAAACACTTTTTGAGGTTTGAAAGGAAAAGATAAAAGCTTACAGGTATTTTATATCATTTATTTTCTTTCTTGATTGGCTCATAAGCTTAGTATTCTTTATTTAAGATCTTTTGTGTCTTCAAGGAATATTGCATGTTTGGCTTTATCACGTGTATGTTTGCTTGTTTCCTTCAACTCTTTTTCTTGCTACCCAGCCTTGCTAGCAAAAACCTGTATTGAGAGGGCATACTTCTCATGCATCCAACTCCTTTGAACCAAAACCTATGCCATTTGTGTCCACCATATCTACCTATTAGCATTATTTCTATTCCAAGTAAATTCTCAAGCTTCATCTATCTTTCGAATTAAAAATTATTTTGTTATGTGAAAACTAGTTAGTAAAGCTCTCACGAACTTGATGGCACACCTTATTTTCTTGCCCCTAATAAACTTGAACCATTATGTCATCGAAGTTGTCTATGCTTGCATATATACGTTGGGATTAGCAAAACCGTGTTGTCACGGGGAACACTTTCAACACCTGTAAATACATACCCAGTTGATATCATGCTCTTTTGTTTACGGATGTTGTCGGTGTGAAATAAAAGGGGAGCTTGTAAGTCCATGGAGTTATGTATGTGTGTTAGAGAAACGCCTGGGTCGCTAGCCTAAGCCATGATTAATCATGGTGGAAACTTGCAACATCACCATAATGAGCAATCTATGAAGCTTTATTCTTATAAAAAAGAGACATATTGAAAAGAGGAAAGAGAGAAATAACACCATTTTCCCATGGTAAATAAGAGATTGCTGAGAGGCTCATTGTCTGCTTGCCTTCTCATTTTGATTATGGGATAGCTCCTATATCATGTGCAAGGGGTACCCCGTTGGAGGTTATCTATGATATGCATGTACTTACTATGACAAGAACTTACCGGCAACTAAAGTTGAGTAGCATGAGGAGCAGCCCTCATACTCAAGGGACATGAGATTGCCAACTTATATTTCATCAAGCATATAATCCATCTTTGTTCACTTTAACCTTAATCACCTCAAGATGCTTATGATAGGGGAAATGAGAGCTCAAAGATAGTGAGTACCATAATCTTTTGAAAGATCTTTATGAACTTGAAATCCTTGCTTCCCTCTATGAAGGGCCTTTCTTCTACTTCTAAGTTGAGTCAGTAAACCTATTCATCTCTATCTCCAGCAAGCATTTGAGTTGTTGTGTTTCAAGCATTCATATGATGATTTATTCAATCATGTTCTCTATCTGCCTTGTTTGCACAAGACTCTTATCTAAATGAGTATTAATTTTATAGCTATCATTGTGAAAAATCTTTTATGTTTGAGCAAAGAGTACTCCTGTTGTAAACCTCTTTACAAAAGCTTTACTTGAAAACTGCTTGCCAACTGTTCTCTGACCAAGAACAAAGTTTGCCAATCCCAATTATGATTCATCTTTATGCATCTTTATTGTGACTCCTATACATGTTGCAAGCTAAGTTATATAATGGTGAGTTGCTTTATTCTATGAGTTGTGTATTGGTGAGTGTGATGCTTCTTGTACGTATTCTTTTTATTGACACTTCACTCCATAAACCCGTGGACATGTTTATTGACCTCAATTTTCTCTTGGGGACAAGCAAGGTCTAAGCTTGGGGGGAGTTGATACGTCCAATTTGCATCACCATTCTATATCATAATTTTCCTCTATTCATTGATATATTTCTTTTTAAGTGGTGTTATTTATGTCTTTTCATCTATTTTTGCATGTTGGATGATTCTTGGAGGATGAAATGCCGGATTCAGGATTCTGATGGAAAAAGCGGTGTTTTGATGCAATTTCTCGAAGATCAGAAAAATACCAGAAAAACTAAAGAAAACTATAATCTCCCAGAAGATGAAGGATGCCAGAAGGGCAGGCGGAGTTGGGCCACAGGGGGCCCACACCCCCCTAGGCGTGGGCCACCATATGCCGCGTCTATAGGGGGTGTGGGCACCCTGGCCCATGTAGAGGTCTCAACCTAATAAGGTAGATTCCTCCTGTGTTTTACAATGCTAGTCCCTGGATCAATAGCTAGCATCCACAGTTAAGATGTAATATCAAGATACAAAGGTCATAACATAACTTTATAACCAGGAATAACATAATTTTTATTACATCTTACATAGCTCATTTGGCTATTACATTACATTGCAGCGGAATAACTATAGTCATGGGTCCTTCATCTTCAAAGTGCCACAGGCAGATGTTGGTTGTAGACTTTGTAATCCTAATCAATCAATCTTCACTAAAGACAATCAAACCTGCAACATTACAAGTTACAGCCACAAGGGTCAATACATTTGAATTGTATTGGCAAGTTTCACTACTATGTATAATATGAGTGGATCCTATAAATACATGCATATTTGGTTAAGTAGAGTTTTAAGGCTTATTTGCATAAAGCAACATTTATCCTATCTTTTCAAAAATGGTTTTGGTCCTTTGTCAAATCTCTTTTCCAAGAATCCCTTGAACTCCTTGGTAGAAACTCAAGTGTTCAAGTCCTTGTCAAAAATCCCTTGAGCTACTTGGTAACCCCAAGTGCAACAAGTTTTATCAAAATCTCATGAGTTCCTTGGTAACCCCAAGTACATCATGCTCTTGAGCACCTTGGTAACCCCAAGTGCATCAAGCTTAACAAAATCTCTTTGAATTCCTTGGTACCCCCAAGTGCATCAAATTTTTATATTAGAAGTTGGAATGTCGAGATCTCCCATGGTTCGAACTTTAGTTGCTCAGTATTGTCCATAACCGGGGACACGGCTAAGTACTTAGATTTTATTAACTTCTGCAGAAGGAGTACACTTTACCCACATGTCACAATCCCATCTTGTTGCCACCGGTGGCCTACTGGATTAGTGCTCACCAAGATGGAGTATTGGCAGATTGAGAATGTGACGAAGTCTTTCCAAAAGGTCCTCCCATACATCATTGCTAGCTTGTCTTCAGCCCCCATGAAGCATTCCAGATCCCCATGTCTGGTAACTAAAGACAATGTATGGGTCTTCCTAAAGTAGTTGACTAAGCCAGAGCCATAATAGCATGTGGTTGCACACGAAAGCCACAATTGGAGAAACATGTTCAATCTCTAAGTTTCCTAGGTGGTTTTCATTTGGAGCACAACACAAGTGATTGCCATAGACATGGTTCCTTTTGTTGCCACCTTCTCCAAAACTTAAAGTATCCTCCACCTAGGTGGTTCATTGAGTCCTTGTTTTATTATGTAAAAACACAAGTCCTTTTCTCAACCTTTGTAAAATCTCAACATGTATCTCTTTTCAAAATATAGCATATAGAATGGCTAAGCATGTAACAACTACAATATTTCCACTAAGGAGTGTATAGGGAATCCTATTAGGATTTAGCATAGCATAAGTATAAAATTGTTTTCATGCATGTTTTCAAAATCCACTAAGTATAATGAAAATAGTAGGACTTTAGATGATAGTGTCACTTGCCTTTTTGGTAGGGAATGGTGGTTCTCTCCTTGATCTTGCTAGTCTCACACTTTGCTAATTTCACTACAATCAAGCAAGCAAAACACCAATCAACTAGCATTCCAAATAATCAAACAAACACATTTCATACACACATAAAACTATGGGTTTTAAATCATGCATGCAAGCATGCAATAGATGGTCCTAATTGCAAAGGTGGTCTCCACTAGGCTTCTAAACTTTGTAAGTTCCAAATTGGTCATTTTCCAAAGTGGCAAAGTCATTTGCAAAAGGGTTTTAGTCCATAAACCATTTTAAAATCCATTCATCATTTTATGTGGTGAAAAATGTTTTTATCAAAGCAAAACTTTATGTTTCCACTAAATGAGTTGCTATTGCAAAACTTGGTGTTTTGGGTCAGTGGGTTTGATCAAACCATTTTCTTAAAGTTTTCTTTCCATAACATTTTCATAACAAAAACCATTCTTTTTATTTGGCTAGAAAATGACTAAGTCAAGTAATCCAACCTAAATCTTACCAAAATCATTTTTAACACCAAGGGTTGGTTCCTAGGGTCAGTAAGGACACAACAATCCAATTTGCAAAGGTTTTAATCCTAAAATCAGTTTTAAACAATTTTTCTACTCTAAACAAGCTCACAAAAGAATCTGTAAAATCAAGCAAGCTAACAGATACTATCTTCTAAACTAAGGCCATGGTTGGCTAGGGCTTGCTTTCCTGAATCCATTGATATAAAATTTATAATTTTTGGACGTGTGGTTTGAAAGTTACAAAGGTTTGAAGTTTGCAAATAAATCTGTTTTCACATTTCTTTTAAACAGATCTAGTGCCACGCGTCAAGTTCTTACTGGACAATACCGGTTCGGTCGGATTGATCTCTCTGGATCGTTGGATCTAAGTGGGATCGCACGGCACTAGTTGCTCGATACCCCTTCGCTCACTTTCTTTCCTAAACGTCAGATCCAAATCTAACGGTCCTAACTACTCTGACTATTAATCGGCGGCGCTGGCGGCGGCGCTCTGGCGGCAGCGCTCAGGCGAGGTGGTCGCCGGTGATACTGGACGCAAGGAAGAGGAGGAGAAGGATCACCGTGATCGCAGGGTCGTGGGAAAGATCGACGTGGTTGCGAGGAGGCGAGGGGCGCACTGGGATGGAACTAATTGCTCGCCGGAGTTCCTGCTGGCGTCGGTTGCGCGCGGTCGAGGTCGAGGACGTTGCTGCAGATCGTCCTAAAGCAAAACGAAGGTGCGGTCAGATGCGCAGGATCAAGGTAACGCTGTGTGCGTGAACGGGAAGTGAAGGGGCGGTCTGGTTCACCTGGAAAACGTCGTCGGAGACGAAACAGACGACGGCGCTGTCGGAGCTTGTCAAAGCCGACGCTCCGGGGCGCCCGCGGTTGAATGAAGGGCACGGGGAGAAGCGTCTGGGAGTGGGGAAACTGTCAGCGTGCTCAAGGAGGCTCGGGGTGGTGTGGCTTGGCCGGATTCGGTCGGAGACGGTGGTCGGAGCTGGGAGTGTGTCGAGTCAAATTGGGGCAGCCTCGGGGCAGAGAGTGAATGGCGACAAAGGGAAAGGGAGGGGAAGCTGCAGGCGCTTAATATCGTGCAGTCACGGCGAGATTAACGCACGGCATTACTGTGAATTGAACGCGGCATTCAAAGGCAGCAACGGCAGCGAGGTTTGGGGGTGACAGGGTCGCGCGGTGAGGACGATGAACAGAGGATAGTGGGGCCGTTGCGTCAGTGGGAAAAGGAGAGAGGGGGAGGTCCACTGGTCAGTCTCTGCGTGGGTCGGATGCCAGGTGTGAAACGTTTTCCTGCGGGGTGAGGAGCTGGGCTGGTTGGTGGGCTTCCTGGGCTTGGCCGGCTGGGCTGGGTCCAAATCCATTTTTTTTTATTCTGTAACTTTTTCTTTTTCTATTTCTGATTTCTGTTTTGAATCTCAAACAATTTCCAAGCAATCAAAACAATTCAAACTTTCACCCAATTTTGTAACTATGAAATTAGTTCTGTTTAGTAACATGAATAAAATTCCAAATTCAAATTAATAATTATAATAATAGGGTCCATTATTATTTAATTAAATGGACGTATCAATTATTAAATCCATAGGTTTTGATTTAATTCAAAGCTCCTCTTGAGAACTAAATAATTTTAAACCATTCAGTAGGTTATAAAATAAGGAATATTTGGAAAATTTGTTTAAAAATAAAATAACATTTTGTTATATAGGGTCCATTAATAATTAAATATAATGGGCCTTAGTTATTAGATCAAATAGAGTTTGATTTTTGTTAATAAAATCTTTATTTGAAAATATCAAATATTTGGAAAACTTATTTTAAATAATTTAATAAGTTTTGATGTTTCAATTAAATTGGTCAAACCTTTTATTTAAATAAAGTTGGATATTAAATCCTTATTAATTAATTTAAATAAGCCTCTGCTATTTTTATCAAAAATGTTTTTAATCCAAAAGCTTGGCCAAGGTTTAATTTGGCTTTATAAAATAACCCTTATTTATGAATCCACCTTTTCTTTTGAAAACCAAATCTTTTATTTAAAAGATTCCAAAATTGTAATTCCAAAACATTTTAATTTCATTTAATAAATGTTTAACTTTATGAATCCCTTTAGGATTTTATTTTGATTTAGATTAGTTTGAAGTTCCAATTAAATTCAAAAAGTTTCTTCTGGCTCTGAAAATCAAACAAAGTTTTATTTTATTCATTTATTTTCACATTACAAGATTTGGAAAATCTTGGGATGTGACAGCCCACCTCTGGCTCTGCCCTCTCGCCTATATCTACTCCTTGAAACCCTAATACAGGGGGAGCGACCACAGAAAGATTCTGCCGCCTCTGTGGCGCGGAAAACACCGAGAGAGAGAAAGAGCTCTCTGGTAGACAGATTTCTGCCGAGGAAATTCCTCCTGGAGAGGGGAGATCGCGCCATCAACACCATCATCAAGCTAGAATTCATCGGGATCATCATATCCACCAGAACCATCATCTCCACTCCATCCCGCTGTAACAATTGTGTTGAATCTTGTATAGTTCTTAGGGGAAACTTTCCCGGTGTTGATAACTATTGTAGTTGATGCTTGTGAGTGGAACCATTGAATTATTGTTTATGTTTAGATTGTTATCCATCATTATATCATCTCTGAAATTGATCCATATGATGTCTCATGAGTAGTTCATTCTGTTCTTGAGGACATGGAAGAAGTCATGTTGTTAGTAGTGGATTTGTGTTGAGGTATTATTCAATGGTTTAATATTTAAGTTGTGGTGCTATTCTTCTAGTGGTGTCATGTGAACGTCGAATACATGATACTTCACCATTTATGGGCCTAGGGGAATGTATATATATACAATATAATCTCTTTTTAGATTCCTAGTCCACTATCAACATCTCCCGATAGTATTCTCATTTTGGATGTAGGACGTCTACATCTAAGAATCCCGCTAATTCCTCTTGAATTGCTCATACGCTATCCTTTGGTAGAAGACGGTCCCGCAATCGTTAGATCTAATTTAAAGAAGGAGTTAACATATATGAATGAAACTAAACACAATTGATGGTAATGAAATAAAATTTTGAATATTGTTTACGTACTGGAGGTTGGTCTAAATTTCTGCCCTTCTCATAGGTCATCTGACGAATGAATTCGCAAACATAGTATGCACATAAATTATTCATGTGCCTACATTAGGCACTTTACAAGAACAGAGCTCAATCAGAATAATAATCAAGCATGATAATGGTATTGAAACTAGAATCAAAGAGATGCGCAGATCTACCTAGTAGTACTTACATATAGTGGTTCAAATGTAAGATCGTCTTTCCATGCACCATTAGCCTTGTTGGTGAACTATTTCCAAGTTTTGCCTAACAAAGAAAATGAATAAATGGAGTTATTAATTACTTGATATCAGGAAATAAACGAAATTTTCTGATATAGTGCCATAATGATTGAAATTACCTCTGGAGCATTCTCTGCATGTCCGCCCACTGCTCTTGGGGTTTATTTCGAGTCCATGACTTGTACTACTCCTTTGTCAGGTTGAATGATTAGCATAATAAAGTGGAAGATACGCACGCATAACTCATTAATAATACACTTAACATCGAGTAAGAGAAATAGAATGTGTACAAGACAATAACACTCACTCATAGTTGTAAGTAAATAGTATTTCCCTTTCAGTTTCTTGAAACCTTAAATCCTTTAAAATTGTACTCTTTGTATCCTTAGGTTTTTGTTGGAGATTATGTTGATGAACAAAATATGGGTCAATGAATCCAATACCATAAATTTGTCCTTTTTTGTATTCGAGTATATTCATTCTGCATAATATAGTGAGTATGATTATATAAGCAATAAATGAGGTGAGCTAGATAGAGACTTAATTACAGCAATAATACTTATAGATAATAGTCAATGACCATCGCTTTATTGATGGCGTCTTAATGGTGTAACTGAAATAGTTCATCAAATTTAATCATTATCTCGGAATCTCCATACCTGTAATGCTCGTTTCTAACTCCCAGCACTATCCAGTTTTTCATTGCCTTTGAGGCTTGCATCTAACACTTATGCAATATTCGCATTTTTGTTGGTATATTCTTGACCTCCTCAGGTTTGACGAGAGGTTTCCCGTGCCAGTATGTGTATGCTACATCAGACACGGGGAAATCTATTTGGGCTACATACTGAGAAATAGTCAAACCATGAAGAGCGGCCCCTTCTCCGTGCATCGAAACATACTTCGGATCAGACTGCTCGACCACACCTTTGCTCGACCCCACCTTGGTATCGGAAATCACCTTAAGCGGGGGGACGATTGTTTTTTGTTCTTCGAGCTGGGGAACTGATTTCCCGCTTGTAATACTACTATTCGACTGCACCTTGCCTCATCTCACTTAAGAATAGAGCGGTCATAGTCTAATGACAACCTTGGCTCAGGTTGATGAAGGGTCTTCAACATTTTTTGAACTTGGGCTTTTTCTTTTTTGGTGCTAGGGAATTCTGGCTCTTTCGTCTGCTTCAGGTTATCAAACCACTGTTTCGTTTGGGAGTTTGCGATCACCTGATTTTCCTCTGGATTATAGTCATAAGGTATCATGGGAGGAACCTTGGGTAATTTTGGTAGGAGCTCTAGTCGATGTTTCGATGATCGGTTAACACTACCCAGAGTAGTGGTGGTACTCTTCCGATTTTGTCCCTAAGCCATAGTGGGCTGAGACAGCTGATGCGGCAGAGAAGATGGCTGTGCTGGAGATCGCTGACGCGGCAGCGACGATGGATTCCCTGGAGACAGCTGACGTGGCAGCAAAGACGGTTGCGCTGGAGACGGTGAGGTGGCGGAGATGAATGTTGCGCTAGAGACTGGTGAGGCAGCTGTGAAGATGGAGTGCTCTGATAAGTCGATGGACTTTGCATACAATTTGGAAGAACGATGTTTTACTTCCGCCATAGAATGGTGACATTTTTGGCTTCTTGCAGTTTAGTCACATCCCCTTCACCTGCAAGGTAGTCAAGCTTCAGCTAATGAAATCCATTCATAACTTCATACACCTAGAGAATAGCGTACCCTGTGGAACCGGACAACAATGATAAGTTGGTTTAGGTCCAATTGGTAAGGCATCACCGACCGCCACCTTCATGGTTATGTTCACAACTTTGACATGTAAGTCACAATGTGTCATCTTCGTGATATCATCCACTGGGTATCCAAGAGGAGCCATCGCTGGTGCATCATCATCATCATCATCACCCGGGAGCTCAGTGGAAGCAATGCTACTTTTCCAATTATTAGATACGCCGGTAGCACTGAATGCAGCTACTACCATGTTCCACTGAGATGGGCCAGTAGTACCTTGATGTCTAAGTGCGTCAATTTGGTCCTACTGCAGCTTCAATTGTTCTTCTATGTTATGCATCCAGTCTTCCTGATCCCTTGCTTCAATTTCCTCCTTTTCCTTTCACCTCTTACGTATTCTATCGGGATATTTCTTCCTGCCGACGGGAAACCCAATTTTCCATGTGGAGCCTGGTGTTCCTCGTGTTCGTCCTGTGTGTTTATCATTCCCAGGGGCGAATGTGAGCTTGTCATTCTCTCTATCGGGAAGGAACCTCCCCTCTTCAACAGCCTTTACTGCATTTCTAGTGTCTTTGATGGATACGGGATTTTCATCACGTCTTTTGTTATATATGCACTTCCCTTCTAAGTCCAACGTGTCCCCATGCCTATAAAACCAATTCTTTACCCGTTCGAGCCAATTTTTTTATCTCTGGAGTGATCCCTTTAGCACGCAGTTCGTCCTCAAGTTTCTTCCACTTAGGCATGCTAGCCTTGTACCCACCTTGCCCTGGAGTATGGTGATACTGTTTTTAGCGGCATTTTTCTTATTCGTTTCAGACCTTTTCAGAACTATCTCCAATTTCTTGTATGCCACAAAGTCATCCCAGTCGTCTTTTATCCTCTCATGCCCTCTAGTGAACTTTGGAGTCTTCTCTTTCACGATAAACTCAAGGTGCAATCTTTTCTTCTAGTTGGTGAATTGCTGGGCCATCTTCTTAATGGCCCACTCCTTGACTTTTTGTTTTATGGTATCGTCATTCTCTCTATCCTCCTCATTTTAATCATCCTCATTTGTATCCACCTTATTTGGATTCACCTCTAGCGTCGGGTAGGGTGAAATTAACTTTGACCTTATTCCAGAGAAAATCTTTGGCTTTATCGCTGACATATCTAACTCCTCCCTCCTTTGGCTTATTCCATTATCAAACGGTGATCGTGATGAAGTCCCTAACAATAAGTCCGCATTGCATTACAATTTTTATTTTAACATGAGCGGGAGCCGTCGGTTCACCGTCTTTAGCGACTTCTTCGATCTTGTACCTTTCATGGTCTCCCAACTTTCTGGCTGGGCGTCGTTTGCTCTTTGCAGAAGATTTGCTCGATCCAGAGGGGTAAAAGAATAAAGAGATTTAATATATGTATATATACATCAAAGGCTTAATTATTTGATATGTATATGCACCTCACCGGAGTTTTTAATATTTAATGTTCCACCGGAGCCGTCAGCTTCTTCCTCATCAGAGCCTTCAGCTTCTCCCTCATCGAAGTCGTCGGCTTCTCCCTCACCGAATCCATCTCTTTGGTCGAGAAGAGGATCTCCTTCACTGGAGTTGTTCAGATACATCGAGACATCGCCATCTCCCCCGTAGATCAAATCCTCGAGCAAGTTTTCCTTTTCTTCCTCTCTGCCTTGTGATTCCATATTTTCTACAAATTAAGAATTGCAAGTTATTAAAATGTTACAATTTGGATATTTTTCCCTATTGCATATGCATATGAGAGGGTTGTTTTAGTGCTCTACTAATGAGATCATTATAATTTCTTGCAATAATGCATGATTTTGATGTTATAATGTAGATCTCATTTTTCTAAACATTTTGGTATATCACTCATATTTTTTAATAAACAAAGAATATTCTATGAATTATAGAATGTTCAATTTAATTAACAAATGTTTTTTGTCAAATCATCTAATATACATCTACATCTAAATACATCTCTAATATATAGCTACACACCAAAGCATTTATAATCAACAAACTAATATAATGGGAAGGAGAAGGGGCGGCGGGGGCTCGGGTGGTGGCAGCGAGCTCCGGAGCGGGTGAGGGGCGGAGGGGGTGAGCTCGGGAGAAGGGCGGAGCGGGGCGAGCTCGGGATAAGGGGCAGCGCATGGAGACCGACGGCGGGCGATAGTTAGGCAGCCTGGTGGCATGCGTCCGAGATGCTTGTCCTCGCAGCGGCGGTGGCGGCTCTGTTTCACGTGAACTAAGAAGAATCGGAAGAAGAAGGGGCATTGCGCGATTAAGTAGCTGTGGCTCATTCATCCCTGTTTGGGGAGCCAACCGGGACAAAAAGGTCATTTTACATACACAAAATATGTACATATACAAAATATATACATACACTTTCATAAAGAACATTTGTACTTTTTGTACAATTTACATATAGATTGGTCTGCATTCATACAATATATACATACATTTTAATAAAGAACATTTGTACAATCTACATATAATCCTTTTTTCTACATTTGTAAAGAACATGTAAAATTTACATATAGATAATGAACACATATAGATAAAGAACATGTAGAATTTACATATAGATAATGAACACATATAGATTATTTTTTACATATAATCCTTTTTTTTCAACCAACATATAATCCAAATATAAAGGACACATATAGATAATGAACATATTTAAAAAAAGAACATTTATAAATATGTATAATCCAAATAATCTAATTCCCTCTTTTCCTACATATAATCCAAATAATCTAATTCCCTCTCTTTTCCTACATTTGTACATTTATACAATCAACACAACACATACATAATCCAAATATAATCCTCTTTTCCTATTCCCTAATTCCCTTATTCTGAATATATAAAATATTTTCCTCTAATTCCCTAATTAACTAAACCTAATAATCCCTAAGCCTAGCTAGTTCCCTAACTGGTTGGATCACAGAGAGGAGGAGGGAGGAGGGACCGAGAGGGAGAGGAGGGCGCACCTACTGGTGGTGGTGGACAGGGCGGACGGGGGCGACGACGGTGGCAGTTGCTGGTGGTGGAGGCCGGGATGCTTGCGGACAACGGAGGCGGTCCGGTGGTGGCAGCCAAGGCGCGCGCGGACGACTGAGGCTGTTGGTGGTGGTGGTAGCCGGGGCGCGCGTGGATGGCTACGTGGGCTCGGGCAGCCTATTGGCATCGTAGGATCAATGTAAGTGGCGCCTCCTGCACGTCAGGACTTAGCAGAAATGAGATAGGGAAGAAGAGGAATAGGCTTGCGCTTATGAAGGTCTAGGGACTTTAGTCCCGGTTGGATCAAGCAACCGAGATGCAAGGGTGTTTAGTCTCGGTTGGATGCTCTAACCGGGACGAATACTCTTCTCATTCATCCCAGTTGGAACTACCAACATGGACGTATGTCCTTTTTTTGGCTGGCCCGAAACGGCACGCATAGAGGCTCTTTAGTCTAAGTTATTTGCATAAACCGGGACTAAAATTCCATTTTTCAAATGTTTTTCAAACTTTTTAGTCCAGGTCCCGCATTATTTCTTATTTAGTTTTTTAAAATTTGAAATAGTTTTTAAATGGTAAATTATTTGAATTTGAAAAAACATTCAACATGAAAACTATTTGAATTTGAATAACTAATTAAAAACCATTTTCTGTTTTCTAAAACAATTATTCAAACTATTATCCATTTTGCCATTTTCAATTAAAAATGCATTAACTAATTTTTTTCATACTTTGAAATCCGACAAAACTTCCAACATAAAAAGTGTTTGAATATCAATAACTAATCCAAAACCATTTTCTGTTTTCTAAAACAATTATTCAAACTATTATCCATTTTGCCATGTTCAATTATAAATGCATTAACTAATATTTTTTGCATACTTTGGAATCTGACAAAACTTTCAACATGATTTTTTTTGAATTTGAATAACTAATCCAAAACCATTTTCTATTTTATAAAATAATTATTTTAACAATTCAAACTATTAACCATTTTGTCAGTTTCAATTAAAAATGCATTAATTAATATTTCTTGCATACTTTAGAATCTGACAAAACTTTCAACATGAAAAGTGTTTGAATTTGAATAACTAATCCAAAACCATTTTCTATTTTATAAAATAATTATTGTACCTATTCAAACTATTAACCATTTTGTCTTCTTTAATTAAAAATGCATTAACTAATATTTTTTGCATACTTTGGAATCCGACAAAACTAAATATTTGGATGTGTCCATTGTTGGGAGAGGGGAAGGTGCGGAGGTGTGCACATCACGCGAAGGATTAACATTGTTCCGAATGTTTTTGAATTTTTTATGTCTGTTTTAAATATTTCTCTTTTCAAATTATGGTCAAACCAGCGGGCATGAAGATAGGGGAAGAGCCTCGTTAAAACTTCTATTGTATATCTGAAGAAACATCATATTATGAGTCTAAAAATGATTTTTTTTCAAAAAATCAAGAGCATTAGATCATATATTTGTAGTTTAAACCAGACCCACTTTCTACCGATTCGGCAGGCATTTGTATTTTTTAGCCGGGGAAGACGGAAAGATTTGAGATCTCCCGGTGGGCGATCATCCATGTAAGGTGGTCTAGTATTTTTGAAAAATGGGGCGGTAGTATTTTGAATTAGAATTTTAGTGGTTGCTTAACAAAAATCTCTGTTTTTGGCGCTTGGAAAATAGAAAATGGTTTTTCCGTGCGACGAAAAGGAAAAATTCCT
The DNA here is from genome assembly GCA_916181665.1 of Avena sativa. Classification (NCBI taxonomy): domain Eukaryota; kingdom Viridiplantae; phylum Streptophyta; class Magnoliopsida; order Poales; family Poaceae; genus Avena; species Avena sativa. Next base: position 202,441,494 of record OV702281.1, on the reverse strand, counting down.
CCTGCAGCATTGTTCGCCATTCCAAGATGCACATGCATGAACAATATGAGCACAGTATCACGAACTATATCGCAATTTTGCACATTATGGGCACACTATCAAGAACTTTCTACTCCATCATTAGTCCCGGTTGAAGACACCAACTAGGACTTCAGAACATCTCCATCAGAATCTATAAATACGCGCTGCGCTAAAATAACTGCCAAAATAGCGCGTGGGAGGAAAAAAACAGCCCTCCAGCATAGGGTACAAAATAGAGCACGACCAAAAAAAAATTAACGCGCGCGCTCGATTGTGCTATCCTGAGCGGTACATATGCTGCTCCGAGTACAGCCCACTGCAACAACTAGACAAAACGCAAGTGTCCAACCACCCGGAAATTTCACCCGCACATCTGCCCTCACTAGTGCACCCCCCCTCTAACAGCGGTTGTAGAACCGCTGTAGAGGGTTCGGTGTTAGAGGGGGCCCCCCTTTAACACTAGTTATTATATGAACCGGTGTTAAAGGGTGGCGCACGTGGGGCTGCCGCAGGGCTCAGCCCCCCCTTTAACACCGGTTCGTAAGGTTCTATGCCGCGGCAGGAAAAAGAGATAAATCTCTGCCGCGGCAAGAAAACGGCCTAAATCTTTGCCGCGGCAGAGTTCTGCCCCTACCCCGATCTGGGCGTATTTCTACGGCGCGGCGGGGACGGGGAGGGGGAGAGGGAATCGATCAGGAGCGGTATACACATACATCATCATCGGTACATACGAGTACATGAATAATTAATCAACTATTATTATACACAACATCATCATTGTGTGGTATTCTCCGTAAACGTTGAAGCATTAAGTACAAGACAAACACGTTTAAGCATATATACAACGTTCATTTTGGTGGATATCTAAAGAGTTCTCCGCCAGGCGTGACGACCTCATCAAGTATGAACCCCGCCAATTCCTCTTGAATGACTCGTATGCGGTCAAATGGTAGGAGTTGGTCCCGCATCCGTTCGATCTAAATATATATGAAGAATAGGTCAATATATATATATATAAGAATAAAACTTAACACAACTGATGGTAATAAAATAATGTTGTTTGTACTTTGTTTACTTACTCTAAGTTGTTCTAGTGCGGCTTGGCCCGTCGCACATATCGTGTTGCGAATGAACTCGCAAACATAGTATCCACATAAGTTATTGTCGGGTCCCTGATGCGTGCACTTTACGAGAATAGAGAGTTCAATCAAAATAATAATCAATAAAGCATGATATAATGGAATTGGAAGCATAATCAAAGAGATACGCAGACCTAGCTGGCTAGTATTACTTCCATTTTGGTCTACAAATTTTAGTTCTTCTGACCATTCACCCACGGCCCTGCCCGTGAACCTTTTACAAACCCTGTCCGGCAAAGAAAATGGATAAAGGAGTAATTAATTACTTGTTGTCACAAAAGTTGTCGATCTAGTGCGATAATATGATTGAAATTACCTCTGGAGAATCTCTCTAAAGTCTGCCCATAGCTCTTTTTCTTTCCGTAACGAGTCCATGACAAGGACTTTTCCTGAGTCAGGTTGAATGACTAGCAGAATAAAGTGGAACCTACGCATGCATAACTCATCATCAGTTACACTTAACATCGAGTAAGCCAAAACAGAATGTGTACAAGAGAGGGTAACAGTACTCATGAGAAGTTGTAAGGCAATAATATTTCCCTTTTGGTTTGTTGTCTCAGTAAAGACCTTAGCAATAAATCTTCTGTTTGCCCGAGTTTGGTTCTTACCACTTCTTCATGAACTCTATTTGGGTCAACGAACCCAATGTCAAAAGGTCTTCCTTTCATGCATTCCATAACCTTTTTCCTGCATAATAGTATATACATATATGGTGAGCATATATATATACAAGCAATTAATGAAGTGAATGAGATGAGATAGAAAATACAGAAATAGTACTTACACACAATAAAGGCTGATGGCAGCTTTATCGAGTTCCTTCTGATTGAATAGAAAATGCAAGTCTTGAATGTTGAAGTCGATCTCGTCGTCTCCGCACAAGAAAATCTCATCTCTTATATGCGCCGTGATCCATTCTTCCTTTCTCGTCTTGCAGAAATCAAGTTACCACTTGTGCAATCTTCGCATCTTTGTTGGTAGATTCTTGAGCTCCTCTTTCTTGACGAGATTCTTCCCATACTTCCATGGCTGTATGGGGTTGGCATCACATTTGGGCAAGTTCTCTCCCATGATGTTAAAGTATACAATGTAAGTCATCCCCATCTCATTGGCCTTTCTTTGTAGCTCTGCCTCGTAATCATTTATGGGAGGAGCGTCCCGTGTGTCGAACACTTGGAGCGGGGCGCATGATTGGTTTTCCTGCTCTCCGAGCATGGGAACTATTTTCTGGGATGCCGCACGACTGCTACTTACAGTCTCCCTACGGCGCCTTGCATCGGCCTTCAAAACCTGGCGCTCGTAGTCCGGCACAAGTGGGGTTTCAGGTTTCAAAAGATTTTTGTAAAACTTCTTCACCACCGCCGGATCTATTTTCTCCTTTGGCTCGACCCGTCTAGGTGCAAAGAATTTCTTGACCTCTTCTTCCGAGATCCTATTGGTCTCCTCGTCGCTGCGATTCCACGGTAAAACCGGCAATGGCTTGGCGGAAGGCTGCGGGACATAGTTTTTTGAACTCTTTGGCGTACGGTCTCCTGCGGATTTCTTTGTGGCAGTGCTAGTGATGCTCTTCGTGGCAGTGCTCTTCCGCTTACGCTGAGGAGATGGCTGAAGCACCAGAGATGGCTGACGGGCAGGAGATGGCTGGCACGCCGGAGATGGCTGGCGCGCCGGAGATGGCTGCCGCGCAGGAGATGGCTGAAGCGCCAGAGATGGCTGCCGTGCAGGAGATGGCTGAAGCGGCTCAGACTGCTGACGCTGCAGAGACGGTGGGGGTGCCAGTGGCCTCCAATTTGGAAGCACGATGTGTTCCTTCTTCGAAAGAATGGTTGTTTTCACTGCGAATTTGAGTTGAGTTTCCCCTTCACCTGTAGCATGGTCAAGCTGTGCTTCCTCATATTCCTTCACAACCTCATCCACCCCGATAATAGCATAGCCATATGGAATCGGTCGGCAGTGGTAAGTTCCACCAGCTACAGGAGGTAAGGCATAGCCGACAGCCACCTTAATGGATAAGCCCATTAATCTCACATGCAGCTCAGCGTGTTCGCTCTCCGTTATCTCATCCACGGGGTATCGAGGACCCGCCATTTCAAGCGTGGGCTGCACGTTCTCCGTGGAAGCCACGCTGCTTTTCCGCGTAGAGTCTGGGCCGCCGACATCTTCCAATGCAGGCTCTTCGTGCCGCTGAGATCGGCCGGTAGCTTGATGGCTCTGTTGTGCATTCACTTGCGCCTGCAGCGCCACAAGTGCATGTTCTATCTGTGTCATCCGCTCTGTATGCTCTTTTTCTTTTCTGCCGCTCCATCTGTAAGAGTCGCTCCACTCGGCAAACCCATCCTTCCACGTCATACCCCCTGTGCCTCGTGCATGTCCAGGGTGTTCTTTTTTACCGATGGCTTTTGTGAGCTGGTCATTCTCTCTGTCGGGATGGAAGGTCCTGGCGGCTGTTTCCTCGTATGCCGTGATGAGTTTAGTGACGGGTTTGGCAAGGAGGGTTGGGAAGATACACAATCCTGTTTCTAGGTCCAACCTTGCCCCGATTCCGTAGAACCAAGTCTTTGCACGTAGGTCCCACCCATCTGTCTGGGGTGTGATCCCTCTAGGGCCTTCTCAGCTTCCTCCCACTTAGGCCTCTGAGATATGTAGCCACTTGACCCCGTCCTCTGGTGATATTCCTTCTTCTGGGCATTTAGCGTATTGGTTTCTGACCTCTTTGTAGCTATAGCACCTTCCTTGTACGCCACAAATTCGGGCCAGTGAGGTATTATCTTCGCATAAGATGCGTCTTCGAAATTTGGAGTCTCGCGAGCTTTGACAAATTTGTTCAATTTTGTCTTCCAGTTGCGGAAAGCGTCAGCCATCTTCTTTAAAGTCCACTCTTTGACCTTTGCTTTATAACCGGTTTGTTTTCATCCTCCTCTGGCGGAAGGGTGAAATTTAGCAACAACGAATTCCGAAGCGTTTCTTTGGATCTTTCATCGACAAAGGTACTATCGCCCTTCTTTGGCTTATTCCAATATTCAATTATGATTGGGATTTGGTCCCTAACAAGAACTCCAGCCTTGCGTACAAATTTGTCTGCGGCCTTCTTGGGCTCCATCGGCCTGCCATCAACACGGACTGCTTCGATCGTGAACTTTGTACGATATTTCAACCGATGGCTCGCGCCTCGCTTGCTCTTTTTCGTAGAACAAGATGGTTGCTGGCTGGTCGATCCAGAGGTCTAAAAGAAGAAAGAAGCGTTAATTAATACATGTAGAAGAAGATTGTTGGTGGAAGTCAGCAGAGGCTTAATCAAGCATATACCTCGCCGGACTTTGTAATCAGTAAATTGCGTTCACCGGAGTCTTCATCTTCTCCATGACTACTTGAGCTGTCATCATGTCCCTCCAAGTTCAGATATTGTGAGGTGTCCTCATCAATAATATTCTCCATTATTTCTTCTTCTTCAGGGTTTCTACTAAGTGGATCCATAGTTTCTAAAACAATAATATTATCTAGAGTAAGAGAGTAAACATTAAAGTGGACTTGGATTCATACACAAATATACATATTATTCATACAGAAATACACAAATGAAATTAAAACCCTAAGGATGCTTGATCATTTTAAACGAGTTCCGAGGGGTCCAAACTCTAATTCGGAGAAATCCCGGATGCATATGAGAGGGGCTAGCTACAGTGGCTGACTGGAGGATGCTCCAGAAAGCGGCGGTTGGCGGCGCTGGAGAGCGACCTAGGGCGCGCGAGGTAGCGGGTTCGCCTCAGCGTGATGCGGCCTACCTAAAACGGGCGGCGCCACTACCTAGGGGTCACCGGAGCGACGTTAACGACGATGGCTAGCGGCGGCGCTTGCAGAGCAGCGAGGTGACGACCCTAAACTAAATAAACCCTAATTAAACTAATAACCCTAAACTAATACATGCAACATTATATACAACATATATGCAACAATATATACAACATATATGCAATTACACACAAATAAAATTATTCATACACAACAATATATATACATATATGAAACATTTATCCAATGTACACACAAATAACATCAATATCCAATATACACACAATATACACTAATTTATCCAATATACACACAAATAAGCTCTCACTGCCGGTGGTGGCAACTCGCGAACGGGGTCGGTGGCAGCGGTCGTGGATGGGGGTTGGCGGCGGCGGCTCCGAGTTGGTGGAGGCTTCGGTGTTGGCGCGCGCGGTGGCGGTGGCGGTGTTGGCGCGCACGGTGGTGGTGGCGGCTCCGAGTTGGCGGTGAGGTCCGACGAGGGCGCGCGCGGTGGTGGTGTTGGCGCGCGCGGTGGCGGTGGTGGCTCCGAGTTGGAGGTGGCGGCCGACGCGGGCACGCGCGGTGGCGGACGGTGCTGGCACGGCGGGGGCGTCGACTGCGACGGCGACGGCTCGCGCTCGGAGAGGGGGGCGACGGCGAGGGCGGCGACGGTGCTCTCCTCTGGTTTTCTCTGCTCGCACGCTTTCGATCTGGCTGGGGGGGAAGAAGGAAGGGGAAGGCCCGCATTTAATACCCCTCCTTTAACACCGGTTCGTGGCTGGAACCGGTGTTAAAGGGGGGATTCGTTTCGCGCCCGCACCCTCTCCCTTTAACACCGGTTCCATCCACGAACCGGTGTTAAAGGGGGCGTGTGTGCGCGAAACGAAATAAATGCGCCCCCCCCCCCTTTAACACCGGTTCGTGGCTAGAACCGGTGTTAAAGGGGGGGCATTTATTTCATGCATTAAAGGGGTAGGGTCATTTTATAATTCAAAAAGTAGGATATGAATTTATAAAATTCATATCTTATTCATTTCAACTCAGAAAAATATGAATAATATATCATAATTTTCAGAAAAATAATATCTATCCATTCATGTAAAAACATTTTATATTTACTTTAGATGAAAATTTTCAAAATGATTAAAACACTTACATATAAATTTTGATTATTCAATTCAAGCAAAAATAAATTGTCAAATCCTAAAACTTTGAACATAAAAAATATTAAGCATCTATAAAGGAATCTAACCCTATTTTATTAGAGCAAATCATATTTTATTTTGTATTAACATTTTTGAATTGATTGGATATTTAAATGCCGCAACTTTTGTATACACTTGAATCTGACAAAGCCTCGCTCAACTTGCATTGGATTTTTCATAAAATATCATATTGTGAACCTAAAAATGATTTTTGTAAAAAATCATGAGCATCGTATCATGTACCTGTAGTTCATATCTGACCCACTTCCTGCCGATTTGGCAGGAATTTTTCTTTTTTACCAGAGGTGGACGGAAAGTTTTCAGATCCCCCTGTTGGTACATTGTCCATATAAGGTGGTCTAGTATTTTTGTAAAATGTGTTGGTGGTTTTTTGAATTATCCATTTGGTGGTTGCTTCACAAAACCGTCCATTTTTTATGCTCGGAAAATGGAAAATGCCTTTTTGGTGCGATAAAAAGGAAAACTTCCTCTTGCAACATTGTTTGCCATGCCATGATGCACATGTATGCACAATATGGCCATATTATCACAAACTATGCTTTGATTCTAGCCATAACATTGGTCATTTGACCCGAAAGCCAAGAAACCTCGAATGAGATAGGTCATTTTGTGAAGTTTTTTTGAGACATAATCAATATACCAAGTTTGAGATTTTTCCTTCTAACTATGTCACATAATATAACACCACGCGAAGGTTTCGCACTGTTTCGATCTTTTTTTATTTTTTATCCCCATTTTAAACTATCGTCAAACTTTGTCGAACAACGGGCATGAAGATTGTTAGCTCGGGGCCAAGCCTCGCTCAACTTGCATTGGATTTTTGATAAAATAGCATATTGTGAACCTAAAAATGATTTTTGATAAAATAGCATATTGTGAACCTAAAAATGATTTTTGTAAAAAATCATGAGCATCGTATCATGTACCTGTAGTTCATATCTGACCCACTTCCTACCGATTCGGCATGAATTTGTCTTTTTCACCAGAGGTGGACGGAAAGGTTTCAGATCCCCCTGTTGGTACATTGTCCATAGAAGGTGGTCTAGTATTTTTTTTAAATGTGTTGGTGGTTTTTTGAATTAGCCATTTGGTGGTTGCTTCACAAAACCGTCCGTTTTTATGCTCGGAAAATGGAAAATGCCTTTTTGGTGCGATAAAAAGGAAAACTTCCTCTTGCAACATTGTTTGCCATGCCATGATGCACATGTATGCACAATATGGCCATATTATCACAAACTATGCCTTGATTCTAGCCATAACATTGGTCATTTGACCCGAAAGCCAAGAAACCTCGAATGAGATAGGTCATTTTGTGAAGGAGATAGAACTGGAATTAAAATACAGAATGCAACTAATAGTAAGTTACATAAAGAACGACTGAAAATTAAGATACATGGCCAGATTAAGTAACAATCGGCCGAACTTGTTTCGGAATGTTGGAGTGATTCAGTCATGCTCCTGCCTACACCTGAAATACTCGCCACTGTAGTCGTCGTACTCGTCGCCGCCGTCATCGCTGTCGTCGTCGGGGTCTCCGTAATTGAACCTTGAAGGCTGAGTACGCGTGGGCTGGACTTGAGGGTAGCACAGACAGGGGTTATAGTCGGCGGCAGTGTCATAGGCCATGACGCTCTAGAGAGTCCGACCGCGCCACCATAGACGACGGCCGGCCTCGTTGAAGTTCGGAGGAGGTGGGTCGTCCTCCTCGTGCCTGGCGAGCGCCCTCTCACGCCAATCCACGAAGAAGACTTCCCAAGTAGGGAAATAGTAGGGATGCCATCTGGGATTCCTCCGCTGCTCCGGCGTGAGCTCGAAGTAGTAGTGGTTCGTGATGGCCATCCGGCGCGCCACACCTAGAGGGATAGGAGGAACCGGCACGCCTCCGGTACTCAGCATCCAGCCGACGAGGACACAGTAGCTCGGCGGGCAGGGATAGTTCGAGGCGCAAAGCGCCTCCGCCTCCCTGGGGGTTAGTGCTACGGTGGAAGCCATGGGAAAGAGTGATGAGGTTGCAGATATGAGTCTAGAGATGTGCAATGACAATGGAGGCCAACCCTACATATATATATAGTGAAGAACTGGTGGGAAGAACTGGAGGGAAGAACTGGCGGGAAGAACTGGCGGGAAAAAATGGCGGGAAGAAAAATGGCGGGAAAAAAATGGCGGGAAAAAATGGCGGGAAGAAAAATGGAGGGAAGAAATAGAAGGAAGAAAAATGGCTCATTTAATACATATACTGTTAACAGAAGAAATATGACATTGTTCTAAAAATGGGACGGTTGGAGGGATTTCAGCAGGCTGTGCCAGGCATCACTAATGATAGGTGTGAACCTTGTCCCGGATGGTGTCACCAACCAGGACTAAAGATGAACCTTTAGTCCCGGTTGGAGACACCAACCGGGACAAAACTCGAGTCAGCACTAATAATAGGGTTGAGTGTCGACATTATTTCCTAAGTGTCGACACTATGCCGAGCTGCTTGTACTATAAATAGGCATCCTTGTGAGTCCAGTCCTCCAGCCATTTTGAGGCATCTCCAAGATGGTTTTCAAGAGCAGGGACACCACTACGGCCAGTTTCATGGAGATGCCGACGGATCCCAGTCCTCCGGCATCTCCGAGAAACTGGTCATAGAGGCACTCCCTAATATGTGAAATTAGTTAGCTCCCAGGCGTATTGATCTAGTTAGAGAAGTTACAAGCTGCAAGATGGTTTTCGAGAGCAGGGACACCACTATGGCCAGTTTCAGGGAGATGTCGACGGAGCCCAGTCCTCCGGCATCTCCGAGAAACTGGTCATAGAGGCACTCCCTAATATGTGAAATTAGTTAGCTCCTAGGCGTATTGATCTAGTTAGAGAAGTTAAAAGCTGCAAGATGGTTTTCGAGAGCAGGGACACCACTACGACCAGTTTCAGGGAGATGCCGCCGGATCCCAGTCCTCTGGCATCTCCAAGAAACTGGTCATAGAGGCATTCCCTAATATGTGACCGCACGCGTTTGGAGATCAGATCTTAATGGTAAGTACGAATCGGGACAACTTCTTCATAGTCCCGGTCCAGCCACAAAACAGGACTAACACTCAAGAATTTATTAATATTAAAAACTGAGACTACAAAACCGGGACTAAAGGCCCCCCTATATATAGTCCCGGTCAATCCACAAACCGCGAAAGATATCCTTCGGTCAAGCCACAAACCGCGAAAGACATGAACTAGAGTTACATAATATGAGCATGAACTTCTTGGCATATGTCCTTCCTTATGATCGCTTCAGAAGTAACCATGGAGCATCTTCTTTACTTAACGGAATGCTTGGGTCAGTTTTCACCGTGAAGGGAGGAATTTCATCAAACTTATTATAATCTTCTGACATGTCTGTCTTGTCCTCGATTCCCACGATGTTTCTTTTCCCTGAAAGAACTATGTGATGCTTTGGCTCATCATATGATGTATTCGTTTGCATATTTTTTTTCTTTTTTTGGTCTGGAGGACATGTCCTTCACATAGAAAACCTGAGCCACATCATTGGCTAGGACGAATGGTTCGTCTAAGTTCTTGTCTACCTTCATAAGATTATTGAGATCCACCGTTGTCATTCCGTACTTCTTGTCTAGCTCAACCCCTCCTCCTGTTAGCTTGTCCCATTTGCATCGAAACAAGGGGACCTTAAAATTAGGTCCATAGTCAATTTCCCATATCTCCTCTATGAACCCATAATACGTGGTCTTTTGCCCATTGTCTTCTGCTGCATCGAAGCGGACACCACTATTTTGGTTGGTGCTCTTTTTCTCTTGGCCTATCGTGTAAAATGTATTCCCATCTATCTCGTACCCTTGGAAAGTACATACAGTCGAAGATGGTGTCCTGGCCAACAAGTACAGCTGATCCCCAACAGTGGTGTTATTCATGAGAATTCTTTGCAGCCATCCGCCAAAACTCGCCATGTGTTCACTTATAATCCATTCATCAGACTGCCCCAGGTTTTTGAGGCGTATTAAATTCTTGTGTTCATTGATATACGGGGCAACCAAGATAGATCTTTGTAAAACCGTGTCGTGTGCTTGATTGAGAGAATGCCAGTCCCTACATATCATTGCTTTACATCCTAGGGTGCCTTTTCCACGCAGTCTCCCCTCATGTCGTGATTCTGGAACACCAATCGCCTTAAGGTCAGGAATAAAATTAACACAGAACTCAATGACCTCCTCTGTTACATAGCCCTTGGAGATGCTTCCTTCTGGCCTAGCACGGTTATGAACATATTTCTTTAAGACTCCCATGTACCTCTCAAAGGGGAACATATTGTGTAGAAATACAGGACCGAGAATGGCAATCTCTTCTACTAGGTGAACCAGGAGATGCGTCATAATATTGAAGAAGGATGGTGGGAACACCAACTCAAAGTTGACAAGACATTGGGCCACATCTGTTTGTAACCCTGGTAGGCTTTCTGGATCGATTACCTTCTGAGATATTGCATTGAGGAATGCATATAGCTTCACAATGGGTACTCGAACATTTTCAGGTAGAAGCCCCCTCAATGCAATCGGAAGCAATTGTGTCATAATCACGTGGCAGTCATGAGACTTCAGGTTTTGGAATTTTTTCTCTGCCATATTTATTATTCCCTTTATATTCTACGAGAAGCTAGACTGGACCTTGATACTGCTCAGACATTCAAAAAATATTTCCTTCTCTGCTTTGGTAAGAGCGTAGCTGGCAGGAGTTAAGTGACATCGTTTACCCTTCTCGTTCTCAGGATGCATAGGCTCTTCAGGGTCTTTCAGACGTTGCTGGTCCTGCCATGCTTCCGGTGTATCTTTTGTCTTCCCATACACTCCTAGGAAGCCTAGCAGGTTCACGCAAACATTCTTCGTCACGTGCATCACGTCGATTGAAGAGCGGACCTCTAAGACTTTCAAATAGGGTAGGTACCAAAATATAGATTGCTTCTTCCACATGGGCGCGTGTCCGGCATCGTCATTCGGAACAGATAGAATGCCAGGACCTTTTCCAAAGATTACTTCTAGGTCCTTGACCATATCAAATACCTCCTCACCGGTACGGAGGACCGGATTCCTCCGGGGTTCTGCCAGACGTTTGAAATGCTTGCCTTTCTTTCTTACTGGATGCAGGTTCGGAAGAAATCGGCGATACCCTAGGTACACAACCTTCTTACATTTATCCAAATATACACTTTCAGTCTCATCTAAACAGTGTGTGCATGCATTGTATCCCTTGTTTATCTGCACTGAAATGTTACTAAGAGCAGGCCAATCATTGATGGTTACGAAAAGCAATGCTCGTAGGTCAAATGGCTCCCCTTTGTGCTCATCCCACATACGTACACCTGGTTTGGCCCACAGCTATAAAAGTTCTTCAACTAATGGCCTTAGGTACACATCAATGTCGTTGCCGAGTTGCCTCGGGCCTTGGATGAGCACTGGCATCATAATGAACGTCCTCTTCATACACAACCAAGGAGGAAGGTTATAGATACATACAGTCACAGGCCAGGTGCTGTGACTGCAGCTCTGCTCACCAAAAGGATTCATGCCAACTGTACTTAGACCAAACCTTAAGTTCCTTGTGTCACGTGCGAAGTCTGGGTACTCCCGCTCGACTTTTCTCCACTTTGACCCATCAACGGGGTGTCTCAACATCGCGTCTTTCTTACGGTTTTCCATGTGCCATCGCAACAACTTGGCATGCTCTTTATTTCTGAAGAGACGTTTTAAGCGTGGTATTATAGGAGCATACCACATAACCTTGGCAGGAACCTTCTTCCTAGGGGCCTCGCCCTCAACATCGTCAGGATCGTCTCGTATGATCTTATACCGCAGTGCATTGCATACCGGGCATGCATCCAAATTCTCGTACTTCTCACCGCGGTAGAGGATGCAGTCATTAATGCAGGCATGTATCTTCTGCATGTTTAATCCTAGAGGGCAGACAACCTTCCTTGCTTGGTATGTACTGTCGGGCAACTCATTATTCTTGGAAGAAGATTCTTCATTTTTACCAACAACTTTGAAAATGCGCTGTCAGTCACACCGTTCTCTTCCTTCCATTGCAGCAAATCCAGTGTGGTACCTAGCTTTTTGTGGCCATCTTCGCAAGTTGGATACAACAATGTTTTGTGATCCTTTAACATCTGCTCCAGCTTCTCCTTCTCCTTTTCAGTTTCACATTCTTCCTTTGCATCAGTAATGGCCCGACCAAGATCGTCATTAGCGGACCCATCTGCTGCCTCTTGATCTTCATTATCTACCCCCGTTGCAGTATCATCATATTCAGGATACATATTATGATAGTTGTCATCATCATCTTCTTCTTTGTTGTCTTCCATCATAACCCCTTTTTCTCCGTGCTTGGTCCAACAATTATAGCTGGGCATGAAACCGGATCGAAGCAGGTGGGCGTGAATGGTTCTGGTATTTGAGTAGTCTTTCTTGTTCTGATAGTGAACACACGGACAACAAATAAAACCATTGTGACTACGGTTTGCATTAGCCACAACGATAAAATTTTGGAGGCCCGTAATGTACTCGGAAGTGCGGCGGTCACCGTACATCCATTGTCGGTTCATCTGCATTAATATATAGTATATATCAAAAATTAATAGGGAGATGACCATTTATATATATAAAGTACATCAATGACACATGAAAGGATAGTTGCCAACCTCGACCGAGAAGGAAAGAGCAACGAGAAAACTTACTTTGAGCTCTCTGGCATTTCACCGAACACCTCTTGTGCATATGAAAAAAAAACACAAACTAGCACTCTTCACACCCTCTTGCTAGGCTCCAAAATGAGATAGTGAAAAAATGGAAGAGTGGGGTGTGGGCTGCGGTGTCTTATATAGCCCCCCTAACACCGGTTCAAGCCACGAACCGGTGTTAAAGGGGGGGCTGCGTGGGCCACTGGTGCAGGGTCCTTTAACATCGGTTCGTGCCACGAACCGGTGTTAAAGAGGGCTCCTTTTTGCTGCACGGGCCACGCTGGTACGGCCCCCCTTTAACACCGGTTCATAGATTTCTAGGATCAACAAAAGGCCTCGTTTCCACTAGTGCCTGCGTGCCTGCCGTCGTCCTGGCCCTTCGCGGCCCCGCGCCTGGAGCGCTTCCGACCTCCGTCAGCCCAACTGGCTGCCACATCCGTGGTTGCTGCTGTCCTCCGCCTGTCTGTCTCCTCCGGAACAGACATCAATACCACGGGTGCGGACCGAATAGTAGTACAAGACTGCATCTGCGCCTCGCGTGTTCCTGACCACCTTGGTTTGGGGTCGGGCGCACATGCCACTGCCACCGATTGGGCCCTGGCCGTCCAGTCATGGATGTATGGATGCATCCATGCACGCATGGAATGGTTGTGCAGCCTTGCGCAGAGCTCCAGGTTGCACGGCAGGGGCTTGATCCCAAACTTGGTCGCCGCGTTTCCTCGACTGGGTTGTCCTGCAATGCCAGACGCCATCTCGTGTTAACCCCGCCTGGCCGCCGTGTCCCTGGTCGCCGCTAGCCGCCGCCCGTCCATCTCCTCTGAAACCGCGCCGCTTGTCGCCCGCGTTAATCAATTGATGAGGACTCGATTGCTTTTTCAAAAATAAATTTAGGGTATTTCTTGTAAAATTTAGGGACTTGATTGTGACACATTGGAGCTCTATTTTAGAGCCTCCGGTGAAGTGATGCTTTGGTGCTCTATTTTCAAACTCTATTTTAGAGCTTCTCATTGAGGTGTTGTCTACTTCGCGCGCTAAAAGTGAATAGAGTGCACTTCAAACAAGTTCTATAGCGTCAAATTTAGAGCGTCTATTGGAGATGCTCTAAGGGGATACAGCAGGCTGGGACCGACGCGAACCATGTTTAGTCTTGGTTGGTGTCTCCAACCAGGACTAAAGATGAACCTTTAGTCCCAGTTGGAGACACGAACCGGGACTAAACATGAGTGGCGACGGTATTTTTTGGGGTGGAGACACTATGCCAGTTAGTGGAGACACTATTTCGGTGGGTGGCAGCACTATGCCAGTGAGTGGCGACACTATGCCAGTGAGTGGCGACACTATTTTGGTGGGCGACGACACTATGACAGGAGTGAGTGTCGAAATTATGTCATGAGTGTCAATACTATGTTGTGCTGTTAATATATAAATAGGCATCCTTGTGAAGTTATCAAGTGCAAGCAAGATGGTGTGTGAGAGAAAAGACACCACTACGGCGAGCTTATGGGAGATATTGGGGATATGCTATATGGGTATCCTCATAGCTGTCTCTTATTCGGATAACCCGGGTGGCCCACAGTTGGTAGCATGGCCCATGGCTTGCTGCACGGCCCAGTTAGATAGATCCAGAAGGGAGGCCCATGCTGGATAAAGGAAGGCAACGGTGGAGTCACCAGCGTTCCCGGAGCCTTGGAGTACAAGACACGTTAGACTAGTAATAGACGGTGTAGGACTCTGTAACCTGTCCGGCTAGGACTTTTTCCTGTAACCCTAGGACCTAGCGACTATATAAGTCGGGCCTATCGGAGCCTTTAGGGCACAACTTTAGACCAATCCATACACATAACCTCGCACAACGAACCTATCTCTGTAACTCGGCATATTGCCATTATAGTGATTTATAGCAGGAGTAGGATTACGCCACCGTTGTGGGATCTGAACCTGGGTAAGCTGTGTTACCTCGTACCCGTCAACCTTCCGCCTTCCCCCACGTCTCTAAACACGCACTATGAGGACCCCTCCATGGCATACTCATCGGCAATACCACGACAGTTGGCGCCCACCGTGGGGCAAGAGGCGCTTCGGGATCTTTAGCGGGCGAGGACCAAGATCTTCGCGGGAATCGGCGAAACCGTAGCTATCGGTCGCGTTCTCTTCTCCAGCAATGTTCCGATCGCCCCTCCCGACGAGTTCTAGATCCCGGCGAAGATGAACCCTACGCGGTGTTCGATCGTTCCTATCGGAGACATCCACCTCTTCATTTGTGAAACTGACTCGGGCACTAGTTCCCAGGGAGTCGGAGGAGCATCAAGACCCGCACGGACCGCCTACGGGAAGGATACGTTCGCAGAAGGATCGATGTCAGATCTCTCTTTGGAGTTTGCTGGCAAAGATCGAAAAAATTCATGGCCCACCCAAACCGCCCATGTGCAGGATATAACGGTGGAAGATCACTGCAAGTCCGCCGGCTTCGTCCGTGCGTCTGGACAGCAGAGATCCAAGTTCGTCGGCGTGGTTACCATCTTCGATCTGGCGCGTTGCGTTCAGAGAGAGGGCGAAAACCCCCGCGATTACCTCGCCAGGTGGCTCCGTATACTAGCCGATCTGGCCCACTACCCCAATGATGATGTCATGTATCACTTTGTGGAAGGACTGGACCATGACACGCTTCTCCGGCATTCTCTAAGGCGGCAGCAGGCTTCGGGACGCCTTACCTTCGAAGGCATGGTGAACATCATCAACAATTACGCGGAGGCCGAAGCGGTAGCTCAGACAGCGCTTGCACTCATTGACGGAACCCCTCCGATTCAGCCGCCGCCACCACCGCCTTTGGCTGTCATCACCGCAGTTGCGCCACCACCTCCAGTCGCCATCGCTGCTGTTGCACCTCCACCCCTGTCATCAAGGAAGTCCTGGCACCCTCCGACTCTGTGATTGACGCGCTATACGCCGACTTCAGTGCAGATTCAGAGGAGATAGATTTCAGTCTAGAGGAACTAGACTCCGCCATGTAGGAGATGGAGGAGGAGTACACGCGCGACGAGAAAGCCAACAATGTCGTCACGTCTCGAGATGTTTTCGTCACCATTGGGACGGTGATGGATGAAGATCAACTCGGATGAGCTCCGCCTACAGCTCTGGACAAAGGGAAGGGACCACCTGTTGCTAATGACATTGATCACGCAAAGGTCATGCCCCCTCTGCCTAATCCAGTGCAACAGCCGCAGGAACTCGGCACCGGCCCGAGCAACAACAACACCACAAACTTGCCGCCTCCAGCATCTACGTCTGCTGCTGCCCAAGTTACTCCAGCTGATAGAGTGATGCACGTCAATCTCCTCTTCGAGCCACTGACCGTAGCTCATATCCGGAACGTGACCCAGCTTGACGAGAAGCGCCAGCAGCTGCTGGAGGAAGCGCAGGCCATCGCGGAGCAAGGCGCTAATCTATAATGAAAACTGGTCAACGCGCAGAAATCCATAGAGAAAGCTAGAGCAATGGAGGCTGAGTACAATACTCTGGTGCAGCAGCAAAAGTCTAAGAAAGCTCCGGCTCGTGTCATCAACAATCCTGGTGTACGGCGAAACCTAGGATGGGATCCCCCTGAAGCCGACACAAGCCAAGCCATACATTAACAGTGAAGGCAGGCAGGTGATGCCCACTCCTCTCCTCAACCTCGCCGTCGCCCAAACCCTTATGGAGCAGGATAGATCGCCCGAGGCGATGGACCAGGTCTATGACCTAGTGGCCAAGGCTGTGAAACAGCAGGAAAAGGCCACCTCTCAGAGGCTTGAGTCTGACCTAGCGTTTTGCCAGTCTAGCCAGCATAAGCCGCCAAGGGACAGATCTCCTCTTGATGTCGGGTCTCAGATGGGTTCATTAGAACAAAGACGGAGGGATGCACACAACAGGAAGGATGCTATCCCCATATCCTCCGACCACGGAGAAAAGGCCCGACCTTGTCGCCCATCGCCACCGCCCCGCTCCCCCGGCATCGCAAAGACCCCAAAGCTCACCATCGTACGGATATGCCCTCGCCAAGGCAGAGAGGCATAGTCATCCGCCACAACGTGGCGCATACCCGTCATGACGGAGAGCGCAACCAGGGACACAAGAGCAGGTCGCGCCATGACCCTCCGCGTCCGGCAAGCAATCGTGACAAGCGTGAGGCATCGCAGGAGGGTAATAGCAATAAGGCTAACCCACCACCGCCTCTGCCTCCGTCGCCACCTAGCAGTCACCATGGCGGAGGAGGCCCACGTCGTTCACGAAGCCCATCCCTTGTTGACAAGAAGAAAAGAAACTCGGAGCCATACGATGCACGTTCGCGGATCGATAAGATCCACGAGGCCCGGGAAGGACCATACCTGGGACCACGTTGCTTTGGACCTGCGATACGGTCTGCAACTTACTCCAAAGGTTTCCGCATTGAGAAGACCATCAAGCCCTATTACGGCACCGCTAAGCCAGCTACATGGTTACAGGACTACGGCAACGCGGTAGAGATTGCCGGGGGTAACCCCAACGTTGCCGTCAAGTACCTCCCATTGATGTTGGCGGGCACAGCCCGTCAATGGATTGATGACTTGCCGGAGAAATCCATCTGCATTTGGTTGGACATGCAAGAAGCGTCCACTAAGAACTTCGAGGGTATGTACAAACGTCTCTGCACTATTGGCGATATACAGCGGTGCGTGCAGGAGAAATACGAGACATCTCGCACCTACCTCTTCCGCTGGCTGGATATGAAAAATTCCTGCGCAGGAGTGCACGCTCAGACCGCCATGGCCGCCTTCATTGATGGGTTGGAAAGGGGCACGTTGCTCCGACATAAGATGAAGCGCTTGCAGGACAATCACCAGCTTGACTTGAACCAAATGATTCAATTGGATAGTGAGTTCGCAGTTGCACGATGCTCACGGCTCTCTGCCGGCAACGGCCGTTCCAACTCAAGCTCGGAGAAACAGCAACACAAAGCGGAAAACCGCTCCAGAAGAAAACCAAACTCCCGACATGGTCGCCATGACCTTTGCAGGAAGAGGTGATGGCGGACAACGTGGCCGAGGACGGGGAGCTGGTCGTGGGCAGCAGCGAGGAGTGAAACTACCTCGGCAGCGCTCCGCGTCCCCAAACCTATGAAGAGTATCGCGATATGCCGGGCCTCGTACACCTTGATGTCAACGGCAAGGCCACCCATTGTCGTGGTATTGCCGACGAGTACACCATGGAGGGGTCCTCACAGTGCGTGTTTAGAGACGTGGGGGAAGTCGGACGGTTGACGGGTACGAGGTAACACAGCTTACCCAGGTTCAGATCCCACGACGGTGGCGGAATCCTACTCCTGCTATAAATCACTATAAGGGCAATACGCCGAGTTACAGAGATAGGTTCGTTGTGCGAGGTTGTCTGAAGTTGTCTATGAATGTCTGAGATTGTGCCCTAAAGGCTCCCATAGTCCCGACTTATATAGTCGCCAGGTCCTAGGGTTATAGGGAAAAGTTCTAGCCAGACAGGTTACAGAGTCCTACACCGTCTATTACTAGTCTTGTGTATCTTGCACTCCAAGGCTCCGGGTACGTCGGTGACTCCAACCGTAGCCTTCCTTTATCCGGCATGGGCCTCCCTTCTGGATCCATCTAACTGGGCCGCCCAGCAGGCCATAGGCCATGCTACCAACTGTGGGCCAACCAGGTTATCCGGATAGGAGACATGCTATGAGGATACCCATATAGCATATCCCCAATAGTAGCCCCCGGAGAACTCCGAGATCTTGTGCCGTCTTGCCTCTTTGTGTGGAATGCTCCGTCTAGATGGATGTCGGCAAATCGTCAAGCAATATCTTGAAGTCCTCCCAAAGAACCCTGCAAGGTTTTCTCCGTCTTCAACACGTAAGTCGGAGAAATGCTGAATCTTCCATTGTACTCTTCCGTAGCCGTACTGGATCCGTCCATGCCGGAATATTCTGATGTGAGGGCTCATTTGCCTATGTCAGCTAGGACGACGTAGGCTTAGGTCAGTGATGCCTCGAAACTCACACATGCAGAGAACGCAATCATGTCCAATTTTCCCGCGCGAGCGATACGAACCATTGGCGACGACGGTTGGAGACCTGGCGAACTTTTCGCGCATGTTCGTGAACACGTTGTCTACGCGGCAACCGTCCGATCAAGCTGCACGAATCTTGACGCTGGAGATGATAAATAGTAACCGTGGTGGAATTTCTACCTTTTACCTCATTCTCTCCTCGCGTCGTCTTCTTCCTCCAGCGCGCGCCTCCTCGAGCTCTCCGCGCAAAACTCGCGAAAAACTCTAGCCTCAATCCACACCAGTCGCCTCCAACCTCTCTCCATGGCCAGCAGCAGCACCTCTCCTTCCATGGCAGCGTCGAGCGAAAGCCATGCCGAAGCCGGCGAGCTCTATCGTTGTGCCCCCAGAGGGCTTGGTCATCCCCGCCTCGGTGGTGATTGAGTCCACCGGCGGCGACCACAATCTGGCGGCGCTGGAGCCGTTGGAGGAGGATCTTGACTCGCACAACGGCGACTGGTGCGGCTCAGACAACACCAACCCTGACATCCAGGAGATGATCGCCGAGGGCTACCTCCCTGCGACGGAGGGGCTCGCCTGGCGGGCGGCGCCGGCCGGCGAGGTGACACCTTCTCCCCAAGCCGGAGAAAAAGTGTACCTCAAAGTCCAACTGGTACACGGCGTCTCCCTGCCCATCTCCAACTTCTTCCTCTCCGTCTTAAACCACTACAGAGTCCAGACCCAGAATCTTTCTCCCAACAGTATCTTAGCGCTTACCAACTACGAGGCGCTCTGCGAGGGTTACTTAGGGATAAAGCCTAGGTTAGATCTCTTCGTGTACTTCTTCACCGTCAAACGTGAAGCCGGAGCTAGTAAGGAAGAACTTATGAATTGCGGCACCATAAGCTTCAAGATTCGTCCTGGCCGGCAGTTCCCCTACATCATCGGTCACGAGTCCTGCAAAAACTAGCAGCGTACTTACTTTTACGGCCCAAATATCCCTCTGGCCGGCCGACAAGTAACGTACCCGGACTTTGTTGACGGGGCCGCCGCTGAAGCCTCATCATGGAGATCCCAGGCCTCCCTTCCCTCTGACCTCGATGCTTCCCACGCCATAAGGCGGATATAATGGTTCGTGGAGACGGGTTTGACCGGCTTGGACCTAGCCATGTGCTGGTTCATTAGGCGAATCCAACCTCTGCAGTACCGCGTGAAGCTCATGCACGAGTATACCAGCGATAGAAGGGATAGTCTCCGCATCTCCGTGGACAACTTCTCGAGCGACTCCGTCAAGATCCGCCTTAAGGACATCGTCAAGGTGAAGGACAAGAAGCGTGGCTTCACCATCACCTACGACATGTTCGTAGACGGCAAGTGCCCAAAGGTAGTTATTTATTTTCCGTGTATGACATATACTCCAGTTCTTTCGTCTTGCAAATTTCATCTCATCTAACACGGTGACTTGTCACTTAATAGCTTAGCGATCTAGAGGAGGACAACATGGCTGCCCAAATCTATGATCCAAAGATGAAGGAAGTCACGGTCGTGTCCGATGACGATGCTCCGTTGGCGCGAAAGTGGAAGAGCTCCACCTCTGACGCTGCCGACGGAGGCAAGAAGAAGAAGACGGAGGGTGGAGCCTCCAAGAAGACTACCGCTACCCTGGAGGTGGAGAAGAGAAAAGTTACCGGGATCCCTTTGCCAAAGCACCCCCACTTGTGTAAGCTTCTTTCTCTCCGACATTCTCTATTCATTTGTCTTGCTCCTGTACTTATGCATTTTTGCACGTTTCAGGAAGAAAGCCGTGACCAGCCTGAAGAAGACCTCCAAATTGGGGGCTTCTAGAACCATCAAGGACATGCTGCATCACGACGCATCTCCCATCATCGCCCCTGCCACTCCCTCCGTCTAGCCTTCGTCTGCCCCGACAAGCTCACAAGCTAAGGAGGCATCTGGCCCTTCCGCCATGGAAGTCGACTCAGGTGCCTCTACCGAGGTTGCTGTCATCGGCGAGCAAGTGACGCGGGAGAGTGCCGCCCACCAAATGGCTGAAGCTCCGGCTAAGGATGCCATCGGTGTCGGTAAGGCGATGGTGGAAGCATGTACTTCTATCGTTGGCGGCGCCCCTGCACCCAAGAAAACCATAGCCTATCCAAAGATAGTCTATCCAGTACTTACACCGGGTAGCACTGCTCTGGTCCCTTGTGCGGAACTGACATCTCCGACGTGCGGTCTAGAGGAGCTCCGCCGACAAGCAGGAATCTTGCAAGGAAACAACGAATTCTTTGGCAAGCTGCGGGCCGAGAGTGCTTCAAACCTTAAGATCATTGCACTTGTAAGTTTTATTTGCCCTTTGCATTTCATATGAGTATCCCACTGTAGCCCCCGAGGATGTAGACGGAAAACCATAGGTTTTGCATCTATATGCTCTAATAGTGACTAAGTTATAAAACCTCTCACTGTAGCCCCCAAGCATGTAGGTGGAATAAATTATTCCGACTAGATGCTTTTAAGAGTAGCATACCTAGTGTTTATAAATTTCAATACTGTAGCCCCCAAGATTCTGGTTGTAACTGAATTAGTTCCGACTAGATGCTTAAAGGAAAGCTAAGCATATATTTGAGTTTAAAAAAATTATACTGTAGCCCCCAAGCTTCTAATTGAAAATTGAATTAGTTCCGACTAGATGCTTAAAGAAAAGCTAAGCATAATGCTAAGTAAAAAATTCCCGATGTAGCCCCCGAGCGTCTAGGTGGAAAATTTCCGGCTAGATGCTCCAAGCAGACCAAACAACATTTTATCTTTGACCTTTTGTCCACAGAACGAGAGTGCTCGGAGGGGCATGGCTAATGACAAGTACCAGAAGATGCACGCAGACTTGGAAGCTGAAAAGAGTAAAACTGCCTTCTTGAAGGAATAGATCACCAAGAGCAAGCGTCTGTTTTATTTTTCGCATTCCGACTTGGTTTTGTGCCCATATTCTCCAAGTACTCACTGTGTACTTTGCTTTCTCCGACTTGCAGAAACCATTGCCAAGGCCAAGAATATTGTCGAGCAATCCAAGCATATTCAAGATCTGGATAGCGAGAACAAAATTCTTAAGAAGGAGAGGAAGGACATGCTGAAAATGCATGAGGAGTCAATGAAGGCCCTGCAGGACTCCGCCACCGAGGAAATCAATCGCTTGAAAGAGGAGATCTCTGTCTTAAGAGATCAGAAGTAAGCTGCCGATGAGCAGAATCAACGCCATAGTGAGGCGTATAAGATCCTCCAACAAGAGAAAGAAACCTTGGCGGACACCCTCTCGCAAGCTAAGGCCAGCATCTTTAGTAATTTTTCTCCGTCTTGGATTTCTGTAGTCTGGGTACTCTGAATTGTTGAACTAATGCGCTCCTTGTCAGAATTTGCAGCTCCTATGGGTTTAACCCGATCGCCTCCTTCAGCCAAGGAATGCATGGTTCTAGCCGGAAAATTCATCAACACCGCCATCACACAAGCTAAGGAGATTGCCAAGCCCCTCCAGATAAACATCAAGGCATCGGACTCCATGGCGAAGTACTCAGAGATTCTGCGCCGAGCCCCCGAGCGTATCACAAGCTGGAAAGCTTCATGTGCACGGGCTGGCGCAAGTATTGCACTATCTATGGTGAAGGCACACTATGAAGATGCCGACATCGACAAGGTGACCTCTAGCATTCCCGATGTAGACGACGATGGCAAAGATATTAAACATGAATCCATCTTGTCGTCGCTCGCGGGCTATGATACCAGATTTGCCAACTTGGTTGATATCAACGTCTTCGTGCCGATGAACACCATCGATGGCAGCAACCAAAGATCCTCCGAGTCTCTTCACACCGCCGACTTCGAGGGTGGCTCTCCTGCTGGTGATGATGCTGCTTCTAAGTCTCCTACGCCAAAGGAATGAAGAACAACTTTGCATTTTTTGTTTCACCTTTGGTGCATGTACATAAAAAACTTATTGATGTAACTTAAGGCGGAAAACAATGGTTGTTATTTCCTGCTACTCAAGAACTAGTTTCCAGCATGTATATATTTTTTAAGCAAGTGCTGGCTTATCCATTACTTTGGTTCTTATGCTTGACTTTTCGTGAGTCGGAAGACTCGTTGTCGGAACCATGCGCTCAGGTGATGATACCCAATGGCACCGTCAATAACCTAAGCAAAAATTTGCCAACAATAAGTGCCAAAAGTCACTACTCCAGAATCCACATAAAGACGACAAAGAACATGTAGACCAGAAAACTTAAGATAACGCCCGTAGGCGGAATTTTCACAAGTGCAATCGCAAAGCTTATGCATAAAGGTTTTACATGATCCAAAAATGAACACTAAAGGAGGTAAAAGACTCAGAAATATGAGTGAACCAGAGAGCTTTACTTCATTGATCATATAGGAGGTACACAATTAGATAAAAAATGCTAAGTGTAAAAAGGACGTAGTTGTGCTATGTTCCATGGCCAATCAAGATCCAGGTAGTCATCATCCGGGTCACGTCGCTTATGCTTATGATCCTCGTTGGGTCTATCCTTCAGTTCACGATTGTCAACGAGGTAGTAGGACCCATTGAGTAGCGCCTTGCTTATGATGAACGGTCCTTCCCATGGCGGGGATAATTTGTGTGACTTCTTCTGCTTAAGTCGGAGCACCAAATCCCCCTCTTTAAACGAGCGATGCCGAATGCGGCGACTATGGTAGCTGTGTAGCTTCTGCTGGTAGATGGCGGATCTTTGGCATGCCAAAACGCGCTCCTCCTCGAGAAGGTCCACATCTAGGCGTCTGGATTCTTCAGCGTCATCTTCGTCGTAGGCGGCAACTCTTGGTGCATCGTGAAGTATGTCGGAAGGCGGGATGGCTTCTGCTCCATATACCATGAAATAAGGGGTGTAGCCGGTGGATCTGTTGGGTGTAGTTCGTAAACTCCACAACACAGATGGAAATTCTTCCGCCAAGCCCCAGCTGCTCTATGTAGCGGTGCCTCAAGACGTGGCTTGATTCCCTACAGAATTAATCCATTGGCTCGCTCAACCTGACCATTGGATTGTGGGTGTGCCACAGATGCAAGGTCAAGTCAGATGCCTTTCTCCAAACAATAAGCCTCCACTTCTCCGAGTGACAAATTGCTGCCGTTGTCGGTGATAATGCTATGTGGGAGACCAAATCTCACCATTAGATCCCGGACAAACCTGAGGGCAGTTGCCCCATCAAGCTTTCTAATGGGTTTAGCTTCTATCCATTTAGTGAATTTAACAACTACTACAAGAAGATGCGTAAACCCACAAGGTGTCGTCTGTAACGGTCCCACCATGTCTAGCCCCTAGACTGCGAACGACCAAGTTATTGGTATTGTTCGCAATTCTTCAGCAGGAACATGTGGTTGTCGGGAATAATACTGGCATCCCATGCATGTCTCAACCAGCTTGTCAGCGTCCGCATTCGCGGTCAGCCAGTAGAATCCTTGCCGGAAGGCTTTCGCGACCAACGATCGAGGAGCGGCGTGATGCCCGCAATCTCCGAGATGGATTTTGCGTAGGATTTCCATACCTTCTAGCACTTTAGGTATACACCAGTAGTGCTCCTTTTGTAGAGTTTCCCATTGATTATGGTATAACCCTTTGCTCGTCGTACTATTTGCCATATTTCGACCTCGTCATCAGGCAAAGTTTCGTGTTCGAGATACTCCATGAACGATTTTGTCCAAGCCGGAGGGACCTTGGTCACCATGTTGACGAAAGAGTCAGCTCTATCCGGGTTGTCAAGGTCGGCTCCCTTCACGGATGGTGTGCGCAGATGCTCTAGGAAAACTCCTGGCGGAATTTGCTTGCGCCCTGATCCAATCTTAGACAGCAGATCAGCCGCCTCATTTTGCTCCCTAGGTATATACTTGACTTCTTAGCCCAAGAAGCTCTTGGCTGTCTCGTCCACTTCGTCTCGATATGCCTCCATCATAGGGTTCCGCGCATTCCAGGTGCCAGCCACCTGCTGGGCAACCAAGTCGGAATCTCCACAGCAAACTATGCGCTTGATGCCAATATCCTTGGCTACACGTAGTCCGTGAATGAGTGCTTCATACTCCGCCATGTTGTTTGTAGCCTCAAAGTGGATTTGGAGAACGTAGTGTAGCTTGTCTCCTGTTGGTGACTGTAGCAATACACCAGCCCCCGAGCCGTTGAGCAGCTTTGATCCGTCAAAGTGCATCACCCAGTACTCTGGTTCTGGCAGCGTAGTAGCGTCTGGCATCTCCGTCCAATCTGCAACAAAATCCGCCAAGGCTTGTGACTTCATAGTGTCGCGTCTCTTGTAAGTGATCTGGAAGGCGGCCAGTTCAATGCCCCACTTCGCGACCCTTCCTGTAGCGTCGCTGTTGTTGATAATGTCGGACAGTGGACTCTTGCTCACCACTGTGATTGGGTGCTCCTGAAAGTAGTGCCTCAGCTTCCGAGAAGCAAGGAATACTCCATAAGCTATCTTATGGTAGTGCGGGTAACGCTGCTTGGACTCCGTCAAGACCTCGCTTACATAGTAAACTGGTCGTTGAACACCGTGCTCATAACCTGGTTCCTTCCGCTCTACCACGAGGACGATGCTGATTACCCGGTTGGTTGCCGCCCTATAAATTAACATGGGCTCTCCAGGCTCGGGTGCTGCAAGGATAGGCGGTGAGGAAAGAATCTCCTTGAGCTGCTTCAATGCTTCATCTGCCTCGTCCGTCCATGTGAATTTGTCCGCCTTGTTCACCAACTTGTACAGTGGCAGGGCCTTCTCTCCAAGTCGGCTGATGAACCGACTAACTGCTACAACACAACCTGTTAGTCGTTGAATGTCCTTTAGGAATGTCGGACGGTTTATGTTTAAGATGGCCTTGATTTTCTCCGAGTTGACCTTGATTCCGCGCTGGGAAACGATGAAACCCAACAAACTGCCGGCTGGCACCCCGAAGACGCACTTCTTAGGGTTAAGCATCATGTTGTATTTCTGTAGATTATCAATGGTTTATTTTAAGTCGGAGATTAAGTCATTTGACTTTTTAGACATCACCGCAATATCTTCCACATAAGCATGAACGTTCCGACCAATTTGGTCATGAAGGCAACGTTGCATTGTCCGCTGGTACGTAGCACCTGCATTTTTCAGCCCAAAGGGCATCGTAACA
The DNA here is from genome assembly GCA_916181665.1 of Avena sativa. Lineage (NCBI taxonomy): Eukaryota > Viridiplantae > Streptophyta > Magnoliopsida > Poales > Poaceae > Avena > Avena sativa. Next base: position 202,415,400 of record OV702281.1, on the reverse strand, counting down.
TAGCAAAACGTGCCGTATGGGGTAGTGAACGAAGTGGCCAATTGGTCCGACTTCCTCATATTGATCTGGTGGTATCCTTAGTATGCATCGAGAAAACACAAAATTTCCGACCCAGCCGTCGAGACAATGACTTGGTCAATGCGAGGCAAAGCAAATGGATCTTTGGGACATGCTTTGTTCAAGACGGTGTAATCAACGCACATTCTTAATTCATTGGTTCCCTTTTTGGGGAAAAGTACAGGAGTGGACACCCATTGGGCGTGAAGGACTTCTCGGACAAATATAGCCTTAAGTAACCTAGCTATCTCTTTGCCAATGGAACGTCTCTTCTCATCTCCAAAGCGTCATAGAGGTTGTTTCACTGGTTTGGATTTTGGATCAATGTTTAAGCTGTGCTCGGAAAGTTCCCTAGGTACTCCCTTCATGTCGACAGGTTGCCAGGCAAAGATGTCCCTATTCTCACGGAGTAACTCAACGAGCGCGCTTTCCTATTTGGGATCCAGGTTCGTTCCAATGGCGGTGACCTTGGAGGAATAGCCTACCACAAGTTCCACCGGCTTGGTCTCAATGGCGGCCTTGAACACAGGAGTGGAGTCAGATATCTGCTTCTTCAACGCGGGCATCTCTGAGTCATCGACCTTGCTTTGGATCTCTTTGAATTCTTCACTGTAGAGGACAGCTTCCGCAACGCCTGCTTCATTGATATCGCAGTCCCTTGCCTTGGTAAAGCTTCTAGATACGGTGATGACAACATTTGGTCCGAGTATCTTGAGTTTGTTGTAAACGAAGCATGGCTTGGCCATGAACGTGTGGAATATGTCGCGGCCGAATATGACGTGGTACACGCTCTTGAAGGGGACCACCTCGAAGGTCATGCGCTCTTGGCAGTAATTGTTAACATTGCCAAAGGCAACCTGAAGTGTAATGCACCCAAGGGACCGAGCCTCCCGACTTACCTTATAGCGGACCAACACCATCTTCCACAGCGTAGTTTCTGGTCGGGAAGCTCGGTCCCTTGGGTGCATTACACTTCAGGTTGCCTTTGGCGATGTTAATAATTACCGCCAAGAGCGCATGACCTTTGAGGTGGTTCCCTTCAAGAGCGTGTACCACGTCATATTCTGCCGTGACATATTCCACACCTTCATGGCCAAGCCATGCTTCGTCTACAACAAACTCAAGATACCCGGACCAAACGGTGTCATCACCATATCCAGAAGCTTTACCAAAGCAAGGGACTGCGAGATTAATGAAGCAGCCTATGCGGAAGCTGTCCTCTACAACGAAGAATTCAAAGAGATCCAGAGCAAGGTCGATGACTCAGAGATTCCCGTGTCGAAGAAACAAATCTCCTACTCCGCTCCAGCATTCAAGTCCGCCATCGAGACCAAGCCGGTGGAACTTGTGGTAGGCGATGCCTCCAAGACCACCACCATTGGGACGAACCTGGATCCCAAATAGGAAATCGCGCTCGTCGAGTTCCTCCGTGATAATAGGGACATATTTTCCTGGCAACCTGCCGACGTGAAAGGTGTACCTACGGAACTTGCCGAGCAGAGCTTAAACATTGATCCAAAATGCAAACCAGTGAAGCAACCTCTATGATGCTTTGGAGATGATAAGAGACGTGCCATAGGCAAAGAGATAGCTAGGTTACTTAAGGCTAGTTTTATCCAAGAAGTTCATCACACCCAATGGGTGGCCAGTCCTGTACTTGTCCCCAAAAAGGGAACCAAAGAACTAAGAGTGTGCGTTGATTACACCGGCTTGAACAAAGCATGCCCCAAAGATCCGTTTGCTTTGCCTCGCATTGACCAAGTCATTGACTCGACGGCTGGCTCAGAACTTTTGTGTTTTCTCGATGCATACTCAGGATACCACCAGATCAAGATGAGGAAGTCGGACCAATTGGCCACTTCGTTCACTACCCCATACAGCACGTTTTGCAATGTTACGATGCCCTTTGGGCTGAAAAACGCAGGTGCTATGTACCAGTGGACAATGCAACATTTCCTACACGACCAAATTGGTCGGAACGTTCACGCCTATGTGGACGATATAGCGGTGATGTCTAAAAAGTCAAATGACTTAATCTCCGACTTAAAAGAAACCTCTGATAATCTCCGGAAATACAACATGATGCTTAACCCTAAGAAGTGCGTCTTTGGGGTTCCAGCCGGAAAATTGTTGGGCTTCATCGTTTCCCAACGTGGAATCGAGGTCAACCTAGAGAAAATCAAGGCCATCTTAAATATAAACCATCCGACATGCCTAAAGGACATTCAACGACTAACAGGTTGTGTTGCATCAGTTAGTCGGTTCATCAGCCGACTTGGAGAGAAGGCCCTGCCGTTGTACAAGTTGCTGAAGAAGGCGGGCAAATTTACGTGGATGGACGAAGCAGATGCAGCATTGAAGCAGCTCAAGGAGATTCTTTCCTCAGCGCCCATCCTTGCAGCACCCGAGCCTGGAGAGCCCATGTTAATTTACAGGGCGGCAACCAACCGGGTAATCAGCATCGTCGTCGTGGTAGAGCGGAAGGAACCAAGCTATGAGCACGGAGTTCAACGACCAGTTTACTAGTTAAGCAAGGTCTTGACGGAGTCCAAGCAGCATTACCCGCACTACCAGAAGATAGCTTATGGAGTATTCCTTGCTTCTCGGAAGCCGAGGCATTACTTTCACGAGCACCCAATCACAGTGGTGAGCAAGACTCCACTGTCCGACATTATCAAAAATAGTGACGCTACGAGAAGGGTCGCGAAGTGGGGCATCGAACTTGCCACCTTCGAGATCACCTACAAGAGACGCGACGCTATCAAATCACAAGCCTTGGCGGATTTTATCGCATATTGGACAGATATGTCATATGCTACTACGTTGCCAGAGCCACAGTACTGGGTGATGCACTTTGACGGATCAAAGCTGCTCAACGGCTCGGGGGCTGGTGTATTGCTACAGTCACCAACTGGGGACAGGCTACACTACGTTCTTCAGATCCACTTCGAGACTACGAACAACATGGCGGAGTATGAAGCACTCATTCACGGATTACGCGTAGCCAAGGATATTGGCATCAAGCGCATAGTTTGCTGTGGAGATTCCGACTTGGTTGCCCAGCAGGTGGCTGGCACCTAGAATGCACGGAACCCTATGATGTCGGCATATCGATACGAAGTGGACGAGATAGCCAAGTGCTTCTTGGGCCACGAGGTCAAGTATGTACCTAGGGAGCAAAACAAGGCCGTTGATCTGCTGTCTAAGCTTGGATCAGGGCGCAAAAGAATTCCGCCAAGAGTTTTCCTAGAGCATCTACGGACACCATCCGTGAATGGAGAAGACATCGACAACCCAGATAGAGTTGACTCTTTCGTCCACACGGTGGCAAAGATCCCTCCGGCTTGGACAAAACCGTTCATGGAATATCTCGAACACGGAACTTTGCCCAACGAAGAGGTCGAAAGACGACAAATAGTACGTCGAGCAAAGGACTATACCATAATCAATGGACACATCTACAAAAGGAGCACTACTGGTGTATTCCTTAAGTGTGTTTCCCAGCTAGAAGGTATTGGAATCCTACGCGAAATCCATATCGGAGATTGCGGGCATCACGCCGCTCCTCGATCGTTGGTCGCAAAAGCCTTTCGGCAAGGATTCTACTGGCTGACCGCGAAGGCGGATGCCGACAAGCTGGCTGAGACATGCATGGGATGCCAATATTATGCCCGAGAACCACATGTTCCTGCTGAAGAATTGCGAACAATACCAATAACTTGGCCATTTGCAGTCTGGGGGCTAGACATGGTGGCACCGTTACAGACGGCACCATGTGGGTTTACGCATCTGCTAGTAGTAGTTGATAAATTCACTAAATGAATAGAGGCTAAATCCATTAGAAAGCTTCATGGGGCAACTGCCTTAGGTTTGTCCGGGATCTGGTGGTGAGATTTGGTCTCCCACATAGCATTATCACCGACAAAGGTAGCAACTTATCACTCGGAGAAGTGGAGTCATATTGTTGGGAGAAGGGCATCCGACTTGACATTGCATCTGTGGCACATCCACAATCCAATGGTCAGGTTGAGTGAGCCAATGGATTAATTCTACAGGGAAGAAAGCCACGTCTTGAGGCACCGGTGCATAGAGCAGCTAGAGCCTGGGCGGAAGAATTGCCATCTGTGTTGTGGAGTTTATGAACTACACCCAACAGATCCACCGGATACACCCCTTACTTCATGGTATATGGAGCAGAATCCATCCTACCTTCCGACATACTTCACGATGCACCAAGGGTTGCCGCCTACGACGAAGATGACGCAGAAGATTCCAGACGCCTAGACGTGGACCTTCTCGAGGAGGAGCGTGTTTTGGCATGCCAAAGATCCGCCATCTACCAGCAGAAGCTACGCAGCTACCATAGTCGCCGCGTTTGGGATCGCTCGTTTAAAGAGGGGTATTTGGTGCTCCGACTTAAGCAGAAGAAGTCACACAAATTATCCCCGCCATGGGAAGGACCGTTCATCATAAGGAAGGCGCTACTCCGTGGGTCTTACTACCTCGTTGAAAATCATGAACTGAAGGATAGACCCAACAAGGATCATAAGCGTAAGCGACGTGACCCGGATGATGACTACAGAGCTTGATCGGCCATGGAACATAGCACAACTACGTCCTTTTTACACTTAGCATTTTTATCTAATTGTGTACCTCTTATATGATCAATTAAATAAAGCTCTTTGGTTCACTCATATTTTTGAGTCTTTTACCTCCTTTAGTGTTCATTTTTGGATCGTATAAAACCTTTATGCACAAGCTTTGCGATTGCACTTGTGAAAATTCCGCCTACGGGCGTTATCTTAAGTTTTCTGGTCTACATGTTCTTTGTTATTTTTATGTGGATTCTGGAGTAGTGACTTTCGGCACTTATTGTCGGCGATTTTGTGCTTAGGTTATTGACGGTGCCATTGGGCATCATCACCTGAGCGCATGGTTCTGACAACGAGTCTTCCGACTCACGAAAAGTCAAGCATAAGAACCAAAGTAATGGATAAGCCAGCACTTGCTTAAAAAAATATATATATGCTGGAACTAGTTCTTAAGTAGCAGGACATACATCATTGTTTTCCACCTTAAGTTAATACATAGTTTTTCCACATACATATCACAGAGGAAACAAATATTACAAATTGTTTTTATTCCTCTGGAGCAGGCGACTTGGAAGCAACATCATCGGCAGCAGGAGAGTCACCCTCAAAGTCGGTAGTGTGGACGGACTCAGAGGAGCTTTGGTTGCTGCCATCGATGGTATTCATTGGCATGAAGACGTTAACGTTGACCAACTCGGCATCTCTGGTGTCATAACCCACGAGTGACAACAAGATAGCTTCATGGTTTATCTCATGGCCTTCGTCATCTACGTCGGGGATGCCAGAGGTTACCGTGTCGATGTCAGCATTCTCGTAGTGTACCTTGACCATGGACAGCGCCATCCTTGCACCGGCCCGTGCACATGAAGCTTTCCAGCTTGTGATACGCTCGGGGGCACGGCGCAGGATCTCCAAGAACTTCGCCATAGAGTCTGATGCCTTGATATTAATTTGGAGGGGCTTGGCAATCTCTTTGTCTTGCGCGATGGCGGTGTTGATGAAGTTGCCGGCAAGAACCATGCATTCCTTTGACTGAGGAGGCGATCGGGTTAAACCCATAGGATCTGCAAATTCCTGACAAAGGAGCACATGAGTTCAAAAATTCAGAGTATCTAGACTACAAAAATCCAAGACGGAGAATCACTTACTGAAGATGTTAGCTTCAGCTTGCCAGAGGGTATCCGCTTCATGATGGCGTTGATTCTGCTCATCAGAAGCTTTCTTCTGATCTCTTAAGATCGAGATCTCCTCCTTCAAGCGGTTCATCTCCTCGGTGGTGGAGTCCTGCAGGGCTTTCATTTATTCTTCATGCATCTTCAGCATGTCCTTCCTCTCATGCTTAAGGATCTTTTTCTCGCTATCCAGCTCCTAAATATGCTTGGATTGCTCGACAATGTCCTTAGACTTGGCAATGGTTTCTGCAAGTTGGAGAAAGCAAATTACATAGTGAGTACTCGGAGAATACACAAGTTCAAGACGGAATACGAAAAAGAAAGGAAAAACAGAAGCTTACTCTTGATGATCTATTCCTTCAAGAAGGCAGTTTTACCCTTTTAGGCTTCCAAGTCCGCGCGCATCTTATTGTACTTGTCGTTGGCCATGCCCCTCTGAGCATTCTCATTCTATGGAAAAAAGAAAAGTTAAACGTTGTTTGGTCTACTTGGAGCATCTAGCTGGAAAATTTCCAGCTAGACGCTCGGGGGCTATAGAGAGAGTTTTTAACCTAGTAATATGCTTAGTATTTCTTTAAGCATCTAGTTGGAACTAATTCAGTTTTCGATTAGAAGATTGGGGACTACAGTATAAAGTTTTTAACTCGGATGTATGCTTAGCTTCTCTTTAAGAATCTAGTCGGAACTAATTCAGTTACAACTAGAAGCTTGGGGGCTACAGTATTGAAATTTATAAACACTACGTATGCTACTCTTAAAGCATCTAGTCGGGACAATTCATTCCACCTATATGCTTGGGGGCTACAGTGAGAAGTTTTTCTAGCTTAGTCACTCTTAGAGCATTTAGACGCAAATACCTATGGTTTTCCGTCTAAATCCTCGGGGGCTACAGTGGGATATTCATATGAAATGGAAAAAAGCAAAAATAACTTACAAGTGCAATGATCTTGAGGTTAGTAGCACTCTCAGCAAGAAGCTTGCCGAAGGATACACTGTTTCCTTGCAAGATCTCTGCTTGCCCGAGAAGCTCCTCTAGACCGCACGTCGGAGATGTCGGCACCGCACCAGGAACTAGAGCAGTGCTACCCAGCGTAAGTACCGGATAGACTATCTTCGGAAACTCAATGGATTTCTTGGGTGCGGGGCGCCGCCTTCGGAAGAAGTACCACCTTCCACCACCTCCTTACCGCTACCGATGGCATCCTTAGCCGGAGCTTCAGGCATTTGGTGTGCGGCACTCTCCTGCGTCGCCTGCTCGCCGGCAACAGCAAGCTCAGTAGAGGCACCTGAGTCCACTTCCATGGCGGAAGGGCCAACTGCTTCCTTGGCTTGAGAGCTTGTCCGAGCAGATGAGGGCTTGATGATGGGAGTGACAGGGGCGATGGTGGGAGATGCGTCGCGATGCAGCATGTCCTTGATGGTTCTAGAAGTCCCCGAAGTTTTGGAGGTCTTCTTCAAGCTGGTCGTGGCTTTCTTCCTGAAATGTGCAAAATGCATAAGTACAGGAACAAGACAGATAAATGGACAATGTCGGAGAGAAAGAAGCTTACACAAGAGGGCGTGCTTTGGCAAAGGGGATCCCAGTAGTCTTTGTTTTGTCCGCATCCAGGGGCGGCGGTAGTCTTTTTGGAGGCTCCACCCTCCGCTTTCTTCTTCTTGCCTCCATCACGTGGAGCTCTTCCGCTTTCACGACAACGGAACATCGTCGTCGGACACGACCGTGACTTCCTTCATCTTTGGATCATAGATTTGGACAGCCATTCTATCCTCCTCTAGATCGCTAAGGTATTAAGTGAGAAGTTACCGTGTTAGACGAGATGGTAATGGTTAGACGGAAGAACTGGAGTATATGTCATACACGGAAGATATACAGTTACCTTTGGGAACTTGCTCTGTACGAACATGTCGTAGGTGATGGCGAAGCCATGCTTCTTGTCCTTCACCTTGACGATGTCCTTGAGGCAAAGCTTGACGGAGTCGCTCGAGAAGTTGTCGACGGAGATGCGAACGTTATCCCTTCTATCGTTGGTATACTCATGCATCAGCTTCGAGTGGTGCTGCAAAGGCTGGATTCGCCTGATGAACCAGCACATGGCTAAGTCCAAGCCGGTCAAACCCGTCTCTACGAACCAGTCTATCCACCTTATAGCGCGGGAAGCGTCGATGTCGGAGGGAAGGGAGGCCTGGGATCTCCATGTCGAAGTTTTGGCGGTTGCTCCATCGACGAAGTCCGAGTACATTACTTCTCGGCCGGCCAGAGGGATATCGTTGCCATAGAAGTAAGTACGCTACCAGTTCTTGCAGGACTCGTGGCCGACGATGTCGGGGAAGGGCCGGCTAGGTCGGATCTTGAAGCTAATAGTGCCACAATTTCTAAGTTCATCCTTGTTAGCTCCGGCTTCGTGCTTGACGGTGAAGAAATAGATGAAGAGATCTAGCCTAGGCTTAATCCCTAAGTAACCCTCGCAAAGCACCGCGTAATTTCTAAGCGCGAGGATACTATTGGGAGAGAGGTTCTGTGGCTGAACTCGGTAATGATTCAAGACGGCAAGGAAGAAATTAGAGATGGGCAGGGAGACGACGCGTACCAACTGTGCTTTGAGGTACACCTTTTCTCCGACTTGGGGAGAAGGTGGGACCTCGCCGGCCGGCTCCGCCCGCCAGGCGAGCCCCTCCATCGCGGGGAGGTAGTCTTCGACGATCAACTCTTTGATGTCGCGGTCCGTGATGTCCGAACCGCGCCAATCGCCATTGTGGGAGTCATTTTCCTCCTCCAGTAGCTCCAGCGCCGCTGGATTATGGTCGCCGCTGGTGGCCTCTACCACCATGGACACGAGGATGACCAGGCCCTCTGGGGGAACGACGACAGAGCTCGCCGGCTTTGCCGCGGCTTCGCCTGACGCTGCCATCAAAGTGAAGGAGCTGCTACTGGCCATTGGGTGCGTTTGGAAGTGACTGGCGAGATTGGGAGTTAGGGTTTTTCATGCGAGGCGCGGAGAGCTCAAGGAGACGCTTGCCTGAGGAAGAAGAAGATGCAGGGAGAATGAGGTAAAAAAGTAAATTTTCCACCGCAGTTACTATTTATGATACCCATCATCAAGATTCGTGCAGCTTGATCGGATGGTTGCCGCGTAGACGACGTGTGCGGAGACGTGCACAGAAATTTTGCCACGTACCAACCATCGCTGCCAACAGTTTGTGTCGCTAGCACAGGAAAAGTGGACATGATTGCGTTCTCTACATGTGTGAGTTACGAGGCATTGATGACCTATGTCTACGTCGTCCTAGCTGTCACAGGCAGATGAACCATCACATCAGAAGATTCCGGCATGGACGGATCTAGTACGGCTACGGAAGAGTACGATGGAAGATTCAGCAATTCTCCGACTTATAAGTTGAAGACGGAGAAAACCTTGCAGGGTTCTTTGGGAGGACTACAAGATATTGCTTGACAATTTGCCGACATCCATCTAGATGGAGCATTCAACGTGAAGAGGCAAGACGGCGCAAGATCTCGGAGTTCTCCGGGGGCTACTGTTGGGGATATGCTATATGGGTATCCTCATAGCATGTCTGTTATGAGGATAACCCGGGTGGCCCACAGTTGGTAGCATGGCCCATGGCCTACTAGACGGCCCAGTTAGATAGATCCAGAAGGGAGGCCCATGTCGGATAAAGGAAGGCTACGGTGGAGTCACCAGCGTACCCGGAGCCTTGGAGTACAAGACACGTTAGACTAGTAATAGACGGTGTAGGACTCTGTAACCTGTCCGGCTAGGACTTTTCCCTGTAACCCTAGGACGTGGCGACTATATAAGTCGGGCCTATGGGAGCCTTTAGGGCACAACTTCAGACCAATCGATACACATAACCTCGCATAGCGAACCTATCTATGTAAGCTGTGGGATCTATTGCAGGTGAAAGTGCGGGCACCGTTTGGAAGGAGTAGGATTCCGCCACCGTTGTGGGATCTGAACGTGGGTAAGCTGTGTTACCTCGTACCCGTCAACCATCCGCCTTCCCCCTCATCTTTAAACACGCACTGTGAGGACCCCTCCATGGCGTACTCGTCGGCAATACCACGAAAGGAGATCCCTAAGGACCCAGTCCTCAGGCATCTTCCATCAGTTCGCCATAGAGGAACTCCCTACTATGTGAAATTAGTTAGCTCCTCGGCGTATTGATCTAGATAGAAAAGTTATAAACTACAAGATGGTGTGCGAGAGCAGGGACACCAATATGGCGAGCTCATGGGATAATCCTAAGGATCCAGTCCTCAGGTATCTTCTAGGAGCTCGCCATAGAGGCACTCCCTAATATGTGAAATTAGTTAGGTCCTCGGACAAGAATATAACAACATCTTCAAAGTTCGGGAAAGTTTTAGAGAGACCAACACTAGTAGGAAACGGTCTATTAGTCCCGGTTTCCTAATTGGGAATACAAAATTGGGATTAAAGCCCCCCCCTTTAGTCTGGTCTAGCCACAAACCGGGACTAACACTAAAGACATTTATTATTACTAAAAAACTATGAATATGGAATTAGGACTAAAGTCCACCCTTTAGTCATACTCATGTTTATCCCTGTAGTTCATAGATTTAGGGTCGTCTTCGTCATTGTTGTTGTTGCTAGGCACACGCGACTGGATCCTCGGCCTAGCCATGGAATATTCCGGGGGCACCTGCCACTCTGGCCTCGGACTCACGACGCGCGGGGGAGGGGCTCCAAGATGACGTTGCTACGCTTGCGGCCTTCACCATCGCCATCCTTCTAGTGGCTCTGCTGCAGGTGAAAGTGCGGGCACCGCGGGCGAGGATGATCTCCCAGGGATATGTGTCGAATCACGCCAATGATAGTCCGGTTCGCCCACCACAAGAGGCGGCCGGCTTCGTTGTGTTTCACCGGGGGCGGGCCTTCACCCTCGTACCTTGCGAGCTCCCTTTCCTGCCGGTTGGCGAAGAAGTCATTCCAGGTGTCGTAGTTGTCGGGATCCCAATGAGAATCCATTCGTTGCTCCGGCATGAGCTCGAGGTAGAAGTGGTTCGTCATGGCCGCCTAGTGGGCGGAACCTTGACACATAGGAAGGACATGAACCCCTCCAGTGCTTAGCATCCAGTCGACGGGCAGCGGTAGCCCAACAGGCATGGGTAGCTAGAGGCGCACAGCGCCTCGGTATCCTTGAGAGTTGGAATGGCCCAGTATGCGGTGTCCATTGTTGTGAGAGAGGAAGGTGTGGATGTGTGGATAGCCATGGTGCGGTAAACCTAGATATAGAGGGAAAGGGAACGAAAACATGGCGGGAAGTAGTGGGAAATGGCAGGAAATATCTTTAGTCCTGATTTTTGGCTCCAACCGGGAGTAAAAGCCATTTTGTGAAGCAACAACCAAATTAAAATTTCACATTTATAAAAAATAATAAGCCCTTCGCGTGGTGTCATATTGTGTGTTATAGTTGCAATGGAAAATATTAAACTTGGAAAATTTCAAACATCACAAAATATCCTTCACAAAATGACCTATCATGTTCGAGGTTTCATGGCATTTAGGTTCACAATATGAGGCTAGCCAGATTTGAACTAGAGGTACACAATATGAGGCCATGAACCCTTCTTGGCATATATCCCTTGCTTATGATCTCTTCGGCCATAACCATGGAGCATCTTCTTTATTTAGCGGGATGCCTGGTTTAGTTTTCACTATGAAGGGCAGAATTTCATCAAAATTACTATAATCTTATGACATGTTTTTGTTGTCCTGAACTCCCACAACGTTTCGTTTACCTTAAAGAACTATGTGATGCGTTGGCTCATCGTATGATGTATTCGATTGCTTTTTTCCTTCTAGAGGACATGTCCTTCACATACAAAACCTGATCCACATAATTGGTTAGGACGAATGATTCTTCTCTATAACCAAGATTGTTGAGATCCACATTTGTAATTCCGTAGAACTGGTCTACCTTTAGCCCTTCACCATTCAGGTTGACCCATTTGCACTGAAACAAAGGGACCTTAATAAACTCCATAGTCAAGCTCCCATATCTCCTCTGTGTAACCATAGTATGTGTCCTGTTGCCCATTCTGGTCTATTGCATCAAAGTGGACACCACTATTTTATTGGTTCTCTTTTTATCTTGGGCAATCGTGTAAAATGTATTCTCATTTATCTCGTGCCCTTGGAAATTCAATATAGTAGAAGATGGTGACCCGGCAAACAAGTAGAGCTGATCTCCAATAGTGATTTCATTCATGAGATGCGTTCGCCACCAACTGCCAAAAGTTGCCATCTGTTCAATTTTAATCCAGGAGTGAGGCTTCCCAGGGTTTGTGGAGAGTACAATATTCTTGTGTACCTCGATATAAAGATCCACGAAGGTGGAATTTGGTATAAATGTGTAGTGTGCTTGAATGAATGATTGCACGTCCCTACATATCATTGCTTTCTTTCCTAGCATGCCATTTCCACTTAGTCTCCCCTCATGCCACAATTCAGGAACACCAATCGGCTTAAGGTCAGGAATAAAGTCAACACAGAAATCAATGACCTCCTCTATTCCATAGCCCTTGCAGATGCTTCCTTATGGCCTAGCACGGTTATGAACATATTTATTTAAGACTCCCATAAACCTATCAAAGGGGAACATATTGTGTAAAAATACAGGACCAAGAATGGCAATCTCTTTGACTAGGTGAACCAGGAGATGCGTCATCATATTGAACAAGGATGGTGGGAACACCAACTCAAAACTAACAATACATTGGACCACATCCTTCTGTAACCTTGGCAGAATATCTATATTGATTACCTTCTGAGATATTGCATTGAAGAGTGCACATAGCTTCATAATAGGTACTCGAACATTTTTCGGTAGAAACCCCCTCAATGCAACCGGAAGGAACTGCGTCATAATCACGTGACAGTCTTGAGACTTTAGGTTTAGGAGTTTTTTCTCTGACATATTTATTATCCCCTTTATATTATACGAGAAGCCAGACGACACCTTGATACTGTAAAGGACTTCAAAAAATATTTCCTTCTCTTCTTTCGTAAGAGCATAGCTGGCAGGACTTAAGTGATGCCATTTATCCATCTTTTTCTGTGTATGCATGTTTTCTAGGTATATCATACGTTGTTGGTACTCTTGTGCTTCTGGTGTATCTTTTTTCTTCCCATACACGCCTAAGAAGCCTAGCAGGTTCATGCAAAGATTCTTCGTCACGTGCATCACCTCGATTGAAGAGCAGATATGTAGGACTTTCCAAATACATCATCATCAGTAGGGAGGTTAGGCTTCTACCGGTGATCCGCCTCACCTTTGAAATGATTGCCTTTCTTTCTTACAGGATGATTGGTCATAAGAAATCGATGATTCCCTAGGTAAACAACCTTCTTACATTTATGTAATAATGTACTTTTGTCTCGTGCATGCCTTGTATCCCTTGTTTGTCTGTCCTGAAAGGTTACTAAGGGCAGGCCAATCATTGATGGTTAGGAAAAGAAATGCTCGTAGGTCGAATGGCTCATACTTTTTCTCATCCCACACACATACACCTAGTTTTCCCCACAACTGTAAAAGTTCTTCAACTAATGGCCTTAGGTCCACATCAATGTCGTTGTCGGGTATCTTAGGTCCTTGGTTGAGAACTAGCATCATAATGAACTTACGCTTCATGAACAACAAAGGATGAAGGTTGTAGATACATAGAGTCATAGGGCAGGTGTTGTGACTGCAGCTCTTCTCCCCAAAAGTTTTAATGCCATCTGTACTTATACCAAACCATAAGTTCCTTGCATAACATGTAAAGTACGGGACGTCTCTCTCGATTTTTATCCACTGTGACCCATCAACGCGGCATATCAACTTCCTGTCTTTCTTACAGTCTTATTTGTGCCATCATAACAACCTAGCATTATCTTTGTTTCTGAACAAACGTTTCAACTGTGGTATTATAGGAGCATACCACATAACCTTGGCACGAACCCTCTTCTTGGGGGGCTCGTCATCGTCCTCAACATCACCAGGGTCATCTCGTCTAATCTTATACCGCAGTGCAGTGCATACCGGGCATTTATCTAAATTCTCGTAATCCTCACCGTGGTAGAGGATGAAGTCATTAATGCATGCATGTATCTTATGCACATCTAATCCTAGAGGGAAGAGATTCTTCTTTGCTTCTTACATACTCTCGGGCAATTGGTTATCCTTTGGAAGCTTTAGATTCATTATTTTCATTAACTTCTCAAATCCCTTGTCAGATAAACCAGTTTCTGCCTTCCATTTCAGCAATTCCAGTGTGGTACTGAAATTTGTGCTTCCATCTTTGCCATTTGGGTACACCATTTTTTTGTGATCCTATAACATGACCTCCAACTTCAACTTCTCCTTTTCTCTTTCATAGTCTTGCTTTGCATCAGAAATGACCCGAGCAAGATCATCAGCGGGCTCATCTGATGCCCGTTCTTCACCTCCTTCTTCTTTATTGTCTTCCATTGCAGTACCACCGTATTCAGGGAACATAGGATAGGTGTCATCATCCTCTTCTTCTTTATTGTCTTCCATCATAACCCCTCTTTATCCGTGCTTGGTCCAGCAATTATAACTAGGCATGAAACCACTCCAAACAAGGTGGTCGCGAAGCATTTTTGAGGAAGAGTACTCCTTGACATTCCGACATTTAACACATGGACAACGCATAAAACCATTCTATTTGTTTACTTAGCCACATCGATAAATTTATCCACACCTTTAATGTACTCGAATTCACATCAGTCACCATACATCCATTCCCACTAATTCATCTGCATCATATAACTAAGTTTATCAAAAACCATTATAGAACATCATGAATAGTTAAATGACAACTTTACATCGACACATGCATTGTATCAATGACAGATGAAAGGATAAGGTTGCTAACCTCGATCGAAGAGGAAAGAAAGAGGATAAAGCTCAAGTGTGGCTCGGGAACCTCATATCATTTTTATTTTATGTGAAATCAAGCGGCATCATTCCCTCAGGCAATTCATCGAACACCTCACATGCATAGGAAAAAAACAAACTAGCAGACACATCTCACAACTACCACCAAGAAAAAAATAGAGGAGAGAGGGAGAGGGCTGTCTACGTATTTATAGGCAGACTATTCATCCCAGTTTGTGACACAAATCGGGATTAAAGGTATGTGGCAGGCCACATGTCTGACGCAACACGTTTAGTCCCGGTTTGTGTCATAAACCGGGACGAATAGTCCCTTGCGAACTAGGAAGAATTCCCCCGGCTCCCTTGCGATGCTCTGGCCGCTCGAACCGGGACGAATGCGAGCATTAGTCTCGGTTCATGGCGTGATCGGGACAAAAGCTCTAGGGTGCTCCCGAACGAAAGGCTCTTTTTGTACTAGTGTTCTAGTCATATGCGACTCCATCGATGTGCCTCTCGCAAGACTTCCCCTTCCGATTCTGTGTTATTTCCTTCTTGTTTGCAAACGCCCTCTAGGTGATATTTCTAGTATAGTTCCCCATCATGACGTTGTCAGCAATATCTTCTTCCCGCCCTTGTTCTTTTTCTGATGCCTTAATTGCTTCCTACAAGGAATGTTATTCCTTCTAGGATAGTCACTGACTTACCTGCTGGTCAGAGTGCTAACTAGATACCCTCTCTGTTTCGTTCCGTCGGCTCCTCGGCTCCAGATTCCCCCCCTCCTACCTTCTTCATCTATTTCGTTGCCAGACCTTATTTTCACCTTTCACAATGGAGGTTTCTTAGATCTATATCCTAGGTATTTTGCTTATGTGGCACTATAGTTAATGAGGAAAGGGTGTGATATTATATCTTATCTAAGAAACACCTCTTGCACAAAACCATAGAAAAAAAACATTGTTAGACCAATAACATGCATCCATATCCTCCAAATCATTAAATGCAGAGACACGACTTAATAAACAATTCATTGGAGAGGTTGTCTCTTAGTAATTTATTTATCCTATGATGACATGCTAAGATATACTTGATACCTTTGATCCGTATTACGGATGTAGTATAGCTATTTTTCCATAGTAGACCTAGGTTTATTGAATCCTCGGGAAGCAGAAAGTAAAGTGAGATTACTTAAATGGACCTTTGAGAGTTTTAGAATTCCCGCGGATGATTGGGGGAAGAGGCCAGTCGCCTCTATATAAGGAGGCCTTCTGCTACCTTAGAGGAGGTAGATCCCAGAGATCTCAAACCATATACATTGATCCACCATTGTACCCTCGTGAAGCACACGAGAAATAAAACAAAGCAGGAGTAGGGGCTTTACCTCCTCACGAGGGTCCCAAGCCAGGGCAAAAAAAACCTCTCGTCCACTCTCTGTCGTGTCGCTACACCGTCGTCACCGCCATTGTAGAGAAGCTTATAATGTATTTTCATCCCCTTCATGAACTCAGATCTTGTTGGACCCCTTGTTACTTCACGGTAAACATTCTCCGACATTTGGCGCACTAGGTATGGTGTTGAGGCATGTTTCCAAGACATTCACCAATCTCGTCGGCATGGTGGATCGCAACAAGAATCCAGCCGAGCGCGCTCTTCGCCGCATGGAAAGAAAGGCTCAGACGGAGCCCATGCCCCGATGCACCACCATGGAATAGACCCCATGGACGAAGGACGAGGATGGCTCCTCCTTCTGCCCATCGCAGGAGCTCTAGCTCTCCTCACGCGATGCCACATTGCTCTCATGCACCGTATCTTCCCGCAGCTAGACCGAGCGCCCAACGGTGGACGCTACCAAGAACATGGTGCATGAGCTGCTGAACCACCCACCAGTCAAACCCGACCACGAGAATTTGTGCGACCGCCTGGCCGAGCTCCTCAACATCACCACCCTCTCTCCGGCGGGACAGGGGGCTCAGGCTAAAGACAAGGCATAGGCGGCTGGGGGCTCATTGCTGGCCTAGCACCCTGATGGCACCCCAAGCTCGGCGATAGGGCAATAACTTCCAAATCATCTCGCCCCCAGAGTTGTCACGCCCCCTCGCGGGCGGGAAGACTGCATCATCTAGGAGATTGTTGCGTCGGGTCAGTAGAACTGCACGACCCTCACCAATGGTGCAAGGAAACGGTTGCCTTGCCTTCACCAGGGAGCTCTGCCGCGTGGTATGGCGACACAAGTTTCGACCGTAGGTACCGTCGCTCTACGACGGAATCACCAACCCGTGTGAATTCCTGCATTGAGGCCACAGGTGGCGATGATGGCGTCATGGAGAACCGGTTCCCCTTAATCCTGAAAGACACGGCCCATACCTGGATAATGAACCTTCCCAAGGAATCCATCGGCTCATGGCCATCCCGCTGTTACCTCTTCATCACCAACTTCAAGGGTAACTATGAGCATCCACTCGCGTACTACTTCATCTGACAGGTATGCCAGCAGCCTGGAGAGACCCTCTTCAAGTTCCTCCTAAGGTTCAGCTAGGTCCATAACAAGATCCCCAAGATTCGGATTCGAACATCATCACCGCCTTCTCTGAGGGAGTCACAAACGTCTGGATGAGGCAAAAGACGCATTCGGGGTGAGAGCCTCACCATGGACACCGAGCTTTTCATTATGGCGGAGAAGTGCACCAAGGAAAAAGCGGGGCGTATGTTTGGCCTCGCTGAGACGGAGACCACTCCCAAGTCCTCCATTTCCTCCAAGGGCAAGAGCAAGGATCCCAAGCGAAAAGCCTGCCGCCGTCCTTGCCGTAGAGCCCGAGAGGAAGATCCATCACGAGGGTGAACAAGTAGAATGAGCATCCCACCGAGTCTGCTACGAGCTCAATAGGTTCCACGACCAGGGCAGTAGCCAGAGGAAGGGGACACAGGGAGGCGAGCGGACAAATGGGCGCGGCGGCAACCAAGGAGGGGGCGCTGATACGTCCATTTTGCATCACTATTCTATAGCATAATTTACTTTTATTCATTGATATATTTCATATTAAGAGGTGATACTTATGTCATTTCATCTATTTTTGCATGTTGGATGATTCTTGTAAGATGAACTGCTGGAGTCAGAATTTTGATGGAAAAAACGGTGTCTAGATGCAATTTTCACGAATATCAGAAAAATACCAGAAAATATATGTAAAATTATATTTTTCCAGAAGATGAAGGAAGCCAGAAGGGGAGGCGGAGTTGGGCCACAGGGGCCCACACCCCCCAGGCCTGGGACCCCCTGGGCCGCGCCACCAGGGGGTGTTGCCACCCTGGCCCACCTCCGTCTCTGCCCCTTCGCCTATATCTTCATCCCAAAACCCTAAAGTTCGAGGGGTGACCACCGAAATATTCCGCCGCCTCTGCAGGGTGGAAACTACAGAGAGAGAAAGAGCTCTCCGGCAGACAGATTTCTGCCGGGGAAATTCCTTCCTGGAAAGCGGAGATCGTCGCAATCAACACCATCATCAAGCTAGACTTCATCGGGATCATCATCATAATCCACACCACCATCTCCACCAGCACCATCATCACCACTCTATCCCACTGTAACAATTGTGTTGAATCTTGTTTAGTTCTTAGGAGAAACTTTCCCGGTGTTGATTACTTTTGTAGTTGATGCTATTGAGTGGAACCATTGAATTATTATTTATGGTCAGATTTTTATCCATCATTACATCATCTCTGATCTTGATCCATATGATTTCTTGTGAGTAGTTCGTTTAGTTCTCGAGGACATGGGAGAAGTCATGTTGTTAGTAGTGGAATTGTGTTGAGGTATTATTCAATGTTTTAATATTTAAGTTGTGGTGCTATCCTTATAGTGGTGTCATGTGAACATCGACTACATGATACTTCACCATTTATGGGCCTAGGGGAATGCATTGTGTATTTGGCTACTAATTGTGGGGTTGCCGGAGTGACAGAAACCTGAACCCCCATTAGAAAACATTTGCACAAGGGAGTGTAGGATCTCAGAGTTTAAGGCTGTGGTTATGTTTTTATCTTAATTAATTTCTTGTAGTTGCGGATGCTTTCAAGGGGTTTAATCACAAATATGTATTACTCCTAGTAAGATCAGTACATTAGCACAGGTACACCCACACAATACTTATCAAACCAAAGAAGATTAATCAACTATATGAAATGAAAGCACTTGACAGTATACCCATGTGTCCTCGAGAACGTTTGGCCCTCATAAGTATTACAACCAGCTTGTCCTTTGCTAAGAAAGATTGGGCCACTTGTTGCAATTATTTGCTGTCTTTATTTACTTGCACTTTATATTCCTTGCTTTATCAAAAACCACTAAAAATCTGTTTGCTAAGTATTAAGGATGGCAATTTTATCCATGGATCCGGGTATCCATGGATATCCGACCCGGTGGGCAAGGGTATGGAGGCCTAATTACATCCACGGATTTCATGGGGCGGATATCCGCTAATTTATGGGGCGGGCATGGGTAGTAGTTTCGCTCCACGGATATCCAACGGATACCCGGCTAACATGTGGGACCCACATGTCAGTGAGATTATTTTTTTATGTATACAATATTTACACAATAAATGGCCCCAAATTTCAAGACATAGGCCCAAAAGCCCACCTAAGTAGTAATCCTAATTAACCCTAATTCCCCCCAATTACTGTATGGTGTAACCCCTAGCCCAGGTCGCACTTGTTTCGCCACCCCATCCCCAGGTCGTACTCGAGTCAGCCGCCAGGAGGCAGACGACCACTCAACATTTATACTATGCATTGCTAAATCTATTGAATTTATGAGATGTTGTATTGAAAACTTGTAAAAAAAGCATTCTCTAAGACTGTTATGAGACATCTATGTACTTTGTGATGTTACCGTGTGATATTTTAAGTACTATATGGTTAAAATATTATTGCTTTGATATTTCTATGTATTATCCATATAATATTTGCTAAAATGCTGTTGAAATACTATCGGAAATTACTATTATATCGTAGTTATTCTGAATATTATTATGATTATTGTATATAGTGTGTAAACCAATGGATATCCATGGATACTGGATATCCGGCGGGTTTGGATCTGGAGCGACATCCATGCCCATGGATATCTTCGTGGGCGGGCTAGAGTGAGTTTCATGGATTTGGATTTGGATTTGGTTTTGCTATATCCGTCCAAACCCGCTCCATTGCCATCCCTACTAAGTATTTACAGAGATTTACTGCTCCAAACAACTAGTAAACACCTTCTGCTCCTCGTTGGGATCGACACTCCTATTTATCGAAAGTACTACGATACACCCCCTATACTTGTGGGTCATCAAGACTATTTTCTGGCGTCGTTGCCACAGAGTGAAGCGCTATTGAAGAGTGGAACTGGTAAAGGAAACTTCTACTATGAGTATTGCTTTTTATTAATGTTTTTTATTTTTTTCCAATATGGATAACCCACTTGGTTTACTATTTGGCAAAGCTACTACCACTGCTAGGGTAGTAGATGAACCACCTGTTGTTGAGATAGATCCTTTTAATATACCTACAAGAATTGTTGATCGTGTTATTATTTTGGAGATGGAACTGTCCATCCTGGCGGTCACTTGCTTTTTATCCATGAATTATGTGGGTTGTTTAAGTGTGCAGGTATCACAACAGAACAAGTTAAGAAGAAGTTACTCTCTATATCATTGAACAGAAGAGCTGAAGAATGGTATAAGTTGCTGAAGAATGGACAATCTATAGAATGGGAGGAAATAGTACCTCTCTTTTATTCTAAATTCTATCCTCGGAATCAAATATATAACTTTTGGTCTTGTGATGGAGAGAGTACAACCCAAGCTTGGGGGAGATTGAAGTTACTAATGCTTAAATGTCCTATTCATCAACTCCCTAATATTATTATTATTACTAACTTTTATGCAAGGCTTTCTCTTCATGATAAAGATTTACTAGATGCTTCTTGTGATGGATCATTAACATGTATGAAGGAAGAAGCTAAATGGGATCTTCTAGACCGTATTCAAGAAAACACTGAAGCTTGGGAGTATGGATGAAAACGGAGCAAAAATAGACTGAACTGAGTGGTGTCACATTTTTTTTCATATTTTTTTGCGGAAGCAGAAATGAATACAAAAACCCCGGAAACAAAAATAGAAGCAGATTTTGTCGGAAACAGATATGGACCGAATACGGTGCAAAAGCGGAACAATACAGATTTTACACAGAACCAAGAGAACTCTAAAATCATTCAAAAAATCTCAAGAATTTTTAGAAAATCAACAAATTAGTTCCTTGATTATAGAACGGTGCTAGGTTTACAAGAGAACAATGAAAATATAAAATCATAGAAGCCTACTCGATTGCCTGAAGGGATTACATGGTTGTCGGTTCTAGGATCAACAGCTTTGCAAGTTTTTTTGACAAAGTCATGTGATGGGTCTATTAGACTTGTCCATGCACATCAACCCTAAAACAGAAATTCCATATTACACGGAAACATAAATTCCGTTTCCGCGTCTGTTCCGCCAGAAAATGTTGTTCCGTTTTTGTTTCCGTTTCCGCCAAACCAATTCCATTTTTGTTTTGCAAAATTCCGTTTCCATTTCCGTATTTTCACTCTGTTTCCATTTTTTCGCAGAAAAGTCAGAAACTTTTCTCTCCACTTTCATCCCTACATGGTAGAATGAAAAAGGAAGAAAGTCAGGTATAAATTATGATTATGAATGTATTAAATCTTTTATGGGAACTGATGACTTTCACTATATTATTCCCGAGTATGGAATTTATTCTGAAAGTATTGCCAATTGTTTTAAGGCCTTTGCCTCTTATATAGAAATTCCTAAAAAGAAGTGGAACAAGTACCATGTACCTTATAAATACATTGTTAATCATATTCCTGTTAGAAACACTGAGGTTTGTACTATTGATCCTATTTTTCCTGAACTCTATATTGAGAAAATACCTTTCCCTGCCAAGGCAAAGGAACATTCTATTATGGCTAATGTGGTTAGCGAAAGTACGAAGAAAGCTGTTGAACCTGATGAACAAATAAATATAGAACCTGTAGTATCCATTGTGAAAGATCTTTTCACTAAAAATGTAGAAGATGGGCACCTTATCTTTTGTGAAGATGCTTCTAATATTGTCTCTCATGCTAGTAAAGCTAGGAAAGCTAGTGTCCTTGTGCTTTCTGTTAGAATTGGTGATCCCTGCTATTATGGTTTATGTGACATTGGTGCTAGTACTAGTGCTATTCCTTATGAACTTTACAGGGAAATTATGCATGAATTTGGTCCTTGTGAACTTGAGGACATTTATGTGGTTATTCACCTTGCTAATAAGGAAACCATTTACCCTATTGGTATTGTAAGAGATGTGGAAGTTCTTTGTGGTAAGATAAAATATCCTGCTGATTTTCTAGTGCTTGGTTCAGCAGCTAGTAAAACTTGTCCTATCATTTTTGGTAGACCTTTCTTGAACACTTGTGGAGCTATTATAGATTGTAAGAAGGAGAAAATTTTAACTAAGTTTGATGGAGAATCTTATGAGTTTAACTTCTCCAAATTTGCTAAAGCTCCTTATGAAAATTTGCCTAATGAGGACTTTAGGGTTAAACAACTTGCTTATATTGATCCGGTTTATGACCTTAGACCTCTTTTTGATGATTCTAAGTATGCTCACTCAGATGTTAAAGTGGTTTCTTCTGACAGTTATATTGTCAACTTTATTCGAAGTGCTACTAAAAATTATTATGAGAGAGGGAAACATGGTTTTATGCATATCAATAATATTAAGTTTCCCCGCTTTATATTGAAAGATTTGAAGTTGCATTTGTTTTGTCTTCCTATGCTAATAGCCTTTTGTTTCAATAATTTTTTCTCATGAAACTCCTTTGCATAGGAAGTGGGTTAGACTCAAATGTGTTGGATATTGTATTCTTGATGCACTCTTTCACTTAAATTTATATTTCCTATGGGAGCATCATTGAAATTATCAAGCCCATCTTATTGGCTATAAAGAAAGAGCTTTTTGGAGGCAAACCCATTTTAGTTTTCTTTCGGTTTTTGTTTCTTTGAGTCTTGAAGTTATAACCTCTTTAATAACCGCTCCTTATCCTTTTTGTTTGGTTCTTGTGTCAAGATCAACTTCTTTTGAGAAGTAGAGGAGCTGTGAAAAGTTGTTGTCCTAGGACATATTTTTGTGCTGCATTGCAAAAATTCGTGAAAGATCTCAGTAATTCGGATGGAGCTGTAATTTTATGTGCTTGTGCCCCAAGTTGTTATCCAACTTTAGTTAGTTTTGCACTTTTTGATTTGAGCAACATAAGTTTTTTTTGAAAAAAATCAATCTTTACCAGAAATTTGTTCTGACAGATTTCTGCCACCATTTGCATTTGCCTCTTAAATCAACTTCCTTTTAAATTATTTTTGGGCTTTTGAAAGTAGTTGCTACAGAAGCTTTTGCTTTGTTGGATTTTAGTTGAAATTTGAACCCAAAGGTTTATTGTTTTTGCATACACTAATGTTGCTAAAAAAGATTGTGTGAGGCTTTGTATGAAAGGAACTTTCAAGTGTTGGAGAGAAGGAATCTGCAGAGTCCGTCTTTGAATAGGTAAAAATGCTGAAAACAGAAGGTTCGCGAGAAACATTTCTCTCTATTTTTTTTGGTTTTATTCCATATGGAAGGTTACGAGATGAAAAAGAGGAGGAAACGAAGCCTAGTGGGCCACACCTCCCAGTGGCGCGGGCACTCCCTGGCCGTGCCACCAGGGGTGTGATCACCCCGGAGTTCGTCTCCGCCCCTTTTTCGCACAGTACCTTCCTTATGTCGTAAAACTTTGTAATATATAACTTCCGGATCCCCGAGGTTCATATATCATCTTCTCGTCGTGTTTTTGTTTTGATATGTTTCTGTCAGGAAATATTCTTAAGTTTAGAGGCACCATGGTCTCCTCCAACGACAAGGGCAAAGAGCATGTGGAAGAAGAAAGGATCGCAGCTAGGCGCGAAGAAATGGATTGGAGCATCGAGGCGGAAGTAAAGGACATGTCAGCAGGCATGAAGGGACAATCTGCCACATGATCAAGGGCAAGAAAACCTACTTTTATAGGGCCAATGAACACTGGACATGCTTTTTCTCATAATATGCATGGGATGATGACCTCCGTTCCAGGCTTGAGTTCTTACCCTGAGGTAGTGGAAGCCCTTCGAACCACTGATGAGTTTTGTGGTAAGTACCGATCTCTAAGGAGGAAGGTGGATCTACTTCAAGAGGAGAATAACAGGCTTCGTAAGGTGCTGGAGTGTTTTCTCACCCTGAACAAGGGAATTCTTCATCAGGTTTTGGCATCCCCTTGGATTGTTCAAAGCTTGGTGGGTGTCGTGGTATCACATCATTATCTTTTATCTTTTTACCTTTTTAGTAGATTCACATAGAGAAGTTATCATATAGGATGGTTTGCATTGTGGAAGTATCTCTCCTTTAGTTGGTTATCTATGTATCCCTTCGTATGAGTGCCTTGATGGAATATTGATGAGAAGCTTCACCTTTTACTTTTTGCACGTCTTATTTTAGTTTGCAATATCTATTATATGATTGATATTATTGATTAGTATTGGTATCACTTTGGGAGCATCAAGTAAACCTAAATTGGTTTTGGCAAACCGAGCTCTGGTTAGTAGCAACACTTTATGAGGATTGAAAGGAAAAGAAAAAAGAACTTACAGGAATTTTATATCATTTTATTTCTTTCTTAATTGGCTCATAAGCTTAGTATTCTTTAGCTAAGATCTTTTGTGTTTTCAAGGAAGATTGCATGTTTGACTTTATCACTTGTATGTTTGCTTGTTTCCTTCAACTCTTTTTCTTGCTACCCAGCCTTCCTAGACAAAAACCTGTATTGAGAGGGAATAATTCTCATGCATCCAATCCTTGAAACAAAACCCTTGCCATCTGAGTCCACCATATCTACCTATTAGCATTATTTTTGTTCCAAGTAAATTCTCAAGCTTCATCTATATTTCAACTTAAAAATTCTTGTGTTATGTGAAAACTGGTTAGTAAAGCTCTTACGAACTTGATGGCACACCTTATTTTATTGCCCTTAATAAACTTTAACCATTGTGTCATCTATGTCGTATATGCTTGCACCTATATGTTGGGATTAGCAGAACCGTGCTGTCACGGGGAACGCTTTCAACACCTGTAAATATATACCCCGTTGATATCATGCTCTTTTGTTTATGGATGTCGTCTGTGTGAAATAAAAGGGGAGCTTGTAGTATATGTGTTAGAGAAACTCCTGGGCCGCTAGCCTAAGACATGCCTAATCATGGTGGAAACTTGCAGCATCACCATAGTGAGCAATCTATGAAGCATTCTTATTATATAAAAAAAGAAAAAAGACAAAAAAGAGGAAAGAAGAGAAAAAAGCACCATTTTCCCATGGTAAATAAGAAGATTGCTAAGATGCTCATTGTGTGCTTGCCTTGTCATTTTGATATAGGATAGCTCCTATATCATGTGCAAGGGGTACCCCGTTGGCGGTTCTCTATGATACACATGTACTTACTATGACAAGAACTTACCGGTACCTAAAGTTGAGTAGCATGAGGAGTGGCCCTCGTACTCAAGGGACTTGAGATTGCCAACTTATATTTCGTGAAGCATATACTCCATCTTCGTTCACTTTAACCTTAATCACCTCAAGATGCTTATGATAGGGGCAATGAGAGCACAAAGCTAGTAAGTACCATAACCTTTTGGAATATCTTTATGAACTTGAAATCCCTTCTTCCCTCTACGAAGGGCCTTTCTTTTACTTCTAAGTTGAGTCAGTAAACCTATTCCTCTCTATCTCCAGCAATAATTTGAGTTGTTGTGTTTCAATCATTCATATGATGATTTATGCAAGCATGTTCCTTATCTCTTTGTTTTGCACAAAACTCTTATCTGAATGTGTATTAATTTGAAAGCCATCATTATGAATCCTTTTATGTTTGTGAAAAAGGACTCCAATTATAAACTTCTTTACAAAATCTTTGCTTGAAAACTGTTTATCAACTATTCTCTGACCAAGAACAAAGGTTGCCATTACCAATTATGATTTATCTTTATGCATCTTTATTGTGACTCCCATACTCATTGCAAGTTAAGTTATACAATGGTGAGTTGCTTTCTATTATGAGTTGTGTATTGGTAAGTGTGATGCTTCTTGTCCGTATTGTTTTTATCGACACTTCACTCCATAAACTTGTGGGCATGTTTACTGAGCTCAGTTTTCGCTTGGGGACAAGCGAGGTCTAAGCTTGGAGGGAGTTGATACGTCCATTTTGCATCATGATTCTATATCATAATTTAATTTTATTCATTGATATATTTCATATTAAGAGGCGATACTTATGTCATTTCATCTATTTTTGCATGTTGGATGATTCTTGGAGGATGAACTGCCAGAGTCAGGATTCTGATGGAAAAAGCGGTGTCTAGATGCAATTTTCGCGAAGATCGGAAAAATACCACAAAATATATGGAAAATTATATTTTTCCAGAAGACGAAGGAAGCCATAAGGGGAGGCAGAGTTGGGCCACAGGGGCCCGACCCCACCCCAGGCGTGGGCCACCCTGGGCCGCGCCACCAGGGGGTGTGGCCACCCTGGCCCACCTCCTGCTTTTCCCCTTCGCCTATATCTTCCTCCCGAAAACGTAAAGTTCGGGGGGCAACCACAGAAAGATTTTGCTGCCTCTGCGGGGCGGAAACTAGAGGGAGAGAAAGAGATCTCCGGCATACAAATTTCTGCCGGGGAAATTCCTTCCTAGAGAGCGGAGATCGTCGCCATCAACACCATCATCAAGCTAGACTTCATCGGGATCATCATCATCATCCACACCACCATCTCCACCAGCACCATCATCACCACTCTATCCTGCTATAACAATTGTGTTGAACCTTGCATAGTTCTTAGGGAAAACTTTCCCGGTGTTGATTACTTTTGTAGTTGATGCTATTGAGTGGAACCATTGAATTATTGGTTATGGTCAGATTGTTATCCATCATTATATCATCTCTGATCTTAATCCATTTGATGTCTCGTGAGTAGTTCGTTTAGTTCTTGAGGACATGGGTTAAGTCATGTTGTTAGTAGTGGAATTGTGTTGAGGTATTATTCAATGTTTTAATATTTAAGTTATGGTTCTATTCTTCTAGTGGTGTCATGTGAACGTCGTCTACATGATACTTCACCATTTATGGGCCTAGGGGAATGCATTGTGTTTTTGGCTACTAATCGTGGAGTTGCCGGAGTGACGGAAACCTGAACCCCCATTAGGAAACCTTTGCACAAGGGAGTGTAGGATCTTAGAGTTTAAGGATGTTGTTAGGTTTTTATCTTAATTACTTTCTTGTAGTTGCGGATGCTTGCAAGGGGTTTAATCACAAGTATGTGTTAGTCGTAGTAAGGTCAGTACATTAGCATAGGTTCACCCACACAACACTTATCAACCAAAGAAGATTAATCAACTATATGAAATGAAAGCACTTGACAGTATTCCCATGTGTCCTCCAGAACGTTTGGTCCTCATAAGTATTATAACCGGCTCGTCCTTTGCTAATAAAGGATTGGGCCACTTGCTGCAATTATTTGCTGACTTTATATACTTGCACTTTATTTCCTTGATTTATCAAAAACCACTAAAAATCTGTTTTCTAAGTATTTATGGAGATTTCCTGCTCCAAACCACTAGTCAACACCTTCTGCTCCTCGTTGGGATCGACACTCCTTTTTATCAAAAGTACTACGATACACCCCCTATACTTTTCGGTCATCGGGTGCTAGAACAACAACCATGGAGGTCAAGGCATCCACCATATGGGCCACCAAGCCAACGCCATGTAGCAGCATCACCACGCCCTGGAGAAAGGCCATGCCGAGGAGAACACTAGGGGCTACCAGGAGCCGCATGGTGCCATAGCTTGCATCCTTGGTGGCTCCCAGGCCCTGTCATCCAATAGTAACTTCAAGAAGCTCACCTCGAAGTGGAAGCTTCCCGGCCCGGGACTCCATCCCAGAAGCTCAAGTGGTCAAATTGCGCCATCGCCTTCGATGCCAGTGACCACCCCGCTTCCACCAGGGCTATGGTACCCTACCCATCAACTGCACCCCACCATCAACAACATCGCGGTCACAAAGAAGCTCATTGATGGAGGTGTAGCCCTGAACATGATCTCCATGGAGACGTTCGCCAAGCTGCAACTGCCACACGACCGGCTAATGACAACCATGTCATTGTCTGGAGGGACCAACAGAACCACCATACCCATTAGGCAGGTGCACCTCTCCATCATGTTTGGGTCTCGCGACAACTACCGAACCGATCTCATCGACTTTGATGTGGCACACATCAGTCTCCCATACAATGTCATCCTCGGCTACCCCACTCTTACCAAGTTCATGGCGGCCACCCACCATGCGTATAACATCATCAAGATGCCAGGGGGCAACGAAAAGGTCATCATTGTCCGCTGTGACAAAAGAGAGGCTTTGCACTCCCTCGAGCACGCCTACAAGACCGCAGCCACTGCCTACCCTGAGAACATGGATACCCTTGATTACATCGGGGGGGTACCGCAAGGAGGAATCAAATGATGGCCCAAGGGAACGACATGGCAAAGATGGCAGTCGCTGCCCTATTTCTGTCTCAGGAGGACCAGGTTGCACCCGGCGCTCGCGAGCACAGGAAGGCCTTAGGACCACCCCAACTCACCATCATGAGCGCTGGAGAGTGTCACAAGAACATCAACGACTCGGGGGCTCCCGACTTCCCCGCGTACTACACCTAGTACAAGTACAACATCAACTTCTTGCTAGATCGTGCCTAAGAGGTATCAGCCTTGGAGGAGAACTAGGCGTCAGGAAGGTGGAAAACCTCCCCGAGCATTGCGTATGGCTGCCCAACTTTTTGAAGGTGACACTCAAACTCTTATCCTCTATAGACATATCTCTTGTAAGACCCCATGCAGATCAAGACAGCATTGTAATATTCTTGAACCTTTCTGGCATTTTTTTGGATCTTGCGCCTTGCGCCTACTGTGCCATTTTCCTTTCATTTTGGGAAATGTTTTAAAACCGTGCATGGCGGAAGTTCCCTCCATATGCCACGCGAGCGGGGGCTAGGAACGGTGTCCATCGTTGGGTCACTCCCCATCAACATCAAGGCCTAAAGCGTCAAGCTCTAAACATGCAGAATAGCTCTAGCTATAAGTCACCTCACCCACGGTTCCTGGTGCTTGAAACCCTTGTGCGACATATATATAGAATCTAAGAGGTGCATGTTTTTCCCCTACGGCCTTCTCCTCGAGAGGCTTACGGCGAGGCTCATGAGGGAAACCCCCTCCAGCGTCTCATTTTTCTTGCTAGACCTACGATATCCTCCTTGAGGTACCAACAGGAGAAGCATTTTCCCTATGGCCTTCTCCTCGAGAGGTTTATGGGGCGGCTTGTGAGGGAAACCCCCTCCAGCTGCCCACTTTTTTTGCTAGACCTACGTTCTCCTCCTCGACGGACTAATAGGAGAAGCAATTTGTAACATCGCAGCATTTAGGACTAAACAAAGGGTAGATTTAGGATTTTGTGCATCTGCATGCATGCATCTGAAAATTTGGGGTAAATTTTTCGCCAAATTAAAATACTAGAGTGATCAGAGTTCTCTCACTCCGATGAATTAGGTTTAGTGTCATATCAGGTGAGTGGGATGAATTTTGACATGAACTCTATTGTTTTATTGTTTTATAAGGGGAGAAATTTGAATTACAAATAATTATAAACAATATATAAGTTAAAAAGAATTAAGTAAATGAAATAAGTAATAAGAAAAGGAAAATGAATTATAACAATGAAATAAATAATAGGGAAAGGAAAATGAATTATAATATTGAAATAAATAAAATAATTATTTATTACAATAATATATACATATTACAATGTCTTTGCATTTACACAAAAGGAGAACAATATTGCAATAAGAATTAATATCTACAAGTAATTATATTCTAAGGAATATATTACAATAGTCATGAATATTACAATTTATAAATGAAATAAAAAATACTAAAACTAATCTTTATCTTCATATATTCTCATTTTATGATCTTGTTCTTGTAAATGCATAAAGTAAACAGAATATAGTAGAAAAGAGTTATGGGGGTTAGTATTGCTCTCAGTGTTTGTAGTGAAATGCACTGCCACTTTTCATCATTAAGCTTATTCTTAAAAAGGGGCAAGTTTCACCAAATAAGTGGTATATATTCTTATCAAGTTTGTCTTGGTCCAACATCATTAACAATAAACAAGGGTAAGTTTCACCAAGGGAGGGTAAAAGGGAAAGAGGTAAAATCCAAGGAAATATCAAGCATTTCACTTGATCTCATCTACATGCGGGATGAAGCACGCAAGCATCTTACATAATACATGCATAGAATGTGTTGTCACCACCACAATGATCAGTATAGCAGTAAAAAGTTTGCAGTGAGGGAATTCTAGGATTTTTTCTCACTTACCCCAACATTCCAGCCGAAACCACACTCCTCTATCTCAGTAGTACAAGAGTGTCAAGAACACTACTTCCAGTATATCAAGAACACATACACTGGTTCATTCCCAGATCACTTTGGTGCACCACAGCTACACCACAAGCACCCTGGTTGCTCGGGGAAGCCATCCAGGGGCTCAAGGAGAAGTTCCAGCAGATGATCAAGGGCAATCAGAAGATCTGCAGCAGCTGAAGGAGGAGCATGCTATTAGTAGCAGAGAAAAGGGTAGAATCTTAGGTATATAAAGAGCAAGGATAATGGATCAACATATACAATAGTCCATAAGCCACTCACCAGCAGAAGGTAAACATCATCGGAACTACCCACTAGATCATGCATTACCCATTCTTGTATCTCACATATAGAACTGGTAATACAAGGGGAATAACATACATCAACCAATTCCATCTACCCTTCAACTAGATTTTTATCTAGGATGATTGGATGGAGAGGTTCACTCAAAATTGCATGGAAATGGCATGCAAGGTTCATCACAAAGGTTTAGAGTCAACAGAAATATATTTTCTTATCCAAAGGTGTGCCTTAGTCTATGCATCCTAGGCAGGGGCAAGAAATCAAGTAAAGTATCTGAATTTATCAAGTTATCTAATAAGAAATGATACAAGAAATCGTAAATTATATGAGTAGATGCAAACAACCAAAACCAAACTAGTATGCAACTGGATTCTAGGCGATCATTCGGGGTCATTTTAATCAAACAAACATAAATCTATCCTTGATCATGTATGCACATGGTCTGGTAACCATTAGACACATCAAAGAGCTACAAAAGTAACTAAGAATCTTAATCAACCAACACAACAGTAAATCAGGTTAAACCTGGACTTGATATGTGCGCACATACAAAAGGGGGGCCTCCATAACATTAAGATCATCTCAATAGAGCCATTAAAGGAGGAAACCTCAAGTTACTTCAACTTAAAAGGATCACACCAGATGCAAGGATTATCTAGTTACTTCAACTATGTACACAAAAGTATAGTAGGACAAGGTGTTAATGAACCTATCACTGAATTCCATAAGCCTGCCATTGAACAAATGGCTCACAAAGGAACTTTGTTAAATCAAACACTCATAACACCATCACTTGTAATGAAAAATGCAACCTCACCAATAAAATAGCTAGAATAAATTCCAGTTAAAACACCATTCCAAAAATCATCCTCCACAAGTTAATAATGTCAATATCTACATCAAAACATCTATTCACCACTTAGTCAACTCTAGGTTTGATTAGAACGACATTATTTATCACTATATCAACCATAGGATCATTATAACTACCTATCTCAAGTATTTGGAGAGAGTGATGTCTCACAACCAAAAATTAAATTAAAGCAAATCATTGGCTCGAAGTCCGGACACCCAAGAACTACCAATATCGTAATAGAAGAAAATGCAGCAAAAACATAGTGACTGAATTGAATAGGGAATTCAACACCCAGGGTTGTAGACACCACCATAGAGATGACATCAGCAACATGTCCATATAGAAAGAAGGGAAAAAAAGATGGAGCACCTACCTGTGGTGAGTCATGGCTCGCCGGAGAGGAAGAAGAGACCGCACTCGCAGAGGCGGTGGAAAGCAACACCGTGGCGTCAGTAGCAGCGTCGCCAGCAGGCAGAAGGAGAACGCGAGTGTGTGCGATGTGCGAGAGAGAGGATGCAAGGTTAGTGTTTGTAACATCCTCAAAATCATGTTTTAAACTTATGCATAGCATCCATTCATCCATGATCATATGATTTTCATTTCAAACAAATCAATTCAAAACAGAAGCATTTGTGCTTATTATTTTATGTAAAGTTTACTCAAGCCTTGTGCTACTTGTTTTGAGAAAGTTACTGTTAACCATTCAGTATTGTTTAGAATCCAAACTCAATTGATTTCAAAAACTTGAGCAAAGTCTCAAAGCAAAATATGAAATAAAACCAAATCTATGCCTATTATCACACCTCATAAAGGCATGGTTTTATTTTTATTTTCAAAAGACCCAAGTGTGTTTGAGTGAACACATGTGTTTGACACTTATTTGAGCACAAGTGTGTCTCTACAAAATTCCTGAAAAGCTTTGGATTCAAATAGATTTGAACTGAGGTTTGAAAACCATTTCAGAAAAACAAACAGGAAAAGAAAAAGCTTTAAGAGAGAAAAAAATATCACTCAGCCGAATCTGGCCCAACCAGCCCAGCTAAGCCCAACACCCCACCCTGTGAACCGTTTTCTTTCACTCACCTCCGCACCCACTGAGTGACTGGCAGGCAGGACCCACTCCCTCTCCTTCCCTCTCGCTGATAGCCACGGCCCACCCGACCATCGTCGTCTCCACCCAGCGACTGGTTCATCCCCAAATCACGCAGGCGTTCGCTGTATTGATTCGCGGCGTCAATTCACGTTGAATGTTGGAGTAAATCTCGCTCGCGACCATGCTACTTAAACCCCCTCTGCCCCCTCTCCATTTCCCCCCAAACTCCGAGCACAAAGCGCCCCCAGGTTGCCCGCATTCAACCTCACACCGCCGTAGTCAGAGAGCACTCCGGCGACCGATTCCGGTGAGTCCCATGCGCCCCTCGCCCTCTGGTTCTTGCAGACAGCCTCGCCACTTTCTTGCGCAACTACTGACACCGCTGGTTCCCTTTATACTGCCCCAGGTCGTCGATTCCGTTCAACACCGCAAGCTCCCGACGACAACCTCGACTCCGGCGACCAAATTCCGTAAGCCCTTTGCGCCCCTTCGCCTCTGACTCACACGAAGTTGTTCGCCACTGTCTTGTGCATCATCTGGTGCCGCTTGTTTGTGCTAGGGAGACCAGGAGCGTCGCCAACGTCGCCGTCTACTCGAACCCGACGCCGCCCGGAACTCCGACGAGCTCCAGCAGCCCACTCCGTGCGCCCCTTGTCAAGCCGCCGCCAGGTTGAGCATCAGCACGTCGCCACGGTTCTGGTAAGCCCCTCCGACGACCCTAGGACGACCTGTAGCGCCGCGCCGCCGTAGGCAGAGCTCGCCACCGCCAGTAGCCACCGCTAGCGCCGCTCAGTTTTGGTCGCTTGATTCGTAGCCGTCAGATCTAGATCCAGCGCGTAGGATTAGATCACTTAACAAATCGTTATGAGTAGTTCTGAGCCGTGCGGGTTAAGTAGATCCAACAGCCCAGAAGCGCGATCCAACGCGAAACGGTATGGGCCAATAAGAAACAGACGCGTGGCTAGAGTTTAGATTTAAAACTGGATTTGAATCTGATTGATGTTCAAATTTGTTTTGGCTATAACTTTTGATCCCCATGTTAGAATTTGACAAATTTTATATCGTTGGAATCAGGAGAGAAAGCTCTTTATAAATATGCAATGTTTTTAATGTTTTGATTCTGTTAAAAAGGTTTTATTTGCAGAAACTTGTGTAGGACTAAATTGAGTATATGAAATGTTTAGGAAATAATTTAGGGTTTAAATAATGGTTGTTTGGCAAGTTTTTTTTAACTTGTTAGTGAATCAGTACTGTATACTTGCTTTGTTGAGTTTTAAAAAAAATCGTCACATATCATCTTGCATGCATGCATATATTTTTGATTGTATATGTTTTGTGTGTAATTGGTTGCTACAATTCTTTGTGTAGATTTTGGTGCTAGTGATTGTGATTGTGAAGAGTGTAACTACTCTCCAAACTACCAAGGCAAGTGGTACTTCATGAATATTATAATTCCTATGTTTTCTACTAAGCATTAGAAATATTTGGTTAGACTTGCATGCTATATTTTGCTTATATGCCATGTTGGGAAATCCTAGTAGTAATATAATTGCTAGGGAATCTCTAAGTTAAGTTACTATCTATGCCATGCTTAGCCTAGCTAGTAGCAAACAAGGGTTGGTGAAATATACATTCTATGATAAAAATATTTCCAAGTCTTTGGACTTGTGTTTTGCCTAATAAAACAACTAAGTTAATGAAACACCTGGGTGGAATGGAAGGAAAGGTTTATGTTGAGTGGTTACACAAGGCCCATTTCTATGGTTTACCTTGTGTATCTCACTTGTGGTAAGCCACCCAGGAACAAAGAGATTTTAGAGGCCAAGTGTTAAGAAGCTTCTAGTGCAGCCACTTGGCAATATGGGCTCTGTCTGGATCACATAAGTTGCTAGAACTTAGCCATTTGGACAGTTGGTGGTAGTGGGATGATAGGTTGGAACGCGTCCATTTGGTCTAAGGGAAGGCTTCTGAAAGGTCCTGTCTTGGTGAAACCAAGTCTGGTGGGGAAAGTGCACAACCTCTGCAGATGGAAAAATCTAAGTACTTAGCCAAGTCCATGGTAATGGACAACTTGAGCATCAAGACATGGAAGCTATCAAGAATCTCCTCATCCCAATTTCTAAGTAAAATTTGTGGGTGAACAAGGGTGAAGGACCTCAATGTCTATTGTTGGTTCCTTGGGAAAAGTTTTGACAAAGAAAACTTAGTGATTTCAACTAATAGGCAAAATCTATTTTGAGCAGAGCAAGCCAAGATACACTTAGCCAAATTGCATATAGTATCTAGTCCACTTAAAATTTTTACTAAGGTATCACTTGCCAATACTATTCCAAAGTATTGACCCACTGTGGCTGTAACTTGTGATGTTGCAGGTTCCTCTGATGAGGATTAGGTGTCATGAGTCTACACTCAACATGTTTGCCTGTGGCACATGAAGATGAAGACTTTTATTTATTTACTTATTTAAACTCTTGTACTAGGCCTATGGCCTTGGAATTGTAAAGACTATGCTTATCTCTGGAATGACTGTAATAAAGATCTTTGTATCTGTATACTTCATCTTAAACTGTGGATGCTAGCAATGATCCAGGGACTAGCATTGCAAAGGGATCCTTTTCCTTTATAAAGGAGGGATCTTACAGATGGTATCAGAGCACTGTGTTGCCTGTAGGATTATGACCCTAGGATTGGTAACCACTAAGGAAAAATATTTTCAGCAACTTCTACACTTGTCTATTCCTCTCGTAAACTTTTCTAATCTTCTTCCTCATCTCTATTTGTAGATGAACTCCATCAACAAAGCCGTAAGGAAAGGACCACTCATGACAATGACTTTGGAGTGTGAGACAGAATTCCCCAAGGCTCTCAAGGACCTCATGGTTGCATTAGAGCTACAAGGTGCATCTGTGTACAAAGGTTTTCCTGTGATGGATGAAGGAGAGGAATACTGGTGGGTGCAACTTCACTTGTATAAAAACAAGGAAGACAACCACCAGGAAAAAGGATTCTGCATGTTCACCAATTCAGTGGTGCACACTACCTTCTTTGAACCAGCAAGGGATGCAGCTTGGAAGACCATCAAAGAACTTGGTGATAGAGTCAAGTGCAGAATGTTCAACCTACAAAATGATCTAAAGGAAGAGAAGAAACATACCCAAGAGTTGGAAGCTACCAACCAAACCTTAAGAGGAGACATTATAGACTTAGTAATGGAGTCATGTGAGCAAGATAGGCTGATTGCTTCTAGAAACATTGTGTTAGCCAACAGATCCAGTGAGATAGGATTGTAAACATACTTCGTTAGTTGGACCACCACTTATCACCTTATTTTCCAAATGTTGCTTTAAATGAGTTGAACCTTGGTTGTTGTAATGGATCCATGTGTGCCATGACTTGTGTGTTTTGAATTCCAAAGGATTTATATGTGATGTTTTGCCTTGTATTTTATCTTGAATTGTGTAGTTCTAACTTTTTCTATCTTATAAATAGATGCCTACTGTTACCTTCAGCACTGTTGAGGAGTTCCAGGGAACTCGCTTTGGACCTTGTATTGTTGAGCTTACTGCTTTGCTCAATCTCCCTCTTCCTACCATCATGGTGCTTCCCCTCACCAAGTTTGAGAGGAAAGACCTCTGGGGCTTCAAGTTCAACCAGCCCGGACGCCAGACAGAGCCTACCACGGAGGCCATCGTCTTCAAGCTCATGCATGATGACAAGGAGAGAGGCCTTGAGGTAGTTATGCAGGATTTGATAGGACGTCTGCTAGGGAGACACTCCCGACAGGTTAGAGTTACTCATTTCCACGTCTTCGGTAGACGTCATGAGGATGGAGAGTCCATCGACTTCGAGGACGATTCGAGGGACACAGCAGAGCCGATTCGTCTATACCTCCAGGACTTAGAGTCTCTCATTCGGCACGTGGACACTGATAGGACCAACGTCATGCTCAACAATGATGAACTCCAGGTGCAGCTTCGCGAGAAGGACAAGCTCTTCGCGGAGCAAGATGAGATAGTCAAGGAGATGGAGGTGAAGTTCGAGAGCCAGGACAGGAAGTTCAAGAGTCAGGAGAAGCGAGTCCAGGATAGGAACAAGAAGATCCAGGAAATGACTGAAGAACTGCAGGCCAAGGACTTCGAGCTCGAGCATCAGCAGATGGTGATTGAGAGGCTTCGTTCCCAGAAGAGGGCTCTCAAAGCCAAGATAGAGACCTTGACCACTAGTGTCGACGAATACAAGACCGCGATGGAGAACGCAGGTCTTACCTTTGTCGAGGAGGAGGTTGATGCCGATGAGTAGATTGACTACTCATTTATCATTTATTATCGTACTTGTTGCTTGAGAACTTGTTATTTGACCATCCGACATGTGGATGGCTTGCTACTTGTGTGCTTTACTTTGCGAACTTGTTATCTTGTTGTTGAACCTTTATCCTTATTGTTGCATGCTGTGTGTTGTTAGGTGATGTAATGTGCATGATAGCATCTATGGGTATCTCATTCTTATCTCTATTGAACAAACCACATATGCCTCCCCGTCGTGCAAACCCCAACCCCAACAACAACAACAACATCACTCCATAAATGCAACAAATGATGACCGCTCAAACTCAGCTAATGCAGATGATGACGACGTTCATCCAGAACCAAAACAACAACAACAACAACAACAACAACAACAACAACAACAACAACAACAACAACAACAACAACAACAACAACAACAACAACAACAACAACAACAACAACAACAACAACAACAACAACAACAACAACAACAACAACAACAACAACAACAATAACAACAACAACAACAACAACAACAACCCACCGGGTTTTGACATGCTTACCAGGTTCTTGAGATTGAGGGCAGCAAAGTTCTCAGGGACGACTGATCCCATGGTGGCCAATGATTGGCTACGCTCTGTGAACAAGGACTTGGTAACCGTGGGCTGTACGGATGCTGAAAAGGTCAGATTTGCAGCACATTTGCTGGAAGGACCAGCCGCCACTTGGTGGGATAACTTCCAGATCACCACTCCCATAGAAGATGTGACATGGGCTATCTTTGAGGATGGATTTCGTACTGCTCATATCTCATCTGGAGTGATGAGTCAGAAAAAGAAGGAGTTTCATAACCTGAAGCAGCGCCACCGCAGCGTGGCTGAATATATTGAGGAGTTCAACAATCTGGCGTGATATGCACCGGATGAAGTTGACACTGATGCTAAGAGGAAAGAAAAGTTCCTCGAAGGGTTGAATGATGAGCTGAATCTGCAGTTGGCTGTGGCCTATGTTCCCACTTATCAGTCTCTCTATGACAAGGCTGCTATTTTGGAGAACAAAATAAAGCAAGTAGAAAGCAGGAAGAGGAAGCACTCAGACAAGCACAGCTCGGGATCGTCACACAAACGTTCCCATTATTATGATAGTGGAAGCTCAGGATCCCACAAGCATGGGAAATTCAACAAGCACCACAACCACAACCATCATGACAACAAGCATCACCGTAGTCATGACAGTGACAAGTACAAGAACCACAAGGGTGGATACAAGAGCCACCACAGTGGTAATGGAAGTGGAAGTGGAAGTCAGCCTGTCAAGAAGGACATTAGTCAGGTTGAATTCTTCAAGTGCAAGAAGATGGGGCATTATGCAAATGAATGCCCAGAAAAGAAATTTGAAGGACCCAACAAGCCCAACCCTTTTCAGAAGGGACAGGTGAACCACATCAATGTGGAGGAAATCTATGAGGAGCCTGATGTTGTTGCTGGTAAGTTCAAACTCAATTCTGTTCCAGCATTTGTTCTCTTTGATACTGGTGCATCTCATTCATTCATATCAAGAGCATTTGTTGAAAGAAATGAACTGCCGGTAGAAACTATTGGGTGTCCTATAAAAGTAAGTTCTCCTGTGGAGAAATGATAGTGAATTCAGGATGCCATGATCTAGTTATAGAGTTTGGGAATTATAATTTTTCCGTTAACCTGATAATTCTAAACTCCCAAGGATTGGATGTCATTTTGGGAATGGATTGGATGACTAAGCACAAGGGAGTGATAGATTGTGCCAACCATACCGTCTCACTCACAACTCCAGAAAATAAAAGGATCAGATTCAAGACCAACTTTGAAGCAAGAAGGAGTATGCTAAATTCTCTTAAGGGGGTTAGCATAGACAGCGTGGCAATTGTGAGTGAGTATCCGGATGTGTTTCCGGAAGAATTGCCGGGAATGCCACCAGATAGAGATGTGGATTTTCTTATAGATTTGTTACCAGGGTCTGGACCAATAGCTAAGAGACCGTATAAGATGTCAGTTGATGAACTGAAAGAACTCAAGAAACAACTTGGAGAACAGCTACAGAAAGGATTTATTCAACCAAGTTCTTCATCTTGGGGATCCCCAGTTTTGTTCGTGGAAAAGAAAGATAGAAGTCAAAGGTTGTGCATAGATTACCGTTCACTTAATGAGGTGACTATTAAGAACAAGTATCCTTTGCCTAGAATCAATGACTTGTTTGATCAGCTAGAAGGAGCTTGTGTGTTCTCAAAGATTGATCTCCGGTCAGGTTATTTTTAACTCAAGATAAGAGAACAAGACATACCTAAGACAACTTTCACCACAAGGTATGGATTATATGAGTATACCGTGATGCCATTTGGTCTGACCAATGCTCCAGCATACTTCATGAATATGATGAAAAAGGTGTTCATGGAATTCCTTGACAAGTTTGTTGTCGTTTTCATCGATGACATTTTAGTCTACTCCAAGAGCAAAGAAGAGCATGAAGGACATTTACGTTTAATACTTGAGAAGTTAAGAGAGCATAAACTTTATGCCAAATTCAGCAAGTGTGAATTCTGGTTGAATGAAGTTCGATTTCTTGGACATGTTATGACAAAGGATGGTGTAGCAGTTGGACCTGCTAAAGTTTCAGCTGTAACGGAATGGGAATCTCCCAAGTCAGTAAAAGAAGTTCGTAGTTTCCTTGGCTTAGCAGGTTACTACAGAAGGTTCATTGAAAATTTCTCCAAGGTAGCTAAGCCTATGACTGGATTGCTAAAGAAAGACAAGAAATTTGCTTGGACGGAAGGTTGTGAACTCAGCTTTCAGGAATTGAAGAAGAGACTTGTGACAGCACCAGTCTTGTGTTTTCCAGACTTGGAAAAATATTTCCAAGTATATTGTGATGCATCTCATCATGGTTTGGGTGCAGTACTTATGCAAGAAGGAAAAGTTGTGGCGTATGCCTCGAGACAACTGAAAACTCATGAAGTAAACTATCCTACTCATGATTTAGAGTTAGCCTCTATTGTCCATTCACTCAAAACATGGAGGCACTATCTTTTGGGAAAGCGTTGTGAAGTGTTCACAGATCACAAAAGTTTGAAGTATATCTTCACCCAGAAGGAAATTAATATGAGACAAAGAAGATGGCTGGAACTCATTAAGGACTATGACTTAAGTTTGCAATACCACCCCGGTAAAGCAAATGTTGTAGCAGATGCTCTAAGTCGTAAGGTTTTTGTGAATGGCCTTACCAAAGGAGAATTGCCAGATGATTTGTGTGCCCAATTCAGAAAACTCAGATTGGAGATTGTGCCTGAAGGACATCTCATGTCTTTGGATGTTCAACCCACTTTGTTGGACAAG
Organism: Avena sativa; assembly: GCA_916181665.1. NCBI lineage: Eukaryota > Viridiplantae > Streptophyta > Magnoliopsida > Poales > Poaceae > Avena > Avena sativa. The sequence goes on along the minus strand of OV702281.1, from coordinate 202,375,150 downwards.
ATCAAAGAAGCCCAGAAGATTGATAAAGAAACCCAAGAGATTAAAGAAAAGATTGGCAAAGGAAAAGCCAAAGGGTTCCATGAAGACGAACAGGGTACTTTATGGCATGGGAAACGTATCTGTGTTCCACAAGATCCGGAGGTGCGGAAACTGATTTTGCAAGAAGCACAAAACTCACCGTATTCCATTCATCCGGGTAACACCAAAATCTACATGGACATGAAGGAAAGATTTTGGTGGAACAATCTCAAGAAGGACATCGCCGAACATATTGCTTTGTGTGATGTGTGTAGTAGAGTGAAAGCGGAACATCAGAAACCAGCAAGTTTGCTTCAACCACTACCTATTCCTGATTGGAAGTGGGACAAGATTGGTATGGATTTCATTACCGGATTAACAAGGACCCGGTCAGGATACGATTCTATTTGGGTAGTAGTGGATCGCCTAACTAAAGTGGCTCATTTCATACCCGTGAATACAACCTATACAAGTGCTAAGTTGGCCAATATCTATATGGGTAGAATTGTATGTCTACATGGAGTGCCCAAGAGTATTGTATCTGATAGGGGAACTCAATTCACTTCCCATTTTTGGAGATAGCTACATGAGTCATTGGGAACGAGGTTGGAATTCAGTACTGCTTTTCATCCTCAAACTGATGGACAAACAGAAAGGACCAATCAGATTCTTGAAGACATGTTAAGGGAATGTGCCCTAGACTATGGAGCCAGTTGGGATGAAAGTCTGCCTTACGCAGAATTCTCTTATAACAACAGCTATCAAGCCAGCATTGAGATGGCACCATTTGAGTTTCTCTATGGAAGGAAGTGTACGACCCCATTGTTATGGAATGGTGTGGGAGAAAGAAGTTTATTCGGACCAGATCTTATCAAAGAAGCCGAAGAGAAAGTCAAGTTAGTTAACGACATGTTGAAGATAGCACAGTCCCGACAGAAAAGCTACGCGGATCCTAAGCGTAGAGAAGTCACCTACGAAGTTGGTGATAGAGCTTATCTTAGAGTGTCACCACTTCGTGGAGTGAAGAGGTTCGGAGTCAAAGGAAAATTGGCACCAAGATATGTTGGACCATTCAAGATTCTGAGTCGTAAAGGAGAAGTCGCCTATGAAATTGAACTGCCAGAATCTCTGCCAGCTGTCCATAATGTGTTTCATGTGAGTCAACTTAAGAAATGTCATCCAGAAATGGAAGAAACTTCTTTGAAGGATACTATACCTTTTGAGGGGTTTTAGTTGGAGAGTGATCTCACCTATGAAGATAAACCTATCAAGATTCTTGAGACTGCAGAAAGAGTCACATGGACCAAGACTATCAGGTTTTGTAAAGTCCAGTGAAACCATCATTCCAAAGAAGAAGCAACATGGGAAAGAGAAGATGATCTTCGGAAAGACCACCCTCACCTATTTGCTAGCCAATCCGAATCTCGAGGGCGAGATTCACCTTAAGGGGGTTAGATTTGTAACATCCTCAAAATCATATTTTAAACTTATGCATAGCATCCATGCATCCATGAGCATATGATTTTCATTTCAAACAAATGAATTCAAAACAGAAGCATTTGTGCTTATTATTTTATGTAAAGTTTACTCAAGCCTTGTGCTACTTGTTTTGAGAAAAGCACTGTTAACCATTCAGTATTGTTTAGAATCCAAACTCAATTGATTTCAAAAACTTGAGCAAAGTCTCAAAGCAAAATATGAAATAAAACCAAATCTATGCCTATTATCACACCTCATAAAGGCATGGTTTTATTTTTATTTTCAAAAGACCCAAGTGTGTTTGAGTGAACACATGTGTTTGACACTTATTTGAGCACAAGTTTGTCTATACAAAAGTCCTGAAAAGCTTTGGATTCAAACAGATTTGAATTGATGTTTGAAAACCATTTCAGAAAAACAAGCAGAAAAAGAAAAAGCTTCAAGAGAGAAAAAAATATCACTCAGCCGAATCTGGCCCAACCAGCCCAGCTAAGCCCAACACCCCACCCCGCGAACCGTTTTCTTTCACTCACCTCCGCACCCACTGAGTGACTGTCAGGCAGGACCCACTCCCTCTCCTTCCCTCTCGCCGACAGCCACGGCCCACCCGACCATCGTCGTCTCCACCCAGCGACTGGTTCATCTCCAAATCACGCAGGCGTACCCTGTATTGATTCGCGGCGTCAATTCACGTTGAATGTTGGAGTAAATCTCGCTCGCGACCATGCTACTTAAACCCCCTCTGCCCCCTCTCCATTTCCCCCCAAACTCCGAGCACAAAGCGCCCCCAGGCTGCCCGCATTCAACCTCACACCGCCGTAGTTAGAGAGCACTCCGGCGACCGATTCCGGTGAGTCCCGTGCGCCCCACGTCCTCTGGTTCTTGCAGACAGCCTCGCCACTTTCTTGCGCAACTACTGACACCGCTGGTTCCCTTTATACTGCCCCAGGTCGTCGATTCCGTTCAACACCGCAAGCTCCCGATGACAACCTCGACTCCGGAGACCAAATTCCGTAAGTCCTTTGCGCCCCTTCGCCTCTGACTCACACGAAGTTGTTCGCCACTGTCTTGTGCATCATCTGGTGCCGCTTGTTTGTGCTAGGGAGACCAGGAGTGTCGCCAACGTCGCCGTCTACTCGAACCCGACGCCGCCCGCAACTCCGACGAGCTCCAGCAGCCCACTCCGTGCGCCCCTTGTCAAGCCGCCGCCAGGTTGAGCATCAGCACATCGCCACAGTTCTGGTAAGCCCCTCCGACGACCCTAGGACGACCTGTAGCACCGTGCCGCCGTAGGTAGAGCTCAGTGCCGCCCGTAGCCGCCGCTAGCGCCACTCAGTTTTGGTCGCTTGATTCGTAGCCGTCAGATCTAGATCCAGCGCGTAGGATTAGATCACTTAACGAATCGTTATGAGTAGATCTGAGTCATGCGGGTTAAGTAGATCCAACGGCCCAGAAGCGCGATCCAACGCGAAACGGTATGGGCCAATAAGAAACAGACGTGTGGCTGGAGTTTAGATTTAAAACAGGATTTGAATCTGATTGATGTTCCAATTTGTTTTGGCTATAACTTTTGATCCCCACGTTAGAATTTGACAAATTTTATATCGTTGGAATCAGGAGAGCAAGCTCTTTCTAAATATGCAATGTGTTTAATGTTTTGCTTCTGTTAAAAAGGTTTTATTTGCAGAAACTTGTGTAGGACTAAATTGAGTATATGAAATGTTTAGGAAATAATTTAGGGTTTAAATAATGGTTATTTGGCAAGTTTTTTTTAACTTGTTAGTGAATCAGTACTGTATACTTGCTTTGTTGAGTTTTAAAAAAATCATCACATATCATCTTGCATTCATGCATATATTTTTGATTGTATATGTTCTGTGTGTAATTGGTTGCTACAATTCTTTGTGTAGATTTTGGTGCTAGTGATTGTGATTGTGATGAGTGTAACTACTCTCCAAACTACCAAGGCAAGTGGTACTTCATGAATATTATCATTCCTATGTTTTCTACTAAGCATTAGAAATATTTGGTTAGACTTGCATGCTATATTTTGCTTATATGCCATGTTGGGAAATCCTAGTAGTAATAGAATTGCTAGGGAATCTCTAAGTTAAGTTACTATATATGCCATGCTTAGCCTAGCTAGTAGCAAACAAGGGTTGGTGAAATATACATGCTATGATAAAAATATTTCCAAGTCTTTGGACTTGTGTTTTGCCTAATAAAACAACTAAGTTAATGAAACACCTGGGTGGAATGGAAGGAAAGGTTTATGTTGAGTGGTTACACAAGGCCCATTTCTATGGTTTACCTTGTGTATCTCACTTGTGGTAATCCACCCAGGAACAAAGAGATTTTAGAGGCCAAGTGTTAAGAAGCTTCTAGTGCAGCCACTTGGCAATATGGGCTCTGCCTGGATCACATAAGTTGCTAGAACTTAGCCATTTGGACAGTTGGTGGTAGTGGGATGATAGGTTGGAACGCGTCCATTTGGTCTAAGGGAAGGCTTCTGAAAGGTCCTGTCTTGGTGAAACCATGTTTGGTGGGGAAAGTGCACAACCTCTGCAGATGGAAAAATCTAAGTACTTAGCCAAGTCCATGGTAACGGACAACTTGAGCATCAAGACATGGAAGCTATCAAGAATCTCCTCATCCCAATTTCTAAGTAAAATTTGTGGGTGAACAAGGGTGAAGGACCTCAATGTCTATTGTTCGTTCCTTGGGAAAAGTTTTGACAAAGAAAACTTAGTGATTTCAACTAATAGGCAAATTCTATTTTGAGCAAAGCAAGCCAAGCTACACTTAGCCAAATTACATATAGTATCTAGTCCACTTAAAAAATTTACTAAGGTATCACTTGCCAATACTATTCCAAAGTATTGACCCACTGTGGCTGTAACTTGTGATGTTGTAGGTTACTCTGATGAGGATTAGGTGTCATGAGTCTACACTCAACATGTTTGCCTGTGGCACATGAAGATGAAGACTTTTATTTATTTACTTATTCAAACTCTTGTACTAGGCCTGTGGCCTTGGAGTTGTAAAGACTATGTTTATCTCTGGAATGACTGTAATAAAGACCTTTGTATCTGTGTACTTCATCTTAAACTGTGTATGCTAGCAATGATCCAGGGACTAGCATTGCAATCACAGGGATCCTTTTCCTTTATAAAGGAGGGATCTTACAGTGTTAGATCCAAACCCGATTGGATCGACCCAGGATGGGTCTGAGGGGAATAGAGCCTAACCCTATGGGCTGGGCTGGCCCAAGAACTGAGCCTAGTGTATAAAAGGAGAATAATAGAATTAACATAAATATTAAATGACCAAACTACCCCTACACATAGTTTACACCATAGAAAAAGCCTAAAAATATATACAATATATCAAAATAATCACAAAAATAATCTCTACCTAATAAAGATATTACTTTACTTGTTTAAGTTAAATAAAATACGAATAAATACTAACACCATTCAATAATAAATGAAATTTAATTAAATAAGGCGAAGTCCTAAAAAATGAATAAAAATAATTTTTTCCATATAAAAAAATAAGTCTACTATTTTGTAAGAACACTAATTTTTTTACAAATAAAACATGAAGAAAATATTTAAAGACATTTAGTCCTTTGTGGAATTTTATAAAAATAAAAATAATACTTAAAAATAATAATAAATAAAAATCATTTTTAAGATCTTAAATAATAATAATTTACTATAAAAATACTAAATTCCAAAGGTTTTCAAGATTTTAAAGTAATAAATCCTTAGCTATTTTATAAAATACCTATTTTGTAAATTCATTAAAAAAACATTGGGATTTCTATTTTCGTGCCCCTGGTTCGTTATTTGTACTCACTTTCCTCAACCGCCTAACTTTTCCTCACTTTTTCCCATCTCGTTGTCTAAAACTCTCGCATCGGTCTGAAACTCGATGTCCGTCGGGTCCCGTTAGTGGACCCTCACCATTACGTTTTGACAAGTGGGCCGCCTTCAGTTGGGTACCATAGTGGACCCTCATTATTACGTTCTGACAAGTAGGACCCCCCGTTACGTGCTAACAAGTGGGGCCATGTTCTTGCGGGTCCCGTAGTAGGACCCCCACCCATGTTGGACTACATGGGGCCGGCTTGTTGGGAACGCGTTTTGGGGGATGTGGTGTAGGACCATGTGGGGCGCGTTTGGTAGTTACGTGCGCCCTCTCGCCAAATTGGAATATTTCTTTTTTCTTATTTTTATGATTGGCCTTTTTAAGAACGCCTTTCCCCTTTATGTTGCTAATAGTTGTGTTAATTTTTTACAAAAAGGCGGCGAATATAGAGCAGCTTATCTCTTCATTCATGGTTCTGTTTAGCCCTCGTATTTTCCTAATCTAGTAGCAAATCTAGAGCAGCAAATCTAACCAGCACCATAAATATGTAGATAAATAGAGCAGATGTAGATAAAGCAACTAATATAGGATATATAAATAGAGCAGATGTAGATAAAGCAGCTAATATAGGATATATAGTATGGTACTTAAACGATGTTCGACAATTAGGCTACTCAGTAGCAGCAGCAGACAAGTTCAACACAGACTACAAAACGAAAGAAACTTCTTTACAATAGCAGCATCAACACAAGATTAGTAGCCCCTCATGGCCTCCGCTAGGAGGTCCTGGAGCCTCCTCCCTCTGGCGCTTCCTACACTTCTTTATGCCTAGTCCCTTGACCTTGGGTGCCTTGGGCTTGATCGGGGGCATGCGACCCTCCTCGATGGCCACCTTCTGAGGTTGCGGAGGTGAAAACCTAGCGCCTGGTGCTTAGCTCTGAAGGCGTGGACGTTCTTTGATAGGCCGAAGGTCTTCACTTCCTCGACATGCCTCACATGGGAGTTGAAGTCGGTGGCAAGGCTCCTGGTGCAGAAGGGGCACCTGTAGAAGTCGCCGGTGAAGAAGTTGTTGTACTGGCCGGACTTCAGCTTCCTCAGCACCTGACGAGTCTTGGTGTCCATGGACTCATCGTCGCTGCAGACGTCGCTGCTATCCACCTGTTGGAAAAAATAGTAGAGTACAATAAGGACATGATTGGGATACCTTGATTATCTAGATTGATTATTTGCATAAATTAGCCGATTGAGATCCCCTGATTATTCCCCAATCCCCAAATCTCTAACCAAATCGAATACTGATCCTAACTACAGATCGGCGCTAGTACTGATCCCAACTAGGGGCATTCATTGAAATATGAGATCTAACACAAGAGGATTAGCTACTATAAAAATACCTAGCATCCAACGATTGAAAATACGAATAGCCGAGCCCTAGTTACCTCCGACCATGGGTCGGCTAAGCTGGTATCATAGGGGGGAAGGGGAAGAACAAAGGAAGGGGAGAAAACTCTAGTTACCTCCGACAATGGGTCGGCTAAGCTGGTATCGTAGGGGTTCTCCGGCCTGATGTAATAATTCTCCTCTTAGGGGTCCCAGCCGTGCGGGATCTGTCGGAGACCGCTATGGCAGAAGCAGGGACATGGGTCTGGACAAGGACGGTGGCTCCTTCGATGCCTCGAAGGGGTCCTGTACGGGGACAAGGGTCGCCGGCGGCTACAGCGGAAGCGGGGATGGGGGTCTGGATGTGGATAGCGGCTTCCTTCGATGCCTCGATGTGGGACTTCTCGCTGGCATCCTTAGAGGCGACGATGGCCACCGCGTCGTTCTTCTCCATCACCAGCATGGTTGGGTTTTCTTGGGGGTTTACATAAGGTGATGGGACAGTGGATATGGTTGTGTGAGTGAGTGATGAGTGGGAGTGAGGAGGCCTCTATAAAGGTGAAGGGAGGAGACGTTTCGTTGCACCACCTGCACCGCATAATCGCGTACGCTACTGCACCATGCACGGCCACACGCGTCCGCTACCACCCCGTGCACCACGACATGCGTACCGTGTGTCACGTTTTCCCCATCGTGTCTAACCTTGGCCACTTAGTTATTCTCAGTTATACCCTCGAGTGTAACACTGGCAGTTTGGTTGTACTCAGTTTTTCTCTCTAGTACTAACACTGCCATGTGCAATATACTCACATTTACCCTTTGGTGGCTGGTCAACAGAGAGTCAAAAAATGTGTTTTTAGCTAGCTAATTGAGTCATTTTATGCACAACAAATTCAAAAAGATCAAAACATAGTGGCATCTATCAAGGGAGTCTAATTATGTGACCTGCCACCATAAGAAATGTATATAAATCAAGTTTTAACCTAAATCACCACTTCTCAAATCACCTACTATCTATGAAGGTTCATGGATTTCTACTAAAGCCTCTTCCCAAAACATCCCTGCCCAAAACATAATTTGTCTGAATGAGGCAATAATTTTCAAACTGATATATATTTGAATTGCAAAAAGTTTGATGTAGGCCAAGATGTATTTTATTGTATAAAAGAAGCATTTTCCATTTTTTAAATCTCTTTCTATTTCTATTTGAACCCTCTTGTTAGTTCTACCCTTGGTTTTTAAGTTCTACTAAGTTTTCCCATGGTTTTTAAGTTCTACTCAGTTATTCCCGCTCTCTTAGTCACAAACTCTCACACTTGTGCTCATCTTGGCTGATATGCTCTGATTGGCCGAGACAGTTGTCACACGGATCGTACCCACCAACCTTTGATCCTCCGATTGATCCTCTATGATCTAGTGGATACGATAACCTCTGTATCTGTCGGGGGGCACCCTCTATCCATGCAAAATAACGAGTTTGCCACTGATACTTTAACTCCATAAACAAATGATTTTGAATATAATTTGAAGGGAAAGTGTTCAAAGGTGTATAATTTTTGCATTATATTTCACTCCATGAAAATGATAAATGATTAGGATTTTATTAGCACAACATTATCATGTCCTAAGTGTGACTTCAAAGAGTTGAAAGGTGTATAATTTTTGCCATATGCAAGTTTATGCACTACATTCTATGAAAATAATAATCTCTTATCATGTATTACGTGCAATTTCACAGTGTTCAAAGGTTTATAATTTTCATATACGCAAGTTTAGGGATCACTTTTCACGCTATAAAAATGGTAAGCTCTCAAGATTTTCTTAGGACGCTATAATTTGAAAGTGTTCAAGAGTTGTGTCAATTATAAACTCTCTTTTACATTAACAGTTGTATAATATTTTCAATTTGAAAGTGTTCAAGAGTTGTGTCAATTATAAACACTCTTTTACATTAAGAGTTGTATAATTTTTTCAATTTGAAAGTGTTCAGGAGTTATGTCAATTATAAACACTCTTTTACATTTAGAGTTGTATAATTGTTTTTAATTTGAAAGTGTTCAAGAGTTGTGTTCAAGAGTTGTGTCAATTATAAACATTCTTTTACATTAAGAGCTATATAATTTTTTTTATTTGAAAGTGTTCAAAAGTTGTGTAAATTATAAACACTCTTTTACATTAAAAGCTATATAATTTTTTTTGTTTGAAAGTGTTCAAGATTTGTGTCAATTATAAACACTACTTTACATTAAGAGTTGTATAATTTTTTAATTTGAAAGTGTTCAAGAGTTGTGTCAATTATAAACACTCTTGTACATTAAGAGTTGTATAATTTTTTTAATTTGAAAATGTTCAAGAGTTGTGTCATTTTCTTATTTATTATACATCCATCTCCCTATTTTTTAATTATAAACAATCTTTCACTTGATTGCAGCCGAGACATTAACTCGATAAACCAATTAAATAATCAAAACGGATCACCGACCGCATTCTCCACGGCAAGCGCCCCCATCTAATCGGAACATTTTGGTGCGAGATCTAACCTTCTCTACGCATGGTTGCCATTGTCATCCTTCATACGGGTCGGGACAGCACCATACCGCGGCCAGGACGAACGGGAGGCTGAAGTGAAGCTCGACAAAGGGCCACCATCGCCGGAGAAGGGTCGTCGCGTCCAGAGAAGAAGAAGAAAGGGGAGGCAATGGCACGGGCGTGGGTGCGGGGCTGGCTCATGTGGATAAGCTGTGGGTCCGACGCTCATGTGGATATGGTGTGGGTCCCATGATGATCTGGATAAGTGGAGAGAAGTGTCCACTATGGGAACCAACTTAACGCGGCCCCACTTGTCAACATGTAACGGCAAGGGTCCACTACGTGACCTGACAGACCACATGCCCACTGGTCAGCACATAACGGCGAGGGTCCACTACAGGACCCGACTGAATGCGGCCCCACTTGTCAGCATCTAATGACAAGGCTGACGGACAACGAGTTTCAGACCGTGCGAGAGTTTCATAATAGGAGATGGGCAAAATTTAGGAAAATCTAAGCAGCTGGGGAAAAGTGAGTACAACTAAGGAACCAAGGGCACAAAAATAGAAATCCCAAAACATTTCTTAAGTAAGAAATAATCACAATTTTATATAAAATCTTAAATCTTTTAAATCTAAATACTAATTACAAAATCAGAAATTGGATTCATAATCAATCTTAAGTATAACCATTAACTTTATAATACTCTTTTAAAATCTTAAATTCAAATTAAAACCTACCACTTTTACATTAGTAGTGTGTATCACTGACATATAATATAGTGAATGATATTTATCTCTAATCATTATTAACATGGCTTCAAATCCTAACAAGTTACTAAGATCATCTAATTATACTCTCATTAATAAGTTTCATGTTATTAAACTCATCATTCACTTAAATTGAAAGTGAAAGATCCCACATCCCTAATTATACTTGTCAAAACCCAAAAACTTGATAATTTTATAAACACATTACACCTTAATATTCACATCTATTTTTATAGTTCACTTTGGTATGATATACCCTAAGCTAGGTATATAATTACTCAAGGTCATTTAAACCTTATCAGAAACCACAACTTTAATCCTATTAATGTTGAGAATTGATTAACTTAACATAAATAATATTTTCTTCAAATGTTATTCTTTTTGCAACTTCAAAAGAAATACTATGCTATTTAAAAAAACATAACAACTTAGCACATGAAATTCGTAATAGTTTCATGACACCACTTAACCTTAGAATTGTATTATGATTGTACTTTACCTTTCATGTCATATATGTTTATATTAAAATCCTTGCAACCACACTCTTTTTTGATGTAAACTTGAAGATAAATAAAACCTCAAATGAATCATCTAAATCCCAACTCACTTATAATTTTGGGGAATTACTTGTGGTTTTACAATATGCATCTCATTACTTATGCATAACAACATATTTCTTCTTTAAACATTGTCCTTACCGGGCAATGATGGTATTTGTAGAACTTAAGGTCCAGGGTCAAGTTGCAACATTCGACTACAATACTTTGCTATATCAAGGAAAGTTCACACTTTCTCATGCCCTTTGTTTATTTTATATCAAATATTTTGCAAATCCAGTATTGTCATCACCTGCATTTCAAAAAAGGTCAGAAAACACTATTTTCATAATTATATGATTATGGATTATTAACCAAGAGGTAATAATCTACTAAGAAAGTTCCGATGGTAAAGTGACATATTATCTAGGACTTAACAACCAATTTCGCTAGTGATTCTTGCGTCGTATATCACGTGTTAACCATGATATGTGGAATGGGATGGAGAAGTCAGCTAGATCTTCTTCCTTTCATATGTAGGCAAGACGACCTTAACGTGACACTGTGATTCCTTGTGAGGATCCAGCATATGGGTGGGCACCCTTAGTCCCCATGATTTTGGTGTCTAGATTATCTGTGAGCGGCTGCCGGAGGTATAGTCAGACCTGTATGGAGCTTGCTAGGGGCATAACTGGCTCATAGTCTTCGGGAACTCATCAGGGTTGTAGCTTTACCGAAAGGGGGCCTAACGGAGATGTAGCTCGCCCCAAGGATCGTGCAGACATATTGGGTCATGGAGAAGGGTAGTGATTGGCTTGGATCATCTACTGGGCCCCAAATCATGGAATTGTGGATGGGAAAGATCACCCGATTGTGCAACAAGGATTTGATCTCTCATGGGTAAAGTAACACACCTCTGCAGAGTGTAAGAACTATAACCCTTCACTCCCTGCTCCGGGAAGGAGCTGCGAACACTGCAGGAAAGGAACTCCATGAAAGTTCTGGTATACCTGTGAAGGTTGACGGACATAGATTTTCAAAATAATAGCATCCTTTGAAGAATGTTTACAAAAAAACCTGCATAACCTATGACCTTTGGTATGTGGTTGTATTTAGTGCATCAAACACTCCTTTTTAGTGAACTTGTTGAGTATGCTCATACTAAACGTATCTTCTTAACCCTTGCTATATTCCGAATAAATTAAACACCAAGAAGAGGAAACAATCTACTCAGTTGAAGGCCAAGTAGAATTTCGCTATGAGGAACCAGAAGTATCTGTATGTGTCGAAGGGGACACCTATGAAAGCATCTATTGAATGGATACCGAAGTATTTGAAGTGTAGATGTGTCAAATATAGTTGATCGAGTCTAGTAGCATAGATCTCTATCCTCTATATATTAATCTCGTATAAACCTTAAAGTCTAGTTTGCTTCTTTATTTAGTTCTAAGAGTTATTATCGTTTAACCTAAGTCATTGTCACATCCCAAAATTCTCTTAATTTTGGAATGTGAAATAAATAAATACGTTTGATTGATTGCTTGACTATGTTGAAAATTCTCAAAGAGAAGAAACTTTTTGAATAGAAAATCCTCTCAACCATGAATTCAAAATCTTATATTCTTTTGTTAAGACCTAAGTAGCCATATAGGCAAAAAGGCATGGATTGATTTTGGATTGTAGAGTTGGTGTGCAAGATTTCAAAATGAAAATCAGGAATCATTCATAAGCATTTTATCCATGCAAAGATCTCACAAACTGAATCCAAATCCTGGTATCTAAATCCTATAGTCGATTTGCCCAAATGTCCCTAAAGGAAATTAAATTGACTTTACAAAACCCACTATTGCTAAGACAGCGATTATTGCTAAATTATAGCCTAAAAGAATTCAATTAATATTACAAAATTTTAGAAACAAAATTGAGCTCATTTGGAGCTAGTATGAAAAAGTTATGTAGCAAATACAAACACATAAAGATATAAATAAAATGAAATATACAAGGATTTATAAATCCACTACCCCAAACTAGTAAAAAGATTACAAATTTGATCCTATAATGATCTATTCGATTTTAGAAAAATTTAGAAACAAGAATCATGTCATTTGGAGTTCGTATGCAAAAGATATGAGGGAAACAAGAAAAAAAAACGGGCCGGCCCACCTGGTCAGACCGGACCGAGCTAGCCGGGCAGGCCACGCGTACGGGATCGGTCGAGTTGCTCCAAAAACCGTGCAAAATCTGTTTTGTTAGACCTATCTCTACTCAAACTGCTATAACTTTTTATCTACAACTCCGAATCGACTTCCGTTTGTTTCTATTTGTTCCCTACTCCAAGGCCTATCTCTAAACCATCCTAAACCTTCATATAAACTCGTGGAGCTACAACTGTACGAGTTTTTCCTCTCGAAAGCCCGAATCTACATATGCCCAAATCTTGTTTCGCTTTTTAACCCATCTAGACTTCGTCGTTTTCTTTCGGTCAAAAAACGAAAGTTGAAGATCGCGTCGAAACCTTTCAATCCCGACAAACCTCACCTCTTTTCATCCACCACAGCCGGAGAATTTCGTATCGCAATATTTCAGATCTTACGGTGTAAATCCAAGATCTACTCGCGCTCGTTTCTTCAAATCCAAATTCCTTTGGCGAGATGGTAGGAATAATGATTCCCCACAACTTTCTTGTTCTGAGTTTTTCGATTTGATCTACGGATTTGTCTCTCTAACAGAGATCTATTTCTTGTCTATTCTGAGCCAAAATCGGGTCAATCTCTTCTTCTAGCTACCGGATCCTATCCAGACGGTCGAGATCCAATCAAACCGGTGCGTGCCATGTCGTCATCCTGGTCATCTTCCTCATCAACGCCACGTCAACGTAAGGTCAACATCTAGTCCCAGTCAGCATGCAAAGTCAACCTGTCCAGTCAGCGGAATATTCCGTTCGAATTTAAAATTGCATATTATAGATCTAACTTGTAAAATTCATTAGAAATTCATACCATGTCCAAAAATTTCGTATAATATATCAAATTGAAGATAATTTCACGTAGAATCATCTTATCAGAATAGATCCAAATTTTACTGTACGTGGTTACTGCAGTAATTTAATTAGTTTTAATGGTCTTTTAGGTTAATAAATTCATAAGAAATTATCTGTAACTCTGAAAATATGAACAATATAACAAATTGAAGCTACTGTAATGTACTTTAATAATATCTGGTTGGATCTAGCCTTTGCAGATTATTTAACCCGTAGCAATTTAATTAGTTTTAATGGTCTTATAAATCATTAAATTCATAGTAAATTAATTGCTTGTCACAAAAATATAAATGATATACCGTTGGAAAGCTGGTTCCATGTAGATCATCAATATGCAATTAGTTCAGCATTTTACTTTAAGGTTTTTCTGTGAAGATTTAAATGGTTTAATGGCCTATTTAGAGTAATAAATTCATAAGAAAATAAATACTATTCAAAAAATTACAAATAATATGTCCCTGAAATCACAATTTCGTGGAGATTACAGATATAATTTTAGTTTGATTTCTAGACAATAGAAACCATAGGAATCATTTAAAACCATTAAACACTATTTAAATCATACAAAAAGATCTATAACTCCAATTAGGGTGAATCCAAGTGCTAAGGTTTTGTATTGACAATATCTATACAGAGAAATTGCATGACAAATTATTTGGTACTGTTAAAACAGAAATTCATACAGAAATATTTAAACCCATTGAAATAGTGTTTTAAACATAGGAAAATATCTATAACTCCTTTTTAGGTGATTTAAATTGCCACTGTCTCTAAATTGCATTATCTATCCAGTAGCATCTAGTTCACAATTTAATACGACATAAACATCTTTAGTTCAATTAAAGTGGTATACGCCATATTAAATCGATAGAACTTTAGTAATAAAAGCTTTAGTGCATTAAATGACTTTCCACATGCATCATGTAATCTAATTATGTTCAGAACACTAAATGCAACCATTGTGACTCATTAAATCATCATGCATGCATCTTTTCATCATTGTTTTCTTGTAATGTTGCACTGTTGTATGTTTGCAATGTTTTGAATGGTGTTTGTTGTGTTTGCTTCAAACATTAGATTGCGAGGAGTGCAACTACGGTGATTGCAACTACTATGATTGCAAGTATTGTGGTTATTGCGAAAGAGGCCATTATAATAGTGAGGATTATCTAATCGACTACATCTACAACAAAGGCAAGTGGTGCTATCTTGGTCATAAATGTCCTATTGTTTTCCTATGCATTGCAGATGTTTTTGTAGAATTGCATATGTAGGAATTGATGTGTATATGCTATGCTATGACCCATATTATTCCCTAGTATTCCTTGTTTAAGAGCCATCGTATTGGTAGATTGCTTAGCTATGCTATTTAGACGAGGAAGGGAATCACATCATGAAAAGTTATATGTTTTGAAAGGCTTATGTTTTGCTAAATGACAAACCAATATGTTTTAATGAACCACCTGGGCGGAATGGCATTCATTGGGTCATCCAGTGTATTTATGGTGGGGAATGCCTCCCAGGACACTGAGAAATGATTGGTTTCTTTGTTTGGAAGCTTTCGTGTGCAACCATGTGCCAATAATGAAATGGTTGGTTGGTTGAACTCAGTAGGTTGTGGTAACTCGAACCCGCGTATCCAGAGATGTAGATAGTGTAGGTTGGACCGGTGCGCGTCGGGATTGGGGAGCTACTTCCTGAACGGTTCCTTCTTGGACTTCTCCCTATCATCACCCAATATGAGAGTGGTGGTACGAGCTGGGCTGGCCAAGTCACATGGGTAAAGTGTACTAACCCCTGCAGGGTGTATAAACTAATCGATTAGCCATGTCCCCGGTTATGGACAATTTGAGCGACCTGATACTGATGCTATGATATTTCTCACTCATCCTTATTTCTTAATTACTTAAAACTTGTTGGGTGAACATAATTGGGTAGGAGCACCTGGGAGTGAACCAGAGTGTCCTATTTATCGTATTGGAAAACTACTTTGTTACAAATGTTAGGATAAAACTGTTGCTTTATGCAAATGAGCCTGAACTCCACTTGGCCAAATAAGCATGTAGTTGATAGATCTGTTGTTAACCACTTTAGCCTACTTGCCATACATTCAATGTATTGACCATTCGTGGCTGCAACGTTTCATGTTGCAGGTTATATCGTATCTGAGTGATCGTTCATAGGTCGCAAGGCTCCACTCAACATTTGTTCGCCTGTGGCACATTTGAAGGATGGAGATCTACCTTGTATTCGTTTTCCGCTGTGTACTTGAATGAATAATGTAAATTCTGGATCATATTCGTTGTATTTATGATGCACAGTTAGATTTGGTATCATTTTGTACTGTGTGTGCCAGTGAACCGATCCAGGGATTGGCACTATACACATGAACTCATCCTTATCAGGCGAGGGTGTTACAGTCATCGGGATACCTCTACGGACCTAAGAGGATCTCGAAGTCGTCGTGTAATTTCTGTTTGTAATAATAATAATGTATGTTTGTGGACCCGCTTTGTTTCTGTTGTACCACTCTGAGGATGTAATATTTGCGAAATGGTGTTACGTGAGTTTTATGTCCATGACTATAGTATACTACAACATGAAATGGTATGATGGGTCACCACTAATGGTATTAGAGAAAAATCTTTGAGCTTAGGTTGGAAACCTATTGAAGGGGTAGAGCCTGTAGGATGTATGTCAGCAATGGTAAATAGTTTTCTAGAAATATGATGAGTATTCAATTGAGAATTACATTGTCATGTTTCTCATGCGATAATTCTTTACTATGATGAAATTTGGGTAATAATAATGAGCTATAACTCAACAATACTAATTATAATCTCTTATCTATAGTGAGGAAGGGCATCTCGATACCCAAACCGGAATGTTGAAGTGTTGTATAGGACTTTAGATGACTATTGAGGTGATTGGACAGATCTTTTGAGACAACTTTTATGGAGTCTCGAATTGCAAATCTCGACTTCTTGTCAAGGTTTACAGTTTCTTTGATAGGAAAGTATTACTCATGTACCGCGTAGTACTTATACTACCCAAAACGCTGGGGATAAGTGGAGAAATGCCATCCAGGGAGGCGATATGTATATTAGCGGCGTATCAAATTGCAGTTCTAGAAGCAGTAACCAGGCTTCGAAAACAGAAATCCAAAGAATTGGTAGGTAGTACTCATATTACTATACCTCACAATTCCATAAATTCGGAACTTAAGTTGGATCATGCTACATTTGTGCTAACTAGATCTACTTTATCTGCCGAATACATAGATCATAATAGGTCATTACTCAATACCTACCATAACACACATCAAGTTCTAGTCCAAGAGTTGGATACTGTATTTGAGGATTTTACCGATCCTACTAAGACAATAGAACACAGAAAGGAGTTAGATAGAGAAGTTAGGCATCCTAGAACAGTCTTCTTGAGAAAGGTGTATGAAGATATTCAGTTTTAGGACCTAATGGCTGCAAGTGCACAGATCGTTTGTGGCTACTTTCGAAGTTAAGATGTCGATCCCACAGGGAGCCCAAAGTTAAGTGTTTATGGGTGAAGTCTCTATCTCACTCAAAGTTGTCACAGGTCTTTGAGTGAATTGACTGCAAGTGTTGAAATAATAATTGAATTTGGATTAAAGGAATGTATTTAAATAAAACTAACATGTAAACTTCACAAATAAAAGCATAAAAGTAAAGAATGCTTTGTTTGTTGTTTTCTATAGATGACAAAATATGCGCGGGGAGATTCAGTTCATGTTGATAGTGAATGTGCCAGGTGGATGAGTGATAAGTGTAACAATTATAATCTTATAAGTATATGTGTAGGCGAGCAACTCATAATTAGCCGGAACTCCTCTTGGTAGATTTCATCCCAACTTCATTAATCATGCTAGCCGATTACCAAAACCATGGTCAGTCACTAGACGATTAAGATCCTTTAGGTTACTTAGAAATTAAGCTCCTTGGATCAGACTAATGCAATAGGCACAGTGGTTCCTCGTGATCCTCGAGTCAAACTAGTTTCCCATTGATGTCCCCATGTCACTCGGGGGCCATCGGTCTGCTAGCAAACAAGATCCTATCTATGTAGAACAAAGCATCAAGTTGTCTGGGCCCTTAACTGGACAACAAGCATTAAGCATCCCACAGATAGTCAAGCACACATAATATAGTAATTAAAATAACCCACAAACTTAATGGAAATTACATAGGCACATCGCATCTCACCAATCCATTACATCTCCCACGCCCAAGGGAACTTACTCACACATGAGAGAAGAAAGCATCATCGATATAATTAAATAAAGGGAGTTCTTGATATTACTGTCGAGATCCACAATAATGATAGAAATAAATCCAACAAAATTCAAGATGGGAAGAACAATCTCAAACCCTAGTCTTGCAAGGTGGATATATCTCTCTCAAGTACAAGTAATGGCTATGGAGGTGTGGTGGCTAGGAGGTCGGAGATCATGGATCGAGATAAAGAATGTCTTCCCCTTCTTCTCTGGATCTCTTCTTTCCCCCTTCTGGATGGTATGGCGGCTGCTGTGTTTTGTTTTCGACCTCGGCCTCTTCACAAAAGTTGTCCCTTTTAATAAGACGAAGCAAATGGAAACTATACGGCGGGAACTATACGGCCGGAGAAAATATTCCTGCCGTATAGTTGCTCGTTAAAGGTACTGTATGCCTCCCTTCATTGCTTCCAAAAAGATACTTGCTTGTTTTTGTCTGAATATTGTGTTTTTGTTGTTAAAACCCTCTATTGATGTTCGAAACCTGAAACACACATTAAAAACCAAGTTTTCTTTGCTACCAAACTATTAGCATTAGGTAAAGCTAGAAAACCATCAAATCGAAGAGAAAACCATCGATAGAAACCATAAAAAATGTGTCGAATCTCACGGCTATCAACTCCCCAAGTTTAGATGTTGCTCGCCCTCGAGTGACAAGGAAATAAGACAAGATAGAGGAGATTCGAGACTGAAATAAAAGAACTTACAAGCTCGAATTGATGTCAAATTATTTTCTTCACAATTCTAGCAATCTTAAACATGATCATACAAGTATTCACAAGATTGCACTGAGTTCACTTCGTAACCACGTATATCTTGCTAGAAAATAAATCGTATGCCTAAGCGAGTGTCAAAAGTTTAGCTAGGAAAGTGAAACAAATCCTTTTGGTTTCTCTCTTATTGAGAAATGAAAACTTTTTGCTCTTGTTCCTTTAATCAATTAAGAGGACTCAAGTTGGCACCAACAACATTAAATTTAACAATAACTCATCTACTCCCACGTCAAAATTTCAAGACTCTCAAAGCACCTTTTTCCTTTCCTCGTTTTTCAAAAACTTCAGCTCTTTCATAGAGAAATCATGCCACTGTTTTTAACATTTTAATTAGGACTATGTTGCGCACTCGTGACCATGCTAATAGATAACTGTTGAGAAATAATGGGTCAGAGGAGTACTACAACTTCACTTGGAACATGAAACCACGAGGAGACTAAAATTTTAGCCGTCATACAATTGCAGCTATAGACGCTTACATGACTCAATAGCCTTAAAGGTGAGGATTGTTTGTTATAGAATATAAAAAACTATGTATAATACATAGTATCTATTTGGTTGTTATTTGGATTTGGTTCTTGATTTCCTTATGTGACTAGCACTATGCATAGAGTTGAGCTCAGAAAACATATGCATGATGTAAGTATGATTATTCGCTTTATGTAACGGGACTAGATGGGTATGGATATGGGAGTAGAATATGGGTCTAAATAACGACATGTGGAGCGAGAGGCTCAGCGAAGGAAAGTAATGAGGATATAACCGCAATTGGAGCACCATCAATTCATCCATAGATAGAGGAAAATTTCATACAGTACATGAAAATGATGCAAGAATAACAAAATAAGTTCATACAGGAGATACTCAAACAAATTGGACCCGGAGAGGAAAACAAAGATATAAGAGTAATTCTTTCTGATTTCCAAAATACCAAACCAATTCCTTTTTCGTCTGCACGATAACCTATGGATGTGGAGGATTGGCTGATGGATACATAAAGGAAGCTTAAAACAGTTGGATGTAATGATGGGGAGAAGTGACGATATGCAACATTTCTTCTATCAGGACCAGCCGAAAATTGGTGGGAAAATCAATTAGCTATGCACACAACAGAAGAGATATTCACTTGGGAAGTATGCAAGCAAAAGTTTTGTGAGTATCATGTTCCAGAGAGAATTGTGGAGTTGAAGAGGAGATAATTTGAGGACTTACGGCAACCGTGATGAAATATATTAGCAAGTTTAGTCAATTATCTTGTTACATAGTTGATGAGCTAAATATGGAAGAGAAGCGCAAGAAAAGGTTCTAGGAAGGATTAAACACTTATATGAAAATTAAAATACGAGGAGCTACAACACGATGTTTCCAAGAGATGGTTGATGTAGCCATTACTTTCGAGGATGATTGCAAGAGGTTATTGTAAGGGAGAAGAAATTAGCCAAGAAAAGGCCTATAAGGGAACCAAAGAAGTTACAATCTCCAAAGTCAACATCAAACTTAAGTTCTATACCTAGATTCATATCCACGAGTGGTACATCAAAGTATGAGGTATCAAAATGAAAGAAACAAATCATATGCAATAAGTGTGGATCTACTGGTCACATAAGGGGGAATTGTTGGACGACCAGAAAGGTGTCTATAGATGTGGTCTGGACGAACATAAGTGATCTGAATGTCCCAACAAGTTGGTTACTCGAGGAGTAGGATTACCATCAAGAGGTGGAAACTTCAAATGGAAAAACATCGACAAGGCTAAGATAGGTATGTTTAACCTCAGCAGTACTTCGTCAATAATGTTGTACAAAGTCAAAAGCCATCACATGGAGTATTGGTAGGAAGTATAAATTTAGCATTCGGAATTAACCATAACTGAATCAAGGTTGAGAGTAAACTCAAGGAGTGCCTTGTTTATTAAAAATATCACTTTGGGAAGACAAGAAACTAGGAGGAAAGAAGAAAACTCAAGACGAGCCTATCGGAAACCTTCATGAACAAGAAAACACAAACTTCTGGACAAAGTTTAATTTAAGGGGGAAAGTCTGTAACATACAAGCTTTTAGTACTAGATGAAGGGTAGATTAAGGATTTTGTGCATCTACATCCATGCATCTGAAAATTTGGGGTAAAATTTTCGCCAAATTAAAAGACTAGAGTGATCAGAGTTCTCTCACTCCGATGAATTAGGTTTAGTGTCATATGAGGTGAGTGGGATGAATTTTGACATGACCTATATTGTTTTATTGATTTATGAGGGGAGAAATTTGAATTATAATTAATTATAAACAATATATAAGTTCATAAAAAATTAAGTAAATGAAATAAATAATAGGAAAAGGAAAATGAATGACAACAATGAAATAAATAATAGGGAAAGGAAAATGAATGACAATAATGAAATAAATAAAATAATTCTTTATTACAATAATATATATTACAATGTGTTTGCATTGACACAAAAGGAAAACAATATTGCCATACGAATTAATATCTACAACTAATTATATTCTAAGGAATATATTACAACAGTCCTGAATATTAAAATTTATAAATGAAATAAAAAGAAAATCCTAAAACTAATATTTATCTTCATATCTTCTCATTTTCTGATCTTGTTCATGTAAAAGCATAAAGTAAACAAAATATAGTAGAAAAGAGTTATGGGGGTTTGTATTGCTCTTAGTGTTTAAAGTGAAATGCACTGCCACTATTCATCATTGAGATTATTTTAAAAAAAGGGGCAAGTTTCACCAAAAAACCGGTATCTGTTCTTATCAAGTTTGTCTCAGTCCAACATCATTGACAATAAACTGGGGCAAGTTTCACCAAGGGCAGGTAAAAGGCAAAGAGTTAAAATCGAAGGAAATATCAAGCATTTCACTTGATCTGATCTACATGTGGGATGAAGCAGGCAAGAAGCTTAAACAATACATGCATAGCATGTGTTGTCACCACCATAGCGATCTGTACAGTAGTACAAAGGTAGCACTGAGGGAATTCCAGGTTTTTTCTCACTTACCCCAACATTCTATCCGAAACAACACTCCTCTATCTCAGTATACAAGAGTGTCAAGAACACTGCTTCCAGTATATCAAGAACACATACACTGGTTCATTCCCAGATCACTTTGGTGCACCACAGCTACACCACAAGCACCCTGGTTGCTCGGGGAAGCTATCTAGGGTTTAAAGGAGGAGTTCCAGCAACTGATCGAGGGCAAGCAGAAAATCTGCAACAGCTTAAGGAGGAGCACGCTATTGGTAGCAGAGAAAAGGGTAGAAACTTAGGTAGATCAAGAGCAAGGATAATGGATCAAGATCTATTACAGGCCATAAACCACTCACCAATAGTAGGTAAAAATAATCAGAACTACCCACTAGATCATGCAGTACCATTCTTGTATCTCACATAAATATCTGGGAATACAAGGGGAATAACACACATCAACCAATTACATCTACCCTTCAACTAGATTTTTATCTAGGAGGATTGGATGGTCATGTTCTTGATGACCCACAAGTATAGGGGATCGCAACAGTCTTCGAGGGTAGTAAAGCCCAATTTATTGATTCGACACAAGGGGAGCCAAATAATATTTATAAGCCTTAACAACTGAGTTGTCAATTCAGCTGCACCTGGAAATAGTCTTGCTCATAGTAGTTTAATAGTAGCAACAGTTTTGTAGTAGCAATAGCAAAGTAACAGTAGTAGTAAAATAAAGGCAGTAGTAACAATAGTAGTAAATAGCAGGATTTGAGTGCGGTAGGCATAGGGATGGATGGACGGGCGTTGCATGGACAAGACTATTCATTTAATATCAAGATCAAGGGAAATTTGAAGATAAATAATGTAAAGCATCCAAGTACTAAATAATCATAGGCGTGTGTTCCATACATAGTCATACATGTTTGCAATGAGAACTTGCACAACATCTTTTGTCCTGCCAGCCCGTTGTAGCGGTGCCTCAAGGGAATCTACTGGCAATTAAGGTACTCCTTTTAATAAAGTACTGGAGCAAATCATTAACACTTCGTGAACCCATGTGATCCTCACATCACAGCCATACCCTCTGGTTATCCCGATTTCTGTCATTTCGAGGCCTCGGGTTTCGGACAATGATATGTGTAAACAACTTGCAGGTAAGATCACAAAAAATAATATCATCATGAATCAATAACATGTTCAGATCTGAGATCATGGCACTAGGGCCCTAATGACAAGCATTAAGCATCACAAGTTGCAACAATGTCAAAAAGCACTAACAATAGATACTAGGCACCATGCCCTAATAATCTTATTAAATTACATGATAGATCTCATCCAATCCCTACCATCCCCCTAGCCTATAGCGGGGGTTTATACACTCATGGATGGGGGAAACATGGATGGTTAATGGAGAGGCGTCGGTGATGATGATGGCTATGATCTTCTCTAATTCCCTGTCCCGGCAGGGTGCCAGAATGGAGTTTCTGGTTCTGAATCACGGTTTCTGGTGGTGGCAGCGCAGCGGAACTCTATCTGGAAAAACGACAAACCCCCCTCTGTTTCTAGGTCAGAGGTCTTATGTAGGCGGAAGGAGAGGTCGAGGGGGTGCCCGAGGTGGACACACCACCCCTTGGCTTGGCTAGGCCTAGCCCGCGCCACCAGGTGGTGTGGGCCCCTCTTGGCCCTTCTCCGTCTCTTCTTCTGGATCCGTGAGTCTTCTGGTAAAATAGGATTTTTGCGATATTTTCCGGGATTTTTCCTAGAAGTTGATTTCCTGCACAAAAACGAGACACCAAAGCAATTCTGCTGAAAACAGCGTCAGTACGTGTTAGTTGTATCCAAATCACACAAATTAGAGGAGAAACAATAGCAAAAGTGTTCGGGAAAGTAGATACGTTTTGGACGTATCAACTCCCCCCCCCCCCCCCCCCCGCAAGCTTAGATTATTGCCTGTCCTCAAGCAATTCAGTTGAAAACAGAGTGTGATAAAAGAAACTTTCAAGAACACATTTGCTTCAGAAGATGTATATACTCTTAGCTATGATCAAATACTTAGGAAATTCATAATAAGGAGTATGCAACTAAGTCTACACAATAGTCATGCAAGCTATGAAGATATTCCAACACAATAATAATAAGCATCATGAAACATAAGCATAAGAAACATTGTAATGCTTATAAGAAGGTATGATAAAGTGGTATCTCTCTTGCATTTGATTGTGGAGCAAAACATAAATGCCAAGGAAACTCTGAAATTCAAGTGAAGACTAGAAATAAAAATATCAAAGATACAAGCATCAAAGTTATGCCACAATTAACCGTGTTCTGGGACAAGCACATTACACTAAGAATGACATCTATGCTCTGAAGAAGGTGCTCATAGAATAAATGGTGACTCAACAAAGAAGTGAAAGGTTTTGAAAAGTTTGAAAGGCTTCCAAATGCCTGAAAGTATGGTACTCATTAGTTTTGATCTCTCATTGCCCCTATCATAAGCATCTTTAAAATTATTAAGATTAAAGTGAGGTCAAATACGAGTTATATGCTTGATAGATCATAAAATGGAAATATCATGTCCCTTGAGTACGAGGGTTGTTCCTCATGCTACTCAACTTTAGTCTCTGGTAAGTTCTTATCATTGTAAGTGTATCATAGAGAACCACCAATAGGGTACCCCTTTCCCCATGACATAGGAGCTATCCCATATCAAAATGACAAGGCAGCAGACAATGAGCATCTCAGCGATCTGTTTATTTGCTGTTTGCATAGATTTTTATTGAGGATGCTTCACAGATTGCTCACCATGGTTATGCTGCAAGTTTCCACCATGATTAGGCATGTCTTAGGGTAGCCGCCCAGGCGTTTCTCTAACACATATACATAACTCCATGGACTTACAAGCTCCCCTTTTATTTCACACCGCCGACATTCGTAAAAAAAAGAGCATGATATCAACTGGATAATATTTACAGGTGTTGAAAGCGTTCCCCATGACAGCACGGTTCTGCTAACTCCTAGCCTATAATTTGCAAGCATATAACTTTCATGGACAGTCACAATGGTTCAGGTTTATTAAGTGCAAGAAAATAAAGTGTGCCATCAAGTTCGTGAGAGATTTACTAACTAACTTTCTCATAACAATCAAACATTTTATTTGGAAGAAAACAAGGCATAATAAATATGCACGGTATAGCAATGATGCTAATAGGTAGATATGGTGGACACTTTTTGACAATTTTGGTTTTGGGAAGTTGGATACACGAGTAGAGCTCATATTCAGTGCAAGTGAAGGATAGCAATAGAAAGGGAGCAACAATCGAGAGAGGAGTAACTGTCATAATCATGCTTGCAACAAAACAAAATTAATTATGGCATAAAAGTGACACAAGAACTCTGAGGCAAAATAAATCATCAATGATTAACTTACTTTTGTTCAGTCATGTGCATGCGTGAGCATGTGCCAAGTCGATTCAAATGAAGCATTCAGAGGAGGATACCACAATGTCATACCAAGTTATAAATAGAACAATGCAAGCAAACATTTATATGACACGCTACAAACTATTAGCAAGTTGGAACTAATCATAAGAGAGCAAGAACTACTAAGCATCCATTAATAACATACAACCTACATGAACAGACTAAGCATGCTCACAATGATGAGTGTATGTACAAAAATGAAAACAAATAGAGTTCATTACCAGCCTCTTACCGCACCTCGAGTTGTCATAAATCATCATTGCGCCTTTCACTTGTGTGGCTTGAATAATAATATAAAACCAAACTCCAAAGGAGTCACTTAGGACCGCTAAACCTGCAACAAACTTTACAAAACCAGAGAAGAAAAACAAATATTTTTGGGTTTTTGATTTTCTTTAAAGCAAGCCACTAAAGAGAAAAGCAAACAAAGCAAAATCTTTTTGGATTTTTTTATAGAAAACCAAAGCTAAAAGCTAAAGAAACAAACAAAGAGAAAAAACAAAAATGTTTTTGGTATGTTTGTGTTTTGGAAAGCAGAAACAAAAACTAAAAAGAAAGCAAAACATGGATATGCAAAGTACTGACAAAACATGATATGTAGATGAGTGTGATGTCAATATACCTCCCCACAAGATTAGGCTTTTGGCCTAAGTGGAGATCAATCAAAACGCAGATAGTAACTCCAAGCCGGTGGATCATCGTAAGTATGATCAGAATCAGGCCCTCGTCATGAAGAAGAAGAAGCGCCCCAATCATAATAGGGCTGCTGGTATGAAGACTTCCCCATGTTGGAGGGCTGAACCGAATTATCTTCGGCTTCCTCTCCAACATTCTCCTCTTGATGGGAGAGATCCGCCATGTATGTGTCACGTTCTTCCTCCATGAGTGACCATCCTTTCCTGGTATCAAGGTTAAACAAAGCAGGTGTAGGCAAAGGGACTACTTTCACAGACGTACCCCCTCCCCAACCTCTCTTGAGAAAGGTTATTTCATAAAATAACTCGCTCAAACTAGACCAAGAAGAAACAAATTTATGTTGTATCATGGAATTAAGATCAAGCCTCTCTATGGGAAACTAAAAGTCTGAAGGATGAGGCGCTAAACCATGCAAAGCTAATAAACTAGAGGCAATGAGACCTCCACAAATTCCACCTTTCTCGCGGTTAGCAGCAAGACGGAAGGCTATCAAAACACCCAAGTTATAAGTCCTATACCGATTTACTAGCAGTCTTCCTAGCAAGAACACACTTGGCAATGAAATAGGAAAAATATCGAATAGATGGGAGATGAATATTCTGAATTTTACCACTCTCCTTTGAGAAGCTGCTTCCTTGGAAAATCTCCGCATATAATTCCATGAGTGGCATGGGCCTCTCCCTAATCTTCTCACATGAACCCCACTGTGGCACCTTTATAGCTGTACAAAAATCATCAAATGGGAGACTGACAGCCACATTGTAAATTTTGTAGTGAACCATGGGGTTAGGCAAAGACCAACTAAATCAAAAATTCAGCACCACAGACATAGTCAGCTTCACATATTGGTAAGGTTCATCTCCAACAAAATGCTCCAACCCTGCATTAGAAATTAGAGTTTGGAAATCTTGAAAAATCCCTGCAGCTCTAATGAATTCAGGGCATGGATATATAGAATAATAAACTTCCTCCTCACGTTGGACTTTCATAATCTCCGGTACCCTTAATTCATGTTGATTCAGCTGGTATTCACTCATCTTCTTTTCTGAAAGTTTTAGACAAATATAAAACAAAGTGATTTCAAAGCTAATAAGTGATGGGGGACTACTATAGGGACTTGCAAGAGAGATAAACAAGAATCAAAATGAATTCTCTAAGCATATACCAAGCATACAAACTCAGACAACCTGTCACCTACAGTAGCAAAATACACAAGATATAATCCACCAATCAAAAATCTAATTGGACAAGCGGTGGAGGCACATACCGGAGAACAATCCCTCCAAAAATCAGCAGCTAAGATGGGATGAGCAAGGATATCAAAAATCGGCAGCAAGATCAGCAAGAACTCGAGCTTTGAGAAATTTTCCCGTGTTTTTCGGGAGAGAGAAAGAAATGGAAGGAAGGAGAATAAGTGGAGGGCCAGGGGTGGTCCACACCTGGGCCTGGCGCACCCCTGGTCTGGCCGCGCCACCAGGGGTGTGCCTGCCTGGTGGGCCCCCATGGGTCACTCCAGGTACCTCTCTGCCCCTTTTTTGGCGTAAAAAATTAATATGAATTTTCAGGAATTTTTCGGGAAACTTTACTTTTGGGCAATTTTCAGGTAATGAAAATTGATTTTCTCATAGAAAAAGATTTTGGAAAGATGCACAAGCAAACCAAAACTAAAACTACAAAAGTTCTGAGACACTCTAACAAGTAAGAAACTAGCAAAACAAAGACGAACAAGACGAAGAGCAAAGATTGGAGTAGAGGAAATAAAGGTGAGCAAGTATAATTATGGTGAAAACATTGTTTTGTTCATTAAAATCCCGTTGTTAACAAGGTTGATCAAGTCTTGTTACCAAATCAATTTTAAATGAAACAAAACTTTGCATTTCACTAAATGATTATGTTACCTCAATCTTGATAGCAATAGTCCCAATCATAATAGTTTCATAATTTTATTGTGGTATGGGACAATATATTTCTCCAACTTTGATGCCCTCAATATTTTCAATTGAATTTAGGCCATAACTCTTATCAATCTTCTTGGGGAAATAGACAGTACGCTCTTTGTCATTAACATTAAAAGTTACCTTTCCTTGATTATAATTAATAACAGCACCTGCAGTATTAAAAAAAGTTCTCCCAAGAATAATAGACATATTATCATCTTCAGGCATTTCAAGCACAACAAAATCAGTTAATATCAAGCAGTGAGCCACTTGAACAAGAACATCCTCACATATACCAACAGGAATAGTAGTAGACTTATCATCCATTTGCAAAGATATATCAGTTGGTATCAACTTCTCTAGTTGAAGTCTCTTGTAAAGAGAAAAAGGAATAACACTAACTCTAGCTCCAAAATCACACAAAGCAGTTCTAACATAATTATTTTTAATAGATCAAGGAATAGTTGGAATCCCTGGATCCCCAAGTTTCTTTGGAACCTTACCATTGAAGGAATAATTAGCAAGCAAAGTGGAAATTTCCTCATTACGAATCTTCCTTTTATTAGAGACAATATCCTTCATATACTTTGAATAAGGAGGAAATTTAATAGCATCAGTCAAAGGAATTTGCAAAAATAAAGGTTTCATCCACTCACAAAACTTGTTATAGTGTTCTTATTCCTTTGACTTGTGTTTCTTATCAGGGAAAGGCATTGGTTTTTGAACCCAAGGCTCTCTTTCACTACCATGTTTATTATCAACAAAATCTTCCTTAGTGTACTTAGTATTCTTAGTGTGCGTCTCAGGTTATTCTTTGATTTGTTGCTTATCAGGAGCATCATTTTTATCATTACCATTTTCAGTTTCAGCATCAGAGATAGATATACTATTAGGATCTATAGCAGGTTTATAAGATTCTACAACTGTTTTATGTTTATTATACTTTCTCTTAGAAGAAGTGCCTCTATTTTCAACTTGTTGAGAATCCTGCTCAATTCTTTTAGGATGTCCCGCAGGATACAAAGGATCCTGAGTGGCAGCACCACTCCTAGTTCTAATTTCATAAGCATGTTTCTCTCTCCAGAAGCATTAACTAGCTTTTTATACTTTAGCAAGTTGATCAATTTGAGTTTGAACCATTTGGAAATGTTTAATAAGAATTTTAACATCATTGGAGGTTCTTTCCACAATATCTTTCAACTCATTAATAGCTCTAGAGTTTTCCATTAAATGATTCTATACTTGCTTATTAAAATTATCTTGCTTAACAATAAAAGTATCAAATTCTTCTAAGCATTGATCAGGAGGTTTAGAATAAGGAATATCACCTTCATCAAAATGTTGGAGAGAGTGTACCTTAATAGTGGATGAGTGGGAGATTGTCTTACATAATTCTTCTATAGGAGGTAAATTCTTCACATCTTTAGATTTAATACCCTTCTCCTTAAGACATTTCTTAGCTTCTTTCATCACTTCATCATTTAGTTCAATCAGTCCTCTATTCTTGAGTGTTGGTGTTGGGGGTTGGTTCAGGCACAGTTGGTTCAGTTGTAGTTTACTCAGGTGCAATTGGGTCAGATGCAGTCCAATCATCATAATTATTGCTTATTTTAGCCATTAATTCCTCAGCTTCTTTAGGAGTTCTTTTCCTAAAAAAACAATCAGCGCAACTATCCAGGTATGTCCTAGATTCATTAGTTAGTCCATTATAGTATATATCAAGAAGCTCATTTTTAGGTAATGGACATCTAGGATGTGCATGAATCAAAGCAAAAAACCTTGCCATGATTCAGGCAATTTCTCTTCTTCTCCCTGTTTAAAATCAAAAAGTTTCTGCAAAACAGCATGTCAAGCACTAGGAGGGAAATATTTCTGAAAGAAAGTATCAATAAAGAAATCATGTCTATTAATGGATCCAAGAGGTAAATTATTAAACCAACCTTTATCCTCTCCTTTCAATGAAAAAGGGAAAAATTTAGCAACAAAGTAGGTGCGCATCTTAATATCATCAGAAAATAAGCCACTCATAGTAGAAAGCTCAGTCATATGTGCCACAATACTTTCATTTTCAGTCCCACAAAAAGGTTCTTTCTCAAGAATGGTTATATAGGATAAATCATGAGAGAAATCATAATCCTTATCTTTAATGTTTATGGGAGATGTGGCAAACTTAGCACCAGGAAATAGTTTGGGTCTAATAGTACATTTATCAAGAAGACTCTTAATAGCACTAGCACCGTGTGTTTTTCGACATTCTTCAATAAATTCATCAGTCATTTCAATATAACCATGTCAACACCCAGATTTTTAATCCCAGATGCCTGTTATGCCGTACATCGCAATCCTAGGATTACCATTTTTGCGAGACATAACAGATTGGTAGCACAGTACATCATTCATTAAAAACAATAATAGTCTTACAAATAGTTTATCTCATGATTAGGTCTCATTACAATCAAAGCAGTGGAAATAATAATAGTAGCGTGGCGGAGCTCCATCTTCAGGGTCACAAGCAATGCTGACGATGGGAGATGATCCTAGTTATCGTAAGCGTCTTTCTGTCCATCCTCCTCGTAGTCTCCTTCATAGTATGTCCAAGGGAATAGCTAGGGACAAAGCCATGAGTACTTTGAGGTACTCACAAACTACTACTATAGCAATAAGTCCATTCTAATAGGAATCCTAAGCTCTAGGTTTGTTTGCCACAAGCAAATTTTATTTAAACCACATTAACTAGTAATAGAAGCCTAACTTTAGTTTTCTAAGTTACTTAGGTGGGAACCTAATTTCATCACCACTACTTGTGGGGTCAAGTCAAAGTCACCTTTCCAATCACGGGTCATTTTGGAAAACATTTGATAACAGAACAGTATGGACATCCAACTGTCCATAACCGCGGACGCGGCTATTCAAATAGTTTGACACTCTACAGAGGTGGTACACTTTCACCACAACGTTCGATACATCCGTTAGTAATAACCCCGAATCATCATACTTGGTATGCGGATAATCAATCCTAAACTTTCAATTACACACCCTAGTATAGGCACCTCCCCTATGAGTTTGGCCTCCCAACCACAACCATCTATCATCTTGGGAATTGCATAGGTGGACAGTCACATTCACGAGGTAACCTTAGCTCACCATGTTCCGCGAGGGAACCCATACTAAGACACATAAACTTCTAGTCAAGCCCTACCGAAATTCGGGTATTGTAGTTGTACGGTAAAATTGGAATGGTATCGCATCCAAACCCAACCATCAATGTTTATCAAAGTCAGGTCACATACTTGATTCATTATCATCTTCAACTCATTGTGTCCACACCACATGTGAAGACATTTCAATAGAATGATTCATCATTCCAAGGTTTTCATAATCATTTGTTCCCATCTAGATTGATCAAGTTTAGTTTAGCACTAGCATCTATCAAATGGGGATGTCACTATTTATCGGGTTCTAAGCTAGTGTATATACCTTCATCAAGTTCCAAGCTCTTGATGACCCTTTCCTAATCTTCCACTAATCACCAATTAGTTAACTAATGGAACAACTTTGCAACAAGGGGTAACAAGTAAAGCTTGCAAGTAAAACTAGGATTTGGTATAATCAAAGGGGTATCACAATTGCTTGCAAGTGAGGCTTGCATGGTTATCTTAGCTTGCCTTGGTTGGTAAGGTGGTCAAAGTTTTCGTCCTCCTCTTCGTAGAATTCCTCCTCTTCGTAGCCCGGATTGGTACTAGCGTCTATAAATAAACAGAAGGTACACAATCACCAAACAATACTTAAATACTTCTATTTATCACACAAGGATCACACTAGATGATCTAGAATCTCTATCATTACAAGAAAAGGGGTGATAAGATTTTGTTTATCTTATTTTTAGAGAAGTAAGTTCTACTCATTGAAAAGTTACTTAAGATTTAATATTATCCAATTCAAATATGGGATCATATTGACACATGTCATCACCACATATTATAATACTTAAGAATGTGATTTAAAGTGGATGGCCTAATTTACAATGCTTAACACTCCTATTTAATAATATTTTGGAGGATAGAAATTACTATAAAGACATTCTTTAATTTTGGTCCAGGACTACTGTATGTAAGTATGTAGATTTTTACATATTCAGAAAGGTCTTGTCCAATGTGATTTTTGAGAGTCGGAATCAACTCAAAATCACTTATGGTTGATTTTAGAAAAATGTTTGAAGTGTTAAAAGCTACTGTCTTATTTTTACTGAGGGTGATCCATAGATTCAAACTGTTTGAATCCAACAGGGTGATTAGAGATTTTCATATACTTTCAAAAAAAATTGGATTCATTCAATTTGGTGTTGTGTATCTTCCTAAATACATTTTTAAAGTTACCTACATTCGGGGGGTTTTCAAATAAAAGACAAATATAAATTTGAATCGTTGGGCTGTGCGAGGGAATGCTACTGGGCTGGCCCAACTACGCAACGCGCGTGCAATGGGCTGCCCCGGGGCTGGTCCTACGTGTCAGCGGCTAACAACACGTGAAGTGGTATCAGCTATTCTGGGCCTTAGGATTAGAGCGCGATCGACGCCTGAGCGTCGTTGTCTCCGTCGCAGGGCTCGCACGGGACAGAACCCTAGCGCTATGACAGGGGTCGTCGGGGGCTTACCAGGACTCCAACTAGGTGCGTTGATGGGGGTGAACGAACAAGTCGACAATGGCGGTTCAACGGGTGGTCACGACAGCTCCTGGGGCGGCTCCTAGCGTCGGCTCCTTCCTTCCTCTACAGCGGAGGACTCCGGTGAAATTCCGGCGGGGTGGTGCTCGCCTTGCTCCAGGGTTGGGTCAGAGAGGTTCCTGGGTGAGAGAGGAGTCGAATGGTGTGTGTTTTGAGGTCAGAGGAAGGCTTTATTTATACTGTGACGAAGCGGGCATGGCGGCATGGCTCGGGCTCACCGGTGACACAGTTAAAGTGATCTATAGGCATGGCCAAGGGTATAGGTCAATGCGGTGCTTCAGGGCGATCGTCATGCGCATAGTGGCACAGCGAGGCGCGGTCTAAATTGTTGTATAACGTCTGTGCTATGTGGCGGTACCGTCGGCAATTGTCTCGGAGTACGGTGGTCATAGTTCTCGCGCGGTCAAACGAGCATGTCTGGGAGCTTGTTGTAGTCATGGCGAACCTAATGGTGCATGGTGAGGGCGAGGCGGGTGTGCGCGCGGGATTGCTCGGCGCTCTAGCGCAGCGACTCACATGGTCTAGCATTAAATTGCTTTGTTGGCATCTCCTCAAGCGGTATTTGGTCGGGGCGTGCACCGGGCGACGCCGTCTGTGGCGGAGTGTCTACGTCGGGGTGCCAAGGTGAGCTCAGGTACGATTTTTGCACTGCTCATTTGATCTAGTGAGAGATCTCCTTTGCATGGGCTGGTACTGAGGGCGTTAAATGCACGACGTGTGAGCTCGGTGAGGTCACAAGATGATCAAAGGTTTGATCAAAACAGTGTATAGTGGTTGAGTTTGTACTGTGATCACCAAGTTTTTGATCTAATGGCTGCAAGAACTAAACCATCACATTTTCCAGTGATTTTTGGTGGGTGTTCTGGTAGTAATCTTTGTAGTCTCTGGGTTCAAGGATTTGCTAAGTGGTGAAGGTTTGAGTGGTTTTCCAAAAATGGCTATCTTTATACATAAGATAGATTCAATTTTGAATTGCCTCTCAAATGGGTTTGGATTTGTTTTTGCAAGGTTCGAAAGCTCCACCGGGTTTAGTGTCACTAGGTCTAGAAAGGGGAGAAAAGAAATGGAAAATTTTCGGTTTGAGATTAGTTGCTAGAGATGCTCAAAGTGGGCTAGTGGCTAGCTTGGGCAGAAATGACCATTAGGTCATATGCTTCATATTTGGATTTTCTTTTGTTTTGTTCTGATTTGTAACTGACCTAGATGATATGGTTTTGATCTTTAAACCAACTCTCATCATTTACAACTATTAAGCATGGCATTACAAGCATTCATACAAACAAGGAATAAGATTTGACTTTAAATAATAAAATCTTTTGTTAACCCTAATCTTGATTAATTAGAAATTGATTCGCATTAATATTTTTGGGGTGTTACAAACCTTCCCCCTTAAACAGAATCTCGTCCCGATATTCAGGAAAAACTAGGAACTAAAGAGATTGGGAAACTCGGTCCTCATGTAATCTTCGCGTTCCCAAGTGGCTTCTTCTTCAGTATGGTTGCTCCACTGGATCTTGAGAAACTTGATACTCCTGGTACGGGTAGTTTGGAAAGCTTCTTTCAAAATACGAATGGGTACTTCACGATAGGTTAAATCCACTTTGATTTCAATGGCTCTTTGATCGATGTTCTTGAAAACTTCTGCCATCTCTGGAACTTCTAAACATTTCCAAAGTAACGAGACATGGAACACATCATGCACGGCTGACATCTCTTCTGGCAGTTCTATCTGATAAGATACCTCTCCTCGGCGACTTAGAATCTTGAAGGGTCCAATGTATCCGGGTGCAAGCTTTCCTTTGAGTTGGAAACGCTACATTCCTTTCAAGGGTGATACTTTGTGTAACATCCCAATTTCAGCAACCCTGATTTGTTGTTCAAAAAGGAAAAAATTAGGGGGAACAAAAACTTTTTCTTATTAAGTGTTGCAAATGCTTGCTTACTTGTTTGCTTGAGTGCATGCAACTGATTGTGCATTAGGTACTCTACTTCTTACCTCAACTCTATTTGGCAAGGGCTATCTTACCATGGAAATGTCTTGGCTCATCTCTCATATTCTCAAATGTTCTGGCATTTCAAAACCGGAGACAAGATGACTTTGACAGAACAAAACACTCTACTAGTTCTATTAACAAAACTATGGAGACCTATATATTATCTCCTTATGTTTTCAAGACAGAACTTCAACTACTCTTATCCCTAGGTTTTTCCAAAACCTTTATTAAAACCTTTTCATTCCAATCTTGGTAGAAATACGAAGATGATCCTTATCTTACTTCAAAGTATAGCCAATTCAAAGTACCCATACTTACCCCAAGCTAGGCTTGATGGTAACCTTAGTAGTAGTTGGATAAGTTAATAAGATGAATTGCCTTGATATGTTGTCTGATGAATTGCCTTGATCTACTGATTGCCTTGTTTACTTAGGAACTAGAGTGAGATAATGCAGTATCTCATACCTTAGGACCCAATATATGTTTGTGATCATAAATCTCAGACCAAGAATCCAAATCTGGATCTACCCTAAGCCACCAAAGTGGCCATCTCATCTTCTAATCAGATCAATCCAGGGATAATCCCTTTTGATAGTTTCCTAATCAGTGAAGACCCAATCCAAGAATGGATTCCCTATTTTCAATATATACATTAATATAAACCACTTGATGAAGAGGATAAGCCATTGCCACCCTCTCAAATGTTTTCCCTCTTGTACTCTAGTGTAAAACCCAACCATTGGGATCTCTACCGTTTCCAGCCTATGTGCATTCTTGAGAATGTACTTGATCCATCTTGTAGTACATATTTAGTACTACCAAATCCCACTCTTTCCCTTGGCTAGGCCATTATGGTTCCCACCCATCCATGATGGTTTTGTAGTCAAGATATTAAGGTTTTCTGCAAATCTTATCATCTTACCTACTCTGGCAGAAGCTCACATCTATATGATACCTCCCCTTGATCAACACTCTACATGGTTATGACCTACTAATAATGGTCTATCAATCCACTCTTCAGTTGATTCCATTGGAGCTTTGTGCTTCTTAAACTCACATGGTTTATGAGGCATCTTGATGTATCTGTTATGGCAGCCTTATTTTCAACAAAATTTGCCATCTCTTCTAGACCACCCCAAATACATACAAGCCCAACTCTTGTGGCCATGATCATCTATCTGACTTGGTCTAATCCCCATCTACCCCTTATATCAAGGTGACCTATGAGCTCACTAATCCAACCATGTTTTGATGGCATGAAAATAACAAAACCCTAGATTCCCTAAAATCTAGTTTCTTCCCATTTCACCAAAACCCTTCAAAACCCAGGTGGACAATGATGTATGAATCTAGTTTACATCATCTACTTTGGACATAATCTTGTTCTAAATAATTTCCATAATTACTTGGAGCCTAAAACTATTTAATTTCTTTTCTAGCAAAATCCTCCAAACCTTATCCTTAAATACAAGTTTGTTTTTATCCAACCACCTTGCCAACTCAAGGCACATATAATGCCTATATATCATATCACATCTTCCCAACTAAAAAATAAATATTTTTGAGGTTCTTTATTATTTATTTTTGTCCTTTTTCTTAAATGGCAGAAACAAGAAATAATTCCTTAAAAATACTTTCCCATCTCCATAAATTCCAATAAAATTCTCCAATGTGTGTTATGGTATCTAGAACCATCTCACACCAGAAACCCACCTTGTCTAATGTAAAATTATCAAATGACCTTCTAGAAATAACTTCTGCACTCTTTGAATAATTGCTCTTAAATGGGCTTGTAATCATTTGAAAAATCTCAAATAAATCATGATGATATGAATTGACATCCTCTATCTACCGGTACCATTTCCCCACATTCCTCAATGCAAATTTTCAAACTTCCTTCACAACCATTGCTTGGACCAATTTTGCAATCAAAATTTTTCTCAAATCAAAACCCATCCAACCCACATCAACCTAGCCAAGAAAATTTCCACAACACATATCTCACCTCCCTGGTCATGCTACACTATGGCATGCTACTTTAGCACTCCCTACCCCCTTCTCCCATGTGCTTAGGTGAGAGAGAGAACACTTACTAATACAAACTTTGAAAATGTCTACACCCCAACCCTCCCCCATCCTCTCTGGTCGTGCCTGGGCCCACACACACCTCCGCACCATGCCCCTCGACCAATACATGAGCAGCACCCCTCCATTCTCCTTCCTAGGTCTTGTCCACCATGATCCATCTCTCCCTTGGTTTATAAGGGAAGCAGCCAGCACAACACTCCCCTCTCTGCCACATTGCCCCCTCTGGCTCTCACTCATCCCCCAGAGCTCCATATCCCTCCCCTTGCTCTGCCCTGCTCGAAGAAGAAGAGAGAATCCTCGACCTCCCTCACAAAACCAAGCAAGACCCCCTCCCCTCTGGCCCTTCTCCTCTGCATGTCACCCACCTGAAACCCCCTCCTCCTTCTGATTCTAATGGTGCCCTTTGTGTTGACATGCAGCTGCCCCTAGGAGCATCTCCGGCGTGCTCCCGAGGCCTACATTCGGTCGTATGTGAAAGAGCTCCCTCCCGGCGTCAACACCCACCTTGTCGCCCATCGTCGAGCCAGGCGAGGAGAACCACATCGCCCAGACCCCTCCTCGGCCCTCCTCCGCCCTCAGGTGAGCCTCCCCGTGCCCTGATGGCCCGCCCTAGTGTTTCCACCCTCGTCCCCGAGCTCGCGGGGGAAGATGAGCGGCGGCCGTCCGATCCGCTCTAATCGGACAACCCCCGCACCCCCGTACCCCTTCGCCTGGATCCCTGCTGGCGGGCCAGCCACTGGGCCGCAGCCGGTTACGTGCCTCCCGTGCGCGCCCATCGCCGCTAGGTCGGCTTGGCTCTGTGCGGCCCGTTTGCCCTCCAGATCTGGCCCACGAACCCCTCTGCCCTTCTTCTTTTAACCTTTTCTCCAGATCAGTAAGATGCATGTTCAGTTTAAAAGTAGTTAGTTTTTCCCATTTATAATTTTTACCAAACTCCTATGTGTATTACCAAACACGCAGTACCAGAATTGGACCAAAATCATATTTGGTTTATTTATCATAAATCATCTACCAAGATGTGTGCTTTACCTTAATAAATTCTTACAGGGAGTTTGGTAAATCCAATTGGCACTACAAGGTATTGGCCATACCTTGCATGTCACCCTGTCCCCACCTATTTTGGCTTCCTATCTTGACCCTCATGAAAATAACAAAATCAGTCCAATTCTTACTTTAGAAATTTTCCTAGGAAAAACCAAAGATTTTTTTGGCCTAATTCCAACTCCTAGTAGACACACATTACTATATCCTTAAAATCCCGTAAGATCATAATTTATTAACTATCTGATGAAATGCGGTGAATTAAACTATTTTTTGTATTGTTTATTAACCAATAAATTCATAACAGTAGCTCTGTAAATACAAAAAGGGTGATTTCAATTTATACATAAAGGTGTTCCATATAACTAACATGTTTCCTTGCAATCATATAAAAAGCTTCTGTATATTAAATATGATGAAAAAGACAAATCTCATCCAAAACTACCTTCGGAAATTTACTAAGGGCATTCTGGTATTAAGTTGATTCCAACTCCTCATGAATCAGTCCATCAAATGCTACCTAATCACCCAAGTAAATAATTTTTGGAGCTCCATAATTTGTCTGGTGAATTATTTCCTAAAACTAGAGTTTTATCAACTATAAAAATCATTATAAGCGAATGGAAATTGATAAAATAGTGAAACCACTTTTGTTTTATTCATTTTATCAATATCTATCCGATGGTATCATTTTTATCCAATAGTATCATACATATCAAGCCCTTGGTCAAAAACCCCTCTCTTAGGTAGTTCCTAGAATATATCTTAAAAGGATACGGATGTCGCCTAGAGGGGGGGGTGAATAGGCGATTAAAACTTTTCCTAGAGTGGCTCAACAAAGGCGGAATAAAAATAGTGTTTACTTTCTTAAGCACAACCTAGAATAACTAAGGTTCACCTATGTGCACCAACAACTTATGCTAAACAATACAAGCAGCAAAGTGATAGCAAGATATATATTACTTCAAGCACGAAGGCTATCACAATGTAAAGTGCATAAGTAAAGAGCTCGGGTATAGAGATAACCGAGGCACACAGGGACACCGATATTTTACCGAGTTCCTCCCAACATGAAGTACGTCTCGTTTGGAGAGGGGGTAGTATCAAACCACCAACGCCACAAAAGGCCTCCCTTATTCTCCGGTGAATCTCAACCCAATGGGATCGATCTACGCTTCCACTATCGATGCACTTGTCGGTGGCAACCGGAACCTCTCAGAAGGTTGGGGAACTTCTCCACAACCTAATTGGAGGCTCCCAACAAACGCCACAAAAGTCCACAATGCCACCAAGGCCACAAACCGTTTAGGGTTCCAAGAACCCAAGAGCGACAAGCTCCAATGAGCAAATCAAACCAAATCCTCCGAGGAGAACTCAAAACGATGCACTAAATGCAAATGGCAAGAACACCACAAAGATGCTCAAATCCCTCACTCTGAAGTTCCAACAAAGCTACTAAAGCTATTGGGGGAACAAGAGAGGAGGAATCAAAGAGAGACACAAAATCCCCCAAAATCTAGATTCCCAAAGATATACTCACAAAGAGATGAATCAGTTAGGTCAAAACGTAGA
Organism: Avena sativa; assembly: GCA_916181665.1. Lineage (NCBI taxonomy): Eukaryota > Viridiplantae > Streptophyta > Magnoliopsida > Poales > Poaceae > Avena > Avena sativa. Next base: position 202,335,932 of record OV702281.1, on the reverse strand, counting down.
TCTAGATCACCTCCAACAACCCCTCAAATATATGCAAGAATCAATGGAGGGGTGTGTAGAAATCAAGCTCAAAGAGTAAGGCAAATGGGGGCAAAGCTTAGACAAAAGGAGGAGTGAGAAGTGACCCTAAACGAAAATGGACAAAAGACTTATATAGGGCTAGACAAAATATGGCCGTTGGAGCACATTTTAGGTTTGGGCCGGTACTACCGGTTTTAACCAGTGGTACCGCCCGCGCCAAGAAAAACGGAAGCAGCAGCGAGGCAACTGGGGTCAACGGGTCCACGGAGCTGCAGCAGCGCGCGAGGCCGTGGTTGGGCTGCAGCGGCGCGCGCACGCAATCGAGGCAGCGGCGGCTGGGCCCGGCAAGTGCGCGAGCAGTGCAAGCGAGCGGCGCACGCGGGAGTAGTGAGGCGGCAGCGCACGTGCGCGCGCACGAGGGAGCCAGCGGGCAGCAGCGGCAGTCAACGCGGCGACTGTGCGCAAGGCAATCGAGCGGGCCAGCTGCGGACTGGGGCTAGCGAGGCGGTGGCAGCGGGGCCCATGCGGGATCTGGGCAGCGAACGACAGGAGGACGCGCGATGGTAGCGAGCGGGGGCAGGGCTGATGTACCTGGGCCGACCCGGTACTATCGGCCGCTCGGGGCGGTAGTACCGCACGGGCCGGTGGTTCCCCCCGTGGACTACCGGGCAGAACTGAGAGCGAGCGGGCCAAAACAGGGGTGTCCGGTACTAGGCCCGGTAGTACCGGACAGCCCAGTAAAACTGTTTTTCTTTTTTATTTTAGAATCAAATAAAGCAAAGATACAAAAGATCATAACTTTTGATTGGAGACTCCGATTGACCCGATTCCAATTGCGTTGGATAGAGGACAACAAGGTCAACCACCATAAATATATTGGTTATCACCAAGTGAGTGTATCAAGTAATATAACGTGAGATACCTCACTTGGTGAGACACCAGAAAACCACCATAAATCAAAATCGCAACAAGATACATATGGGAGATCCGATTTTGATGAACAAGAGCTTGTTATGGAGATTACCACAAGCTCTATATCCTCACATGGATAAGACCAAATAACAACCAAATACGATGATGCAAGTATGCAAAGGTTTGAGCTCTTTCCGAACGATGTGACCGAATTACTCATACGAGAGCCCCTCTTGATAGTACGGTTGTCTATCCTAAACCCGGTCTCACACACACAACGTGAGACCGGCAAAAGGAAAAACCTATAAAGATTATACCTTTTGCTTGAGCATTCCACTTGATCTCAATGTAGACGGTCTTGCCTTTCTCAAGATGGAACGCCTTTCTTAATTACTCATCATCGACCTCACATATTGAGCTGCACAACATATCTTCTTTGCATTTCATCGATCTTGAAGCCAACACATGCTCCAAGCGATGCCAATGGACAAATCCTATAAGTATAACTTAATACACACATTAGTCCATAAAGATTGTCATTAATTACCACTAGTTGAATGCCCGTGCGATGCTACGGGACCTCAAAATTTGTTCCACTGCACATGTAGATATAACAACACACGATTAATATTCATGATGATGTGCAAGGTACATGATGAAAGGTACCTTTTTAATCTCTCGCACACAGACACATAAAATGTAGAATTCATCATAAACGTTCTAATAGAATAACTCTTTTTGCCATATTGTGCAGTTGAAACGAAATATAGCAACAATATAGCCATACAGAATATAGAAATATAATAGAAAAAAGATGAACTGATTGTATTTACTCCTAAAATGCATTTTAATCTCTATTGATGATTGTCACCTATGAAATAAATAATTGTACTCTCTCCGATCCTAAATAAGTATTGCGGTTTTAAACCAACTCTAGTTCTAAGACTGCAACACTTATTTCGGACCGGAGGGAGTAATTATGTATCATCCTCCCTTAAAAGATAATAAATCATGAACAACAGATACACGAGCCATATGTTGTACGGTATGGGGTCTTTGGCTCAATTATTTGTCGTCGCTAGCGATTGGTATAAATCACTCCTTAGAAGCACCCGGGCGCTTACTCGGCCCATAGTGCCATCTTTTTGGTCAAAGGGATGGAGGAGTGCCCTGACATGGGATGGGAGGCCGGAGGCGGACTGAATTTGTGTCCGATGGTAGAGTTCCTTGGTATCACGACAACCACCTGGATTTCAGTTATAATAGAAAAAACATTAGGAGTATGTCAGCTAGCGATGCATATGGCAACCTACATGAAGCAAGGCCATCAATTTTCAGCTCTGAACCGTCGCCTAGTCAATTTAAAGACTTCAATGCACCAAAATAAGAATTTCGTAAGAAAAATGATTTTCCAAAGTAGAAAATGTATTTAATTTAGTTCTACAATCAGATAGCCTAGGAGTATAAATAAACATATGCATAGATTTTTTATGGAGAAACTGAAGCAACAGAATAGCATAAATAAAAAAGAGCATTCCATGTCTGGACAACAACTAACCATCCCATATCTTACGCTTCACAGAAGTGTTCTTTTAGGTTTTTATTTCTGCTCCATCCAATACGATTACACCATAATCAGGATCATAAAAACAGTGTAGCAAAGTAATTTCTACAGATTTCCCACATAACAAGTGCAACAGTCTACAGTAAAACATGTAACTATCTAAATATTTGCAAAAAATATTGTAGAATACTTTGAATCCTCATGATAACCGCGAGACAATAAAAAAAGTAAACATCTGGTTTAAATTACACCTTGCCAGAAGGAATGCTCAAGTTAAAGTCACTGAATATATTAATATTTGGATGACATGTGTACAGTACCTACTATACTTCCTACTATATACTCCCTCAATCCCAAAATAGATGTCTTAGATTTTTTAAAATTATATGAATCTAGACACTATTTAGTATATAGATTCATTCAAATTTTGACAAATCTGCGATATCAATTTTGGGACGGAGGGATATGAATCGTTGATTAGTTAAGGATATCATTGATCATGGAAATGTACTCACAAGACAGTTCAGAGAAAGAAACCCAACAAATTAATTGATGCAAGCATGCACATAACTCTTTAAGCAACTCAACTCAATACATATCTTACATATGTACTTCTACGACAAACTATATCAGTATACCTAGCTTGCCTGTGACAAATTTTGTCAAGACGAGTTGACTGATCCAGGTCTAAGTTAATCTTAAAGATCTAAATCGTGTACCACATGGAAATTAGTTAGTTTTACACATTTCAAAATCTTGGGCGTACTATTTCTTGTAAAATCATAATACTAAATGAGATAATGGGACCATCAGACAAAATAAATGTTTTCCTTGGGAAATAATACATATTAGAGTCAAGAAAGTACATTTCTACCAAAATTTAAAATGATGCAACCACCGCCAATACTATAACCCAATGGTCAACTGTAATAACAAAAATGTCAACAACAGCCAACTAATTAGTTCACCTTCTTAGTCCTATTAGCATAAATGAAACATAACAACATCAAGAATAATGAATAAGAAAAGTGTGTGCTTTCAACTTGCTGTACCCACAAAATAACTAATAATAAGATCACCTTAAAGCCAGTCCACACAATTGTCTGTGAGCATCTCCAAGAAGAAAACTTACCTCCACTTCCCTGCGTTGCTATGGTATAAAAAAGTAGAAAGATGATTATGGAAGGTTACTGAATTTTATTAACAACCCAAACTCTGAAATATTCCCTAAACAAGGCGAGACAAGTCAATTCAATCTATAAAACTTATGATATACACTTAGCTCTCCATGAATAGAGTAACTTGTTGGAAATGAAGAGTAATTTATTATAAGATTTAGCGATATATTTTGACATAGTTCAGATGAGCAACCCATGCAACTCACATGTCCTAGAAACTTGGCAATTCGACAAGCATGCTATGAAGAGAAACATACTTAAATATTGGTTACACAAAACAACCAAGACATCACATGTCATTGGCATATGTAAGGGATTCTTGGCAGCATATTCACATACCTCATGATTTTCTTCTCATTTGGAGGACCCTCGTGCAGAATTAATTACGCACCACAAGCAATTATACACCCTAGTACTAAAGGATGCATGAACATTAGTGTCTCTTCGAAAATAATGATGGAAGCTACGTTCTAAAAGAATACTATCAGAGTGGCAGAGGACAACCCCACGTAATATAGCCACGTTCTATAGAGGATGTTAAGAAGCATGTAGATTACTTACAGATCAAAGACAACATAACGTATACATTGGTAACAGCAGAAACAACGGTAAAACAAATGTGCACATTTCGTATAGCTAATTCCAAGGGCGATAACGCTCAATAGTAGGAGCTAAAACTGAAAAAGAACAAAATGGCATTCATACCATCAGTGACATTGAGCCCCTCCTTGGGTCCTTTCAGAATCGAGTAATTCTCTAGTCTCTACATAAAACGTACATGAGCAGAGGAGTTCCACCAATAGAATTGGAGCTGCGCAACTATGGTAGAAAAGAATAACTTAACATTATAGAAAATAGGATGCAAGAGTTCATAGCTGCAGTATACGATAACTTGAAGAAATAGTTGGGGTAGATTCTCCTCAATAATTTGCATATCAATCTCTGAGCTCTGATATTATTCCCGGTGTATTATAGATTTCTATAAGCAACAAACTTCTGTCCGAGCAAGATTGGTCAAACTATAAAATGTAAATAATTTTCAATTGTTATTGATGAATTAAGCAGACACAAAGAGACAAGAGTATGCATGTCAAAGAGCCACATTACTTCTACAGCCACAAAGAGAGATGACACAAGCACAAAAGAGGATATTGCTTGCCAATCTCGACAACGATGCAAGCTTACACCTTGTATATCGATGAGCTCTTCAACTGTCCTGCAACCAAATCATGATTATCACTCTGAAGCAGTTGAATACATAACGAGAGATTGTGAAGAAACAATAAAGTTGCAAGGTGTAGCGAATCCAACAAATGGTGTAAAGTTGCAAGGTGTAGCGAATCCAATAAATTATGTATCTTCAATTGATGGTTGATTAAATTTGTTCAAAGTGGGGCTCCAGTTCTTGATGTCTCAATATATTTACGGTACTCATCGAGCATTGTTGCTCCATTGCAACTTAGCTCCCCTCTTCCTAACATCAGTTTTAGAATATTAATAGCATCAAGTGAACAAGACACAATAATTGTAGTAAGATGATTTATAAATAAAAAAAATAGTTAGGTACATACTCTCTTTGCAATCAGTCTCTAGCACTAACATTTACATTGGTATGCTTGATCTACTGATCAGCACCCCCTAAAAAGGGAGGAAAAGACCAAGTGATATTGGGTCAACCAAAATTTAACACTAGAAAATAAAGGATAGAATATATCCATGGGGATGGATCGGATTTGTATAGCATCATATCAGCTAAATCCCCATGTACTAACAGACAAGGCAGCAAAAAAGCAAATCGGATTTTATTTCCCATAGGAAGCAATGAAAAGATCAATGGAAACATGCATGGATGGATCGATTACCACACAACTAACAATACCTTAGAGAATGTCACACACTTACCCCAAAAAAACCAATCACACTGTCTGGATGGATCGCTGCTCTACGATCTGAGCAGACATGTCCGCACATGAGCCGCCACTTTAGGAGCAGCCAGGCCATAAACCCGAGGACATTGTTCAGCATCTGTCGCCCCCACGCTGGCGTGCACATGGTCATCGGTGTCGCAACGTCTGACGCGGCCGCCGGGGTTTTCGGTGATTAGGTTGGGAAGTGGTAGTAGGAGAGGGATGTGCCTGCTAGGATGGAGTACCTTCGCTCTTGAGATAACATGCGTCGGTCCAACTGCAGCAAATCCTCCTTGGCGGATTGGGAAAAGGTCAGTGGAGGTGATCTCAGTTCACGATGGGCTAGAGGTGTGATGGGGCTCAGGCTTCTAGTGGCGGCTAGGGTGGGTCGGGGCAGGTGAGGGAGAAGGGAGGGACGACGGCTGGAACCTGCGGCCCGCGCTAGGGTTTCCCGGGAGGAGGTCGGGGATGCTTTTTTTTTGGAAACAAGGAGGTCGGGGATGCTGGTTCGGCGTCGTATTGGCTTTTTTTTTCTAGACCGATAATTTCCACTTAGCGGTGGCAGAGCAGCGTAGTTAGCTAACCACGAACTAACATACCATTAGAATGGACGACCTGGATGTTTCCAATGTTTGATGTCAAAGTGTTTGAGGGCGACCTACGATCACCAACATTCTTTTAATAATAAAGACAAAACCACACATGGGGGCCTAACATGTTCTTTCAAGATAGTTCCTAGAATATAAATCCAAATGGATATTTTTTCCAATGCCTCCAAAACTTCTCCAAATCCAATCAAATCAAACCTCCAACACCCTACTAATGTACTTGCTGTATTTATTGATGCTTGTATGCAATGTATTGATTGTGGTGTTGTTTGTTTGCATGTATGCTCAATAACGGCGATAGTTGCGATTGTGTGACGCCGAGAAGAAGGAAGCATCGGTTTTCTCTTATTCCATTATTATTATAATTGGTATTCTGGTATTATAAAGAATTCACGGGACGTCTCGTTGGTCACAGGCAAGCCACCATTCCTAAACTCCTATATTGACCTACTACTTTTTATCAGTTGTTTTATATCTCGTTTATGAAATTTCGATTAAATGCATTGTTTGTTTCAATTAAAAAGGCGTGAGTAACATGGCTCCTCCAAGATATGGATGAGTGTCCATTAGGACACCTATACTATTTACACCTATCTTACCTTTAGATGGAGGCTAAGATGCTTAGCATCTTCCCTCTTGGAAACCTGTCCAGATTGTAGATGTTAAGAAGTGACGAAGGTGCTGACGTCTGTGCGAGCTAGGCCGTCTTCCCAGTCAGTCGCCTGTAGGTTAAGGCATGACATGGGCTCTGCGTTTAAAGACTTCCGCTACTTGTGTTGTAATTGTCATAATGGCCACTTTATAATTTTTGTAATCGTTACTTTCTGGATGATGTAATGATACTAGTCGGTTGAGCTCACGACTCACTGATCAGGATAACGTGAATTGTATGCATAACTGGTATTCCCGGACCATAAATCCAGGGTGCCACACTTTAAGGTAAACAAAATCTCCGACATTGAAGGCTAGATCTCGATGTCTCTTGTCGGCATAACTCTTCTGTCTAGACTAAGTGGTCTTAAGGTGCTCACGAAGCTTGTGAACCTTCTCTTCGGCTTCTCGTAGGATATCTGGTCAGAAGATCTGACTCTCTCCTACTTGTGACCAATTCAGGGGGTACGACACTTCCTTCCATACAAAAACTCAAATGGGGCCATTTGCAAACTGGCTTGATAACTGTTTTTATATGAGAATTCTGTGAAAGGCCGGCAGTCTTCCCATTTAGATCCATATTCCAATACACAAGCTCTCAACATATCCTCGAGTGTCTGGTTTACTTTTTTTGTTTGTCCATCTGTCTGTGGGTGATAGGCTGTGTTGAAATTTAGCTCGGTTCCTAACCCTTCTTGGACTTTCTTCCAAAATCTTGAGGTAAACTTGGTTCCTCGATCCGAAACAATGTTCTTGGGGATTCCATGCAGACTGACTATCCTAGCAATGTACAACTCTTCTAGCTTCGAGCTCTGGTAAGTGGTCTTGACATGTAAGAAATGAACTACTTTGGAAAGTCTATCCACTATGACCCAAATAGAATCATTTCCTCTACTAGATGTAGGCAAACCGGTGATGAAATCCATTCCAAATGAATCCCATTTCCATTCTAGGATCTGCAAATCTTGCAAAAGTCCCGCGGGTCGCTGATGTTCCACTTTGACTCTCTGACAGATATCACACTTGGCTATGTAGCTTCCGACTTCTCTCTTCATTTTATGCCACCAAAATTCTCCTTCAAATCTTGATACATCTTCGTTCCTCCTAGATGGATGGAATAAAGGGTATCATGGGCTTCTTGCAAACTAGCTTGTTTCAACTCTAAATATGCTGGCACACATATTCTTCCTTTATCTTCCGTGCTTCCTTATTTATCTTCTGTGAATCCGGGTACCTTCCCTGTACCGATACGACGCTTAATTCCGTCGATACTGGCATTTCCCTTCTGAGCTTCATTTATCTGATCTATCAAGGTGGGTTGAAGTTAAATACTGGCTAGGAATCCTTCGCTAACTAGCTCCATTATGAAATCCTCCAACTCCTTATGCAAACTTGGTTGCACCTTCATAATCATGGTGTTTAATCTACACGGTTGTCTACGAAGAGCATCCGCTACCACATTGGCCTTGCCGGGGTGATAGTGAATGGCAAGGTCATAATCCTTGATTAACTCTATCCATCTCATTTGCCTCATATTCAACTCCTTCTGAGTAGAAATATACTTCAAACTCTTGTGATCTGAATAAATCTCATAGCGATTACCCATAAGATAATGATGCCATGTCTTCAGGGCTAAAACAATGGCGGCTAACTCTAGGTCATGGGTGGGGTAATTATTCTCATGTTGCTTCAGTTGTCGGGACAAATATGGTATCACTTCGCCTTCTTGCATCAACACACATCTGAGACCAATCTTGGATGGATCACAATACACATCAAAGGTCTTCGTGATATCCGGCATGATCAAAATTGGGGCTGAAATCAATCTATTCTTGAGCTCTTGAAAACTTGCTTCACATTTGTCCATCCATTCAAACTTCTGATATTTTTTTAATCATTGAGTCATCGGCCTAGCGATGCTTGAAAATCCTTTAACAAACTTGCGGTAATATCCTGCTAATCCAAGAAATGCACGAACTTCGGTTTGAGTGGTTGGGGCTCTCCATTCTTCCACATCCTTAATCTTGGCATGGTCGACGGCAACTCCTCTGGATGACAAGATATGTCCTAGGAATCCTACTTCCTTTAACCAAAATTGACATTTGCTGAACTTGGCATACAACTGATGCTCCCTCAAGGTTCAAAGGATGGTCCTGAGGTGTTGTTCATGTTCTTCTTCCAATTTGGAGTAGATTAGAATGTCATCGATGAAAACAACGACAAACTTAGCTAAGAAGTTCATAAAAATCTTATTCATGAGATTCATGAAATAAGCGGGGGCATTAGTTAATCCAAAAGACATGACCTTGTACTCATACAATCCATATCGGGTAGTGAAGGCCTTCTTTGGAATATCCGTTGCACGAATTTTTGGTTGATGATAACCAGTTCTAAGATCAATCTTAGAGAACACTCTAGCACCGGCCAACTAGTCAAACAAATCTTCTATCTTCGGCAATGGGTACATGTTATTGATTGTGACGTCATTCAACTTTCGGTAATCCATACATAAACGGGTGGCACCATATTTGTTATCCAGAAACAAAACAGGTGATCTCCATGGTGATGCACTAGGTTGAATCAAATCTTTGCTAATCATGTCATCCAGTTGTTTCTTGAGTTCCACGAACTCTGATGGGTTCATACTATAGGGTCTCTGAGCCATGGGTCCAGTTCCAGGGATTTGTTTAATGATAAACTCGATATCCCGATATGGGGGCATACCGGGTAATTCATCTGGGAACAAATCGGGGTATTCACAGACTACTCTGACTTGGTCTAGGGTCGGTTGGGCTAAATTCTTGTTGCACTTGAATTTACGGGGCAGTGTCTCAGACACATGCTCAACTGATACTCCGGTGCTACTGGTCATGGTTATGGATTTCTTTGCACAATCTATGAGTCCTTGATGTTTCGACATCCAATCCATTCCTAGTACTACTTCCAATCCTTTTGTTCCGAGTACTATTAGATTGGCATATAAATCTATTCCATGAATCCTTATAGGTACAACCTTGCAATTTTTTCTAGCTTTGGTAGTTGACCCAGGTATTTGAACTATCATAACACGCTTCAAATTTGTTGGTTGAATCTTACTAGTGCATGCAAATTCTTCCGTAAAAAATGAGTGCGATGCTCCAGACTCAAACAACACTTATGCAATTACTGAATTAACAGAAAACATACCTAGTACATCATCTAGCGCTTCCTAGGCTTCTTCCGCATTCATGTGGAACAGACGGCCAGCATGGCTATTCGGGTTGCCTAGGGCGAATCTCTTTCCATGATGGACACGACGCTGCTACTGGGCAGGTGCAGTGAAATTGGGTGCTGCAGCAATCTTCTTGGGGCACTCATTCGAGTAGTGACCCGTCATTCCACACTCAAAGCAGGTGATTGTTGACTTGTCCTTCCCAGCAACAGGTACGACATTACTTCCGGTCCTTGGGGAAGTATTGTTATTGGTTTTTGTGGGCCTTGGTGGGGCACGATTGAAGTTATTGGGACTGCCATTGTTGTAGTGGTTGCATCCTTCGGGCCATATATTTCCTCCTCTACGATTGGGTTAGTTGGGACATGACATAGGTGGCTTATTGTTCCTTGGGCAAAATCCAGCAGACGAACTGGGACGATACTTTGGGATATGGTGGGGTCCATGTTGATGTATCATACGATGCTTACGGTTCTCAATAGCTTGGTTGATCTTTCCTTCCATCTGGATTGCCGAATCCCCTAAAGCTTCTAGATCAGCAAATGGGATATTGACTAGCACCGTCTGCATCTTATCATGCAGACCATTCAGAAATCTCTCCTTCTTGGCTTCAGTACCAATATCATCAGGGGCATACCTAGACAGAGATAGAAATCTGTAACGGTACTCTACCATGGTCATCCTTCCCTGCTTCAGCTCCTTGAATTCATCCCTCACCCGCAGAATCATACTCGGTGGCACATGGGTTCAACTGAACTTGAGTTTGAATTCATCCCAAGTCATCATTTGTCCTCCATTCATGGTATGGGAGATATTCCACCATGCTCTTGCAGAACCTACCAGATAGTGCGTGGCAAACAGTACTTTCTCTACCTCATCTACTCCAGCAACTTCCAAGTTGTTCTGCATAGTCTGTAGCCGCATCTAAGGGATCTTCTGACTTGCTAAAGATAGGGCGATTGGTGTTCTAGAAGTTCTTAAGTTTGGATCCATGAAGATCCTGATTTCCATGGCCTTGGTTGTCAACATGCTCCGGGACTCGGCGTGCTACCGACAGCGCCACTCGTCGGTCGCCCAACCTCGCCACTCGGCACGCTCGGGGACTCAGCACTCGCCGGTCGCTCGACCTCGCCCCTCGCCACGCTCGACGACTCAGCACGCTCCACGTTCAGGGACTCGCCACAACTGGAAGCTTCACCGACACCCTGCATATTTCGCCAACTGGCCATCACCGACTGGCTCACGCCGACCGCCTCCCGCTTCACGGTTCTTTTCCCTGTTCAGGAGCTCGTCGCCGATTCGCTACGACCCATCGTCAAGACTCTCCGCGCCCTGCCTCAAGCCCGCATCGAATCAACAACGCGCTCGGGGACTACTGATGGGGGAATACCAATCGGGGTATACACACGAAGCGGATTCACCAGCTGGATCGAGCCGACTGGAACCTAGCCTTGAGCGGGTCGACTCGCCCAATACGGCGACTGGCGCATACTGGATCCAGACGAGTGGCGCCGACTGGAGGCCCAATACGGCGACTCGTATACAAAGCCCACTCGTACTTGTAAACCCTAACTGGCTGCATATATAAAGCCACCAGGGGCACCCCCACGGTGGGCGCCAACTGTCGTGGTATTGCACGGCAGATGCTACTGTGGGTAGCTTACGTAGAGGGAGCAAGGCGACGTAGGAGAATCCGGGAGCGAGATTGGCATACGATGTACCCAGGTTCACGTCCCCTAGGGGACGTGAACCTGGGTACATCGTATGCCAATCTCGCTCCGAGGGGACGTGAACCTGGGTACATCGTATGCCAATCTCGCTCCCGGATTCTCCTACGTCGCCTTGCTCCCTCTACGTAAGCTACCCACAGTAGCATCTGCCGTGCAATACCACGACAGTTGGCGCCCACCGTGGGGCTAGCGGTGCTTGGAGGGTGATAATCCGGGCGGGATCCTCAAATTTATCGCCAATGGCAGCTACATCTTAATCGGCACAACCGATCTATTCGGAAGGAGCCAGCCCTCCGACCTGGCATACAGCCCGCAGGCTTTCACGCCACACGCATACATGCGGATCTGCTGTATTGGTCCTCTCAAGGTCCTCATGGGCATACGTCAAGCAATTTAATCTCGCATGCGGAGATCGGTCCCTGCCTCAACAGCAAAATACGGTGACGAATTAATTTAAAATCCATGCTTACCTCTCCCACGTATTGTTTAACATATGAGTCGATTATGTTATTCTAATCAGATTTAATGCTTTGCATGCCTTTTTTCCTATGCATGTCTCGTCTCGAGGTGAATTCATGGTGTCGTGGAGACAAGAGCCACGTTTGGTCACGATCCGTCTGCCGGCGAGCAGTCTTTTTTCTTTCACCTCAATCGTCGATAATCCCGATCGGACACGATTCGGTCTCGCCAATTGTAACAGACTTATACGCTTATGGCATCGTGAAGTTCGAGCACACCCTCTCCGCACGGCAAAATTGATCAAGATACAGCTGTGCTTGACACGCTCCATAGCCGATCGCGAGCAACGCACGCGCAACACGAGGACTTGACGTCTTAGTCAACTCGCCATAGAGACTCACCACCGCGGTCTCGTCCACCGTGGACTCGCACCCCATGGATAAACATGCTACGGACCTTGCCTAAACACGGACACGCTTAAACGCGGACTCGCTAGGCTCAGGGACTTGCCCGTTGCAGACTCGCACGGCACGGACTCACCTGCTGCAGGATTGTCATCGCGACCTCGCTGTCACCGACTCACCACGTTCGGGGACTCGCCCGCCATGAACTCGTCATCAACGGCTCGCCACGTCAGTGATTCGTTCGCCTTATATTCGCCGCGCTCAGCGACTCCCTCGCCGTTGCAGACTTGCCATACTACAGCTAAGTTTCTTTACACTCGTACATGCTATGAACCTAAAACATATATGCATCTCCATTCATTCTTTAAAGACGACCATGTTATCGCATATGATCCTTTCAGGGACCAAAATCGTATTTAGGATCGGTTCCAGTTTTGTCTGCTGTTTATTCGCGTCCGTCGAAGTAGTGAGGCTGGGTACCAAAAGGTCGACCTTGTCTCCGGGTTCAACAGTCTGGCATCGCGTCCCTGTTACCCGGCAAGCGTTTGGTGCTGGAGGTCTGCCTACTCACGAAAAGACACGCATAAACCTTACATACTACCCATCGATCCACATAACAAAAGTGCATTTTATTTCAACATCTACAATTCGCACGTCTTACAATTATTCAATATATTATCCAAGTATATCTTAATGCAATTGTATCTTTTCTCCTTCTCAGCAAAACGGTGTCTTTCTCGCCACCCGCCGGTAGCTCGGGGACTCGGTGCTCGCCGGTCGCTCGACCTCGTCACTCGCCGCGCTCCGGGACTCGGCGCTCATCGGTCGCTCGACCTTGTCACTCGCCGTTCTTGGGGACTCGGCGCTCGACGGTCGCTCGACCTCGCCCCTCGCCGCGCTCGGGGACATGGCGCTCGCCGGTCGCTCGACCTCGCCGCTCGCCGCGCTCGGGGACTTGGCGCTCGCCGGTCGCTCGACCTTGCCGCTCGCTGCGCTCGGGGACTCGGCACTCGCCGTTCGCTCGACCTCGCCGCTCGCCGCGCTCGGGGACTCAGCGCTCGCCGCGCTCAGGGACTCGGCGCTCGCCGGTCGCTCGTCCTTGCCACTCGCCATGCTCGGCAGCAAGCACTACTATTTTCAGAATATGCATCTCTAAAGAGCCTCAAGTTGCCTCTACAAGACAACTCGAGCCTCGGGGACAACTCCTAGGCATACTGCATATGTGCGCATGGTTCCACGACCGTGTCTCAACACGCTCGGGGACTCTCCAGCGCGGACTCGCCCTCGCGTACTCAAAGCGCTCTGGGACTCTCCACCACGGACTCGCCCTCGCGTACTAGACACGCTCGGGGACTCTCCACCGCGGACTCGCCCTCGCGTACTCAACGCGCTCGGGGACTCTCCACCGCGGACTCGCCAACGCGGACTCAACACGCTCGGGGACTCTCCACCGCGGACTCGCCACCGCGGACTCGCCCTCACGTACTTGACATGCTCCGGGACTCGGCGTGCTACAGACAGCGCCACTCGTCGGTCGCCCAACCTCGGCACTCGGCATGCTCGGGGACTCAGCACTAGCCAGTCGGTCGACCTCGCCCCTCGCCATGCTCAACGACTCGGCACGCTCCACGTTCGGGGACTCACCGCAACTGGCAGCTTCACCGACACCCTGCGTATTTCGCCAACTGGCCATCACCGACTGGCTCACGCCGACCGCCTCCCGCTTCACGGTTCTTTTATCTGTTCAGGAGCTCGTCGCCGATTCGCTACGACCCATTGTCAAGACTCTCCGCACCCTGCCTCAAGCCCGCATCGAATCGACAACGCGCTCGGGGACTACTGATGGGGGAATACCAATCGGGGTATACCCACGAAGCGGATTTGCCAGCTGGATCGAGCCGACTGGAACCTAGACTTGAGCGGGTCGACTCGCCCAATACGGCGACTGGCGCATACTGGATCTAGACGAGTGGCACCGACTGGAGGCCCAATACGGCGACTCATATACAAATCCCACTCGTACTTGTAAACCCTAACTGGCTGCATATATAAAGCCACCAGGGGCACCCCCACGGGGCATCCTCTCCCACAATAGATTAGATATAGTCTCTCCCTCCGCCTACGGCGGCTCCCATATAAACCAATCTATGATCATATACTGGATTGATAGCAGGACGTAGCGATCCTCCACCGAGGGGACGTGAACCTGGGTACATCGTGTACCAATCTCGCTCCCGGATTCTCCTACGTCGCCTTGCTTCCTCTACGTAAGCTACCCCCAGTAGCATCTGCCGTGCAATACCACGACAAGAGTGGCAAGATTGGCTTGATGCTCAGTTCTACCGGGCTCTTGATCGGCTACTAACATTTGCAGGATTTGGACCATCGGGTCTTGAGATGAGTTGCTTCCTCCGCGAGGCAACTAAAGATTGGGATAGATCATAAGACAAGCGGGAATTTTTCTAAGGTTTTGGAGTTTGGTTTAAAATGTTTTAAACTTGAGTAAGGATAAGGTTTGAAAGCCAACAACTCATTCTCATTCATTCCAAGCACACAATACAAACAACACATTCCAACACAGCAGAATCAAGAAACAGATTGTTTTAAGAACCATTCTGGCAAGCTATGATATAGTGGGACCGGATACAACTCACACTTACGATAGTGCTCTGGTGCTACTACTCATCAAAACCGGTGGCTTCTTCGTCATCAATGAAGTCGCAGTCCTCATCATCAGTGTGGAACTCCTGATCCATGTCCTCCAAGTAGTCATCATCATCACTAAGATACGAGTAGGGATCTCCACAAATATCTTGCCCTTCATTCTCCCTCTCCTGAAGCTGCATGTCCTGATCATGGACGGTCTCTTCCAAGGATGACACTTTGTGACAAAGCGATCAATGATGCGATCCTTCTTGTCACGCAGACGGCAGAGTGACTTGCGTTCCTTCACGAGGATGGCGAAGGTCTGGTCCTTCTTGGTGGCAGTAATTTGCTTCTCGTTGGCGTTAGCACGAGCGTTATCCAGCTCTTTTTGACTCTCATGAAGCATGACGACAAGATGGTCCACATGGTGCCTCAACTCAGGGTGGACTGGAAGGTCCAAGGGTTATCCATTGGAATCACTTCTGGCATAATTAGCATAATTAGCGAAGCGGGTGCCGACGATCTTGTTGATATTCTGCCCACATAGTCGGGCAAGTGCTTCCTGCATTGCTCTCGCCAATCCATCTATCCAGTTGTTCTCCTTGATGTTGAAATGGATCTTCTCAGATGTAGATGGTTCCATCTTTCGTCGCAGATCTGCAACTATCAGCCACTGCAGCTCCCCTGCGGGGTGATCATGGAGTTGAGCTCCATAGAACTCCGGATACGGGCGCTCCAGAAATTCCGCATCTGAATCAGGTCACTCTCAAAGATGAGGTTTCCTCCCTTGCGCAACTGATAAAACTTGTTATAGCTGTAGTCCATCTATAAGCAATTTGAGAGGAGTAAGTTAGAGAAGTGATCAAGTGTGCCAAATTTTATGTAAAGTTGCAAAAAAATTAAGGAACATAAGACTCTCTTTTGGAAAGAATTTTAAGGATAAGAGTGAGAATAGGTTTTCAAATATACTCACTATCTTTATTTCAGAAACAAAAGCTTTCAGACATCCATTCTAAATAGGGTCTCCTATGGTCAGGATGGCTCTGATACCAACTTGTCAACACCCGGATTTTTAATCTCAGATGCCTGTTATGTCGTACATCGCAATCCCATGATTACCATTTTTGCGAGACATAACAAATTGGTAGCACAGTACATCATCCATTACAAACCATAATAGTCTTACAAATAGTTGATCTCATGATCAGGTCTGATTATAATCAAAGGAGCGGAAATAATAATAGTAGCATGGTCGGGGCTCCATCTTCAGGGTCAGAGGCAATGCTGACGAGGGGGATGATCATAATTATCGTAAGCGTCCTGCTTTCCATTCTCCTCGTAGTCTCCTTCATAGTCTGGCCATGGTAATAGCCAGGGAGAAAGGAATGAGTACTTTGAGGTACTCGCAAACTAGTACTAAAGCAATAAGGCCATTCTAATAGGAATCATAAGCTCTAGGTTTGTTTGCCACAAGCAAATTTTATTTCAACCATTAACTACTAATAGAAGCCTAACTTTAGTTTTCTAAGTTACTTAGGTGGGAACCTACTTTCATCGCTACAACTTATGGGGTCAAGTCAAAGTCACCTTTCCAGTTACGGGTCATTTTGGGAAACATTTGACAACGGAACAGTATGGCCATCCAACTGTCCATAACCGCGGAGGCGGCTATTGGAATAGTTTGACACTCTGCAGAGCTGTTACACTTTGACAACAACGTTTGATACATCCGTTGGGAATAACCCTGAATCATCATACTTGGTATGCGGATAATCAATCGTAACCTTTCAATTACACACCCTAGTATAGGCACCTCCCCTATGAGTTTAGCCTCCCAACCATGACCATCTGGAATCTTGGGAACTGCATAGGTGGACAGTCACATTCACGAGGTAGCCTCAACTCACCACGTTCTGCGAGGGAACCCATACTAAGACACATAAACTTCCAGTCAAGCCCTACCCAAATTCAGGTATTGTGGTTGTATGGTAAAATTGGAATGGTATCACATCCGAACCCAACCATCAGTTTTTATCAAAGTCGGGTCACATACTTCATTCATTATCATCTTCAACTCATTGTGTCCATAACACATGTCAAGACATTTCAATAGAATGACTCATCGTTCCAAGGTTTTCATAATCATTTGTTCCCATCTAGATTGATCAAGTTTAGTTTAGCACTAGCATCTATCAAATGGGGATGTCACTAGTTATGGGTTGCTAAGCTAGTGTATCTACCTTCATCAAGTTCCAAGATCTTGATGACCCTTTGCTAATCTCCACTAATCACCAATTAATTAACTACTGGAACAACTTTGCAACAAGGGGTAACAAGTAAAGCTTGCAAGTAAAACTAGGATTTGGTATAATCAAAGGGGTATCACAATTGCTTGCAAGTGAGGCTTGCATAGTTAGCTTAGCTTGCCTTGGTTGGTAAGGTGGTCGAAGTTCTCGTCCTCGTCTTCGTAGAATTCCTCCCCTTTGTAGCCCGGATTGGAACTAGTGTCTATAAATAAATATGAGGTACATAATCACCAAACAATACTTAAATACTTGTATTTATCACACAAGGATCACACTGGATGATCTAGCATCATCTCTATCATTACAAGAAAAGGGGTAATAAGATTTTATTTATCTTATTTTTAGAGAAGTAATTTCTACTCATTGAAAAGTTACTTAAGATTTAATATTCTCCAATTCAAATATGGGATCATATTGACGCATGTCATCACCACATATTATAATACTTGAGAATGTGATTTCAAGTGGTTGGCCTAATTTACAAAGCTTAACACTCCTATTTAATAATATTTTGGAGGCTAGAAATGACTATAAAGCCATTCTTTAATTTTGGTCCAGGACTACTATATGTAAGTATGTAGATTTTTACATATTCAGAAAGATCTTGTCCAATGTGATTTTTGAGAGTTGGAATCAACTAAAAATCACTTAAGGTTGATTTTAGAAAAATATTTGAAGTGCTAAAAGCTACTGTCTTGTTATTTTTACTAAGGGTGATCCATAGTTTCAAACTGTTTGAATCCAACGGGAGTGGATATTTATATCTACTTTCAAAAAAATTTGGATTCATTCAATTTGGTTATGTGAATCTTCTTGAATTGATTTTTAACGTTACCTACAGTAGGGTTTTTTCAAATAAAAGACAAATCTAAATTTGAATCGTTGGGCTGCGCGTGGGAATGCTACTAGGCTGGCCCAACTACGCAACATGCACGCAGCGGGCTGCTCAAGGGCTGGTCCTACCTATCAGCGGCTAACAACACGCGAAGCGGTATCAGCTATTCTGGGTAGAGCGCGATCGACGGCTGAGCGTCATCGTCTCCGTCGCAGGGCTCGTGAGGGACAGAACCCTAGCACTAGGAAGGTGGTCGTCGGGGGATTACTAGGGCTCCAACTAGGTGCGGCGGTGGGGGCGAACGAACGAGTCGATGACGGCGTTTCGACGGGTGCTCGTGGAAGCTCCTGTGGCAGCTCCTAGCGCCGGCTCCTTCCTTCCTCTGCAGCGGCGGACTCCGGTGAAATTCCGTCGAGGTTGTGCTCACCTTTCTCCAGGGTTGGGTCAAAGAGGTTCCTGGGTGAGAGAACAGTGGAATGGTGTGTGTTTTGAGGTCGGGAGAGGGCTCTATTTTTACTGCGCCGAAGGGGCACGACGGCATGGCTCGGGCTCGTTGGCGACGCAGTTACAGTAAGCTATAGGCATGGCCAAGGGTATAGGTCGATGCAGTGCTTCAGGGCGATCGTCATGCGCACAATGGCACAGCGAGGCGCAGTCTAAATCGTTATATAACATTCGTGCTCAGCGGCAGTACCGTCGGAAATCGTCACAGCGTACAGTGGTCACGGTGCTCGCGCGGTCAAACGAGCATGTCTAGGAGCTTGCTGGAGTCATGGCGAATGTAATGGCGCAAGGTGAGGGCGAGACGCGGTGTGTGCGCGCGGGATTTCTCAGCGCTCTCGCGCGGCGACCGGCATGGTCTGGCGTTAAATGGGAACGGCTTTGCTGGCATCTCCTCGAGCGGTCTTTGGTGGGGGTGTGCACAGGCAGAGGCGGTGAGGTGAGGGATACCTCCTAGACATCATGGGTGAGGGCGGCGCGGTCTGTGGCGGCATGTCCATGTCGGTGTGGCAAGGTGAGCTTGGGTACGATTTTTGCACTGCTCATTTGATCTAGTGAGATAGATCCTTTGCACGGGCTGGTATTGAAGGCATTAAATGCACAACGTGTGAGCTCGGTGAGGTCACAAGATGATCATAGGTTTCATCAAAACAGTGTATAGTGGTTGAGTTTGTACTATGATCACCAAGTTTTTGATCTAATGGCCGCAAGAATTGATCCATCACATTTTCTAGTGATTTTTGATGGGTGTTCTAGTAGTAATCTTGGTAGTCTCTTGGTGCAAGGATTTTCTAAGTGGAGAAGGTTTGACTGGTTCTCCAAAAATGGCTATCTTGATACATAAGATAGATTTAATTTTGAATTGCCTCTGGTTGGATTTGTTTCTGCAATGTTGGAAAGCTCCACTAGGTTTAGCACTATGTCTAGCAAGGGGATAAAGAAATGGAAAATTTTATGTTTGATATTAGTTGCTAGATATTCTTAAAGTGGGCTAGTGGTTAACTTGGGCAGAAATGACCATTAGGTTATATGCTTCATATTTGGATTTTCTTTTCTTTTGTTCTGATTTGGAACTGACCTAGATGATATGGTTTTGATCTTTAAACCAACTCTCATCATTTACATCAATCAAACATGGAATTGCAAGCATTCATACACACAAGCAATAAGATTTGACTTCAATTAATAAAAGCTTTTGTTAACCCTAATCTTGATTAATTAGAAATTGATCCTCATTAATATTTTTGGGGTGTTACAAACCATCATTAATATCATAGCTCTCTCTAGACTCAAGTGATCTAACAGGTGTAGTAGTTTCTTCATTAGGAGTTTCAGTGTTTCCCATTATAGTTCTAGCAATTATAGCATCTAGGAAAGGACCTAATGAACCACTCTCATCAAGCATAGTAGAAGTAACTGATACGTCGGAAACGTATCTATAATTTTTGATGCTCCACGCTTGTTTAGTATCTACTTTGCTTTGCTTTGTCTACATTTGAGGTGTTTTTACATCTTTTCTGGAACTAACCTATTAAAAAGTTGCCACAGTGCCAGTTTCCTGTTTTCTTCTGTTTTTGGTTCCAGAAAGGCGGAAAATCAATATTCTCGGAATTGGACGGGACAAAAGCCAAAGTCATTATTTTACCATGGGCGAAACGAAGTCAAGAGGAGAGACGGAGAGGCGCCACAGGGCGGCTAAACCCCCTAGGTGTGGGTGGGCCCAGCCCGCGCCTGGGCAGGGTGTGGCCCCCCTGGTCGCCTCCCAGCCTCGCCTCTTCGCCTATAAGAAGCCCCCGATACAAAAACCCTACACACCCAATGAAAACTCCATGAAACCTTCCATAGCCGCTGCCACCGTCGTACCTAGATCGAGGGGATCTGAAGTTCCTCCTGGCACCCTGCCGGAGGGGAGATCATCATGGAGGCATTCTTCTCCGGTATGAAGCGTGAGTAGTTCCACCTTGGACTACGAGTCCATGTAGTATCTAGATGGTTGTATATCCTCCTTGTGCTTTCATGTATAGATCTTGTGAGATCCGTTCATGATCAAGATCTAATCTATTTGTAATCATGCATGTTGTGTTTGCGGGGATCTGATGGATATTGAGATTACTATGTCACATTGATTAATGGTTTTGTCTATTTGATAATATCATGTCTGTGTTGTTTGTGATCTTGCATGCTCTCCGTTGTTACTAGTTATCTTGTCCACGTAGTTGCTAGTGACTCTAAGAGGGGATGTTTATACTCGATAGTGGGTGCATGCCTCTAGTTTCCAAGGGAAGTGACAGAAATCTCTTCGGTTGTAGACGTGCTGTTTCCACTAGGGAGAAAACAACGGTCTCTTATTCATGGAACAAGTGGATTGTTTACCTTACAAACTTTGTTACTAGTTATCTTGTCCAGGTAGTTGAAAGCAGTTGTCTGTTGCTTGCAACTTAATACTGGATGGTGTTCGGATGATAACCTGAAGGTGGACTTCTAGTCATAGATGTAGTTGGATGGCGGTCTATGTATATTGTTATACTGCCCAATCGAATCTCATAGGATCTTTTTGTCTGGTATTGCATTGTTATGCCTTGCTCAGTTCATGTCAATTGACCTGCTGTAATTTGTTTACCCTTCATGCCATGTTGTTTTTCTAAGGAGAGCACCTCTAGTGAACTATGGACCCCCTTCCAATCTTTACCATTGATACATCTTCCACTGTTACTTGTTTACTTGCTGCAAACCATCACCACCTTCCACACCATACGTTTAATCCTTTGTTATAGAAAACTGGTGAGCTTGACAACCTCACTAATTCGTTGGGGCAAAGTCTTGAGTTTGTGTTGTGCAGGTTTCCATGTTGCTTGCAACACCTGTGTGACGTTTCCTTACTCCTACTGGTTCGATAACCTCGGTTTCTTACTTAGGGAAAACTTGCTGATGTGCTGCATCACACCTTGCTCTTGGGGTTTCCCGATGAAGCACTGCACGTTGATGCAGTGCCATCAAGCTCTTTCTGGCGATGTTGCCGAGGAGGCTAAGTACGTCTTCACAAGGGGAGTCCTCCTCAATCTTTCTCTTCACAAAGTATTATTATAAGGAACACCGTTTGTCACAAAAAGGGAAACACTTATGGGCACAAATTGATAAATTGAATACTATTGCTAGAGAGGTGTGCTCTACTTGTAATGTTACTTATTTCTTTGGTAAAGCTTGTTGCTGTAGGAGGTATAAACACCTTCCTTTTCAATGTGAGTATAACGATAATGTTACCATATCTTCTTATGTTAAAGGAAATTATGACTTTTATGATGTGGAACAAATTGAAGAATTTATTGCCTTCAAGCCTGCATTTGAACTTGCCAGTTTGCTTGAAAATACTGATGATGCACATTATGAATATGAGGTTTATGAGATACTTAAATTTTTCTTTAATAATTACAAGGAAGAAAAAGGATATATTCTTGAATATTTTAATAGGTGTTTTCCACAAATGGAAGATACTAATGCCTTGAAGGATCCTATGGAAGAAAAATTTGTTGAAACTAGAATCTCATTAGATGAAAAAGAGGAGGAGAGTGATGAACAAAAGGAGGAGGAATGGATCTACCCCTGCCTACCTTCTAATGATAGTAACTATTTACCTCTTATATTATTTGATTGTCCCTGATGCTTACCAAAGGAGGATGAATGATATGTTCCTGTGGATCCTTTTGAAATATCGACTTTGGGTAAAATCTGTGAAGGTTTTAATCCCACTATTTTTGAGCTTGATAGAAATTATGTGTTTGTATATCATGAAAAGAATGATTTATGTGATAGCTATATTGTTGAGTTTATTCAAGAGGTTACTTAAAATTATTATGAGATAGGTAAAAATGGGCTTCTTTATCTCCACAATATTAATTTTCCCCTCTTTATGTTGAAAATTTTGAAGTTGCACTTGTTTTGCTTTCCTATGCTTGTTGCTTTGTGCTTTCAAGACTTGTTTCTTTACAATATTCCTATGCATAGGAAGTGGGTTAGACTTAAATGTGTTTTGAATTTGCTTCTTGATGCTCTCTTTTACTTCAATTCATATTTCTTATGTGAGCATCTTTTCAAACTATCAAGCCTAACTTAAAGGCGTTAAAGAAAAGTACTTGTTGGGAGATAACCCAAGAGTTTCCTTGAGTCTTGAAAGTTATTACTCGGATAATGACTTATCCTAATCCTTTTTGTTTGCTTTTTTATGCCAAGAATGACCTCTAATGAGAGGGAAGTAAGATTTGGGGAGTTGCTGTCCCGAAACAGATTTCTGTCCTCCACCATTAAATTTCGTGAGAAGTCTTTGTAAGTCAGATTGAGCTGAACATTTACGAATAAATCCCCAGTATGTTAGCAAACTTTCGTTAGTTCAACACTTTTTGATTTGAGCAACACAAGATGTTCGAAAAAATTGGTTTCTACCTGCTGGCCTGTTTTGACAGATTTCTGCCATTATTTGCATTTGCTTCTTATTGATTTCTTTTTGAGTTCTCTTTTGGGGAATTGATCTTTTTGAAGGAGTTGCTACAGTAGATTGTGTTTTTAGTGAAAAGTTTTGCTGTTACAAATCTAAGCCTAAAGGTCTATTATCTTTTGAATACACTAATATTGCTAATGAAGATTGTGTTATGTTTTGTATGAAGGAATATTTCAGGTGTAAAGAGAGAATGATGTAATGAGATGAAGAATGGACAAAATCTCAAGCTTGGGGGTGCCACCCCGGCGTCACCCGAAGAAATATCCAAGAGGTACAAGCGCCAAAGCTTGGGGATGCCCAAGGCATCCCCTTCTTCATCAATAAAAAGCTCAGGTCTGTCTAGACACTTCGTTTTGATTGTTTCATGCACTATTGTGTTGTTCTTGGAGCGTCCTAGTTTTCGTTTGGTTTGCTTAGTTGTTTAATTTGCTTGAATAAATTATTTTGGAAACCTAGTTCTTGCTGTGTTGTTTCAGACAAGTTGATTGGTGTTGGAAAGGAGTAGTGTGGCATCCCGCAAAAACCACTACTAGAAAATCGTTGTGTTTTTGTGCATTGCATCATCATGATCACATGCTTATGTCATCATGCCACATTGCATTTGAGCGTCGTCATGTCATCTTGCATCTGTTTGCATAAAACTATTTCGAAAAGCCTGGTTTTGTTTTCTAAACGCCCTGTCTTTAATTCAAAACCAAAACCCGGTCTCCAGATTATTTTGTTTTGTCTGCCAACGATTTGCAAAAGCCCCGTTTGGAATAAATAATTTTTTAATTATTTTTAGGGGGCAGCCGAACCGGGCCGATCCGACCCAGTTGGCCACCCCCAGTACAAAATCAGCCTACCCAAAATCTTTTCTACCTAGTCCTAACCTACCCAGTCCCCAGCCACATCACCCCGGCCAATCGTTTTCCGCCACCTCATCCCCTGCCAATCCCCTTCTTCTTTTCCTCCACTCCTAGCCAGCCACCTGGCACACAGCCGTCACCTCCCTCACCCTGCCAGCGCCACCTCCCCACCTGGCCCCACCTACCGGACCCCACCACTCCCCCTGCCCCGCACTCACACAGCACACGCACACCACGCACGCGTCCCACCCCACCTCGCACGCCTCTCTCTCCCCACCTCGCGACACCGCTTCCCCTGGCTCTCTTCTCCCCTGCCGACGCCCCGTCCTCCGCACCACCGTCGACCCTCTCGGCACCCCCTCCTCTGCCGGTTGACCGCCGCCGCCAGAGCATCTCCTGCACCAACCGCCGTCCTCGTCCACCTCATTCACGCCTTCCCCAGCGCTCGCCGCCTGTCGCCTGCGAGCACCCCGGCCACCGCTCGCCCTCGCTCGCCGTCGCCTCCTCTCGGCTCAAGCGCGTCCGCCGCCGGGGCCTCCTCTGTCCGCCGCCGTGGGCGCCCCTCACCTCCGCTTGCACCTTCCTTCCGAGCGCCCGCCGCCTCCTGCGCCCCCTCTGCTTCTCCCTGTGCCGCGTCGCCCGCCGCCGTGCTCGGCTCCGGCCGGCCTCGCCCGCCTCGCCTTCGGCCGCCGCCAGCGAGCGCCGAACTCGTCGGCCGCCTCCGCGTGTTGACGCCCCCGCCACCGCATGGCGCCTCTCCGGCGCGTGGCAGCGCCCCGCCGTCGACCTCACCCCTCGCGTCGGCCGCCCTGCCCCTCGCCGCCGCGGCCCCTTCTTCTCTGGCCCCGAGCGCCGCCGCTTCCGCGCAGGGCCCGGCCTCACCGCCTCAGCGCTGCCCATCCCCACCTCCTGCGCGCCGGTCCTGCCCTGCCGCCGTCAAGGGTCGCCCCCACCTGGCTCCGCCCCTGCGCCGCTCTACGTCTGGCGGTCCGGTCTGCTGCATCTCTGCCTCGTGGACCCGGCGTCTCGGCCTTTGCCGTGATCTTTGCCTCTCGTCGTCGCTTTGTACCGCGAAACGCCAAGATCGACCAACAACTCCGTTATATATCAAAGATGTACCAATGCGACAAGAGAAGGTGACGGAGCCAAACCCGAAGACCCTCGACAAGAACTCCGACATGGAACCGATGATTGTCGGTACCCAAGATCTTCCTCATGGCACGACAAGACCTCCGTAATGGAAACCGCAAGACCCACTTCCGGAACCCGAAGGCCCCGATCCCTCGTCGAACCCCGTGGACCGACACGATCTTCTTCACGGATACGACAAGTACTTCCACGAGGATGCCAAGTCCTCCACCCCGGACGCCAAGACCGACTCGATGGCGCGGACCCAACAAGATCTTAGCAACGACAAGTTCGACACCGACCAGGACAGATCCGATGTGCCCCCGACGCCACACCAAGTCCTCCTTCCCGGAATGCCAAGATCTACCTCCGTTATCCGAGAACGATCCCGCCGAGACCGAACCCCAGATCCGGACCCTGAGACCAACCCCGAACCCTCCGGAACCCCCAAGATCTTCCGAACCCTAATGTGTGAACCTTTTCCCGAGCCCCTATTTTATAAATGCTAAATATAAAACCTGTTGCATATTAAATTGATCATGCATGCATACGTGTCTGTGGTTTGGGGGCATTATGCCAACTCAGCTCATAATTAAATATGGGGCCTATATGCGGGCAAATCTATTCTTATATTGGCCTCATTTAAATTTGTGTAGCGAACCGGTGATATAATTTTGCCTTGTTAAGACAACATTTAAATTGCGGGGTAGTTAAACAACTTGAACCATTTAATTAATTGTCGGGACCCCGGTTCCACTTAATATTTCCCAATTGCATCGCATCTTTGCCATGTCATGCATCATACATGCATCATGCCCGATCTTTTGCCGTAGTATTAAATAGTGCATCCGGTGTTTCTTCTAGTGTTTTGCTTCTTCGCGGATAAGGCCGTTGAGTTGATGCGAGTGTCGACCCGATCTTCGGTTGAACCTTCGACAATGTTTTCAGGCGAGCATCTCCCCCTTTCTACCTATCTTACTTTTATAGTATTTATTCCCTCCTGTTGATCTATTGCTATCTGTGTTGCGATGCTCTAGTTTTTGTACCCGTGATAACCCTTGCAGCCTTATGTTGCCTTGGACACCTCCTATTACCTGTTGTTTGGTAGATAGTTGGACCTGCGCATCGTAGTTGCTTGCTCAAGTGCTGTTGCGTGTCGTCAAGAACCACAGTTGTTGGAGCCTTGCCGCATGTTTAATGTTGGAGATGACCATGGCTTTAATTATCGTTTAATTCAATTATTGTTTAATAACTAAAATTGAAGTAGGTAAATGCAGAGGCACCGGTGGGTGATAGATAATATTTGGTTTCCGACCGCTCACTGGTGTCCCGTAGGACCCCGAGTTCTTGACACCTGTTCCGAGATCGAGCGCGCTAACCACATGTGGGATGTATGGGCACCCCTTCGATTTAGTACCTGATTTCAAAGTACTGTACTGGGGGCCACAAGTAGTTTGGGGCTTTATTTACTATCCTGTACTTATGCCATGCCTTACTGCTTTATTTACGATTGTGCGAGGTACTGCACACTGTACTGTTTAGGAAAGCGGAGTGTTTTCGCGGTATCGACAAGCCCAGTTTTTGGGTTCCCCGTCGTTTACAGCCACTGGCGCAAACCCTGAGTCCGTCTCGGAGACCGGCCGACTTCGTTGCGGGTAGACTTAGTGGGGTGGCCCCCCGTGCTTGCTTTGGGTCTGGGAAACGTCATGACTTAGGCCCCGCCGACATACCGATGGGTGTATGTTAATTGATCTGGCAAAAAGGGTCGAAGTGCGTGTGGATACTTTGGTGCACCCCTGCAGGGTTAAATCTTTTCGAGAAGCCGTGTCCGCGGTTATGGACGACTTGGAGCACAGTGCTTGATCATAGACAACTATAACAAAAGTTTACTGTTATAAATTGACTTGTATCCGATATGACTAGTAATCAGCTCCACTACAACGGAATGGCTAAATAAAAGTATCAACAACTGCTGGGTTTGGGATATCTCATGCTAATTGTATTTGACTAGTAAGTGACGCAACTACAACGGAATGGTTAAATAAAACTGCCCACTGCTTATTTTATCAGGATGACTATCTATATTTGACTAGTAATTGCCGCAACTATAACGAATGAATAAAACTGCCAACGGTGTGAGTTCCTCGGTTGACTTTCTCGTTTGGTATCGAGGGGGAATACCAGGATGGGTTTGTTTGGTGTTAGATTCAGGTTGGATCCGAATAGATCTTTCTTATCCCTCTCTGATAGCCGACAGTTTTATCGAGTCTCTATAGGTTGTTTAGTGCATGCTGCGCTGCCGCTTCAGTCCACCTTACCTATGTAGGCGAGGACCGCCGAATTCTAGTCTCGCCGTGTACTGGCCTCAGTACTGACCGCTCTCTCTTTTTCCTTTGCCCTTTGTCGGCACCCCTTTTGTTTAAGCAGGTTTTGAGATCGACGTCGTTAGCAGGGTTACCCTTCCGGCTTGGCCTGGGCAGGGTTATGGACGCCATTGGTTATTCTTCAGTGCTCTTAGCCCCATTTGCATCTTGTCCGTAGTCGGACGCTCTATCGTTTTCAAGGTGATTTGGACCTTTGTATCGTATATCTGTATTCTTGACTCATTGAGTCGCTGTTGTATATATATCTGTTCTGTGGGTTCCATCGAGGACTGTTGTGTAATGTTATTACTTCGTTTTCCACCCGCACGAAAGTGCCTGGTGGGCACCTTTGAATCGTTTCTATGCGGGTTTGGCGGAAATCGCTGAAACTTGCATAGGGTCGATTCTGAGGGTCTTACAAGTAGGAAGTTCCTGCTTGAAAGTGCAAGAAGAGCTTGCATTGACTGTGACTTAGACTTTAGCATGACATGCTAGGTGTTGTTTTGGCCTTATGCTTAGTTATTATTGCTGTAGCATGTCTTGTTCCAAACAATTGGGATTGCTTAGTGTGTCTTGAAGGAATCATGCGTTGTTTTAGCATGCAAAAGCATAGTATTGTGGTATTATCCTTTGATTCTTTGTTTGGGTTGACTTGGCACATGCTCACACCATATTATGACTATGAACAAGTCACCATAGCCTCTACGATCATTTAGTCCTTGACTTGTAGTACCACTCTATGGTTTGATTAGTAATGTTTTGTTGCTCTGCATGACTATGGCCATTATTGCTCTCCTAGTTGGTTGCTCCCAGTCTTTTGCTAGCCTCCACTTGTATGAGTAAGTTCTACTCATGCTTCCAACTCCAAAGAAACCAAGTTATTCCAAAGCGTCCACTATAAACTCCTATGCATGGTGTGTTACACCATTCCAAGTAAATTCTTGTTTTTAGCTATCTTCTAATTAAAAAGTATTTTGTTATGTGAAAACTTAGTGATTAAAGCCCTCACGAACTTGATGGCACACTTTATATTCTTTGCCCCTAATAAACTTGAACCATTGTGTCATCTATGTATTATATGCTTGCACTTATACGTTGGAATTAGGAGAACCATGTTGTCATAGGGAACGTTTTCAACATTGCACTTGTACTTTGTACACAGTTGATATCATGCACTTTTGTCTATGGATGTCACCGGTGTGAAATAAAGAGGGAGCTTGTAAGTCCATGGAGTTTTGTATTTTGTGTTAGAGAAACGCCTGGGCCTCTAGCCTAAGCCATGCCTAATCATGGTGGAAACTTTCAGCATCACTGTAACACCCCAGTTTTCGTTAAATAGTATTTAGGGTTGATTGTGCATCCATAAGCATCATCTTATTAAAATGCATGCAAAAGGAAATAAAGATAAAACCCTAAACCCTAGTTTCCCCTCTCTTTGAAAGCTATTCAAAATGGTTTTCATATTTTGAAACGTATCAAAATGTATGGATCCCAAACAGTGTCAAGGGACCCTATAATGTTTTTAGATTATTTAAAAAACCCTAGCAATTCTAATTGCTCAAAACCTATTTTAAATGGTTTTACAATAGAGAGAAGTGAGAAAAGGAAATAGAAAAGGGTTTGGAAATAAAAAAACAGAAGCAAAGACGCAGCAGTGAGGCCCAGCCGGCCCATCTCTCTCTCCCTCTCCTACCTGCCGCTCAGCCGCGCCGCAACAGCCTACCCTGGGCCCAAACCAGCCCACGAGGCCAAATACCGCTTCGGTCATCTCCCTTCGTCGTCTTCCTCGCTGCAGCCAAGCAGCTGGCTGACGACGCCGCCGCCGTCCACCCTCGCGCAGCGATTCGTGCCCCACCGCCGCCCCGCAGAATGGATAAGAGCGCCACGACATGGTCATCTTCTCCTCTTCCTCGCACTCACTCTAGCTCCCTCTCTATCTTCCCCGTTGTTCCCCTCTACGCGCCGAACCCTAGCTCCGGCCAGAGCTGTTCGTCGCCATCGTGTTGCTCCTCCCCGTGTCTCTTTGAGACCACCACCACAACCGCCTTGATCTACAAGTTCGATTGCCCCCACTCGCGTGATCCGGTGTGATCCCAAGCGTCCGAATTGGACCCTCGTCACCGACTCCAGCAACCGCCACCCGCTGGCGATGCAGAGCTCCAGCGACCTCCCCGACCACGCCAATCGAATCAGGGTGAGCTCACTGTCCTCGCAGACCCCTCCAATCCCTTCCTCTTCCTTTCTGTCGCCTCCGCCACGACCACCTACGCGTGCCGTCGTCGAAGCTCGTCGGAGCCGAAGCTCCGCTGACCCAAACAGGGTGGCGCCTCCATCTTCTGGCTCGCCTCGGCCTTCCCTCTCTAACGCACGCACGCACACGTTCCCTCCTGTGCCATTCCACGTCGCCATTTGGCCGTTGGCCGACGAGCCGACGTGGTGTCGCTGTGGTGTTGATGTGGACCCGACCCCATCCGTTAGCCTCTGGGGCTAGGATCTTCCCTGGTAAAAATTAGCCCCACCCTTGCGCTGACCCCGCCTGGCCAACGTGGCTTCATATGTGGTCGGGGGCCCTTTGTCAGCCGTAGTGGCTAGCCAAAGGCGTGGTGTAAAAGGTTTAACTCCCTCGCTGACGTTATAATGACGCAGTAATCAATTTAATTTGGCTTAATGATTCCAGAAAATGGTTAAAACTTGTGAAATTCATATCTTATTATTTATAAGTCAGAAAAATGTGTATAATATATCGAAATGGTCAGAAAAATGAGAACTATCCATTAGAACTATAATCATCCATTGTTCAACAACTTTCAAGACAAGTTTAATTAGAAGAACAAACCAACCCCTCTCATACATCCGGAGTTTCCCCGAGTTAGGGTTTGTGCCCCTCGGAACCCCGATTAAATTGCCGAGCATGTATTAGGGTTACATTTCAGTACTAATCAACTTGTCATATCATCATACTTGCTTCTGCATTGCATCGATGACAGGTGTTGATTTTTTCCCTCTCTTTCCGGTGTTTGGTTCTTCTCGGTAGAATACGATATCAAGATCAAGATCGAATAATAAGATCAAGACCATTGAATATTGACGAACAATACTTGACCAACTATATTCAAGTAAAGTACAAGGCTCCCGAAGATCTGCTTATCTGTTATCAACAAGCAAAGGCAAGCATAGCCCCACCATGATATAATCCTTGATTTCGAACGTATTTCAATTTCGGCCATGCTGCATAAGATTCTACTATGGTGTTTTATCGATAGATAGAGTATCCTATCTATTGCATTACTCCCTTTGAGCTTATATTACCCGATCGACTGCTCCTAGCATAACTAGGTTTGGCTTGTGTGCATTGCTAGAGCTTTTATATGTTACGTGCTTAGCCATGCATAGTTGTTGAGTCTGGTCCATCCAGATGATGTATCAGATGAAGAGAATCTAGTATGACAGGAGAACGTGATGAGATGATATAAGAGGTGATATGAGATTAAACATACTAAGGCTTGTATGGGAGGCCACGGTGGGATGTGGTTTTTCTAGTCCCATGATCGCCACCACTAGGAACCGAGTTCTTGCCTTTGGAACCGAGATGAGCGTACAGCCACACGGGGCTTGGGAACACCTCGCCTGATTAACTTGCCTAGTAGATTCCATGAGTCACATAGTTCGGGCGTTCCATTCAACATATGCATAGAAAACCTTTTGAAAGATTTGTCGGGTGAAGGTGCATTCATAACAGGTAGGGAAGTGTGGCCGTAGTTGCTTGGGGTTGATAGCGCCCCTGGTAAACCAACCTCGCCTCACATCTTTAAGTAACGGCTTCGGGATTTGACCCGTTACGGCGGAACCATACTTATTGCGTGACTCATGGTCTCGGCGAAAGCAAGGTAAAGGTCGTGGCCAACCACCCTCTGCCGGCCTTCCAAGGAAGAGTGCTAATGTACTGGCATTAAGAGTCGGTTGGTATGTGTGGGTAAAGTTGTACACCCCTGCAGGGTTAAATATTTTCGAAAAGCCGTGTTCATAGTTATGAACGCTTGGTGACTAGATTCTAAGATCATAGAGAACTGTAACATAATTGTAAAACTTGGCAGACCAACGTGTGCTTAAGGATGCTTCCTCATGGGTACGAGGGGGTGATCCTAGTTAGGGTTCAGATGATGATGACTTGGTGGATATCAAAAGATGATGATCAATAATTCGGAGTTGTCGCTCTCTTATCCCTTTTTAAAATACTCTGATTAGACGAGCTTCTTCTCCCTCTTATTTTATAAACAAAGATGGCTTTATGCAAAACAAATCCACCATCCATAAGTCTTGCGGAGTACACCCTGTACTCACCCTTGCTTTGTTGATACTTTTGGCAGAGTAAGTATTCCCCTAAAGAAGAGTTCCGTACTACATCGACATCGACGAGTAGCTTGGGGTTCTCGGCCGGCAGCCTGGAATCTATGGGCTGGGATGTCATCATTATGCTTCAGGCCTCTTAGGACATTTGTTATGTTTGCTATACTTAATAGCATAATTTTCCTTCCGTT
The DNA here is from genome assembly GCA_916181665.1 of Avena sativa. Taxonomy (NCBI): domain Eukaryota; kingdom Viridiplantae; phylum Streptophyta; class Magnoliopsida; order Poales; family Poaceae; genus Avena; species Avena sativa. The sequence continues at coordinate 202,303,630 of OV702281.1, read as the reverse complement.
GTTTGATGTTTGTCATCAGTGACCTCTGCTTATAATAATTTGGTTCTCTTCTCAGTTATGAGCTTGCTGTAATAAATTTTGTGTCGTAGGGTCACTGCCGTGTTACCGATTCTTCACTGGATATCCTCGAGCTCAAGGTTAATCTTATGTCAGACATTGGTCTGGGATTTGTTTAGCCTGATCCCGGAGGTGTCACAGGTTTTGGTATCAGAGCAGTACCGACCGTAGGAAAAATTTGCTATTGGTCGATGTTGAGTCTAGTTTTTGTGAAAATATTTTAAAAGCTGAAAGGTATTTGCGAAAACTCTACTATGCTTCTTTTTCTCCTTACCCAGTTTCGCTCTTACTCTGGGTCATCTTATCTTGTGTTGTCTTTGAAAAGTTTTGATATCTCTTCTTGTCTTTCAAAACTTAGGTGCCTTCTTGGCATGTCGTTTCTCAACCAGTTGACCTAGTGTTGAGTTCTCTATAGTTGTGTGTGTTGTGAATTCCTTGTTCCCCTTGCTCTTGTTCAGCTAAGAGATTCCTTTCTATCATGATCTCTCTATCTTTTGGATCCACAATATTATATTGTAGGAACCAAAGTGTTCTGTTCTAGGCTTCGAGATTTCCTTTCATCTCGTGTGCCTCCTTTTTGTTTGTTTGGGTAGTTCAGAAGTCGTTTCTTCTCTTGAAAGCTACCTTGTAGTTACTATCTTGCAGTGTACGATGTGTCACTCAAGTAGTAGTTACTCCTTTCTTTGGGTTTTAACCCTCAGACTTGAATCTAAGATCCCCGATTGTGCTGGATTCTGGTGTTGTGAATCTTGTACATGAAGCTGACCTTTAACCCAAGATCCTTCCTTTGGCCCCTGTCGTTAATGTTCATACATTACCTCAGGATGGCTTTTACTACAATTCTAGCCTTCAAGCTTGTGGTCTTTGTCGCGATTGAAATTCGACAACAAAGGACTTCCCCTACCACATGCTATGGAAGATGTTCTTTAATGGAACCAAATAGATCACGACAAGAGTACTCCTCGTGAGTCTCGCATCTACCCTTGTGACTCTGCCACACCTTTCCCCTTCTTTGCATTTGTTTTTGGAAGGTTGTTGACTTATGCATCCACATCTCGGGATTCTATCCTAAGCATGTTCCTTTTTCCTTGTTGTTTTCTGACCTTTCTCTACCAGTTGGTAGCCAAGTAGTAAATGTGCATCGGTGTCTTGTGATGCAAGATACTATTGTGGTCCGTCATGACAAACCATTTCGGGATGTCATGAAAACAAAACTCCAGTACTTCATCATATCTAGGACCAGGTCAAAGTGTTGTAATCCACAGATTAAGAGGCATTGATTAGCTTCTATCTGTTCTACCTTAAGTACCACACTCTTTCATACTAAGAGGTCGATCTGAGTTTCATGACCCCTTAATGAAGTGATGCTTTCACACATCTTTAATCACCCTCCCTCGAGCTTTTGCGCTCATCAGTGATGCATGTGTGTAATAATGTAGCCATCTTAGATTCTTAGCAACTCTTATTGTTTTGAACTCCAAGGACATTTGCGTCATTCTTAGCATGATTGGTTAACCCCATCACTAATATAAGGAATGATTGTGCTACCAAGTCCGTTATTCTGGTACACTATCTTCGGTCAAAGAGTTAGGCTTGTGCCGAAGCTCTGAGACTGTGTCTTCTTGCCTTACTAAGCAAGTTTCGTCTTGAACTAAGTGACATATCGGTTCGTGATATTTTGGATGTCTTTCTAGAAGTATAGCCGTGTTGCCACATGACCTTGTTGTCAAGTTCTTGAGCAAGCAAGTTCTCTGAACTGCACCTTTCTCCAAGGGTCCGTACTGGATACCCCTGAACTAGTTGGTTGAGCTTAAACAACAACTTGGAGAGTTGTAAGATAAAAGTTCTATCTGACTTTGTTCTTTATTAAAGGGATGTCTAGTTTTGTTTGTGCTGAAGAAAGATATTATTTCGTTCGAGGATTTGTTATCTTCCCAACCTTTTATTTGATTTGGGTTATCGCCAAATCAAACTCAGCTCCAAGGATTATCTTGATGATGTTTCTTCTTGTGATGTTTCACTTGAGTACATCTTCATGTCTTTGGTCTGACCAATACTCTTGCCTTGTTCATACAACATACGAGTTCATCTTCTTGGAGTGTCTCGATAAGTTTGTTGTTGAGCCCATCAATGACATCCTTATCTTCTCCATGTTAGATTTAATACATATGGAACATTGGCCATTAATGTTGGAAACTTTTGAGAACCGTTTTTGAGTCATTTCAAAGTATGAGTTCTCGATGCTAGAAATAACTTTCTTTGGTTCACGTGCAATTGTTTAAAGATGTCGCCGTGGATTCCAGTAGTGTTAACTCCATTCCTTAAGGACACATGTGTGTTTTATTGTTATCACTTTTTATGTGTGTGCAATTGTCTTTCGACAAGATGATAAATATAGGTGTATAGAAATCTAGCCCAATTGTTTGGAGTTTTACACTGTAGTCCCTATCTTGAGAATCTAGTAACTTTACCTTTGCGATAAATGTTGCAAACTATCTATCCAGATATCCTGAGTCTGAAGTATCATCCCACCCAACCAAAGCTAAATATCAAGAAGCAATGATGGTTGGTGTTCCTCAAGGTTTTGACATAGGTCCCTTTGTAATCTGGCAAGACTGATGTAATGGTTGACACAGACTTAGCCGGAAAGACCTTTTGTCATATTCTCTTGAATCAACAATAACAACCACTCTTTATAAGGCTTATTTTATGATTTATTATAGGAGTTGTGTTTATGGTTACCCCTATATCCGAAGTCCGACATTTACTTGATGTTTGAATTCTCGAACATCAAGGAGAACATTTAAAGTAGTGTCGCTAAATGTCTCTCGGTCAATCCTCCAGACCCTTTTATGTTGGCAATCATTTTGTTGTGCCAAGTGATTGAAGTCTGAGAATGAAGTTTCTTTCTTCTCGTGTCATCAGGAATCTTCTTAACTACTCATCTTAGAGGTGCAAAGTGATATCATGATCTTTGGCAAAGATTTTGATACTCTTGGATGAATAAAGAGTTTCCTTTGTTTCTTGACCATGTTTTAAGAGTGACTATGATTTTGGTAATCAGGAGTTCCTCTTGCTACAGGTTCCTTGTGACTCTTATGAGTCCTCTCCACCATAACACCTTTCTGTCTTGGCCTTCTGTTGAATGAAAGAGTGACCCTTCTTTGTAAAGTAGTTCAACAGCTTGGCTTTGTCGATCACTATCTCTACAACCTGAAATCTCTACTTAAGCCGTTTAGTAAAGGTTCCCTATCGAAGTCTGTGGTCATGTTCTTTATGTTGGAAGCTTTCTTCTTCAGAAGCTTCAAAACCTCCTTTAAGTTCCATGGTCTCAATCCTTATGAAGACCATCTATCCAATAACTTGAAACCTTCTCCTTTTGTTTCCTCTGTTACCTTGATGTGTTTCATGTTTGTTATCTCAGAGTTGTTTCTGAACACTCCATCCATGAGTTAGCCATGAGATACTCTGTGAGTTGTTTCGTGTGTTCCCTCTTATCCTTAGAGTGACCATGTTTCTTTATCTCTCTGTCTCTTTTCCTACCTTTGGAATCTCGGGTCGAGATTCTCGTAAGAGGGATATAGCTGTAACACCCCAATTTTTTTTAAATAGTATTTAGGGTTGATTGTGCATCCATAAGCATCATCTTATAAAAATGCATGCAAAAGGAAATAAAAATAAAACCCTAAACCCTAGTTTCCCCTCTCTTTGAAAGCTATTCAAAATGGTTTTCATATTTTGAAAAGTATCAAAATGTATGGATCCCAAACTGTGTCAAGGGACCCTATAATGTTTTTAGCTTATTTACAAAACCCTAGCAATTCTAATTGCTCAAAACCTATTTCAAATGGTTTTACAATAGAGAGAAGTGAGAAAAGGAAATATAAAAGGGTTTGGAAATAAAAAACAGAAGCAGAGCCGCAGCAGTGAGGCCCAGCCGGCCCATCTCTCTCTCCCTCGCCTACCTGCCGCTCAGCCGCGCCGCAGCAGTCTACCCCGAGCCCAAACCAGCCCACCAGGCCCAATACCTCTTCGGTCATCTCCCTTCATAGTCTTCCTAGCTGTAGCTAAGCAGCTGGCTGTCGACGCCGCCGCCGTCCGCCCTCGCACAGCGATTCACGCCCCTCCGCCGCCCCGCAGGAATGGATAAGAGTGCCGCGACGTGGTCATCTTCTCCTCTTCCTCGCACTCACTCCAGCTCCCTCTCTCTTCCCCGTTGTTCCCCTCTGCGCGCTGAACCCTAGCTCCGGCCACATCTGTTCGTCGTCATCGTTCTGCGCCTCCCCGTGCCTCTCTGAGAACACCACCACAACCTCCTTGATCTACTAGTTTGATTTCCCCCACTGACGCGATCCGGTGTGCACCCAGGCGTCCCAATTGGACCCTCGTCCTCGACTCCGGCAACCACCGCCTGCTGTCGATGCAGATCTCCAGCGACCTCCCCGACCACGCCAGTCGCAGGGTGAGCTCACTGTCCTCGCAGACCCCTCCAATCCCTTCCTCTTCCTTTATGTCGCCTCCTCCACAAGCACCTGCGCATGCCGCCATCGAAGCTCGTCGGAGCCGAAGCTCCGGTGACCCAAACAGGGCGGCGCCTCCATCTTCTGGCTCGCCTCAGCCTTCCCTCTCTAACGCACGCACGCAAACGTCCTCGCTTGCCCTCCTGTGCCGTTCCCCGCCGTCGTCTGGCCGTTGGCCGGCGAGCCTACGTGGCGTCGCTGTGGTGTCGACGTGGCCCCGGCCCCATCCGTCAGCCTTTGGGGCTAGGATCTGCCCTGGTAAAAATTAGCCCCACCCTTGCGCTGACCCCGCCTGGCCAACGTGACTGCATACGTTGTCGGGGCCCCTCTGTCAGCGGCAGTGGCTAGCCACAAGCGTGGTGTAAAAGGTTTAACTCCCTCGCTGACGTTATAATGACACAATAATCAATTTAAATTGGTTTAATAATTCCAGAAAATGGTTAAAACTTGTGAAATTCATATCTTATTATTTATAAGTCAGAAAAATGTGTATAATATATCAAAATGTTCAGAAAAATGATAACTATCCATTAGAACTATAATCATTCATTGTTCAACAACTTTAAAGACAAGTTTAATTAGAAGAACAAACCAACCCCTCTCATATACATCCGGAGTTTCCCAGAGTTAGGGTTTGTGCCCCTCGGAACCCCGATTAAATTGCCGAGCATGTAATAGTGTTAAATTTAAATACTAATCAACTTGTCATATCATCATACTTGCTTGAGCATTGCATCAATGACATGTGTTGATTGTTTACCTCTCTTTCCGGCGTTTGGTTCTTCCTGGTAGAATACGATATCGAGATCAAGATCAAAGACTGAGATCAAGACCATCGAAGATCGACGAACAATACTTGACCAACTATAATCAAGTCAAGTACAAGGCTCCCGAAGATCTGCTTATCTGTTATCAATAGGCAAAGGCAAGCATAGCCCCACCATGATATAATCCTATGATTTCGAAAGTATTTCAATTCCGGCCATGCTCCATACGATTCTACTGTGGTCTTTTATCGATAGATAGAGTATCCTATCTATTTCATTACTCCCTTGGAGCTTATATTACCTGATCCACTGCTCCTAGCATAAGTACGTTTGGCTTGTATGCACTACTAGAGCTTTTATATGTGTCCTTCTTAGCCATGCATAGTTGTTGAGTCTGGTCCATCCAGATGATGTATCAGATGCAGAGAATCTAGTATGACACGAGAACGTGATGAGATGATATAAGAGGTGATATGAGATTAAACATGCTAAGGATTGTATGGGAGGCCACGGTGGGATGTGATTTTTCTAATCCCATGTTTGCCACCACTAGGAACCGAGTTCTTGCCTTTGGAACCGAGATGAGCGTATAGCCACGCGGGGCTTGGGAACCCCTCTCCTGATTAACGTTCCTAGTAGATTCCATGAGTCACATAGTTCGGGCGTTCAATTTGACATATGCATAGAAAACGTTTTGAAAGATTTGCCGGGTGAAGGTGCATTCATAACAGGTAGGGAAGCGTGGTCGTGGTTGCTTGGGGTTGATAGCGCCCCTAGTAAACTAACCTCGCCTCACATCATTAAGTACCGGCTCCGGGATTTGACCCGTTATGGCGGAACCATACTTATTGAATGACTCATGGTCTCGGCAAAAGCAAGGTAAAGGTCGTGGCCAACCACCCTCTGACGGCCTTCCAAGAAAGAGGGCTAATGTACTGGCATTAAGAGTTGGTTGGTAAGTGTGGGTAAAGTTGTACACCCCTGCAGGGTTAAATCTTTTCGAAAAGCCGTGTTCACGGTTATGAACACTTGGTGACCAGATTCTAAGATCATAGAGAACTATAACCTAATCGTAAAACTTGGCAGATCAACATGTGCTTAAGGATGCTTCCTCATGGGGACGAGGGGGTGATCCTAGTTAGGGTTCAGATGATGATGACTTGGTGGATATCAAAAGATGATGATCAATATTTCGGAGTTGTCGCTCTCTTATACCTTTTTAAAATACTCTGATTAGACAAGCTTCTTTTCCCTCTTGTTTTATAAACAAAGATGTCTTTATGCAAAACAACTCCACCAGCCATAAGTCTTGCGGAGTACACCTTGTACTCACCCTTCCTTTGTTGATACTTTTGGCAGAGTAAGTGTTCCCCTGAAGAAGAGTTTCGTACTACATCGACATTGACAAGTAGCTTGGGGTTCCCGGCCGGTAGCCTGGAATCTATGGGCTGGGACGTCATCGTTATGCTTCAGGCCTCTTAGGACATTTGTTAAGTTTGCTATACTTAATAGAATAATTTGCCTTCCGTTGTTTGATGTTTGTGTTCAGTGACCTCTACTTGTAATAATTTGGTTGTCTGCTCAGTTATGAGCTTGCTTTAATAAATTTGGTGTCGTAGGGTCACTGTCGTGTTACCGATTCTTCACTGGATATCCTCAAGCTCAAGGTTAAGCTTTTGTCAGAAGGAGGTCTGAGATTTGTTTAGTCCTGATCTCGGGGGTGTCACAATTAGCATAATGAGGAATCTGTGAAGTATCCTCAATAAAAATCTATGCACATAGTAAATTAAACGATCGCTGAGATGCTCATTGTCTGCTTGACTTGTCATTTTGGTTATGGGATAGCTCTTGTACCATGTGAAAGGGGTACCTCGTTGGCGGTTCTCTATGATACGCATGTACTTACTATGACAAGAACTTACATGTGACTGAAGTTGAGTAGCATGAGATGTGGCCCTCGTATTCAAGGGACTTGAGATTGCCAACTTATACTTTGTCAAGCATATACTCCATAGTTTGTTCACTTTAATCTTAATCAATTCAAGATGCTTATGATAGGGGCAATGAGGGCTGAAATCTAACAAGTATCATAATTTTTGGAAGCTATTTTTGAAACTTTAAATCCCTGCTTCCCTTTATGAAGAGCCTTTCTTCCACTATTATATTGAGTCTCCACCTTCTACCTTTAGGCACCATTAAGAGAGCATAGTTGCCATTTTGTGTGCACTGTCCCAAAAATTATTGACTGATGCATATTGTGATATTACTTGTTCTTGTGCTATTTGTATCTAGTCACTCTTATGAACTTTGAAGATGTCCTATGCATATATTTGCTACTCCATGAGAGACAAGCTGATTGCTACTATGCCATGTTTTCTGTATGTGAAACAAACAAACGTTTTTCAATGCATGTTATTCGTGATCTTTGTTTGTAGCCTTTCATGTTGCATGCATAGTTACTTTGTCTTGTTAGAACTCTATCTTTCATGCTCATGTTTAGAGTTCTTTGATCCCATCTTTCAATGCTTGCAAATGGTTTGATCTTGTTTTTGATGGTGCATGTCACCTCAAAAATTATTCTTTTTATCACTTGCCTACTCGAGGATGAGCAGGAGTTAAGCTTGGGGATGCTTGATACGTCGGAAACGTATCTATAATTTTTGATGCTCCATGCTTATTTAGTATCTAGAACTAACCTATTAATAAGTTGCCACAGTGCCAGTTGTCTGTTTTCTTCTATTTTTGGTTCCAAAAAGGCAGAAAACCAATATTCTCGGAATTGGACGGGACAAAAGCCAAAGTCAATATTTTACCGTGGGCGACACGAAGTCCAGAGGAGAGACGGAGCGGCGCCATAGGGCAGCCAAACCCCAATAGGCGCGGGTCGGCCTAGCCCGCGCCTGGGCAGGGTGTGCCCCCTGGTTGCCTCCCAGCCTTGCCTCTTCGCCTATAAGAATCCCCCGATACATAAACCCTAGACACCCGATCAAAACTCCACGAAACCTTCTGTAGCCGCCGCCACCGTCGTCCCTAGATCGAGGGGATCTGAAGTTCTTCCATGCACCCTGCCAGAGGGCAGATCATCCCGGAGGCCTTCTTCTCCGGTATGAAGCGTGAGTAGTTCCACCTTGTAATACGGGTCCATGTAGTAGCTAGATGGTTGTATCTCCTCCTTGTGCTTTCATGTATAGATCTTGTGAGCTCCGTTCATGATCAAAATCTAATCTATTTGTAATCATCCATGTTGTGTTTGCGAGGATCCGATGGATATTGAGATTACTATGTCAGAGTGATTAATGGTTTTGTCTATTTGATACTATCATGTCTGTTTTGTTTGTGATCTTGCATTCTCTCCGTTTTTAGTAGCTATCTTGGCCAAGTAGTTGCTAGTGACTCCAAGAGAGGGTATTTATGCTCGATAGTGGGTGCATGCCTCTAGTTTCTAAGGGAAGTGACAAAAATCTCTTCGATTGTACATGTGCTGTTGTCACTAGGGAGAAAACAACGGTCTCTTGTTCATGGAACAAGTGGATTGTTTACCTTACACACGTTGCTTAAAGTAGTTGTCTGTTGCTTGACACTAATACTGGAGGGTGTTCGGATGATAACCTGAAGGTGGACTTCTAGTCATAGATGCAGTTGGATGGCGGTCTATGTATATTGTTGTACTTCCCAATCGAATCTCATAGGATCTTTTTGTCTGGTATTGCATTGTTATGCCTTGCTCAGTTCCTGTCAATTGCCCTGTTGTAGTTTGTTTACCCTTCATGCCATGTTGTTTATCTAAGGAGAGCACCTCTAGTGAACTATGGACCCCCGTCCAATCTTTACCATTGATACATCTTCCAATGTTACTTGTTTACTTGTTGGAAACCATCATCACCTTCCACACCATATGTTTAATCCTTTGTTACAGCAAACCGGTGAGCTTGACAGTCTCACTGATTCATTGGGGCAAAGTCTTGAGTTTGTTGTCCAGGTTTCCACGTTGCTTGCAACACCTGTGTGATATTTCCTTCCTCCTACTGGTTCAATAACCTCGGTTTCTTACTGAGGGAAAACTTGCTGCTGTGATGCATCACACCTTGGTCTCGGGGTTTCCCAACGAAGCACTGCACTTTGACGCAGTGCCATCAGTAACATCATGAGCATCAGAAGCAATTTCAGATTCAGCAGTAGTAGCAGTGTGTGTACCATGTGCATATGGTGGTGATGTAAGGAGCTTACTCATAACAGATGGTGAATCAAGAGCAACTGAGGTGTACAGAACTGTACCTCTTCTTGTAGTGGATAGTAAAATAGGAACTTTTCCATCACGATTTTTACTCATGATGAAAGGATAGCCGTGAACAATAATAATTCCATGTGAACTTTATAAATAAAGCTATGCTCCCCGGCAACGGCACCAGAAAATAGTCTTGATGACCCACAAGTATAGGGGGTCGCAATAGTCTTCGAGGGTAGTAAAGCCCAATTTATTGATTCGACACAAGGGGAGCCAAAGAATATTTATAAGCCTTAACAACTAAGTTGTCAATTCAGCTGCACCTGGAAATAGTCTTTCTCACATTAGTTTATCAGTAACAACAATTTTGTAGTAGCAATAGAAAAGTAACAACATTAGTAAAATAAAGGCAGTAGTAAAAATAGTAGTAAGTAGCAGGATTTGAGTGCGGTAGGCATAAGGATGGATGGATGGGCGTTGCATGGACAATATTATTCATGTAATATCAAGATCAAGGGCATTCGCAGATAATTAAGGTAAAGCATCCAAGTACTAAATAATCATAAGCATGTGTTCCATATATAGTCATGCGTGCTCGCAGTGAGAACTTGCACAACATCTTTTGTCCTGCCAGCCCGTTAAAGTGGGGCCTCAAGGGAATCTACTGGCAATTAAGGTACTCCTTTTAAATTTTTTTTTCCATACAATCCCCCAGGAAGAGGGATCGGGTTCCATTATCATCAGACAACGGAACAACAACCACACACATCAATGTAGTACTGACCCACCTAGGGGGTCAACAAAGGAAAAAACAAGAGGTTCAACTTACACATTGAACAAACTAAGCAGAAATAAAGAAGGAGGCTGGAGACGCAAGAACACCGCCCTCAGGCTAGTGGGAAACCGTCCATAGCAAGACACAACCAAAGGGAACTAAAAAACCGGATGCCAACACCATCTTCTCGCAGCCCAGTCCCTTTTTCTCAAGTTCTCCTTCTTTTCTCCCTCCCCCTTTCCAGCTCCGGAGCTTCATGAACACGATCTCCAGGAATTGCAGGCAGCCCCAGGAAAGGAACAGGGGCCACATCCATAGCTGCCGCATCGGCCAACGCATTTTGTTGAAGAGTATCCGCTCCAGCTTGCAGCACCGCCCGGTCATTCTCCCCATGCAACCCTGCCCAATAACGAATGAACACACAAGCATATATGACCAAATCAACAGGTGAGTTAATGAGTTTTTTTTCAAAACAAGCCCTATTCCTGAGCTTCCAAATAGCCCAGCATATTGCCGCTACCACCGTAATCTGCACATTCCTACTAACCCCCACAAACTGAGAAGCCCACCAAAAATATTGGGAAAAAGATCTAGGTCTATTCGCGACTCCAACAGCTTTGGCAACCACCCCCCAAACATATTTAGCAGCCACACACGAAAAGAACAAGTGTCCAGTGCTCTCATCCTCATTACAAAACCTGCAAGTAAAATCTCCAACCCAATTCTTCCTTCTCATGTTGTCTTTGGTGAGAATAGCATTGTGCCAAATAAGCCACAGCCAAATCTTAATCTTCAGGGGAATTTTTTGCTTTCCGCAGATGTTTAAAACTTCTATCAATCCCAACATTCGACAGGCGTGTGTAATTGACTTAACAAAGAACTTGCCAGATTTATTCCACATCCACACTGGCCTGTCCTTTTCCTGATTCAAACTCACCCCAGATAGCAACTTTCTCATTTGTTCCTGATGATTCAACCCAACAGTATCCAGCCATCTCCTAAAAGAGAGACTCCACCCTTTTTTTGCCATGTCTGCCACCGTGATTCTTTGGTTCTGACAAATATCAAATAAATCAGGGAACCTATCTTTCAGGGGTGAGTCCAAGCACCAAGCATCATGCCAGAAATCAGTCAACTCCCCATTACCAATCTTCATTCTCCTACCAGCCAAATAGAAATCCCTAATCTTAATCAAATCATGCCAACATGGAGAATTACTCTGCCTGTGTTTCACATTACTGATCCCACCTTTCTTCAAATATTTTTTCCTCACAAAAACTTGCCATGGACCTTCCTCAGCTTCGAGGCGCCACCACCACTTACACAACAAGCAAATGTTAAAAAGCCTAATGTTTTTAATCCCCAGTCCACCCTGTTTCCTGGGCCTACACACATACTTCCATTTAACCAGATGATATTTCTTCTTCCCCACCTTCCCATACCAAAAGAAAGCTCTAGTTTGTTTCTCAATTTCTTCCACATTTGACCTATGTAGAAGAAACATATTCATAGGGTAAACAGCCACACTGGATACACAAGCAGTGATTTTAACATGTCTCCCTCCCAGGGACAAAGCTCCCCCCATCCAACCATCTAGCTTTTTCCTCAACCTATCACCAATAAAGCTCATTTCAGCCACTGTACATCTCCTGCTACAAACCGGCAAACCCAAGTATTTAATAGGCCAACTACCCTTCTGACAGTTGAACATCTCAGCATAATTGGACAGTTTCTCCTCATCCTCTAACACCAACATCACCTCACTCTTCTCAAAGTTAATCTTGAGACCAGACATGGATTCAAACAAATACAACAACAATTTCAAGTTTCTAGCCCCCTCAGGATCATCCTTAATAAACAGAATGGTATCATCAGCATATTGTAAAATGGCAATCCCTTTATCAAACATATTATCAACCAAACCTGTAAACAACCCACCAGCCTGTGCATTAAGCACCATCTTAGCCAAACATTCCCCTGCCAGATTGAACAGAAAAGGAGAAAAGGGTCTCCTTGCCTAACCCCCTTAAAGCTGCCAAAGTAAGGACCAGTTTCCCCATTGACCTTAACACTGAGAATACCCTGAGTCACAGCACTTTTTAACCAAATCATCCAATCTTCACTAAAACCTTTCTGCCTACAGCAGTAAAACAAAAAGTCCCAGTTAACCTTGTCATAAGCTTTCTCAAAGTCAATTTTTAAAACCACACCCTACTGCTTCTGACTTTTCGACTCTTTCAAAATCTCATGTAATAAAGTCACCCCATCTGCAATAAACCTCCCCTTAATAAAAGCAGTCTGACAAGTATCAATTAGTTTCCCGATCACAGGCTCAGTTCTAACTGTTAGAGTTTTAGTAAAAATCTTAAACAACACATGGAGCAGACAAATAGGTCTATACTTCTGTATCCTATCAGCATCATCACCCTTCGGCAGTAGAGTAATCACACCATAGTTAATGCTCTTCAAATCAATCTTATGAGCAAAAAAATCATCAAATACAGCCATAACATCTGTTTTTATAACTGCCCAACAATGTTGATAGAATTCAATAGGAATCCCATCAGGACCAGCAGCTTTATTTTTCTCCATCTGGTCAATAACCTCTTTAACCTCTTTCTCAGTAAAGGGCACCCCCATTTTCTCCCTATCTTCATCATTAAGCTTCTCCCAGTCCTACCAATTGTCATCTGCAAGCCTAATAGAAAACCCACCAGCAGGCCCAAACAAAGATTTATAATAACTAGTAGCATGCTTCAGGAGATCACAGGTCCCCTGAATCTCATTCTCCCCATCTTTCATTGAAAAAATCAATTTCTTTCTCCTCACCCCATTAGCAATCCTATGAAAATATTCAGTATTATTATCACCTCTAAGCAACCAATTGTCCCTCGACCTTTGCTGCCAAAATCTCTCGTCATTTTCATACACCTCTAGCAACTCTTTCTGAATAACTGCTTTTCTTTTAAGTTGTTCAGCGGTAAGCAAAATCAGCTCCTCAATATTTTCAAGTTCCTGCAGCTCCTCCACCAACCTCTTCTTCCTTTTCTTATCCTCTCCCCTTAAATGAGCCCCCCATCCTTTCAAATCATTTCTGACATTCTTAAGTTTTCTCTTCAGCCTATCGAGACTGTTTTTGCCATTCACACGTTTTTTCCAAACTTTTTCCACCCTGGTCAAAAAGTCATCACACTGTAACCAAATTTTCTCAAATCTGAATTCCCTGCGACCTGTTTCCTGCCCTTCCATAGTATCCAGAATCAAAGGACTATGATCAGAAACCTCTCTAGACAACTTGTGTACTGTAGTAAGAGGAAACAACTTCTCCCATTCTTTACAAACTAAGATTCTATCCAATTTCTCCAAAGTCGGATTTTTCTGGTTGTTGGACCAAGTAAACTGCCCTCCAGACATGATGATCTCCCTTAACCCATAAGCATTGATAATCGAATTAAACATATGCCCCCACTTGTTCAAAACATGACCCTTTTTTTTTTCAGAGACACATCTGATCACATTAAAATCACCACCCACCAACAAAGGAATAGTTTGATCCTGACAAACCTCAGCTAACTCAACCAAAAACTCCTCTTTATTCTCTTCTTGAGCAGCCCCATACACTATCACCAAATGCCACTGAATCTATTTCAAAACATCAAACACCTTCATCTTAACATGAAATTTGCCCACAGACACACCAATCTGAATCAATTTAGAGGAACGTAGGCCCCCCAAAATGCCTCCAGACCTTCCCACAGAAGGCAACCAACTCCAGGAGAATTGATTCATAGGATCAATCCTCCTGAAGAAAGCCTCCGAATAGTCTTTCTTAATAGTTTCCTGTGAACCAATAAAATCCACCTTCTCCCGTCTCAACAGATTATTCAGATAAACACCTGCGCCTTTCTTCCCCACACCCCTAATATTCAAAATAGCACCTATCATAATACAGATTTTCTCTCTCTTGTTCCAGTCACAATACCACTCATAGGGTGATAGTTGTGAACCTTCACAGCAGCAACCTTTAACTTTCTCTCCCTCATAACAGAACCAGTTCTCAACTTTTTCTTTTGTTTCCTAGAAACCACAGGAGTAAAATCCTCCTCATCATTACTAGCATCCTTCCAATCCAGAAACAAAACCTTGTCATTCAAATCAGTATCACATTCATTCACCACTTGCCTCCTATCCTGTAAACTATGTCTAGCAACCTCTAAATCTTTCAAAGAATTAATATGTTCCAAAGATATAGAAGAAGCATCTATCCCCATTTCCAACGCTCTATGCATAATAATATCATCATCTAGAGCAGCAAAAGAATTATGCAAAGTCAGATTTGTACCTGATAGATCTCTAGGAATTTGCTGAGCCAAATGCCCTTCAGCCATGTTTCTAGCACCACCTTGATCAGCCACCCTTGAGATCCTTCTTATACCCTGTTCTTCCACATCAGCCACCTGTTCAGATTGAGATTCCACACTTTCCTGAGTAGAACCATCAGGTTGAGACAAGTCAACAGCCACTACTTCTTGATCTTGATTGACAACTTCCATGTCATGAGCACCCTCCATCCCAGACCCCCCAATAGTCCTTTTTTTTACCACTATCAGAGGAAGAACCAAAAGAGGTATCAGTAGATGCACTATCATTTTTTGCCTGTGCACCCTCATCTTGCTCATCCTCCTCTTCCAGCAAATGACCATACTGCTTCATAAGTTCATAATGCTTATCACTGCTCTTATCTTTTAACAGACCCCTGATAAAATCATCAAACCTCTGGGGACCAGCAGCAATCTCAGTACTGACCTCTTTAACCACAGTAGAGGATAGGTTATGTACAACCTCCATGTGAGCACTGCCCAATCCACCCCCATCAGACACATTTTCCTGAGTATCAACTTGCATCCCCATAGCAGTTGTTCTGGTTTGATTACCTGTCCCACCACCACCACCAGAACCACCTGCAACATTCTCTCTAATCACAACTCCCCTTGAACGACCACCACCTCCAGAGCTAGCCCATATGTTAGCCATTTTAGTCCCAAAAGAAACTCCCCCAGAATCCTCCTGCTCCACCACCACCTGTTTTCCTTTGTCCAACCCAGCTTCACCAGTACCATTGCCACCATGTTGACGACCCCCAGCACCTCCATCACTACCTGCACCAGGAACAGTTATTTGCCCACTACCATCATCAAGTCTCCTATGTTCAGCTTCACCCTCCTTCTCCTTATCCAACCCATCAGCACCATCCTGCCCATCAATCCCCATAGCAGAAGGCAAATTGGACACAGCATCTGGAGCAAAAATCTCCCTGGTGTATTTGAATTCATAAATCCCACCCTGCATCTCTCCCCTTCTGGTATTAGGAACCAAAGAAACATCCAAACAAGCAATTTTTACTCTTACATAAGCCAAGTTCCTCAAGCTATTCCTGTCCAGGGCCACAGGTTTGCCCACCAAAGAGGCAACATAGAAGACAGTTGATTTCTCCCTGTACTTCATAGGGATGCCAACAATTCTAAACCAGGCTTCTTCCAGCCAGTCAACAGGTTGCAAGTCCCCATTCCACTTAGATAACTGAATCACAGCATCAGGAATTGTTTTCATGAAGACCTTCCCAAAGTGGAAGTCATCAATAGATCTGGCAGAAGGGAACCTCATCAAAAATTCCACATCATTAATAGACCTGGCATTAAACCTCCATCCAGATCCCATAGCATCAGCCCACATTTGAAATTCCTTCTCCAAATCCTTGCCAGTGACATCACCCCTAACCACACTTATATGAGCATAATGCAACTGTTCCATAGACTGAACATCTGACTCCACCACAGGAATAGAATGAAAACCCGGCTCAAAGTCAGTACTGCCAAAGAAAAGAGGAACATACTCCCATGGTTTCCTCTCTTGACAAACCAAAATGCTATGATCCTTCCCACAATTATCACACACAACCTCTTCCTGAATCACATCTAGCAACTGCACATCCCCAGACCCTCCAGCCACAGCACCATCCCTCGGCATACTCACTACTGGTGGTGGTACAGAGGACCCCACCAGAGTAGTAGCCACAGCATCAGACTGAGTAACTGACAAAATTGGAGACAAATTCACAGGGCGAGTCCCCCCAACAGGAACATTGACAGAAGTAGATGCCGAGGTGTTCAAGCCAGAAGCAGATCGAGTTACAGGCACAGAAGTGTTCATCACAACCCTAGGAACATTAATCTGTTCAACTGTTCGTGCAAAAACCGGCTCCCCCCTTCTAGGATTCGAATCAGAGTTACCTGATCTGCCTGGGAAAGACGAAGCAGTAGCATCAGACCCTGAACCTTGCTGCATCTCCGGGCGGTGACTCCACCGGCCCTGATTACGAGCCTGCTCCGCTTCACGACGGCGAGCCTCTGACAGCGCCCGCTCCCGCGCCAACGCCTCCCTACGTTGATCCTCCATCCTGGCCTCAATCTCCGCTTGCCTCAACTCATCCCTATGCCTCGCATCCCGACGCCGAGCATCCTGCTCCTCACGGCGCCGCTCCTGCTCGCAGATCCAGCCACTTTCCCTATGATCCCCCTCCAAACCTCTACGATTGACAGGAAAACGACCTTGTCCGTACCCAGAACCGAATCTGCTCGCATAGGGACCAGATCGGACTGGAGGACGAGAAGGGGAACCACGCCCACCGCGAAATCGCTGATCCATATCAGATTCCGCAGCCACCACCTGAGCAAACGATCTGCAATCCCCCGAAACAACTCCGCTCCACTTCACCGGAGAAACAATCCGCGGTGACGATGGCTGAAGAATTGGAGGCTCCCGGACGAACACCACACCACACACACCGCGAGATCTGGAAATGGCGAGAGGGGAAACGACTCCCGATCTAGGGTTAGAGAAAACACGAGGCGGAGGCGAAACTGATCGTGGATCGTGCGCAGTCGTATTAGTACCCCGCGCCTCACCTGGCAGGTGGCCCTCCTCCAGCGAAGCCCCACCATCAGCGCACGCAGCCCTCCCACAACCACCGAGCCGTATCACCCGGCACGTACGCACGTAGGGCGACGCACCGGCGACACCACGAGGAACTGCCCCCACCACCATCGGCGGACCCACGAGAACGTGCCATCCTTCGTGTACCAGACGCGCCCCGTACGAAAATTCCACCACCGAACACCAACTCGCCAGGATCTGTCCCGAAGAATCACGCAACGACACCTGTCCAGAGCCCTCCTTCGAGATCAGGCCCCGTCGGCAAGGACTGATCAAAGCCCCTGCCACCTCACGGATTATGGCCCTCCAACTCCCGATCAACCCACGATGACCATCGGAGAAAACCACCGCCGTGGAGATAGGAAGGAGAGGAGAGGAGGAGAGAGAAGCCATCCAAGCTCCTTCCTCTGCTATCCCTCGGAGATACAAGAGGAAACCTTTTAATAGAGTACTAGAACAAAGCATTAACACTCCGTGAACACACGTGATCCTCACATCACAGCCATCCCCTCTGCTTATTCTGATTTCTATCACTTCGGGGTCTTGGGTTCCGGACAATGATATGTGTAAACAACTTGCAGGTAAGATCACAAACAATAATATCATCATGGATCAATAACATGTTCAGATCTGAGATCATGGCACTCGGGCCCTCGTGACAAGCATTAAGCATAACAAGTTGCAACAATGTCAAAAAGCACTAACAATAGATACTAGGCACCATGCCCTAACAATCTTATTCAATTACATGATAGATCTCATCCATTCCCTACCATCCCCATAGCCTACAGCGGGGGATTACTCACTCATGGATGGGGGAAATATGGATGGTTGATGGTGGCGGTGCAGCAGAACTCTATCTGGCAAAACATCGAATCCCCCTCTGTTTTTAGGTCAGAGGGCTTATGTAGGCAGAAGGAGAGGTCGAGGGGGTGCCCGAGGTAGCCACACCACCCCCTGCGCCACCAGGTGGTGTGGTCCCCTCGTGGACCTTCTTTGTATCGTCTTCTAGCTCCCTGAGTCTTCTGGTAAAATAGGAGTTTTGCGACATTTTCCGGGATTTTTCCTGAAAGTTGATTTCCTGCACAAATACAAGACACCAAAGCAATTCTGCTGAAAACAGCGGCAGTCCATGTTAGTTGTATACAAATCACACAAATTAGAGGAGAAACAATAGAAAAAGTGTTCGAGAAAGTAGATACATTTTGGACATATCAGTTCTCTCAAAATTGCTTGGAAATGCCATGCAAGGTTCATCACAGAGGTTTATAGCCAACAAAAATATATGTTCTTATCCAAAGGTGTGCCTTAGTCTATGCATCCTAGGAAAGGCCAAGAAATCAAGTAAAGTATGTAAATTTATCAAGTTATCTAATAAGAAATGATACAACACATCATAAATTATATGAGTAGGTGCAAACAACCAAAACCAAACTAGTCTACAACTGGATAAAATTCCAGGAGATCATTCGGGGTCATTTGCATCAAACAAACATTAATCTATCCTGGATCATGTATGCACATGGTTTGGTAACCATTAGACACATCAAAGAGCTACAAAAGTAACTAAGCAGCTTAATCAACCAGCACAACAGCACATCAGGTTAAACCTGAACTTGATGTGTGCACACTTCCAAAAAGGGGGGCTCCATAACATTAAGATTAGCTCAACACAGCCATTCAAGGAGGAAACCTCCTGTTACTTCAACTTAAAAGGACCACACCATCTCTACTAGGATGCAAGGATTATCTAGGCTATGGTCCAAGTTACCAACAGACAGTCACAATAGTAGAGCATGGTAAGAGGTTCACACAAGGGTAGATTCAGTACAGGCAAGAACTAGAATTATCAGGCTAATCAAGACATAATTTAAGTCATTAAAATAAAGATTCAGTTAAGCATGTACTATGTACACAAAAGTACAGTAGGACAAGTTGTTCAGGGCCCTATCACTGAGTTCCATAAGCCTGTCACTGAACAAATGGCTCACAAAGGAACTTTATTAAATCAAATACTTATAACACCATCACCTGTAATGAAAAATGAAACTTCACCAATAAACTAGCTAGTATAAATTTCAGTCAATACACCATTCCAAAAATCATCATCCACAAGTTAATAATGTTAATATATACATCAAAACATCTATTCACCACTTAGTCCACTCTAGGTTGGTCTAGAACGACATTATTCATCACTATATCAATCATAGGATCATTACAACTACCTATCTCAAGTATTTGGAGAGAGAGATGTCTCACAACCAAAAAATCAATTAAATAAAATCATTGGCTCGAGGGCCAGACACCCAAGAAATACCCGTGTCGTAATAGAAGAAAATGCAGCAAAAACATAGTGACCGAATTGAATAGGGAAGTCAACACCCAGGGTTGCAGGCACCACCATAGAGATGATGGAAGTAGTAGGACAAGATATAAAGAAGTGAAACAAAGAGGGAGCACCTACCTGTGGTGAGTCATGGCTCGCCGAAGAGTAAGAAGAGACTACACTCGCAGAGGCGATGAAAACCAACACCGTGGCATGGCGGCACGAGGAGCACGGCAACGCTCCACCCACGCCGATCCACACCAAAGAATCCAGCACCATCATCGTGGAACGTTGGCATCAAGGCAGTGAAACCCACTACTAGGAAAATGCCTGTTGTGGCGCACATGAAATGGCCATCCGTGGCGCACTAGCAGTGTGCCACTAGCCTCGTGCTGCGGCTATCTCCTAGCCGTGGCGCACTGCCTAGTGCGCCACAGTTGTGTCGAGATAGGCGTAGCGCACCCGCTAGTGTGCCACGGCTATGTGGGAAAGTGCGCTACGCGTTGGATCTTCTGTGACGCACATTGCAGTGCGCCACTAAGCTGCGCAAGTGCGCTTTAGATGTAGTGCGCCACAAAGGCTAGGTCATGTGCGCCATGGGTGTTTTTTTTGTTTTTTTTTAATTTCAGAGCCAGATGATATACAATACAGATTATATATAATATTACAGGCAAATATACACACACAGATACAAGATAAACAATTATATATATAAATACACAATTTGCAAAACAAGATTGAAACAAATACATATAGATAAGTCTCATACATGAATACATAGTATAAGTTACATTGTTTCGATCAAGTTACAAAGTAGTTGGTGACATGCGAATACATGTGTCTCGAACAAGTTAGAGTTTGGAAGCTCGCCTAGACATCTAAACTAGCTAGACACAAACGCGGGATAAACAACCAAAGACGATAAGCATGATCACCGCGACGAAGGTGTAGGTCTTCATCCGGTTCCTCGTCCTAACTCCCGCTAGATAGCGTGTGTATCTAGCTTCCGCCTCCGCCATAGTGTTGTACCCTTTGTAGTTATTGCCGCTGAAACGGTGCACCTATCTCCGGCAGTCTTCCCAATCATCGTAGACTCCGGGAACTGTCCCTTGTACACGACGTACCACGTCATCTACAAGTTCACAATAATAACTAACCGGTGATTGAAAAAAAACATGTATAATTAAAGTCGCATATGAAGATACACTTATAGAAAGTACTCCTAAATCAAAAAGACCAAACTCAAAAAGCATGCCTCATATATAACTAGGTTGTTCGACACAGGAATATGCTACGATGGAACTGTCCGCCAAGTAGGATGCGCAACACCTGGACCTGTGCATAGCACAATGCGGACAATCCCATCGCAGCACATTCACATATATAGTGTGCCACAACATTTCAATCATCGGCATTATTCTCGAAAAAGACCAAAGTAACTCGAAAAGAATGCCTCATATATATATACATAAGTCGTTGGACACAGGAATATGCTATGATGGAACTGTGAGCCAAATAGGATGCACAAGACCTAGACTTGTGCATATCACAAGGATCACAATCCCGTCGTAGCACATTCACATATATACTGTGCCATGACATTTCAATCATTGGCATTATTCTCGAAAAAGACCAAAGTAAATCAAAAAGAATGCCTCATATATATACATAGGTCGTTGGACACAGGAATATGCTATGACGGAACGGTGAGCCAGGTAGGATGCACAAGACCTAGACTTGTGCATATCACAAGACGCACAATCCCGTCGTAGCACATTCACATATATAGTGTGCGACGACATTTCAATCATTGGCATTATTCTTGAAAAAAGACTAATAAAGTAAGGAAAAAAGAAGGACCAAAGTGAACAAAGGACCAAAGAGTAAGCAAAAAAACCAAGCATTGATTGATATAGAATAATAAGCAAAAGAAGTAAGCGATGATTCATTAACCTAATAAGATAAGTAGTAGCATGTACACTTGTCCACACACACACACACAAAGGTCATCTATAGTTTGGAACTACAACTAGGCCAACATCAAGCCTTCTGGCTCGGCTTAGGGAACGAGAGGACGCCTTGTCTCATCATGAACTTCCTAGTCACCCTGCATCTCTAGGAGTTCTTCTATGTCACGGTTATTCAGGATATTTCCTCCGTAGAAGATCCCCCCCTGAAGTCATGACATCACGAAAGATGATTGCCCCAAATTGCTGCTGGATGCGATACATCTCTTGTCTAATATTTGAATCAGTGATCTTGGCCTTTGCTTCGGCCCACCGTTTGAGATGATCTGGCAGCGTAGAATTCTGCTGGTCTAGTAGGAACGCCCTCATGTGATGGAGTGCGTAGTAGGCTTCCTTCTTACTGCTTTCCGGCTGCTTCATGCAGGGGAACTCCATTACATGGTTGCTCCAGAGTGGGCAAACCCAAGGACTTAAATATAGATGCTGCGTTCGAGAGAGTCAACCAAAGCAAAACCAATTTTACTGGAGGCCTGACGAACTTGACCTTCGTACGCATGAAAGTGGTGCCTTCCGTTGAGGCATAGCCAGTGAGAGCATCATCCAGAACTTCCTTGATCTTGTCGTAGTTTTTCTTATTTTCTAGACTCCCCGAGTCGAAATATGTGGCGTGGGAATGCTTCGGTGTTAAGGAGATGAGAGTGCAGTGTTCATCTCTGCTGAAAAAATTCAAATGGAATGTGTTGGAAAAGGAATGATGATAATCTAATAAAGCCAATCGACGGTGGCGAGTGAATAACAACTTACTCGGGAAAGTAAGGCACGAGAATGTATTCCTTTGTCTTGTTCGCCACGAAGATTGTTTTTAGGTACGAGGACACGATACGTCGTTCAGCGGGGGAACCCAAGTAGCCGTCACACATGTAGTAGGGGTCCACTATAGCGATGTCCGGTGTGTTCTCTCTAATGATCTGCATGGCCAGGCTGAGAGAAAACAGGCAGACCATGGTATAATGCAGCAGGTATAGGTGGAACATATTGAAGATGTCATCGAACCGCAGGAAGAACAGATCCGCAGGGGGATTGTTGATGAATCCCAAGCCTGGTGGCACCTTAACCATGAATACCGGGTGCGAGGGATTTTTATCCACTTGAAGGCGTCTCTCTATCGTCAGCACACCGTCATGCACACTCTGTAGTTCCGAACTGGCGAGCCTCCACAAATTCTTAGGTAGCATGGGCTCACCCGCCACATGAATCCTCCACATAATACCGTCGGGTCTTGGTGGCTCGTCCCGAAACCTGATCGGATTTGCAGTTGATGCCACCGGCTGGCTCGAGCTGCTAGATTTTCTTTTCCTGCCCTTTTTTCCTTTTGGAGAGTGGGAAGGCACCGTAATCTGAGCACCGGCCGCCCTATGTAGTGTGTTAGGGCTTATAATAAAGGGTCGGTTGGTTGTATCAGCTAGCTCTGTAAAGGCGTAAGCTGGAGGCGTCTCCTGAGAACCAAACAGACGCTTGGTGATAGTGGGTTTCTCTGTGGGGCCACCAGCTAGGTCTTCGTTGCTAAAATGAGTGTTGAAGAAGTGATCATTCCAGTCTTCTTCGTCCTCGGCCGGATCCTGTGCCATGTGCATATCATCAACATGACCATCCGACCCACTGTGTGGAGGTGACGGCAAGGGCGGTAAGGGGGCCTTGCCACCGCTTGTCGCTGGCACGACAGGTGGTGTTGTTGTCTGTGGCGTGATGGCCCCCTCCGTTCCCAAATGGATCATGCTCTTTGGCCATTGCAAGAATAAGCCGAAGCAACTTCTGAGGACAGCCGGCTCTTCTTCATCCGCTCCTGGGGGTTGAATGGGAGGTTCCAGGTCGTCGCAACCCCTTAGCACCCGACTAATTTTAACCCTGTGCACGCTATCTAGCATCGGCCTTGAGTGGAACGTGCGCTGCAAGGGTTGAACGATGGTACCCTTGGCAACATCCCTAAGCTCGTTGTTCACGTAGCATAAGAGAGTGCAAGGAACATCCATCTACGGAAAACATGTACGGCGTTGTCAGAGATTCCATAAGAGTAATAGATGGCGTGAAAGGCTGTAAATCAATTTGTTTACCGTGATGGCGTTGAGATCGGCTAATGTCGAGGCACCACACACAGCGACGGGCATGCAAGAGACGGAGGGGCTGCTTGATGGCGATGTGCTGGCCGCCGGTGTATTCTCCCTACCGGGTGCTTGGATCTCCGGTGCCGCCGCGACGATGGCAGGGGGGGCACCAACATGTCCGGCGCCGCGGTGATGGCAGGGGGAGTCACTAACACTTGCGGCGCCGTGGTGCTAGCAGGCGGAGTCACGAACACGTAGTTCGCCTGATTCATCGGTGCCGCGTTGTTCGAGTGGCTGCTAAGCATGCTTGGAATAGGGCACGACCCTACTCGACCACCCGCACTACAGTTCGCTATTGACTCCACCAAGGTAGGCAGGATGGACGTGAGGATGATTGCTAGGTTGTCATGGACAATCTACGGGATCCACGCCACTTGTTCCTTAAGTTCTTGAACCTCGCGGTTTTCCTTCTCGCTCCTTCCCGACGGCGCCACACGTGTCCTCAGCGGTGGACCAAAATGATCCACCCAATTCTTACCCCCGAGGCCGGCCAGACGGCCAGCCGACGACGGCTTCTTCATAACCAGCTCTATTTTCTTGGCCCGGTTCATCTCCCTATTAAAAGGGTTATCCCACCGGGTGGCCACCGTCGACCCCTGGGATGAGGAACCCTGGGATCCATGACTAGCAACAATTTCCTCCTCCTACAGAAGAAGTAACAGTGAATCATTTAGAAACTAGACTTCATCGATTAGAATGCAATCGAGTTGATCCGTGATAATTAGATTACTTACCACAATTTCCTCGAATTCCTTCACCGCAGGATCCGCGGTAAGTTGTTTGGTTTTGGGGTCCACATGGTAATGGGCCCTGATGAAGTTTTGAACCTGCCCAGGTTCGAATTTCACATAGGGGTTTTCTATCCCCTTAGATCTATACTCTTCATCCTCCTTATTCCATTTCGCCTCCGCGGTTCTGTATCCACCAGATCCGAGATGGTGATGACCTATATTCATCGCATGTAGCACCTTTCCCCGATTACTATTGGCCAGGGCTCTTTCAGATTCACACTCTCCTTGAACTCCCGGAACTGATCTTCGGTGATCTGCGAGTCAATCTTATGGATCTCCTCGAGACTTTTGCCTTCTTTATAGATCTTCTTCTTTATCCAGGTTCTCCAGATGGCCAGGGCGGTGCTCATCTTTGTGAGGGCGAATTTGTTTACTTCGTTCCCATGATAATTTGTTTTTCGATACTCAGCGGGAACTTGTATCTTGCGTGCAACTTCTCGAAGAGGAGTGTGCGCAAGTGGCCATTATCTTTATGCCGGAGATACTTGGTGTTGATCGAGATGGTTGTCCGGGTGATCACCGCCAATTTCCCACCGTACCCTTTGACGACAAGGTCGGGCTCCAAAGGAACCCCTGTTGGGCTCACTTCGGTAATTTCCTCCTTGACGGTGCCGGCCATGTTCGAGCGCCGTTCCTTCGGCTTCTTCTTCTTAGGAGGATTTCTACCACTCCCTATGCCCTCGCCGCCATCAGTGGTTTCATCACCCGCCATTCCTTCGGCTTCTTCCTCCGTGTCTTCCATTTCATCATCCTCGCTCTCCGAAGGATGGTATTCTTCATCGTCTTCTAGCCGCTGGGCCGCCTCCCAGAATGTCAATTGTTTATTCGAAGGTCTGAGTTCTCCTTCAGCATTGATGCGCTTAGAACATCCAGTCTCGTCGTTGTCACACATCTTTGCACTAGTAAAAACAAATAATTGGTTAAATGCATAGAAAAATCTGGCATGACCTTTGCTAATTTTCTTAAACTAGGACTGCCAGATTTCTGCAGAAACGGAAGTTAATCAACATTCCGGCAAAAATCAGGACTCATTTCATACAAGAACCTGCATACACGACATAACAAAGTGCTTCATACAAGCACAAGCACAATTGCAAATAAGAAGGAGCATTTCATCACCAGGAGCATCATTATATACACATATATATTCACTACCAGTACCAGGACCAGGATCAGGACCAAGATCAGTACCAGGATCAGTATATACACATATATATTCACTTCACATATTCATTACCAGGATCAGTACCAGGATCAGTATATACACATATATAACCTACAAGCCCTCTTTTTGCTAAAAATCAAGAACTACGACGAGAGGGGAGAAACGTTTTGGTTGAAACATTTTATTTCAAACCCACTGTTGCCTGGTTTATTAATTTGTAGACACATATTTTTGGACTCAAATGTAAAACCAAATTGTTCCTAACTGCCATTGTCATGCACCAAAAATGAGGATATGAGGGATACTCTAAACCTGATGCATATTTGCAAGGATATGAGGGAGAAAAACTGAACCATTTACCTACTCTAAACAAGACTACAATGGATCATCATTCTATAACGCTGAACCAGATGCAAATATAAAAAGTATATCAAAGGTTGTACAAGCTAACCTACTGTTCTGAACTTATCATTTACCTGCTCTAATTTAGTTGAAATGAATTTATACTTGATTGCTTCTTGGATCAAAATATATCACCTAGATGGTCATAAGCTATATCACCTAGATACATCACATTCAGACAACTATAAAAACCTGTTGCAACCATGGCAGTATGCAAAAAAACTATTGCAGAAGCTCCTATTTCAAATGTAGCTTATAAAATTATTTCAAATGTACTTTGTTAACATTGGCATATGAGGGGCTCATGGACTAAGAAAGCAGAACACTCTGGTTTGTTCTACAAAACCTACAAAACACTCCTGCAGCCTGTCACTAACACTAGCAACAATCTGGTCATAAGCTACTGCTCTGAACAAGCTACCACTCTATCACTAACACTGGCAACAAGCTACTACTCTGAATACTAACACTAGCAACAAGCTACTGCTCTGTCACTAACACTCGCAACAAGCTACTGCTCTGAACAATCTGGTCATAAGTTACTGCTCTGTCACTACATAGTAGCAACCTAAACCTACACCCTACACAGTTGCAGTACCTAATTAACAGGCTGGACAATCATCTATATGGAAACTTCATACTTTGTGCCACCAAACAATGTAGTTGCATTACCTAATAAACAGGCTGGACAAACAATGTAGTTGCAGTACCAAACAATGTAGTTGCAGTACCTAATTAACTAGTATTTCTACATGTATTAGCACAAGAAAGAATTCAAGAAACATGGGCTCCTAAACATAAACAGACACCAAAGCCTGAACTTTTTCTTTGGACAAGGAGCATATTTAGACAAGGAGCAGATTTAGTATGTACAAATTTTACCAAGAATCTGCCTCCATGGTGTCCTTCACGTCTCTCATCTGCCTCCTGCACGGCCCGAGAGTCATCTGACCACTATCTCATGAGCTCGCTGCGGCGCCAACTACAGATCTTCCTCTCCCGTACGAACTACAGGTCTCAACTATGACAAGAGAGCGAACCAAGGAGAGAGGGAGAGAGGGAAGGGGCGGCGCTCACCTCTGAGATGAGGACGACGAGGGCTGGCGGACGAGGTAGCGAGGGGGAGGGAGCGGCGGAGCACCTTGCCGCCGGAGGAGCGGAGCCGACTCTGCACGAACCTCGCCGCCACCGACCTCCTCCTCCACGGAACGAGCGCGCGGGCAAGACGGCCTCCTCCTCCTCCTCCTGGCGTGGCGGCCTCCTCTTCCTTGGATGCGGCGGTGGCGGCGCGTCGATGGGGATGGGGACGATCTGTGTCTAAGGATGGGGAAGGCGTGGCCCACGGTTGACTAGTCCTATCCACTTAGGTGTAGCACACCCTGGCCAAGTGCGCTACGGTTTGGCCAGGGTGCGCTACGCCTAAGTGGGTAGGACTAGTCAGATAAGAGGGCTTCCACCCCTCTAGTTAACACTAGCACTTCCTTATCCCACTGGTTTCGCCCACTGCTCTATTCTAAACATGTGAGCACCCAGGTTCGAATCCTAGTGCCCACCTTTTTAATTTTTATTTTAAAAATACTTTTAAATGTTCCAAAAAATGCCCAAAAGTGGTGATATATGCCACAAAAGTTTTGTTTTGTTTTTAAAATACTTTTAAATATTCCAAAAATGCCCATAAGTGATAATATATGTCATAAAAGTGGTACAAATTAAATATGATTCAAATATGTCATAATAATTTGTCCATGATACAAATATGTCATAATAATTTGTCCATGAATATTACAATCTTTTTCGACCACGCGTTTTACAATATTTTTTGAGCACTAGGTTTTGCATCGGTCCCTGCGACAAGGTGAATATGATCTTTTCCGTGTCAAAAGAATGCGATCGTGGGGGATTATTAAGGAGCGTCTGCCTAAACCAACGCGTGAAATCTGAGTTGTGCTCTTTGATTATTTCTCCATGCGTCCTCTGTATGGCCTAGTCACTGTACTTCTTCTCGATTAACCTTTTGTGTTTCTGTACCCAAGGATCGACTAGTTCTAAATGCTGTAGCGCGACGAGGTTTGCTCGATCAAAGTCTGCGCGTCGAAAATCAAAGTATGCATGCAGTATGCGACGACCCTATCGGTGACCAGATCCGTTGAGCTTGCCAAGGTGCCTGTTGACGGGAAGACCGACAGGGTTCTCAATGTCTAGATAATTCGTGCAGAAAGAGATGCACTCTTTGGCCAGAAAGCCCTTGGCTATGCTTCCATCTAGACGGGACCTGTTGTGAAAGTATCCTTTGATGTGTCCGTTCATCCTTTCGAACGCCATCATGCTGCGGAGGAACATCGTCCCGAGTTGGACGATGTCCTCCACGACATGGACCAGCAGATGCACCATAATGTCGAAGAATGCGGGCGGGAAGTAGTCCTCAAGCTCGCATAGTATCACCACGATCTCTTCCTGTAGCCTCCCGAGCTGATTCAAGCCAATCGACTTCCTAGAGATGACGTCGAAAAACTTGCAGAGGCCAAATAACGTTTCACTGACGTGCTCGTCCATTATCCCTCTTAGTGCAACCGGAAGTACCTGCGTCATTAGCCAGGCACAGTCGTCAGACTTCATGCCACTGAACCTCTGCTTCGCCTCGTCTAGGTATCTGCTTATCTTGCCCGCGTAGCCGTAAGGAAATTTGACTCCTAGAAGGCACTTGAAAAACTGTTTGATCTCATCCTGGCTTAAAGTGAAGCAAGAAGTAGGGCAGTAATATTCGTTCTTCTTGAACTTTTTACCCTTCCGACAACCTTGTGTCGTCTCCGACTCATGATCATCATCATCCTGATCATCATGAGTAGTGCGTCCTCCGTGAAGCTCCGTCCGGATACCCATGAATATCAGGTCATGCCTTGCTTTCGGACCATCTTTCGTCCTATCTGGCATGTTGATTATGGTGGCGACCAGACTCTCGCACACGTTTTTCCTGATATGCATGATGTCGAGGCTATGAGGTGTGCTGAGAAATTTCCAGTATGGCAACTCCCAGAAAACAGACCCTGTTTTCCTTACCTTCATCATCGGCTTGTCTTGCTGCCTCTTTCGCTTCTTTCTAGGCTTAGGACCATCTTTCTAGTTTTTCAGCATTCTTCCACTTCTTCGCTGCTCCTACGCTCTGGGATTCCTCGGGTCTCGGATTTTCCATCGAACAGGTCTCCATGTTTTATCCATGGATCATTCTTGCCGAGCCACCTCCGGTGTGCCATGAACACGGTTTTCGAAGACCCTGGATCTTTCTCTGGTTGGAGATAGCTTGTGTTATCCATGCACCTAACGCATGCGCAGAATCCTTGGATAACCTGCCCCGAGATATACCCGCAACCTGGATAGTCTTGCACCGTAGTGACCAACGCGGCTCTCATAGTGAAATAATCTTGTGCGACGGCGTCGTAAGTATTCTCTCCAGATTCCTATAACGTGGCTAGCTCCTCTTTCAACAGCCCAAGATACAAATTGATGTCGGTACCAGGTTGTTTTGGCCCTTGAATTAGGATACTCATTTGTATGTCCTTCTTCTTCATGCACAACCATGGAGGGAGGTTGTACATCCATACAAACACGGGCCAAGTGATGTGCGTGCTGCTCTGGCTACCGAACAGGTTGATTCCATCGGTGCTCGCACCAAGCCTGATGTTCATTGAATGTCCACCGAATTCTGGGAATTCGAGGTCCAATGCTTTCCACTGGCTAGCATCTGAAGGGTGCGTCAGCAGCTCATCCTTTTCGGGGTAATCGTCATCTCCTGGCTTCTTCCTTTCCGCATGCCATCGCATGAGATTCGCTTCCTTAGGGTCCGCGAAATAGCGCTGCAGACGAGAAGTGATAGGAAAGTACCATACCACTTTTCGAGGTGCTTTCTTCTCTTTCTTGTATCGACTCACACCGCACATCGGACATGCGGTTTTCTCCGCGTCCTTGCCCCGATAAATGATCAATCGTTGATGCATACGTGATATCTAACATGCGGTAGATCGAGAGGACAGACGATTTTCTTGGCGTCCTTGTTTCTAGTTGGACACGTGTTCCCCTCCGGGAGACGATCGTGCCATCATATCGTCGAAGCTTGCGTCGC
The DNA here is from genome assembly GCA_916181665.1 of Avena sativa. Classification (NCBI taxonomy): domain Eukaryota; kingdom Viridiplantae; phylum Streptophyta; class Magnoliopsida; order Poales; family Poaceae; genus Avena; species Avena sativa. The sequence goes on along the minus strand of OV702281.1, from coordinate 202,273,360 downwards.
TCAATTTGTGTTTTGCCTTCATCTCCATAGCCTTGAGCGTTACATTCAACCGGGTATCATCGGGCATGCATCCTTCATACAATGGAGTAACCGCGTCTTTCTCAAGTTGCGCAAGCTTGGCTTTCTCTCTAGCGGCAGCCCTGGCGTTACTCGTCTTCTTGAGAAGCAGCTCTTGCACATAAGGGTCCCGCACCTAGCCTGACGTTGTTCCATCGTCGTCTGCTCCTTCGGCATCTAGATCATCATCATCCCGGTCTGCTTCCGCACCTTCACCATCTCCAGGAGACTCTTCATCATCTCGCCCGTTCTCTTCGTGATGATCATCGTCATGTTGCCCACCTTCACCGTCTCCATAGTCTTCATCATCGCTTATCCAAAAAGTGTATCCATCCATGAAACCATGGCGGAGCAGGTGCGCCTGCAGATTCCCGGAATCTAGGTCGATCAGCCAGTTGAGTTTGCATCTTCTTCACGGACATCTTATCTCCGTCTTGTTATTTTGTATCATGTCGGTCGTCGCACATTTCAAAAATCTAGCCACAATGCCTTCGCTCATTATGAGCACCATTTTTTCCTACACGGTGTACACGGTACAATTAGAAGTCTATTAAAACCACATAATCAATGCATGCATACATTGGTCGATAGAAAATTTCGGCATGACCTATCCTAAAATTAGGACCCTTGCGAAATGCCAAAGTCTTGCCAAAATGGAAATGAATCAACATTTTGGCAAAACAAATGGCAACTTGTTCACACACAAACACAAGAGAGAGAGACCGATCCATACACACATGAACATATCATTATCCTCTCCATACACACATGCATGCATATGAGCATCGATACTCTCCATATATATACACACATGACCATCGATTCTCTCCATACACACATCATGAGCATCGATCATCTACATACATATGAGCATATCATCCATATACACATGAACACATCCTTACATGGACAACTTACCGATATGAGAGACCGATCGCGAGAAGATGGAAAGGAGAGGTGCGCGCGAGACCGGACAAGGAGATGAGAGACCGAAGAGCTTCCTCTATTACGTATGTAACATCCAAGGCAAGTTCCACATGCTAAAAATAGTGAATGAGTGGAGAAATTGAGGTGGGAAGGAGAAGGATCCCGACTAGATCTAAGGAGGAAGAAGAAGGGGAAAGTGAAGTGTGGGGTGGTGGTTTATCACACATGTGCACAAAGTGGAGCTGCCAAAAAAAATACTGGTCGACACATCCGTGGCGCACATGTCCCTAGTGCGCCACAGGAAAAAATCACAACCGTGGCGCACATGCCAGAGTGCGCGACGGATGTTTCTTCCCATTTATAGAACAGAGGGGCCTTCACTTAGGCGTAGCGCACGACCTGCATGTGCGTCACGGTTAACCGTAACAACCGTAGCGCACCTCCCCCATGTGCGCTACGGGTATGTGGCATGCGTCCAGCAGGGCCCTAGCCCACACATATCTGCGGCAACTATGACCATGTGCGCCACGGTTGTTCTAGTTACTAGTAGGGCACTGCCCATAGGTGAGTCACGCATGTTTTAGCCGTGGGGCACTTCAACCATGTGAGCCACGGATGTGCTGATTACCTATAGCCATTTTCCTAGTAGTGACCCTAGCTCTAGAGATAGGAGCAGCACGGCTTAAACCAGGGAAGATGGACAAATATAAGGGTTGTGGGTGAGAGAGGCAACGTCAGCGAAGCTTCGGCGATTAGCAGCGGAGGCCACAATGTCTTGCACTACCAAAATCAGGAAGGCGACGACAGCAGCGTTGCCAGCAGACATGAGGAGAATGCAAGTGTGTGCGATGTGTGAGAGAGAGATGATGCGAGGTGAGGGTTTGATACAAACCCAATTAGATCATCCCTGGATAAAGCTGAGGGGAATTGAGCCCAACCCTATGGGCTGGGATGAGTATTAGGCTGGGCTGGCCCAAGAACTGAGCCAAGTGTATAAATGGAGAAGAATAGAATTAAGCTAAATGTTAAATGACCAAACTACCCCTTCATATAGTTTACACCTTAGAAAATAATCTCTACCTAATAAAAATATAACTTTACTTGTTTAAGTTAAATAAAATACGAATAAATACTAACAACATTAAAAAATAAGTGAAATTTAATTAAATAAGGAAAAGTCCTAAAAAATGAATAAAAATCATTTTTTGCAAATATAAAAAAATAAGTATACTATTTTGTAAAAAATACTATTTTTTTACAAATAAAACTTCGTGGAATTTTATAAAAATAAAAATAATACTTAAAAATAAAAATCATTTTTAAGATCTTAAATAATTATAATTTACTATAAAAATACTAAATATATTATTCCAAAGGTTTTAAACTAATAAACCCTTAGGTATTTTATAAGATACATATTTTGTAAATTCTTTAAAAAACATTTCTTACATAAGAAATAATCACAATTTTATATAAAACCTTAAATCTTTTATATCTAAATACTAATTCCAAAACCATAAATTGGATTCATAATCAAGCTTAAGTATAACCATTTACTTTATAATACTCTTTTAAAATCTTAAATTCAAATTAAAACCAACCACTTTTAAATTAATAGTGTGTATCACTCACATATACTATGGTGAATGATATTTATCTCTTAATCATTATTAACATGACTTCAAATCCTAACAAGTTACTAAGATCATCTAATTATACCCTCATTAATAAGTTGCATGTTATTAAACTCATCTTTCACTTAAATTGAAAGTGAATGATCCCACATCCATAATTATACTTTTCAAAACCCAAAAACTTGATAATGTTATAACCACATTACACATTAATATTCACTTCTATTTTTATAGTTCACTTTGGTCTGATATACCTTAAGCTAGGTATATAATGACTCAAGGTCATTTAAACCTTACCAGAAACCACAACTTTAATCCTTTTAATATTAAGAGTTTATTAACTTAACATAAATAATATTTTCTTAAAATGTTATTCTTTTTGCCACTTCAAAAGAAATACTATGCATTTTTTTAAAATAAACATAACAACTTAGCACATGAAATTCATAATAGTTTCATGACACCACTTAACCTTTTATGATTGTACTTTACCTTTCATGTCATATATGTTTATCTTAGAATCCTTGCAACCACACTCTTTTGTGAAGTAAACTTGAAGATACATCAAACCTTAAACAAATCATTTAAATCCCAACTCACTTATAATGTTGGGGAATTACTTGGGTTTTACAACATGCACAACATCATATTGCTTCTATAAACATTTTCCTTACCGGGCAATGATGGTATTTTGTAGAACCTAAGGTCCAGGGTCAGGTCGCGATATTAGACTACAATGCTTCGCTATATCAAGGCAAGTTCACACTTGCTAATGCCCTTTGGTTATTTTATATCAAATATTTTGCAAATCTAGTATTGTAATTACCTACATTTCAAAAAGGTCAGAAAACACTATTTTTTAATAATATGATTATGGATTATTTACCAAGAGGTAATAATGTACTAAGAAAGTTCTGGTGGTAAAGGATCATATTATCTAGGACTTGACAACCAATGTCGCCAGTGATTCTTGCGCGGTATGTCACGCGTTAACCATGATATTTGGAATGGGATGGAGAGGTCAGCTGGATCTTCTTCCTTTCATATGTAGGCAAGAAGACCTTAATGTGACGCTGTGATTCCTTGTGCAGATCCAGCATGTGGGTGGGCACCCTTAGGCCACACGATTTTGGTGTCTAGATTATCTATGAGCGGTTGTCGGAGGTATAGTCAGACCTTTATGGATCTTTCCAGAGGAATAACCGGCTCATAGAGTCTTTGGGAACTCATCGGGGTTGTAGCTTGCCGGAAATGGGGCTTAATAGAGATGTAGCTCGGTCCGAAGGATGCTGTAGACATATGGCGTCGCGGAGAAGGTTAGTGATTGGCTTGGATCATCTACTGGACCCACATCACGAAATTATGGATGGGAAAGATTGCCCATATGTGCAACAATGATTTGATCTCTCATGGGTAAGTGAAGCACCTCTACGGAGTGTAAGAACGGTAACTTGTTACTCCATATTCTAGGAAGGAGCTTTGAACGCTGGAGGAAAGGAACTCCATGAAAGTTCTGGTAAACCTGCGAAGGCTGACGGGCATAGCTTTTCAGAATAAAATCAACGTTTGAAGAAATGTTTACAAAAAACCTGCATAACCTATGACCTTTGGTCTATGGTTGTATTTAGTGCATCAAACACTCCTTTTTAGTGAACTTCCTGAGTACGCTCATACTCAATGTATCTTCTTAACCCTTGCTAGATTTCGAAGAAATTAAATACCAAGAAGAGGGAACACTCTATTCAGTTGAAGACCAAGAACAATTCCACTATGAGGAACCAGAAGTATCTGTAAGTGTCGAAGGGGACAACTACGAAACATCTATGGAATGGAGACCGAAGTATCTGAAGTGTAGATGTGTCAAATATAGATGATCAAGTCTAGTAGCATAGATCTCTATCCTCTATATATTAATCTCGTATAAACCTTAAAGTCTAGTTTGCTTCTTTATTTAGTTCTAAGAGTTATTATCGTTTAGCCTGAGTCATCGGGATACCTCTATGGACCTAAGAGGATCTTGAAGTCGTCGTGTAATTTCTGGTTGTAATAATAATAATGTATGTTTGTGGACCCGTTATGTTTCTGTTGTACCACTCCGAGGATGTAATATTTGCGGAATGGTGTTCCGTGAGTGTTATATCCACGACTATAGTATACTACAACATTCAGTGGTATGTTGGGTCACCACACAATTTCCCTATGGCCTTCTCCTCTAGAGGCTTACGAGACGGCTCGCGGGGAAAACCCTCCCCTCCAGCGGCCTAACCCCTAGCTACGTTTGCATATCCCCTCTTTACAAATCCTATGCATAAAACGTTTTCCTCATGTTCCTTTCCTCGAAATACGACCCGCGCAATCACTTCCTACCAGCAAGCGAGGATTCACGTGGGCCCTAAAATCCTATCCTCCGGAAGTCCCGCTAGATGGTCAGATTCCCCCTGGGAGAAAGGGGAAAGGGCTCGCGAGGGTAGAGCCTCTCAATGGACGTGACTCGAGCACACGCATGGACTCCTTCCCTCCAAGCTCCGGAGTGAGCAAGATGGGTCGACCCATCGGGCTCCTGTGTTAAGGGGGCTAGCGACATGTCCCTTCTAAAAGGCTCGCACAGGAGCTATTCATGCTCAAATCTAGCGTATGAAGCGACCACCGCGCTTGTTACTAGAAATCTTCCACAAACCCGAGCAACCACAAGGCCAAAAACATACGAGACTTGTGGGCGTCATCATGAGGAGCTCACGACACGGCCATCAAGAGTAATAATGGCCTAGAAAGTTTGATTCACGTTAGACCGACATATCTCCTCCTAAGGATCCTAGCGGGTTAATCTCAAGGCCTACGGTAACCACTTAGGAGGACTACAGGAAACATGGAAGTTCCATGAAAATGGGCACGGGGCCGCCCGCGAGCGAGTTCATCTTCTCAGGAGGCTCGCGTGCAACGCAAATGACACGGCCGCGGCTGCTTCTAGCGACGGGGTTCAGAGTCATCTTTGATCCCCCGCGAGGCACCCCCTTTTCATTCCTAGCGAAGAACGCTCCCCAGGTACGGCCAAAAGCGTGACCCGTCGAGAGCAGGTACGAAGGGTCCTCACGAGGAATATCGCCCGAGATAAACAGAGAGGCAACCCCCCGCTGTCTTACACATCTGGCGCTAGGACGCAATCTCGCTCGGGCGCTGGCACCTCAACAAAACTTATGGAAAGGAAGACAACCCGCATAGGGGTCTACATAAAGATGTTCATCATAGTCATGCTTACAAGAAAAACACTAACAGTCATCACGGTCATACTACAAGAAAAACACTAACAGTCATCACTTGATACTCTTGTTTTTCTGTGCTTATTTTCATACGTTTGCTTCTTAACCATGTCTGAGTATGGATAAGAAGCAAACTGGCATAAGATGCCCTGAAAATAAGCACATCCCGCCCACATGATCTCATGGATCTCCATCCCCAGAATCTCTACACCTGATGGTCGTTGCCACCATCATTGGTCTCCTCGACCCAGTAACCTTCCTATGGACGTACCTGTCAATATGATCAATATTTATCATGTGAGACCCTAAGGGACTAGGCAAGACTTTATGCCTCTAAAGGGAACAACCTGAGGGTGACGCAATTGGAGTGAAAATAAAGCCTAGCAGTTCTATAGAGACACGCTACAACATCCGCCTAACCAAAGATAAACGGATATTCGTTAAGTAAACAAACGTTAATTACCCAACATATATATATATATATCAACAGAAATAAACTTCACTCGCCCTCCTTCCCGTTCCCGAATGAGAAGGCAGAAGAACATCCCATTCGTAGGCAGTTTTATTTATCATTCCATGTGTATTAAACTATTTACTAGTCATGTTTAGTCAAATTAAAGATGGTAATTTATTTATAGTTGTCTATGCTCAAGAAATTTTGCTCCAAGTCGTCCATAACTGCGGGCACGACTTTTCTAAAGATTTACCCTATAGGGGTGCACAAATAGCAACACACGTGCGGTCAACCCCGGGAAGAACAAAATAAAAATAAACGAGGCATCACGATAAAGCATTCAAAAGATTCACACATGATTTTAGGGGGCCATTCCACTAATCTACCCTCTAAGAAGTCGGCCAGGCTCCACGATGGACCAAGGGGTTCACGACAATGGCTATAAACGAATGGGAAACCGAGAGTGTGACTGGACTTGTTGATACCGCATAAACATTCTGCATTTGTTCCAAAACCATACAGTAGTAAACGCTCCTCGAGCAATAGTAGTAAATAAAGCAGTAAAGCATGGCATAAGTACATGATGGTAATAACGCCCAACCTAGTTGTGGCCCCAAGAAATTAAATGTGACTCAATCTAAGACTAAGGGGATTCATGGTCCCATATATGTATAGTGCGATAGTCAAGGAACAATAATCAAGTGCTCGGGTCCTACGGGACACAAATGAGCGGATAAAAACCAGATCTCAAATATTGCCCATCGGTGCATCTTTCTTTAGTTATCCCATTACTACTCAATTCATTTGTTTAGGTACCTCGTTATTCAAAGACTCTCATAAACCCTACACATGCAGTTCTACAACTCGCATGGCTCAAACAAATCTTTTAGTAATGGCTCATAGGATTGAGAAACAAGCTTTGGTCGGGTTTAAAAGTAAGTCTATGTAGTACTTATGATTGCAATTTAATTCGGATCGAGACCCATGATGCAAGAATAAGATAGATGCAATAGGTACTATATGTAGTTCAAGCATGGGGAATTTCTTGCATGGTAGCTGTAACATCCCAAATTTCATCAAATGCAAAGTCATGTATTGCCTTCATATCATCATAGCATTTAGAGTTTGCATAAAAAATTTCAAAGTTTGAAACCAAATAAAACCATTATTATGCCCTTTTATTATATACATATGAGGCATAGTTTTGTTTTTATTTTCAAAAGACCAAAGTTTTTTTGAGTGGAAAGATGTGTTTCACACACTTTTTAATGCTAGGATCATAGTAAAATAATTTGGAAAAGGTTTGAATTCAAACGGATTTGAATTAGGGTTTCAAAACCATTTCTAAAAAATCAAAATAGAAAAGAAAAAGGATAAAGAAAAAATAAAACTGAATGATGCCTATTCAGCCCAGCCCACATACGGCCCATCTAGCCCACCCGGGAAATCCCCTCCCCTCTCTCTTTCTCACGCGCCCGCGCTGCACCCTCTCGCTGACAAGCAGACCCCACCACCATGCCAGCGCATCGCTGTCAATCACGCGCTGCTGACCACGCTGTCGCCGTCTGTTTATTCCCCGATTCAATTTGAATCAATTCCATTGATTCTGGCAGTAATCCTCGCCCCCGATGCTAGATACTTAACCCCCTCTGCCCCCGCACAATTTCCCCTCAAACCTTACCGCCCAAGCGCACCCAAGCTGCCAGTAATCAAGATTGCATCGCTGCTGCCCGACGAACTCTGGCGATCGATTCTGGTGTGCTCTACCCACCCGGTGCCCTCTGGTTCACCCTATCATGCTCACCATCCTATTGTGCACCTAACTGTGCCTCTGGTTCTTCCTATATCGCCCTAGTTCGCCGTCTCCGTCAACCTTCGCGAGAACCCGAGGCGCCATTCCACTCCGGCGAGTAATTTCGGTAAGGACTGCACGCCCCTTGCCCTCTGGTTCAAACCAATGTGTGCTCCGCGACCTTGTGCACATCCTGGTGCCCCTCGTTTGCCATCTGGTGACCTAGGTCGTCGCCTCTGACTCCGCCAGAAAACCACCCGACGCCAGCGAGAACTCCGACGAGCTCCTGCACCCGCGTCCAACTGCCCCTATCCAAGCCACGACCACCTTGAGCTTCCCCGTGTTCACGTGAGTCTGGTAAGCCTCGCCACCACCCCCTTACCCCCTAGCACGGCCAGAACATCGACGGCGATAGCACCGCAGCCGCCAGCACCATCAGCGTCGCCCAACTTTGGTCGTTTGATCCAGAGCCGCTGGATCTAGATCGTGCACTGTAGATTAGATCATATAACGAACCGGCAAGATTAGATCTGGCGCATTGGATCTGACTTGATCCAACGGCACGAAAGGGTGAACCTGAGCAAAACGGTATCAGCCAATCAGGCGCTGCCACGCGTCTGTAAATTTGATTTAAAATCTGTTTTTGAATCTATTAGTTGATTTAACTTGTAAAATTCATAACTTTTGTTCTGTTTGTCCAAAATTTGCAAATAATATATCATTGGATTTAGAAAATTAAGCCCTACACTTCTGTAGCCTTTTTTTAGTATTTTGCTTCTGGAAAAATAGGATTATTTATAGAACCATTTGTAGGCCTATTTTTCATATAAAAATTATTTACAAAACGTTTTTAAAGTAAATTTGAGTTTGTTTAGACTTTAGAAAGTTTACTTTGAGTTTAGTACTGTTTAGTTTTACTTGTTTGTGTAGAAAAATCATTCCATTGCATTTGCATTCATTCATATGTATTTTTGTTTGAATATTGAAATATGAATTTGGTGTTACGATTTTATGTGTAGATTTTGGTGATTGTGGTGATTGTGATTTTGAGGACTGTTGCTACTCCCCTAGATACCAAGGCAATGATGCTTCATATTTTGTCCTACTATTTTGACTATGCACTAGTGATATTTTGAGTAGGGCTTGCATTGGAAATCTTCTAAGTATATACTATGCTATGCCTTGGGAAATCCTAGTATTTATAGTCTTAGTAGATTTTTCCCTAAGTTAAGAAAACTTGTTATGTTATCATGCTTAGCCTAGCTAGTAGAAAAAAAGGGAGGAATATTCATGCTATGAAATTTTGCTAAGTTTATGACTTGTGCTTTTGATTAATAAAACAACTATGTGAATGAATCACCCGGGTTGAATGGTATGGTTGGTTTATGTTGAGTGGTTACACAAGGCCCATGTCTATGGTTTACCTTGTGTATCACACTTGTAGATTGCCACCCAGGAACAAAGGGATTTGAGATGTTTAGTGTTGAGAGGCTTCTAGTGCAACCACATGGCATATGGGCTCTGCCTTGACCAACTAGGTTGCAAGAACTTAGCCAGATGGACAGTTGGTGGTAGGGTTGATCAGATGGAACGCGTCCATGGTGGTCTAAGGGATTGCTCCTCAAAAGTCTCGTCTCGATGCATGTCGAGTCTTGTGGGGAAAGTGCACCACCTCTCGAGAGGGTAAACCCTAAGTACTTAGCCGTGTCCCTGGCAACGGGCAATTTGAGCATCAAAGACATTGAAGCAATCAAGGATCTCCTCGTCCCAATTTCTCTAAGTTAAAACTTGTGTTTGAACAAGGGTAAAGGTTCACCAATGTCTATTGGTGGTTCCTTGGGTGTTTTTGACAAACAGAAATTTAGTGTTTTCAACTAATAAGTCAAAACCTTATTTTGAGCAAATCCAGCCTAAGCTACACTTAGCCAAATTCATATAGTTATTAGATACTACTATTCTACTATGGTATCACTTGCCAATACAATTCCATATGTATTGACCCACTGTTGCTGTAACTTATGATGTTGCAGGTTACTCTGATGCAGACTAGGGTTGTGAGTCTACACTCAACATGTTTGCCTGTGGCACATGAAGATGAAGACTTATAGTTATTTACTTTATGTTATGAACTCCATGTATTAGCCTTGTGCTATTGAGTTGTAAATACTATGTTATCTCTAGAATGACGATGTAATAACGACCTTTGTATCTATGTACTTCATCATGAACTGTGGATGCTAGCATTTGATCCAGGGACTAGCATTGCAATCACAGGGACCTTTACCTTAAAAGGTGGGGTCTTACAGATGGTATCAGAGGACTATGTTGCCTGTAGGATTATGACCCTAAGATGGATTAGACTAAGGAAACCACTAGGAAAATGCAACTCTTTGCAAAATTCCACACTTGTATTTTTCTTCTCGTAAACCTCTCCTAATCCTATTTCTCATCTCTATTTGCAGATGGCCACCATCAACGAAGCCGTCAAGAAGGGACCACTCATGTCCATGACCTTAGAATGTGAGACGGAGTTTCCCAAGGCACTCAACAACCTCATGGTTAGCTTGGGAATACATGGTGAAGCCGTGTACAAGGGATTTCCAGTGATGGATGAAGGAGAAGAATATTGGTGGGTACAACTCCACTTGTACAAAAACAAGTGGGATAACCACAAAGAGTCAGGATTCTGCATGGTCACCAACTTAGAAATGTATATGTCATTCTTTGACTCTACAAGGAATGCAGCATGGAATGCTATCAAGGAGCTTGGTGAACACTCAAAATGACCTTAGAGAGGAGAATAAGTGTACCCTAGACTTAGAGACCGCCATAAAACGTCTAAGGGAAGATATCATAGACTTAGCATATGAGTGAGAATTGTGACGTATTCCGATAGTTGGACCACCACAATTGCCGTTTTCTCGCGTTAAAATTTTGATCATACCAACCTATGTGTTATGGCAAGTTTTTGTCCAAGTTATGTTTGAACCTTAGTGCTTGTGGTAGATTTTTGTATGCCATGACTTGTATGATTTATTGTTGAATGTATGCTTTTGGCTTTAGTTTCACTGTCTTATGTTTTCTCTTTACTTGTGTTGATTCTAATTTTCTCTATCCTATGCAATAGATGCCTAGCTTTGTTGTCAGCACTGCCGAGGAGTTCAAGGGAACTTGTTTTGGTTCTCGTCTTGTGGAGATCACTAGTGTGCTTAATCTCCCACTTCCTAGTATTAAGGGACTTCATCTTACGAAGTTCGAGAGGAACGATCTTTGGGGCTTTAGAGTCTCACAGCCTGGACGCCAGACGAAGCCACTCACCAAGGATATTATCTTCAAGTTAATGCATGATGACAAGGAGAAGGGACTAGACATAGTCACGCAAGAGCTACTTGGACGCCTCTGCAAACGACACTCCACCGAGCTTAGGGGCCTCTACTTTCACCCATTTGGGAGACATGACGAGCAGGGAGAGGCTGTCGCGTATGACGACACCACTAGAGAGACTATCGAGCCAGTGCGTCTGTATCTCCAGGACCTAGAGAGCCTCGTTAGACACCTCCATGATGAAAGGACCAACGTCATGCTTAGCAATGACGATCTATTGGTTCAGTTGAGGGAGAAGGACAAGGCCTTCGCGGAGCAGGACGAGATCATCAAGGATATGGAGGCTAGGTTTGAGAGCCAAGACAAGAGGTTCAAGAATCAAGAGAAGACAGTACAAGATCGGAACAATAAGATCAAGGACATGAGGGCTGAGATAGAGCTAAAGGACCTTGAGCTAGAGACTCAACAGGGAGTGATAGAGAGGCTGCGCTCGCAGAAGAGAGCCCTTCATGCAAAGATCGATGCCTTGACCACCAATGTGGAGGAGTACAAGACAGCCATGGAGACAGATGGAGTTACTCTAGTGGGCGAGGAGGTCGACATGGAGTAGTAGTGTTGACTACTCGGCTATCTATTTATCTATCATCCTTTTTACTTATCGAGTCGCAATGATCATCCAACATGTGGATGGCTTTGCTAGTGTGTTCAATTTTCCAAAACTTGTTGTTTATGTTGTTCAAACTCTAAGTTTATCTTGTGCTTGATTATTTTTGATCGTTGCTATGTGATGTATTGTGCATGTTAGCATCTATGGGTTATATCTCATTACTTATCCTTATTGAAACCACAGATGCCTCCTCGTCGTGATAATCCCAACCAAAACAACAATAACAACAATGGCAATGAGATGCATCTGTTGGGCCACGTAGAGATAAAACAAAACTTTTTCCTTCTAACGTGGTGATCCCAAGATCCAGCTGAGGTAGAAGGCCACGAGGTTTACCACTAGACGCGCAGTTGCGGATTACTGATGAAGCGCGTCAGTTGATGCAGTGCAGTCCTTAGCGATCCGATCCGATCGTCCTGGTGCTGATCGTATAGCACATCTGTTGGTATCCACGCGTACAAGGAGGAGTACTGGCGGCGAACTGCTAGGTTCATTACGACGGCGGGACTGCTGTGGAGCTAGGGTTTCCAACACATGGAATGACCTAACCCATCAACGATTAACCTTTCTGGGTTACTGTGCTCCACTATATATAGGGAGTGAACGTGGGCTCCACTCTCGTGGCCCATTCACTAAAGCCCATATAAAACCAGTCACCATGAGTCCGACTCACTGACTCAGTCCAAATCCGGGTTGGGTCCAACCCAACCAGTTTTCCGGTTCAGATTCAATCCGAACTTGCTCCCGCTCTTAAGTGTGTGACCCCGCAGGCTCATGGCTACTTGGACACGATTAGAGTCCGACTCTCAATCGATCAGTCGGTAGCGGCTCCTAGCAGAACGTGCCGACTCCCAAATACCAAAAAGTCATGACGACTTGCCTTTCCAATGCGACTAGCGTCCGAGTCCCTTTTGCCTCACGATATACCTTTTCAGACTATAGGCGAATATTTTTCATCCCTTAAATAGTCTGACTCTCTTCTCGATCCGAGATAAGTGATTCACCCGACTAACTCTTAGTCGATCGCCTCGGTTAACACTTAACCGGGTTGTGCATGGCCATGCTTTCTGAATCATATCATCCGAGGGCCCAGAGAATATCTCTCCAAGTGGAGGGGAAAAATCCCGTCTTGGTTATTCACATCACGCAGCTTGATTCTCAGTCGACCCGAACTCTGCCTTTATGACTTCCCAGTTACTAATCAGCGTTTTACAGAACCTAAGTCGGTGATCCTCAACTCGGACTATTCAACAACCTCAGGTCTAAGGATTACATTGATTGAGATATACAAATGACAACTTGTTCATTGTACCTCAATATGGGTCAATCCGACTCGCTAAACTCTTTAGCCGAATCTGTGTAAGTCGGAATAGCATCACCATGCCCATGACAAGTGGAACCGAGTCATCAAGCCAACTTTCACATTGGTATAAGTTGTGTTTCCAGCACAACGTCAATGACCAAGGATATTTAGTACAAACAACATGAATGTATAGTTCCACAACCGAATCACATATTCAATGATACACATCAGATGCTTATACAAGGACAACTTAATAACTTTATGAATACAATGGGAAATATCATCATACATGATTGCCTCTAGGGCATATTCCCAACAGTCTGCCACTTGCACTAGAGTAAACCTTCCGACATCACATGTCTAAGCATCTAATGCGCATGGCTCTCAGGTGCGCCTCATGCTTCGGCTATGGTAACGGATTTGTCAACAGATCCGCAATATTTGCATCTGGGTGTACCTTGCATAACTTGATATCACCCTGATCCACGAACTGGCGAATCAGATGATACCGCATGAGTATGTGCTTGTTCTTCTGGTGTTGTCTAGGTTCCTTGGCTTGTGCAATAGCACCATTGTTGTCACAATACACGTCTAACGGATTGGAAGAGACCTGAACCACACCAAGATCCATGAGGAAATTCCTCATCCAAATAACTTCCTTTGCTTCCTCCAAGGCGGCAATATACTCAGCCTCTGTTGTAGATGCAGACACAGTCTCTTGCTTGGAACTCTTCTAGCTCACAGCACCTCCGTTTATAATAAAATCGCATCTGTGTAACCCTTTACACTGAGTTCATCTTCACCACCATAGACCAAAAACATATCCTTAGTCCTTCTCAAGTACATTAGGATATTTTTAGCCGCTGTCCATTGGATTTCTCTAGGATCAGCCTGGTATCTGCTCACAACACTTAGAGCATAAGAAACATCTGGCCTAGTACAAATCATGGCATACATGATGGATCCGACTACAGAAGCATACGGAATCGCACTCATCCGACTTAACTCATCAGTTGTCGAAGGACACTGAGTCTTGCTAAGTTTTACACCATGGGACATCGATAAGAACCCCTTCTTATACGATTCCATGTTGAACTTCTTCAACACTTTGTCCAAATAAGTACTCTGACTCAATCCAATGAGGTGTCTTGATCTATCTCTACAGATCCGGATTCCAAGGATATATGTTGTCTCACCCAAATCTTTCATTGAGAAACTCCTTTCCAATGATTCCTTGGTTTCTTGCAACATCTGGACATCTTTACCAATCAATAATATGTCATCCACATATAAGATTAGAAAGTTTACTTTGTTCCCACTAAACTTCTTGTATAAACAAGAATCATGATCACTCTTGATGAAGCCAAACGATTTGAATACCTCATCAAAGTGAATATTCCAACTCCGACATGCTTGCTTCAACCCATAAATGGATTTTTGAAGTTTGCACACTTTGTCAGCATTATCCGGATCGACAAAACCCTCGGGTTGCATCATATACACGTCCTCGGTTAAATTTCCATTAAGGAAAGCCGTTTTGACATCCATCTGACATATCTCATAGTCAAAATAGGTTGCTATCACTAACATGATCCGAACTGATTTAAGCATCGCTACGGGTGAGAAAGTCTCGTCGTAATCAACTCCTTGAACTTGTCGGAACCCCTTCGTGACAAGACGTGCTTTATAGACAGAAACATTTCCATCCATATCAATTTTCTTCTTAAAGACCCATCTGCACTCGACGGGTCTTGCACCGTCTGGCAGATCAACCAAGTTCCAAACTTGATTTTCATCCATGGACTTTAACTCGGATCTCATGGCTCCAAACCATGACTCGGAATCAGATCCCACCATAGCTTCCGAATAATTTGCTGGCTCATCACTGTCTAACAATAATACATCATGAACACTTCGTAATCTCGCCGATCTTCGTAGTACAGGTGCTGCTGCCGGCTCAGCTACCACGACTGGCTCAACCTCCAAGATTTTTTCCGACTCGCTACCAGTCGGTTCCTCTCAAATTTCTTCGAGCTGCACCGTGCTCCCACTTACTCCCCGACTTAGAAACTCTTTCTCAAGGAAGACACCGTTCCGAGCGATGAACACTTTGCCCTCTTCT
The DNA here is from genome assembly GCA_916181665.1 of Avena sativa. Classification (NCBI taxonomy): domain Eukaryota; kingdom Viridiplantae; phylum Streptophyta; class Magnoliopsida; order Poales; family Poaceae; genus Avena; species Avena sativa. The sequence continues at coordinate 202,257,823 of OV702281.1, read as the reverse complement.
CGGTTGTAGAAGTAGTAACCCAAGGTTTCCCTCGGATACCCCACGAAAATACACTTATCCGACTTGGCTGTAAGCTTGTCCGACTGAAGTCGCTTGACAAATGCTTCACAACCCCAAATCTTAAGAAAAGACAAACTCGGCTTTTTTCCTGTCCACATCTCATGCGGTGTCTTCTCTACGGATTTTGATGGTACTTTGTTTAGTGTGAACGCCACTATTTCTAGACAATAACCCCAAAATGATAAAGGTAGATCTGTCCGACTCATCATTGATCGTACCATGTCCAACAAGGTCCAATTCCGCCTTTTCGAAACATCGTTCCTTTGTGGCGTTCCTGGCGGAGTAAGTTGGGGAACTATTCCACAACTTTTCAGATGGTCATCAAACTCATGGCTCATGTACTCGCCTCCTCGGTCCGACCGAAGAAACTTTATTTTCTTGCCGAGTTGATTCTGTGCTTCATTCTGGAATTCTTTGAACTTTTCAAAGGCTTCCGACTTATGTTTCATCAAGTAGATATATCCATATCGACTCAAATCAGCAGTGAAGGTAATGAAGTACTCATAACCACCCCTGGTTGTCGTGCTTATTGGTCCACATACATCACTATGTACTAGTCCCAACAAGTCGGACGCCCTTTCACAACTCTTTGCAAAGGTGTCTTGGTCATTTTGCCGAGTAGGAAAGATTCGCATGTCTCGAACGACTCCAAGTCGAACGAAGTTAAGAGTTCATCATCATGGAGCTTCTTCATGTGTTTCCAACTTATATGACCAAGCCAACAGTGCCAAAAGTAAGTAATATTTAGATCATTTGGTTTCAACATTTTAACATTTATGCTATAAACCGACTCACCATCAAGATTCAAAATAAATAACCCATCCTGGACAGGTGCAAAGCCGTGAAACATATCATTCAAATACAAAGAACAACCATTATTCTTGATATTCGACTCATAGCCTTGCATCATCAAACATGAAGCAGAAATAATGTTTCGACTGAGCACTAGAACATAATAACAATTATTTAGTTCCATAATGAATCCGGAAGGTAAATGAAGTTGCAACGTGCTGACTTACAACGCAGCAACTCTTGCTTTGTTGCCAACTCGAATATCAACCTCGCCTCTTGCTATGCTCCTAGTTCTTACCAGTCCCTACAACGAGTTGCAGATGTGAACTACTGATCCGGTATCATATACCCAAGAACTATTAGGTGCATCAGCAAGATATATGTCTATAACATTGCAAACAATTGTACCTGAGTTGGAATTCATACCTCCACTCTTGGATTTATCAGCCAAATACTTGATGCAGTTCCTCTTCTAGTTGCCATCCACCTTGCAATAGAAGCAAGTGGATCTGGCTGAAGGAGATGGCTTAGTCCCTGACGAAGAGCTTGGGACCGGGTCCTGAGCCTGCTTTCCTCCAAACTTAGCCTTCTTGTTAGTCCAAGAACTCTTCTTGAACTTAGCCTTATTCTGCACCATCAACACTTGACTAACGCCCTTCTTGAGATCGGTCTCTGCCTACTTAAGCATCTCATGCAATTCAGTGAGCATCTTATCCATACCATGCATGTGGTAGTTCAAAATGAACTGCCCATATGCACTAGGAAGAGAGTTCAGAATTATATCTGTAGCTAACTCTTCGCTAATGGGGTAGCCAAGCCTCTCCAGAGACTGCACATAACCAACCATTTTGATCACATGTGGACTCAGTGGATCACCATCCTTAAGATTACAACTCAGCAAAGCCTAAGAGACTTGATACCTCTCAGTCTTCGCCTGAGCCTGGAACATACTTTTAAGGCTTTCGGGCATATCATAGGCCTCAACATTCTTGAATTGCTTTTGCAAGTCTGGTTCCATGTGAGCAAGCATAAGACAGCTAATATCCTTGGACTCATCCTTAGCACGACGGTAGGCATTGGTGGCAGCGATAGTCGCATTCTCATTCGGCTCATCTGGAAGTGGGTTGTCTAGGACATGGTCCTTCTTTTCTTGTTTGAGAACAATTCTCAGATTTCGATACCAGTTGGTAAAATTAGTGTCGTTCAGTTTATCTTTCTCAAGAATGGTTCTCAACGCAAAACCGGATATCTGAGAGTGACTGCTACTTGGTGCCATTATCTACAATAGAAAATATGCAAAACACTTAAGACATGTATTCATAAAAGAGCAAGCATATTAAACACTTTAATATTTCATGCTCCCACTAGAACCAACACCCCTCCGATGGTTACTTAGTGATTCAGGATCCTAAATAAGCAAGTCGGCTAGTGAGCTTTACATCACCGCTAGCCGCCAAGTGATCTAGGTAGACAACTCCTTGTCAATCGTATCTCATATGACTCCTGTTGGACGGGTGGCATCACATGCCCTGTATCTCATCCGATTTTCCCCTGAGCCCCACAACCGTTGTGATAGACCCATCTAGCTTACCGAGTGTTTCCGCAGTAAGAGTCCGACTCAAACCCACCTAGTCGGAAAGAACTGGCAGCACCTCAATTTTATGAGCCCACTACCAAAAATGTCCGACTTGTGATGGTGCAAACACTGGGGGGAAAACCGACTAGACCTTCTTTGAGGGATTAAATTTTACCGACTTATCTAATAGAGGTAAAACAGAGACATATCAATAACACAAAATAAAGCAATTATAATGTGAAATGGTATGGCTCTCTTCATGGCGATCTCCATCTCCACACCTGTAATCCGACTCGTGCCAACTCTTGCCACTTGCCGTCTTACTCCATGTCGTTGGCATGTACATCGCCTTGCTTTCCATCCGGGTTCTCCAAACAGCTACAATAGCTTAGTAAAGTAAATTACATGGAGAATCCGACACGCAGGTTGTTATACAATAATATGACAGCACCTAGGCTCCAGCCGACTGACAAAAACTGTGATTCGCAGATCACGTATGGATTACACACATACATCACATGCACATGAACCATACCATTCACAACTTCCTGCAAAAACAACTTATGCATAGATACGCTATCTACCGGCGTTGTGAAACTCGCAACGACGTCTAACTCGCTATGACAGGGCGAAGCTGGCGGTCCCGCTAGCCGGATAGCGGGCGGGGATCGAAGGGGCAGCGGCCCTCGTGGTTGTGGGCAGCGCCCGACGATTTTTCTGAAAACATAGATATCATCTACGATCCGGACATGGATTCTGACCATTATTCCAATTTGATAAAATTCTTTGATCTTCGATCACCGCTTCTGGATTTACGTGTCACAGTCTACCCCGATGGCGGAAGCCGACCTGTAGGGGTATGTCGTTCCACGACCTCAGCAGTATGATCACGGAAATCAGATCTACTATTCCCCGAGTACAGTTGATCCAATCAACCTCATACAAAACCGATCTATCTCATAGATCGACCACCAAAACAACACATAGATCTCATATACAGCCAACCGCATATCACATATGTGAGATCTCGAGCCTAAAACCAGAAGCTATCGCTCTGATACCACTGTTGGGCCACGTAGAGATAAAACAAAACTTTTTTCCTTCTAACGTGGTGATCCCAAGATCCAGCTGAGGTAGAAGGCCACGAGGTTTACCACTAGAGCGCAGTTGTGGATTACTGATGAATCGCGTTAGTTGATGCAGTGCAGTCCTTAGCGATCCGATCCGATCGTCCTGGTGCTGATCGTACAACACCTCTGCTAGTATCCACACGTACAAGGAGGAGAACCGACGACGAACTGCTAGGTTCGTTACGATGGCATGACTACTGTGGAGCTAGGGTTTCCAACACATGGAATGACCTAACCGATCAACGATTAATCTTTCTGGGTTACTGTGATCCACTATATATAGGGAGTGAACGTGGGCTCCACTCTTGTGGCCCATTCACTAAAGCCCATATAAAACCAGTCACCGTGAGTCCGACTGACTGACTCGATCCAAATCCGGCTTGGGTTCAACCCAAGCAGATTTCTAGTTCAGATTCAATCCGAACTTGCTCCCGCTCTTAAGTGTGTGACCCCGCAGGCTCATGGCTACTTGGACACGGTTAGAGTCCGACTCTCAATCGATCAGTCGGTAGCAGATCCTAGCAGAACGTGCCGACTCCCAAGTACCAAAGAGTCATGACGACTTGCCTTTCCAATGCGACTAGCGTCCTAGTCCCTTTTGCCTCACGATATACCTTGTCGGACTATAGGTGAATATTTGTCATACCTTAAATAGTCCGACTCTCTTCTTGATCCGTGATTAGTGATTCACCCGACTAACTCTTAGTCGATCGCCTCGGTTAACACTTAAACGAGTCGTGCATGGCCATGCTTTCCGAATCATATCATCCGAGAGGGCCCAAAGAATATCTCTCCAAGTGGAGGGGAAAAATCCCGTCTTGGTTATTCACGTCACGCAGCTTGATTCTCAGTCGACCCGAACTCTGCCTATATGACTGCCCAGTTACGGATCAACGTTTGACAGAACCTAAGTCAGTGATCCTCAACTCGGACTATGCAACAACCTCAGGTCTAAGGATTACATTGATAGAGATATACAAATGACAACTTGTTCGTTTTACCTCAATATGAGTCAATACTCGCTAAACTCTTTAGCCGAATTTGTGTAAGTCGGAATAGCATCACCATGCCCATGAAAAGTGGAACCGAGTCATCAAGCCAACTTTCACATTGGTCTAAGTTGTGTGTCTATCGCAACCTCAATGACCAAGGATATTTAGTACAAACAACATGAATGTATAGTTCCACAACTGAATCACATATTCAATGATACACATCAGATGTTTATACAAGGACAACTTAATAACTTTATGAATACAATGGGAAATATCATCATACATGATTGCCTCTAGGGCATATTCCCAACAGCATTAGCTGGTGCTCAGTTGATGCACATGATGACCCAGTTCATGGAGAATCAGAATCAAAACAACAACAACAATAAAAACAACAACAATGAAAAAAACCACCAGCCTTTGATATGCTTACAAGGTTTTTGAGGTCGAGGCCTGCCAAGTTCTCGGGAACCACTGATCCTATGGTAGCCAATGACTGGTTATGTTCTGTGAACAAGGACTTGGTCACTGTGGGATGCACTGATGAAGAAAAGGTCAGGTTTGTAGCACATCTGCTTGAAGGACCACCAGTCACATGGTGGGATAATTTCCAAATCACCACTCCCATTGAAGATGTGACTTGGGCCATATTTGAGGATTGTTTCCGTACTGCTCATATCTCATCAGGAGTGATGGGTTTGAAGAATAAATAGTTACACAACCTTAAGCAACGACACCGCAGTGTGGCAGAATATATTTAGGAGTTCAATAATCTGGCACGCTATGCACCAGATGATGTTGACACGGATGCTAAGAGGAAGGAGAAATTCCTTGAAGGACTGAATGATGGGATGTGCATGCAGCTATCTGTTTCACATGTCCCAACTTATCAATCACTGTTTGACAAAGCCACCATCTTGGAGAGCAAGATGAAGCAGGTTGAGAATAGGAAGAGGAAGCATCACTTTGATAAGCACAGCTCGGGATTGTCTCACAAGAGTTCCCATGGTGATGATAGTGGAGGTTCTGGGTCCCAAAACCATGGGAAGTATAACAGCCACCACAATAGTAACCGTCACCATGACAACAAGCACCACCGCAGTCATGACAATGATAGATATAAGAACCACAAGGGTGGACACAAGAGCCATCACAATGGTAATGGCAATGGAAGTCATCCTGCTAAGAGAGGCATCAGTCAGGTTGAGTGCTTCAAGTGCAAGAAAACTGGGCACTATGCAAATGAATGCCCAAAAAAGAAGTCTAATGGAGTCAACAAGCCAAACCCTTTTCAGAAGGGTCAAGTGAATCAAATCAATGTGGAGGAAATCTATGAGGAATCTGATGTGGTGGCTGGTAAGTTTAAGCTTAATTATTTTCCAGCACTTGTTCTTTTGATACGGGCACATCGCATTCATTCATATCAAGATCATTTGTTGATAAAAATGGACATCCAACTGAAACTATTGGATATCCTATTAAAGTAAGATCTCCAGGTGGAGAGATGATAGTAAATTTTGGCTGTCATGATCTAGTGATAGAATTTGGAAAGTATAAGTTTCCAGTTAGTCTGATAATCCTAGATTCCCAAGGATTGGATGCAATTTTGGGCATGGATTTAATGAATAAGTATGAAGGAGTAATAGATTGTGCCAATCATACTGTTACACTCACAACCCTGCATAAGAAACGGATTAGATTCAAGTCTAACTTTGAATCCAAAGGGAGTAAACTAAATTCTCTTAAGGGGTTACAATAGACAGTGTACCAGTTGTGAAGGAGTATCCGGATGTGTTCCCAGAGGAATTAACAGGAATGCCACCAGATAGAGATGTGGATTTTCTGATTGACTTACTGCCAGGATCTGGACCAATAGCAAAGAGAACCTATAAGATGCCAGTTGATGAGTTGAAAGAACTCAAGAAACAACTTGGAGAACAGTTGCATAAAGGATTTATCCAACCAAGTTGTTCGTCTTGGGGTGCACCAGTTCTGTTTGTAGAGAAGAAGGATAGAAGTCAAAGGTTGTGCATAGATGCACCATCTTATTACATGAACATGATGAACAAGGTGTTCATGGAGTTTCTTGACAAGATTTTTGTTGTATTCATCGATGACATTTTTATCTATTCAAAGAGCAAGGAAGAACACAAAAAACATTTGAGATTGATACTTGAAAAACTCAGGGAGGACAAATTATATGCCAAGTTTAGTAAGTATGAATTCTGGTTGAATGAAGTTGGATTTCTTTTAAACATTGTGTTAGGAGATGGTATAGCTATCGATCCCGCAAAGGTGTTAGCTGTAACTGAGTGGGAATCTCCCAAGTCAGTTAATAGTTTCCTAGGCTTGGCAGGATACTATAGAAGGTTCATTGAGAATTTCTCAAAAGTAGCTAAGCCAATGACAGAGTTACTTAAGAAAAAAATAAGTTTGATTGGACTGAAGGATGTGAAAACAGTTTCCAATAATTGAAGAAGATACTAGTATCAGCACCATTCTTATGTCTATCGGATTTGGAGAAAGATTTTCAAGTATATTGTGATGCATCTCACCGAGGATTGGGTGGAGTGTTGATGCAAGGCGTGAAAGTTGTGGGTTATGCCTCAAGACAACTCAAAACTCATGAAGTGAATTATCCTACTCCTGATTTAGAGTTAGCCTTTTTTGTCCATGCACTCAAAAGATGGAGACACTATCTTTTGGGAAAACGATGTGAAGTGTTCACGGATCAAAAGAGTTTGAAATATATTTTCACCCAAAAGGAACTCAATATGAGACAAATAAGGTGGCTAGAGCTCATCAAGGACTATGAATTGAGTTTGGAATACCATCTCGGTAAAGCAAATGTTATAGCAGATGCTTTAAGCCGTCAGGTTTATGTGAATGGCCTTACTAAAGGAGTATTGCCAGATGATCTATGTGCCCAATTCAAAGATCTCAGATTGGAGATAGTGCCTGAAGGATATCTCATGTCATTGGATGTTCAACCAACATTGTTGGACAGGATCAAAGAAGCCCAAAAGTTGGACAAAGAAATAGATGAGATTAAGAGTAAAATTAGTAAAGGGATGGCTAAAGGATTCCATGAAGATGAATGATGTCTACGCACTTCTATTCTTGTAGACAGTTGTTGGGCCTCCAAGTGCAAATGTTTGTAGAATAGCAGCAAGTTTCCCTTAAGTGGATTACCCAAGTTTAATCAAAATCAGGGAGGAAGTGGTCAAAGGTATTCCCTCTCAAGCAATCCTGCAATCAAGATACAAGAAGTCTCTTGTGTCCCCAACACACCTAATATACTTGTCAGGTGTATAGGTGCACTAGTTCGGTGAAGATATGGTGAAATACAAGTGGTAACGGTGCCAGAAAAGAGCTTGAAGGTGAGGCAAAGACTAAAGGCAACAAGAAGGAAGCAAGCAAACATGCAACAGATCTAGTAGAAAATGGTGTTTCAATGATTAGAAACAAGGCCTAGGGATCATACTTTCACTAGTGAACACTCTCTCATATAAATATCCTCTCTTCATGATACTACTCTTAACTACTCTCCCGTTGGACACTCTAATCATCGGTAGGGCTATAACAGCACTCCTCAAAGTCCGCCTTCCCCAATATAGATAACCCCACACTGTCACCTTGAGCGCTAGATAGTTCCAACAAACACCACAATTTCATAGAGACATCCAACTCCAAATATAACTCATAACAATTATTCAATCTAGACAAAGTGCCACACACGGTATGCACGCTGTCACTTTCACACACGTGGGGAAAACCATAGATCTATTAAAGAACAAAGAGTATTTATGTAGACTCAAACCTAAGTGCCACCATGGCGTGCACGCTGTCACTTTCACACACATTGGGAGAGCAGAGATCTATTGAAGCACTTGAGTAGCAAGGTAGATCTACTTGATTACAAAGCTCATGACCACAACAAGATCATGCATAGAGAGAGATGAACACATAGCTTCCGGTAGATCCCTTAGCCTCGAGGAAGAACTACTACCTCCTCATGGGAATCAGCAACGGTGATGAAGATGGCGATGGAGATCAATGGAGATGGCTCTGGGGGCACTTCCCCATCCCGGCAGGGTGCCAGAACAGAGAATTTATATCCCCCGAGAATCTCCCCTTCGGTGGCGGCGGCGCTACGGAGGTTTTCATGGATTTCTTCTGGATGCCCTAGGGTTTTTGGGTCGGAGGCTTCTTATAGGTGCAGGAATCAAGGTCGGTGGGGGTCCAGGGGCCCACACCCCCTATGGGCGCCTCTAGTGTAACATCCTAATTTCAGCAACCCTGATGAAATGTCTAGAAGGCAAAAATCAGGGGGAGCAAAAACTTTTTCTTGCAATATGTTCTTAGTTGTTTGCTTGTGCTCAAGCAACTGCTTGTGGATTAGTGTGTACTCCTCATCTCAACCCTACTTTACAAAATCTATTTTTACAAAAGAGATGTCTTGGCTCATCTTTCATATTCTCAAATGTTCTGGCATTTCAAAAACCTGAGCCAAGATGACTTTGAAAACAACCAAACATTTTATTAGTCTCTATTAATAAAACTATGGAGACCTATATATACTCTCCTTGTGTTTTCAAGACGGAACCTTCAACTACCCTTATCTTTAAGTTTTTCCAAAACCTTTATGAAAAAAAATTCACCTCAATCTTGGTAGAGATACCAAGATGATCCTTATCTCACATCAAAGAAAAACCCCTTTCCACATACCCATCCTTACATCAAGCTAGGATTGATGGTAACCCTATTAATAGTAAAGTATAAGGATTAAGATGAATTGCCTTGATCTATTGGTTGATGAATTGCCTTGATCTTCTGTCTGATGAATTGCCTTGATCTGCCGATTGCCTTGTTTGCTTAGGAACTAGATTGATCTAACCTAGTATCTCATCTCTTAGGAAACAATCCTTGCTTGTGATCATCAATCTCAAAGCAAGCATCCAAAGTCTGGATCTATCCTAAGTCACTCTAGTGATCATCTCATCTCATGCTTATCTCAATCCAAGGCTAATCCCTCTGGATGATTTCCAACTCAGTGGAGACCACATCTACGCTTGGATCCCATATACCTAGTTAGTACCTCAACATCATCTCCTTGATCCTGAATATGGAACCTAGTGTCCTCTCAAAATCATCTACCCTTGCACTCTAGTCTTAAACCCTAAATCTGCCACCTCTTCCAACCTATAAGCATTCTGGAAAAATGTACTTGAACCATATTGTAGTATATATTTAGTACTACCAAGGAACACTCTTGCCCCTGGTTAGTCCCTTCTACCTCCCACCTATCCTTGATGATTTTGTAGTCAAGATACTAATCTTTCCTGCAAATCTTACCAACTTACCTACTTTGGCAGAAGCCCACATCTACATGCCACCTCCCCTTGACCACCTCTTTGATTGGTTGTGATCTACTAACCAAGGCCTATCAACTCCCACTTCACTTGTTTCCATTGGATCCTTGTGCTTCCTAAACCCACATGGTTTAGGAGGCTACCTGATGTATTTGCTATGGCAGCCTTATTTTCAACAAGGTTTGCCAGGTCTCCAAAACCACCTCAAATCTAACCAAGCCTAACTATTGCTTCCATGATCATCTACATGACATGGTCTACATATCCATACACCCCTTGTACAAAGGTGAGCTCTGAGCTCCCTAAACCAACCCTGTTTAGAGGGCATCAGAATAACAAAACCCTAGATACCCCAAAATCTAGTTTCATTTCTTTTCACCACTTTTCTTCCAAACCAAGGTGAACCTTGATGCCTACATCATGTTTACATCATATAGCTTGGATATAAGCATCCCCAAATAATTATCCCAATTATTTGGATTATTAAACTATTTAATTTCCTTTATTCACCTTTTTCCCTAAACCCTTGTCTATAAAGACAAGTTTGTTTCTTTCCAAATCACCTTGCCAACTCAAGGCACATTTGAGGCCTAAATTTCATATCCCATCTTTAAAACTCAAAAATAAATACTTTTGAGATTTCTTATTATTCCTTTTTGCCCTTTTTCTTAAATGGCAGAAATAAGAAATAATTCCTTAAAAATACTTTTCCTTCTCAATAAATTCTCCAATCTATAATATGGTATTCATAACCATTTCACATTAAAAACCCACCTTGCCTAATGTAAAAATATTACATTAGCTTCCATACTCTATTTCTTTACTATTTGAATAAAGGAGTTTAAGTGCACTTTCAATCTTCTGAAGAATCCCAAATAAATTCCTGGTGATACAAAATGACCATACCAAACTTCCAGTATCATTTCCCCATATTGGACTATATAAGATTTGGGACTTATTTCACAACCCAAGTTTTGATCATATATGGTAAACTAATTAAACCTTGCCTCAAACCAAAACCAATCATCCCCCAAACTTCTCCAGCACTTCTATCCACTACTCAGCAACCCCCCTGGTCGACCACCCCTACAAAAACCACTTTAGCTCACTCAAAACCATGTGTCTAGTGCTTCTTTGAATTGCAAAGTTACCACATGTGAAACTAACCTTACCTACAAATGTTACTACCCTCCCCCTCTGCCCCAAACCAAACCAGAAACCCCATTTACCCATCTCTCATGCCCACAGCAAACCAGCCCCTGGTTTTACCCTTCCCCCTTTCTCCCCATGGACATATTCCATGGACCTTGGTATTAGAGGGCCCAAGCCTCTCCAGCACCTCTCATTGCCTCCATTTGCATCCTACCACTCCACCACACCTCCCTAGAGATCCCTCCCCCGCTCCCCTACCCTGTGTTGCGTAGGAGAAGGAGGATAAGACACCTCAGCCTCCAAAAGAAAACGAGCCCCAAGCTCCCCCCCTCCACTCCTCTCTCTCTCTGCATGTGCCATTACTGAGCTCCCCTCTTCTCCCTGCATCTAACCCTCTCCTAATTTTGGCCCAGGACAGCTCCTAGGAGATGCTCTAGCGGACTCCTGAGCGCTCCCCGCAGACGCGCTCGTGCGATCATGTTCCCGACGTGGAACCCACTATTGCCGCCCCTCCCCAAGCTCGTCGGCATGCACCGCTTCGCCCTGCACCCTCGCCGTCGCCACCCCCCTCGCACGGTAAGCCCCCCCCCCCCGAGAATCACCAGCTCCTCCCTAGGGTTTCTCCCTGCCGCCGGCATCTAGAGGAAGAGGACGAGCGTGAGCCGTTCATCTACGCCTAATTGGACGGCTCAGGGAGCCCCTTACCCTTCGCTCCCCAGGCCTTCGGGTCTCGGGCCCCGCTGGGCCGCTGCTCGATTGCACGCCACGCGTGTGCTAGCCACCGCTAGGCTGGCCCGCCTCTCTGCGGCCCATCTCACTATAGATCTGGCCCAGTCTGCTCCTGCCCCTTTTTCTTCTTTATTTTAAATCCAGGTCTGCAAGGTACTTGCTGGTTTAATTCAATTCAAAAATGTGAAGGACCCCAATAATTTTTGGTAATATTTTTTCTAGGTACTTAAGTCCCTAATCTATCATGTCGGCTTAGTTCTGGACCAAATTATTGTATAAATAAATGCTGGAATTTAAATTAGCCACATATGTCCTTTTCACCAATAAAATCTTCCAAACATTTTAGTATTTACAAATGGAGCAAAGTAAATTGGAGATGGATATTATCGTCCATAACTTTTTTTCCCACTAGACCCACCTAAAGTGGCTTCCCTGTTTGCATCTAGTAAAAATAACAAAAACATGCCTTTTCTGCCTTTAGAAAATTCTCCAGGGTAAACCAAATAAGGTTTTGCCCTAATCCCAACTCCCCGTAAACCTATATACCAATAAGTACCAAAATCCAGGATCCCAAGATTTATTGAGCCTTTATCGAATTATGGTGAATTAAACAATTATGTGCATAGTTTATTCACTATTTAAATCACAAAAATAATTCTGTATCTCCAAAAAGATTAATTCAAATTTCTCCAGAAAGGTATTATCATTATCTAACAAGTACCTTTGTAATCACATCAATACCTTTTGTATATTAAATATTATGAAAAAGACAAATATCATCGAGAACTGTCTTTGGGAATTTCTCAAGGGCATTCTGGTAATTATTTTGAGGTGATTCCAACTCTTCTTGAACTAGTCCATCAAATACTACCTAATCGCCCAAGGAAATCATTTTTGGAGCTCCAGAGAAGTTCTAGTAAATTATTTCCTAAAACTAGAGCTTTAAGCAATATAAAATCACTTATAAATCTTTGGTAGTTGATAAAATAGTGAAACCACTTTTGTTGGCTTCATTTTATCAATACCTATCTGAGGGTATCCTGTTTTCACATTGACCTCATACATAACTTGGCCTTGCTCCCAAACCCCTTAACCCCAAAGATTTTGGACCTTAAGTCCTAAATAGAAAATCCACTAATGCACACAAAGCATTACCTTGTTTCCCCAATCAAATCTCCAAACATATCACTGATGTTTATCTTGTTTATATACTTGTTTGATGTATGGTTTGATGTTTGTATGCCTTGTATTGATTGTAGTGTTTTTTTTCATGTATGCTCGATAACGGCGATTAGTTGCGATTGTGTGGCGCGGAGAAGAAGGAAGGATCGGGGTATCTCTTTTATTATTATTATTATTGGTCATCTGGATTATCTACCACCGTCCAGGGTACTTCTCGCTACTCACAGGCAAGCCACCTTCTTGCTCATATGCCTGGTCCCATTATTTTACTTATGCATGTTTTATCTACTCATTTCCGCAAATTGCATTGTTTTACTATACTATGTTTTATATGGGGAATGTTTGGCTCCTCTCAATAATTACCCCTTAGTACCTTTAGGTACAACCCATTGGTATAATAACTACCTTCCCCTTAGGATGGTAGATGGTGTTTAACACCATAACCCCTTGGAGACCCCGTTTTAGCCTAAGCAAAAGTGTAGGATGGGAAGACCCCGGGAAAAAGACTTTCAAAAAAATGTTTTATGAGAAAACCTTGGTGATGCTTGGCCTATAAAGTGGTTTGGGAAAATGAGAAAGGTTTTGTTTTACAAAATGATGGAGGAAAAATGTTTACGAAAACAGCCGGGTTGGCCAGTTTTAAAGCTAGCGCAATTAACCCGTGCAACCACATTACTTTGGAATGGGACGGGGTTGGGCTAGAAGTTTGTCTAATCCGGTATAGGTGTCTCGAACTACTACGGGGAAGAACAAATTCCCGGAGGCTGGGCCTTCCCTTTTAAAGGGCCATGTGAAACATCGGTCTGGGTTGCTAAATACCATCTGTATGGCGGCCAGACGATACTATGAGCCCCTCATTGAAAGCGCACACCCTGAGGGGTGCAAAACGCGCTCTAGTTGGCTAGTGAACTATATAGGGCATCCCGGTTTTGAGGGGATTAACATCACAGGATAGACACTTGTATCAGAGAGGGCATTCGGAAGGTATTGACCGGTTATTCAACCCACGATCGGTGTGGATCAGGGACGGGTAATCGGATGGTGTGGGTACAGTGTACAATCTCTGGAGAGTGTCAAACTATTCGAATAGCCGCGTCCGCAGTTATGGACAGTTGGAGTGGCCATACTATTCTATCATCAGATGTTTTCAAAATGACTTATGAAATGGTTGATGTTGTTTTGATTCACAAAATGACTTTCAATACTGGTCTCAATAGTTGCCATAGGGTGTGATAAACGAATATTGAAATATGAATTTGGTGTTATGATTTTATGTGTAGATTTTGGTGATTGTGGTGATTGTGATTGTGAGGACTGTTGCTACTCCCCTATCCACCAAGGCAAGTGATGCTTCATGTTTTGTCCTACTATTTTGACTATGAACTAGTTATATTTTGAGTAGGGCTTGCATTGGAAATCTTCTAAGTATATACTATGCTATGCCTTGGGAAATCCTAGTAGTTGTAGTCTTAGTAGATTTTCCCCTAATTTAAGAAAACTTATTATGTTATCATGCTTATCCTAGCTAGTATAAAACAAGGGTGGAATAGTCATGCTATGAAATGTTTCTAAGTCTATGACTTGTGCTTTTGATTAATAAAACAATTATGTGAATGAATCACCTGGGTGGAATGGTATGGTTGGTTTATGTTGAGTGGTTACATAAGGCCCATGTCTATGGTTTACCTTGTGTATCACACTTGTGGATTTCCACCTAGGAACAAAGGGATTTGAGATGTTTAGTGTTGAGAAGCTTCTAGTGCAACCACATGGCATATGGGCTCTGCCTTGACCAACTAGGTCGCAAGAACTTAGCCAGATGGACAGTTGGTGGTAGGATTGATAGGATGGAACGCGTCCATGGTGGTCTAAGGGAATGCTTCTGAAAAGTCTCGTCTCGATGCATGTCGAGTCTTGTGGGGGAAGTGCACCACCTCTCGAGAGGGTAAAACCTAAGTACTTAGTCATGTCCCCGGCAACGGACGATTTGAGCATCAAAGACATTGAAGCAATCAAGGATCTCCTCATCCCAATTTCTCTAAGTTAAAACGTGTGGTTCACCAATGTCTATTGGTGGTTCCTTGGGTGTTTTTGACAAAAAAAACTTAGTGTTTTCAACTAATAAGTCAAAACCTTATTTTGAGCAGAGCAAGCATAAGCAACACTTACTATTCTACTATGGTATAACTTGCCAATATAATTCCAAATGTATTGACCCACGGTGGCTGTAACTTATGATGTTGCAGGTTACTCTAATGGAGACTAGGGTTGTGAGTCTACACTCAACATGTTTTCCTGTGGCACATGAAGATGAAGACCTATAGTTATTTACTTTATGTTATGAACTCCATGTATTAGCATTGGGATATTGAGTTGTAAAGACTATGTTATTTCTGGAATGACGATGTAATAACGACCTTTGTATCTGTGTACTTCATCTTAAACTGTGGATGCTAGCATTTGATCCAGGGACTAGCATTGCATTCATATGGACCTTTACCTTAAAAGGTGGAGTCTTACAGTAGCTCAGTTGCAGAGTAATACTCCTGAGTCTCTTGATAGTTCCCTTGTTTGGCGTCTATCTGGATAAGCACTAAACACATAAGGGCCATAACAAATAAAGTGCGCAATCATATAGAACATATGAAACTAGCAAAACGATATTCCATGATGTAATGATGCACAATTACATGGTATAACTTAGCATGGCAAGGGTGAGGTGGAAGAACAAGAACAAAGCATTTTTATTAGTTGTTTAGTCATATTTTGCTCCCATCAACCTTGCTTATTCATTAATGTTTATATGATGCATGCTTCAATTTATATCATGTAATGCATATTTAGAATAGGCTTATCGCGCTGATCGATTTAGACATATCATTTCTCGAATTCGGAGTTACGAAAATAAAATTATGCATTTATTAAGAGAATGGCATTGAAATGGTTTTTATTAATTCAAAAAAATTGTATACCCAGAATATATTTTAAATAGCATATTCATAATCACCAACAAACACTAGTCTCTTTCCCCTCAGCCTCT
Source organism: Avena sativa (assembly GCA_916181665.1). NCBI lineage: Eukaryota > Viridiplantae > Streptophyta > Magnoliopsida > Poales > Poaceae > Avena > Avena sativa. Next base: position 202,241,795 of record OV702281.1, on the reverse strand, counting down.
CCAACATATCGGTTGGGTTCAACCAACATCATTTCACTTCATTTTTTACGCACCAGAAGGCAAGAACTAATTGAAAAGAAAGCTCCAACCTAAACCTAAGTCCAACTGCGGGTATCTGGCCCAGTGAACCAAGAGGGTCCTTTTACGACCATTCCCACCGGCCAAAGGGGGCTAGAAACACCTGGTCGTTGTCGTTGATTACTTTATCAAATGGCTCGAAGCATTACCCTATATCTTAATACACATTTAATGAAACATACGAGTTGACCAATGACTAGTGAATGGAATCAGAATATGATTGCCGTGGTAAGAATCCTAGCATTTTTCAGATTCAAAACATATATTATTTATACTATTTGGCATTATGAATTTAAAATAATATCAAATTCAAATTATATCAAATGTGGTCAAATGTTATAGGTTTGACTAGTTTGAAACAAGTTTGAAAAGATTTTAATTTACCTTTGAATTCTCATATAGAAATAAAACGTATTTGATATTATACTTCTATTCATATTCAAATTTATTTGGACATGATGATTGAATTTGTATTTAAATAGATTGCAAATTGGTTTGAATTTGAAATTGGGCCAGGGTTTTTCTTACTTGGATCCACTCTACTCATAGGAGATGACAAGCGGGACCAGGATCACCTTGGCGCCAGAGGTGCGTGGAACAAAGGGGAGGTGACACATGGTCGGGGCAGGACTGCGGGTTGAGGCTAAAAAACAGCGGGCCTATTTAGAAAATGCGTTGGACGGATCGGTGTTAACTGAATACGAAAACAGAAAAACAGTGAGCTTTCCCGATCTTTGGATGGAGATTGCAATGGAAAGAAGCAGAATTTTGGTACGAAGTGAAAACAAAAAAGAAATAGGAGATCAAGAGCTACATGTTTTGTTTTATGAGTTTTGACGACGCGGACTGTGGCGGTCATAAAATCTCTAGGAATAGCGGGTTTCAGGCTGGTCGTTGTGTCTATAGAGGCAAGCTGCTGCTGTTGGAGTGGTGCACGTGCTGCGGCAGAGCAGCCAGCGGTGCAGCATGGCGACAACGTGGTGTCCAAGGGGCAGGGCGGTGACGGAGGCGAGATGCAGGGCATCGAGGGCGACGAGGAGGCCCGGTAGAGTTAGGTGGCGCGACCGGGCAGTGGTAAGAACCACAACGACGGCAGCGCACAGCAGCCTAACCAGAGTGTTACTAGGCGGGTTGATCTTGCTGAGGATGGGACAAACGGCAGTGGATCTCGCTGTCTAGAAGCTTCAGTGTGGAGTTCATGGCATCGGCGTTGGCGTTCCAGGCTTCCCGAGGCGTGACCACTGGTCTAGGACGACGAAGTGGAGGCAGAGGGTCCTGCTAGAGTTGTTGAACGTGTTTAAGGTGTTGTAGTATGCCGAGGTCGAAGATGGAGTGGTGGCTAGGGTCTTGAGCGCCATGGCAAGGCTTCGAAGGTAGAGAGGAAGGGAGGAAGGAGGTGCTGGTCGATCTGGAGTTTCTTGATCTCGATCTGGGAGATCTGGGGAGACAAGGGAAGGTTGGGGCTCACATGTGTGGTGGTGCATTGCAAAAATGAGAGGGATGTGGTCTCGGTTTAGAGTAGGGTTTCTCTCTCTCTTTCTTTCTTTCTTGATCAAAGAGGGGGACCAGGGGACGGGGATGGCTGGCTTGGCTTGGCTTGGTTGCCAAGAATGGCAAGGAGAGGAAAGGTCACATGCACAGGGCAAGGTAAAAGGTGGGGTGGTTGTCATGGCTTGGGAGGGTAGGGTTAGGTGGTTGGGGTTTTAGCTAGTGTAGATTAGATTAGGGTTAGGGCAAGGTGAGAGGGGATAGATTAGGTAGTTGGTTTGGTTTAACCAAACCAAAAAGGTAGGTTTAGACTAGGATTTATCTTGTTAGATAGATTGATATGTATGAGCTCTTCTTATTTCTTTCATATGCTTTTGTTTATGATTAAAACAATCTATTCAAGAAGATTCTCAAGTTCCAATAAGAAAATGAAACCAAAGGAAACCAAGTGGAGGGAATACATAAATGAACTATGGAATTATTTGAATTTGAAAACAACTTGCACGAATGTAAAATATCAAGCTTGCTACAAATTCAAAGGAATCCTAATAGGAGAAAGGTGGGGAGGAGCTTGCATGGGCCATGCATAGGTGTAAAATGCCACAATTATAATTGTGAATATAACTAGATTTACATGAGGGCATATATCCCATGCATGTATTCAAATTTGAATAAGGACACACAGAAAAAAAGTGAGATTGCTTTCCACATAATGTAGATGACCTATTATTATATATGAGGATAAATGTACAACTTAGTGCGTGTTTACCACTAGAGTAACATATGGCCAAAAATATATTCATAAATGATCATATAGCCAAATATAACCATGTGGAAGATTAGTAGAAGCATTGATACTCACATGACATGAAAAGGTGGCCATGTGGCTCCACATAGTTATTATTGTGAAAACAATAAGATAACATGTATGTGAGCATGTAGAATTATAAGTTGATCCATCCCAACACATCTGAACTAGATGTAATTGTCAAAAGAAAGGAAAGGCTCACATATAGATGGTGGAATTATAAGATGATGACAAGGAAAGGTGGTGGAGTTGAAAGACATATTCCCAGAACTCAAATTAGGCATCAAGCAATATATCAACATCCAACTACAATTTATAAAGAGGCAAATACAAGTAATACAATTTAAATGCACACTATATAATAACCAACTTAAAGGGTTTTATATGATTCTCAAATGCAAGGAGGCATGGTGACATGAGCATGATATAGTGATGATGCAATAAATGACATGTAGGAAGTAGCAATATATAATAGGTAAGTTGCATTAGAATTGTTATCCAATTAGGATGCTACAACTCTCCCCAACAAAACAAGAATCTTGCCCCGAGATTCCTAGGAAAACAAGAAGACACAAAGAGTGGCGGGTGCCCGGAACGAAGGTGATCCTCATGTTCCCAAGTTGGTTTTTCAACGGAATGGTGTGACTAATGCACCTTGCAAAACTTTATAGACATGTTGTGAGTCTTTGGTTCTGCTTCTTAAAAAGAAAGGACTTGAAGAGATTCAAGAGAAGCAACTTCTTACTTCAAGCTGAAGGATAAAAGACATCGATAGGATTAAAAAAAGAAACTGCATGTGAAGTTGATTCTTTCTCTCGTTAGAAGAAAAGAACAACTTTGGATTAGTTAGCAACTACTATGAAAATAGCATCGTTTCTCCCCTTAGATTTGGAGAAACAATATTTCCTTCAAACAATGAAGTTCCTTGATATGAAGTGAAAGATTATGGGTTCTTGAATTCTCATATTAGATTCTTCTTGCGCCGGTAAGGACCAAAGGATAGAATAATTGGGATGCTCGGATTTATCTTCAGGAGAAGGAGGTGACCCAGATTATGGTGGAAACTTGAGGAAGAAGTGGATCATAGAAATCTGGAGTTTATTGTAGAGATGTTTATAGCTTCCCTTTACCATGAGGTTATTGCAATAGAATTTTGTGATTGATGGCATCGACCATAATTAGCTTTGCCGAGAGGAAAAGAATTAACAAACTGAAGTCAGAGATATCATCCATCCATCTTGTTTTATGATGTCAGGCTCCGGTAGAATGAACGGTATGAGGGAAAAAAATTCCATTGGTTTCCACTGGTTCATTGATGGTTTTTCTCCATCTTGAATTAGACGATACCACCAACAAAGGTTATTGGTTACCTTCTTGAGAGGACACTCTAGAAAACAAGGACTAAAGTAAAAGTCTCGAGGGATATAGGCCGCTTCTAACTTTCATGGACTGAGTGAAATCTCATTAATCCCCAAATACATCATAAGAAAGCAAATGATAATAATAGTGGTATGGTCATGAATCCTTACCACACTCAAAGAATTACTTCGCACAGTAATAGGAATACTAAGCAACCCACTCCAAAAAGACTAACGATCTTGACAAGAAGAATTCATGAAGCTCCGTAAGAAAACAAAAATTTGATGGAAGAACTTCATCGGATCCAAGTATATAGAGATGATGATGTTGTCTTCGTGATGGAAGTCCCAAGCCATCGGAAAAGATATGAATGAAGATCACATAGACACATGAAAGATTTAACAGACCGGTTAAGGATAGCACCAAAAACTTGAATAAAAGAATTGCGAAAGATCTAGAAAATCTTCATAGCATCCTTCGGATTGTGGATAAAAGATAAAAAGAGAGGGTTTTAAAAGATTTCCTGATGAGTCAGAGACCAAAAGAATTTTTGTCCTTCTAGAGAAGATCTGAGGGAGATTTAGCCGTCTTTAGGAAGTCTTCAACAAAGCAGTCAAACCAAGGATAAAGCTTCGGAGTTTGATGGAATCTGATGATGGGTGAGAATTAACAATTGATTTGATGATGCTAGAATTGTAGCAATGTCTTTAGCAGAAGGACGTGGTCGACATAGGTGACTTTAAAAAGTCGGAATTCACACTTGATAAATTTTCGCATAGACGGTGTTCATGATGCTTGAGAGAATGAGAGGAAGATTTTCTTCATGTCCTTCCATTGATATAGAATAGGCGAGAATATCGTCAAGATATACCACCATGAAAGATAAACATAAAGATCAAGGATTGGTGTTTAGAAAGATGCATTGGAAGAATAGGTTATCTTGCCCTTCAGATAAGAAAAGAGATACTGACTTGTTCACATAGTCGATCGATCAACGATTGCAATGATAAAAGAACTTGGATAAAGAAACGATGATAACTCATACATTTAAGCAAAGTTGTTACAGGTGAGAGGACAAAATTCTCTTGTATCAAAGAGAACCATGTAGATATGGAGTTCTAAAATATGTGAAGCACGACAAGTGGATGATAATCCACCATAGTGCCTAAGGAACCTCCGGATTGCTAAAGATACTTGAATATGATATAGATATGATCATGGTATAACTCAAAAACACAAGAGATAAACACGGTCATCCGGAGGATTAAATTGATAGCATTGACCATATTCCACTCAGGATAAGTGTCATATAGCTATACTGAGAGCTAAATTACAATCCCAAGTATCATATCAACACAAGTTGTGTATTTAGTCCAAAAGAATCGAAATGAAGTAAAACTCCATATTGTAGCGTCGATAGCAAAATATTGAGTTAGCATGGACATACCGATAAAAGAAGAAGGATAGTGTGTCACACACGACTGAAAAAGGAGTGTGGAATAACATGTGTATCAAAGAAATTTTTTCCACATTTTTTGGTATTAGAATACCAATATATGTGAAAAATAACTTAATGGACGGATATTAGCAACTCCACATTCTGTAAATGCATGCAGGAAGGACAAACATCTTTAACAAGATCACGTCGGTTTAGAAATAAGCCTTTCAGGATGGAATATACCAATAGTTGATATCCAAAGGCAGATTACGATAACAAGTTGGATGCAACAGATAGACAAAAAGATTTGACAAACACATCCTATGGTACTATGGAAACCCCAAACACATGAATCCTAATTTGAATTTTTAGAAGTGGATTGATAAACGTTACACTTCCTTACCTAAAAAGGTTGGGTGGGTAGGTAAGAAGAAAAATGGAAGCAGTCCTACTCTCAAGTTTAGTTTTTCCCTAATATATATAACTACCAAAAATATTTTCTAGATTGACAACAACCATCTTGGTTGAGACCCTGAAGGGCGGAATGGCTATGATACCAAATGCAATACCTCGGACACTACGCTCTAAGCAACACGCTAGGATGAACCCAAAGTGCATAAGGTGTGCTACCGCGGAGGCCCAAAGGCCACCCATGTCTAAGAGGAGAAGGGCACTGTACCGGCCAACCACCCTATCCACTTTGCATGAACATCGTATCAGGTGTGAGAGGCGTAGTCGACAGGTATGCGGACAAAACATACACAAGTGTGTATGCCAGCGGCATACAATAATACATCAGATTCAGACCATCTAAAAGAAAAAGAAATATTCAACGCCATAAGGCAAGATTAAAATATCCTAGATAAAGATAATATTTTAGGATACATACTCATACATCACACATCAGAGTATCAAGCAGAAGCGAAAAACAAGATCCAAGTATGGAGAAGAAGCAAACTGGTATAAGATGCCCTAAAAATGAGCACATCCCTCCCACATGATCTTAAGGATCTCCATCCCTGGAATCTCTACAACTGAGGTTCGTTTCCACCATCATCAGTATCCTCGACCTAGAAACCTTTCTATGGATGTACCTGTCCATATGATGAATATTTATGGTGTGAGACCCTAAGGGACTCAGCAAGACTTTATGCATCTAAAGGGAACAACTTGAGGGTGACCCAATTGGAGTGAAAATAAATCCTAGAAGTTCTATAAAGAGACGATACAACATCCGCTAACCAAAGATAGACGGATGTTCGTTAAATAAATAATAGTTAATTACCTAACAGATATATATCAACAGAAATAAACATCACTCACCCTCCTTCCCGTTCCCGAACGAGAAGGCGGAAGAACATCCCATCCATAGGCAGTTTAGTCTAATTAAAGATGGTACTTTAGTTATAGTTGTCTATGATCAAGAAATTATGCTCCAAGTCGTCCATAATTGCGGAAACGGCTTTCCAAAATATTTACCCTGTAGGGATGCACCAATAGCAACACACGCACGATCAACCCCGCGAAGAACCAAATAAAAAGAAAAGAGGCATCATGATAAAGCATTTACAAGATTCATACATGATTTCAGGGGGCCACCCCACTAAGCTACCCGATAGGAAGTTGGCCAGGCTCCATGACAGACCAAGGGGTTCGCGACAATGGATATAAACGACTAGGAACCCAAAAGTGTGACTGGGCTTGTCGATACCGCATAAACATTTCGCACTTGTTCCAAAACCATATAGTAGTAAATGCTCATCGAGCAATAGTAGTAAATAAATCAGTAAAGCATGGCATAAGTATAGAATAATAATAATGCCCCAAACTAGTTGTGCTGCAATAAATTAAATGTGACTTAATCTAAGACTAAGAGGACTAATGGTCCCACATATGGATATTGCGATAGTCAAGGAACAAGAATCAAGTATTCGGGTCCTACAGGACACATGTGAGCGGATAAAACCAGATCTCAAATATTGCTCACCAGTGCCTCTTTCTTTAGTTATCCCATAACTACTTAATTCAGATGTTTAGGTACCTCGTTATTCAAAGACTCTCATAAACCGTACAAACGCAGTTCTATAACTCGCATGGCTCAAACAACTCTGTAGTAATGTCTCATAGAATTGAGGAACAAACTTCGGTGGGGATTAAAAGTAAAGGCTATGTAGTACTTGGGGTTGCAATTTAATTTGGATCGCGGCTCATGATGCAAGAATAATATAGATGCAATAGGTACTATATGTAGTGCAATCATAGAGAATTTCTTGCGCGGTAGCTCCGTTGTAGAGTAATAAGGATCTGGGTAATACTCCTGAGTCTCTTGATTGTTCTCTTGCTCGGTGTCAATCCGGATAAAAACCAAACACACAAGGGCCATAATAAATAAAGTGTGCAATCATAAAAAACATATGCAACAAGCTAAACAAGATATTTCATGATGTAATGATGCACAATTACATGGTATAACATAGCATGGCAAGGATGAGGTGGAAGAACAAGAATAAAGCATATTTATTTGTTGTTTAGTCATATTTTGCTCCCATAAACCTTGCTGCTCCATTAATGTTTATATGATGCAAGCTTCAATTTATATCATGGAATGCGTAGTTAGAACGGGCTCGTCACACTAATCAATTGAGACATATCATTTGTCAAATGCGAAGTGACGGAAATAAAGTTATGCATTTATTAAGAAAATGGCATTTATTAATTCGAATATTTTAAATGCCTAGAATATATATTAAATACCATATTCATATTCCTGGCATTCTTATGATTAAAAAACATATATTATTTATATTATTTAGAATTATAAATTTAAAACAATATTAAATTCAAATTATATCAAATATGGTCAAATGTCATAGGTTTGACTAGTTTGAAAAAAGTTTGAAAAGATTTGAATTTACCTTTGAATTCTCATACAGAAATAAAACATATTTCATATAAGAATTTTATTCAAATTCGAATTTGTTTGGAAGTGATGATTGAATTTTTATTTAAACAGATTGCAAATTGGTTTGAATTTGAATTTGAAATTGGAACGAGGTTTTTCTTACTCGGATCCACTCTACTCGCATACGATGACAAGCGGGACGAGGATCACCATGGGGCCACAGGCGCACGGAGCAGAGGGGAGCTGACAGGTTCCCAGGGGAGGACTGCAGGTTGAGGCTAAACACGGCAGGGGCCTATTTAGAAAATATTCTAGACGGATCGGGTGTTAACTGAATACGAAAATAGAAAAATAGTGAGTTTTGCTGATCTTTGGATGAAGATTGCGATGAAACAAAGCAGAATTTTGGTACGCCGTGAAAACCAAAAACAAAGAGGAGATCAAGAGCTACAAGTTTGGTGTTATTAGTTTTGACAGACGTTGACTATGGCGGTCAGATAAGATCTAGAAACAACAAGGTTCGGGTTGGTTGCTATGTTTGCAGGAGCGAGCTGCTACTGTCGTTGCTGTGGTGCACGTGTTGTGGCAGAGCGACCAATAGCGCAGCACAGTGACAACGCGGTGGCCAAGGGGCATGGCGGTGACGGGGCGAGATGCAGGGCATTGAGGGCGATGAGGAGGCCCGGTAGATCTAGGTGGCGTAGACGAGCAGTAGTAAGAACCACGGCGATGGCAGCGCACAGCGACGAACGATGAGCGCGCGCAAAGTGCTTGATGAAAAGATCGGCGGTGAGGATGGCCAGAGGTAGGCAAGAACATGTTGAGGAGGTTAAGGAGGCTCACTAGAGTGTTACTAGCCAGGTTGATCTTGCTGAGGAAGTTACGAGCGGCGGTGGATCTCGCGGCCTGGAAGCTTCGACTCAGGAGTTCATGGCATTAGCGTCGGCGTTCCAGGGTTCCCGGGGCACGGATGTTGGGGTTCGTAGCATGGAAAACAAAATTTTTCTATCGCATACAAACAAACAAGCCAAGATCTATCTACTAGATTGTAGCAACGAGTCGATGGAATAACTTACCCTCGAAGATTCCAAAGCGGTTAACGAGAGCAGATTCTCGTGGGTGATGTAGTCGTACTCTTTCCGATCTCAAGATCGCGTAGACGATCCTTCCGGCGCTGCGTTCCGGCAGCGCTCCCGCAGTCGGTCACACGTTCGGTACTCAACGAAGACCTTCCTCTCCCTTTTTCCAGCAGGCAGCGGAGGTTGTAGCACTCTCCTCGCGATTCCGGCAGCACAACGGCGTGGTACCGGAAGTAGAGGGGAGATCCCGCAGGGCTTCGCCTTAAGCCGGAGCGAGTATGGTGGAGTATGAGAGAGAGCTATTAGTGGTCTAGAGATTAGACACACCAATTAGAAGGCTCTAAACCGAAGGCTAGGGCAATTAGAAGCTCTAAACCAAAACGGCTCTAAACCGGAGATTAGAGGATAGGAACTTGTGTGTCTAGAGGAGGAGGCCCTGCCCCTCCTTTTATAGGTGGGAGGGGCGGCCAAGGGGAGGGGAGTCCCTCCCCAAGTCGGCCTTGGTTGGCGCGCTGGCTTGGAGGGACTCCTCCCCCAAGTCGGTTCCAACCACCTCTTGCTTGTTTCCCACAGTTTCCTGTTTTAGCCGTTTGACTTTCAAACTGGCCGTTTGACTTTTCTGTTTGGGATTCAATTTAATCCTTTATTTGGAACAGCGAGAACACTTAGTACATGATGCAATCATTCCAATATGCAATGACACATTCATGTACCCTCCCCCCCCGGAGTGCCGGACAATCCGAAACCTTCTAGAACATTCCCGATGAAAACACCGGAATCATTCCCGAACTCCGAAACGGGACTTTCCTTATATGAATCTTATTCTCTGGACCATTCCGGATCACCTCGTGATATCCCGGATCCCATCCGAGACTCCGAACAACATTCGGTCTCTTTCTCATAATACCATAACTACTCAAACAACGTCGAATCCTTAAGTGTGTCTCCCTACGGTTCGTGAATTATGCGGACATGATCGAGACACTTCTCCGAACAATAACCAACAGAGGAATCTGGAAATTCATATGGCTCCCACATATTTCTACGATTACTTTGCGATCGAATGAACCACTTACATACGACACCAATTTCCCTTTGTCTCACGATAGTTTACTTATCCGAGGTTATGATCGTCGGTATCTCTGCATACCTAGTTCAACCTCGTTACCGATAAGTACTCTTTTCTCGTTCCCGTGATATGTGATCCCTTGTGAGCCAGTCACATGCTTGCAAGCTAATTGGATGACATTTCACCGAGAGGGCCCAGAGTATATCTATCCGTCATATGGATGGACAAATCCCACTCTTGATCCATGTGTTTCAACCAATACTTTCTGAACACTCAATGCCACCTTTATGGCCACCCTGTTACGGTGTGGTGTTTGATGACATCAAAGCATCCATCCGGAAAAGGTGATATGCATGATCTCATGGTCGAAGGAATTAGGTTACTATGTATCAGAAAGCATATAGCAATTGAACTATTGAAATGACTTGATCTTTATGCTACGCTTATCTATAGGAGTATGTCCATCACATCATTCTCCTAATGATATGATCCTGTTGTTAATAACATCTCTATGTTCATGATCAGGAAACCATGATCATATATTAACCAACAAGCTAGTTTAACAAGAGGCTTTACTAGGGACTCTAATTTTAGTTTACAAATCACACAAGTATTAATGTTTCCGGTTAATACATTTATAGCATGGTATGTAAACATTTATCATAAGTGTGAAGATATGATAATAACCACTTTATTATTGCCTCTTGGGCATATCTCCAACAGTCTCCCACTTGCACTAGAGTCAATAATCTAGTTTCAAATCTTTGTGTATTCAACACCTATGGCTTTCCGGTGTTGTATGTACACGATTGCTAGTGGTCAACTGATCTCCGGATCTGACACTTCCAGGTCCGTGTGTAATTGCATGTCTTTGCGTCTCTACGCATCACTCATTCTCTAATGAGATGGCTTCGTACAAATTTGGTCCTTTGGTGTGACCTTTAGTTCTTTTGGGGTTAAAACATGTTGATAATATTGTCGTACAATATATCTTCATAGTATTATCCCGCTGTGAACTACACCTAGTTTGATAACAAACTACTTGACACAAATGCCCTCTTTAGCTGCTATTATAGCAGTCATATACTTAGCCTTTTGTTGTAGTATCTGTCACAATGTCTTAACTTTGGAACTCATCCAAATCCATTATGGAACTCACTTTCCATTATATTGTGCCACCCTTAGTTTAGATTGAGATAAACTTAATTTGTACTTTGTGACAAAACTAGTATCAATGTAGTACTTTTACAATGAACTAACCATCTGTTTGTCACTTCTACAAATATTATACTCTTAGTTCTTCCAAAAGATTATAAGAATATCCTTACTATTGTCTAATGATCATCTTACGAATCATTCTGGTATATGCTCACAACATTTAGAGCATAGGACATATCTGGATTTGTACATATCACAGTATGATTGATATAAATACTCTTTGTGATTTCATACATCAAGTATCAATCTATACTTGATTATTTGTTTCACTTTACCAAATGTCAATACACTTGAATATATCATCAACATTGAACTCATTCAATCCTTTCTGTGCGACAAGAACCTCTCTTGTAGTTTCTATATTGAACTCATTCAATATCTTATCTATGTACTTCTGGCACAACCATATTAGCGTCTATTGATGCCAAATATTTGGGTTTTGCCTAAGTCTTTCATCGGGATGAAATTCTTAATATGTGTTAATAAAAGATACATTATTTACAATCAACAATATGTCTTTCACATAATGTATTAGAAACATGTCTTAGCGCTCCCACTTAATTTCTTGCAAATGCAAGCATCTTCATCGTCTCTAATGAACTTTTAAACTCCTTTAACAGTTTCATCACAGTGAAGATTCCAACTCCGCGATGCTCACTTTAACCATTGAAGTTTGCATATGCTTTTAGCATCCTTTGAATTAACAAAACCCTATGGACCGTGTTTATGCACATGTCCTAGGTAACGATTCTATTAGAAGAACTTGTTTTGTTTATTCAACTACCATATAACAAATTATATGTAGTGGTTGCTACATTAATCCGTCTAGACTAAATATCACTATGGAAGATCAAATATTGTCATAGTCAACCTTTGAACATTTTGTGAACTCTTTCCCAGCATGTCGACTATTTCATAGATGTAAAACATCCATGTCTATTTCTTTATAGATCCAGACACAACTGTAAGGTCTTACACCTTTCTCGAGGGTCCTTCAAGTTCAAAACTTGATTTCTCGTGTATGGAACTATCACGGATTTTATGGCTTCAAGCAATTTTACGGAGTCAGGGCCCATCATCACTTCTTTGCATGTAGTCCGTTCATTATTCTCAAATAATGATTCAACCCTCAAATCTTGGTATTTGATTGTTTACTCGACCTACTTGTTTCAATAGGAACTTAGATCTTCGTGACCACAACCTTTGAGGCACGTGAGCCATGAGCATTGTTGCTGCCTTCGGAACACTTTTCGGCACTGCGCAACTATACACATATAGCTAAGGTTCTTTTAACCTTATCAAAGTTCTATTGTCCTCCCACTTATATTTTCACGAAAAATTCCTTCTCAAAGAAACTTGACGTTTTAAGCGACAAACACTTTTGTCTCCGGTGTTTATGGAGGAATACTTAACAGTTATTCGAAATAACATACAAAGACAGGTTCATCCGACTTTGGTTGCAAACATCCTTTTATGCATAGCATGCCAATGTTTAAGAAAGGACAACTTGGGTTTTATCCCAAACCATAACCTTATATGGTGTCATTTCAACGGATTATGATGAAGCTCTTTTCAGTGGAAAAACGGTAATCACTAAAGCTTTTAATCTTTAAAATATAATGACAGTTTTATGAATTACACCTTCGATCTTACCATGTCAAACAAGGTTTAATTACATATCTCTAACGCTCCATACTCTTATGGTGTTTCGGGAAAATGCAAATCCACGGAACGATTCCTTAAATCTTAGGTATTATGCTAAACTTGTAACTCAAATATCTTCCTTTATGATCTTATCATAAACTATTTATATTCTTGTTACAATGATTTTGCACTTCATCTTGAAAGTCTTCGAACTTTTCAAATGTTTCATACTTCATCCTTATTAAGTAAATATTCATATATTCACTCAAATTTTGGAGAAAGCATATGAAGTTGAAATCCATCGCTCTTGACTACACATAATGGATTTCATACAACAATATGTACAAGTTCCAATAAGCTAGTCATTCGTTCCCTTTTGGCCTATGAACGAAGTTTTAATTATCTCTAGGAAAGTTTCACAAGCGTCATTTGATCAAAATCAAACAGACTCCAAAATTCCATCCATATGGAGTTTCTTCATGTTTTCTTTCCAATATAATTTAAACTGCGATGTCACTTCCTAAGTGATCTTTCAATCAATTTGTCTTTCGAAATTTTTAGCACTAGTTTTATGGATGTGATTTCTCCAACGAGATTTGTGAATCATCCATCTTTTATGGATTACGGCAATTATTTTGAACAACCCTTTTGTTCTCATAATACCTGATAAAACAAATCTTGAAGGCAAGCTTTGATGTTTTAACGAGCAACACAATAACCCTTTATTTGTTCTCGATGAACATCATCACATATTCTTTTGCTAGTTACTTAGGCCATTGTAGTTCATGAATTGTGTTGTTTCGTATGACGATTCACACCAACAAATTCAGTATCAAATACTTAAGAACCACATTGTTTAATAAGCAAAGAATATATCCATAACATGTATATCATCTATATACTTAAACTGAACAATTCTAGTCTTTTCTTTTTTGCCATATATTTATGAGATTCTCTTTCAGTATTTCCTTTTCTGTTTGAAAGAATCTATCAATATCAATAGTGGAGTCATACATATGACACATAGTCCAAAACATGTATAGTTAAATACCAATGTCTTTGGTCTTGCACTTTGAAGTAGATCACCATCATCAAATGTTTGGTGTTCTTTCAAATTCCTTTATTTAGTAATCTTCTTGGTGTAGTAAACATTTTACCTACATCAAATATTCACCCTCATTATGGATTTATCCATGATCAAGCCATTTTTAGCTTGTAACGGTGAATCACAAGTATAATGTTGCTCTCCAAAACCTTTTGTAGGATTAGGACAACTAGTGTCTCCAACCTTTTGCAAATTCTCATCAAATATGAGAACATGACTTTAGCCATATTATACTCTATCATGTTGCAACCAAAACTTCGTTTCAGATATCACAATATCTTCCACACATCATGGTTTCTGAAACAACTCTTTCAGATCCTAGATAACCTTGATATTAAGACAATCCTTTGAATATCAAGAATCATGGAAACAAACATGATACTAACACTTGAAATTGTTACTCTTGATTTAATACTAATTATTAAACTTCATGGAGTAACCGGAACTTACTGAAAGTTTGCAATAGGACTTTTAAACTTTAGATTAACACTTCAAAACAATACGATACCAGTTCGTAAAGTAACTAACCAGAATTCTATAGTTCTATTATCTCAATTATAACTAAGCGCAAGGTGGTAAACGGATGCCAATGACTACAACAACTATGCAATTTCACTTTGATTTAGTTTATGATAAATTGAGTTCTAATTAATAATTAAATTAATCTAGGTGAACTCCCACTCAAAACAATATCCCTCACATTGTTTTAGTGATCACACGAACCAAATCCACCACATCAAAACCGATCATCACGAGAGTTGATATAGCTTCAATGGCGAACAATCAACATGTTCATCATATCTACTATATGACTCATGCTCTACCTTTCGGTAATCCGTGTTCCTGAGGCCATGTCTGTACATGCTAGGCTCGTCAAGATCAAACCTTAGTTTCTGCATGAGCAAATCTGGCTTGCTCACGTTGTATACACTTGCAGAATCTAACACACCCGATCATCACGTGGTGCTTCGAAACAACAAGCTTTAGCAACGGTGCTAACTAAGGGTGAACACTTTATGACTTGAAATTCATGTGCATGAGGGATCATCTTATAATGCTACCGTCGTCTACTAAGCAATACAAGATGCATAAAGGATTAACATCACATGCAATTCAATAATATGTGATATGATATGGCCTTTCTTCTTTGTGCTTCCGATATCCATCTTCAAGCACGAACATGATCTCCATCATCATCGGCATTGCATCAAGGTCAATGACGCTTCTCCATGGTTGTCGTCCACCGGCTTCAACTATTACAACTAATTTGAATAGACACGCGGGTCTTAACATAAATTAAAGACAACCATATGGCTCCTGCCGGTTGCCAACTTACAATAAGGAACATTGCATACATCATATATAATCACAATCATGGCCATATCACATCACAGCACACCCCTGCAAAACAAAGTTAGACGCCTCTACTTTCTTTGCATATTTTACGTGGTTTGGGGCTTTCAATAAGTGTCGTTCTAAATTACGAACAAGAACCACAACATTGATACTAGTATTGTTAATCACCCGTTGTAAATTGGATCTTAACTATGCTAGGAGAAACAGGCACCCGCAAAGCCACTTATGCAATACAAGTTGCATGTCAAGCGTGGAGCAAGTCTCATGAACGATTTCATGTAAGGTTAGCCCGGGCCGCTTCATCCCAACATACCGCAAGATGCAAAGTACACAAGAAGCAATCGACAATAAAAGCATCAACGCCCACAATGACCATTGTGTTCTACTCGTGCAACAGATCTACATATAGACACGGCTCTGATACCACTGTTGGGGTTCGTAGCATGGAAAACAAAAATTTTCTATCGCATACAAACAAACAAGCCAAGATCTATCTACTAGATTGTAGCAACGAGTCGATGGAATAACTTACCCTCGAAGATTCCAAAGCGGTTAACGAGAGCAGATTCTCGTGGGTGATGTAGTCGTACTCTTTCCGATCTCAAGATCGCGTAGACGATCCTTCCGGCGCTGCGTTCCGGCAGCGCTCCCGCAGTCGGTCACACGTTCGGTACTCAACGAAGACCTTCCTCTCCCTTTTTCCAGCAGGCAGCGGAGGTTGTAGCACTCTCCTCGCGATTCCGGCAGCACAACGGCGTGGTACCGGAAGTAGAGGGGAGATCCCGCAGGGCTTCGCCTTAAGCCGGAGCGAGTATGGTGGAGTATGAGAGAGAGCTATTAGTGGTCTAGAGATTAGACACACCAATTAGAAGGCTCTAAACCGAAGGCTAGGGCAATTAGAAGCTCTAAACCAAAACGGCTCTAAACCGGAGATTAGAGGATAGGAACTTGTGTGTCTAGAGGAGGAGGCCCTGCCCCTCCTTTTATAGGTGGGAGGGGCGGCCAAGGGGAGGGGAGTCCCTCCCCAAGTCGGCCTTGGTTGGCGCGCCGGCTTGGAGGGACTCCTCCCCCAAGTCGGTTCCAACCACCTCTTGCTTGTTTCCCACAGTTTCCTGTTTTAGCCGTTTGACTTTCAAACTGGCCGTTTGACTTTTCTGTTTGGGATTCAATTTAATCCTTTATTTGGAACAGCGAGAACACTTAGTACATGATGCAATCATTCCAATATGAAATGACACATTCATGTACCCTCCCCCCCCCCCCCCCCCGGAGTGCCGGACAATCCGGAACCTTCTAGAACATTCCCGATGAAAACACCGGAATCATTCCCGAACTCCGAAACGGGACTTTCCTTATATGAATCTTATTCTCCGGACCATTCCGGATCACCTCGTGATATCCCGGATACCATCCGAGACTCCGAACAACATTCGGTCTCTTTCTCACAATACCATAACTACTCAAACAACGTCGAATCCTTAAGTGTGTCTCCCTACGGTTCGTGAATTATGCGGACATGATCGAGACACTTCTCCGAACAATAACCAATAGAGGAATCTGGAAATTCATATGGCTCCCACATATTTCTACGATTACTTTGCGATCGAATGAACCACTTACATACGACACCAATTACCCTTTGTCTCACGATAGTTTACTTATCCGAGGTTATGATCGTCGGTATCTCTGCATACCTAGTTCAACCTCGTTACCGATAAGTACTCTTTTCTCGTTCCCGTGATATGTGATCCCTTGTGAGCCAGTCACATGCTTGCAAGCTAATTGGATGACATTTCACCGAGAGGGCCCAGAGTATATCTATCCGTCATATGGATGGACAAATCCCACTCTTGATCCATGTGTTTCAACCAATACTTTCTGAACACTCAATGCCACCTTTATGGCCACCCTGTTACGGTGTGGTGTTTGATGACATCAAAGCATCCATCCGGAAAAGGTGATATGCATGATCTCATGGTCGAAGGAATTAGGTTACTATCTATCAGAAAGCATATAGCAATTGAACTATTGAAATGACTTGATCTTTATGCTACGCTTATCTATAGGAGTATGTCCATCACATCATTCTCCTAATGATATGATCCTGTTGTTAATAACATCTCTATGTTCATGATCAGGAAACCATGATCATATATTAACCAACAAGCTAGTTTAACAAGAGGCTTTACTAGGGACTCTAATTTTAGTTTAAAAATCACACAAGTATTAATGTTTCCGGTTAATACAATTATAGCATGGTATGTAAACATTTATCATAAGTGTGAAGATATGATAATAACCACTTTATTATTGCCTCTTGGGCATATCTCCAACAACGGACACTGGTCCAGGATGACGAAGAGGAGGCAGAAGGGCCTGCTGGAGTTGGTGGACATGCTTGAGGTGATGTAGGATTCCGAGGTCGAAGAGGGAGTGGTGGCTAGGGTTTTGAGCGCCATGGAAAGGCTTGGAAGGTATAAGGGAAGGGAGGAAAGAAGTGCTAGTCGATTTTGAGTTTTTCTTTCTCGATCTAGGTGATCCGAGGAGATAAGGGACGGTTGGGGCTCATGTGGGTGGTGGTGCTTTAAAAAAAGTAGAGGGATGTGTTCTCGGGTTAGAGTAGGGTTTCTCTCTCTCTTTCTTGCTTTCTTTCTCAAATAGGTAGGATAGGGGGAACATGGGAGGGGATGGCTGGCTTGGTTGCCAAGAATGGCAAGGAGAGGAAGAGGGGTCACATGCACATGGAAAGGTAAAAGGTGGGATGGTTGTCATGGCTTGGGAGGGTGGGGTTAGGTGGTTGGGGTTTTAGATATGATAGATTAGATTAGGTTTAGGGCAAGGTGAGGTGCTAGATTAGGTAGTTGGTTTGGTTTAACCAAACCAAAATGGTAGGTTTAGACTTGGATTTATCAGGTTAGATAGATAGATAGGTATGAGATCTTCTTATTTCTTTCATATGCTTTTCTTTATGATTAAAACAGTCTATTCAAAAAGCTTCTCAAGGTCAAATAAGAAAATGAAACTAAAGGAAACCAATTGGAGGGAATACATAAATGAACTATGGAATTATTTGAATTTGAAAACAACTTGCATGAATGTAAAATATCAAGATTTCTACAAATTCAAAGAAATCCCATTAGGAGGAAGGTGGGGAGGAGCTTGTATGGGACATGCAAATGTGTTAAATGCCACAATTATAATTGTGAATACAACTATTGTTACATGAGGTCATATATCCCATACATGCATGCATTCAAATTTGAATAAGGCCACACACAAAGAAGGTGATTTTTCTTTCCACATAATGTAGATGCCATATAATTATATATGAGGATAAATGGCCAAAAATATATTAATACATGTGGCCAAAAATATATTCATACATGATCATATAGCCAAAATATAACCAGGTGGAAGCTTAATAGAAGCATTTCTACTCACATGACATGCAAAGGTGGCCATGTAGCTCCACATAGTTATTATTGTGAAAACAATAATAGAAAATGTATGGGAGAATGTGGAATTAGAAGTGGATCCTCCCAACACATATGAGATAGATGTAAATGTCAAAAGAAAGGAAAAGGATCACATATAGTTGGATGGTGGAATTATAAGATGATGACATGGAAAGGTGGTGGAGTTGAAAGAGATATGCCCACAACTCAACTTGGGCATCAAGGAATTATCAAGAGTCAACTACAATATATCAAGAGGCAAATGCAAGTAATACAATTTAAATGCACATGGGATAAGAACCAACTCAGAGGGTTTTATATGATGCTCAAATGCAAGGAGTCATGGTGAAATGAGCATGATATAATGATGATGAAATAAGTGACATGTAGGAAGTAGCAATATATATAATAGGCAAGTAGCATTACAATTGTTAGGCTATTGGGATGCTACACTTGCCCCTTCGTTTTAACCAAGGGACACGTGCATTGCAAATGCGCAGGGGCTACTATCGGGTCTTGGAAACCAGGGTGTCACGTCCCGAATGTGGAGAGGTCCATCATCTGAGTAGAGGCGCCCTCAGGAGGCTACAATGTCTTTGGAAGCAGCATCAGGGGAAGATCCCTCGCGAGGTCCTGGCCTTAGCACGACATAGCATCAAGAGGGCACCCTATGAAGAGGAGCTCCCATTCAGCGCCTTGGCGTGCCTCGAACTTTGGATACCTTAGAGTGTGCTTCGGGGTACAATCATAATCTCATCGCGAAAGCATTGAGGATAGCGCAACCCAACAAGGGGCGCTGCGACTCTAGGGACCATCTAGCCCGCCTCGGTAAAGAGAAGCTAGTCCGGCCCCTTCGGTGCAAAAGCAAGACAGATGACCACAGCACTGGCAGACCTCCACTTTTCCTTTTTGGTGCAAGAGAGGGGGCCGGTGGCGCCAGGTAGCGACAACCGATGCCTATAGAGTCATCTTAATGGAAGGATGGAGAAGCCCCCAGCCAGCAGGACCAAGTCCACAAAAAGTAGCCTTGTAGACCAAGACTTCGAGGGTCGGCAATGTGGTGACCCTTCCAACCCAAGAATTGGGTGAAGAGTCCCGGCGCCGCTATATAAGGAGGCCTTCTCCTACCTTAGAGGAGGTCGATCTCAGAGATCTCAAACCCTAGATATTGATCCACCATTGTACCCTCACGAAGCAAGCGAGCGATACAACAGAGCAGGGGTAGCGGATTTACCTCCTCATGAGGGTCCCGAACCTAGTTAAAAAAACCCTCTCATGTCCATTATTTGTCTTGCCACTACACCGTCATTGCCGCCATTGTAGATAAGTTTATAACACATGTTTAGCCCCCTCACGAACTCAGGGCTCGTTTGACCCTTTGTTCCTTCAAGGGACACATACTCTAACACATAGGTAAAGACTGGATAGTCATGTTCAAGGCAAAGCAAAGTGAGGATGTAGTATATAAGATTGAGCAGTACATTGTCATTGGCCAAAGACCAAACAAAGAGTAGTAAATCATCTCTATCGGATCAAACTGACCAGAGGCACGAGAATAGTGGAGCTTTCCCCACAGCCCGAAGATTTTCATTTCCACACATACAACATCAAGCCATTTGATGAGCTGGAGGCTCTAATGAGATACGACAATTACGTGTTAGGTACTGATAGCACCGATCTAATAATTTCTATGTCTTATTCGTAACTTTTAGAACACAACACTGATATTTATTCGTGTTCAACAACAGATTCCATTAGAATAGCAACCAAGCAGAGTCATGTCATTTCCTCTAGAAACGATCAGGATCCGAGGCACATGGCCACACTTTTTTCATTTCGCCCACTTCCTCACCTTCATTCGTCCGCTCTCTCGCTTCTACTTACTGACCATGTTATGCTTCTCATAAAGTACATCCACATATGATACCACTAAATATTTTATACCAGGTGCACGGCGATGTGGATACCGCTAAATATTTTAGACCAGGGATGCGACGTGTCGCCGTGCCATGTTTCCTATTCATCGCATAGCATAACAATTTATTGTGGTATTGAACTCGGTCTACTCCTAGTAGATTAGCGGTTAGAGACGCGTATTTCTTAGTCCTCAGTCGGGGTAGAGGCATTTTGCTTCAGGGAACTTGTCTTTGCTTGAATCTTTGTGTTGCTCCATCTTGATGAGTAAATAGACTCGTTGTCTTCTAGCATCCTTTTCTTCAGGGTTTTGGGACATTTATTTATGGTGAGGACTTCCCCGTGGGTTCAGCAGAGGGTTGAATTGGACCGTCGTTTCTTTGGGGGCGATTAGAACTAATGCACGTAAGTGGTTTGTCGTAGACGTCTTTTATGTGGCCTTCCTGTTGAGGAGAGGTTTCAAATTACAGGGTTATGGGTGTGGATGTCAGGATACACAAACAAGGCGGTCTAAGCAATAGGGTTGACTGATCCAAGGTAGACAAGCAACACATTTCAGACATTCATATTAGCACATGACAAGCAAGCAGAGCATACCATAAGTACCAAGGGTTGACTACATGCCATAAGGGGAATCCTATATTGAGAATATTGTAATACCCTCGCCTAATAAGGCTGAGCTGATGTGTATAGTTCCAATCCCAAGATCGGTTCACCAGCATACATAGTACAAAATGATACCAAATATAACTATGCATCATAAATACAACGAATATGATCCAGAATTTACATTATATTATAGCGGAAAGCAAATACAAGGTAGATCTCCATCCTTCAAATATGCCACAGGCGAACAATTGTTGAGTGGAGTCTCGCGACCTATGAACGATCACTCGGAAACGATATAACCTACAACATGAAACATAGAAGCCCCGAAGGGTCAATACATGGAATGTATGGCAAGTAGGCTAAAGTGGTTAACAACAGATCTATCAACTACATGCTTATTTGGCTAAGTGGAGTTCAGGCTCATTTGCATAAAGCAGTAGTTTTATCCTAACATTTGTAACAAAGTAGTTTTCCAATACGATAAACAATCAACAAAAATTGCAGCACTGAGCAAGAAATGTTTTTGTTCTCCCTGATTTTTGCCTTTTTGACAACAAATCAGGGTTGCTGAAATTGGGATGTTACAGGTCTTTCCCCCTTATAATAATCTCATCCCAAGATTTGGGAGGAGTAGGGTTAGGCAAGAACATATGATTAACAATTTTTCAGCAGTGGAATATTTGGATGTTAAAAAATTGTTACTCAAACAGGCTTGGTCAGCTACGGGTTGGAGCCGAATGGCTACGGATTGGGAGGTTTTAGATTAATCAATTCCTTGGAGCTCCATGAAGAGAGACGATGAGTGGAGCCTTCTTCGATCGTTTATTGTCGAGTCCGCTTTTTGTCCTTCTTGGTTTTGAAACATCGGGAGTGTTGGATGGACGGTCGACCTTGGAGTGGAGGACTTTACCGGAGTATCTTCTAACTCTGGAGAAGTGCCGAATGTTATCCTTCATGCATGGTCCAGGGTTCTACTTTAGAGGAGGGTCATCTCCTAGCGACGATTAGGATTCGACTCTCGGGATTATTCTGGTTTTGCAGGAAAAGACACAGTCTTTTCCGTTTAGAGAGAGACTACGGGTGCTTGGTGAAGTCGTGGACCTTCTTTGTTGGAGTCATAGTCAGATGCTGGATGATCACTGAACCTTTCGTCTAGGAAAGGGGTATCTTCTGTCGACCTTGTATATATGGCTTCTCGAGGGGCGTCTGAGTTGGTTCAAAGTTTCAGCAAGTCAGGAGGATGTCGGTTTGTGTTGGCGGTCTAGGGATGTGGTCCTATAGGATGGGGTTGTTTTGGGCCTAGTCTGATGCAACGTCGTGGGTAAAACACGAGAAAGGGAATCTCAGACTAGCATAACATAGATAAAGATTCATACATAGATTAATCGGTCTGCGCCCGGCTAGCAACGACAGTGCTTAAGGCATTACAAAACAGGTATGTGCTGCAGAGCGCCGGAGCACTTAGAGTTTTGTAAAATAGGTTCAGGGATGATACATACCACTAACCTAGACTGGTTGGGTGAGTGAGGGGTACAACGACTTCTCCACGAATGCTTCGTGAACCTTGTCGCCGTACGGGACTTGGGTAAAAAACTTGGTTACTTCAAGTCCTCGGGGTGTGAGGGATGTTCAGTTGTTAAGCAATAAAGGTGAGAGTCATGCCTTCTCGGTGGCTGCTTCATGGGGTGGGGACTGAAAGATGGGTTGATGCTCATGGAAAGGCGGTTCTTCATTTTTAGTCTCGGGGTTCGTAGAGTCAAAAGTATTTTAGGTGGGTCATTAGCAGAGACTAGCCGAGCAGGGACTACGCAACATCTTCAGAGAATCTCGACTCTTTAGGTTGCTTTCTACTCTTTGGAAAGTAGTGTTGGCGGTGTTGGGTAGTCTTGACGTCTTAATTCTGAGCTTTGAGGGTACTGGGAGGATCGAGTAGACTGTCAAAGTTTTTTGAAGAGGTCTATCTTTAGTTCCTCTAACGAATCTCGAGGTGGTGATTGAGGCATGGCCCTAGATTGGAGATATTCCTGAGTTATCTCCTAGTAGGAGGTATTCTGGATTTGATTGGAAAGAAACAGTCTTTCCACCTAAGAGCTTAACTTGGGATTGTTGAGACTAGGGTAGATCCTTCATCTCGGAGCATTGACGTGATGCTTGATTTGGGATCTTCGAGAAACCATTATTGCGGCTACCTTGCTATGGTGGTTACCTAACGAAGCTTTAGGGGTTAGCTCCTGATAGATTAGCGGTTAGAGACGCTTATTTCTTAGTTCTCAATCTGGGTAGAGGAATTTAGCTTCAGGGAAGTTGTCTTTGCTTGACTCTTTGGATTGCTCCAGCTTGATGAGGAAGTGGACTCTTTGTCTTCGGGCATCCTTTTATTTAGGGTTTTGGGACATTTGTTTTATGGTAAGGACTTCTTGTGGGTTCAGCAGAGGGTTGAATCGGATCTTCATTCCTTTGGGGCGATTAGAACTAATGCACGGAAGAGGTTGTCATAGATGTCTTTTATGTGGACATCCTGCTGAGGAGAGGTTTCAAATTACAGGGTTATGGGTGTGGATGTCAAGATACACAAACAAGGCAGTCTAAGCAATAGGATCGACTGATCCAAGGAAGACAAGCAACACAATTTAAACATTCACATTAGCACATGACAAGCGAGCAGAGTGTACCATAAGTACCAAGGGATGACCATGCGCCATTAGGGGAATCCTATGTTGAGGATACTTATCCTAAGTACGGACGTTTCAGGAGGTCTTGACTTTTGTCTTGCCATTCGGGGTTGTCTATGCCGTACTTGATCCATGGGAGCGATGAGGGACTCCGTTGGCAAGGCGATCTTGTAGTGTCTTTTGGCGTTGGTAGTTTCTATGATTTGCTTGTCTTTGTTGCTCTTCATCTAGGTATCTCCGTCTTCATGGTTTCCAAGTCAGACGAGATATAGAGTAATCCACTTTCAATTAGTTTAAGTCAGAGAAGATACGATAAAAAGTCTTTCGAAAAGCTTTTCGAGAAAAATAGTTTTTGAAAGCCGGGGTTTTAGAAATAGGGGGTTTCCTATCTAACGTCCATGCTAACTAAGGTCTCCTACAGTCAGGATGGCTATGATACCATGTCTATGTGACCCCGGATTTACGGTCCGAGAATCCCCTTTATGCCTGCAATTCATATTCCCATGATCAGTGAGCCGTGAGCATAATCAACAAGTATAATTACAACATCCAGAAAGTATGAGTATAAAACTTACATCATTTGCCATTATGGTGATTACAAACATCACAGCGAAACTTCTTCAATCACAGAGCCCATGTCATGCCTTAACCTACAGGCGACTGACTGGGAAGACGACCTAGCTCGCATAGACGTCGGCATCTCCATTGTTCCTCGATCTTCTAAAAGACTGGCCAAATAAATAGCCAGGGACAAATTCGGTCAGTATATTGAATGTACTCGCAAACCACCTTAAGAGAATAATAATAATAATAATAATAATAATAATAATAATAATAATAAGAGGATATGCAATATGGTTGGGGTAGTAGGAGGCCTCCATGAGAGGTTCTTTTCCAAAATAGTTTCTCTTGTAGATATCGCATCTAAAAGGTTTTGTTGAAATCTTTTGTAAAACATTTTGGAAACCTTTTTCAGAATTTTGGAAAACACTTAGGAATGGGTCACCCTGTTTCAACTCCGTGGTCCTCAAATGACTGTGTTTTACTCTTCCTTGCTCCTCAACATCCTATCTCCTTCTCTAGTGTCCTTCAGACCAACAGATTTAGAAAACACTTAATTTTTCGAAGTCCTTTTCGAAAATAAAACCAGCACCACTCTACAGCAACCTTCCCAATCGTACATGACCGAGGACTCGGCTATTCGAATAGATTTATACTCTGCAGAGGTTGTACACTTTACCCAAAAGATTGATACATCCTCCAGTATCACCCTCGGGGCGTCATATGAAGGTATGCGGGTCTCGTATAATCAAACAGAACCTTCGGAAAGTCTACTTCAACACGGGACCTACCCTATGAGTTGTTCCCCTCAACACTGGGACGTCTGGATCCATGGACCAACCGGAGTGCATCCCAACTCCTTCAGAGTCGGCACTTTCAGTGAGAGGCCGATAGTATCGCCTAAATAAAATAAAAAAGCTAGCATGCCAAAAAAAAAGAAATTCTCAAAGATCAGGTATCATCATTCGACATGACTCATATGTTGTTGCATATGTCAGGCGTGACTAATAAATGTGAGAAAATTAGATAGCACATGGAAAAAAACATACGGTACCCAACATACCTACATGATAAAACAATTAGGAGCGCGGAAAAAATCAGCATCATTGGATTCCTTACTGTTAGGCTATTACAGACTTTTTTGATATAAAAATTGGGAGCATGAAAAAACATCCATTAGATATCGAAGCACAAACTTATTAATAAAAATGTAGTGCTCCGTACAACTAGGCTATTTCTAACTTTTTGATAGTCACGTACGTTGAATCGTTCTTTTAAGTCGTCGCAATAAAGTAAATCATGAAAAAACAAGTTGAACAGGATTTGAACATAGAACCTCTCTATTACATACACGGGCTTTTCACTCTGCCAATTATTCACTGTTATATCTTATTTTACCACCGATATTATTTCTATGCGATGATCTGTCTTAATGAGGAGGGCCAGCAGTGATAGTTGGCCCATTTCTAGCCGACTGGAACTTGCAAATGGCCAGCTTTGGCCCTGCTTTATTTAGAGAACGAGTGGGGCTTTTTTTTAGAGAATTCCCAGTACAGCCACATGTGCATTTCAGGTTCGGCCCAGCTGGGTGGAGAGATTTGGTCCATCTCGAATCTTCAGATTTTTTCAATTACTAGGAAACGTGCCCGCGTGTTGAATCGGAAAAAAATACTATGTCTTAGAGTGCATAATGTAAGTTCTCGTTTACATGATAAAATCATCGCGTTAGGTCATGCTGAGCGCGATGATAAAGTTTGAATTATTATCTTATGCTATCAAAATATAGCATCTAATTTTAAATCATGTTTTGGATAATTTTTTTGCGTTAGGTATGTTAGAATAACAACAATGCACACTCATGTTCTTGACATGGGGTAATGCGATTATCTTCTCCACAATCAAAAGTACTACGATGCCTATATGTCCGCAGTAGCGTGACAAACTGCTGTCATCAGGTAGCAACAACAATCAGATGGATATACCATGTACATGAAACTTGGATTTAGCAATGGAACACACAGTGCATGGTTCATGCTGCCTCGATCGCGTCAAAGACGACCGCAAGTACCCCTACTCTTGTGCCTGCTGCCAGCTAGGTGACTGTGCGCAATGCATTTTTTCTGAAGATTTAAAAGCTGCTCCTTGCATCTGCCTTCGTTATCTCTGAAGTTTCCATGTGCCTCCCTGTATCGATTTATTCATCTTTGATCCGGCGTGAACTGCACTATTGCCGGTTAGGTAAACTGCACCTGCGGTGCCTACCCTATTCTTTCCTCCTCAGCTCGCTCTCTCCCCCCGGAATTCGCCGTTGCACCGTCCACACGCCGCGCCAAC
Source organism: Avena sativa (assembly GCA_916181665.1). Classification (NCBI taxonomy): domain Eukaryota; kingdom Viridiplantae; phylum Streptophyta; class Magnoliopsida; order Poales; family Poaceae; genus Avena; species Avena sativa. The sequence continues at coordinate 202,214,706 of OV702281.1, read as the reverse complement.
GAATCGACGCTAGATGTCGTGAATCGCTGGCATCGCCACCATCGTCAAAGAAAAAAGCCTCGTCGTCTGCTTTGTCCCCGTGCCCGGAATCAAAGCGGGGTGTCGATCGTGAATCGCTGGCCTCACCACCATCCTCAAAGAAAAAATCCTCGTCATCAGATTTGTCCTCGATCATGCCCAGAATCGGACTGCGGGATGTCATGAATCGCCGGCATGATGACCATCCTCAAAGAAAACAATTCCCGTCGGAAACAGCTAAAAAATCCCTGTATACTCTTCGATCTGATTCGAGATAAATTCAGAAAACAGAGCTACTGACAGCCACGAGCAAGGCTCGATCGTGACATCTCGTTCTTGAACTCTTTACTTCTGGCTGACTTGGTGAGAACCTTGATTGTACACACGTGTAGATTAACCGGTGTTGGTTGCGCAGGGACATCATCATATCACGTACAGAGCTACCAAGACGTTGAGATCGTCTACAGGTAGTCGCTGGCGATGACATCGAGCGTGAGTCGCAACGTCTTCCTCTCCTTGGTTGGCTGATTGAGAGAGTCTGTTTTCTTTTGTCTCGCGTTGCCTTTGTCGACAAGTTGATTTGGAGTTCTACCTTTGCCCGAGACTGATATAGAGGGTGAAGAGAGAATTTGATTCGTAATCGTATTGGACTCTCCTCCGGCGGGCTGTGAACGTACGGATAGTAAAAACTACTAATTTGATTCGTAATCCTATTGTACTCTCCTCGGGCGGGCTATGAGAGAACTCATCGGTGGCTTGGTGCTAATAAGTGGCTCGGTGGGAGTGCAAATCTGTCCAAAAAAAAAGAGTTGGACCGGAAGAAACACTTCGTTCTTTTATTATTACTAGCAAAATGCCCGCGCGTTGTGGCGATAGAAGAATGCCCACGTTATGTTGCCACGGTTTTTCTAATTTCATTTTTAGCACCACACATTAGCATAATACATGTGAAACTTGAAGACAGTATATTACAAGCTCCAATCAAATTAGCAAAACTATATTAATCACCAGTAAAATAAAATGGCAGCATGCAAATGATAGTGTCAGTAAAAAATGTAAATTTATTTTTTGAAAATCAATGGCACACTCGAACTCTCGCAGTTTTTATTTATAATTACAAATCTCTATCTCGTGAAAGAAAAAATAAGCTCCGCGTGGACCTTCCAAACTCTATTATGAGATAGAAACATCTTAGATTGCCTTGAATGTTGGACGGTGACAATATAGCCAGGAGAACTTCTTCTTAAGGGCTATAACCTCGACTCATTTAATTATGCACGCTTCGTCCACTGTTGCGCGTATCCTCCACCTCGGTTCCTCCTCTAACTATGCAACATCATGTAATTGGGGCCACAGTAACTCCTTCCCTTTAATCCCTCCGGTTAATCAGATCACAGTCCTTCCTTTCCGGCCATAGTAACTCCTTCCCTTCCAATCAGCGGGGGCTGTTTTTTTTTGACAATAATCAGCGTGTGGCTGCTTGTTGTTTCTCGAGTTGGCTTGCTGATACATCAGCCAACTTACCGACGAATATAAACAGGTGGGGCTTAGTTTAAGAGAGCAGTATGGGACTAAATATGAGTTATACCTGATCTTAATTATGCCCGACGGTCGAACCAATATATAATTAATGTTGGGCCTTGGCCCATGTATACGGTCGAGCCAGACTTCAGCACCAAACGGTGACGCAGGATTAGCTATTCCCAGCCACAACTACGTCTTGGGGTAGGACGGGCAACAACATCTCTGGCTACCTCACCAACATCTGCCCCACATAGCGCGTCAAAATTCCGAAGCTGCGTTTCCGCTCTGCTCACGTGCCCCGATAGCTGTAGCTGAAGTCGCATGTGGAGGATCATGGGCCTCAGCAGTGGAACGTCGCTCTGCAGGCAAGGACGCCATAGCTTGTCGCCGAGATCCTATCCATTGATGAGAACGGAGGAATGCGGAGCTCGCCGGACATTGGCAATAGGGAAGATGGCAGGGCGGCAAGCGCACTGTTGGTGGCGATGCGCCGAAGAAGACAGCGAGGGGCTCGGGCAAGCGGCGTTCTAGGTTGACCTGCGGGGCCATGGCGCGGGAAATTTGGGTCAGGTCCCATCGATCCTTGCCGGGACGTCCTTGTTAGGACAATGGTCGAAGGCGGCCATACGCGCAGATTGCAAGTTTGGGACGCACGAGCCATGCTCGCAAGCCGCTGACCTTCTTGGCTCGCGTGAGCGGAGGTAGACGGCAGCGACAACTTCCAACTGGACCGGGAGTACATGAACGCGTCCGATCCACTTGGGGGTGGCATCCACAGGTAATACGTGGTTTTGTGGAAGGATAAAAAGGTCGGAAAAAGTATTGGACCGGAAAAAACACTTCGTGCTTTATTATTAGGTATAGATAATATTATTTTATTTATAAAATTACAGGTTTTATTGAATAATATAAACTAATCCCATAAATAATTTTACTTGGAATTGGAAAAAACATTTATTAATCATTTATGACTACAAATATAACCTCATGTTTACTCTTGTCGTATTATAAGACATATTTTGTATTTTTCAAGTATCTTATTACATGGCGTAGTGAAGTAGCTACCATGGATAGTTATCGATAAAATTCAAAGAAATTTATCTAGTATTGGGAGTGCATTAAATATTTGTTTTGGTGTTGTTGATTTTTAAGATTGATTATTTATCTTGTAGAAACTAACTGATTTTTTCTGGTTAATTATAGTTAATTCTTAGTAATAGCATGACTTATTTTGTTAGATGAGTGGATATACAAAGCATCCACGCATGTTCAAGTCCCCAATATGCGAATTTGGGTTATTAGTATTTACAAAAAAAATGTTGTGGGCTCTTCCACTACTTTTCCATTTAAAATCAAATATGCGCAAAAAAATTGCAAAACTCTAAGGGTGCATATTGGATTTTGATGCTTTGATTCGAGCAATAATGCATATGGGATGGCATACAAATCGTAGATCTAAATGGTAGCACACGAGACACACAGTTTATATAGGCTCAACCCCTTCAATAGGAGGCAATACCCTACTCCCGTTTGTGGCCGATCGTATTGATGTATCATGTATGTGCATTCCAATGCTCGAAAAAAGTTCTCAGGGTTGCTAAGTTTGGTGTTGACCGTAGAGGTTTAGGTTATCGAAATGTTGATCCCTATCTTGCCCTATGTGTCCAACTACTAATGGGCGACTAAGATGGAATCGAATGAAAATGTATTCAACATGAAAGTTGTGAATCTAATCAAGATCTATAACTTTTTTTCGTTTCATTGTCTGTCGAGTTAGCCTGAATTGGACCCAAACTAGGGTTTTTTCTTTGTATCGTGCTTTCATTGAGGCTTTGAGCGATGTGTCTTGTGTATCGCGCTTGACACCGGAGTTACATGGTCACGTGCTGCGTGCGCGGGAAATTTTAAGCAACTAATTCATGGGAATTTGTGAAGTACCTCCCATAACTTTGATCTTAAACTATCCCAAAAAACTCTAGAATATTAACTTTGGTGCCGAGAATGAGTATACAATATTGGAAATCAAGTCAACTACACGTATATTAAGCTAGATCAAATGTCAAGAAACAAGGTTGTTTTGAATGATTTTATTTTAATTCAGATTCTAATAATACCTAACACGGTCAAAAAATTATAAACAATATGCATGGTTTATATAATGGATTCACAAATGTATACCATAAATTTTTTCCCTATGTATTGTAACATCCCAAAAATATTAATCAAGGTTATCAAATTCCAATAACCAAAATTCGGGTTAACAAAAACTTTTGTGAATTAAAATCATATGAATGCATATGTGTATGTGATGAATGAATGAATGTATGAATGGACTTGTGTGATTGCTGTGAATAGCAAGGAATGGTTTAAATATGAAAACAACATCATCTAAATCAATTCCAAGCAGAAACAAATCAAGAGAAATTCAAAAACAAACAAAACAAGCAAATGATCATTTTTGCCAATCTTGCTCAGTAGACCACTTCGAGTGTTTCTAGTCCATGATTTTAAACAGAAACAATTCCATTTCTTTTCACCCCTTGCTAGACCAAGTGAAAGTGAACCCAAGCCCACCTTGCAAACCCACAGAAACATTTGGCAACTTGATTCAAATGACAATTCAAATTTGAATCTATATCATATGTGAAAATCACCATTTCTCAAAACTCAACCAAACCAGTGCACCTTGACAAAACCAAGCAACAATATCTACCTAGTATGTGACTAGTACACCCACAAATTTTCATCCAAAAATTCAAATTAAAATCTCTTGCGGCCATTTCATCAAACACCTTCTGATAACAAATCAAATAAAATATCGAACACTATAGTGAGCAGTGTTTGTGTCTAACTTGTTCCCTATCTAGCTCACACTATATTCTCAGTAGATCATCTAACTTGTTTAACCAGCCCTAGCTTACTGTGAACTTGACAATGCCATCAATGGTGACCATGGCCGAGCCCCAATTGCCACCCCCACTATCGACAGAAAGCTAGGAGCCTCACTAGCATCGCCAACCTTGTCTAGCAGGCACTTCACCGTCCATCGCCACCCCCTGTCCAGCTCCCAAGCCCTGACAGCCACTGGACCACATGGAACGCACATGCCCAGTCTCTCCGCGACCATGCTGAGAGAGCGCTAGAGAGACACGCTCGAGACGCTCGCATAGACCGCCCCCGCCTTTGCCGCTCATGTGCGTGATCACCACCGCCCAGGAACCGCCCAGACATGCCGGTTCGCCGCCGCGCGACCCGTACACCCTGTGCGCTATTAAAATTCCCTTCGGAGCCGCCCAGAGCGTCGAAGTGTTCCAACCAATCGCACCGCCTCATGCCTCGCCATCAAGCCATTGAGGTTCGCCAGGAGGCAGTGCACCGTCCCCTACCCCCAGCCATGCCGTTAGCTCGTTGTGCAGACGACCACGACGAGCTCCACCCGCACCCTTCGGTCCCCTCGTCACACTATAAAAGGAGGCCTCCCCATCACGAATTCTCCATACCATCTCACTCCCCACCTCTCACTAATCGTACCCACTCATCCCCGGAGCAAGGCGAGCACCAGGTGGCCAGAATTTCGCCGGAGCTTGGCGCTGCTGGAGGAGAAGGGCGCCGTCGATTGGAGCCGCCCCAGGAGGAGCCACCGGTACCAGGAGGATCGTCGTCGTCGACTTTGTCCTTCGCACCCATCGCCGGAGACCCGGTGAGCCCCCACTGACCCCCACTGGCCGTACTAGGGTTCGACCTCGCCGCGTTCTGTTTAGACGTGGACGATGAACTTCAGCCGTTGATCGCACTTCTAATCCTACGACCCTAATCACCCCATACCCCTTCGCACCCCTGTCTCATTGACTAGTGGCGAAAACCACTTAAACCGCCCACACGCGCGATGTGCGCAGTGGGCCGGCCCAGTTAGCACTCCCGCGTGACCCAGTAATTCAAACTTAGGTTTTTCAATTTATTTTCAAACTTAGTTGTGCCTCTAGATTCAAAAATCATTCTAGAGATATTAAATGAACCAAATTGCATGAAAGCAATTTTGCTAGAAAGGCATTGAAATTATTAATCCAAGCCCGTTGGATTCGAATCATTTGGAATTATAGATCACCTATAGTAAAAACAACAAGGCAGAGACTTTTCTGTATTCAAACATTTTTCAAAATTCAACCATAGATGCTTTTGAGTTGATTCCAACTCTCAAAAATCACATTTGATAAGAACTTTCTGAATATATAAAAATATCTAGGTTTACTTACAGTAATATTGGACAAGTAATAAAATAATGCCTCATAGGCATTTCTAGTCACTTTATTTAATTAAAATAAAAAGGTTAAACCTTATTAAATTGTGACACCACTTAAAATCACATTCCCAAGTACTAAAATATGTGGTGATGACATGTGTCAGCATGATCCCATGTTTTAGTAGGAGAATATTAAATCTTAATTAGTTTTTCAATGAGTAGAAATTACTTTTCTAAAATAAAATAAATAGAACTTTTGCCTTAATCTTTGTGATAATAGTGATGATGCTAGATCATCTAGTTTGAACCTTTGTGTGCTAAATAGAGTAGTTAAGTGTTGTTTGGTGATTGTGTACCTCGTATTTATTTATAGAAGCTAGTACCAAACAAGGATACGAAGAGGAAGGAGGATACTACGAGGAATAAGCAGAGGAGAACTTCAACCACTGCTCTCCACAAGGCAAGGTAGAACTTTGCAAGTTAACCCTTGCATTATAACTATGCCAACTAGATGCATCAGACATGCAGTAATTATACCACTTGATGATACCAAATCCCAGTTTTACTTGCAATCTTAATTATTTTATTTCTTTATCAAAGCTTTTATTTTGTTTACTTAGTGATTTGTAGATTTTAAAAAACTATTAAAGGTAGCATAAAGAGCATAAAATTTGGCCTAAGTTAGATAAATATTAATGTCATCCTGAGGCATGAGATTGAACTTAGATAAGTCACACCTATTTACCACCCCTCATTAGTGTTTACCCCCAACTTTAGTGGCTAGAGCTAAGCATAAAAATGGATCATTTGAGATGGGAATACTTGGTGAAAATGGTTATGAAAACCTAAGAATGCTGAGTCATTCTAATGATGTATCGAATATTGTGGTGAAATTGTACCACCTCTGCAGAGGGTCAAACTATTCGAATAGCCGCGTCCGCGGTTATGGCCAGTTGGAGTGGCCATACTGTTCTGTCGTCAGATGTTTTCAAAATGACTTGTGAAATGAATCATGACTTTGACTTGACCACAACAGGGTTATGATATGAAAACTAAGTTCCAACTTAGGTGTTATAAATTTTTTCAACTAGCTTTCTTTGCTTCTGAACTTAGTTAAGGTATATCTAGCTTTTTGCAAAACAACCTAGAACCTAGTATTTCCTACTCAAACCCCCTTTACTTGTTAGTTTTAGTTTGCGAGTACTTAACGACTACTCATGGCTTTGTCCCTGGCTATTCTCGTGGCCAGACTATGAAGAGGACTATCAGGAGGATGGACCGCAGGAAGGTTACGACAACTAGGATCATCTCCCATCGTCTGCATTGCCTGTGACCATGAAGATGGAGTCTCGCCCAAGCTATCGTTATTATTATATTATTCCGCTCCTATGATTGTATTAAGACTGGATCATGAGATCCTTTATTTTGTTGTAAGACCTTATATATGTTTTGTAATGGATGATGTACTGTGATATCAAATCTGTTATGTCTCGTAAAAATTATAATCCTGGTATTGCGATGTATGGCATAACAGGCATCTGGGATTAAAAATCAGGGTGTTGACATGTATAGATTAGTAAGGTCGTGAAAAATCAAAAGAAAAAAGAGGTGAAATAAATATTAACTAATGTGCGCGGAATAGAAAAGAAGAAAAACTTGTACTTAGGCGTGTTCGAGACTTTTTTTGCACTGATTGCTCGCACGATCATGAATTTTGGACTAAGTCAGCGCACTGACAGGTGGGTCAATCAATCCTCCACACGTTCTGTCTCTAATCCCCAACTAGAACCCTCCCAGAAAATCGCCACCCCCCATCAGCTCGCCGCCTCATCCGCCACCGCTCCGATCGGCCAGTACTGTGGCCTTTTCATCTTTCATGCACAGAACCCGACTCCCCACATCCTCCTCCATCCACCTCTTCCACTATTTCTCCCACCGAGGTGCGCGCAGAGGGAGATCATGCCCGGGGCTAGGAGACAGGGGATATGATGAGGCTAGGTCGTCAGGGCGCCAGGCACAGACTCTCTCATCGAGTGCTTCCGTGGGAGAATCAGGGTGGGTCGATGCTCAGCGCGGGTTCCATACCACCACCGACTTGTCAAGTTCTGTTGGGCTAGGTAAGTATTGCGGCATCAGCATCATGGCCGTCATATACGACACGAGGAGGGAGGCGGCGAGAGGTTGTGAAGTCATTCACACACACACCTCTATTGTAGGTTTGATCTCTGGTGTGTGTGATCTGGTTGTCTCCATCGGGAGAATTACAAAGCCAGGTTCTCAACCTGAAAGCAGTCATAATTTTTGAAGAAAGCCGCTAATGCATATGATCCTTTACATCATTTTTCGTATCTGGTATGTGCTCACATTCTAAGTGATACCAAAATGCTCTGGCACAAACTAAAGCAAGTGCAAAGATGCATAACTCTATAACTCTTTCACTGATATGGTTAAATGCTTCCTTTATCTCAAACTGAAAGCTCTCTTCAGGTCTTGGTGTTGTTGTTGCACGTGTTGGATGGATATGGTCATCGGGGCTTATGGAATTAGGTTGTTAAGGGCATGTCCGGGGTTGTAGGGCTAAGCCAGGAACAACAACAGTCTTTCATCTAGAATTGGCCTAAGGAATTAGGCTATGAAGGTCAGAATCCAGCTACCTATTATGCTTGTACATGGTTCATGAACAGGATTCAAAGTCCGAGTTTGTTCAGTACTTCACTATGAACTTGTGTCCCCCTAAATTATGTGCCATCAATTTATATTTTCCACCTTCTCACTGCAAGAAATAGGAGGACTCATTTGATTGTACAGAGTTAAAAGTTTTCGTTGACACACTGTTTATGTACTTATTCAGTAATTCCTAGTAGTATGGCTAGCTACTACGTTACTAGTTGTTCTTGGATGATAAGTGTATGCTATATATAGTGATTTTCTGATTGCTGGTCCGTGTGCTTGTGCATGGAAGTTTTTTTATTTTATTTATCCAGGTGGAGATGCTAAATAGTTTGGCTTTGTCTAATGCCATGAGGTCTAGATTGAGTTGACTATAGGCTGGACAAGCTACTCATTGAATTGTGGTCTAGTTAATTGTTACAGTGTTTTTGTGTAGAACTTTTAGTCATATTTGCATTGATATTTAGGATGTAACCGTATTCAAGAGGAGAAATTTAGAAGTTATTGCTGCCATGAGATTTCCTTGAAGTAGTGTGGTTCATATTTGATAAAATACTTATGAAACAGCATGAGAGTTGCAAAAGTTTGAAATTATATTGCCTTTTGCCCATATAATTATCTTGTCTTATTTCAAGCAGAGACCTAATGTACATGCGATATTGCAAGTACTTATGGACATCAAGAACAATGTATGGTATAAATTACCATCACTCTGGTGATATTTTTGTCCATTATTTGCATTTAAGATCTCATCTAAATCAAGTTTGATATGATATTTACAAGAAACTAGTTTAGTTAATGCCCAAACCAGTATTTTTTCCATTAAGGGATGCCCATATGTGCCACCATGTTCCTTTACCCACTTGTTTCATTTAAGCTTTTCATCACATGCCATCCTTTCTTGAGTACCAAGCAAAGTCTTTACTGATTTTTGTGGAATTGCTATATTCTCTGTGTGTTAAACATCATGCATGACTGCACATTCAGTTTCACGTACTCTAGATGATAAGTTTTGAGAAAAAGAAGAAGTATTTAATAGATGAAATCAAAAGTTCAGTGGAAGCTCTAGAACATCTGGCCGTGTGATGTGAAATATGTTGTATAAAACTATAATTGACAAAAAATAAACTTTAAATGAAACTGAAGTGGATACATGTAGTAGATGCAAACCATCCTACGTTGATCGACATCATGGTCACAAAAATAGTGTCTTGACTGCAAGAGTTGCAACTACATTTATGATCAAACAACATGTATTTACCTTGTAAGTTCCGAGTCATGTAGTGAAACACTATTGCTATTGTATAGTTAACTATACTTTGTGCACATTTAATCATAGGTGGCAGTTTTGTTTTGAAGATTTGAAAAAGGATCATTGAGTTATTGTTGAATTATCCATACCTGCTGGATCAAGATGCACATAAATTTCGAAGATTTCTCTTAGGAATATATATAGTTTTTGTTGATGGATTGAAAGATGTAATACTATTCACAAAGAATTTTTTTGTATTGAAACTTATGCAGACCACGTGGTGTAATATTCTTCGCAAAGAAATTTGTCTATACTCATTTTGTTATAAATGTAATATCCTATCTTTTGAATGATGCAAATGTTATGGTGTACTATTTGGATAATATTGGTGCTTACTTCCTTGTGGTAAAGAATATGTCTCATAGCATTGAATAATCAAAATATCTTAACCTTTTCAACTTATTTAATAAATAATTAAATAAGAATGTAAAATTAGTTTTATTGAAATAAAAATATATTCTAATATGGGTTCCTAGTTTTGTATTTATAATAATTTAATACAAATAAATTAATTTTATTATTGTACTAATATTACAGTGTTACTATAGTTACACGCGTCTGTTACTAGGTTAGTTCGCGACCATCAACTATAGTGTTACAATATGTGGAATATTATGCCACTACATGTGTTACCAATGGAAAAACAAGTGTTACCAATTATGTTACTATAGTTACAAAAGCATGTTACTAGCCTATTTAGTAACGCAGCAAATGCATGTTACTACAAAGGAACTGTAACACAATTTTGAGCATATAGTAATACTTATTATGTGTGACAGTGGAAACCTCCTAGTAACACGGCCTAACGCAACACATGTAGAATTGTGTTACTGTTCGGCCCAGTAACACATTTTTGGACCTGTCGTAACACAAGACAATGTTCAAAAGCTATGTCCTATTGTAGAGGAGAGGCTCATTGGATTGCCCGGTCACTCACATGGGTGATCCTTCTTCCTCCAAGTGACTGCCTCGTGGTTGACCCTTTTCATAAAGGAAGTTCGGAATTAGAGGGATATGATCCCTTATAAGTAGTTGCGCAGATACACATATCAAAGTGAACCAACTTTGGGTTAAGACCCGTCCCAATCCAGTGTAATGTGGTTGCACGGGTTAATTGTTCGGGCAAAACTTCAAAGAACCGGGTGTGTTTTTGTAAATAGTCTTCCTCCTTCTCCACTTCACCATCAGTTGTAAAACCAAAACCTTTTTATTTCTCAACCTCTCTTGGCAGTCCAAACCTCGCCAAGGTTTTCTCATAAAACGTTTTTATAAGTTGTTTTCCGGGGTGTTCCCATCCCATACCTTTACTTTGGCATAAAATGGGGTCTCCAAGGGGTGGTGGTTCTATGCACCACATACACAATAAAGGACAAGTATAGGAGTCTTCAAATGAGTTGTACCTAATGATGCTAAGGTGGTAATGGTTTGGAGGACCCAAGACTTCCCGCATATCAAACATACTAGTAAAACTATGCAATTTATATAAACAAGTACATAAAACATGCATAAGTAAAATATTAGGACAAGGGCTTATGAGCAAGAAGGTGGATTTCCTATGACCAGTGAGATGTCCCTGACTTCTTCTTTAGAAAACCAGAATACCAAATATAATAATAACGATAATAATCTGATGCTTCCCTCTTCTCGTTGTCACACAATCACAATTATCGCCATTATCGAGCATACATGCAAACAAACAATAGCACATGCAATACAAGGCATTCAAGCATCAATACAATGCATGCACAAAGAGATAAGCACATGATATAAATTATTAGGGTGTTCGATGATTGGTTTGATGTGATTAGTAAAATACTTGGAGACAGTGGAAGACGATCCATTAGGATTTATAGTCTAGAAACTAGGTATGAGAGAGTTTTTAGACCAAGGTGCATTTCTTATTATATCAATATGCAAAAATATATTATCAGAAAGGTATTTATAAAATGAAACCAACAAAAGTGGTTTCACTATTTTATCAAGTTCTGTTGATTTATAATGAATTTTGTAGTGAAAGAAACTCTCGTTTTAGGAAATAATTTCCCATAAAAGTTTTGGAGCTCAAAAAAAATTTCCTTGGAAGATTAAGTAGGGTTTGATGGACTGATTCACTGAGAGTTGGAATAAAATTAAGATATTTACCAGAATGCCCTCAGGAAATTCCCAAAAGCAGTACTAGAGGTTTTTTTGTCTTTTTCACCAGATTTATTCTACAAGAAATTTTGATGTGATTCCAAAGAAACATGGTAGGTATTTAGAGTACCTTTTTGTAGAAACTGGAATCACCCATTTTTGATTTACAGATAAACTGGGGTGAATTTATTAGTGAATTAACTATGAATAGAAAAGATTAATTCCTAATAAATTAACATGGGCTTACAAAATTATGGGATACTGGAGTTTGATAGATACTGATATGCATGTGTACTAGGAGTTGGAATTAGGTCAGTACCCTTTTTGGTTTGACTTAGAGAAATTTCTAAAGCCATATATATGCTATTTTGGAATTGTAGAACTGACAGAATTATTTTATTAGAGAAATGATACATTTGAGTGGGTGATTTACCTGAGATTATATTCCTATCTAGCTACAGAAATATGTTCTTTGGATAGAGATTATCTTCCTATCTAATCAGTAACTTCGTCTTCACTTGAGTTGAGGTATATGTTGACTTCCTTGTCTTCATTGAAGAGCTTTAGCTGGGCATGATAAGTCCTGGAGAATAACTTGATGTGGTTGTTGTCTATTCCAACTTCAGAATCTAGCAAGGGTTAAGAAGATACTTTCAGTACGAGCGTACTTAGCACATTCACTAGAAAAGGAGTGTTTGATGCACTATAACTACAGCCACAGACCATATGTCGTAGGCAATGCAAGTTTTCACAAACATTTCTTCAAAGGTTGCTTTTATTCTGAAAAGCTATGTCCGTCAGCCTTCACGGGTTTACCAGAACTTTCATGGAGTTCCTTTCCCGCCGCGTTCGCAGCTCCTTCCTGGAACAGGGAGTAACAAGTTACAGTTCTTACACTCTGCAGAGGTGCGTTACTTTACTCATGAGAGATCAGCTCTTTGTTGCACAACCGGGCAGCTTATTCCCGTCCACAATTCCATGATGTGGGGCCCAGAAGATGATCCAACCCATTCACTGCCCCCTTCGCGACCTCGCATGCCTCCTTGGTGTACACCATGCCCACATATTGGATTACGGAAATGGTTTGTACAAACCGTTAGATGCCAGAACTATCGTGGGACGATGAGGGTTCCCACCCATATGCTGCATATCCTCTACGAATTACCAATTAATATGCATGCTACGAGGATAACAACCATGACATGCACATCCGGCTTCATGCGAGAGGAATAAGATACAGCTGACTTCTCCATCCCATTCCAAATCTGATGGTCAACGCGTAATATATTGCGCAAGAATCACTGGCGACATTGGTTGTTAAGTCCTAGGTGATATAGTTCTGAACAGTGGTATTCCAACTATCAGATTTAATAGATTAGCTGATCACCCTGGATCAGTAACCAATCGTTCACATTATTATAAAAAATAGTGTTTTAAGACCTTTTTCAAATGCAGGTGATAACAACACTGGATTTGTAAAATACTTTACAGAAAGTAAACAAAGGACATGAGCAAGTGTGAACTTGCCTTTTGTGATTGCAAGATTATGCACTCACGGTCTTCGAGTTAGTATAAGATCCAAAATCTGAAATCAGCATCATTGGTCCGATAAGGACTAATGTTTAAAGAAGCAATATGCTTTTATGCATAAGTAATGTTATGCACGTTCTAAACTCAAACCCCGGGGATAACATTGTCCTAGGGTTTGGATTCTGGAAATGGTTACTTTGGAATGTGTGGTCCTTTTAGATAATTTTCACATTTGTGCTTCTAATAGAGCTTATAAGTGGTTTTGAGCAATACATATGTAGCAATAAAATATATATACTTATGAAATACTAGTCAAAATTGCTTATATAAGAGTTCTTGTTTGAAGTGGCAAAAAGAATAACCTTCGAAGAAAAGGTTTCTCTTTTAAGGTCTAAAAAAGCTTTGGGGTTAGTTGAGTTGGGTAGCTGTTATTTATGTTTGCTTGAATGGTTTGGGTTTGAGATGTGTTTATAACTTAACTACTTCAGACCAAAGTTAACTATAAAACATATAGTAATGTTTATTGTATTATATTTAGATTTTTGTAGACTAAAGTTAACTTTAAAATATAGATAATTTTGAAAGTATAATACTTATAACATTTATATCTTGTGTATTTGGAATGTTTCCTTTAGGTTACTTAGAATTGGACATCCTTTTACTTAGTGTAGTGGTTTCTTGATTTTTATAATGGAGTAGTATCATTTACCTTTTATCAATGAGTGGTTATAGTTTATAAACCAAAATATAATATTACTTAACTACTTATGGATTTATTATAGTGTGGTGGTAGTTTTTGTAATCTGGTGGTTAAATTAGATAGGAATGATCTGACTTATTAACAAGTTATTCTTTAAGGTTTTTATCACGAATTGGAATCCTTTGAGGATATAATCTTCCCTCAAGGTTGAGGATAATTTAAATAAAAGGGTATTTATAATGTTTTAAACCATTATGGCCTTATATTATTAATATTTAAGACTAATACTATTTATTAGACTTATTTGACTCATTTTAGAAATATTAATAAATTTTATTTATCCTGATATGAATTATTAATGAAGTAAATACGTTTAAATTTGAGTTATTAAAATATTTAAATTTTTATTTAACTCAAAAGGAGATTATTAAATTTTTAACATGTAGATATTATTTTTGTGATCATTTTGGTATATTATATTTATTTTTGTGATTTATAAATAATAAGATATGATTTTGATAATTCTTATTACTTTATAATTACTTAATAAATAATGAATACTTAATTAAGTGAAATAATAATACATGATTATGGTTTCAAATTATAATTTTTATTTTTCTAAGATTTTTGGTATTTTATTTAAATTGTTAACATTTTCCATTATTAAAATATGAATTAACAAGTTTTATTACTTTTAGACTTTTATGAAACAATATTTATTTAAATAATCATCATGATAATTTTGGATAATAAGTTTAAGTTGTAGCTTTTATTTTTCTAAAATTTTTCATATATTATAGACATTTTTCTGAATCATAAATCAAAAGTTATTAATTAAACAAGATTTAAGCATTTATTTGATTTCTGGAATATTAATAATTAAGTTTATAACATTTTATCTATTTCTTAAATAGGAAATACCTTTTACACCGCACCCCAATCTAGCCTCAGTCAATGACTAGTGGGTCAGTGGCCACCTCAGCACACTGGTTAAATAAAATGCATTTATTACTGACCTTCTCTCTACTCCCAGTCGATGACACATGGGCCCTGGGCCACGTCACCAGCCACACGAGACAAAGACCATTCAAACTAGTTGACGTGGTTCGATCCTGAGGTGAGCATGACATCACTTGAGTTGATCCTCACTGGTTGAGGATCAATCGATCGATCTGGTGCATGCGCGGGGCTGTGGCTAGGTTCGTTGGACAGAGGAGATCGAGGAGATCCTATTGGTGGTGGCGCCGCTATCTAATGGTAATCATAGAGCAATCGGCGACGAGCTTCTGCTCAACGAAACTAGGTCTATGGTGACATTTAGCAAGCGAAATTAGGGTCCAGAGATGCGTAAACTTACCCGGATGACGATAGAGCGGTCGAGGAGGCTTGGGGAGGCGTGGCGACGACGAATCGATGGTAATGGCTACGACGGCTCAGGAAAAGTAATGCTCGTTCTCACATGATTCCCGGTGAGAGGGCCTCCGTGCTTGGTCTTAGGTGGTTCAGTCCACGACGGCGCGTCTAACGGTGGCTATCACGAGGCGAGGGGTGGTCGGAGTTGGCCGGAATGATGAACTCCGATGAACTGGGTTCTCGGGGGAGGAAGAAAAATGAGTCTGGAGAGCGAGATTGACGATGAGGACGAGCAGGGGTGTCGCGGTGGCCTCCTTATCCTCTCCTGGCGATGGAGGTATTGATCTTGGCGCAAAGACGACGATGACGGCATCGAGCGGCGGCGAGCTCCTCCAGCGAGCTATCTGTGTGCGTGAGGATGACGACGACATGTTGTTTTGCGGATAACCCCTTGGCGTTTCTTTCTTCTCAACCCACGGTCCTTCTCTGGCTCCAGTTGTCAGTCACATAAGAGAAAGAACTGGGCTGGTTACTGGGCTGTTGTGGGCTGCACATGGGCGTCAGCAGATAAATATAGAGATGTTGGGCCACAGCCAGGTAATGTTTTTATTTGTTTTTTTTCTATTTTCTGTTTTCCTTTTCAGATTTGAATTTGATTTATATTTTTAACTTTTCTTTGTAGGATTTATTTACTGGATAATTGTAATAATACTAAAGTATATTTAGTATCATTTGTGAACTTTTATTATATAATCTTTTTGTATTTCTTTTACTTGCTCAATATGGACCCCTTTTTAATAATTTGTAGAAGCTTTTCTTATTATTTCTCTCTCTTCTTTTAATTATGGATTTCTTGAATGATGTATTATTATTTGTTTATATGACTTGACTCTAGTTGATTCAGAGTTTGAATATAAATTTTTATATGTATAATGATCCTATATAATTATTTGTTGCATGAAATATGAAAGAGATTAATATGGTTCTTACTACTTCCATTAATTTGGAAAATGACAATGTATCTATTTTACTATGATAAATAAAGAGGTTTAGGAATTTAAATTATGATTATTTACCTTTGGGTTTAGGTATTTTCTTAATATACTTAGACTCCTTTATGGATGTGGTTAAAGATTCAATAACTAAACATATTGTTTTCTGTTTGGGATATTTGTTGACATCACCTTTAGTACTTGAAAGTTATATCTTTAATGTTTTATAGAAAGTAATTGATAAAGATATACTTAAGCACATATAGTTATGATGGTTCGAATTAACAGAGTTGTGCTTATGTGATTTGCTCTTGAAAAATATTTCTATAAAGTGATATGAATATAGGATGATAGATCAATCACATGAAATGGATATTATGTTTGGCTTAATATTTAAAGTTGGTTGTTTACCAATAATTACTATCTTCCATAATTCATAATTCTAGACTTCTTATTAAAGAATTCTTTTCCTAGATATACTACCTCTTTCTATCTATTATCATGATTAACATGATGAGGTTTACTTCATAGTACTATTCTCATTCAATGATTAACCTTCTAAACTCATGGATGAATCAAATGAGTTTGATACTAAAATATTTCCTAACTTCCACATATCCTTGCTTGATTGCACCTACTACTCTACTGTTGATAGCCTTCCATCCAACAAATAGTTCCTTCAAACTCCACTCATAATCTTCTTTAATCATTCATTAATAATGTATCTGTATTAGTTGTATGCATCCAACTACCTTTCTCTAAAGTTGACCATCCTTAAAGATGAATAACTCCACTTCCATTACTCTATGCTATACTAGCTTTAGTTGAATAATATCATCCTATATTCAGTTTACTCCAACCCTAAATTATATTTATGTGGCTTACAATGACTACTCTAGGATAACTTATCTCTTCTAGGGTTTCCATCATGTTCTACCCACCAGTATTACTTATACTAAATATAAGCATTCAACATAGGTGGCTAAAGCATCACCATTATAATCCTTTAATCATTTTTTGCTTAAGTTCTTAGTTGGCTAAGCAAGACTTTATCAATCCTACTTTTCCATTATCTTGAAATTATATTATTAGTATCTCATATTGGATTAAGGTTATTAATGGAGTATGCCCTCATTAAAAGATTTAAGTAGATGTTATGATAAGATCAAGAAATAGTAGATCAAAGATTGATAGTTAAATAATTTGTGAATCAATGGTTGATTACTCAAAATTGATGAACAACAGATATTAAGATAGGTTCCATAAAGATTGATATGGAAATAAAGATATATGGTGGATGATCCTGACTTAGTCTCTTTCCAACTCCAACTCATTTAAGAGTTTAAGGTTAGGTATTACTATGATACTCATAGTAGGAATAGATAAAAATAAGATAGGTCAGCATTAATCATTGCATTTTTATTATTCTAGAGGTAATCTTAACTTAGTATTCATAAGTTGGTATGATGAATAGTATGATATGATCCCTTAAGGATCATATATGAATCATTTAAGCAATGTATTATGAGTGACATTTTATTATATCTAGTCTACCCTTAGACCAAACCATGTTTAACCAAATAAGGTTTTAGCAAAGGTCATATTGAAACTTATCGTAGTTAACTTGATGATCTACTTCAATTCCATCAAGTTAAGAGAAGCTCCAATCACTTTGACAAGTTCTATTTTAAAGGCGCGAAAATTATTCGGATTTTCTATGCATGAATGCAATGCACACATATGGGTTCAGCTTATTTCTAAGCTCTAATGCTGGGATGTTACAAACTCTCCCCCTTAAAATAAACTTTGTCCTCGAAGTTCGCAAACTCTCACGTTTCAGAGTAGGAAATGGTTTTGCAGTGGTTGCTATATTCTCCACTTCATGATGCCCTTAAATGGAATTAATTGGAGTATTCCATAACCTGATTAGATATCCTAATCCAATTCTTTTTATTTAATCATCAAACTTTATTACTATTTTAAGTACAGTTTAGAGGTTCTCACTAAAACAAGTTTTATGCTTCTATATACCCGTGTTAGTAGTCAAAAGACTACCTTTCCATTCCTGCCGTAGCATAGTTGATACTAGTACTCCTTCCCATATTGGATTTGAACTCAATTTTCCCATACCCATTGGAATTTTTCATTATCGATACTTGCCCAATTAGGTGTTCTATATTACTTCTTAAGGGTTACTTAAAAGTTGTTTCTTTTAGAATTGGTCGGTTAAATGTATCCTTTATCACCTTCAAGCTTATACCTTCTTAAGGTTTTTAAATAATCTTTCATTACTACCTATAGTACTTTCTTCAACCTTCATTCATAATGTCTACTCTCCCCCTTAGATTTTACTAATAGTCTTGAAACTACATACATAGAGACCATTGGTTCTTAAACTAGAATGTTGGTTCCTGTTCAACTTATATTTTAATGGTTTAGGGTCCGATGAAAGATTATACGGTGTATCCACATAGTTGTGGATCTCCGAAGAAAATCTTTCAGCACTATATGTCGTACTTACTATTGGACATTTTTGCTGGGATAAAACTAACTTTGCGAAGCCTATCAAAAGACGATCGCCTTTAAATTTTTATACCTCCTTAGGTTTTACTTAACTTAGGCCAAATTTAATGCTCTTTATGCAACCATTAAGATGATTTGGTTAACTATGTCAACCAAATACCAGCTGCGGACAAAATACCAACTGCGGATCAGAATGCCGACTAGGGATTAGGTACCAAAGGCGGATCATTCTGGGTGGTAGGTAATTCCTTACAGTTTCCGACCTACAACTGGCATTCTCTCTGAATTGTCAGATCTTGAATACCCTTTTGGTTGCAAGGCATCTTCTTGATACTTTTTCATGATACTTCCATGAACTTGGTACAACACTTTCATTAACTTATTAGCATCTTACCTACTTTGAATGAACTTTCAGTTTATCATATCTTGTTGCTCCCTACATCTTCTCCACCAGACTTACTTCCTAAGATGGCCAAAAATATGACATATGTTCTATCTATCCTCCAAATGGTGTTAATACCCCTTATATCATTCTTCATCCTTCAAGTTAGTCTTCCTTATGATCTTCGAACTCGTCACTCTCTTACACAAATTCCCGTTTCTATATAGGTCTATAACATCAAGTAATAATGGGTGTTACATCATGCATTTGCACACCTAATTACACTTCATGTATAGATCTAGTCAATCAAGAAGATCCAATAAGATCCAAAAGTCTATAAACAACAAAACATATACCATGTATTACACATAGGTTTTGAATAATTTAGAAATGTACCAGATGTTCCAACGGTCTGCTCCATACTTATTTACACAACTATCTTACAAGAACTTCTTGTTCTGGTGGATATATCCTCACTTATTTCGGCAACTACAATACGCATTACCCTCTATATACATTATTCAAGCCCTCATCCCTTGGGATGTTGTTACTTTCTTACTTTCATCCTCCTCTAGTGCTTCTTGGTGTTCCGTCCATGATGACGTGAAGTCCTACGACTGCCTTCTGGAGCATGAGAGCATCCAGGAGGTGCGTATTCTTGATTAGAAGTACCAAGGCTGAGATTAGTCGTTGAGAAATGACTAGAGTTGGCGTAATCCTCTATAGAATATTCTGGATTTTCCGGCAACGCTTCTTCATAGTAAGTTGGTTCCTTAGCTTTTTCTTGGATCCAGTCATATATATTGGTGTAGTAGCTATCGGAATACTCTTCTAAGTTGATCGGATTAGTATTACCCCCATATGGTCCATAAGGCTCTCTGTGGTTATAGTTGATTTCTTCTTCAATACCTGTATCACAAGGTATAGGATTTCCTATGGTTTTACCTTGAGATTCTATTTCCCATCCATACTTGTTGGGCTCAGGGTTGTTTGGAGTAACTCTATTCCATTCCTGTTGTTCGGAGTTGTACTTGGTCCATAGGTCTTCAGGTGGCTTGAAGTCATTTTGATAGTAGGCATAATTTTCCGAGTTTGGGTCATCAAACTCAGTTTCCTCAAACACTTCTCCTAAAGGTATGTATTTGGGATGCCTAGCTTCTTTATCTAGCTTCTTCCTACTAGCCATTGCTTTATCAGGATCAGTAAAATCCTCAATGACCATATCTAGCTCCTGAACTAAGACTTGGTGAGTGTTGTGATAAGTGTTTAGTAAAGACCGATAACTATCCATATACTCTACAGCTAGAGTAGGTTCAGCTTGGACTAGAGTAGAGTGATCTAACTCATGCTCTTGGTTTGAGGTTTCATGTGGTATAATGGTATGAGTACTACCTTCTAGAGCTTGGGATTTCTGTTCTCGGATCATGGTTATGGCTGCTGCTACGGCAATCTGATATGCAGATGCCATGCACCTTGCCTCTCTTGATGGCATTTCTCCCTCAAGTCCTAACTTATTGGGTAACATGATCATGACACGGTATTTAGTTAATACCTGCCCATCATAGTAACTGTAAATCTTGACCAAAAGTCTCGATTCATATTCCAAACTCCATAGAAGTTGTCGGAGATTGTCTGTCCAATCCCCTCTGTAGTCATCCAACGTCCTGTTCATCACTTGAACATTCCGGGGTGGATATCGGGGTTCCATGTGGAACTGTAGATAAGAAATTATCATCAGTCACATAGAGTTAAAACTCTTGGGTAATGATCGGAATTGCAATCATATAAAAGAGTTATCGCACTAGTAACATACAGGATAATTCTCAAAAGAATATCCCTCATATCACTAGAGAACTCTTTATTATCACTTTTTTTTGAACAGATCTTTATTATCACTTGGATGTGTCCTATAGGTTCTACCCATTTACTAGGTTTCCAACCTAAGGTCAAAGCATATGCTCTGATACCAACTGCGGTGACCCAGCATACCACTGCATGATGTAGTATACTATAGTCGTTGACATAACACCAATGAAACACCGTTCACTACTATTACATCCCTCAGAATGGCACAACAGAAACACAGCGGGTCCAATACATGGCTAAAGGTCACAACTCACTCTTTACACAAGATCCAGAGAACACTCTACGTCAAAGAGAGAGAAAGAACTTCTTACGGAGAAGAATCAAAGATAAATAATGCAAGAACGATTATACTATTAAGTCTAGTATCCTGGCTAAGAGGCTGGCATTGCTGCTATTGCAACGCATTACATAAATAGGTTCTTTGGCTAGATATTATATTCCTATCTAATCAGTAACTTCGTCTTCACTTGAGTTGAGGTATATGTTGACTTCCTTGTCTTCATTGAAGAGCTTTAGCTGGGCATGATAAGTCCTAGAGCATAACTTGATGTGGTTGTTGTCTATTCTAACTTCAGAATCTAGCAAGGGTTAAGAAGATACTTTGAGTATGAGCGTACTCAGCAAATTTAAAAGGAGTGTTTGATGCACTATAACTACAGCCACAGACTGTAGGTCATAGGCAATGCAAGTTTTCACAAACATTTCTTCAAAGGTTGCTTTTATTCTGAAAAGCTATGTTCGTCAGCCTTCA
This sequence comes from Avena sativa, assembly GCA_916181665.1. Taxonomy (NCBI): domain Eukaryota; kingdom Viridiplantae; phylum Streptophyta; class Magnoliopsida; order Poales; family Poaceae; genus Avena; species Avena sativa. Next base: position 202,192,712 of record OV702281.1, on the reverse strand, counting down.
TAGGTTTACCAGAACTTTCATGGAGTTCCTTTCCCGCCGCGTTCGCAGCTCCTTCCCGGAACAAGGAGTAACAAGTTACAGTTCTTACACTCTACAGAGGTGCGTTACTTTACCCATGAGAGATCAACTCTTTGTTGCACAACTGGGCAGCTTATTCCCGTCCAAAATTCCATGATGTGGGGCCCAGAAGATGATCCAAGCCATTCACTGCCCCCTTCGTGACCTCGCATGCCTCCTTGGTGTACACCATGCCCACATATTGGATTACGGCAATGGTTTGTACAAACGTTTAGACGCCAGAACTATCGTGGGATGATGAGGGTTCCCACCCATATGCTGCATATCATCTACGGATTACCAATTAATATGCACGCTACGAGGATAACAGCCACGACCTGCACATCTGGCTTCATGCGAGAGGAAGAAGATATAGCTGACTTCTCCGTCCCATTCCAAATCTGATGGTCAACGCGTAATATAAGGCGCAAGAATCACTGGCGACATTGTTTGTTAAGTCCTAGGTGATATAGTTCTAAACAGTGGTATTCCAACTGTCAGATTTAATAGATTAGCCGATCACCCTGGATCAGTAACCAATAGTTCACATTATTATCAAAAATAGTGTTTTAAGTCCTTTTTCAGATGGAGGTGATAAAAACACTGGATTTGTAAAATACTTTACAAAAAATAAACAAAGGACATGAGCAAGTGTGAACTTGCCTTTTGTGATTGCAAGATTATGCACTCATGGTCTTCGAGTCAGTATAAGATCCAAAATCTGAAATCAGCATCATTGGTCCGATAAGGACTAATGTTTAAAGAAGCAATATGCTTTTATGCATAAGTAATATGATGCACGTTCTAAACGCAAATCCCGGGGATAACGTTGTCCTAGGGTTTGGATTCCGGAAATGGTTACTTTGGAATGTGTGGTCCTTTTAGATAATTTTCACATTTGTGCTTCTATTAGAGCTTATAAGTGGTTTTGAGCAATACATATGTAGCAATAAAATATATATACTTATGAAATACTAGTCAAAATTGCTTATATAACAGTTCTTGTTTGAAGTGGCAAAAAGAAAAACCTTCGAAGAAAAGGTTTCTCTTCTAAGGTCTAAAAAAGCTTTGGGGTTAGTTGAGTTGGGTAGCTGTTATTTATGTTTGCTTGAATGGTTTCGGTTTGAGATGTGTTTATAACTTAACTACTTCAGACCAAAGTTAACTATAAAACATATAGTAATGTTTATTGTATTATATTTAGATTTTTGTAGACTAAAGTTAACTTTAAAATATAGATAATTTTGAAAGTATAATACTTATAACATTTATATCTTGTGTATTTGGAATGTTTCCTTTAGGTTACTTAGAATTGGACATCCTTTTACTTAGTGTAGTGGTTTCTTGATTTTTATAATGGAGTAGTATCATTTACCTTTTATCAATGAGTGGTTATAGTTTATAAACCAAAATATAATATTACTTAACTACTTATGGATTTATTATAGTGTGGTGGTAGTTTTTGTAATCTGGTGGTTAAATTAGATAGGAATGATCTGACTTATTAACAAGTTATTCTTTAAGGTTTTTATCAAGAACCGGAATCCTTTGAGGATATAATCTTCCCTCAAGGTTGAGGATAATTTAAATAAAAGGGTATTTGTAATGTTTTAAACCATTATGGCCTTATATTATTAATATTTAAGACTAATACTATTTATTAGACTTATTTGACTCATTTTAGAAATATTAATAAATTTTATTTATCTTGATATCAATTATTGTGAAGTAAATAAGTTTAAATTTGAGTTATTAAAATATTTAAATTTTTATTTAACTCAAAAGGAGATTATTAAATTTCTAACATGTAGATATTATTTTTGTGATCATTTTGGTATATTATATTTATTTTTGTGATTTATAAATAATAAGATATGATTTTGATAATTCTTATTACTTTATAATTACTTAATAAATAATGAATACTTAATTAAGTGAAATAATAATACATGATTATGGTTTCAAATTATAATTTTTATTTTTCTGAGATTTTTGGTATTTTATTTATATTGTTAACATTTTCCATTATTAAAATATGAATTAACAAGTTTTATTACTTTTAGACTTTTATTAAATAATATTTATTTAAATCATCATCATAATAATTGAGGATAATAAGTTTAAGTTGTAGATTTTTTTTTCTGAAAATTTTCATATATTATACACATTTTTCTGAATCATAAATCAAAAGTTATTAATTGAACAAGATTTAAGTATTTATTTGATTTCTGGAATATTAATAATTAAGTTTATAACATTTTATCTATTTCTTAAACAGGAAATACTTTTTACACCGCACCCAATGTAGCCTCAGTCAATGACTAGTGGGCCAGTGGCCACCTCAGCACACTGGTTAAATAAAATGCATTTGTTATTGACCTTCTCTCTACTCCCAGTCGATGACACATGGGCCCTGGGCCATGTCACCAGCCACGCGAGACAAAGACCAGTCAAACTAGCTGATGTGGTTCGATCCTAAGGTGAGCATGACGTCAGTCGAGTTCATCCTCGCTGGTTGATGATCAATCGATCGATCTGGTGCATGCGCGGGGTTGTGGCTAGGTTCGTTGGACAGAGGAGATCGAGGCGATCCTATTGGTGGTGGCGCCGCTATCTAATGGTCATCGGAGGGCAACCGGCGACGAGCTTGTGCGGCGGCCAATGGCGGTGCTCAACGAAACTAGGTCTACGGTGAGATTTAGCAAGCGAAATTAGGGTCCAGAGATGCGTAAACTTACCCTGATGACGATAGAGCGGCCGAGGAGGCTTGGGGAGGCGTGACGACGGCGAATCGACGGTAATGGCCACGGCGGACGAGGAAAAGGAATGCTCGATTTCACATGTTTCCTGGTGAGCGGGCCTCCGTTTTTGGTCTTAGGTGGTTCAGTCCACGACGGCGCGTCTAACGGTGGCTATCACGAGGCGAGGGGTGGTCGGAGTTGGCCGAAACGATGAAATCCGACGAACTGGGTTCTTGGGTGAGGAAGAGAAATGAGTCTTGAGAGCGAGATTGAGGATGAGGATGAGCAGGGGTGTCGCGGTGGCCTCCTTATCCTCCCCTGGCGACGACGGTGTTGATCTTGGGGCAAAGACGACGATGACGGCATCGAGCGGCGGCGAGCTCCTCCAGCGAGCTGTCTGTGTGCGTGAGGATGACGACGACATGTTGTTTTGCGGATAGCCCCTTGTCGTTTCTTTCTTCTCAACCCGCAATCCTTCTCTGGCCCCACTTGTCAGTCACAGAAGAGAAAGAACTGGGCTGGTTACTGGGCTGTTGTGGGCTGCACATGGGCGTCAGATAAATACAGAGATGTTGGGCCACAGCCAGGTAATGCTTTTATTTGTTTTTTTTTCTATTTTCTGTTTTCCTTTTCAGATTTTAATTTGATTTATATTTTTAACTTTTCTTTGTAGGATTTATTTGCTGGATAATTGCAATAATACTAAAGTATATTTAGTATCATTTGTGAACTTTTATTATATAATCTTTTTGTATTTATTTTACTTGCTCAATATGGACCCCTTTTTAATAATTTGTAGAAGCTTTTCTTATTATTTCTCTCTCTTATTTTAATTATGGATTTCTTGAACAATGTATTCTTATTTTTTAAATGACTTGACTCTAGTTGATTCAGAGTTTGAATATAAATTTTTATATGTATAATGATCCTATATCATTATTTGTTGCATGAAATATGAAAGAGATTAATATGGTTCTTACTACTTCCATTAATTTGGAAAATGACAATGTATATATTTTATTATGATAAATAAAGAGGTTTAGGATTTTAAATTATGATTATTTACCTTTGGGTTTAGGTTTTTTCTTAATATACTTATACTCCTTTATGGATGTGGTTAAAGATTCAATAACTAATCATAGTGTTTTCTGTTTGGGATATTTGTTGACATCACCTTTAGTACTTGAAAGTTATATCTTGAATGTTTTATAGAAATTAATTGATAAAGATATACTTAAGCACATATAGTTATGATGGTTGGAATTAACAGAGATGTGCTTATGTGATTTGCTCTTGAAAAATATTTCTATAAAGTGATATGAATATAGGAAGATAGATCAATCACATGAAATGGATATTATGTTTGGCTTAAGATTTAAAGTTGGTTGTTTACCAATAATTACTATCTTCCATAATTCATAATTCTAGACTTCTTATTAAAGAATTCCTTTCCTAGATATACTACCTTTTTCTATCTATTATCATGATTAACATGATGAGGTTTACTTCATAGTACTATTCTCATTCACTGATTAACCTTCTAAACTCATGGATGAATCAAATGAGTTTGATACTAAAATATTTCCTAACTTCCACATATCCATGCTTGATTACACCTACTACTCTACTGTTGATAGCCTTCCATCCAACAAATAGTTCCTTCAAACTCCACTCATAATCTTCTTTAATCATTCATTAATAATGTATCTCTATTAGTTCTATGCATCCAGCTACCTTTCTCTAAAGTTGACTATCCATAAAGATGAATAACACCACTTATATGACTCTATGCTATACTAGCTTTAGTTGAATAATATCATCCTATATTCACTTTACTCCAACCCTAAATTATATTTATGTGGCTTGCAATGACTACTCTAGGATAACTTATCTCTTCTAGGGTTCCCATCATGTTCTACCCACCAGTATTACTTGTACTAAATATAAGCATTCAACATAGGTGGCTAAAGCATCACCATTATAATCCTTTAATCATTTATTGCTTAAGTTCTTAGTTGGCTAAGCAAGACTTTATCAATCCTACTTTCCATTATCTTGAAATTATCTTCTTAGTATCTCATATTGGATTAAGGTTATTAATGGACTATGCCCTCATTAAAAGATTTAAGTAGATGTTATGATAAGATCAAGAAATAGTAGATCAAAGATTGATAGTTAAATAATTTGTGAATCAATGGTTGATTACTCAAAATTGATGAACAACAGATATTAAGATAGGTTCCATAAAGATTGATATGGAAAGAAAGATATATGGTGGATGATCCTGACTTAGTCTCTTTCCAACTCCAACTCATTTAAGAGTTTAAGGTTAGGTATTACTATGATACTCATAGTAGGAATAGATAAAAATAAGATAGGTCAGCATTAATCATTGCATTTTTATTAATCTAGTGGTAATCTTAACTTAGTATTCATAGGTTGGTATGATGAATAGTATGATATGATCCCTTAAGGATCATATATGAATCATTTAAGCAATGTATTATGAGTGACATTTTATTATATCTGGTCTACCCTTAGACCAAATCATGTTTAACCAAATAAGGTTTTAGCTAAGGTCATATTGAAACATATCGTAGTTAACTTGATGATCTACTTCAATTCCATTAAGTTAAGAGAAGCTCCAATCACTTTGACAAGTTCTATTTTAAAGGCGTGAAAATTATTCGGATTTTCTATGCATGAATGCAATGCACACATCTGGATTCAGCTTATTTCTAAGTTCTAATGCTGGGATGTTACAGAGCCGAACATCAAGCCAACCTAGTAACCCTTCAACACATAGCTCAGATGTCCAACAACAATCAAGGCCATGGAAACTAGGACAACCATGGATCCAAGCTCAAGAACTTTCAGAACACCAATCCACCCTTCTTTAGTAAGTCGGAAGATCCATTAGATGCCGATGATTGGCTGCAGACTATGGAGAACAACTTAGATGTTGCAGGAGTGGAGGCCAATGAGAAAGTACTGTTTGCCACCCACTATCTGGAAGGAGATGCAAGAGCTTGGTGGAACAGTGTTTGCGCCATTACTGGAGGAAAAATGATGACTTGGGATGAGTTCAAACTCAAATTCAGCAGAACCCATGTGCCACCGGGGTTGATCAAGAGGATGAGAGATGAATTCAGAGAATTAAAGCAAGGGAGGATGACAGTAGTGGAGTACCGTGACAAATTTCTGTCATTGGCTAGGTATGCACCCGATGAGATTGACACTAAATCCAAGAAGAAGGAGAGATTCTTGAATGGTCTACATGATGAGATGAAGACAGTATTAGTTAATATTCAGTTTGCTGACATTGAAGCCTTAGTGGATTCTTCCATTTAGATGGAAGGCAAGATCAACCAAGCCAATGAGAATCGCAAGCGTAGAATGATGCATCAACCATACCCCAAAGTATCGCTCCAACCCGTCTACAGGGTTTTGCCCAAGAAACAATAGACCCCCGATGAACCGTCCAACCTATCCCAACCATGGAGGAGGAAACCCAAGGCCCAGATGAAACCACAACAACAACACCGTTAACTCCAGCAATTTCAACCGTGCACCACCCAAGTTCAACAACAGCAATGTCGCAACCAACACCAATACTGCCCCAAGGACTGGAAAGGACAAGTCTCAGGTGACTTGTTATGAATGCGGAACAAAGGGTCACTACTCAAATGAGTGCCCCAAGAAGATTGCATCAGCCCCCAATGTGAATGCCCCAGCTCAGTAGCAGCGTCGTGTTCAGCCTGGAAGAAGATTTTCCCTAGGGAATTCGCTCAACCGCAACGGTCGTCTGTTTCTCATGAATGCTGAAGAAGCCCAAGAAGCGCCAGATGTCGTGCCGGGTATGTTTTCTGTTAAATCAGTACTTGGAATAGTGTTGTTTGATTCTGGAGCATCGCACTTGTTTGTTATAGAAGAATTTGCATGCACTAGTAAGATTCAACCAACAAAATTGAATCATGTTATGATAGTTCAAATACCTGGTTCAACCACGAAAGCTAAACAAATCTGCAAGGCCGTACCTATCAGAATTGTCACATCCCAAAATTTTCCAAATTTTGAAATGTGAAAAATAAATAAACAAAAGAAATAATTTTTGAAATTTAGGGTGAAAAGAAACTTTTTTATTCTAATGGAAACATCAAAACCCTTCTTAAACAAAATTTGAATAAAATGGAATCCAACAAAATTTCAATCAAGTGAAATGCATTCAACAATGAATGTATCTTGAAATTTAAACACTTGGAAAAGTTAAACTAAAACCCTAATACCCTAATGGAACAAAATAATTTCCAAGATCTCTCAAAGACTATGGATATGATCCATATAAAAATTCAGCAACAATCATTTTAAAAAGATCAGAAATTGGTTTCATTAAATTTGGAGCCATGGATAAAAACTTATGAATTTAATAAGATAAAATGAAATAAATTTCCAAGGCTAATAAAGCTCCTAACTAAAATCCATACCAAAATCTTCAACAAAAGAATCCTCAAAGGATTTTAAAAGATAAACAAACATTAAATAAAATTGTACAAATTGGAATCATCAATTTTGGAACTATAAATAAAGAGATATGGATTTTATAAGGCAAAGACAGGAATAGATAAATAAGGAATATTTAAAAGAAAAAATAAATATTGGCCAAATCCATAAACAAATTAAACAAAGATAATTCAAATCCAAATAAAATAAAGGGATAAAGAATATTCAAATAAAATTATATGGGATTAAGCCATATTCAAATTATTTAAATAAAGACAAAATCCCTAATATAAATGATTAATTAAATCATGGGAAAATAAATAATTGAAATAGCCAAAGTGGTTTAGAAGTTATCCAATCAACTTAAAAAGAATAAAAGAATTATTTGAATAAAAATTATATGGGTTTAAAACCATATTTGATTTTTATTTGAATAAATACAAATGCCCAATTTAAATAAATATTAAATCAAATTAAAATATTTTAAATAATTCAAAGTGAATTATTTACACTAATGAATAAGTAAAACTTACTGAAAAGGTTTGGTAAACATTAGAATTCAAATAGAAGTTTGAAAATATATTTAAAATCTAATTTAAATGAAGACAAGTGCCTATTATAAAGAAATAATAAACCATAAATGAATAAAAGAATTATTCCAAAATGGTCTTTAAAATACATTAATAAACAGTATTAAAACTTACTAAAAGTTTGGAAAAGTTTTGAAATAAAATATGTGTTTGAAACATTTGTATAAATTCAAAACAGAAAATGAAAACAGAAAAATAAAAAGGTTTGAGGAAGAAAAAAAATGGAGAAAGCAAACCAGCCCAGGACCCAGCCCACTAACCTAGCCCAACAGGCCCAACAGCCAGCCTACCCGGCGTCCCCCTCTCTCTGCCATTCTCTTTTTCTCACCTGCAAACGAACCGCCTCAGTCACTGACGACCAGACCCCACACGTGAACCCCTTCTCTTTCGCTGACGCCCAGACCCCACCTGTCAGCTCATCGTCTTCCTCACCGCGCTGACCTCGCCTCCATTCCCTTTGCCGTTTCTGCCCGTTGTTAATCCTCGTAAATTCGAGTAAGTGGTGCTGCAATTCCGCCCCGCAATTACTCTCGTTTAACCGCCTCCCTCCCCTCTCCCTTTCCCCCTAGTCATCACACCACCGGAGCCCCAAGGCTGCCCATAATTTTGCTTGCAACCCTTCTGCTCCGGCGAAATCTCCTTGCCAATTCCGGTGAGGCCAGACCACCTCCCATTCCCTGGCACCCACTAGCTTACTCCCCATCGTCAGGCGCACCTGCCGGTAGCACTAGCTCGCTCTTGCGCGCCCTAAAACGTCGCCTTCGACAACGCCAACTCGCCACCGACGGTTAGCTCAACTTCGGCGACCTTTCCCTGGTAACTCTGAGCTCGCCCCTCCCTCTCGATGACACTCGCATATCTGCCTATCTCGCCCGTGTCTAATGCACCCTTCAACTTGTCTTCCCATGCCATACAGCCTCGCCAACAACGACGAACAGATGCGCCGTCGCCAGGAGCTTCTCCGACGAGCAATCCCTGATGACACAGTGCTCCCATGTCCCTGCGACGACCACATCAAGAATCAGTGCATCCCTACGAGTATGGTAATGATCTCCTCCCTCTCCCGTGCATCCTAGTTTTGCCGGACTGTCGCTGACAGAGCGCGCCGCCGCTCGCCGTTGCGCCAGCGCCGCCAGTTCTTGGCTATGTGCTGTGAGCTGTTAGATTATAATCTTGTGGTTGTGATAGATTGACTTGTCGAAAAGGTATGGATCAATCTGAATCTTACGATGCACTTTAGATACAATATCCCCAGATGCTCGATCCAGACGAATCGGTACAGACCAATAAGATTAAGACGCGTGGCCCGTGTTTTGTTTTAAAATAGAAACATTTCTATTATATGTTTAGATTTGTAAAATTTATAACTTTTAATCTACACGTCCAAAATTTGCAAATGTTATATCAATGGAATCAGAAAAATATAAACTTTGCAACCATGCCCTTACTTTAGTATTTTGCTTCTGTAAAACTGATTGTTTTTGTAGAAACATTTCTAGGCTTATTTTGGTTATAAAATTCATTCTATAAATTTTTTAAGGTAAAATATTTTGAAAATGAGCTGTTTTGAACCTACTGACAATAAAAACCAGATTTTGGATTTAAAAGTATATTTTGTGACACTAAGGAATTATTCCTTGAATAAAAGCATTTCTAGTAAAACAAAAATTGTTAATTATGTTTTAAAAATAATTTTTGAGTAAAACCTTTTGAAAATGGTTTGATTCAAACTCTCTGACCCTAAACACTAAGTTTTGATTTAAAAATGTATTTGATTAAACCTAGAAAATTATTACTTTGTTTAAAGGCATTTCTAGTAAAAGAAAATGTTACTTTGATTTAAAAATGGTTTTGAGTGGAACCTTTTGAAAATGGATTTGTTTTAAAACACTTTGACTCTAAATATTAATATTTGTGTTTAAAAAACAATTTGACTAAACACTAGAAATTATCACTTTGATTTAAATCATTTCTAGCAAAACAAAAATGATTTAAATGGCCATTTTTACTAACTTGATTTTAAATGATTTTGCCACTTTTATAAATGACCAATAGGTGTTTTAAAATGTTTATAACCTATTAGAAACCACTTTTCCAAATAAAACAATCTTTTGCATGCTTGCATGGATTGTTTTGTTTTTACTATTTTATGTGATGTTTGAATGTTAGTGTTGAAATTGTGCCTTCCTTCATTGAATTGTAGTGAACTTTGAAGAGTGTGACAATTGCATGATCAAGGAGTGAACCTATATTCTCTACCAAAAAGTCAAGTGGTGGTTCACACATTTTGTCCTATTATTTTCACTATGCATTAGTGATGTTTTGAGTAGGACTTGCATAGAATTTTTCCTAAGTATGCTATGCCATGGGAAATCCTAGTAGATGATGCCTTAGTAGAATTTTCCCTAAGTTAAGATCCCTACTACTATCACGCTTAGCTTAGCTAGTAGAAAACAAGGATGGATTATATTCATGCTATGGAATATTTCTATGTCTATCACTTGTGTTTCATTTAATAAAAAAACTATGTGAATGAATCACCTGGGTGGAATGGTGTGAATGGGTTATGTTGAGTGGTTACACAGGGCCCCATCTTTATGGCCTACCCTAGTGTATCTCACTTGTGGAAAGCCACCCATGAACAAATAGATTTGAGAGAGTAAAATATAAGTACTTAGCCGTGTCCCCGGCAATGGACAATTTGAGCATCAAGACATGGAATCTATCAAGGATCTCCTCATCCCAATTTCTAATTTAAAATCTTGTGGTTGAACAAGGGTTAAAGGTTAACCAATTCTATTGGTTGTTCCTTGGGTGATTTTGACAAACAAAAACTTAGTGCTTTCAAATGATAAGAAAATATATTTTGAGCAAAGCAAGCCTAAGCTCCACTTAGCCAAATGCATATAGAAGATAGATACCACTACTCTACCATAGTATCACTTGCCAATACAATTCAAATGTATTGACCTTTGTGGCTTTAACTTATTATGTTGCAGGTTTTGTTTGATGTTAGTGAAGTGTGTTGAATAGGATTACAAGTCTACAACCAACACGATTGCCTATGGCACTTTGAAGATGAAGGACTCCATGCTACATAGTTATTTCTGCTACATTGTAATAAGATAGCCAAATGAGCTATGGAAGATGTAATGAATTATTTTATTCCTCGTTATAAAGTTATACTATGACCTTTGTTTCTTGATATTACATCTTAAACTATGGATGCTAGCTATTGATCCAGCGACTAGCATTATAAACACAGGGATCTCTACCTTATCAGGTTGGGACCACTACAAGAATCCATGGCATAGATTTTTATGCTAATCTAATAGTACTCGGAACCAAAGGTTTGGAAGTAGTACTAGGATTGATTGGATGTCGAAACATAAAGGATTAATCGACTGTGCCAAGAAGGCCATAACCATGACCAGTACAGCCGGAATATCAGTAGAGCATGTATCTGAAACCTTGCCCCGTCAATTCAAGTGTAACAAGAGTCTAGCCCAACCAACCATTAACCAATTCAGAGTAGTCTGTAAATACCCCGATGTATTTCTAGATGTTTTGACCGGTATGCCCCCAGATCGAGATATCGAGTTTATCGTTGAACTAATCCCTGGAATCGGACCCATATCCTAGAGACCGTATAGTATGAACCCATTTGAATTAGTGGAGCTGAAGAAGCAACTAGATGCTATGCTAGAGATAGGACTGATTCAACCAAGTTCGTCGCCATGGAGATCACATGTCTTGTTTGTGGACAAGAAAGATGGAGGTAACTGTCTGTGTATGGATTATCGGAAGCTGAATGATGTCACCATCAAGAACAAGTACCCACTACCGAAGATAGAAGACCTGTTTGACTAGTTGACCGGTGCCAAAGTGTTTTCTAAGATTGATCTTAGAACTGGTGATCATCAACTCAAGATTCGCGTAGAGGATATTCCAAAGACCGCCTTTACCACCAGATGTGGAATGTATGAGTACACTGTCATGTCTTTTGGATTAAACAATGCCCCCTCTTATTTCATTAATATCATGAGTAAGATTTTTATGGACTTTCTGGATAAGTTTGTCGTTGTTTTCATCGATGACATTCTGATATATTCCAAATCAGAAGAAGAACATGATCTACAACTGAGGACCATCCTTGGAACCCTTAGGGAGCATCAGCTATATGCCAAGTTTAGCAAATGTGAATTCTGGTTAGAGGAATTAGGATTTCTCAGACATATTGTGTCAGCCGGAGGAATTGCCGTTGACCCTGCAAAGGTTAAGGATGTTGAAGAATGGCAAGCCCCGACCACTCAAACCCAAGTTCGTGCATTTCTCGGATTAGCAGGATATTACCGCAAGTTCGTAGAAGGATTCTTGACCATCGCAAGACCCATGACCCAATTGTTGAATAAAGATAAGAAGTTTTAATGGACGAACAAATGTAAAGCGAGTAGTTTTAGCCTTGAAGACATGGCAGCATTACCTCATTGGTAACCGTTGTGAAATTTATTCGGATCACAAGAGCCTAAAGTATATTTTCACTGAGAAGGAGCTGAATATGAGGCACATGAGATGGATAGAGATAATCAAGGACTATGATCTGGACATCCACTATCAGCCTGGTAAAGCCAATGAGGTAGCAGATGCTCTTAGTAGATTGCCCTGTCGATTGAACTCTATGATTTTGAAGGAGCAACCAAGTTTGCACAAGGAGTTGGAAGATTTTAGAATGGAATTAGTAAGTGAAGGATTTTTGGATAGAATAGAACGTCAACCCACCTTGATCAGTCAAATCAAGGAGGCGTAGAAAGGAAATGCTAGTATGGACGGAATCAAACATCGTATCGGTACAGGGAAAGTACCCGGATTCACCGAACATGAAGAAGGAGATTTTTGGTACAAAGGACGTATCTGTGTGCTAGCAGACTCAGAATGGAAACAGTCACATCCCAAGATTTTCCAAATCTTGTAATGTGAAAAATAAATAAACAAAATAAATAATTGTTGAAAATTAGGGTGAAAAGAAACTTTTGTTTCTAATTGGAAACTTAAAATCCCATCTTGAACAAACTTTGATTAATGTTTGAATCTAATTAAATTCAAATCAAGTGGATTGCAATCTTCATAAATACATCTGGAAATTTAAAACACTTGGAGAATAAACCAAAACCCTAAACCCCTAATGGAAGAAAACATTTCCAAGCTATCTCTAAACCTATGGATTTTATCCATATAAATTTTGTCAAACAAACATTTCAAAATGATCAAGAATGACTATTAGAAATATTATAAAACTATAGGAATTGGATTCACTTAAATTGGAGCCATAGATAAAATATTATGAATTTAATAAGATAAGGAAATTGAATTTCCAAAGCTAATAAAGCACCTATCTAAAAATCCATACCAAATGGTGAGCAAATAATCCTAAAGATATTTAAAAGGATAAACAAATATTAAATAAGATTTTACAAATTGGAATCACCAAGTTTGGATCTATAAATAAAAGATATGGATTTTATAAGATAAAGATAAAAGAGGATTATTTAAAGGCCAAATTAAATCTTGACCTAATCCATAAGCAAATGGAATAAATATAGTCCAGATCCAAATAAAATAATGGATAAAGAGTTTTCAAATGAATTGAAAGGGCATTAACCAAATCCTATTCTATTTGAATAAAGATAAAATCCCTATTAGAAATGATTAAATAAATCATGGAAAAATAGATTTTGGAATTTACCCAAGTGGAATAAAAGTTATTTAATAAACTTAAATAAGATCAAAGAAATCTTCCAAATAAAATTTATGGAAATAAAACTATATTTAATTTCATTAGAATAAAGACAAGTACCCAATTTTAAAATGATTAATAAATCATATTAAAAACATTCCAAATAATTCAAGGTGAATTATTTAACACCCTAATTAAATAAATAAACCTGCTTAAAAGGTTTTGTAAAAAGATTGGAATTTAAGTAGGGGTTGAAAATATAATTAAAATCATTTGAATAATGGCATATGCGTATTTTAACAAAGAATTAAACATAAGAAAAACAAAAGAATTATTATAATTTTAACTTCAGAATATGTTAAATAGTAGTAGTGAAATCTACAGAAAGTTTAGTTGGAATTTGAATTCAAATTGTTGTTTGACTTGATTAAACAAAATCAAAACAGAATAAAAGAAATGGGAAAAGAAAAATAACAAAAGAAGAAAAAAATATAAAACAAAGCCAGCCTAACCCAGCTAGCCCACTAAAGCCCAGCAGCCCATCTCTCCACCCCCTGGAGTGAACCGTTTTCACCCGTGAATCGACCCACACAGAGGATGACAACTAGACCCCACCTCCCGTCTTCCTCTCTCGCTGACGACGCTACCCCACAGCCATGTCACCGTCTTCAACCACGCGCGACCAGTTCTTTCTCCTCCCTCTCTCTCGTTTCTGCTTGAATTCCGCGGATTAAATTCACCATAACGCTGTGAGTAATCGCTGCTGCAACTACGCTCTACTAATCACCCTTTCTCCCCTTCCTTTCCCCTCAGAAACCACTGCAAGGGAGCCCCAGGCTGCCCTGATTTCCGCTTAGACCGCCACTGTCTCCGGCGAGCTCCACCTCTAATTCCGGCTAAACCCCGCCGCCCTCACCTCCTCGACCATATGAGCTTGCTCGCCAGCATCTCCTGCACCTCCCAGTACTCTCCACTCACCCCCGCGCGCTCCACAGCATCGGCAACGACGACAACCTCTCGCATCCGCCGTCTGCCTCTACTCCGACGAGCCCTACAGGTAGTCTCTGACCGTGCCTCCCCTCCTCTTTGATGCTCCGATACTCTCCACTCATCTGTGCATATAACCACGCTATTTGCTTGCTCTCTCGTGCACCGTAGAGTCTCCTTCGTCGACGACTGACCGCACTCGACGGTTCCACGAACTCCGGCGGGCAATCAACAACGTCTCCGTTCGCCCCTTCGCAAACCGAGCACACGTCGAGCATCCCCTCGCCACGATGATTCCGGTGAGCCACTCCTCTGTCTCCCTTGCTTCCTAAATCGCCGGCGACTGCATCGTCTGACCGCGCCGCTGCCTGTCGCCGTCCCAGCGCCGCCACTTTGTGGTCGAGTGAATCAGAACCGTGCGATGTAGATCGGACGGATGCGATAGAACATATTCGAAGGGGTAAGTAGCGCTATGTGCCGCACGATCCACTTTAGATCTAACGGCTATAGTCTGTCGATCCAACCAAACCGTTACCGACGAATAAGGAGCAGCCACGTGGCCCAGAGATGATTTAAAACAGAAATTGTGTTCTATTATATGTTCAATTTTGTAAAATGCATAACTTTCAAAGAACACGTCCAAATTTTGCAAATTTTATATCAATGGAATCAGCAAGACAAGTACTTTCCAACCATGCCCTTTGTTTAGTAAAATTATTCTGTTAAATTGTTTTTTTTTGCAGAAACTTGTGTAGGCATATTTAGAATATAAAATTTGTTCTAAAATTATTTTGGTGATAAAACCCTTGGCCAAATGGATTGTTTGTAACTACTGACCATAGAAATTAATTTGTGGTTTCAAAAACATATTTGGTGAAGCAAAAGAACAAATCTTTGATTTAAAGCATTTCTAGTCAAATAAAAATAATGTTTATTTATTAAAAATACTTTTGGGAGAAAATCTTTGGGAAATGTTTTGGAATAAACTTTCTGACCCCAAACACCAAGTTTTAGAATTAAAAATGTATTTGGTGAACCCTATAAATATTATTGCTTGCTAAAGGCAATTCTAACCACATAAAATATCAATTTGGTTTAAAAATGATTTATAAGTAAAATCTTTTGCAAATGATTTTGACACTTATATAAAATGACTAATAGGTGTTTTAGAATGTTTATAACCTATTAGAAACCACTTTTCCAAATAAAACAAACTTTTGCATGCTTGCATGCATTGTTTTGTTTCTATTATTTTATGTGATGTTGCTTGAATGGTAGTTTGAAATATTGCTTGCTTGATTGAATTGTAGTGATTTGAAGAGTGTGAATATTGCAAGATCAAGGAGTGAACTTATACTCTCTACCAAAAAGGCAAGTGGTGCTTCATGATTTATTCCTATGTTTTTCAACTATGCATTAGAAGTATTTTACTAGCCTTGCATGAATATTTTGGTCTATATGCTATGCTTGGGAAATCCTAGTAGTTGTAGAATTGCTAGAAATTTCTAAGTTAAGATTCTTGTCAATGCCATGCTTATCCTAGCTAGTAGCAACCAAGGGTGGATATATATTCATGCTATGAGAAAATATTTCTAAGTCTTTGGACTTGTGTTTTGCTTAATAAAGCAACTAAGTGAATGAATCACATGGGTGGAATGGTTGTGAATGGGTTATGTTGAGTGGTTACACAAGGCCCATTTCTATGGTTTACCTTGTGTATCTCACTTGTGGAAAGCCACCCAGGAACAAAGAGATTTGAGATGTCAAATGTTGAGAAGCTTCAAGTGCAGCCACTTGGCATTATGGGCTCTGCCTGGATCATATAGGTTGCAATTACTTAGCCAAATGGACAGTTGGTGGTAGGGGTTTGTTAGGTTGGAACGCTTCCATTCTGGTCTAAGGGAAGGCTTCTGAAAGATCTTCTCTTGGTGAAACCAAGTCTTGTGGGGAAAGTGCACCACCTCTGCAGAGTGTAAAATCTAAGTACTTAGCCATGTCCCTGGTAAAGGACAATTTGAGCATCAAGACATGGAAGCTATCAAGAATCTCCTCATCCCAATTTCTAAGTTAAAAACTTGTGGTTGAACAAGGGTTGAAGGATCACCAATTTCTATTGGGAGATGCCTTGGGTGATTTTTTTCAAGCAAAAACTTAGAGTTTTCAAATGATAAGGAAAATATATTTTGAGCAAAGAAAGCCTAAGCTCCACTTAGCCAAATGCATATAGATGATAGACTCCACTATACTACCATATTGTCACTTGCCAATAATTCAAATGTATTGACCCTTGTGGCTGTAACTTGTTTTGTTGCAGGTTTGTTTGATGTTAGTGAAGTTTATTGATTAGGATTACAAGTCTACAACCAACATGACTGCCTGTGGCACTTTGAAGATGAAGGACCCCATGCTATTGTTATATTCTGCTGCATTGTAATGAGATAGCCAAATGAGCTATGTAAGATGTAATAAATTATTTTATTCCTGGTTATAAAGTTGTATTATGACCTTTGTTTCTTGATATTACATCTTAACTGTGGATGCTAGCTATTGATCCAGGGACTAGCATTGTAAACACAGGGATATATACCTTATTAAAATGTTGGGAAACTTACAGATGGTATCAGAGCATTGTGTTGCCTGTAGGATTGTAACCCTAGGATTGGACAAACCCCTAAAAAAATAGGAGTTGTATTTGTTCCAAAACTTATTTACAAAGCATCTTTTAAACTCTTTTCTCAACCTTTTTGTTTTAACTCTACATCTCTTCCATTTCAAACTTCATGTATAAAGCCCCCTCCATGACCAGAGACTTCAACTAAATTTGCACCAAGGACTTCAACTTTGGATATCACTAAGGACTACAAGTGAGACAAGAAATATTGCTCAAGACTTGAAGACTAAGGAAACACAACTTAGAAGGAACCATCATCACCTTTGAAGTTTTGTGATCAATACACAAGAATATCTCCAAGGAAACCATGATCTCATTCAAGAAGAATCAACTAAGAAGGATGGAATGATCTCAAGTGAACCATATAGTTGGACCACCATAATCAGTTTAGTTCAAACCCACCAACTTATGTGGTGTAGCAAAAATATTTTATTGCCTAAAAATGTGCTTGTAACTTGTTGTTTGAGTGGAATGTTGTTTGAGATTGCTTGCACATTGCTTGTGTGAACTGTGATGTGTGTGATTAGAATTATTTCCTTAGAAATCTTTTGCCTATTCTAATCCCAATCCAACCCAAACAGATGACTACTCCAAGAAACTCCAACATCAAGGATGGCAGCAACAACATCAACCAAGAGGACAACATGAGAGAACTTATAGTAACCCAAACCCAGTTGAACCAAGTGACAGCTCAATTTTTAGCCAACACCAGTGAGTTAGATCCAACCATGCAAAGGTTTTTGGAAACCCAAACCCAATTGTTGCATAAGGTGACAGATCAAATGATCAACATGGGAGACAACTCTTCCCAAGGAGTTTGTGACAACAAGGATGTCAAGGATGATATTCTAGAAGGAACCCAAGCTTGCAAGGAGACAAGGATCACACTTCCAAAGAGCATGAAGATCAATGCCCCAACTGTGAA
The DNA here is from genome assembly GCA_916181665.1 of Avena sativa. Taxonomy (NCBI): domain Eukaryota; kingdom Viridiplantae; phylum Streptophyta; class Magnoliopsida; order Poales; family Poaceae; genus Avena; species Avena sativa. The sequence continues at coordinate 202,174,507 of OV702281.1, read as the reverse complement.
GAGAAACATCCAACTAATCAATGCCCCACATCTCAAGCTACTTGTTTCCTATGTGAAGGAAATAATCATGTCCCTATCCAATGCCCCATCTATTCCATAGTTCAACAAAGGAAACAAGGTGGAGTGCAACAACTGATTGCAGACTACCATGAGAGAACAACTTCTGCCAAGAAGGATGAAGACAAAGGAAAATCTCAGCTTGCACCTCCATGCAATATGACTCAATTTGATGGACCAAAGAGGAGACATATGTATTACCCAAAGAAAATATCAAGGAGACCAGGAAACTTTCCCACCTTTGAGATAAGATATGAAGAACATGAACTAGAAGCACTCTTAGCTTTGGAGAAACCCAAGAAGAAGAAGGACAAAAGCCAAGTACAATGTTGCCATTGCCAAGAGATGGGACACTATGCCAATGAATGTCCTGAGAAGAAGCAAAAATATAAGGAGATTAACCAAGTGTGGTGCAACAACTGCAAAGAGCTAGGCCATTATGTGTCAACTTGTCCACAGAAGATACGTGAAGAACTCAATCTTGTCACATGTTACAATTGTGATAACCAAGGACATTATGCAAGCAATTGTCCAGAAAAGATGAAGCACAAGATAAAACCCATGAAGGATCTCAGCCTTGTCACATGTTTCAAGTGTGGAAACAAAGGACACTATGCAGATGTTTGCCCAGAGAAGTATCAACAAGATTCCAAGCAAGCCAAGAAGTAATCTAGGTGGAAATTTTTTAAGGGTGGTAGTACCCTAGTTGTTTTGGAGCCAACTTGTAACCCCTATCCTTCCCAAATCTCGGGATGAGATTTATTTTAAGGGTGGTAGCCTGCCACATCCCAAGATTTTCCAAATCTTGTAATGTGAAAAATAAATAAACAAAATAAATAATTGTTGAAAATTAGGGTGAAAAGAAACTTTTGTTTCTAATTGGAAACTTAAAATCCCATCTTGAACAAACTTTGATTAATGTTTGAATCTAATTAAATTAAAATCAAGTGGATTGCAATCTTCATAAATACATCTGGAAATTTAAAACACTTGGAGAATAAACCAAAACCCTAAACCCCTAATGGAAGAAAACATTTCCAAGCTATCTCTAAACCTATGGATTTGATCCATATAAAATATGTCAAACAAACATTTCAAGATGATCAAGAATGACTATTAGAGATATTATAAAACCATAGGAATTGGATTCACTGAAATTGGAGCCATAGATAAAATCTTATGAATTTAATAAGATAAGGAAATTGAATTTCCAAAGCTAATAAAGCACCTATCTAAAAATCCATACCAAATGGTGAGCAAATAATCCTAAATATATTTAAAAGGATAAATAAATATTAAATAAGATTTTACAAATTGGAATCACCAAGTTTGGATCTATAAATAAAAGATATGGATTTTATAAGATAAAAATAAAAGAGGATTATTTAAAGGCCAAATTAAATCTTGACCTAATCCATAAGCAAATGGAATAAATATAGTCCAGATCCAAATAAATTAATGGATAAAAAGTTTTCAAATGAATTGAAAGGGCATTAACCAAATCCTATTCTATTTGAATAAAGATAAAATCCCTATTAGAAATGATTAAATAAATCATGGAAAAATAGATTTTGGAATTTACCCAAGTGGAATAAAAGTTGTTTAATTAACTTAAATAAGATCAAAGAAATCTTCCAAATAAAATTTATGGAAATAAAACTATATTTAATTTCATTAGAATAAAGACAAGTACCCAATTTTAAAATGATTAATAAATCATATTAAAAACATTCCAAATAATTCAAGGTGAATTATTTAACATCCTAATTAAATAAATAAACCTACTGAAAAGGTTTTGTAAAAAGATTGGAATTTAAGTAGGGGTTGAAAATATAATTAAACTCATTTGAATAATGGCATATGCTTATTTTAACAAAGAATTAAACATAAGAAAAACAAAAGAACTATTATAATTTTGACTTCAGAATATGTTAAACAGTAGTATTGAAATCTACACAAAGTTTAGTTGGAATTTGAATTCAAATTGTTGTTTGAATTGATTAAACAAAATCAAAACAGAATAAAAGAAATGGGAAAAGAAAAATAACAAAAGAAGAAAAAAATAAAACAAAGCCAGCCCAACCCAGCTAGCCCACTAAAGCCCAGCAGCCCATCTCTCCACCCCCCGGAGTGAACCGTTTTCACCCGTGAATCGACCCACACAGAGGATGACAACTGGACCCCACCTCCCCTCTTCCTCTCTCGCTGACGACGCTACCCCACAGCCACGTCACCGTCTTCAACCACGCGCGACCAGTTCTTCTCCTCCCTCTCTCCCGTTTCTGCTTGAATTCCGCGGATTCAATTCACCATAACGCCGCGAGTAATCGCTGCTGCAACTATGCCCTACTAATCACCCCTTTCTCCCCTTCCTTTCCCCTCAGAAACCACTGCAAGGGAGCCCCTAGGCTGCCCTGATTTCCGCTTAGACCGGCACTATCTCCGGCGAGCTCCACCTCGAATTCCGTCTAAACCCCGCCGCCCCTCACCTCCTCGACCATACGAGCTTGCTCGCCAGCGTCTCCGGCACCTCCCAGTACTCTCCACTCGCCCCTGCGCACTCCACAACATCGGCAACGACGACAACCTCTCGCATCCGCCGTCTGCCTCTACTCCAACGAGCCCTACAGGTAGTCTCTGACCGCGCCTCCACTCCTCTTTGATAATCCGATACTCTCCACTCATTTGTGCATCTAACCACGCCATTTGCTTGCTCTCTCGTGCACCGTAGAGTCGCCTTCGTCGACGACTGACCGCACCCGACGGTTCCACGAACTCCGGCGAGCAATCAACAACATCTCCGTTCGCCCCTTCGCAAACCGAGCACACGTCGAGCATCCCCTCGCCACGATGATTCCGGTGAGCCACTCCTCTGTCTCCCTTGCTTCCTAAATCGCCGGCGACTGCATCGTCTGACCGCGCCGCCGCCTGTCGCCGTCGCAGCGCCGCCACTTTGTGGTCGAGTGAATCAGAACCGTGCGATGTAGATCGGACGAACGCGATAGAACATAGTCGAAGGGGTAAGTAGCACTCTGTGCCGCACGATCCACTTTAGATCTAACGGATGTATTCTGTCGATCCAACCGAACCGTTACCGACGAATAAGGAGCAGCCATGTGGCCCAGAGATGATTTAAAAGAGAAATTGTGTTCTATTAGATGTTCAATTTTGTAAAATCCATAACTTTCAAACCACACGTCCAAATTTTGCAAATTTTATATCAATGGAATCAGCAAGACAAGTACTTTCCAAACATGCCCTTTGTTTAGTAAAATTCTTCTGTTAAATTGGTTGTTTTTGCAGAAACTTGTGTAGGCATATTTAGAATATAAAATTTGTTCTAAATTTATTTTGGTGATAAAACCTTTGGGAAAATAGATTGTTTGAACATACTGACCAGAGAAATTAATTTGTGGTTTCAAAAACATATTTGGTGAAGCAAAAGAATAAATCTTTGATTTAAAGCATTTCTAGTCAAATAAAAATAATGTTTATTTATTAAAAATACTTTTGGGAGAAAATCTTTGGGAAATGTTTTGGAATAAACTCTCTGACCCCAAACACCAAGTTTTAGAATTAAAAATGTATTTGGTGAACCCTATAAATATTATTGCTTGCTAAAGGCAATTCTAACCACATAAAATATTAATTTGGTTTAAAAATGATTTATAAGTAAAATATTTTGCAAATTATTTTGCCACTTATATAAAATGACTAATAGGTGTTTTAGAATGTTTATAACCTATTAGAAACCACTTTTACAAATAAAACAAACTTTTGCATGCTTGCATGCATTGTTTTGTTTCTATTATTTTATGTGATGTTGCTTGAATGGTAGTTTGAAATATTGCTTGCTTGATTGAATTGTAGTGATTTGAAGAGTGTGAATATTGCAAGATCAAGGAGTGAACTTATACTCTCTACCAAAAAGGCAAGTGGTTCTTCATGATTTATTCCTATGTTTTTCAACTATGCATTAGAAGTATTTTACTAGCCTTGCATGAATATTTTGGTTTATATGCTATGCTTGGGAAATCCTAGTAGTTGTAGAATTGCTAGAAATTTCTAAGTTAAGGTTCTTGTCAATGCCATTCTTAGCCTAGCTAGTAGCAACCAAGGGTGGATATATATTCATGCTATGAGAAAATATTTCTAAGTCTTTGGACTTGTGTTTTGCTTAATAAAGCAACTAAGTGAATGAATCACCTGGGTGGAATGGTTGTGAATGGGTTATGTTGAGTGGTTACACAAGGCCCATTTCTATGGTTTACCTTGTGTATCTCACTTGTGGAAAGCCACCCAGGAACAAAGAGATTTGAGATGTCAAATGTTGAGAAGCTTCAAGTGCAGCCACTTGGCATTATGGGCTCTGCCTGGATCATATAGGTTGCAATTACTTAGCCAAATGGACAGTTGGTGGTAGGGGTTTGTTAGGTTGGAACGCGTCCATTCTGGTCTAAGGGAAGGCTTCTGAAAGATCTTGTCTTGGTGAAACCAAGTCTTGTGGGGAAAGTGCACCACCTCTGCAGAGTGTAAAATCTAAGTACTTAGCCATGTCCCTGGTAAAGGAAAATTTGAGCATCAAGACATGGAAGCTATCAAGAATCTCCTCATCCCAATTTCTAAGTTAAAAACTTGTGGTTGAACAAGGGTTGAAGGATCACCAATTTCTATTGGGAGATGTCTTGGGTGATTTTTGTCAAGCAAAAGCTTAGAGTTTTCAAATGATAAGGAAAATCTATTTTGAGCAAGGCAAGCCTAAGCTCCACTTAGCCAAATGCATATAGATGATAGAATCCACTATACTACCATAGTATCACTTGCCAATACAATTCAAATGTATTGACCCTTGTGGTTGTAACTTGTTCTGTTGCAGGTTTGTTTGATCTTAGTGAAGTTTATTGATTAGGATTACAAGTCTACAACCAACATGACTGCCTATGGCACTTTGAAGATGAAGGACCCCATACTATTGTTATATTCTGCTGCATTGTAATGGGATAGCCAAATGAGATATGTAAGATGTAATAAATTATTTTATTCCTGGTTATAAAGTTGTATTATGACCATTGTTTCTCGATATTACATCTTAACTGTGGATGCTAGCTATTGATCCAGGGACTAGCATTGTAAACACAGGCATCTCTACCTTATTAAAGGTTGGGAACCTTACAATTTCGAAAGAAGCTCATGATACTCTTTATTCTATCCACCCCGGAGGAATGAAGATGTATCAGGATTTGAAGGAGCAATTTTGGTGGCATAAGATGAAGAGAGAAACCGGAAGCTACATAGCCAAGTGTGATATTTGTCAGAGAGTTAAGGCGGGACATCGGAGACCTGCAGGACTAGTGCAACCATTGCAGATTCCGGAATGGAAATGGGATTCAGTTGGAATGGACTTTATCACAAGTTTGCCTACATCTAGTAGGGGAAATCACTCTAGTTGGGTCATAGTAGATAGACTGTCCAAAGTCGCCCATTTCTTACCAGTCGAGACCACTTATTAGAGCTCGAAGCTAGCAGAGTTGTACATTGCTAGAATAGCCAGTTTGCATGGAGTCTCCAAGAACATTGTATCGGATCGAGGAACTCGGTTTACCTTGAGGTTTTGGAAGAAAGTTCAAGAAGGATTACGAACCAAACTGGATTTCAGCACAGCTTATCACCCTCAGACCGATGGACAAACAAAGCGAGTAAATCAAATACTTGAAGATATGTTGAGAGCTTGTGTGTTAGAATATGGATCTAAATGGGAAGATTGTCTGCCTTTCACAGAACTTTCATACAACAACAGTTATCAAGCTAGTTTGCAAATGGCCCCATTTGAATACATGTATGGAAGGAAGTGTCGTACCCCTTTGAATTGGTTGGAAGTAGGACAGAGTCCGATTTTCGGACCCCACATCCTACGAGAAGCCGAAGAGAAAGTTCACAAGATCCATGAGAACCTCAAGACCGCCCAATCCAGACAGAAGAGTTATGCTGCAAGAGACGTCGAGACCTAGCCTTCAATATCGGAGATTTTGTGTATCTCAAAGTGTCACCTTTGAAGGGAATGCAACGTTTTCAACTCAAAGGAAAGTTATCCCCCAGATATATCGGACCCTTCAAGATTTTGAATCGTCGAGGATAAGTATCGTATCAACTGGAACTGCCAGAGGAGATGTCTATCGTACATAATGTGTTCCATATCTCGTTACTTTGCAAATGCCTAGAAGTCCCGGAAAAGACTGAAGTTTTCAAAAATATTGATCACTGAACCATGGAGATCAATGATGACCTGACCTATCCCGGAGTACCCATCCGTATTTTGGAGGAAGCTTTTAGAACCACCAGGACCCGGAGTATCAAGTTTCTCAAGATCCAGTGGAGTAACCACACTGAAGATGAAGCTACCTGGGAGCGAGAAGACTACATTAGGATAGAGTTTCACGATCTCTTTAAATCCTAGTTTTATTTTTTCTCAAATCTCGAGACGAGATTTTTTTTAAGGAGGGAAGGTTTATAACATCCCAAAAATATTAATCAAGATTATCAATTCCAATCACCCAAATTTAGGGTTAACAAAAACTTTTGTAACTAAATCTATATGAATGCATGCGTTTATGTGATGAATGCATGAATGCTTAAATGGACTTGTGTGATGGTTGTGAATATAAAGGATTGGTTTAAAGATGAAAACAATATCATATAAATCATTTCCAAGCAGAATCAAATCAATAGAAATTCAAAAACAAACCAAATAAGCAAAATGGTCATTTTTGCCAATCTTGCTCACTAGACCACTTTGAGTGTTTCTAGTCCAAGATTTCAAATAGAAACAAATCCATTTCTTTTCACCCCTTGCTAGAGAAAGTGAAGTGAACCCAAGCCCACCTTGCAAACCCACAGAAACATTTGGCAACCCTATTCATATGACATTTGAAATTTGAATCTAGTTCATATGGGAATATCACCATTTCTCAAAATCCCACCAAACCAGTGCACCTTGAAAAATCCAACCAACCAGAGACTACCTAGTATGTGACCATTGCATCCACAAAGTTTCAACCCAAAATTAAAATTTGAATTTCTTTCGGCCATTTCATCAAACACTTGGAGACAGAAAATCAAATTGGCCAAAATTTATTGTTTTGAGCAGTGATCTTTGCACACCATTGATCACACTTGTCTCCCCCAGTGCCAACCATTGCCTTGAACACACCTAGCCCTACCCAGTGCACCATGCCGTGCCAACCCGAGAGCACTCTTGCCAGCCGACCATGGCTAGCTAGCCAGACCAAGCGCCGAGCCTAGCCACCATGTCTAGCAAGCATGTCACAGTCCATCGCCACCGCCTGTCCAGCCCTCGATCCCTGCCAGGAACTAGACCACAGAGAATGCTCATGCCAATTTCTCTACGACCATCTCTAGAGCGCACCAGAGCGCCGCGCTCGACACGCTCGCACAAATCGCGCCCCGTCTTTGCCGCCCGCGTACATGATCACCGCCACCCCAGGAAACTCCCAAACAACCCCGTTCGCCGCCGCGTGACCCATAGCCACTGTGTGCCATCAAAAATGCCGTCGGTGCCGCTCAGAGCGTCGACGCGTTCCGACCGAACCACACTGCCCCTTGACATGCCATCAAGACTTTGAGCTTCGCTAGGAGACCACGCACCGCCCCCTACCTTCGTCCATACCCATAGCTCACTGTGAAGCCGACCCCGACGAGCTCAGCCCGCACCCTTCGGTTCCCTCGTCATAGTATAAATAGAGGCCTTCCGCGTTAGATTTCTTCACACCATTCCACACCTCTCACTGAACGTGCCCACTTATTCCCGGAGCAAGGCAAGCGCTGCATCACCGGAATTTCGCTGGAGCCTGCCGCTACTGGAGGAGAAGGGCACCGTTGATTGGAGCCGCCCCAGGAGGAGCCACCAGTACCAGGTGGATCGCCGTCGTCGACTTCGTCATTCGCCCCCATCGTCGACCATCACCTGAGCGCCGGTGAGCCGCCACAGACCCCCACTGGCCACGCTAGGGTTCGTGCTCATCGCGTTCTGTTCACACATTGACGACGACCCTCAGCCGTTGATCTTACATCTAATCCTACAGTTGTAATAGCCCTGTACCCCTTCGCACCCCCTGTCTCACTGATGTATGGGGACAACCACTTAAACCGCCCGCGCGCACTGTGCGAAGTGGGCCGGCTCATTTAACTTTCCCGTGTGACCCAGTTCGTTTAAAATTAGGTTTATCTATTTAATTTCAAACTTAGTTCTAGCAGTTGATTCAAAAATCATTTCAGAGAGATTCACTAAACTAAATTGCATGAAACTAATTTTGTTAGAAAAGGTATTAAAGTTCTTAATCCAAGACCATTGGATTCAAACCATTTGGAATTATGGATCACCTATAGTAAAATTAACAAGGCAGAGACTTTTATGCATTCAAACATTTTTCAAAATTTAACCATAAAAGCTTTTGAGTTGATTACAACTCTCAAAAATCACATTTGATAAGACCTTTCTGAATATATAAAAATATCTAGGTTTACTTGCAGTAATAATGGACAAGTAATAAAAGAATGCCCCCTAGGCATTTCTAGTCACTTTAATTAATTAAAAGAAAAAGGTTAAACCTTATTAAATTGTGACACAACTTTAAATCAAATTCCCAAGTATTGAAATATGTGGTGATGACATATGTCAACATGATCCCATGTTTTAATTGGAGAATATTAAATCTTAAGTAGTTTTTCAATGAGTAGAAATTACTTTTATAAAATAAAATAAATGAAACTAGTGCCTTAATCTTTATTTATATACGCTAGTACCCACAAATGATACGAAGAGGAAGGAGACTACTACGAGGAATAAGAAGAAGAGAACTTTAACCACTACACTACACAAGGCAAGATAGAACTTTGCAAGCTTACACTTGCAATTATGCAAGCCATCCTAGCAAGCTAACACTTGAAACTGTGAAAACTAGATAACCTATGCAATGCATTCGGCATGCTTGGTTAGACAAATTTTATTATACCACATCCCAGTTTTTCTTACAAGCTTGATTCTTTTATTTCTTTATCAAAGTTTTTAGTTATGTTTACTTAGTGAATTGTAAGTTTTGGAAAGTTATTAGAGGTAGCATAAAGAGCATAAAACTTGGCCTAATTTAGGTAGATCTTGATGTCATCCTGAGGCATGAGATGAACTTAGATAACTCACACTTGATTACCACCCATTCTTAGTGTTTACCCCAAACTTTAGTGGCTAGTGCTAAGCATAAAACTTGATCGCTTTAGATGGGAATACTTGGTGAAAATGATTATGAAAACCTTAGATTGATGAGTCATTCTAATGAGATGTTTTGACATGTGTTAGTGAACACAAGATGATTTTGATGATGAAAATGTTGAGGCATGAGCCTTAGCCCTTTATAAAACTGATGGTTGTCTAGATGCGATACCATTCCAATTTTACCGTACAACCACAATACCCGAATTTGGGTAGGGCTTGACTGGAAGTTTATATATCTTAGTATGGGTTCCCTTGCGGCCGAGGTTCGAGCTAAGGCTACCTCGTGATGATTGACCACCTGTGCAGTTCCCAAGATGACAGATGGTCATGGTTGGGAGGCCAAACTCATAGGAGAGGTGCCTATACTAGGGTGTGTAATTGAAAGGTTAGGATTGATTATCCGCATACTGAGTATGGTGATTCAGGATTGTTCCAGACGGATGTATCAAATATTTTGGTGAAAGTGTACCACCTTTGCAGAGTCTCAAACTATTCGAATAGCCACGTCCGCGGTTATGGACAGTTGGAGTGGCCATACTATTCCGTCGTCAGATGTTTTCAAAATGGCTTGTGAAATGACTCATGACTTTGACTTGACCACAATAAGGTTGTGAGATGAAAACTTAAGTTCCCACTTAGGTATTATAAAACCTTAAACTAGCTTTCTTTGCTTATAAACTCAGTTAGAGATAAACCTGGATTTTTGCAAAACAACCTAGAGCTTAGTATTCTTACTTGAACCACTTACCTATTAGTGATAGTTTGCGAGTACTTAAAGAGTACTCATGGCTTTGTCCCTGGCTATTCCCGTGTCTAGACTATGAAGAGGACTATCAGGAGGATGGACTGCAGGAAGGTTACGAAAACTAGGATCATCTCCCATCGTCAGCATTGCCTGTGACCATGAAGATGGAGCATCGCCCACGCTACCGTTATTATATTATTCTGATGCTGTGAATGTACTAAGACTGGATTAGGAGATCCTTTATTTGTTGGAAGACCTTATTATGGTTTGTAATGGATGATGTACTGTGATATCCAATCTGTTATGTCTTACAAAAATTGTAATCCTAGGATTGTGTAACATCCCAAAAACACCAAACTTAGATCATCAAACACTAATCATCAAGATTAGGGTTAACAAAAACTTTTCTAAATGAATTCATGAATGCATGTATATGTGTATGCATGGATTTTGAATTTCTTTAAAAACCACCTTGTTTGTGTGATCCATTGCTTGTAAAATGTTTCTTAGGTGAAATGAACATCATCTAAAACATTTCCCACACTTTTCCTAAAGACAAGTAAATCAAAACAAATATATTAAGTGAATGGTCATTTTGACCAATTTAACTCCCATGCCTACTTTGGCTGTCTCAAACTTTCAAAACCTAACATAAACTTTTCTGGATCTTTGCACCCCTTGAATGTACTCATAACAAGGTATCAAGGCCAACTTTGTGATCATCCAGAAACTTTCAAATGCATAGTTTAAATGACAATTCAAAATTGAATCTTCTTCATATGGGAAGATCCCACTTTTTCAAAACCCACTCAAACAAGCTCAACTTTCAAAACCCAAGCATCTGCGGACTCACCAGCACCAATCTAGCAAACCCACCAAAAATTATTTCAAAATTCAAAACTTGATTTCATGCGGCCATTTCATCAAACAGGTTGCAGACACAAATCAAACAAAACATCAAACACTATAGTGTGCAGTGTTTTGAGCCTAACTTGTTCCCTAGTTAGCTCACACACAACTCAGTAGATCATCTAGAAAGATTAGCCCAACACTAGCACCCCTATGAGCTTGCCATTGTCATTAATGGTGAACAGCCGAGCACCTCAATGCCACCCCATTGTGGACAGCAAGCTAGGAGCAGCAGCAAGCCTAGACAGCATGTCTGGGAGGCAGCCCACCGTCCACCGCCACTGCCTGTCCCAGCCTCGAGCGTTGCCAAGCCCTGGACCACGCGCACGAGACACGCCCAGACCATGCCGAGCGTGCGCCAGAGCACCACCCTCGACCAGCGCCCACAGACCGCGCGCCGCCCTCATCGCGTGCACACACGATCACCACCGACCCAGGAGACCGCCAGACATCCCCGTTTGCCGCCCCGTGCCATACAGCCACCGACCGCCGTCGAAGACGCCGCCTCTGCCGCGCAGAGCACCGCCCGTTCCAGACCAAACCACACCCCCCAATGCCTCGCGACCATGTCGTTGAGCATCGCCAGGAGACACAGCACTGTCCCCTACCCTTGCCCATGCCTATAGCCGCCTGTAACGTCGCCCCCGACGAGCTCACCGTGCGCCCCGACGATCCCCTCGCTCGACTATAAATAGAGGCCACCCCCGCACGATTTCTTCACACCATCTCACTCACCTCTCCCCACTGACCGTGCCACACCATCCTTAGAGCAAGCCGAGCACCACCTCGCCGGAATTTCACTGGAGCCTGCCGCTGCCGGAGAAGAAGGGAGCCAGCGATTGGAGCCGCCCCAGGAGAAGCCACCGGTACCAGGAGGTTCACCGTCGTCGACTTTGTCGTTCGCTCGCCTCGCCGACCCTCGCCCGTACCCCGGTGAGCCCCCAGCACCCCTCACTGGCCGCGCTAGGTTTCGTTCTCGCCGGAGTTGTCTCGCGTCGACGATGACCCCCAGCCGTTGGATTAGAACTAGATCGAATGATCCACGTTGCCCCATACCGCTTCGCCCAGCCCCGTGTCACTGACGAGTGGGGAAACCCACTTAAGCAGCCCGCGGGAGCACTGCGCTTAGCAGGCCGGCCCGTTAGATTTTCCTGCGCAGCCCAGCAATTCAAATTAAACCTTTTTCCTTTTAATTTCAAACACACTTCTGTACCTAACTTCAAAAATCAACCCAGATCGATTCAGTACACCAAATTAAATGAAACCAATTTTGTTGGAAAGGTCTGTGAATGCTTAATCCAAGCCCGTTGGATTCAAGTCATTTGGATCTGTAGATCACCCTTAGTAAAAATAACAAGGCAGAAGCTTTTCTGCATTCAAACATTTTTCAAATTTAAACCATAAAAGCTTTTGAGTTGATTCCAACTCTCAAAAATCACATTTAACCATACCTTTCAGAATATATAAAAATATATAGGTTTACTTGCAGAAATAATGTTCAAGTAATAAAAGAATGCTTCATAAGCATTTCTAGCCACTTTAATTAATTAAAATAAAAGGGTAAAACCTTATTAAATTGTGACACCACTTTAAATCACATTCCCATGGACTACAATATGTGGTGATGACATGTGTCAACATGATCCCATGTTTAGTTTGGAGAATATTAAATCTTAAGTTTTTTTTCAATGAGTAGAAATTACTTTTCTAAAAATAAAAAGGATTTAAACCAAGCCTTAACCTTGTAATGTTAGAGATGATGCTAGATCATCTATAGGACCCTTGTGTGTGATGATTGCAAGTAGTTAATTATTGTTTGGTGATTGTGTACCTCGTATGTATTCATAGACGCTAGTACCAACCAAGGATACGAGGAGGAAGGAGGATACTACGAAGAGGAAGCCGAGGAGAACTTCAACCACTGCTCTGCACAAGGCAAGCTAAAACTTGCAAGACACTCTACTTTAGCAAGCTAATTACTATGCAAGCCTAATACTACTAGTGATTGTGCAAGCTAACACTTGCAAGTACCTTACTGATGCCACCAACCCATATTTGTGAGATGACTACTTTATGCCTTAAGCATATGTGATCATACCCACTTGCTAAACCAATCCTAGTTTTATGGCAAGCTTCTTACTTTATTTCTTTATCAAAGCTTACTTAGAGTCTACCTAAGAGTTTGGTAGATACTAGACAGTTGTGCTGAAGGTTGCATAACGAGCATAAAATTTGGCCTAAGCTAGAAACCTTGATATCAGCCTAAGATATAAGGTTGGACTTAGTTGAAACTCCACCAGTTTACCACCCCTCATCATTACTACCCCCACCTGTAGATGCTAGTGCTAAGCATAAAACTTGATCAACTTTTAGATGGGAATACTTGGTGGAAAAATGGTTATGAAAACCTTGGAATGATGGATCATTCTATTGAAATGTTTTGGACATGTGTTTCCAAACACTTGATGATTTTGGTGATGAAAATGTTGAGGCATGAGCCTTAGCCCTTTATAAAACTGATGGTTGTCTGGATGCGATACCATTCCAATTTTAGCGTACAACCACAATACCCGAATATTGGGTAGGGCTTGACTGGAAACTTATATACCTTAGTATTAGTTCCCTCACGGCCAAGGTCTGAGCTGAGGCTACCTTGTGAAGATTGTCCACCTGTGCAGTACCCAAGATGACAGTGGTCATGGTTGGGAGGCCAAACTCACAGGAGAGGTGCTTATACTAGGGAGTGTAATTGAAAGGTTAGGATTGATTATCCGCATACTGAGTATGGTAAATTCAGGATTTGTTCCTGACGGATGTATCGAATGTTGTGGTGAAAGTGTACAATCTCTGCAGAGTGTCAAACTATTCGAATAGCCGCGTCCGCGGTTATGGACAGTTGGAGTGGCCATACTGTTCCCCCGTCAGACTTTTTTTCAAAATGACTTGTGAAATGAAGTGAGACTTTGACTTGAACACAATAGAGTTGTGACCTGGATTACAAGATCCCATTTAGGAGTTATAAAATTGTGACTAGCTTTGGAACTTAGTAGAGATAAACCTGGCTTTTTGCAAAACAACCCTAGAGCCTAGTGTCCTATTATCCAAAAACCCCCTTTACTTGTTAGTATTCGTTTGCGAGTACTTAAAGAGTACTCATGGCTTTGTCCCTGGATATTCCCATGGCCAGACTATGAAGAGGAGTACCTGGAGGATGGAACCCAGGAAGGTTACGACAACTAGGATCATCTCCCATCGTCATCATTGCCTGTGACCCTGAAGATGGAGGTTCGCCTACGCTACCGTTATGATTACGTATTCCGCTGCCTGATATTGTATTAAGAACTAGATCATGAGATCCCTATTTGTGTAATAACTTATGTATCATTTGTATAGGATGAAGTACTATGGTATCCAATTCTGTTATGTCTCGCAAAAATGGTAATCCTGGGATTGCGATGTATGGCATAACAGGCATCTAGGATTGAAAAATCCGGGTGTTGACAAGTTGGTATCAGAGCCATCCTGACCATAGGAGACCCTAGTTAGATTGGACGTTGAACCAAAAACTTAGTTTCAAAACCAAAGAAAAAAAATATTTACGAAAACTTATTCTCATTCTTACCTCTTTAATTCTTTAATAAAACTTCATGTTCCTCAAAAACTTTTGCAAAATAGATAAAATTTTGACACACTTGATCACTCTGCTAATCTACTCATCCTCTATTTTTATAGATGGACGCGATTACAACAAGTTTTATCAACTCGGGAATGGAGGAGACCTTATCTTTGAGAGGGATCTGGATCAGCTTTCGGAACTTCTGGAGCGTCCGCATCCCGAGTTCTTCGGAGCTCAGCTCAATGATCAAGGAGGAGAAGATCTGCAGTGGCTAATTGTTGCAAGTCTCCGAGGAAAAATTGAACCTCCCACTGCGGAGGGAATTCAGTTTACCTTGAGGGAAAACAACTGGCTCGATGGACTTGCCAGAGCAATGCAGGAAGCTCTTTCCCGTCTGTGTGGGCAGAGCATCAATCAGATAAAGGGTACTCGTTTTGAGTTTTGCCCAAGACGTGATGCAAATGGACAACCACTGGAAGCCCCATACCACCCCGAGCTGAAGACTCAATTGGACCACCTTAGCTTCATGATGTATGATCGTCAGCAAGAGTTGGACAACTGCCGTGACTATTGCAACCACAAGTTTGCCATCATCAAGACCAAGGATCAGACCATCGCCATGCTAGCAAAGGATCGCAAGTCTCGCCGCCGTCAGCTCGACAAGAAGGAGCGCATTATTGCCCGTCTCCGCCATCGCATCTCATCTCTGGAAGAGACCATCCACGAGAGAGACATGCAGTTAGAGGAAAGGGAGAATGCCGGAGAAGATCTTCGTGGAGACCCTTACTCCTATCTCAGCGATGACGATGATTTTCTGGAGGATCAGGCCATGGACTTCTTCACCGATGAGGATGATTTCGCCTTCATCGATGATGCTGAAGATGATGAAGCCACAAACTCCGAGCAGTAGTAGCACTGAGCACTAGCGTAGTGAGTAGTAGTCGGTCCCACTGTATCGTAGTTTCCAGAATGGTTCTTAAAACCATCTGTTTTTCTTTGTTGTGGTGTGTGTTGTACTGTGTGCTATGAGTGAATGAATGAAAAAGCAAGTTGCTAGAAAACCTGAGTCAAACTCTAAAAACTTTTCAAAAAAGACCCAAAACCTTAGAAATTTCCCTCTTTTCTCATGATCTATATCAATCTTCAGATGCCACGTGGAGGAAGTGGTTCAGCCCCGGACCCGATGTTGCAGATCCTGCAAGTGTTGACTTCTGACCGCGAAGCTGAAAGAGCGGAACGTCAAGCCAACCTAGCCACTCTGCAACAGATAGCCCAGCTAGCCCACAACAACCAAGGCCATGGAAATCAGGACAACCACGGATCTAAGCTCAAGAATTTCCAGAATACCAACCCACCCGTTTTCACCAAGTCAGAAGAAACCCTAGACGCCGATGATTGGCTGCAAACCATGGAAAATAACTTAGAAGTAGCCGGAGTGGAAGCCAACGAGAAAGTCTTGTTTGCCACCCATTATCTAGCCGGAGATGCCAGGGTATGGTGGAATAGTGTTCATGCAATGACCGGAGGCCAAATGATGACCTGGGAGGAATTCAAGGTCAAGTTCAGCAGAACCCATGTGCCCCCAGGTTTGATTAAGAGAATGAGAGACGAGTTCAGGGAGTTGAAGCAAGGAAGGATGGCTGTAGTGGAATACCGTGACAAATTTTTGTCATTAGCTAGGTATGCCCCGGACGAGATAGACACCGAAGCCAAGAAGAAAGAAAGATTCCTGAATGGTCTGCATGACGAGATGCAGACAGTGTTAGTCAATATCCCTTTTGCTGATATTGAAGCCCTTGTCGACTCTGCTATCCAAATGGAAGGAAAGATCAACCAGGCCAATGAGAACCGCAAGCGTCGCATGATGCATCAACCAGGAACCCATCAGACCCCAAAGTATCGCCCCAACCCATCTCCAGGATTTGCCCCAAGAACCAACAGACCCCCTATGACCCGTCCGACCTATCCCAACCGTGGAAACCCTAGACCCGGAGGAAATCACAACAACCCCGGCAACTCTAGCAATTTCACCCGTGCCCCACCCAAGTTCAACACCAACAATGCTACCGCCAACCCCAACACTTCCCCGAGGACTGGAAGCAATGATGTGCCTATCGCAGCCAAGGACAAGTCATAAGTGACCTGTTATGACTGTGGAAATAAAGGCCACTATTCCAACGAGTGCCCCAACAAGAAGAATGCTACAGCCCCCAACACCAATGTCCCAGCTCAGCAGCAGTGTCGTGTCCAGCCAGGGAGAAGATTTGCCCCAGGGAATTCACTCAACCGCAATGGCCGTCTTTTTCTCATGCATGCTGAAGAAGCTCAGGAAGCGCCAGACGTCGTGCTGGGTATGTTTTCTGTTAATTCAGTACTTGCAAGAGTGTTGTTTGATTCTGGTGCATCGCATTCATTTGTCACCGAAGAATTTGCCTGCACTAGTAAAATTCAACCAACCAAATTGAAGCATGTGATGATTGTCCAAATCCCGGATCAACCACCAAGGCTAGGCAAATTTGCAAAGCAGTCCCTATCCGAATCCATGGCATAGATTTTTATGCTAATCTAATAGTACTCGAAACTAAAGGTTTGGAAGTAGTACTAGGAATGGATTGGATGTCCAAACATAAAGGATTGATTGACTGTGCCAAGAAAGCCATTACCATGACCAGTACCACCGGAATACCAGTAGAGCATATATCTGAAACCTTACCTCGTCAATTCAAGTGTAACAAGAGTATAGCCCAACCTACCATTGACCAAGTTCGATAGTCTGTGAATACCCCGATGTATTTCCAGATATTTTGCCCGGTATGCCCCCAGATCGGGATATCGAGTTTATCATCGAACTAATCCCCGGAACAGGACCCATAGCCCAGAGACCCTATAGTATGAACCCGTTAGAACTAGAAGAACTGAAGAAGCAACTGGATTCCATGTTAGAAATCGGATTGATTCAACCAAGTGCGTCCCCATGGAGATCACCTGTCTTGTTTGTGGATAAGAAGGATGGAGGTAACCGTTTGTGTACGGATTATCGAAAGTTGAATGATGTCACCATCAAGAACAAGTACCCCTTGCCTAAGATAGAAGATTTGTTTGATCAGTTGACCGGTGCCCAGGTGTTTTCTAAGATTGATCTTAGGACTGGCTATCATCAACTCAAAATTCGTGCTGAGGATATTCCCAAGACTGCCTTTACCACCAGATATGGATTGTATGAGTATACAGTCATGTCTTTTGGATTAACCAATGCCCCCGCTTATTTCATGAACCTCATGAATAAGATTTTTATGGACTTCCTGGATAAGTTTGTCGTTGTTTTCATCGATGACATTCTGATTTATTCCAAATCAGAAGAAGAACATGAGCTACACCTAAGGACCATTCTGGGAACCCTTAGAGATCATCAGTTGTATGCAAAATTTAGCAAATGTGAATTCTGGTTACAGGAAGTAGGATTCCTCGGTCACATTGTATCAGCCGGAGGAATTGCCATTGACCCTGCCAAAGTAAAGGATGTAGAAGATTGGCAAGCCCCAACCACTCAAACCCAAGTTCGTGCTTTTCTCGGATTGGCGGGATATTACCGCAAATTTGTGGAAGGATTCTCGAGTATCGCCCGACCCATGACCCAATTGCTGAAGAAGGACAAGAAGTTTGAATGGACAGACAAATGTGAAGCGAGTTTTCAAGAACTCAAGAGGAGATTGATTTCAGCCCCAATCTTGATCATGCCGGATATCACGAAGCCCTTCGATGTGTATTGTGACGCATCCAAGATTGGTCTCGGATGTGTGCTAATGCAAGAAGGCAAAGTTATATCTTATCTATCGCGACAATTGAAGCAACATGAACAAAATTACCCAACCCATGACCTCGAACTCGCAGCCGTAGTTCTAGCCCTGAAGACATGGAGACATTACCTGATGGGAAACCGTTGTGAGATTTATTCGGATCACAAGAGCCTAAAGTATATATTCACTCAGAAGGAGCTGAATATGAGGAAGAGAAGATGGATTGAGCTAATCAAGGATTACGACCTGGACATTCACTATCACCCTGGTAAAGCCAACGTGGTAGACGATGCCCTAAGCAGATTGCCGTGCCGCTTGAACTCCATGATTTTGAGGGAGCAACCAAGTTTGCACAAAGAGATGGAAGATTTTCGAGTGGAATTAGTAAGTGAAGGATTTTTTGCTAGCATAGAACTTCAGCCCACTTTGATCAGTCAGATTAAAGAGGCGCAGAAGGGAAATGCCAGTATCAACGGAATCAAGCGTAGTATCGGTACAGGCAAAGTACCCGGATTCACCGAGGACGAAGAAGGAGTTCTGTGGTACAAAGGACGCCTTTGTGTACCAGCAGATTCGGAGTTGAAAGAAGTTATCTTGAAGGAGGCTCACGATACTCTTTATTCTATCCATCCCGGAGGAACTAAGATGTATCAAGATTTGAAAGAGCAATTTTGGTGGCATAAGATGAAGAGAGAAATCGGAGGCTATATCGCCAAGTGTGATATATGTCAGCGAGTCAAGGCAGGACATCAAAGACCCGCTGGATTGTTGCAACCTTTGCAAATTCCGGAATGGAAATGGGATTCTGTAGGAATGGACTTTATCACTGGACTACCTACTTCTAGTAGGGGAAATGACTCTATTTGGGTCATAGTGGACAGATTGTCCAAAGTCGCCCATTTCTTGCCCGTTAAAACTACCTATCAGAGTTCGAAGCTAGCGGAGTTGTACATCGCTAGAATCGTTAGTTTGCATGGAGTCCCCAAGAACATAGTATCGGATCGAGGAACTCAGTTTACCTTGAGATTCTGGAAGAAAGTCCAAGAAGGTTTAGGAACCCGCCTAGATTTCAGTACCGCGTATCACCCTCAGACCGATGGACAAACGGAGCGAGTAAACCAAATACTCGAAGATATGCTTAGAGCATGTGTGCTAGAATATGGATCCAAGTGGGAAGACTGTCTGCCGTTTGCAGAATTTTCATACAAAAACAGTTACCAAGCCAGTTTGCAAATGGCCCCATTTGAATTTATGTACGGAAGAAAGTGCCGCACCCCTTTGAACTGGTCGGAAGTAGGAGAGAGTCAGATTTTCGGACCCGACATCCTACGAGAAGCAGAAGAGAAGGTTCACAAGATTCGCGAACACCTCAAGACAGCCCAATCCAAACAAAAGAGTTACGCCGACAAGAGACGTCGAGACCTCGCCTTCAACATCAGAGATTTTGTTTATCTAAAAGTGTCGCCATTGAAGGGAATGCAGCGTTTCCAACTCAAAGGAAAGTTAGCCCCCAGATATATCGGACCTTTCAAAATTCTGAACCGTCGAGGAGAAGTATCGTATCAACTGGAACTACCTGAAAAGATGTCAGCTGTGCACAATGTGTTCCATATCTCGTTACTTCGCAAATGTCTCGAAGTCCCCGAGAAGACCGAAGTGTTCAAAAATATCGATCACCGGACCATAGAGATCAACGATGACCTGACCTATCCCGAAGTACCCATCCATATACTGGAAGAAGCATTTCGAACTACCAGAACCCGAAGCATCAAGTTTCTCAAGATTCAATGGAGCAATCACACAGAAGAGGAAGCTACCTAGGAACGCGAAGATCACATCAGGACGGAGTTTCCCGATCTCTTCAAATCCTAGGTAATCTTTTCTTCCTTTTTCAAATCTCGGGATGACATTTTGTTTAAGGGGGGAAGGTTTGTAACATCCCAAAAACACCAAACTTAGATCATCAAACACTAATCATCAAGATTAGGGTTAACAAAAACTTTTCTAAATGAATTCATGAATGCATGTATATGTGTATGCATGTATTTTGAATTTCTTTAAAAACCACCTTGTTTGTGTGATCCATTGCTTGTAAAATGTTTCTTAGGTGAAATGAACATCATCTAAAACATTTCCCACACTTTTCCTAAAGACAAGTAAATCAAAACAAATATATTAAGTGAATGGTCATTTTGACCAATTTAACTCCCATGCCTACTTTCGCTGTCTCAAACTTTCAAAACCTAACATAAACTTTTCTGGATCTTTGCACCCCTTGAATGTACTCATAACAAGGTATCAAGGCCAACTTTGTGATCATCCAGAAACTTTCAAATGCATAGTTTAAATGACAATTCAAAATTGAATCTTCTTCATATGGGAAGATCCCACTTTTTCAAAACCCACTCAAACAAGCTCAACTTTCAAAACCCAAGCATCTGCGGACTCACCAGCACCAATCTAGCAAACCCACCAAAAATTATTTCAAAATTCAAAACTTGATTTCATGCGGCCATTTCATCAAACAGGTTGCAGACACAAATCAAACAAAACATCAAACACTATAGTGTGCAGTGTTTTGAGCCTAACTTGTTCCCTAGTTAGCTCACACACAACTCAGTAGATCATCTAGAAAGATTAGCCCAACACTAGCACCCCTATGAGCTTGCCATTGTCATTAATGGTGAACAGCCGAGCACCTCAATGCCACCCCATTGTGGACAGCAAGCTAGGAGCAGCAGCAAGCCTAGCCAGCATGTCTGGGAGGCAGCCCACCGTCCACCGCCACTGCCTGTCCTAGCCTCGAGCGTTGCCAAGCCCTGGACCACGCGCACGAGACACGCCCAGACCATGCCGAGCGTGCGCCAGAGCACCACCCTCGACCAGCGCCCACAGACCGCGCGCCACCCTCATCGCGTGCACACACGATCACCACCGACCCAGGAGACCGCCAGACATCCCCGTTTGCCGCCCCGTGCCATACAGCCACCGACCGCCGTCGAAGACGCTGCCTCTACCGCGCAGAGCACCGCCCGTTCCAGACCAAACCACACCCCCCCATGCCTCGCGACCATGTCGTTGAGCATCGCCAGGAGACACAGCACCGTCCCCTACCCTTGCCCATGCCTATAGCCGCCTGTAACGTCGCCCCCGACGAGCTCACCGTGCGCCCCGACGGTCCCCTCGCTCGACTATAAATAGAGGCCACCCCCACACGATTTCTTCACACCATCTCACTCACCTCTCCCCACTGACCGTGCCACACCATCCTTAGAGCAAGCCGAGCACCACCTCGCCGGAATTTCACTGGAGCCTGCCGCTGCCGGAGAAGAAGGGAGCCAGCGATTGGAGCCGCCCCAGGAGAAGCCACCGGTACCAGGAGGTTCGCCGTTGTCGACTTTGTCGTTCGCTCGCCTCGCCGACCCTCGCCCGTACCCCGGTGAGCCCCCAGCACCCCTCACTGGCCGCGCTAGGTTTCGTTCTCGCCGGAGTTGTCTCGCGTCGACGATGACCCCCAGCCGTTGGATTAGAACTAGATCGAATGATCCACGTTGCCCCATACCGCTTCGCCCAGCCCCGTGTCACTGACGAGTGGGGACACCCACTTAAGCAGCCCGCGGGAGCACTGCGCTTAGCAAGCCGGCCCGTTAGATTTTCCCGCGCAGCCCAGCAATTCAAATTAAACCTTTTTCCTTTTAATTTCAAACACACTTCTGTACCTAACTTCAAAAATCAACCCAGATCGATTCAGTACACCAAATTAAATGAAACCAATTTTGTTGGAAAGGTCTGTGAATGCTTAATCCAAGACCGTTGGATTCAAGTCATTTGGATCTGTAGATCACCCTTAGTAAAAATAACAAGGCAGAAGCTTTTCTGCATTCAAACATTTTTCAAATTTAAACCATAAAAGCTTTTGAGTTGATTCCAACTCTCAAAAATCACATTTAACCATACCTTTCAGAATATATAAAAATATATAGGTTTACTTGCAGAAATAATGTTCAAGTAATAAAAGAATGCTTCATAAGCATTTCTAGCCACTTTAATTAATTAAAATAAAAGGGTAAAACCTTATTAAATTGTGACACCACTTTAAATCACATTCCCATGGACTACAATATGTGGTGATGACATGTGTCAACATGATCCCATGTTTAGTTTGGAGAATATTAAATCTTAAGTTTTTTTTCAATGAGTAGAAATTACTTTTCTAAAAATAAAAAGGATTTAAACCAAGCCTTAACCTTGTAATGTTAGAGATGATGCTAGATCATCTATAGGACCCTTGTGTGTGATGATTGCAAGTAGTTAATTATTGTTTGGTGATTGTGTACCTCGTATGTATTCATAGACGCTAGTACCGACCAAGGATACGAGGAGGAAGGAGGATACTACGAAGAGGAAGCCGAGGAGAACTTCAACCACTGCTCTGCACAAGGCAAGCTAAAACTTGCAAGACACTCTACTTTAGCAAGCTAATTACTATGCAAGCCTAATACTACTAGTGATTGTGCAAGCTAACACTTGCAAGTACCTTACTGATGCCACCAACCCATATTTGTGAGATGACTACTTTATGCCTTAAGCATATGTGATCATACCCACTTGCTAAACCAATCCTAGTTTTATGGCAAGCTTCTTAATTTATTTCTTTATCAAAGCTTACTTAGAGTCTACCTAAGAGTTTGGTAGATACTAGACAGTTGTGCTGAAGGTTGCATAACGAGCATAAAATTTGGCCTAAGCTAGAAACCTTGATATCAGCCTAAGATATAAGGTTGGACTTAGTTGAAACTCCACCAGTTTACCACCCCTCATCATTACTACCCCCACCTGTAGATGCTAGTGCTAAGCATAAAACTTGATCAACTTTTAGATGGGAATACTTGGTGGAAAAATGGTTATGAAAACCTTGGAATGATGGATCATTCTATTGAAATGTTTTGGACATGTGTTTCCAAACACTTGATGATTTTGGTGATGAAAATGTTGAGGCATGAGCCTTAGCCCTTTATAAAACTGATGGTTGTCTGGATGCGATACCATTCCAATTTTAGCGTACAACCACAATACCCGAATATTGGGTAGGGCTTGACTGGAAACTTATATACCTTAGTATTAGTTCCCTCACGGCCAAGGTCTGAGCTGAGGCTACCTTGTGAAGATTGTCCACCTGTGCAGTACCCAAGATGACAGTGGTCATGGTTGGGAGGCCAAACTCACAGGAGAGGTGCTTATACTAGGGAGTGTAATTGAAAGGTTAGGATTGATTATCCGCATACTGAGTATGGTAAATTCAGGATTTGTTCCTGACGGATGTAACGAATGTTGTGGTGAAAGTGTACAATCTCTGCAGAGTGTCGAACTATTCGAATAGCCGCGTCCGCGGTTATGGAAAGTTGGAGTGGCCATACTGTTCCCCCGTCAGACTTTTTTCAAAATGACTTGTGAAATGAAGTGAGACTTTGACTTGAACACAACAGAGTTGTGACCTGGATTACAAGATCCCATTTAGGAGTTATAAAATTGTGACTATCTTTGGAACTTAGTAGAGATAAACCTGGCTTTTTGCAAAACAACCCTAGAGCCTAGTGTCCTATTATCCAAAAACCCCCTTTACTTGTTAGTATTAGTTTGCGAGTACTTAAAGAGTACTCATGGCTTTGTCCCTGGCTATTCCCATGGCCAGACTATGAAGAGGAGTACCTGGAGGATGGACCCCAGGAAGGTTACGACAACTAGGATCATCTCCCATCGTCAGCATTGCCTGTGACCCCGAAGATGGAGCTTCGCCTACGCTACCGTTATGATTACGTATTCCGCTGCCTGATATTGTATTAAGAACTGGATCATGAGATCCCTATTTGTGTAAGAACTTATGTATCGTTTGTAATGGATGAAGTACTATGGTATCCAATTCTATTATGTCTCGCAAAAATGGTAATCCTGGGATAGCGATGTATGGCATAACAGGCTTCTAGGATTGAAAAATCCGGGTGTTGACAGATTGCAATGTATGGCATAACCGGCATCTTGGATTAAAAATCCGGGTGTTGACATTCACGCTGGCGCATGCCTGGTTGACCAGAGCAAGAAAAAGGGGTACGGTTAGATGCAAGGGTTGAAGGACTCACTAATGTAGCGTGCATAGGGAGTGGAGGAGAGGAGGTGGATTTATGCTTGGATTTTTTCCATGGTTGAAACTCATCTATCTCTCTCGGGAAGGACAGAGCAGGAGAGAGTGAGTGGGGGTCAAGGGAGGTAAGAGAGAGGAGAGGCGACAAATGAGGCAAAGGGGAGTTGCTGGGCAGCCTCGGGTATTTATCCTGAGTAGGATCAGTGTATGGTGGAAAAAATCCATGGAGATCATGGGGAAGGGTAAAACCAGGGCTGGTCTTTGCTGTGGGCGTGTGCAGAGGGGTGAGAGGTGGTTTCTGGTCTAGTTTATGACAGGGAAGGGGAGTGGTAGCAGCTGCAGTGGAGTATTAAACACCACATTTGTTTCTCTCCTCTTCCAAGGACTAAGGATAAAGGGAGGAGGGGCTACAGTGGCATGCTAAAGTGGTAGCTCGGCCATAGGGGGTGTGGTGCTTTGAAGTTTGCTGGATCAATTGGGGATGAGTTGGATGATTTTTGGTTAGTGGATTTGATTACTTTGCAATTGTGATCAAAGAGATGGTTATGAAGAAAGTCTAAAATATTGCATTGGACAAAGTGGGGAAGTCAAATTATCTCTCTAGGAATTGTTTGGGATTTTTCCAAAGACTATAAGTCCACTTATTATCCTTTATTCAAAAATTGCAGAAATGATTTATAGAATCTAATGTGATATTTTTACATTTGGCAAGGTGCATTTCTTGCGTCATATGATTCTATATACTGTATCACACACTGGATAATTTTCTTGGAATTTATTTAGAAGGGAAAGTATTTTTAAGGAATTATTTCTTGTTTCCGCCATTTAAGAAAAAGGGCAAAAAGAAATAATAAAGAATCTCAAATATATTTATTTTTGAGATGGGAAGATAGGATATGATATATAGTTATCAAATGTTCCTTGAGTTGGCAAAGTAGTTTGAAGAGAAACAAACTTGCCTTTATAGAGAAGGTTTTGAGGATTTTGTAAAGAAATGGAATATAGATGGTTTT
This sequence comes from Avena sativa, assembly GCA_916181665.1. Classification (NCBI taxonomy): domain Eukaryota; kingdom Viridiplantae; phylum Streptophyta; class Magnoliopsida; order Poales; family Poaceae; genus Avena; species Avena sativa. The sequence goes on along the minus strand of OV702281.1, from coordinate 202,148,945 downwards.
AGGTTCCAAATAATTATGGAAATTATTTTGAAAATGGTTTTATTCAAGGTGGAGGATGTCGTCTTGAATTATATATCATACGCAACGATGGGGTTTGAGAATCTATCTTTAAAATGGAAGGAAACTAGAATTAGTGGATCTAGGGTTTTGATGTTTTATACCACCTAAACTTGGTTGGACTAGTGAACTCAAAGCTCACCCCGATTCATGTGATAGAGGGGTTGTTAGACCAAGTTATATAGATGATCATGGCAGCAAGGGTTTGACTTGGTTGTAATTGAGGTGGTTTAGGAGTGATGTTAAACTTTGTTAAAAATAAGGCTGCCATAACAGATGCATCATGAAGCCTCATATACCATGTGGGTTTAAGAAGCACAAAGCTCCAATGGAAAACAAGTGAGGAGGGGATTGATATACCATGGTTAATAGATCAGGACCATGCAAATATTTGGTCAAGGGGAGGTAGCATATGGATGTGAGCTTCTGCCAAAGTAGGCATGATGCTAAGATTTGCAAAGACTGTGACACCATCATGGATGAGTTGGTACAAGAGTGTTTACCTAAGGGCAAGAGTGGTCTTTGGTATTACTAATGGAGTACTACAAGATGGTTCAAGTACCTTATCAATAATGCACACAGGGAAAACATTTGGAGAGGATGCAAGGGTTTATTCTTAGCGTCAAGTGGTTTATGTTGAAGGATATCTTGTTTACAGGGGGGGGTCCATGCTTGTATCTAGTCTTTGATTAGTTGGATTCTATTACGAAGGATTATCTTAGGATTGATCTAGATGAGTAGATTAGAGAGTCACTTGTGAGACTTGAGATAGAGCCATCTTAGGATGCTTGGTTCAAGAGTTGGTGATCTTAACCAATGGTTTGGTCCTAAAGGATGATCTACTAGATTAGCTCACTCTAGTTCCTAGGCAATCAAGGCAATCAATAGATCAAGGCAAATCATCTTGCTAAACAACCAAGTACTAGTAAGGTTACCATCAACTTAAGCTTTTGGTAATGATGGGTGTTTTGAAGAGGTTGTCCTTTGAAGTAAGTTAAGGTCATCTTGGCAATTCTACAAAGATTTGGAAATGAAAGGTTTTAGTAAAGGTTTTGGAAAAAAACTAGAGATAAGGAGTAGTTGAATGCTCTGTCTTGAAAACATAAGGAAATTATATATAGGTCTCCATAGTTTTGTTAAATAGGAACTAATAAAATATTTTGTTGTATCAAAGTCATCTTGGCTCAAGTTTGAATTGCCAGAACATTTTGAGAATATGAATGATGAGCCAAGACATCTCTTTTGAAAAATATTTTTTGTTAACAAGGGTTGAGGTATGGATTGCATTATCTACTACACAATCTATTGCATAAGCGCTTGAAAACAATCAACAAACATTGCAGCACTTAGCAAGAAAAGTTTTTGTTCCCCCTGATTTTTTTCCTTTTTGACTACAAATCAGGGTTGCTGAAATTAGGATGCTACAACCTAGTTAGCAGTGCCACCGATATGCGGATATATCATCATCAAGTTTAATCATTTTGACATCTACATTATGAATATTTGTATTACTATTACCGAGATTCAATAGAAATAAACCATTCATCACAGGCGCATGACCATAAAATATATTATTCATATAAATCAAACAACCATTGTCTTAATATTTAAATGAATAATCGTCTTGCAATAAACATGATCCAGATACAATGTTCATGCTCAACACAGGCACCAAATAAAAATTATTTTGGTCTAAAACTAATCCTGACGGTAAATGTAGAGGTAGCATTTTGACGGTCATCACATCAACTCTTGATCCATTACTGACACGAATCGTGACCTCATCCCTTGCTAGCGGTCGCCTGTTCCACAGCTCTTGATTCGAGTTACATATACTACCTCCGTTTCACGGCTTAAGGCGCACACTCTTTCCAAAGCAAAGTTTGACTAAAAGAATTGAGCAACAAAATCTTGATTATATTGTACATAATTAGTGCCATTGGATTCGTATTGAAAAATACTTTCCAATGATACTAGTTTTATACCAAAACTCTTTACGTATTTAGAGTAATTCTTGGTCAAAGAAAAAACACGCAAAACGAGGACGCCTTAAGCCCTGAAACGGAGGAAGTATTAGCAACCGATCCAGTATCAAATACACAGGTGCTACTGCGAGTACTAGTCAAGTACACATCAATAACATGTATATCATATATACCTTTATTCATCTTGCCGACCTTTATGTAAGAAAAATACTTGGGTCACTTCCGTTTCTAGTGACCAGACTCTTTGCAATAAAAGCATTCAGTATCAGGCTTATGGCCTCCCTTTGTCTTCTTATCCAGCGCGGCAACAGTTTTTCCATCCTTCTCGAAGTTACCTTTGGGTTCGCCCTTTTACTTAGAGGTGGCAATCTTATCAACCATTAACTCATGGTGCCTTTTCTTTATGTATACTTCAGTAGCCACCAATATGGAAGCAAGTTCAGTGAGCGGTCTAATCGCACTAGTTATCTTGTAATTCAGCACAAACTCTTTGTAACTGGGTGGGAGCCACTGCAGAACTCTATCCATCGTAAGATCAACTAGGATATCACATCCCAGTTCCTTAAGACATTGAACATAGACCATCATCATTATGATGTGACCGTTCACAAAGTTGTGTTCCTTCAACTTTATGCTAAAGAACTCGCTAGAGATCATATATCTCTAGAACTAATTTGGCTCTCAAACATGGTTTTTAGTTCCTTCACCATAGCATCATCACTGCTAAGTTCAAAGCGTTTTTGGATTTCAGGTTCCATTGACAGAAGGATCGCACACAACAAGAGTGTAGTCATCATGCTTTGTGTCATACACATTGCGCTCATTTTGAGACGCACTATTTGCAGGAGTGTCACCTAGCGGACCATCCAGCACATATTGCTTTTGTGCAGCAGCGAGGGAAAACATCAAATTCATGAACCAGTTGGTAAAGTTGCTACCATTCGTCGCAAGTATCTCTTTCTCCATGAACACATTGAAATTAAAATAAGGTGGTGCCATCTACAACAGAATTTGCAAAGTTTATTTAGACTAAGTTTATGATAGATTTGAGTTCAACTAATCCAAATTACAAAAAAACTCCCACTCAAAAACAATCTCCCCGGGTCTTTTTGGTGATTACATGAACCAGATTCACTATAACAAGACCGATCATCAAGTGAATTGTTGTAGCTTCAAAGGAAATTTTTCTAGATGGTCAACATATAACCCATATGAATCATGCTTTACCTTTTGGTTCGTTTTCCGAGGCCATGTCTATACATGCTAGGATCGCCAAGTAAGACCCTTAGTACTCGCGTGTGTGAAACTGTCTTACACCCGTTGTATGTGAAGATCGAGTCTATCACACCCGATCATCACGTGGTGTCTTGAAAAGACGAACTTTCTTAACGATGCATACGAAAGGAAGAACACATTTTATCCTGATATTTAAAAGAGGGATCATCTTATAATGCTACTAAAGCGCCAAACAAGAAATATAAGATGCATACAAACATCATATGCTAAAAGTGATATGATATGGTTCTTGCACTTGATCATTATCTTGTGCATCTTGGTATGATCTTTATCATTCCTATATGTGTAAGGCCAATGTCTATGGAACTTACACTTTGGCATATTATAATTTCCAATAGTATCAATCCATACAACAAATTATAATACTAGCATATCATAATACTTGCCCAGCAAAACCAAAAAATTAGATGCCTCTAATTTATCTTTTGCATGTTTTTATGTGGCTGAGGGCTTTCGGAGATATAACCATTCATACCTACAAGCATGGAACCACAACGATGATAATAAAATTATTGGCAACTCATTGTAAATCAGATATTGACTATAGTAGGAGAGGCAGACACCCACAAGGCACTTATGCAGAACTAGTTGCGTGTCAAGCGTGGAACAAGTCTCATGTGCGAGGACATGTAAAGTTTTTCCGGGCCGTTTCATCCAACTATGCCACCAATATCCAAAATACACATAGAAATAACGTGACCACCAGCGCCCACATAACCATATGTGTACTACTATGCAAAGCATCTACGCAAATATCCGGCTCTCGTACCACTCTTGGCTTCGCAGCATAGAAAACAAAAAAAATCCTATGATGGGAACTGTAAGCTGATACGTCCAAAACGTATCTACTTTCCCGAACACTTTGCTATTGTTTTTCCTCTAAACTTGTGTGATTTGGATACAACTAATACGTACTGACGATGTTTTCAACAGAATTACCTTGGTGTCTTGTTTTTGTGCGGAAAATGAAATATCAGGAAAAATCCCGGAAATATGCCAGAAACTATTTCTCACCAGAAGATCCACGGAGCCAGAAGGGGAGATAGAGGGGAGGCCTAGGGGGCCCAGACCCACCCCAGGCGCGGGCCCACCTGACCCCGCGCCTAGAGGGGGTTTGGCCACCTAGGCAGCTCCTCGGCCTCCCTCCGTGCCTATAAGTTGCCTTCTCACCTAAAAACTTAGGGGGGGGGGGGGTTGATAGTTTTCTAGAAAGAGTTCCGCTCTGCCGTCGCCACCAGAAACTCCGTTCTGGCACCCTACCGGGACCGGGAATTTGGAGAGGATCATCGCCATCGTCATCACCAACGCATCTCCATCAACCACCGATGTTTCCCTCATCCATGAGTAAGTAATCCCCCGCTGTAGGCTTGGGGATGGTAGGGATTGGATGAGTTCTCTCATGTAATCGAATAAGATCTGTTAGGGCATAGTGTCTAGTATCTCTATTAGTGCTATTTGACTTTTTTGCAACTTGTTGTGCTTAATGCTTGTCACTAGGGCCCGAGTGCCATGATCTTAGATCCGAACTTATTATTGAATAATTATGATAGTATTGTTTGTGATCTTATCTGCAAGTTGTGTACACATATCATTGTCCAGATCCAGAGGACCCAAAGTGACAATAATTGCGACAACCGGAGGGGATGGCTGTGGTGTGAGTATCACATGTGTTCACGGAGTGTTAATGCTTTGCTCCGGTGCTCTATTAAAAGGATCACCTTAATTGCTAGTAGTTCCCTAGAGGCCCCTATGCCACGGGCTGGCTCGATAGAAGATGTTGTGCAAGTTCTCATTGCGAGCACGTATGACTGTATTTGGCGCACATGCCTAGGATTCTTTAGTACTTGTATGCTTGTTCTTATTTATCTGCAATGCCCTAGTTCTTAAAGTTACATGTTTACACTCGTCCATGCAATGCCCGTCCATCCATCCCTATGCCTACTGCACTCGAATCCTACTGTTACCTTTACTGCTACTATGGCTACTGTTTCACTGTTGTTGTTGCTACTCATAAACTTCTGTGAGCAAGAACTTTTTCCAGGTGCAGCTGAACTGACAACTCAGTTGTTAAGGCTTGCAAGTATTCTTTGGCTCCCCTTGTGTCGAATCAATGAATTGGGTAATACTACCCGCGAAGACTGTTGCGATCCTCTATACTTGTGGGTCATCAAGACTATTTTCTGGCTCCATTGCCGGGGAATATAGCTTTATTTGTAAGTTCACTTGGATCTATTATTGTTCACTGTTACTCCTTTCATCATGGGGAAGTATTGTGATGGAAAGTTTCCTATTTTACCATCCACTACAAGAAGAGGTACAGTCCTAAACACCTCTGTTGCTCTTGATTCACCGTCTGTTATAAGTAAGCTTGTTACACCACCACCACATAATCATGCTACACACACTGCTACTACTGCTGAATCTGAAACTATTGTGGATGCTCATGATGTTACTTCTACGGTGCTTGATGCGAGTGGTTCATTAGGTCATTTTCTAGATGCTACTATGGCTAGTCTAGGAAATACCGAAACTCCTAGTGAATACACTATTACACCTGTTAGCTCACCTTAGTCTAGTAAGAGTTATGATATTAATGATGGTTACATTGAGTTCAATGATGATTTTGTTGAATAGTGCCAAAACACACATGGTACTAGTGCTATGAAGAGTATCCTTGCTAGACGTACTATTATGCCTAAGTTGTTCTCTGATCCTAAGTTTGCCACCTCTCCCATAGATATTAAAGTTGAAGATTATGATTTGTCTCTTGATTTATCTTATTTAGATATTGTTGATAAAGAACCTTTTTGTGGTACTGAAAATGAGAGTGTTGTGGATCATATGAATGAGCTTTCTACTATGTGTTCTTTGTTCTCTGATGATTTTAAGATGCGCAAGTACTTTGTTGCTAAGATATTCCCTTTTTCACTAAAAGGAGAAGCTAGGTCTTGGTTTAATAGATTACCTCCTGGTTCCATTGATACCCCTGATTGCTTCTTTCTTCCATAAATATTTTCCTCCCAGTGCTAGACATGATGCTTTGCAGAGACTTTTTGATTTTAAACAAGGAGAAGAAGAGAGATTGCTTGAGTCATGGAGAAGGTTCTATGCCTTGATTCATGCACATCCTGGATGTCCATTACCTAAGAATGAGTTGCTTGATATTTATTATAATGGACTAACTGATGATTCTAGGACATACCTAGATACATTTTCTGATTGTGTTTTCAGGAAAAGGATTCCTACAGATGCTGAAGAATTAATGACCAAGATAAGCAAGAATTATGATGATTGGACTTCAACTAAGTTAAATACACCTGAGCCTATTACTCCTGAACCAGTTGTTCCTGAACCAATTCCATCACCAACAATAAAGAAGAGGGGAGTTATTGCATTAAATGATGAAGTGATGAAAGAAGCTAAGAAGTGTCTAAAGGAGAAATGTATTAGAGCTGAAGATGTGAGGAATCTACCTCCTATAGAAGAATTATGTAAGCCAATTCCCCACTCATCTACTATTGAGGTACACTCTCTCCAACACTTTGATGAAGGTGATATTCCTTATGGTAAGCCTCATGATCAATGCTTAGAGGAACTTGACATTTTTATTGTTAAACAAGGTCATTTTAATAAACAAGTTCAGAATCATTTATTGGAAAAATCTAGAGCTATCCATGAATTGAAAGATATTGTGGAAAGAACATCTAATGATATTAAAATGCTTTGTAAACACTTTCAAATGGTTCAAACTCAACTTGATCAACTTGCCAAGGTACAAAATGATATGCTAGTTAATGCTTTAGGAAATAAACATGCTTTTGGAATTAGAACTCGGAGTGGTATAGCTACTCAAGATCCCTTATATCCTGAAGGACACCCTAAAAGAATTGAGCAGGATTCTCAACAAGGTGAAGATAGTGGTAGTCCTCGTAGGAGAAAGAAAAAGAAACATAAGATAGTTGAGGAACCCCTTGAACCTGCTGTAGATCCTAATAGTATATCTGTGTCTGATGCTGAAACTGAGAGTGGTAATGATAAAAATGATTCTCCAGATAAGGAGGAAGGTGGGGAAGAACCTGAGAAGCACACTAAGAACACTAGGTACACAAAGGAAGATTTTATTGCTAATAAACATGGTAAAGAGAGAGAACCTTGGGTGCATAAACCTATGCCTTTTCCAGGTAAGAAACACAAGTCAAAGGAGGAAGAAGACTACAACAAGTTTTGTGAGTGGATGAAGCCTTAATTCTTGCAAATTCCTTTGACTGATGCTATTAAGTTGCCTCCTTATTCAAAGTATATGAAGTATATTGTCTCTAATAAAAGGATAATCCCTAATGAGGAGATTTCTACTTTGCTTGCTAATTACTCCTTTAATGGTAAGGTTCCAAAGAAACATGGTGATCCAGGTTTACCAACTATTCCTTGCTCCATTAAGAATAATTATGTTAAAACTGCTTTGTGTGATTTGGGAGCTGGAGTTAGCGTTATGCATTTTTCTCTCTATAAGACACTCCAGCTAGAAAAGTTGATACCAACTGATATTTCTGTACAAATGGCTGATAAGTCAACTACTATTCCTGTATGTATATGTGAGGATGTTCCTATTCAAGTAGCTCATAATTGGTTGATTTTAACTGATTTTGTTGTGCTTGAAATGCCTGAAGATGATAATATGTCTATTATTCTTGGGAGACCTTTTCTTAATACTGCAGGTGTTGTCATCAATTGCAATCAAGGATAAGTAACATTCAATATTAATGACAAAGAGCACACTATCTATTCACCCAAGAAGGTTGTTAAGAGATATTGCCTGAATTCCATTGAAAATATTGAGAGCATCAAGGTTGGAGAAATATATTGTCCCATTCCGCAAGAAAATTTTGGAACTATTATGATTGGGACCATTGCTATCAAGTATGAGGTAACATAATCACCTTGTGGATTGCAAAGTTTTGTTTCATATAAGATTGTTTTCGTAACAAAACTTAATCAACATTGTTAACAAAAGGATTTTAATAAACAAAATAATGCTTTCACTATGGTTATACTTGCTCACTTTTATTTTTCTCCTTTCCAATCGTTGCTCTTCATCGTGCCTAACTTAAAGGCGTTAAAGTAAAGTACTTGTTGGGAGATAACCCAAGAGTTTCCTTGATTCTTGGAAGTTATTACATCAGTAATGACCTCTCCTTATCCTTTTTGTTTGCTTTTTGTGCCAAGAATGACCTCTAATGAGAGGGAAGTAAGATTTGGGGAGTTGCTGTCCCGAAACAGATTTCTATCCTCCACCATAAAAAATCGTGAGGAGTCTCTATAAGTTGTATTGAGCTGAACATTTACTAATAAATCCCCCAGTATGTTAGCTAACTTTCGTTAGTTCAACACATTTTGATTTGAGCAACAGAAGGTCTTCAAAAAAATCGGTTTCTACCTGCTGGTCTGTTTTGACAGATTTCTGACATTATTTGCATTTGCTTCTTATTGATTCCTTTTTGTGTTCTCTTTTGGGGAATTGAGATTTTTGAAGGAGTTGCTACAGTAGCTTGTTTTTTTAATGAAAATTTTTGCTGTTCCAAAGCTTTGCCTAAGGTCTAATATCTTTTGAATACACTAATTTTGCTAATGAAGATTGTGTGAAGTTTTGTATGAAGGAAAAATTTCAGGTGTAGAGAGAGAATGATTTAATGAGATGAAGAATGGACAAAATCTCAAGCTTGGGGGGAGCTACCCCGTGTCACCCCAAGAAATATTTAAGAGGTACAAGCGTCAAAGCTTGGGGGTGCCCAAGGCATCCCCTTCTTCATCAATAAAAATCTCAAGTCTTTCTAGACATTTAGCTTTTATTGTTTCATGCACAGTTGTGTTGTTCTTGGAGCGTCTTAGTTTTTGTTTTTGCTTTTGCTTTTCTTTGTTTGGTTTTTCTTTGTTTGCTTGTTTCTAAAAAATCAAAAACACCAAAAATATTTGTTTCTCTTTCCTGGTGTTGTGAGTTCTTTGCAGGGTTCAGCCGTCCTCAGTGGATTTTGGTTTTCATGTTAATTATTCAAGTCACACAAGTGAAGGGCAATAATGAAGATTAAGAAAACTCGAGGTGTGGTAAGAGGCTGGTAATGAACTCTATTTGTTTCATTTTTGTACATATACTCATCACTGTGAGCATTCTTAGCCTGTTTGTGTAAGGTGTATGTCATTATGGATGCTTAGTAGTTCTTGCTTGTCTATGATTAGCTCCAGCTGGCTAATAGTTTGTAGCATGTCATATGACTGTTTGCTTGCATTGTTTTATTCATATTTTGGTATGATATTGTGGTATCCTCCTCTAACTGTTCATATGAATCGACTTGGCACATGCTCATGCATGCATATGACTAATCAATAGTCAATAAGCCTCGATGATTTATTTTGCCTCAGAGTTCTTGTAACACTTTCATGCCATAATTAGTCATGTTTTGTTGCAAGGATGATTATGACAGCTATTTCTCTCTCGTTTATCGCTCCTCTCTATTGCTAGCCTTCACTTGCACTGAGTATGAGCTCTACCTGTGCTTCCAACTCACCAAAACCAATATTGCCAGCTGTGTCCACCATACCTACCTATTAGCATCATTTGCTATTTCAGTGCATATTCCATATGCCGTGTTTTCTTCCAAAATAAAATGTTTGTCTGTTTTGAGAAAGTTAGTTAGTAAAGCTCTCATGAAATTGATGGAACACTTTATTCCTTGCGCTTAATAATTCTGAACCATTGTGACTAGTCCATGAAAGTTATATGCTTGCTAATTATACACTGGGAGTCAGCAGAACCGTGCTATCACGGGGAACGCTTTCAACACTTTTTGGATACCTCATCCAGTTGTTTCCTTGCTATTTTGTTTATGGATGTTGACGATGTGAAATAAAAGGGGAAGTTGTTAGTTCATGGAGTTTATACATTGTGTTAGAGAAACTCCTGGGCTGCTAGCCTAAGCCATGTTTAATCATGGTGGAAACTTGCAGTAACACTATAATGAGCATGTATGAAGCGTCCTCAATAAAAAGCTATGCATATGGTAAATAAAAAGATTGTTGAGATGCTCATTGTCTGCTTGCCTTGTCATTTTGGTTATGGGAAAGCTCCTGTACCATGTGCAAGGGGTATCCCGTTGGCGGAACTCAATGATATGCATGTATTTACAATGAAAAGAACTTTCAGGTGACCAAAGTTGAGTAGCAATCGAAGCGAACCTCGTACTCAAGGGACTTGAGATTTCTAGTCTATGGTCTGTCAAGCATATGACTCGGAGTGGACCTCACTTTCTCCAAAACTTGGTTAATTATGTCATGACTTTGATGCTTGTATCTCTGATATCTTTACTTCTAGTCTTCATGTGAACTTCAGAGGTGCCTTGGCATTTATATTGTGCTCTTCAAACAAAGGCAAGCGAGATACCACTCAATCATACCTTATTATGAGCATTGCAATGTTGCTTATGTTTATGTTTCATGCTACTTATTATTATTGAGTTGGTTTCTCTTCATAGCTTGCAATGACTATTGAGTAGACTTAGTTGCATACTTCTTATTATGAATTGTCTAAGCATCTACTCATGTGCTGAGAATATTTACATCATATGAAGCAAAGTGTTCGTGAAAGTTCTTTTATCGCACTCAGTTTTCAACTGAATTTCCTGAGGACAAGCATAAGCTAAGCTTGGGGGAGTTGGTACATCCAAAATGTATCTACTTTCCCGAACACTTTGCTATTGTTTTTCCTCTAAACTTGTGTGATTTGGATACAACTAACACGGACTGACGCTGTTTTCAGCAGAATTACCTTGGTGTCTTGTTTTTGTGCAGAAAATGAACTATCAGGAAAAATCGCGAAAAATATGCCAAAAACTATTTCTCACCAGAAGATCCACGGAGCCAGAAGGGGAGACAGAGAGGAGGCCTGGGGGCCCAGACCTACCCCAGGCGCGGGCCCACCTGACACGCGCCTGGAGGGGGTTTGGCCACCCTAGGAATGTCCTCGGCCTCCCTCCGCACCTATAAGTTGCCTTCTGACCTAAAAACTCAGGGGGGGTCGATAGTTTTCCAGAAAGAGTTCCGCTCCACTGCCGCCACGAGAAACCATGATTCGGAACCAGAAACTCCGTCCTGGCACCCTGCCGGGACGGGGAATTTGGAGAGGATCATCGCCATCGTCATCACCAACACATTTCCATCAACCACCGATGTTTCCCTCATCCACGAGTGAGTAATCCCCCACTGTAGGCTTGGGGATGGTAGAGATTAGATGAGTTCTATCATGTAATCGAATAAGATCTGTTAGGGCATAGTGCTTACTATCTCTATTAGTGCTATTTGACTTTGTTGCAACTTGTTGTGCTTAATGCTTGTCACTAGGGCAAGAGTGCCATGATCTCAGATCTGAACTTATTATTGAATCATTATGATAGTATTGTTTGTGATCTTATCTGCAAGTTGTGTACACATATCATTGTCCGGATCCAAAGGCCCCAAAGTGACAATAATTGGGACAACAGGAGGGGATGGTTGTGGTGTGAGGATCACATGTGTTCACGGAGTGTTAATGCTTTGCTCCGTTGCTCTATTAAAAGGAGCACCTTAATTGCCAGTAGTTCCCTAGAGGCCCCGCTGCCACGGGATGGCTGGACAGAAGATGTTGTGCAAGTTCTCATTGCGAGCACGTATGACTATATTTGGAGCACATGCCTAGGATTGTTTAGTACTTGGATGCTTGTTCTTATTTATCTGCAATGCCCTGGTTCTTGAAGTTACATGTTTAGACTCGTCCATGCAACGCCCGTCCATCCATCCCTATGCCTACCGCACTCGAATCCTACTGTTACCGTTACTGTTACTATTGCTACTGTTTCACTGTTGCTGTTGCTTTGTTGTTGCTAATGATAAACTTCTGTGAGCAAGAACTATTTCCAGGTGTAGCTGAACTGAGAACTCAGTTGTTAAGGCTTGCAAGTATTCTTTGGCTCCCCTTGTGTCGAATCAATAAATTAGGTAATACTACCCGTGAAGACTGTTGCAATCCCCTATACTTGTGGGTCATCATAAGCGCCAAGATCCATCTACCTAGATACAATCAAAGGGTGGATATACATCCATAGAATTAATACCCTTGAAGAACGACAAAGCTTAATGAGGTTGGACTCGTCGATGATGTAGTCGTTCGCTTGCCAATCTCAAAATAGATTAGAAGTCTGGTAGCACCGCAACTTAGCGGAGCATCTGTGATCAAACACACGTCCGGAACCCCGACAACCTCCGCGTCCTCGCTCCAGTAATCTAGCGGAAGCAGCAAATCCTTGCTCTAGAAAAAGCCACCGGGAACATGTATGTCGCTAAGCCGAGACCATGAGGAAATAGGACTAAAGGGGGAGATAGATCCTTCACGGGGAGGTGTAAGTGTGAAGGAGGGAGAGGGAGGCCTTTTATAGGGAGAGGGGGTGCAGCCCCCTCCCATGGCCAGCGGTTATGGAGATGCCCCCACCCCTTCCCTCATTCATGTGAGTGTACCTCCCACTCACAACAATGCCTCTCCATTTTCTCCACTCAAAATCCATTAAATTTCCACCAAATTTAATGCAATCTCTCATTTAATAAAACTCTTTTATTTAATTAACAAAACATTCAGAGAAAACCCCTTACTACATTTCAATTTCACATGCAGAACCAATTTCAGCAATTTCACCCAAAACAATTCTGGTGTCCATTGAAATAATTCCAGCGCTTTGATTTTAGTTTTCTAGTATCTCATTTGCTCCATACGGTGTTAGTATCCCTCAAGTGTGTCACCCTACGGTTCGCGAATAATGTAGACATGATCGAGACCCCTCTCTGATCAATAATTAGTAGCGGGACCTGGAGATCCGTACTGACTCCTACACATTCAACAATGACTTCTTGTGATAGTGAGAACCTTAACATTGTAACTAAATCCTTTTGTCTCGCGATATTTTACATGTCCGAGATTTGATAATCGGTATCCACATACATAGTTTGATCTCATTACCAACATGTACTCTTTTCTTGTTCCCGTGATATAACAATCTAGTGATCCCCATCACTTGCTTGCAAGCTATATCAATATGATATCACTGAGAGGGCCCAGAGTATATCTCTCTGTCATTTGGATGGACAAATCCCACTCTTGATCCATGAGCCTCTACATAACACTATCGGAGGATCTAAACCCACCTTTATAGTCATCTTGTTACGATGTGACGTTTGATGTTATCAAGCTACTATTCATGTGTTAGTGATTGACATGATCTCATGGTCTAAGGACGAAAGTTACTTGTAATGATGTTATAGGAATTTAAGCATAATGACTTTAATCATATTACTATACTTCGGATGAATGTTCATCACATCATTCCACCAATGTCGTGACCTCGTTATTAAAAACATCCAATGTCCATGATCAGGAAACCTTGATGATCTTGTTAATCAACGAGCTAGTTTATATGAGAGGCATAACTAGGAACACTTTATTTGTTTATTAAACACACATGTATTAATGTTTTCTTTTAATACAATTATAGCATGCAAATAAACATCTATCATATACTTGAAATACAATAATAACAATCTTATTATTGCCTCTCGAGCATATTCCCTTCATGTAGAGAAAGCCTTAGGGATATTCTAACATGAAGAGAAAGCCTCATGCCGAAAATAATTTAATTATTTTCTGGCAATAATTCTATTACAATGTATCCTTTGGACTCAATAAATCCCTTAGGGATATTCATATAAAAAATGGTATGAATCCAATTGTTTTTAGTAGATTTTTGAGGCCTCCAACATGTGAACCTAGTCTCATGCCAATTGGAGATATGGATCCGAAGTAATAAAAATAACAAATCCAACCCCTTTTGGAATTTATAAATTTCCCTAGGCCATACCAAAAAGGGTTTTGACCTAACTCCAACTCTTAGTACTCATATATAATCATATCTAACAAACCCTAGTAGACCTTTATTTATTAAGCCTCTATTGAATTTTAATGAATTAAACACTTCTACCTAGGATCATCTTACTAGATAAATCATAGTAATATTTCTGAAATTCCTAAATTAGTAATTCCATTTTCTCGTAGAAGGTATTTGTAATACCTATCCATTAACTTTTGCCTCATACCGTTTGTACCTATAGAATAAATCTAGTGAAAAAGACAAATTATGCTCAGAACTGATTTTGGGATTTTCCCAAGAGGATTCTGGTAATTTTTTTTGTAGTGAATCCAACTCTGAAAATCATACACTTCAAGGTCTACTAAAATCTATGAGGACAAATTTATTTAACCTATAGATCTTTTCTGGTGATTTATTAACCTAAACTATAGTTTATTCGACTAGAAAATCATAACTAAGTAAAGAAAAGTTCTAAAATAGTGAAACCAATTTTAGTGGCTTTGTTTTGTCAATACCTATCTAATGATATCATTTTTGTATATTTGTATCATATAGAACTTGGCCTTAGTCTAAAACCCCTAAGCAAGGTAGTGTTTGGAATTTAAAACCTAAAGGCAAACCCACAAATGCAACTAAAGCAATTCCTTTCTTTCCAAAACACAAATCCACAAAACCAATGAAGGTTCTTGTATAGTTTACTTCAGTGATGTAATGTAATGGTTCTTGTATTCCTTGTCTTGATTTTGCCTTTTTTGCTTGTTTGCATGTGCAATTCCCGGTGACGATAGTTGCAATTATGTTGTTGGCTAGAATAAGGGGTTATATTTACTAGCTGAATACCCGTGCGTTGCCATGAAAGATCAATATTTTTAATTTAGGAACATCAGTGCTAAACGACATAAAAATAAATTTACAGCTTTTTGGTAGACAATATAAAATTTCCAATTACATCATGGTTAACTGCCATGCATCTCTCTGGCTATAGTATCTTACAACTGCTCGGTGGTAAATTGAAGGAAATTATAGAAAAAAGTATAGAGATAGTATAAGAAAAATACGGAACAACCAAAAAAATTGTATTGAGTAACATATATTCCTTCAGCTTCCCCGACACAAAAATTCAACCAAAATCGGCACGAAGCAACTTTTACTGTTGATTTATGCTCTAAGATTCAGTCCTTCGCTGAATTATCTAAAATATATAAAAACCTAAATAAAATGGTATAGAATGGTGATAGCTCAGATATGTAGAGCTTGTTGGGAACCCCAAGAGGAAGGTATGATGAGCACAACAACAAGTTTCCCTCAGTTATTAAACCAAGGTTATCAAACTAGTAGGAGTAAGGAAACAACTCCAAGGTATTGCTAGCAATTTGGAACTTGCACAACACAACCACAGAACTTTGCCCCAACTTACAGTGAGGTTGTCAATATCACCGGTTTGCTGAAAATAAAGTATTAAATGTATAGTGTGGAAGATAGTGATTTGCTTGTAGAAAGTATACATTAAACGGTAAACAGTAGATGGTATATCAATGATAAAGGAATGGACCGGGGTTCACAATGCACTAGAGGTGTTCTCCTTAAGATAGATATCATGTTGGGTGAACGAATTACAGCAGGGCAATTGACAAATTGAGAAAGCATAACAATGCATATACTAAACATCTTGACTCCTACGAGATTTGTTTGGGCATTACAACATAATACATAGACCGTAATCCAACTGCATCTATGACTAATAATCCACCTTCAGTTTATCGTCCGAACCCCTTCCAGTATTAAGTTGCAAGCAATAGATAATTGCATTAAGCAATGTGTGTAAAGTAAACAATACAATTTCCCTTGGACAAAGGATTGTTTTTTTCTCCCTAGTAGCAACACCACATCTACAACCTTAGAGATTTATGTCACTTCCCCAGATTACTAGAGGCATGAACCTACTATCAAGCATAAATACTCCCTCTTGGAGTTGCAGGCATGTACTTGGCAAAAGCATCTACTAACAACGGAGAGCACGCAAGATCACAAATAACATAGACATGATAGCATCAATAATTAATCTGACATAGTATCTCAATATCCATCGGATCCCTGCAAACATAACATGTATGATTACAAATAGATGATCTTGATCATGAACGGAGCTCACAATATCTAAACATGATAACACAAAGGAGGAGAAACAACCATCTAGCTACTGTATGGACCCATAGTCCAAGGGTGAACTACTCACGCATCACTCCGGACGTTGGCATGGTGATGAAGAAGGCCTCCGAGATGATCTCTCCCCTCTAGCAGGGTCCCGGGAAGAGCTTCAGATCCCCCTATCTAGGGATGGAGATGGCGGCGGCTACAGACTGTTTTGTGGAGATCTGATCGGGTCCTTAGGGTTTCTGCATCGGGCTCCTTTTATAGGCAAAGGGGCAAGGTTGGTGGGCGCCTGAGGGGCCCACACCTAGGGCTGGTGCGCCCCCTGGCCGCGCCGCCATAGGGTTTGGCCGCCTCTTGGTCCCACTTCGGCCTCCCTTTGGACTCCGTGTTCCTTCTTGTAAAATATTGACTTTCGCTTTTGTATCGTCCAATTCCGAGAATATTTCCTTACTAGTTTTTCTAAAACAAAAAAAAACAGAAAACAGGCAACTGGCACTACGGCATCTCAATAGGTTAGTTCCATAAAATGTATGAAAATACCTCAAAGTGTAGACAAAACATAAGAAAGTTGATATAAAACAAGCATGGAGCATCAAAAATTGTAGATACGTTTACGACGTATCAAGCATCCTCAAGCTTAACTCCTCCTCGTCCTCGAGTAGGTATGTGATAAAAAGAATAATTTTTGAGGTGACATGCTATTACAATATTGATCAAGGTATTGGAAAGTATTAATAGTTGGGATCAAAGTACTCTAAACATGAGCATGAAAGATGTAGTTCTAACAATAAGACATAGCAACTATGTTGTAACATGAAAAGTTACAAACAAAGATCATGAATAACATGCATTGAATGACATTTGTTTGTTTATCATATAGAAAACATAGCAAGAGTGGTATTCAGCTTGTCCTTCATGGTATAGAAAAATATAAATGCATAGGACACCTTCAAAGTTCATAAGGGTGACTAGATACAAATAGTTTAAGAACAAGAAATATCAACATTATGAATCAATCAATAAGTTTTGGGGACAATGCACATTAAACTAAGAATTACAACTATGCTCTCTTAATTGGTGCATAAATATAGAAGATGGAGACTCAACATAAAAGTAAAAAGAAAGGCACTTCACAGAGGGAAGCAGAGATTTCAAGTTTCATAAAGAGCTTCCAAAATTATGGTACTTATTAGCTTTCAGCTCTCATTGTCCCTATCATAAGCATCTTGAAGTGATTAAGGTTAAAGTGAAACAAATATGATGTATATGTTGGACAGATCATAAGTTGGCAATCTCATGTCCCTTGAGTACGAGGGTCGTTCCTCATGCTACTCAACTTTAGTCACAAGAATGTTCTTATCATTGTAAGTATATGTGTATCATAGAGAACCTCCAATGGGGTAACCCTTGCCCCATGACACAGGAGCTATCCCATATCAAAATGACAAGGCAACAGACAGTGAGCATATCAGCGATCTTTTTATTTACCATGAGCATGGTGCTTTTTTCTTTTTCTCTTCTCTTTTTTCTATATTTTTTTTTCTGAAGATGCTTCATAGATTGCTCACTATGGTGATGCTGCAAGTTTCTACCATGATTAGGCATGGCTTAGGCTAGCCGCCCAGGCATTTCTCTAACACATATATAATACTCCATGAATTTACAAGACCCCCCTTTATTTCACACCGCCGACATCCATAAACAAGAGATCATGATATGAACTGGATAATATTTACAAGTGTTGATAGAGTTCCCCATGACAGCATGGTTCTGCTAATTCCCAACTTATAAGTGCAAGCATATAAGTAACATAGATGACACAATGGTTCAAGTTTATTAGGTGCAAGAAATAAAGTGTGCCATCAAGTTTGTGAGAGCTTTAATCACTAATTTTCACATAACAAGTTTAATTTGGAAGATAGATAAAAACATGAATATACTTGGAATGGTGTAACACACCATGCATAGGAATTTATAGTAGATTCATTGGAATAACTTTGTTTCTTGGGGGTTGGATGCACGAGTAGAGCTCATACTCACTACAAGTGGAGGCTAGCAAAAGACTGCGAGTGACCAACTAAGAGAGCAATAATGGCCATAATCATGCAAAGCGACAAAACATTATCAATTAAAGCATAAAGTGGTAGCACATGTCAAAAACTAAATAATCATAGAGGCTATGGTGACTGGTTCATAGTCTTAACATGGTGTAAGCATGTGCCAAGTCATCCCAAACCAAGCATAAAAGGAGAATACCACAATATTATGCTTTTGTATGCTAAAACAACGCATGATTCTTTCAAGACACATTAGCAATCTCAATTCTTTGGAACAAGTCATTCTACGGCAATAATCACTAAGCATAAGGTCAAAGCAACATCTAGCATGACCTAATAAAGTCTAAGCCACGGTCAAAACAAGCTCCCTTTTGTACCACTTAAGCATGAAACTTCCTACTCTTGTCCAACACCAATCAACTTATTTGAAACAAAATACGAATACGGGGGTCCAAATAATTTATTCAGCAAACCAAACAAAATAAAACTAAAAACAAAAATGAAGACGCTCCAAGAACAACACAAAAGTGCATGAACAATAAAAATGAAGTGTCTAGAAAGAGACCTGAGATTTATATTGATGAAGAAGGGGATGCCTTGGGCATCCCCAAGCTTTGATTCTTGTACCTCTTGAATATTTCTTGGGGTGACACGGGTTGCATCCCCAAGCTTGAGATTTTGTCCATTCTTCATCTCATTACATCATTCTTTCCCTACACTTGAAATTTTCCTTCATACAAAACTTGACACAATCTTCATTAGCAACATTAGTGTATTCAAGATAATAAGCCTTTGGGTTTAATTTCAACACAAGTAAAACTTCCATTAGAACACAAGCTACTGTAGCAACTCCTTTTAAAAGCTCAAGTCATCAAAGAGAACTCAAAAATAAATCGATAAGAGGCAAATGCAAATAATGGAAGAAATCTGTCAAAATAGACCAGTAGGTAAAAACCAATTTTTTCGATGACCTTCTGTTACTAAAATCGAAAAGTGTTGAACTAACCAAAGTTAGATAATAACCTGGGGCATAATCTCAGAAAATTACAGCTCAATCCGACGCACTGGGATTTTTCACGAATGTTTATACTGAAGCACAAAAATCTGTATCGGGACAGCAACTCCGCCAAATCTTACTTCTCTCTCATCAGAGGCTATTATTGGCACAAAAACCACACAAAAAGGATAAGGAGAGGTTATTACAGAAGAAATAATTTCCAAGACTCAACAAACAGAAAACTTACGGAAGTAAAAAATAATTTGGGTTATCTCCCAATAGTACTTTTCTTTAACTCCTTTAAGTTAGGCATAGGAAGCAAGAATCAAGTATTTTCGAATGAAGAAGCATTAGAATCAACTTTTTTTAATAGGAGAGGCAAAGGATATATTCTCTCTATTTTTAGGGAAGTGTTCTATACCTTTCTTGAGTGGAAAATTGATAATTAACGATGCCTTCCTTCATATCAATAATGGCACCAACAGTTCTAAGAAAAGGTCTTCCCAAAATAATAGGACAAGAAGCATTGCATTCAACATCCAAAACATAGAAATTGACGGGGACAAAAGCATTGTTAACCATAATAAGAACATCATTAATACTCCCCATAAGTTTCTTTTTAGCATTACCATCAAGGGGGACATCCAAATAACAATTTTCCAATGGTGGCAAATCAAGCATTTCATAATTTTTTCTAGGCATAATAGAGACACTAGAACCAAGGTCACATAAAGCTTTGAGATCAAAATCATTCACTTTCATATTAATGATGGGTTCCCAACCATCTTCTAATTTCCTATGAATAGAAGCTTTATGTTTCAATTTTTCTTCTTTTATTTTAATGAGGGCATCTGTAATGTGTTTTGTAAAAGCCATATTCATAGCACTAGCATTAGGACTTCTAGAAAGCTTTTATAGGAACATAATTACTTTACAAATATTGCAACCATCAAGATCAAAATCAAAATTAGCATCCAAGGTATTAGAATTATTGTTTCCCATATTTCAAAAAATTTGAGCATTCTTATTGGGTTTAGGCATTGTTGCAAAAGGAATGTGGATTTCTTGTCGTTTACTAGCATAAACATTGGTGGTGGTAATAGCACAAACACTATTGTTTATAGAAATTTCATCTTATCTTTCCCACTTATCATGCAATTTATCTAAGAATCTAACATTTTCATCAATTCTATCTTGTATGGCATTAGCAGCAACAAACGGATTTTCCATGGTTTCAGGTTTAGCAGCCATTTTATTAATCAAAGAGGATTGTGCTTCAGACAAAGATGAAATATTTTTTTCGACATTCAAGAGCTTTTCCTCCACATTTTTATTAAAAGTAGTTTGTTTACTAATAAAATCTTTAAGCATGACTTGAAGTTCAGAGGGAGCACTTCTATTGTTGTAGTAGGAATTTCCATAAGCATTACCATTATTGGGAGGATTTGGCCTATAATTATTATTACCAAAATTATTCATATATGCATTGTTGCTAAAATTGTTATTTCTAATGAAGTTCACATCAACTTGCTCTTCTTGAGCAACCAAATAATCTAAGGTTTTTGCATTAACAAGCATAGACATAATAACATCAATTTTATCACTCAAGGAGGAGGTTTCTTCAACATAATTTACCTTCTTACCTTGTGGAGCTCTCTCAGTGTGCGATTCATAATACTTAACCATCATATTGTTAAGGATCTTTGTTGCAGCGCCCAAAGTAATGGTCATAAAGGTACCTCCAACAGTAGAATCCAATAGATTTCTCGAAGAAAAATTCAGCCCTGCATAAAAGGTTTGGATAATGATCCAAGCAGTCAGTCCATGAGTGGGACAATTCTTTACCAAAGATTTATTTCTTTCCCAAGCATGAGAAACATGTTCATTATCAAAATGTTTAAATTTCACTATTTCACTTCTCATAGATATAATCTTAGCAGTAGGATAATATTTTCCAATAAAAGCATATATGCATTTAATCCAAGAATCAATACTATTTCTAGGCAAAGATAGCAACCATTCTTTAGCTTTTCCTCTCAAAGAGAAAGGAAACAGTTTAAGCTTAATAATTTCTCTACATCCTTATATTTTTGCATCTCACAAATTTCAACAAATATTATTAAGGTGAGCAGCAACATCATCAGAACTAGCACCAGAAAATTTCTCTTTCATAACAAGATTCAGCAAAGCAGGTTTAATTTCATAAAAAGTAGCATCAGGAGCAGGTGGAGCAATAGGTGTGCAAAGGAAATCACTGTTGTTGGTGCTAGTGAAGTCACACAACTTAGTGTTTTCAGGAGTATTCATTTTTGCAATAGTGAAGCAAGCCAACAGGAATAGTAACTAAAGTAGGAACTAATTTTTTTGTGTTTTTTATAAGAAAAAGCAAACCAAACAAAAATAATATTTTTTTTGTATTTTTGATAAAAAGAAACAAGCAAAACAAAACAAAAGAAACTAAGCAAAACAAAAAAGTAAAGAGATTGGTTGTGAGAGACTCCCCTTGCAAGAATCTTCTTTCTCCCTGAAAAGTGATTGACACGGAGGAAGAGATTGAAGATGTCCTTAACTCCTCGGCAACGGCGCCAGAAAGGTGCTTGATGGCTTAGATATGTAAAGCTTGTTGGGAACCCCAAGAGGAAGGTATGATGAGCACATCAGCAAGTTTACCTCAGTTATGAAACCAAGGTTATCGAACCAGTAGGAGTAAGGAAACAACTCCCAGGTGTTGCTAGAAACTTAGAACCTGCACAACACAACCACAGAACTTCGCCCCAACTTACAGTGAGGTTGTCAATATCACTGGTTTGCTGAAAACAAAGGATTAAACGTATAGTGTGGAAGATAGTGATTTTCTTGTAGAAAGTAAACAGTAAACGATAAATAGTAGATGGTATATCAATGATAAAGGAATGGACCGGGGTCCACGGTTCACTAGAGGTGTTCACCTTAAGATAGATAGCATGTTGGGTGAAAGAATTAGAGCGGGGCAATTGACAGATTGGGAAAGCATAACAATGCATATACTAGACATCTTGACTCCTACGATATTTGTTTGGGCATTACCATAAAACTCCCTCTGTTTCAAAATATAAGATGTTTTATACTTATGAAGAGAATGTATCTAGAATTGTTTTAGTGTGTAGGTTTACTCCAAACTTGAGTGAATCTATACACTAAAAGAAGTCTAGATACATTTTATTCAGAAAACTAAAACATCTTATATTTTGAAACGGAGGGAGTACATAGACTATAATCCAACTGCATCTATGACTAATAATCCAACTTCATGTTATCGTCTGAACCCCTTCCAGTATTAAGTTGCAAGCAACAGATAATTTCATAAAGATCTTCCAAAAATTATGGTACTTACTAGCTTTGAGCTCTCATTGCCCGATGCGCTCAGATCACTGTAGAGCTTCATTGGGAGACCCCAAGAGGAAGGTGTGATGAGCACAGCTGCAAGTTTTCCCTCATTAAGAAACCAAGGTTTTCAAACCAGTAGGAGGAAGGAAACGAATCAAAGGTGTTTCTAGCAACTTGGAAACCTGCACAACACAAACTCAATACTTTGCCCCAATAAACAGTGAGGTTGTCAATCACTCCGGTTTGCTGAAAATAAAGAGTTAACTGTATGGTGTGGAAGGTAATAGTGGTTTTCAGAAAGGTAAACAGTAACCGTGGAAAATGTATCAATGGTAAAGATTGAACCAGGGTCCATAGTTCACTAGAGGTGTTCTCCTTAAGATAAACAAACATGGCATGCTGGGTAAAAAAATTACAGCAGGGCAATTGACAGGACTGAACAAGGCATAACAATGCAATACTAGACATTCATGATCCTATGAGATTCGATTGGGCAATACAACAAGATACATAGAGCACCATCCAACTGCATCTATGACTAGTAATCCACCTTCAGGTTATCATCCGAACCCCCTCCAGTATTAAGTTGCAAGCAACGGATAACTTCTTTTGAGCAAAGTGTGTAAGATAAACAATCCACTTGTTCCATGAACAAGAGACCATTGTTTTCTCCCTAGTGGCAATAGCACATCTACAACCTTAGAGATTTTTGTCACTTCTCTTAGATTAAATAGATACATGAACCCACTATCGAGAATAAATACCCCCTCTTGGAGTCACTAGCATCTACTTGGCCAAGGTAGCTACTAGAAACGGAGAGCATGCAAGATCACAAACAACACAGACATGATAGAATTAATAAGACAAAACCATTAATCAATCTGACATGGTAATATCAATATCCATCGGATCCCTGCAAACACAACATGTATGATTACAAATAGATGATCTTGATCATGAACAGAGCTCACAAGATCTAAACATGATATCAAAAAGGAGGAGAAACAACCATCTAGCTACTGTATGGACCCATAGTCCAAGGGTGAACTACCCACGCATCACTCCGGACGCTGGCATGGTGATGAAGCAGGCCTTCGGGATGATCTCTCCCCTCTGGCAGGGTGCCGGAAAGAGCTTCAGACCCCCCCGATCTAGGGATTGATATGGCGGCGGCTATGCACTGTTTCATGGAGATCTGATCGGGTCCTTAGGGTTTCTGTGTCGGGGTTCTTTTATAGGTGAAGGGGCAAGGTCGGTGGGCGCCTGAGGGGCCCACACCTAGGGCTGGCGCGCCCCCCTAGCCGCGTCGCCACAAGATGTGGCCGCCTCGTGGCCCCACTTCGGCTGCCCTTTGGACTCTGTGTTCCTTCTGGTAAAATATTGACTTCGTCTTTTGTCCCGTCCAATTCCGAGAATATTTCCTTACTAGCTTTTCTGAAACCAAAAACATCAGAAAATATGCAACTGGCACTGCGACATCTTGTCAATAGGTTAGTTCCGGAAAATGTATGAAAATGCCTCAAAGTGTAGAAAATCATAAGAAAGTTGATATAAAACAAACATGGAGCATCAAAAATTATAGTTATGTTTATGGCGTATGAAATGGTTCTAAAGAGGAAGTAGAGTAATTATTTTGAAACCTCACAATTTATTTGGTTCACTAACTTCCTAATCAAGCAAGGTAGCCTACACACAGCAAGAAGTTAGAGAAGAAACATAAAAGAAAACAAGACAAGTCGGTTATTTATTACCAACAAATTCAGATTACAGTATGAGTTGTCGTTTACATATATTCATATGCTAGTGAAACATCAGAAATAGCCGGTGACATCTTCACTTCCCATCATGAAGGAAGAATGTCGAATCAGCATCCACAAGATGATACAATGCGACGCGTGTATCCCTTGTGCTTATCTTGACCATTGCAATCTAATTCCCAGGAAATTCACCAGAAGGCGCGCCCTTGTGTACATTGGTATCAATTCAGCACCAGTTTTCGCTCGGTTGTTGTGAACCCAACATCAAATGCCGTGGATCATGATTGGATTTGGTTGTCTTCCTATGTTGAAAGATTGACGATGCAGTTGATGAACTACAGAGAATCATGGTGCACACCAGGCCGGTGGCTAGTACGTGAGCCTTGGCTTCACCTCAATAGACAAAAATTCTTCTACACGATGTCCTGGCGGAGGTGTTGAAGGCCTCCTACCGGTTCCAGTGCTCACCGGGTCAAAAACCACTCAGTCGCTTCTTGAAATTCTAGTTCAGCTCTTCTCATACAATCCTCTGCCATGAAAGCAATACGCATGCCAGGTCGGAATCTCCAAATATCAGTTTAATTAAATGGGAATAAATAAGAACAAGTCCTAATTTCAGTGACTATGGAGATCACCAGTGGCTACACTGATTCACATTGCCACATTCCAAAGTCCAAACTGGCACCAGCGCCTGTCAATGTCAGCAGCGAATTTGACACAAATAAATCAGTACAACGAATCGGTACAGTTTATTTCTGCGCACGAAAAAAACTAGACCCTCTGTGAAGAAATAACTGACTTGAATTTGTCTGTATTCAAATGTATTTAGACATATTTATTATATAGATACATTTGAATCTAGGCAAACAGAAATAAGTTATTTTTGAATGAAATGAGTACTTAATCAGTTAAAATCAAACAAAACAAATAGGTTGGAACATGAGCTACATACGATCTTCTATGTGTAGTAAGACGGAACCTCGAGGCTTAGGGATAGGGATGTAAGTGGCGTCCCCTATACTGCCAGTTTATTTCTGGTTAGTTGTAAAAAAATCTGAGAATTGAAACAACCTAGAAGAAACATGTAGATAACAAACTATGTGGCGATAAATGAGCCGTCGGTGCGTTGTTTTGACATCCCTAGTTAGGGAAGGCAGCGGATGAGGCCATCCACGGCGGTGCTTGCAGGAGAGACGGGACATAGCACGGCTGCCAGTGACTGAGTAGGAAAGTGCGCCGCACTACGCCCTTGACCCAGGCTCTGGTTGATGGAAGGGGAATTTGGTGACTTGGAATTTGGGGCTCCAACTGCTTAGTCCGTACGCTCCCGAGAGGGCTCAGCTCTGGACCAAAAAGGCTAGCTTGAGGTGGATCTCGGCGCGGCCCTTGGTGCGGCCTCATGCCCGTTCCAACTCGTTCACCCCCTTCTCCCACAGTCCGCGGTGGCACAGTAGGGCAGGCCTGGGTGGTGAGCTCACACTGCCGCTCACCTTCCCCAAAGAAGCAATGCTCCTGTGCTTCCACCGCTGCTCACCTTCCCCAGAGAAGAAATGGTCTTGTGCTCTGGGCGGTGAGCTCCCACCGCCGCTCACCTTCCCCAGTAGGGCAGGCCTGGACAACCGCAACGCCGGCCCACCTCCTGTGCTCTGGCTGTGCGAGGCCGCGAGATTTGATCGATCCAGTTTTACTGAGCGGTATGTTTTGACTTGGCGGTGGTAAGAAATATAATACTTTGGACTTGCAGGGGCAAAACAGTCAAAATAGGGAAGCCGAAACTTTCTGGTGGTAACGAACGACGTGAATCTTTTTAATAGTATAGATTATGGTTTTCTAAGAAGAAGTCCAGGGAGATATGCCATATTGCTGATCACAAGCAAGCCACCGTTTTGCTCATAAGCCTTGTCCTACTATTTTACTTATGCATGTTTTACCTACTGTTTATAAAAAATGCATTGTTTTGTTATACAATGATCCATAATTGGTAATGTCTTGGCTCCTCCAAACCATTACACATTTATACTACTAAGTACATCCCCCTTGATTACACCTACTTGTCCCTGGTATGGTAGATGGTGTATAACACCATACCCCTTTTGAGACCCTATTTTATCCGGAACAAAGCTATAGGATGGGAAGACCCCGAAAAAGTTTTAAAAAAGGTTTTATGATAAAACCTTGGTGAGGTTTGACCTCCCAAGAGAAGTTTGAGAAAAAAAGGTTTTTGTTTTACAAAATAGGATGGAGGAAAAATGGTTATGAAAACACTCCCATTTCTTGGTAGTTTGCTAGAACAATTGACCCGTGCAACCACATTACTCCTATATAGGAAGGGGCTGGATTTGAAGTTTGTTTACTCTGGAATAAGATGCCTCATAACTACTACAGGGCATTTGAAAGTCCTGGAGGGTGGGTCTTCTCTAGTAAAATGGTCCATGCAAAATATCCACCAGGAGAAGAAACGGACGGTCTACAGGCCACCATGTGTTACTATGAGCCCCTGAATGAAAGCGCACACATTTTGAAGTGGAAAAAGGCGCTCCGGTTGGCTTTTGAATTGTACAGGGTGTCCTGGTGTTGAGGGGAACAACTCTCATAGGGTAGGCACTTATATTGGAGTGGGCATTCGGAGAGTCTTGATCGGTTACTCAACCCACGACCATTGCGGATCAGGGCAGGGTACCCGTTTGGTGTGGGTAAAGTGTACAACCTCTGCAGAGTGTAAATCTATTCGAATAGCTGAGTCCTCGGTCATGGAAGGGTGGGAAGGTTTTTGTAGGGCGGTGCTGGTTTTGCTTTCAAAAATGATTTTAGAAATCAAAGAGGCTTTGGAAGTGTTTTGACCATGGGAAGGTCGGAAAGGAAGGAAAGGAGTTTGGTCATGAGATGACCGGAGGGAAATAAAAATGGGTGACCCAATCCTAGTGTTTTCTAAAACTTTTCATAAAGACTTTCAAAATGTTTTACAAAAGTTTTCAACAAAATCTTGTAGATGCTATTTCTATAAGAGAAACTATTTTATAAAAGAACCTCTCATGGAGCCCTCCTACTACCCCAGCCATATTGCATATCCTTTAGTCCTCTTAAGATGGTTTGCGAGTACATTCAAAGTACTCGAGGGCATTGTCCCTAGATATTAACTTGGTTAGATTCAGGAAGTAAGGAATAAGAAGGTGATGCTGATGACTATGCGAGCTAGGATGTTCTCCCAGTCAGCTGCCTGTAGGTTAAGGCATGGCTTGACTCTACACTATTATAAAGTTTCGCTGATGATGCTT
Source organism: Avena sativa (assembly GCA_916181665.1). Classification (NCBI taxonomy): domain Eukaryota; kingdom Viridiplantae; phylum Streptophyta; class Magnoliopsida; order Poales; family Poaceae; genus Avena; species Avena sativa. The sequence goes on along the minus strand of OV702281.1, from coordinate 202,121,064 downwards.
GCTGTAGCCATAATGGCTTTCAAGTATGACTTGTATCCGCTTAAGTAATGGATGTTTACTTTGATACTTGTTTGTTATATGCCATGACAGACTGATCATGGGATCGTGGTGTATGCATAATAGGGACTCTTGGAAGATTAATCCGGGGGGCCCACATTGATGTAGAGGTGATAATGATGGATGCCACTTCTCTTGAGGTTTCTTCTTCCTCTTTGTCATCACTACCATATGAGTACTCCTTATGTGCCACCAACACGATTTCACGTTGACTCTTGTATGGAATATTCTTTTTAGTGAAAGGCTTCTTGCGTGGAGCCTTTGACTTGTCCCTGAGAATGAGTCTATCACCATGATCTTCTCTATTTTGATAAGGGCATTTGGCAACAAAGTGGAGGTGGTCTCCACAATTGTAACATGATCTTACTTTTGGGACATTCTCCTCTCTACCACTTGAGCCATTTCTTCGTTCAAGTTCCAACTTTGCCTTGGCAGGATCTTTCCAAAAGTTTCTTGTATAGAAATCCATATACTAACCATGATAAAGTTTGACTTCCTCGGGATAGCACATAGTATTGACTTCATTACTTCTTCCTTCTTCCTCATGCTAGACCACATTGGCCTCCAAGGCAAGATTTATGCCCTTTTGAATTCCTATAGCCTGAGCTCAAGCATCTTCAGCATTCTTGCCAGCAACCTTGAAAGCAGTCATCTCTTGCATAACTTCATTGGAAGTCATGATATGGTAGTTGTGTATTCCTTGGAGACTCTTCAAGTCAGTGGGTTCAAAGGGCATGCGATCACTCACATAGTTCCTTTTTATCCAAGTATCATCAACATGAGTAACACCATGACTTCTAAAGGTTGTAGAAGTGGACTTGAGTCTTGGATACATGTCTTCATGGTCTTCTACATCCATAATGTAAAAACCGTTAGCTTGATTGCACAAGGCCACTCTAAGAGAGCATCCCAAGCTTCCCATTTTCTCCTCATGCTCTCATTTCCAATGAACAACTCGAAGAGAGCATCCCAAGCTTCCTTGGCGGTGTTGAGGTGTTAAATATGCGGCATGTCCTTGGGACCCATGGCAAGTTGAAACATGTGCAAGGCAGTGGCATTGATTTGACCATCAACCACTTCTATTCTTGTCAAGTTCGTTGGATCCACAATCTTGAGAAAACTTTCAATAATTTTCCAAAACTCAATAGAAGAGTTGCACACATGAGATTTCACCAAAAAAATGCATTTTTAAAAGAAGATGCACTTAGCTTGGGTGGATCACCCTATTGTTTATATGAGGATGAGGGATTGGTGGGTAAGGAGAGTACCGATGAGGAACCTTATTATACCCTTCTTTCCCACTTCCCTTTTTGGAGGCGGGACCATTATCTTTATCTTCATCCTCGAACTCCACTTCATTCGATTTGGCCAAAGCTTTATCCTTTGAATGAGAACTTATGACCTCATTGGGAGAAGGAGGTGTGGTTTTGGATTCAGTAGTTGTGCTATCATTTCACGGATTTCTTGCAATTGAGTCTCCATGGTTTTACTCAAGCTTGTTTCCAAGCTCTTGAGATCTTCCATGATGATCGAACCCGCAACCTCACTTCCAATTCCACGAGTACCCATATGCTCTGATACCAATTGAAATGGTCTCATATGGGCACCTAGAGGGGGTGAATACGTGCTACTCCAATTTTTATTCCTTTTTTATTTAGGCTTCACATAAAGGTAAATTCTCTAGATATGCAACTATGGTGAATTTACCTATATGACAATCCAGCTACTAAACAAAAAAGGTGACTAAAGAGCAGTAAAAGGATTTAGGTAACCGAGAGTGGAGCATGTGGAGACAGGGGATTTGATTTACAGTAGCTCCTTCCTTTTTAGGGGAAGTACATCCGCGTTGGAGGGGTGGGCGGTACTAAGACCACCATGCCACAAAAGGCCTTACCCTGTTCTCCAGTGAACCTCGCCACAACTGGCCTCGTCCACCTTTCCACTGTTTAGAGCTCCTGAGAGGCAGGAACCAGACCCTTTAGAACAAGTTCCGGGAATGCATATACAACTGAATTGGAGGCTCCAAAGAGGACAACAAGTTGCCACAAGAAATCAATTTTAGCAATAGAGAAAATGAGATCTAGGGTGTCCAAAGAAACTCTAGATGCAAGGGTCCCTCAAGTGAATGAGGGCGAAATTCATATCTCTTTGGTGATTATGTATATTAAGGCCTTCTCCTTCGATTCTCCAAAGATCAAGACCTTCGGATGGTTAAATGAGGAGATCTTGGGAATTTGGTAGCTCATAAAAATATTTGTCTTGTCTGATGATTCGAGAGACCCCAGGTTGAAGATGGTCAGGGTTATTTGTACCCCTCGTGAATTGTAGCCGTTTGGAGTCATAGGGGGTGAATTATCTGGCCTGGAGCAAAAACTATGGCCCAATTCCCTGCCCTGATCTCTGCAAGACGCACCTCAAGCCCTTAGCGAAATTCCTTGGTGCAGCTAATATGGCCCACCGGGAGTGGCAGAATATTGGACTAGGGAAAAAGCTCCGGACCTAGAAAAGATTCTGGGGAAAATATCCGCCCCCGTAACAGAGAGCCATGTCGTCTAGTCCTTCGTCGATTCTAGGGAGGGGCGGATTATCCAGGTCTTGCTAGGGAAGGATTAGCCGCGTGCTCCTGGTCCTTAGCGAAAATCTCCTGGGGCGGATTATCTGGCCCTCACTAGGAGCGATTATCCGGCCTGGGAACATTAATCTTGTCGATTTGAGCAGGAATCTTTTCCACTCTTTTGAGAGTTTGATGGTTCCATACATAAATAGTCTTTTGTATCTGTAGCACTTAATACACATTGACAATATCCATGGTATTTTTATCTAACACACAAACCACTAGGGATGAAGAAATGTTATTTCACCACCTGGGGTTTTCCTGGAACATCTCTAGACACCGTCCTTGAAAGGAGCATATCTAGAAAATATGGATAGATTCGACTAATTTGTCAACACAGTTGAAGTGACTCCCCTGTCATGGACAAAGCCCTTCATGGACTACTCGTAGTTGTGAGATTTGATATATTTTTTATGGTTTCTATTGATGGTTTTTGTTTGGATTTGATGGTTTTCTAGCTTTACCTAATGCTAATACTTCGGTAGCAAAGAAAACTTGATTTTTAATGTGTTTCAGGTTCTGAATATCAATAGAGGGTTTTAACAGCAGAAACACAATATTTAGACGAAAACAAGCAAGTCTCTATTTGGAAGCGATCAAGGGGAGCATCAAGTAGATTTAACGAGCAACTATACAACGAGAATATTTTTCTGGCCGTATAGTTTCCATCAAATTTGTCTTGTTAAAAGGGACAATTTTTGTGAAGAGGCCAAGGACGAAAACAGAACACACGAGCCACCATACCATCCAGAAGGGACAAATAAGAGATCCGGAGAAGAAGAAGAATATGTTCTTCATCTCGCTCCACGATCTTTGACCTCCTAGCCACCAGACTTCCATATCCATTACTTGTACTTGAGAGAGAGAGATCTCCACCTTGTAAGACTAGGGTTTGAGATTGTTCTTCCCATCTTGAATTGTGTTTGATTTATTTCTATTTCTTATTCTGGATCTCCATGGTAATATCAAGAAGAAATCCCTTTATTTAATTATATTGATGATGCTTTCTTCTCTCATGTATGAGTAAGTTCCCTTGGGTGTGGATGATGCTTTAACCATGGGAGTAATCCCTTGTGTGTAAGTTTCACGGTGTGGATGATGCTTTGACCATGGGATTTGATGAGTTTTGGATAAAACAGCTTTGCAATATTGTTCTCCCATTATAGACACTATTGGGATTCAATCAAAAAGACCAACGTTGTTAAGGCCATACCGATTAACACCATAGTTTATGACTTGACGGAGTTCCCGAAGTAGATGGATGCATATTGGGGTAGTTAGCATTGTTGACCGTGAGCGTTTTCACCACATATAGTAGATCATGTTTCCTATCTAACAGTTAGATTGTAACTACATCAGTTAAATGAATTTCGCAAAAAAATCGAGTCTAGCGCGGTGGAGATGGGACTACAAAGCACGAGTGTCTAAGGGAATCCATAATGTAGGATCCACCTGGCTTATGAGAATTACCACAATGTATAGGTCAACATTTGCCACAAGGTAGGACCCACATCGCTTGGTCATATTCCTCCATGCAAGAGAGAGGAGGGAGGGGAAATGATTTTTCTATTCTCTATGGGCAATCCACAAGCTTGAGGTTACTTTATTTTCTCCACAATGTACTACTATATGCCTTAAGGTGTGCTTTTTTTACACATTGTGAATGCCCTAAGGGAAAACACAAATAATGGGCCCAGTTGGCAGTGTATGACCAAGCTATAAAACTCCCATGCAAAAGTTCTTCAGTTTAGTGGGTCCCACGAATCATCTCGTTTAGACACTGGTGGAGCTTATTACTTGTAGTACAGTAGTATTTCTATTTCTTAGACATAATTATATGCTAACCTTTTTCCACGCGCTGTACTTGCAAAGAGAATAAAACATAGGAAAAGTTAGAGGGCAACAGCAAAGAGAGAAGAGGAGTTGAAAGCAGTTCGATGTCATAGTAAAGTTTATGATGGGTTCCTAACACGAGGTACTCCTGACTCTACTAGTAGTAGTAAATGTCAGGACCTATGCATGAAAAAAAAATGGAAGTGTGTTTTCTCTCTCCTTCACTGCCTCTCATCTCTCCATCCCTCTCCCCTCGCGCACCGGCCCGGCTGATCTCTCCCTTGTCCACAGTGTGGCGATGCGCACGCGTGCGTCGGTACGAAGGCTCTATTTTTTTTTGAGAGAGAGGGGGTCTCTGTTTTTCTGGCGTGTTCGGCAGCCGTGTTGGTGTGGAGTAGTAGTACATAGTAAGTAAACTACTTTGGTCCATGGCGACAAAAAGATCCAAATGTTTCCGGTTTCAAAATTTTCACTTGCATCCCAAACATCGGGAGGGAAAGGTTACTCAAAAGACCGACCAGCCATAGAGTACTTATTATCTTATATTTTCTTGTAAAAAACTATATAATGTATGGATAACTTTGAACATGGACCGTTGGATCAAGTCTGGCAAATCCAAACATTGCTAACCGTTGGATCTTCTTTTCCATTCTTAGCATCTAGAAGATTCTATTGATAGTCCTAAGAAAAATGAACGCTATTGTGCGCAAACCTCAAAACACACTTCATTGCTTAGTTTCAGGGACCTTGTGCTAAATGCATGGACTTGGATGTAATTTTCATTTTGACGAGGTCCTTGATGTAACTTGTACTTCCACCGACCATGTTAACTGAAGAAACACGCTCCGCGGGGGACCTACCATAGTTAGAAGAAAATGCAACCCTCCCAATTATCACACAAAGTGCACCACGGTTTCTTATATAATTCCATTTTTAAAGCTTCTTAGCTAACTTCCCACACTTCACTTACTTCTTTGTCGATTCAACAAAATTAGGTCAAACTTGAGATATTAGTAAGCGCGGTAGATTAATTGCTCTTGAATTAAATGTAATTTCAGAGGTAGATGGGTGCATCATCTTGTAACAAACAATGTTGTCGGTGTGATTTCCAACTATCTGGAAAGGACATTCTCAATTTCCCTAGTGATGACAAGATTGTTCTTTTCCATAAAGAAAGTCCAAAGAATATGGATCTGAATTCCATAATCCATAAAGCTTCTAGACATATTAAGTGGACCAACATGTTGTACATAATTGATATTTCCATGCTTTATGAGTTTTCAAACTCCCTAGCTAACTCTGCCCACTTGAGTCACTTTATACTAATTTATCGAAATTAGGTCAAATTTAAATAGCGAGTGAATTTTAGGCTGCTTTGATAGTTTTACGAAAAAGATTTTCGAGGTACCCATCAGGGGGTCAATTAATATATCATAAACCACCAAGAGTTTTGATAACAGGTTCAACTTCTTGCTAATATTATTCATCTTGACAACTTAACAAAATTAGGTCAAACTTGAGCTACAAGTAGGCACGATAGATTGCTTTTGAATTTAATGTAATTTCACAGTGATAGATGTGAGCATCTTCTTGTAGTAAAAAATATTGTCGGTGTGCGTTTGCAACTATCAGGAAAAAATATTCTATTTTTTCTAAGTGATAACGATCGAGATTGTTCATTTTGGAAAAGAAAGTCTACAGAATATGGATCTGAATGCCACAAGCCAAACTTTCGACATATATAGTGCACCGACATGTTATACTTATGATTAATTCCCATGTTATAGATGTTTTCAAACTTCAGTCTAGCTAACTCTATCCACTTGAATGACTTTATGTCTATTTACCGAGATTAGGTGAAAATTTTGAACTACAAGTAAATTGTAGGTTAATTTGAAATTTTACGAAAAAGCTTTTGGAAGGTACCCACCAGGGAGTCACAACTAATATATCAGAAACCATCGATATTTTAGATGACAGGTGACATGGATATACCCTACGGGTGCAGAACATTAGTATACCTGGTCCAGCCCAAGGAAGGCCCACGTCAAGGCACGCGGCCCATGAAGACTTCGGGTGGCCCAAACCCATGATGTTTTCGACTCCTTGGAGGACAAGTCTATATTAGATAGAATTTCAAAGAGTACCAACCCTAATTTGTAACAAAATCGACCTAAGCCCGGGACCTGCCCATCTATATAAAGGCCAGGAGGATACGGCGAGAAGGATCTCTTCCACCACCGCATACACATCTCACGCCAGATTGCATCTGCGCACCCCTGTAACTTATGTTTCTGCCGTAATCAAGAGTAGACAAGCAGGAGTAGGGTTTTCCCTCCGGGGGCCTAAATCTGGGTAAATCGCGTGTCCCGTGTTGCTTGTCTGTTAACCATTCGCGACTTCCAGCATCCCCATCTTCTCCAAAACCCTAGTACATAACAATGGGCATTGACAAAATCAACCCTCGTCAATTGGCACCGTCCGTGGGAAACGGGGACGCTGATCGTACGGTCGTCACGGTTCCATCCGGAGCGATCTACAACTCATCGGTAACAGAGAGTCACCTCCTCTTCGGCGCCTTCGACTTCACCGCCCACTCGCCGGCCATCCTGAGTCCGTCGAGTCCATCGGCGACGGGTACGAGATGTTGTTTGGGAGCTTCTGCTTCCAGGTGGGGCAGACCGGCACCCTTCGCCTCCCAGAGCAGGTGCCACCACCATCCATCAGGCCCGCTTCATGGGCCCCACCCATCGGCACGTTACACGTGTCGACACTGACAGATGACTCGAAGGACAGCAGTAGCTGCAACTCAGATCTCTATGGCCCTCCCTCAGATGAAGGAACCTACGGTTCCGGATCCGAAAGTTGCGGCAGCAATGATCCAATCCGCGAGTGCTACCTATGCGTCGTCGTCATCAACAACAAAACGGACCAGCCACCGGGTTCGAGTGTGCAACAAACACCCAACCTTCCTCTTAACCAGCCAGCTGAGAACGAAGGACACGGGGGAGATCCGCCTAACAGGCCCAACGAAGGCGGTGCTCACGCCTACAACCGGATCAACCTCAACAAGGAAGGCTGGCGCCAAGCACACAAGGTCGTGGCAGGCAACATAATCCTACCTGTGATAGCTTCACGGGATCTACTGATGGCCTACCACCTCCTCCTCATGGATGAGCACAACCGACAGGTAAAGCTGATGGAGGAGCTCGACAAGCGCAAGAAGGGAGCTGCGGAATCCAGCGCGTGGAGAGCTGCGCTCTCCGCCGCTGGTGGCTCTAGTTCGCATGGTAACAATGCCAACAAATACCGCTCTCGCACGGAGCACATGGATCCCACCGCGCGACGCGAGGTCACCAGGGCCCTCAACACGTCCTTCATGACGATGGACTCGCACGACAACGTCATGCCGAAAACGCTGCAGGCTGCGATCATGGCGGCCATTACATATCTCGCGTCCCATCCACCTCCGGTGGGTGACCCGAAGAGCTCCATGCACAAGTCCGCGCTAGCTGGTCTCAGACTCGTCGGAGCCGCGCTCCACGATGAGGCTCCTACAGAGCCTAAGAAAAAAGCTGTGGTCAAATTCACCCGCAGCCCTACGCCCTTATCCGAGGAGGATGAGCACGACCTGCCCGACGCCGCAAGAGCCCATGACGCCACAGCAACAACTACGACGCTCGCAACGAGCTCACCCAGCGCAAGATCGACAAGGCACATGCCAAACGCCCGTGTTCAATTGAGTCCGACGAGGAAGACGATGGAGAGCTCTGCGGAGCCAGATGCTTTAGCAGATCTGTTTGGCGAACGCGGATGCCGAAAAATTTCAAGCTGCCTTCGGACAACCCGAAGTTCGACGGCACGCAGGAGCCAAAAGCTTGGCTCGATGACCACCTATCGTCAGTTAAGCTCCAGGGCAGGAACAAAAAAACTGCCTTACAATGCCTTCATCTGCAGCTGTTAGGCGTGGCCAGGGTCTGGCTCAGCATCCTATCTTCTGGCTCCATTCGAAGCTGGGAAGAGCTGGCGTAGAGCTTCATACGCAACTTCAAGGGCACCAGAAAGAGGCTAGCCTCAATCGAGGATCTGCGGGCCTGCACCCAACATACCAGCGAGTCCATCCGCTCAAGAACTCCGCCGCGCACATCTCCGAGGAAAGAGCAATCGACGCCTTCAAGGATGGTGTTAGGCATATGGATTTCAAGGAAGAACTTGGGCGCGTCAAGCCCAAAACGCTCGACCACATCATGGACATCGCCAACCGATGGGAAGCTGGCGAGGATTCCATCAACCGAGCGCATTCGGATGACGAAGACGACTACGGCCGCAGGCGCGAGCGCCGCAACAAGAGAAGATTGCTTGTCTACAACGATCGCGACGGAGCCGACATGGTCGCGGCTGGATACGCCGACCGACGCAATGACGGCAAGCACAGTAGCGGATACCATGGAGGCAACTACCGCGACAGCGGGCGACCCACGCAAGCGTTGTAACATTGTAGCCACGATGACGAGCCTTCGGCGTACGATTGTCTGGTCCCTGCACCATCCACTTCTACATCGACAAACAAGATGGTAAGAAGAAAGCCAGCCACATGCTCAAGGACTGCCGCGAGTTCCAAAAGCTCAGCGAGGGCCTCACCCAAATGCGGCGCCAGATCGTGAACTCTGGGTTTGGTTCTGCATCTATACCAGGTGACATTGCCCACGGAGCTCCTCCACCGCCACTCGTCGGACCATTGTAGCCATCGGTCGCACCAGCGCCAAATAACGGTGCAGGAGGGTACCCGCCACCAAAAGGGTCCGTGATGATCCAGAAGGGGCGCCCAACCAATAGGGTGAAAAAGAAGATCACCCGCCAAGTCATCTTGGCCGTGACCTCTCCACCAGCCATCCCTGAGTACCTCAGTGGCTTGGATTCCTGCATCACGTTTGATCGTTCAGATCACCCATGCTAGATCCCTCACCCAGGTCATGCTGCCCTGGTGCTTGAGGCGTATATCAGAGGGTTCAAGATGAGCTGCGTCTTCATGGACGGAGGCAGCGACATCAATCTGATGTTCACCAGCACACTCGAAGCAATGCGGATCCCGCTGTGCAGCCTGGAACAATCAGACACGACGTTCCACGGCATAGTCCTAGGGAAGGGCATATACCCTCTAGGAAAGATATGGCTCGACGTCATCTTCGGCCAGCTTGAAAACTTCAGGCGCGAGCTGCTAGAGTTCGAAGTGGTGGACTGGCTATCACAGTACCACGCCATCCTCAGGCGCGTGGCATTCGCACGATTCTTGGAAGTACCGCACTATGCGTACCTGCTACTGAAGATGCCATGACGTAGGGGCGTCATCACCGTCCAAGGAAGCTTTCACACGATCCGACCACTATGACAAAGACTTCAACAGAATCTCCTAGTTGTTCGGTATGCAGGAGGAACTCACGAGACTCAGAGTGGTGACAAACAACGAGGCACCCCCAGTCACCGGACAAAACGCACCCGATATGTCCTTCGACTCCATGGTCAACATGAAAAATGTGCAGGTACACCCGACAGACACCTCCAAGACGACTTTGATCGCCAACGACCTCAGTCCCGCATAGGAAAGCGCACTCGTCGAATTCCTCCATGAGCGCTGGGAAATTTTCGCCCGGTGTCCTGCGGACATGCCAGGAGTTCCCAGGGAATTTGCCAAGCATGCACTCAATGTGTTTCCGGATGTGAAGCCCGTCAAGCAGTCGATCCGACGACTATCCGAACCAAGATCTGAAGCCATTGGAATCAAAGTCAACAGAATGCTCGATGCCAACTTCATAAGGGAAATTAAGGAAAGCGAGTGCTGGTCCCCAAAAAGGACACGAACATCCTGCGTGTGTCCGTGGACTTCACATCGCTCAACAAGTACTATCCAAAGGACCACTTCCCTCTACCGCAGATTGATCAAATCATCGATTTGACTACAGGATGCGAGAAACTCTCCTTCCTCAGATGCCTACTCAGGCTACAACTATATTTGGCTGAAGGTCGAAGATCGGGAGAAAACGGCGTTCATCACTCTGTTCGAAGTGTTCTGCTACAACACCATGCCCTTCGGGCTGAAGAACGCAGGCGCCACGTACCAGAGGTGCATGTAGGCATGCCTGAAAAACCAGATCTGCCGCAACATTCAAGTCTATGTCAACGATATAGTAATCAAGACCCGGGATGCCAAGACGCTGATCGACGATCTCCGCGAGATGTTTTATAACCTCGACCGCTACAAGATCAGGCTAAACCCAGACAAGTGTGCCTTCAGTGTCCCGTCTGGCCAGTTGCTCGGCTACTTCATATCCCAATAGGGGATCGAGGCGAATCCGAAGAAAATCAGGGCCATACTGGCCATGGAGAAGCCGAAGAACCTCAAGGGCGTCTAACAGCTAGCCAGGCGGATCGCGGTGCTAAGAAGATTCATCAGCCGAATGGGCGAGAAGGCCCTACCCTTTTTACCAGCTGCTATGCAAGGCGGACAAGTTCGAGTGGACACACGAAGCAGACGATGCATTCGAGGACCTCAAGCGGCTGCTCTCCACCTCGCTATCCTGGTCACGCCAAAGGAATGAGAGCCTCTGCTTCTATACATCACAGCTACACATCAGGTGGTAAGCACCGTACTCGTGGTTGAACGACCCGAAGATGGCAAGACCCACGCGGTCCATTGCCCAATCTACTACCTTAGCGAGGTACTGATCCCAACAAAACAGAAGTACCCTCAATACTAGAAGATCACCTACGGCGTATTCTTGACGGATCGTCGGCTGAGCCACTACATCCAGGAGCATCAGATCATGGTCGTCAGCGACGCCCCGCTGTCAAACATCCTGAAGAACCCCGAAGCCATGGGACGCATAGCCTTGTGGGGCATCGAACTGTCCCCTCTGGATATAATCTACGAGCGGCGCACCGCCATCAAGTCTTAGGTCCTCCCTGACTTTCTCATCCACTGGATGGAACTCCAGCAGCCGGATGCTCCGGACATGTTGCAATCCTGGACGATGCACTTCGACGGCTCCAAGTGTGAGGCTGGAGCAGGGGCCGGCATCATACTGACGTCCCCGCAAGGCGACAAGATGAAGTACGTCCTTCGGATGAAATTTCGTGCCTCCAACAACGAGGCCGAATACGAGGCCCTCATCCACGGCATAAGGATGGCCAAGATCTGTGGTGCAACACGCCTCGTCATCTACGACGACTCGAACCTTGTCGTCCAGTAGAGGATGAACGAGTGTGACGCTCACAGCGCCAACATGAACGCGTATCGTGCAATTTACAACTCAGTCGAAGGAGACTTTGATGGCTGCGAGCTCCAACACGTCGGATGGGAAAGCAACGAAGAAGCTGACAGGCTCGACAACATTGGCTCCACCTGCGCACGGGTGCCAACAGGTGTGTTCCTCGAACAAATATGCGTACCCTCTATCAAGAGGAAATTCCCAAAAGTATCATCCAAAGAAGTAGAGCACTCGGCGGCTGCGCTGCTCGAAGGACAAGAAGGACCCGAAAAGCTCGGCACTGAGGCCGAGCTGGTCAGTCTGATGCAGGTCATGGCGGTTGAAGAGACATGGACTTAGTCGTACCTTTGGTACCTAATAAACAACAAACTTCCCAATGACCAGACAGATGCCCGGTGCATATCTCGCCGGTCAAAAGCCTTTACCATAATCAATGGCGAGCTGTACAAGCGTAGTATTTCGGGTGTGCTCCAACGGTGCGTCACCATAGGTGACGGCAAAAGAATCCTCCAAGACATCCATGAGGGTATCTGTAGCCATCATGTAGGCAGCCGCGCCCTAGTTGCCAAAGCTCTACGAGCTGGCTTCTACTAGCCAACAGCCATCAATGACGCAAAGGACATTGTCCAGAGGTGAAATGCCTGTCAGACATATGAGGACAAGACACACGCACCAGGATCCGAGTTGAGGCCCATACCACTTGCCTGGCCCTTCGCCCAATGGGGCCTCGACATGATAGGCAAACTGCCAAAGTCCTCGCCGGGAGGCCATGTCTTCCTCCTGGTCGCAGTCGACAAGTTCACCAAGTGGATCAATGCTATGCCCGTCATGAACCAAAGCGGCAAAACTGTTGTTAAGTTTTTTGAGTCCATTGTCTACAGGTTCGGCGTGCCTCACAACATCATAACGGACAACGGCTGGAACTTCATCTCAAAGGAATTTTGAGCCTTCTGCGGGAACCTTGGCATCAACATATCATATGCCTCTGTGACGCAACCATAGACCAATGGACAGGTCGAAAAGGCCAACGATCTCATAGGCAACGGCACCAATAAGCGCCTGCTTTTCCAACTTGAAAGGCTTGCAGAGCCTGGGTAGACGAGCTACCCTCCTTCCTCTGGAGCCTGCGCACAACGCCAAACAGCTCAACTGGCTACACGCCCTTCTTCATGGTGCATAGAGGCGAAGCCATGCTACCCGCCGAGGTATGACACAAGGCCCCACGGGTCGTCCTCACAGCGAAGACGAATCATCGATAGCACTTGAAGACACCATCGACACACTTGACAAGGCATGCGACATCGCCGCGGCTCGTTCAACGGTCTATCAGCAGAGCCTCCGCAACTACCACAGCCGCCGGTTGCTCCCAAGGTCCTTCGTCGAAGGAGACCTCGTCCTGTGACTCAAGCAAGAACGGCCCAAGAAGCTCGAGTCACCATGTGAAGGACCCTACATCGTCATCGAAGTCATCCCAGGTGGCGCCTACCGTCTCATGGACGTCACATCAGGAGTCGAATACTCCAACCCCTGGAACATCGCAAAACTACGACGCTTCTACCCCTAGTTACCCTTTTACTTTTAGTAAGGCTATTCAGCCAAGGCTACTTAGCCGAACATGTACCTCCTCGTTTCTATGAATAAAATCTAAGTTCCTTGGCCCAAATATCTATTGACCTTACATTATTTCTCACTAAAAATACGCTCGGGGGCTACGCCTCACCTCACGACTTCGTCAACTGCAAACAACGCATACAACCCGAGTAGCTGACCACGTCAGGCTAACGAAAGGGACATTCACATTACAAGGCATCACGTGCCAATACATATAAACTTTATAAAGGGCATTACAAGCTCACTCGAATACATACAAATTTTACATCATCTGTTTTCTTTAAAGGATCTACCTATTCTGGGGCATTACATTCGCCCGCTGCTCGAACAAATCTACAATCTCCTCAGCATGCTGCTGTTGCCTGCCAAAACCCACCGGCGAGCAGCGACGGGCAACACGAAGAGCTGGGAGGCTCCCAGAACTGCTGGTGGGCCCTGGTCCCTCGGGCAACGGCCCGCAAAACTCCGGCACACGTCCTGGCTGGTTCGAGGGCGTGCCACCTGACCTATACCTGGTCAGGAAGGTGAAGGATTGCTTCGATTGGTTTCCTGCATGGCAAACAAACATACGTAAAATTCGAGCCGCGACCGGCTCCCAGGTTTCCCTGTGAATCGGCTCCTGGAGCCGATTATCCCATGGTTCTGCATTAGATCTTTGATAACATGGGGTTTTGCTTCATCAACACAAGTTAAATCGATCTACGACAGTTTAACGTTTTCACCACGTAATTGGAACATCCTACACGTAATTGAGCCTGGTAAATACGAAAGATGATAGAAAACTAACCCTAGAGAAGGCCTAAAAACCGACGTAAAGTCAATTCCCGGAACAACTCCTCTCGAATTGGCAAACCACATCCTCACGTACTACTGGATCGTTCAACCCGTTTGCAAGGCATGACTACATGGATATCAAACTAAACCTTGGAAAACAAGGCAAAACTATAACGGATCGAATCGACTGAATAAAGATCAAGCAAGGTACTACCCTTACACCCGGGAAAAGGTGCAAAGGCAGCGAGATAACTAGAGGCAGCATAACTAAACAATCATAGCAAAAAGCACCGATGCTAGCCTAAACAAATCTATGATAAAAGTATTACTCGCCATCAACAAGGCTTCAGTACGAGTAACACCAAATAACGCATAAGCAGATACTGCCTAGATCGCAAGATGCGATCTAGGCAGCATGACACTTACCCGAGAAAAACCCTAGAAACAAGGGGTGGCGATGCGCCGAGATTGTGTTTGTTGTGAACGTGATCGTCCTCCTTTCTCAATAACCTTAGGTACATATTTATAGTCCGGAGACTTTCTATCTTTGGAATAAACCTAGAAATCCTATCTCTTTACTTAAACCGAAACGTAACCTACTACAATATAAGATACACGGGCAATTTAGCCCAAATCCACGCACAAGGCCGATTCAACAACACGTTGCATATATGTATCTTCCAAGCCCATCTTGATTACGGCCCATCTCCTCCTTTGGCCAAAATATGGTGATAACACATGCCCCCCTGGTTTTGGCAATAATAATTCCAAAACCACTCTGCCGATGTTTTTTCTTCCCCTTTTTTTCTTGTATCGGGTTACGCGTTGCAGAGCAGAATCGTCACGCCACCCCCTCATCATGATGCCCTGTCTTCTCAACTCCTCCGCAGTGTATGATTTGACCGTTTTGACACCACATTATGGAAACTGCTATGGCATTGAACCGTCTCCCACTATTCCCCTTATTTAAATTCATCTGAGCAGTTTGCAGCCCCCATCTTCCTCCATTAGCCAAAAAACCCTCTTGCTCCGCCGAAAAAAACCCTCTTCCTCCGCCATGGCCTCCTCTTCTTCCTCCAAATCATCTGCCCTTTCCTCCCAATCTTCCAACACGATGAGCAACCGAGAGCCGACGCCGGAGCACCCGCCAATGGCAGCGTACGAGGCTCTCGCCCCACAATGGTGGGACGAGAGGGACTGGAACTTCGCCGCCTGGTCGGAGGACGACGAATCCCTGACCGACGGCGAGGAGGGCCTCAAGTTCCTTGTCGACGGGGAACTGGAGGTGGAGAGCTCCGACGACGCCTGGTCCTGGGATGGCGTCGAATCCTCCGACGAGGAGGAGGAAGCGGAGGAGGACACCTCCTCCGATGAATACCCGCCGGTGAAGCGCTTCCGCGCCGGGTCCAGCGAGGACACCGAAGACGACGACGAGGACGAGGAGGCCCCCGCTGACATCCTCAGCAGCAGCGACGAAGACGACGCCGGCAGCAGCGCTGAGGACAGCGAGTACGACGACGGCGAGGACAGCGGCGACGACACCGGCCTCTAGATTAGGAACTAGTAGTAGTAGTACTAGCAGTAGATTTCCTTTTGTAAGCAATCGGCTCCATTGTAAATAATCGTCTTTTGAATCAACAAAGATTGCTTTTCCGATTCGCTTTTGCCGATAGTCAAAATAGGTCAACGTTCCAGAAGCCGATAGCAATGTATCGGCTTTCACCATACTATGCTCATATGGTCAACCAAGTCAAAGCCCAACGAGCCGACGGTAACACATCGACTTTCCCCACAAACGTTGACAAGGTCAAACTTGGTCGCATATTTAGATAAATCTAAGCGGCCACTCTCCAACTTCAAACGGTAGCCTGCGACCTTCTTCAAAAAGGGTAGACCAGATCTCCAATTTCCTCACCGCATAGATCGAGCTTACCGCGACAAGAACCCTCGATCCCCAATCACATAGATCCATCTCCGCTGGCAAACCAGATGGCGGAATCGTCGAATATCAACACAGCGGTCTCTGGTCTGAAGGTACGCCTGCTCCTCGTAGTCTGAACACGGCGCTAGAATTAATAGCAAACACCTGAATTAATTCTTTATTCCACCGTTAAAATTTTTTTTAGGTTTCAGACATCCTGTTGCCGCATCCTTCTCTCCCAAATTCTCTCTGTCTTGGCCCCCGGACAGAATCTAGTCCTGCCCATCTGATCTCTTGCGAGGCAAACAGAATCCCCTTCGCAAGCCAAAACCTAGATTTGAATTCTTGGGCCGACTGCTTGCGAGCCTGGCCTAATCCTCCTGAACATTGGGTCTCTTGGTTCATCAGGGTAGCCAAAACTTACCAATCTCAATGGGAAACCACGGGAATAGCTGATGCCTTGCATTTGTCATTGTCTCCCCTGTAGAAATATGAGAATCTTCTAAAAACCATCGGCTATTTCTGGTCCGATGCCCTGAACTGCTTCATGTTTGGTCATGGCCCCATGACACCAACTCTGTTAGACGTGGTGATGATTACTGGTCTGGACGTTACATCACCCAGCCCCTCTGCTTTTAAGCTGACAAAGGTCCCCTACAAACTTTCTTCCAAAACAGACTGCACGAACTGGGGTGCCTATCTTCAAAAACACATGAAAACTAAAGGCCCTGTCACAGAGAAAGAACACACGGCTTTCCTCAACTTCTGGCTGGAACATTTCATATTCTGTGGCCCTTCCCTGGCTCCAACCAAGAATTACCTCTCCTTGGCCTACGAACTTGGCAAAGGCACTCAACTTAGCATCGGCAAACTGTTCCTTGGAGAAGTCTATCGATATCTCCAGTTGATGTCTGTCAAATTATTCTCCGGCCTAGCAGTCAAAACAGGAGGTCCTTGGTGGTTCATTCAGCTATGGGCCCAGCTGTATTTTCAAAACCATGTCCCAAACTTCCCCCTTTTGGCGAGTTGCACCTTTCCAAATGTCAAAGGGAAGCAGATCCGATGCACCAGCTATGGCCAAGCTCTGTACAGACTGCCCGGTAGCAAACTGATCCCTCAGGAAGCATCCAAATGGTTCAGCATTTTCTTTCAAGTCCTGGATAATCCTATCTTCTTTCCTTACACGGAAGAATCGGAACACTTTGAAAATCCAATCTCCTTCAGGCTAGACAACTTTGCCGATGACACCAGCACTCGGCAGCTATTTTCCACTGTGATCCGTCCCTGCTTTCTTTCAGTTGGCATGAGCACATCCAATAGAATAATCAAGCCTGGATATGAATTCTACCAGCCAGTCGTAGTGGCTCGGCAATTTGGCCTTGGACAAGTACCTCCCCATTTCTTTCTCCACCATCTTACAGAGAGCAGAGCTGACCTGCCCGATCCTCTCACCAGTCAAAGGTGTTATTCCTTCTTTGATGCTCTAACCATCCCAATTCCCAACAACCTCATCTTTACTTCATCAACCGATGGTTTTGAGAACTGGTGGTCGATGTGGAAGACTCATGCCTTCAGGAGAGCTCTGGGACCGTTGCTGGACCAGCTCGATGCTGAATATGATATCCCTGTAGAACAGGTACTATTACTTGTAAATTTTCTTGATGCAACTCGCAAATGATTCTTATAATATCCCGCTCTGTCTCCTTGCAGTGACAAGATGGTCCTGAACCTACACACGATGATGGCTCCCCCTTCGAATTCTTCCCACCAGCTCCTGTGGTCCTTTTCTGTAAAAATTCGCCACCTTTTAAAAAGGTCGTGATGCAGAACCAGCCGATATCACCACAATCGGCTTCCAAGATCCAAGCCACTTCTGGGTCAGCCGCCTCTCGAGTTCCAACTAAAACAAGAACGATGGTGAGGAAGGTAGCTGCCAGGAAGACCTCGAGGCGCCGGAGCCCTTCTCCAGAAAGTTCGCATGTACGCTGATCCATGCCTTGGTTGATCTCTTTCATCCTTACAAACATGCTCGTGCTTACTAGCTCTCCTTTCTTACAGGCTTCCGTTGAAGACACCTCCAGCGAGGACACACAATCCGATCGAGGAGAATTGGGTCCAAAAGACTCTGAGAGGACCATCACACCGAGTCAGCCAGATTTGCCACAATCGGCTCCCAGGAAAAGACCAGTACCTGAACCTGCTGCCCCCCGAGCATCAGTCGAGGCGGGGCCAGTCGTGAGCCCCAAAAGGGCTCGCAAGGGACTGCAAACTTCTTCGTCGAGCCAAGAGGTTTCACAACATCACCCTCCATGCTTTTACCAATTGTTTTTTATCTGCCGATTCATCACTATTTACATCGGCAAGCACCTTCCATGCAGGCGACTGACACTCCTAGTGGGAAAGCCGGGGCAGCGCCGATGTCTCTCGCAAGGCCGGATCTAGTAATCCCTGAAGGTGTACCTGAAACGGTTACCACTTTGGCCAAGCCCCCAGCAACAACACACAAGCCGATGGTCTCGTCATCTGCTATCCCCTTGACCTTAGGAGAGGTACGTTCGCTTCGTTCGGCCCTTCCTTCCGTGTTGGACGCATACTGACGCCATTTCGGCCTGCCAGGGTTGTGATATCTCAGGTCTGCTGACGTTCGACCCTGAATCCATCGAACCAACTCTCCCTTTTGCTGACGATGAACCACGAGCAAGGGCTGTTCTACCTCAATTCCAGCGTCTCAAAGCCTTGCTGTCCTCCCCGATCGAGAAGTTGATCGAGGGCTCCGAAGAGGTGAAGAGTGTTCTTGCTGAAATCAAGGACCAACTCCCAGTAACACTGCAGGTGAAGCTTTGGCCAGTTGTAACTCTGTCTTTCTACGGGTCAAGGGTGAAGTTGGCTCGCGAGAGGATTAATCTGCACCGCGCCCAACTCCCACTGAAGGCCAACATTGCAGACAAATGTCAGCAGCTCAACGAGAAAAATGCGTCTCTGGATGCCAAAACTGACACCACTGTCAGCACCGCCGAGCTCGCATCCTTGAAAAAGGAACTGGGAGATCTTGAAGAGAAGGTCCGGGCGACTAAACAGCTCATCCGTGACAAAGAAGCACTCATCGCCCGCTCCCAAGACGAAGTGGAAGGCCTCAAAGCTCAACCGAAGACTGATCTGGCGGAAATACGTGCCCTGAACAAGCAGCTAGTGACGGGCAAGGACGAAGACGACGAAGCCGAGATCGCCGAGGTGGATCGTGTCCGCGCTGACGCCCTCCACGCCTTCGAGGCATTCCTTCAGTAGCTTCTTCACGTAAACTGACACCTGCTCGTAGCAGTTTGAACCTCTAGAGTCGATGGCTGTGCATCGGCTATATGTTTTTTTTTATTGGCCGATTTCATGTATCGGCCCCCATATTTCACTGTCTATCATCCCACATGCTTGGGAAATATTTCTTGAGATGCTGACCGTTGACAGCCACTGGGAATTTCACGCCATCCAGCTCCTCAAGCATATACGCGTTCCCCCTTAAAACTTGATCGACCCTGTATGGCCCGTGCCAATTTGGAGACCATTTACCATATGCTGCATCCTTAGTCCCCAATGGCAATACAGCTTCCCATACCAGATCGCCAACGTGGAACTCCTTCGGTCTCACCTTCTTATTATATGCACGAGCTACCTTGGCCTTGTTCTCTTTGATTTTCTCAAGCGACCACAGCCTAAGCTCAGTTAAATCCTCAACACTGTCACTCATCAGGGCCGTATATTCTTCAGTTGTTAGATCGTTCTGAAAAGTGACACGTCTCGATCCAGCCGTAATTTCCCAGGGCAATACGGCTTCTTGTCCATAGACTAGATGGTATGGCGAGGTTTTTATCGCTCCATGACATGACATGCGATAAGCCCATAAAGCCTCTGACAAAACCTCGTGCCAACGCCTAGGGTGCTCATCGATCTTCCTCTTGATCAGCTTGATAAGGCTCTGGTTGGACGCTTCAGCTTGCCCATTTGCTTGAGCATAGTATGGAGATGATCGGATCAGCTTAATTCCCGTGTCCTCACAGAACTCTCTAAACTCGTAAGAAGTGAAGACCGAACCTCCATCGGTCGTGATCGTTTGGGGAATCCCGAATCTATGAATGCCATGTTCTTTCACAAAATCGATAACATCCTTTGAGCTCACTGACTTCATAGGGACGGCTTCCACCCATTTAGTGGAATAATCCGTAATGGCCAAAATCCACATGTGGCCTTTGCTTGATGGAGGATTGATCTTGCCAATCATATCCATGCCCCAACCTCGGAATGGCCAAGGTTTGATGATGGGGTTCATTGCTGACGCGGGTACTGTCTGAATTTTCCCAAATTTCTGACATGCTTGACACCCTTTGTAGTACTTAAAGCAGTCCTCAAGCATGGTGGGCCAATAAAACCCTGATCGCCTGATCAACCATTTCATCTTGTGAGCCGATTGGTGAGTTCCACAGGCGCCTTCGTGTACCTCGTGCAGGAGCCGATTGGCCTCGGTTGGCCCTAGACATTTGAGCAATAACCCTTCCAGAGTCCTGTAGAACATGTCGTCCCCGACAAGCACGTACTTCATGGCCTTGTACCTTATCCGTTTAGGTGCCCCCCGAGCCGAATCTTTCAAGTAATTGAAGATATCGGCTCTCCCGTCGTCCGCCTCCAGGAACTGTACTTGAACATCAGTTCCCTCTGCTACGTCCTTGTAGCCTGAAGCCATTTGTGCGAGATCATTCGCCTCTGTATTCTGCGATCGCGGGATCCAGTTAAAGTTTATGTACCGGAACTGTGCCATGAGCTCACGGCATTGCAACCATAATGGGAAGAGCGACTCGCTCTCACACTTGTATTCCTCTGTGAGTTGGGAAATCACCAATTTGGAGTCTCCAAAAATTTCCACTGCCTCTGCCCCAACTTCGATGAGCAACTCCATTCCCTTGCGTATCGCCTCATACTCGGCGACGTTGTTGGTGCGAGGGGTAGCTAGCCTGATGGAGAAGGAATATGTTGCCCCCCGGGGCGACACGAGTAGAATGCCAATGCCGCAACCATCATCACACACCGATCCATCGAAAAACATAGCCCACGCTCGTATAGACAGCGCTGCTATATCAGTGTTGATCCTTTCAGCAATAAGGTCGGCCAATGCCTGACCCTTAACCGCTTTCGCGGGTTGATACCGGATGTCAAATTCCGATAATGCAAACATCCATTTGCCGAGTCGGCCTTTCAACATAGGAGCCGACAACATGTGCTTTATGACATCGGATTTGCATATAATGATAATCTCCGCTGAGAGCAAGATGTGGCGCAGCTTGGTGCAGGTGAAAAACAGGCAGAGGCACAACTTATCGATCTCAGGGTACCTTGTCTCTGCGTCCAGCATCCTTCTGCTGATGTAAAACACAACTCGCTCCAGACCATCATAAACTTGCACCACCACCGAGGCGATGGATGTGTCGGCTACTGACAAGTAAATGTAGAACGGCCTATCCGGCTGGGGCGGAACCAACACTGGCGGCTTCGTCAGATATTCTTTGATTTCGTCGAAGGCTCGTTGTTGTTCTGTCCCCCAGCGGAACTCCTCATCAGTTTTAATTTTCACCAGTCCCATGAACGGCTCTATTCTTCCTGACAGATTGGAGATGAATCTTCTGACGAAGTTGATCTTGCCGATGAGAGACTGCAGTTCTTTCTTCGTGGTAGGTGGCTTCATTGTTCGCACTGCCTCCTGACTTTTCAGGCCGATCTCGATTCCGCGTTCATGGACCAAGAAACCCAAGAACTGACCGGCCGTCACACCGAAGGCACACTTCTTTGGATTCATCCGTAGCCCGAATTTTCTTGTTCGGTCCAGGACGCGTCGCAGATCGTCCAAGTGTCCTTGTACTGAAGCAGACTTGACCACCACGTCATCGATATAAATTTCCACCAGCTTGCCGATCAGATCATGGAAAATGTAATTCATTGCTCTTTGGTATGTGGCGCCGGCATTCTTTAGTCCAAACGTCATGACTACATATTCAAACAAACCCACTGAACCTGGGACTCTGAATGCAGTCTTGTGTATATCTTCCGGAGCCATAAAAATTTGGTTGTAACCGGCATTGCCATCCATGAAGCTCAAGACTTTATGACCAGCAGCTGCGTTGATTAATGTCTCTGCTACCGGCATCGGATACTCATCCTTTGGAGTAGCTCTATTGAGATCCCAAAAATCTATGGCAACACGCCAGCGGCCATCCTTTTTCTCTACAGGTACGATACTAGAAATCCACTCAGCATACCTGCATGGCCTGATTAACTTGGCTGTCAACATTTTCTAGATCTCCTTCTTGACTTCTTTCAAAATTTCGGCCTTCATCTGTCGTGCTCGCTGCTGGAATGGCCGAAATCCTTTTTTAAGCGAGAGTCGATGCTCAACGATGCTCCTGTCTAGCCCGGGCATCTCTGTATAATCCCAGGCAAAGCAATCTGGATATCCTTTCAACAAAGCTATCATCGGACCCCGCAGATTCGGATCTAACTTCTTGCTGATAAATGTTGGTCGTGGCTTATCCCCAGGACCGATGTCAATCTCCTCTAGCTCATCAGCGGAGGTAAACCCATACCCTAGCTTTCCGTCACCTGCTAAATCGATGCTAAACACGGGGCAAACAGTTGGTGAGGATAACAAAGGTAATTTGGGCCGATTGCCGGAATCGGCCCCCTTTTTGATTGCATTAGTCAAGGAAGGTTTACAACTTATCTGTGCTCTACAATGGCAGGGAACCTCCCTACTACGACTGCATGACCTGTTTGTCGTAAGATTGCTGCTTTTTATTTTTTGTGGCCGATCGCAGGGATCGGCCATACCACGTGCGATCGTGGACTTTGCTACACTGTCAGGCCAGTGGATAAGACCAGCCTCACCCCGTTTTTTGTAGCTTCAATGCGCTCACAGCCGTCTAGACTGACTCCAGAGATCGGCTCCTGGTCTCCTGCCTCCCAGATGTTCATGCCAGCTATGGAGATCTCGATCGAATCATCTGCATGAATGACCTCCACTTCATCTCCATCCCACTGTATCAGGCACTGGTGCATCGTGGATGGAATGCAGCAGTTGGCGTGAATCCAATCCCTCCCCAGCAAGACAGCGTAGGTGCTTTTGCTGTCAACGATGAAGAATGACGTAGGGATGGTTTTTCTGCCCACGGTCAGGTCCACATTCAGAACGCCTTGCGTCTCTGAAGTTTGGCCGTTGAAGTCTCTTAACGTTACGTTGGTTTTGATCAGATCTACAGTGGAGCGTCCCAAACGCCGTAGCATGGAGTATGGCATTATATTGACTGCCGCTCCAGTGTCAACCAACATCTTGTGGACAGGCTGCCCATTGATATAACCTCCCAGGTACAGAGCTTTCAGATGTTTGTAGCCCTTCTCTTGTGGCTTTTCAAAGATAACCGGCCGTGGGCCGCAGTCAAACTGTGCCACTGGTAGTTCTTTGGCTCTTGGAGCGCAAAACTCTGATGGAAGTGTGAACACCATGTTTGTGCCAGCCGATGTCTTCGCATCGTCTTTTACTGGTTTGGGGCGCCACTCTTTCCTTTTCGGACGAGCCTCCGTTTCCAAGGTTTGCCGCACTTTCACGGCCAGATCGGGCCGTGCCTTCCTTAAAGCGTGGAGGTACTGCGCTTCGGCTTCCTCCAAGTTACGCAGCCGCTGAACTCGACGCTTTTGGGTGTGCCTGAGTCCATCGGGGCACCACCTTGGCCGGTGATATCTGTCTTCTTCTTTTCCACCCATTGGCCCCTCGAGGTCTTTTGCTCGAGGAGGGAGAGGCCCTAGGCGCTTGAACACTGAGACTGGACCTGAGTCATCCTTCTGCTGTCCACATTCTGGGCAGTTGTCGATTGTAGGCAATCGGCTCATTCCGGCATCCCAGCAATACTTAAAGAAGGGACAATCCCAATGTTTATCCACGCCTTCTTTTTCCTTCGACTTTTTATTAGCGAGGTGCTCATATCCTTCATCATCTCTATCGTGCCGGCGACGTCGGTCATACTGACGCTCATACTTGTTAAGGAGATGTGTGGAGTGTGGCTTCTGATATCGCACGCTTCTCACTTGCTCCTCGGTCAAATACCGCCTGTCATCATAACAGGGCCGGTCACGTGGACCGGCCTCCTCTCTTTCTTTGCCCCGAGAGCGACCGTCTTCCTCCTTATATGTGCCATGGTGGTACACAGGTCCTGCCATATTAACATCAAACGAGAAATGCAACTGACGCCTCGTGGAGTGGCTGTGTTCTACCATGTTGACGCCGGGAAATGGGTTTGTGTCTACTTTCATGGCGAATTGCCCAAGGATCAGACGGCCCTGTTCTATCGCCGTTTGGATCTGGCGACGTAGCTCTTTGCAGTCATTGGTGGCGCGGGTGAATGAGTGATGCCACTTGCAGTATGGTCTCCCGTTCATCTCTTGAGCCGTAGGGATTTTGTGGCCTTCGGGTAACTTCAGCTGCTTTTCTTTCAGCAGTAAATCGAATATCTGCTCAGCTTTGCTCACATCGAAGTTGAACCCTGTTGCAGGCCCTTGCTGCTTCACCCATTTGCAGGACACAGGATCTGCCCCCCGAGCCCATTCAGCCACGGCCACCTCCTGGTCTTGTGTAGGATCTTCTTCTTCTGTATCGACCAGGCCTATCGGACGTTTGAACTTGTCTTGGTACAACTCAGGGTGGCGCTGTTCATACATTGTTAGCTTCTGGGCCATGTGCGCCAATGAATTGTACTCTACTTGGAAAGCCAGATCTTTGATAGGTGCTGAGAGACCCAACACTGCCAGCTCGACTGCTTCTTTCTCAGTTAAACGAGCCGAATAACATCGGTTCTTGACAGTCCTGAAACGTTGAATGTACTCAGCTACCGTTTCTCCCCGCTTTTGCCGCACCTGCGCGAGATCTGCAATGCCAGCCTCGGTAGCTTCTGAATGATACTGAATGTGGAACTGTTCTTCCAGTTGCTTCCAGGTCTGGATCGAATCCGGTGGCAACGAGGTGTACCACCCAAAAGCTGGTCCTGTCAGAGACTGCGCAAAGAACCTTACGCGTAACTGATCCGATGCTGAAATCATGCCTAACTGTGCCAGGTATTGGCTCACGTGCTCGATCGAGCTCGACCCTTCTGATCCGCTAAACCTTGAGAACTCAGGGAGCCGATACTTGGGTGGCAGCGGAATTAGATCAAACTCGTTGGGGTATGGCTTAGAATAACCGATTGTCCTTCTCTTCGGCATGAAGCCGAACTGGTCTCTCAAGATGGTACGGATTTGCTCCACCGTTTGAGCTGCAGGGGCTAAATTCTCAGAACTCGCTCCGGTGGCGTACTTGGCTAGCCATGCCTGTTTATCAGCGTCCATCCCAGACATCCCTGCTCCGGAAATACCTGCCCCCGAAGCCCCTGCTCCAGAAACTCCTGCCCCAGAAATCCCTGCAGTTGCCACCTGGTTCGTGCGCGTCAGGTTATTGCAGTCCGGCACGTAGGTGCACACATACCCATGTGGGATCTCTTTAGGTGGTTCAAACAGGAATTGGCAATCGCCAGGGTCACCTCCAACCTTGTAGACGACGTACGCCGGTGCCCCTGGCGGCTCCGGAGCTGCAAGCGTGAATGGCAGCTGTGGCCTAGTCTAGAGCGGTCTTTCTCCCTGGTGAGTCCCTAGAGTAGGCCCCGACGGAGAGTACTGATGTTTCATGATCTCCTGAACTACGCGAACCGCGACGCGCTCGAAAGCGTTCACTAGGCTCTCAGAATGGCGATGAAGAGAATGAGCTACCATGTAATTGACTTCCTGTCGCAGAGCTCTGGTGCGCTCCTCTGAAGGAACAGACAGATCCACCTCGTCAAGAGCACCTTCGGGTGAGAACCCTTTCCACCTGATGCCATGCTTACGGGTCCTCTCAAAAGAGCCGATGAGATCGGCTTCGAAGAGAGCTTTGATATCATCATACTTCGCCTTGTGCTCCTCAGGCAGATCGTCGTACGTGACCGGTCTGTTCTCCATCGCAGCGTCGGATGTTGATGTAGACGTTGTTGAATGTCCCACCGGGCGTGCCAGAATGTGTTGCCTGCCAAAACCCACCGGCGAGCAGCGACGGGCAACACGAAGAGCCGGGAGGCTCCCAGAACTGCTGGTGGGCCCTGGTCCCTCGGGCAACGGCCCGCAAAACTCCGGCACACGTCCTGGCTGGTTCGAGGGCGTGCCACCTGACCTATACCTGGTCAGGAAGGTGAAGGATTGCTTCGATTGGTTTCCTGCATGGCAAACAAACATACGTAAAATTCGAGCCGCGACCGGCTCCCAGGTTTCCCTGTGAATCGGCTCCTAGAGCCGATTATCCCATGGTTCTGCATTAGATCTATGATAACATGGGGTTTTGCTTCATCAACACAAGTTAAATCGATCTACGACAGTTTAACGTTTTCACCACGTAATTGGAACATCCTACACGTAATTGAGCCTGGTAAATACGAAAGATGATAGAAAACTAACCCTAGAGAAGGCCTAAAAACCGACGTAAAGTCAATTCCCGGAACAACTCCTCTCGAATTGGCAAACCACATCCTCACGTACTACTGGATCGTTCAACCCGTTTGCAAGGCCTAACTACGTGGATATCAAACTAAACCTTGGAAAACAAGGCAAAACTATAACGGATCGAATCGACTGAATAAAGATCAAGCAAGGTACTACCCTTACACCCGGGAAAAGGTGCAAAGGCAGCGAGATAACTAGAGGCAGCATAACTAAACAATCATAGCAAAAAGCACCGATGCTAGCCTAAACAAATCTATGATAAAAGTATTACTCGCCATCAACAAGGCTTCAGTACGAGTAACACCAAATAACGCATAAGCAGATACTGCCTAGATCGCAAGATGCGATCTAGGCAGCATGACACTTACCCGAGAAAAACCCTAGAAACAAGGGGTGGCGATGCGCCGAGATTGTGTTTGTTGTGAACGTGATCGTCCTCCTTTCTCAATAACCTTAGGTACATATTTATAGTCCGGAGACTTTCTATCTTTGGAATAAACCTAGCAATCCTATCTCTTTACTTAAACCGAAATGTAACCTACTACAATATAAGATACACGGGCAATTTAGCCCAAATCCACGCACAAGGCCGATTCAACAACACGTTGCATATATGTATCTTCCAAGCCCATCTTGATTACGGCCCATCTCCTCCTTTGGCCAAAATATGGTGATAACAGCTGCGTCACAGCCGCATAATGAGGGTGCATGTCCCATAGGCTGCCATCTGGTCGAAGGGGTGCCCCAGTTTCCACCTCTACAAGATTTACATCACGACGGTGCAACCGAACAAGAAAAAAGGCAGCCTTCACCCCATCAATCAGCTGATGCCGCACTAACTCTTTGACGTGGCCCACATTCCGAAATTTAGCAAGAATACCCCCAAAAGTGGAAGGCGCAGCGTCCAAGGGTAACATGATGGACCAAATGGCCGCAAGAGAAGAACTCGCCTACCTAAGCACCCGAAGAACCTGGTGTACGTGATCTTGCACCGTCGCAAGGACGATGGCCCAATCACGGTCCATCCAGAAGAAACCACCAACCTCCAGGTCCTGTTGCATCAGGCAGTTCATCCGAATTGTGACACGCTCCTTCTCTTCCCTCGGAACGAGATTCACATCTGCAGAAATCATGGAATGAGAAGTCATAACAAATAGGGTGCACCTGAAAGAACATCAGTTCACAAAAACTTACATTGAAGTTGCTCACCCATCTGCCGCAACTCCCCAAGCAAGAACTACCCCCTGGCCGTGGCTGGCTTAGCCTTGGACTTCCACACATCCGCGTGGCCTCAAATGCTAAGGACGTCGTTCTCCAAACTGCAGACACAATCACGTAGAAAGGGCAATTGCGATGCATCATCCAAAGATGGTCGCGGCTCAGGAGCAGTCAGAGTGACAACTGGAACCTCCCCCGAAGGACCCTAAAGGCAAATAAGCAAGCATGAACATCACAAGCATTTCTGGCAGCAGCTCAAAAGACAAACTTATATACATAAATAAAGCCCCCTCGTGGCAGAATTGGACTTGTTCATCCGCAAGGTGTTACAAAAGGAAGCAAAAGAATAAGCTATACTAGCTATAATACATAGGCCTAAGCACCCGCATCCGGAGCAGTCTCGGAGCCTGACTGCCTTCTCTTGGCCTCATGCTGCTGCTTTGCCGCCTATTCAGCCAGGAGGTCGATGAGATTAGGCCCATAACGCTTACAACGAGAAGCAAAGAGGGCGAAATCTACCTCAGAGCCATCCGCCGTCGTTGGCAGCCTGGACGTAACCTAAGGCAGGTCCATCTCGGCTCCAGATGCCATCGCCATCGCCAGCCCCATGGAAGCACCGATGCCCTTCTGCTTGCGCTTGTACTCTATCGGAGCTTCCTCTGACAGAGCATCAGCAAGGGCGCGAGCACCTTCTTGGCTTTCTCCGAGGAGCCAGCGGCAGTGGCACAGCGATCCTCAATCACAGCGGCGACATCAGCAAAAGAATCTCCGTGCTCCAGCGCACCACGATCAAACGTGATGCCTGAGCATCTGAAAAGAAGAAGGAAAAACACTCGAGTGAGGAAGGATAAAGTGCACTCACCAGAAATAGCCTTGGAGGCAGCCATGACCTTGTCATCCATCTCTTCTCCCATGTGGTTGCAACGGCCGCGAGATGCTGCTCGCGATCCTCAGCCTCCTTCTGCAGGCGCTCCTTGGCCTCCGCAGCATCCATGGACTTCTTCTCTGCTCAACCGAGGCTCTTTTCTATAGCATCTAGTATTCGGAGGGCAGAATTGTTATCATCTATAGCATGAAGAAGTTTCGGATGAATACAAAAAACACACCCGGCAAACTAGAACGACAACCAAAAATAAAACTCACGCACCCTGAAGCTGCTTCAGCTCAGCCTCCAACGCCAGATGCTGCTGGATGAGAAGGTTGGCGTTGTGCACAAAGGGCTACAGAAGAAATAGAAACAATAGTCGATGAACAAAGGGCTCGGGTGCTTCCCCCGAAAAACCACAAGATCAACAGGTCATACAAAAAAGGGCTCTGGGCTCCCCCAATGGAGTAAAAACGACAATGCTTACGTGTTCAGGCATGGACTCTGAAGGTCTACTTGCTTCCTTCTGAGTTACGACTTCTCGAGATTCTCGCTTGGAGGATTCGGGCCATTATCCATAGAGTCGTGCACCACCTGGGGGATAGAAGCAGTCGGCTTCGACTCCTCTATTAATTCTTGAGTGTCCCCATCGAGGGACTCCTCCGAAGGATTGCTGCAAGCAACCAATGAAATCAGCAACAAGCTAAAATTGCAAAGATGAAAAGGAAAACAAAACTCAAGTGCAATGACTTACGACTCGATGTCCGATAAATTGAAGACAGGAGCTGCCTTCTCCTTCTTCTTCTTGGCTGGCAGTTGCGGAGCCACCGCCTGAATAGGCACGGCAGGGAAAGGCGTAGACGACGCACCATCTTCCATGTCGTGCTGCTAGAGTAACGGTGGACCCCTTGGAGTTGGCGGGGTAGGCGCATCCGAAGACTCTCTCCGAGTGCGCTTTCGGGTCCGCCCTTCGCTCGCCTCGGGGGCGTCCGCGGTAGGAGATTAAGCCGAAGGAAGCTCGGACTCAGAATCCACAACTTCGTTATCCGGCGCAATCGGAAATTTCTCAGGTAGAGGGGGCTTCATCCCAGCTACCTTGAGGTCCTGCAAAACAAAGATAGAATATTAGTGACACTACAAGCTGCAAAAACACTCGAAAAAGCGCAACCTGCAAACTACAAGTTTTCCACCTATGGAACCGCATTTTGGCGCACAATGGGGAGGTCAAGGATTTCCTCGGGATGTCCTCGTCGGCCTTCTACTTCAGCATGGGCCGAAGCACTCTATCAAGGTCGCCCGAAGACAACTCCTTAGGTGAAACTCTCGTCAGATCATGGGACCAGCATATAGAAACATCGGGTGCGCCCTCGCTTGGAGTGGTTGCACCCGACGCTTGAGGAAGGTGCGTATGATGTCCATGCCGTTGACCTCCTTACCGGCCACCAGTTGGAGTGACTCCACGCGACAGTAGAGCTCCTCCACCTACACCATCTCACCATCAAAGACGTGGTTCTCCCACGACCTCTTCGGGACGATCTTCTGCACGGAGTAGAAAGGGGCGAGGCCATATTCTTGTCCGTCCAATTTGGCATCGCGGATGTAGAACCACTTCTTCCGCCAATAATGGATGGACTCGCACATGGAAAAGGAAAAGAAAAGGATAGAAGAACGAATGGAGATGATGCAGCCGCCCAGCGGATAAACACCGCCGGTGCTAGACTGCTTCTTCACGGAATAGAGCTTCCGGAAGAGGCCAAAGTGGGGATAGATACCGAGCCAACACTCGCAAAGAGTGATGAAGCAAGCGATGTGGAGAAGAGGGTTGGGAGACAAATGATTCAATTGAATCCCATAGAAAAAGAGGAGTCCACGAAGAAATTCATGGACAGGAAGAGAAAGACCGCGGATGACAAAGGCATAAAACATCACCCGAAACCCTTCGGGTGGGCGTGGGATTACCTCGTCACCGGGGAGGATGGCGTCCTTCTTGTTATTGGGGATCAACCCAGCATCATGCAGGATGCACTGATCCCCATCGCACATCTTTGTGCGCTTCCACCTGCCGTCAGTGGCACGGGCTGTCGTGGCGACCTTCTTGCCGCTGCCGGCGGTGCTCGAACCAGCTCCGGCGGTTGTCTTCTTTGACTTGCCCATCTTACAGCGGCGAGTGTGGCGGTGCGAGCGCAAGAAGGAGGAAGGGAAAGTGTGGAGAATGTCTAGCGCGTGACAAAGGGCAGCGAAGCTCGTGAGAATGGAGGCAATGTAGATGAGAAAATGACGAAGGGTAAAAGAAAATCACTGTTTACCTACGGTATAAAAGGAAGAAGACGATGCACACGAGCCGTTGATTTAGAAGCCCTAGCGCACACCTCATATCTAACCATACACGTGTCAGCCGTTGATTTGGAAACTGAGGAGACGCCGTAATTTTTGCCACGTCTATGCATGACTAGTCAACTTCAAGTCAGGTTGTGGGACCCACAATCGTCTCGTCGCATCATCTCTGCTGCCGCAGAAGTTTGAGATCACCAATCATCAGCACTGACGTCATGAAGGTAAATCCAGAAACGACTCGAAGTTTTCGGCTGATCAATCAAGTACTTACTCGAATCTACAATTCGAGAAACTACTCGGCGTCTACTCCTATCAGGAGCGCTGGCCGCGCACCCGAGAAATGACTAAGGTAACTACACCTCGCAACTATCTTCGAGTCCTACGTTGAGTCTGCGACTCCACTATGGACTCAGGGGCTACTCCCATAGGGAGCATCGATTAAGCATCAGAAAAAATTGTGTCCTTCGGACCTATATTGCAAATGACTGAATTAAAGTCTCTGCTCGACTCTATGACTCTAACAGACACTCGGGGGCTACTCTCATAGGGAGCGCTAGCCGCGCACCCTATGAATTCTTTGGATGCGATCCTTCGGATCAAATACGACAAAAAAATTTGGCAACTTTTTCCAAACCAACTCTAAGTAAGAAACAGACTCCTTGGCCACCCGAAACACCTCTGCGGTGATAAAATTTCACATGTTGTGTCTGCGACACAAAGATAAGCCCTACAGATATCATCTGATGGCCTGGTAACGCAGCTAACTGTGCTCTGCCAGTAAACTCCCGTGTCAATAGGCATGATGAAAATCCTGACGGATGCATCGGGTACATCACTTAAAATCACTAGGATTCGACTCCTATAAGACCAAAATGGCCTGAGTCGAATCACACCAGCAATCGTTCCGAATTCGAGTCCGGGGACTCGAGTTTGACGAAGATCGTGTTGTTTTGTCCTATGACAGTGAAATGGCCCTGATCCGTCGGGTGATCGAGGCACACGCATCGATAATCACTACGAACTAAACATTTCTCCTTGCAAAGCAGGCAACTACATAGCACCTAAAATATTGAAGAGTCTCCAGCCAAATCTACGATTCGATTGAACACTCGGGGGCTACTGACATGGATATACCCTACGGGTGCACAACATTAGTATACCTGGTCTAGCCCAAGGAAGGCCCACGTCAAGGCACGCGGCCCATGAAGACTTCGGGTGGCCTAAACCCATGACGTTTT
Organism: Avena sativa; assembly: GCA_916181665.1. Lineage (NCBI taxonomy): Eukaryota > Viridiplantae > Streptophyta > Magnoliopsida > Poales > Poaceae > Avena > Avena sativa. Next base: position 202,088,747 of record OV702281.1, on the reverse strand, counting down.
CGACTCCTTGGAGGACAAGTCTAGATTAGATAGAATTTCAAAGGGTACCAACCCTAATTTGTAACCGATTCGACCTAAGCCAGGGACCAGCCTATATTTATAAAGGCCAGGATGGTACGGCGAGAAGGATCTCTTCCACCACCGCATACGCACCTCACGCCAGATTGCATCTGCGCACCACTGTAACTTTCGGTTCTGCCGTAATCAAGAGCAGACATGCAGAAGTAGGGTTTTCCCTCCGGGGGCCTGAACCTAGGTAAATCTCGTGTCCCCTGTTGCTAAGATTTTTCATCTTGAAAATTTAACAAAATTTGGTCAAACTTGAGATACACAAGTAAGCGCGATAGATTTCTCTTGAATTAAATGTATTTTTAGAGGTAAATCGGTGCATCTTCTTGCAGTAAACAATGTCATCGGCGTGATTTTTGAACTACGAGGAAAGAACATTCAATTCTCATTTTTTTGATTGATGTGAACATACTTCTTTTCCATGAAGATAAGTTTGAATAATATTGGATCTCGTTGCCATAAGCCAAGTTCACATACATATATATTGGACCAACATGTTGTACTTACGATTACCATGTTTTATGAGTTTTCAATCTTCCTATCTAACTGATCCCACTTGAATGCATTTATGTCGATTTATTGAAATTAGGTCAAATTTGAAACTACAGGTAAATTGTAGTTGGCTTTGAAAGTTTCTGAAAAAGCTTTTGGGGATTCCCATCGGGGGCATAATTAATATATTAAACCACCAAGAGTTTTGACGATAGCTTCAACTTCTTGCTAAGATTTTTTATCTTGAAAATTTATCGAAATAAGGTCAAACTTGAGCTACCAGAAAGCACAATAGATTTATCTTGAATTAAATGTCTTTTCACAGGTTGATGGGTGCATCTTATCGTATTAAACAATGTCATTAGTCTGAGTTTCCAACTATGAGGAAAGACTTATGGTTTCCCATGTTTTGTGAGTTCTCAAACTTCCTATCTAACTCTGCCCACTTGAATGACTTTATGCCGATTTATCGAAATTATGTCAAATTTGACTACTGCAAGTGAATCGTGGGATGTTGTGTGAGTTTTTTGAAAAATCATTTGGTGGTACCCACATCGGGTGGTCAATTAATATATCAGAAACAACCGAGAGTTTTGATGACTGGTTTGATTTCTTGGTAAGGTTTTGCATCTTGACAATTTTGAACCCCTTTTGAAAACGACAAATGAAATAAAGAAAAAGAAATTAAAAGATTTACGCATGACACGCCCTATCATGCCATGTGCTCTACGTGCCATAAAAACGTTAACCATGGTATTTGACTAGTTTTGGAAAAAACAGCTTCGCGGTATTGTCCTACCATGTATATAGACATTACTAGATTTTAACCCGAATGACCAAGGTTTATAGATGTGCAAAGAACCAAATATACACCCATACTTTATAGATATGGCTCAGTTTTAGTGTTAATCTCGAGGGTATAACCGAGTACAGCTAACTCGCCATAGTTTTAGACACGAGGAAAAAACATGACCACGGTACGCATGTCGCAGTGCACAGGCCGTTATTAGTAGACACACGTGGTCGTTCTCGGTTTAGTAGCGTATGCAGGTGATACGTTGGAAACGTATCTATAATTTTTGATGCTCCATGCTTGTTTTGTATCTACTTTGCTTTGCGTGTCTACACTTTGAGGTGTTTTTTACATGTTTTCTGGTACTAACCTATTAACAAGTTGCAACAGTGCCAGATGCCTGTTTTCTGCTGTTTTTGGTTTCAGAAAAGTTAGTAAAGAAATATTCTTGGAATTAGAAACAACAAAGTCAATTACTTTCCGTGGGGAACAAGAAGTCCAGAGGAGAGCCGGAGGGGCCAGCCAGGGGGCCAGACCCACCCCTGATGTGGACATCCCTTGTATTGATACAACCGTTGTACCTACAACTACACACATACAAGGACCCATCACAAGATCTCGTGCCAAACAACATAACTATCAAGTACTTTCGTTTCTTGGAACTATTCCTCATATACATGAGAATATGATGCTGCCTAAATCAGATGTATTTCTTACTCTTAGGAATGATGGACCAAGCATGGATGAGAGGGGCAAGCATTGGAGCATGGCCATGCATGGAGATGGCAGCAAGCATGTGATGATCCAAGAGAAGGCCACGGATGGAGATTTCAGAACTTTGAGGCCACCATAATGAAGAAAGAAGGCTTGGACGAAATATTCAAGATTAATACTTCACGAATTCGTCCATAGCTTAATATGGTACTGCGACACCTTTATTTTGGGCCAGACCCATGTAATTTTCGCAGGATTTTAAATAGCCACTTTTTAGAGTCCGTATTTGAGGGGAAAAGGACTTCTAGGGTTGGATTCGGCCACCACTTTCATGGCTGGCCGAAACCCCACCTTTTCCTCCTTAAATACTCCCCATAGCCGTCACCCTAGACTCGGATTTTGTTTAGACATTAAGTTAGCCATAGCAGCAACTTCGCCAAGGCTCGAGCGTCGCAGAGGCCTCTTGTACTTTGCACCTATTTAGGATCCCACCTTTTTAAAAAAGCTTTCCTCTTAATCCGCAATATCTTGATTCTCGATTTCAGGTAGGAATTAAGACCCTCGCCAGGCTGATCGTGTTTCCGCAGGATCGGTAACCTCTAGGAGATTGGCCTAGCTATTGCATTGGCGCTCGTACTCGCACGTGTAGTCGGATCGTCAAGCCCGAACTCCACCAAATCGACTATCATCATCTCATCGAAAGATCGGACACCTTTGCCCTATCAAGTGGTATCAGATTTCAGGTTACTCGGTGAGATTTTACTGTTTTCGTAGATTAGATCTGTTTTACCTATAACCCACGAAAAAGCCAAAAACACAGTTAGAGTTTAGATCCATCCCATAACAATCTACGCCTCGCATTATCTTTTCAGTTTTTGCATTGTTGAATTTGTGTCTACATCCGTCGCGTCGAGTTGCTGGTCTTAGTGTCTCGTCCCTTAGAGTTTCGAGTTCTGATCATAGTAGTCACCGCCACACTCGCCGATCACCACCACCATATTCTGCCACCATATTCCGCCGCCATATACCCAGCCACCATAAACCCTAATACTCCGCCACCTCCTTCCTACCGCGACACAGAATCCGATCAGTTTTCCTGCCACGGCACGAGTCCGAGTTGAGTTATTGTTTCCTAGTTATTTTTTTTACTTTCCTTCTTTGTTGTTTCCGTGTTAAGCTAAAGTCCGTGTCGAGCTCAGAGTTCGGTCGTAAGTCCAGAAGGAGAGCAAAAAAAAAATCTGGCTACACTAGTTTTCGTCTCTGGGGATCACTTTTCTCCATTGGCCGTTATAGCGATATTTTTTGGCGCTTGCGCGCTTTCTGGAGCAAAATAAAAAATTTCGAATTTTTTTTTGGGGCTAACCTATTTTTAGACCCCGTAGATCAGTTCTAGAAACTCTCCATCATAGTGATTTTCCACCTCTCGGTTCACCTTTCAGGGTGCCATATCATCATACATTGCCTGTTGTGTCGCGTCATGACATCGTTGGTGATCTAGGCTCGCGTCTCTAGTACAGTCTAACCTAGGACCAGCACAGTACCGTCGTTGAACATTCTTTCAACTTTTGCATTGCTGTTTTGATAATTGCTAACCCCTTTGCTAACCCTTCCTAGAGCTCCACAGATATCCTCCACGTGTGGTGTCTCGACTCCCGGTAATCGCTCGGTTCAATCTCTGGACCCACTGATCCTCGCGGTTGCACATCGCCTTTTCCTACTGCTTGGTAAGAACTTGTAAGAGCTTCGTATATTGCTTGAAGGATTACGCGGGCCTTTCACCATATTTATGTAGTATATACCTGTGCTTTTTTTAAGGACTAACCATGACAGATACTTCGCGGAACCCTGCCACAATGACGAACGAAGAACTACATGCCCACTTCTCCGAGCTCTTGGTCAGTCGCGCTGAAGACGTGGATACACGCCTAGGGGAGTTTGACACCAAGCTCACCAACGCCATGGACAAGATCAATGGACTCGAGAAATCCTTCAACGCCAAGCTTGACGCTCGGTTCAAGGAGATTTTGAACAGATTGCCCGCACCCGCACCCGCATCCACACATGGCGCACGGCGCATCCCGATCACGGGTCGGACTACTGGTTCGGCTGCCGCCGCACCCCAGGCGGCTACCGCTGCGGCTGACGCACCTCAGACTTCCGCCGCGGCTGCTGCTACGACATTGGGGACAGACGACGGGTACTACTACGACCCCGACGACGACGATCTGTTTGACGAGGAGGTTGAACAACCTCCACAGGTACCTGTTGGCCGTCACCGACATTACTACAGCAACGCTCGTCCACCGGTACGTGATGATGATCATGTTGCAAAGCTTAAATTAAATATTCCATCTTTTGAGGGTAAATATAATCCTGATGCATATCTTACATGGGAGATGGAAGTAGAACAACGTTTTGCATGTTTAAAATATCCTGAGAATATGCGTGGTAGTGCTGCTACATGTGAATTTACTAAATTTGCTTCCCTTTGGTGGTCTGAGTATTGTCGTTTAAATCCTACTACTATTCCTAGTACTTGGACTGCTTTAAAAACTGCTATGCGTGTTTGTTTTGTACCTCCCACTTATCAACGTGATTTACTAAAGAATCTGACACGTTTAGAGCAAGGGAAAAATTATGTAGAAGAGTATTATCAGGAATTGCAAACGAGGATGGTTTGGTGTGGTCTTGTTGAATCTACTGAACCAATGCTTGCACGTTTCTTTGGTCGATTAAACAAGGACATTCAGCACATATTATATTATAAGGAATATAATTCTATCACTCGTTTGTTTCATCTTGCTTGCAAAGCTGAACGTGAAGTGCAGGATCGCCAAACACCATGGAGGAGGACTAATAATTCTGCAGGTCGCACATCCACTTGGACATCCCGACAATCAGCACCTCCTTCTCGTGATTCGCCACCAGCTATTACCACATCCAAGGCCACCACAAGATTTCCAGCTGCTCCTCCACCGTCATCCAATGCTCCTGCTCGTAGTGCATCTTATATGGCTTCCACGGGTAAGACAAAGGATATACACTGCCGCAAGTGCTGCGGTTTTGGTCATATTGAGAGACAGTGCACAACACAACATGTGATGATGGTGCGGGATGATGGTCAATACGATTCAGCGAGTGACTTTGATGAAGATACATTAGCCCTTATTTCTGCTCGAGATGGAGAAAATTGTGATGCTGATGAAGAGATAGAGGTAATGGGAGCTGAAGCTGCTGATCAATACAAGAGCTTAATTACACAACGTGTGTTGAGTGTGCAATTGTGAAAATCTGAGCAAGATCAACGCCACAACCTGTTCCAAACACGTAGTGTTGTCAAGGAAAGAGCTATACGGATCATCATTGATGGAGGGAGTTGTAATAATCTGGCTAGTGACATGGTAGAGAAGCTTGCACTTCCAACAAGACAACGCACACATTCATATTACATCCAATGATTTGAGAGTTCTCGCAAGATCAAGGTAACAAGAACGGTACGCGTGCATTTTACTATTGGTACAAATTCTGATTTTGTTGATTGTGATGTTGTACCTATTGAAGCTTTTTTTTTGGTTACTTGGTAGACCATGACAATTTGATAGAGAATCTGTTCATAATGGCAAAACTAATCACTATTCTCTTATGCATGATGGAAAGAAAATTGGTCTAAAACTTATGACTCCCGAACAAATTTTAAAAGATGATCTTGCTAGAGCTAGTAGAGCTAAAACTGAGGAGAAAAATAAAAGTGAGAATCAGATTGTTGTTGCAGATTTTGTACCACCAAAGAACACTAAATCTGATTCTACACATGCTACTGAAATTCATTTGAAGAGTCCATGTATGCTTGAAAATAAAATTGATATTGCTGAACTAGATGTAAATAATACTCAATGTTATGCAATTGTCTGCAAATAGGTTTTGTTTTCATTTGAGGATATGCCTCCTTCTTTGCCACCCGCTATTGCTAACCTTTTGCAGGAATATGAGGACGTCTTTCCCGCTGAGCTGCCACCAGGACTACCTCCTATTAGAGGAATTGAGCACCAAATTGATCTAATTCCTGGTGCTACGTTGCCCAACCGCGCGCCATATAGAACCAATCCAGAGGAGACAAAGGAGATACAACGCCAAATTCAGGAACTACTCGACAGAGATCATATTCATGAGTCCCTTAGCCCCTGTGCTGTTCCTATTATTTTGGTACCTAAGAAAGATGGTTCTTCGCGCATGTGTACTGATTATAGAGCTATCAATAATATTACTATTCGATATCTTCATCCTATTCCACGTTTAGATGACATGCTTGATGAATTGAGTGGCTCTACCATGTTTTCTAAAGTTGATTTGCGTAGTGGTTACCACCAGATTCGTATGAAATTAGGAGATGAATGGAAAACAACATTTAAAACTAAGTTCGGTTTATATGAGTGGTTAGTAATGCCATTTGGTTTAACTAATGCACCTAGAACTTTCATGAGATTAATGAACGAAGTTTTACGTGCTTTCATTGGACGTTTTGTGGTAGTCTACTTTGATGATATTCTGATTTATAGCAAATCTTTAGAGGATCATTTGAACCATTTGCGTGCTGTTTTCAATGCTTTACATGATGCACGTTTGTTTGGTAACCTTGAGAAGTGCACCTTTTGCACCAATTGAGTTGCATTTCTTGGCTATGTTGTTACATCACAGGGTATTGAAGTGGATGCAGCCAAGATTGAAGCTATTGAGAATTGGCCGCAGCCCAAGAAGGTCACACAACTGAGGAGTTTTCTTGGCCTCGCTGGTTTTTATAGGCTCTTTTTCAAAAACTTTGGATCAATTGCCGCGCCGCTGAATGAGCTTACCAAGAAGGATGTGCCCTTTGTTTGGGGCGATGCACAACAACAGGCCTTCGTCATATTGAAAGATAAGCTAACACATGCTCCCTTACTCCAACTTCCTGATTTTACTAAGACTTTTGAGCTTGAATGTGATGCTAGTGGAATTGGTTTGGGAGGGGTGTTATTACAAGAGGGAAAACCTGTTGCATATTTTAGTGAGAAATTGAGTGGGGCTAGTCTGAACTATTCTACTTATGATAAAGAATTATATGCGTTGGTTCGGACATTAGAAACTTGGCAACATTATCTATGGCCTAAAGAATTTGTTATTCATTCTGATCATGAATCTTTGAAGCATATTCGTAGTCAATCTAAGTTGAATCGTCGCCATGCAAAGTGGGTTGAATTTATTGAGTCTTTTCCTTATGTTATCAAACACAAAAAGGGTAAACATAATATTATTGCTGATGCTTTGTCGCGCCGTTATACTTTGTTATCTCAACTTGACTTCAAAATATTTGGATTAGAAACTATTAAGGAACAATATGTGCATGATGCTTAATTTAAAGATGTGTTGCAGAATTGTAGAGATGGTAGAACATGGAACAAGTTCGTCTTCAATGAAGGATTTGTGTTCCGTGCTAACAAACTATGCATTCCGGATAGTTCTGTTCGTCTTTTGTTGTTACAGGAGGCGCATGGAGGAGGATTGATGGGACACTTTGGTGTCAAGAAAATGGAAGATGTTCTTGCTGCACACTTCTTTCTGCACTACTTGTCAAAAAGCTAAGTCTTGCCTTAATCCACATGGTTTATATATGCCTCTTCCTGTTCCTAGTGTTCCTTGGGAGGATATTTCTATGGACTTTGTTTTGGGATTGCCACGAACACAAAAGGGGAGGGATAGTATTTTTTGTTGTTGTGGATCGGTTTTCTAAGATGGCACACTTTATTCCTTGTCATAAAACGGATGATGTTGCGCATATTGCTGATTTGTTCTTTTGTGAAATTGTTCGTTTGCATGGTGTGCCAAATACTATTGTCTCTGATCGTGATACTAAATTTCTTAGCCACTTTTGGAGATGTTTATGGGCTAAGTTGGGGACTAAATTGCTGTTTAGTACTACATGTCATCCCCAAACTGATGGACAAACTGAAGTAGTAAATAGAACTTTGTCTACTATGTTGAGGGGCTGTTTTAAAGAAGAACTTAAAATTGTGGGAAGAGTATTTAACTCATATAGAATTTTCTTATAACCGTTCGCTGCATTCTACCACAAAGATGTGCCCATTTGAGATTGTGTATGGTTTTGTTCATCGTGCACCTATTGATTTATTGCCTTTACCTTCTTCGGTGCAAAATAATTTGGATGCTACACAACGCGCTGAAATGATATTAAACTTGCATAAGACTACTAAAGATAACATTGAACACATGAATGCTAAGTATAAACTTGCTGGGGATAAAGGGAGAAAGCATGTTGTGTTTGATGTTGGAGATCTTGTTTAGTTACATTTGCGTAAAGATCGTTTTACTGATTTACGCAAGTCTAAGTTAATGCCGCGTGCTGCTGGTCCCTTTAAGGTGTTAGAGAAAATAAATGATAATGCATATAAACTTGAGTTTCCTGCAGACTTTGGTACGGTTAGTCCTATGTTTAACATTGCAGATTTGAATCCTTACTTTGGTGAGGAAGATGAGATTGCGTCGAGGACGACTTCAATTCAAGAAGGGGAGTATGATGTGGACATCCCTTATATTGATACAACCGTTGTACCTACAGCTACACACATACAAGGACCCATCACAAGATCTCGTTCCAAACAACTTAACTATCAGGTACTTTCGTTTCTTGGAACTATTCCTCATATACATGAGAATATGATGCTCCCTAAATCAGATGTATTTCTTACTCTTAGGAATGATGGACCAAGCATGGATGAGAGGGACAAGCATTGGAGCATGGCCATGCATGGAGATGGCAACAAGCATGTGATGATCCAAGAGAAGGCCACAGATGGAGATTTCAGAACTTTGAGGCCACCATAATGAAGAAAGAAGGCTTGGACGAAATATTCAAGATTAATACTTCACGAATTCGTCCATAGCTTAATATGGTGCCGCGACACCTTTATTTTGGGCCAGGCCCATGTAATTTTCGCTGGATTTTAAATAGCCACTTTTAGAGTCCGTATTTGAGGGGAAAATGACTTCTAGGGTTGGATTCGGCCACCACTTCCATGGTCGGCCGAAACCCCACCTTTTCCTCCTTAAATACTCCCCATAGCCGTCACCCTAGACTCGGATTTTGTTTAGACATTAAGTTAGCCATAGCAGCAACTTCGCCAAGGCTCGAGCGTCGCAGAGGCCTCTTGTACTTCGCACCTATTTAGGATCCCACCTTTTCAATAAATCTTTCCTCTTAATCCGCAATATATTGATTGCAATAATAGTTCATACTTGTTCTCGATTTCAGGTAGGAATTAAGACCCTCGCTGGTCAGGCTGATTGTGTTTCCGCAGGATCGGTAACCTCCAGGAGATTGGCCTAGCGATTGCATTGGCGCTCGTGCTCGCACGTGTAGTCGGATCGTCAAGCCCGAACTCCACCAAATGGACTATCATCATCTCATCGAAAGATCGAACACCTTTGCCCTATCAACCCTAGGCGTGGGTGGGCCCAGCCCCGCGCCTGGCTAGGGTTTGGTGGCCCTGGCCGCCGCCTTGGTCTCCCCCTTCGCCTATAAGAATCCCCGATACAGAAACCCTGAGTACCCAATCAGAAATCCACGAAACCGTCAGTAGCCGCTGCCACCATCATCCCTAGATCGGGGGGATCTGAAGTTCTTCCCGGCACCCTGCAGGAGGGGAGAAAATCCCAGAGGCCTTCTCTCCGGTATGATGCGTGAGTAGTTCCACCTTGGACTATGGGTCCATGTAGTAGCTAGATGGTTGTATCTCCTCCTTTGTGCTTTCATGTATAGATCTTGTGAGCTCCATTCATGATCAAGATCTAATCTATTTGTAATCATGCATGTTGTGTTTGCGGGGATCCGATGGATATTGAGATTATTATGTTGGTTTGATTAATGATTTTGTCTTTATGATTCTATCATGTCTCTGTTGTTTGTGATCTTGCACGCTCTCTGTTGTTAGTAGCTATCTTGGCCAAGTAGTTGCTAGTGACTCCAACAGGGGGTATTTATGCTCGATAGTGGGTTCATGCCTCTAGTTTCCGAGGGAAGTGATAAAAATATCTTCGGTTGTATATGTGTTGTTTCTACTAGGGAGAAAACAACAACCTCTTGTTCATGGAACATGTCGACTATTTACCTTACACACTTTGCTTAAAGCAGTTGTCTCTTGCTTGCAACTTAATACTGTAGGGGGTTCGGATGATAACCTGAAGGTGGACTTCTAGTCATAGATGCAGTTGGATGGAGGTCTATGTATCTTGTTGTATTTCCCAATCGAATCACATAGCATCTTTCTGACTAGTAATTGCATTGTTATGCCTTGCTCAGTTCCTGTCAATTGCCCTGCTGTAATTTGTTTATCCTTCATGCCATGTTGTTTATCTAAGGAGAGCACCTCTAGTGAAATATGGACCCCGGTCCAATCTTTACCATTGATATATCTTCAACTATTACTTGTTACTTGCTACAAACCATTACCTTCCACACCATACGTTTAATCCTTTGTTACAGCAAACCGGTGAGCTTGAAAACCTCACTGATTCGTTGGGGAAAAGTATTGAGTTTGTGTTGTGCAGGTCTCCGCATTGCTAGCAACACCTGTGTGACATTTCCTTCCTCCTACTGGTTCGATAACCTCTGTTTCTTACTAAGGGAAACTTGCTGTTGTGCTGCTTCATACCTTGCTCTTGGGGTTTCCAATGAAGCGTCCCACAACAAGTACTAGGCGCCATCAAGCTATTTTCTAGCACCGTTGACGGGGAGGAAAGGTAAAAGGCACTCACACACGTTACCTCATGGCAATAGCAAACTAGAGAGCTATTTTCTGGCGCTGTTGCCGGGGAGGCCAAGGACGTCTTCCCAAGGGGAGTCCTTCACTTCCTTTCTCTTTACTTTGTTTTTAGTTTTCTTTGTTTCTTTTGCTTGGTTTTGTTTGCCGCTTTTCAAAGAACCCCAAAAATCAGTCTATTTTGGTTTGCTTGCTTTATTCAAAAACACACAAAAAATAGTTCCTACTCTAGTTGGTGGTCTGGTATTGCCTTGCTTGGTCATGCTTTCTATCAATGGATGGTTTCTTTGAAACTAGTTCTTATTGGCAATGTGGGTTCACGGAAGAACAAAAGTATTATTATTAGGAATACCGTTTGTCACAAAAAGGGAAACACTTATGGGAACAAATTGATAAGTTGAATACTATTGCTAGAGACGTGTGTTCTACTTATAATGTTACTTATTGCTTTGATAAATCTTGTTGCTATAGGAGGTATAAACACCTGCCTTTTCAATGTGAGTATAATGATAATGTTACCATATCTTCCTATGTTAAAGGAAATTATGACTTTTATGATGTGGAACAAATTTAAGAATTTATTGCTTTCAAGGGTGCATTTGAACTTGCTAGTTTGCTTGAAAATACTGATGATGCACCTTATGAATGTGAGGTTTATGAGATACTTAAATTTTGCTTTGATAATTACAAGGAAGCAAATGGCTATATTCTTGAATATTTTAATAGATGCTTCCCACAAATGGAAGAGACCAATGCCTTGCAGGAGTCTATGGAAGAAGAAATTGTTGAAACTGGAAGCTCATTAGATGAAAAAGAGGAGGTGAGTTATGAACAAAAGGAGTAAGAATGGATATACCCATGCCTACCTTCTAATGAGAGTAACTCTTTATCCCTTACATTATTTGATTGTCCCCCATTCTTACCAAAGGAGGATGAATGTTCTGTTCCTGTGAATCCATTTGAAATATCTACTTGGGATAAAACCTGTGGAGGTTTTAATCCCACTATTTTTGAGCTTGATAGAAATTATGTGCTTGTAGATCATGAAAAGCATGCTTTATGTGATATATATTGTTGAATTTATTCATTATGCTACTAAAAATTATTATAAGAGAGGAAAATTTGGTTGTAGAAGTTTTCATGGTACTGAAACACCTCTCTATGTGCTGAAAGTTTTGTAGTTGCTCTTGTTTCATCTTCCTATGCCTGTCACTTTGTTCTTTGTGAATTTATTTGCATACAAGATTCCTATGCATAGGAAGTGGGTTGTACTTAAATATATTTTGAATTTTCTTCTTGATGCTCTCTTTGACTTCAATTCATAATTCTTATGTGAGCATCTTCTCAAGCTATCAAGCCTAACTTAAAGGCGTTAAAGAAAATTACTTGTTGGGAGATAATCCAAGAGTTTCCTTGAGTCTTGGAAGTTATTACTTCAGTAATGACCTCTCCTTATCCTTTTTGTTTGCTTTTTGTGCCAAGAATGACCTCTAATGAGAGGGAAGTAAGATTTGGGGAGTTGCTGTCCCGAAACAGATTTCTGTCCTCCACCAACAAAATTCGTGAGGAGGCTTTGTAACTCGGATTGATCTCACAATTTACGAATAAATCCCTCAGAATGTTAGCTAACTTTTGTTAGTTCAACACTTTTTGATTTGAGCAACAGAAGATGTTCAATAAAATCGGTTTCTACCTGTTGGTCTGTTTTGAAAGATTTCTGCCATTATTTGCATTTGCTTCTTATTGATTCCTTTTTGAGTTCTCTTCAGGTAAATTGAGCTTTTTGAAGGAGTTACTACAGTAGCTTGTGTTTTTAGTGAAAAGCCTTGCTGTTTAAAATCTTTGCCAGAGGTCTAATATCTTTTGAATAAGCTAATGTTGCTAATGAAGATTGTGTGAAGTTTTGTATGAAGGAAAATTTTCAGGTGTAGAGAGAGAATGATGCAATGAGATGAAGGATGGACAAAAGCTCAATCTTGGGGATTCCACCATGGTGTCACGCCAAGAAATATCCAAGAGGTAGAAGCGTCAAAGCTTGGGGATGCCCAAGGCATCCCCTTCTTCATCAATAAAAAGCTCAGGTATGTCTAGACACTTCGTTTTTATTGTTTCATGCACAATTGTGTTGTTCTTGGAGCGTCTTAGTTTTCGTTTGGTTTTCTTAGGTTGTTTAGTTTCCTTGAATAAAGTAGTTTGGACCCCCGTTCTCGCTATGGTGTTTTGCAAATAAGTTGCTTGCTGTTGGAAAGGAGTAGTAAGTTCTTGCTTGAAGTGCAAGAGGAGCTTGCATTGACTATGACTTAGACTTTCGCATGACATGATAGGTTTTGTTTTAGCATTATGCTTAGTGATTATTGTTGTATCATGTCTTGTTCCAAACAATTGGGATTGCTTAGTGTGCCTTGAAAGAATTATGTGTTGTTTTAGCATGCAAAAGCATAGTATTGTGGTATTCTCCTTTGATGCTTTGATTGGTTTGACTTGGCACATGCTCACACCATGTTATGACTATGACAAGTCACCATTAGCCTCTATGATCATTTAGTCCTTAACTTGTAGTACCACTCTTTGCTTTGATTAGTATGCTTTCTTGCTCTGCATGATTATGGCCATTATTGATCTCTTAGTTGGTTGCTCCCAGTCTTTTGCTAGCCTCCACTTGTATGAGTAAGTTCTACTCATGCTTCCAACTCCCGAGAAACCAAGTTATTCCAAAGTGTCCACTATAAACTCCTTGCATGGTGTGTTACACCATTCCAAGTATATTCTTGTTTTCAGCTATCTTCCAATTAAAAACTATTTTGTTATGTGAAAACTTAGTGATTAAAGCCCTCACGAACTTGATGGCACACTTTATATTCTTTGCCCCTAATAAATTTGAACCATTGTGAAAACTTTGTTGTATATGCTTGCACTTATAAGTTGGAATTAGCAGAACCGTGCTATCACGGTGAACGTTTTCAACATGTCACTTGTACCTTGTTGTACTCAGTTGATGTCATGTTCTTTTGTCTATGGATGTCACGGGTGTGAAATAAAGAGGGGACTTGTAAGTCCATGGAGTTTGTATCCTGTGTTAGAGAAACGTCTGGGCCGCTAGCCTAAGCCATGCATCATCATGGTGGAAACTTACAACATCACCATAATGATCTATCTATGAAGCATCCTCAATAAAAAGCTATGCATATGGTAAATAAAAAGATTGCTGAGATGCTCATTGTCTGCTTGCCTTGTCATTTTGGTTATGGGAAAGCTCATGTACCATGTGCAAGGGGTACCCCATTGGCGGTTCTCAATGATATGCAAATACTTACAATGACAAGAACTTACCTGGACCCAAAGTTGAGTATGCATGAGGTGTGGCCTTCGTATTCAAGGGACTTGAGATTGCCAACTTATACTTCGTCAAGCATATACTCCATGTTTACCACTTTAACCTTAACCACTTCAAGATGCTTATGATAGGGGCAATGAGGGATGGAAGGTAACAAGTACCATAATTTTTGGAAGCTCGTTTTGAAACTTGTCATACCTGCTTCCTTTTACAAAAAAAGCCTTTCTTCCACCATTATTGAGTCTCCACCTTCTACCTTTAGGCACCATTAAGAGAGCATAGTTGTCATTCTGCGTGCAGTGTTCCAAAGCTTATTAATTGATGCATATTGTGTTATTACTTGTTCTTGTGCTACTTGTTTCTAGTCACCCTTGTGAACTTTGCAGGTGTCCTATGCATCTATATTGATACTCTATGAGGGACAAACTGATTGCCACTATGCTATGTTTTCTACATGTGAAACAAACAAAAGTTTTTCAGTGCATGTTATTCATGTTCTTTGTTTGTAGCTTGTCATGTTGCATGCATAAAAACTATGTCCTACTGTTAGAACACCATCTTTCATGCACATGTTTAGAGTTCTTTGATCCCATCTTTCAATGCTTGCAAATGCCACTATGCTATGTTTTCTGCATGTGAAACAAACAAACGTTTTTCAATGCATGTTATTCATGATCTTTGTTTGTAGCTTGTCATGTTGCATGCATAAAAACTATGTCCTAATGTTAGAAATCCATCTTTCATGCACATGTTTAGAGTTCTTTGATCCCATCTTTCAATGCTTGCAAATGGTTGGATCTTTACTGTGAGGGTGGATGTCACCTCAAAAATTATTTTGTTTATCAGTTACCTACTCGAGGACGAGCAGGACTTAAGCTTGGGGATGTTGATACGTTGGAAACATATCTATAATTTTTGATGCTCTATGCTTATTTTCTATATACTTTGCTTTGCTTGTCTACACTTTGAGGTGCTTTTTACATGTTTTCTAGTACTAACCTAATAACAAGTTGCAACAGTGCCAGATGCCCGTTTTCTGCTGTTTTTGGTTTTAAAAAAGTTAGTAAAGAAATATTCTCGGTATTGGACGGGACAAACGACAAAGTCAATTACTTTTTGTGGGGAACAAGAAGTCCAAAGGAGAGCCAGAGGGGCCAGCCAGGGGGGCAGAACCACCCCAGGCGTGGATGGCCCCAGCCCCGCGCCTGGTTAGGGTTTGGTGGTCCTGGCCGCCGCCTCGGTCTCCCCCTTCGCCTATAAGAATCCCCCGATGTAGAAACCCTGAGTACCCGATTAGGAATCCATGAAACCGTCTATAGTTGCCGCCACCATCGTCCCTACATCGGGGGGGGGGGGGGGTCTGATGTTCTTCTCGGCACCCTGCCAGAGGGGAGATCATCCCGGAGGCCTTCTCTCCGGTATGATGCATGAGTAGTTCCACATTGGACTATGGGTCCATGTAGTAGCTAGATGGTTGTATCTCCTCCTTTTTGCTTTCATGTATAGATCTTGTGAGCTCCGTTCATGATCAAGATCTAATCTATTTGTAATCATGCATGTTGTGTTTGTGGGGATCCGATGGATATTGAGATTATTATGTTGGTTCGATTAATGGTTTTGTATTTTTGATTCTATCATGTATGTGTTGTTTGTGATCTTACATGCCCTCTGTTGTTAGTAGATATCTTCTCCATGTAGTTGCTAGTGACTCCAAGAGGGGGTATTTATGCTCGATAGTGGGTTCATGCCTCTAGTTTCCAAGGGAAGTGACAGAAATCTCTTCGGTTGTAGATGTGTTGTTGCTACTAGGGAGAAAACAATGGTATCTTGTTCATGGAACATGTTGACTGTTTACCTTACACACTTTGCTTAAAGCAGTTGTCTGTTGCTTGCAACTTAATACTGGAGGGGGTTCGGATGATAACATGAAGGTGGACTTCTAGTCATAGATGCAGTTGGATGGCTGTCTATGTATCTTGTTGTATTGCCCAATCAACCTCATAGGATCTTTCTGACTAGTAATTGCATTGTTATGCCTTGCTCAGTTCCTGTCAATTGCTCTGCTGTAATTTGTTTACCCTTCATGCCATGTTGGTTATCTAAGGAGAGCACCTCTAGTGAACTATGGGCCCCGGTACAATCTTTACCATTCATACATCTTCCACTTTTACTTGTTTACTTGATGCAAACCATTAACTTCCACACCATACGTTTAATCCTTTGTTATAGCAAACAGTGAGCTTGACAACCTCACTGATTCGTTGGGGCAAAGTCTTGAGTTTGTGTTGTGCAGGTCTCCGCGTTGCTAGCAACACATGTGTGACATTTCCTTCCTCCTACTGGTTCGATAACCCCGGTTTCTTACTGAGGGAAACTTGCTGCTGTGCTGCTTCATACCATGCTCTTTGGGTTTCCAACGAAGCGTCCCACAACAAGTACTGGGCGCCATATGCAGGTTACGCGATGCATGGTGGTGCAACGAACCTCCATTCCCTTCACCTTTATTATAGACGCCCTCTCTCTCTCCACCTCCCCACTCTCACTCACTCGGCAACCATCTACACTGTTCCATCACCTTCTGCAAATCCCTAGGAAAACTCCAACTGCGTCGGCGATGGAGAAGAAGGGCGTGTTGGCCATTATCGCCTCCAAGGCCACCAGCGAGGAGGTCCTTGTTCTCGTCCAGGCCCCGTCGAGGCATCGCAGTCAGCCGTTATCCCCGTCCTGGCCCCCGTCCTAGCCCCAGCATAGCCGTTAGTGAGGAGGCCCCCGCCGGTCACGGGAAGGTCCCGCTAGATTGGGACCCCTACGAGGAGCAGGAGTACATACACCTAGAGAACCCCTACGACACCAGCATCGTTGACCCATGGTTGGAGGTAACTAGGGTTTTCTCCCCTTCCCTTTTTCTTCCCCCATTCCCATCGTTGGATGCTAGATCATTTGTTATTAGGGTTCGGATGTTCGCATTTTGAATCGTTGGATGCTAGATATTTTTACAGAAGCTAATGCTCGTGTGTTTCGATGAATCCCCATGTTTGTACTAGCGCCGATCTGTAGTTGGGATCAATATTTGATTTTGTTTGAGATTTGAGGATTGGGGAATTTAACCCACCTCCTTAATTTATGCAAATAATCATGGGATCTCAATCGTCTAATTTATGCAAATAATCAATCCCAATAACCAAGGTATCTCAATCATGTCCTTATTGCACAGTACTATGTTTTTCGAACAGGTGGATAGCAGCGATGTCTGCAGCGACGGCGAGTCCAAGCACACCAATAGTCGTCAGGTGCTGAGGAGGCTGAAGTCTGGCCAGTACGACCACTACTTCACCGGAGACATCTACAGGTGCCCCTTCTGCGAGAGGAGACTCCATGCCACCGACTTCAACTGCCTCGTGCTGAATGCCGAGGTTGTGACCACCTATGGCCACAGCATGAACGTCCACGCCTCTAGAGCCAAGCACAAGGCGCTCGGCTTTCACCTCCGCAACCTCTAGAAGGTGGCCATAAAAGAGGGTCGCATGCCCCTGATCAAGCCCAAGGAGCAAAATGTCAGGGGAATGGGCAGCAAGAAGTGGAGGAAGTGCCAGAGGGAGGAGGCGGAGGCCAGGAGGTGCTGCTGCTGTAATATAGTAGCTTCTTTTGTATTTCCGTGTTGAACTTGTCCGCTGCTGCTGAGCAGCCTAATTGTCGAACCTTGTTTAGTGCTATACTACATATCCTAAGTTAGCTTTTCCTACATCTGCTTTGTTTACTAAATGTGCTATTTAGATTTGCTTCTCCAGAATTTCTACCAGATTGGGCAAAAACAAGGGCCAAAATGAACAATGAATGATGAAGAGAGAAGCTGTTCCAGAAGAAGGATATGAGAGAAGAGAGAGGGAGGAGGGGAAGAAAATGAGAGGGATGACATGTGGGCCCCAAGTCCATGTCATTGCTTATGGGCCCATCAAGTTAGTTTAGCTGTTAAAACGCGATTAGCAAAAAAGATATTTATCTATTCGTAACAGCTCGCCCCAAAAGCGATACGTATCCGCAAAAAAATCCAGGGCACTAACCTGTTGCCCTGGCCCCAATTGTAGTACTAAATGTAATTTACTCGAGAAATGTGCTCACGTCCTTTTCTGAAACAGAATAAAACTTATTTATGGTATTATTTATAGCTAGTCTATGTTATGAGATAATACAATACTGATCCAGGACGTGACCGCTTGCTAGTCTAGCTATAACTCCAATTGGCGTCCTCGATACAATTGCCCACTTCAGAAGACCGATGGGGCAACACGCAAACACCCCTCATTAAAAGAGCCTCCTATATTATCCATCTCCAATTTGGCCAATGCTGGCTAGCCGCATTTTGTAACCTCTCGAGCTAGCGCGCACTTTCCAAATTTTCCTAGCCATTTCTCGCCCGCAGAATCGGTTCTTGTAGGACATCGTCACTCTACTCCAAGAAACCCAAACAATAATATTTGAATCTTCCCTCACCCCAGTCCATCCGGACTCAATGGCAGATTCAATGCACAAGATTTGTTACGATGGCTGGAGCAAGTTTGGCGACGACGCCTTCGAAGAAATTGATATGAGTATGGACATTACCAGCGTCGTCTGGCTGGCTGCATGCTCCAAGGAGTTGTGCCGCCAAGTCGCTGGTGGAAAAGGTAGCAACGGCTGCGGGACATTAGTCGCCTTCCATGACTTCCTCAACAACAAGATGGCGTGCCCGCACGGCCCATGAAACTACCCTGAGGCTGGCTGCGAGTTCCCTGCCCTGCCCACATCGCTCCTCTCCCACCTCGAAAAATCCCACTCGATGGAAGTGCACAGTTTCCACTATGGCGTGGAACACAGTACATCTCTCGGCCTTTGCTGGCACCTGGCTCATGGAGAGTAGAGAACATCATATCAGGGGACGATGTATAGTGTTCTCCGTGCAATCTGACATACTCCACTATAGCCTCGCTGTATCAGTCCAGTGCGTCAGGTCGGCGGCGTGCAAGTTTCCGTGGTATATGGTGGAGTTGCACTTATATAAACCTTCAATGATGGGAGGGGACCTGGAGGAGTTCGCTGAATGTAGCTTGTTTTTCGAGCCGAAGAGCAGCGTGTCGCCATCCACCGCTAGGATGGCTAAAGATTTCTGGAATTTTATGATTAATAAACATGATGGGTTCATCATGGACTACTCATTCTGCATCCACAAGGTGGTAGATGACAGATATGACTGTATTGATTCTAATGATGATCTGTCGTTCAAATTTGAGATTACGTGTTGATGTTGATTCTAGTCGAGGGGTTTCAGTCTATCGGAAATATGGATTTTGGCTGCAAAGTAGTACAGTACTATTGTACTATTTCTTGTACTTGTGAGTATATTGTTTCTAGTTTTGCTTGTGCTATTATATTTTGAAGTATGTACTGGTAGTACTTGTTTGGATCAAATCGCTTGAGATGATCTAGCATTTTCTTTCAAACATGGATCTGTACTAGGAGCTAGTACTACTTGCTTAGATCAAGTAGCTTTTCCTTTAAAACAATGGCCTTGCACATGTAGTTTGTAGGTACTCCTTCCATTTGAAAATAGATTCAAAAGATTTGTGCAACACATGAATAGGAAAAATGCAGGAATAGAATGTCATGATACTTGATATCCTATTGGAATAAAAACTATAGGGATCAGTAAAATTAGCTCTTTTCTTGCACCATAGGAAAAACACAGTAACTTTGTAGGGTTTAAGTACATGGCATATAGGAATTTTTCCAACAGGTCTCACCTCTTCTTAGAAATCCTATAGGATTGTAGTGTAGGAAAGCAATGTATAGGAATTTTTTAATATTTATTCCTTTCAAACAAATACACTCTATAGGATAAATTCCTATGGATATATAATTATTTTAGAAATACTTTGAATCAAACTGGCCCTAAGATGTTTTAGCTTTTCTGAAACTGGTGTATGTAGAATCTCTAATAGTGTGTCGTTCAAAGTGAACACATGTTATATAGGGGTCTAGATACACTTCACAAAAGCTAAACCATCTTATATTTTGAAACGGAGGGAGTACTATGTATGTTTTATCGCAGTTAGGTTACTCATATTTACTTTACCATTTTTTTCTTTTTATATTTCGCATGCTGCTATTTAGTTCACCGATTCTTACTTGCTTTAGTAACTCCAGGTACATCTCTCAGCCGTTGTTGGCACCGTGCTCATCAAGAGTAGAGAAGATCGGATCAGGGGAAGATGGTATGGTGTTTGTTGTGCTATTTGACATACGCGTGTCGGGAGACATCGCTGTATCCGTCGTGTGCGTCAGGCAGGACGTGTGCTCTTCGCCCTTGTACAATGTGAACCTCACTGCCTATAACCCGTCAATAGAGCTAGGGTTTTGGGATATAATCGGTAGTTCCTCCATGCCTGGGATCAGGGCGATGTCGGCCATCATGCAGAAGAAAAATCTTTCCCTGCTTTTGTACCATGAAACATCTTATATTACCTAGGGCGTGCATTACTCAATATGCATCAATCGAGGGGTAGAATTCCCAATTGACAAAGAATTGTAAGAAAGTGAGGTTAGTCATGAAGTAGTACTAGTATAGTACCAGTTCTTGTACTTCAGAGTATTGTGTACTATATACTGCTAGTACTTGTTTAGGTCAAGGGCAGGAGATGGTCTTGCTTTGCCTTTGTTCTATCGTTTTCTATTACCAAAGTATTTTTTGAACTAATAGTGATATACTATTACCTGTTTAGATCAAGTACATCAGATTGTCTTGCTTTTCTTTAGAAACCTTGCATTGTAATAATTATCTAGATGAGTCTTGGGCCTTTTGGGTTGCATATGGGGGTTCACACAGGCATTGACGAAATAAGGTGGTATTCACGCAGAAGCAGACTTGATCCTCAGTTTTGGTTTCTCCTGTCACATCCCAAAATTTTCCAAATTTTGAAAATGTGAAAATAAAAAAACAAAATAATCAATTGTTGATTTTCAGGGTGAGAAGAAACTTTTTGATTCCAATTGGAAACATCCAATTTTTTTTGATCAAATAAAATCCTAAAGGGATTTAAAAAGATAAACAATTAATAAATAAAAATTATAATAGTTGGAATCACTATTTTTGGATCTTTTAATAAAAATATATGGTTTTCAAAAGCAAAGGTAGAATTATAAATAAGGATTATTTTATAGAGCCAAATTAAACCTTGGCCAAGATTTTGAAAGAAAATATTTTGTTTGATAAAAATAGTAAAGGTTTAATAAAATAAAATAATGAGGATTTATTAATATCCAATTTTACTAAAGTAAAGGCTTTTCCATTTTAAATAAACACTAAAACTTGTTAATTTATTTTAAATAAGATTTCCAAGTGTTTTATATTTTCAAATAAAACCTACTGAAATGATTTTGATATTATTTAGATTTCAAATAGAGTTTTTAAAATAAATTAAAACCTATTTGAAATAGTGGATAAGGTCTATTTATTTAATTATTAATGGATCCTAAAGAGAATAAAAAGTTATTTTGTTTTTGACTTTGATTTATGTTGTTAAACAGAATTAAAATCAATACAAAGTTTGGTGGTGGTTTGATTTGAATTGGTGTTTGAATTGTTTGTTTGAAAATCAAATCAGAATATTCAAACAGAAAAAGGAAAAACTTTCTGTATAAAAAAATTGAATCAAACCCAGCCCAGCTAACAGGCACATCAAGCCCAACTAAACTCCCCCGCAGTGAACCTTTTTCACTAAATAATGCACCCACCCAGACACTGAGCAGTGGACCCTGTGCCCCCTCTCTCTCACTCGTAGACAGCACGGCCCCACGCCAGCGCGTCGTCGTTCTCACCCGCCGCGACCGTTTTCCCCCTCGCACCTCGCCGTTCCTGCTTTGAATCCGTGGCGTGAATTCGCATCAATGCGCGAGTAATACTCGTCCGTGGTCACGCACAATGAATCGCCTCGCCCTCCTCCTCATTTGCCCCCAGACGTCGTCCACTCTCTGCCACCGGGCTGCCCCAATTGCCCGCTGTAAACCTCCTATTCCGACGAGCTTTTCTGACGAAATCCTGCGTCGTCCGACCTCCCCTTGCCCTCTGGACTCCATGAGCGTGCTCGCCACCCCCTCACGAACCTGCCCGTGCCTCCCACTCGCCCGCGCGTGCCCCAGGAGCTTGCCTCGGTCTACCTCTGAGCATCACCGCCCTCTACCGAATCTCCGATGAGTCTTAGCCCTCAACCTCGTGCACGCCTCGAGTTGCGACTTACGCCATTTGGTTCGCCTGCTTCCTGTGCATCTCCAGGTACCCTCCAATAATCCGTGCGTGGCCTACAAGCTCGCCTCCGACTTCAACAGAGAGCATCCGTCGTCAAGAGCTACTCCGGCGAGCAATCCCTGACATCACCGTGCGCCCTTTGCCTTCTCGCGAGCACGTCGAGCATCAGTGACACCACGCGAACCTGGTAAAGCCCTTCCCCATAGCCTTCGCTTCTTGTATCACCGGAACCGCCGTTAGCCGAGCGTCGCCGCCACGCGCTGCCGTCGAGCGCCGCCAGTTCCTGGTCATAGCGCCATAGCCGTTAGATCATCATCCAGTGGATATGATAGAACGTAATCGAAGGGGTATGTGTGCATCTACTCCGTGCGATTTAAGTTAAATCTAACGGTTCGCAGAGGCTTATCCGCAAGAATCGGTACCGTCCAATAGAAACACGCCACGTGGACAAGGTTTTGTTTAAAACAGAAATTAGAATCTGATTGATATGCAAACTTGTAAAATTCATAACTTTAATTCTACACGTCCAAATTTTGCAAATTTTTTATCAATGGATTCATCAGAACAAGTACTTTGCAACCATGCATTTTGTTTAATGATTTTCTCCTGGAAAATTGGTTGAAATTGCAGAAACTTGTGTAGGCTTATTTTGAATATAAAAATTGTTCTAGATATATTTTTATTATGAAATCTTTGCAAAATGGATTGTTGTGAACCTAGTGACCATAGGAACCAACTTATGGATTTAAAAATGTATTTTGTGAAGTTAAGGAGTAAATATTTGAGTTAGATCATTTCTAGTCAAATAAAAATATTGTTTTTGGTTTAGAAATGATTGTTTGAGTAAAACCTTTGGGAAATGATTTGACTCAAACCTTCTGACCCTAAACACCAAGTTTTGAGAATTAAAATATATTTGGTGAACTCTTTAAAGAATATTTCTTTGCTAAAAGCATTTTCAACCACATAAAATATTGATTTGATTTAAAAATGGTTTATAGATGAAACCTTTTGCAAATGGTTTTACCATTTTTGTAAATGACCAATGTGAGCTTGAAAATGTTTAGAGCCTAATAGAAAACACTTTTCCAAATAAAACTATCTTTTGCATGCTTGCATGCATGACCTTGTTTCTATTATTTTATGTGTGATAAATTGGTTGGAATGCTAGTTGAATCTATGTTTGCTTGATTGATTTGTAGTGGAATTAGAAGAGTGTGATATTTGCAAGATCAAGAAGTGAACCATCATTCTATACTAAAAAGGAAAGTGACACTATCATCCATGTCCTACTATTTTCATTACACTTAGTGGATTTTTGTAACATGCATGGAAAGGTTTACTATATTTTATGCTATGCTAAATCCTAATAGGATACCCTTATATATCCCTTAGTGGAAACAATGTAGTTGTAGTATGCTTAGCCCTGCTATATATTGGGATGGGATACATGATATGATTATATGAAGAGTTGAAAAGACATATGTTTTATATAATAAAACAAGTACTCAATGAACCACCTGGGTGGACAAGGATACTCAAGGTTGGACAAGGTGGCAACAAAAGGAACCATGTTTATATGGCTATCTCTTTTTGTATGTTCACTAGAAGAAAACCACCCAGGGACTTAGATATTGAACATGTTTCTCGTACAGTGGCTTCCGTGTACAGCCACATGCTAAATGGGCTCTGGCTTAGTCAACTACATAGTGGAAGACCCATGCATTGGCATCTTCAGGTTAACTAGAATTTTGTAAGGGAAATTTATCCATACATTGGTGCCTGGTTGACAAGCTAGCATTGTGTATTGGGAGGACTTCTATGGAAAGACTTTGTCACATTCTCGATCTGCCGGTACTCCATTAGGTGATTACTTATCTAGCAGCCACTGGTGGCGTCAAGACGAGATTGTGTCATGTGGGTAAATTGTACAACTTCTGCAGAATATCAAATTCTAAGTACTTAGCCCTGTCCCCGGTTATGGACAACACTGAGCAACTAAGGCCTGAAGCTATGGAAGATCTCGACATTCCAATTTCTCAAAGTAAAACTTGATGGTGTCAACAAGGGATTAGAAGCACTTGGAGTTTTCCAAGGAGTTCAAAAGGATTTTTGAAATATCAAAACTATTTTGAAAAGATAGGATAAAACTATATTTCTTTCTGCAAATGAGCCTAAACCCTACTTAGCCAAATATGCATGTAATGATAGGATCCACTTATTTCTACAATAGTAGTGAAACTTGCCAATACAATTCAAATGTATTGACCCTTGTGGATGAAACTTATTATGTTACAGGTTTGTTTGATGTTAGTGAAGTGTGTTGATTAGGATTACAAGTCTACAACCAACATGTTTGCCTGTGGCACTTTGAAGATGAAGGACTCCATGCTTTATAGATATTTTGCTGCATTGTAATGTGATAGCCAAAAGAGCTATGTAAGATGTAATGAAATTATTTTATTCATGGTTATAAAGTTGTATAATGACCTTTGTTTCTTGATATTACATCTTAACTGTGGATGCTAGCTATTGATCCAGGGACTAGAATTGTAAACACAGGGATCTCTACCTTATTAAAGGTTGGGACCTCTACAGATGGTATCAGAGCACTCTGTTGCCTATAGGATTTGTAACCCTAGGATTGGACAAAACCCCTTAGATAAATAAGAGTTGTTTTTGTTCCAAAACATATTTACAAACAATCTTGTAAACTCTTTCCTCAACCATTTTTGTTTTGATTCTACACCTCTTCCTTTTCAACTTGATGGACAAAGCCTTCACCATGACCAGTGACTTTCACATTAGTTCCACCAAAGATTTCAACTTAGACATCACTAAGGACTACAAGTGAGAACCAAGAGACATTAGATTGCCTACCAAAGACATTGATATCAAATTAGAGTATGGATCATATTGACCTATGAAGTATGATTATACTAAGTTATTATTTTCAAGAAAACTTGTTGTTTCCTTCAACTCATGAGTTAAACTCATAAGTTGATAAGTGGATAGTTGCTTGCTGATTGATTGTTTGTTTGATTGAACTTGGATGTTTTGAGTTGTGTGTTAGAACTTCTTAAAAACCTATCCATCATTACTCATCCCTATCAACCAACAGATGCCTCCTCGTCATGCCAACCCCAACCAAAACAACAACATCACTCCTGAGATGCAGCAGATGATGACAGCTCAGACACAACTGATGCAGGAGATGACCATGTTCATACAGAATCGGAACAAGAACAACAACAACAATCAGAATAATCCTCCAGCACATGATATGCTCACTAAGTTTCTGAAGCTAAGGCCTGCAAGGTTCTCTGGAACAACTGATCCAATGGTAGCCGATGATTGGTTACGTTCGGTGAATAAGGACTTAGTGACTGTTGGCTGCACCGACGAGGAAAAAGTTAGGTTTGCAGTATTTCTGCTTGAAGGAACAGCAGCAACATGGTGGGACAACTTTCAGATCACCACTCACCTTGAAGATATAACTTGGGCTATTTTTGAGGATGGATTCAGAACAACTCACATCTCACCTGGAGTGATGTACTTGAAGAAAAAGGAGTTTCACAATCTGAAACAGCGTCACCTCAGTGTGGCTGAGTATATTGAAGAATTCAACAATCTAGCACGATATGCACCGGATGAAGTTGATACAGATGCTAAGAGAAAGGAGAAATTTCTCGAAGGACTTAATGATGAGTTGAACCTACAGCTAGCTGTTGCCTATGTCCCAACTTATCAATCACTCTGTGACAAAGCCACCATTTTGGAAAACAAGATGAATCAAGTTGAGAACAGAAAGAGGAAACATAAACTCAAGAATCACTCAGGATCATCAAAAAAGAAGGATTCATTCAAAAAGAGCAATGAAGATTCTAAACCACATCAGCATCACCACAACAACAATGGAAGTGATAATAATGGAAATGATACTGACAATGGAGATGACCTTGGTCAGAACCAACATGACACTTACAGGAAGAAAGATATTAGCCAGTTGCAGTGCTATAATTGTAAGGAGCTTGGACACTATGCATCAGACTGTCCTGAGAAGAAAAAGAAAAAGGATGCTAGAAGAGCCAATGGAGATGACTCCAATGTGACCCAGAAAGGACATGTGAACCACATTGACATGGATGGAAACATTGAAGAGATAGAAGAAGTGGATGTCAGGAACTAGTAAACTCAGAAGAGTCAAATAAGGATTCCTTGTCTGGATATCAAGTGTTGAACCCATAGTCAAGTGAACCATCAATGTAACCCTATGAGATTTTTTTAAGGGTGGTAGTACCCTAGTTGTCTTCAAGCCAATTTGTAACCCTAGCCTTCCCAAATCTCGGTACGAGATTTCTTTTAAGGGTGGTAGCCTGTCACATCCCAAAATTTTCCAAATTTTGAAATGTGAAAATAAATAAACAAAATAATCAATTTTTGATTTTCAGGGTGAGAAGAAACCTTTTGATTCCAATTGGAAACATCCAAATTTTTTTGACCAAATAAAATCCTAAAGGGATTTAAAAAGATAAACAATTAATAAATAAAAATTATAATAGTTGGAATCACTATTTTTGTATCTTTTAATAAAAATATATGGTTTTCAAAAGCAAAGGTAGAATTATAAATAAGGATTATTTTATAGAGCCAAATTAAACCTTGGCCAAGCTTTTGAAAGAAAATATTTTGTTTGATAAAAATATTAAAGGTTTATTTAAATAAAATAATGAGGATTTATTAATATCCAATTTTACTAAAGTAAAGGCTTTTCCATTTTAAATAAACGCTAAAACTTGTTAATTTATTTTAAATAAGATTTCCAAGTGTTTTATATTTTCAAATAAAAGCTACTGAAATGATTTTGATATTATTTAGATTTCAATTAGAGTTTTTAAAATAAATTAAAACCTATTTGAAATAGTTACTAAGGTCTATTTATTTAATTATTAATGGATCCTAAAGAGAATAAAAAATTATTTTGTTTTTGACTGTGATTTATGTTGTTAAACAGAATTAAAATCAATACAAAGTTTGGTGGTGGTTTGATTTGAATTGGTGTTTGAATTGTTTGTTTGAAAATCAAATCAGAATATTCAAACAGAAAAAGGAAAAACTTTCTGTATAAAAAAAGTGAATCAAACCCAGCCCAGCTAACAGGCCCAGCAAGACCAACTAAACTCTCCCGTAGTGAACCATTTTTCACTAAATAACGCACCCACCCAGACACTGAGCAGTGGACCCTGTGCCCCCTCTCTCTCACTCGCAGACAGCACGGCCCCACGCCAGCGCGTCGTCGTTCTCACCAGCCGCGACCGTTTTCCCCCTCGCACCTCGCCGTTCCTGCTTTGAATCCGCGGCGTGAATTCGCATCAATGCGCGAGTAATACTCGTTCGTGATCGCGCACGATAAATCGCCTCGCCCTCCTCCTCATTTGCCCCCAGAAGTCGTCCACTCTCTGCCACCGGGCTGCCCCAATTGCCCGCTGTAAACCTCCTATTCCGACGAGCTTTTCAGGCGAAATCCTGTGTCGTCTGACCTCCCCTTGCCCTCTGGACTCCACGAGCGTGCTCGCCACCCCCTCACGAACCTGCCCGTGCCTCCCACTCGCTCGCGCGTGCCCCAGGAGCTCGCCTCGGTCTGCCTCTGAGCATCACCGCCCTCTGCCGAATCTCCGGTGAGTCTTAGCCCTCAACCTCGTGCGCGCCTCGAGTTGCGACTTACGCCATTTGGTTCGCCTGCTTCTTGTGCATCTCCAGGTGCCCTCCAATAATCCGTGCGTGGCCTACAAGCTCGCCTCCGACTTCAATAGAGAGCATCCGTCGCCAGGAGCTACTCCGGCGAGCAATCCCTGACATCACCGTGCGCCCCTTGCCTTCTCGCGAGCACGTCGAGCATAAGTGACACCACTCGAACCTGGTAAATCCCTTCCCCATCGCCTTTGCTTCCTGTATTACCGAAACCGCCGTTAGCCGAGCGTCGCCGCCGCGGCCTGCTGTCGAGCGCCGCCAGTTCCTGGTCATAGCGCCGTAGCCGTTAGATCATCATCCAGCAGATAGGATAGAATGTAATCGAAGGGGTATGTGTGCATCTGCGTCGTGCGATTTAAATGAAATCCAACGGTTCACAGAGGCTGATCCGCACGAAGCGGTACCGTCCAATAGAAACACGCCACGTGGACAAGGTTTTGTTTAAAACAGAAATTAGAATCTGATTGATATACAAACTTGTAAAATTCATAACTTTAATTCTACACGTCCAAATTTTGCAAATTTTATATCAATGGATTCAGCAGAACAAGTACTTTGCAAACACGGATTTTTTTTAATGATTTGCTTCTGTAAAATTGGTTGAAATTGCAGAAACTTGTGTAGGCTTATTTTGAATATAAAATTGTTCTAGATATATTTTTAGTATGAAATCTTTGCAAAATGGATTGTTGTGAACCTACTGACCATAGGAACCAACTTATGGATTTAAAAATGTATTTTGTGAAGTTAAGGAGTAAATATTTGAGTTAGCACATTTCTAGTCAAATAAAAATATTGTTTTTGGTTTAGAAATGATTTTTTGAGTAAAACCTCTAGGAAATGATTTGACTCAAACCTTCTGACCCTAAACAACAAGTTTTGAGAATTAAAATATATTTGGTGAACTCTTTAAAGAATATTGCTTTGCTAAAAGCATTTTCAACCACATAAAATATTGATTTGATTTAAAAATGGTTTAGAGATGAAACCTTTTGCAAATGGTTTTACCACTTTTGTAAATGACCAATGTGAGCTTGAAAATGTTTAGAGCCTAATAGAAACCACTTTTCTAAATAAAACTATCTTTTGCATGCTTGCATGCATGACCTTGTTTCTATTATTTTATGTGTGATAAATTGGTTGGAATGCTAGTTGAATCTATGTTTGCTTGATTGATTTGTAGTGGAATTATAAGAGTGTGATATTTGCAAGATCAAGAAGTGAACCATCATTCTATACTAAAAAGGCAAGTGACACTATCATCCATGTCCTACTATTTTCATTACACTTAGTGGATTTTTGTAACATGCATGGAAAGGTTTACTATATTTTATGCTATGCTAAATCCTAATAGGATACCCTAATATATCCCTTAGTGGAAACAATGTAGTTGTAGTATGCTTAGCCCTGCTATATATTGGGATGGGATACATGATATGATTATATGAAGAGTTGAAAAGACATATGTTTTATATAATAAAACAAGTACTCAATGAACCACCTAGGTGGACAAGGATACTCAAGGTTGGACAAGGTGGAAAAAAAAGGAACCATGTTTATATGGCTATCTCTTTTTGTATGTGCACTAGAAGAAAACCACCCAGGGACTTAGAGACTGAACATGTTTCTCGTACAGTGGCTTCTGTCTACAGCCACATGCTAAATGGGCTCTGGCTGAGTCAACTACATAGTGGAAGACCCATGCATTGGCATCTTCAGGTTAACTAGAATTGTGTAAGGGAAATTTATCCCTACATTGGTGCCTGGTTGACAAGCGAGCATTGTGTATTGGGAGGACTTCTATGGAAAGACTTTGTTAGGTTCTCGATCTGCCGGTACTCCATTAGGTGAGTACTTATCCAGCGGACACTGGTAGCGTCAAGACGATATTGTGTCATGTGGGTAAAGTGTAAAACTTCTGCAGAAGATCAAATTCTAAGTACTTAGCCGTGTCCCCGGTTATGGACAACACTGAGCAACTAAGGCCTGAAGCTATGGAAGATCTCTACATTCCAATTTCTCAAAGTAAAACTTGATGGTGTCAACAAGGGATTAGAAGCACTTGGAGTTTTCCAAGGAGTTCAAAAGGATTTTCGAAAGATCAAAACTATTTTGAAAAGATAGGATAAAACTATATTGCTTTCTACAAATGAGCCTAAACCCTACTTAGCCAAATATGCATGTAATGATAGGATCCACTTATTTCTACAATAGTAGTGAAATTTGCTAATACAATTCAAATGTATTGACCCTTGTGGCTGCAACTTATTATGTTGCAGGTTTGTTTGATGTTAGTGAAGTGTGTTGATTAGGATTACAAGTCTACAACCAACATGTTTGTCTGTGGCACTTTGAAGATGAAGGACTCCATGCTTTATAGATATTTTGCTGCATTGTAATGTGATAGCCAAAAGAGCTATGTAAGATGTAATGAAATTATTTTATTCCTGGTTATAAAGTTGTATTATGACCTTTGTTTCTTGATATTACATCTTAACTGTGGATGCTAGCTATTGATCCAGGGACTAGCATTGTAAACACAGGGATCTCTACCTTATTAAAGGTTGGGACCTCTACATCCAATGATCGAGTCTGTCCAGAGATTAGGGCAAACTGATACGCCAAGTTTTTTTGAGATGGAACAAGAACTTATTCTTTGTGTACTGATATTGAATTTCAAGAAGGAAAGCTACTAAATATCTCAAATGTCCTATTGTTGCTATTACTAAAGAATTTTGTGGAACTAATACTGATGTGCTGGTACTTGTTTAAATCAAGGCCAGTCGAAAGACTAGCTTTTCTTTTGAAACATGGCCTTGTCACAATCTTGATGAGACTTGGGAATTTTGGTTTGCATCGTGGGTCACACAGGCATTGATGTGAGAAGAAGGTACTCAAAGCAGACGCGATCGTCAATTTTGCATACGCCAATGGTCGAGTGTGTTTGGAGAAAAGGGCAAACTGATCGTGCGACAAGGTTTTAAGAGCTGAAACAAGAACTAGTTCTCGTTGTACTGCTATTATATTTTTGTGCCTGTATTGCTGAATCGCTCACTTTGAAATGCTGCTGAATTGGTCATGTGTTGCTGAATGGGAATTGCGGATCTGTTGATAAGTTTTCTATATTATTTTGTACTATAGAGTTTATATAAATATCTGCCAAAAAGAATTATCGATTTCTTTCAATCCCTCTCTGAGGTCTTTGTTTCGAATCCGTCCGAGCCACAACAAAATGGATTTTTTGAGAATCCTGCAATTTTTATATACCAGGAGAAGAAATCTAGCTCATTTGGCCCCTCTTTAGCCCAGAACATTTGAATTCGGCCTTCTAGGGGTAATAAGGGGACTGCTGCCCACAGCGCAGGAAAATATGAGAAAGGAGCCCATGGAGAATAGCCTATGGAGTATAGCCCATGTACAGCAGCCATGTAGAATAGCCAAACTCTTTTTAATTCAGCATTTCTGTCATTGACCCCCACCTCTCAAATAAATTAAAAAACTCTGCCTGCAGGTTTTCTTGAGAGTGCATGCACTTTTTAGTCTAGCTTCCAGGAGAGCCGCCTTATTATTTGATGGGAGATAAAACTGGTCAAGAAAATTCTTTTTAAGGAGACAAATCAGTAAGTTATAATAGCAAAGCTTAACGGTTTTGTTGTATTAGATGTTTCTTTCGTAGTGGCAAGGCACACTATTCACTGCTAGTGAGGTCTCTAGTTCGAATCCTAGGCAATTTGTTTTAATATAGAGTTTTCTTTTTCGTACTCTCAGGATGACATCTGGGACCTAGATAAACTGCTGCTGCATCTAGTAATTTTGCCAAGGTAAAGGGAAGCGGACTCGACCAGAAAAAACAGTCCAATATATATACACACGTTTAATTCAAATAGAGGTTGACCCGTGGGACCTAGCATAGACATGTTTAATTCATATAGAGGCTGACATGTGGGACCTAGCATAGACACGTTTCCTGAATAGAGAAGGCTGACATGTGGGACCCAGCATAGATACGTTTCCTTTACATAGAAGGCTGGCATGTGGGACCTAGCAATGGAGTATAGATTAATATTTTTTGTAATCTATAAGGATGACATCTGGGACCCAAATAAGCTACCTCTGCATCATAGACACGTTTCCCCGCAAAAGAATCTACCAATGTTGCCATGGTCATAATGGCAGACTCAACCCGAAAAAATAGTCCAACATACAAACGTTTCTTTCAAATAGAGGCTGACACTGGGACGCAGCATAGACACGTTTCTTGCACAGAGGTTGCTGACATCTGGTACCCAGCTATGGACCAAAGTCATAACAATGGAGGCGGTCGAAAAAAAGTCCATCATAGCACATTTCATTTACAGAGAGGCTAACATGTGGGACCCACCAGAGAGACCTTATATAGGTGCTGCATCGAGCGACGTTGCCAAGTTCGAATAAGGAAGCCGCGAGCGAGAAAAATTCTAACATGCACATGTTATTCAAATGAGATGCTGACATGTGGGCCACAGCAGCGTGACCAAACGGCAGATTCGTCGAGCAACGCTATCTAGTTCGGAATAGGGTAGCGCTAGAGAAGAAAAAAAATTCCATCATATACACACTATTCTTCTAATGTGAGGCTGACATATGGGACCCACCAGCATGTATAAACGGATGATGCGTCGAGCAACGTTGCCAAGTTCTAAACATGGAGGTGCGAGCGAGAAAAAAGTCCTATATGCACACATTTCTTCGAATGATATGCTAACATGTGGGACCTAGCTGCGTGACCAAACGGCAAATTCGTCGAGCAACGATATCTAGTTAGGAACATGGTAGCACTAGAGAAGGAAAAAATTCAATCATATACACACCATTCTTTTGAGATGCTGACATATGGGACCCACCATCTTGAATAAACGGCTGATGCAGCAAGCAATGCTATCAAGTTAACACGAAGACGCGACCGAGGGAAACAATTCCATCATACACACGTTCTTCTAATGAGAGTATGACACGTGGGCCCAGCTGCATGATTATGCACCTGGCAGTGCTATCTAGTTCGAAACATGGTAGCGCGACCGAGGGAAAAATATCCATCATACACATGTTTCTTCTAATGAGAGGATGACAGGTGGGCCCAGATGCATGATTCTTCTAATGAGAGGATGGCATGTGGGACCCAGCATCATGATTAACGACAGATAGATCGAGCAATGTTATGGAGTTTATATGAGGGAGGCACGAGCTAAGGAAAAAATCCAGCATGCACATGTTTCTTCTAGTGTGTAACATCCCAAAAATATTAAACTAGAATCATCAAACTCTAATCATCAAAATTAGGGTTAACAAAAACTTTTCTAAATAAAAATATGAAAGCATGCATGTGGGTATGCATTCCAATTTGAATTCTTTTGAATTACCTTCCTTGTGTGTTTCTTTGCTTGTAAAATGATTCTTAGGTGAAATAAACATCATCTAAACATTCGCCAAACTTTCCCAAAGACAAATAAATCAAAACAAACAAATTAAGTGAATGGTCACTTTTGCCAAATTAACTTCCATGCCTACTTTGGCTATCTCTAACTTGCAGAACTTAACAAAAACTTGTTTGGATCTTTGCACCCCTTGATAGTACTCATAACAAAGTATCAAGGCCCACCTTGTGATCATCCAGAAACATTCAAATGCATAGTTTAGATGACAGTTTAAAATTGAATCTATATCATATGGGAAGATCCCACTTTTTCAAAAACCACTCAAACAAGCTCAACTTTCAAAACCCAAGCATATACAGACTCACCAGCACATGCCTAGCACACCCACCAAAAATCTTTTCAAAATTCAAAACTTGAATTCATGCGGCCATTTCATCAAACACCTTGCAGATTCAAATCAACAAAATCTATAGTGTGCAGTGATTCTAGCCTAACTTGTTCCCTCTCTAGGCACCACTAGCCATAGTAGATCATCTAACAACCTAAACTAATCTCTAGCACCACTGTAAGCTGGCCATTGTCATCAATGGTGAGTAGGCCGAGCCTCACCTTTCCACCCACATGTCGACAGCGAGCTAGGAGAAGCACCAAGCCTAGCCAGCATGTCTGGGAGGTAGCCCATGCCTCACCACCCCCAATCGACCAGCCCTGCCTCGCAGACAATGCCTAGAACCGCCAGGAACGTCGCGCCCGTGCCGCTGTCGACCATGCCGATGTGCGCCGCAGAGCACGCACCGTTCCCACGCAACCCGACCACCTCGAGCCCTCGCCGCCCGCCAACATGCTCCCCACCGTCCCAGGAGACCGCCAGACATGCCCATTTCACCGCCCGTGCCCTGTAGCCACCGCTCGCCGCAGAGTTCGCCGCCTCTGCCTCGCAGAACGTTGATCGTTCCAAACCGTTGGCCACCGCCCCTACACACACATAAATGCCATAGAGCATCGCCAGGAGAACACCGATCGATCGCCACCCTCGGCCATGCCTCTAGTAGCCCGTAGCCATGTCGCCACCGTCGCCTGCCCATCCCGTTCGGTCTCACCGTCGGGGCTATAAAAGGAGACGACCCTCAGCCGAATTGAGCACACCATCTCACTCCCCTCTCCTCACTGATCGTTCCACCCCGTTCCCGGAGCAAGGCGCGCAGCGCATCGCCGGAATTTGGCCGGAGCACACCGCTGCTGGAGAAGAAGGGAGCCAACGATTGGAGCCGCCCCAGGAGAAGCCGCCGGTACCAGGAGGTTCGCCGTCGTCGACTTAGTCGTTCGCCCGCCTCGCCGACCCTCACCTGAGCCCCGGTGAGCCCCCGACGACCCCCACCTGCCGCGTTAGGGTTCTGTCTCGCCGGCGCTTCCCGACGTGGACGATGAACCAGATCCATTGGATTAGAACTAGATCCAACGCAGCACGTTGCCCCGTACCGCTTCGCACCCCCCGTCTCACTGACGCGTGGGGACAACAACTTAACCATCCCGTGTAAGCGTTGTGCGTAGCAGGCCGGCCCATTAGCAGTTCCCGCGCAGCCCAGTCGTTTGAATTTAACTTTTTCCATTTTAATTCAAACACAGTTCTGTACCTAGTTTCAAAAATCAACCCAGCTCGATTCATTGAACCAAACGGAATGAATCCAATTGTTAGAAAGGTTTTGAAATGCTTAATCCAAGCCCGTTGGATTAAAATCATTTGAATCTATAGATCAACCTTGGTAAAAACAACAATGCAAAACCTTTTCTGCATTCAAACATTTTTCAAATTTAAACCATAATAGCTTATGAGTTGATTCCAACTCTCAAAAATCACAATTGATCATACCTTTCAGAATATATAAAAAATATATGGGTTTACTTAAAGAAATAATGTTCAAGTAATAAAAGAATGCCACATAGGCATTTCTAGTCACTTTATTTAATTAAAATAAAAGGTTAAATCTTATTCAATTGTGAAACCACTTTAAATCACATTCCCATGTACTGAAATGTGTGGTGATGACATGTGTCAACATGATACAATGTTTGGTTTGGAGAATATCAAATCTTAAGTAGTTTTTCAATGAGTAGAAATTACTTTTCTAAAAATAAATGAAATTAAACCAAGATTTAATCTTGTAATGTTAGTGATGATGCTAGATCATCTATAGGACCCTTTTGTGTGATGATTGAAAGTAGTTAAGTATTATTTGGTGATTGTGTACCTCGTATTTATTCATAGACGCTAGTACCGACCAAGGATACGAGGAGGAAGGAGGATACTACGAAGAAGAAGCCGAGGAGAACTTCAAGGGGTTCTTTGCACTAGGCAAGCTTTACTAACCAAGTGGACCAATGCAAGCCAATACTTGCAAGCTAACACTTGCAAGATATTCTAATATGAAAGCCTAATACTACTAGTTGATTGAGCAAGCTTATACTGATAATGATGCAAGCCAACACTTGCAAGCTATTAACTTAGCAAGCCTAATACTACTAGTTGAATGAGCAAGCTAACACTTGCAATTTAGCAAGCTTACACTGATAATGATGCAAGCCAATACTTGCATGCTATTAACTTAGCAATCCTAATACTACTAGTTGAATGTGCAAGCTAACACTTGCAAGATACTCTACTTTAGCAAGCCTTACTAATAAAGTTGACCTATGCAAGCAAATTCTTGCTTGTTACCATGCCAACTATATGCCTTAAGCATATGTGATCATACCCACTTGATAAACCCATTCCTAGTTTTACTTACAAGCTTTATATTTTAGTTCTTTATCAAATCTAGTACTTTGAGTTTACTGGAATAAATTGTAAATATTAGAAAGATAATTGAAGGTTGCATAAAGAGCATAAAACTTGGCCTAGGCTAGATAATCTTTATGTCATCTTAAGGCATGAGACTGAACTTAGTAAAACTCCACTAGTTTACCACCCCTCATTAGTACCTACCCCCACTTGTAGATGCTAGTGCTAAACATAAAACTTGATCAACTTTAGATGGGAATACTTGGTGGAAAAATGGTTATGAAAACCTTGGAATGATGGATCATTCTATTGAGATGTTTTGACATGTGTTTCCGAACACCAGATGATTTTGGTGATGAAAATGTTGAGGCATGAGCCTTAGCCCTTTATAAAACTGATGGTTGTCTGGATGTGATACCATTCCAATTTTACCGTACAACCACAATACCCGAGAATTGGGTAGGGCTTGACTGGAAACTTATATACCTTAGTATTGGTTCCCTCACGGCCAAGTTCTGAGCTAAGGCTACCTTGTGAAGATTGTCCACCTGTGCAGTACCCAAGATGACAGTTGGTCATGGTTGGGAGGCCAAGCTCACAGGAGAGGTGCCTATACTAGGGCGTGTAATTGAATGGTTAGGATTGATTATCCGCATACTGAGTATGGTGAATTCAGGATTTGTTCCTGACGGATGTATCAAATGTTGTGGTAAAAGTGTACAATCTCTGAAGAGTGTCAAACTATTCGAATAGCCGCGTCCGTGGTTATGGACAGTTGGAGTGGCCATATTGTTCCCCCGTCAGATGTTTTCAAAATTACTTGTGAAATGAATTGAGAATTTAACTTGACCACAATAGAGTTGTGGCATGAGATACAAGTTCCCACTTAGGTGTTATAAAATTTAAATATCTATTCTTTGCTTCTGAACTTAGTAGAGGTAAATCTGGATTTTTGCAAAACAACCCTAGAGATTAGTGTCCTATCACAAAAACCCCTTCACTTGTTAGTATTAGTTTGCGAGTACTTAAAGAGTACTCATGGCTTTGTCCCTGGCTATTCTCATGGCCAGACTATGAAGAGGAATACCAGGAGGATGGACCCCAGGAAGGTTACGACAACTTGGATCATCTCCCATCGTCAGCATTGCCTGTGATCCCAAAGATGGAGCTTCGCCTACGCTACCGTTATTATTACGTATTCCGCTGCTTGAGTTGTATTAAGAACAGGATCATGAGATCCTTATTTGTGTAAGACATTATGTATGGTTTGTAATGGATGATGTATTGTGGTATCCAAATCTGTTATGTCTCGCAAAAATGGTAATCTTTCATAAAAATTCATGTTCCTCAAAAACTCTTGCAAAATACATAAAATTTGACACACTTGATCACTCTACTAACTTACTCATCCTATATTCTTATAGATGGACGTGAAGTACAACAAGTTTTACAAGTTGGGAAATGGCGGAGACCTTATCTTTGAGAGGGATTTGGACCAGCTTTCGGAACTTCTAGAGCGTCCGCACCCCGAGTTCTTCGGAGCTCAGCTCAATGATCAAGGAGGAGAAGATCTGCAGTGTTGTTTCAAGTCTCCGAGGAAAGATTGAACCTCCCACTACGGAGGGAATTCAATTCACCTTAAGAGAGAACAAATGGCTCGATGGACTTGCCAGGGCCATGCAGGAAGCTCTTGCCTGTCTGTGTGGGCAGAGTATCAACCAGATCAAGGGTACCCGCTTTGAGTTTTGCCCAAGGCGTGATGCTAATGGACAGCCATTGGAATCCCCATACCACCACGAGCTGAAGACCCAATTGGACCACCTTAGCTTCATGATGTACGATCGTCCGCAGGAGTTGGATAATTGCCGTGACTACTCCAACCACAAGTCCGCCATCATCAAGATGAAGGATCAGACCATCGCCATGCTAGCACAGGATCGCAAGTCTCGCCGCCGTCATCTTGACAAGAAGGAGCACATCATTGCCCGTCTTCGCCACCGTATATCGGATTTGGTGGAGACCATCCACGAGAGAGACATGCAGTTGGAGGAAAGGGAGAATGCCGCAGAATATCTTCGTGGAGACCCCTACTCCTATCCCATCGATGATGATGATTTTCTGGAGGATCAGGCTATGGACTTCTTCACCGATGAGGAGGATTTCGCCTTCATCAATGACAATGAGGAGGATGAGGATGACGACTACACCGACTCCGAGGAGTAGTAGCACTTGAGCACTAGTGTAGTGAGTAGTATTTGGTCCCACTGTATCGTAGTTTCCAGAAAGGTTCTTAAAACCATATGTTTTTTTTCTTGTTGTGGTGTGTGTTTGTATCGGGTGCTATGAATGAATGAATGAAAAGCAAGTTGCTAGAAAAATCTGAGTCAAACTTTAAAAACTTTTCAATGTCCTAAAACCTTAGAAATTTCCCTCTTTTCTCATGACCTATCCCAACCGTGGAAACCCAAGGCCCGGAGGAAATCACAACAACCCCGGCAACACTAACAATTTCAACCATGCCCCACCCAAGTTCAACAACAACAATGCTACCGCCAACACCAACACTTCCCCGAGGACTGGAAGCAATGCTATGCCTGTTGCAACAAAGGACAAGTCGCAAGTGACTTGTTATGACTGTGGAAATAAGGGTCACTACTCCAACGAGTGCCCCAACAAGAATAATGCCGCAGCCTCCAATGCAAATGCCCCAGCTCAGCAGCAGCGTCGTGTTTAGCCAGGAAGAAGGTTTGCCCCAGGGAATTCGCTCAACCTCAATGGCCGT
Source organism: Avena sativa (assembly GCA_916181665.1). Taxonomy (NCBI): domain Eukaryota; kingdom Viridiplantae; phylum Streptophyta; class Magnoliopsida; order Poales; family Poaceae; genus Avena; species Avena sativa. The sequence continues at coordinate 202,049,531 of OV702281.1, read as the reverse complement.
CTTTTTCTCATGCATGCTGAAGAAGCTCAGGAAGCACTAGACGTCGTACTGGGTATGTTTTCTGTTAATTCAGTACTTGCTTGAGTGTTGTTTGATTCTGTTGCATCGCACTCATTTGTCACCGAAGAATTTTCCTGCACTAGTAAGATTCAACCAACAAAACTGAAGCATGTTATGATCGTCCAAATTCCCGGTTCAACCACCAAGGCTAGGCAAATTTGCAAAGCCGTCCCTATTCGAATCCATGGCATAAACTTTTATGCTAATTTGATAGTACTCGCAACTAAAGGCTTGGAAGTAGTACTAGGAATGGATTGGATGTCCAAACATAAAGGATTGATTGACTGTGCCAAGAAAGCCATAACCATGACCAGTACAGCCAGAATATTAGTCGAGCATATATCTGAAACCTTACCTCGTCAATTCAAGTGCAACAAGAGTATAGCCCAACCTACCATTGACCAAGTCCGGATAGTCTGTGAATACCCTAATGTATTTCCAGATGTTTTGCCCGGTATGCCCCCAGATCGGGATATCGAGTTTATCATTGAATTAATCCCCGGAACAGGACCCATAGCCCAGAGACCCTATAGTATGAACCCGTCTGAACTAGCAGAACTGAAGAAGCAACTGGATTCCATGTTGGAAATTGGATTAATTCAACCAAGTGCGTCACCATGGAGATCACCTGTCTTATTCGTGGACAAGAAGGATGGAGGTAATCGTTTGTGTACGGATTATCGGAAGTTGAATGATGTCACTATCAAGAACAAATACCCATTGCCCAAGATAGAAGATTTTTTTGATCAGTTGACTAATGCCAAAGTGTTTTCTAAGATTGATCTTAGAACAGGCTATCATCAAATCAAGATTCGCGCAGAGGATATTCCCAAGACTACCTTTACCACCCGTTATGGATTATACCGTCATGTATTTTGGATTAACCAATGACCCCTATTATTTCATGAATCTCATGAATAAGATTTTTATGGACTTCCAGGATAAGTTTGTCGTTGTTTTCATCGATGACATTCTGATTTATTCCAAATCAGAAGAAGAACATGAGCTACACCTAAGGACCATTCTTGGAACCCTTAGAGAGCATCAGTTGTATGCCAAGTTTAGCAAATGTGAATTCTGGTTACAGGGGGTAGGATTCCTCGGCCACATTGTATCAGCCGGAGGAATTGTCGTTGACCCTGCAAAGGTGAAAGATGTCGAAGATTGGCAATCCCCAACCACTCAAACCCAAGTTCGTGCATTTCTCGGATTGGCGGGATACTACCGCAAGTTCGTAGAAGGATTCTCGAGTATCACCAGACCCATGACCCAATTGCTGAGGAAGGACAAGAAGTTTGAATGGACAGACAAATGTGAAGCGAGTTTTCAAGAACTCAAGAGGAGATTGATTTTATCCCCAATCTTAATCATGTCGGATATCACAAAGCCCTTTGACATGTATTGTGATGCATCCAAGATCGGTCTCGGATGTGTGCTAATGCAAGAAGGCAAAGTTATCTCTTATCTATCTCGACAATTGAAACAACATGAGCAAAATTACCCAACCCATGACCTCGAACTCGCAGCCACAGTTCTAGCCCTGAAGACATGGAGGAACTACCTGATGGGAAATCGTTGTGAGATTTATTCGAATCACAAGAGCCTGAAGTATATATTCACTCAGAAGGAGCTGAATATGAGACAGAGAAGATGGATTGAGCTAATCAAGGATTACGATCTGGACATTCACTATCACCCTGGTAAAGCCAATGTGGTAGCAGATGCCCTTAGCAGATTGCCGTGCCTCTTGAACTCCATGATTTTGAAGGAGCAACCAAGCTTGCACAAAGAGATGGAAGATTTTTGAATGGAATTAATGAGTGAAGGATTTTTGGCTAGCATAGAACTTCAACCCACTTTGATCAGCCAGATCAAAGAGGCGCATAAATGAAATGCTAGTATCGACGAAATCAAGCGTCGTATCGGTACAGGCAAAGTACCTGGATTCACCGAAGACGAAGAAGGAGTTCTGTGGTACAAAGGACGCCTTTGTGTACCAGCTGATTCTGAGTTGAAAGAAGTTATTTTGAAGGAAGCTCATGATAATCTTTATTCTATCCACCCCGGAGGAACTAAGATGTATCAAGATTTGAAAGAGAAATTTTGGTGGCATAATATGAAGAGAGAAATCGGAAGCTATATCGCCAAGTGTGATATATGTCAGCGATTCAAGGCAGGACATCAAAGACCCGCTGGATTGTTGCAACCATTGCAGATTCCGGAATGGAAATGGGATTCAGTTGGAATGGACTTTATCACCAGATTGCCTACTTCTAGTAGGGGAAATGACTCTATCTGGGTCACAGTGGACAGATTGTCCAAAGTCGCCCATTTTTTACCCGTCAAGACCACATATTAGAGTTCGAAGCTAGCGGAGTTATACATCGCTAGAATCTTCAGTTTGCATGGAGTCCCCAAGAAGATCGTATATGATTGAGGAACTCAATTTACCTCGAGATTCTGGAAGAAAGTCCAAGAAGTTTTAGGAACCCCCCTAGATTTCAGTACCGCTTATCACCCTCAGACCGACGGACAGACAGAACGAGTAAATCAAATACTCGAAGCTATGCTGAGAGCATGTGTGTTAGAATATGGATCTAAGTGGGAAGACTGTCTGCCGTTCACAGAATTTTCGTACAACAATAGTTATCAAGCTAGTTTGCAAATGGCCCCATTTGAATTCATGTATGGAAGGAAGTGTCGCACCCCTTTGAACTGGTCGGAAGTAGGAGAGAGTCAGATTTTCGGACCTGACAGCCTACGAGAGGAAGAAGAAAAGGTTCACAAGATTCGTGAGCACCTCAAGACAGCCTAGTCCCGACAGAAGAGTTACGCCAACAAGAGACGTCGAGACCTCGGCTTCAACATAGGAGATTTTGTATATCTGAAAGTGTTTCCATTGAAGGGAATGCAGCGTTTCCAGCTGAAAGGAAAGTTAGCCCCCAGATATATCGAACCCTTCAAGATTCTGAACCGTCGAGGAGAAGTGTCGTATCAATTGGAACTACCCGAAGAAATGTCAGCCGTGCACAATGTATTCCATATCTCATTACTTTGCAAGTGTCTCGAAGTCCTGGAGAAGACTGAAGTATTCAAGAATATTGATCACCGGACTATAGAGATCAATGATGACCTGACTTATCCCGAAGTACCCATCCGTATTTTTTAAGAAGCTTTCCGAACTACAAGAACCCGAAGCATCAAGTTTCTCAAGATTAAGTGGACCAACCACACAGAAGAGGAAGCTACCTGGGAGTGCGAAGATCACATCAGGACAGAGTTTCCCGATCTCTTCAAATCCTAGGTAATCTTTTCGTCCTTTTTCAAATCTCGGGACGAGATTTTGTTTAAGGGGGGAAGGTTTGTAACATCCCAAAAATATTAAACTAGAATCATCAAACTCTAATCATCAAAATTAGGGTTAAAAAAAACTTTTCTAAATAAAAATATGAAAGCATGCATCTGGGTATGCATTCCAATTTGAGTTCTTTTGAATTACCTTGCTTATGTGTTTCTTTGCTTGTAAAAAGATTCTTAGGTGAAATAAACATCATCTAAACATTTCCCAAACTTTTCCTAAAGACAAATAAATCAAAACAAACAAATTAAGTGAATGGTCACTTTTGCCAAATTAACTCCCATGCCTACTTTGGCTATCTCTAACTTGCAGAACTTAACAGAAACTTGTTTGGATCTTTGCACCCCTTGATAGTACTCATAACAAAGTATCAAGGCCCACCTTGTGATCATCCAGAAACATTCAAATGTATAGTTCAAATGATAGTTTAAAATTGAATCTATATCATATGGGAAGATCCCACTTTTTCAAAAACCACTCAAACAAGCTCAACTTTCAAAACCCAAGCATCTATAGACTCACCATCACATGCCTAGCACACCCACCAAAAATCTTTTTAAAATTCAAAACATGAATTCATGCGGCCATTTCATCAAACGCCTTGCGGATTCAAATCAACAAAATCACAAACACTATAGTGTGCAGTGATTCTGGCCTAAGTTGTTACCTCTCTGGGCACCACTAGCCTTAGTAGATCATCTAACAACCTAAACTAATCTCTAGCACCACTGTAAGCTGGCCATTGTCATCAATGGTGAGTAGGCCGAGCCTCACCTTGCCACCCACATGTCGACAGCGATCTAGGAGAAGCACCAAGCCTAGCCAGCATGTCTGGGAGGTATCCCATGCCTCACCACCCCGTCTCGACCAGCCCTGCCTCGCAGACAATGCCCAAAACCGCCAGGAACGCCGCGCCCGTGCCACTGTCGACCATGCCAATGTGCGCCGCAGAGCATGCACCGTTCCCACGCAACCCGACCACCTCGAGCCCTCGCCGCCCGCCAACATGCTCCCCACCGTCCCAGGAGACCGCCAGACATGCCCATTTCACCGCCCGTGCCCCGTAGCCACCGCTCGCCGCAGAGTTCGCCGCCTCTGCCTCGCAGAACATCGAGCGTTCCAGACCGTTTGCCACCGCCCCTACACACGCATTAAAGCCATAGAGCATAGCCAAGAGACCACCGATCGATCGCCACACTCGGCCATGCCTCTAGCATCCCGTAGCCCTTTCGCCACCGTCGCCTGCCCATCCCGTTCGGTCTCACCGTCGGGCCTATAAAAGGAGACGACCCCCAGCCGAATTGAGCACACCATCTCACTCCCCTCTCCGCACTGATCGTTCCACCCTGTTCCCGGAGCAAGGCGCGCAGCGCATCGCCGGAATTTGGCCGGAGCCCACCGCTGCTCGAGAAGAAGGGAGCCAGCGATTGGAGCCGCCCCAGGAGAAGCCGCCGGTACCAGGAGGTTCGCCATCGTCGACTTCGTCATTCGCCCGCCTCGCCGACCATCGCCTGAGCCCCGGTGAGCCCCCGACGACCCCCAGCTGCCGCGTTAGGGTTCTGTCTCGCCGGCGCTGCCCGACGTGGACGATGAACCAGAGCCGCTGGATTAGAACTAGATCCAACGCACCACGTTGCCCCGTACCGCTTCGCACCCCCCGTCTCACTGACGCGTGGGGACAGCAACTTAACCAGCCCGCGTAAGCGCTGTGCGTAGCAGGCCGGCCCATTAGCAGTTCCCCCGCAGCCCAGTCGTTTGAATTTAACTTTTTCCGTTTTAATTCAAACACAGTTCTGTACCTAGTTTCAAAAATCAACCCAGCTCGATTCAGTGAACCAAATGGAATGAAACCAATTTTTTTAAAAAGGTTTTGAAATGCTTAATCCAAGCCTGTTGGATTAAAATCATTGGAATCTATAGATCAACCTTGGTAAAAATAACAAGGCAGAACCTTTCCTGCATTCAAACATTTTTCAAATTTAAACCATAATAGCTTTTGAGTTGATTCCAACTCTGAAAAATCAAAATTGATCATACCTTTCAGAATATATAAAAAAATATATGGTTTTACTTATAGAAATAATGTTCAAGTAATAAAAGAATGCCACATAGGAATTTCTACTCACTGTATTTAATTAAAAATAAAAGGTTAAATCTTATTCAATTGTGACACCACTTTAAATCACATTCCCATGTACTGAAATGTGTGGTGATGACATGTTTCAACATGATCCCATGTTTGGTTTGGAGAATATTAAATCTTAAGTAGTTTTTCAATGAGTATAAATTACTTTTCTAAAAATAAAAGAAATTAAACCAAGCTTTAATGTTGTAATGTTAGTGATGATGCTAGATCATCTATAGGACCATTTTGTGTGATTATTGAAAGTACTTAAGTATTGTTTGGTGATTGTGTACCTCGTATTTATTCATAGACGCTAGTACCGACCAAGGATACGAGGAGGAAGGAGGATACTACGAAGAAGAAGCCGAGGAGAACTTCAACCACTACTCTACACAAGGCAAGCTTTACTAACCAAGTGGACCAATGCAAGCCAATACTTGCAAGCTAACACTTGCAAGATATTCTAATATGCAAGCCTAATACTACTAGTTGATTGAGCAAGCTAACACTTGCAATTTAGCAAGCTTATACTGATAATGATGCAACCCAATACTTGCAAGCTATTAACTTAGCAAGCCTAATACTACTAGTTGAATGAGAAAGCTAACACTTGCAATTTAGCAAGCTTATATTGATAATGATGCAAGCCAATACTTGCAAGCTATTAACTTAGCAATCCTAATACTTCTAGTTGAATGTGCAAGCTAACACTTGCAAGATACTCTAATTTAGCAAGCCTTACTAATCAAGTTGACCTATGCAAGCAAATACTTGCTTGTTACCATGCCAACTATATGCTTTAAGCATATGTGATCATACCCACTTGATAACCCCATTCCTAGTTTTACTTACAAGCTTTATATTTTATTTCTTTATCAAAGCTAGTACTTAGAGTTTAATGGAATAAATTGTAGATATTAGAAAGATAAAGGAAGGTTGCCTAAAGAGCATAAAACTTGGCCTAGGCTAGATAATCTTTATGTCTTCTTAAGGCATGAGATTGAACTTAGTAAAACTCCACTGGTTTACCACCCCTCATTAGTACTTACCCCCACTTGTAGATGCTAGTGATAATCATAAAACTTGATCAACTTTAGATGGGAATACTTGGTGGAAAAATGGTTATGAAAACCTTGGAATGATGGATCATTCTATTGAGATGTTTTGACATGTGTTTCTGAACACCAGATGATTTTGGTGATGAAAATGTTGAGGCATGAGCCTTAGCCCTTTATAAAACTGATGGTTGTCTGGATGCGACACCATTCCAATTTTACCGTACAACCACAATACCCGAGAATTGGGTAGGGCTTGACTGGAAACTTATATACCTTAGTATTGGTTCCCTCACGGCCAAGGTCTGAGATGAGGCTACCTTGTGAAGATTGTCCACCTGTGCAGTACCCAAAATGATAGTTGGTCATGGTTGGGAGGCCAAACTCACAGGAGAGGTGCCTATACTAGGGCGTGTAATTGAAAGGTTAGGATTGATTATCCGCAGACTGAGTATGGTGAACCCTGACGGATGTATCGAATGTTGTGGTGAAAGTGTACAGTCTCTACAGAGTGTCAAACTATTCGAATAGCCGCCTCCGCGGTCATGGACAGTTGGAGTGGCCATACTGTTCCCCCGTCAGATGTTTTCAAAATGACTTGTGAAATGAATTGACAATTTGACTTGACCACAACATAGTTGTGGCATGAGATACAAGTTCCCACTTAGGTGTTATAAAATTTAACTATCTATTCTTTGCTTCTGAACTTAGTAGTGGTAAATCTGTCTTTTTGCAAAACAACCCTAGAGCTTAGTGTCCTATCACAAAAACCCCTTCACTTGTTAGTATTAGTTTGCGAGTACTTAAAGGGTACTCACGGCTTTGTCCCTGGCTATTCTCATGCCAGACTATGAAGAGGAATACCAGGAGGATGGACCCCAGGAAGTTTACGACAACTAGGGTCATCTCCCATCGTCAGCATTGCCTGTGATCCCGAAGATGGAGCTTTGCCTACGCTACCGTTATTATTTCGTATTCCGCTGCTTGAGTTGTATTAATAACTGGATCATGAGATCCTTATTTGTGTAAGACCTTATGTATGGTTTGTAATGGATGATGTACTATGGTATCCAAATCTGTTATGTCTCGCAAAAATGGTAATCCTGGGATTGCGATGTATGGCATAACAGGCATCTGGGATTAAAAATCCGGGTGTTGACATAGTGTGAGCATGACACGTGGGACCCAGCAGTCTGATTAAACGACAAATGCATCAAGAGACACTATCAAGTTTGGAATAGGGAAGGAAAAAAATTCCATCTTACACACAATTCCTCTAATGTGAGGCAGACATGCGCGGCCCAGCAGCCTGACTAAACGGAAGAGGCATCTGCCGTGACCCATCATACCACTGCATGTGTAGTACACTATAGTCGTTGACATGACATTCACAAAAAACCATTCTGTAACTATCACATCCCTTAGAGTGGTACACTAGAAACATTGTGGGTCCATATTACAAACATACACACTTCATTATTATTACAATACCAGAAGTTCGGTACTTCAAGTGATTCAAACTTACAAACCAAACTTAAATAGTTTCAGCGGAAGATTCAATTTGCAAACTTATAACCAGAATTGATCTCAGAAACTTATTATATAAAGTTTATGCTACTCGGCTCAATTGGTTTACTACTAACTAAGGAAACTACTCGGACTCGTTGTCCTCCACTCCATAGCGTATCTCATAGTCCACCCCTTCCACTCATCCAAACAGATATCGTTCCTTGTAGTAGACATCCTCTTATCCTTCAGCTGCATACATCAGAGTGTCTTCTGGCTCCTCACAGTCTAAGGAGGGGATCAAAGGAAAGAGTGAGTAATAGTGTTACCCAGCATGTTCATTATATGCAAGGTGGGAAGTTTGATGAACTATCTACCACCTCGGATTATCAGTCCTTGGCACTATGAAGTTTTCGTAAATATTTCTTCAAAAATTGATTTTAATATCAAAAACTATGCCCATCAGCTTTCACAGGTTGACCAGAACTTCACGGAGTTCCATTCCTGCCGCATTCGCGGTTCCTTCCTTGAACAGGGAGTAACAAGTTGCTGTTCTTACACTCTGCAGAGGTGCGTTGCTTTACCCATGAGAGATAAACTCCTTGTTGCACAACCAGGCGTATTTTCCCGTCTACAATTCCATGATGTGGAGCCCGGTAGGTGATCCAAGACAATCATATTTCCTCTCTGTGACCCATATGTCTACACGATCCTTTGGGCCGAGCTAGATCTCCGTTAAGCCCCCTCCTATGTAAGCTATTACCATGATGAGTTCTTGAAGACTCTATGAGTCGGTGATGCCCCTGGCAAGCTCCATATAGGTCTGACTATACCTATGGCAACCGCTCGTCGATAATCTAGACACCAAAATTGTGGGGCCCAAGGGTGCCCACCCATATGTTGGATCCTCGCAACAAAACACTGTGCCATGTTAAGGTTGTCTGCTTACATATGAAAGGAAGAAGATACAATTGACTTCTCCGTCCCATTCCAAATATCATGGTTAACGCGTAATCTACGGTGCAAGAATCATTGGTGTCCTGGGTTATTAATTCCTATGTGATGACTCTCATTGCAATTGGAAACCTAAATTCCATTGCCCATCTTATCCTTACCATCACTTAGGATGATAATAACATATTAGTTGTTTAAGAAAATAATATTTTATTTCCTTGGAACATAGATGATAACACACAATTTGTAATAACTTTGATAAAGACTCATCAAAGGACATGAGCAAGTGATGAACTTGCCTTGTGACTACAAGGTAGTGATGTCGGATGCTTGCACTCGGCCTTGAGCTTCTGTTTCTACAAAACACTATTATTGCCCGATAAGGACAATATTTAAATAAGCAATAATGATTATTCATAGTAATGCAATGTATCATTTATTATTTATCTTCTTTGTGTGTTTTACCCACCTTATTAAATTCTTACATTCCTTTATTTAATAAGAAGAAATTATTAATGGGTGATTCCTAAAATGTTATAAATATTATATTTATTATTTTTATGGTATAATATAATAATATAAGAGTTTAAAACTTATTTTTATTTAATTTTAATTCTTCTTAGTATTTTCTTAATATTCTTTTTAAGAATACACATTTAAATTTCTAAGATTTTATTTTTACTAATCTAAATAGCAATTTAGTATTTTTATAAAATATTATACTAATTTAGAATGATAAAAATTAATTTTAATTATTTTTAGGTATTTTATTTATTTTTATAAAAAATCCTTAAGGAATATAAATTATAAAAATATTTAACCTAAATTTATTCTACTAAAAATCGAATTCTTGATTTTATTTGGTAGCTTATATTTTTTTGATCTCATAGATATATTATTTGTATTTTTATGATTTGTATTTTATTTCTTAGAACTTATTAAGTCCTAGGGGTATTTTGGTCTTTTAATAAATTATTTGGATTTTTTTTAAATTCTGGATCTAGCCCATTGGGCTGGCCCGGCCCTGACCCGGCCCACCTGCGCTTGTCAAACCCACGCACTCGAGTGGTATTCTACCGTACGGGCCCATTACACACTCGCTCTCTCTCACGCTAGCGTCTCTCCTCTGTGTCGCCCCACAGTGGCGTGGCGTTGCTACCGCTGTCGCCGTGCAGTTCCGGACCCCACGGGCTTCACCGATCGCCGCCGTGGTGCGAGGTAGTCGAGGTCGCTGCATCGACTTGTCTTGCTAGATTTGAATCTAGGCCCCTCTCCTGGCTAGGCCGTCTTCACCCCGTACCTAGGGTTTGATGGTTGCTAGTGATATGGTGCTCTGACATTCCTGTGGTGCTTTGTCGCGGCTCTAGTGGTCCTGTGGTTCCCCCAGCATTGCTCGTGTTGATGTGGCCTCCGTTCCCATGGCTTGGCGCAGGTTGGAGCGCCTTCGGGTGCTCCCCGTGCTGTTGTGGACCACATCGTCGACCACCATGCTTCCTCTTCTATAACCTAGCGAGGACCTCGGGTACGTTCTTCTGCTGCCCCTTCTTATTCTCTCTCTGTATCTCTTGCTATCCTCTGTGTGCTTATACTGAGGATTCCCTAATTAGGGTTCATCTTTTGTGTTAGGGTTCTGCCCCTTTGTGTTGTGATTATTAAAGATAATGAACTATTTCTGAGTAACTTGTGGTGACTAGTCTGTGCAGAATTATTTTCTATTGATGGACTTGGAATTGATAATATTGGCTCTATTAGATGAATTCTTGTCTAATATTGGATTACTATCGCTTGTAAAATTGGTGATGATGTGGCTCTGATCTAGATTGAGATCTAGTTATTGGTGATGATTGATTTGTTTCAGTACTAGAATATGTAGTTGGCTTCCTATTCAAATACTACTGATGCACTCTATTGAGAGTTTCTTTATGTAAAACAGGATGATTCCTAGTTACTATATTAGGAAGATGATTGAATAACTTTCTGAAAGAATTTGATTATGAAATCTCTTTGTAGAATTTGCTTGGTTAGGATGAATCTTTATGACACCTTCATTGGAATGGTACACAAGATTTCATTCTGATGGTGGGATATTTTCTATATGTATTTTATAGTGGATTTGTGTTAGTAAGAGTTGAAAAAACTCTACTGGATAAATTAGCCTATGATGCTTATTATTTTCATTTGGCCTATGATGCTGGTATGAGGAAAAGCTTTGTAAAAACAGATGTTTTGATCTGTTGCATCCCTTCTTAAATGATCTTTGATGGATAATCTCTAGGTACGATTCCTATAGTGCTTGGGAAATTAATTTTATAGGCCTTGGTAAGGTTAATATGATAGATCCGTATTGTTTAAGTTGAATTCTTAAGATGTAATGATTTCTGAGGTGCTATTATCATAAGATGTGCCTAGAAATATTCATTTAAGGATGCTTGTATATCTGGCTATAAAAATAGGGATTTTTATCCAAGATTAGTGATGCATATACTCAGATCTTGGTGTGGTTTTCAAAGATTTATTGTTAGCTTTATTTACTAACTTCTATGATGGATGCAACTCACTTGGGTGTTTTTCTGAGAAGACTACATATGAAACAAAACATGATCTGATAAATTGGATATGATTTATCATGTGATGATTTTGTATGGACTCACCACACAGCTATTTGTTGGTGATGTTGCTGTGCTGGTTGCTCTTGCTGGCTTGATCTTGGTGACTTGATCTCTCCCTGGACCTTGTTCTGCACCTCCTGGTACTGGTCCTTCTCCTCCTTGCTCCTGTTATCTTGTACTTGTCCTTGCTATCCTCCTGCACGACCCCCTCCTTATGTAACCATCCTATGGATGATTTGGTGGTTTGTTGTGTGCATTGGCTGGTGGATTTGTTGGGGATTTGGCAAGTTCAGTGTTGTTGGTTGTGTGTTTGAGACCGTGTTAATGAAATGAGATGCCCAGCAGCTGTGTTGCGGGCTTGCGGCTGTGTGATCCCCTTTTGATTGATGGAGCTGCTGCAGACGTGTCGACAACACATAGCATGCAGTTAGTTTATTGAGATGCTTTACTGTGTTGTGCCTTCGGATCAGATCAATTGAATCTGTTTTCACGGTTTAATCTTTTACTAGTTACTATCGTGGTGAAACTTGCCCCTTTTATTTGAGCTAGTGATGTTCATCTGAAGCTGTTTGCTTAAAAGAACAGATATTATACATAGGTGAAATTTTCCCTTTTAACTTACTCAATGATGTAAATAAGAACATTGCACTACACTGTTCTGCACTGGAAGTAAAACTAACCTATTAACAACCTATTTCTTTTTGAGTTTATTTTATTTTGCAGGAACAAGGATCTAGAAGATCAAGATTTAGTATAGAAATAAATAAATCGACTAGGATTTTTCTCTTACATTGTAATCTTATATTTTTCCTTTTTGTAAAGAATCTTTGTAGAAATATTCTTATTATTTAATAAAGTTTCATTTCATTGTGATTGGTTTTCTGTAATACTTTTATTTGATGTATTTTTCTCCCTTTGTATTATTTTAATGGAATAAAGGAAAGAAATAAGAATTCATATCTTATTTAAATTACTTTGTTATCTTATCTTAAATTCTCATTATTCTTTAATATATCTTTAATATAATCAAACTATACTACTAAATCATTTTGGAAAACAATTTAATATTACTAAGTTTTAATTTTAAAATATTTTCCAAATGATTTAAATTTCAAATTTGAATTCAAATTGTTTCCTCAAAATGCATTAATTCCTAAAGGTCATGTCAAAATTTATAACAATCACTATACAAAGAGCTAATTCTACCTCTAGATAATGAAAGAAATTCTGATCTCTTTTGGTTTTTGTTTGGCAAAAAATTTACCCAGATTTTTACGGATGAATGCATGCAAATGATCAGATTCCTATTTCTACCCTTCGTTGGTTCCTAAATGCTGGGGTGTTACAGACTCCCCCCTTAAATTAAACTTCGTCCGAAGTTTGCTGATGGTACGTGAATAGTTCTGCATATGCTTCTCTTAGATCATCTTCTTTCTCCCAGGTTGCTTCTCACTCGAGGTGATGTTCCCATTGTACTTTGCAGTATTTGATTGCCCTTCTTCTTAACCTTTTCCAGTTGTCTTCCAAAATTTTGCAAGGTTTCTTGACATACGTCAAATCTGCTTGTAACTCGATCTCTTGATGTGTGATTGCATCATCTGGAACTTTAAGACATTTCTGAAGTTGTGACATGTGGAAAACATTATGAACTTGAGCTAGTATTTTTGGTAACTCTAGAGCATAAGCTATTGTACTATTCTGACTCAGTATCTTGACTGGTCCAATATATCTTGGACTTAGTTTTCCTTTGACTCCAAATCTCTTGACTCCCTTCATTGGACTTACTTTGAGGTATACCATATCCCCTACCTCTAGACGCCATGATTTTTGACTTTGGTCAGCATAAACCTTCTATCAAATTTGAGCTATCTTCAATCGATCATCAATTATATTGATGATATATTGTTTCTCCTTGATATAGTCTAGTGCAAATTCCTTGCTACTACCAGGTTCATACCAACATATTGGTGATCTACATTTTTTTCCATAGAGTAATTGATATGGTGTTGCCTTCAGACTACTTTGATTGCTATTGTTGTAGGAAAATTCTGCCAAAAGTAGATGATCTTCCCATGAACCTCCAAAATCTAATGCACAAGCTCTAAGCATGTCTTCTAAGATTTGATTAATCTTTCTATCTGGCCTCCAATATCTGGATGATAAGTTGTACTGAAAATCAACTTTGAGCCAAGTGCTTCATGCAATTGTTTCTAAAATGCTGAAATAAACACAGATCCTCTGTCTGATACAATCTTCTTAGGTACTCCGTGCTTACTCACTATCTCTTTGACATATATTTCCACTAATTTCTCCACATTATCCTTTTGGTTTACTGGAATAAAGTGTGCACTTTTTGTGAATCTGTCCATAATCACCCATATCATATCCTTCCGCTTTGGTGTCATGGGTAATCCTGTGATAAAATCCATACCAATTTCTTCCCACTTCCATTCTGGAATTTCCAAAGATTGTAATGGTCCCGCTGGACTTTGATGTTCTTCTTTTACCCTTTGGCAAGTATGGCATTCAGACACATATTTTGCAATGTCCCTTTTAATGTTATTCCACCAAAATAATTCCTTCAAATCCATGTACATCTCTGTACTTCTAGATGTATAGAGTATGGTGTTTCATGTGCTTCCCGGAGTATCACCTCTCAAATTTCTGGTACATCTGGTACACAAAGACGGTTTTGAAACCATAAATATCCATAATCTCCTAGGTGAAAAGCTGTTGTTTGACCTTGAGAGATTCTTCTTATCTCTTTAGCAATGGAAGGATCTTCACCTTGTTGTCTAAAAATCTCATTCCCAAGATCACTACTCCGTTATTCAACTATTCTCATGTTAGCTAATCCTCCAAGAACTTCTGTACTTATGAATTGTATTTCCAATCTTTCCAAATCCATTTGCAACTCTTTTGGCAGTTCTCTATTGATGGGTTGAGTATTTGTGCTCTTCCGGCTTAAAGCATCTGCTACAACATTGGCTTTTCTAGGAGTATAATTGATCGTTAGATCATAATCCTTGATTAACTCTATCCAACACTTTCGTCTCATAATCAATTCATTTTGAGTGAAGAAGTATTTGAGACTTTTATGGTCAGTGTATAAATCACATCTTGCTCCATACAGAAAATGCTGCCATCTTTTTAAAGCAAATACTACTGCTGCTAACTCCAAATCATGAGTTGGATCATTAACTTCATGTGGTTTCAGTTGTCTAGATACATAAGCAATAACCTTATGATCTTGCATTAACACACATCCCAATCCTTCCTTGGATGCATTACAATATACTGTGTAATCCTTTCCCATTTCCGGGACTGCTAAGATTGGTGCGGTGGTTAGTCTGGTTTTCAACTCCTGAAAACTTGCTTCGCACTTCTCATCCCATATGAATGGTGTATTCTTTCTTAACAATTTGGCCATTGGTCTAGATATCTTGGAAAAACCTTCAATGAATCTCCAATAATAGCTTGCCATGCATAAGAAACCTCGGATTTGATTCACATTAGTTGGTGCATTCCAGTCCAACTCTGATTGAACTTTGGATGGATTTACTACAATTCCATCCCTACTGATCACATGACCAAGAAATTCTACCTGGTCCAACCAGAATTCACACTTGTCGAACTTAGCATAAAGCTTATGTTCTCTTCATTTCTACAATGCTATCCTCGAATGATCTGCATACTCTTCTTTATCCTTAGATTATATCAAAATATCATCAATAAACATGATGAAAAACTTGTCCTGATAAGGCATGAAGATTTTGTTCATCAAGTTCATAAAGATTGTGGTGCATTGGTAAATTCAAAAGGTACAACGAGATACTCATGACGACCATATCTTGACACAAATGATGTTTTTGGAACATCTTCAGGTTTGATTTTTATCTGATGGTATCCTGATATTAAATCAATCTTGGAAAATACTCTAGGTCCTTTTACATGATCAAATAGATCTTGAATTCTAGGCAACGGGTATTTGTTCTTGATGGTGACGTTATTGAGATTTCTGTAATCACCACACATTCTTCGTCCCCCATCTCTTTTATCCATGAAAATCACCGGAGTTCCCCATGGAGATACACTTTCCTGAATAAATCCTTTCCTGGAAAACTAATCAATTTGTTCCTTTAGCTCTTTTAACTCTTTCGGACCCATTTTATATGGTGGTTGGGATATTGGTGTTGTACCAGGTATTAGGTCAATAGTGAATTCTATTTCCCGACCAAGTGGTATTCCTTGTAATTCTGCTGGAAAAACATCTTGAAACTCATTTACTACTGGAATCTCTTCCAACTTAACTTCCGTCATTGAATTTAGTTGGAGATCCACCATGATATGACTATGTTTATCTGCCTAATATACTATCCTTCCTCCACTTGAAGACTTGATTGAAACATTTTTATCCTCATAATTTATTTGGGCTCCATGTTCAGTCATCCAGTCCATACCCAACACTACTACAATTCCCTTCAATGGAATCACATATAGGTCCACAAAATATGTACAGCCATAGATAGAGATAACATGATCTTCCTTAATGTGGCTTACTACATTTCCACCTGCTGTCAGTATGATCATAGGGTTTGCTAATGTTGCCCTTATAATCTCGAATGTATCACAGAATTCTTCAGATATGAAGGAAGTAGTTGCAACCGTATAAAATAAAACTTTTTAGGGATTGCTAAGGATGTTGAGCATACCTAGCACTGCGTGCTCGGAGTTATCCACCTCCTCCAAGGTTGCATAGTTCAGCTTCCCAGTAGGCATGTTCCTTGTGCCATTATTGTTCTTGACAGAATTTTTGCCCTTGTTAGGTTGTCCACTTCCGGCACTGACTTGTCCTCCACCTTTTGTGGGATAACCACCCGGTGGTTTGCTTGGGCACTCTGGCATGATATGACCCTTTTGACCACAACCATAACAAATAATCACTGGTTTCCTGCAACCTTGACTAATGTGTCTTGGAAGCTTACAATTGCGGCATAAGACATTTCTTCTGGTGGAATTTGTGCTCTGATTGGGGTTGTTGTTGCTATTGAAAGGTCGAATCCTTGGTTTGAACTCCATCTTGGGTTTAGGTTTACTTGCATGAATCCTCTTGGTTTCCTTCTTTGCCCTTTTCCTTCGGTCCTCTTGGACATTCTTGTAATCATCCTCAAAAGTTATGCCTGCCTCAAGTAATTTTTGCAAATTCTGCTTATTAGCCAGCCTCAGCTGCATCTTCACAAATGGATTTAAACAACGTAGGAAACATTTCTTCCTATTTTCCTCAGTGTTCACTTCATCCTCAGCATAACGCGATAATTTACTGAACTCTTGGATGTACTTCATGACACTGGTATATCCTTGTTGAAGCTCCTCAAATTCTCTACGCTTCAACTCCATTACACTTTCTGGAACATAATACTCACAGAATCTCTGCTTGAACTCTTCGCAGTTTTACTCCCTTCCTAGAAGTTGCATTGCTAACTGGTTCTCCCACCATGATGTTGCAGGTCCGGTCAAGAGATGTGTTGCATACCTCAAATTTTCCTCATCATTCCATCCAACAGTTTTCAACTTTCTTTCTGTATCTGCCAACCAATCATCTGCATCCATCGGTTAAGGAGCTGATGCAAAAGGTAACGTCCTTGTATTCTGAAAGTCAGAAAGACTCACTCCTCCACCTTCAGGTTCTCTATTGTTTCGAGCTCGTTCCAACAACTCTTCCATGAATTTGTTCTAGGATTCTTGCATCATCTCCATGTATTGCATAACATTCTGCTCCATTAACGGCCTCATTGGTGGTGGTGGTAATGCTCCTTGATTTCCGACGTCTGCATCCGCCTTTTGTTTTGCCTCGCGCTCCATGTGCTGTTATTCATTCTCGGTCTCTATGCCCAATTCCATAACCCCCACTACTAGGAAAACAGCTATAGGTAATCAGCACATCCGTGGCTCACATGGTTGAAGTGCCCCACGGCTAAAACAGGCGTGGCTCACCTGTGGGCAGTGCCCTACTAGTAACTAGAACAACCGTGGCGCACATGACTATAGTGCGCCACAGATGTGTGTGGTCCAGGGCCCTGTTGGACGCTCGCCAAACATCTGTAGCGCACTATAGTCATGTGCGCCACAGTTGTTAGTGTCATCTGTGGCGCACATGGGGGGTGCGCTACGCCTAAGCGCACGCCCCCTCTGCTGTGAAACGGCCACAAACATCTGTGGCGCACATGGCATAGTGCGCCACAGATGTATAAATTTCGAATCCCCACCCCGCCCACCTTCCCTCCCCTTCTCTCCTTTTCCTTTTCCTCCCTTCTCATTTCCTTCTTCTTCTCCTCCTCCTCCTTCTCCTTCTCCTTTCTCCTCCTCTTCCTCCTCCTTGCAGTGAACATGGTGATGGCGGCGGCGGCGGCCTCCTCCTTGCAGTTTCGACGACGAGACGGCGGGCTCCTTCTTCTCCTCCTCTTCCTCCTCCTCCTTGTAGTTCCAACGATGACGAGGCCTCCTCTTCTTCTCCTCCTCCTCCTCCTCCTCTCTTCTTCTCCTCCTCTTCCTCCTCCTCCTTGTAGTTCCGACGATGACGAGGCCTCCTCTTCTTCTCCTCCTCCTCCTCCTCCTCTCTTCTTCTCCTCCTCTTCCTCCTCCTCCTCTTCCTCTCCTTCTCCTCCTCCTCTTCCTCCTCTTCTCCTCCTCCTCCTCCTCCTCATCTTCTCCTCCTCTTCCTCCTATTCTCCTCCTCCTCCTTGCAGTTCCGACGACGACGACGACGAGGAGACGACGAGGAGGCGACGACGGCGACCTGCACCGACGCGCGACGGCACTGACGACGAGATCCAGATCTGCTGCTTTTTTTTGAATTTTGAAATTTATATCCGTGGAGCACAGCACCTAGTGCGCCACGGTTATCGTTTCATACGCGTGGCGCACCTGCCCAAACTTCTGTTGCGCACTGGCATGTGCGCCACGCCTGTATCTAAACTTCTGTGGCGCACCATGCAGTGCGCCACGGCTACGAGATAGCCGTAGCGCGAGGCCCGTGGCGCACTGCTAGTGCGCCACAGAAGGCCTTTTCATGTGCGCCACGAATAGGCGTTTTTCTAGTAGTGCCCCTAGTCCTGCAACATAAAGCGAATACTCATAATTACATCATGCATATGTGTTCTCAGCTCAACTTCAAGCATAGAACTAGTCACACAATGGAAAACAAGATCCAAATAAGAACCAAGTATGCATTTCATATATTATACATTACAAACAATATAGTTGGTAAAATGTTAATACAAGCCCATACCATATAGGTACTACAAACTCATGTGGACGCTACCCCACTTATTTATATACATCAATCTCTCAAACACTATGATACCTAATACCTTGTACTCCTCTATGAGGAATCTAAGTGCATATTAGCTGCGGCGCTCATTATACATGCCTGGAATCCAACCGTGCTTTCGTGAACTCCGACACATAGTCTGTGAAACAACTAGCCTTCTAGATGGAATGTACTCGGTATCTGAAGTATCAGGACTTGAGTTATCACTCAACCTGAGTGCATTGACTCCCTCCATCTCTACTGAAAAGTCTGCAGAAACCTGTTCATCACTATCACCCACTTGCATCTCCTGAGCCCCATCCCTAGAGTAATCAACCGAATACTCAGATTCTGTTGCTCCCCAGGTGCTCTGCTGGGAAAGATAGTTAAACACTGATAATGTACATTCCCTGGTCTTTGATAATGTATCGGTGATTCAAACACCCTCTCTTCGGGATCTTCCTCCTTATCCTGACTTCCTCCAAGCATAGCATTCCTGCTACTATTGTTAGTATTGGTTCTCGCACCCATCCAGCTGGATTCTCCAACATCTCTGTCAGAACCATCCACTGACATTTGATTTCCTCGAGATCCATCAGGTGATCCCATTCTCCATACATCCGAGTTTGCAATAGTAAGCCCAGAATCAGATGCTTCCTCAGAATCATGTGGTATAGAATATCTCTTATCTAAAGTAGGATCATAGGTAGGTTCACGTCTAGGTGAATAAGGATATGGTGTAAAAGATACTGGATCTATAGGAATATCCTTGAAATTGGGTTAGCCCTACTCACCGCTTCATTCTCTAACTGGAATACTAACTTCTCCCTTCGTTCAGGATCAGTTAGATCCTCTAGCATATCATTCTTATCATTCTTATCATAGTAAATGTGCTTCCTTCTAGCTCCTAGGCTTTGTGCTCCCGAATATTGGCTATCGACTCCAGAATAGCAACATGGTATGCTGCTAAGTGACTTCTACCTTCACCCATGGGTAAATCATGATATAAACCAAGCTTCCCGGGAAGTTGGATACTCACACGATATTTCTCTAACATACGACCATCATAGTATGTTATGGTATTCAGTGGGATAGTAGTTGAACATCCAAAACCCTCAAAAGCTGACGTAGTTGTTCAGTGAATGTTCCTTGATAATCATCGAGAGTCTCTTATTTCCTTACCAAAGTCTGATTTGGAAACTTTGGGCCATTTTATCTGTATACAAAATATTTTAATTAGTAATCACTATAATATTGTATCAGAAAAAAGAATTATCGCACTAAAATATACAACGAAATATTCTCATTTGAATATCTATTATAGTCTTTTAGAGAATTCTTTATCGTTGCTATAGACTCCTAAAGGTAATACCTTTTACTAGGTTTCGAACCTAAGGTCAAAGCAATTGCCCCGATACCAGCTGGGGTGACCTAGCATACCACTGCATGTGTAGTACACTATAGTCATTGACATGATATTCATAGAACACCATTTCGTAAATATCACATCCCTCAGATTTGTACAATAGAAACATTGCGGGTCCATATTAAAAACATACAAACTTCATTAATATTACAATACCAGAAGTTCGGTACTTCAAGTGATTCAAACTTACAAACCAAACTTAAATAGTTTCAGCGGAAGATTCAATTTGCAAACTTATAACCAGAATTGATCTCAGAAACTTATTATATAAAGTTTATGCTACTCGGCTCAATTGGTTTACTACTAACTAAGGAAACTACTCGGACTCGTTGTCCTCCACTCCATAGCGTATCTCATAGTCCACCCCTTCCACTCATCCAAACAGATATCGTTCCTTGTAGTAGACATCCTCTTATCCTTCAGCTGCGTACATTGCAGTGTCTTCTGGCTCCTCACAGTCTAAGGAGGGGATCAAAGGAAAGAGTGAGTAATAGTGTTACCCAGCAAGTTCATTATATTCAAGGTGGGAAGTTTGATGCACTATCTACCACCTCGGACTATCAGTCCTTGTCACTATGTCACCATGGAGTGTTTGGGAAGTTCATTATATTCATTGTAAACATTTGTTGAAAATTTTCTTTTAATATAAAAACTATGCCCATCAGTGTTCACAGGTTGACCAGAACTTCATGGAGTTCCTTTCCTACCGCGTTCGCAGTTCCTTCCCGGAACAGGGAGTAGTAAGTAATAGTTCTTACACTCTGCAGAGGTGTGTTGGTTTACCCATGAGAGATCAACTCCTTGTTGCAAAACCGGGCATACTTTCCCGTCCAAAATTCTATGATGTGAGGCCCAGTAGGTGATCCAAGCCAATAATTGTTCCTCTCCGTGACCCCATATGTCTGCACGATCCTTCAGGCCGAGCTACATCTCCATTAAGCCCCTCTCGGGTAAGATATAACCATGATGAGTTCCCGAAGACTCTATGAGCCGATGGTGCCCCTGGCAACCTCCATGTATGTCTGACTATACCTCCAATAGCCGCTAACAGATATTCTATACACCAAAAAATCGTGGGGCCTAAGGGTGCCCATCCATATGATGGATCCTTGCAAGGAAACATAGTGTCACGTTAAGGATGTCTTGCCTATATATGAAAGTAAGAAGATATAACTGACTTCTCTGTCCCATTCCAAATCTCATGGTTAGCACGTAATATAAGGTGCAAGAATCACTGATGTCATGGGTTATTAATTCCTATGTGATGACTGTCATTGCAATTGGAAACATAACTTCCACTGCCCATCTTATCTTTACCATCAGTTAGGATGATAATAACATCTTATTTGTTTAAGAAAATAATATTTTATTTCCTTGGAACATAGATGATAACACACAATTTGTAATTACTTTGACAAAGACTCATATATTAAACGTAGTGAAGTCGGATGCTTGCACTTGACCTTGAGCTTCTGTTTCTACAAAACACCATTATTGCCCGATAAGGACAATATATAAAGAAGCAATAATTACTATGCATATTAATGCAATGCATCATTTATTAGTTATCTTCTTTGTGTGTTTTACCCACCTTATTAAATTCTTACGTTCCTTTATTTAATAAGAATAAATTGTTAATGGGTAATTCCTAAAATTTTATAAATATTATATTTAATATTTTTATGTTATAATATAATAATATAAGAGTTTAAAACTTATTTTTATTTAATTTTACTCTTATTATTATTTTCGTAATATTATTTTTAAGAATACTCACTTAAATTACTAAGATTTTATTTTTACTTATCTAAATAGAAATTTAGTACTTTTATAAAATACTATACTAATTTAGAATGATAAATATTTTATTTATTTTTATAAAAAATCGTTAAGGAATATATATTATAAAAATATTTAACCTAAATTTATTCTAAAAAAATAGAATTCTTAATTTTATTTGGTAGATCATATTTTTATGAACACATAGATATATTATTTTTATTTTTAGGATTTTTATTTTATTTCTTAGAACTTATTAAGTCCTAGGGGTATTTGGTCTTTTAATAAATTATTTATATTTTTCTTTTAAAATATGGACCTAGCCCATTGGGCTTGGCCAGCCCTGACCCGGCCCACCTGGGCTGGTCTAACCCACTCACTCGAGTGGTACTGGACTGTACCGGCCCTGTACACACTCGCTCTCTCTCTCTCTCACGCTCGCGTCTCTCCTCTCTCTCTCTCACGCTCGCGTCTCTCCTCTCTCTCGCCTCGTCGTGGCATCACATTTCCACCGCCGTCGCCGTTCTATTCCGGCCCCATGGGCCTCGCCGGTCACCGACGTGGTGCGCGATGAGGTAGTCGAGGCCGCTCCGTCGACAGGTCTTGCTTGATTTGACGTTAGGCCCCTCTCCTGGCCAGGCCGTCTCCACCCTGTACTCTATGGTTTGGCAGTTGACGGTGATATGGTGCTCCGCCATTCCTATGGTGTTGTGCCGCGGCTCTAGTGGTCATGTGGTGCCACTACCATCGATCGTGTTGATGTGTCCTCCATGCCCATTACTTGGCGCGGGTTTAAGTGCCTTCAGGTGCTCCCCGTGCCACCGTAGACCTCATCGCTAGCCACCCTTCTTCCTCTTCTATAACCCAGCGAGGACCTCGTGTACGTTCTTCTGGCCCCCCTTCTTATTCTATCTCTCTCTATCTCTCTGGCTATCCTCTGTGTGCTTATAGTGAGGAATCCCTAATTAGGCTTCATCTTTTGTGTTAGGTTCTGCCCCTTTGTGTTGTGATTATTAAATATAATGAAAGATTCATGAGTAACTTGTTGTGACTAGTCTGTGCATAATTACTGTCTATTGATGGACATGGAATTGATAAGTGGCTCTGTTAGATGAATTCTTATCTGATATTAGATTACTGTCACTTGTAAAATTGGTGATGGTGTGGCTCTGATCTAGATTGAGATCTAGTTATTGGTGATGATTGATTTGTTTCAGTACTGGAACATGTAGTTGGTTTCCTGTTCGAATACTATTGATGCACTCTGTTGATAGTTTCTTTATGAAAAATAGAATGATTCCTAATTAGTATATTAGAAAGATGATTGAATAACATTTTGAAAGAATTTGATTATGAAATCTCTTTGTAGACTTTTCTTAGTTAGCATGAATCTTTGTAAAACCTTAATTGGAATGGTACACAAGATTTCATTATGATACTGGGCTATTTTCTATCTTTATTCTAGAGTGGCTTTGTGTTAGTAAGATTTGTAAAACTCTAGTGGATAAATTAGCCTATGATGCCTATTAATTTCGTTCGTCATGTGATGCTGGTCGGAGGCAAAGCTATGTAAAAACATATGTTTTTATCTGCTGCCTGATGGCTCAAATGATGTAGAGCTCGTTGGGGAACCCCAAGTGGAAGGTATGATGAGCATAGCAGCAAGTTTCCCTTAGTTATGAAACCAAGGTTATCGAACTACTAGGAGAAAGAACCAACTTCCAAGGTGTTGCTAGCAACTTGGAACCTGCACAACACAACCACACTACTTTGCCCCAACTTATAGTGAGGTTGTCAATCTCACCGGTTTGCTGAAAACAAAGGATTAAGACATATAGTATGGAAGAAAATAGTTTCTTTTTAGGAATTGCAGAAAGTAAACGATAGTTAATAGATTGAATATCAGTGGGAAGGAATGCACCGGGGTCCACAGTTCACTAGAGGTGTTTCTCCATAAGATAAATAGCATGTTGGGTGAACAAATTATAGTTGGGCAATTGACAGGATAGAGAAAGCATAACAATGCATATACATGTCAAGATGATCGCTATGAGATCCTTTGGGTATTACAACATAATACATATACCGTAATCCAACTGCATCTATGAATAATAATCCACCTTCAAGTTATCATCCGAACCCGTTCCAGTATTAAATTGCAAGCAACAAATAATTACATTAAGCAAAGTGTGTAAAGTAATCAATACAATTTCCCCATGGACAAAGGATTGGTGTTTTCTCCCAAGAAGCAACAGCACATCTACAACCTTAGAGATTTCTATCACTTCCCCAGATTACTAGAGGCATGAACCTACTATCGAGCATAAATATTCCCTCTTAGAGTTACAAGCATCTAGTTGGCCAAAGCATCTACTAGCAACACAGAGCATGCAAGATCAGAAAGAACATAGACTTGATAGAATCAATAATCAATCTTGATGTAGTACTCAATATCCATCAGATCCCAACAAACACAACATATAGGATTACAAATAGATGATCTTGGTTATGAATGGAGCTCACAAGATCTAAAAATGATAGCACAAAGGAGGAGAAACTACCATCTAGCTACTGTTAAGGACCCATAGTCCAAGGATGAACTATTCACGCATCACACCGGAGGCTGGCATGGTTATGAAGAAGCCCTCTAGGGTGATCTCCCCTCTCCGACAGGGTGCCGAGTAGAGCTTCGGATCCCTACCGATCTATGGACGATGGTGGCGGTAGCTATGGACTTTTTCGTGGATTTCTGATCGGGTGTTTATGGTTTCTGCCTCGAGGGGCTTATATAGGCGAAGGGGCAAGGTCGGTGGCTGCCCGAGGGGCCCACACCATGCCTAGGTGCGGCCAGGGGTGGGCCCACGCATAGGGTTGGTTTTTCTGCCTCGTGGCTCTCCTCCGTCTCTGCTTTGGACTCCTTCTTGTGTTTGGAAAAATAAGAACTTCTGATTTTGTTCCGTCCAATTCCGAGAATATTTCTTTACAAGCTTTTCTGAAACCAAAAACAGCATAAAATAGGCAGTTGGCATTGTAGCACCTTGTTAATAGGTTAGTTATATGAAATGTATAAAAATTCCTCAAATGTAAAAAAAACATAAGATAGTTGATACAAAACAAGCATGGACCATCAAAAATTATAGATACGTTTACGACGTATCAAGCATTCCTAAGCTTAACTCCTGCTCATCCTCGAGTAGGTAAGTCATAAAATGAATATTTTTTAGGTGACATGCACCATCACAATCTTGATCAAGATATTGTAAATCATTGATAGCTGGGATCAAAGTACTCTAAACATGAGCATGCAATATATAGTTCTAACAATAAGACAAAGCAACTAAGTTGCAACATGAAAAGGTAAAAACAAAAGATCATGAATAATAATGCATTGAAAGACATTTGTTTGTTTCACATATAGAAAACATAGCAAGAGTGGTATTTAGATTGTCCTTCATGGAATAGAAAAACATAAATGCATAGGACACTTTCAAAGTTCATAAGGGTGACTAGATACAAATAATTTAAGAACAAGCAATACCAAAATTATGAATCAATCAACAAGTTTTGGGACAATGCACATTGAACTAAGAATGACAACTATGCTCTCTTAATTGGTGCATAAAGATAGAAAGTGGAGACTCAACAAAAAGTAAAAAGATAGGACCTTCATAGAGGGAAGTAGGGATTTCAAGTTTCATAAAGAACTTACAAAAATTATGGTACTGACTAGCTTTGAACTCTCATTGCCTGATGCGCTCAGATCACTATAGAGCTTCATTGGGAGACCCCAAGAGGAAGGGGTGATGAGCACATCAGCAAGTTTTCCCTCAGTAAGAAACAAAGATTATCAAACCAGGAGGAAAGAAACGACTCAAAGGTGTTGCTAGCAACTTGGAAACCTGCACAACACAAACTCAAGACTTTGCCCCAATGAACAGTGAGGTTTTCAATCTCACCGGTTTGCTAAAAACAAAGAGTTAAATGTATGGTGTGGAAGGTAATAGTGGTTTTCAGAAAGGTAAACAGTAACCGTGGAAAATGTATCAATGGTAAAGATTGGACCAGGGTCCATAGTTCACTAGAGGTGTTCTCCTTAAGATAACCAAACATGGCATATTGGGTAAACAAATTACAGCAGGGCAATTGACAGGACTGAGCAAGGCATAACAATGCAATACTAGACATTCATGATCCAATGAGATTCGACTGGGCAATACAACAAGATACATAGACCGCCATCCAACTGCATCTATGACTAGTAATCCACCTTCAAGTTATCATCTGAACCCCCTCCAGTATTAAGTTGCAAGCAACGGATAACTGCTTTAAGCAAAGTGTGTAAGATAAACAATCCACTTGTTCCATGAACAAGAGACCATTGTTTTCTCCCTAGTGGCAATAGCACATATACAACCTTAGATATTTTTGTCATTTCCCTTAGATTAAATAGAGGCATGAACCCACTATCAAGCATAAATACCACCTCTTGGAGTCACTAGCATCTACTTGGCCAAGATAGCTACTAGAAACGGAGAGCATGCAAGATCATGAACAACACAGACATCATGGAATAAATAAGACAAAACCATTAATCAATCTGACAGAGTAATCTCAGTATCCATCGGATCCCCGCAAACACAACATGCATGATTACAAATAGATGATCTTGATCATGAATGGATCTCACAAGATCTAAACATGGTAGAACAAAGTAGGAGATACAACCATCTAGCTACTACATGGACCCGTAGTCCAAGGTGGAACTACTCACACTTCATACTGGAGGCTGGCATGATGAAGAAGAAGGCCTCCAGGATGATCTCCCCTCCGGCATGGTGGCGAGAAGAGATTTAGATCCCCCGATCTAGGGACGATGGTGGCGGCGGCTACATAAGGTTTCATGGAATATTGATACGGTACGTAGGGTTTTGGTATCGGGGGGTCTTTATAGGCGAAGAGGCGAGGCAGGGGTAGCCAGGGAGGCCGCACCCCCACTCCCAGGCGCGGGCTAGGGTTAGCTGCGCGGCCAGGGGGTGTGGCCCCCTGGTGGCTCCCCTCCGTCTCGTATTCAGGATCCGTGTTCCCCACAGTAAAATATTTACTTTGGCTTTAGTCTCTTACAATTCCGGGAATATTGATTTTCTACCTTTTATGGCACCAAAAACAGAAGAAAATAGGCAACTGGCACTATGGCATCTTGTTAATAGGTTAGTCCAGAAAAACATATAAAAACACCTCAATGTGTAGACAAAGCAAAGTAGATACTAAACAAGCATGGAACATCAAAAATTATAGATACGTTTCCGACGTATGAAGCATCCCCAAGCTTAACTCCTACTCGTCCTCGAGTAGGTAAGTGATAAAAAGAATAATTTTTTAGGTGACATGCACCATCAAAATCAAGATCAAACCATTTGCAAGCATTGAAAACTCGTATCAAAGAACTCTAAACATGAGCATGAAAGATGGAGTTCTAACAGTAAGACAAAGTAACTATGCATGAAATATGAAAGGTTACAAACAAAGATCAGGAATAACATGCATTGAAAAACATTTGTTTGTTTCACATACAGAAAACATATCATAGTGGCATTCAGCTTGTCTCTCATGGAGTAGCAAATAGATGTATAGGACACCATCAAAGTTCATAAGGGTGACTAGATACAAATAGTTCAAGAATAAGCAATATCAACAATATGAATCAATCAATAACTTTTGGGACAATGCACATAGAACTAAGAATGGCAACTATGCTCTCTTAATTGGTGCCTAAGGATAGAAGGTGGAGACTCAATATAATAGTGGAAGAAAGGCCCTTCATAAAGGGAAGAAGGCATTTCTAGTCTCAAAAACACTTCCAAAAATTATGGTACTTGCTAGCTTTCAGCTCTCATTGCCCCTATCATAAGCATCTTGAAGTGATTAAGGTTAAAGTGCACAAACTATGGAGTATATGCTTGACAAAGTATAAGTTGGCAATCTCATGTCCCTTGAATACGAGGGCCGCTCCTCGTGCTACTCAAGTTTAGTTACTTGCAAGTTATTGTCATAGTAAGTACATGTGTATCATAGAGAACCGCCAATGGGGTACCCCTTGCACATGATACAGGAGGTATCCCATATCAAAATGACATGGCAAGCAGACAATGAGCATCTCAGCAATCTTCTTATTTACCATGGGAAAATGGTGCTTTTTTCTCTCTTTCCTATTTTCTCATATTTTTTTCTTTTTATCAATCTCTTTTTTCTATCTCTCTTTTTTCATAAGAAGAATGCTTCATAGATTGCTCATTATGGTGATGCTGCAAGTTTCCACCATGATTAGGCATGGCTTAGGCTAGTGGCCCAGGCGTTTCTCTAACACATATACATAACTCCGTGGACTTACAAGCCCCCCTTTCATTTCACACCGACGACATCCATAGACAAAAGAGCATGATGTCAATTGTGTACAAAGTACAAGTGCAATGTTGAAAGTGTTCCCCGTGATAGCACAGTTCTGCTAATTCCAATGTATAAGTGCAAGCATATACAACATAGATGACACAATGGTTCAAGTTTATTAGGGGCAAGAAAAATAAAGTGTGCCATCAAGTTCGTGAGATCTTTAATCACTAAGTTTTCACATAAAAAAATACTTTTTAATTGGAAGATAGATGAAAACAAGAATATACTTGGAAGGGTGTAACACACCATGCATTGGAATTTATAGTGGACACTTTGGAATAACTTGGTTTCTTGGAAGTTGTATGCATGAGTAGAGCTTACTCATACAAGTGGAGGCTAGCAAAAGACTGGGAGCGACCAACTAACAGAGCAATAATGGACATAATCATGGAGAGCGACAAAACATTACTAATTAAAGCATAAAGTGGTACCACAACTCAAGGACTAAATGATCATAGAGGCTATGGTGACTTGTTCATAGTCATAACATGGTGTGAGCATGTGCCAAGTCAACCCAAACAAAGCATCAAAGGAGAATACCACAATACTATGCTTTTGTATGCTAAAACAACGCATGATTCCTTCAAGGAACACTAAGCAATCCCAATTGTTTGGAACAAGTCATGCTACATCAATAATCACTAAGCATAAGGTCAAAACAACATCTAGGATGACATGCTAAAGTCTAAGTCACAGTCAAAGCAAGCTCCTCTTGTACTATTCAAGCAAGAACTTTCTACTACTTTCCAACACCAATCAGATTATTTGAAACAACACAGCGAGAACCAGGGTCCTAAATACTTTATTCAAGAAAACTAAACGAAAACTAAGACGCT
Organism: Avena sativa; assembly: GCA_916181665.1. Taxonomy (NCBI): domain Eukaryota; kingdom Viridiplantae; phylum Streptophyta; class Magnoliopsida; order Poales; family Poaceae; genus Avena; species Avena sativa. The sequence goes on along the minus strand of OV702281.1, from coordinate 202,020,067 downwards.
CCAAGAACAACACGACAGTGCATGAAACAATAAAACGAAGTGTCTAGAAAGACCTAAGATTTTTATTGATGAAGAAGGGGGATGCCTTGGGAATCCCCATGATTTGACGCTTGTACCTCTTGAATATTTCTCGGGGTGGCATCCCCGAGCTTGAGCTTTTGTCCATACTTCATCTCATTACATCATTCTTTCTCTACACCAGAAAATTTTCCTTCATACAAAACTTCACACAATCTTCATTAGCAACATTAGTGTATTCAAAAGATAATAGACCTTTGGGTTTAGCTTTAGAACAGCAAAACTTTCACTAAAACCACAAGCTAATATAGCAATTCCCTCAAAAATCTCAATTTCCCAAAAAAACCCAAAAGGAATCAATAAGAAACAAATGCAAATAATGGCAGAAATTTGTCAAAACAGACCAGCAGATAGAAACCAATTTTTTCGAAGACCTTCTGTTGCTCAAAATAAAAAGTGTTGAACTAACAAAAGTTAGCTAGCATACTGGGCTATTATTAAGAAAATATCATCTCAATCTGACTTACATAGATTTTACACGAAAGTGGAGCACAAAAATCTGTTTCGGGATAGCAACTCCCCATATCTTACTTCCCTCACATTAGAGGTTATTCTTGGCAAAAAAAGCAAACAAAAAGGATAAGGAGCGGTTATTAAAGTGGTAATAACTTCCAACACTCAAGAAAACTTTTGGGTTATCTACCAATAAGTACTTTTCTTTAACGCCTTTAAGTTAGGCTTGATAGTTTGATAAGATGCTCACATAAGAAATATGAATTGAAGTGAAAGAGAGAATCAACAAGCAAATTCAAATCACATTTAAGTCTAACCCACTTCCTATGCATAGGAATCTTGTACACAAATAAATTCACAAATAACAAAGTAACAAGCATAGGAAGATAAAACAAGAGTAACTTCAAAACTTTCAACACATAGAGAGTTGTTTCAGTACCATGAAAACTTCTACAACCATATTTTCGTCTGTCATAATAATTTTCAGTAGCCTCATGAATAAACTCAACAATATAACTATCACATAAAGCATGCTTTTCATGATCTACAAACACATAGTTTTTATCAGGCTCAAAAAATGGGATTAAAACCTTCAAACCCACTTTTAACAATTTTATAACAAGAAGACTGATCATTCAATATAGGACCATCATGTAGAGATTTATCATAAACATTTTCTAAGAAAAACTCTTTAGTACCATGCATTTCTATGTTAGGCACACATATAGGATTATCATAGATAACTGGAGCATAATTATTATCACAAGTTTTACACATAGTAGCTATCTCAAAAGAATCCACAGGAACATAACATTCATCCTAAGCATGGGGGACAATCAAATAATATAAGTGATAAAGAGTTACTCTCATTAGAAGGTAGGCATGGGTAGATCCATTCTTCATCCTCTTAACCATCACTCTCCTCCTATTTTTCATCTAATGAGCTTTCAGGTTCAGCGATTTCGTCTTCCATAGGCTCCTGCAAGGAATTAGTCTCTTCTGTTTGTGGAAAGCACCTATTAAAATATTCAAGAATATAGCCATTTTCTTCCTTGTAATTATCAAAGTAAAATTTAAGTATGTCATAAACCTCATATTCATAAGGTGCATGTAACATCCATAAAATCATGTTTTCAAAGCTTGCATATCATTCATGCATTCATAATCATTTTAGGATCATTTGCAAAGTCATTACAAAAACAGGAGCATTTGAATGTCTATTAATTTATGTAAGAAAGGCTTTGATCCAATGCTACTCTCTAGTAAGAGATTATTTGTTTTAAACCATGGATGTTTGAACCTAAGTTTGAGTGATGCTTTCCAAAGCTTGGACATGAATTTCAAAACAAATTATAAATTTAAAACCATTTTTATGCCTTTACTAAACAATTATTAAAGGCATTATTTATTTTAAAATTTCATTGTGCTAAATTATTTTCAAGTGTACCACTTTGTTCTGTAGCTAATTGTGTGCAAGTTTCACTTTATAAAAATCCGTGAAGAGTTTGAATTCAAACATATTTGAAATCATTTGAAAATGTTTCCTGGAAAATCAAATAGAAAATGAAAAACAGAAAAGAATAAGTAAAAGGCCAGCACTGCTAAACTAGCCTAGAACTAGATCCGGCCCAAAAGCCCACCCGGGCGACTTCCCCCTCTGCTCCTTCTCTCACCCACGACGAACCAACCCAGCAGTCACTGAACGCTGGGCCCTCTCCACGTCACCGTCTTCTTCCCCAAACTCTGCGCGCAGATGCCGTCGCTGCCCGTTTCCTCCCCCTTCACTGCCGCAAATTAAGCCGCTTAATTCCCATTGAATCACTGAGTAATTAACGCACCTGCTCTGGCTACTTAAACACCTCGCCGCCGCAGTCATTTCCCCCCACACTAAACACTCTCCTCGCCACTAGGCTGCCGACAATTCGAGTTCCACCGCTGCTGTACCGAGAGACTCCGGCGAGCCATCACGGTGAGTACCAAGCGCACCTTGCCTTCTGGTTCTCGCGAGCTGCTTTGCAATCATTCTGTTCATCTTCTCATGCCTCTCTTTTGTTCTGAATCGCCCTAGGCCATCGCCATCGTCCACCTCTGGAAGCGACCAAAGCTCAACTCGACTCCGGCAACTAATTCTGGTGAGCCCCGTGTTCCCCTCCGTTTCTGAATCACGCAGTCGTGTTCGCCAGTGTCTGGCGCACCTGTTAATGTTTTCTGTTTGGATCCTTGCACCCCAGAACGTCATCTTCGACTCTGATAGTGAGCACCCTACGCTGCCAGCAACTCCGATGAGGTCCTGATGCAGTGTCCGTGCGCCCCGACCCTGCCCGTCCACACGTTGAGCATCCCCACGGTTCCCCGGTCTCGGTAAGCACACGCCCGACCCCCTGCCCCTCTGGTTTCGCCGGAACATCGTCGGCAGACGCGCAGCCGCCGCGGCAACCATTTGCGCTGCCCGTTGTTGGTCAAAGCAACATGGTCCGCTGGATCTGGATCCAGCGGATGCGATTAGATCAACCGCGAAGGGGTATGCGCAGATCTGGGCCGTGCGCAGTAAGTTATATCCAACGGCCGCGAGTGTGATCCAGCACGAACCGGTACCGTCCAATCAGACGCTGCCGCGTGGCCTGTGTTAGATTTAAAAACAGAATTTAGATCTATTAGATATTCAAACTTGCAAAATTCATAACTTTTGATCCCCATGTTCAAATTTTGCAAATTTTATATCACTGGAATCAGGAGAAAGAATGCTATCCATTTATGCAATGTGTTTAATGTTTTGCTTATGTAAAATTGATTATTTTTGCAGATACATCTATAGGCTTATTTTGAGTATAGAAATTATTTGAAAAATGATTTAGAGAATAAATAAAGTTTGTTTAGTGTGTATTTGTCTTGTTTATTATTCAGTACTGTTTCACTTGTCTTGTTTGATTTAGAAAAATAACCACATAGCATTTGCATGCATTCATATATTTTTTCTTGTATATTTTGATATATGATTTTGGTGCCAATATTTTATGTGTAGATTTTGGTGCTAATAGTGATTGTGGTTGTGAAGATTGTTGCTACTCCCAAAACTATCATGTCAAGTGGTGCTTCATATAGTTTTGTCCCAATATTTTTACCTATGGATTAGAAATATTTTGTATAGGACTTGCATAATTATTTTGCTAAGTATCTATATGTTATGCTTGGGAAATCCTAGTAGTTGTAGTAATGTTAGAATTTCCTCTAAGTTAAGATAATTGCTATTGCCATGCTTAGCCTAGCTAGTAGCAACCAAGGGTGGATTATATATTCATGCTATGAGAAATATTTCTAAGTCTTTGACTTATGTTTTGCTTAATCAAACAACTAAGTGAATGAAACACCTGGGTGGAATGGAAAGAATGGTTTGGTTGAGTGGTTACACAAGGCCCATTTCTATGGTTTACCTTGTGTATCTCACTTGTGGAAATCCACCCAGGAACAAAGGGATTTGAGATGCCAAATGTTAAGAAGCTTCTAGTGCAGCCACAAGGCATTATGGGATCTTCCTGGATCATATAGGTTGCAATAACTTAGCCATTTGGACAGTTGGTGGTAGTGGGATGATAGTTTGGAACGCGTCCATTTTGTATAAGGGAAGGCTTCTGAAAGGTCCTGTCTTGGTGAAAATCAAGTCTTGTGGGGAAAGTGCACAACCTCTGCAGATGGAAGAATCTAAGTACTTAGCCATGTCCCTGGTATTGGAAAATTTGAGCATCAATACATGGAAGCTATCAAGAATCTCCTCATCCCAATTTTCTAAGTTAAAACTTGTGGTTGAACAAGGGTGAAGGTTCACCAATTTCTATTGGTGGTTCATCAGGAAAGTTTTGTCAAAGAAAAACTTAGTGTTTTCAACTAATAGGTAAAACCTATTTTGAGCAAAGCAAGCCTAAGCTACACTTAGCCAAATTCATGTAGTAACTAGATGCTAATATTTTACTAAGGTATCACTTGCCAATACTATTCCAATGTATTGACCCACTGTGGCTATAACTTGTGATGTTGCAAGTTACTCTGATGATGATTAGGGGTTATGAATCTACATTCAACATGCTTTCCTGTGGCACATGAACATGAAGACTTTATTTATATTGTTATGAATGAACTCTTGTATTAGGCCTATGGCCATGGAGTTGTAAAAGACTATGTTATCTTATGAATGATGATGTAATAATGACCTTTGTTTCTATGTACTTCATCTTAAACTGTGGATGCTAGCAATTGATCCAGGGACTAGCATTGTAATCATAGGGACCTTACCTTTATAAGGGACGGATCTTACAGTGCATCATCAGTATTTTCAAGCAAAATTGAAAGTTCAAATGCACCCTTGAAGGCAATAAATTCTTCGATTTGTTCCACATCATAAAAGTCATAATTTCCTTTCACATAAGAAGATATGGTAACATTATCATTACACTCACATTGAAAATGTAGGTGTTTATACCTCCTAAAACAACAATATTTATCAAAGAAATAAGTAACATTATAAGTAGAGCACACCTCTCTAGCAATAGTATTCAATTTATCAAATTTTTTCCATAAGTGTTTCCTTTTTTTGACAAACGGTGTTCCTTATAATAATAATTTTGTTCTTCCGTGAACCCACCTTGCCAATAAGAACTAGTTTCAAAGAAACCATCCATTGATAGAAAGCATGACAAAGCAAGGCAATAACCAACCAGCAACTAGACACTACTAGGAAAACGGCTATAGGTAATCAGCACATCCGTGGCTCACATGGTTGAAGTGCCCCACGGCTAAAACAGGCGTGGCTCACCTGTGGGCAGTGCCCTACTAATAACTAGAACAACCGTGGCGCACATGACTATAGTGCGCCACAGATGTGTGTGGGCCAGGGCCCTGTTGGCCACACGCCAAACATCTGTAGCGCACTATAGTCATGTGCGCCATGGTTGTTAGGGTCATCTGTGGCGCACGTGTGCCTGGTGCGCTACGCCTAAGCGCATGCCCCCCTCTGCTCTGAAACGGCCACAAACTTCTGTGGCGCACTCCGCCTAGTGCGCCACAGGGACTAGGAGCATCTGTGCCGCACTCGGCCTAGTGCGCCACAGAAGTTTGTACTCCCTGTGGCGCACTGGGGCCGTGTGCGCCACGGATGTGTCGATTCTTTTAGGACAGCACTTTATGTGCACATGTGTGCCCACACATCCACCACCCACACTTCACTTTCCCCTTCTTCTTCCTCCTTAGATCTAGTCGGGATCTTCTCCTTCCCACCTCAATTTCTCCATACATTCACCATTTTTAGCATGTAAAACTTGCTTTGGATGTTACATAAGTAATAGAGGAGGTCTCCGGTCTCTCATCTATCCGTCTCCGGTCGACGCGCGCACCTCTCCTTTCCATCTTTCTCGCGATCGGTCTCTCATCTCGGTATGTTGTCCATGTAAGGATGTGTTCATGTGTATATGGATGATGAATGTGCTCATATGTATGTAGATGATCGATGCTCATGATGTGTGTATGTGTGGAGAGGATCGATGGTCATATGTGTGTGTATATGGAGAGTATCGATGATGCTCATGCATGTGTGTATGGAGAGGATAATGATATGTTCATGTGTGTATGGATCGGTTTCTCTCTCTCTCTTGTGTTTGTATGTGAACAAGTTGCCATTTGTTTTGCCAAAATGTTGATTCATTTCAATTTTGGCAAGACTTTGGCATTTCGCAAAGGTCCTAATTTTAGGATAGGTCATGCCGAAATTTTCTATCGACCATTGCATGCATGCATTCATTATGTGGTTCTAATAGACTTCAAAATTGTACCGTGTACATCGTGCAGGCAAAAATGGTCCGCATAATGAGCGAAGGCATTGTGGCTAGATTTTTGAAATGTGCGACGGCCGACATGATACGAAATAACAAGACAGATATAAGATGTCCGTGCAGAAGATGCAAACTCAACTGGGTGATCGACCCAGATTCCGGGAATCTGCAGGCGCACCTGCTCCGCCATGGTTTCATGGATGGATACACTCGTTGAATAAGCGATGGCGTATATGATGGAGACGGTGAAGAAGGTGGCCAACATGACGATGATCATCATCACGGCGAGAACGGGCGAGATGATGAAGAGGCTCCTGGAGATGGTGAAGGTGCGGAAGCAGACCGGGATGATGATGATCTACATGCCGGAGGAGCAGACGACGATGGAACAACATCAGGATGGGTGCGGGACCCTTATGTGCAAGAGCTGCTTCTCAAGCAGACGAGTAACGCCAGGGCTGCCGCTAGAGAGAAAGCCAAGCTTGCGCAACTTGAGAAAGACGCGGTTACTCCATTGTATGAAGGATGCAGGCCCGATGATACCCGGTTGAATGTAACGCTCAAGGCTATGGAGATGAAGGCAAAGCACAAATTGAGCGACGCAAGCTTCGACGATATGATGGCATTCTGGCACGATCGTCTCCCGGAGGGGAACACATGTCCAACTAGTATCGAGGATGCCAAGAAAATCGTCTGTCCTCTCGATCTACCGCACGTTAGATATCACGTATGCATCAACGATTGCATCATTTATCGGGGCGAGGACGCGGAGAAAACCACATGTCCGGTGTGCGGCGTGAGTCGATACAAGAAAGGGAAGAAAGCACCTCGAAAAGTGGTATGGTACTTTCCTATCACCCCTCGTCTGCAGCGCTATTTCGCGGACCCTAAGGAAGCGAAGCTCATGCGATGGCATGCGGAAAGGAAGAAGCCAGGAGATGATGATGACCCCGAAAAGGATGAGCTGCTGACGCACCCTTCAGATGCTAGCCAGTGGAAAGCATTGGACCTCGAATTCCCAGAATTCGGTGGAGATTCGAGGAACATCAGGCTTGGTGCGAGCACCGATGGACTCAATCTGTTCGGTAGCCAGAGCAGCACGCACAGCACTTGGCCCGTGTTTGTATGGATGTACAACCTCCCTCCATGGTTGTGCATGAAGAAGAAGTACATACAAATGAGTATGCTAATTCAAGGGCCGAAACAACCTGGTACTGACATCAATCTGTATCTCGGGCTGTTGAAAGAGGAGCTAGCCACGTTATGGGAATCTGGAGCCAATACTTACGACGCCGTCGCACAAGATTATTTCACTATGAGAGCCGCGTTGGTCACTACGGTGCAAGACTATCCAGGTTGCGGGTATATCTCGGGGCAGGTTATCCAAGGATTCTGCGCATGCGTTAGGTGCATGGATAACACAAGCTATCTCCAACTAGAGAAAGATCCAGGGTCATCGAAAACCGTGTTCATGGCGCACCAGAGGTGGCTCGGCAAGAATGATCCATGGAGAAAACGTGGAGACCTGTTCGATGGCAAATCAGAGACCCGAGGAATCCCAGAGCGTAGGAGCAGCGAAGAAGTGGAAGAGTTGCTGAAAAACTGGAAAGATTGTCCTAAGCCTGGAAAGAAGCGAAAGAGGCAGCAACAAGACAAGCCGCTGATGAAGGTATGGAAAACAAGGTCTGTTTTCTGGGAGTTGCCATACTGGAAGTTTCTCCGCACGCCTCATAGCCTCGACATCATATATATCACGAAAAACGTGTGCGAGAGTCTGGTCGCCACCATAATCAACATGCCAGATAGGACGAAAGATGGTCCGAAAGCAAGGCACGACCTGATATGCTTGGGTATCCGGAAGGAGCTTCACGGAGGACGCACTACTCCTGATGATCAGGAAGATGACGATGATCATGAGTCGGAGACGACACAAGGTCGTCGGAAGGGTAAAAAGTTCAAGAAGAACGAATATTACTGCCCTCCTTCTTGCTTCTCTCTAAGCCAGGATGAGATCAAACAGTTTTTCAAGTGCCTTCTAGGAGTCAAATTTCCTTACGGCTACGCGGGCAAGATAAGCAGATACCTAGACGAGGCGAAGCAGAGGTTCAGTGGCATGAAGTCTCACGACTGTGCCGTGCTAATGACGCAGGTACTTCCGGTCGCACTAAGAGGGATAATGGACGAGCACGTCCGTGAAACGTTATTTGGCCTATGCAAGTTTTTCGACGTCATCTCTAGGAAGTCGATTGGCTTGAATCAGCTCGGAAGGCTACAGGAGGAGATCGTGGTGATACTATGTGAGCTTGAGGTCTACTTCCCACCCGCATTCTTCGACATTATGGTGCATCTGCTGGTCCATGTCGTGGAGGACATCGTACAACTCGGGCCGATGTTTCTCCGCAGCATGATGGCGTTCGAAAGGATGAACGGACACATCAAAGGATACGTTCGCAACAGGTCCCGTCCAGATGGAAGCATAGCCAAGGGCTTTTTGGCCGAAGAGTGCATCTCTTTCTGCACGAATTATCTAGACATCGAGAACCCTGTCGGTCTTCCCGTCAACAGACACCTTGGCAAGCTCGACGGATCTGGTCACCGAGAGGGTCGTCGCATACTGCATGCAGACTTCGATTTTCGACGCGCAGACTTTGATCGAGCAAACCTCGTCGCGCTACAGCATTTAGAACTGGTCGATCCTTGGGTACAGAAGCACAAAAGGTTAATCGAGAAGAAGTATAGTGACCGGGGCATACAGAGGACGCAGGGAGAAATAATCAAAGAGCACAACTCAGATTTCACGCGTTGGTTTAGGCAGACGCTCCTTGATAATCCCCCGCGCTCGCATTCTTCTGACACAGAAAATATCATATTCACCTTGTCGCAGGGACCGATGCAAAACCTGGTGACCTATCAGGCGTATGATATCAACGGCTACACATTCTACACGGAGGAAAAGGACAACAAGTGTGATTATCAGAACTCAGGCGTAACGTCGGAATTCTACACCGATGACAACGTGAAGGAAAGATTCTACGGAAGAATCGAGGAGATCTGGGAGCTCGGCTACTGTGGAGAAAAGGTGCCGATGTTCCGTGTCAGATGGGCAAAGAGCGTCGAAAGAGAAGACCGGTATTTCACAACCATGGTTATACCCGAAGCAGCCAAATCCAAGGCCGCCGGTGCAAACGTGGCCACGAAAAATGAACCGTGGGTACTGGCTACCAAAGTGGACCAATGTTTTTTCATTACCGACCCGACAAAGCCTAGCCGTGTTGTCGTGAGGAGAGGAAAAAGAAACATCATCGGAATGGATGGAGTCGCCAACGAGCAAGACTTCGACCAGTACGGCGATCCAAAGATTGAAGATGACGACGACTACGATGCAGCAACATACATCACAAGAAGAAAAAGGACAACCCTACCCAAAAAAGGTAGCCCGTTCGAAAGAAGAAACATTAAAGTGTCGGGGCTAAATTATTCAACCGCGACAAAGAAGGGAAAAAAGATTGTAAAACGCTAGCTCAAAAAATATTGTAAACGCGTGGTCAAAAAAGATTGTAATATTCATGAAAAAAGTATTATGAAATTTAGTTATACTTTAAATCATATTTTTGGGCATTTTTGGAATATTATTACTTTTGGGCATTTTTGGAATATTTAAAAGTATTTTAAAATCAAAATAAAACTTCTATGGCATATATCACCACTTTTGGGCATTTTTTGGAATATTTAAAAGTGTTTTTAAAATCAAAACAAAAAATTGGGGCACCAGGATTCGAACCTGGGTGCTCTCAGGTTTAGAATAGAGTAGTGGGCAGAACCAGTGGGATAGGCTAGTATAGTTGTTAGCTAGTGGGTCTGTAGTTCTCTTATCCAGTAGTTAGAAGCCGATAGGCGTAGCGCACTAGCCCGTAGTGCGCTACAGATATCCGTAGCGTACTATGGCTCAGTGCGCTACGCCCAAGTGCCTTTATCCACACGTGTGGCGCCCGACCCCCTCTCTCATCCCCATCTCTCCATCTCTCAGCCCGAAGCCGAAGGACCGCCGCCGCCGCTCTCGATCCGCTGCCGCTGCGTCTGAGGAGGAGGAGGCCTGCCCGCGCCAGAGGAGGAGGAGGTCCGCCCGTACGTGTCCGAGGAGGAGCAGCCGCCGCGCGCGTCTCAGGAGGTGGAGGCCGCCGTCGTCCGCCCGTCGTCGTCCGCCAGTCAGAGGTGAGCATCTCCTCTCCCCTCTCTCCCTCTCTTCCTGCGGCGCCTATGACATGATACTCGGCGAGGTCTCTTCCCCTTATCCAATGATTTCCTAGAGGCGCTGCAGGGAGATGCCTGTGGCAGCATGGCTCTTCCCTTAGGACTGAAGCCAAGGTCTTATACTGTTGTTGTCCTATTGCTTTACAAGCTGCTCTAAGGTTAACTGACCATGCTGTAGATGATGTAGTTCAGTGGTTATTTTGCAAGCTGCTCTCTGGTATATATGGTTGATGATGGGTGTTCGGTGTTCCCATGCTCGCCGTGAAATGTGTTACGGAAGGTTTTAACTTGGGTGCTCTGTTACTTCCCGTGCATCCGAGCAATTGTCTGAAATCTGAACTTAGTATGTTGGTTACTGTGCATTTTATTAACTGCTCTGGTTTTCAACTTGTAATGTGGTTGTTTTTGTGGCTATGAAAGATATTGCATCGTTGGTAATCTCTATCTTTGGCATGGTGGTCTCTTTATTTTTTTGTGATGATTTGGCATGGTGGTCACTTTCCTTTTCTAGTACTGCTGTTGTGTTGCTAGTGTTGGTTGATGGAGTTTGAATAATCTGATATGCAGTCACAGTTAACTTCCTGGTCCCCTTTCACCGTACATCAATACATTTCATCGCTTGGATTTGAAAGACACAAAACTGGGCTGGTTTGTAATTGCTTATCATGCCTGCCACACAATTGACAAGCACAAACTTAACTTCGAAAGAAAATAGGAATTCTTCTAGGAAAGTAGTACTCTTTTGATGTAATGTTACACACTGTATAGATTCATTTCTTACTGGTCTGTATAATTATTTTGATAGATATTTTTGTTCTTCAAATAAAATATTAACACGTATTTCCAAAAATAAATCCGGTGCAGAACATTTTTATCCAGAACAGATACAAGTTTTAAAAGTCATGTTAGAATTTTTTAATTTACACATTTGGTTACCTAAAAGCTTCACATAGGATCACTAGGAATGTTGCCTCAGATCAAAGCCTCTGTTCTTTTAGGATGCAGAGTTCAGTGATATCAGCCTGGGAAGGATGCCACGCTGAATTTCCTGCTACTAAAATGCAAGTACAGAACCAGAAGCTAAGAATTCAGATATAGGTTTACTGCATGAAAGAGACCACCATTGAACATAACTGAAAAACGTTATTATCACCCTGGAAGGTTGCCAACAATAACAGCTTAAGTACATCAACAGACCACCGTTACTTTGAATTCTTAGCTTCTTTGTATAACAGTAACAGCTTAAGAAAATATTCGTGTATCTGATCAACATCTTGCACCCCATATAGGTGGATTATAATACTAATGATGGTTGATAAGTGGTGGAGTAATTAGAAAGAGAGTAGAAGTAGTGGCATGAATTAGCATCTGGGAACTAAAAGAATAAGTTATTTTCTCTGTTCAGGTTATTTCCATCATATGAGCACAACTGAATGATATTTTCTTTTTTCAAGAGACCTAGCAGGCTTTAGTTGACAGAAACATGTATCCTTGGGTTTTAGTTGCTGCTGTGTATGCTCATATGTGTTATTTTCTTTTTTCAAGAGACCTAGCAGGCTTTAGTTATTTTCTTTCCATCATATGCTTGGTGCCTGGTGAATCCAGATGATAACTGTAAAAGCCCATTGCTTGATGTGGCTGGGCATGTTGATGCATTCTTAACCAATGTGTTTTCTACCTAGATGTTTATGTGTTGGTTGTGTTGGCCAGATTATCCTATGTGACCAGATTATGTGCTGGCTGTGTTGGCCATTTATTGTGTGCTGGTTGTGCTGGCTATGATGGCCATTTATTGTGTGCTAGCTATGCTGGCCATATATATGCAGGTTCTTGTATGAAATGAGTCCCGATTTTTGCCGGAATGTTGATTAACTTCCGTTTCGGCAGAAATCGGGCACTCCTAGTTTAAGAAAATTAGCAAAGGTCATGCCGGATTTTTCCGTGCATTTAACCAATTATTTGTTTTTTATTAGTGCAAAGATGTGTGACAACGACGAGGCTGGATGTTCTAAGCGCATCAGCGCTGAAGGAGAACTCAGACCTCCGAATAAACAATTGACATTCTGGGAGGCGGCCCAGCGGCTAGAAGACGATGAAGAATACCATCCTTCGGAGAGCGAGGATGATGAGATGGAAGACGCGGAGGAAGAAGCCGAAGGAACGGCGGACGATGAAACCACTGATGGCGGCGAGGGCACAGGGAGTGGTAGCAACCCTCCTAAGAAGAAGAAGAAGCCGAAGGACCGGCGCCCGAACACGGTCGGCACGGTCAGGGAGGAAATTACCGAAGTGAGCCCATCAGGGGTTCCTTTGGAGCCCGCCCTTGTCGTCAAAGGGTACGGTGGGCAAGTGGCGGCGATCACCCGGACAACCATCTTGATCAACACCGAGAATCTCCGGCATAAAGATAATGGCCACTTGCGCACACTCCTCTTCGAGAAGCTGCACGCAAGATACAAGTTCCCCGCTAAGTATCAGAACACAAATTATCATGGGAACGAAGTAAACAAATACGCCCTCACAAAGATGAGCACCGCCCTGGCCAGCTGGAGAACCCGGATAAAGAAGGCAAAAGTCTCGAGGAGATCCAGAAGATTGACCCACAGATCACCGAAGATCAGTTCCGGGAGTTCAAGGAGAGGTGTGAATCCGAAAGAGCCCTGGCCAATAGTAATCGGGGAAAGCTGCTGCAGGAGATGAATATAGGTCATCACCATCTCGGATCTGGTGGATACAGAACCGCGGAGGCCAAATGGAATAAGGAGGACGAAGAGTATAGATCCAAGGGGATAGAAAACCCCTTTGCTAAATTCGAACCTGGGCAGGTTCGAAACTTCATCAGGGCCCGTTACCATGTGGACCCAAAAACCAAACAACTCACCGCGGATCCTGCGGTGAAGGAATTCGAGGAAATTGTGGTAAGTATAATCTAATTACCGCGGATCAACACGATTGCAATCTAATCGATGATCTAAATGATTCACTGTTACTTCTTCTGGAGGAGGAGGAAATTGTTGCTAGTCATGGATCCTAGGGTTCCTCATCCCAGGGGTCGACGGCGGCCACCCGGTGGGATAACCCTTTTAACAGGGCGATGAACCGGGCCAAGAAAATAGAGCCGGTTACGAAGAAGCCGTCGTCGGCTGGCCGTCTGGCCGGCCTCGAGGGTAAGAATTGGGTGGATCATTTTGGTCCACCGCCGAGGACGCATGTGGCGCCGTCGGGAAGGAGCGAGGAGGAAAACAGAGAGGTTCAAGAACTTAAGGAACAAGTGGCGCGGATCCCGCAGATCGTCCAAGACAACCTGGCAATCACCCTTATGTCCTTCCTGCCTACCTTGGTGGAGTCAATAGCGAACTGGAGTGCGGGTGGTCGAGTAGGGCCGTGCCCGATTCCAAGCATGGTCAGCAGCCACTCGAACAACGCGGCGCCGACGAATCAGGCGAACTACGTGTTCGTGACTCCGCCCGCTAGCACCGCGGCGCCGCAAGTGTTGGTGACTCCCCCTGCCATCACCGCGGCGCCGGAGTACATGTTGGTGCCCCCCTGCCATCGTCGCGGCGGCACCGGAGCTCCAAGCACCCGTCGGTAGGGAGAATACACCGGCGGCCAGCACCGCGCCATCAAGCAGCCCTTCCGTCTCTTGCACGCCCGTCGCCGTATGCGATGCGTCGACATTAGCCGATCTCGACGCCATCACGGTAAACAAATTGCTTTAATTACCGCCTTTCATGCCATCTATATATTACTCTTGTGGCATCTCGCTCTGACGACGCCGTACATGTTTTCTGCAGACGGATGTTCCTTGCACTCTCTTATGCTACGTGAACAATGAGCTGAGGGATGTTGCTAAGGGTACCATCGTTCAACCCTTGCAGCGCACGTTCCACTCAAAACCGATGCCAGATAGCGTGCACAGGGTTAAAATTAGTCGGGTGCTAAGGGGCTGTGACGACCTGGAACCTCCCATTCAACCCCCAGGAGCGGATGAAGAAGAGTCGTCTGTCCTCAGAAGTTGCTTCGGCTTGTTCTTGCTATGGCCAAAGAGCATGATCCGTTTGGGGACGGCGGGGGCCATCACGCCACAGACAACAGCACCGCCTGTCGTGCCAGCGACAAGCGGTGGCAAGGCCCCCTTACCGCCCTCGCCGTCACCTCCACGCGGTGGGTCGGATGATCATGTTGATGATATGCACATGGCGCAGGATCCGGCCGAGGACTTCGAAGACTGGAATGATCACTTCTTCAGCACTCAGTTTGGCAACGAAGAAGACCTAGCTGGTGGCCCCACAGAGAAAGCCACTATCACCAAGCGTCTGTTTGGTTCTCAGGAGACGCCTCCAGCTTGCGCATTTACAGAGCCAGCTGATACAACCAACCGGCCCTTTATTCTAAGCCCTGACACACTACATAGGGCGGCCGGTGCTCAGATTGCGGTGCCTGCCCGCTCTCCAAAAGGAAAAAAGGGCAGGAAAAGAAAATATAGCAGCTCGAGCCAGCCGGTGGCGTCAACAACTGCGAATCCGATCAGGTTTCGGGACGGGCCACCAAGACCTGAGGGTATTATGTGGAGGATTCATGTGGCGGGTGAGCCCATGCTACCTAAGAATTTGCGGAATCTCGCCAGTTCGGAACTGCAGAGTGTGCATGACGGCGTGCTGACGATAGAGAGACGCCTTCTATCGGAGAAAGATCCCTCGCACCCGGTATTCGTGGTTAAGGTGCCACCAGGCTTGGGCTTCGTCGACACTGCCCCCGCGGATCTGTTCTTCCTGTGGTTCGAGGACATCTTCAATATGTTCCACCTATACCCGCTGCACTATACCATGGTCCGTCTCTTTTCTCTCAGCCTGGCCACGCAGAACATTAGAGAGAACACACCGGGCATCGCTATAGTGGACCCCTACTACATGCGTGACGGCTGCTTGGGTTCCCCCGCCGAACGACGTATCGTGGCCTCATACCTAAAAAGAATCCTCGTGGCGAACAAGACAAAGGAATACATTCTCGTGCCTTACTTTCCCGAGTAAGTCGTTATTCAGTCGCCACCGTCGATTGGCTTTATTAGATCATCATCATTATTTTTTCAACACATTCCATTTGAATTTTTTGCGCAGAGATGAACACTGCACGCTCATCTCCTTATCGCCGAAGCATTCCCACGCCACGTATTTCGACTCGGGGAGTCTAGAAAAGAAGAAAAACTACGACAAGATCAAGGAAGTTCTGGATGATGCTCTCACTGGCTTTGCTCGACGGAAGGCACCAGCTTCGTGCGTAAGAAGGTCAAGTTCGGTAGGCACGTCTTCAACCACGTAACAGAGTTCCCCTGCGTGAATCAGCCGGAAAACAGTAAGAAGGAAGCCTACTACGCACTCCATCACATGAGGGCGTTCCTACTTGACCAGCAGAATTCTATGCTGCCAGATCATCTCAAACAGTGGGCCGAAGCAAAGGCCAAGATCAATGATTCGGATATTAGACAAGAGATGTATCGCATCCAGCAGCAGTTTGGGGCAATCATCTTTCGTGATGTCATGACTTCGGGGGGGATCTTCTACGGAGGAAATATCCCGAATAACCGTGACATAGAAGATCGCCTAGAGATGCAGGGTGACTATAGGAAGTTCATGACGAGGCAGGGCGTCCGCCCGTTCCCTAAGCCGAGCCAGAAGGCTTGATGTTGGCCTAGTTGTAGTTGCAAACTATAGATGACCTTTGTGTGTGTGTGGACGACAAGTGTACTTATCTTATTAGGTTTATGAATCACCGCTTACTTATTTTGCTTATTATTATTATATATCAATCAATGCTTGGTTTTTTTGCTTACTCTTTGGTTCTCGGACGACAAGTGTGAGTTTTTTTTGTCTTTTTCGAGAATATGCCGATGATTGAAATGTCGTGGCACAATATATATGTGAATGTGTTATGACGGGATTGTTAGCCTTGTGATATGCACAAGTCCAGGAATTGTGCATCCTACTTGGCTAACAGTCCCGTCATAAGCATATTCCTGTGTCCAACGACCTAGCTAGTTATATATGAGGCATTCTTTTCGAGTTATTTTTGTCTTTTTCGAGAATATGCCGATGATTGAAATGTCGTGGCACAATATATATGTGAATGTGCTATGACGGGATTGTTAGCCTTGTGATATGCACAAGTCCAGGAATTGTGCATCCTACTTGGCTAACAGTCCCGTCATAAGCATATTCCTGTGTCCAACGACCTAGCTAGTTATATATGAGGCATTCTTTTCGAGTTATTTTTGTCTTTTTCGAGAATATGCCGATGATTGAAATGTCGTGGCACAATATATATGTGAATGTGCTATGACGGGATTGTTAGCCTTGTGATATGCACAAGTCCAGGAATTGTGCATCCTACTTGGCTAACAGTCCCGTCATAAGCATATTCCTGTGTCCAACGACCTAGCTAGTTATATATGAGGCATTCTTTTCGAGTTATTTTTGTCTTTTTCGAGAATATGCCGATGATTGAAATGTCGTGGCACAATATATATGTGAATGTGCTATGACGGGATTGTTAGCCTTGTGATATGCACAAGTCCAGGAATTGTGCATCCTACTTGGCTAACAGTCCCATCATAAGCATATTCCTGTGTCCAACAACCTAGTTATATATGAGGCATGCTTTTCGAGTTATTTTTGTCTTTTTCGAGAATATGCCGATGATTGAAATGTCGTGGCACAATATATATGTGAATGTGCTATGACGGGATTGTTAGCCTTGTGATATGCACAAGTCCAGGAATTGTGCATCCTACTTGGCTAACAGTCCCGTCATAAGCATATTCCTGTGTCCAACAACCTAGTTATATATGAGGCATGCTTTTTGAGTTTGCTCTTTTTGATTTAAGAGTACTTTCTATAAGTGTATCTTCATATGCGACTTTAATTATACATGTTTTTTCAATCACCGGTTAGTTATTATTGTCAACTTGTAGATGACGTGGTACGTCGTGTACAAGGGACCGGTTCCCGGAGTCTACGATGATTGGGAAGACTGCCGGAGACAGGTGCACCGTTTCAGCGGCAATAGCTACGAAGGGTACAACACTATGGCGGAGGCGGAAGCTAGATACACGCGCTATCTAGCGGTAGTTAGGACAAGGAACTGGATGAAGACCTACACCTTCGTCGCGGCGGTGATCATGCTTATCTTCTTTGGTTATTTATCCCGCGTTTGTGTCTAGCTAGCTAGTTTAGATGTCTAGGCGAGCTTCCGAGCTCTAACTTGTTCGATCGACACATGTATTCGCATGTCACCAACTACTACTTTGTAACATGATCAAAACAATGTAACTTGGACTATGTATTCATGTATGAGACTTATCTATATGTATTTGTTTCAATCTTGTTTTTCATATTGAGTATTTATATATATAATTGTATATCTTGTATATGTGTGTGTATATCTGCTGTAATATTGTATATAATCTGTATTGCATATAATCTGGCTTGGAAATTAAAAAAAAAACAAAAAATACATCTGTGGCGCACATGGTCTACCTTCTGTGGCGCACTACACCTAAAGCGCACCATGGATGTTTAGTGGCGCACTAGGTAGTGCGCCACAGAAGATCCAAGGGGTAGCGCACCACGCCAAACTTCTGTGGCGCACTAGGAGGTGCGCTACGCCTATCTCTACACAACCGTGGCGCACTAGGCAGTGCACCACGGCTGAGAGATAGCCGTAGCGCAAGGCCCGTGGCGCACTACAGGTGCGCCACAGATGATGGTTTCAGGTGCGCCACTAAAGGCCGTTTTCCTAGTAGTGAGAGTAGGAACTAATTTTTTTGTGTTTTTGATAAGAGAAAGCAAACCAAAAGAAACTATTTTTTTGGAGTTTTTGATAAAAACAGGCAAACAAAACCAAACAAAAGAAACTAAGAAAAACAAAAAAAAGTAAAAAGAAAGGTTGTGAAGCCATCCTTAGCCTCCCCGGCAACGGCGCCAGAAAAGTCTTTGATGCGCTCATATCACTATAGAGCTTCGTTGGGACACCCAAAGAGGAAGGTGTGATGAGCACAACAGCAAGTTTTCCCTCAGTAAGAAACCAAGGCTATCGAACCAGTAGGAGGAAGGAAACAACTCAAAGGTGTTGCTAGCAACTTGGAAACCTGCACAACACAAACTCAAGACTTTGCCCCAACGAACAGTGAGGTTGTCAATCTCATAGGTTTGGTTAAAACAAAGAGTTAACTAGAGGTGTCCATAGTTCACTAGAGGTGTTCTCCTTCGGATAAACAAACATGGCATGCTGGGTAAAAAAATTACAGCAGGGAAATTGACAGGACTGAGCAAGGCATAATAATGTAATACTAGACATTCATGATCCTATGAGATTCGATTGGGCAACACAACAGGATACATATACCGCCATCCAAATGCATCTATGACTAGTAATCCACCTTCAGGTTATCATCCGAACCCCCTCCAGTATTAAGTTGCAAGCAACGGATAACTGCTCTAAGAAAAGTCTCTATGGTAAACAATCCACTTGTTCCATGAACAAGAGACCATTGTTTTCTCCCTAGTGGCAACAGCCCATCTACAATCTTTGAGATTTCTGTCACTTCCCTTAGATTAAATAGAGGCATGAACCCACTATCGAGCATAAATACCCCCTCTTGGAGTCACTAGCATCTACTTGGCCAAGATAGCTACTAGAAATAGAGAGCATGCAAGATCACAAACAACACAGACATGATAGAATCAATAAGACAAAACCATTAATCAATCTGACAAAGTAATCTCAATATCCATTGAATCCCTGCAAACACAATATGCATGATTACAAATCGATGATCTTGATCATGAATGGAGCTCACACGATCTAAACATGGTAGCACAAAGGAGGAGATAGAACCATCTAGCTAATACATGGACATGTAGTCCAAGGTGGAACTACTCACACTTCATACCGGAGGCTGGCATGATGAAGAAGAAGGCCTCCAGGATGATCTCTCCTCTGTCAGGGTGCCAGGAAGAGCTTAAGATCCTTCCGATCTAGGGATGATGGTGGCGGCGAATACAGAAGGTTTTGTGGAATATTGATCAGGTACTTAGGGTTTTGGTATCGGGGGGTCTTTATATGCGAAGAGGCGAAGCAGGGGAAGCCAGGGCGGCTGCACCCCCCAGGTGCATGCTAGGTTTAGCCATGCGACCAGGGTGTGGACCCCTGGTGGCTCCTGTCCGTCTCGTATTCAGGCTCTGTGTTCCCGACGGTAAAATATTGACTTTCGCTTTTGTCTCGTCCAATTCCGAGAATATTGATTTTCTGCCTTTTCTGGAACCAAAAATAGAAGAAAACAGGCAACTGGCACTATGGCATCTTGTTAATAGGTTAGTCCAGAAAAACATATAAAAAAACCTCAAAGTGTAGACAAAACAAGGCAAAGTAGATACTAAACAAGCATGGAACGTAAAAAATTATAGATATGTTTCCAACGTATCGTATCATTGCCCCTATCATTGGCATCTTGAAGTGATTAAGGTTAAAGTGACACAAATATGAGTATATGCTTGACAAGTTATAAGTTGAAAAACTCATGGCCCTTGCGTACGAGTACCGAACCTCATGGTACTCAACTTTGGTAACAAGTAAGTTCTTGTCATTGTAAGTATATGTGTATCATAGAGAACCGCCAACGTGGTACCCCTTGCCCCATGACATAGGACCTATCCCATATCAAAATGACAAGGCAACAAACAATGAGCATCTCAGCGATCTTTTTATTTGCTATTTGCATAGGTTTTTATTGAGGATGCTTCATAGAATGCTCATGATGGTTATGCTACAAGTTTCCACCATGATTAGGCATATATTAGGCTAGCCGCCTATGCATTTCTCTTACACATATACAAACTCCATGAGCTTACAAGCTCCCCTTTTATTTCACACCACCGGGATCCATAAACAAAAGAACATGATATCAACTGAATAGAATATGTGCAATGTTGAAAGCGTTCCCCATGACAACATGATTCTTCTAACTCCCAACTTATAATTTGCAAGCATATAAACAACATCGATGGGCACAATGGTTCATCTTTATTAAGTGAAATAAAATAAAGGTGTGCCATCAAGTTTGTAAGAGCTTTAATCACTAATTTTCACATAACAAAAGTTTAATTTGGAAGATATATAAACACATGAATATACTTGGCATGCTGTAACACACCATGCATAGGAATTTATAATGGAATTTTTGGAATAACTTGGTTTCTTCGGAGTTGGATGCACGAGTAGAGATCATACTCAGTACAGGTGGAGGATATCAAAAGACTGGGAGCGACCAACTAAGAGAGCAATAATGGCCATAATCATCGAGAGCGACAAAACATTATTAATCAAAGCATAAAGTGATATCACAAGTCAAAAACCAAATGATCATAGAGGCTAGGGTGACTGGTTCGTAGTCATAACATGGTGTAAGCATGTGCCAAGTCAACCCAAATAAAGCATCAACGGAGAATATCACAATATTATGCTTTTGTATGCTAAAACAACGCATGATATTTTCAAGGAACATTAAGCAATCTCAATTGTTTGAAACAAGTCATGCTACCGCAATAATTACTAAGCATATGGTCAAAGCAACATCTAACATGACATGATAAAGTCTAAGCCACAGTCAAAACAAGCTTCCTTTTGTACCAGTATAAGCATGAAACTTTCTACTCTTTTCTAACACCAATCAACTTATTTGAAACAAATCACAAAGATAATAATCAATAAATATCATAGAGCTTGTCCCACCTAACTACAAAGAAGAACTAAAAAGTTCTAAGCAAAAAGCATAAGAAAACTAAAGCTAAACACAGTACTAGCAAAAGAGAACACTCACAGAACAATAAGAGTCAAAACTAGAGTGTTCTAGGCAATGAAGAACTAGGTGTGACTTCTCCAAAATAGGAATGTTGGGGTCCGACCAAATTATTACAGTAAACAAAACAAAACAAAAACAAAGACGCTCCAAGAAAAACACAATAGTGCATGAAGCAATAAAAATAAAGTGTCTTGAAAGAAGACCTGAGATTTTTGTTGATGAAGAAGGGGATGACTTGGGGATGAAGCTACCATCTAGCTACTGCAATGGACCCATAGTCCAAGGATGAACTACTCACGCATCACACCAGAGGCTGGCATGGTGATGAAGAAGGCCTCCAGGGTGATCTCCCCTCTCCGGAAGGGTGCCGGGAAGACCTTCGGTAACATTCCAATTTTCATTAAACCAAAACATTCTCATTGCATTCATATCATCATGGAA
The DNA here is from genome assembly GCA_916181665.1 of Avena sativa. NCBI lineage: Eukaryota > Viridiplantae > Streptophyta > Magnoliopsida > Poales > Poaceae > Avena > Avena sativa. Next base: position 201,998,170 of record OV702281.1, on the reverse strand, counting down.
TCTGGGCATTGCACAAAAAAATTCAAAATTTTAAACCTAGAAAAACCCTATTAAAAACCCCTCTTTATATGCAAGTGTGGGTGTAGTGACCTCGGATCGGTAAGGATCCTAAGTCCCTGTGATTAACATGCTAGTCCCTGGATCAATAGCTAGCACTCACAGTCGATGAAATATCATGTAAAACACAAAGTCTTTATTACACGGAGAATCCAGAGTATGAATTTATTACAAAAGTTGCTTAGCATTATGCTAGCTCAAATAACAGCGGAAACATAAAAGTAGCATGAGTCCATCAACGCCCCAGGCTTGTCGAGTGTAGACCCGCGATCCCTACGCACCTTTCAATCTTCGGATTCTACACATAAGACGTGCAGCCAACAATTGGGTCAATAATTTGAATGTATTGGAAAATTACACCAAGGAGAGAAAAGACTATCTCTACATGCAAGGCTGGTATAGGCTGTAGAGTTCATTTCCTCAAAGCTAGTTTTCTTAAGTAGAGAGAAGAAGAGAGGATTGTCCTACTTTGTAAACATTTGCTTAGATAAAATAAGGTCGAGTGGCACACGAGGATATTACGCATCAAGTGTCCAAACAACCAAACACTTGGATATTACGCACCAAGCGTCACTTGGATATTACACACCAAGTTCCCCAAAATCCCACCCATTGGCGATATTACGCACGCCATGGGTTTCAAAACTTTGTTTTAGGAAAGAGAGAGGAAGATCCTTCAGAGGCTCCATCCTTCAGACGCTCATTGTTGTTCTGTTACCGTGAACACGGCTGATCGAATAGATTGCAATACTCTCGAGAGTTTGTGCACTTTACCCACAATCCACGATCAAGTCCTTTTATAGACAAGACCATGGCGAGGCTTTCCCTTAGTAGCTCCTCTACCTTCTAGATCTAACCGTGCCAAGAACCTCCAAATGTTGGTACCCAGGTGAGGTTTCCCACTAAGTACTAGGCCAAGACAGAGCCCATAATGTATTGTGGTTGCACTGGAAGCTTCTGAATTCTGAAACATGGCAGACTTCTTTGATTCCTGGGCGGCCGTCCTCCACCAAAATCTCACTCGTTGACCCGACAACCATTCCTCCCAGAAGAAAACTTAGTTTTATTTTGAAGTGGATTTGAGAAGAAAAGTTTGCTCTAGAGAGCCTTTATACTTAGAAAAATTCTTTGTCTTTCGAACCCCCCAACGGTACTTTGTATATATAGCATAGCAAGCAATACTTAGCAAAAACAGGGGTAACCTATTAGGATGGGAAATCCTAAGTATAGAGCTACTCATGGCATACTACAAAATTATCGCACTTGCAAAATAATACTAAGGAAAAATTCTACTAGAACATCCTACACATGCATACTACAGAATTTTGAAGATAACATGCATAGAATCAAAACTGGGAAAAAATTATGAACAAGTGGTGTAACTTGCCTTGATCCGAGCAGCACTCTACACAATAGCACTCCTTAGCGCACTCCGAGCAATCTAACGAATCACAAACATAGATCTAATCACAACTTGCTCAAAGCATATCACAAAGAAAATCATGCATGCATGCAACATGGTATTTTATGCAAGGTTGGTTCTTCTAAATTGATATAGGTAGCAAGTTAGTGTTGTGATAGTGTAAGGGTGTCACTAGGATTGATTTTCCCAAGGGTTTAGATCTAGTAGAGTCACTAAAGTAAATCCTAGGATTATAAGAAGATCAAACCATCTAATTAGATCCAAACTAGATCCAATGATCTTAAGCAAAGTTGTATAATTTTGTCCAGTAGGCATTATGGAAACAAGGTCATTGCAACAAGAATCAATTAAAACAAAATTTTAATTATTTTTATATAGAATAAACACTCCAATCTAGTGATTAAAATCTACACCTAAAACATTACTGTAAACCTGGGATATTATTACAGATTTGGATTCTACATAAAATTAGGAATCCAATGGTATATTACAAGCTAAATTTGGACAAATAATCGATTTTATATGATTTTCGCAAGATTGAATCTAAATCTGCAAACAGATCTGAACTACACTTAAATTCTTGCCAAGTGTCAGCGTCTGATTGGCTCCAGCTAGGTGACGCAGAGCTGGCGCGTGCGTGCTGACGCGCGCGGCCACGTGGCACGCCGCTATTCGCCGATACCCCTTCGGTATACTTCTAATCCTACGCGTTCAATCTCAATCCGACAGTCAGGAGAGGCGGCGGCGACTTACAAGGTGTGACGGCGGCGTGGGGCGGCGGTGGCGTCGGCGATGATGGCTGGCGGCGCTCCGGTGGTTCCCTGGGACAGCGGAGAGGTCGCCGAGCTTCGCCTGGCCCTTGCGGTCACGCTAGCCCCCTCGGCCGATCCCCTTGCCTCCTCCTCCTGTCGCGGTGCTCCGATGCCTCCTCCCTCCTGGCGGCGCTCCGGCGAGCAATTGGCGGCGCCTCGGCAGGGTTTGCGCTAGGGTTTTCGGGGGAAACTATAGCGGGGGGGGTGTCGGCTTATATATCCCCAAAGTCTTGGGGAAGGGGGTGTCCGAATCCCGTTCGAATCGGACTGTCCCGACGCGGCGGCGTGCGTGTCCGCCATGGACTCTGGGAAGGTGGCGATGGGAGCGGTCCCACGTGTCTGTGGCGGAGGGAGAAGGTGGGCTGGCGCGGGCGCGGGTGGTTAGCTGCCGCGCGGCGCGGGTGGGCTGGCGCTGCGGCTGGGTGGGCTGGCAAGCCGGCCCAGCTAGGTTTGCTGCTGGCCATTTTTTTTCTTTTTAACATTTTTCCTTTTTCTGTTTTAGTAAACCCAAATAACTTTTGCAACCTAAAACCAAACTTGATAAAAATTGTTTCTAAATTTTTATAAAATTAAGGTGGTCAACATAGGGCCATAGTTTAATGTTTTACAAGGTTTTTTAGAAGGGTCAAACTTGACCACTATAATAATGCTTACAAATGGCAAAACACTATTAGGGTTTTGCTAGGTTTAGGTGTTTAGGATTTGTTATAAAAACTTATTTGTAGAATGCAATGATGCAAGGATGATGCATGGAACTAATAACATCCTAATATAGAATCTGGGATGTTACAGTGGGGCTTGTGTTTTTATTTTTATATTTAGCCAAAATGATTTTGTTAGAGGTTTGTTGTTTTAAAACATATTTGAACACTAGGTTCACCCCTTATGTTTTTGGTGAAAGTTTGAATTTATTTGGAGTTGATTTGCTAGTTCAAATCTTTATTAGAAAATAGAAATGGAAAAAAGAAAAAGACTAGAGGAAAAAAAGAGAACCTACCTGCCAACCAACTCGGCCCAGCACCGCGGCTCAGCAACCCACCTGGCGTCCCCCTCTCCCCCTCTATTTAGTTTATCACCCTATCGACCCCTCACCCTCTCGCTGACGACCTGGCCCCACCGCCACGTCACCATCGTTTTCCTCAATCAATGCGCAGACCCACTCCTCTCTACTATTTCCTCGCGAATTCAATCGCATAAATATGATTTATTCGGGGCATGATTGCACCCTCTGAACCCTGACACTTTGTAACATCCCAAAAATATTGAACAATGATTATCAAATTTCAATCACCAAAATTAGGATTAACAAAAACTTTTGTTAATCAACATCATATGAATGCATGTGTGTATGTGACAATTGTATGAGTGCATGAATGGACTTGTGTGATTGATTTAAATAGCAAGGAATGGTTTAAAGATGAAAACAACATCATCTAAATCATTTCCAGGCAGAAACAAATCGAGAAAAATCAAAAACAAATCAAATAAGCAAATGGTCATTTTTGCCAATCTTGTTCACTAGGCCACTTTGAGTGTTTCTAGTCCAAGATTTCAAACAGAAACATTTCCATTTCTTTTCACCCCTTTCTATTACAAGTAAAAGTGAATCAAAGCCCACCTTTCAAACTTACAGAAATATTTGGCAACTTGATTCAAATGACAATTCAAAATTGAATCTTTAACATATGTGAAGATCACCCATTTTCAAAAACCAACCAAACCAGTGCACCTTGACAAATCCAATCAACCAGAGACTACCTAAGATGTAACTACCACACCCACAAAGTTTGAATCAAAAATTCGAATTTGAATCTCTTTCATCCATTTCATCAAACACCTTGGAGACAAAAACAAATAAACATCAAACACTATTGTGAGCAGTAATTTTGGCCTAACTTGTTCCCTATCTAGCTCACACTACTCCCTCAGTAGATCATCCAACTAAATTAACCACTCTAGCTCACAGTAAAACCGACCACACCATCAATGGAAAGCATGCCGAGAGCACCCTTGCCACCCCAATGTTTCTAGCCTGCTAGGAGCAGCTCTAGCCTCACCAACCTTGTCTGGGACACTCACCACCGTCCACCGCCACCCCCTATCTAGTGCCAAAGCGCAGCCAGCCCCTGGACCACAAAGCCCGAGCGTGCCGAGAGAGCGCCAGAGCACCGCACGTGACACACGCCAACAGACCGCGTGCCGCCCTTGCCGCTTGCGTGCATGATAACCACCGCCCCAGCAACCCCGCAGACATGCCCGTTCACCACCGCGTGACCCGTACCGCCTGTGCGCCATTAAAACTTCCGTCGGACCCGCTCAGAGCACCGTGATGTTCTAACCATCTCGCACCGCCCCACGCCGCGTAACCTTGCCGTTGAGCTGCGCCAGGGAGCACAGCACCGCCCCCTACCGTCGCCGATGACTTTAGCTCGATGTGTCAATGAAACCGATGAGCTCAGCCCGCGCCCTTCGGTCCCCTCGCTGCACTATAAATAGAGGCCACCCCCATTCAAACTCAGCACACCATCACACTCCCCTCTCTCTCAGAATCACCCCACCTCACCCTCGGAGCAAGACGAGCAGCACATCGCTAGAATTTGGCCGGAGTCTGCCGCAGAGGAGGAAGAAAGGAGCCGTTGATTGGAGCCGCCCCAGGAGAAGTCGCCAGTACCAGGAGGTTCGCCGTCGTCGACATCGTTGTTCACCCACATCGCAAACCTTCACCTGAGCCCCGGTGAGCCCTCCTAGACCCCCACTGGCCGCGCTAGGGTTCTATCTCGCCGGCGTTGCCCGACGAAGACGATAGGTCGTGGCCGTTGGATTAGAGTTATCGCACAGTCTATATCACCCCGTACCGCTTCGCACCACCTGTCTCGCTGACTGGTGGTGTCATTCACTTAAACCCACCTGCGCGTGCACTATGCACCGTGGGCCAGCCCAGTTAACATCCCGCGCGACCCAGTAATTCAAATTTAGATTTATTCTTTTAGTTTCAAACCTAGTTCTGTATCTAGATTCAAAAACCAACCCAGCTCGATTCACTGAACCAAAATGCATGAATCAATTTTGTTAGAAAGGTACTGGAATTATTAATCCAAGCCCGTGTGATTTAATTCATGTGGAATTATAGATCACCTATAGTAAAAATAACAAGGCAGAAGATTTTCTATATTCAAACATTTTTCAAAATTCAACCACAAAAGCTTTTGAGTTGATTCCAACTCTCAAAAATCACATTTAACAAGACCTTTCTGAATATATATAAATATATAGGTTTACTTACAGAAATAGCGGTCAAGCAATAAAAGAATGCCCCATAGGCCATTCTAGTCACTTTATTTAATTAAAATAAAAGGGTTAAACCTTATTAAATTGTGACACCACTTTAAATCACATTCCCAAGTACTGAAATATGTGGTGATGACATGTGTCCACATGATCCCATATTTTAGTTGGAGAATATTAAATCTTAAGTAGTTTTTCAATGAGTAGAAATTACTTTTCTAAAATAAAGGAAATAAAACTATTGCCTTAATCTTTGTGATGTTTGTGATGATACTAGATCATCTAGTGAAAACCTTGGTGTGATACGTAAAAGTAGTTAAGTATTGTTTGGTGATTGTGTACCTCGTATTTATTTATAGACGCTAGTACCGACCAAGGATATGAGGAGGAAGGAGAATGCTATGAGGAAGAAGCCGAGGATAAGTTCAACCACTGCTCTGCACAAGGCAAGCCTATCTTGCAACCTTGCAAGCCTCACTATACAAGTTGACTTAGCAAGCTAATCCTTTCTAGTTCATACTATTATCTTAGCAAGATAAACCATGCAAGTTTTACTTGCAAGCTTACACCACTTGATACCTAATCCTAGTTTTATTTGAAAGCTTAGTTATTTTATTTCTTTATCAAAGCTTTACATTAGAGTTTACTTAGTGACTTGTATATTTTAGATAGATATTTAAAGGTAGCATAAAGAGCATTAAACTTGGCCTAAGTTAGATAATATTGATGTCATCCCGAGGAATGAGATTGAAATTAGATCATTGTCACTTGATTACCACCCCTTCTTAGTGTTTACCCTTGCTAGAGCTAAGCATAAAACTTGATAACTTTAGATGGGAATACATGGTGAAATAGATTATGAAAACCTTAGAATGATGAGTCATTCTACTGAAAGGTTTTGCATGTGTTCTTGAACACCAGATGATTTTGATGATGAAAATGTTAAGGCATGAGCCTTAGCCCTTTATGAAACTGACGGTTGTCTGGATGCGATACCATTCCAATTTTACCGTACAACCACAATACCCAAAATTTGGGTAGGGCTTGACTGGAAATTTACATACCTTAGTATGGGTTCCCTTGCGGCAAAGGTTTGAGCTGAGGCTACCTTGTGAAGATTGTCCACCTGTGTAGTTCCCAAGATGACAGTTGGTCATGGTTGAGAGGCCAAACTCATAGGAGAGGTGCCTATACTAGGGCGTGTAATTGAAAGATTAGGATTTATTATCCGCATACTGGGTATGATGAATTGAGGATTGTTCCTGACGAATGTATCAAATATTGTGGTGAAAGTGTACCACCTCTGCAGAGTGTCAAACTATTCGAATAGCTGCGTCCGCGGTTATGGACAGTTGGTGTGGCCATACTGTTCTGTGGTCATATGTTTTCAAAATTACTTATGAAATGATTCATGACTTTGACTTGACCAATATATAAAATTCAAGTTTCCACTTAGGAGTTATAAAACTTTCAACTAGCTTTCTTTGGTTCTAAACTCAGTAGAGATAAATCTGGCTTTTTGCAAAATAACCTAGAGCTTAGTACCTCCTACTCAAAACCACTTCACTTGTTCGTATTAGCTTGCGAGTACTTAAATAGTATTCATGGCTTTGTCCCTGGCTATTCCTGTGGCCAGACTATGAAGAGGACTATCAGGAGGACGGACATCAGGAAGGTTACGACAACTAGGATCATCTCCCATCGTCACCATTGCCTGTGACTATGAAGAAGGAGCTTCGCCCATGCTATCGTTATCATTATGTTATTCCGCTGCTTAATATGTATTAAGACTGTATCATGAGATCCTTTATTTGTGTAAGACATTATGTATGGTTTGTAATGGAGGATGTACTGTGATATCCAATCTGTTATGTCTCACAAAAATGGTAATCCTGGGATTGCGATGTATAGCATAACAGGCATCTGGGATTAAAAATCCGGGTATTGACAAGTTGGTATCAGAGCCATCCTGACCATAAGAGACCCTAGTTTAGAATGGACGTTTTAATCAAAAACTTAGTTTCAAAACCAAGGAAGTGAGTATTTATGAAAAACCTATTCTCATTCTTATCACTTAGGCTCTTTCATGAAAATTCATGTTTCTCAAAAGTTCTTACAAACTTACATAAAATTTGACACACTTGATCACTCTACTAACTTACTCATCCAATATTCTTATAGATGGATGTGAAGTATAACAAGTTTTATCAGTTGGGGAATGGAGGAGACCTCATCTTTGAGTGTGACTTGGACCAGCTGTCAGAGATGCTGGAGTGTCCGCACCCCGAGTTCTTCGGAGCTCATCTCAACGATCAGGAAGGAGAGGAATTGCAATGGATAGTTGTTGCAAGTCTCCGAGGAAAGATTGAAGCCCCACCTCAGAGGGAATTCAGTTCACCTTGAGAGAGAACAACTGGTTCGATGGACTTGCCAGGGCAATGCAGGAAGCTCTTGCCCGTCTGTGTGTGCAGAGTATCAACTAGATCAAGGGTACCTGCTTTGAGTTCTATCCAAGGCGTCATGTTATGGTACAACCACTGGAGGCCCCATATCACCATGAGCTGAAGACCCAGTTGGACCACCTCAGATTCATGATGTATGACCGTCAGAAGGAGTTGGACAACACCCGCTCCTAATCCAATCACAAGTACGCCATCGCCACCGAGAAGGATCAGACCATTGCCATGGTACTGAAGGATCGCCAGTCTCATCGATGTCAGCTCGACAAGAAGGAGCGCATCATTGCCCGTCCTCGCCACAGGATCATAGAGTTAGAGGAGACTATCCACGAGAGAGACATGCAGCTGGAGGAGAGGGAGAATGCAGGGGAAGACCTTCGTGGAGACCCCTACTCCTATGTCAGTGATGATGATGACTTTCCAAAGGATCAGGCCATGGACTTCTTCACCGATGAGTATGACTTCGCCTTCATTGATGATTATGATGATGATGAGGATGATGAGGAGACTGACTCCGAGGAGTAGTAGCACTTGAGCACTAGTGTTAGTGAGTTGTATTCGGTCCCACTATATCGTAGTTTCACATAATGGTTCTTAAAACCATCTATTTTTCTTTGTTGTGGTGTGTGTTTGTATCGTGTGCTATGAATGAATGAAAATCAAGTTGCTAGAAAGACCTGAGTAAAATTTTGAAAACTTTGCAACAAAACAAAAACCCGAACCTTAGAAATTTCCCTCTTTTGTCATGATCTATCTCAATCTTTAGATGCCTCGTAGAGGAAGCACTTCATCCCCGGACCCAATGCTGCAAATCTTGCAAATGTTGGTTTCTGACCGTGAAGCTGAAAGAGCCGAATGTCAAGCCAACTTAGCCACCCTTCAACAGATAGCTCAGATGGCCAGCAACAACCAAGGCCATGGAAATCGGGACAACCATGGGTCCAAGCTCAAGAACTTCCAGAACACCAACCCACCCATTTTCACTAAGTCTGAAGAGCCCCTCGATGCAGATGATTGGTTGCAAACCATGGAGAACAACCTAGAGGTTGCAGGAGTGTAAGCCAACGAGAAAGTACTGTTTGCTACCCACTACGTGGCCGGAGATGCAAGAGCATGGTGGAACAGCGTGCGTGCCATGACTGGAGGACAGATGATGACTTGGGAAGAGTTCAAAGTTAAGTTCAGCTGAACCCATATGCCACCGGGTTTGAGCAAGAGGATGAGAGATGAATTCAGGGAACTGAAGCAAGGGAGAATGACAGTAGTTGAGTACCGTACAAATTTTTGTCATTGGCTAGGTATGCACCGGATGAGATTGACGCTGAACCTAAGAAGAAGGAGATATTCCTGAATGGTCTGCACGATGAGATGCAGACAATGTTAGTCAATATCGCCTTTGCTGATATTGAAGAATTAGTGAATTCCGCCATTCAGATGGAGGGAAAGATCAACCAAGCTAATGAGAACCGCAAGCGTCGCATGATGCATCAACCAGGAACCCATCATACACCGAAGTATTGCCCCAACCCATCTCCAGGATGCCCCAAGAATCAATATACCCCCGATGAACCGTCCAACCTATACCAACCGTGGAAACCCAAGGCCCGGAGGAAACCACAACAACAACCCGGCAACTCCAGCAATTTCAACCATGCATCGCCTAAGTTCAACAACAACAATGTCGCCACCAACACCAACACTGCTCCAAGGACTGGAAGCAATGATGTGCATGTTGCAGCGAAGGACAAGTCCCAAGTGACTTGTTATGAATGTGGAACCAAGGGTCACTATTCCAATGAGTGCCCCAAGAAGATTGCCACATCCCCCAATGCAAATGCCCTAGCTCAGCAGCAGCGACGTGTTCAACCCGGAAGAAGGTTTTCCCCAGGGAATTCGCTCAACCGCAACGGCCGTCTCTTTCTCATGCATGCTGAAGAAGCCCAAGAAGCGCCAGATGTCGTGCTGGGTATGTTTTCTGTTAACTCAGTACTTGCAAGAGTGTTGTTTGATTCTAGAGCATCGCACTCGTTTGTTACTGAAGAATTTGCATGCACTAGTAATATTCAAAGAACCAAATTGAAGCATGTTATGATAGTTAAAATACCTGGTTCAACCACCAAAGCTAGACAGATTTGCAAAGCCGTACCTATCCGAATCCACGGCATAGACTTTTATGCTAATCTAATAGTACTCGGAACTAAAGGTTTGGAAGTAGTACTAGGAATGGATTAGATGTCGAAACATAAAGGATTAATTGACTGTGCCAAGAAATCCATAACCATGACCAGTACAGGCGGTATATCAGTCGAGCATGTATCGGAAACCTTGCCCCGTCAATTCAAGTGCAACAAGAGTATAGCCCAGCCAACCATTGACCAAGTCTGAGTAGTCTGTGAATACCCTGATGTATTTCTAGATGTTTTGCCCGGTATGACCCCAGATCGGGATATCGAGTTTATCATTGAACTAATCCCTGGAACCGGACCCATAGCCCAGAGACCTTATAGTATGAACCCGTCTGAACTAGTGGACCTGAAGAAGCAACTGGATGCTATGCTGGAGATAGGATTGATTCAACCAAGTGCGTCACCGTGGGGATCACCTGTCTGTTTGTGGACAAGAAAGATGGAGGTAACCATTTGTGTACGGATTATCGGAAGTTAAATTATGTCACCATTAAGAACAAGTACCCACTGCCAAAGATAGAAGACCTGTTTGACTAGTTGACTGGTGCCAAAGTGTTTTCTAATATTGACCTTAGAACTGGTTATCATCAACTCAAGATTCGTGTAGAGGATATTTCAAAGACTGCTTTTACCACCAGATATGGATTATACGAGTATACTGTCATGTCTTTTGGATTAACCAATGCCCCCGCTTATTTCATGAACCTCATGACATGATAAGTTTGTCATTGTTTTCATTGATGACATTCTGGTCTATTCCAAATCATAAGAAGAGCATGAGCTACACCTAAGGACCATCCTTGGAACCCTTAGGGAGCATCAGTTGTATGCCAAGTTTAGCAAATGTGAATTCTGGTTACAAGAGGTAGGATTTCTCGGACATACCGTATCAGCCGGAGTAATTGTCGTTGACCCTGTAAAGGTGAAGGATGTTGAAGATTGGCAAGCCCCAACCACTCAAACCCAACTTCGTGCATTGCTTAGATTGGAGGGATACTACCGCAAGTTCGTTGAAGGATTTTCGAGTATCGCCAGACCCATGACCCAATTGTTGAAGAAGGATAAGAAGTTCTAATGGACGGACAAATGTGAAGCGAGTTTTCAAGAAAGCAAGAAGATATTGATTTCAGCCGCAATCTTGATCATGCCAGATATCACAAAGCCTTTTGATGTGTATTGTGACACATCCAAGATCGGTCTCGGATGTGTGTTGATGCAAGAAGACAAAGTTATATCTTATATATCCTGACAACTGAAGCAACATGAACAGAATTATCCTACCCATGATCTTGAACTAGTAGCTGTAGTTATAACCGTTGTGAGATTTATTTGGATCACAAGATCCTGAAGTATATATTCACTTAGAAGGAGCTAAATATAAAGTAGAGAAGATGGGTAGAGCTAATCAAGGACTATGATCTAGACATTCACTATCACCCCGGTAAAGCCAATGTGGTAGCAGATGCCCTTAGCAGATTGCTGTGCCGCTTGAACTCCATGATTCTGAAGGAGCAACCAATTCTACACAAGGATATGGGAGATTTTAGAATGGAATGATTAAGTGAAGGATTTTTGGCTAGTGATGATGCTCGACCTGGCACTTCGTTGGTAACCCCAAGCGTAGGGTGTGAAGAGCAAGAAGCAAGTTTTCCCTCAGTTGAGACTGAGGTTATCGAACCATAAGGAGGAAGGAAACGTCACACAGGTGTTGCAAGCAACGCGGAGACCAGCACATCACAAACTCAAGACTTTGACCCCAACGAATTAGTGAGGTTGTCAAGCTCACCGGTTTGCTATAACAAAGGATTAAACGTATGGTGTGGAAGGTAATGGTTTGTAGCATGTAAACAAGTAACAGTGGAAGATGTATCAATGGTAAATATTGGACCGGGGTCCATAGTTCACTAGAGGTGCTCTCCTTAGATAAACAACATGGCATGAAGGGTCAACAAATTACAGCAGGGCAATTGACAGGAACTGAGCAAGGCATCAAAATGCAATTACTAGTCTGAAAGATCCCATGAGATTCGATTGGGCAATGAAACAAGATACATAGACCGCCATCCAACTGCATCTATGACTAGAAGTCCACCTTCGGGTTATCATTCGAACCCCCTCCAGTATTAAGTTGCAAGCAACAGAAAACTGCTATAAGCAAAGTGTGTAAGGTAAACAGTCCACATGTTCCATGAACAAGAGACCGTTGCTTTCTCCCTAGTGCCAACAACACATCTACAACCGAAGAGATTACTGCCACTTCCCTTGGAAACTAGAGGCATGAACCCACTATCGAGCATAAATACCCCCACTTGGAGTCACTAGCAACTATTTGGCCAAGATAGCTACTAACAACGGAGAGCATGCAAGATCACAAACAACACAAACATGATAGAATCATAAAGACAAAACCATTAATCAAACCAACATAATAATCTCAATATCCATCAGATCCCGCAAACACAACATGCATGATTACAAAAAGATTAGATCTTGATCATGAACGGAGCTCACAAGATATATACATGAAAGCACAAAGCAGGAGATACAACCATATAGCTACTACATGGACCCATAGTCCAAGGTGGAACTACTCACGCATCATACCGGAGAGAAGGCCTCGGAGATGATCTCCCCTCCGGCAGGGTGCTGGGAAGAACTTCAGATCCCCCCATCTAGGGACAATGGTGGAGGCGACAACAAACGGTTTCATGGAGATTTGATTGGGTGTTTAGGGTTTCTGCATCAGGGGCTTCTTATAGGAGAAGGGGGAGGCCGAGGCGGCGGCCAGGGCCCCCACACCCCTCCCAGGCGCGGGGTAGGGCCCACCCGCTCCTAGGGTGGGTCTGGCCGCCTTGGCCGGCCTCTCCGGCCCTCCTCTAGACTTCTTGTTCCCCATGGAAAGTAATTGACTTTAACGTTTGTCCCGTCCAATTCCGAGAATATTTCTTTACTAACTTTTCTGAAACCAAAAATAGTAGAAAACAGGCATCTGGCACTGTTGCAACTTGTTATAGGTTAGTACCAGAAAACATGTAAAAGCACCTCAAAGTGTAGACAAGCAAAGCAAAGTAGATACTAAACAAGCATGGAGCATCAAAAATTATTGATACATTTCTGACGTATCAACATCCCCAAGCTTAACTCCTGCTCGTCCTCGAGTAGGTGAGTGATAAAAGAATAATTTTTGAGGTGACATGCACCCTCACAATAAAGATCCAACCATTTGGAAGCATTGAAAGCTGGGATCAAAGAACTGTAAACATGTGCATGCAAGATGGATTTCTAACAATATGACATAGTAATTTTGCATGCAACATGACAAGCTACAAAGAAAGATCATGAATAACATGCATTGAAAAATGTTTGTTTATTTCACATATAGAAAACATGGCATAGTGGCAATCAGCTTGTCCCTCATAGAGTAGCAATATAGATGCATAGGACACCTTCAAAGCTCACAAGGATGACTAGAAACAAATAGCACAAGAACAAGTAATATCACAATATGCATCAATTAATAAGCTTTGGAACACTACACACAGAATGACAACTATGCTCTCTTAATGGAGCCTAAAGGTACAAGGTGGAGACTCAATAATGGTGGAAGAAAGGCCTTTTTGTAAAGGAAGCAGGGATTACAAGTTTCAAAAAGAGCTTCCAAAAATTATGGTACTTGTTAGCTTTCATCCCTCATTGCCCCTATCATAATCATCTTGAAGTGGTTAAGGTTAAAGTGGCAAAGATGGAGTATATGTTTGATGGAGTATATGTTGGCAATCTCAAGTCCCTTGAATACAAGGGACACACCTCATGCATACTCAACTTTGGGCCCAGGTAAGTTCTTGTCATTGTAAGTATTTGCATATCATTGAGAACCGCCAATGGGGTACCCCTTGCACATGGTACATGAGCTTTCCCATAACCAAAATGACAAGGAAAGCAGACAATCAGCATCTCAGCAATCTTTTTATTTACAATATGCATAGCTTTTTATTGAGGATGCTTCATAGATAGCTCACTATGGTGATGGTGCAAGTTTCCACCATGATTAGGCATGGCTTAGGCTAGCGGCCCAGGCGTTTCTCTAACACAGGATACAAAATCCATGACTTACAAGTTCCCTCTTTATTTCACACCGGTGACATCCATAGACAAAAGAACATGATATCAACCGAGTACAAAGTACATGAGCAATGTTGAAAACTTTCCCCATGACAGCAAGGTTCTGCTAATTCCAACTTATAAGTGCAAGCATATACAACAAAGTTGTCACAATAGTTCAAGTTTATTAGGGGCAAAGAATATAAAGTGTGCCATCAAGTTCATGAGGGCTTTAATCACTAAGTTTTCACATAAGAAAATAGTTTTTAGTTGGAAGATAGCTGAAAACAAGAATATACCTAGAATGGTGTAACACACCATGCATAGGAGTTTATAGTGGACACTTTGGAATAACTTGGTTTCTGGGGAGTTGGAAGAATGAGTAGAACTTACTCATACAGGTGGAGGCTAGCAAAAGACTGGGAGCAACCAACTAAGAGAGCAATAGTGGCCATAATCATGCAGTGCAACAAAGCATACTAATCAAAGCAAAGAGTGGTACTACAAGTCAAGGACTAAATGATCATAGAGGCTAATGGTGACTTGTCATAGTCATAACATGGTGTGAGCATGTGCCAAGTCAACCCAAGCAAAGCATCAAAGGAGAATACCACAATACTATGCTTTTGCATGCTAAAACAACGCATAATTTCTTCAAGGCACACTAAGCAATCCCAATTGTTTGGAACAAGACATGATACAGCAATAATAACTAAGCATAAGGTCAAAAAAACACCTAGCATGTCATACTAAAGTCTAAGTCACAGTCAATGCAAGCTCCTCTTGCGCTTTCAAGAAAGAACTTACTACTCCTTTCCAACACCAAGCAACTTATTTGCAAAAAAACACAGCGAGAACGGGGGTTCAAACTACTTTATTCAAGCAAACTAAACAACCTAAGCAAAGCAAATGAAAACTAAGACGCTCCAAGAACAACACAACTGGGCATGAAACAATAAAAACGAAGTGTCTAAACAGCCCTGAGCTTTTTATTGATGAAGAAGGGGATGCCTTGGGCATCCCCAATCTTTGACGCTTGTACCTCTTGGATATTTATTGGGGTGAAACCATGGTGGAATCACCAAGCTTGATCTTTTGTCCATTCTTCATCTCTTTGCATCATTCTCTCTCTTCACCTAAATTTTTTCCTTCATACAAAACTTCACACAAACTTCATTAGCAACATTAGTGTATTCAAAAGATATTAGACCCGTGGCAAAGCTTTGGAACCGCAAGGATTTTCACTAAAAACATAATCTACTGTAGTAACTCCTTCAAAAATCTCAATTCACCTAAATAGAACTCAAAACGGAATCAATAAGAAGAAAATGCAAATAATGGCACAAATCTGTCAAAACAGACCAGCAGGTAGAAACCGATTTTTTCTAACATCTTCTGTTGCTCAAATCAAAGAGTGTTGAACTAACTAAAGTTATCTAATATACTGGGGGATTTATTCTTAAATTTTGAGCTCAATTCGAGTTACAGAGACTTCTCACGAATTTTTTTGGTGGAGGACAGAAATCTATTTCGGGACAGCAACTCCGAAAATCTTACTTCCCTCTCATTAGAGGTCATTCTTGGCACAAAAAGCAAACAAAAAAAGGATAAGGAGAGGTCATTACTGAAGTAATAACTTCCAAGACTCAAGGAAACTCTTGGGTTATCTCACAACAAGTACTTTTCTTTAACGCCTTTAAGTTAGGCACAATAAGCAAGAAGAATCAAGTATTTTCAAATGAAGAAGCATTAACATCCATACTTGCAAAGTCATCAACTATGAAAGGTATCTCATCCAAATGGGTTTTGGAGGATCCCTTCTCATCTCTCTTTGGTCTACTACTTTCATAAAAAAGGTTTTTAGGAGCAATCCAATCAAAATTCTTTTCAAAGGCTTCATGCATTCCAACAAGATTAAAGGGTATGGGTATCTTGAATTCTTCTCTAGGCTTAGTTTTATCAGAAATACCCACAACATCTACACTTGAGCCTAGCATATTTAAAACTCAAAAACATTTTTGGCCTCCCTAGAAACATCATGAAATTCTTTTGATAAAGTTTCAAGGATTAATTCTCTCTTTTAAGCATTCTTTTCTTCTTTTAGTTTTAGGAACAAGAATTGAATGAAGGGGTTAAGGTTAATAAACCTGTCCTCCAACATATGAACTAAAAAAGCTGCGGCAATCTCATAATTAGGAGCAAGCTCTGCTATAGATTTTTCCTAAATATCTTCATGCTTGCTTATATGATTAAAGAATTCTTCAATATTATGTTTCCCAATTATGGATCCACTACCTATTGCAAGGTCTTTCAGGGTGAACTTTGGTAGCAACATGGTGAGCTAGAGCAAGGTGGAAACTAGGGTAGGAACTAATTTTTTTGTGTTTTTGAATAAAGCAAGCAAACCAAAATAGACTAATTTTTTTTGGGTTTTTTGGAAAGAGGCAAACAAAACCAATCAAAAGAAACAAAGCAAACTAAAAACAAAGTAAAGAGAAAGGAAGTGAAGGACTCCCCTTGTGAAGACGTCCTTAGACTCCCCAGCAACGACGCCGGAAAGTCTTGATGATGCTCGACATGGCACTTCGTTGGTAACCCCAAGCGTACGGTGTGAAGAGCAAGCAGCAAGTTTTCCCTCAGTTGAGACCGAGGTTATCAAACCAGAAGGAGGAAGGAAACGTCACACAGGTGTTGCAAGCAACGCGGAGACCAGCACAACACAAACTCAAGACTTTGCCCCAACGAATCAGTGAGGTTGTCAAGCTCACCGGTTTTCTGTAACAAAGGATTAAACATATGGTGTGGAAGGTAATGGTTTGCAACAAATAAACAAGTATCAGTGGAAGATTATCAATGGTAAAGATTGGACCGGGGTCCATAGGTCACTAGAGGTGATCTCCTTAGATAAACAACATGGCATGAAGGGTAATCAAATTACAGCAGAGCAATTGACAGGAATTGAGCAAGGCGTAACAATGCAATTACTAGTCAGAAAGATCCCATGAGATTCGATTGGGCAATGCAACAAGATACATATACCGCCACCAACTTCATCTATGACTAGAAGTCCACCTTCAGGTTATTATCCGAACCCCCTCCAGTATTAAGTTGCAAGCAACAGACAACTGCTTTAAGCAAAGTGTGTAAGGTAAACACTCCACATGTTCCATGAATAAGAGATCGTTGTTTTATCCCTAGTGGCAACAACACATCTATAACCGAAGAGATTTCTGTCACTTCCCTTGGAAACTAGAGGCATGAACCCACTATCGAGCATAAATACCCCCTCTTGGAGTCACTAGCAACTACTTGGCCAAGATAGCTACTAACAATGGAGAGCATGCAAGATCACAAACAACACAGACATGATAGAATCATAAATACAAAACCATTAATCAAACCAACATAATAATCTCAATATCCATCGGATCCCCGCAAACATAACATGCATGATTACAAATAGATTAGATCTTGATCATGAACAAAGCTCACAAGATCTATACATGAAAGCAGAAAGGAGGAGATACATCCATCTAGCTACTACATGGACCCATAGTTCAAGGTGGAACTACTCACGCATCATACCGGAGAGAAGGCCTCCGGGATGATCTCCCCTCTGGCAGGGTGCCGGGAAGAACTTCAGATCCCCCCGATCTAGGGACGATGGTGGCGGCGACAACAGACGGTTTCGTGGATATTTGATCGTGTGTTTAGGGTTTATGCATCGGGGGCTTCTTATAGGCGAAGGGGGAGGCCGAGTCGGCGGCCAGGGGGCCCACACCCCCTCGCAGGCGTGGGGCAGGGCCCACCCGCTCCTAGGGTGGGTCTGGCCACCCTGGCCCGCCTCTTCGGCCACCCTCTGGACTTCTTGTTCCCCACAGAAAGTAATTGACTTTGACGTTTGTCCCGTCCAATTCCGAGAATATTTCTTTACTAACTTTTCTGAAACCAAAAACAGCAGAAAACAGGCATCTGGCATTGTTGCAACTTCTAAGTAGGTTAGTACCAGAAAACATGTAAAAAGCACCTCAAAGTGTAGACAAGCAAAGCAAAGTAGATACTAAACAATCATGGAGCATCAAAAATTATAGATACATTTCTGACGTATCAGCTAGCATAAAACTTCAACCCACTTTGATCGGTCGTGTCAAGGAGGCGCAGAAAGGAAATGCTAGTATCGACAGAATCAAACGTCGCATCGGTACAAGCAAAGTACCCGGATTCACCGAAGACGAAGAAGGATTTATGTGGTACAAAGGACATCTGTGTGTACCAGCATATTCAGAGTTGAAGGAAACTATTTTGAAGGAGGCCCATGATACTCTTTATTCTATCCACCCCGGAAAAACGAAGATGTATCAGGATTTGAAGGAACAATTTTGGTGGCATAAGATGAAGAGAGAAATGGGAAGCTACATCGCCAAGTATGATATCTGTCAGAGAGTCAAGGCGGGACATCAAAGACCCACAGGAATGTTGCAACCACTATAGATTCCAGAATGGAAATGGGATTCAGTTGGAATGGACTTTATCACCGGATTGCCTACTTCTAGTAGGGGAAATGACTCTATTTGAGTCATAGTTGATAGACTGTCCAAAGTCGCTCATTTCTTACCAGTCAAGACCACCTATCAGAGTTTGAAGCTAGCGGAGTTGTACATCACTATAATCGTTAGTTTGCACGGAGTCCCCAAGAACATTGTGTCAGATCGAGGAACTCAGTTTACCTCGAGATTTTGGAAGAAAGTCCAAGAAGGACTAGAAACTAGACTAGATTTCAGCACAGCTTACCACCCTCAAACAGATGAAAAAACGGAGCGAGTAAATCAAATACTCGAAGATATGTTGAGAGCATGTGTGCTAGAGTATGGATCTAAATGGTAAGATTGTCTGCCTTTTGCAGCATTTTCGTACAACAACAATTATCAAGCTAGTTTGCAAATGGCCCCATTTCAATTCATGTATGGAAGAAAATGTCGTACCCCTTTGAATTGGTCGGAAGTAGGGGAGAGTCAGATTTTCAGACCCAACATCCTACAAGAAGCAGAAGTTAAAGTTCACAAGATCTGTGAGCACCTCAAGACCGCCCAATCCAGACAGAAGAGTTATGCCGACAAGAGACGTCGAGGCCTCGCTTTCAATATCGGAGATTTTGTGTATCGCAAAGTGTCGCCTTTGAAGGGAATGTAGCGTTTCCAACTCAAAGGAAAGCTAGCCCCTAGATATATCGGACCTTTCAAGATTCTGAATCATCGAGGAGAAGTATCGTATCAACTGGAACTGCCAGAGGAGATGTCAGTCATGCATAATGTGTTCCATATATCGTTGCTTCGCAAATGCCTAGAAGTCCTGGAGAAGACCGAAGTTTTCAAGAACATTGATCACCGAACCATAGAGATCAATGATGACCTGACGTATCCCGAAGTACCCATTCGTATTTTGGAGGAAGCTTTTAGAACCACCAGGACCCGAAGCATCAAGTTGCTCAAGATTCAGTGGAGTAACCACACTGAAGAAGAAGCTACCTGGGAGCGAGAAGATCACATCAAGACGGAGTTTCCCGATATTTTTAAATCCTAGTTTTCTTCTTTCTTCTTTCTCAAATCTCGGGACGAGATTTTGTTTAAGGAGGGAAGGTTTGTAACATCCCAAAAATATTGAACAATGATTATCAAATTCCAATCACCAAAATTAGGGTTAACAAAAACTTTTGTTAATCAACATCATATGAATGCATGTGTGTATGTGATGATTGTATGGATGCATGAATGGATTTGTGTGATTGATTTAAATATAAAGGAATGGTTTAAAGATGAAAACAAAATTATCTAAATCATTTCCAAGTAGAAACAAATCAAGAGAAAAATCAAAAACAGATCAAATAAGCAAATGGTCATTTTTGCCAATCTTGTTCACTAGGCCATTTGAGTGTTTCTAGTCCAAGATTTCAAACAGAAACATTTCCATTTATTTTCACCCCTTCCTAGACCAAGTAAAAGTGAATCAAAGCCCACCTTTCAAACTTACAGAAACATTTGGCAACTTGATTCAAATGAAAATTCAAAATTGAATCTTTAACATATGTGAAGATCACCCATTTTCAAAACCCAACAAAACCAGTGCACCTTTACAAATCCAATCAACCCGAGACTACCTAAGATGTAACTAGCACACCCACAAAGTTTGAATCAAAAATTCAAATTTGAATCTCTTTTGGCCATTTCATCAAACACCTTGCAGACACAAAACAAATAAACATCAAACACTATTGTGAGTAGTAATTTTGGCCTAACTTGTTCCCTATCTAGCTCACACTACTCCCTCAGTAGATCATACAACTAAATTAACCACGCTAGCTCACTAGAAAACCGACCACACCATCAATGGAAAGCATGCCGAGAACACCTTGCCACCCTAATGTCACCAGCCAGCTAGGAGCATCTCTAGCCTCGCCAATCTTGTCTGGGACACTCGCCACCATCCACCGCCACCCCCTGTCAAGTGCCAGAGCGTAGCCAGCCCCTGGACCACACAGCCTGAGTGTTCCTAGCCTCTCTGTGAGCGTGCCGAGAGCGCGCCAGAGCACCGTACACGACACACACCCACAGACCGCGCGCCGCCCTCGCCGCTTGCGTTCGTGATCACCACCACCCTAGCAACCCCGCAGACATGCCCGGTCACCGCCACGCCATAAAAACTTCCGTCGGACATGCTCAGAGCACCGTGACGTTCCGACCATATCGCACCGCCCCACGCCATGTAACCATGCCATTGAGCTTTGCCAGGGAGCACAGCACCGCCCCCTACCATCGCCCATGACTTTATCTCGTTGTGCCGACGACACCGACGAGCTCAGCCCGCACCCTTCGGTCCTCTCGGTGCACTATAAATAGAGGCCACCCCCGTTCGAACTTAGCACACCATCACACTCCCCACTCTCTCAGAATCACCCCACCTCACCCCTGGAGCAAGGCGAGCAGCACATCGCCAGAATTTGGCCGGAGTCTGCCGCGGAGGAGGAAGAAAGGTGTCGTTGATTGGAGCCGCCCAAGGAGAAGCCGCCGGTACCAGGAGGTTCGCCATCGTCGACTTCGTCATTCTCCCATGTCGCTGACCCTCACCTGAGCCCAGGTGATCCCCCGTAGACCCCCACTGGCTGTGCTAGGGTTCTGTCTTGCCGGTGTTGCCCGACAGAGATGATAGTTCTTGGCTATTGGATTAGAGTTTGATCGCACAGTCTAGATCACCTCGTATCGCTTCGCACCCCCTGTCTTGCTGACTGGTGGGGTCATTCACTTAAACCCACCCACGCGTGCGTTATGCACGGTGGGCCGGCCCAGTTAACATCCTGCGCGACCTAGTAATTCAAATTTAGATTTATTCTTTTAGTTTCAAACCTAGTTCTATATCTAGATTCAAAGATTAAGCCAACTCTATTCACTGAACCAAAATGCTTGAAACCAATTTTGTTAGAAGGGTACTGGAATTCTTAATCCAAGCCCGTGTGATTCAATTCATTTGGAATTGTAGATAACCTATAGTAAAAATGACAAGGCAGAAGCTTTTCTGCATTCAAACATTTTTCAAAAGTCAACCACAAAAGCTTTTGAGTTGATTCCAACTCTCAAAAATCACATTTAACAAGACCTTTCTGAATATATGAAAATATATAGGCTTACTTACAGAAATAATGGTCAAGCAATAAAAGAATGCCCCATAGGCCATTATAGTCATTTTATTTAATTAAAATAAAAGGGTTAAACCTTATTAAATTGTGACACCACTTTAAATCACATTCCCAAGTACTGAAATATGTGGTGATGAATGTGTCCACATGATCCCATGTTTTAGTTGGAGAATATTAAATCTTAAGTAGTTTTTCAATGAGTAGAAATTACTTCTCTAAAATAAAGGAAATAAAACTATTGCCTTGATCTTTGTGATGATCCTAGATCATCTAGTGAAAACCTTGGTGTGATAAGTAAAACTAGTTAAGTATTGTTTGGTGATTGTGTACCTCATATTTATTTATAGACGCTAGTACCGACCAAGGATACGAGGAGGAAGGAGAATACTACGAGGAAGAAGCCAAGAAGAACTTCAACCACTGCTCTAGACAAGGCAAGCCTATACTTGCAACCTTGCAAGCCTCACTATACAAGTTGACTTAGCAAGCTAATCCTTGCTAGTTCATACTATTATATTAGCAAGCTAAACCATGCAAGTTTTACTTGCAAGCTTACACCACTTGATACCCAATCCCAGTTTTTTATTTGCAAGCTTAGTTATTTTATTTCTTTATCTAAGCTTTCTATGAGATTTTACTTAGTGACTTGTAGATTTTAGAAAGATATTTAAAGGTAGCATAAAGAGCATAAAACTTGGCCTAAGTTAGATAATCTTGATGTCATCCCGAGGCATGAGATTGAAATTAGATCATTCTCACTTGATTACCACCCCTTCTTAATGTTTACCCTCACTTGTAGATGGTAGTGCTAAGCATAAAACTTGATCACTTTAGATGGGAATACTTGGTGAAATTGATTATGAAAACCTTAGAATGATGAGTCATTCTGCTGAAATGTTTTGACATGTGTTCTTGAACACCAGATGATTTTGATGATGAAAATGTTAAGGCCTGAGCCTTAGCCCTTAATAAAACTGATGGTTGTCTGGATGCGATACCATTCCAATTTTACCATACAACCACAATACCCGAAATTTGGGTAGGGCTTGACTGGAAATTTATATACCTTAGTATGGGTTCCCTTGCGGCCAAGGTTTGAGCTAAGGCTACCTTGTGAAGATTGTCCACCTGTGAAGTTCCGAAGATGAAAGTTGGTCATGGTTGGGAGGCCAAACTCACAAAAGAGGTGCCTATACTAGGGTGTGTAATTGAAAGGTTAGGATTGATTACCCGCATACTAAGTATGGTGAATTCAGGATTATTCCTGAAGGATGTATCGAATATTGTGGTGAAAGCATACCACCTCTGCAGAGTGTCAAACTATTCGAATAGCCACGTCCACGGTTATGGACAGTTGGAGTGGCCATACTGTTCCGTCATCAGATGTTTTCAAAATGACTTGTGAAATGATTCATGACTTTGACTTGACCACAACGGGGTTGTGATATGAAATTCAAGTTTCCACTTACGAGTTATAAAACTTTCAACTAGCTTCCTTTGCTTCTGAACTCATTAGAGATAAATCGGGCTTTTTGAAAAATAACCTAGAGCTTAGTATCTCCTACTCAAAACCACTTCACTTGTTAGTATTAGTTTGCGAGTACTTAAATAGTACTCATGGCATTGTTTCTGGCTATTCCCGTGGCCAGACTATGAAGAGGACTATCAGGAGGACAGACTGCAGGAAGGTTACGACAACTAGGATCATCTCCCATCGTCAGCATTGGCTGTGACTATGAAGGTGGAGTTTCGCCCATGCTATCGTTATCATTATGTTATTCCACTTCTTAATTTTTATTAAGACTGGATCATGAGATCCTTTATTTGTGTAAGACCTTATGTATGGTTTGTAATGGATGATGTACTGTGATATCCAATCTGTTATGTCTCGCAAAAATGGTAATCCTGGAATTGCGATGTATGGCATAACAGGCATCTAGGATTAAAAATCCGGGTGTTGACATACTTAAACCCTGTGCGCCCCTCTCCATTTCCCCTCATACCATGCCCCCCCCCGAGAGCCCCCAGGCTCGACGAATTTCCACTCGAAATCGTCGCCGTCCCGACACACTCCGGCAACGATTCCGATGAGCACAGACCGCCCCTCGCCCTCTGCCCTGCTCTATTGCGTTCTTCTTTATTGGGTGCATCTGCTAACCTTTTCCTTTTGGTTGCTCGTGGCCCAGTAGCTCGGCTTCGTCAACATCTGCAAGCCATCGACGACAGGAGCTACTCCGGTGAGGAATTACCAACAAGCCTGTGCGCTCCTTCCTTGACCACGACCTCCACTGCAACCGCCTCACTCTTGCGACCTCGGTAACACCCCTGTGCCTCCCCTTACCCCTAGCACCACCGGAGCACCGTCGCCAGTCGTGCCGCTGCTGCACATCGCCATTAGCGCCGCCAGTTCCTGGCCAAGCGCTTAGGACCGCTAGATCCAGATCTTAGGGATAGGATTAGAAGTAACGGCGAAGAGGTACCAGACGATCTGGGCCATACGATCTAACTTAGATCTAACGGTGCACGCGCCTGATCTGCGCAAAGCGGTACCAGCCAGTGGGATTGCGCCACTTGGCTGGGATTTTCAGATAAAATCCAGATTTGGTTTATTAGATGTTTAAACTTAGAAAATTCATAAGTTTTGTTCCACAGTTCAGAAAAATGCAAATTTGGTGTCCACGGATTCAGAAAAATGCGAACTTTATTACTGCGTCCTCATTTTGTTCCGTAGCTTCTGTAAAATGTGAGTTTAGGTAGAGACATTTTTAGTGCTATTTTGACTATAACAATTATTGTATACATTATGTTTAGGTGGATCTTGTGACCTTTAGCTTTAGAAAGTTTACTTTATCTTCTTACTGTATAATTTGGTTTTAAAAAGTGTGGCTTTCATATTATTGCATAATTGCATGTATCCATGTTATTTTTGGAGTGCCATATTGAGTTGTATATTTTGTTGTTTGATTTGATGTGTATATTGTGTGGATTGTGAAGTTTGTTGATGTGATTATTGTACCTACTCTCCTAGCTACCAAGGGAAGTGATCATCGTATGTCCTATTATTTTACCTATTGCATTAGTGTTATTTTAGTAGGACTTTGCATGATAGTTTTAATTATATTGCTATGCTATGCGAATCCTATAGATTATATTTTAGTAGTATTTTCATAAGTTAGGAGACTTTGTATGCTAGAATTCTTAGTATTGCTATTAGAATTCGTGGGTGGAAATTCATATTATGATGGTATGGAAAGTTATACTTATATATTTTTGACTAAGAAAACAACCATTGTTAATGAAACACCTGGGTGGATTGGGACTTGTATGGATTATGTTGAGTGGTTACACGAGGCCCATTTCTATGGTTTACCCTGGTGTATCACACTTGTGAATGGCCACCTAGGAACAAAGATATTTGAGATGTTTGTGTCGTGAAGCTTTCAGTGCAACCACATGGAATATGGGCTCTGCCTTGGACAACTAAGTTGTGAGAACTCAGACAGACGGATAAAGGGTGGAAGAATTGATAGGATGGAACGCGTTCGTGGTGGCTTGAGGGATTGCTTCTGAAAAGTATCGTCTCGAGGTTTGTAGAGGCTTGTGGGGAAACTGCACCACCTCTCGAGAGGGTAAACCTAAGTACTTAGCATGTCCCCGGTTATGGACAATTTATGAGCATCAACACATTGAAACGGTTCAAGGATCTCCTGATCCCAATTTATCTAAGTTAAAATTGTGGGTGAACAGGGGTAGAGGTTCACTAATGTCTATTGGTGGTAACTTAGTGTTTTGTAAAAGCAAAACTTAGTATTTTCAAACTAGTAGGATAAAACTTGCTTTTTGCAAAGCCAGTAAGATCCATACTTAGCCATATTCATGTAGTTGTTAGGTTCTACTATACAACTATGGTATCAATTGCAAATACAATTGCAACTATATTGAACCTTTGTCGTTGTAACTTATTATGTTGCAGGTTACTCTGATGGTGAGTAGGGTTACGGGTCTACACTCGACATGTTTTCATGTGGCTCATGAAGACGAAGACTCTATTATTATGCTATGTATTTAGAACTCTAAATAAGTTAGCCTTGGGCTGAGTGAGTTGTAAGAACTATTGTACTCCTGGATTTGCAATGTAATAATGACCTTTGTTTCTGTGTACTTCATCTTAAACTGTGGGTTCTAGCAAAACGATCCAGGGACTAGCACTGCAGTCACAGGGATCTCTACCTTATTGGGTGAGATATTACAGATGGTATCAGAGCACTGTGTTTCCTGTTGGGTTGTGACCCTAAGATGGATTAGATTAAGAAAGCCACTAGGAAAATAGAACACCCCTATGAAATTTATACTTTGTTTCTTATCATCTCGTAAAACATCTCCTAATCTTCTTTCTCATCTCTATTTGTAGATGGCCGCCATCAATGAATCTGTCAGGAAGGGACCACTATTGACTATGACACTAGAGTGTGAGACGGAATTTCCCAAGGCACTCAAGAACCTCATGATCAGCTTGGGAATAAATGGTGAAGTCGTGTACAAGGGATTTTCAGTGATGGATGAAGGAGAAGAATATTGGTGGGTGCAACTCCACTTATATAAAAATAAGGAGGATGACCACAATGTAACGGGGTTCTGCATGGTCACCAACTCTAAAATGCATAGGTCATTCTTTGACTCTGCAAGAAATGCAGCATGGAATTCCATTGAAGAGCTTGGAGAAAGACTTAAGTGTAGAATGCTCAACAGTCAGAAGGATCTTAGAGAGGAGAGAAAACATACCCAAGACTTAGAGACCACCATAAAGCAGCTAAGGAGGGATATTATAGACTTGGCGTGTGAGTCTTGTGATCAAGACAAGCACATTGCCACCAAGGATGCCTAGATAGATACCTTGATTAGTGAGTGAAGGACGCGACGTATCCTATAGTTGGACCACCACACTTGGCGTTTTCTCACGTTTGTAATTTTATCATGCCGGCCTATGTGGTATGCCAAAAAATTGTCTAAGTTGTGATTTAACCTTGATTCTTGAGTTGAATAATGTATGCCGCTACTTGTGTTGATTAATGTTCTGTTGGATGTTATTGGATTTTGTTTTTAACTTTTTGCATCTATTACTACTTTATGATTTCTTCTAGATTTGTACTATCTCTAATTTTTCTCCATCCTATGCAAAAGATGGCGAACTTTTTTTACAACACTGCCGAGGAATTCAAGGGAACTCGCTTTGGGAGTCACATTTTGGAGCTCATCAACGTGCTCGCTCTTCCAATCCCTACCATAAAGGGACTTCATCTCAGGAAGTTTCAAAGGAAGGACTTGTGGGGATTCATGGTTAATCAGCCAGGACGCTAGACAGAGCCTCCAACAAAGGAAATTGCCTTCAAGATACTCCACGATGACTTGGAGAGAGGCCTCGATGTCGCCATCCAAGAGCTGATAGGATGCCTATGTGGGCGTCACTCTGCCGAGCTCGAGAACCACTACTTCCATTTCTTTGGGAGACGCGACGAGGACGGAGAGCCTATTGTGTTGGACGAGGCCAGTAAGTAGACCATCAAGCCTGTGCGACACTACCTCTAGGACTTAGAGAACCTCATTAAGCACCTTGATACTGATAGGACTAATGTGATGCTTGGTAATGATGAGCTACGTGTCCAACTTAAGGAGAAGGACAAGGCCTTCGAGGAGCAAGAGAAGCACATCAAGGAGATGGAGAAGAAGTTTGAAGGGCAAGAGAAGAAGTTCAAGATCCAAGAGAAGAGGCTCCAAGAGAGGAACAAGAAGATTAAGGATATGGAGACTAAGTTGGAGCTTGAGGACCTTGAGCTAGATGCGGATCACGAGGCCATAGAGAGGTTGCGCTCACAGAAGAGAGAGTTACAGGCGAAGGTCGATGCTTTGTCTACAAGCTTGGAGGAATAGAAGGCAGGATTCGCCGCAGCAGGACTTGCGCTAGTGGAGGAGGAAGTTGACATGGAGGAGTAGCGTTATCTATCTATCTTATCGTTTTATTATCGAGTCGCATTGATCATGCAAATTTGTGGATGAATATTCTAGTATGTTATTTATCTTCGCAAACTTGTTGATCGTGATGTTTGAACCCTAATGTTTATCATGTGCCTGATTGTTTGTGAATGTTGTTATATGTTCTATTGTGAACATTAGGATCTATGCGGTTATTTATCTTACTTATCCTTATTGAAACCACAGATGCCTCCTCGTCGTGCCAATCCCAACAATAACAACAATGGCAACGAGATTCAACAGTTGATGACTGCACAGAAACAGTTGATGCAGATGATGACTCAGTTTATGGAAAACCAGAACCAGAATCAAAACAACAACAATAATAAAAACAATAACAACAACGAGAACAACCCATCAGCTCTTGATATGCTCACAAGGTTTCTAAGGATGAGACCTACTAAGTTTTCTGGTACAACTGATCCCATGGTAGCAAATGATTGTCTACACTCCGTGAACAAGGACTTGGTCACAGTTGGTTGCAATGATGCCGAGAAAGTCAGATTTGCAGAACACTTACTGGAAGGACCTGTAGCTACTTGGTGGGATAACTTTCAAGTCACTCACCCTATTGAAGAAGTGACATGGGCAATGTTTGAGGATGGATTCCGCACTACTCACATCTCCTCTGGAGTAATGAGGTTGAAGAATAAGGAATTTCATAACCTTAAACAACACCATCGCAGTATTTCCGAGTATATTGAAGAGTTCAACAATCTTTCACGCTATGCACCGGATGATGTTGACACTGATGCAAAGAGGAAAGAGAAGTTCCTTGAAGGGTCGAATGATTAAATGTCCATGCAACTATCTATTGCTTATGTTCCAACTTATAAATCTGTGTGTGACAAAGCTACCATCTTAGAAAGCAAGATGAAGCAAGTTGAGAATAGGAAGAGGAAACACCATTTTGATAATAATGGATCAGGATCATCTCACAAGCATTATTATGGTGAAGGTAGTGGATGTTTTGGATCCCACAAGCATGGGAATCATAACAACCACCACAACAATAACCGCCACCACGATGGCAATAACCATAATGGACACAACAATGGGGATTACCGAAACAACAAAAGTGGATATAAGAATCACCATAGTGGACATGGAAATGGGAATCAACCAGCCAAGAGAGACATTAGTCAGGTTGAATTTTTCAAGTGCAAGAAAACATGGCACTATGCTAATGAATGCCTAGAAAAGAAGACCGATTGGGCTAACAAGAAAAATCCTTTTCAAAAAGGTCATGTGAAACACATCAATGTGGAGGAAATCCAAGAAGAGTCTGATGCTATGATTCGTAAGTTCAAAATTAATTCCTTTCCATCACTTATCATTTTTGATACCGGCGCATCGCATTCATTCATTCCAAGAGAATTTGTAGACAAAATAGACTCGCAACTGAAACTATCGAATGTCCTATTAAAGTAATCTCCCCAGGTGGAGAGAAGATAGTAAATTTTGGATGTCATCAACAAGTCCTAGAGTTTGGAAAGAACATGTTTCCAGTTAGTCTAATAATCCTAGAGTCACAAGGATTGGATGTAATATTAGGCATGGAGTGGATGACTCATTATGAGAGAGTGATATACTGTGCCAGACGAACTGTTACACTCACAACCCCAGAAAAGAAACAGATTAGGTTCAAGTCTAACTTTTAACCCAAAGGAAGTAAGCTAAATTTTCTTAAGGGGGTTAGCCTAGACAGTGTACCAGTAGTGAAAGAGTACCCTCATGTGTTTCCAGAAGAATTACATGGAATGCCATCAGATAGGGATGTGGAGTTCCTGATGGACTTACTGCCAGGACCTGGACCCATAACAAAGAGACCTTAAAAAGTGTCAGTGGATGAGTTAAAAGAGCTCAAGAAACAGCTTGGAGAATAGTTGAAGAAGGGGTTTATCCATCGAGTTCTTCGTCTTGGGGTGCACCCATTTTTTCGTTGAGAAGAAAGACAGAAGTCAGAGGCTATGCATAGATTATCGACCACTTAACGAAGTGACCATAAAGAACAAATATCCCCTACCCAGAATTAATGATCTCTTTGATCAGCTAAATGAACTCTTGTGTTCTCAAAAATTGACCTTCGACCAGGTTACTTTCAACTAAAGATAGATAAGAAGATATATCAAAGACTGCTTTCACCACTAGATATGGATTGTATGAGTATACAGTGATGCCGTTTGGATTAACTAATGCACCATCTTATTTCATCAACATGATGAACAAGGTGTCCATGGAGTTTCTTGACAAGTTTGTTGTGGTATTCATCGATGATATACTGATTTATTCCAAGAGCAATGAGGAACATGAAGAACATTTGGGTTTGGTTCTTGAGAAACTTAGGGAACATAAGTTGTATGCCATGTTTAGTAAATGTGAATTTTGGCTGAATGAAGTTGGATTTATTGGACATGTTGTGTCTGGGAATGGTATAGCTGTCAATCCCGCAAAGGTGTCAGTTGTAATAGAATGGGAACCTCCAAAAACAGTTAAAGAGGTCCGTAGTTTCCTGGGCTTGGCAGGATAGTATAGAAGGTTCATTGAGAACTTCTCGAAATTAGCTAAGCCGATGACTGATTTACTAAAGAAAGAGAAGAAGTTTGACTGTACTGAAGCATGTGAAACCAGTTTTCAAGAGTTGAAGAAGAGATTAGTGTCAGCACCGGTGTTATGCTTGCCTAATCTAGAGAAAGATTTTCAAGTTTATTGTGATGCATCTCACGAAGGACTGGGAGGTGTGTTAATGCAAGAAGGTAAAGTAGTATCATATTCCTCGATAAAACTCAAGAACTACGAAGTAAACTATCCTACGCATGACTTAGAGTTGGCCTCTATTGTCCATGCACTAAAGACATGGAGACATTATCTTATGGGAAAGCGCTGTGAAATGTGCACCGATCATAAGGGTCTGAAATACATTTTCACCCAGAAAGAACTCAACATGATGCAAAGAAGATGGCTAGAACTTATTAAAGATTATGACTTAAGTTTGCAATACCATCCTGGGAAATAAAATGTCGTAGCTAATGCATTGAGCCGCAAGGTTTATGTGAATGGCCTCACCAAAGGAGAATTGCCAGAAGATTTGAGTGCTCAGTTTAAAGAGCCAAGATTAGAGATAGTGCCTGAAGGATATCTTATGTCCTTAGAAGTACAACCAACACTATTGGATAAAATCAAAGAAGCTCAAAAATTGGACAAGGAAATAGAGGAAATTAAGAGTAAAATTGGTAAAG
The DNA here is from genome assembly GCA_916181665.1 of Avena sativa. Classification (NCBI taxonomy): domain Eukaryota; kingdom Viridiplantae; phylum Streptophyta; class Magnoliopsida; order Poales; family Poaceae; genus Avena; species Avena sativa. Next base: position 201,966,891 of record OV702281.1, on the reverse strand, counting down.
GAAAAGCAAAGGGATTCCATGAAGATGATCAAGGAACCTTATGGTATGGGAAGCGTATCTGCATTCCACATGATCATGAACTCCGCAAATTGATCCTGCAAGAAGCACATAATTCACCATATTATATTCATCCTAACAACACAAAAATGTAGATGGATGTGAAGGAAAGATTTTGGTGGAACAATCTAAAGAAAGATATCGCGGAGCACATTGCCTTGTGCGACATGTGTAGTCAAGTAAAGGCGGAGCATCAGAAACCGGCAGGGTTATTACAACCACTGCCAATACTTGATTGGAAGTGGGATAAAGTCGGTATGGATTTTATCATAGGACTGCCAAGGACAAGATCTAGATACTATTATATATGGGTTTTTGTGGATCTCTTCACAAAAGTGGCTCATTTCATACCCGTAAAGACTACCTATACAAGTTCTAAATGAGCCAAGATCTATATGAATAGAATTGTGTGTCTGCACGGAGTACCTAAGAGTATTGTGTCGGATAGAGGAACTCGGTTCACTTTGCATTTTTGGCGACAACTGCATGAGTCATTGGGAACTAGACTAGAATTCATCACTGTGTTTTATCCTCAGACTGATGGACAGACAGAAAGTACCAATCAGATTTTGGAATATATGTTGAGAGCTTATGAGCTAGACTATGGATCTAGTTGGGATGAAAGTCTGCCATACACAGAGTTTTCTTACAATAATAGCTATCAATCGAGCATAGAGATGGATCCATTTAAATTCCTTTATGGAAGGAAGTGTACTACACCATTGTTGTGGAATGGAGTAGGAGAAAGAAACTTATTCGGACCAGACCTGATCAAGGAAGCCGAAGAGAAAGTCAAGATGGTAAAGGAGAGACTAAAGATAGCCCAATCCCGACAAAAGAGCTATGCAGATCCAAAATGTAGAGAGGTCACCTATGAGGTAGGTGATAGAGTTTATCTCAGAGTCTCACCACTTCGTGGTGTGAAGAGATTTGGAGTCATAGGGAAATTTGTGCCTCGTTATGTAGTACCATTCAAGATTTTGAGCCGCAAAGGAGAAGTGGCCTATGCGATAGAATTACCAGAATCTCTGCTAGCAGTTCATAATGTGTTCCATGTTAGCCAGCTGAAAAAGTGTCATCCAGAGATGGAAGAAACTTCGTTAAAAGACACTATATCACTAGAAGAAGTTCAGTTAGAGAATTATCTCACTTCTGAAGAGAAACCTATCAAGATTCGGGAGAGAGCAGAAAGAGTCACTCGTACTAAGACACTCAAGTTCTGCAAAGTACAGTGGAACCATCACACTGAGGAGGAAGCAACTTGGGAAAGAGAAGATGAGCTTCGGAAAGATCACCCTCACCTATTTGCTAGCCAACCTAAATCTCGAGGGTGGGATTCATCTTAAGGGGGTTAGATTTGTAACATACCAATTTTCATTAAACCAAAATATTCTCATTTCATTCATATCATCATGGCATCTGGGCATTTCAAAAAAAATCAAAATTTTAAACCTATCAAAACCCTATTAAAAACCCCTCTTTATATGCAAGTGTGGGGCTTGTGTTTTTATTTTTATTTTTACCCAAAATGTTTTTGTTAGAGGTTTGTTGCTTTAAAACATTTTTGAACACTAGGTTCACCCCTTAAATTTTTGGTGAAAGTTTGAATTTATTTGGAGTTGATTTGCTAGTTCAAATCTTTATTAGAAAAAAGAAACAGAAAAAGAAAAAAACTAGAGGAAAAAAATAGAACCTACCTGCCAACCGACTTGGCCCAGCACCGCGGCCCAGCAGCCCACCCTGCATCCCCCTCTCCCCCTTATGTTTATTTTCTCACCGTGTTGACCCCGCACCCTCTCGCTGACGTCCTAGCACCACCACCACGTCACCATCGTCGTCCTCAATCAACGCGCGCATACCCGCTCTTCTCTGTCGTTTCCTCGCAAATTCAATGACTAAATACGATTGATTCGGGGTGTGATTGCTCCCTCCGAACCCTGCTACTTAAACCCCGTGTGCCCCTCTCCATTTACCCTCATGCCACGCCCCTTGAGAGCTCCCAGGCTCGACGAATTTCCACTCGAAACCGTCGTCGTCCCGACGTACTCCAGCGACGATTCCAGTGAGCACAGACCGCCCCTCTCCCTCTTCCCTGCATTATATTGTTCATCGTCTTCGGTTGCATATGCTAATCTTTTCCGTTTGCTTGGTCGTGGCCCAGAAGCTCGGCTTCGTCAATGTCTACAAGCTACCGACGGCAAGAGCTACTCCGGCGAGGAATTATCGATGAGCCTGTGTGCCCCTTCCTCGACCACAACCTCCACTACAACCGCCTCTCCCCTGTGACCTCGGTAACAACCCTGTGCCTCCCCTTACCCCCTAGCACCATAGGAGCGTCGTCGCCAGAATGCTCATTTGCATAGGTTTTTATTGAGGATGCTTCATAGAATGCTCATTATGGTTATGCTGCAAGTTTCCACCATGATTAGGCATATCTTAGGCTAGCCGCCCATGCATTTCTCTAACACATATACAAACTCCATGAGCTTACAAGCTTCCCTTTTATTTCACACCGCTAGGATCCATAAACAAAAGTGTTGGAGATATGCCCAATAGGCAATAATAAAGAGGTTTTTATTATATCTTCTGTAGAGGTCCCAACCTTTAATAAGGTGAAGATCCCTGTGTTTACAATGCTAGTCACTGGATCAATAGCTAGCATCCATAGTTAAGATGTAATATCAAGAAACAAAGGTCATAATACAACTTTATAACTAGGAATAAAATAATTTATTATATCTTACATAGCTCATTTGGCTATCTCATTACAATGCAGCAGAATATATCAATAGCATGGGGTCCTTCATCTTCAAAGTGCCACAGGCAGTCATGTTGGTTGTAGACTTGTAATCCTAATCAATAAACTTCACCAACATCAAACAAACCTGCAACATAATAAGTTACAGACACAAGGGTCAATACATTTGAATTGTATTGGCAAGTGATACTATGGTAGTATACTGGAGTCTATCATCTATATGCATTTGGCTAAGTGGAGCTTAGGCTTGCATTGCTCAAAATAGATTTTCCTTATCATTTGAAAAACACTAAGTTTTTTCTTGACAAAATCACCCAAGGCATCTCCCAATATAAATTGGTGATCCTCCAACCCTTGTTCAACCACAAGTTTTAACTTAGAAATTTGGATGAGGAGATTCTTGATAGCTTCCATGTCTTGATGCTCAAATTATCCTCTACCAGGGACATGGATAAGTACTTAGATTTTTCACTCTGCAGAGGTGGTGCACTTTACCCACAAGACTTGGTTTCACCAAGACAAGATCTTTCAGAAGCCTTCCCTTATTCCAGAATGGACGTGTTCCAACCTATCATCCCCTACCACCAACTGTCCATTTCGCTAAGTTATTGCAACCTATATGATCCAGGCAAAGCCCATAATGCCAAGTGGTTGCACTTTAAGCTTCTCAACATTTGACATCTCAAATCTCTTTGTTCCTGGGTGGCCATCCACAAGTGAGATACACAAGGTAAACCATAGAAATGGGCCTTGTATAACCACTCAACACAAACCAGTCCTTCCATTCCACCCAGGTGTTTCATTCACTTAGTTGTTTTATTAAACAAAACACAAGTCCTTGACTTAGAAATATTCCATAGCATGAATATAATCCACCCTTGTTTTCTACTAGCTAAGCTAAGCATGATAGTAGTAGGAATCTTAACTTAGGAAATTTCTACTAAGGTTTCATGTACTAGGATTTCCCATGGCATAGTTTATACTTAGCAAAATTCTATGCAAGTCCTACTTAGAAATATCACTAATGCATAGTGAAAATAATGGGACAAAGTATGCAGCATCACTTGCCTTGTTAGTAGAGAATATAAGTTCACTCCTTGATCTTGCAATATTCACACTCTTCAAATGTCACTACAATTTAATCAAGCAAGGCACAATTTCAATCTACCATTCAAGCAAACATCACAAAAAATAATAGAATCAAAACAATGCATGCAAGCATGCCAAAGCTTGTTTTATTTGGAAAAGTGATTTCTAATGGGTTATAAACATTCTAAAACACTTATTGGTCATTTTATAAAGTGGCAAACCTATTTGCAAAAGATTTTACCTATAAACCATTTTTAAACCGAATCAATATTTTATGTGGTTAGAATTGCCTTTAGCAAAGCAATAAATTTTATAGGGTTCACAAAATATGTTTTCAAAACATAAAACTTTGTGTTTAGGGTCAGAGAATTTAAATGAAAACATTTCCCAAAGATTTTCCACCAAAAAGTATTTTTAACATATAACAACATTTTTATTTGACTAGAAATGGTATAAAACAAAGATTTATTATTTTGCTTCACAAAATATGTTTTTGAAACCACAAATTGATTTCTATGGTCATTAGGTTCAAAACAAACCATTTGCCAAAGATTTTATCACCAAAATAATTTTAGAAAGAATTTTATACCCAAAATATGCCTACACAAGTTTCTGCAAAAACAACCATTTTTTCAGAAGCAATTCATTAAACAAAGTGCATGGTTGGAAAGTACTTGTCTTGCTGATTACATTGATATAAAATTTGCAAAATTTGGACGTGTGGTTTGAAAGTTATGAATTTTGCAAGTTTACTAATCTAATAGATCAAATTCTGCTTTTAAAACAACACACTGGCCACGCGTCGTGATTCTATTCGCCCATACCGTTTCGTGCGGATCAAGCGTTGCGAGGCGATGGATTAAATGAGATCGTGCGGCACAGATCGCTCCATACCTCTTCGATAAGTCAATCTATCGCGTACATAGGATCGTGATCTAACGGCTCACATCGCTTCAGCTAAGAACTGGTGGCGCTGGGCGACAGCGAGCGGCGGCGCGCTCAGAAGATGAAGGTGTCGGCATTACAGGAAGCGAGAGAGCGAGGGAGAAGCTCACCGAGTTCGCCGTGGCGTGTTGATGCTCAACGTGTTCGCGAGGAGGCAAGGGGCACACGAGGACAAACGCAATTGCTCGCCGGAGTTCACGTTTGCGTCGGGTATGGTCAGTCGTCGTCGAGGGCAATGCTACGGAGCACGAGAGAGCAAACGGAGGATGCGGTTAGCTTCGTATACGTGTTGTAGACAGGTGATCATCAAAAGGAGGGAAGGGGTGGACAGTTCTTATGGGAAAGAGTCGCCGGAGAAGTGGCAGCCGACGGTGGTGCTCGGTCGACGACGTGGACGAGTTTCTGGGGAAAGCGCGGCCGAGCAGATGATACTGGCAGGTGCGCACGGTTATGGGGAACACACTTGTGTGGCCGAGGGGGCGAAGCACGGCGAGGTGTGGCCGGAATTGGAGCAGAGGCTCGCCGGAGACAGTGGGGGTTCGGAGATGATTCCGAGCAGCCTGGTGGCTCTCTGGTGGCGTTGGTTGGGGAAAAGGGAGAGGGGAGCGTGGTGATTAAGTACGACATAGTTGTAGCGAGAATTATGGGCGCAATAACACGAATTGACGCCGAGAATCCGCGGCAGAAACGGCAGCGAGGTGAGGGGGAGGAACGGGTCCGCGGGTTGAAGACGCTGACGTGGCAGGTGGGGTCCGCTTGTCGGCCAAAGAGAGAAAGGGAAGGTGGGTCCAGGCAGTCAGTGGCGGCGTGGGTGAGTTTCTGAGTAAGAAGAAAACACTTCGAGGGAAATAGGGAAATGGGCTGCTGGGCTAGTTGGGCCTGCTGACTGGGCTGAGTCCTTTTATTATTATTTTTCCTGTTCATGTTTCTTTTTCTTTTTCAATTTATCTGTTTTGATTTTATTTAATCAATTCAAACAACCCTTTGAATTCAAACTTCACTCAAACTTTGTGTGTAATCAAATACTGATTAATAATACATTTTAAAGTCAAAATTAGAATATTTCTTTTATTCTTTTGAGGGTATTTTAATTACTAAAATAAGCTCTTGTATTAATTCAAATAAGATTTAATAGTGTTTTCAAACTCCATTTGAAATCTAAATCTTTTCAAATCATTTTAGTAGGTTTTATTTATTTAATAGGGTGTCAAATATTCACCTTGAATTATTTGGAAAGTATTTAATATGATTTATAAATCATTTGAATTGGGTATTTGTTTTAATTCCAATGAAATTAAATATAGTTTTAATTCCATAAATTTTATTTGGAAGATTTCTTTAATCTTATTTAAGTTAATTAAACAACTTTTATTCCACTTGGGTAAATTCCAAAATACTATTTTCTCATGATTTAAATAATCATTCTTATTAGAGATTTGTCTTTATTAAAATAGGGATAGAATGTTGTTAATGCCATTTTATTTTATTTGGAAATTCTTTATCCTTTTATTTTATTTGGATTTGGATTATATTCAATCCATTTGCTTATGGTCTTGGCCAAGTTTTGATTTGATCTTTAAATATTCGTCATTTAATATTTCTTTCTTTAACTTATAAAATCCATATCTTTTTATTTAAAGATCCAAACTTGGTGATTCCAATTGGTAAAATCTTATTTAATATTTGTTTATCCTTTTAAATCTCTTTAGGATTATTTTCTCACCATTTGGTATGGATTTCTTGATAGGTGTTTTATTAGCTTTGGAAATTCAATTTCCTTGACTTATTAAATTCATAAGATTTTATCTATGGTTCCAAATTAAGTGAAACCAATTTATATGGTTTTATAATATTTCTATTTGTCATTCTTGGTAATTTATAAATGTTTTTTGACAAAATTTCATATGGATCAAATCCATGGTTTTAGAGATATCTTGGAAATGATTTTATTCCTTTAGGGTTTTAGGGTTTTGGTTTAACTTTTCCAAGTGTTTAAATTTCAAGATACATCCATTGAGGAATGCATTTCACTTGATTTGGATTTTGTTGGATTCAAACTTTAATCAAAGTTTGTTCAAGATGGGATTTTAAGTTTCCATTTAGAAACAAGTTTCTTTTCACCCTAATTTTCAACAATTATTTATTTTGTTTATTTATTTTTCACATTACAATATTTGGAAAATCTTGGGATGTGACAGGCTACCACCCTTAAAATAAATATCATCTCGAGATTTGTGAAGGCTAGGGTTACAAGTTGGCTCAAGCAACTAGGGTACTACCACCCTTAAAATTTTTCCAACTAGATTACTTCTTGGCTTGCTTGGGATCTTTTTGAAACCTCTCTAGGAAAACATCTACATAGTGTCATTTGTTTCCACACTTGAAACATGTGACAAGGCTGAGATCCTTCTTAGGCTTTATCTTGTGCTTCATCTTTTCTGGACAATTGCTTGCATAATGTCCTTGATTACCACAATTGTAACATGTGACAAGATTGGGCTCTTCTTGTATCTTCTGTGGAAAAGTTGATACATAATGGCCTAGATCTTTACAGTTGTTGCACCACACTTGGCTAATCTCCTTATATTTTTGTTTCTTCTCTGGACATTCATTGGCATAGTGTCCCATCTCTTTGCAATAGCAACATTGCACTTGTCTTTTGTCCTTCTTCTTCTTAGGTTTCTCCAAAGCTAGGAGTGCTTCTAGTTCATGTTCTTCATATAGCTTATCTCAAAGGTAGGAAAGTTTCCTGGTCTCCTTGATCTTTTCCTTGGATAATACATATGTCTCCTCTTTGGTCCATCAAATTGAGTCATATTGCATGGAGGTGCAAGCTGAGATTTTCCTTTGTCTTCACCATTCTTGGTAGAAGTTGTTCTCTCATGGTAGTCTGCAATCAGTTGTTGCACTCCACCTTGTTTCCTTTGTTGAACTATGGAATAGATGCGGCAGTGGATAGGGACATGATTATTTCCTTCACATAGGAAACAGGTAGCTTGAGATGTGGGGCATTGATTAGTTGGATGTTTCTCTTCACAATTGGGGCATTGATCTTCATGCTCTTTGGAAGTGTGATCCTTGTATCCACAAACATTGCAAGCATGGGTTCCTTCTAGAATATCCTCCTTGACATCCTTGTTGTCACAAACTCCTTGGAAAGAGTTGTCTTTCATGTTGATCATTTGAGTAGTCATCCCTTGCAGCAGTTGGGATTGAATTTCCAAAAACTTTTGCATGGTTAGGTCTAGCTCATTGTTGTTGGCTAAAAACTGAGTTGTCAACTGATTCAACTGGGTTTGGTTTGCTAGTAGTTGTTCTCCCATGTGCATATCTTGGTTGTTATTGTTGTCACCATCTTTGATGTTGGAGTTTCTTGGAGTACTCATTTGTTTGGGTTGGATTGGGATTAGAATAGGCAAAAGATTTCTAAGGTATCAATTCTAATCACACACATCACAATTCACTCAAGAAATATGCAAGAAATCACAAACAAACACTCCACTCAAACAACAAGTTTCAAGCACATTTTTAGGCAACAAAACATTTTTGTTACACTAGATAAGTTGGTGTGTTAAACTAAACATGGTGGTCCAACTATATGGTTCACTTGAGATCCTTCCATCCTTCTTAGTTGGTTATTCTTGAATGAGATCATGGTTTTCTTGGGAAAATTCTTGCATCTTGGTCACAAAACTTCAAAGTTGATGATGATTCCTCTAAGTTGTGTTTCCTTAGCCTTCAAGTCTTGAGAAATATTTCTTGTCTCACTTGTAGTCCTTAGTGATATCCAAAGTTGATGTCCTTGGTGAAAATAAAGTTGAAGTCTTTGATGATGTTGAACTTGAAATCATTGGAGTTGGTGATGTCCTTTGCTCATGGTGAGGTCTTGCCCATAAAGTTTGAAAAGGAAGAGATGTAGAATCAAAACCAAAAAGGTTTAGGAAAGAGTTTACAAGATTGTTTGTAAATAAGTTTTGGAACAAATACAACTCCTATTTTTGTAAGGGGTTTTGTCCAATCCTAGGGTTACAATCCTACAGGCAACACAATGCTCTGATACCATCTATAGAGGTCCCAACCTTTAATAAGGTGGAGATCCCTGTGTTTACAATGCTAGTCCCTGGATCAATTGCTAGCATCCACAGTTAAGATGTAATATCAAGAAACAAAGGTCATAATACAACTTTATAACCAGGAATAAAATAATTTATTACATCTTACATAGCTCATTTGGCTATCTCATTACAATGCAGCAGAATATAGCAATAGCATGGGGTCCTTCATCTTCAAAGTGCCACAGGCAGTCATGTTGGTTGTAGACTTGTAATCCCAATCAATAAACTTCACTAACATCAAACAAACCTACAACATAATAAGTTACAGCCACACGGGTCAATACATTTGAATTGTATTGGCAAGTGATACTATGGTAGTATAGTGGAGTCTATCATCTATATGCATTTGGCTAAGTGGAGCTTAGGCTTGCATTGCTCAAAATAGATTTTCCTTATCATTTGAAAAACACTAAGTATTTGCTTGACAAAATCACCCAAGGCATCTACCAATAGAAATTGGTGATCCTCCAACCCTTGTTCAACCACAAGTTTTAACTTAGAAATTTGGATGAGGAGATTCTTGATAGCTTCCATGTCTTGATGCTCAAATTGTCCTTTACCAGGGACATGGCTAAGTACTTAGATTTTTCACTCTGCAGAGGTGGTGCACTGTCCCCACAAGACTTGGTTTCACCAAGACAAGATCTTTCAGAAGCCTTCCCTTAGACCAGAATGGACGCGTTCCAACCTATCATCCCCTACCACCGACTGTCCATTTGGCTAAGTTATTGCAACCTATATGATCCAGGCAGAGCCCATAATGCCAAGTGGTTGCACTTGAAGCTTCTCAACATTTGACATCTCAAATCTCTTTGTTCCTGGGTAGCCATCCGCAAGTGAGATACACAAGGTAAACCATAGAAATGGGCCTTGTATAACCACTCAACACAAACCATTCCTTCCATTCCACCCAGGTGTTTCATTCACTTAGTTGTTTTATTAAACAAAACACAAGTCCTTGACTTAGAAATATTCCATAGCATGAATATAATCCACCCTTGTTTTCTACTAGCTAAGCTAAGCATGATAGTAGTAGGAATCTTAACTTAGGAAATTTCTACTAAGGTTTCATCTACTAGGATTTCCCATGGCATAGTTTATACTTAGCAAAATTCCATGCAAGTCCTACTTAGAAATATCACTAATGCATAGTTAAAATAATGGGACAAAGTATGAAGCATCACTTGCCTTGTTGGTAGAGAATATAAGTTCACTCCTTGATCTTGCAATATTCACAATCTTCAAATGTCAATACAATTTAATCAAGCAAGGCACAATTTCAATCTACCATTCTAGCAAACATCACATAAAATAATAGAATCAAAACAATGCATGCAAGCATGCCAAAGATTGTTTTATTTGGAAAAGTGATTTATAATGGGTTATAAACATTCTAAAACACTTATTGGTCATTTTATAAAGTGGCAAAACTATTTGCAAAAGATTTTACCTATAAACCATTTTTAAACCAAATCAATATTTTATGTTCTTAGAATTGCCTTTAGCAAAGCAATAAATTTTATAGGGTTCACAAAATATGTTTTCAAAACATAAATCTTTGTGTTTAGGGTCAGAGAGTTTAAATGAAAACATTTACCAAAGATTTTCCTCCAAAAAGTATTTTTAACATATAACAACATTTTTATTTGACTAGAAATGGTCTAAAACAAAGATTTATTCTTTTGCTTCGCAAAATATGTTTTTGAAACCACAAATTGATTTCTATGGTCAGTAGGTTCAAAACAATCCATTTGCCAAAGATTTTATCACCAAAATAATTTTAGAAAGAATTTTATACCCAAAATATGCCTACACAAGTTTCTGCAAAAACAACCATTTTTTCAGAAGCAATTCATTAAACAAAGTGCATGGTTGGAAAGTACTTGTCTTGCTGATTCCATTGATATAAAATTTGCAAAATTTGGACGTGTGGTTTGAAAGTTATGAATTTTGCAAGTTTACTAATCCAATAGATCAAATTCTGCTTTTAAAACAACACACTGGCCACGCGTCGTGATTCTATTCGCCCATACCGTTTCGTGTGGATCAAGTGTTGCGACGCGTTGGATTAAATGAGATCGTGCGGCACAGATCGCTCCATACCTCTTCGATAAGTCAATCTATCGCGTGCATAGGATCGTGATCTAACGGCTCACATCGCTTTAGCTAAGAACTGGCGGCGTTGGGCGACAGCGAGCGGCGACGCGCTCAGACGATGACGGTGTTAGCGTTACAGGAAGCAAGAGAGCGAGGGGAGAATCTCACCGAGTTCGCCGTGGCGTGCTGATACTCAACGTGTTCGCGAGGAGGCAAGGGGCGCACGAGGACAAACGCAATTGCTTGCCGGAGTTCACGTCTGCGTCGGGTACGGTCAGTCGTCGTCGAGGGCAACGCTACGGAGCACGAGAGACCAAACAGAGGATGCGGTTAGCTTCGTATACGTGTTGTAGACAGGTGAGCCTCAAAAGAAGGGCACGGGGTGGACAGTTCTTACGGGAAAGAGTCGCCGCAGAAGTGGCAGCCGACGGCGGCGCTCGGTCGAAGACGTGGATGAGTTTCTGGGGCAAGCGCGGCCGAGCAGATGATACGGGCAGGTGCGCACAGTTCTGGGGAACACGCTTGTGTCGCCGAGGTGGCGAAGCACGGCGAGGTGTGGCCGGAATTGGTGCAGAGGCTCGTCGGAGACAGTGGGGGTTCGGAGATGATTCCGAGCAGCCTGGTGGCTCTCTGGTGGCGTTGGTTGGGGGAAAAGGGAGAGGGGAGCGTGGCGATTAAGTACGGCATAGTTGTAGGGAGAATTATGGGCGTAATAACACGAATTGACGCCAAGAATCCGCGGCAGAAACGGCAACGAGGTGAGGGGGAGGAATGGGTCCGCGGGTTGAAGACGCTGATGGGGCAGGTGGGGTCCGCTTGTCGGCCAAAGAGAGAAAGGGAAGGTGGGTCCAGGCAGTCAGTGGCGGCGTGGGTGAGTTTCTGAGTAAGAAGAAAACGCTTCGAGGGAAAGAGGGAAATGGGCTGCTGGGCTAGTTGGGCCTGCTGGCTGGGCTGAGTCCTTTTATTTTTATTTTTCCTGTTCATGTTTCTTTTTCTTTTTCAATTTATCTGTTTTGATTTTATTTAATCAATTCAAACAACCCTTTGAATTCAAACTTCACTCAAACTTTGTGTGCAATCAAATACTGATTAATAATACATTTTAAAGTCAAAATTAGAATATTTCTTTTATTCTTTTTAGGGTATTTTAGTTATTAAAATAAGCTCTTGTATTAATTCAAATAAGATTTAATAGTGTTTTCAAACTCCATTTGAAATCTAAATCTTTTAAAATCATTTCAGTAGGTTTTATTTATTTAATAGGGTGTCAAAATATTCACCTTCAATTATTTGGAAAGTATTTAATATAATTTATAAATCATTTGAATTGGGTATTTGTTTTAATTCCAATGAAATTAAATATAGTTTTAATTCCATAAATTTTATTTGGAAGATTTCTTTAATCTTATTTAAGTTAATTAAACAACTTTTATTCCACTTGGGTAAATTCCAAAATACTATTTTCTCATGATTTAAATAATCATTCTTATTAGAGATTTGTCTTTATTAAAATAGGTATAGAATGTGGTTAATGCCATTTTATTTTATTTGGAAATTCTTTATCCTTTTATTTTATTTGGATTTGGATTATATTCATTCCATTTTCTTATGGTCTTGGCCAAGTTTTAATTTGGTCTTTAAATATTCCTCATTTAATATTTCTTTCTTTAACTTATAAAATCCATATCTTTTTATTTAAAGATCCAAACTTGGTGATTCCAATTAGTAAAATCTTATTTAATATTTGTTTATCCTTTTAAATCTCTTTAGGATTATTTTCTCACCATTTGGTATGGATTTCTTGATAGGTGTTTTATTAGCTTTGGAAATTCAATTTCCTTAACTTATTAAATTCATAAGATTTTATCTATGGTTCCAAATTAAGTGAAACCAATTTATATGGTTTTATATTATTTCAATTTGTCATTCTTGGTCATTTATAAATGTTTGTTGACAAAATTTCATATGGATCAAATCCATGGTTTTAGAGATATCTTGGAAATGATTTTATTCCTTTAGGGTTTTAGGGTTTTGGTTTAACTTTTCCAAGTGTTTAAATTTCAAGATACATCCATTGAGGAATGCATTTCACTTGATTTGGATTTTGTTGGATTCAAACTTTAATCAAATTTTGTTCAAGATGGGAATTTAAGTTTCCATTTAGAAACAAAAGTTTCTTTTCACCCTAATTTTCAACAATTATTTATTTTGTTTATTTATTTTTCACATTACAAGATTTGGAAAATCTTGGGATGTGACATCTTCATGCTTATGATAAATGTTTACATACCATTCTATAATTGTATTAACCGTAAACATTAATACATGTGTGATTTGTAAACATATAAGAGTCCCTAGTAAAGCCTCTTATTAAACTAGCTTGTTGGTTAATATATGATCATGGTTTCCTGATCATGAACATTGAGATGTTATTAACAAGAAGATCATATTATTAGGAAAATGGTGTGATGGACATACTCCTATAAATAAGCGTAGCATAAAGATCAAGTCATTTCAATAGTTTGTTTGCTATAAGCTTTCTAATACATAGTAACCTAATTCCTTCGACCATGAGATCATGCTAATCACCATCACCGGATGGATGCTTTGATGACATCAAACACCACACCGTAACTAGGTGGCTATAAAGTTAGCATTGAGTGTTCGGAAAGTATGTGTTGAGGCACATTGGATCAAGAGTGGGATTTGTCCATACATATGACGAATAGATATACTCTGGGCCCTCTCGGTGGAATGTCATCCAATTAGCTTGCAAGCATGTTACTGGCTCACAAGGGATCACATATCACAGGAACGAGAAAAGAGTACTTATCGGTAACGCGAATGAACTAGGTATGCACAGATACCGACGATCAGACCTCGGATAATTAAACTATAGCGAGACAAAGGGAAGTTGGTATCGTATCTAAGTGGTTCATTCGATCGCAAATTAATCGCAGAAATATGTGGGAGACATATGAATTTCCATATTCCTCTATTGGTTATTTATTAGAGAAGAGTCTCAGTCATGTCTCCATAATTCACGAACCGTAGGGAGACACACTTAAGGATTCAATGTTGTTTAGTAGATATGGAATGTAAGTAGGGAGACCGAATGTTGTTCGGAGTCTCATATGGGATCCGGGATATCACGAGGAGATCCTGAATGGTTCAGAGACTAAGATTCATGTAAGGAAAGTCCAATTTCAGAGTTCAGGAATGATTCCGATGATTTCATCGGAGAGGTTCTAGAAGGGTCTAGAAGATTCACCGGACCGGAATGGGAAGGGTACATGAATGTGTCATGGATAAGTGGAATTATTGAATCATGTCCTAGGTCACTTGGTTGGGCATTTACAAGAAAGAAATTAAGCTCCAAATTGAAAGTCAAAAGGCAAGTCTGAAAAGTCAAACTGAGACAATGTATCCTGGTGGAGGAAGGAAAGAATCCTTCTTTCCCTCCGCCAAAAGCCAACAAGGAGAGGGAGTTGGGGAAAGATTCAAACTCCCCTCTCCCAAGCTGACCTCCCTCTCATAAATAGAGGGGAAGGGGTGCCCCAAGAGACACACAACAAGCCCCTCCCCACCTATTGATGCCGCCGCCCTAGCCGCCGCCGACTCCACCTCCTCCTCTCCGGCCTCTAAATCCTAGATAGCCGGGGAACCCTATTTCTCCACCATAACCTGCTCTGGATTAGGCAAAGCCCTGCAGGATCTTCCCTCTACTTCCGACACCACGCCGTCGTGCTACTAGAATCACGAGGGGAGAACTACAACCTCCGCTGCTTGCTGGAACAAGGGAGAGGAAGGTATTCATCGAGTACCGAATGTGTGACCGACTGAGGAAGTGCTGCCGGAACACAGCGCGGGAAGGATCGTCTACGCGACCTTGAGATCGGCAAGTGTACGACTACATAACCCACGAGAATTGATCTTGTTAACCGCTTTGGAATCTTCGAGGGTGAGTACTCTAATCGACTCGTTGCTACAATCTAGTAGATAGATCTTGTCTTGTTTGTGTGCAAGCGGTAGAATTTTGTTTTCCATGCTATGAACCCCTACAGTGGTATCAGAGTCGTGTTTGTATGTAAATCTGTTGCACGAGTAGAACACAATGGTCATTGTGGGCGTTGATGCTTTTGTTATCGATTGCTTCTTGTGTACTTTGCATCTTGCGGGATGGTGGGATGAAGCGGCCTAGGCTAACCTTACATGACATTGTTCATGAGACTTGCTCCACGCTTGACATGCAATTTATATTTCATAAGTGGCTTTGCGGGTGCCTGTTTCTCCCAACATAGTGAAGATTCAATTTACAACGGGTGATTGATAATACTAGTATCAACATTGTGGTTCTTGTTCATAAGTTAGAAAGACAGTTATTGAAAGCCCCAAACCATGTAAAACATGCAAAGAAAATTAGAGGCGTCTAACTTAGTATTACAGGGGTGTGTTGTGATGTGATATGGCCATGATTGTGATTATATATGATGTATGCAATGTTCCTTATTGTAAGTCGGCAACCGACAGGAGCCTTATGGTTGTCTTTTAATTTCGTTAAGACCTGCGTGTCTATTATTCAAAGTAGTTGTAATAGTTGATGCTGGTGGACGACCACCATGGAGCGGTGCCATTGACCTTGATGCCACGCCGGTGATGATGGAGATCATGTTCGCGCTTGAAGATAGAGATCGAAGGCACAAGAAGAAAGGCCATATCATATCACATATTTTGAATTGCATGTGATGTTAATCCTTTTATGCATCTTGTCTTTCTTAGTTCGTGACGGTAGCATTATAAGATGATCCCTCTCACAAAATATCAAGTTCTAAAGTGTTCATCCTTAGTAGGCACCATTGCCAAAGCTCGTTGTTTCGAAGCACCACGTGATGATCGGTGTGTTAGATTATGCGAGTGTATACAACGGGAGCAAGCAAGATTTGCTCATGCGGAAGCTAAGGTTTGATCTTGACAAGCCTAGCATGTACAAACATGGTCTCGGAACACGGAATACCAAAAGGTGAAGCATGAGTCATATAGATGATATGATGAACATGATGATTGTTCGCCTTTGAAACTACATCATATCATGTGATGATCGGACTTGGTGTAGTGGTTTTGGTTCATGTAATCACTAAAACAATGTGAGGGATATTGTTTTGAGTGGGAGTTCAACAGTAATATGATTAAAAGTTGAACACTATTTATAATAAATTAAATCAAAGTGAATTTGCATAGTTGTTGTAGTCATTGGCATCTGTTTACCACCTTGCGCTTAGTTATAATTGAGATAATAGAACTATAAAATTCTGGTTAGTTACGAACTTGTATCGTATTGTTTTGACGTGTTAATATTGCAAACTTTCAGTAAGTTCCGGTTACTTCGTGAAGTTTGATAATTGGTATTAAATTAAGAGTAAAAATTTTAGTGTTAGTAAATAAGTATCTTGTTTATCTCCATGATTATTGATATTCAAAAGATTGTTTTAATATCAAGGTTATCTAGGAGCTGAAAGAATTGTTTTAGAAACCATCATGTGTGAAAGATATTGTGATATCTGAAATGAAGTTTTGATTGCAACATGATAGAGTATAATATGGAAAAAGTCATGTTCTCATATTTGATGAGATTTGCAAAAGGTTGGAGACGATGGTCATCCTAATCCTCCAAATGGTTTTGGAGAGCAACATTATACTCGCAATTCACCGTTATAAGCTAAAGTAGCTTAGTTCCATGATAAGGATGAATATTTGATGTAGGTAAAATGTTTACTACACTAAAATATTACTAAAGAATGGAATTTGAAAGAACACCAAACATTTCATGATGGTGATCAACTTCAAAGTGCAAGTCCAAAGACATTGGTATTTAACTATACACGCTTTGGTCTATGTGTCATGAGTATGGCGCCACTATTAATGTTGATAGATACTTTGGAAAGGATAAAGAAATACTGAAAGAGAAATCTAAGAAATATTTGGCAGAAGAGAAAGGACTAGAATTGTTCAGCTTAGGTATATAGAGGCTATACATGTTATGGTTGTATTCTTTGCTTGTTAAACAATGTAGTTCTTGAGTATTGGATACTGAATTTGTTGGTGTGAATCGTCATACGAAACAACACAATTCATGAAGTACAATGGCCTAAGTAACTAGCAAAAGAATATGTAATGATGTTCATCAATAACAAATAAAGGTTTGTTGTGTTGCTCGTCGAAATCAGAAATTACCTTCAAGATTTGTTTCAATAATTGTTATTTCGATCAAGTATTATGTGAACAAAAGGGTTGTTCAAATAATTGCCGTAATCCATAAAAGATGGATGATTTACAAATATCGTTGGAGAAATCACATCCATAAAACTAGTGCTAAAACTGTCATAAGACAAATTGATTGAAAGATCACTTAGGAAGTGACATCGCCGTTTAAATTATATTGGAAAGAAAACATGAAGAAACTCCATGTGTATGGAATTTTGGAGTCTTTTGATTTTTGATCAAATGACGCTTGTGAAACTTTCCTAGAGATAATTAAAACTCCGTTCATAGGCCAAAAGGGAACGAATGACTAGATTATTGGAATTTGTACATATTTGATGTATGAAGTCCATTACGTGTAGTCGAGAGCGATGGATTTCAACTTCATATGCTTTCTCCAAAAATTTGAGTGAATATATGAATATTTTAATTAATGAGGATGAACTGTCAAACATTTGAAAAGTTCAAAGACTTTCAAGATGAAGTGAAAAATCAATGTAACAATAAAATAAAGAATTTATGATAGGGTCATAAAGGAAGATATTTGACTTACAAGTTTAGCATAACACCTGAGATTTGATCAATCGTTCCATGGATTTGCGTTTCTCGAAACACCATATGAGTATGGAATAAATCAAGATATGCAATGAAACCATTTTTGACATGGGAAGATCATAGGTGTAATTCATAAAACTTCCACTATATTTTAAAGATTAAAAGCTTTAGAGACTACCGCTTTTCCACTGAAAAGAGCTCCATCATGATCCGTTGAAATGACACCATATAAAGTTATGGTTTGGGATAAAACCCAAGTTGTCCTTTCTTAAACACTGGTATGCTATGCATAAAATAGATGTCTACTACCAAAGTCGGATGAACATGTCTTTGTATGTTATTTTTGAATAATCTTTGATTATTCCTCCATAACACCGAAGACAAAAATGTTTTTCGCTTAGAACGTTAAGTTTCTTTGAGAAGGAATTTTCCGTGAAAAGTTAAGTGGGAGGACAATAGAACTTTGATAAGGTTAAATGAACCTTAGCTATATGTGCAAAGTTGCCAAGTGCCGAAAAGTGTTCTGGAGGCAGCAACAATGCTCATGACTCACGTGCCTCAAAGGTTGTAATTACGGAGTTCTAAGTTCCTATTGAACCAAGTAGGTCGGGTAAACAATCAAATACCAAGATTTGAGGTTTGAATCATTATTTGACAATAATGAACGGACTACATGCAAAGAAGCGATGATGGGTCCTGACTCCGTCAAATGGCTTGAAGCCATAAAATCTATGATACTTCCATACACGAGAAATCAAGCTTTGAACTTTAAAGACCCTCTAGAAAGGTGTAAGACCTTACATTCATGTTTGGATCTATAAAGAAATAGACATGGATGTTTCACATCTAAGAAATAGTCAACATGTTGGGAAAGAGTTCACAACAATGCTCAAAGGTTGACTATGACTAGATTTGATCTTTCATAGCGATATTTAGTCTAGACGGATTAATGTAGCATCCACTACATATATTGGTATATGATAGTTGAATAAAAAACAAAGTTCTTCTAATAGAATTGTTACCTAGGACGTGTGCATAACACGGTCCAAAGGGTTTTGTTAATTCAAAGGATACTAAAAGCGTATGCAAACTTCAATGGTTGAAGTGAGCATCGCGGAGTTGGAATCTTCACCATCATGAAATGGTTAAAAGAGTTTAAATTCATAAGAGATGATGAATATGCTTGAATTTGCAAGAAATTAAGTAGGAGCGCTAAGACATATTTCGAATACATTATGCGGAAGACATATTATTGATTGGAAATGATGTATATTTTATTAACACATGTTAAGAATTTCATCTCGATGAAAGACTTAGGCAAAACCCGAATATTTGGCATCAATATCTATATAGATAGATTGAGACGCTAATATGGTTGTGCCAAATGTACATAGATGAGATATTGAATAAGTTCAATATGGAAATGACAAGAAAGGTTCTTGCCACACAGAAAGGATTAAATCGAAATTCAAGTGCATCGACACTTGGTAAGTGATACAAATATTCAAGTATTGATTGATACTTGATGAATAAAATCACAAAAAGTATTTTTCAATCATACTGTGATATGTACGAATCCAGATATGTCCTATGCTCTAAATGTTATGAGCATATACTAGAATGATTTATAAGATGATCATTGGACGATAGTAAGGATATTCTTATGATCTTTTGGAAGAACTAAGAATATATTATTTTGTAGAAGTGACAAATAGATGGTTAGTTCATTGTAAATGGTACTACATTCATACTAGTTTTGTCATAAAGTACAAATTAAGTTTATCTCAATCTAAACTAAGGGTGGCACAATATGATGGAAAGTAAGTTCCATAATCGATTTGGATGAGTTCCAAAGTTAATACATTGTGACAGATACTACAACAAAAGGCTAAGTATATGATTGCTGTTATAGCAGCAAAAGAAGGCATTTGTGTCAAGTAGTTTGTTATCAACTAGGTGTAGTTCATAGCGGGATAATACTATGAAGATATATTGTACGACAATATTGTCAACATGTTTTAACCCCTAGGAACTAAAGGTATCACCAAAGGACCAAATTTATACAAAGCCATCTCATTAGAGAATGAGTGATGCGTAGAGACGCAAAGACATGCAATTACACACGGACCTAAAAGTGTCGGATCCAAAGATCGGTTGATCTCTAGAAATCGTGTACATACAACACCGAAAAGCCATAGGTGTTGAATACACAAAGATTTCAGACTAGATTATTGTATCTAGTGCAAGTGGGAGACTGTTGGAGATATGCCGAAGAGGCAATAATAAAGAGGTTATTATCATGTCTTCATGCTTATGATAAATGTTTACATACCATGCTATAATTGTATTAACCGGAAACATTAATACTTGTGTGATTTGTAAACATATAAGAGTCCCTAGTAAAGCCTCTTGTTAAACTAGCTTGTTGGTTAATATATGATCATGGTTTCCTAATCATGAACATTGAGATGTTATTATCAACTAGATCATATCATTAGGAGAATGGTGTGATGGACATACTCCTATAGATAAGCGTAGCATAAAGATCAAGTCATTTCAATAGTTTGTTTGCTATAAGCTTTCTGATACATAGTAACCTAATTCCTTCGACCATGAGGTCATGCTAATCACCATAACCAGATGGATGCTTTGATGACATCAAAAACCACACCGTAACTGGGTGGCTATAAAGGTGGCATTGAGTGTTCGGAAAGTATGTGTTGAGGCACATTGGATCAAGAGTGGGATTTGTCCATCCATATGACGAATAGATAAACTCTGGGCCCTCTCGGTGGAATGTCATCCAATTACCTTGCAAGCATGTGACTGGCTCACAAGGGATCACATATCACAGGAACAAGAAAAGAGTACTTATCGGTAACGAGGTTGAACTAGGTATGCAGAGGTACCGACGATCAGACCTCGGATAAGTAAACTATCGCGAGACAAAGGGAAATTGGTATCGTATGTAAGTGGTTCATTCGATCGCAAATTAATCCTAGAAATATGTGGGAGCCATATGAATTTCCAAATTCCTCTATTGGTTATTGATCGGATAAGAGTCTCGGTCATGTCTTCATAATTCACGAACCGTAGGGAGACACACTTAAGGATTCGATGTTGTTTAGTAGATATGGAATGTAAGTAGGGAGACCGAATGTTGTTCGGAGTCTCGGATAGGATCCGGGATATCATGAGGAGATCCGGAATGGTCCGGAGAAGAAGATTCATATAAGGAAAGTCCAATTCCGGAGTTCGGGAATGATTCCGATGATTTCATCAGAGAGGTTCTAAAAGGGTCTAGAAGATTCTCCGGACCGAAATGGGAAGGGTACATGAATGTGTCATGGATAAGTGGAATGATTGAATCAAGTCCTAGGTCACTTGGTTGGGAATTTACAAGAAAGAAATTAAGCTCTAAATTCAAAGTCAAAAGGCGAGTTTGAAGAGTCAAAGTAGGACATTGTATCCTGGTGGAGGATGGAAAGAATCCTTCTTTCCCTCCACCACAAGCCAACAAGGAGAGGGAGTTGGGGAAGGATTCAAACTCCCCTCTCCCAAGCTGCCCTCCCTCTCATAAATATAGGGGCGGGGTGCTCCAAGAGACACACAACCAGCCCCTCCCCACCTAGCTGCCGTGTCGCCGTCCAGCGCCGCCGCTGGATCATCGCCGCCGCCCTAGACACCGCCGACTCCACCTCCTCCTCTCCGGCCTATGAACTCTAGATTGTCGGGGAACCCTATTTCTCCACCATAACCTGCTCCGACTTAGGCGAAGCGCTGCAGGATCTTCCCTCTACTTCCGACACAATGCCGTCGTGCTGCCAGAATCGCGAGGGGAGAACTACAACCTCTGCTGCCTGCTGGAACAAGAATAAGGTCTTCATCGAGTAACGAACGTGTGACCGACTGCGGAAGCGCTGCCGAAACACAACGCCGGAAGGATCATCTACACGATCTTGAGATCGGCATGTGTACGACTACATCACCCACGAGAATCTGCTCTCGTTAACCGCTATGGAATCTTCGAGGGTGAGTACTCTAATCGACTCGTTGCTACAATCTACTAGATAGATCTTGGCTTGTTTGTGTTTATGCGGTAGAATTTTTTTGTTTTCCATGCTACGAACCCCTACAAAAAGAACATGATATCAACTGAATATAATAAGTGCAATGTTGAAAGCGTTCCCCATGAAAACATGGTTCTGCTAACTCCCAACTTATAATTTGCAAGCATATAGACAACATAGATGGGCACAATGGTTCAACTTTATTAAGTGCAAGAAAATAAAGGTGTGCCATCAAGTTTGTGAGAGGAAGATAGATAAACACATGAATATACTTGGAATGGTGTAACACACCATGCATAGGAATTTATAATGGAATTTTTGGAATAACTTGGTTTCTTGGGAGTTGGATGCACGAGTAGAGCTCATACTCAGTAGAGGTGGAGGCTATGAAAAGACTGGGAGCTACCAACTAAGAGAGCAATAATGGTCATAATCATGCAGAGCAACAAAACATTATTAATCAAAGCATAAAGTGATATCACAAGTTAAAAACAAAATGATCATAGAGGCTAGGGTGACTGGTTCATAGTCATAACATGGTGTAAGCATGTTCCAAGTCAACCAAAATAAAGCATCAAAGGAGAATATCACAATATTATACTTTTGTATGCTAAAACAACGCATGATCTTTTCAAAGCACATTAATCAATATCAATTGTTTGAAAAAAGTCATGCTACCGCAATATTACTAAGCATATGGTCAAAGCAACATCTAACATGACATGATAAAGCCTAAGCCACAGTCAAAACAAGCTTCCTTTTGTACCATTATAAGCATGAAACTTTCTACTCTTTTCCAACACCAATCGACTTATTTGAAACAACTCACAAAGATAATAATCAATAAAGATCAGAGAGGTTGTCCCACCTAACTACAAAGAAGAACTAAAAGTTCTAAGCAAAAAGCATCAGAAAACTAAATCTAAAAGCAGTACTAGCAAGAGAGAACACTCACAGAACAATAAGAGTGAAAACTAGAGTGTTCTAGGCAATTAAGAACTAGGTGTGACTTCTCAGAAATAGGAAAGTTGGGGTCCGACCAACTTATTACAGCAAACAAAACAAAACAAAACAAAACTAAAAACAAAAACAAAGACGCTCCAAGAACAACACAATAGTGCATGAAGCAATAAAAATAAAGTCACTTGAAAGAAGACATGAGATATTTATTGATGAATAAGGGGATGCCATGGGGATGAAGATACCATCTAGCTACTGCAATGGACCTATAGTCCAAGGATGAACTACTCACGCATCACACCGGAGGCTAGCATGGTGATGAAGAAAGCCTCCAGGTTAATCTCCCCTCTCCGGCAGGGTGCTGGGAAGAGCTTCTGTAACATCCCAATTTTCATTAAAACAAAACGTTCTCATTGTATTCATATCATCATGGCATGTGGGCATTGCACAAAAAAATTCAAAATTTTAAACCTAGCAAAACCCTATTAAAAACCCCTCTTTATATGCAAGTGTGGGGCTTGTGTTATTATTTTTATTTTTACCCAAAATGATTTTGTTAGAGGTTTGTTGTTTTACAACATTTTTAACACTAGGTTCACCCCTTATGTTTTTGGTGAAAGTTTTAATTTATTTGGAGTTGATTTGCTAGCTCAAATCTTTATTATAAAATAGAAACAGAAAAAAGAAAAAGACTAGAGGAAAAAAAGAGAACCTACATGTCAACCGACTCGGCCCAGCAGCCCACCCAGCTTCCCCCTCTCCCCACTCTATTTCTTTTCTTACCGTGTTGACCCCGCACCCTCTCGCTAACGACCTGGCCCCACCGCCACGTCAACATCGTCGTCCTAAATCAACGCGCGCAGACCCGATCCTTTCTACCGTTTCCTCACGAATTCAATCGCGTAAATATGATTTATTCGGGGCCTCATTGCTCCCTCCGAACCCTGCTACTTAAACCTCGTGCGCCCCTCTCCATTTCCCCTCACGCCATGCCCCCTAAGATCCCCCAGGCTCGACGAATTTCCAATCGAAACCACCGCTGTCCCAACGCACTCTGGCAACGATTTCGGTGAGCACAGACCGCCCCTCGCCCTCTGCCCTGCTCTATTGCGTTCGTCGTCTTCAGGTGCATCTACTAACCTTTTGCATTTGCTTACTCGTGGCCCAGAAGCTCGGCTTCATCAACATCTGCAAGCCACCGACGGCAGGAACTACTCAGGAGAGGAATTACCGATGAGCCTATGCGCCCCTTCCTCGACCACGACCTCCACTGCAACCGCCTCACCCTCGCAACCTCGGTAACACCCATGTGCTGCTCCTTACCCCCTAACACCACCGGAGAACCGTTGCCAGACGCACGGCCGCTGCACATCGCCATCAGCGCCGCTAGTTCCTAGGCAAGCGCTTATCTAACTTAGATCTAACAGCGCACGCGCCTGATGCGCGCGAAGCGGTACCAGCCAGTGGGATTACGCCATGTGGCTAGGATTTTAAGATAAAATCCAAATTTGGTTTATTAGATGTTTAAACTTAGAAAATTCATAACTTTTGTTCCACTGTTTAAAAAAAATGCAAATTTGGTGTCTATGGATTCAGAAAAATGTGAACTTTATTACTGTGGTCTCATTTTGTTCCGTAGCTTCTGTAAAATTTGAGTTTTAGGCAGAGACATTTTTAGGGCCATTTTTACTATAAACATTATTGCATAAATTATGTTTAGGTGGATCTTGTGATCTTTAGCCGATAGAAAGTTTACTTTATCTTCTGTACTATAGAACTTAGTTTTAAAAAGTGTGGTTTTCATATTATTGCATAATTGCATGTATCCATGTTATTTTTGGAGTGCCATATTGATTTGTATATTTTGTTGTTTGATTTGATGTGTAGATTGTGTGGATTGTGAAGTTTGTTGCTGTGAGGATTGTACCTACTCTCCTAGCTACCAAGGAAAGTGATATTTTATCATATGTCCAATTATTTTACCTATTGCATTAGTGTTATTTTAGTAGGACTTTGCATGATAGTTTTAATTATATTGCTATGCTATGGAAATCCTATAGATTATATTTTGGTAGTATTTTACTAAGTTAGGAGACATTGTATGCTAGCATGCTTAGTATTTCTGTTAGAATTCGTGGGTGGAAATTTATATTATGATGGTATGGAAAGTTATACTTATATATTTTTGACTAAGAAAACAACCATTATTAATGAAACACCTGGGTGGATTGAGACTTGTATGGATTATGTTGAGTGGATACTCAGGGCCCATTTCTAGATGGCCACCTAGGAACAAAGATATTTGAGATGTTTGTGTCGCGAAGCTTCCAGTGCAACCGTATGGCATATGTGCTCTGCCTTGACCAACTAAGTTGTGAGAACTCAGAAAGACGGGCCGAGGGTGGTAGAATTGATAGGATGGAACGCGTTCGTGGTGGCATGAGGGATTGCTTCTGAAAAGTCTCGTCTCCAGGTTTTTCTAGTCTTGTGGGGAAAGTGCACCACCTCTCTAGAGGGTAAACCTAAGTACTTAGAGTGTCCCCGGTTATGGACAATTTATGAGCACCAAGACATTGAAATGGTTCAAGAATCTCCTCATCCCAATTTACCTAAGTTAAAATTGTGGGTGAGCAGGTGTAGAGGTTCACTAATGTCTATTTGTGGTAGCTTAGTGTTTTGTAAAAGAAAAACTTAGTATTTTCAAACTAGTAGGATAAAACTTGCTTTTTGCAAAGCCAGCCAGATCCACACTTAGCCATAATCATGTAATTGTTAGGTTCTACTATACAACTATGGTATCACTTGCAAATACAATTCCAACTATATTGACCCTTTGTGGCTGTAACTTATTATGTTACATGTTACTCTGATGGTGAGTTGCGTTACGGGTCTACAGTCAACATGTTTGAATGTGGCTCATGAAGATGAAGACTCTATTATTATGCTATGTATTGAGAACTCTAATAAGTTAGCCTTGGGCTAAGTGAGTTGTAAAAACTATTGTACTCTTGGATTTGCGATGTAATAATGACCTTTGTTTCTGTGTACTTCATCTTAAACTGTGGGTGCTAGCAAAACGATCCAGGGACTAGCACTACAATCACAGGGATCTCTACCTTATTGGGTGAGATCTTACAGATGGTATCAGAGCACTGTGTTGCCTGTTGGTTTGTGACCCTAAGATGGATTAGATTAAGAAAGCCACTAGGAAAATACAACACCACTATGAAAATTATAATTTGTTTCTTTTCATCTAGTAAAACATCTCCTAATCTTTTTTCTCATCTCTCTTTGTAGATGGGCGCCATCAATGAATCTGTCAGGAAGGGACCACTGTTGACTATGACACTAGAGTGTGAGACGAAATTTCCCAAGGCACTCAAGAACCTCATGATCAGCTTGGGGATAAATGGTGAAGCCGTGTACAAGGGATTTTCGGTGATGGATGAAGGATAAGAGTATTGGTGGGTGCAACTCCACTTATATAAAAATAAGGAGGATGACCACAATGAAACGGGGTTCTACATGGTCACCAACTCTAAAATGCATATGTCATTCTTTGACTCTGCAAGAAATGCAGCAAGGAATGCCATTGAAGAGATTGGAGAAAGACTTAAGTGTAGAATGCTCAACAGTCAGAAGGATCTTAGAGAGGAGAGAAAACATACCCAAGACTTAGAGACCACCATAAAACAACTAAGGAGGGATATTATAGACTTGGCGTGTGAGTCTTGTGATGAAGACAAGCAGATTGCCACCAAGGATGCCCAAATAGCTAGTTTGACTAGTGAGTGAAGGATGCGACGTATCCTATAGTTGAACCACCACACTTGGCGTTTTATCACGTTTGTAATTTGATCATACCGATCTATGTGGTATGGCAAAAATTTATCTAAGTTGTGATTAAAACTTGATGCTTGAGTTGAATAATGTATGCTGCTACTTGTGTGGATTAATGTTTTGTTGGATGTTATTGGATTTTGTTTTTAACTTTTTGCATCTATTAATACTTTATGTTTTCTTCTAGATTTGTATTATCTCTAATTTTTCTCCATCCTATGCAAAAGATGTTGAACTTCGCTTACACCACTGCTGAGGAATTCAAGGGAACGCGCTTTGGGACTCACATTTTGGAGCTCATCAATGTGCTTGCTCTTCAAATCCCTACCATCAAGGGACTTCATCTCAAGAAGTTTCAAAGGAAGGACTTGTGGTGATTCAGGGTTACTCATCTAGGATGCCAGATAGAGCCTCCAACGGAGGAAATTGCCTTCACGATACTCCACGATGACTTGGAGAGAGGCCTCGACGTTGCCATGCATGAGCTGATAGGACGCCTATGTGGACGTCACTCTGACGAGCTGAAGAACCACTACTTCCATTTCTTTGGGAGACGCGACGAGGATGGATTGCCTATTGTGTTGGACGAGGCCAGTAAGGAGACCATCAAGCCTGTGCGACACTACCTCCAGGACTTAGAGAGCCTCATTAGGCACCTTGATACTGATAGTACTAATGTGATGCTTGGTAATGATGAGCTACGTGTCCAACTTAAGGAGAAGTACAAGGCCTTCGAGGAGCAAGAGAAGCGCATCAAGGAGATGGATAAGAAGTTTGAAGGGAAAGAGAAGAAGTTCAAGAGCCAAGAGAAGAGGATCGAAGAGAGGAACAAGAAGATTAAGTATATGGAGACTAAGTTGGAGCTTGAGGACCTTGTGCTAGATGCGGATCATGAGGTGATAGAGAGGTTGCGCTCACAGAAGAGAGAGTTACAGGTGAAGGTCGATGCTTTATCTACAAGCTTGGAGGATTACAAGGCAGGATTCGCCGCAGTGGGACTTGCGCTAGTGGAGGACGAAGTTCACATAGAGGAGTAGCGTTATCTATCTATCTTATCGTTTTATTATCGAGTCGCATTGATCATGCCAAGTTGTGGATGAATATTCTAGTATGTTATTTATCTTCACAAACTTGTTGATCGTAATGTTTGAACCCTAAAGTTTATCATGTGCTTGCTTGTTTGTGATTGTTGTTATATGTTGTATTATGCACATTAGGATCTATGGGGTTATTTATCTTACTTATCCTTATTGAAACCACATATGCCTCCTCATCGTGCCAATCCCAACAATAACAACAATGGCAATGAGATGCAACAGTTGATGACTGCACAGACATAGTTGATGCAGATGATGACTTAGTTTATGGCAACCCAGAACCAAAATCAAAACAACAACAACAACAACAACAATAATAATAATAACAATAACAACAACCAAAACAACCCACCAGCTCTTGATATGCTCACAAGGTTTCTAAGGTTGAGACCTGATAAGTTTTCTAGTACAACTGATCCCATGGTAGCAAATGATTGGCTACACTCGGTGAACAAGGACTTGGTCACAGTTGGTTGAAGTGATGCCAAGAAAGTCAGATTTGTAGCACACTTACTGGAAGGACCAGCAGCCACTTGGTGGGATAACTTTGAAGTCACTCGCCCTATTGAATAAGTGACATGGGAAATGTTTGAGGATGGATTCCGCACTACTCACATATCTTCTGGAGTAATGGGTTTGAAGAAAAAGGAATTTCACAACCTTCAACAACACCATCACTGTATTTCTGAGTATATTGAAGAGTTCAACAATCTGTCACGCTATGCATCGGATGATGTTGACACTGATGCAAAGAGGAAAGAGAAGTTCCTTGAAGGGTTGATTGATGAAATGTACATGCAACTATCTTTTGCTTATGTTCCAACTTATCAATCTCTGTGTGACAAAGCTACCATCTTAGAAAGCAAGCTGAAGCAAGTTGAGAATAGGAAGAGGAAACACCATTTTGATAAGTATGGATCAGGATCATCTCACAAGCGTTCTTATGGTGAAGGTAGTGGAAGTTCTGGATCGCACAAGCATGGGAATTATAATAACCACCACAACAATAACCGCCACCATGATGGCAATAAACATCATGGACACAACAATGGGGATTACCGAAACAACAAAAGTGGATACAAGAATCACCATCGTGGACATGGCAATGGGAATCAGCCAGCCAAGAGAGACATCAGTCACGTTGAATGTTTCAAGTGCAAGAAAACAGGGCACTATGCTAATGAATGTCCAGAAAAGAAGACTGGTGGGGCTAACAAGCCAAATCCTTTTCAAAAAGGTCATGTGAATCACATCAATATGGAGGAAATCCAAGAAGAGTCTGATGTTGTGATTGGTAAGTTCAAAATTAATTCCTTTCCAGCACTTATCTTTTTTTATACCGGCGCATCGCATTCATTCATTTCAAGAGCATTTTTAGACAAAATAGACTCGCAACTGAAACTATCAAATGTCCTATTAAAGTAATCTCCCCAGGTGGAGAGAAGATAGTAAATTTTGGATGTCATCAACTAGTCCTAGAGTTTGGAAAGAACAAGTTTCTAGTTAGTCTAATAATCCTAGAGTCACAAGGATTGCATGTAATATTAGGCATGGACTGGATGACTCGTTATGAGGGAGTGATAGACTGTGCCAGACAAACTGTTACACTCACAACCCCAGAAAAGAAACAGATTAGCTTGAGTCTAACTTTGAACCCAAAGGAAGTAAGATAAATTCTCTTAAGGGGGTTAGCCTAGACAGTGTACCAGTAGTGAAAGAGTACCCTAATGTGTTTCTAGAAGAATTACCTAGAATGCCACTAGATAGGGATGTGGAGTTCCTAATGGAGTTACTGCCAGGAACTGGGCCCATAGCAAAGAGACCTTACAAAATGTCAGTGGATGAGTTAAAAGAGCTCAAGAAATAGCTTGGAGAACAGTTGAAGAAGGGGTTTATCCAACCGTGTTATTCGTCTTGGGGTGCACCAGTTTTGTTTGTTGAGAAGAAAGACAGAAGTCAGAGGCTATGCATAGATTATGGATCACTTAACAAAGTGACCATAAAGAACAAATATCCCCTACCCAGAATTAATGATCTCTTTGATCAACTAGAAGGAGCTCGTGTGTTCTCAAAAATTGACCTTCGATCAGGTTACTTTCAACTAAAGATTAGAGAACAAGATATACCAAACACTGCTTTCACCACTAGATATGGATTGTATGAGTATACAGTGAAGCTGTTTGGATTAACTAATGCACCAACTTATTTCATGAACATGATTAAAAAGGTGTCCATGGAGTTTCTTGACAAGTTAGTTGTGGTATTCATTGATGGTATACTGATTTATTCTAAGAGCAATGAGGAACATTAAGAACATTTGGGTTTGATTCTTGAGAAACTCAGGGAACACAAGTTGTATGCCAAGTTCAGTAAATGTGAATTTTGGCTGAACGAAGTTGGATTTCTTGGACATGTTGTGTCTGGGCATGGTATAGGTATCAATCATGCAAAGGTGTCAGCTATAACCGAATGGGAACCTCCCAAAACAGTTAAAGATGTCGGTAGTTTCTTGGGCTTGGCAGGATACTATAGAAGGTTCATTGAGAACTTCTCGAAATTAGCTAAACCGTTGAATGATTTACTAAAGAAAGAGAATAAGTTTGATTGGACTGAAGCATGTGAAACCAGTTTTCAAGAGTTGAAGAAGAGATTAGTGTCAGCACCAGTGTTATGCTTGCCAGATCTAGAGAAAGATTTTCAACTTTATTATGATGCATCTCACCAAGGACTGGGAGGTGTGTTAATGCAAGAATTTAAAGTAGTAGCATATGCCTCGAGACAACTCAAGAATCACGAACTAAACTATCCTACACATGACTTAGAGTTGGCCTCTATTGTCCATGCACTAAAGACATAGAGACATTATCTTATGGGAAAGTGTTCTCAAATGTTCACCGATCATAAGATTCTGAAATACATTTTCACCTAGAAGGAACTCAACATGAGACAAATAAGATGGCTAGAACTTATTAAATATTACGACTTCAGTTTGCAATACCATCCAAGGAAAGCAAATGTTGTAGCTGATGCATTAAGCCACAAGGTTTATGTGAATGGCCTCACTAAAGGAGAATTGCCAGAAGATTTAAGTGCTTAGTTTAAAGAGCTAATATTAGAGATAGTGCCTGAAGGTTATCTTATGTCCTTAGAATTACAACAAACACTATTGGATAAAACCAAAGAAGCTCAAAAATTGGACAAGGAAACAGAGGACATTAAGAGTAAAATTGGTAAAGGAAAAGCAAAGTGATTCCATGAAGATGATCAAGGAACCTTATGGTATGGGAAGCGTATCTGCATTCCACATGATCCGGAACTCCGCAATTGATCCTGCAAGAAGCACATAATTAACCATATTATATTCATCCTGGGAACACAAAAATGTACATGGATGTGAAGGAAAGATTTTTGTGGAACAATCTAAAGAAATATATCGGGGAGCACATTGCCTTGCGCGACGTGTGTAGTCGAGTAAAGGCGGAGCATCAGAAACCGGTAGGGTTATTACAACCACTGCCAATACCTAATTGGAAGTGGGATAAAATCGGTATGGATTTTATCACAGGACTGCCAAGGACTAGATCTGTATACGATTCTATATGGGTTGTTGTGGATATATTAACAAAAGTGGCTCATTTCATACCCGTAAAGACCACATATACAAGTGCTAAATTAGCCAAGATCTATATGAACAGAATTGTGTGTCGGCATGCAGTACCTGATCAAGGAAGCCGAAGAGAAAGTGATTGGAATGGAGTAGGAGAAAGCAACTTATTCGGACCAGACCTGATCAAGGAAGCCGAAGAGAAAGTCAAGATGGTAAAGGATAGACTAAAGATATCCCAATCCCAACAAAACAGCTATGCAGATACAAAACATATAGAGGTCACCTATGAGGTAGGTGATAGATCTTATCTCAGAGTCTCACCACTTCGTGGTGTGAAGAGATTTGGAGTCATAGGGAAATTGGTGCCTCGTTATATAGGACCATTAAAGATTTTGAGCCACAAAGGAGAAGTGGCCTATGAGATATAATTACCAGAATCTCTATCAGCAGTTCATAATGTGTTCCATGTTAGCCAGCTGAAAAATTGTCATCCAGACATGGAAGAAACTTCGGTAAAAGACACTATGCCACTAGAATAAGTTTAGTTAGAGAATGATCTCACTTATGAAGAGAAACCTATCAAGATTCTGGAGAGAGCAGAAAGAGTCACTCTTACTAAGACAATCAAGTTCTGCAAAGTACAGTGGAACCATAACACTAAGGAGGAAGCAACTTGGAAAAGAGAAGATGAGCTTCGGAAAGATCACCCTCACTTATTTGCTATCCAACCTGAATCTCGAGGGTGAGATTCATCTTAAGGGGGTTAGATTTGTAACATTCCAATTTTCATTAAACCAAAATATTCTCATTGCATTCATATCATCATGGCATGTGGGAATTGCACAAAAAATTTCAAAATTTTAAACCTAGCAAAACCCTATTAAAAACCACACTTTATATGCAAGTGTGGGGCTCAAAATGTTTTTCTTAGAGGTTTGTTGCTTTAAAACATTTTTGAACACTAGGTTCACCCCTTATGTTTTTGGTGAAAGTTTGATTTTATTTGGAGTTGATTTGCTAGTTCAAATCTTTATTAGAAAATAGAAACAGAAAAAGAAAAAGACTAGAGGAAAAAAGAACCTACCTGCCAATCGACTCGGCCCAGCAGCCCACCCTGCGTCCCCCTCTCCCTCTTATGTTTCTTTTCTCACCGTGTCGACCCCGCACCCTCTCGCTGACGACCTGGCCCCACCGCCATGTCACCATTGTCGTTCTCAATCAACACGCGCAGACCCGCTCTTCTCTACCGTTTCCTCGTGAATTCAATCACGTAAACACGATTGATTCGGGGCGTGATTGCTCCCTCTGAACCCTGCTCCTTAAACCCCATGCGCCCCTCTCCATTTCCCCTCACGCCATGCCCCCTGAGAGCCCCCAGGCTCGACGAAGTTCCACTCGAAACCGTCGCCATCCCGACACACTCCGGCGACGATTCCGGTGAGCACAGACCACCCCTCGCCCTCTGCCCTGCTTTATTGCATTCGTCGTTTTCAGGTGCATCTGCTAACCTTTTTCGTTTTCTTGGTCGTGGCCTAGAAGGTCGGCTTCGTCAATGTCTGCAATCCACCAACCACAGGAGCTACTCCGGTGAGGAATTACCGATGAGCCCGTGCGCCCCTTCCTCGACCACGACCTCCACTGCAACCGCCTCTCCCTTGCGACCTCGGTAACACCCATGTGCCTCCCCTTACCCCCTAGCACCAGCGGAGCGCCGTCGCCAGACGCACCGCCAATTCCTGGCCAAGTGCTTAGGACCGCTAGATCCAGATCTTAGGGCTAGCATTAGAAGATACGGCGAAGAGGTACCGACCGATCTAGGACATACGATCTAACTTAGATCTAACGGCGCACGCGCCTGATCCGCGCGAAGCGGTACCAGATAGTGGGATTGTGCCATGTGGCTAGGATTTTCAGATAAAATCCAGATTTGGTTTATTAGATGTTTAAACTTAGAAAATTTATAAATTTTTTTCCACAATTCAGAAAAATGCAAATTTGGTGTCTACACATTCAGCAAAATTTGAAATTTATTACTATGGCCTTAGTTTGTTCAGTAGCTTCTGTAAATTTTGAGTTTTAGGCAGAGCCATTTTTAGGGCTATTTTGACTATAAAAATTATTGTATAAATTATGTTTAGGTGGATCTTGTGATCTTTAGCCTTTATAAAGTGTACTTTATCTTCTGTACTGTAGAATTTGGTTTTAAAAAGTGTGGCTTTCATATTATTGCATAATTACATGCATCCATGTTATTTTTGGAGTGCCATATTGAGTTGTATATTTTGTTGTTTGATTTGATGTGTAGATTGTGTGGATTGTGAAGTTTGTTGCTGTGAGGACTGTACCTACACTCCTAGATACCAAGGCAAGTGATATTTCATCATATGTCCTATTATTTTACCTATTGCATTAGTGTTATTTTAGTAGGACTTTGCATGATAGTTTTAATTATATTGCTATGCTATGGAAATCCTATAGATTATATTTTGGTAGTATTTTCCTAAGTTAGGAGACAACGTATGCTAGCTTAATATTTCTATTAGAATTCATGGGTGTAAATTCATATTATGATGGTATGGAAAGTTATACTTATATATTTTTGACTAAGAAAACAACCATTGTTAATGAAACACCTGGGTGGATTAGGACTTGTATGGATTATGTTGAGTGGTTACTCAGGGCCCATTTCTATGGTTTACCCTGGTGTAACACACTTGTGGATGGCCACCCAGGAACAAACATATTTGAGATATTTATGTCGCGAAGTTTCCAGTGCAACCACATGGCATAAGGGCTCTGCCTTAACAAACTAAGTTGTGAGAACTCAGCCAAACAGACAGAGGGTGGTAGAATTGATAGGATGGAACGCGTTCGTGGTGGCTTGAGAGATTGCTTATGAAAATTCTCGTCTCGATGTTTGTCGAGTCTTGTGGAGAAATTGCACCACCTCTCGAGAGGGTAAACCTAAGTACTTAGCCGTGTCCCCGGTTATGGACAATTTATGAGCATCAAGACATTGAAACGGTTCAAGAATATCCTCATCCCAATTTATCTGAGTTAAATTGTGGGTGAACGGGGGTAGAGGTTCACTAATGTCTATTGGTGGTACCTTAGTGTTTTGTAAAAGAAAAACTTATTATTTTCAAACTAGTAGGATAAAACTTGCTTTTTGCAAAGCTAGCGAGATCCACACTTAGCCATATTCATGTAGTTGTTAGGTTCTACTATACAACTATGGTATCACTTGCCAATACAATTCCAACTATATTGACCCTTTATGGCTGTAATTTATCATGTTGCAGGTTACTCTGATGGTGAGTAGGGTTCATGGTCTACACTCGACATGTTTGCCTGTGGCGCATGAAGATGAAGACTCTATTATTATCGTATGTATTGAGAACTCTAAATAAGTTAGCATTAGGCTAAGTGAGTTGTAAGAACTATTGTACCCCTGGATTTGCGATGTAATAATGACCTTTGTTTCTGTGTACTTCATCTTAAATAGTGGGTGCTACCAAAACGATCTAGGGACTTGCACTGCAATCACAGGGATCTCTACCTTATTGGGTGAGATCTTACAACTCTGAATCCCTCCCGATCTAGGGATGATGCTGGCGGCGGCTATGGACTTTTTCATGGATTTTAGATCGGGTGCTTAGGGTTTCTGCCTCGAGGGGCTTATATAGGCGGAGGGGCAAGGTCGGTGCCTGCCCGAGGGGCCCACACCATGCCTAGGTGCGGCCTCGTGGCTCTCCTTGGTCTCCCTTTGGACTCTGTCTTCTATCGGGGAAAATAACAACTTCTGCTTTTGTTCCGTCCAATTCCGAGAATATTTCTTTACTAGCTTTTCTAAAATAAAAAACAGCAGAAAACAGGCAACTGACACTATGACATCTTGTTAATAGGTTAGTTCCAGAAAATGCATAAAAATGCCTCAAAGTGTAAACAAAACATAAGATAGTTGATACAAAACAAGCATGGAGCATCAAAAATTATAGATACATTTATGACGTATCACTTCCTCTCTTCTTAAATGATCTTTGATGGATAATATATCGGTATGATTCCTACAGTGGTTGAGAAATTAATTTGATAGGCCTTGGTAAGGTTAATATGATAGATCCCTATTTTTTAAGTTGAATTCTTAAGATGTAATGATTTCTGAGGTGCTACTATCGTAAGATGTGCCCAGAAATATTCATTTAAGGATGCTTGTATATCTGGATATAAAAATAGGGATTTTTATCCAAGATCAGTGATTCATAGACTGAGATCTTGGTGTGGTTTGCAAAGATTTATTGTTATCTTTATTTACTTTCTTCTATGATGCATACACCTCACTTGGGTGTTTTTCTGAGAAGAATACAATATGAAACAACAAATGACCTGATAAATTGGATAGGATTTATCATGTGATGGTTTTGTATGGACTAACCACAGAGCTATTTGTTGGTGATGTTGCTGTGATGGTTGCTCTTGCTGGGTTGTTCTTGGTGACTTGATCTCTCCCTAGACCTTGTTCTAAACCTCCTGGGACTAGTCCTGCTCCTCCTTGCTCCTATGATCTTGTACTTGTCCTTGCTATCCTCCTTCACCACCCCCTCCTTATGTCACCATCATGTGGATGATTTGGTGGTTTGTTGTGTGCATTGGCTGGTGGATTTTTTGGGGATTTGGCAAGTTCGGGGTGTTCTTGGCTATGTGCTTGAGACTGTGTTGATGAAATGAGATGCCTAGCAGCTGTGTTGCGGGAGTGTGATCCCCTTTTGAGTGATGGAGCTGCTGCTGTGTCGACAGCACATAGCATGCAGTTAGCTGATTGAGCTGGTTTACTGTGTTGTGCCTTTGGATCAGATCAAGTGAATCTGTTTTCATGGTTTAATATTTTACTAGTTACTATCCTGGTGAAACTTGCCCCTTTTATTTGAGCTAGTGATGTTAATCTAAAGTTGTTTGCTTAAAAGAACAGATATTATACATTGGTGAAATTTGTCCCTTTTAACTTACTCAATGAGGTAAATAAGAACAATGCACTACACTGTTCTCCACTGAGAGTAAAACTATCCAATTAACAACCTATTTATTTTTTTGTTTATTTTATTTTGAAGGAACAAGGATCTGGGAGATCAAGATTTAGTATAGAAATAAATAAATAGACTAGGATTTTCTCTTACATTGTAATATTATATTTATCCTTTTTGTAAAGATTCTTTGTAGCAATATCTTATTATTTAACAAAGATTCATTTCATTGTGATTAGTTTTTTGTAATACATTTATTTGATTTATTTATCTCCCTTTGTATTATTGTAAAGGAGTAAAGGAAGAAATAAGCATTCATTTTTTTTAAATTACTTTGTTATCTTATCTTAAATTCTCATTATTGTTTAATATAATCAAACAATACTACTAAATCATTTTGGAAAACAAATTAATATTACTAACTTTTAATTTTCAAATATTTTCCAAATGATTTAAATTTCAAATTTCAATTCAAATTGTTTCCCAAAATTCATTAACACCTAAAGGTCATGTCAAAATTTATAGCAATCACTATACAAAGAGCTAATTCCAACTCTAGATGTGCAGGAAATTCTGATCTCTTTTGGTTTTTGGTAGGCGAAAAATTTACCCAGATTTTACAGATGAATTCATGCAAATGATGAGATTCCTATTTCTACCCTTCGGTGGTTCCTAAATGCTGGGGTGTTACAGTATTGAACAACGTTATCGAGTTCTAATCAGGGAGGCACGAACGAAAAGTTTGGTCCGCTAGAGTCACTGATGCCCGGGACCCACACGCAAAAAAATATTTTGGCGAGTCAACATATCGCCAGGAAGAGGAAATCTAACATCTCACACAACCCGTCGAGCTTCATCCATGTTTTTAGCGGTTTCAGTGTATTAAAGGGGCGCGAAACTGGAAAACAAGTTCTACATCGGCCATGGTCGAGCCAAGATTTACTTCACGGAAGACACGCCTTCTACGATGACCGACGGTCCCAGTCGTTGCAGAAGGAAACATTTCTTGTAGTGATTGCCGCATGCTGGGGCAACACTTGATGCTCCGATTCAGGGTCCGCTCCTCTGGTCCCGACCGGTGTGACTCATTCCAGCAAGTGGCCTCCTTCGGCAGCATCTCCTATGCCACCGGGGAGAACCGTTCCGCCAGAGGCGCCTCCTGTGTCGCCGATGAAGGGATCTTTGAGTACGATGCCTCTTCCATCATCTGGTGGCGGTATCCCTCGCGCAGAAGCACCCCCATCAGTATGCTCGCCTTCCTCAACCACGGGATGCGCTGGCGACTATTGTGGCGGTGGTGCAGCTGCGCTTGGCCCTGGATGTGGGTTGGCACCTATGATGGTAACCATCTGTCGTGCATGAGGCTCTGCATCCAAGCACCCAGTGATGGGAAGGGCGTGGGAGCATGTCCGTGCAGCGGGCGAGTCGACCATGGAAGGGACAATCCTGGTGCCAGCACCTCTCCTTAGCGCCATAGCTGGTGATGATGCGGTCGATGTTGGTGTTGATGACGAAGACGGAACAGATGTTGGTGAAGACAATGATGACGATGAAAAATCCCACAAAGCTGTTGTTGCTGAAGTTGATTGTCGAAGCCAAAAACATGAGCTCCCCCCTACTAGGCGCTCTAGATGTCGTGTCTCGCCAACACAGACATCGAGGATGCTAAGCACCCCCTATTTTTCTGGTAGAGGGCACGAAGGCGTTTCGACCTCAACAATGACGTAGGAACCTGCTGATACAAGGAGAAAGCACACACAGAGCACACATGGTCATTTTTTACCTAGGTTCGCGCAACCCTTCGGCTAACAACCCTACGTCCTGCTTTGCTGGATTATCTAGGGTGGATCGAGGTACAAGATGATGATATCTCCGGTGCCAGGGAGCCTATTTCTACCTTACCTTCTACACTCCCCGAGCTTCCTATTTCTTTCCCTTCTGACTCTCTATACTTCCTCTCTTCCTACTCTCCAGCATGGAGAAGGGTTTCAAATCTCTCTTACTCTCTCTATCTATTCAGCTGAAGCTCTCTTCTCGGGACTCTCTCCCTTTAGGGACCTCCAAACCCTAAGTCTCCTCCTGGCCCAAGAACCACCCCATCTAAAGTCCAAGTACCTCCTTTTATACTCCAAGGGGTCACCACAAGGGCCAGCGTGGAGCACCGCAAAGGGCGTTCCCGGGCGCAATTGCGATGTGCCATGCGGTGTTCAGGCAAGTGGGTAGCGCATGTGGCCAATGGATGGCCAAGGGAGGTGCACTCGTGCACTCAATGGTTGAGTGATAGCTCAGGCTCTTAGCTATCACTCCTGTGGGTGGCGCGCTGCAGTGGACTGCAACGCCATGATGATGTCAAGCGGTGCTGGCGCGTCGCCAGTTCCCAAGGCATGGGCCTAACATGTCTTGTTAGGCTCAGTTGACTCTGGTTCCCGGGAGAAACCTGGCCCAGGAGAATTTCTCCCATGTTCCTTCTGGGCCTTAGTCGAGGCCACTCTCTGGCCTCGCTGCTCTCGATCGGGCCCCTACCCTCCTTCCGAGGCAGCCCCCGGAAGGAGAGATCGGACCGCCTTGCATGCGTCATTGTCATTTTCTCCTTGTCTATGCCCAGCTGGCATACCGAAGATTGTCTCGTTGCGTTCATCTCAGCCATAGGTACCTACACCATAGCTGACACTTAGTCTCCATAGGATTCACCATATCAAGACTATACCTGTGCCGAGCACATGGTGCTCATATCTTTGCGGCGCCCTTGTCGACCAGGTCACTCATCTGCTGAGCCGCTGACCGGTGGGTTTTGTCCCACGCGCTACAGCACAATGCGAGGGACCCTCGATCCCATTACACCGACAATTAGTAGGTTCATGTTGTTTAGGTACCCATAATTTAAATGTTGTATTAAATATGGCACAGTTCGCTACATAAGTTTAAATGGAGGTGATATATGACCTAGAAAAGCCCGCATATGGTCTTCATATTTAATTATTAGGTGATTCGACTAAAAGCCCCAAACCACATGATATGATGCGAGTATGATTAATTTAAATGGAACAAGATATATATCACATTATAAAAATAGGGATTGGATAAGTGTCACACATGAGTTTCGGCGATCTTGGATTCCGAGCAGGGTCGTCTCTATATTCACGAGGCCCTAAGACGAATGGACGAAATGTGCCCCTAAGACTAATATATACACATATCTAAATATATATATACTTCTAAATATTAATAGTTATCATCCAACAACATATTCTTTGTTCGAGACGCATGTAAAATAGTTGTTAAGCATTTAAACAGTGTCAAATCATGAGAGAAAGAATAAAAATAACAAAATATAAGAAGTAGTATTTTATTCTTATTTGATTACCTCAAATACGAAAGCGAATTCAATGAGTCTAACGATACTAATGTTTCTTTACTTCACAAAAAAGCTCATTCAGGCATTTCTAGATGCAAAATAATTAGTGGCGAACAGAGTGAGGGCATGAGGGACCAGCAGTTCCAAATAGACTGAATAGAACGATGACGAAAGACGTAGCAGATGATTAGATTGGATGAAATCACCAACTCAATTGAAGTTCTCCCGCTTAGGCACTCGGGGCGGCACTTAGGACGATCAGGAGGCAGTCGACCGCTTAGCTGCTGATATGGTGGACAGGCGGCCGAGGCATTATGAAATGACACTTCTTACTATTCTACTTTATAGAGACCACCATTTAACCTTGGAAAATATAGCCCTACGATCGGACAATGGAAAAACTAGATTCCATGTGAATGTCCTTCTTTTCCTCATCGTTATTCCAGGGCCAACACACGTGAACAAATCAGAAATAAGGTGGACAGATGAAGAGCCAACTGCCGAAGGGTGGATCCGATCGATTGCTTCGCTAGTCCTAGGGAAGTGAAGATCTATCCCATCGCTTGGTTGACTTGCATTTTCTGCTTTCCTCGGTGGCCCAACGTGACTTTTTCTCTATTTTTTTCCAACCCAACAGAATAAACAGTACACGCGCGTAGAGAATGGGCCTCCCGGCCGTGGTCCCTAGGCGGTGGCACAAGGTTGCCATGCCTTAGAGACGGCCCTGATTCCGAGGGTTCGACGTGTTCGGGTTCGGTCTCGGACTCCGGGTAGAAGAACTTGGCGTTCTGAGCAGTTCGGTTTCCGGGAAGGAGTCTTGGAGGTTTCCGACTAGGGATTGGTGTCGGACTCGATTCGGTAGCGAAAGTAGAGCTCGTGGTCATTCGTCGTCGCGATGTTGACGTACTTGTCTGACTTGTCCACGAATGTAGCTGAAGAACTTGACAGGATACTTGTCCGAGTTGTGTTCTTACTGATGGAACATTAAAAACGATCGTGTTGGCTCGTGCGGAGGAAGCACTTAACCTATACATCACATTAGCAGTGCCATCAACTCAACATGTTCATCACCACCGCACAGGACTTCACCAAACACCAGGAGCACCCACGAGGCAAAAAAATTGCACAGCAGTGGCCGGGCTTGGCAGACGCGGCCGGGAGGTGCAGGACACAGGAGAGGAGGTGACGGAAGATGGCACGAGCAGAAGGTCGAAGACGTCCTTGGAGCTGAAAAACTTGAGAGACAGGAAGGCCGCAGCACGGTAGAGGACAAGGTGCATGTGGTGACGGACGCTGGCGATAAGGAGATGCGGAGTCGGCATGGCGACGGCCGACGGCACCTCACAAAGAGGAAGCAGGGCAGCATGGGGTTCTGGCGGGCATCCACTAGGTAGAGATGAAGCTGTCGAGGAGGGCGGCCATGCAGTGGAATGAGAACGGTGCAGGGCGAGGCGGGGCTCGAACGTCGACGATATGGAGAGGTGGCGGGGCCTGGCTACGCTCGGGGGTGGCTGCAGGCTGCGGCGCTCGAGAGGCCTACAGGGAGAGGTGGCTGGCGACAGAGGAGGAGGACACCGTCAGGGTGGCAGAGGGCAGACACGCCGGAGGTTGGCGGCGCAGGAGGCCACTAAGTAAGGTCGCGGGCGAGGGCGGTCGAAGGCTATGTCGGCGTCTAGGAAGAGAGGATGCGGGGCGCAGGTGGTGGTTGCGGCGTCGGCTGGGAGCTAGCGAGCGAGGAGGGGATTACATGGAGGACGGATGGCAGTGAGGATTGCGGGAGCATGGGTCACACGAGAGGCGACGGGGTCGTGGGGTGGGCCAGGGGAGCGGTGGTGGCTATGTGTTTATGGTTTGTATGCAAGGTGAGCGCGTCGGGTTGGGTTCCTAGGGTGGGGTTGGTTCGTGGCACTGCGTGTCGGTGTCTGGGTGGGCCAGGGAGCGATGGGAAGGTGACGGGGTTATCCGTAGAGGGAGGTTGGGGGCAGAATGCATAAAACTGACCCAATTTGAAAAGGATTTGACAAACTGAACCATTGGCGAAAGTATTTTACATAACTAATCCTTTTTGTAGCGCCTAATGGAAAGGCTTCACACTATACAGTGTAGCGCCTATGCCAAAGGCGCTATACCCCTAGCCAGCGTGGCACGCGGGTCCCAGATACTGCTCCGGTAACGCCTTGACAAAAGGCGTTACAGTACGAAGTGTAGCGCCTAAGTGATAGACGCTACACTAATATTTATATATGGTGTGAATCTTCATTGGACAAAAGTCTCTCTTAGCCTAGATGGTTGAGCCCTTGGGTTTGGCTTATAGGTCCTGGCTGAACTACATAACCTCGTACACACTATGCGCGAATCAATGCCTCTGTGTGAAAAGATAATTGTTTTGTGATGGTTGTACGCCCAATTTTCGTTATGGACTTAGAGAAAAATAATCCCATAAAACTGAAGCTCACAAAAATTAAAAAATAAATAAAAGGGATGTTGGCTGTTTACTATGCTACTCAGTTATGGACTTAGAGAAAAAATTCCCATAAAACTAAAGCTCAGAAAAATTAAAAAATTAAATAGGGGGAGGTAGGACTTGAACCCAAGACCTACAAGGTAGATCAAAGGGCTCAACCATCTAGGCTAAGAGAGACTTTTGTCCATTAAAATTCAAACCGTATATAAACATTAGTGTAGCGCCTATCTCTTAGGCGCTACACTTCGTATTGTAACGCCTTTCGTCGAGGCATTACTAGAGCAGCATCTGGGACCCGCGTGCCACGCTGACCAGGGGTGTAGCGCCTTTGACATAGGCGCTACACTGTATAGTGTGAATCCTTTCCGTTAGGCGCTATAAAAAGGGTTAGTTGTGTAAAATACTTTCGCCAATGGTTCAGTTTGTAAAATCCTTTCAAAATTGGGTCAATTTTATGCATTCTGCCGAGGTTGGGTGCGTCCGTGGAAGTGAATGTGTGTGGCGGCAGTGTGGTTTAGGTAGGGAGGGTGAGGGAGGTGGGTCTAGGGTTTGGCGGCGGGTGGGATTGGGGTTATGTGGCATCCCGCAAAAACCACTACTAGAAAATCGCTTGGTATTTTTGTTTTGTGCATCATCATGACATCATCATGCATCTCATTGACTAAAACTATTTTGTTAAAACCTACTTTTGCTTTGTACAAATAATCCTCGGACCCTTCCGGATATTTTATTTGTCTAGAAATAAATTGCACAAGTCTTTTAAACAATACATAAAATTTTATATTAATTTTAGGGGGCAGCCAAACCGGGCCGATCCGACCCAGTCGGCCACCCCCAGTACAAAATAGGGCCACCTAAATCTTTTCCTACCCAACCCTAACCTACCCAGTCCCCAGCCACATCACTCCCTCAAATCGGTTCTCGCCACCTCACCATTCCCTAGCCTCCCTCCACTCCCCTGCCGCCACATCAGCCGACCGGACCCACCCCACTCCCTCTCAGCCAAACACCACACCGCCACACA
This sequence comes from Avena sativa, assembly GCA_916181665.1. NCBI lineage: Eukaryota > Viridiplantae > Streptophyta > Magnoliopsida > Poales > Poaceae > Avena > Avena sativa. The sequence continues at coordinate 201,923,579 of OV702281.1, read as the reverse complement.
CTCCCCAACCGCCCCCTGCCCCGATCCCCACGCCCTCTCCTGGCCCACCCCGGTCCCACCTCCCCAACCCGACGCTCCTCTCCCCTGGCTACCTCCCTCGCTCGAACCTTCCCCACCTACCACCACCCCGCCGCCGGCCTCCCTCGAGCTTCTCTGCGCCGCCACCGCGTCCTCTCTCTCCTGGCCCCGCCGCCTCCCTCAAGCTCCGGCGCCCCCAGGCTCTCCGCTCCCCGTCGGCCTCGCCCGTGGCCGCCCTCCGCAACCCTCGCCTCACCCGTCCCTGCTTGGTGCGCCGTCGCCTCTGCAGCCGGCCGCATCGCCTCGTCCTTCGCTCCTCAAGCCACCGCCACCGCTCAGTCCCTCCCTCACCTTCCTCGGCTCCCTCCTCCCCGGGCTAGAGCTCGCCCCGCTCGATCTCCGTCCTCCTCCCGCCATGGCCACGCCGACCACGTCCTCTGCCCCGCCGTCGTTGTCCGCGAGAAGCCCGAGCCCGCGCCTCTGTGAGCCAGGCAGGCCTCTGCCTCTCTGTCCGGGGCCCACCTCCTCTGCAGCGGCTCGTCCCGAGTCTCTCTGTTCGATCTGACCCTGTAGCGCGCCGAGCCGTACCGTCCAGCACGTCCTCCGGCGGAAGGATGACCTTGAACATGTGTTGGTGAGACCGGCCCTGGAGAACATGAAGCCGAACCGCAGCCTCGGAACGCCATGATCTACTACGCGGATAAGATGGCCGAGGCCCGAAACCGAAGACCACCTCCTCAGAACGCAAAGTTCACCGAGACCCCCGTACTCGGAGATCTCCGTCTCGGAACCCAAGACCTTGGGGGTGGAACCGACAAGATCTACCTCACGGAGCGCAAGAACTCCTTCCTGGAACCGAAGACCGGTCCCACCGAGACCCCGAAGACCGATCCTTGTCGAATCCCGAGACCTCCAAGTTCGCCGAGAACCTGAAGGCCAAGGTCACCGACGCGGAACGACAAGACCTCCTTCCCGCGCCGATGCCGACGACGTCGCACGCCAAGTTCTTCTTCCCGAATGCCAAGACCGACTCGATGACACGGACCCGACAAGATCTTCGCGACGACCAGATCGACCCTGACCAGGACGAATCCGATGCGCCCCGACGCCGAACCAAGTCCTTCTTCGCGGAACGCCAAGATCTACTCTGTTATCCGAGAACGCTCCCGCCGAGACCGAACTCGTCGAGCCATTCTCCCGTCGAACCCTGAGACCGAACCCCGAGCCCCCGGAACCAAGTTCGCAGGACCCTAAGTGATTCCCTATCCGAGACCCCATTATTTTTATAATATGACATTATCAACTGATGCATATTAAATTGTTCATTCATGCATACTTGTCTGTGGTTTGGAGGCATTATGCCAATTCACCTAAATTAAATATGGAGACCATATGCGGACATTTCTAGTCTCATATTGGCCCCATTTAAATTTGTGTAGCGAACCGGTGACATGTTTTGGCTTGATAAGACAACATTTAAATTGCGGGGTATCTAAATAACATGAACCATCTAATTAAATGTCGGGACCCCGGTTTCGCTTAATACTGCCTAATTGCATCGCACCTTGCCATGTCATACATCATACATGCATCATGCCCGATTTTCCACCGTAGTATTAAATAGTGCATCCGGTGTTTATTCTGGTGTTTTGCTTCTTCGCGGATAAGGCCGTTGAGTTGATGCGAGTGTCGACCCGATCTTCGGATGAACCTTCGGCAATGTTTTGAGGCGAGCACCTCCCCCTTTCTACCTATCATACCTTTTATAGTATTTATTCCCTCATGTTGATCTATTGCTATCTGTGTTGCGATGCTCTAGTTTTCGTACCCGAGATATCCCTTGCAGCCTTATATTGCCTTGGACACATCCTATCACCTGTTGTTTGGTAGATAGTTGGACCTGTGCGTCGTAGTCGCTTGCTCAAGTGCTGTTGCGTGTCGTCAAGTACCTCAGTTGTTGGAGTTTTGCCGTATGTTTAAGGTTGGAGATGATCATGGCTTTAATTATCGTTTACTTTAATTACTGTTTAACAACTAAAAGTGAAGTAGGAAAATGCAGAGGCACAGGTGGGAAATAGATGTTATTTGGTTGTTAACCGTCCACTTGTGTCCCGTAGGACCCCGAGTACTTGATACCTGTTCCTTGAATTTTCGCGCTATCCACATCCGGGAGGATTATGGGACCCCCCTGAGCCAGAGCTTGATTCATTCTTATTTCTTGGGGCCACAAACTAGTTTGAGGTTTTATTTACTATCCTGTACTTATGCCATGCTTTACTGCTTTACTTACGATTGTGCGAGGAGCACCTGTACTATTTTGGATCGGGACACGATTTCGCGGTATCGACAAGCCCGAGTTTTCGGGTTCCCAGTCGTTTACAGCCATCCACCCAAACCTTGAGTCCGTCTCGGAGTCAGCTAACTTCGTTGCGGGTGTACTCAATGGGGTGGCCCCCTGAAATATTTCTGAATCTTGTGATTGCTTTGTCGTGAAAGCCTCGTTGGGTTTTGATTTGGTTTTTCCGAGGTTGATCGAGTGTGTGTTGCTATTTGTGCACCCCTGCAGGGTAAAACTTTCTGAAAGCCGTGTCCGCGGTTATGGACGACTTGGAGCACAGTATCTCGATCATAGACAACTATAACTAAAGTAGTGCTATAAATTTGACTTTATAATGACTAGTAATCAGCTTCACTATAATGGAATGGCTAAATAAAACTGCCAACAATTGCTTGTTTGGGTTGTCGCTTGCGACCAATGCATCTGACTAGTAAGTATTGCAACTATAACGGAATGGCTAAATAAAAGTACCAACATCTGCTGGGTTTGGGATATCTCATGCTAATTGTATTTGACTAGTAAGTGTCGCAACTACAACGGAATGGTTAACTAAAATTGCCCACTGCTTATTATATCAGGATGATTATCTATACCTGACTAGTAATTACTGCAACGATAACTGAATAAATAAAACTGCCAACTGTGTGAGTTCCTCGGTTGACTTCCTCGTTTGGGCTCGAGGGGGAAATACCAGGATGGGTATGTTTGGTGGTAGCTTCAGGTTGGTTCCGAATAGGTCTTTCTTACCCCTCTCTGATAGCCGCTAGTTGTATCGAGTCTCTATAGGTTGTTTAGTGCATGCTGCGCTGCCGCTTCAGTCCACCATACCTATGTAGGCGAGGACCGCCGAATTCTAGCCTTGCCGTGTACTGGCCTCAGTACTGACGCTCCTCTTTTTCCTTTGCCCTTTGTCGGCACCCCTTTTGTTTTAGCAGGTTTCGACGTCGTTAGCAGGGTTACCCTTCCGGCTTGGCCTGGGCAGGGTTATGGACGCCATTGGTTATTCTTCAGGGCTCTTAGCCCCATTTGCATCTTGTTCGTAGTCGGACGCTCTATCATTTTCAAGGTGATTTGGATCTTTGTATATTATATCTGTATTCTTGACTCATTGAGTCGTTGTTGTATGTATATCTGTTCTGTGGGTCCCGTCGAGGACTGTGGTGTAATGTTATTACTTCGTTTTCCACCCGCACGCAAGTTCCTGGTGGGCACCTTTGAATCGTTTCTATGCGGGTTTGGCGGAAAGCGCTGAAACTTGCATAGGGCCGATTTTGAGGGTGTTACAGAGTGGTACCAGAGCTCAGCAGTTGCGATACCCCACAAGTCCAGCATGTAGGATAACCTAGCTAACGGCCGAAGTAGAGTGTCAAAACTATTTTCGCAAAATCGGTTGGATAGTTCTGATTAGGTCTGATTTTACTCCTTACCCCTCTGCTGCTCTCCTCTCATCTCTGCACGTTTTTAATCCGCTCTCTTCTCTCTCTTCGAGTCCAGGATTTCTCGTGGTTGGGTTCCATCGTACCTTCAGGGTTTCACTTCCTATTTTGGTAACGGTGTTGCTACATCTGGTCTTCATGCTATCCGAGGAATCCTTCGTCTGGTGGACTCCTCTTTGTTCCTTCTCGTGCCTTCCGGTGTTTTCCGACGCGACGACATCATCTACGCCAGATCCGATGCAGAGTCTGCATCACTCCTTTGTTTTCGAACCTCGTTTGTCGAGATCTTCAGTCTGAATTCTGAGAGTTGGTTGCATAATTTCCTATTCATGAGCAGAGTAATGCTTTGGGTGCGCGATGGACTGATCACCATCCGACTACTCTTATCATTCACTCTTGCACATTGAATGGTGAATCATTGCAGTTATACTCCTTCCGCGAAAGTTAGAGGTGGCCTTATCGTTTGATACCTTTACCTTCATCCTTTGTTTATCCGGAGTGCTCTCACGATGAACATGAGCAACATCCTTGTTGGTGGTGTCGCCGATTTCAAGATGGAGAATGAACCCTTGTTAGTGGTGTCGCGAGGATCTACACGAAGCACGAAGATCAGATCGCCGGGCTTCTTCCCCGTACCATGAGGCGGATCTCGAGGGCGAGATCCATTGTTAGTGGTGTCGAATTGTGGCATCCCGCAAAAACCACTACTAGAAAATCGCTTGGTATTTTTGTTTTGTGCATCATCATGACATCATCATGCATCTCATTGACTAAAACTATTTTGTTAAAACCTACTTTTGCTTTCTACAAATAATCCCTGGACCCTTCCGGATATTTTATTTGTCTAAAAATAAATTGCACAAGTCTTTTAAACAATACATAAAATTTTATATAAATTTTAGGGGGCAGCCAAACTGGGCCGATCCGACCCAGTCGGCCACCCCCAGTACAAAATCGGGCCACCTAAATCTTTTCCTACCCAACCCTAACCTACCCAGTCCCCAGCCACATCACTCCCTCCAATCGGTTCTCGCCACCTCACCATTCCCTAGCCTCCCTCCACTCCCCTGCCGCCACATCAGCCGGCCGGACCCACCCCCCTCCCTCTCAGCCAAACACCAGACCGCCACACACTCCCCAACCGCCCCTGCCCCGATCCCCACGCCCTCCCCTGGCCCACCCCGGTCCCACCTCCCCAACCCGACGATCCTCTCCCCTGGCTACCTCCCCCGCTCGAACCTTCCCCACCTACCACCACCCCGCCGCCGGCCTCCCTCGAGCTTCTCTGTGCCGCCACCGCGTCCACTCTCTCCTGGCCCCGCCGCCTCCCTCAAGCTCAGGCGCCCCCAGGCTCTCCGCTCCCCGTCGGCCTTGCCCGCGGCCGCCCTCCGCAACCCTCGCCTCACCCGTCCCTTCTTGGTGCGCCGTCGCCTCTGCAGCCGGCCGCATCGCCTCGTCCTTCGCCCCTCAAGCCACCGCCACCGCTCAGTCCCTCCCTCACCTTCCTCGGCTCCCTCCTCCCCGGGCTAGAGCTCGTCCCGCTCGATCTCCGTCCTCCTCCCGCCATGGCCACGCCGACCACGTCCTCTGCCCCGCCGTCTTTGGCCGCGAGCAGCCCGAGCCCGCGCCTCTGCGAGCTAGGCAGGCCTGTGCCTCTCCGTCCGGGGCCCACCTCCTCTGCAGCGGCTCGTCCCGAGTCTCTCTGTTCGATCCGACCCTGTAGCGCGCCGAGCCGTACCGTCCAGCACGTCCTCCGGCGGAAGGATGACCTTGAACATGTGTTGGTGAGACCGGACCTGGAGAACATGAAGCCGAACCGCAGCCTCGGAACGCCATGATCTACTACGCGGATGAGATGGCCGAGGCCCGAAACCGAAGACCACCTCCTCAGAACGCAAAGTTCACCGAGACCCCCGTACTCGGAGATCTCCGTCTCGGAACCCAAGACCTTGGGGGTGTAACCGACAAGATCTACCTCACGGAGCGCAAGAACTCCTTCCTGGAACCGAAGACCGGTCCCACCGAGACCCCGAAGACCGATCCTTGTCGAATCCCGAGACCTCCAAGTTCGCTGAGAACCCGAAGGCCAAGGTCACCGACGCGGAACGACAAGACCTACTTCCCGCGCCGATGCCGACGACGTCGCACGCCAAGTTCTTCTTCCCGAATGCCAAGACCGACTCGATGACACGGACCCGACAAGATCTTCGCGACGACCAGATCGACCCTGACCAGGACGAATCCGATGCGCCCCGACGCCGAACCAAGTCCTTCTTCGCGGAACGCCAAGATCTACTCTGTTATCCGAGAAGGCTCCCGCCGAGACCGAACTCATCGAGCCATTCTCCCGTCGAACCCTGAGACCGAACCCCGAGCCCCCGGAACCAAGTTCGCAGGACCCTAATGTGATTCCCTATCCGAGACCCCATTATTTTTATAATATGACATTATCAACTGATGCATATTAAATTGTTCATTCATGCATACTTGTCTGTGGTTTGGGGGCATTATGCCAATTCACCTAAATTAAATATGGAGACCATATGCGGACATTTCTAGTCTCATATTGGCCCCATTTAAATTTGTGTAGCGAACCGGTGACATGTTTTGGCTTGATAAGACAACATTCAAATTGCGGGGTATCTAAATAACATGAACCATCTAATTAAATGTCGGGACCCCGGTTTCGCTTAATACTGCCTAATTGCATCGCACCTTGCCATGTCATACATCATACATGCATCATGCCCGATTTTCCACCGTAGTATTAAATAGTGCATCCGGTGTTTATTCTAGTGTTTTGCTTCTTCGCGGATAAGGCCGTTGAGTTGATGCGAGTGTCGACCCGATCTTCGGATGAACCTTCGGCAATGTTTTCAGGCGAGCACCTCCCCCTTTCTACCTATCATACCTTTTATAGTATTTATTCCCTCATGTTGATCTATTGCTATCTGTGTTGCGATGCTCTAGTTTTCGTACCCGAGATATCCCTTGCAGCCTTATATTGCCTTGGACACATCCTATCACCTGTTGTTTGGTAGATAGTTGGACCTGTGCGTCGTAGTCGCTTGCTCAAGTGCTGTTGCGTGTCGTCAAGTACCTCAGTTGTTGGAGTTTTGCCGTATGTTTAAGGTTGGAGATGATCATGGCTTTAATTATCGTTTACTTTAATTACTGTTTAACAACTAAAAGTGAAGTAGGAAAATGCAGAGGCACAGGTGGGAAATAGATGTTATTTGGTTGTTAACCGTCCACTTGTGTCCCGTAGGACCCCGAGTACTTGATACCTGTTCCTTGAATTTTCGCGCTATCCACATCCGGGAGGATTATGGGACCCCCCTGAGCCAGAGCTTGATTCATTCTTATTTCTTGGGGCCACAAACTAGTTTGAGGTTTTATTTACTATCCTGTACTTATGCCATGCTTTACTGCTTTACTTACGATTGTGCGAGGAGCACCTGTACTGTTTTGGATCGGGACACGATTTCGCGGTATCGACAAGCCCGAGTTTTCGGGTTCCCAGTCGTTTACAGCCATCCACCCAAACCTTGAGTCCGTCTCGGAGTCAGCTAACTTTGTTGCGGGTGTACTCAATGGGGTGGCCCCCTGAAATATTTCTGAATCTTGTGATTGCTTTGTCGTGAAAGCCTCGTTGGGTTTTGATTTGGTTTTTCCGAGGTTGATCGAGTGTGTGTTGCTATTTGTGCACCCCTGCAGGGTAAAACTTTCTGAAAGCCGTGTCCGCGGTTATGGACGACTTGGAGCACAGTATCTCGATCATAGACAACTATAACTAAAGTAGTGCTATAAATTTGACTTTATAATGACTAGTAATCAGCTTCACTATAATGGAATGGCTAAATAAAACTGCCAACAATTGCTTGTTTGGGTTGTCGCTTGCGACCAATGCATCTGACTAGTAAGTATTGCAACTATAACGGAATGGCTAAATAAAAGTACCAACATCTGCTGGGTTTGGGATATCTCATGCTAATTGTATTTGACTAGTAAGTGTCGCAACTACAACGGAATGGTTAACTAAAATTGCCCACTGCTTATTATATCAGGATGATTATCTATACCTGACTAGTAATTACTGCAACGATAACTGAATAAATAAAACTGCCAACTGTGTGAGTTCCTCGGTTGACTTCCTCGTTTGGGCTCGAGGGGGAAATACCAGGATGGGTATGTTTGGTGGTAGCTTCAGGTTGGTTCCGAATAGGTCTTTCTTACCCCTCTCTGATAGCCGCTAGTTGTATCGAGTCTCTATAGGTTGTTTAGTGCATGCTGCGCTGCCCCTTCAGTCCACCATACCTATGTAGGCGAGGACCGCCGAATTCTAGCCTCGCCGTGTACTGGCCTCAGTACTGACGCTCCTCTTTTTCCTTTGCCCTTTGTCGGCACCCCTTTTGTTTTAGCAGGTTTCGACGTCGTTAGCAGGGTTACCCTTCCGGCTTGGCCTGGGCAGGGTTATGGACGCCATTGGTTATTCTTCAGGGCTCTTAGCCCCATTTGCATCTTGTTCGTAGTCGGACGCTCTATCATTTTCAAGGTGATTTGGATCTTTGTATATTATATCTGTATTCTTGACTCATTGAGTCGTTGTTGTATGTATATCTGTTCTGTGGGTCCCGTCGAGGACTGTGGTGTAATGTTATTACTTTGTTTTCCACCCGCACGCAAGTTCTTGGTGGGCACCTTTGAATCGTTTCTATGCGGGTTTGGCGGAAAGCGCTGAAACTTGCATAGGGCCGATTTTGAGGGTGTTACAGAGTGGTATCAGAGCTCAGCAGTTGCGATACCCCACAAGTCCAGCATGTAGGATAACCTAGCTAACGGCCGAAGTAGAGTGTCAAAACTATTTTCGCAAAATCGGTTGGATAGTTCTGATTAGGTCTGATTTTACTCCTTACCCCTCTGCTGCTCTCCTCTCATCTCTGCACGTTTTTAATCCGCTCTCTTCTCTCTCTTCGAGTCCAGGATTTCTCGTGGTTGGGTTCCATCGTACCTTCAGGGTTTCACTTCCTCTTTTGGTAACGGTGTTGCTACATCTGGTCTTCATGCTATCCAAGGAATCCTTCGTCTGGTGGACTCCTCTTTGTTCCTTCTCGTGCCTTCCGGTGTTTTCCGACGCGACGACATCATCTACGCCAGATCCGATGCAGAGTCTGCATCACTCCTTTGTTTTCGAACCTCGTTTGTCGAGATCTTCAGTCTGAATTCTGAGAGTTGGTTGCATAATTTCCTATTCATGAGCAGAGTAATGCTTTGGGTGCGCGATGGACTGATCACCATCCGACTACTCTTATCATTCACTCTTGCACATTGAATGGTGAATCATTGCAGTTATACTCCTTCCGCGAAAGTTAGAGGTGGCCTTATCGTTTGATACCTTTACCTTCATCCTTTGTTTATCCGGAGTGCTCTCACGATGAACATGAGCAACATCCTTGTTGGTGGTGTCGCCGATTTCAAGATGGAGAATGAACCCTTGTTAGTGGTGTCGCGAGGATCTACACGAAGCACGAAGATCAGATCGCCGGGCTTCTTCCCCGTACCATGAGGCGGATCTCGAGGGCGAGATCCATTGTTAGTGGTGTCGAATTGTGGCATCCCGCAAAAACCACTACTAGAAAATCGCTTGGTATTTTTGTTTTGTGCATCATCATGACATCATCATGCATCTCATTGACTAAAACTATTTTGTTAAAACCTACTTTTGCTATCTACAAATAATCCCTGGACCCTTCCGGATATTTTATTTGTCTAAAAATAAATTGCACAAGTCTTTTAAACAATACATAAAATTTTATATAAATTTTAGGGGGCAGCCAAACTGGGCCGATCCGACCCAGTCGGCCACCCCCAGTACAAAATCGGGCCACCTAAATATTTTCCTACCCAACCCTAACCTACCCAGTCCCCAGCCACATCACTCCCTCCAATCGGTTCTCGCCACCTCACCATTCCCTAGCCTCCCTCCACTCCCCTGCCGCCACATCAGCCGGCCGGACCCACCCCACTCCCTCTCAGCCAAACACCAGACCGCCACACACTCCCTAACCGCCCCCTGCCCCGATCCCCACGCCCTCCCCTGGCCCACCCCGGTCCCACCTCCCCAACCCGACGATCCTCTCCCCTGGCTACCTCCCCCGCTCGAACCTTCCCCACCTACCACCACCCCGCCGCCGGCCTCCCTCGAGCTTCTCTGTGCCGCCACCGCGTCCACTCTCTCCTGGCCCCGCCGCCTCCCTCAAGCTCAGGCGCCCCCAGGCTCTCCGCTCCCCGTCGGCCTTGCCCGCGGCCGCCCTCCGCAACCCTCGCCTCACCCGTCCCTGCTTGGTGCGCCGTCGCCTCTGCAGCCGGCCGCATCGCCTCGTCCTTCGCCCCTCAAGCCACCGCCACCACTCAGTCCCTCCCTCACCTTCCTCGGCTCCCTCCTCCCCGGGCTAGAGCTCGCCCCGCTCGATCTCCGTCCTCCTCCCGCCATGGCCACGCTGACCACGTCCTCTGCCCCGCCGTCGTTTGCCGCGAGCAGCCCGAGCCCGCGCCTCTGCGAGCTAGGCAGGCCTGTGCCTCTCCGTCCGGGGCCCACCTCCTCTGCAGCGGCTCGTCCCGAGTCTCTCTGTTCGATCCGACCCTGTAGCGCGCCGAGCCGTACCGTCCAGCACGTCCTCCGGCGGAAGGATGACCTTGAACATGTGTTGGTGAGACCGGACCTGGAGAACATGAAGCCGAACCGCAGCCTCGGAACGCCATGATCTACTACGCGGATGAGATGGCCGAGGCCCGAAACCGAAGACCACCTCCTCAGAACGCAAAGTTCACCGAGACCCCTGAACTCGGAGATCTCCGTCTCGGAACCCAAGACCTTGGGGGTGTAACCGACAAGATCTACCTCACGGAGCGCAAGAACTCCTTCCTGCAACCGAAGACCGGTCCCACCGAGACCCTGAAGACCGATCCTTGTCGAATCCCGAGACCTCCAAGTTCGCCGAGAACCCGAAGGCCAAGGTCACCGACGCGGAACGACAAGACCTACTTCCCGCGCCGATGCCGACGACGTCGCACGCCAAGTTCTTCTTCCCGAATGCCAAGACCGACTCGATGACACGGACCCGACAAGATCTTCGCGACGACCAGATCGACCCTGACCAGGACGAATCCGATGCGCCCCGACGCCGAACCAAGTCCTTCTTCGCGGAACGCCAAGATCTACTCTGTTATCCGAGAACGCTCCCGCCGAGACCGAACTCATCGAGCCATTCTCCTGTCGAACCCTGAGACCGAACCCCGAGCCCCCGGAACCAAGTTCGCAGGACCCTAATGTGATTCCCTATCCGAGACCCCATTATTTTTATAATATGACATTATCAACTGATGCATATTAAATTGTTCATGCATGCATACTTGTCTGTGGTTTGGGGGCATTATGCCAATTCACCTAAATTAAATATGGAGACCATATGCGGACATTTCTAGTCTCATATTGGCCCCATTTAAATTTGTGTAGCGAACTGGTGACATGTTTTGGCTTGATAAGACAACATTTAAATTGCGGGGTATGTAAATAACATGAACCATCTAATTAAATGTCGGGACCCCAGTTTCGCTTAATACTGCCTAATTGCATCGCACCTTGCCATGTCATACATCATACATGCATCATGCCCGATTTTCCACCGTAGTATTAAATAGTGCATCCGGTGTTTATTCTAGTGTTTTGCTTCTTCGCGGATAAGGCCGTTGAGTTGATGCGAGTGTCGACCTGATCTTCGGATGAACCTTCGGCAATGTTTTCAGGCGAGCACCTCCCCCTTTCTACCTATCTTACCTTTTATAGTATTTATTCCCTCCTGTTGATCTATTGCTATCTGTGTTGCGATGCTCTAGTTTTTGTACCCGAGATATCCCTTGCAGCCTTATATTTCCTTGGACACATCCTATCACCTGTTGTTTGGTAGATAGTTGGACCTGTGCGTCGTAGTCGCTTGCTCAAGTGTTGTTGCGTGTCGTCAAGTACCTCAGTTGTTGGAGTTTTGCCGTATGTTTAAGGTTGGAGATGATCATGGCTTTAATTATCGTTTACTTTAATTACTGTTTAACAACTAAAAGTGAAGTAGGAAAATGCAGAGGCACAGGTGGGCAATAGATGTTATTTGGTTGTTAACCGTCCACTTGTGTCCCGTAGGACCCCGAGTACTTGATACCTGTTCCTTGAATTTTCGCGCTATCCACATCCGGGAGGATTATGGGACCCCCCTGAGCCAGAGCTTGATTCATTCTTATTTCTTGGGGCCACAAACTAGTTTGAGGTTTTATTTACTATCCTGTACTTATGCCATGCTTTACTGCTTTACTTACGATTGTGCGAGGAGCACCTGTACTGTTTAGGATCGGGACACGATTTCGCGGTATCGACAAGCCCGAGTTTTCGGGTTCCCAGTCATTTACAGCCGTCCACCCAAACCTTGAGTCCGTCTCGGAGTCAGCTAACTTCGTTGCGGGTGTACTCAATGGGGTGGCCCCCTGAAATATTTATGAATCTTGTGATTGCTTTGTCGTGAAAGCCTCGTTGGGTTTTGATTTGGTTTTTCTGAGGTTGATCGAGTGTGTGTTGCTATTTGTGCACCCCTGCAGGGTAAAACTTTCTGAAAGCCGTGTCCGCGGTTATGGACGACTTGGAGCACAGTATCTCGATCATAGACAACTATAACTAAAGTAGTGCTATAAATTTGACTTTATAATGACTAGTAATCAGCTTCACTATAATGGAATGGCTAAATAAAACTGCCAACAATTGCTTGTTTGGGTTGTCGCTTGCGACCAATGCATCTGACTAGTAAGTATTGCAACTATAACGGAATGGCTAAATAAAAGTACCAACAACTGCTGGGTTTGGGATATCTCATGCTAATTGTATTTGACTAGTAAGTGTCGCAACTACAACGGAATGGTTAACTAAAATTGCCCACTTCTTATTATATTAGGATGATTATCTATACCTGACTAGTAATTACTGCAACGATAACTGAATAAATAAAACTACCAACTGTGTGAGTTCCTCGGTTGACTTCCTCGTTTGGTCTCGAGGGGGAAATACCAGGATGGGTATGTTTGGTGGTAGCTTCAGGTTGGTTCCGAATAGGTCTTTCTTACCCCTCTCTGATAGCCGCTAGTTGTATCGAGTCTCTATAGGTTGTTTAGTGCATGCTGCGCTGCCGCTTCAGTCCACCATACCTATGTAGGCGAGGACCACCGAATTCTAGCCTCGCCGTGTACTGGCCTCAGTACTGACGCTCCTCTTTTTTCTTTGCCCTTTGTCGGCACCCCTTTTGTTTTAGCAGGTTTCGACGTCGTTAGCAGGGTTACCCTTCCGGCTTGGCCTGGGCAGGGTTATGGACGCCATTGGTTATTCTTCAGGGCTCTTAGCCCCATTTGCATCTTGTCCGTAGTCGGACGCTCTATCATTTTCAAGGTGATTTGGATCTTTGTATATTATATCTGTATTCTTGACTCATTGAGTCGCTGTTGTATGTATATTTGTTCTGTGGTCCCGTCGAGGACTGTGGTGTAATGTTATTACTTCGTTTTCCACCCGCACGCAAGTGCCTGGTGGGCACCTTTGAATCGTTTCTATGCGGGTTTGGCGGAAAGCGCTGAAACTTGCATAGGGCCGATTCTGAGGGTGTTACAGGTTAGGGAAGGGGAGGAGTTTGGCTAGGGTTTAGCCGGCTAGGCCTATTGGGCCTGGCGGGTTTTAGGTCTTAGGTTTTATTTATTTATTTAAAATATTTTCTATTTTCTTTTGTTTAGAATTTTTTGTATATAGCTTTTCACGGTTAAAATAGCAAGAAGTATAATTTGAATAAGAGAGCAGATATAATGCAGAAAACGAACATAGGGTTTTTGTGAAATTATTTTCAGGGACAAAAATAGGCATGATGGTGTCACAGTGATGCACAAAATCAATATGCAATTTTTGTACTAGTTTTACCCGGGATGCTACAGCTGTGGTTCCTATGCCGCATGCCAAGAAGCAGAAGAAGGTGGAGGTATTTGACCTCTCTGACATCACCACATAACTAGCGTTGAAGCTTTTCTTTTGGATGCAACACTGAGTTTTTGCGACTAATGATGATCTCTTTTGCTGCTGTCGTTGGACATGGGGTCCTCTCTGGATGAGTCTTTAAAAGGACGAGGCTAGTGTGGTCACTGTGGATTCCAAGGAAGCAAGTGCCGAGGCAGCGGTGCCTTCTCCAAAGACAGCGGCCAACTCCGGCAGTAGCTCTTCGAGTTCCTCCAAGCTAAGGACTTTTAAAGTTGTTACCTGGACGACAATTGTGCAACTCTTGGAGTCTTCGGGTGGACACGTAAGTGGTCTCAAGTTTGTCTTGACGATCCCCCGAGTCCTCTTCGGCTGAACACGTAACTTGGTCTTCTTTATGAAGCCTTTCCTTTGGGAGCTGAATCGTCTGGGTCAACCATGTGCGTCTAGAGTCAGAGTTCTGGCAGCTCCGTGGTGAGTACTTTATTGCCGATACTTGTGAGGTGCCCTTGAGGAGCTTTGACTGATCTTCCTGCTTTGGCTGTAGATGAGAACAACGAAGCACTACGCTAACTGACTTCTCTCGAGAAGAGTGGCATCCAGGTTGAAACCAAGGAGAAGAGCACCATGAAGGCTCTCGAATGCTTCAAGATGGAGATGAAGGAGCAAGAACAGAAGATGGCAGCCAAGGCGAATGAGCGGGATAAAAACATCGCTGACCAACTCATGGCTGCTGCTCAAGCATTGTCTGGTGAGTTACACATGCCATACAATTTCTTCTTTCTTGTTTGATTTCCTGTTTCTTTCTTGACTTGGAGCTTTGCACCTTTGTAGAGGCCACTGGCGTTATCTTCAACGACCAGGACGTGGAGCATGATGATCTTCTGGTTGGTGTGGTTGTTGCGGTCGAAGACTATTACAGCTCCTCCCGAGACACCTTGGTTAAGACCAAGGAGGTACTTGGCTGGTTCCATCGGGAAATGTTCCTGAAGGACACGTTGCTGGAGGATGTCAATGCTTTGGCGGAGGAGCTCTGGGGGATGCGCCTGTAGAATACAAGAAGGCGCAGAAAGGCACGGGTGTGTCCCTTGGGATGGCTATGGTGTAGTCTTACGGTGACCAGCTGGACCTCAGCAAGGCCACCTCCAAGATCCATTTTGGCAGATGGTGCTGAGGTAGCCTTCGCTCCTCTTGCTTCTCGCTGCAAGAAGTACTCAGCAGAGCAGAAGCGACTGGCCACGACACAGGCCATGGAGACAGAGGCTGCCACGGGCCTCGTGAAGCCCTCGGGTGCTTCTGTGTAGTCGCATGTTTAGCCTCTTGTAGTTGTTGCCTAGGAGTAGTTCACCATCTTTTGTATCAGACTATGTCTTGAAATGCTATGTAGTAGATTTTTACATAAATATATATTCTATATTATTTTTCCTTTCTCTTGCTCTTATTGTGTTAGTTCCTAATTTTGCATAGGGCTCATCGAGTGTTGTTCCGATGACTTCTCTTGTTCCTTAGTCTCCTTCGTAGCCATGGGCGAATGAGATGCCGCAGCCTCCTCTGCTTCATGACCGCATAAAGATCCTGGAGATGGACATTGCCATCATCCGTGGCCATGCGGATGTGTGAAAGTGGAAGGAATAGAAATCCTTCAAGAGGGAGAAGTGTCTCCTTGGAGAGTTCACTCAGATTGGCGAGCAACTGCAATGTAAGCAAGGCTTGGTTGTTCAGTATTTTCAAGTATTGTCGACTGACATATTGTTGTCCTTGTAGTTGTAAATCTCATTCCGAAGGAAGAGAGGGAGCACATTGATATTCGGCTGAATTGACTTACCTAGCAGGAACTAGAGGCTGGAGGCTTCTTCTGGATGGACTAAAACTGAGCCATCGTGGTGGCAACGGTGCAGGATCGAGTCCACCGGGTGATTGAGGTGCTGAAGAGTGCTAGTCCGGCACTCGCATCGATCTTCAGCGCTATGTTCCCTCTGGACGAGGCCCCGTCCAGCGTGCTAGGGCTACTACATAAGTTGCGAAATGTGGGTGCGGTGAAGGAGTGCATGTAACAGCAACTCGTCACAGGTGCCAAGGTTGCCTTGTCTCTTGTGCACTAGCACCGTCCGGATGTAGACCTGGCGGAGATAGTGGCGGGGCCACCTGTTCCGCCGGATGGTATGGCATGGATTATGCGCCTACACTACCGCGCAGTTGCTCAGCATGCGTAAGACATTATTCAATTGTTTGATGAGTGCACCAATGTTATTCTTAAGTGATGGTAGTTATTAGGTTTCCCGCGTAGGATAGATGCAAAAATGTAAATGTTGTATAGTATTGAATGGGCGTTTTTGCCGTGTAAAATTTTTGTAAGTTCTACACGCGATGCATTTGATTGTTCGTGAGCTACATGTGCCTTTTCGTTAGCCTGGCTCTGGTGAATCTCTGGTCCTTGACAGCCTATTAGTTGCATTGGAACTGGGTTGGAGTTTTCAAGAGTTCGATTGTGTGGTAAGCTACTCAGGTGGATGCAATCCTGTTGTGTCGATGAGGTCATCAGGTGAGGCGTAACCCCCAAGAGTAATGTACTCGAAATAACATAAAAGGGGAGACTGATTGGGCTAGGAACTTAGCTTTATTTATTGTAGAATAGCATGTACATGTTTCGGCTAAGTAGCCTGGATGAGTAGCCTTATTTGAAAGTAAATACATCTAAGGGTTGAAGCATTGCATCTGCGCGACGTTCCATGGATTGGAGTATGTTACTCTGGATTCTATGTCCTTGAGATGGTAGGCGCTGCCTGGGATGACTTCGGTGACCATGTAGGGTCCTTCCTAGGAGGACTAGAGCTTCAGATACCACTTCTACTTGAGTCACATGACGAGGTCTCCTTCGATGAAGGACCTTGGTTGCAGCCGTCGGCTATGGTATTTGCGGAGGCTTTGTTGGTATACTATCGAATGAGCAACGGCAATGTCGCGTGCCTCGTCTAGTAGGTCGACAGAGTCCTCGAGTGAAGTCATGGATTCGGGCTCTCTATAAGTGACGACCCGTGGGGCCTTGTAGAACACTTCGGTAGGTAGTACCTCCTCGGTGTCGTGCACCATGAAGAAAGGCGTAGAGTCGATGGCGCTTCTTGGGGTTGTGCGCAGGCTCCAAAGCACCGAGGGTAGATCTTCTGCACAGGCTCCCACCACTCCTTCGATAGGCTGCATGACTCGTTTCTTGATGTTGTTGTAGACGATCCCATTTGCCTTTTCGACTTCACCATTGGAATGAGGGTGTGTGACCGAGGCATAACTAATCTTGATGTCGAGGTTGTCATAGAAGTCTTGGAACTCCTTCGAGGTGAAGTTATTTCTGTTGTCGGTGATGATGCTATGTGGCACCCTAAACCTAAATACGATGGACTCGAAGAACTTGATGGCGGTGGTGCCGATTTGGCTGGTGACTGGCATGGATTTGATCCACTTGGTGAACTTGTCGACAATGACGAGGAGGAATACGTAGCCCATGGGTGATGACCTTTGCAGCTTTCTAACGATGTCGAGTCCCCATTGTGCAAAGGGACAATCCAACGGTATTGGCTGCAGCTCTGAGCCTGGTGCGTGAAGCTTGTCGGCGAACTGTTGGAAGGTGTTGCACCTTTCTACTATGATCTTGGCGTCGCACATCGTCGTTGGCCAGTAGAAGCTAGCCCATAATGGTTTGGCAACTTGGGCGCGACTGCCTATGTGGTGGCCGCGGATACCTTCATGGATGTCAAGGAGGATGCTTCTTCCATCACCATTGGTGACGCATAGCTAGAGGACTCCAGTAATGCTCCGTTTGTAGAGTTCGTTGTTGATTATGGTGAAGTCCTTTGAACAGCGAACGATATGTCGGGCTTCCGTCGGGCTATCCAACAGCTTCTTGCTCAGTAGGTATGTGACGTACGGCTGAGTCCAGGATGGCTCGATCATCTTGACCTCCATGAGGTTTTCGATTGATGCTTCTGTCCTTTCTTCTGCGGGTGCCTCGGATTCTTCGGGTGGCATAGCCTTCAATTGTGTTGCTACGTCTATTGAGTTCTTGGGTGGTTTGCACTTGATGGAGCACTCGCAGATCTACTCTAGGAACACGCCTAGTTGAACCGGGGTGCAGGTAGAGCCAATGTTGGCGAGTTTGTCGGCTTCTTTGTAACATCCCAACATTTAAGAACCAACAAAGGGTAGAACTAGGAATTTGTGCATTTGCATACATTCATCTATAAAATTGGGATAATTTTTTTGCCAAACAAAATCCTGGAGAGATTAGAGTTTCTTTCACTAATTTGAGGTAGTTTTAGCTCTTTATAGTGATTCTATTAATTTTGACATGATCTTCCGGAATTCAAAAATATTTTGGAATAAAAAATTGAATTCAATTTTAAATTTGAAACATTTGAAAATATTTAAAATTTATAAGTAACTGGTATTTATTTGAGTTCCAAAATGATTTAGTTAATATTATTTGAATAATTAATATTTATAAACAATAATGATAATAAAAAAGAATACAAAAGAATAACATAAATAAGAATGTATTTCTTATTTCTTTCCTTTATTCAAATACAAAAAATTCTAATACAATGTCACATCCCAAAATTTTCCTAATTTTGGAATGTGAAACAAATAAATAAGATTGATTGAATGTTTGATTTTGTTGAAAATTCTCAAAGAGAAGAAACTTTTTGAATAGAAAATCCTCTCAACCTCGAATTCAAAATCTTATATTCTTTTGTTAAGACCTAAGTAGCCATATAGGCAAAAGGGCGTGGATTGATTATGGATTGTAGAATTGGTGTGCAAGATTTCAAAATGAAAATCATGAAGCATTCATATGCATTTCATCCATGCAAAGTTCTCACAAACTAAATCCAAATCCTGGTATCTAAATCCTATAGTTGATTCGCCCAAATGTTCCTAAGGGTAACTAAATTGACTTTTTAAAACCCACTGTTGCTAAGGCATAAATTCTTGGTAAATCATAGCCTAAAGAGATCCAATTAATACTACAAAATTTTAGAAACAAAATTGAGCTCATTTGGAGCTAGTATGAAAAAGTTATGGAATAAATACAAACACATAGAGATATAAATAAAATGAGATATACAAGGATTTATAAACCAACTACTTCCAAACTAGTAAAAATATTACAAATTTGATCCTATAATGATCTATTCGATTTTAGAAAAATTTAGAAACAAGAATCATGTCATTTGGAGTTCGTATGCAAAAGATATGAGGAAAACAACTCAAAAAAAAAAAAAAAAAACGGAACGGGCCGGCCCACCGGACCGAGCCGGCGACCAGGAGCAGCACGCGCGCTGTACGTGCCCAGTTTGCTCCAAAAAAACGCGCGAAATCTGTTTTCTAAAACCTATCTCTACTCAAACTCTTATAACTTTTTATCTACAACTTCGAATCGACTTTCGTTTGTTTCTACTTGTTCCTTACTCCAAGGCCTATCTCTAAACCATCCTAAATCTCCATATAAACTCGTGGAGCCACGGCTGTACGAGTTTCTATTCTTGAAATCCCGAATCTACCTATTCCCGAATCTTGTTTCGCTTTTTAACCCATCTAGACTTCGTCGTTTGCTTTCGGTCAAAAAACGAAAGTTGAAGATCGCGTCGAAATCTTTCAATCCCGACAAACCTCACCTCTTTTCATCCACCACAGCCGGAGAATTTCGTATCGCAATATTTCAGATCTTACGGTGTAAATCCAAGATGTACTCGCGCTCGTTTCTTCAAATCCAAATTCCTTTGGTGAGAAGGTAGGAATAATGATTCCCCACAACTTTCATGTTTTGAGTTTTTTGATTTGACCTACGGTTTTGTCTCTCTAACACAGATCTGTTTCTTGTCTATTCTGAGCCAAAATCGGATCAATCTCTTCTTCTAGCCACCGAATCCTATCGAGACGGTCGAGATCCAATCAAACCGGTGCATGCCATGTCGTCATCCCGGTCATCTTCATCATCAACGCCACGTCAACGTAAGGTCAACATCTAGTCCCAGTCAGCATGCAAAGTCAACATGTCCAGTCAGCGGAATATTCCCTGGAATATTCCGTTCGAATTTAAATTTGCATATTATAGATCTAACTTGTAAAATTCATTAGAAATTCATACCATGTCCAAAAATTGCGTATAATATATCAAATTGAAGATAATTTTACGTAGAATCATCTTATCAGAATAGATCCAACTTTTACTGTACGTAGTTACTGCAGTAATTTAATTAGTTTTAATGGTCTTTGAGGTTAATAAATTCATAAGAAATTATCTGTAACTCCGAAAAATACGAATAATATATCAAATTGAAGCTACTGTAATTTACTTTAAGAATATCTGGTTGGATCTAGACTTTGAAGATTATTTAACCCGTAGAAATTTAATTAGTTTTAATGGCTTTATAAATCATTAAATTCATAGTAAATTAATTGCTTGTCAAAAAAATATAAATAATATACCGATAGAAAGCTGGTTCCATGTAGATCATCAATCTGCGAATGGTTCAGTAAAATACTATAAGGTTTCGCAGCAATTAAATAAATGGTTTAATGGCTTATTCAGAGTAATAAATTCATAAGAAAATAAATACTATTCAGAAAATTACAAATAATATGTCCCTGAAATCACAATTCCGTGGAGATTACAGATATAATTTTTGTTTGATTTTTAGGCAACAGAAACTGTATGAATCATTTAAAACCCATTAAACACTATTTAAATCATATAAAAAGATCTATAACTCCGATTAGGGTGAATCCAACGCCTACTGGTTCGTATTAACGTCCTCTATCCAGTAAACCCAAGAAACAAATTTAATTCTACAGTTAGAATAGGCGTTACAACAGAACTATCAAAACCCTTATATTGGCAAGTAATTATTAATAACAAGTACCCTATTGCATTAAATGAACTCATACATGCGTCATATGATATATTAATATTCATAAAACTAATTATACCCATTGTGTAATGTTAAATCATCATGCATGTTTTCGATCATCCTTGTTGTGTTTGCTATGTTTGCAATTGTTTTGATTGGAACTACCTTGTCCTCGTATTAGATTGTTTGGAGAGTGCGATTGCTGCAGGGAAATACAGTCAACACCCATATTATCAACATAAGGCAAGTTACACCACTTGTTCATATTATCGTCCCAGTTTTGATTCTATGCATGTGATCTTCAAAATTCTGTAGTATGCATGTGTAGGATGTTCTAGTAGAATTTTCCTTAGTATTATTTTTGCAAGTGCGATGATTTTGTAGTATTCCATGAGTAGCTCTATACTTAGGATTTCCCATCCTAATAGGTTACCCCTGTTTTTGCTAAGTATTGCTTGCTATGCTATATATACAAAGTACCGTTGGGGGGGGTTCGAAAGACAAAGAATTTTTCTAAGTATAAAGGCTCTCTAGAGCAAACTTTCTTCTCAAATCCACTTCAAAATAAAACTAAGTTTTCTTCTGGGCGGAATGGTTGTCGGGTCAACGAGTGTGTTTTTGGTGGAGGACGGCCGCCCAGGAATCAAAGAAGTCTGCCATGTTTCAGAATTCAGAAGCTTCCAGTGCAACCACAATACATTATGGGCTCTGTCTTGGCCTAGTACTTAGTGGGAAACCTCACCTGGGTACCAAAATTTGGAGGTTCTTGGCACGGTTGGATCCGGAAGGTAGAGGGGCTACTAAGGGAAAGCCTTGCCATGGTCTTGTTTGTAAAAGGACTTGATCGTGGATTGTGGGTAAAGTGCACAAACTCTCGAGAGTATTGCAATCTGATCGATCAGCCGTGTTCACGGTAACAGAACAACAATGAGCGTCTGAAGGATGGAGCCTCTGAAGGATCTTCCTCTCTCTTTTCTAAAACAAAGTTTTGAAACCCCATGGCGTGCGTAATATCGCTAATGGGTGGGATTTTGGGAAACTTGGTGTGTAATATCCAAGTGACGCTTGGTGCGTAATATCCAAGTGTTTGGTTGTTTGGACACTTGGTGCGTAATATCCTCGTGTGCCACTCGACCTTATTTTATCTAAGCAAATATTTACAAAGTAGGACAATCCTCTCTTCTTCTCTCTACTTAAGAAAATTAGCTTTATGCAAATGAACTCCAAAGCCTAAACTAGCCTTGCATGTAGAGTTAGTCTTTCCTTCCTTGGTGAAATTTGCCAATACATTCAAAGTATTGACCCAACTTGTTGGCTGCACGTTTCATGTGCAGAATTTCGGAGATCTTTGAAAGGTGCGCTAGGATCGCGGGTCTTCACTCAACCTGCCTGTGGCATTGAAGGGACTCCAAGTTGTATTTATATCGCTTCTGTTGTAATAATGTAAACTCTGGATTATTTGGTTCATGTAATAAAGACTTGTGTTTTACATGATATTTCATCGACTGTGAGTGCTAGCTATTGATCCAGGGACTAGCATGTTAATCACAGGGACTTAGGATCTTACTTGATCCGAGGTCACTACAGATGGTATCAGAGCATAAGTTGACTGTAGATCGTGACCCTAGACATGGAAAAACCTTAGGACAAATATTTTCTAAGTTATTTCAGAAAACTCTCATACTTCTCATCATCTACCTTTGGGGTTTTAAAATTTAAGTCTCTTCTTTTCAACATTAGAAAATGACCACTACACACTTCAAGAAGAAACTTTTCTCAAGATTACCTTTTCAACGAAGATCATCTCAATGTTTCGATTAAGTTGGTACTTGAAGACCTCCATGAAAGATGTTCCAAGACTGATGATACAAGATTAAAGACTTCAAAGGCCTTAAGTCAATGTTATTAACTAAAGAACTTGAAAGATTGAAGATTATGAAGAAAATGAAGACTATCAAGAGCACGAAGACTTTTGGAGACTCGAAGCCTCGAAGATTCCAAGTGACCTATTAGGAACCAAACCCGAATAAGATTTCGCTAAATATAGATGCGACAAATTGTTTGCTATCTTGTATGGTTTATTACCTTAGCTAATGAAAACCTGTTTTCTAAATAAAATCTCTTGTATGGGTTATTCTTCTTCTTCCATACTCCTTTCGTTCCTACTCTAAACCTTGGTCAACTCGACGGATGGACCATATCAATAAGGAGGACAAGGGACTCAACTCCACCAAGCGTAAGAGCCACGCCGATGCAAAGAAGTGGATGCTCCAGGTTGAAGAAAGAATGAAGGATGACAATATTGAAGTCAACAGAATGCTTCATTACGCCACCCAATTCCTAAAGGACGACGCTCCAACTTGGTGGGAGATGCAACACACCATTGATGATCATCAAGGGGGATATCTCAGGAAGAATTTAAAGTGGTTCCACTTCAATCTCGTCTCTTATACCAAAAATGCAAGAAGTTGAAGTCCCGAAACATTTAGCTTGCACGATCTATGGAGAAATAGGACATATCACCATGGAGCATCATGATCAGCGCCCCTACTGTGAAGGAAGGCACCCATCAGAAGAATGTCCCACCTCTCAAGTTACATTCTTCCTGTGCGAAGGGACCAATCACAACCCCTCTCAATGCACCTCTACCCGGTGGTATATCAACTAAATCAACAAGTCAGAGACAGAATGCGCCAAGACCTCATGAAGCTCCGCGAGGACACGACGAATACAAGGGATGGATTCAAGACTCTAGACACCACACCCAAAGTCATCACTTTGCAATACTCGACATATGAAAGGAATGCCCATTTTCCCCAAACTGGCACAAGGAAACGATCAAGGCTTCCAAATGTTGAGGTAGAGCATGAAGAACCACAAGACGGGATGTCCTTGCCAAAAAGGAGGAAGGGTATAAGCAAAAGTCCTATGCTTCCAGTGTCACAATCCTAGGCATTATGCTGATAATTGTCCAAAACATGTGAATGTAGCTGGAAAGGATAAAAACGACAATGGTAATAGAAATAGAAGACCTCTATTAGGAGAACTATCATATTCTATACTTATTAGATGTTCTTATATTTCTTGTCTATCTTTTCTATAACCTCTTCTTGTTCTAATTTGTGGTTGTCCATTCATTTGATTAGTAGAAGAAGTGATCTACCATAAAAACTACAAGAATTGGAAAATGTTATTAGTAGTTTTCCGTAAAGCAAATCACTATATGAGAGTTGGCCTACAAGTAAAGAACAAATAACATGGCATAAATGAACATCTCACCAAGTTTGTTTAGGTCTGGACCACCATATTTTATCTCTTTAGGAGATCATCGCTATCGTGTTAGCATATTGTTCTTACCAACTTATGTGGTATGACAATACAGGTTGCTTGCTTGGTTGTATTGAGCTATTTTATGTGATGCCTTGTTTAGGATATGTTGTTTTGAAACTCTAAAGTTGCTGGAGTTTTCGGGTGGTTTTAAAATTATTTTAATGGTATGAATTGATTGAAATCCGTGGGATTACTGCTGCAGTTTTCTGCCTGACCTGTTGTACCGTGCGATTTTACATATTTTATTGGTATCTCAGAAAAATCTACAAAAATAGGATCTGGAGCGTAATTACATGTAGTACACGCAAAAAAATTGGTTAAAATTCATGACGAGTTTAAGTCGGTCAGAAAAATTCGTGAAGTCTACTGTACCGTTTTGACAGATTTTGTTTATTGCTTATATGTTGCTCTATTTTACTCTAGTATTGTTCCCAATGATTTCAAACTATTTTGTGGTTATATACTACTAAGTTTATACACATGTAATGTTATTATATAGGTGCTTTCTTGTGTGTTGATTTCTTATGATTGTTTCCTTGTTTGTGACATTGATTGCTTCATATAGTTATGGGTAGGATTATTTTCTTAGTCGTTTCTTTCCTATAGAATCTATCCTTTCCTATCTTGAACCCTTGGAGATATAATGATGTGTTAAGTGGAAGGTTTGACAACACAATGCATTTAGGAAGAGAGTGCTCCACCTAATAGAAAAAAAAGGATGTGGAAGTATGAAGTGTTGCACATGATGTTATGTAGTAGATTACCCAACCTGAAAGTTGAAGTATCGATAGCTTAGTCTTAGTAGTAGCTTTGTTGATTGAATACATGGGAGTATACATAGAGCATTAGTTCGTGCCCATGGAAACATTCTTCAAGGCAAGTAAGAATGCCCGAGTGATAGAAAAACGTGATTCACCTATCCTCATACAGGGTAATGATTTGGGTGCAGGATGGATTGATCACCATTCCTACTACTCTTATTATTCGCTCTTGTACTGTTGGCTTTGCGAATCTTGAGTGCCCTTTTCAACCTTAGCAGAGAGTCGACGTTGAGCCTAAACCCTAGAATGGTATATTGTTACACCTTCTAAAAGCATCCATTGCTAAGCATAGGATGTACGGTAAGGATGAACCCCAACCGTGAATTATGGGCACCGTGAAGCAAACGCTCCCTATTTGCCCACCATGAGAAGTTTTGCTAGTTTAAGAAGTGCTTTCTCGGAAACTATCAATCATGATGTTTAGAATGTGCTAGAGGCATTGTGCCAATAAAAGTCTAAAAGAGAACCAATCTGAGCTAAGTGAATCCTCGAGAAGTGACCTAGTCAATTTCTTTTAAGGGTGGTAGCATCCTAAAGGATCCCGAACCTTTCTTTCTTTCTAGCCTTCCCAAATCTCGGGACGAGATTTCTTTTAAGGGTGGTAGTCTGTCACATCCCAAAATTTTCCTAATTTTGGAATGTGAAACAAATAAATAAGATTGATTGAATGTTTGATTTTGTTGAAAATTCTCAAAGAGAAGAAACTTTTTGAATAGAAAATCCTCTCAACCTTGAATTCAAAATCTTATATTCTTTTGTTAAGACCTAAGTAGCCATATAGGCAAAAGGGCATGGATTGATTATGGATTGTAGAATTGGTGTGCAAGATTTCAAAATGAAAATCATGAAGCATTCATATGCATTTCATCCATGCAAAGTTCTCACAAACTAAATCCAAATCCTGGTATCTAAATCCTATAGTTGATTCGCCCAAATGTTCCTAAGGGTAACTAAATTGACTTTTTAAAACCCACTGTTGCTAAGGTATAAATTATTGGTAAATCATAGCCTAAAGAGATCCAATTAATACTACAAAATTTTAGAAACAAAATTGAGCTCATTTGGAGCTAGTATGAAAAAGTTATGGAATAAATACAAACACATAGAGATATAAATAAAATGAGATATACAAGGATTTATAAACCAACTACTTCCAAACTAGTAAAAATATTACAAATTTGATCCTATAATGATCTATTCGATTTTAGAAAAATTTAGAAACAAGAATCATGTCATTTGGAGTTCGTATGCAAAAGATATGAGGAAAACAACTCAAAAAAAAAAAAACGGAACGGGCCGGCCCACCGGACCGAGCCGGCGACAAGGAGCAGCACGCGCGCTGTACGTGCCCAGTTTGCTCCAAAAAAACGCGCGAAAATCTGTTTTCTAAAACCTATCTCTACTCAAACTCTTATAACTTTTTATCTACAACTCCGAATCGACTTCCGTTTGTTTCTACTTGTTCCTTACTCCAAGGCCTATCTCTATACCATCCTAAATCTCCATATAAACTCGTGGAGCCACGGCTGTACGAGTTTCTATTCTCGAAATCCCGAATCTACCTATTTCCGAATCTTGTTTCGCTTTTTAACCCATCTAGACTTCGTCGTTTGCTTTCGGTCAAAAAACGAAAGTTGAAGATCGCGTCGAAATCTTTCAATCCCGACAAACCTCACCTCTTTTCATCCACCACAGCCGGAGAATTTCGTATCGCAATATTTCAGATCTTACGGTGTAAATCCAAGATGTACTCGCGCTCGTTTCTTCAAATCCAAATTCCTTTTGTGAGAAGGTAGGAATAATGATTCCCCACAACTTTCATGTTTTGAGTTTTTTGATTTGACCTACGGTTTTGTCTCTCTAACACAGATCTGTTTCTTGTCTATTCTGAGCCAAAATCGGGTCAATCTCTTCTTCTAGCCACCGAATCCTATCCAGACGGTCGAGATCCAATCAAACCGGTGCATGCCATGTCGTCATCCCGGTCATCTTCATCATCAACGTCACGTCAACGTAAGGTCAACATCTAGTCCCAGTCAGCATGCAAAGTCAACATGTCCAGTCAGCGGAATATTCCCTGGAATATTCCGTTCGAATTTAAATTTGCATATTATAGATCTAACTTGTAAAATTCATTAGAAATTCATACCATGTCCAAAAATTGCGTATAATATATCAAATTGAAGATAATTTTACGTAGAATCATATTATCAGAATAGATTCAACTTTTACTGTACGTAGTTACTGCAGTAATTTAATTAGTTTTAATGGTCTTTGAGGTTAATAAATTCATAAGAAATTATCTGTAACTCCGAAAAATACGAATAATATATCAAATTGAAGCTACTGTAATGTAATTTAAGAATATCTGGTTGGATCTAGACTTTGAAGATTATTTAACCCGTAGAAATTTAATTAGTTTTAATGGCTTTATAAATCATTAAATTCATATTAAATTAATTGCTTGTCAAAAAAATATAAATAATATACCGATAGAAAGCTGGTTCCATGTAGATCATCAATCTGCAAATGGTTCAGTAAAATACTATAAGGTTTCGCAGCAATTAAATAAATGGTTTAATGGCTTATTCAGAGTAATAAATTCATAAGAAAATAAATACTATTCAGAAAATTACAAATAATATGTTCCTGAAATCACAATTCCGTGGAGATTACAGATATAATTTTTGTTTGATTTCTAGGCAACAGAAACTGTATGAATCATTTAAAACCCATTAAACACTATTTAAATCATATAAAAAGATCTATAACTCCGATTAGGGTGAATCCAACGCCTACTGGTTCGTATTAACGTCCTCTATCCAGTAAACCCAAGAAACAAATTTAATTCTATAGTTAGAATAGGCGTTACAACAGAACTATCAAAACCCTTATATTGGCAAGTAATTATTAATAACAAGTACCCTATTGCATTAAATGAACTCATACATGCGTCATATGATATATTAATATTCATAAAACTAATTATACCCATTGTGTAATGTTAAATCATCATGCATGTTTTCGATCATCCTTGTTGTGTTTGCTATGTTTGCAATTGTTTTGATTGGAACTACCTTGTCCTCGTATTAGATTGTTTGGAGAGTGCGATTGCTGCAGGGAAATACAGTCAACACCCATATTATCAACATAAGGCAAGTTACACCACTTGTTCATATTATCGTCCCAGTTTTGATTCTATGCATGTGATCTTCAAAATTCTGTAGTATGCATGTGTAGGATGTTCTAGTAGAATTTTCCTTAGTATTATTTTTGCAAGTGCGATGATTTTGTAGTATGCCATGAGTAGCTCTATACTTAGGATTTCCCATCCTAATAGGTTACCCCTATTTTTGCTAAGTATTGCTTGCTATGCTATATATACAAAGTACCGTTGGGGGGGGGGGTTCGAAAGACAAAGAATTTTTCTAAGTATAAAGGCTCTCTAGAGCAAACTTTCTTCTCAAATCCACTTCAAAATAAAACTAAGTTTTCTTCTGGGCGGAATGGTTGTCGGGTCAACGAGTGTGTTTTTGGTGGAGGACGGCCGCCCAGGAATCAAAGAAGTCTGCCATGTTTCAAAATTCAGAAGCTTCCAGTGCAACCACAATACATTATGGGCTCTGTCTTGGCCTAGTACTTAGTGGGAAACCTCACCTGGGTACCAAAATTTGGAGGTTCTTGGCACGGTTGGATCCGGAAGGTAGAGGGGCTACTAAGGGAAAGCCTCGCCATGGTCTTGTTTGTAAAAGGACTTGATCGTGGATTGTGGGTAAAGTGCACAAACTCTCGAGAGTATTGCAATCTGATCGATCAGCCGTGTTCACGGTAACAGAACAACAATGAGCGTCTGAAGGATGGAGCCTCTGAAGGATCTTCCTCTCTCTTTTCTAAAACAAAGTTTTGAAACCCCATGGCGTGCGTAATATCGCTAATGGGTGGGATTTTGGGAAACTTGGTGTGTAATATCCAAGTGACGCTTGGTGCGTAATATCCAAGTGTTTGGTTGTTTGGACACTTGGTGCGTAATATCCTCGTGTGCCACTCGACCTTATTTTATCTAAGCAAATATTTACAAAGTAGGACAATCCTCTCTTCTTCTCTCTACTTAAGAAAATTAGCTTTATGAAAATGAACTCCAAAGCCTAAACTAGCCTTGCATGTAGAGTTAGTCTTTCCTTCCTTGGTGAAATTTGCCAATACATTCAAAGTATTGACCCAACTTGTTGGCTGCACGTTTCATGTGCAGAATTTCGGAGATCTTTGAAAGGTGCGCTAGGATCGCGGGTCTTCACTCAACCTGCCTGTGGCATTGAAGGGACTCCAAGTTGTATTTATATCGCTTCTGTTGTAATAATGTAAACTCTGGATTATTTGGTTCATGTAATAAAGACTTGTGTTTTACATGATATTTCATCGACTGTGAGTGCTAGCTATTGATCCAGGGACTAGCATGTTAATCACAGGGACTTAGGATCTTACTTGATCCGAGGTCACTACATACAAATACATACAAAACAAGAACATTACAGGAACATGTTTCAAAGAATAGAAATCTTTATTGAATACAGAATATTCTTACACAGATCTTTACAAAGTGAATAAATGAAAAGATTACAAAGAAATTAAATATCAAAAATCTAAACTATATATCTATTCCTAAACTACATCTTTATCATCAAAGTTTCTTTACCTAAATAACAAACAAGAATAAGAAAAGAAAAGAATTGTTTTGTGTTAGTGTTACTCTCAGTTTGGAACAGTGAAGTGCATTGTTCACTTTTACCTCATTGAGTAATAAAAGGGGCAAATTTCACCAATATGAAGTATTTGTTCTTTCACATAAAAAAGATTCAGAACAACATCATAAGCCAAAATAAAAGGGGAAATTTTCACCAGATTAGAAAATAGTAAAAGGATAGACAGTAAATCAAATTCACTTGATCTAATCCAAAGAAGAGGAGTACAGTGAAGCAGCTCACTCATCTAATTGCCTGCAATGTGCTGTCGACCAGCAGCGATAAAAGGAAAGTAACAAAACCACACTCGCACACAGCACTGCAGCACTGCTCACCACTTCACAACATAGCCACAGTTCTATCTCAAGAACACACCAACAAACAGCGCTAGTTCTTGCTATATTTCCAGCAAATCAAACCACAACCCACCAAAATAATCCACCATGAAACCATCCAAGATGGTAACCTAATGGAGGTGGTGGAATAGGTGGATAGCAAGGGCAAAAGCAGCACTAGGAGGTGTAGGACAAGGCCAAGGGTAGTAGCAGCACCAGGAGGTGCAGAACAGATCAAGCAAGAAAAGTAGATTCACAAGATAGCAACCACACGCATAAGAATAGCATCAACTCAAGAACAAGGCTACCACAATCTATCTTAGAACCAGGGTACATCTCAAATTTCTTTGATCTACTACTTGATCATGCTTATACATAGTTGAGTTCATGCATCTATCATGGAACACATGAGAAAATATGTAGCAAGTAAAAACATCTATTTTTACTCTAAATTTGCTTCAGACCAGCATCACAAGCCAATATATTCAACAAGAATAACACTTTACTTGATAGTGTTTTTCAAGTCTTACAATACAAGCCAATTCAAAGTACAGTTTAGGAAAAACTGAGTACCAGAAAGGATTTGTGTACCATTCAATAGAACGTGTCACAAAAATCCATCCTAACTTAGTAATCCATACATATAGGATTTATAGCCAAATCTTCTCCAAGAGATGATTAATCGTTTTCCAAAAACAACAACTAGGAATCATTTCTGTTCATCCACACATGTTATCATCAGAGTCCATCAGAAAACATTTAAATAGATATCCATCTATAATGCTTTCATATTGAAGCATTTAAATAAGAACCAATGAATCTATCTCAATTTAGATCCTAACCATAGCATCACCAATCAAGTCAATGACAGTAAATAAAATTTAGACAACAGTTCACTATCAAAATCCACTGTCATCATTCACAACCTCAATATAGAAATGAATTCTACACAATCTAGATTCAGTAGGTAATTGCATAAAACAATCTCATTATCTTGAATAATCATAGCATCAAGGGAAGAACCCTAGCACAAGGGATGAACCCTAATTAGGGTTTGCTCACTCCAAGCATGCAAAGAGTAGTGAGAGAGCTGGAGAGAGTGATAAGAGAGAAGAGGTAAACTCACCACATGTCCTCGTTAAGAAAATAGAAGAGGAAGTAGTGGCCGGCGTTGGGGAAGAACAAGGCAGCACGGGGAGCACCCAGGGGGCACTGTAACCCGCACTAGGACGAGTCCAAGGCGAGTATGGAGGAGGGAGGGCGGCACCACATTGTCTCCAACACACTACGGGAGCACCAGGGGCATCAGAACGCCAGGGCACCAGCGGGTCTGAAACCCTATGCGCCAAAGAGGTGGTGGAATCACCAGCAGAGGGCACAAGAGACAAATCGAAGCGGATAGGGAAACGCGGTGTTTCCCGTATCGTCACCATGCGCCACGGCGGCGGTCAGAACAACCAGAAGAGGCTGGAATCACGTAGCAATAGCGGTGCCACCACACCGCCAATGAGGAAGAGATCGAGTCGTGCACGAGAGAGAGGAAAAAAGAGAGTGGAGTACTGGGCCAGCATGGGGCCAGCCCAGTGACTCAGGGTTTGACCCCAAACCAATGGCCCAAGATGGGTTGAGTCAGCCCATAGGGCTAGGCCCAAATTATAAATTATATTTAAAACATAATATATTTATTAAAAGACCAAAATGCCCCTAGAACATAATAATCTCTAAGAAAATGAATAAAAATCCTAAAAACACAAATAATATATCCATGAGTTCATAAAAAATGCAAACTACCAAATAAAAATAATGAATTCTATTTTCATAGAATAAATTTAGGTTAATTATTTTTATAATATATTACTTATGGAATTTTATAAAAATAAATAAAATACCTATAAATAAATAAAAATTCACTTCTACAATCCTAGATAGATATAGTATCTTAGAAAAATACAAAGTTGTATTATTAAATTAATAAAATAAAATTTCCTAAATTGAAATAATTATTCTTAAATAGAATTTTAAGAAAATATTAATAAGAGTAAAAATTAAATAAAAAATAGTTTTAAACTCTTATATCATTGTATTATACCTGAAAAATATTAAATATAATATTTACAAGATTTTAGGAATTATCAACTACTAACTTTCTTTTATTAATAAATAAACTTTAAAACTTTGATAATGTGGGTAAAACACACAAAGAAGAAAAATAATGGTGTTTTGTAGAAATAGAGGCCCAAGGTCGAGCGCAAGCATCCGACTTCACTACCTTGCAATCACAAGGCAAGTTCATCACTTGATCATGTCCTTTGATGAGTTTTATCATAGTATTTGCAAATTGTGTGTTATCATCTATGTTCTAAAGAAAAGAAAGAAAATACTATTTTCTCAGATAAATGAAATGCTATTATCATCCTAAGTGATGGTAATTATAAGATTGGCAATGGAACTTAGGTTTTCATTTGCAGTGATATTCATCACAAAGGAATTAATAACCCATGACATCAGTGATTCTAGCGCCGTATAATACGCATTAACCATGAGATTTGGAATGGGACGGAGAAGTCGGCTAGATCTTCTTCCTTAGTCATGTAGTCAGATGTGCAGGTCATGGCTATTATCCTTATAGCGTGATTGGTAATTCGTAGAGGATATTCAGCATATGGGTGGGAACCCTCAACGTGCCATGGTAGTTCTGGCATCTGAACGGGCGGTACTAAACATTGCCATAATTCAACATGCGGGCATGGCATACACCAAGGAGACATGCGGGGTCACGAAGAAGGACAGTGATTGGCTTGGATCATCTACTGGACCCCACATCACTTAATTATGGATGGGAAAGTACAACCGGTTGTGCAACAAGGATTTGATCTCTCATGGGTAAACAAACGCACCTATACAGAGTGTAAGAACTGTAACTTCTTACTCCCTATTCTAAGAAGGAGCTCCGAACGCGGCAGGAAAGGAACTCCATGAAGTTCTAGTCAACCTGTGAAGGCTGATGGGCATAGTTTTTTATATTAAAATCAACCTTTGAAGAAATATTTACGAAAAATGCATAGTGCCAAGGACTAATAGTCCGAGGTGGTCGATAGAGAATCAACCTTCCCACCTTGAATATAATGAACTTGTTGAGTAAAGTTGTTACTCACTCTTTCCTTTGATCCTGTGCTTACACTCTAAGGAGCCAGAAGACACTCCAATGTACGCTACTGAAGGACAAGAGGATGTCTACTACGAGGAACCAGACCAGTCCGGAGGAGTGGAAGGGGTGGACTATGAGATACGCTACCAAGTAGGCTGCAACGAGTCCGAGTAGTTTCCTAGAATTATATGGTAGTACAGATGAGCCGAGCATCACAAACTTTATATAATAAGTTGTTGAGCTCAATTCTGGTTGTGAGTTTGAAACTTTGATCTCCTGCTAAAACTTCTTAAGTTTTGTTTGTAAGTTTGAATAACTTAAGTACTCATATTTTGGTATTGTAATAATAGTGTGTATGTTTGTAATATGGACCCGTAATGTTTCTATTGTACCAGTCTAAGGGATGTGTTGTGGAACAGTGTTCTGTAAGTGTCTTGTCAATGACTATAGTGTACTAAACATGCAGTGCTATGCTGGGTCACCGCAGCTAGTATCAGAGCAATTTCTTTGATTTTAGGTTGGAAACCTAGTAAGGGTATTACCTATAGGAATCTAATATCCATGATAAAGAGTTCTCTAAAAAGTATAATGAGTATTCAATTGAGAATATTTCTTTGTATATTTTGAGTGCGATAATTCTTTATTATGATGCATTATTACAATTGATTAGTTACTAATAAAAATATTTTGTATACAATAAAAATGGCACCAATGTTTCCAAAATAGACTTTGGTAAGGAAGGAAGAGACTCTCGATGATTATAAAGGGATATTAACTAAACAACTTTGACAACTTTTGAGGGTTTTTGGTTGTACAACTACTATTCAAGTTAGTACCTTGACACACTATGATGGGCGTATGATAGCCAAATATCGTGTTAGTATCCATCTACCGGAGAAGCTTGGTGTATACCATGATTTACCTATGGGTGAAGGTAGAAGTCACTTAGGAGCATACCATGTTGCTATTCTGGAGGCAATATCCAATATTCAGGAGCTCAAAGCCCAAGAGTTAGTTGGAAGCACGTTTGTTGTGATTCCTCATGACTCTATAGACACGGAGCCAGTGCAGGATCATCTTACTTTAGTAAAGAAGCATCCTAAATTAGCTTCCAAGTTTATGGATTGGTATCGACTGATAGTTGGGTCTTTGTAAAGGACACATCAAGTCATAGTGAAGGATAAGAATGATATGCTGGAAGATTTAACTGACTCTGAGAGGAGGGAGAAGTTTGCATCTCAACTAGAGAATGAAGCAGTAAGTAGGGTTAGCCCAGTGTTTAAATATATTCCTGTAGATCCATTATCGTTCACACCATATCCTTATTCACCTATACCAGAACCTACCTATGATCCTAATTTAGATATGAGGTATACATTACCATAGGCTTCTGAGGAGTCAACTGACTTAGAACTTCCGATTGAGAATTCTGATGGATGTAGAACGGATCACCTGTTGGATCTCGAGGAAATAAAATGTCAGTAGATGGTTCTGACAGAGATGTCGAACAATCTATCTGGATGGGTGCGAGGTCCAATCCTACTAATAGCAGCAGGAATTCCACGTTTGATGGAAGTCATGATGAGGAGGAGGATCCTGAGGAAAGGGTATTTGAATCACCAATACATTGTCATACTCAAGAGAATGTATATTACCAAGTAATAAATAATAACTATCATACCCAGCGGAGCACCTCGGGAGTGACGGAATATGAGTATTATGTTGATTACTCGAGGGATGAGGCTCAGGAGATGCAGGTGGGTGATAGTGTTGAACAGGTTTCTAAAGACATTTTAGCTAAGCTGGATGGAGTCAATGCACTCAGACTGAGTGATAACTCAAGTCCTGATACTTTGTACACTGAGTACATTCCATCTAGAAGGCCAGTTGTTCCACAGATTGTGTGTCGTACTTCACGTCAAGACAGTGATTACAGGCATGTATAATGAGAGGTGTGTCTACTGAGGACATGGATCACTCAAGTAGAGTAGTAGACGGTATTGCGTATTATAGTGTTGAGATACTGTTGTATTTAAATAAGTGAGGTAGCATTCACCTAAGTTTGTAGTACATATATGGTACATGTTTGTAATGACATTGCACCAACTATATGGTTTGTAATGTATAATATGTATAATGCATATTTGGTTCTTATTTGGATTTTTATTTCCATTGTGTGACTAGTTTTGTGCATGAAGTTGAGCTCATAACACATATGCATGATGTTATTATGAGTATTCGCTTTATGTTGCAGGACTAGGGGGTCATGAAAATGGGTGTAGAGACCGAATCTGAACAGCAGCACTTGGAGCGTGAGGCAAAAGAGAAGGCGGATGAAGACGCCAGAAATCAAGGAACAATACCACCACCACTAATGAGGCTGTTAATGGTGCAGAATTTTATGCAGTATATGCAGATGGTGTAAGAATCTCAGAACAAGTTCATGGAGGAACTATTGGGACGAGCCGGAAATCATAGAGATCCTAAAGATCGAGGTGTGAGTCTTTCCAACTGTCAGAATTCCAGGCTGTTACCTTTTACATCATCTCATGAACCAATGGATGCAGAGGATTGGTTGGCAGATAAAGAGCGGAAATAGAAAACTATAGGATGCAATGATGAGGAAAAGCTGAGGTATGTGATGAGTGCATATTTGCATCATGTTTTATATTATTATTTTGCATTGTAGTTGTAGGATCTTGGTATTTTACGGCATTCACGCGCATCTTTTATGTATATTTTCACCAGGATCAGGATTTGATGGACACGATTCTTGGACCAGTTGTACTGGAGCGAAAAGGAGTCAAAAACAAAGTAAATAGCTTATTTGGGAAATATCAATAACACCAGACGAAAACCTGAAGCAATTGGAGGACACAGTAGGTTTAACGAAAAACTATACGGTTGGAGGAACTTTTCTGGCCATATAGATCCAGTCATATAGTTGGCGCTGACACTACCTCCTCAAATAGTTTCACCCCATGCAACTGGATCGGAAAGACGACATATAGAACGACCAAAAATCGCTAAAACCTCACCTCCGGAAGGCATCTGGAGGGGGAACTCATCCACCATAGATCCATCTTCACCCTACACAGATCCAGGAGGATAAGGCATCGATATTCATCATCAACCGCTGCATCACCACCATCTTGTTGTAATTTCTGTACTCGTTGTGGATTTATACAAGTACTATTCAACTATGATATATTCCATTGTCTTTGCCATGATGTTGATTGCCTCCATGTCTCTAGGAGATTGAGAAACCCTAGCATGAGAATGAAATAAAATAAAGTTTATTATCATATTCATTGCTGTGACCATGTGTTAGATTGTCTTCATATTGATGTTGGGAGAAGTCGAACTCTCAAAATTTGCCTCTTGTGGGGACTTGATGGAGGGAACTACTTGTTAGTAGACAGGGGTGTGTTGGCACTTACAGTGACTATAAAGCTGTTAGCACTCATTATGTATCAACTTGGGAATTGAGGAAGCTCACAAAAAACTATCCATGCCATGGGATATGTCATGTGGGATCAAGTCCCTTAATAGCGCGGTAATTCAATTGATGTTAATTGATGTCTACTCTGGTTATGAGGATGATGTGAGCAGTGGTTGCTCCCTATTTGTCCAAATCTGGAGTTCCTCCCACACATACATAGTTGAGAATATTCATGATAATAATCTTTACCTTAGACCCTTTATAAATGCAAGAGGTGTATCCGCTACTCCCTGAGAACGCTTCTCCCCATTGTAGTTTCAAATATATTTTACACAAGCGATACTTATTTTCTGTATTCAGTTTGTTTTACTTTACTTATTGTTCTATTATACCAAAATCCCAAAAACACCTTTTTACACAACACTCGCATTTTATCTTGTTACTTAAAACTTTATTTCAGCATTTCTATTTTAGTATATACTTCAAGAATTATTAGACATCAGACTCCTGCTCCCTTTGGGATCGATATCTTTATTTCGAAACTAGCTACAAACGATCAGTGCAGTTGCAGTCATCAAGCTATTTTCTGCCACCGCTACTGGGGAGCTAAGCGATGTAGGTCTTCTAGTTTTTGCTTATTTATTTTAGACTTGATAAGTTTTTTTTTGAGTTACAGGTTTCCACCAACATCATGGTGTTTGAGCATTTGTGTAACATCCCTAAAATCATGATTTCAAAGATTGCATATCATTCATGCATGCATATAGTTTAGAGATCAATTTCAAACCAATTCCAAGAAAACAGAAGCACATAGTGCTATCATTTTATGTGAGAAAACTTAAATCAAATGTCCATCCCCATTTGAGAGCTTTAGTATTTAAACCAAGTTTGTTTGATTCCTTGTTGATTGTATTGAGTGTGGAGGTTGAAAAAAAATATACAAAATAAAAAAATGGATTCAAAACCATTTTCAAAACATTTGCAAATCAAGTGCTATGGCACTGTTTATTTTGTTTATTCAAAAGAACCAGGCTTGAACAGAGAGACCACTTGATTTTATGCCCAGAAATGTGAATGTTGCACCCTACAAAATCCTGGAAAAAGTTTGAATTCAAAAGCTTTTGAAATCATTTGAAAATCAATCCAGAAAATCAAAACAGAAAAAGAAAAAGAGAAAGGAAATAGAAAAGGGCCGGCATCAGACTTTGGGCCCAACAGCGAAACCAGCCCAGCTAGCCCACCCGGGTCCCCTCTCTCTCACGCGCAGAAGCACCCCCAGAGTCGCTGACACTCGGACCCCACTCCCTCTCTGTTCTATTCGCTGACAAGCGGGCCCTGTCCACGTCATCGTCGTCTTCCCCCAAATTTCGCGAGGAGCACGTCGCCGCTGGCCGTTGCTGCGTTGATTCCGCGGCGTAATTGGCATTGATTCTCCAGACGTTTCTGGTCGAGCTCCTGCCTACTTAAGCCCCTCTCTCTCGCGGCCATTTCCCCTCACCCAATTTCCTCTCCACGCCACCAGGCTGCTCGCAACTCGCCCGACACTGCCGCTGTTCCGACGACCTCGCCGACGAATTCAGGTGAGCACCGCGCCCCCCTCTGTCCATGATTCATACTAGCATGCTCTACAGCTCCGTGCGCATCTACTGACACCTCCCTTTTGCTCGCGCATGGTCTGTAGCCTCGGCAACGACAACGACTGAACGCCGCCGCTCTCTGCTCGAACTCCGGTGACCTCTCCCCGTAAGTACCAGCCGCCCCTTGCCCTCTGTTTGATACGCCTAAGACCCCCAACGTCTTGCGCATCTAACCGTGTCCTCCTCTTGTCTTAGCATGACGCAGAACCTCGCCAACGTCGACCAGCAGCCGTACCCGACGCGTTCGCGAACTCCGGCAAGGAATCCCCGATGACTCCGAGCGCCCCTTCGCCAACCAGAGACACGTTGAGCTTCACCTCGACACGGCGGTTCTGGTGAGCATCCTCTCCCCTCCCCGGGAGACCTAGAACGCCGGCACCGCCGCTAACAGACACGCCGCCGCCAGTCGCCGCCGCTAGCGCCGCTAGGCTATGGTCAAAGCAACATCAGCCGTTAGATGTAGACCTTGCGGTTTAAATTAGATCTGAGCGAAGCGTTTTCTTTGAATCTAGCGCGTTGGATCTAACTTGATCTGACGGCGCGGAAGGGTGATCCTGAGTGAAACGGTATCGGCCAATAGGAAACAGACGCGTGGCTAGGGTTTGATTTTAAAACAGATTTTGAATCTGATTTATATCCAATTTTGAATTAGCTATAACTTTTGATCCCCACGTTAGAATTTGACAAATTTTATACCGTTGGAATTAGGACAGCAAGCCCTTTCCATTTTTGCAATGTGTTTAAGGTTTTGCTTCTGTTAAAATAGCTTTATTTGCAGAAACATGTGTAGGGCTTATTTGAGTATATGAAGTGTTTAGGAATTGTTTTTAGTGTCAAATAAATTTGGTTTGGCAAAGTTTTGACTTGTTTAGAATTCAGTACTATGCACTTGCTTGGTTGAGTTTTAAAAATCATCACTTAGCATCTTGCATGCATGCATATATATTTTTGATTGTATATGTCTTGTATGTGATTATTGCTATATTCTATGTGTAGATTTTGGTGCTAGTGACTGTGATTGTGAAGAGTGCTACTCTCCCAACTACCAAGGCAAGTGGTACTTCATGAATAATTCTATCCCTATATTTTATACTAAGCATTAGAAATATTTTGCTAAGTCTTGCATGTTATTACTTTTGCCTTATGCCATGTTGGGAAATCCTAAGTAGTTGTAGAATTGCTAGGAAATTTCTAAGTTAAGTTACTATCTATGACATGCTTAGCCTAGCTAGTAGCAAACAAGGGTTGGTGAATATTACATGCTATGATGAAAATATTTCTAAGTCTTTGGACTTGTTTTACTAAATAAAACAATTAAGTCAATGAATCACCTGGGTGGAAAGGGACTTGATTGGTGGTTTTTGGTTGAGTGGTTACACAAGGCCCATGGCTATGGTTTACCTTGTGTATCTCACTTGTGGTAAGCCACCCAGGAACAAAGAGATTTTAGAGGCCAAGTGTTGAGAAGCTTCTAGTGCAGCCACTTGGCAATATGGGCTCTGCCTGGATCACATAAGTTGCTAGAACTTAGCCATTTGGACAGTTGGTGGTAGTGGTAATGATAGGTTGGAGCGCGTCCATTTGGTCTAAGGGAAGGCTTCTGAAAGTTCCTGTCTTGGTGAAACCAAGTCTGGTGGGGAAAGTGCACAACCTCTGCAGATGGAAAAATCTAAGTACTTAGCCAAGTCCATGGCAATGGACAACTTGAGCATCAAGGCATGGAAGCTATCAAGAATCTCCTCATCCCAATTTCTAAGTAAAAATTTGTGGGTGAACAAGGTTGAAGGACCTCAATGTCTATTGGTGGTTCCTTGGAAAAAGTTTTGACAAAGAAAAACTTAGTGATTTCAAACTAATAGGAAAAACCTATTTTGAGCAAAGCAAGCCAAGCTACACTTAGCCAAATTTGCATATAGTATCTAGACCACTTAAAATATACTAAGGTATCACTTGCCAATACTATTCCAAAGTATTGACCCACTATGGCTGTAACTTGTGATGTTGCAGGTTACTCTGATGAGGATTGGGTGTCATGAGTCTACACTCGACATGTTTGCCTATGGCACATGAAGATGAAGACTTACATTTATTTACTTATTCAAACTCTTGCATTAGGCATGTGGCCTTGAGTTGTAAAGACTATGTTTATCTCTGGAATGGATGTAATAAATGACCTTTGTATCTGTGTACTTCATCTTAAACTGTGGATGCTAGCAATGATCCAGGGACTAGCATTGCAATCACAGGGATCCTTTTCCTTTATAAAGGGGGGATCTTACAGATGGTATCAGAGCACTGTGTTGCCTGTAGGATTATGACCCTAGGATTGGAAACCACTAAGGAAAAAATTTCAACTTCTACACTTGTCTATTCTTCTCGTAAAACTTTTCTAATCTTCTCTCTCATCTCTATTTGTAGATGAACTCCATCAACGAAGCCGTGAGCAAAGGACCACTCATGACAATGACTTTGGAGTGTGAGACAGAATTCCCCAAGGCTCTCAAGGACCTCATGGTTGCATTAGAGATACAAGGTGCAGCTGTGTACAAAGGTTTTCCTGTGATGGAGGAAGGAGTGGAATACTGGTGGGTGCAACTTCACTTGTATAAAAACAAGGAAGACAACCAGCAAGAAAAAGGATTCTGCATGTTCACCAATTTAGTGGTGCACCCTACATTCTTTGAATCAGCAAAGGATGCAGCTTGGAAGACCATCAAAGAACTTGGTGATAGAGTCAAGTGCAGAATGCTCAAACTACAAAATGATCTAAGGAAAGAGAAGGAACATACTCAAGAGTTGGAAGCTACTAACCAAACCTTAAGAGGAGACATTATAGACTTAGTGATGGAGTCATGTGAGAAAGATAGGCTGATTGCTTATAGAAATATTGTGTTAGCCAACAGATCCAGTGAGATAGGATTGTAAACGTACTTCGTTAGTTGGACCACCACCTATCACCTTATTTTCCAAAATGTTGCTTTAAAATAAGATTGAACCTTGGTTGTTGTGATGGTCTCATGTATGCATGACTTGTGTGTTTTACTTCCCAAGGATATGTATGTGATGTTTTGTCTTTTGTTTTATCTTGATTCGTGTTGTTCTAACTTTTCTATCTTTTAAATAGATGCCTATTACCATCAGCACTGTTGAGGAGTTCTAGGTTACCCGCTTTGGTCCTCGTATCGTTGAGCTTACTACTTTGCTCAATCTCCCTCTTCCCACCATCATGGTGCATCCCCTCACCAAGTTTGAGAGGAAGGACCTCTGGGGCTTCAAGGTCAACCAGCCCGGACGCCAGACAGAGCCTACCACGGAGGCCATTGTCTTCAAGCTCATGCACGATGACAGGGAGAGAGGCCTTGAGGTAGTTATGCAGGATCTGATAGGACGTCTGCTAGGGCGACACTCCCGACAGGTTAGAGGTACCCACTTCCACGTCTTCGGAAGACATGATGAGGATGGAGAGTCCATCGACTTCGAGGACGATTCGAGGGACGCAGCAGAGCCGATACGCCTGTACCTCCAGGACATAGAGTCTCTCATTAGGCACGTGGACACGGACAGGACCAATGTCATGCTCAGCAATGACGAGCTCCAGGTGCAGCTTCGCGAGAAGGACAAGCTCTTCGCGCAGCAAGACGAGATAGTCAAGGAAATGGAGGCGAAGTTCGAGACCCAGGACAGGAAGTTCAAGAGTCAGGAGAAGCGTGTCCAGGATAGGAACAAGAAGATCCAGGACATGACTGAAGAACTGCAGTCCAAGGACTTCGAGCTAGAGCAGCAGCAGACAGTGATAGAGAGGCTTCGTTCCCAGAAGAGGGCTCTCAAGGCCAAGATATAGACCTTGACCACTAATGTCGAGGAATACAAGACCGCGATGGAGAACGCAGGTATTACCATTGTAGAGGAGGAGATTGATGCCGATGAGTAGACTTGACTACTCATTTATCATTTATTACCGTACTTGTTATTTGAGAACTTGTTATTTTACCATCCGACATGTGGATGGCTTGCTACTTGTGTGTTTTTACTTTGTGAACTTGTTATCTTGTTGTTGAACCTTTATCTTTGTGTTGCATGCTATGTGTTTGCTTATGTGATGTAATGTGCATGAAA
The DNA here is from genome assembly GCA_916181665.1 of Avena sativa. Taxonomy (NCBI): domain Eukaryota; kingdom Viridiplantae; phylum Streptophyta; class Magnoliopsida; order Poales; family Poaceae; genus Avena; species Avena sativa. The sequence continues at coordinate 201,881,266 of OV702281.1, read as the reverse complement.
GCATCTATGGGTATCTCATCTTATCTCTATTTGAACAAACCACAGATGCCTCCCCGTCGTGCAAACCCCAACCCCAACAACAACAACAACATCACTCCAGAAATGCAGCAAATGATGACTGCTCAAACACAGCTGATGCAGATGATGACAACGTTCATCCAGAACCAAAACAATAACAACAACAACAACAACAACAACAATAACAACAACAATAATAACAACAACAACAACAACAACAACAACAACCCTCCGGGTTTTGATATGCTTACCAGGTTCTTGAGATTGAGGCCAGCTAAGTTCTCAGGGACGACTGATACCATGGTAGCCAATGATTGGCTACGTTCGGTAAACAAGGACTTGGTAACCGTGGGCTGTACGGATGCTGAAAAGGTCAGGTTTGCAGCACATCTGCTGGAAGGACCAGCCGCCACTTGGTGGGACAACCTCTAGATTACCACTCCCATAGATGAAGTGACATGGGATATCTTTGAGGATGGCTTTCGCACTTCTCATATCTCATCTGGAGTGATGAGTTCGAAAAAGAAAGAGTTCCACAATCTGAAGCAGCGCCACCGCAGCGTGGCTGAATATATTGAGGAGTTCAACAATCTGGCGCGCTATGCACCGGATGAAGTTGACACCGATGCTAAGAGAAAGGAAAAATTTCTGGAAGGCTTGAATGATGAGCTGAATCTGCAGTTGGTTGTGGCATATGTTCCCACTTATCAGTCGCTCTGTGACAAGGCGGCTATTTTGGAGAACAAAATAAAGCAAGTTGAAAGTAGAAAGAGAAAGCACTCTGACAAGCACAGCTCGGGATCATCTCACAAACGTTCTCATTATGATGACAGCGGAAGCTCAGGATCCCACAAGCATGGGAAATTCAACAAGCACCACAACCACAACCGTCATGACAACAAGCATCACCGAAGTCATGACAATGACAAGTACAAGAACCACAAGAGTGGACATAAGAGCCACCATAGTGGTAATGGAAGTGGAAGTGGAAGTCAGCCTGTTAAGAGAGACATTAGTCAGGTTGAATGCTTCAAATGCAAGAAGATGGGGCATTATGCAAATGACTGCCCAAAAAATAAAGTTGAAGGACCCAACAAGCCCAATCCTTTCCAGAAGGGACAGGTGAACCACATCAGTGTGGAGGAGGTCTATGAGGAGCCAGATGCTGTTGCTGGTAAGTTCAGACTCAATTCTATTCCAGCATTTGTTCTTTTTGATACTGGAGCATCGCATTCATTCATAACAAAAGCATTTGTTGATAGAAATGGGTTTCCAACTGAAAACATTGGGTGTCCAATAAAAGTTAGTTCTCCGGGTGGAGATATGATAGTAAGTCTTGGATGCCGGGATCTAGTAATAGAGTTTAAAAAGCATAAATTTCCAGTGAGTCTGATAATCCTAGATTCCCAAGGACTGGACGTAATATTGGGAATGGATTGGATGGCTAAGTATGAAGGAGTACTAGGTTGTGCTAATCGTACTGTTGCACTCACACCCCCGGAAAGAAAGCGGATTAAATTCAAGTCCAACTTTGAATCTAAAGGAAGTAAGCTAAATTCTCTTAAGGGGGTTAGCATGGACAGTGTGCCAATTGTGAGTGAGTATCCAGATGTGTTTCCGGAAGAATTGTCGGGAATGCCACTAGATAGAGATGTGGAATTTCTTATAGATTTGGTACCAGGGTCTGGACCAATAGCAAAGAGACCTTATAAAATGTCAGTTGATGAACTGAAAGAACTCAAGAAACAACTAGGAGAACAGTTGCAGAAAGGATTTATTCAACCAAGTTCTTCATCTTGGGGAGCCCCAGTTTTGTTCGTAGAAAAGAAAGATAGAAGTCAAAGGTTATGCATAGATTACCGTTCACTCAACGAGGTGACTATCAAGAACAAATACCCTTTGCCTAGAATCAATGACTTGTTTGATCAGCTAGAAGGAGCATGTGTGTTCTCAAAGATTGATCTCCGGTCAGGCTATTTTCAACTCAAGATAAGAGAACAAGACATACCTAAAACAACATTCACTACAAGGTATGGATTGTATGAGTATACCGTAATGCCTTTTGGCTTGACAAATGCTCTAGCATACTTCATGAATATGATGAACAAGGTGTTCATGGAATTCCTTGACAAGTTTGTTGTCGTTTTCATCGATGACATCTTAGTCTACTCCAAGAGCAAAGAAGAGCATGAAGGACATTTGCGTTTGATACTTGAGAAGTTAAGAGAGCATAAACTTTATGCCAAATTCAGCAAGTGTGAGTTCTGGTTGGATGAAGTTGGTTTTCTTGGTCATTTTTTGACAAAGGATGGTGTAGCAGTTGATCCTACCAAAGTTTCAGCTGTGACTGAATGGGAATCTCCCAAGTCCGTAAAAGAAGTTCGTAGTTTCCTTGGCTTAGCAGGTTACTACAGAAGGTTCATTGAAAATTTCTCAAAAGTAGCTAAACCTATGACAGAATTGCTAAAGAAAGACAAGAAGTTTGCTTGGTCTGAAGGTTGTGAACTTATCTTTCAGGAATTAAAGAAGAGACTTGTGACAGCACCAGTCTTGTGTCTGCCAGATTTGGAGAAAGATTTCCAAGTATATTATGATGCATCTCATCAAGGTTTGGGTGCAGTACTTATGCAAGACGGTAAAGTTGTGGCTTATGCCTCGAGACAACTCAAAACTCATGAAGTGAACTATCCTACTCATGATTTAGAGTTAGCCTCTGTTGTCCATGCAATAAAAACATGGAGACACTATCTTTTGGGAAAGCGTTGTGAAGTGTTCACAGATCACAAAAGTTTGAAGTATATCTTCACCCAGAAGGAAATTAATATGAGACAAAGAATATGGCTAGAACTTATCAAGGACTATGACTTAAGTTTGCAATACCACCCCGGTAAAGCAAATGTTGTAGCGGATGCTCTAAGTCGCAAAGTTTTTGTGCATGGCCTTACCAAAGGAGAATTGCCAGATGCTCTGTGTATCCAATTCAGAAAACTCAGATTGGAGATTGTGCCTGAAGGACATCTCATGACTTTGGATGTTCAACCCACTTTGTTGGACAAGATCAAAGAAGCCCAGAAGAATGATAAGGAAATCGAAGATATTAAAGAAAAAATTGGCAAAGGAAAAGCCAAGGAGTTCCATGAAGACGAACATGGTACTTTATGGCATGGGAAACGTATCTGTGTTCCACAAGATCCGGAGCTGCGGAAACTGATTTTGTAAGAAGCACACAACTCTCCGTATTCTATTCACCCGGGTAACACCAAAATGTACATGGACATGAAAGAAAGATTTTGGTGGAATAATCTCAAGAAGTACATCGCCGAACATATTGCTTTGTGTGATGTGTGTAGTAGAGTGAAAGCGAAACATCAGAAACCAGCAGGTTTGCTTCAACCACTACCTATCCCGGATTGGAAGTGGGACAAGATTGGTATGGATTTCATTACCGGATTACCAAGGACCCGGTCAGGATACGATTCTATTTGGGTAGTAGTGGATCGCCTAACTAAAGTGGCTCATTTCATACCCGTGAAGACAACCTATACAAGTGCAAAGTTAGCCAGAATCTACATGAGTAGAGTTGTATGTCTACATGGAGTGCCCAAGAGTATTGTGTCTGATAGGGGAACTCAATTCACTTCCCATTTTTGGAGACAGTTACATGAGTCATTGGGAACGAGGTTGGAATTCAGTACTGCTTTGCATCCTCAAACTGATGGACAAACAGAAAGGACTAATCAGATTCTTGAAGACATGTTGAGGGCGTGTGCCTTAGACTATGGAGCCAGTTGGGATGAAAGTCTGCCTTACGCAGAATTTTCCTATAACAAAACTATCAAGCCAGTATTTGAGTTTCTCTACGGAAGAAAGTGTACCACCCCATTGCTATGGAATGGTGTGGAAGAAAGAAGTTTATTCGGGCCAGATCTTATCAAAGAAGCCAAAGAGAAGGTCAAGTTGGTTAAGGACAGGTTGAAGATAGCACAGTCCCGACGGAAAAGCTACGTAGATCCTAAGCGTATAGAAGTCACCTACGAAGTTGGCGATAGAGCCTATCTTAGAGTGTCACCACTTCGTGGAGTGAAAAGATTCGTAGTCAAAGGAAAATTGGCACTAAGATATGTTGGGCCATTCAATATTCTGAGTCGCAAAGGAGAAGTTGCCTATGAAATTGAACTCCCAGAATCTTTGTCAGCAGTTCATAATGTGTTTCATGTGAGTCAGCTTAAGAAATGTCATCCAGAAATGGAAGAAACTTCTTTGAAGGATACTATACCTTTGGAGGAGGTTCAATTGGAAAGTGATCTCACCTATGAGGAGAAACCTATCAAGATTCTTGAGACTGCAGAAAGAGTCACAAGGACTAAGCCTATCAAGTTCTGCAAAGTGCAGTGGAATCATCATTCCGAAGAGGAAGCAACATGGGAAAGAGAAGATGATCTTCGGAAAGACCACCCTCACCTATTTGCTAGCCAAACCGAATCTCGAGGGCGAGATTCACCTTAAGGGGGTTAGATTTGTAACATCCCTAAAATCATGATTTCAAAGATTGCATATCATTCATGCATGCATATAGTTTTGAGATCAATTTCAAACCAATTCCAAGAAAACAGAAGCACATAGTGCTATCATTTTATGTGAGCAAACTTAAATCAAATGTCCATCCCCATTTGAGAGCTTAAGTATTTAAACCAAGTTTGTTTGATTCCTTGTTGATTGGATTGAGTGTGGAGGTTGAAAAAAAATATACAAAATAAAAAAATGGTTTCAAAACCATTTTCAAAACATTTGCAAATCAAGTGCTATGGCACTGTTTATTTTGTTTATTCAAAAGAACCAGGCTTGAACAAAGAGACCACTTGATTTTATGCCCTGAAATGTCATTGTTGCACCCTACAAAATCCTGGAAAAGTTTGAATTCAAAATCTTTTGAAATCATTTGAAAATCAATCCAGAAAATCAAAACAGAAAAAGAAAAAGAGAAAGGAAATAGAAAAGGGCCGACATCAGACTTTGGGCCCAACAGCGAAACCAGCCCAGCTATCCCACCCGGGTCCCCTCTCTCTCTCTCACGCGCAGAAGCACCCCCAGAGTCGCTGACACTCGGACCCCACTCCCTCTCTGTTCTATTCGCTGACAAGCGGGCCCTGTCCATGTCATCGTCGTCTTCCCCCAAATTTCGCGAGGAGCACGTCGCCGCTGGCCGTTGCTGCGTTGATTCCGCGGCGTAATTGGCATTGATTCTCCAGGCGTTTCTGGTCGAGCTCCTGCCTACTTAAGCCCCTCTCTCTCGCGGCCATTTCCCCTCACCCAATTTCCTCTCCATGCCACCAGGCTGCTCGCAACTCGCCCGACACTGCTGCTGTTCCGACGACCTCGCCGACGAATTCCGGTGAGCACCGCGCCCCCCTCTGTCCATGATTCATACTAGCATGCTCTGCAGCTCCGTGCGCATCTACTGACACCTCCCTTTTGCTCGCGCATGGTCTATAGCCTCGGCAACGACAACGACTGAATGCCGCCGCTCTCTGCTCGAACTCCGGCGACCTCTCCCCGTAAGTACCAGCCGCCCCTTGCCCTATGTTTGATACGCCTAAGACCCCCAACGTCTTGCGCATCTAACGGTGTCCTCCTCTTGTCTTAGCACGACGCAGAACCTCGCCAATGTCGACCAGCAGCCGTACCCGACGCATTCGCGAACTCCGGCGAGGAATCCCCGACGACTCCGAGCGCCCCTTCGCCAACCAGAGACACGTTGAGCTTCACCTCGACACGGAGGTTCTGGTGAGCATCCTCTCCCCTCCCCGGGAGACCTAGAACACCGGCACCGCCGCTAACAGACACGCCGCCGCCAGTCGCCGCCGCTAGCGCCGCTAGGCTATGGTCAAAGCAACAACAGCCGTTAGATGTAGATCTTGCGGTTTAAATTAGATCTAAGCGAAGCGTTTTCTTTGAATCTAGCGCGTTGGATCTAACTTGATCTGACGGCGCGAAAGGGTGATCCTGAGTGAAACGGTATCGGCCAATAGGAAACAGACGCGTGGCTAGGGTTTGATTTTAAAACAGATTTTGAATCTGATTTATATCCAATTTTGAATTAGCTATAACTTTTGATCCCCACGTTAGAATTTGACAAATTTTATACCGTTGGAATCAGGACAGCAAGCCCTTTCCATTTTGCAATGTGTTTAAGGTTTTGCTTCTGTTAAAATAGCTTTATTTGCAGAAACATGTGTAGGGCTTATTTGAGTATATGAAGTGTTTAGGAATTGTTTTTGGTGTCAAATAAATTTGGTTTGGAAAAGTTTTGACTTGTTTAGAATTCAGTACTATGCACTTGCTTGGTTGAGTTTTAAAAATCATCACTTAGCATCTTGCATGCATGCATATATATTTTTGATTGTATATGTCTTGTATGTGATTATGGATATATTCTATGTGTAGATTTTGGTGCTAGTGATTGTGATTGTGAAGAGTGCTACTCTCCCAACTACCAAGGCAAGTGGTACTTCATGAATAATTCTATCCCTATATTTTATACTAAGCATTAGAAATATTTTGCTAAGTCTTGCATGTTATTACTTTTGCCTTATGCCATGTTGGGAAATCCTAAGTAGTTGTAGAATTGCTAGGAAATTTCTAAGTTAAGTTACTATCTATGCCATGCTTAGCCTAGCTAGTAGCAAACAAGGGTTGGTGAATATTACATGCTATGATGAAAATATTTCTAAGTCTTTGGACTTGTTTTACTTAATAAAACAACTAAGTCAATGAATCACCTGGGTGGAAAGGGACTTGATTGGTGGTTTTTGGTTGAGTGGTTACACAAGGCCCATGGCTATGGTTTACCTTGTGTATCTCACTTGTCGTAAGCCACCCAGGAACAAAGAGATTTTAGAGGCCAAGTGTTGAGAAGCTTCTAGTGCAGCCACTTGGCAATATGGGCTCTGCCTGGATCACATAAGTTGCTAGAACTTAGCCATTTGGACAGTTGGTGGTAGTGGGAATGATAGGTTGGAGCGCGTCCATTTGGTCTAAGGGAAGGCTTCTGAAAGGTCCTGTCTTGGTGAAACCAAGTCTGGTGGGGAAAGTGCACAACCTCTGCAGATGGAAAAATCTAAGTACTTAGCCAAGTCCATGGCAATGGACAACTTGAGCATCAAGGCATGGAAGCTATCAAGAATCTCCTCATCCCAATTTCTAAGTAAAAATTTGTGGGTGAACAAGGTTGAAGGACCTCAATGTCTATTGGTGGTTCCTTGGAAAAAGTTTTGACAAAGAAAAACTTAGTGATTTCAAACTAATAGGAAACCTATTTTGAGCAAAGCAAGCCAAGCTACACTTAGCCAAATTTGCATATAGTATCTAGACCACTTAAAATATACTAAGGTATCACTTGCCAATACTATTCCAAAGTATTGACCCACTGTGGCTGTAACTTGTGATGTTGCAGGTTACTCTGATGAGGATTAGGTGTCATGAGTCTACACTCGACATGTTTGCCTATGGCACATGAAGATGAAGACTTACATTTATTTACTTATTCAAACTCTTGTATTAGGCCTGTGGCCTTGAGTTGTAAAGACTATGTTTATCTCTGGAATGGATGTAATAAATGACCTTTGTATCTGTGTACTTCATCTTAAACTGTGGATGCTAGCAATGTCCAGGGACTAGCATTGCAATCACAGGGATCCTTTTCCTTTATAAAGAGGGGATCTTACAATTTGATTAGTGCTAATCCACTCAGGAACTTTGGGAAGCCCTGTGATAATAATAAAAGAGACAACTGCAATGAGAAGACAAGGGGGTTTGAAAAAAATCCTCTACTACTTGGTATTCTACATAAGAAGCAATTTACTGGAGATGAAGAAGATTGTGATCCATATGAGCATATTGCATGCTTCAAAGATATATGTGGCACTTTCCAATTACCGGGGTATACTTCTAATGAGGTAAGGGTTAAATTTTTATTCAGACTTTGACTAGCACAACTCTCTCATGGTATAAATCTTTACCCCCAGAAGCCACTACTACTTGGGATAACTTAGCTTGTGAGTTTCTAGCAAAATATTATCCATTATCAAAATCTTTTGGAATCAGGCATCTTATAACAACTTGGAGGAACCGTCCTAATGAAGGACTGGTAAGAGCTTATATAAGATTTAACGATTTACTTAGTCAATGTCCTCATCATGATTTGCCTGAATGGTATTTATTGCAAATCTTTTATGGCAGTTTAATTGAACCAAATAAAATTTAACTAGACTCTTGCACGAGAGGAGATTTTATGAATCTTCCCATAACTAAAGCTTGGAATTTACTTAATAGAATTCGCGATCATAGAGTTTCATGGAATTTTGGTCTAGGAAGCGAAGGAGGCATAGAAATATATTATGATTGTATTAATCACTATAATAAGAAGGGCCATGTTAATGAATTATCTAAAGAACTTTACTTAGATTTAGATCTTGTGTTGCAAGTTGTTAAAGCTTTTACATAACATATCAAAGCTCCAAAGGAGGGTTCGGTTAAGTATGATCCACCACCCGAACCTGAAAAGAGAAGTTAAAGAAACATTGGCCTCCCTAGAACCAATGTATGAGATACCTTTTTCTAACACTACAAAGAAGCATATTTTGGAATATGAACAGGTCAAAGTAGTACAGGAGAAGAAGGAAGAAGAAAGTGTGCCAGAAGTTGAAGAACATCTGTATGAAACCAAATATGAAGAGGTAACCAAGGAAGCAATTATGGCTATGTATGCACATCGCAACATAGTTGAACTTGATGAAGACACTTCTGTATTTGTTGAAGGTAAAACTAAGGTCAAATATGTTGGTAAGTCTATTCTTCCGTGCATATTTAAAGAAACCTCGCAATATGGTTTGTGCGATCTTGGCACTGAACTTAATGTTATATCTTATGATTTTTATTTAGAAATAAAAGAATAGATAGCACCGGCTACAATAGAAAATAGTGATATGACAATCATGTTAGCCAATAAAAATCTTAGAATTCCAATGGGAGTAGTTGAAGATGCAACTGTCACAATTGGCAATAAAAATTTTCTATTGATTTTGTAGTTGTTGATATGCCAGCTAACACTCTTTGCCCAATTATATTTGGAAGAAACTTTTTCAGTGATGTAGGTGCCATAGTTGATTTTAAAAAGTATATTGTGTCTCTTAAGCTTGGGAACGCAGGAAAAGAATTCCACTTTTCCAAATTTAAAGACAAACCTCTACATATACAGGAAGAAGAGAAACAAAAAACTATTGACGAGATGGCAGCTCTCTTCTTTAGTAATCAAGAATAAGAAACAAATGAAGACTCAAATTGTGAAGAAATAATTATGGAGGACAGTTCCCTAGAAGAATGATAAAGTGAATTCGATTCGCTTCCCATCTTAGGACCTCCAACTGATGAGGCTTTTGACGAGTCAGAAAAGATAGGGGATGAAGAATTACCACCCCCAGAATTAAAAACTTTACCAGATAGTCTTAAATATAGGATTTTGGACAATACTAATAAATTTCCTATTATCATTAGTGCTAAACTTTTAGGGGATGAAGAAGAATAACTCATGAAGGTGCGAAAGGAGCATCGCAAGGCCTTTGGGGTACTCAATGGATGATTTGAAGGGCATTAGTCCCATGATAACCGTCCATCGAATATTCATGGAGGAAGGTGCTAAACGAGTTGTAGAATTTAATAGAAGGCTGAAGCCTGAAATGAAGGAAGTGGTAAGATAAGAAATAGTATGCCTACTGGATGCAGGTATAATATATCCTATAAAATAAAGTGAATGGGTAAGTCATGTTCATTGTGTTCCTAAGAAGAGCGGTTTTACTGTTGTTCCTAATGAAAACAATTAATTGATACCTACTAGAAGTATTTTTGGACATAGAATATGCATAGATTTTAGGAAATTAAATAAATAAACTAGGAAATATCACTATCCTTTACCGTTCATAGATAAAACTCTAGAGAGGTTAGCAAACCAAAATCATTTTTGTTACTTGGACGGATACTCTGGTTTTTCCCAAATAGTTGTTCATCCTGATGACCAACTTAAAACAACTTTTATTAGTCCTTATGGTTTACATGCTTACCGATGCATGCATTTTGGTTTATGTAATGCTCCTGCTACTTTCCAAAGATGCATGACTGCTATTTTTGTGGATTTTATACAACTAATAATGGAAGTATTCATGGATGATTTTTATGTCTATGGAACTTCGTTTACTAGTTGCTTGGATAATCTCAAGAGAGTTTTCCAGCGTTGTGAAGAAACCAATCTTGTTCTAAACTAGGATAACTTCCATCTCATGGTTAAAGAAGGCATAGTCCTTGGACATAAGGTATCAGGTAAGGGTATTGAAGTATATAGAGGTAAGGTTGAAGCAATAGAGAGAATGTTACAACCTAGGGATATAAAAGGTATAAAAAGTTTCCTTGGTCATGTGGGTTTTTATAGAAGGTTCATTAGAAATTCTCTGGAATTTCCGAACCTTTAACTAACCTGTTGCAAAAGGGAGTAAGATTTAATTTTGATGATAAATGCCTTATTGATTCTGATAAACTTAAATATGCTTTGTCCCATGCTCATATTATTAAACCACCTATTTGGGATATGAATTTTTATTTAATATGTGAAGCTAGTGATGATGTTGTAGGAGTAACTCTGGGACAACACATAGGTCGCGGATTTAATATTATACATCATGCTTGTAGAACTCTTAATAGTGCTCAAAAGAATTATCCTAAGGAAGAAAGATAATTCTTTGCTATATTTTTCTCATGTGATAAATTTTGTTCTTATATAGTTGATGCAAAAGTAAGAGTTCATACGGATCGTGATGGCTTAAAAGAACAACTTGAGAGGAAAAATCATATGCCAAGACTGATCCGTTGGACACTTTTACTTCAAGAATTTGAGTTGCAGATCATGTAGAGGCAAGAAATAAAGATATTGGATACAATGTCCATATTTTCCTAGCAAGACACCAATCTTATTGAGAGTAACTTTAGTCCTGGTTATTTTCTTCTGGAATTATTAGATGCACTAAGGCCAAATCCTCCAAAAGAGAAGAAGTCCTTGTGTTTGGAGGAGCTTGTCACTCCTGACTAAATAAGAAGTAAGTGGAAGATAAGTTTTCTTTCTCTAATAAGTGATTTATCTTCATAGTTTTTACTACTGAAATTTCTTCTTTTGAATTCCTCTTGTTTTTCTGAAGTTTTTGAGGGGTTTTAGTAACTATACGGTCAGAGAAAAATCTCGCGCGGTATAGTTCGTCATTAAAGGTATTGTATCCCCTTCGTAAAATAATTTTCGGCCTCTAGAAACTATACGCCCAAACTATACGGCCGGAGGAAAAACCTCTCGCCGTATAGTTGGTCCTTAAATCTTCTGGATCATTCGACCTTTTTTTGTCTTTCAATTCATCTAAAAAATGGTTTTGTCAGTAACTTAATCGACCCAGACTCGATATATTTGGAAATATCTTCCCAAAACAAACTATATGGCCGGAGATATACGGGCCACGACCGTATAATTGGTCGTTACACGGCAGGACTCCTCCAAAATCATGATTTATTTTCCTATTCCATTAAGATTCTTTTCTTGGGCATGAATTTGGTGTTTCCCGTGACTTTTACCGACCTCTGACCCCTCTTATATACTTCCATTGTTTTCCCTCTAATCATAATCACCAGGAACCAATCTATCCATGCTCTACACCGTCCCAGGCCGTTGGAAACCCCTGAGTCTCATTGCCCCTTCCAGGGACCGCTCTCGCAGCCTGTCCATGGAGGACAACAACGAGGATGTGGAGAGGTTTAGAACGAGGTACGAGGAGTACGTCGAGCCAAGCTTATACAACAACAATGCCGATGAATATTGGAGTGACATCTACATCAGCCGTGATGTCTATGTTCCCTTGGAGATCAACTGGGTGGCAATGAAGAGAGCTCAACAAGAGAGCGAAGGTCACAAGCCGCATGGAAAAGGGCGTGTGGAGACATTCAAGTTCATCACCACGGACCCTAGGCCGCACAAGCGTAAGCAAACACCTAACATTGTTACAGGTGCTAGCAAGGAACCGACGGTGTCCCGCTCGAGGCCTACCACTGGTGCTTGTTTGAGGGTGAAGCCTCAAGAAGAGTGGAGGAACAGATTCTACTTCCCCGATCCGTCAATAATGGATGACGAAGAAGAAGTTGTCCCTAGGACAAAGGACCGTGTGCAAGCACTGGAGATATATCAGAAGCAGGAGCTACTCCATCACGTTGAAGTCTGTCACCGCCTCAAGGAGATAGAGAAGAAGGATGATCTCCTCCCATTACTGACTAAACTCGCAGATAAGGTGGACACTTTGCAATCTGATTTGCGTAGGTGATAAATCCGCATCACTTCTCTAGAGGATACCAACAAGAAGCTGCACAATGCGGTGCTAGATGCCATGGCTCCACAATTATCTACACTAATCACGGTATCAAATAATCATGAGGTATTATTTGATCCCGCATGGCTTGATTTCAAGCTTGGGGAGATCATTAAGACCTTGTAATCTATCTTATAAGCTTTTTATTACTATTATAGTTTTTGCACTAGTTTTAGTTTAGCAATAAATTTTGCATCATTAGAATTCCCTTCAGGAATAGTCGATCCTTTTTATGAAATTCCAAGTTTATTATAATATATGGAATATTATTGAGTTTGTGCTTATCTTATTAGATATATGAATGTCTTGAGTATAATTTTACTTGCACTTGATGATAGCAATAGGAGTCTTCCACACCATTGGTATTAATGGAACATACGAAGATAATTTGCTCAATATGTTGTAAGTTCATGGTTTGATTTACAAAGGAAATATTATCTAATGAATTAGAATTGAAAAAGAAACCTTGAACAAAGGAAAATTAAAAGTGCTATCAAATTAGACTGAGAACAAGACGAGGTAGAATATTCAAGCTATAAAAGATGCTTCATATACAATTGTATTTTGGTAATTGAGATCGTTAAACTTTTAATTCCTACATGAAGTGGAATGTATGGCTATCTCCTTTGCACAAACCCTTAAACAAAAGTGTGAGCACATATATATATATATATATATATATATAAAGAAAGGAGAAAAGAAAGAAGAAAAAGAGTGAATGTGCAAAGAGCAAATAGGAATATACCACTATATTGTAGTAAGATGAAGAAACGTCCAAGATTTTGAATCCCATGTGAATATGTTAATCCTAAAACACTTGGGACTACTTCGCTAACTCATTCGGTCGAACCGAATACTTTTACATCATGTTGAGAGTGATCTTTTGTGAACTATTAAATGCTAAGGTGAGGAAGCCTGCTAATATTATTCGGATGGTTCGAGTAAGGTACTATTCATAAACTTATTCCTATGTATCATATATGATAAACACATTCTGCAACTGCCTCATTTATTTTATTGACTCGGCTTCATGAATATGAGGATCACATCCATTAAGCTAAACTTGATCGGTACGAGCAAGAGTCTAAGCTTGGGGATGTTGATCAGTGCATATTTGCATCATGTTTTATATTATTATTTTGCAATGTAGTTGTAGGATCTTGGTATTTTATGGCGTTCACATGCATATTTTATGTCTATTTTCCCAAGGATCAGGATTCGATGGACACAACTCTTGGACCAGTTGTACTGGAGAGAAAAGGAGTAAAAAATAACGTAAATCGCTTATTCGGGAAATATCAATAACACTGGAATAAAACTCGAAGCAATTGGAGGACACGGTAGGTTTAACGACCAGCTATTCGGCGGGAGGAACTTTTCCGGATGTATAGATCTCGCCGTATAGTTGGCTCCGACACCGCCTACTTAAAATAGTTTCACCCCGTGCAACTGTTTCGGTGAGACAACATACAAAACGACCAGAAATTGCCGAAACCACACCTTCGGAAGACATCTGGAGGGGGAACTCATCCACCAGGGATCCATCTTCGCCCTACGCAGATCTGGGAGGCTAAGGCATCGATCTTCATCATCAACGACATCACCACCATCTCCATCCATCCTATCTACATATTTTCTAGATCTTGTTGTAATTTTCGTACTCGTTGTGGATTTATAAAAGTACTGTTCATCTATGATAGATTCCATTGTCTTTGCCATGATGTAGATTGCATCCATGTCTGAGTAGAAAATTAGTTCTTGGGGAGATAGAGAAACCCTAGCATGAGATTGAAATAAGAGAAAGTTTATTATGATATTCATCGCTATGACCATGTGTTAGATTGTCTTCATCTTGATGTTGGGAGAAGTCGACCTCTCAATATTTGCCTCTTGTGGGGACTTGATGGAGGGAACTACTTGTTGGTAGACAGAGGTGTGTTGGCACTTACAATGACTATAAAGCCATTGGGACTCCTTACGTATCAACTTGGGTATCAAGGAAACTCACAAAACACTATCCATGCCATGGGATACGTCCTGCAACATCAAGTCCCTTAACAGCGAGGTAATTCAATTGATGTTGATTGCTGTCTGATGCTATTATGAGGATGATGTGAGCAGTTGTTGCTGCCTATTTGTCCAAATACGGAGTTCCTCCCACACATACATAGTTGAGAATATTCATGATAATAATCTTTACCTTAGACCCTTTATAAATGCTAGAGGTGTATCCTTTACTCCCTGAGAACGCTTTTCCCCATTATAGTTTCAAATCTCTTTTACACATGTGATACTTATTTTCTGTATTCGGTTTGTTTTACTTTACTTATTGTTCTCTTATACCAAAAACCCAAAAACACCTTTTTACACAACACTCACATTTTATCTTGTTACTTAGAACTTTATTTTAGCATTTCTATTTTATTATATACTTCAAGAATTATTAGACTTCAGACTCCTAGTCCCTATGGGATTGATATATTTATTCCTAAACTACCTACAAACGATCTGTGCACTTGTAGTCATCAGTATGCAACACATCTTCTCACCAGACCTACAGCATCTTAGTGAGAGAATCAATTAGCAATGCAACTTCCAGGAAGGGAGTATAACTAGGAGTAGTTCAAATAGAGATTCCGTGAGTATCATGTTCCTAAAGTGTAATGGAGCTGAAGCGTAGGGAGTTTGAGGAGTTTCAACAAGGATATACCAGTATCATGAATTACATTCGGGAGTTTAGCCAACTATCTCGTTATGCTGAGGATGATATGAACATGAAGGAGAAAGGAAGAAGCTTTTTATATGTGGTTTAAATCCATTTGTGAAGATGCAGCTGAGGCTTGCCAATAAGCAAACTTTCCAGCAGTTCCTCGATGCAACCATAACTTGTGAGGATGAGTACAAGAATGTTCAAGAGGACAGAAGGAAGAGGGCGGAGAAGGAAACTAAGAGAATCCAAGCAAGTAAACCTAAACCCAATTTGGAATTCAAACCAAGAATCAGGCCTTATAATAACATGAGCAACAACAATAATGGAGGTCAATTTAACCCTAGGAGGAACATCATATGCAACATTTGTGGAGTTCCACGACATTCACAAAGGGAATGTAAGAAACCCATAGTTAATTTGTTATGGATGTGGTCAAAAGGGACATATCAAGCCGGATTGTCCAAACAAACCACCAGGTGGTTGGCCCACAAATGGTGAAGCACAAGCAAGTGGAGGCAGTGGATAGCCTAACAGGGGAGGAAATGTGGCCAAGAACAATAACGGCAAACGGAGCAAGCCTACTGGGAAGTTGAATTGTGCAACCTTGGAGGAGGTGGATAACTCCGAGCATGCAGTGATAGGTACGCTCAACATTCTTATCAATCCTGGAAAAGTTTTATTTGATACGGGTGCAACTACTTCATTCATATCTGAGTAATTATGTGATCAATTTGGGATTAGAAGGGCACCGTTAGCAAACCCAATGACTATAATAACGGCTGGGGATTAGAAGTCATATCGATATGTGGTTGTGCCTATTTTGTGGACCTATATGTGATTCTGTTGAAAGGAATTGCAGTAGTTCTATGTATGGATTGGATGACCGAACATGGATCCCAGTTAAATTGCGAGGATAAAATTGTTTCAATTAAGACTCCAAGTGGAGGGAGGATAGTATATCAAGCTGACAAGCACAACCATATCATGTTAGATCTTCAATTAAACTCCATGGAAGAGGTTAAGTTGAAGGATATTCCAGTGGTAAATGAGTTTCAAGATGTTTTTCCAACAGAATTACTAGGAATTCCACCGGATTGGGAAATAGAATTCACGATTGACCTGGTACCTGGTACAACACTGATATCCCAAGCACCATACAAAATGGGTCCTAAAGATCTAAAAGAGCTTAAAGAGCAAATTGATGAGTTAGCCAAGAAAGGATTTATTCAGGAAAGTGTATCCCCATGGGGAACTCTATTAATTTTTGTGGATAACAGAGATGGACGAATGTGTGGAAATTACAGAAATTTAAATAATGTCACCATCAATAACAAGTACCCATTTCCAAGAATTCAAGATTTATTTGATCAAGTTAAAGGAGGTGGAGTATTTTCCAAGAACTATCTAAGATTAGGATACCATTAGATAAAGATTAAAACTGAAGATGTTCCAAAAAACAGCATATGTGTCAAGATATGGTCATCATGAGTATCTAGTTGTACCTTTTGGATTGAGTAATTCACTAGCAATATTCATGAATTTGATGAACAAAATATTCATGCCTTATTTGGACAAGTTTGACATAGTTTTCATCTATGATATTTTGATTTATTCCAAGGATAAAGAGGAGCATGTTAATCATTTTAGGATAGCATTGCAAATCCTAAGAGAACATAAGCTATATGCCAAATTCAGCAAGTTTCAATTCTGGTTGGATAAGTTAGAATTTCTTGTTCATGTGATCAGTAAAGATGGAATTGAAGTAAATCCGTCCAAAGTTCAATCAGTGTTGGAATGGAATGCACCATCTTTTTTGAAGGAAATCAGAGGTTTCTTAGGTATGGCAGGATATTATCGGATATTCATTGAAGGTTTTTCCAAGTTAGCCGGACCAATGACCAAATTGTTAAGAAAGAATAATCCATTCATATGGGATGAGAAGTGCGAAGCTCGTTTTCAAGAGTTGAAGACCAGATTAACCACATCACTAGTCTTAGTAGTACCTAAAACAGGAAAGGATTACACAGTATATTGTGATGCATCCAAGGAGGGATTAGGATGTGTGTTAATGCAAGATTGTAAGGTAATTACTTATGGATCTAGACAACTTAAACCACATGGAGTTAATTACCCAACTCATGATTTGGAGTTTGCGGCACTAATCTTTGCTTTAAAAGGATGGAGGAATTTTCTCTATGGAGCAAGATGTGAATTGTACAGTGATCATAAGAGTCTGAAATATTTCTTTATTCAAAAGGAATTGAATATGAGACAGAAGCGTTGGCTAGAGTTAATCAAGGATTATGATCTAACAATCAATTAAACTCCTGGAAAATCTAATGTAGTGGCAGATGCTTTAAGCCAAAAGAGCGCAGACACTCAACCAATCAATAGGGAACTGCCAAAAGAGTTACAAATGGATTTGGAAAGATTAGAAATACAATTCTTAAGCACAGAAGTTTTTGGAGGATTAGCTACAATGGGAGTAGTTTAAGAACAAAGCAGTGATCTTCGTAATGAAATTTTTAGACACCAAGAATAAAATCCTTTCATTGCTAAAGAGCTTAGAAGAATCTCTCAAGGTCAAACATCATCTTTTCACCTAGGATATTATGGATCTTGATGGTTTCAGAACTGACTTTGTGTACCAGATATGCCTGATATCAAAGAGGTGATACTCCTAGAAGCACATGAGACACCATACTCTATACATCCAGGGAGTACAAAGATGTACATGGATCTCAAGGAACTATTATGGTGGAATAATATGAAGAGGTATATTGTAAAGTATGTGTCTGAATGCCATACTTGTCACAGGGTAAAAGCAGAACATAAAAGTCCACCAGGACCATTACAACCATTGGAGATTCCAGAATGGAAGTGGGAAGAAATTGGTATGGATTTTATCACAGGATTACCCATGACACCTAAGCATAAGTATATGATATGGGTGATTGTGGACAGACTTACCAAAAGTGCACATTTTATTCCCATAAACCAAAAGGATAATGCTGAGGAACTAGTAGAAATATATGTTAAGGAGATTGTAAGTAAGCACATAATACCCAATAAGATTATATCATATAGAGGATATGTGTTTACTTCAACATTTTGGAAAAAACTACCTAAAGCACTTGGTTCGAAATTGGATTTTAGTACAGCCTATCATCTAGAGACTGGAGGTCAGACAGAAATGACTAACCAAATCTTAGAAGATATGCTCAGAGCTTATGCATTAGATTTTGGAGGTTCGTGGGAAGATCATCTACCTTTGGCAGAGTTTTCCTACAACAATATCTATTAGAGTAGTCTGAAGGCATCACCATATCAAGTACTTTATGGAAGAAAGTGTGAAAGTATCATATGGGCACCTAGAGGGGGGTGAATAGGTGCTACTTCAAATTTTACTCTTTTTCAAGTTAGGGTTTGACACAAAAGGTAAATTCTCTATATTATGCAACTACGGTGAATTTACCTATATGTCAACCTAGCACAAACACTAAGTAAGAACAAGATAAGTAAAGTGCAATAAAGGATAGAAGTAACCAAAGTGGAGCACATGGAGACACAAGGATTTATTTCCTCCAGTTCCTTCCTTTTGAGGGGAAGTACATCTGCGTTTGGAGAGGGGGTGGTTTCAAACCACCAAAGCCACGAGCGGCCTCCCTTGTTCTCCAGTGAACCTCACCCCAAGGGGATCGATTCACTTCTTCCACTATATTGAATACCTTTGAAGAGAAAGCCGACACCTTTACAACAAGTTAGAGGCACACATCCACAACTGAACTGGAAGCTCTCGGATGCAAGCAAGCTGTCAAACAATCAAAGACAAGCTTGTAAGAACCAAATCAAGAACTAGGATTTCCAATGAAAAACTAGAGCAAGGGGCCCTCAAATGAATGAGGGGGAAATGAAGATCTCTTTTGGTGAAGGTGTATATCAAGGCCTCGTCCTTCGATTCTCCAAATATCAAGAGGTTTGGATGGTTGGAGGAGGAGATCTCTTTGATTTGGTGGCTCAGCTTTAGGTTTCTTGAGGTTGGGGGGCGAGAAGCTTCCAAAGGTAGAAGAAGGGGCCTTCGTATAGGCCCCCTAGAAATGCAGTGTTGGAGATATGCCCAAAAGTCAATAATAAAAGTAGTTATTATTATATCTTTTTGTTTATGATAAATGTTTACATTCATGCTATAACTATATTAATTGGAAACATTAATACTTGTGTGGTTTGTAAACTTGTTAGAGTCCCTAGTAAAGCCTCTTTGTAATAATAGCTTGTTGGTTAATAGATGATCATGGTTTCCTGATCATAAACATCGAGATGTTGTTAACAACAAGATCATATCATTAGGATAATGGTGTGATGGACATACTCATATAGTTAAGCGTAGCATAAAGATCAAATTCATTTCAATAGTTTGTTTGCTACAAGCTTTCAGATACATAGTAACCTAAATACTTCGATCATGAGATCATACTAATCACCATCACCGGATGGATGCTTTGATGACATCAAACACCACTTCATAACTGGGTAGTTATAAAGGTGGCATTGAGTGTTCGGAAAGTATGTGTTGAGTCACATGAATCAAGAGTGGGATTTGTCCATCCATATGACAGATAGATATACTCTGGGCCCCCTTAGTGGAATGTCATCCAATTAGCTTGCAAGCATGTGAATGGCTCACAAGGGAGAACATATCATAGGAACGAGTAAATAATATTTATCTGTAACGAGGTTGAACTAGGTATGTAGAGATACCGACAATCAGACCTCGGATAAGTAAAGTATCGCAAGACAAAGGGAAATTGGTATCGTATGTAAATGGTTCATTCGATCATGAAGTAATCGTAAAAATATGTGGGAGCCATATGAATCCAAATTCCTCTATTGGTTATTGATTGGAGAAGAGTTTCGGTCATGTCTGCATAATTCACGAACCGTAGGGAGACACACTTAAGGATTTGATGTTGTTTAGTAGATATGGAAAGTGAGTAAAGAGACCGAATGTTGTCTAGAGTCTTGGAAGGGATGCGGGATATCACGAGGAGATCCGGAATGGTTCGAAGAATAAGATTCATATAAGGAAAGTCAAATTTCGGTGTTCGAGAATGGTTTCGGTGTTTTCATTGGAATGTTCTAGAAGGGTCTAGAAGGTCCACCGATCCAGAAGGGGAAGGGTACATGGATGTGTCATGGAAAATTGAAATGGTTTCATCATGTCCTAGGTCACTTGGCTGGGCAATTGGAAGAGATAAATCAAACTCCAGTTTGAAAGTCAAACGCCAGTTTGAAAAAGTCAAATGCCAACATTGATTGCCTAATGGAGGGAGGGAAGGGATCCTACCTAAGGGAGGATTCCTCCCTCTCCTTGCCCAATTTCAGCAACCCTTATCCTTTGTAAAATATTCAGACATTAGGGGGAACAAAAACTTTTGCTTATTAAGTGTTGCAATGTTTTCTTACTTGTTTGCTTGTGTTCATGCAACTAATTGTATATTAGATGATATAATCCTTACCTCCACCCAGTTGACAAAAATCTATTTTTAGAAAATAGATGTCTTGGCTCATCTTTAATATTCTCAAATGTTCTGGAATTTCAAACTTGATCCAAGATGATTTTGACACAACAGATTATTTTACTAGTTCCTATTTCCAAAACTATGGAGACCTAGATATAATCTCCTTATGTTTTCAAGACAGAACTTCAACTAATCTCCCCTCTAGGTTTTTCCAAAACCTTTCCTAAAACCTTTTCACTCCAATATTGGTAGAAACACCAATAGGTACTTACCTTACTTCAAAACACCCATGCCTACCATAAGCTAGGCTTGGGTATGACTTTAGTAGTAGTTTGACAAGTTTGATAAGATGAATTGCCTTGATCAACTGATTGACTTGTTTGCTTTGTAACTAGAGTGAGATAATCTAGTAGCTCATCCTTAGGGATCAAACCAATAGTTTAGATCATCAATATCAAACTAAGCAACCCAAATTCAATCTATCTTGAGTCACTCAAGTGAATCTCAAATCTACTTAACTAGATCAATCCTAAGCTAATCCTTTGTATTAGCATCCAACTCATCAAAGAACAAATACAAGCATGGATCTCTTGTATCCAATCCATACCTCAATATCAACCACTTGATGAATATGATAAACCCTTTTCACTCTCTCTGAATGTCTCCCTCTCCCATACTAGTCCAAATCCACAAGTCTTCCAAATTTGGCTAAGTCTGGAATCTTTAACTAGATTCAATCTTTGGAACTCCACCTACCCAACCTATGTGCATTCTTGAAAATGTGCTTGAAACATATTGTATCACATCACTAGTACTACCAAATCCCACTCTTTCCTTTGGATAAACTGTAACACCCCAGTTTCAGTTATTATTAAATTAGGGTTTTGATTGTGCATTCATGAGCATCATATCTGAACATGCATGCAAGAAAGAAATAGAATAAAACTCTAATACCTAATCTTTCCCTCTCTCACTAAAATAATTCAAATGGTTTTGATAATTTGAAAAACTACCAAAATTATTGGATCCCAAAAGGAATAAAAGGGCCCCACAATGTTTTATATATTTTATAAAGCTTCTGTTATTTTTGAAATGGATCAAAACAGATTTGGAATTCAAATATCCAAAGAGGAAGTCAAAACAGAAAAAGAAAAGAGTTTCCGAAATAAAAAGCAGAGCAACAGCCCAAGCCGGCCCATCTCTCTCCCTCTTCCTTCCGCTCAGCGCGTGCAACCAGCAACCGTCGCAGCCCAGCTGAAGCCCACCTCGTCCCAGCCTGCGTACCGCTTCGCCCTATCGTCTTCGACGATGACGGAAAACTGCTGCATGCCCGCGCCGCCTCCGTCCGCTGCTCGATCGTTGCTGTCCGCTGACCTGTAATATGGGATAAGAACGCCACGACTCCCCCTACCTCGACCCTATCCCCTTCTCCTCTCCCTAGATACCTCTCTCTTGTTTTCCTTGGTGGCCGAAACCCTAGCCACTCCTCGCTGATGAATCACCGTCGTTCCGTGCCACCCCGTGCCTCGTAGACAGTGCCACGAGCTCCGCTTCGCCGCCCTCTACTTCCCCGCTGAAGGAATCAAAGAGGGGCGCCCGTGCTCGCCGCCATCGATGTCATCTGCCGGCCTTACCAAGCTTCCCTGAGCCCACGTCGAGCACCGTGGTGAGCTTATAGTGATCATGGAACCCTCTGTTTGCCTACTAGCTCTTTGTAGCCGCCACTCGCCGTTCATCTGTGAGCTCCGCCGCCGCCGCTCGTTGTAGCCGCGTCTCTGGTGACCTCCCTGCAGTGGCACCTCCGTATTTAGGTTCTCCACGAACCGCTCATTCGAATGCACTCATTCCCGCAGTCCCGCACGCCCTCCCTCGCCATCTCCGCGACCATCTGGCGGTGGCCGTCGTGTTAAAGTCACGGTGACGTCACTCTGACGTGGTTGTGGACATAGTTGACCTGTTGACCGCCACCGTTGATGCTGACATGGGTACATGGCCCACTGGTCAGTGACTATGGCTGGATCTGCCTCGGTGAGAAACAACCCACCCCCTCTGGTGACGTTAGCCTGCTTCTGTGCTGACGTAGTAAACCTTTTTAAGATGATTTAAGTAATTCCAGAAATTGATATAAACTTGTAAATTCAATAAATTTGAGTATAATATATAAAATTATTCATAAAAATGAGATCTAGCTATTTAAGCTATAATAATGCATTGGTCAACAACTTCAATGACAAGTATAATTAGAAGAACATAGTAGCCCTCACAGGTGATTCCGGAGTTTCTTCGAGTTAGGGTTTGCACCCCCTGGAACCCCGATTAAATGTTCAAGCATGTTCTAGGGTTTCAATTCAATACAATTCAACTTGTCATATCATCATGCTTGCTTGAGCATTGCATCGATGCCTTGTGTTTATTGTTTCCTTTCTTTAACGGTGTTCGGTTCTTCCTCGGTAGAATACGAGATCGAGATCAAGATCGAAGACCGAGATCAACACCATCGAAAGTCGAAGATTGAAGACCAATACTTGAACAACTATAATCAAGTCAAGTATAAGGCTTCTGAAGCTCTACTTTCTGGTTATCAACATGCAAAGGCAAGTATAGCCCCACCATGATATAATCCTATGATTTTGAAAGCATTTCAATTCTTGCCATGATGCAAACGATTCTACTATGGTCTTTTATCGATAGGATAGAAGTATCCTATCTGTTGCAATACTCCCTTGAGCTTATATTACTTGATCCACTACTCCTAGAATAACTAGGTTTGGCTTGTGTGCATTTCTAGAGCTTATATTTGTGTATCGCTTAGCCATGCTAAGTTGTTGTGTATGGTTCATCCTGATGATGTATCAGATGCAGAGAATCTAGTATGACAGGAGAACGTGAAGAGATGAGATCAGTGGTAAAGGTTAAACATGCTAAGGCTTGTATGGGAGGCCACGGTGGGATGTGGTTTTTGTAGTCCCATGCTCGCCACCCCTAGGACCAGAAGTTCTTGCCTCTTGAACCAAGACGATCGTACAACCACACGGGGCCTGGAAAACCTCACGAGTGACTAACTTGCCTAGTAGATTCCATGAGTCACATAGTTCGGGCGTTCCATTCGACATATGCATAGAAAATATTTTGAAAGATTTGCCAGGTGAAGGTGCATTCATAGCAGGTAGGGAATCATGGACCGGGTTTCCTGGGGTCGATGGATCCCCTGGTAAACCAACCTTGGCTCACATATCTGGGGACCGACTTTGGAATTTGACCCGTTATGGCGGAACGATCCTTAGGGCGTGACTCATGATCTCGGCGAAAGCACGGTAAAGGTCGTGTCTAACCACCCTCTGCCGGCCTTCCAAGGAAGAGGGCTAATCTTAAGTGGCATTAAGAGAAGGTTAGTAAGTGTGGGTAAAGTTGTACACCCCTGCAGGGTAATAATCTTTCGGAAAGCCGTGTCCACAGTTATGGACGACTTGGGAACGGATGTGATGATCATAGAAAACTTGAACCTAATCATAGAACTTGGCAGATCAATGAGTGCTAAAGGATGCTTCCTCATGGGTACGAGGGGGTGATCCTAGATAGGATTCAGATGATGATGATTTGGTGTATATCAAAAGATGATGATCAATATTTCGAGGATGTTTCTCTCTTATTCCCTTTTAAAATACTCTGATTAGATGAGCTTCTTCTCTCTCTTGTTTTATAAACAAAGATGGCTTTATGCAAAACAACTCCACCAACCATAAGTCTTGCGGAGTACACCCTTTACTCACCCTTGCTTTGTTGATACTTTTGGCAGAGTAAGTGTTCCCTAAAGATCAGTTTGGTACTACATTGGCATCGAAGAGTAGCTTGGGGTTCCCGGCCGACAGCCTGGAATCTATGGGCTGGGACGTCATCGTTATTCTTCAGGCCTCTTAGGCCATTTGTTAAGTTTCCTATACTTAATAGCATAATTTGCCTTCCGTTGTTTGATATTTGTGGTCAGTGACCTCTGCTTGTAATAATTTGGTTCTCTGCTCACTTATGAGCTTGCTGTAATAATTTTTGTGTCGTAGGGTCACTGTTGTGTTACCGATTCTTCACTGGATATTCTCGAGCTCAAGGTTAAGCTTATGTCAGACGGAGGTCTGGGATTTGTTCAGCCCTGATCCCGGGGGTGTCATAGGTTTTGGTATCAGAGTAGTACCGACCGTAGGAAAACCTTGCTATTGGTCGATGTTGAGTCTAGTGCTTGTGAAAACTATTTTAAAATCTGAAAAGTATTTGCGAAAACTCTAGTATGCTCCTTTTTCTCCTTATAAAGTTTCGCTCTAACTCTGGGTTATCTTATCTTGTGTTGATTTTTGGAAAAGTTTTGATATCTTTTCTGGTATTTCAAAGCTTAGGTGCCTTCTAGGCATGCCATTTCTCAACCAGTTGACTTAGTGTTGAGTTCTCTAGAGTAGTGTGTGTTGTGAATTCCTTGTTCCCCTTACTCCTGTTCACATGAGAGGTTCCTTTCCATCATGATCTCTCTATTTTATGGATCCTACAATATAATGATCTACCGTGTTCTGCTCTACGCTTCGAGGTTTCCTTTCGCCTCGTGTGCCTCCTTTTCCTTTTTTTTGGGTACTTCAGAAGTTGTTTCTTCTTTTGGAAGCTACCTTGTGATTATTACCTTGTAGTGTACGCTATGTCACTCAAATAGTAGTTACTCCTTTCTTTGGGTTTTAACCCTTGGACTTGAACCTAAGATCCCCGATGGTGCTGGATTCTGGTGTTGTGAATCTTGTACATGAAGCTGGCCTTTAATCCAAGATCCTTTCTTTAACCCTTGTTGCTAATGTTCACACATGCTATGGCAGATGTTCTTTAATGGAAACAAATAGATCACGACAAGAGTACACCTCTTGAGCCTCGTATCTATACTCGTGACTCCGCCACACCTTACCCCTTCTCTGCATTAGTTTTCGAGAGATTGTTGACTTATGCATCCACATCTCGGGATTCCATCCTGAGCATGTCCTTTTCTCTTATTGTTTTCCGACCTTTGTGTACCAGTTGGTAACCAAGTTTTACATGTGCATTGGTGTCTTCCAATGCAAGATACTATTGTGGTCCGTCAAGACAAACCATTTCGGGATGTTAGGAGAAATAAACTCCAGTAATTTGTCATTTCTAGGACTAGGTCAAAGTGTTGTAATCCGCAGATCAAAAGGTAGTGATTAGCTTCTGTCTGTTATATATTAAAGTATCACACCCTTTTATACTAAGAGGTTGTGCCTAGTTCCATAACCCTCTTAATGAATTGATATTACCACACATAATTAACCACCCTTCCTCTAAGCTTTTGCGCTCGTGAGTGTTGCATCTGTGTAATAATGTGGTTATCTAGGATACTTAGAAATTTATTATTGTTTTGATCTCTAAGGACATTTGTGTCATTCTCCACATGATTGGTTAACCCTATCATTAAGGGAAGAATGATTGTGCTACCAAGTTGTTATTCTGGTGCACTCTCCTCGGTCAAAGAGTTAGGCATGTGCTGAAGCTCTGAGACTATGACTTCTTGCCTTAGCAAGAAAGTTCCCTCTCGAACTAAGTTACATATCGATGGTTCATGATATTCTGGATGTCTTCCTAGAAGTATCGCCATGTTGCCACATGACCGTGTTGTCTAGTTCTTGAGCAAGCAAGTTCTCTGAACTGCCCTTTTCTCCAAGGATCTGTAATGGATACCCCTGAACTATTTGGTTGAGCTTAAACAACAAGTTGGAGAGTTGTAAGACAAAATTTCTATCTGACCCAGTTCCTTCATAAAGGGATGTCTAGTTTTGTTTGTGCTAAAGAAAGATAATATTTCCTTTATGGATATATTATTGTCCCTCACTTTTGATTTGATTTGGGCTATCGTCGAATCAAACTCAGTTCCAAGGACTATCATGATGTTCCTACTTGTTATGTTTCACTTGAGTACATCTTCGTGTCCTTTGGTTTGACCAATACAGTCACGTCGTTCAAGAAACATATGAGTCCATCTTCTTGGAGTGGCCTGATAAGTTTGTTTTTGACCTCATCGATGACATCCTTATCTTCTCCATGAAAGATTGTATTTATATGGAACATTTGGCAATGAATTTGGAAGCTTTTGAGAACCATCCTCGACTCATCTCAAAGAATGTGTTCTGTATGGTAGAAGTGACATTCTACAATTCACGTGTAATTGCTGAAAGATATCGTCGTGGATTCAAGAAGAGTTATCTCCCTTTCTTTAAGGACACATGTGTGTTTTATTGTTAGTACTTTATGTGTGTGCAGTTGTCCTTCGACAAGTTGCTAATGCATGGTTCTAGCAATCTAGCTCAGTCTTTTGGAGCTTGACACCGTAGTCCATGTCTTGAGAATCTAGTAACTTTACCTTTGTGGTAAATCTTGCAAACTTTATATTCGGACATGCTAAGCCTGAAATATCATTTTGCCTAACCAAATATGAATCTCAAGTAGCAATGATGGTTGGTATTTCTCATGCTATTGACATAGGTCCCTTTCTAAATCTGGCAAGAATGATGTAACGGTTGACACACTTAGCCGGAAATACCTCTTGTTATATTCTCTTGATTTCAGCAATAACAACCACTCTTCATGAGACTTCCTCTATAATTTGACAATAGGAGTTGAGCTCATGGTTTCCTTTGTATTCAAAGTCCAACCTTTACTTGATGTCTTATTTCTCGAACATCAAGGAGAACATTTAAAGTTTTGTTGCTAAATGTATCTCAGTCGATCCTCCAGACCCTTTATGATGGCAAGCATTTTGTTGTGCCAAGTAATTGAAGTCTGAGAATGAAGTTTATTTTTCTCGTGTTCTCAGGAATCTTCTTGCTTATTCATCTAGTGGGGTAAAGTGATATCTGATCTTTGGCAAAGATCTTGGTAGTCCTAGATGGATAAAGAGTTACCTTCGTTTTCTTAATCATGTTTTAAAAGTGACTATGAATTTGGTAATTTGTAGTTCGTCTTGTTACATGTTCCTTGTGACTCTTATGAGTCCTCTCCACCAAACACCTTTCTGTCTGAAGCTTTCTGTTGAATGAAAGAGTGAACCTTCTGTGTCAAAAGTAGTTCAGCAGCTTGGTTTTGTTGATCCATATCTCTGCAACCCAAAATATCTACTTAAGTCATTTAGTAGAGGTTCCCTATCGAAGTCTATGGTCATGTTCTTTCTCTTGCAAGCTCTCCTTTTCAGAAGCTTAAACTTCTCTGAAAATCCATGATCTCAATCCTTATGAAGACCAGTTATCCAACAACATGAAACCTTCTCCTTTTGTTTCCTCTTTTACCTTGATGTGTTTCATATTTGTCATCTCAGAGTTGTTTCTAAACACTCCATCCTGAATTGACCATGAGATACTCTGTGTGTTGTTTAGTTTTTCCCCTCTTATCTTTAGAGTGGCCCTGTTTATTTTTCTCTCTGTCTCTCTTCCTACCTTTGGAATCTCAGGTCGAGATTCTTGTAAGGGGATAGAGCTGTAACACCCCAGTTTTAGTTATTATTAGATTAGGGTTTTGATTGTGCATTCATGAGCATCATATCTGAAAATGCATGCAAGAAAGAAATAGAATAAAACTCTAAACCCTAATCTTTCCCTCTCTCCCTAAAAGCATTCAAATGGTTTTGATAATTTGAAAAACTACCAAAATTATTGGAGCCCAAAAGTAATAAAAGGTCCCCACAATGTTTTATATATTTTATAAAGCTTCTGTTATTTTTTAAATGGATAAAAACAGATTTGGAATTCAAATATCCAAAGAGGAAGTCAAAACAGAAAAAGAAAAGAGTTTGCAAAATAAAAAGCAGAGCAGCAGCCTAGGCCGGCCCATCTCTCTCTCTCCCTCTTCCTTCCGCTCAGCATGCGCAGCCAGCAACCGCCGCAGCCCAGATGAAGCCCACCTCGGCTCAGCCCGTGTACCGCTTCGCCCCGTCGCCTTCGACAATGACGACAAGCTGCTTCGTGCCCGCGCCGCCGCCATTGATCCCGCCGCTCGATCGTCACCGTCCGCCGACCTGGAAGATGGTATAAGATTGCCACGACACGCCCTGCCTCGACCCTATCCCCTTCTCCTCTCCCGAGAGACCTCTCTCTCTAGTTTTCCTTGGAGGCCTAAACCCTAGCCGCTCCTCGCCGACGAATCACCGCCGTTATGTGCCACCCCGTGCCCCAAAGACAGCGCCATGAGCTCCGCTTCGCCGCCCTCTACTTCCCCGCTGAAGGAATTGGAGAGTGTCTCCTGTAATCGCTGCCATCGACGTCATCTTCCCCGACCCCGACCTTGCTCGCCGCCATCGATTAGCTCGCTTGCAGCCTCACCAGGCTTCCCCGACCCCATGTCGAGCACCGTAGTGAGCTTCTGGTTCTCATGGCACCCTTCGTTTTCCATAGGCCAGCTCCTCCCCCTTGCCCTAGTGGACAAGGTTCACCATGGACCCTCCCTTCCTCGGGTTAAATACCCACAGGCCACCCCAACGCCTCCCTTTGCCCTCATTCACCCCCTCTCCTCTCCACTTCACCTCCCAGAGCTCCCTCTCCCTCCCACTTGCTCTATCCTGCTCGAGGGAGAAGAAGGGATAAGCTTCGGCCTTTTTCCCAAAACCGAGGAAGCTCCTTCCTCTCTTGCTCCCTCCTCCTGCATGTCACATATCTGAAACACCCCTCCTCTTGCTGATACTAAAGGTCCCCTTTTGGTTGACATGCAGCATCCCCCAAAGCAACTCCGGCGAACGCCAGTGCAGATCCCTTTGGCCACCACCACGAGAGCCACCCCTGTCGTTGAACCCCGCTCGTGTCGCACCTCGCCGGACTCGCTAGGAGCCGCCACGTCCAACCGCAACCTCCCCGACTCCTATCCCGCACCCAGGTGAGCTCCCCGCCATCGATAGAACTCCCCTAGGGTTTCCCTCGTCGTCGTCAGGCCTGAGGATGACGATGCCTGGCATCCGTCGATCGTCGCCTAATCCTACGTCTCCTATTCTGCCATACCTCTTCGGCCGCCAGCACTCGCTGATAGGCGGGCCCGTCCCCGCGGCTTTGAAAGCGGGCCCCCGCGTGCACCCGCGCGAGCTTGGACGGATTCGCCCTGTGTGGCCCACAGCGGTGCAGATCAGGCCCATGCGCCCTTATGCCCTTTTTATTTTTGCCTAAAAATCCCAGATCTGATAAATTGCAGCTCAGTTTAAATAGTTGATAAAATGTAAAATGGGGTAAATTGACTAGATCTAAATTTATACAGGTGCCCTAAGGTTTTCTTAACCATGCAGAACTGGTCCTATCCAAAAATTATTTTTCATTATTTACTGACAATAAATCTACTAAAATGTGTCCTTTTCCCTAAATAAATTCCCTAGTGAGATATACATATCCAAATGGTGTGAATCAAAGTTCCTATGAAAAGGTATTTACTATACCTACCAGACCAACTTTATCTTATGCCAATTGGAACAGTAGTCTAACTCTGGAAAAAATAACAAAATCAGGCCATTTTTGTCTTTAGAAAATTCCCTAGATATTACTAAAGATGGTTTTGACCTAATTCCCACTCCTAGTACACATGCATGCACATATCTTTCAAACCCCAAAAGACCAAATTTTATTAATCATCTACTGAATTTTAGTGAATTAATCTTTTCTCCGTATAGTTATTTCACCAATAAATTCACCACAGTAGTTTTGTGAACCCAAAATGGTTGATTCCAATTTCTACAGAAAGGTATTACAACTACCTAACATGTGACCTTGGAATCACACCAATTTGTTGATGCCAATTGGTTGATTCCAATTGCCTTTAGTCTCTTCCTCCCCGTCAGAATCTCTTTTCTGGCACTGTTACCACCTATAATCATCCATATCACTTGTATTTCACTATCTCTTCGCCAAACTAGTGCACCTATACACCTGACAAGTGTATTGGGTGTGTTGGGGACACAAGAGACTTCTTGCATCTTGATTGCAGGGTTGCTTGAGAGGGATACCTTTGACCACTCACTCCCTGAGTTCGATAAACATTGGGTAATCCACATAAGGGAAACTTGCTGCTGTTCTACAAACCTCTGCACTTGGAGGCCCAAAAACTGTCTACAAGAATAGGAGTGCGTAGACATCAGAGAACCCGAAATGAAGAGACACCGATGGCAAGCAAACCAAAGGAGTTACCAACGACGAAAGACACTACAATATCGCCCTACTAACGGAGTCCATCGCCCCAAATCGATCAAGTACGGCACCAACGACAATAGATGGCAAGACAGAAGTCAAGTCCTATGTAATGTTCGTACTTAGGATTTAGCATACTTAATATAGATTCCCCTTATGGCGCGTAGTCACTCCTTAGTACCTATGGTACGCCTTTTTTGCTTGTCATGTGATCATATGATGTTGGAAGTGTGTTGCTTGTCTGCCTTGGATCATTCAGTCCTATGATAGGGACCACCTCGTTCGTGTATCGTGCCACGACCCTTCGTAAGCCATAACCCGAAACCTTTCCTCAGCAGGATGGCCACGTAAGGAAATCTCCGACAACCCCTATCTGTGCATAGTTCTAATCACCCCCAATGGAACAACGACCCTATTTAACCCTCTGCCGAAGCAAGAGGGAGTTCTCGCCATCACACCAACGCCCCAAGAATCCTAAAAATAAGGAGTCCCGAAGACAAAGAGTCCACTCTGTCATAGTTTCAAAGCAACACAAAGAGTTCAAGTTAGGACCACCCTCTGAAGCTAACATGCCTTCACCCGGACGAAGGACCAAGAAGAAGTGTCGCTAACCGCTAAAACTTCCCAGAGTTAACCATTCTGGCTTTGTTAGGTAACCATTGCAGCAAGGTAGTCTCAATAAGGCGGCACTCGAAGACCTCAATTCAGGTGTCATGCCAATGCTCCCAGATGAAGGATCTACCCCAACCTCGACAACCCTAAGTAAAGCTCTAAGGTGGAAAGACTGTGTCTTTCCACTCAAATCCAGAAGACCACTTACGAAAAGACAATACATGAAGATCTCCAATCCAAGAACCTTCCCCAAGCACCACCTCGAGAGTCGTCAGAGGAAAAGAAAATAGAGCTCATCAACAATCTTTGGAAGTCTGCCTGATCCTCCCAGTAACTGCAAAGCTCAGAATGAAGACAATAAGACTACCCGACGCTGCCAATATTATTCTCCAAGGAAAGCAACCCAAAGATTCGAGATTCTCCGAAGACGTCGTGAAGCCCCTGCTCCGCTATCTCTGCTAAGACCCACCTAAAAAGATCTCCGACTCTGCTAACCCCGAGGCTAAAAATGAAGAGGTGTCCTTCTACGAGTATCAACCTATCCTTCAGTCACCACCCCCAGAAGATCCACTCGTCGGAGCAAACATCAGAGAAGACACAACCCTCTCCCCCTTACTGCCGGAGTTTTGAATATCCCTCACACCCTAAGAAACTGAAGTAACCAAAGTTAGTAACCAAACCTAGTACGGCTACAAGATTCAAGGAGCACTCTCGACATAGTCCTTCGCACCATACCAACTCACTCTTCCAACCTATAGAAAGTGATGGATCATCTCGAAACCTGTTCAGTAAGGCGTCAAGTACCCTCACCGTTTCCCGGCACAAAACTGCTGAATTCTGGATGAACTCTATTGAATGATAAGAAAGTATGATGCCCTTCTTTGCGTGTTTTACCCATGACATTGCATTAGACTCAGCCCAAAATGACATCATCTTATAAGACCGCCTCTCCAGCTTGTCAACCGCAACGGCATCCTCCAACCTATCGGATCCCTAACTAGCCTAGAACTAACCACCAGGGAGCTAGTTAAACGCCCTTCCTACTATGACTGCTACCACAAGAAGTGATATCGGCGCCTCACAGGAAGCGTCTTATACAAGGCGGCAGAACATAACCATCTACAGATGAAAGGTGTAGCGCCCACCCTTAGCATTCTCATACGACTCCAATACAGAAGGTCTGCGACTCCACCAATCACCCCTAATGTCGCTCTAAGGGGGAAAGACTGCGTCTTTCCCGCCCAAAACTCCATTGAACCATGGAGTCAAACCCTAGTCATCTCTAGGTGACAACCACCCTCTAAATCAAATCATGGACCCTGCCCGAAGGACCACAATCGGCACTTCCTCATCGCAGAGTCGACCTTCCAGCCAACACTCCCGGTGTTTTAGAACCCTGAAGGCAGAAAATATGACTATCATGGTAAAGGTTTGAAGAAGGCTCAACTCGACATTTCGCCTCAAGAAGGAAGGACCCTGTCTATGCTAAACCTACCTAGAATCGTCCTAAGGGGAAAAGGCTACGTCTTTTCCATTTGTTTAAATCTAAACCGCCCAATCCGAAGCCACTCAGCTCCGACCCATAGCTGACGACGCCTATTTGTTGTAAAGCCTGTTTGCATCTAATATTTCCATCGCTAAAATTGTTAAGCGAATGTTATCACCCAACCCTACTCCTCCCTAATATCAGGATGAGATTATTTTAAGGGGGAAAGGTATGTAACATCCCAATTTCAGCAACCCTGATCCTTTGTCAAAAAGGAAAAAATTAGGGGGAACAAAAACTTTTTCTTATTAAGTGTTGCAATGTTTGCTTACTTGTTTGCTTGTGTTCATGCAACAAATTGTATATTAGATGATATAATCCTTAACTCCACCCAGTTGACAAACAAACTATTTTTACAAAAGAGATGTCTTGGCTCATCTTTTATATTCTCAAATGTTCTGGCATTTCAAACTTGAGCCAAGATGATTTTGATACAACAGATTATTTTACTAGTTCCTATTGCCAAAACTATGGAGACCTAGATATAATCTCCTTATGTTTTCAAGACAGAACTTCAACTACTCTCCCCTCTAGGTTTTTCCAAAACCTTTCCTAAAACCTTTTCACACCAATCTTGGTAGAAACACCAAGAGGTACTTACCTTACTTCAAAACACCCATGACTACCTTAAGCTAGGCTTGGGTATGACTTTAGTAGTAGTTTGACAAGTTTGATAAGATGAATTGCCTTGATCTACTGATTGCCTTGTTTGCTTAGGAACTAGAGTGAGCTAATCTAGTAGCTCATCCTTAGGGATCAAACCAATAGTTGAGATCATCAATCTCAAACTAAGCAACCCAAACTTAATCTATCTTGAGTCACTCAAGTGAATCTCAAATATACTTAACCAGATCAATCCTGAGCTAATCCTTTGTATTAGCATCCAACTCATCAAAGACAAAATACAAGCATGGATCTCTTATATACAATCCATACCTCAATATCAACCACTTGATTAAGATGATAAACTCTTGTCACTCTCTGCAAATGTCTCCCTCTCCCATATTAGTCCAAATCCACAAGTCTGCCAAATTTGGCTAAGTCTGGAATCTTTAACTAGATTCACTCTTTGGAACTCCACCTACCCCAACCTATGTGCATTATTGAGAATGTGCTTGATGTTGGGGATATGCTAGATGGGTGTCCCCATAACATGTATCTAATCTGGATAACCCGGGTGGCCCACAGTTGGTAGCAAGGCCCACGGTCTGCTGGGTGCGGCCCAGATAGAAGGATCCAAAAGGGAGGCCCATGCCGGATAAAGGAAGGCTACGGAGGAGTCACCGACGTATCCGGAGCCTTGGAGTGCAAGACACGTTAGACTAGTTCTGTAGTGTGTAGGACTCTGTAACCTGTCCGGCTAGGACTTTCCCTGTAACCTTAGGACCTGGCGACTATATAATCCGGACCTATGGAGCCTTTAGGGAACAATTTAGCACAACACAACTCGTATCGCGCACAGCGAACCGATCCCTATAACTCGGCGTATTGCCATTATAGTGATTTATAGCAGGAGTAGGATCCCACCACCGTCGTGGGATCTGAACCTGGGTAAGCTGTGTTACCTCATACCCTCCAACCTTTCGCCTTACCCCACGTCTCTAAACACGCTCTGGGAGGACCCCTCCATGGCGTAATCGTCAGCAATAGCACCACCGTGGGGCAAGAGGCGCTTCAAGATCTACATTGGGCGAGGTCCAAGATCTTCGCGGGAATCGGCGAAACCGTAGCCATCGGCCGTTTTCTCTTCTCCGACAACGTTCTGATCTTCCCTCCCGACGAGTTCTAGATCCCGGCAAAGACAAACCCCACCCACTGCTCGATCGTCCCAATCGGGAACATCCACCTATTCATCGGTGAAACTGACTCGGGCACTACTTCCCTGGAATTCGGAGGAGTGTCAAGACCCACACGGACCGCCTACGGGCAGGACACGTTCATGGAAGGATCAAAGTCGGATCTCTCCGCAGAGTTTGCCGGCATAGATTGGAAAAATTCAAGGCCCACCCAAACTGCCCCTGTGCAGGATATAATGGTGGAGCATCCCTGCAGGTCCGCCAGCTTCGCCCGTGCGTCTAGACAGCAGAGATCCAAGTTCGTCGGCGTGGTGACTATCTTCGATCTGGCGCGTTGCATCCAGAGAGATGGTGAAATCCCCCGCGACTACCTAGCCAGGTGGCTCCGTATACGGGTCGACCTAGAGCATTACCCCAATGATGATGCCATCTATCACTTTGTGGAAGGACTGGATCGCGGTACGCTTCTCCGGCAGACGCTAAGACGGCAGCACGCCGCGGGTCTCCTCACTTTCGAGGGCATGGTTCACACCGTCAACAACTACGCAGCATCTGAGGAGGCAGCTCAGACAGCGCTCACGCTCTTACCCGGCGCACCTCCGCCTCAGCCGCCACCACCGCCGCCTCCGGTCATCATCGCTGCAGCCCACCACCGCCTCCAGTCATCATCGCTGCTGTCGCACCACCACCACACATCATCGAGGAAGCCCTGGCACCCTACGACTCCGTACTGGACGCGCTCTACACTGACATCAGTGCTGACCCTGAGGAGATAGACTTCAGCCCGGAGGAGCTAGACTCTGCTATGCAGGAGATGGGGGAGGATTTCAAACGCAACGAGTAGGCCGACGGCGCCGTCACGTGTCAAGAGGTGTTCATTGATATGCCCAATTTGCATCACCTTTCTATATCATAATTTACCTCTATTCATTGATATTTGTCTTATTATGAGTTATTACTTATAGCTTTTCATCTGTTTATGCATGTTGGATGATTCTTGGAGGATGGCCGGTCGGAGTCTGGATTCTGATGGAAAAGAAGGCGTGTCGGTGCAATTTCGCGAAGATAAGAAAAATACCAGAAAAATATGGAAACATGTTATTTTACCAGAAGATGAAGGAATCCAGAAGGAGGGACGGATATGGACTTTAGGGGGCCCACACCCCCTAGGCGCGGGCCCACCTGACCCCGCGCCTAGGGCAGGTGTGGCCCTCCTGCCCGGCCTACGACTTCGCCCCTTCGCCTATATCTTCCCTTCAAAACCCTAAGACTCGGGGGGCGACCACAGATAGACTCCCGCCGCCTCTGGGGCGGAAAACACCGAGAGAGAAAGTTCTCTCTGGCAGTAGATTTCTGTCGGGGGAATTCCTTCCCAGAGATGAGAGACCGTCGCCATCAACATGGTCATCAAGCTAGGCTTCATCGGGATCATCATCATCATCCACACCATCATCTCCACCAGCACCATCACCACCACTCCGTCCTGCTGTAACAATTGTGTTGGATATTGCTTTAGCTCTTAGGGGAAACTTTCCCGGTGTTGATTACTATTGTAGTTGATGCTTGTGAGTGGAACCATTGGATTGTTGTTTATGTTCAGATTGTTATCCATTACCATATCATCTTTGATCTTGATCCATATGATGTCTTGTGACTAGTTCGTTTAGTTCTTGAGGACATGGGAGAAGTCATGTTGTTAGTAGTGAAACTGTGATGTGTTATTATTCAATGGTTTAGTATTTAAGTTGTGGTGCTATTCTTCTAGTGGTGTCATGTGAACGTCGACTACATGACACTTCACCGGTTATGGGCCTAGGGGAATTCATTGTGTATTTGGCTACTAATCGTGGGGTTGCCGGAGTGACAGAAACCTGAACCCCCGTTAGGACACCTTTGCACAAGGGAGTGTAGGATCTCAGAGTTTAAGTCTATGGTTAGTTTTATATCTTCATTACTTTCCTGTAGTTACGGATGTTTGAAGGGGGTTTAACCACAAGTATGTATTAGTCCTAGGAAGGGCGGTATGTTAGCACAGGTTCACCAACACAACACTTACAAACACCAGAGAAGAGTACTCAGCTATTTGAAGCCAAAGCACTTGACAGAATTCCCATGTGTCCTCGAGAACGTTTGGTCCTTATAAGTATTTCGACTGGCTTGTCCTTTGCTAAAGAAGGATTGGGCCACTTGCTCCGTTTGTTCGTTACTTCTGTTACTTGCTCTTTGTTTTGTTGCCTTGTCCGAAAACCAGTAAAAATCCATTTGCTAAGTATTCACAGGGATTTCCTGCTCCATACCACTATTCAGCACCTTCTGCTCCTCGTTGGGATCGACACTCCTATTTATCGAAAGTACTACAATACACCCCCTATACTTGTGGGTCATCAAGACTATTTTCTGGCGCCGTTGTCGGGGAGTGAAGCGCTATTGAAGAGTGGAACTGGTAAGGGAAACTTTTACTATGAGTATTGCTCTTGTTAATGCTTGTTACTTTGTTTCCAATATGGATAACCCACTTGGTTTTCTGTTTGGGAAAACTACTACCACTGCTAGGGTAGTAGATGAACAACTGAATAGGTGAAGAAGAAGTTACTCTCCATATCCTTGAAAGAGAGAGCTGAAGAATGGTATAAGCTGCTGAAGAATGGACAATCCATGGAATGGGAGGATATGGCATCTCTCTTTTACTCTAAATGTTATCCTCCTAGTGAGATTCATAAGGATAGAAATCTTATATATAACTTTTGGCCTCTTGATGGAGAGAGTATAGATCAAGCTTGGGGGAGATTGAAGTTACTAATGCTTAAATGTCCTATTGATGAACTCCCTAACAATATTATTCTCAATAACTTTTATGCTAGGCTTTCTCTTCATGATAAAGATTTACTAAATGCTTCTTGTGCTGGATCATTCACACGTATGAAGGAAGAAGATAAATGGGATCTCTTAGACCGTATTCAAGACAACACTGAAGCTTGGGAGAATGACAAAGGAAGAAAGTCAGGTATAAAATATGATTATGAATGCATTAAATCTTTTATGGGAACTGAAAACTTCTGTGATATTAACAATGAGTTTCGTGTTGATTCCCAAAGTACTGCAAATTGTTTTAAGGCCTTTGCCTCTTACATTGAAATTCCCAAGAAGAAGTGGAATAAGTACCATGCTCCTTATAAATATGTTGTTAATCATGCTCCAGTTAGAAGTACTCAAGTTTGTACTACTAATCATATTGTGCCTTAACCTCATGTTGAGAAAATTCCTTTCCCAGCTAAGGTGAAGGAGTATTCTATGATTACTAGTGCAAATAATAAAAGTACCATGAAAACTGTGGAGCCTGGTAAGCATTTGAGTGATGAACCTGTAGTAGCTATTGTGAAAGACACTGTCACTAGAAATATAGAGGATGAGCACATTGTCTTCTGTGAAGACGCTTCTAATATTATCTCTCATCCTAGTAAGGATAGAAAATCTAGTGTTCATGTGCTTTC
Organism: Avena sativa; assembly: GCA_916181665.1. Lineage (NCBI taxonomy): Eukaryota > Viridiplantae > Streptophyta > Magnoliopsida > Poales > Poaceae > Avena > Avena sativa. Next base: position 201,842,938 of record OV702281.1, on the reverse strand, counting down.
TGTTAAAATTGGTGATCATTGTTACTATGGTTTATGTGATATTGGTGCTAGTTCTAGTGCTATTCCTTATGATCTTTACAGGGAAATTATGCATGAGATTGGTCCTTGTGATCTTGAGGACATTGATGTGGTTATTCACCTTGCTAACAAGGAGACCATTTGCCCCATTGGCATTGTAAGAGATGTGGAGGTTCTTTGTGGTAAGATTAAGTACCCTGCTAATTTTCTAGTGCTTAATTCAGCAACTAGCAAAACTTGTCCTATCATTTTTGGTAGGCCTTTCTTGAACACTTGTGGAGATATTATTGATTGTAAGAAGGAAAAAGTTTTAACTAAGTTTGATGGAGATTCTTTTGAGTTTAACTTTTCCAAATTTGCTAAAGCTCCTTGTGAGAATATCTTGCCTAATAAAGATTTCAGGATGGAACAACTTGCTTCTATTGATCCAGTCTATAACCTTGGACCTCTTTTTGGTGATAGTAAGTATGCTTTTTCTGATGATAAAGTTGTTTCCAGTGACAGTTATATTGTCAACTTTATTCAAAGTTCTACTGAAAGTTATTTGAGAGAGGGAAACATGGTTGTATGCATCTCAATGATGTTAAGTTTCCCCGTTTTATGTTGAAAGCTTTAAAGTTGCATCTGTTTTGTCTTCCTATGCTTGTGGCTTTCTGTTTCAACAATTCATTATCTCATGATACCCCCATGCATAGGAAGTGGGTTAGACTCAAGTGTGTTGGTTATTTGCTTCTTGATGCTCTCTTTCACTTCAGATATATATATCCTATGTGAGCATGTTTGGAAGTTTCAGGCCTAACTTAAAGGCAATAAAGAAAAGTACTTGTTGGGAGATAACCCAAGAGTTTTGTCGAGTCTTGGAAGTTATTACCTCTGTAATAAACGCTCCTTATCCTTTTTGTTTTGGTTTTTGTGTCAAGTTCAACTACTTTTGTGAAGTAGAGGAGTTGTGGAAAGTGGCTGTCCTGGGAAAGATTTTTGTGCTGTATTGTAAAAATTCGTGAGGGAGATCAGTACGTTGGAGGAGCTGAATTTTTCTGTGCTTGTTCTCCAAGTTGTTACCCAACTTTCATCAGTTCTGCACTTTTTGATTTGAGAAACAGAAGGTCTTCGAAAAAATCAATCTTTACTTGCTGGTCTGTTTTGACATATTTCTGCCATCATTTGCATTTGCCTCTTACAGAAGCTTTTGTTTTTATGGGTTTTCAGTTGAAGTGTGTACCAAAGGTTTATTGTTTTTTCTTACACTAATGTTGTCATTGAGTTTGTGCAAAGGTTTTGTATGAAGGAAATTCTCAGGAGAAAGAGAAAAGGAATCTGCAGAGTTCGTCTTTGAATAGGTAAAAGTGGTGAAAACAGAAGGTTCGTGAAACTCCAATCTTTTTTATATTTTTTATGTTTTTAATACATAAGGGAAGTTACGAGACATAACTGAAGAGGAAACGGAGCCCGGGGTGGACAAACCCACCCCAGGCACGGGCCCAGCCTGGTCGCGCCTGGAGGGGGTTGCCACCCTCGAACTCCGTCTCCGCCTCGTTTCCGTGTTAAAACTTTCCTTATGCATTGAAACTTCGTAATATATAACCCCCCGGATCCCCCGAGGTTCGTGCATCATGTTCTCGTCGTGTTTTCGTTTCGATATGTTTTTGTCAGGAAATCTTCTCAAGTTTAGAGCACCATGGCCTCTGCCAACGACAAAGGCAAGAAGCCCAAGGAAGAAGAACCTCAAGTCCCCAAGGAGGAGGAGATTTTGGTAGGTTATGCAGGTGACATGGAGGAGGACAAGCAACAGGACACCCACGCTACCGCGCAAGCATTGGTTTGGTGGCACAACCTACCCAGCTTAGGAGGACAGCACGAATGTCTACAGGAGGGAGAACTCCACGCCATATCCTCGCTCCACGCACACTTCCTCCTAGTACCCCTTGTTCTAACCGTGCAGGGAGGAAAAACTCTAATTTGGTAGAATGGAGAAAGAATAACAAGGATTGGGATCCTTGGTCCGAGTTGATTATAGGCTGCATTGAGCATAATTCAGAGTTAATTCGTACTTTGACCTTCGATATGGAGGATCTGAAGAAACATGTTGAAGATCTTATCAAGAGAACACCACCACCACCAAGGGAGTAATTCGTCATCAGGTTTGGCATCCCCTTGTCTTGTTCCAAGCTTGGGGGAGTGTCGCGGTATCACCACCATTATCATTTATATTTTACCTTTTTAGTGGATTCATATATGTGGTAGAGAGGTTATCTTATAGTTTGGTTTGCATGTGGAAGTATCCCTCCTTTAGTTGGTCACCTATGTATCCCTTGGTGTGAGTGCCTTATCGGAATATTAATGAGAAGTCTCATCTTTTACTTTTTGCACTTCCTATTATAGTTTGCAATCTCTATTATATGATGGATCTTGTTGATCACTATTGGCACCACTTTGGGATCATCAAGTGGATCTAAATTGTTTTTGGTAAACTGAGTTATGGTCAGTAGCATTACTATGAAAGAGAAAAAAGAAAAAGAAAAATCTTACAGGTATTTGGTATCATTTGTTTTCTTTCTCGTCAGCTCATAAGCTTAGTATTCTTTATTTAAGATTCTTTTGTGTCTTCAAGGAAGATTGCATGTTTGGCTTTATTACTTGTATGTTTTTTGTATTCTTTCTACTCTCTTGCTTGCAACCCATCCCTGCTAGCCAAAAACCTGTTTTGAGAAGGCATACTTCTCATGTTTCCAAAATCCTTTGAACCCAAAACTTTTGCCACTTGTGTCCACCATATCTACCTAGTAGCATTGTTGCTATTCCAAGCAAAATTTCAAGCTTCATCTACCTTTTGAATTAAAAAGTATTTTGTTATGATAAAACTAGTTAGTAAAACTCTCATGAACTTGATGGCACACCTTATTTACTTGCCCCTAATAGACTTGAACCATTGTGAACATCGAAGTTGTATATGCTTCGATCTATACGTTGGAATTAGCAGAACCGTGCTGTCACGGGGAACGTTTTCAACATTGCACTTGTACTCCATACATAGTTTTGATATCATGCTATTTTGTCTCTGGATGTCAACAGTGTGAAATAAGGGAACTTGTAAGTCCATGGAGTTTGTATCCTGTGTTAGAGAAATGCCTGGGCCACTAGCCTAAGCCATGCTTAATCATGGTGGAAACTTTTAGCATCACCATAGTGAGTCATCTATGAAGCATCCTCAATAAAAAGCTATGCACATAGTAAATAAAAAGATTGCTGAGATTCTCATTGTCTGCTTGCCTTGTCATTTTGGTTATGGGAAAGCTCCTGTACCATGTGCAAGGGGTACCCCATTGGCGGTTCTCAATGATATGCAAATACTTACAATGACAAGAACTTACCTGGACCCAAAGTTGAGTATGCATGAGGAGTGGCCCTCATATTCAATGGACATGAGATTTCCAACTTATATTTTGTGAAGGATATACTCCATCTTTGTTCACTTTAACCTTAATCATCTCAATATTCTTATGATAGGGGAAATGAGGGCTCAAAGCTAGTAAGTACCATAATCTTTTGGAAGCTCTTTATGACTTGTAATCCCTGCTACCCTCTAAGAAGGGACCTTACTCCTAGTTACCACTTGAGTCAGTAAACCTACTTCCTCTCTATCTCCAGCAAGCTTTTGAGTTGTTGTGTTTCAAGCATTCATATGGTGATTTATTCAATCATGTTCTCTATCTTCCTTGTTTGCACAAAACACTTATCTATTGAGTATTACTTTGAAAGCCTTCACTTGTGAAAAACCTTTTTGAGCAAAGAGTGTTCCTGTTTTGAAACTTCTACAAAAATCTTTTGTGAAACTGTTTACCAGGTGTTCTCTGACCAAGAACAAGTTTGCCAATTCCAATTATGATTTTTCTTGGTGCATCTCTATTGTGAATGTTGTACTTGGTTGCAAGCTAAGTTATATAATGGTGAGTTGCTCTCTTCTATGAGTTGTGCAATGGTAAGTGTGATGCTTCTTGTTCGTATTCTTTTTATCGACACTTCATTCCATAAACCTGTGGACATGTTTACTGAGCTCAGTATTCGCTTGGGGACAAGCGAAGTCTAAGCTTAGGGGACTTGATACGCCCAATTTTCATCAACTTTCTATATCATAATTTACCTCTATTCATTGATATTTGTCTTATTATGAGGTATTACTTATTGCTTTTCATGTGTTTATGCATGTTGGATGATTCTTGAAGGATGGACTGCCGGAGTCTAGATTCTAATGGAAAAGAAGGCGTTTCGGTGCAATTTCGCGAAGATCAGAAAAATACAAGAAAAATATGGAAACATGTTATTTACTAGAAGATGAAGGAAGCCATAAGGAGGGACGGAGATGGGCCTCAGGGTTCCCACACCCCCCTAGGCGTGGGCCCACCTGACCTCGCGCCTAGGGAAAGTGTGGACCACCTGCCTGGCCTCCGACTCCGCCCCTTCGCCTATATATTCCCTTCGAAACCCTAAGGCTCGGGGGGCGACCACAGATAAATTTCTGCCGCCTCTGGGGGTAGAAAATACCGAGAGAGAAAGTTCTCTCTAGTAGATAGATTTCTGCCGGGGGAATTCCTTCCCGGAGAGGGGAGACCGTCGCCACCAACACTGTCATCAAGCTAGGCTTCATCGAGATCATCATCATCATCCACACCATCATGTCCACCAGCACCATCACCACCACTCCGTCCCGCTGTAACAGTTGTGTTGGATATTGCTTTAGTTCTTAGGGTAAACTTTCTCGGTGTTGATTACCATTGTAGTTGATGCTTGTGAGTGGAACCATTGGATTATTTTTTATGTTCAGATTGTTATACATTACCATATCATCTTTGATCTTGATCCATATGATGTCTTGTGAGTAGTTCGTTTACTTCTTGAGGACATGGGAGAAGTCATGTTGTTAGTAGTGAATCTGTGATGAGTTATTATTCAATGGTTTAGTATTTAAGTTGTGGTTCTATTCTTCTAGTGGTATCATGTGAACTTCGACTACATGACACTTCACCATTTATGGGCCTAGGGGAATGCATTGTGTATTTGGCTACTAAACCGTGGGGTTGCCGGAGTGACAGAAACCTGAACCCCCGTTAGGACACCTTTGCACAAGGGAGTGTAGGATCTCAGAGTTTAAGGCTGTGGTTAGATTTATATCTTAATTACTTTCCTGTAGTTACGGATGTTTGCAGGGGGTTTAATCACAAGTATGTATTAGTCCTAGGAAGGGCGGTATGTTAGCGCAGGTTCACCCACACAACACTTACAAACACCAGAGGAGAGTACTCAGCTATTTGAAGCGAAAGCACTTAATAGAATTCCCATGTGTCCTCGAGAACGTTTGGTCCTTATAAGTATTTCCACCGGCTTGTCCTTTGCTAAAGAAGGATTAGGACACTTGCTCCGTTTTTTCGTTACTTCTGTTACTTGCTCTTTGTTTTGTTTCCTTTTCAGAACACCACTAAAAATCCGTTTGCTAAGTATTCACAGGGATTTTCTGCTCCATACCACTGTTCAGCACGTTCTGCTCCTTGTTGGGATCGACACTCCTATTTATCAAAAGTACTACGATACACCCCCTATACGTGTGGGTCATCATTCGTCTCCATTGGGACCATGATGGATGAAGATCAACCCGGACAAGCTTCGCCTAAAGTGCTAGACAAGGGGAAGGGGCCACCTGTTGCTGCCGACAATGATCGCCCAAAGGCCATGCCCCCTACGCCTAACCCAGTGCAGCAGCCGTAGGAACTCAACGTCGGTCTGAGTAAGAACAACACCGCATACCCATCGCCTCCGGCGTATACGTCTGCCTCCAGCTGATAGAGTGATGTACGACAACCTACTCATCGAGCCCATGACTATGGCCCATATTCAGAACATAGTCCATCTCGACAAGAAGCGCCAGCAGCTGCTGGAGGAAGCGCTGACCATTACGGAGCTAGGCGCAAAGCTGGATCGAGATCTGGCCAACACACAAAAGTCAATAGAGAAAGCTAGAGCCATGGCGGCCGAGTACAAGACTCTGCTCAAGCAGCAGAAGCCTAAGAAAGCTCTGGCTCGCATCATCAATGATCCTGGTGTACGGCGAAACCTAGGATGGCCTCCCTCGAAGCCGCCACAAGCAAAGCCATACATTGAAAGCGAAGGAAGGTAGGTCATTCCCAATCCTATTCTCAACTTAGCCGTCCCCAAGACCCTTCTGGTGCTGGATAGATCACCCGCAGATGTGAAACAGGTCTATGACCTTGTGGAAAAGGCGGTGAAATAGCAGGAAAAGGCCACCTCTCAGAGGCTTGAGCCTGACCCAGCGTATTACCAGTCTAGAAATCCTAAGCCGCCAGGGGACCGATCTCCTCATGATGTCGGGTCTCAGACGGGTTCATCAAAACAAAGACGGAGGAATGCACGTAACAGGAAGGACGCTGTCCCCATATCCTCCAACCACAGAGGCAAGGATCACCCTCGTCGCTCATCTTCACCGCCCCGGTCTCCCCGACATCGCGAAGACCCCAAGTCTCACCATCGCACGGACATGCCTCCGCCAAGGCAAAGCGGCATCGTCATCTGCGACAACGCAAAACAGCCCCGTCATGATGGAGAGCACAACCAAGGACACAAGAGCAGGTTGCATCATGACCCTCCGTGTCCGACAAGCAACCATGACAAGCATGAGGCATCGTTGGAGGGTAACAGCAAGAAGCATAACCCACCGCCACCTCTGCCTTCGTCGCCCCCTAGCATCCACCATGGCAGAGGAGGCCCGCGTCGTTCACGCAGCCCATCCCCTGGCGGCAAGAAGAAAAGAGCAAGCCCGGAGCCATACGACGCACGTTCACGCCTGGACAAGATTCACGAGGCCCGGGAAGGACAATACTTGGGACCATGTTATTTTGGACCAGTAATACGGACCGCAACGTACCCCAAGGGTTTCCGGATTGACAAGACCATCAAGCCCTATGATGGCACCGCCAAACCAGCTACGTGGTTGTAGGATTACGGCAACACGGTGGAGATCGCCGGGGGTAACCCGAACGTCGTCGTCAAGTACCTCCCACTGATGCTGGCGGGCACGGCCCGCCAATGGATTGATGACTTGCCGGAGAAGTCCATCTACAACTAGTTGGACATGCAAGAAGTGTTCACCAAAAACTTCGAGGGTACGTATAAGCGTCCCTGCACTGTTGGTGATCTACAGTGGTGCGTATAGGATAAAGACGAGTCATCTCGCGCCTACCTCTCTCGCTGGCTAGATATGAAGAATTCCTACGCAGGAGTACACGCTCAGACCGCCATGGCCGCCTTCATCGATGGGTTGGAGAAAGGTACGTTGCTCCGACATAAGTTGAAGCGCATGTAGGACAATCATAGGCTCGATATCAACTAGATGATCAACTAGATGATCCAGCTGTCGATGACGATGCTCGCGGCTCCCTGCCGGCAACAGCCGTTCCAACCCAAGCTAAGAGGAACAACAGCACAAAGCGGAAGAACCCGCCAGAATAAAATCAAACCTCCAACATGGTCGCAATGACATTTGCAGGGCGAGGTGATAGCGGACAGCTTGGCCGAGGACGGGGGGTTGGTCGTGAGCAGCAGCGAGGTAGTGAAACTACCCCGGCAGCGCTCCATGTTCCCATACATACGAGGAGTAGTGTGATATGCCATGCCTTGTACACCTCGATGCCAAAGGCAAAGCCACTCACACCAATCGCCATTGCAAGTACGTCAACGACCTCAAGGAAGACCAGGAGTCCGTCTACAAGCAAAGTCGGAAGAATCGACCACGCGGCAAGGGCAAGGGGAAGAAGGAGGAGGAGTCCAAGGATTCAAGTGACATGGACGAGTATGTTCACCCGAAGCACGCCGACAAGGGCGATGGCAAGGGCGAGAACCCCTTTGAGAAGAAGGCTGCCATCTACCACACTTTCCTTGGTACCCCTACTGTCCGGCAATAGAAAACCTCCATGAGGATACTGATGGATACTCTACCCCCAGTTCCCCAGTACCTACACTGGTCGGAGATACCTTACGTCATGTTTTGCTACGTCACGATGCCCTTTGGGCTGAAAAATGCAGGTGCTACGTACCAGTGGACTATGCAGCATTGCCTCCACGATCAAATTGGTCGGAACGTTCATGCCTATGTGGACGATATAGCGGTGATGTCCAAAAAGTCAAACGACTTAATCTCCGAATTAAAAGAAACCTTTGATAATCTCCAAAAATACAACATGATGCTTAACTCTAAGAAGTGCATCTTCGGGGTTCTAGCTGGCAAATTGTTGGGCTTCATCGTTTCCCAGCATGGAATCGAGGTCAACCCAGAGAAGATCAAGGCCATCCTAAACATAAACCGTCCGGCATGCCTAAAGGAAATACAACGGCTAATAGGCTGCATTGCAGCAGTAAGCTGGTTCATTAGCCGACTTGGAGAGAGGGCTTTGCTGCTATACAAGTTGCTGAAGAAGGCGGACAAATTTACATGGATGGATGAAGAAGATGCAGCACTGAAGCAGCTAAAGGAGATACTCTCCTCGACACCTATACTTGCAGCCTATGGAGCCTATGTTGATTTAGATGGCGGCCACAAATCGAGTAATCAGCATCGTCGTCGTGGTAGAGCAGAAAGAACTAGGGCATGAGTACGGAGTTCAACGACCAGTTTACTATGTAAGCAAGGTCTTGACGGAGTCCATGCAGCGTTACCCACACTACTAGAAGCTAGCTTATTGTAAGATCCCTCCTTTATAAAGGAAAAAGGATCCCTGTGATTGCAATGCTAGTCCCTGGATCATTGCTAGCATCCACGGTTTAAGATGAAGTACACAGATACAAAGGTCATTTATTACATCCATTCCAGAGATAAACATAGTTTTTACAACTCCAAGGCCACAGGCCTAATACAAGAGTTTGAATAAGTAAATAAACAAAAGTCTTCATCTTCATGTGACACAGGCAAACATGTTGAGTGTAGACTCATGACACCTAATCCTCATCAGAGTAACCTGCAACATCACAAGTTACAGCCACAGTGGGTCAATACTTTGGAATAGTATTGGCAAGTGATACCTTAGTAAAATTTTAAGTGGACTAGATACTATATGCAATTTGGTTAAGTGTAGCTTGGCTTGCTTTGCTCAAAATAGATTTTTTCCTATTAGTTGAAATCACTAAGTTTTTCTTTGTCAAAACTTTTCCCAAGGAACCACCAATAGACATTGAGGTCCTTCATCCTTGTTCACCCACAAATTTTTACTTAGAAATTGGGATGAGGAGATTCTTGATAGCTTCCATGTCTTGATGCTCAAGTTGTCCATTGCCATGGACTTGGCTAAGTACTTAGATTTTTCCATATGCAGAGGTTGTGCACTTTCCCCACCAGACTTGGTTTCACCAAGAAAGGACCTTTCAGAATCCTTCCCTTAGACCAAATGGACGCGTTCCAACCTATCATCCCACTACCACCAACTGTCCAAATGGCTAAGTTCTAGCAACTTATGTGATCTAGGCAGAGCCCATATTGCCAAGTGGCTGCACTAGAAGCTTCTTAACACTTGGCCTCTAAAATCTCTTTGTTCCTGGGTGGCTTACCACAAGTGAGATACACAAGGTAAACCATAGAAATGGGCCTTGTGTAACCACTCAACATAAACCTTTCCTTCCATTCCACCCAGGTGTTTCATTAACTTAGTTATTTTATTAGGCAAAACACAAGTCCAAAGGACTTAGAAATATTTTCATCATAGCATGTATATTTTCACCAACCCTTGTTTGCTACTAGCTAGGCTAAGCATGGCATAGATAGTAACTTAACTTAGAAATTTCCTAGCATTTCTACAACTACTAGGATTTCCCAACATGGCACATAAGCAAAAATATAGCATGCAAGTCTAACAAAATATTTCTAATGCTTAGTAGAAAACATAGGATAAAAATATTCATGAGTACCACTTGCCTTGGTAGTTGGGAGAGTAGCACTCCTCACAATCACAATCACTAGCACCAAAATCTACACAAGGAATGGTAGCCACAAATTACACACAAAATATATACAACCAAAAATATATGCATGCAATGCAAAATGCTAAGTGATGATTTTCAAAACTCAACCAAGCAAGTGCATAGTACTGATTCCTAGACAAGTCAAAAACCTGTCAAACAATATTTATTTAACCCTTAAAACAAATCCTAAACAATTCATATACTCAAATAAGCCCTACACATGTTTCTGCAAATAAATCCTTTTTAACAGAAGCAAAACTTTAAACACATTGCATAATCAGAAAGATCTTGATCTCCTGATTCCAACGGTATAAAATTTGTCAAATTCTAACGTGGGGATCAAAAGTTATAGCTAAATCAAATTCAAACAATAATCTGATTCAAATTCTGTTTTTAAACTCTAACAGCTGCCACGCGGCGCTTTCCTATTGGCCGATACCGCTTCGCGTCGGATCGTGCTTCCGCGCTGTAGGATCAACTTAGATCCAACGCGCCAGATCTAAAGAAAACGGTTCGTCCCCGTTCTAATCTAATCCCTACATTGCAAATCTAACGGCGGTTGTTGCTTTGACCAAAGTCAAGCGGCGCTAGCGGTGGCGACTGGCGGCGGCGCCTCTGTCAGAGGTGCTACCGGCGTTCTAGGTCGCATGGGAGAGGGGGAAGGGGTTTACCAAATCGCAGAGAGCTGCTGATGCTCAAGGTGGCGGTGGTTCGGCAAGGGGCGCTCTAGAGTGGCCGAGGGAGCTCGTCGGAGTTGCGGGCGGCGTCGGGTTGGAGTTGACGGCGACGTTGGCGACGTTCCTGGTCTCCCTAGCACAAACCAATGGCATCAGATGATGCACAAGACAGTGGCGAGCCTAGTCGTATGCGAGAGAGGTCAAGGGGCGCTCAGTGCTTACCTCAATTGATCGCCGGAGAAGAAGAAAGCGTCAGGCACTTGCGGTCGTCGTCGTTGGCGAGTCTCCAGACGGTCCTAGCATGCACCAGAGGGGTAAGGAGATGCGCATGGTTGCGGAGATTGTACTGGCAAACTTAGATAGCAAGGGGCAACGGGGTCTTACCGGAATACCTCGCCGGAGTTGGCTCTGACTGTGGCGGTGCAATGCGAATTAGCGGCAGCCTGGTGGCGAGAAGAGTGTGAAGTGTGGGGGGAAATGACCGCGAGGGGGAGAGGTTTATGTAGCCAAAGCTGGGCGTGGAGTTACTCGCAGAATCAATGGGAATCAACGCGGCAGTGACTGCGGCGAGTAACGGCGGCGTGAGCGTCGCAGGCGCGCGTGATTGACGAAGACTACGACGTGGTCACGGGTCCACTTGTCAGCGAATAAAACAGAGAGGGGGTGGGGTCCTGGCGTCAGCGTCTCTGTGTGTGCGTCTGCGACTGGAAGAGGGAAAGGGGGAACCCGGGTGGGCTAAATGGGCTGGATCCATTGCTGGGCTAGAAGTCTGGCGACGGCCCTTTTCTATTTCCTTTCTCTTTTTCTTTTTCTGTTTTGAATTTCTAGAATGAATTTCAAATGGTTTCAAAAGCTTTTGAATTCAGACTTTTTCCAGGATTTTGTAGGGTGCAACATTCACACTTCTGGGCATAAAATCAAGTGGTCACTTTGAATTGGCTTGGTTATTTGGAATAAAATAAAATAAGAGTGACATAGCACTTGTTTTATATTGGTTTTGAATTTGGTTTTTAAATTGTATTTGCTTTGAAATTTTGGTTTAAACCTTGGCAATCTAGCAAAACAACCTGAGAGCAATAAGACATCAACGTTTGGTTTCATGAACAACAATCTCTATTAGAGAGTAGCATTTGTTTCAAATGCTGATCACATAAAATAATAAGCTCATATGTTCTTGTTTTTGAAGTGTTTTGTTTGAAATGAAAAACATATGATCATGGATGCATGAATGATATGCACAAGTTTGAAACATGATTTTAGGGATGTTACAAATCTAACCCCCTTAAGGTGAATCTCGCCCTCGAGATTCGGATTGGCTAGCAAATAGGTGAGGGTGGTCTTTCCGAAGATCATCTTCTCTTTCCCATGTTGCTTCCTCTTCGGAATGATGATTCCACTACACTTTGCAGAACTTGATAGTCTTAGTCTGTGTGACTCTTTCTGCAGTCTCAAGAATCTTGATAGGTTTCTCTTCATAAGTGAGATCACTTTCCAGTTGAACTTCCTCCAAAGGTATAGTATCCTTCAAAGAAGTTTCTTCCATTTCTAGATGGCATTTCTTAAGTTGACTCACATGAAACACATTATGGACAGCTGACAGAGATTCTGGCAGTTCTATTTCATAGGCAACTTCTGCTTTACGACCCAGAATCTTGAATGGTCCAACATATCTTGGTGCCAGTTTTCCTTTGACTCCGAATCTCTTCACTCCACGAAGTGGTGACACTCTAAGATAGGCTCTATCACCAACTTCGTAGGTGACTTCTCTACGCTTAGGATCTGCGTAGCTTTTCTGTCGGGACTGTGCTATCTTCAATCTGTCCTTAACCATTTTGACCTTCTCTTCGGCTTCTTTGAGAAGTTCTGGTCCGAATAAACTTCTTTCTCCCACACCATTCCATAACAAAGGGGTGGTACACTTTCTGTCGTAGAGAAACTCAAATGGTGCCATCTCAATGCTGGCTTGATAGCTGTTGTTATAAGAAAATTCTGCGTAAGGCAGACTTTCATCCCAACTGGCTCCATAGTCTAGGGCACATGCCCTTAACATGTCTTCAACAATCTGGTTGGTCCTTTCTGTTTGTCCATCAGTTTGAGGATGAAAAGCGGTACTGAATTCCAACCTTGTTCCCAATGACTCATGTAACTGTCTCCAAAAATGAGAAGTGAATTGAGTTCCCCTATCAGACACAATACTCTTGGGCACTCCATGTAGACATACAATTCTACTCATGTAAATTCTGGCTAATCTAGCACTTGTATAAGTTGTCTTCACGGGTATGAAATGAGCCACTTTAGTTAGGCGATCCACTACTACCCAAATAGAATCGTATCCTGACCGGCTCCTTGGTAATCCGGTAATGAAATCCATACCAATCTTGTCCCACTTCCAATCAGGAATAGGTAGTGGCTGAAGCAATCCTGCTGGTTTCTGATGTTCCGCCTTCACTCTACTACACACATCACACAAAGCAATATGTTCGGCGATGTCTTTCTTGAGATTATTCCACCAAAATCTTTCCTTCATGTCCATGTACATTTTGGTGTTACCCGGATGAATGGAATACGGTGAGTTGTGTGCTTCTTGCAAAATCAGTTTCGGAAGCTCCGGATCTTCTGGAACACAGATACGTTTCCCATGCCATAAAGTACCCTGTTCGTATTCATGGAACCCTTTGGCTTTTCCTTTGCCAATCTTTTCTTTGATCTCTTCGATTTCCTTATCAATCTTCTGGGCTTCTTTGATCTTGTCCAACAAAGTTGGTTGAACATCCAAAGTCATGAGATGTCCTTCAGGCACAATCTCCAATCTGAGTTTTCTAAATTAGGCACACAAATCATCTGGCAATTCTCCTTTGGTAAGGCCATTCACAAAAACCATACGACTTAGAGCATCTGCTACAACATTTGCTTTACCGGGGTGGTATTGCAAACTTAAGTCATAGTCCTTGATAAGTTCAAACCATCTTCTTTGTCTCATATTAATTTCCTTCTGGGTGAAGATATACTTCAAACTTTTGTGATCTGTGAACACTTCACAACGCTTTCCCAAAAGATAGTGTCTCCATGTTTTGAGTGCATGGACAACAGAGGATAACTCTAAATCATGAGTAGGATAGTTCACTTCATGAGTTTTGAGTTGTCTCGAGGCATAAGCCACAACTTTACCGTCTTGCATAAGTACTGCACCCAAACCTTGATGAGATGCATCACAATATACTTGGAAATCTTTTTCCAAATCTGGCAGACACAAGACTGGTGCTGTCACAAGTCTCTTCTTCAATTCTTGAAAGCTGAGTTCACAACCTTCAGACCAAGCAAACTTCTTGTCTTTCTTTAGCAATTCTGTCATAGGCTTAGCTACCTTGGAGAAATTTTCAATGAACCTTCTGTAGTAACCAGCTAAGCCAAGGAAACTAAGAACTTCCTTTACTGACTTGGGAGATTCCCATTCATATACAGCTGAAACTTTAGCAGGATCAACTGCTACACCATCCTTTGTCATAACATGACCAAGAAATCCAACTTCATTCAACCAGAATTCACACTTGCTGAATTTGGCATAAAGTTTATGTTCTCTTAACTTCTCAAGTATCAAACGCAAATGTCCTTCATGCTCTTATTTTCTCTTGGAGTAGACTAAGATGTCATCGATGAAGACGACAACAAACTTGTCAAGGAATCCCATGAACACCTTGTTCATCATATTCATGAAGTATGCTGGAGCATTGGTCAAACCAAAAGGCATTACGGTATACTCATACAATCCATACCTTGTAGTGAAAGCTGTTTTAGGTATGTCTTGTTCCCTTATCTTGAGTTGAAAATAACCTGACCGGAGATCAATCTTTGAGAACACACATGCCCCTTCTAGTTGATCAAACAAGCCATTGATTCTAGGCAAAGGGTATTTGTTCTTGATAGTTACCTCGTTGAGTGAACGGTAATCTATGCATAACCTTTGACTTCTATCTTTCTTCTCCACGAACAAAACTGGGGCTCCCCAAGATGAAGAACTTGGTTGAATAAATCATTTCTGTAACTGTTCTCCAAGTTGTTTCTTGAGTTCTTTCAGTTCATCAACTGACATTTTATAAGGTCTCTTTGCTATTGGTCCAAATCCTGGTACCAAATCTATAAGAAACTCCACATCTCTATCTGGTGGCATTCCCGGTAATTCTTCCGGAAACACATCCGGATATTCACTCACAATTGGCACACTGTCTATGCTAACCCCCTTAAGAGAATTTAGCATACTCCTTTTTCCTTCAAAGTTGGTCTTGAATCTGATCCTTTTATTTTCTGGAGTTGTGAGTGAGACAGTATGGTTGGCACAATCTATCACTCCCTTGTGCTTAGTCATCCAGTCCATTCCCAAAATGACATCCAACCCTTGGGAGTTTAGAATTATCAAGTTAACGGGAAACTTATACTTCCCAAATTCTATGACTAGATCATGACATCCTGAATTCACTATCATTTCTCCACCAGGAGAACATACTTTTATAGGACACCCAATAGTTTCTACCGGCAGTTCATTTCTTTCAACAAATGCTCTTGATATGAATGAATGAGATGCACCAGTATCAAAGAGAACAAATGCTGGAACAGAATTGAGTTTGAACTTACCAGCAACAACATCAGGCTCCTCATAGATTTCCTCCACATTGATGTGGTTCACCTGTCCCTTCTGAAAAGGGTTGGGCTTGTTGGGTCCTTCCACTTTCTTTTCTGGGCATTCATTTGCATAGTGCCCCATCTTCTTGCACTTGAAGCATTCAACCTGACTTATGTCCTTTTTGACAGGCTGGCTTCCACTTCCATTACCACTGTGGTGGCTCTTGTATCCACCCTTGTGGTTCTTGTACTTGTCATTGTCATGAATACGGTGATGCTTGTTGTCATGATGGTTGTGGCTGTGGTGCTTGTTGAATTTCCCATGTTTGTGGGATCCTGAGCTTCCACTGTCATCATAATGGGAACGTTTGTGTGACGATCCCGAGCTGTGCTTGTCTGAGTGCTTTCTCTTTCGGCTTTCAACTTGTTTTATCTTGTTCTCCAAAATAGCAGCCTTGTCACAGAGAGACTGATAAGTGGGAACATAGGCCACAGCCAACTGCAGATTCAGCTCATCATTCAACCCTTCGAGGAACTTTTCCTTCCTCTTAGCATCAGTGTCAACTTCATCCGGTGCATATCGCGCCAGATTGTTGAACTCCTCAATATATTCAGCCACGCTGCGGTGGCGCTGCTTCAGGTTATGGAACTCCTTCTTTTTCAGACTCATCACTCCAGATGAGATATGAGCAGTACGAAAGCCATCCTCAAAGATAGCCCATGTCACATCATCTATGGGAGTGGTGATCTGGAAGTTATCCCACCAAGTGGCGGCTGGTCCCTCCAGCAAATGTGCTGCAAATCTGACTTTTTCCGCATCAGTACAGCCCACGGTTACCAAGTCCTTGTTCACGGAGCGTATCCAATCATTGGCCACCATGGGATCAGTCGTTCCTGAGAAGTTTGCGGGCCTCAATCTCAAGAACCTGGTAAGCATGTCAAAGCCCGGTGGGTTGTTGTTGTTATTGTTGTTGTTGTTATTGTTGTTGTTTTGGTTCTGGATGAACATCGTCATCATCTGCATCAGCTGTGTTTGAGCGGTCATCATTTGCTGCATTTCTGGAGTGATGTTGTTGTTGTTGTTGTTGGGGTTGGGGTTTGCACGACGGGGAGGCATCTGTGGTTTGTTCAATAGAGATAAGAATGAGATACCCATAGATGCTTTCATGCACATTACATCACATAAGCAAACACAAAGCATGCAACACAAGGATAAAGGTTCAACAACAAGATAACAAGTTCGCAAAGTAAAACACGAAGTAGCAAGCCATCCACATGTCGGATGGTCAAATAACAAGTCTCAAACAACAAGTATGATAATAAATGATAAATGAGTAGTCAAATCTACTCCTCGGCATCAACCTGCTCCTCAACAAAGGTAAGACCTGTGTTCTCCATCGCGGTCTTGTATTCCTCGACACTAGTGGTCAAGGTCTCTATCTTGGCTTTGAGAGCCCTCTTCTGGGAACGAATCCTCTCAATCACCGTCTACTGCTGCTCGAGCTTGAAGTCCTTGGACTGCAGTTCTTCAGTCATGTCCTGGATCTTCTTTTTCCTATCCTGGACTCGCTTCTCCTGACTCTTGAACTTCCTGTCCTGGCTCTCGAACTTCGCCTCCATCTCCTTGACTATCTCATCTTACTCCGCGAAGAGCTTGTCCTTCTCACGAAGCTGCACCTGGAGCTCGTCATTGTTGAGCATGACGTTGGTCATGTCAGTGTCCACGTTCCTAATGAGAGACCCTAAGTCCTGGAGGTACAGACGAATCGGCTCTGCTGTGTCCCTCAAATCGTCCTCGAAGTATATGGACTCTCCATCCTCATCACGTCTACCGAAGACGTGGAAGTGAGTACCTCTAACCTGTCGGGAGTGTCTCCCTAGTAGACGTCCTATCAGATCCTGCATAACTACCTCAAGGCCTCTCTCCCTATCATCATGCATGAGCTTGAAGATGATGGCCTCCGTGGTAGGCTCTGTCTGGCGTCCGGGCTGGTTGACCTTGAAGCCCCAGAGGTCCTTCCTCTCAAACTTGGTGAGGGGCAGCACCATGATGGTAGGAAGAGGGAGATTGAGCAAAGTAGTAAGCTCAACGATACGAGGACCAAAACGGGTAACCTGGAACTCCTCAACAGTGTTGATGGTAACAGTAGGCATCTATTTATAAGATAGAAAAGTTAGAACAACACAATTCAAGATAAAACAAAAGACAAAACATCACATACATATCCTTGGAAATCAAAACACACAAGTCATGGCATACATGGATCCACTACAACAACCAAGGTTCAACTTATTTTAAAGCAACATTTTGGAAAATAAGGTGATAAGTGGTGGTCCAACTAACGAAGTACGTTTACAATCCTATCTCACTGGATCTGTTGGCTAACACAATGTTTCTAGAAGCAATCAGCCTATCTTGCTCACATGACTCCATCACTAAGTCTATAATGTCTCCTCTTAAGGTTTGGTTGGTAGCTTCCAACTCTTGGGTATGTTCCTTCTCTTTCTTTAGATCATTTTGGAGGTTGAGCATTCTGCACTTGACTCTATCACCAAGTTCTTTGATGGTATTCCAAGCTGCATCCCTTGCTGATTCAAAGAATGTAGTGTGCACCACTGAATTGGTGAACATGCAGAATCCTTTTTCTTGATGGTTGTCTTCCTTGTTTTTGTACAAGTGAAGTTGCACCCACCAGTATTCCACTCCTTCATCCATCACAGGAAAACCCTTATACACAGCTGCACCTTGTATCTCTAATGCAACCATGAGGTCCTTGAGAGCCTTGGGGAATTCTGTCTCACACTCCAAAGTCATTGTCATGAGTGGTCCTTTCCTCACGGCGTCGTTGATGGAGTTCATCTACAAATAGAGATGAGAGAGAAGATTAGAAAAGTTTTACGAGAAGAATAGACAAGTGTAGAAGTTGCTGAAATTTTTTTCCTTAGTGGTTTCCAATCCTAGGGTCATAATCCTACAGGCAACCTGGCTCTGATACCATCTTTAAGATCCCTCCTTTATAAAGGAAAAAGGATCCCTGTGATTGCAATGCTAGTCCCTGGATCATTGCTAGCATCCACAGTTTAAGATGAAGTACACAGATACAAAGGTCATTTATTACATCCATTCCAGAGATAAACATAGTTTTTACAACTCCAAGGCCACAGGCCTAATACAAGAGTTTGAATAAGTAAATAAACAAAAGTCTTCATCTTCATGTGCCACAGGCAAACATGTTGAGTGTAGACTCATTACACCTAATCCTCGTCAGAGTAACCTGCAACATCACAAGTTACAGCCACAGTGGGTCAATACTTTGGAATAGTATTTGCAAGTGATACCTTAGTAAAATTTTAAGTGGACTAGATACTATATGCAATTTGGTTAAGTGTAGCTTGGCTTGCTTTGCTCAAAATAGGTTATTCCTATTAGTTGAAATCACTAAGTTTTTCTTTGTCAAAACTTTTCCCAAGGAACCACCAATAGACATTGAGGTCCTTCACCCTTGTTCACCCACAAATTTTTACTTAGAAATTGGGATGAGGAGATTCTTGATAGCTTCCATGTCTTGATGCTCAAGTTGTCCATTGCCATGGACTTGGCTAAGTACTTAGATTTTTCCATCTGCAGAGGTTGTGCACTTTCCCCACCAGACTTGGTTTCACCAAGACAGGACCTTTCAGAAGCCTTCCCTTAGACCAAATGGACGCGTTCCAACCTATCATCCCACTACCACCAACTGTCCAAATGGCTAAGTTCTAGAAACTTATGTGATCCAGGCAGAGCCCATATTGCCAAGTGGCTGCACTAGAAGCTTCTTAACACTTGGCCTCTAAAATCTCTTTGTTCCTGGGTGGCTTACCACAAGTGAGATACACAAGGTAAACCATAGAAATGGGCCTTGTGTAACCACTCAACATAAACCTTTCCTTCCATTCCACCCAGGTGTTTCATTAACTTAGTTGTTTTATTAGGCAAAACACAAGTCCAAAGGACTTAGAAATATTTTCATCATAGCATGTATATTTTCACCAACCCTTGTTTGCTACTAGCTAGGCTAAGCATGGCATAGATAGTAACTTAACTTAGAAATTTCCTAGCATTTCTACAACTACTAGGATTTCCCAACATGGCACATAAGCAAAAATATAGCATGCAAGTCTAACAAAATATTTCTAATGCTTAGTAGAAAACATAGGATACAAATATTCATGAGTACCACTTGCCTTGGTAGTTGGGAGAGTAGCCTCACAATCACAATCACTAGCACCAAAATCTACACAAGGAATGGTAGCCACAAATTACACACAAAATATATACAACCAAAAATATATGCATGCAATGCAAAATGCTAAGTGATGATTTTCAAAACTCAACCAAGCAAGTGCATAGTACTAATTCCTAAACAAGTCAAAAACCTGTCAAACAATATTTATTTAACCCTTAAAACAAATCCTAAACAATTCATATACTCAAATAAGCCCTACACATGTTTCTGCAAATAAATCCTTTTTAACAGAAGCAAAACTTTAAACACATTGCATAATCAGAAAGAGCTTTCTCTCCTGATTCCAACGGTATAAAATTTGTCAAATTCTAACGTGGGGATCAAAAGTTATAGCTAAATCAAATTCAAACAATAATCTGATTCAAATTCTGTTTTTAAACTCTAACAGCTGCCACGCGGCGCTTTCCTATTGGCCGATACCACTTCGCGTCGGATCGTGCTTCCGCGCCGTAGGATCAACTCAGATCCAACGCGCCAGATCTAAAGAAAACGGTTCGTCCCCGTTCTAATCTAATCCCTACGATGCAGATCTAACGGCGGCTGTTGCTTTGAACAAAGTCGAGCGGCGCTAGCGGCCGCGACTGGTGGCGGTGCCTCTGTCAGAGGTGCTACCGGCGTTCTAGGTCGTGCGGGAGAGGGGGAAGGGTTTACCGGAATCGCAGAGAGCTGCTGATGCTCAAGGTGGCGGTGGTTCGGCAAGGGGCGCTCTAGAGTGGCCGAGGGAGCTCGTCAGAGTTGCGGGCGGCGTCGGGTTGGAGTGGACGGCGACGTTGGCGACGTTCCTGGTCTCCCTAGCACAAACCAATGGCATCAGATGATGCACAAGACAGTGGCGAGCCTAGTCGTATGCGAGAGAGGTCAAGGGGCGCTCAGTGCTTACCGCAATTGATCGCCGGAGAAGAACAAAGCGTCAGGAACTTGCGATCGTCGTCATTGGCGAGTCTCCAGACGGTCCTAGCATGCACCAGAGGGGCCAGGAGATGCGCATGGTTGCGGAGATTGTACTGGCAAACTTAGACAGCAAGGGGCGACGGGGTCTTACCGGAATACCTCGCCGGAGTTGGCTCTGACTGCGGCGGTGCAATGCGAATTAGCGGCAGCCTGGTGGCGAGAAGAGTGTGAAGTGTGGGGGGAAATGACCGCGAGGGGGAGAGGTTTATGTAGCCGGAGCTAGGCGTGGAGTTACTCGCGGAATCAATGGGAATCAACGTGGCAGTGACTGCGGCGAGTAACGGCGGCATGAGCGTCGTAGGCGCGCGTGATTAACGAAGACGACGACGTGGTCATGGGTCCACTTGTCAGCAAATAAAACAGAGAGGGGGTGGGGTCCTGGCGTCAGCGTCTCTGTGTGTGCGTCTGCGAGTAGAAGAGGGAAAGGGGGAACCCGGGTGGGCTAAATGGGCTGGATCCGTTGCTGGTCTAGAAGTCTGGCGACGGCCCTTTTCTATTTCCTTTCTCTTTTTCTTTTTCTGTTTTGAATTTCTGGAATGAATTTCAAATGGTTTCAAAAGCTTTTGAATTCAAACTTTTTCCAGGATTTTGTAGGGTGGAACATTCGCACTTCTGGGCATAAAATCAAGTGGTCACTTTGAATTGGCTTGGTTATTTGGAATAAAATAAGAGTGACATAGCACTTGTTTTATATTGGTTTTGAATTTGGTTTTTAAATTGTATTTGCTTTGAAATTTTGGTTTAAACCTTGGCAATCTAGCAAAACAACCTGAGAGCAATAAGACATCAAAGTTTGTTTTCATGAACAACAATCTCTATTAGAGAGTAGCATTTGTTTCAAATGCTGATCACATAAAATAATGAGCTCATATGCTCCTGTTTTTGAAGTGTTTTGTTTGAAATGAAAAACATATGATCATGGATGCATGAATGATATGCACAAGTTTGAAACATGATTTTAGGGATGTTACACTTATGGAGTGTTCCTTGCTTCTCGGAAGCTAAGGAACTACTTCTAGGAGCACCCTATCAGAGTGGTGAGCAAAGCTCCACTGTCCGACATCATCAATAACAGCGACACTACAGGAAGGGTCGCGAAGTGGGGCATTGAGCTTGCCTCCTTCGAGATAACCTACAAGAGACGCGATGCTATCAAATCACAGATCTTGGCGGATTTTATTGTAGATTGGACGGAGATGCCAGATGCTACCCCTATACCAGAGCCAGAATACTGGGTGATGCACTTTGACGGACCAAAGCTACTCAATGGCTCGGGGACTGGTATACTATTACAGTCACCAACAGGGAAAAAGCTACACTATGTTCTGCAGATCCATTTCGAGGCTACGAACAACATGGAGGAATATGAAGCACTCATTCACGGAATACGCGTAGCCAAGGATATTGGCATCAAGCGCATAGTTTGTTGTGGAGATTCCGACTTGGTTGCCTAGCATGTGATTGGCACCTGGAACGCGTGGAACCCTATGATGGCGGCATATCGAGATGAAGTGGCCGAGATAGCAGGAGATTCTTGGGCTACGAGGTCAAGTATGTACCAAGGGAGGAAAATGAGGCGGCTGATCTACTGTCAAATCTTGGATCACGGCGCAAACAAATTCCACTTGGCGTTTTTCTAGAGCATCTACGGACATCATCCGTGAAGGGAGCGGACCCCGAGAACCCGGATAGAGTTTACTCTTCCGTTCACACAGTGACAAAGGTCCCTCTAGTTTGGACAAAGCCGTTCATGGAATATCTCGTACACGGAACTTTGCCCATCGACGAAGTCGAAAGTCGGCAAATAGTACGTCGGAAATAGTACATCAGACTATACCATAATCAATGGACAACTCTATAAAATAAGCACCACTGGTGTATACCTCAAGTGTGTTTCCCAGCAAGAAGGTATTGAAATCCTTCGTGAGATCCATCTCGGAGATTACGGGCATCACGCCGCTCCTCGATCGTTGGTCTCCAAAGCCTTCCGGCAAGGATTCTACTGGCTGACCGCGAAGGTGAACACTGACAAGCTGGTTGAGACATGCATGGGATGCCAATATTATGCCCGACAACCACATGTTCCAGCTGAAGAATAACAAACAATACCAATAACTTGGCTATTTGCAGTCTGGGGGCTGGACATGGTTGGTCCATTACAAACGGCACCATGTGGGTTTACACATATGCTAGTAGCAGTTGATAAATTCACCAAATGGATAGAAGCTAAACCCATTAGAAAGCTTGATGAGGCAATTGCCCTTAGGTTTATCCGGGATCTAGTGGTGAGATTTGGTCTCCCACATAGCATTATCACTGACAACGGCAGCAACTTGTCACTCAGAGAAGTGGAAGCCTATTGTTGGGAGAAGGGAATCCGACTTGACCTAGCATCTGTGGCACATCCATAGTCCAATGGCCAAGTTGAGCGAGCCAATGGATTAATTCTATAGGGAATCAAGCCACGCCTCGAAGCACCGCTACATAGAGCAGTAGGAGCTTGGGCGGAGGAATTACCATCTGTTCTGTGGAGTTTACGAACTACACCTAATAGATCTATCGGCTACACCCCTTATTTCATGGTATATGGAGCAGAAGCCATCCTTCCTTCTGACACCCTTCATGATTCACTAAGAGTTGCCGCCTAAGATGAAGTTGACGCTGAAGAATCCAGGCTCCTAGATGTGGACCTTCTTGAGGAAGAGCGCGTATTGGCATGCCAAAGATCCGGCATCTACCAGCAGAAGTTATGCAACTACCATAGTCGCCACGTTCGGCATCGCTCATTTAAAGAGTGGGATATGGTGCTCCGACTTAAGCAGAAGAAGTCACACAAATTATCCCCGCCATGGGAAGGACCGTTCATCATAAGCAAGGCGCTACTCAATGGGTCTTACTACCTCGTTGACAATCGTGAACTTGAGGATAGACCCAGCGATGATCATAAGCGTAAGAGACGTGACCCGGATGATGATTACCTAGAGCTTGATCGGCCATGGAACATAGCATAGCTATGTCCTCTTTACACTTAGCATATTTTTTATCTACTGTGTACCTCTTATATGATCAATGAAATAAAGCTCTCTGGTTCACTCATATTATAGTCTTTTACCTCCTTCAGTGTTCATTTTTGGATCGTATAAAACCTTTATGCGCAATCTTTAAATTTGCACTTGTGAAAATTCCGCCTACGGGCGTTAGCTTAAGTTTTCCGGTCTACACGTTCTTTGTTGTTTTTATGTGGATTCTGGAGTAGTGACTTTTGACACTTGAAGTCGGCGATTTTGCGCTTAGGGTTTGACGGTGCCATTGGACATCATCACTTGAGCGCATGGTTCCGACTACGAGTCTTTCGACTCATGAAAGGTCAAGCATAAAAACCAAAGTAATGGATAATCCAGCACTTGCTTAAAAAATATTTACATGTTGGAACTAGTACTTGAGTAGCAGGAAACATACAGCTATTGTTTTTTCGCCTTAAGATTAACACAATAGTTTTTCCGCATACACAAACCTAGAGGAAACAAATATTACAAAGAGTTTTTCATTCCTCTAGCGCATGAGACTTTGAGGTAACATCGTCGGCATCAGGAGAGCCATCTTGTTCATCTTCAAAGTTGGTGGTCTTGAGGGACTCAAAGGAACTGTGACAGTCACCGTCAATGATCTCAAGAGGCACGAAGACATTATGATCGACCAACTCGGCAACCCTGGTGTCAAAACCCGCGAGCGATTCCCAGATAGCCTTGTGATCAATCTTCTGGCCTTCATCGTCCATGTTGGGAAGACTCGAGGTCACCGTGTCGAAGCCGGCATTCTCATAATGGGCCTTGACCATTGCCGGCGACATTCTTGCACCAGCCCGGGTACATGAAGCTTTCCAGCTTACGATACGCTCGAGGGCTTGGCGTATAATCTCCGAGTATTTCATGATAGAATCCACCTCCTTGATGTTGATGTTCAGGGGCTTGGCAATCTCTTTGGCCTGCTTGACGGCGGTACTGATGAAGTTGCCGGCGAGAATCATGCATTCCTTTGGCGGAGGAGGCATATTGGTTAAACCAATAGGAGTTGCATTTCCAACAAGACAAGTGAGTACATGAGTTCAATAACACAAAACAGTTCAAAGTACCTGACTTACAGCAGTACAAGATGGAGACCGATTACCAAATATGCTCGCCTCCGCTTGCTGGAGTGTCTCCGCCATGGAGTCCCGTTCTTGTAGGAGAACCTTGTAAACCTAAAGGTTGCACTGATTCTGCTCATCAGCAGCTCTCTTCTGCTCCTTGAGGATTGCGATTTCCTCCTTCCGGTGGTTCATCTCCGTATTGGCGGACTCCTGCAAGGCCTTCATGTATTCTTCATGCATCTTCAGAGTGTCAGCCCCTCTCCTGCTTGAGGATCTTGTTCTCGCTATCTAGTAGCTCAATGTGCTTGGATTGCTCGACAATATCCTTGGCCTTGGCAATGGTTTCTGCAAGTCAGAGAAATAACAACACACAATGATTAGTCGGAGAGCGATGGCACAATACCAAGTTTGATTGCAAAATTGAAAGGAAAAACAGACTCTTTATCTTGGTGATTTTTTCCTTCAAGAAGGCAGTTTTACCCTTTTCAACTTCCATCTGGGCGCACATCTTGTGGAACTTCCCGTTGGCGCCGCCTCTCCGATCATTCTCATTTTGTGGAAAGAAATTCATAGTTAATTAGTCTACTTGGAGCATCTAGCCGGATAAATATCCACCTAGAGGCTTGGGGGCTACAGTGCGAGTTTTTAACTTAGCAATATGCTTAGACTCTTTTTAAGCATCTAGTCGGAATTAAATTTGTTTCAACTAGAGGCTTGGGGGCTACAGTATTGAAATTTACAAACACTGAGTATTCTACTCTAATAGTATCTAGTCGGAATGATTCATTCAAAGTAAATACTTGGGGGATACAGTGAGAAGTTTTCTAGTTTAACTCACTCTTACAGCATTCAGATGCAAATACCTATGGTTTTCCATCTAAATCCTTGGGGGCTATAGTGGGATACTACTTATGAAATGCAAAAGGCAAACAAAACTTACAAGTGCAATGATCTTGAGGTTGGCGGCGCTCTCGGCAAATATCTTGATGAAGGAAAGACTATTTCCTCGCAGGATATCCTCTTGCCTGAGAAGCTCTTCAAGGCCGCACGTCGGAGAAGTTGGCGCTGCACCAAGAGCCAAAACTAAGCTACTCGGCGTAAGCGCCGGGTAGACAATCTTCGAAACCTATGTTGATGTCCTGGGTGCAGCGGCGCCGCCTACGGCAGACTTTCTGCCTTCCACTATCGCCTTACCGCTATCGATGGCATCCTTAGCCGGAGCTTCAGCCATTTTGGACGCAGTACTTTCTTGTGTCGCCTGCTCGCCAGCAACGGCAAGATCCACAGTGACACCTGGGTCCACTTCCATGGCGGAAGGGCCAGATGCCACCTTAGCTGGAGAGCTTGTCGGTGCGGAAGCAGGCTGGACACTAGGAGTGGTAGAGGCGATGGCGGGAGACGCTTGGTGCAACATATCTCTAATGTTTTTAGAAGCCCCCGATGTTTTGGAGGACTTCTTCAAACTCAAACTAGCCTTCTTCCTGAAACATGCAAAAGTATAAGTACATGAATAAGATGAGCAATGGACAATGTCGAAAGACAAGAAGCTTACACAACGGTGGGTTCCTTGGTGAAAGGGATGCCAGTAATTCTTCTTTTCTCCGCCTCCAGGGATTCTTGGAGTCTCCACCCTCCGTCTTCTTCTTGCCTCTATCGGTAGCGTCAGAGGTGGAGCTCTTCCGCTTACGCGCCAGCGGGACATCGTTGTCGGACACGACGGTGACTTCCTTCATCTTAGGGTGGATAGCCATGCTATCCTCCTCTAGACTTTTGAGCTGTTAAGTGAAATCTTGAAGTGTTAAACGAAATGGTAATGGCTAGATGGAAGAACTGGAGTATATGTCATACACGGAAAATGTCAACACACGGATTTTTAATCCCAGATGCCTGTTATGCCATACATCGCAATCCCAGGATTACCATTTTTGCGAGACATAACAGATTTGGATATCACAGTACATCATCCATTACAAACCATACATAAGGTCTTTACACAAATAAGGATCTCATGATCCAGTTCTTAATACAACTCAAGCAGCGGAATAACGTAATAATAAAGATAGCATGGGCGAAGCTCCATCTTCGGGTTCACAGGCAATGCTGACGATGGGAGATGATCCTAGTTGTCATAACCTTCCTGCGGTCCATCCTCCTGGTACTCTTCTTCATAGTCTGGCCACGGGAATAGCCAGGGACAAAGCCATGAGTACTCTTTAAGTACTCGCAAACTAATACTAACAAGTTAAGGGGGGGGGTTGTAGTAGGAAACTAAGCTCTAGGGTTGTTTTGCAAAAAGCCAGATTTACCTCTACTAAGTTCACAAGCAAGAAAGCTAGTTAAAATTTTATAACACCTAAGTGGGAACTTGAATTTCATATCACAACTCTGTTGTGGTCAAGTCAAAATCTCAATTCATTTTACAAGTCATTTTGAAAACATCTGACGGGGAACAGTATGGCCACTCCAACTGTCCATAACCGCGGACGCGGCTATTCGAATAGTTTGACACTCTGCAGAGATTGTACACTTTCACCACAACATTCGATACATCCATAAGGAACAAATCCTGAATTCACCATACTCAGTATGCAGATAATCAATCCTAATCTTTCAATTACACGCCCTGGTATAAGCACCTCTCCTATGAGTTTGACGTCCCAACCATGACCAACTGTCATCTTGGGTACTGCATAGGTGGACAATCATCACTAGGTAGCCTCAGCTCAGACCTTGGCCGTGAGGGAACCCATACTAAGGTATATAAGTTTCCAGTCAAGCCCTACCCAATTTTTGGGTATTGTGGTTGTACGGTAAAATTGGAATGGTATCGCATCCAGACAACCATCAGTTTTATAAAGGGGCTAAGGCTCCTGCCTCAACATTTTCATCATCAAAATCATCTGGTGTTCGGAAACACATGTCAAAACATTTTAGTAGAATGACTCATCATTCCAAGGTTTTCATAACCATTTTCACCAAGTATTCCCATCTAAAGTTGATCAAGTTTTATGCTTAGCACTAGCATCTACAAGTGGGGTAAGTACTAATGAGGGGTGGTAAACAAGTGGGGATTAATTAAGTTTAATCTCATGCCTTAGGATGACATCAAGATTATCTAGCTTAGGCCAAATTTAATGCTCTTTATGCAACCTTCAATTATCTTCCTAGAATCTACAAGTCACTTAAGTAAACTCTAAGAGAAAGCTTTGATAAAGAAATAAAGTATAAAGCTTGCGAGTAAAACTAGGATTGGGTATCATCAACATGTGTCTAACCAAGCATGCTTAGTGCATTGCATAGGTTATCTAACTTTCATAATTGCAAGTGTTAGCTTGCATAGGTCAACTTGGTTAGTAAGGCTTACCTTGTGCAGAGTAGTGGTTGAAGTTCTCCTCATCTTCTTCTTCATAGTATCCTCCTTCCTCCTCATATCCTGTGTCAGTACTAGCGTCTATAAATAAATATGAGGTACACAATCACCAAACAATACTTAACTATTTCCAATCATCACACAAAGGTGCACTATAGATGATCTAGAATCATCACTAACATTACAAGATTAAAGCATTTGTCTTATTTATTTTATTTTTAGAAAAGTAATTTCTACTCATTGAAAAACTACTTAAGATTTAATATTCTCCAACTCAAACATGGGATCATGTTGACACATGTCATCACCACATATTTCAGTACATGGGAATGTGATTTAAAGTGGTGTCACAATTTAATAAGGTTTAACCTTTTTATTTTAAATAATTAAAGTGCCTAGAAATGCCTATGTGGCATTCTTTTATTACTTGAACACTATTTCTGTAAGTAAACCCATATGTTTTTATATATTCTGAAAGGTATGATCAAATGTGATTTTTGAGAGTTGGAATCAACTCAAAAGCTATTATGTTTGAAATTTGAAAAATGTTTGAATGCATAAAAGCTTCTGACTTGTTATTTTTACCAAGGTTGATCTACAGATCCAAATTACTTGAATCTATCGGGCTTGGATTAAGAATTTCAGTACCTTTCTAGCAAAATTGTTTTCATGCAATTTGGTTCACTGAATCGAGCTGGGTTCATTTTTGAAACTAGGTACAGAACTGATATTTAATTAAAATAGAAAATCTAAATTCAAACGCTTGGGCTGCGCGGGAAAGTTTAATGGGCCGGCCCAGTGTCACTCCGCAGCGTGGGGCTCAGCTGACAAGGGGTTCCACCAGTCAGTGGCCCATAACACGCGAAGCGGTACTGGGCGGTGTGGTCCATTGGATTAGAAGTGAGATCAACGCTTGAGGGTCGTCGTCGATGATGAACATGTCACCGGCGAGCATGAACCATATCGGCTCAAGGGGGTGCATAGGGGGCATACCAGGGCTCCAGCGACGATGGCGGGCCGGGCAAACGAACGAGTGGTCGACAGCGAGCTCAGGGATGGTTGAGGCAGTTCTAGGGGTGGTCGAAATCAACGACTCCCTTCTTCTCCAGAGGTGGCCTGGTCCGGCGCAATTCCGGCGAGCTGCTGCTCCTCGTGCTCCGGCGAGAGGGTGGAATGATAAGTGAGGTGAGGGGAGTGGAATGGTGTGCTTCAATTGGCTGGGGGTCGCCTCCTTTTATAGGATCGACGGCGAGACCGAGAGGGATGGGCAGGCGACGGTGGCGACATGGCTACGGGCGGCTAGAGGCATGGCTGAGGTTGGCGTTCGACGGGCGGTCTCCTAGCGATGCTCCAGAACTTGAATGCGAGCTTAGGGCGGTGGCAATTGGTCGGGAACATGCGGTGCTCTGTGAGGCAGAGGCGGCGAACTCCACGGCGAGCGGTGGCTACGAGGTACGGGCGATGAAACGATCATGTCTAGTGGTCTCCTTGGACGGTGGGGTGCATGCTGGCGGGCGGCAAGGGCTCGAGGTGGTTGGGTTGGGTGGGAACAGCGCGTGCACTAGGGTGCGCGTCGGCATGGTCGACAGTGGCGTGGGCGCGGTGTTCCTGGAGGTTCTGGTCTCTGTCTTCGAGCTAGGGCTGGTCGAGAGGGGGCGGTGAGGCATGGGCTACCTCCCAAACAAGCTTGGCACATCTAGTTCTTCCTCTAGCTTGTTGTCCACACTGGGGTGACATGGTGAGGCTCGACATGCTCACCATTAACGGCAATGGAAAGCTCACAGTGATGCTAGAGGTTAATAACTAAGCCAGATGATCTACTAGATGTTTGCTGTGAGCTAGAGAGGGGACAAGGTTGGCCAAAACACTGCTGAAAATAGTGTTTGTGATTTGATTGATTTGAATCTACAAGCTGTTTGATGAAATGGCCGCAAGAACTTGAGTTTTTAATTTTGAAAAGATTTTTGGTGGGTGTGCTAGGCATGTGTTGAGGATTCTGTGGGTGCTTGGGTTTTGAAAATTGAGTTTGTTTGAGTGGTTTTTGAAATAGTGGGATCTTCCCATATGAGATAGATTCAAATTTAAACTGTCATTTAAACTTAGTAATTGAATGTTTTTGGATGATCACAAAGTGGGCCTTGGCACCTTATTATGAGTACTAACAAGGGGTGCAAAGATCACAGATGTTTATGTTAAGTTCTGAAAGTTAGGGATAGCCAAAGTAGGCATGAGAGTTAATTTTCCCAAAGTGACCATTCACTTCATTTGTTTATTTTGAGTTGTTTGTCTTTGGGAAAAGTTTGGGGATTGTTTAGATGATGTTTATTTCACCTAAGAATCATTTTACAAGCAAAGAAACACAGAACCATGGCAATTCAAAAGAATCCAAATTTTAATACACACACATATGAATGCTTTCATATTTTTAGTTGGAAAAGTTCTTGTTAACCCTAATTTTGATGATTAGAGTTGATGATCCATGTTTAATATTTTTGGGATGTTACAAACCTTCCCCCCTTAAACAAAATCTCGTCCCGAGATTTGAAAAAGAACTAAAAAGATTACCTAGGATTTGAAGAGATCAAGAAACACTGTCTTGATGTGATCTTCGCGCTCCCAGGTAGCTTCCTCTTCCGTGTGGTTGCTCCACTGGATCTTTAGAAACTTGATGCTTTGGGTTTTGATAGTTCTGAAAGCTTCTTCCAAAATACGGATGGGTACTTCGGGATAGGTCAGGTCATCGTTGATTTCTATGGTCCGGTGATCAATGTTCTTGAACACTTCCGTCTTCTCTGGAACTTCGAGGCACTTGCGAAGTAATGAGATATGGAACACATTGTGCACGGCTGACATTTCTTCGGGTAGTTCCAATTGATACGACACTTCTCCTCGACGGTTCAGAATCTTGAAGGGGCCGATATATCTAGGGGCTAACTTTCCTTTCAGTTGGAAACGCTGCATCCCTTTAACGGCGACACTTTCAGATACACAAAATCTCCGATATTGAAAGCAAGGTCTCGATGTCTCTTATCGGCGTAACTCTTCTGTCTTGACTGAGCGGTCTTGAGGTGCTCACGAATCTTGTGAACCTTCTCTTCTGATTCTCGTAGGATGTCGGGTCCAAAAATCTGACTCTCTCCTACTTCCAACCAGTTCAAAGGGGTGCGACACTTCCTTCCATACATGAATTCAAATGGGGCCATTTGCAAACTAGCTTGATAACTGTTGTTGTATGAAAATTCTGCAAACGGCAGACAGTCTTCCCATTTAGATCCATATTCTAACACACAGGCTCTTAACATGTCTTTGAGTACTTGATTTACTCGCTCCGTTTGTCCGTCGGTTTGGGGGTGATAAGCTGTGCTGAAATCTAGTCGGGTTCCTAAACCTTCTTGGACTTTCTTCTAGAATCTTGAGGTAAACTGAGTTCCTCGATCTGATACAATGTTCTTGGGGACTCCGTGCAAACTAACGATTCTAGCGATGTATAACTCTGCTAGCTTCGAACTCTGATATGTGGTTTTGACTGGTAAGAAATGGGCGACTTTGGACAGTCTGTCCACTATGACCCAGATAGAGTCATTTCCCCTACTAGAAGTAGGCAGTCCGGTGATAAAGTACATTCCAACGGAATCCCATTTCCATTCTAGAATCTGCACGGGTTGCAACAATCCAGCGGGTCTTTGATGTCCCGCCTTGACTCACTGACATATATCACACTTGGCGATATAGCTTCCGATTTCTCTCTTCATCTTCTGCCACCAAAATTGCTCCTTCAAATCTTGATACATCTTCGTTCCTCCGGGGTGGATAGAATATAGAGTATCATCAGCTTCCTTCATAATAACTTCTGTCAACTTAGAATCTGCTGGTACACAAAGGCGTCATTTGTACCACAGAACTCCTTCTTCGTCTTCGGTAAATCCGGGTACTTTGCTTGTACCGATACGACGCTTGATTCCGTCGATATTAGCATTTCCTTTCTGCGCCTCCTTGATCTGGCTGATCAAAGTGGGTTGAAGTTCTATGCTAGCCAAAAATCCTTCACTCACTAATTCGATTCGAAACTCTTCCATCTCTTTGTGCAAGCTTGGTTGCTCCTTCAAAATCATGGAGTTCAAGCGGCACGACAGTATGCTAAGGGCATCTGCTACCACGTTGGCTTTACCGGGGTGATAGTGAATGTCTAGATCGTAATCTTTGATTAGCTCAATCCATATTCTCTGTCTCATATTCAGCTCCTTCTGAGTGAATATATACTTCAGGCTCTTGTGATACGAATAGATCTCACAACAGTTTCCCATCAGGTAGTGCCTCCATGTCTTCAGGGCTAGAACTACGGCTGCGAGCTCGAGGTCATGGGTTGGATAGTTCTGCTCATGTTGTTTCAGTTGTCGGGATATAAAAGATATAACTTTGCCTTCTTGCATTAGCACACATCCGAGACCGATCTTGGATGCATCACAATACATGTCAAAGGGCTTCGTGATATCCGGCATGATTAAGATTGGGACTGAATCAATCTCCTCTTGAGTTCTTGAAAACTCGCTTCACATTTGTCCGTCCATTCAAACTTCTTGTCCTTCTTCAGCAATTGGGTCATGGGTCTGGCGATACTCGAGAATCCTTCTACGAACTTGCGGTAGTATCCCGCCAATCCGAGAAAGGAACGAACTTGGGTTTGAGTGGTTGGGGCTTGCCAATCTTCGACATCTTTCACCTTTGCAGGGTCAATGGCAATTCCTCCGGATGATACAATGTGACCGAGGAATCCTACCTCCTGTAACCAGAATTCACATTTGCTAAACTTGGCATACAACTGATGCTCTCTAAGGGTTCCAAGAATGGTCCTTAGGTGTAGCTCATGTTCTTCTTCTGATTTGGAATAAATCAGAATGTCATCGATGAAAGCAACGACAAACTTATCCAGGAAGTCCATAAAAATCTTATTCATGAGATTCATGAAATAAGCGGGGGCATTGGTTAATCCAAAAGACATGACAGTATACTCGTATAATCCATATCTGGTGGTAAAGGCAGTCTTGGGAATATCCTCTGCGTGAATCTTGATTTGATGATAGCCAGTTCTAAGATCAATCTTAGAAAACACTTTGGCACCGGTCAACTGATCAAACAAATCTTCTACCTTGGGCAATGGGTATTTGTTCTTGATAGTGACATCATTCAAATTCCGATAATCTGTACACAAACGGTTACCTCCATCCTTTTTGTCCACAAACAAGACAGGTGATCTCCATGGTGACGCACTTGGTTGAATCAATCCAATTTCCAACATGCCATCCAGTTGCTTCTTCAGTTCTGCTAGTTCAGACGGGTTCATTCTATATGGTCTCTGGGCTATGGGTCCTGTTCCGGGGATTAGTTCAATGATAAACTCGATATCCCGATCTGGGGGCATACCGGGCAAAACATCTGGAAATACATCAGGGTATTCACAGACTATCCGGACTTGGTCAATGGTAGGTTAGGCTATACTCTTGTTGCACTTGAATTGACGAGGTAAGGTTTCAGATACATGCTCGACTAATATTCCGGCTATACTGGTCATGGTTATGGATTTCTTGGCACAATCAATTATTCCTTTATGTTTGGACATCCAATCCATTCCTAGTACTACTTCCAAACCTTTAGTTCCGAGTACTATCAGATTAGCATAAAAATCTATGCCATGGATTCAGATAGGGATAGCTTTGCAAATTTTCCTAGCTTTGGTGGTTGAACCGGGAATTTAGACAATCATAACATGCTTCAGTTTGGTTGGTTGATTCTTACTAGTGCATGCAAATTCTTCGGTGACAAATGAGTGCGATGCACCAGAATCAAACAACACTCTAGCAAGTACTGAATTAACAGAAAACATACCCAGCACGACATCTGGCCCTTCCTGGGCTACTTCAGCATGCATGAGAAGAAGACGGCCGTTGCGGTTGAGTGAATTCCCTGGGGCAAACCTTCTTCCGGGCTGAACACGACGCTGCTGCTGATCTGGGGCATTTGCATTGGGGGCTGCGGCATTCTTCTTGGGGCACTCATTGGAGTAGTCACCCTTATTTCCACAGTCATAACAAGTCACTTGTGACTTGTCCTTTGCTGCAACAGGCACATCATTTCTTCCAGTCCTAGGGGCAGTGTTGGTGTTGGTAGCAGGATTGTTGTTGTTGAACTTGGGTGGTGCATGGTTGAAATTGTTATGGTTGTCGGGGTTGTTGTGATTTCCTCCGGGCCTTGGGTTTCCACGGTTGGGATAGGTCGGACGGTTCATCGGGGGTCTGTTGGTTCTCGGGGCTAATCCTGGAGATGGGTTGGGGCGATACTTTGGGGTATGATGGGTTCCTGGCTGATGCATCATGCGGCATCTGCGGTTCTCATTGGCTTGGTTGATCTATCCTTCCATCTGGATGGCAGAGTCGACTAGGGCTTCAATATCAGCAAAGGGGATATTGACCAACACCGTCTGCATCTCATCGTGCAGACCATTCATGAATCTTTCTTTCTTCTTGGCTTCAGTGTCGATCTCATCCGGGGCATACCTAGCTAATGACAAGAATTTGTCATGGTATTCCATGACGGTCATCCTTCCTTGCTTCAGTTCTCTGAATTCATCTCTCATCCTCTTGATCAAACCCGGTGGCACATGGGTTCTGCTAAACTTGACCTCGAATTCCTCCCATGTCATCACCTGTCCTCCGGTCATTGCACGAATGTTGTTCCACCGTGCTCTTGCATCTCCGGCTAGATAGTGGGTGGCGAACAGAACTTTCTCGTTAGCTTCCACTCTGGCGACTTCCAAGTTGTTCTCCATGGTTTGCAGCTAATCATCTGCGTCTAAGGGCTCTTCCGACTAGTGAAAACAGGTGGGTTGGTGTTCTGGAAATTCTTGAGCTTAGATCCATGGTTGTCCTGATTTCCTTGGCCTTGATTGTTGTGGGCCAGCTGAGCTATCTGTTGAAGGGTGGCTAAGTTGGTTTGACGTTCGGCTCTTTCAGCTTCGCGGTCAGAAACCAACATTTGCAGGATCTGCAACATTGGGTCCGGGGATGAACCACTTCCTCCGCGAGGCATCTGAAGATTGAGATAGATCATGAGATAAGAGGGAAATTTCTAAGGTTCAGGGACTTTCAAAAGTTTTTAAAGCTTGACTCAGATTTTCTAGCAACTTTCTTTTCATTCTTTCATTCATAGCACACGATACAACACACACCACAACAAAGGAAAGCAGATGGTTTTAAGAACCATTGTGGAAACTACGATACAGTGGGACCGAATACAACTCACTACGCTAGTGCTCAAGTGCTACTACTCCTCATAGTCGGTGTAATCGTCATCCTCATCATCCTCATCATCATAGATGAAGGAGAAATCCTCCTCATCGGTGAAGAAGTCCATGGCCTGATCCTCCAGAAAATCATCATCATCGTTGAGATAGGAGTAGGGGTCTCCACAAAGATCTTCTCCGGCATTCTCCCTTAACTCCAACTGCATGTCTCTATCGTGGATGGTCTCCTCCAAATCCGAGATACGGTGGCGAAGACGAGCAATGATGCGCTCCTTCTTGTCAAGCCGACGGCGGCGAGACTTGCGATCCTTCGCTAGCATGGTGATGGTCTGATCCTTCGTCCTGATGATGGCGGACTTTTGGTTGGAGTAGTCACATGCATTGTCTAGTTCTTGTTGATGATCATATATCATGAAGCTAAGGTGGTCCAACTGAGTCTTCAGCTCGTGGTGATATGGGGCTTCCAGTGGCTGTCCCATAGCATCACGCCTTGGACAAAACTCAAAGCGGGTACCCTTGATCTGGTTGATACTCTGCCCACACAGACGGGCAAGAGCTTCCTGCATGGCCCTGGCAAGTCCATCGAGCCAGTTGTTCTCTCTCAAGGTGAACTGAATTCCCTCGGCAGTGGGAGGTTGAATCTTTCCTCGGAGACTTGCACCAACTAGCCATTGCCGATCTTCTCCTTCCTGATCATTGAGCTGAGCTCTGAAGAACTCGGGGTGCGGATGCTCCAGAAGTTCCGAAAGCTGGTCCAAATCCCGCTCAAAGATGAGGTCTCCTCCATTTCCCAACTGATAAAACTTGATGTACTTCACTTCCATCTATAAGAATATAGGATGAGTAAGTTAGTAGAGTGATCAAATGTGTCAAATTTGATGTATTTTGCAAGAGTTTTTGAGGAACATTAATTTTTATGAAAGAAACAAAGTCATAAGAATGGGAATAAGTTTTTGTAAATATTTGCTTCCTTTGGTTTTGAAACTAAGTTTTTGATTCAAACGTCAAATCTAACTAGGGGCTCCTATGGTCAGGATGGCTCTGATACCAACTTGTCAACACCCGGATTTTTAATCCCAGATGCTTGTTATGCCATACATCGCAATCCCAGGATTACCATTTTTGCGAGACATAACATATTTGGATATCACAGTACATCATCCATTACAAACCATACATAAGGTCTTTACACAAATAAGGATCTCATGATCCAGTTCTTAATACAACTCAAGCAGTGGAATAACGTAATAATAAAGATAGTGTGGGCGAAGCATCTTCTGGTTCATAGGCAGTGCTGACGATGGGAGATGATCCTAGTTGTCGTAACCTTCCTGCGGTCCATCCTCCTAGTACTCTTCTTCATAGTCTGGCCACGGGAATAGCCAGGGAAAAAGCCATGAGTACAATTTAAGTACTCGCAAACTAATACTAACAAGTTAAGGGGGTTTTTGTAGTAGGACACTAAGCTCTAGGGTTGTTTTGCAAAAAGCCAGATTTACCTCTACTAAGTTCAGAAGCAAGAAAGCTAGTTGAAATTTTATAACACCTAAGTGGGAACTTGAATTTGATATCACAACTCTGTTGTGGTCAAGTCAAAATCTCAATTCATTTCACAATTCATTTTGAAAACATCTGATGGGGGAACAGTATGGCCACTCCAACTGTCCATAACCGCGGACGCGGCGATTCAAATAGTTTGACACTCTGCAGAGATTGTACACTTTCACCACAACATTCGATACGTCTATCAGGAACAAATCCTGAATTCACCATACTCAGTATGAGGATAATCAATCCTAACCTTTCAATTACATGCCCTGGTATAGGCACCTCTCCTGTGAGGCCTCCCAACCATGACCAACTGTCATCTTGGGTACTGCACAGGTGGACAATCTTCACAAGGTAGCCTCAGCTCAGACCTTGGCCGTGAGGGAACCCATACTAAGGTATATAAGTTTGCAGTCAAGCCCTACCCAATTTTCTGGTATTGTGGTTGTACGGTAAAATTGGAATGGTATCGCATCCAGACAACCATCAGTTTTATAAAGGGGATAAGGCTCCTGCCTCAGCATTTTCATCATCAAAATCATCTGGTGTTCGGAAACACATGTCAAAACATTTCAGTAGAATGACTCATCATTCCAAGGTTTTCATAACCATTTTCACCAAGTATTCCCATCTAAAGTTGATCAAATTTTATGCTTAGCACTAGCATCTACAAGTGGGGTAAGTACTAATGAGGGGTGGTAAATAAGTGGGGATTAATTAAGTTCAATCTCATGCCTTAGGATGACATCAAGATTATCTAGCTTAGGCCAAATTTAATGCTCTTTATGCAACCTTCGATTATCTTCCTAGAATCTACAAGTCACTTAAGTAAACTCTAAGAGAAAGCTTTGATAAAGAAATAAAGTATAAAGCTTGCAAGTAAAACTAGGATTGCGTATCATCAACATGTGCCTAAACAAGCATGCTTAGTGCATTGCATAGGTTATCTAACTTTCATAATTGCAAGTGTTATCTTGCATAGGTCAACTTGGTTAGTGAGGCTTGCCTTGTGCAGAGCAGTGGTTGAAGTTCTCCTCGGCTTCTTCTTCGTAGTATCCTCCTTCCTCCTCGTATCCTTGGTCGGTACTAGCGTCTATAAATAAATACGAGGTACACAATCACCAAACAATACTTAACTATTTTCAATCATCACACAAAGGTGCACTATAGATGATCTAGCATCATCACTAACATTACAAGATTAAAGCATTTGTCTTATTTATTTTATTTTTAGAAAAGTAATTTCTACTCATTGAAAAACTACTTAAGATTTAATATTCTCCAAGTAAAACATGGGATCATGTTGACACATGTCATCACCACATATTTTAGTGCATGGGAATATGATTTAAAGTGGTGTCACTATTTAATAAGGTTTAACCTTTTTATTTTAAATAATTAAAGTGCCTAGAAATGCCTATGTGGC
This sequence comes from Avena sativa, assembly GCA_916181665.1. Lineage (NCBI taxonomy): Eukaryota > Viridiplantae > Streptophyta > Magnoliopsida > Poales > Poaceae > Avena > Avena sativa. The sequence goes on along the minus strand of OV702281.1, from coordinate 201,804,602 downwards.
ATTCTTTTATTACTTGAACGCTATTTCTGTAAGTAAACCCATATGTTTTTATATATTCTGAAAGGTATGATCAAATGTGATTTTTGAGAGTTAGAATCAACTCAAAAGCTATTATGTTTGAAATTTGAAAAATGTTTGAATGCATAAAAGCTTCTGACTTGTTTTTTTACCAAGGTTGATCTACAGATCCAAATGACTTGAATCCAACGGGCTTGGATTAAGCATTTCAGTACCTTTCTAACAAAATTGGTTTCATGCAATTTGGTTCACTGAATCGAGCTGGGTTGATTTTTGAAACTAGGTACATAACTGAGTTTGAATTAAAATAGAAAAATCTAAATTCAAATACTTGGGCTGCGCGGGAAAGTTTAATGGGCCGGCTCAGTGTCACTCCGCAGCACACGGCTCAGCTGACAGGGGGTTCCACCAGTCAGTGGCTCATCACACGCGAAGCAGTATGGGGAGGTGTGGTTCGTTGGATTAGAAGTGAGATCAACGGCTAAGGGTCGTCGTCGACGATGAACATGTCACCGGCGAGCTCGAACCCTAGCGGCTCAGTGGGGGTGCATAGGGGGCATACCAGGGCTCCAGCAACGACGGCGAGGAGGGCAAACGAACGAGTGGTCGACGGCGAGCTCAGGGATGGTCGAGGCAGTTCCGGGGGTGGTCAAAATCAACGGCTCCCTTCTTCTCTAGAGGCGGCCTGCTCCGGCGCAATTCCGGCGAGCTGCTCCTCCTCGTGCTCCGGCGAAAGGGTGGAATGATCAGTGAGGTGAGGGGAGTGGAATGGTGTGCTTCAATCGGCTGGGGGTCGCCTCCTTTTATAGGCTCGACGGCGAGACCGAGAGGGATGGGAAGGCGACGGTGGCGACACGGCTACGGGCGGCTAGAGTCATGGCTGATATTGGCGTTCGACGGGCGGTCTCTTGGCAATACTCTAGAACTTGAATGCGAGCTTAGGGGCGGTGGCAATTGGTCGGGAACATGCAGTGCTCTACGAGGCAGAGGCGGCGAACTCCGCGGCGAGCGGTGGCTACAGGGTACGGGCGATGAAACGATCATGTCTGGTTGTCTCCTGGGATGGTGGGGTCCATGCTGGCGGGCGGAAAGGGCTCGAGGTGGTCGGGTTACGTGGGAACGGCGTGTGCACCGGGGTCCGCGTCGGCATGGTCGACAGTGGCGCGGGCGCAGCGTTCCTGGCGGTTCTGGTCTCTCTCTTCGAGCTAGGGCTGGTCGAGAGGGGGCAGTGAGGCATGGGCTACCTCCCAGACAAGGTTGGCACAGCTAGTTCTTCCTCTAGCTTGCTGTCCACACTTGGGTGACATGGTGAGGCTCGGCCTACTCACCATTGATGGAAATGGCAAGCTCACAGTGATTCTAGAGGTTAATAACTAAGCTAGATGATCTACTAGATGTTTGCTGTGAGCTAGAGAGGGGACAAGGTTGGCCAAAACACAGCTCAAAATAGTGTTTGTGATTTGGTTGATTTGAATCTGCAAGCTGGTTGATGAAATGGCCGCAGGAACTTGAGTTTTGAATTTTTAAAAGATTTTTGGTGGGTGTGATAGGCATGTGTTGAGGATTCTGTGGGTTCTTGGGTTTTGAAAATTGAGTTTGTTTGAGTGGTTTTTGAAATAGTGGGATCTTCCCATATGAGATAGATTCAAATTTAAACTGTCATTTAAACTTAGTAATTGAATGTTTTTGGATGATCACAAAGTGGGCCTTGGTACCTTATTATGAGTACTAACAAGGGGTGCAAAGATCCACAGATGTTTCTGTTAAGATCTAAAAGTTAGGGATAGCCAAAGTAGGCATGAGAGTTAATTTGGCCAAAGTGACCATTCACTTCATTTGTTTATTTTGAGTTGTTTGTCTTTGGGAAAAGCTTGGGGATTGTTTAGATGATGTTTATTTCACCTAAGAATCATTTTACAAGTGAAGAAACACAGAACCATGGCAATTCAAAAGAATCCAAATTTTAATACACACACATATGAATGCTTTCATATTTTTCATTGGAAAAGTTTTTGTTAACCCTAATTTTGATGATTAGAGTTTGAGGATCCATGATTAATATTTTTGGGATGTTACGGAAAATAAATATGTACCTCCTGGCACTTGCCATCCACGAACATGTCATAGGTGATGGCTAAGCCGCTCTTCCTGTCCTTCTCCTTGACGATGTCCTTGAGGCGGAGCTTGATGGAGTCATTCAAAAAGTTGTCCATTGAGATGCGAAGGCTATCCTTCCTATCCTGGGTGTACTGATGCATCAGCTTCGCGCGATGCTGCAGAGGCTTGATCCTCCTGACGAACCAACACATGGCTAGGTCCAATCCGGTCAAAACCGTCTCTACGATCCACTCGATCCGCCTAATGGTGTGGGATGCTTTGTTGTCGGAGGGAAGGGCGGCCTGGGATCTCCATGTCGGGGCTTTAGCAGCGGCCCCATCGACGAAGTCCGAGTACGTTGCTTCTCGGCCAGCCAGAGGGATATCTGGGCCGTAGAAGTACGTTCGCTGCCAATTCTTGCAGGACTCGTGGCCGACGATGTCGGGGAACCGCCGGCCAGGCCGGATCTTGAAGCTAATGGTTCCGCAATTTCTGATCTCATCCTTGCTCGCTCCAGCTTCCCTATTGACGGTGAAGAAATAGATGAACAAATCTAACCTAGGCCTAATTCCTAGGTAGCCCTCACAAAGCGTCGCGTAGTTGCTAAGCGCAAGGATGCTATTCAGAGATAGGTTCTGAGGTTGAACCCGGTAATGGCTAAGGACAGCTAGGAAGAAGTCAGAGATCAGGAGGGAGACGCCGCGTACCATTTGCGCTTTGAGTTACACCTTCTCTCTGGCTTGGGGAGAAGGGATAACCTCGCCGGCCGGCACCGCCCGCCAGACCAGCCCCTCCATCGCGAGGAAGTATCCTTCAGCGAGAAGCTCCTTGAGATCACCATCCGTGATATCGGAGCCGCGCCATTCTCCCTTGTGGGAGTCACCCTCCTCCTCCAGCGGCTCCAGGCCCGCTGGAATATGGTCGCCGCCGGTGGTTTCCACCACCGCGGACGTGGCACAACAACGCCCTCTTGAGGCACATGAATGGAGCCTGTTGGCTTGTCCCTAGCTTCGTTCGTCGTTGCCATGGAAGGGGTGGAGCTTCTGCTTGACATTGGAGTAGGGGAGAGGTGACTGGAAGATTGGGGAAGAACTAGGGTTTTTCCCGTGCGCACGGAGAGCTCGAGGAGAAGTTCGCAGGAGGAAGAAGATGACACGGGGAGAATGAGGTGAAAATATAAAATCTACCACGGTTATAATTTATAACCCTCGGTGTAAAGATTCGTGTAAAGTGATCGAATGGTTGCTGCGTGGATAGCGTGTGCGTATACGTGCACAGAAGTTTTGCCACGTTCCCACCGCCGCCGCCAATGGTTCGTATCCTTCGCGCGGTAAAAATGGACATGATTGTGTTCTCTACATGTGTGAGTTACGAGGCGTCGCTGACCTATGGTCTACATTTCTCTAGCTGACATGGGCAGGTGAACCATCCCATCGGAAGATTCCGGCATGGACGGATCCAGTCCGTCTACGAGAAGAGTATGATGGAAGATTCAGCATTTCTCCGACTTACAAATTTGAAGACGGGGAGCATTGTAGGGTTCTTGGGAGGACTACAAGATATTGCTTGACGATTTGCCGACATTCATCTAGACGGAGCATTCAACCTGAAGAGGCAAGACGACGCAAGATCTCGGAGTTCTCCGGGGGATACTATTGGGGATATGCTAGATGGGTGTCCCCATAGCGTGTTTCTAATTCAGATAACCCGGGTGGCCCACATTTGGTAAGAAGGCCCATGGCCTACTGGGCGGCCCAGTTAGAAGGATCCAAAAGGGAGGCCCATGCCGGATAAAGGAAGGCTACGGAGGAGTCATCGGCGTACCCGGAGCCTTGGAATGCAAGACACGTTATACTAGTTTTGTATTGTGTAGGACTCTTTAACCTGTCTAATCATCTTGCCTACTGTAACAGAATCTCACATCCATATGATACCACCCCTTGACTAACTCTTTGCATGGTTATGATCTACTAATCATGGTTTACCAATCCACTCTTCCCTTTTTTCCATTGGAGATTTGTTCTTCTTAAACCCATATGGTTTATGAGGCATCATGATGTATCTGTTATGGCAAACTTATTTTCAACAAAGTTTGCCATCACTTCTAGATCACCTCAAATACAACCAAGCCACAATCCTTATGCCATGATCATCTATGTAACTTGTTCTAACTATCCATATGTCCCTTGTACAAAGGTGAGCTCTAAGCTCCGAAATCCAACCATGTTTTGGTGGCATAAAAATACCAAAACCCTAGATTCCCCAAAAATCTGGTTCCCTCCAATTTCACCATATTTCTTAGAAACTCAAGTTGACAATGATGTATAAATCAATTTTACATCATCTACCTTGGTTATGATATTCCCCCAAATAATTGCCATAATTATTTGGATCCTCAAACTATTAAAATTCCATACTTGGCAAAATCCTAAAACCTTGTCTATAGAGGCAAGTTGGTTTTTCTCCAAATCACTTTTCCAACTCAATACACAATTGAGTTATATACATCTTATCCCACCTTCCCATCTGAAAAATAAATATTTTTTGATATTCTTTATTAATTCTTTTGCCCTTTTCCTTAAATGGCAAAAACAAGAAATAATTATTTAAAAAAATACTTTTCCATCTCAATAAATTCCAATAAAAATCTCCAATGTGTGATATGGTATTTGGGACCATATCACCTCAAAAACCAAACAAGTCCAATGTAAAATTATCAAAGGAGATTCTCTAAACTAATTCTACACTTTTTGAAGGGATGATTTTAAGTGTACCAAAAATCATCTAAAAAATCCCAAATAAATCCCTAGGATATATCTTGAGCATATCCACCCACTAGTAGCCTTGTCCCATATTGCAAAGATCAAAATTCAAGCATTTCTTCATAACCACCTATTTTGGCAATTTTGGTCATCTAGCAAAAACCACTAGCAAAGTCCCTCCAAACCTTCTCAAATCTTGTCAAGGACTACTCCATAGCAACCCTAGCCCCTCTGGTCGACTATCACTATAGCACTATAGTGGGAGCCACCCTTTTATTTTTGTCTCATTTCTTTTAAGAGGGGGAGAGAGGCACATCTTGCAAATATCTCCACACCAACAGCCACCCCTCCCTCTCCACTCAGTGCTCGACTCAGAATCCCACACCACCCCTCTCCGCCGTCCACCTTGCCAATCCCTGTCTAGATCCTCCCTTGCACTAGTGGACAAGGTTCACCATGGACCCTCCCTCCCTCTGGTTAAATACCCACATGCCACCCCAGCGCCTCCCTTTGCCCACATTCGCCCCCTCTCCTCTCCACTTCACCTCCCAAAGCTCCCTCTCCTTCCCACTTTATCTGCCCTACTCGAGGGAGAAGAAGGGTGAAGCTTCCGCCTTTCTCCCAAAACCGAGCAAGCTCCTTCCTCTCTTGCTCCCTCCTCCTACATGTCACATCTCTGAAACCCCCCTCTTCTTGCTGATACTAATGGTCCCCTTTTGGTTGACATGCAGAATCCCCCAAAGCAACTCCAAAGTATTGAGCTACTCATGGCATGCGAAAAAATCTCTTAGGAGGGGAAAATTCCTAAGTATTGAGATACTCATGTCTTAATAAAAAATCATCGCACTTGCAAAATAATACTAAGGAAAAATTCTATCAGAACATCCTACACATGCATACTACAGAATTTGAAGACCACATGCATACACAAAACTAGGACAAAAATAAGAATAAGTGGTGTAACTTGCCTTATGTTTTTATTATGAGTGATGATTGAATTTATTCTGCAGCAATCGCACTCTCCGAACAATCTATCACGAGGAAAAAATAATTTACAATCAAAACAATTGCAAACTTAGCAACAATACAAACATATAACAAAACAATGGTGATCACATGCATACATGATTATTTACAATGTCATACTAGTTGTATTTATTATTCTGAACACTATTATAACACATGATGCATATTAAAAAGCATTTAATGCATAAAACAATTTATTATTGAACTATATTGATTTAAATAGGGTTTAACTCACTTTAACTAAAATCCTAGTGTTTTCGTATTATTAAATTGTAAATTAAATACCACTTTATAGGTATCACAATTTAGAGCCAGTAACAATTGGAAACACGCAAAAAGGATCTATAAATCTTTTTGTATGATTTAATTACTATAACAATGCAATTTAGACTTTCTGCAAGATCATCTGATATAACAACAGCCAATAATTTTGTGTATATTTTTACTAGATAGGTATGATCATAACTAAACAGTACAAATTGGTTTTACGAAATTTGTAGTTATAAATCATTTTTTATGATTCAAATACTATTTAATATATTTTAAATCATTTAAAATATCAACTTCCTCAAAATTTATATCTAAGACTAGACCTGTATTCCAAATGAAATTGTGGATCCAAAGATATATTATTTATATTTTTCTGATCTATAAATAATATATTATGAATTTAATAATCTAAATAGCCATTAAAACTAATTACATTACTACAGTAATTCAACACAACAAAAGTTGGATCTAACATCAGATTAATTTCATATATGAAATTATGAATCCATCAATATATTATTTGTATTTTTCTAAGTAGTACTCATTTTTCTACAATTCAAATACCATTAAAAGGCTATTTAACCAATTAAATTACTTCAGTAAATATGTACTATAAAAGTTAGATCTAATCTCATATTAATATTCTACATATTTTTCTGAATCCATAGGTATATTATTTGCAATTTTTGGACATGTAAATCTTTTGTTATGAATTATACAAGATTTGCCTATTTTCTGCCTTTTTAAAACAAATTCTAGACAGCACACACATGCAGGCGACAAGTGGCAGCATCTGATTGGATCCACTAGCTGACGCGGTGTTGACGTGGCGCGCGTGCCACGCGGCATGATACCGATGGCCGATACCGGTTCGACTTCTGATTCTAATTTGGAGCATTGAAGCATGATCGGACAAACGAGATCATCGGCTACTTAGATTGAGCAGCGAGCGGCGGTGACAATGGTGAGGATGGAGGCACGTGTCAGATGGCGGTGCTGGGAGGTGTTTTGGATGTTCTCCGGCGAGGTTGGACTACACGACGATGTATAGGATATCAAGGGGCGCCCGAGGGTGTCCTCGTAGGTGTCTCCTACTTCCTGGAACCCTAGCACTCTGCGGCTGGTCGCGACGAACTTCGGCAAAGGTACCAGGGGCTTCGGCGAGCAATTGGAGGGGGTGGTGGCTGTAGATCAAGGGTAATAAATGTTAGGGCGGCGTGGTATGACGAGGGGTACACGATGGAGTAAAATAGAGAGGTTCGGGGGCTCCGAATCATCATCCACCACGACCTCCTGGAGCTTCGATGGCGCACGGCTCTGGCGATATCTATTCGAGCTCGAACTTCCACTAGGGTTTGCGATTTGCGAAAGAAAAACATGGGACAGAGGGAGGGAAATATATGTGGAGAGAATCTTGGAGAGGGGGACAGGAAAACGCGTAGAATCGGTGAGATTTCTGCGGCCACGGTTTGGAATCGTGAAGAACAGGGCCTCATGGCTGGGGTCGGGGATGACAAGTGGGGCCAGGATATCGGTGACTGCGAGGGAAAAACAGAGGTAGGGGGTCCTCTCCGGTTGGGCTGCTTCGGTTGCTAGCTGGGCCGGGTGAGTCGTTGCTGCCAGTACGCGTGGTGGACAGGAGGAGGGGAGGAGGGTGGTGGGCTGGGCCGGGGTAGGAGAGGGTTAGGTTTAGTTTTTTTATTCTTTTTATTTTCTACTTACTGTTTTCTTTTGTAACTTTTTCATATTAATTCCAAATGGGTTGATTCTTGTCTCCAAAATTTTCTAATATTATGTAGTTCATCTTAGGATCATTTGTGTAGCCTTATATCTAGTTTGAAGTTAGTGCATTTATGTATCATTGTTTATACTCTTGTAGGAGTATTTTGGTAAATCAAAATAGGGTTTTTGTAGATGGGGTTTTAAGCTTAAGAATTTGTATGAATGCAATGATGTAAGGATCATGAGTGCCAAACAAACATAAAATATTTGGATTTGTTTAAAACTTCTCAACCAATGTGATAGTCATCCATTTCTTTTAATGTGACTTTCGTGAAACTTCAAACAAACATTAAAAGTTTCTTTTCATTCAAAAAAAATTTCAACAAGATCAAACAATTCAATCAACTTATTGATTTTATTTTAACATTCCAAAATTAGGAAAATTTTGGGATGTTACAGTACTCTATAGAATCGTTGCTAAAATCTAGTAGATAGATCTTGGCTTATATGTGTACATGCGGTAGAATTTTTTTGTTTTCCATGCTACGAACCCCTACAGTGGTATCAGAGTCATGTCTATATGTAGATCTGTTGAACGAGTATAACACAATGGTCATTGTGGGCGGTGGGATGAAGCGTCCTAGGCTAACCTTACATGACATCATTCATGAGACTTGCTCCATGCTCGACATGCAACTTGTATTGCATAAGTTGATTTGCGGGTGTCTGTCTCTCCCATCATAGTGAAGATTCAATTTACAATGGGAACTTGATAGTTCTTACATCAATGTTGTGGTTCTTGTTCGTAAGTTAGAGCGATACTTATTGAAAACCCCAAACCACATAAAACATGTAAAGAAAATAAGAGGCGTCTAACTTTGTTTTGCAGGGTGTGCTATGATGTGATATGACCATGATTGTGATTATATATGATGTATGAAATGATCCATATTGTAAGTCGGCAACTGGTAGGAGCCTTATGGTTGTCTTTTAATTTTGTTAAGACCTGCGTGTCTATTTTTCTAAGTAGTTGTAATAGTTGATGCTGGTGGATGACAATCATGGAGCGGTGTCATTGACCTTGACGCCACACCGGTGATGATGGAGATCATGTTCGTGCTTGAAGATGGAGATCGAAAGCACAAGAATAAAGGCCATATCATATCACATATTATGAATTGCATGTGATGTTAATCCTTTTATGCATTTTTTTATTGCTTAGATTACGACTAGCATTATATGATCATCCCTCTCACAAAATATCAGTTAATAAAGTGTTCGTCCTTAGTTATCACTGTTGCCAAGACTCGTTGTTTCGAAGCACCTCGTGATGGTCGGGTGTATTAGATTCTACGTGTGCATACAACGAAGCAAGCCATATTTGCTCATGCGGGAAGTAAGGTTAATCTTGACGAGCCTAGCATGTACAGACATGGTCTCGGAACACGGATCACCGAAAGGTAAAGAATGAGTCATATAGTAGATATGATGAACATGTTGATTGTTCGCCTTTGAAACTACATCATCTCCCGTGATGATCAGACTTGATGTAGTGGATTTGGTTCATGTGATCACTAAAACAGTGTGAGGGATATTGTTTTGAGTGGGAGTTCACCTAGATTAATTTAAGTATTAATTAGAACTCAATTTTTCATAAACGTAGTCTAAACTATTGCAAATATGTTGTAGATCATAGCGGCCCCTACCATCAATTTTAATGTGTTCCTAGAGAAAAAAGTTGAAAAACAATGGAAGCAACTTCACGGATTGGTTCCGCAATTTGAAGATTGTCCTCAATGCTGGTCAGTTGACCTATGTGCTAGATGCACCGCTGGGTGACCCACCTGCAGATGATGCTACAGATGAGGTGAAGAATGTTTTCCTTCCTCAGAAGAATCAGTACTCCATAGTTCAGTGTGCTATCTTGTATGGTTTGGAATAGGAGCTTCAGAAAAGGTTTGAGAACTTTGACCCACATGATATTGTCCGTGAACTCAAAATGATATTTGAGGCTCACGCGGCAGTTGAGAGTTATGAGGCTTCTGAGAAGTTCTTTAACTACAAGATGGAAGAGGGCAACTTCGTTAGTGAGCATGTGCTTAAGATGTCTGGGCACACCAATAAGCTCCAGAGCTTGGGTATAGTTATTCCTAATGCTTTGGGATTCACCGTGTCCTCCAATCACTACCACCCCAAGAACTTTGTGATGAACTACCACATGCAGCACATGGATAAGTCGTTACCAGAACTATTTTCTATGTTGAAGTATGCGGAAGTGGAGATCAAGAAAGAGCACCAAGTATTCATGGTCAATGAGACCACCAATTTCAAGAAGCAAGGAAAGCCAAAGAAAAAGGGTAACTTCAAGAAGGGCGGTAAGAAAGCTACCGCTCCGGTGAAGAAGACCAAGGCTGGGCCTAAGCCTAATACTGAGTGCTTTTACTGCAAGGGAGAAGGTCACTAGAAGCAGAATTGCCCCAAGTACTTGGCGGATCTGAAGAAGGGCAACATCAAGAAGAAAGGTATATCCGATATACATGTTATTGATGTGTATCATACTAGTAGTCGTAGTAGTGCCTAGGTATTTGATACTGGTTCGGTTGCTCATATTTGTAACTCAAAACAGGTGCTACAGAATAAACGGAGACTAGCGAAGAACGAGGTGATGATGCATGTTGGAAATGGATAAAAGGTTGATGTGATCATGGTCGGCACACTACCTCTTCATCTACCATCGGGATTAGTTTTATACTTAAATAATTGTTATTTGGTGCCTGCGTTAAGCATGAAAATTATATTAGGATCTTGTTCATTGCGAGACGGTTACTTGTTTAAGTCCAAGAATAATGGTTGTTCAATTTATATGAGTAATATCTTTTATGGTCATGCATCATTGATAGATGGTATATTCTTAATGAATCTTGATAGTAGTGATACACATGTTCATAATATAGATGCTAAACGTTTGAAATTGAATGATGATTCTACATACATGTGGCACTGTCGTCTTGGTCACATTGGAGTGAAGCGTATGAAGAAACTCCAGTACGATGGACTTCTTGAATCACTTGATTTCGAATCACTTGAAAGATGAGAAGCATGTTTGATGGTAAAAATGACTAAGACTGCAATTTTTGGTATGATGGAACGAGCTACAGACTTATTGGAAATCATATATACAGATGTGTGTGGCCCGACGTGTGTAGCATCGCGTGGTGGTTATCGTTATGTTCTTACTTTCATGGATGACTTGAGTATATATGGGTTTATCTATTTCATGAAACATAGGTCCGAAACTTTCGAGCAGTTTAAGGAATTTCAAAGTGAAGTAGAGAATCAATGTAACAAGAAGATTAAATTTCTATGATCTGATCATGGAGGTGAATATCTAAGTTACGAGTTTGGCAAGCATTTGAAGAAATGCGGAATACTTTCACAATTGACACCGCCGGGAACACCACAATGTAATGGTGTGTCCAAACGTCGTAATCGAACTCTCTTAGATATGGTTCGTTCTATGATGTCACTTACAGATTTACCGTTATCATTTTGGGGCTATGCATTAGAAACAGCCACATTCACTTTAAATAGGGGACCATCTAAATCCGTTGAAATGGCACCGTATGAATTGTGGTTTGGGAAGAAACCTAAATTTTCATTCCTTAAAGTTTGGGGTTGCGAAGCTTATCTAAAGAAGTTACAGCCCGACAAGCTTGAACCCAAAGCATAAAAATGCATCTTCATAGGATACCCAAAGGAAACTATTCGGTATACCTTCTATCATAGATCCGAAGGCAAAATCTTCTTTGCCAAGAATGGATCCTTTATAGAGAAGGATTTTCTCTCGAAAGAAGTGACTGGAAGGAAAGTAGAACTCGACGAGGTTGTCGAACCTTCTCTCGGATTTGAGAGTATCGCAGAACCGGAAGTAGTTCATGTGCCGCCTAGATCAATAGGAGAGGAAGCTAATGATGGTGATCATGAAACTTCAGTCGAAGTTACTATAGAACCTCGCAGGTCAACGAGGACTCGTACCACTCTCGATTGATATGATCTCCTTATGAGTGTCATGTTGGTGGACAACACCGACGACCCTGCGACATATGAGGAAGCGATGATGAGCCCAGATTCCAATAAATGGCAAGAAGCCATGAAATCTGAGATTGGATCCATGTACGAAAACCAAGTATGGACTTTGGTGGACTTACCGGATGGCCAAAAGGCTGTCGAGATCAAATGGATTTTCAAGAAGAAAACAGATGATGATGGTAATGTAACTGTCTATAAAGCTCGACTTGTCGCAAAAGGGTTTCGACAAATTCAAGGATTTGACTACGATGATACTTTATCATGGGTAGCGAAGCTAAAGTCTATGAGGATTTGTTAGCAATCGCTGCATATTATGATTATGAGATATGGCAGATGGATGTCAAAACGGTGTTCCTCAATGGAGACATTGATGAAGAGTTGTATATGGTACAACCCAAAGGTTTTGTCGATCCTATAGATGCTAACAAGGTATGCAAACTTCAATGGTCCATTTATGGATTGAAGCAAGCATCCCAAAGTTGGAATCAACGTTTTGATAAGGTAATCAAGAGTTTTGGTTTTATACAAACTTATGGAGAAGCTTGTATTTACAAGAAAGTGAGTGGGAGCTCTGTAGAATTCCTAGTACTATATGTGGATGACATATTGTTGATTGGGAATGATGTAGACCTTCTTAAAAGTGTCAAAGATTATTTGAATAATAGTTTTTCAATGAAGATTTATAGAGATAGACTGAGATGCCTAATATCGCTTTCACAGAGTACATATTTGGACAAAGTTCTAAAGAGGTTTGGAATGGAAGATACCAAGAAAGGGTTCTTTCCCATGTTGCCCAATACGACCTTGAGTAAAACTCAAAGTCCTGCTAAGGAAGAAGATATAGGATGAGTAAGACTCCATATGCCTCAGCCATAGGATCTATCATGTGTGCCATGCTATGTACTAGACCTGACATTGCATATGCTATTAGTTTCACTAGCAGATATTAAAGTGATCCAGGAGTGTACATTGGACAGCGTTCAAAAACATCCTTAAGTACTTGAGAAGAACTAAGGATATGGTTCTTTCTTATGGAGGTGATGAATAACTCGTTGCTAATGGTTACACCAATGCTAGTTGGAACATCGATCTGGATGATGCTAAATCTCAATCTAGATATGTATTTACATTGAACGGTGCAGCAGTGAGCTGGAGGAGTGCAAAGCAAAGCATTATGGGGAGATCTTCAACTGAATCGGAATACATAACTTCTTCGGAGGCTTCACAAGAGGCGATATGGATGAAGGAGTTCATTACGGGGATTGGTGTGGTTCCAAGTGCACTGGACCAATGGCTATCTACTGTGATAACACGGGTGCCATAACCAATGCGCAGGAGCCAAGGTCACACAAGAAGCTGAAGCATATCAAGCTGCATTTTCACGCTATTCGACAGCATGTCCAATATGGTGACATAAAGATTTACAAAGTACACACTGGTCTGAATGTGGCGGATCCGTTGACTAAACCTCTCCCGAGGGCAAAACATGACCAGCACCAAACCCCCATGGGTGTTCGGTATATTACCATGTAATCTAGATTATTGACTCTAGTGCAAGTGGGAGACTGTCGGAGATATGCCCAAGAGGCAATTATAAAAGTAATTATTATATCTTTATGTTTATGATAAATGTTTACATTCATTCTATAATTGTATTAACCGGAAACATTAATAGTTGTGTGATTTGTAAACTTGTTAGAGTCCCTAGTAAAGCCTCCTTGTAATACTATGAAAGAACATGTGGGCCCCCATGTGTGGTTTTGGTAATTAATGACAATGTTTATGGACTAATGTGTGTATTAAGTTATATACTTGTAGGATTTGTCCATTGGCATCGCTTGGAGCACGTGTTGTCTTCAAGGTCGATGAAATGAGAAGAAGATGTGTTATGCAAGCTCAAAATGCGCCATCTATAGAAGATCTCATGTTTGATGCTTTCCATCCTCGGTGATCATGGATCGATGATGAGGAATCAAGAAAGGTGTTCCATCTTGAGAAGGTCAAGTTCGTCCACATCAAGCTCAAGTGGAATTCTCAAGGAAAAGGTATAATCTTGATAGGTTTTCCCTTTTGCCGGTCTCATATTTTTAGTGGGAGACCGGGTTTAGGATAGATAGCCATACTATCAAGAGGGGCTCTCGAATGAGTAACTCGATTATATCGTCCGGAGAGAGCTCAAACCTTTGCATTCTTGCATCATCGTATTTGGTTGGTATTTGGTCTTATCCATGTGAGGATATAGAGCTTGTGGTAATCTCCATAACAAGCTCTTGTTCATCAAAATCGGATCTTCCATTTATATCTTGTTGCGATTTTCATCTTGGCGGTTTTCCGGTGTCTCACCAAGTGAGGTATCTCAAATTATATTATTTGATACATTCTCACTTGGTGATAACCAATATTTCCAATTTTTATTGGGAATCTCTTGTCGTCATCTTTCCAACGCAATTGGAATCGGGTCAATCGGAGTCTCCTAGACAAAGTTATGAATATTTGAAGTTTGCTTTATTTGATTTATAAAAGAAAAGGAAAAAAGATGTTTTCTGGGCCGTCCGGTACTACCGGGCCCAGTACCGGTCGCGCCTGGCGCGTGCAGCCCACTTCTGCCTGGCCCGGCACCCGCATCCGGTTGTACCGGTATGTCCTGGTAGTACCGCCCGGGCCGATACTACCAGCCGGCCCATCCCGCTCGACCTGCTAGTTCCGTGCATCGTGTCCGCTTGGGCTGGCCCAGCACGCCGCCCCGCCTTGCTCTCACATGCGCCTGCCACCCGCATACGCTCATGTCGCTGCGTGCTGTCCCACTCCCACATGCGCGCCGCCGCTGCATTGTTCCCACTCGCGCTGTGTTGACTCGCGCGCTGCCTCGCACATCCCGCACGAACTGGCTCCGCTCGCCAGCTACTCTCGCTGGTTCAACTCGTCCATGCTATGCGGGCCCGCGCTCTGGCCCTGCTGGCTGCCGTCGTTCCTGCGGTGACTCTCCCTCTCGCTCGCATGCACTGACCCACCTCGCCCTGGCTTCTTGTGCTGCGCGCGGCGCACTGCTGCTGCTTTTTGTGCGTGGCTGGTTTGTGTCCGGTAGTACCGGTCGGTCCGTTCTGTAAAATGCCCAACGATCAAGAGTGGGATCTGTCCATCCATATGACGGATAGATATACTCTGGGCCCTCTCAGTGGAATGTCATCCAATTAGCTTGCAATCACGTGACTAGCTCACAAGGGATCATACATCACAGGAACGAGTAAAGATTACTTATCGGTAGCGATGCTGAACTAGGTATGCAGAGATACCGACGATCAGACCTCAGATAAGTAAAGTATCGCAAGACAAATGGAAATTGGTACCGTATGTAAATGGTTCATTCGATCACGAAGTAATCATAGAAATATGTGGGAGCCATATGAATTTCCATATTCCTCTCTTGGTTATTGATTGAAGAAGAGTCTCGGTCATGTCTGCATAATTCACGAACCGTAGGGAGACACACTTAAGGATTCGATGTTGCTTAGTAGATATGGAAAGTGAATAAAGAGACCGTATGTTGTTATGAGTCTCGGATGGGATCCAGGATATCACGAGGAGATCTAGAATAGTCCGGAGAATAAGATTCATATAAGGAAAGTCCAATTCTAGAGTTCGGGAATGGTTTCGGTGTTTTCACCAGAATGTTCTAGAAGGGTCTAGAAGGTCCATCGATCTAGAAGGGGAAGGGTACATGGATGTGTCATGGAAAAGTGGAATGGTTGCATCATGTCCTAGGTCACTTGGCTAGGCAATTGGAAGAGAGAAATCAAACTCTATTTTAAAAGTCAAACGCCAACATTGATTGCCTAGTGGAGGGAGGGAATCCTACCTAAGGGAGGATTCCTCCCTCTCCTTACCGCCGGTCACACATGTTGGAGTTGGGGGAGGATTCCCTCCCCCTTGTCGCCTTCCCATCTATAAAAGGAGGAGTAGGGTGCCCCCTACCCCTCACAACAAACCCTAGCAAAGGCGCCATCACCTCTAGTCACCGCCACCACCAAGGGCTCCTCCAAGTCGCTGACTAGGGCAAACCCTAGCCCCTAGCCGCCGGCCACCGCAACCCCTTGGCCCTCTAAATCCTAGATTGCCAAGGCCCCTCTTCTACTCCACCATACCCGCTCCAGCTTAGGCGAACCCCTACGGGATTTTCCCTCTAAACTCCTACACCACACCTTCGTGGTGCCGGAATCATGAGGAGAGATCTACAACCTCCGCTGCCTGCCGGAACAAGGGATAGGAAGGTCTTCATCGATTACCTAACATGTGACTGATTGCGGGAGCGCTGCCGAAACGTGGCGCCGAAAGGATCATTTACGCGATCTTGAGATCGGCAAGTGAACGACTACATCACCCATGAGAATCCGCTCTCGTTAACCGCTTTGGAATCTTCGAGGGTGAGTACTCTATCGACTCGTTGCTCCAATCTAGTAGATAGATCTTGGCGTGTATGTGTTCATGCGGTAGAAATTTTTTGTTTTCCATACTACGAACCCCTACATGTAGCCGTTGGAAGACACTTAACCCGGACAGTCCGGCTAGGACAGACACTTCGTCTGCATCCCACCGGACACTTCGTCCTGGCAAAGTATCCGGCCAGAGTTCGGGAAGAGTCTGGGTAGTGTCCGATATAGGGTAGAGACTGTCCGCACGTGTAACTACCTCGGTGAATTACGCTCCTAGTTACAAGCCTGGATGAGCGGAAATGGTTGAAATAGTACGGTGGGGCCCAAATGCCACTCACAGGTAGACCTTTCGGCCGTCCCAACCATTTCCAAACATCGGGACAAGAACGGGCGGCGTAATCGGCAGGCGAAGGGATCAACTACATACACAAATGGGTATGTATGCAAGCCACCATACAACAGTACATCAGAGCCATTCCATCTAAAAGAAATAGAAATATTGCAACGCCATACGGCAAGATCCAAATGTCCTAGATAGATATAATAGTTTAGGATATCTCCTCATACATCAAACATCAGAGTATCAGGCGGAAGCGGCAAACAAGATCCGAGTACGGATAAGAAGCAAATCGGCATAAGATGCCCCATAAATAAACACATCCCGCCCACAGATCTCACGGATCCCCGTTCCCGGAATCTCTACACCGAATGATCGTTGCCCACATCGTCCGTCTCCTCCACCCAGTATCCATCTTGTGAGTGTACCTGTTCATCTGAATCAAATAATTTATCGTGTGAGACCCTAGGGGTACTCAACAAGTCTTTATGCCTCTAAAGGGGACACAACCTGGGGTGACGCAATTGCAGCAAAAGATAATACCTAGCAATTCTATAGATACTCGCTAACCATCCGCCTAACCAAAGATAGACGAATGTCCGGGAATTAATGACAACAGTTATAACGGTAATATTAACAGATCCATCCTCCTCCTCGCTTACCAACGAGGAAGCAGACGAACAACCCCCCTCCCCATCCGTTGGCAGTTTTATTATCCATTCCATGAGTGTTGCACTATTTACTAGTCAGTTACTTAGTAAAATTAAAAGCGGTACTTTAGTTATACTTGTCTATGATCGAGAAATTGTGCTCCAAGTCGTCCATAACCGCGGACACGGCTTTCAGAAAGTTTTACCCTGCAGGGGTGCACAAATAGCAACACACACTCGATAAACCTCGGAAAAACCAAATCAAAACCCAACGAGGCATTCACGACAAAGCAATCACCAGATTCAGAAATATTTCAGGGGGCCACCCCATTAAGCTACCCGCAACGAAGTTAGCCGACTCCGAGACGGACTCAAGGTTTGCGCCAATGGCTATAAACGACTGGGAACCCAAAAATGTGACTGGGCTTGTCGATACCGCGAAAACACTCCGCTTACCTAAACAGTACAGGTGCTCCTCGCACAATGGTAAATAAAGCAGTAAAGCATGGCATAAGTACAGGATAGTAATAAAGCCCCAAACTAATTGTGGCCCCAAGAAATAAGAATGAATCAAGCTTTGGCTCAGGGGGGTCCCATAAGCCTCCCGGATGTGGATAGCGCGAATATTCAAGGAACAGGAATCAAGTACTCGGGGTCCTACGGGACACAAGTGAGCATGAAAAACCAAATAGCAGATATTGCTCACCGGTGCCACTTTCATTAGTTATCCCATACTACTCAGGTTAAGTTGTTTAGGTACCTCGTTATCCATCAGACACTCACATACCCTACACATGCTGTTCTACGACTCGCATGGCTCAAACAACTCCTGTAGTAATGGCTCATGGGATGGAGGAACAAGCTTTGGTGGGGTTTAAAAGTAAAGGCTATGCAATACTTGGGATTCAGTTTAATGCAATCGCGACTCAATGATGCAAGAATAAGATAGAGGCAATAAGTACTATATGTATGCAAGCATGTGGTAGTGCTTTCCTGTCAGCTCAGTTGAAGCGAGAGAAGGATCTGGGTAGTGCTCCTGGGTTTCTTGATATATCCCCTGCTCAGCGTCTATTCGAAGAAGAACCAAACAAACAAGGGCCCACATAAATAAAGTGCACAAGCATAAGAATAAAATGCGACAAGCAAACAATCATGCCATGATGAATGATGCACAATTTGCATGGCAATAATATAGCATGGCATGGGTGAGGTGTGGAATACAAGAATAAATCATTTTATTGAGTTTTAGTCATGTTTTATTCTCAAATAAGTTGCTGTTTACAATATATTTATATGATGCATGCAGCAAAACATGACAAGGAATGCATAAACAGAAAGGTCTCGTCGAGCTAATCATTTTAGACATATTATTTGCTAAATTTGGAGTTATAAAACAAAAGTTATTAATTAATTAAGAAAGAGGGCATTTTATTGTAATTTTAAACAACTTGAAATTTAAAGTGTTCAAAATATATTTTGGATGGCATATTTGAAATCCTCACATTTTTCTGATTTCAAAACATATATCATTTGTATTATTTGGAATTATATTTCAAAAGTTAATCAAAACAGATTTGAATTTGAATTAAAACAAATTTGAAAAGATTTAAATTAAAACAGAAAAGAACAGAGACTTTTTACACTCAGAGGAAGCTAGCCACTGTCACTGACAAGTGGGGCCAATAGCTGACTGAGACAAACGCGCACAGAAAGGCTTTTCTCACCGGGGTCTTTCCTACTCCAAGTCAATGACAAGTGGGCCAGAAAGCTGGGAGGCCCACTGCGCGTGTGAACGGTTCAGGCTGTGACACGTGGTTGGTCCGAGGCTGCGCGGGCTGAGGCTCGGATTCTACGGGGTGCTCTTTGCAAAGTTCCCACAGCGTTGGTGGGCTAGGCGGACTGCGGGTTGAGGCGGGAAAAAGCATAGGGGCTTAAACGCAAAAAGGACGGCGCAGATCTGATGAACTGAAGACTGTATCAACGAAAACAGCTAGCTGATCTAATATTTGAATGACGATGGCGAGCAAACCACTAGGAATTCCTTGACGCCGTAAAAACCAAAGTTGTATAAGGGACATAGTCCTACGACTTTCGTGTTTAGGTTCTCTCCATCGGAGGACTCTATGCGTCGAGAAACAATGGAGAACAGAGGCCGGCCGAGTGCAAAAGGTCTGAACTTCGTCGTCAGTTTACCAGGGATTTTCCTGAACTCGCGAGGACTGTGGCGATGGATACAAAGCGAAAATGAAGTTGAAGTAAAAACGAAAAACGAAGAAGGATCCCTGCTCTACAACTTTCGTTCAGAAGGCTTTCGCAAAACATCATCAGGGACGACGGGGCAACGTGCGGAACAAAGGGTTGCGGCTGCTGTCGCTGCACGCAAGCACTGCTGCTGCTGCGGTGACGGTGGCTAACTGCGGAACGCACGCATGCAGGGCGCTCGATGCGCAGCGGCGGCGATGCAGAAAGACAGGGAGGTGGAGAGCATGTCTAGTGAGTGGAGGGGCTCACCAGGAGTGCGTCGGTGACGTTGATGGAGCTAGAGGTGGAGCAGATCGGGGCAGAGGCAGAGGTCCTGGTATCTCCTGCTTCTTGGGTCCATGGCGGCGCTGGTGAGGTTCCGGCGAGATCCGGCGACGTGTACTGGTACTAGGCGAAGCATAGGAGGCAGAGGAAGATGCTGGACGTCCTCGGCATGCTGCACTCACCCGATTGACAAGGACATGGTGTAGACGGGCTAAGGTTTGGGTTTTGGGCATGGAGATGGCCATGGCCTCCTTGATGAGGAAGAGAGAGGGAGGCTAGCTTCAGATCTCGATCTGGAGATGGAAGGGGATGGGTGGTGCTTGGTTAGCAGATAAAGATCAGGGAGGAAAGGGGGAGCACATGGGTGGTTGTGGCTTTGCATAAAGGTGAGGAGGGTAGCTCGGGCTAGGTCTTCTCTCTTGCCTCCTTCTTGTCCTGTAGCTTAGAGAGGGAAGAGAGGGACCAGGGAGGAGGGGAGCTCGTGGGTTGTAGGGCAGGCTCGGGTTAGCTAGGGCTTGGCTAGGAGGAGGGGTGGCTCGGTTAGGGTTTTGTTTAGGGTTAGAGAGAGGGGTGAGGTGAGGTGTGGTTAGGGTTAGGTTTGATCTCACATGATCATGCATGGGAGCATACACATGTGAGGGTGAGGCTTGTGATGCACATGGCCAGGAAAACTGGACCAAGATGAGGAGGGTTTAGGGTTTGAACATGATCCACTCAAAACTAAAGAAGAACCAAAGGAGATCAAAAGATGGTGATGGTTGCATGGCCCATGCAAATGCATTAAATGCCATGTTTTAATCTTGTGAAGACAAAATACTTATTCATGGCATTTATACATATGCATTCCAAAAATATGGAATAATCCAAGCTAAAAGGATTAAAAGGAAGCCCCATGTGGAGTAGATGGAGATGACCATATTTGAATAAAGATGGGACATGCTAGTGTGTATGTGCCACTAGATATTTAGTAAGCCCAAAATATCCCAACATAATAATAACCCCAAGACAACCCATATGGAAGCTAGAAAAGGGTTCCACTCACAAGGCATGCAAAGGTGGCCATGTGGCTCTCATAAACCAATAATGTGGAAACAATATGGTGCATATATGAGAGCATGTGGAGATAGAATTGGATCCATAGCCAACCCACATGAGCTAGAGGTAAAACCAAATAAGTTGCAATGCTCATATATGGTGGAATGGTGGAATGATGGGGTGATGACAAGAAAGGTGGTGGAGTGGAATAAAAGATATGCCCCCAACTCATCTTGGGCATTTACACAATATATCAAGAACCAAATACAATATCAAGAGGCAAATACAATTAATAATGCATATGAGAGAAGAACCAAAACAAAAAGGGTTTTATATGATGCTCAAATGCAAGGTGGCATGATGACATGAGCATGATATAATGATGATGCAACAATTATATGTAGGAAGTAGCCATTATATAGACTAGGCTAGTAGCATTGCAATTGTTAGACAATTGGGATGCTACAACTCTCCCCCACTAAACAAGAATCTCGCCCCGAGATTCCCAGGAAAAAGAAAACAACACAAGGAGAGGCGGGTGTCCGAACGAAGGTGACCCTCACGTTCCCAAGTTGATGAACAGCGGAATGGTGCGACCACTACACCTTGCAACACTTGCTAGACTTGTTGTGAGTCTTGCGTTTTGCTTGAGAAACAACGGTTAGAAGAGTTGAAGGATTGTCGTGAGACAAGAAGGATAGGATGGGCATAGCTCCGGTTTTCCCAAGAAACATGATAAAAGAATAGAACCACTTGTGAAATAAAAGGAGAAGATGATGTATCATGGATAAAGAAAGACACACCATTAAGATTAAAGATTTACTGATACGAGAGAGGATGAATCTTTGTCTCGCCGGAAGAAAGGAGCTAGATTAGAGAGGTTTTGAACCACTATGACAATAGCATCGTATCCTCTCTCGGATTTGAGAAAAGAAGTTCGGAATCAATATTGCCTTCAAACAATAGAGTCCTTTGATATCAACAGAAAGATTTAGTTAGACATCGTCGGATTAGATTCTTGTTGCGCCGGTAAGAACCAAGGATCACGCAATCTAGGTGCGCAGATATAACTTCCAGACATGGATGTGAAGCCAGATCATGGTGGAATCCCGAGAAGCAAAGAATATGGAGGATCTGGAGTTTATTGTAGATATACTTATTGCTTTCTTTAGCCTTGAGGCTAACGCAATAGATTTGCGGCTGATGGCATCAACCATAATTGGCTTTACCACAGAAAAAGAATTGATGAAACAAAGAGAGAGATAGTTTCCTTTAATCTTGTTTGGGGATGTCGAGCATCGGTAGAATGATGAGGACAGAAAAGGAGTTTGCGTTTGTTTCCACTAGATACTTGAAGATTTTGCTCCATCTAGAATAGACAGACCACCAACAAGAGATTATTGATTAGTTTCTTCGAGAGAGCACTCCGGAAAAACAAGGACGGAAGTAAAAGTATTAAGGGATAAGGCCACTTCTAACTTCCGTGGAATGAGTGAAATCACATTAATTCACCAATTCAATGTACAAGAGCGAATGATAAGAGTAGTGGTATGGTAGCTACTCCATCCCGCACTCAAAGCATTACTCCGCACATGAATAAGAAAATCATGCAACCCAACTACCGAAACAGACTGAAGGTGTTGGCAAAAACTCATAGAACTCCGTTAGAAAACAAGGACAGATGCAACGATTCGCCGGATTCATAGATAGATAAAGATGATGATGTTGTCGTCATGTCGGAAGTACCAAGCCACCGGAAAGATATAAAGGAAGATTACGGAGACAACTGCAAGGTTCCACAGACAAAGAAAGATAGCACCACTTGAACAGACGGAATACAAGATCTGGAAGGTCTTCATGGCCTCCGGTGGATTGAGCATAGACGACAGAGCGAGAGGTTTCAAGAGATTACTTAACGAGATTGAGGTGAAAGAACTCCATGTTCTTCTTGAAATGATTGAGAGAGATTTAGCAGCCTTGAGGAAATCTTCAGCGGAACGACGATGATAACTTGCCAACAAGGAACAACTCCGGATTGGTTGAAGATGGAGGATGGAATTAACAATGGACTTGTTGATTCCAGAGTTGAAGTAATGTATTTAGCAGAAGGACGTGGTCGAGATATGTGACTTCAAAAAGTCAGAATTCTCACTTTGAGACTTTGCACGCAGGCAGTGCTCACGAAGCTCGAGAGAAAGAGACACAGACGATCTTCCATGTCCCTCCATAGATATCGAATAGGCAAACATATTATCAACATATACCACCATGGATTAACAAGATATTCCCAGAATACCAAGTTCAAGAGGCGGAAGAACGAACAACTGCTCGAAACACTTTCTGAGCTCAACGCTCTTTGAAAGATCAACGTTACGAGCACGGGTTCGTGTTGAAGAATATGCACTGGAAGAATAGATTATCTGGTCCTTCGGAAGAAAAAGAGATGTCACCTGGTTCACATTGTCGATCGGATCACCGGTTACAAAGATAAAGAGATCTTGGATAAGAACCGATGATAGCTCATACCTTAAGCAAAGCTATCAGAGACGAAAAGATGCAATTCCCTCGTATCTAGGAGAATTGTGCAGATATGGGGTTCAAAAGGATGTGCAGCATGATGGACAGATGATAGACCGCCGTAGTGCTTGGAGAAACTCTGGATTGCCAAAGATGCTTGAATATGCATAGATATGATCGCGGTGTACTCAAAATCACAGGAGATAACCGTCACCATTTGGAGGATAGAGTTGATAGCATTTTCCATATTCCACTCAAGATAAGTGTCATATAGCTATGCCGAGAACCAAATTACAATCACCAGCATCGGATCGACACATGTTATGTAATTAGCCCAAGAGAATTGGAGATGAAATGAAACTCTAGGATTAAGCGCCGGTGACAAAAGAATGAGTTAGCATGGACATGCTGATAAAAGGGAGATAGATAATGTTTCCCACACGACTGAAAAGGAGTGTGGAAGCACAGATGTATCAAAGAAAATTTTTCCGCATTAAAATACCAATAGATGCGCAAAAACACTTATCAGGTAGCGATTAGCAACTGATGGTTTCACAGAATGTGGAGTTGCTAGAAGGAAGGACACCCTTAAGAAGATGGCACCGGTTAACAAGGAGTCAGATAGATCGCGCCGGTATTCAAAAGCCTGTCAGTATGGAATGTACCAACAGTTGATAACCATAGGCAGATAAAGATAACATGTTGGATGCAACAAATAGACAAGGAATTACACACACACACACACAGCCAAAGGTACTACGGAAACCCAGAACACGTGAATCCTAGTTTGAACTTTAAGAAGAGGATTAAAAACGTTACACTTCCTTACCAGAAAAGGGTGGTGGGTGGGTAAGAAGAAAAGTGGAAGCAGTCCTACTCTCGCGTTTTGTTTTTCCCTAGTATACATAGCTACCAAAAATATTTGCTAGACTAACAACGACCATTTGGCTGAGACCCTGAAGGGCGGGATGGCTCTGATACCAATTGTAACTACCTTGATGAATTACGCTCCTAGTTACAAGCCTGGATGAGCGGAAATGGTTGAAATAGTACGGTGGGGCCCAAATGCCACTCACAGGTAGACCTTTCGGCCGTCCCAACCATTTCCAAACATCGGGACAAGAACGGGCGGCGTAATCGGCAGGCGAAGGGATCAACTACATACACAAATGGGTATGTATGCAAGCCACCATACAGCAGTACATCAGAGCCATTCCATCTAAAAGAAATAGAAATATTGCAACGCCATACGGCAAGATCCAAATGTCCTAGATAGATATAATAGTTTAGGATATCTCCTCATACATCAAACATCGAAGTATCAGGCGGAAGCGGCAAACAAGATCCGAGTACGGATAAGAAGCAAATCGGCATAAGATGCCCCATAAATAAAAACATCCCGCCCACATATCTCACGGATCCCCGTTCCCGGAATCTCTACACCGAATGATCGTTGCCCACATCGTCCGTCTCCTCCACCCAGTATCCATCTTGTGAGTGTACCTGTTCATCTGAATCAAATAATTTATCGTGTGCGACCCTAGGGGTACTCAGCAAGTCTTTATGCCTCTAAAGGGGACACAACCTGGGGTGACGCAATTGCAGCAAAAGATAATACCTAGCAATTCTATAGATACTCGCTAACCATCCGCCTAACCAAATATAGACGGATGTCCGGGAATTAATGACAACAGTTATAACGGTAATATTAACAGATCCATCCTCCTCCTCGCTTACCAACGAGGAAGCGGACGAACAACCACCCCCCCATCCGTTGGCAGTTTTATTATCCATTCCATGAGTGTTGCACTATTTACTAGTCAGTTACTTAGTCAAATTAAAAGTGGTACTTTAGTTATACTTGTCTATGATCGAGAAACTGTGCTCCAAGTCGTCCATAATCGCGGACACGGCTTTCAGAAAGTTTTACCCTGCAGGGGTGCACAAATAGCAACACACACTCGATCAACCTCGGAAAAACCAAATCAAAACCCAACGAGGCATTCACGACAAAGCAATCACCAGATTCAGAAATATTTCAGGGGGCCACCCCATTAAGCTACCCGCAACGAAGTTAGCCGACTTCGAGACGGACTCAAGGTTTGCGCCAATGGCTGTAAACGACTGGGAACCCGAAAATGTGACTGGGCTTGTCGATACCGCGAAAACACTCCGCTTACCTAAACAGTACAGGTGCTCCTCGCACAATGGTAAATAAAGCAGTAAAGCATGGCATAAGTACAGGATAGTAATAAAGCCCCAAACTAATTGTGGCCCCAAGAAATAAGAATGAATCAAGCTTTGGCTCAGGGGGGTCCCATAAGCCTCCCGGATGTGGATAGCGCGAATATTCAAGGAACAGGAATCAAGTACTCGGGGTCCTACGGGACACAAGTGAGCATGAAAAACCAAATAGCAGATATTGCTCACCGGTGCCACTTTCATTAGTTATCCCATACTACTCAGGTTAAGTTGTTTAGGTACCTCGTTATCCATCAGACACTCACATACCCTACACATGTTGTTCTACGACTCGCATGGCTCAAACAACTCCTGTAGTAATGGCTCATGGGATGGAGGAACAAGCTTTGGTGGGGTTTAAGAGTAAAGGCTATGCAATACTTGGGATTCAGTTTAATGCAATCGCGACTCAATGATGCAAGAATAAGATAGAGGCAATAGGTACTATATGTATGCAAGCATGTGGTAGTGCTTGCCTGGCAGCTCAGTTGAAGCGAGAGAAGGATCTGGGTAGTGCTCCTGCGTTTCTTGATATATCCCCTGCTCAGCGTCTATTCGAAGAAGAACCAAACAAACAAGGGCCCACATAAATAAAGTGCACAAGCATAAGAATAAAATGCGACAAGCAAACAATCATGCCATGATGAATGATGCACAATTTGCATGGCAATAATATAGCATGGCATGGGTGAGGTGTGGAATACAAGAATAAATCATTTTATTGAGTTTAGTCATGTTTTATTCTCAAATAAGTTGCTGTTTACAATATATTTATATGATGCATGCTGCAAAACAGGACAAGGAATGCATAAACAGAAAGGTCTCGTCGAGCTAATCATTTTAGACATATTATTTGCTAAATTTGGAGTTATAAAACAAAAGTTATTAATTAATTAAGAAAGAGGGAATTTTATTGTAATTTTAGGCAACTTGAAATTTAAAGTGTTCAAAATATATTTTGGATGGCATATTTGAAATCCTCACATTTTTCTGATTTCAAAACATATATCATTTGTATTATTTGGAATTATATTTCAAAAGTTAATCAAAACAGATTTGAATTTGATTTAAAACAAATTTGAAAAGATTTAAATTAAAACAGAAAAGAACAGAGACTTTTTACACTCAGAGGAAGCTAGCCACTGTCACTGACAAGTGGGGCCAACAGCTGACTGAGACAAACGCGCACAGAAAGGCTTTTCTCACCGGGGTCTTTCCTACTCTAAGTCAATGACAAGTGGGCCAGAAAGCTGGGAGGCCCACTGCGCGTGTGAACGGTTCAGGCTGTGACACGTGGTTGGTCCGAGGCTGCGCGGGCTGAGGCTCGGATTCTACGGGGTGCTCTTTGCAAAGTTCCCACAGCGGCTGGTTGGTGGGCTCGGCGGACTGCGGGTTGAGGCGGGAAAAAGCATAGGGGCTTAAACGCAAAAACGACGGCGCAGATCTGATGAACTGAAGACTGTATCAACGAAAACAGCTAGCTGATCTAATATTTGAATGACGATGGCGAGAAAACCACTAGGAATTCCTTGACGCCGTAAAAACCAAAGTTGTATAAGGGACATAGTCCTACGACTTTCGTGTTTAGGTTCTCTCCATCGGAGGACTCTATGCGTCGGGAAACAATGGAGAACAGAGGCCGGCCGAGTGCAAAAGGTCTGAACTTCGTCGTCAGATTACCAGGGATTTTCCTGAACACGCGAGGACTGTGGCGATGGATACAAAGCGAAAATGAAGTTGAAGTAAACACGAAAAACGAAGAAGGATCCCTGCTCTACAACTTTCGTTCAGAAGGCTTTCGCAAAACATCATCAGGGACGACGGGGCAACGTGCGGAACAAAGGGTTGCGGCTGCTGTCGCTGCATGCAAGCACTGCTGCTGCTGCGGTGACGGTGGCGAACTGCGGAACGCACGCAGGGCGCTCGATGCGCAGCGGCGGCGATGCAGAAAGACAGGGAGGTGGAGAGCATGTCTAGTGAGTGGAGGGGCTCACCAGGAGTGCGTCGGTGACGTTGATGGAGCTAGAGGTGGAGCAGATCGGGGCAGAGGCAGAGGTCCTGGTATCTCCTGCTTCTCGGGTCCATGGCGGCGCTGGTGAGGTTCCGGCGAGATCCGGCGACGTGTACTGGTACTAGGCGAAGCATAGGAGGCAGAGGAAGATGCTGGACGTCCTTGGCATGCTGCACTCACCCGATTGACAAGGACATGGTGTAGACGGGCTAAGGTTTGGGTTTTGGGCATGGAGATGGCCATGGCCTCCTTGATGAGGAAGAGAGAGGGAGGCTAGCTTCAGATCTCGATCTGGAGATGGAAGGGGATGGGTGGTGCTTGGTTAGCAGATAAAGATCAGGGAGGAAAGGGGGAGCACATGGGTTGTTGTGGCTTTGCATAAAGGTGAGGAGGGTAGCTCGGGCTAGGTCTTCTCTCTTGCCTCCTTCTTATCCTGTAGCTTAGAGAGGGAAGAGAGGGACCAGGGAGGAGGGGAGCTCGTGGGTTGTAGGGCAGGCTCGGGTTAGCTAGGGCTTGGCTAGGAGGAGGGGTGGCTCGGTTAGGGTTTTGTTTAGGGTTAGAGAGAGGGGTGAGGTGAGGTGTGGTTAGGGTTAGGTTTGATCTCACATGATCATGCATGGGAGCATACACATGTGAGGGTGAGGCTTGTGATGCACATGGCCAGGAAAACTGGACCAAGATGAGGAGGGTTTAGGGTTTGAACATGATCCACTCAAAACCAAAGAAGAACCAAAGGAGATCAAAAGATGGTGATGGTTGCATGGCCCATGCAAATGCATTAAATGCCATGTTTTAATCTTGTGAAGACAAAATACTTATTCATGGCATTTATACATATGCATTCCAAAAATATGGAATAAGCCAAGCTAAAAGGATTAAAAGGAAGCCCCATGTGGAGTAGATGGAGATGACCATATTTGAATAAAGATGGGACATGCTAGTGTGTATGTGCCACTAGATATTTAGTAAGCCCAAAATATCCCAACATGATAATAACCCCAAGACAACCCATATGGAAGCTAGAAAAGGGTTCCACTCACAAGGCATGCAAAGGTGGCCATGTGGCTCTCATAAACCAATAATGTGGAAACAATATGGTGCATATATGAGAGCATGTGGAGATAGAATTGGATCCATAGCCAACCCACATGATCTAGAGGTAAAACCAAATAAGTTGCAATGCTCATATATGGTGGAATGGTGGAATGATGGGGTGATGACAAGAAAGGTGGTGGAGTGGAATAAAAGATATGCCCCCAACTCATCTTGGGCATTTACACAATATATCAAGAACCAAATACAATATCAAGAGGCAAATACAATTAATAATGCATATGAGAGAAGAACCAAAACAAAAAGGGTTTTATATGATGCTCAAATGCAAGGTGGCATGATGACATGAGCATGATATAATGATGATGCAACAATTATATGTAGGAAGTAGCCATTATATAGACTAGGCTAGTAGCATTGCAATTGTTAGACAATTGGGATGCTACAGCACGCTTTGACGAAAACTTGGTGAACTCCTAGGGCCGGACACTCCGGTAGATACCAGCGGGACATTCCGGCTGGGCCGGATACTCCGGCTCGCATCTGCCGGATTATCCGACAAAACTTGAATAGCTGCAACAATATAATCCCGGGAACCTCTTTTCCCAGCTGATAGCGTAGATATATCTTGAAATATTTTAGCAGCTGATTAAACCTATCCAAGTGTTGTTAACAAACGTCAAATATATATGAAGGGTATAAATGCTCTTTCAATCTCCCCCTTTTTGGTGTTTGATGACAACCCAAGGATTTGCATATTGGATAAGAAATAATCATCACAACAAGAGGTTTAAAAAAATATAGGAAAGCTCCCCCTTGATGTGTGACCATTTTAAATTTGCATTTGAATACAAGATCACACACCCTAGGATCACATCCTCACTAGATTTTGTAAACAACAAGATACGACATGATATCATAATAAATACTAGACAAATAGGCTAGGTATAACATAGTCTCCAACGAAACCGGGTACGCATGTCTTACCACACACAATGGAGGTCAACACAACATAGTTCACAACTCAATGAAAATAAAGACATAAAGATTCAAAGAGGCAAATCGAATAACGTGAAGCTTGTGCACCCATGCAAATCCCCGGTAGCAACCTAATATGGGGCTACTTATCCCCCTTTGGCATCAAAATGCCAAAAAGGGAAAAGATCACTACGAAAGCGTCCCAGACCAACTCTAGCCACTATAGTCGTCATCCTCCCCCTCATCGTCATCCTCATCCTCATCATCGTACTCATCCTCATCATCATAATGTTGAGTAGTCGACTGGCCATGAGGGAGAGAAGAGGAAGACACATCCTCAAACATGGACCAATCCACATGACCCTGACTCTAGTGACCATAGGAGAGGGTCCCATCTGAAGCCTGCTGAGAGGGATCAACATCCATGGGCTGGTTGATTCTTTTGAGTTCCTTCATGACATTCCTGTTGGCCTTATATGCATCATACTGTCAATGGAGAATGTCAATGTTCTGGCATAGGAGAAGCTTCTTCCACAAACAAGTCTTATTCACCTTTTTGTGCACTTCCTCTTTAGAGGTGTCAAAACTATATGGGTTGCTGGCATGCTTCATTCGAGAGCCACAGGTCACAACTTCCTGCACCTCCTCAGACTGATCATCACTTTCATCATCATATGGATCCACATCCTCATCCTCAAAAATATCATGAGACGGGGGATATCCACGAGGTACCTTGGAGGAAGGGGCTCCCTTTCTCTGAAGCTTGGCAGGAAGGTGTGGAACAAGCTCATTGTATATTAAAGGGGTCGCTG
Organism: Avena sativa; assembly: GCA_916181665.1. NCBI lineage: Eukaryota > Viridiplantae > Streptophyta > Magnoliopsida > Poales > Poaceae > Avena > Avena sativa. Next base: position 201,774,028 of record OV702281.1, on the reverse strand, counting down.
GAGTGTGGGAAACTATGAGCATTATCACATAAGGATCTAAAAAAGGGCACTTCCTGTCCACAATGCACTTGTACAAGTCCTGATAGATGAAGTACATGACATCAAATAGCACCACCTAGATGTTTTGGGCCATGAGTATACACGTAGTGAGCATGGTCCATAAGATTGATTTCTACACCTCCCATCTCATCCTTGTTTCCCGCTTAGGAGTGAGGGTATGGCGAAACATGCGATGCATGTGGCATCCCGCAAAACCACTACTAGAAAATCGCGTTGTTTTTGTGCATTGCATCATCATGACCGCATGCTCATGTCATCATGCCACATTGCATTTGAGCATCGTCATCATCTTGCATTTGCTTGCATAAAACTAATTGCGGAAAAACCTGTTTGTGTTTTCTAAACGCCCCGTCCTTATTCAAACGCAAATCCCGGGTCACCGGATTATTTTTTTTTGTTTGCTATCGGTTTACAAAAGTCTGTGTGAAACAAATAAAATATTTAATTATTTTGTGGGGGCAGTCGAACGGGCCGATTCGACCCGGACAACCACCCCAGTACAAACAATCGGTCCCCCAAAAATCCTAAAACTACCCAACCTAGTCTACCCACCCCTCTGGCCACCTCACCCCGGCCAATCCCCACCCGACACGTCACCCTAACCCAAACTTCTACCCACTCCTAATCTGCCACATCACCCCACCAGCCACCCCTCTCTCTCTCTCCACTTCCCACCCCACCAACCAGCACACACGCGCCCATCTCCCCCCCCCGGATACCACCTCCCCCTGGACCTGGTCCACTCCCTCCACCCGCGTGACCCCCTGGCCCACCTGGCCCCACCACCTGCCAGCCCCCTCCTCCCACGCCCTCTCTCCTTCCCCCGCACGCTCCCTCCCTGCCTCCACCAAGCTCGCCGCCTCTGCTCCTTCCCCCCTGCCGCCGCCGCTCTGCCGCTCCGCCGCCCTCCTCCACGCCCCGGCCGCGTGCCCGCCTGCAGGCTCGCCGGCCCCTCCCTTCTCCGCCTCCTGCAGCCCCGCCTCGGCACCGGACCGCCCCGCCTCCACCGCTCGGGCCTCCCTGGCCGCTTCTCCGGCGCCGGCGCGGGCCTGCCTCACCGCCGCCGCCCGGACCTCACCTTCCCGCGGCCATCCCCCTCCTCTCCGCCCGCCGCTCGTTCTTCCTCCGCGCGGCCGACCTCGCCGCCCCCGGCTGCTCCCTCCTTCGCCTCGTCTCTCCCACCCCGCCGCCCGAGCTCCTCCGCCCGTCGTCGGCCGCCCTTCCCCTCGGCTCCGCCGCCCGCGACCGAGCGCGCCCCGCCCTGCTAGCCTCGCCGCGCCCACCGCTCGCCGCCAGGCCCTCCGTCGAGCCGCTCCGCCGCCGCGCCCGGCTTCCCTCTGCAGCAGCCTCCGCGACCCCACCTCGTCCTCCGCCCCGCGCCCTAGACGCTCGGCACCTCTCCTCCGACCGCCCAGCTCGCAGGGCCCCGCCGCGCTCTCCTCCGGACGTCGCCGCCCGCTCGAGTCACGCCGGGCCTCCCCTCCTCAAGCTCGGCAACCGCCCGCTGCCCACCGTTCCTCCCCGCGAGCTCCCCTCGTCGCCTTCCCGCGCGTCCCCTGTTCCCCGCTTGGGCCCCACCTCGCAGCCCAACCATCTCCTTCCTAAGATCTCGCAAGCGTCCTTTGTCTCTAGGTGAATCCTTGTTGTACCTGGTGTATGTATCGCCCGCGTGGTCGGGGCCGTGACCGTCAAAGTTTCTGCCGGTTGGCTTCGTGGGACGCCAAGTCAGCAACACCGACAAGATCAGCCACCGCTGGACCCCAAGATCTACACCTCGGATTCGATGCCTCAGAGCCGCTCCCGAAGACCGATCACGGATCCGGTGGCCGAGACCCTGAACTCGGAGGTCCTCTCCACGCAACGCCAAGTACGCCGACATGGAATCGACCAGTTCGACGAGCGCTTCTACCCGGACCCGAATACCATATGTGCGACAAGTACTCCTTCTCGGATGCGATGCTCGAGAACACTAACGGTACGGACATCGACGCGGAACGCCAAGTTCTTCCTCCCGGATGCCAAGACCGACCTGATGCGCGGGCCCGACAAGAACGACACCGACCAGGGCGGGTCCGATGCGCCCCGACGCCGAACCAAGTCCTGCTCCCCGGATGCGACAAGCTCTACCTCAGTGACCCGAGAACGATCCCGCCGAGGCCGAACCCCAGATCCGGACCCTGAGACCGAACCCCGAACCCCGGAACCCCAAGATCTGCCGAACCCTAATGTGTGACCCTTACCCGAACCCCTATTTTATAAATGCTAAACATAAAACCTGTTGCATATTAAATTGTCATACTCGCATGCATATTTGTGTGGTTTGGGGGGCCTTACGCCGATTCACCTTATAATTAAATATGGAGCCCATATGCGGGCAAATCTAGCCTTATATTGGCCTCATCTAAATTTGTGTAGCGAACCGGTGCTATCTTTTGCCATGCTAAAACCACATTTAAATTTGCGGGGTAGATAAACAACTTGAACCATCTAAATAATTGTCGGGACCCCGGTTCCACTTAATATAACCTAATCGCATCGCATCTTTGCCATGCCATACATCATACATGCATCATGCCCGATCTTTTGCCGTAGTATTAAATATTGCATCCGGTGTTTATTCTAGTGTTTTGCTTCTTCGCGGATAAGGCCGTTGAGTTGATGCGAGTGCCGCCTCGATCTTCGGATGAACCTTCGACAATGTTTTCAGGCGAGCATCTCCCCCCTTTCTACCTATCTTACTTTTATAGAATTTATTCCCGCCTGTTGATCTATTGCTATCTGTGTTGCGATGCTCTAGTTTCCGCACCCGTGTTACCCTCGCAGCCTTATATTGCCTTGGATACATCCTATTACCTGTTGCTTAGTAGATAGTTGGACTTGCGCGCCGTAGTCGCTTGCTCAAATGCTGTTGCGTGTTGTCAATTGCCACAGTTGTTGGAGAATTGCCGCCTGTTTGATGCTGGAGATGATCATGGCTTTAATTATCGTTCACTTTAATTCCTGTTTAACAACTAAAATTGAAGTAAGTAAGCAGAGGCATCGGTGGGTGATAGATAATATTTGGTTTCCGACCGCCCACTTGTGTCCCGTAGGACCCCGAGTACTTGATACCTGTTCCTTGATTTATCGCGCTATCCACATACGGGGAATTATGGGCCCCCTTAGCCAGAGCTTGATTCATTCTTATTTCTTGGGGCCACAAACTAGTTTGAGGTTTTATTTACTATCCTGTACTTATGCCATGCTACTGCTTTATTTACGATTGTGCGAGGAGCACACTGTACTATTTAGGATCGGGACACGTTTTCGCGGTGTCGACAAGCCCAGTTTTGGGTTCCCAGTCGTTCACAGCCGTCCACCCAAACCTCGGGTCCGTCTCGAAGTCAGCTAACTTTGTTGCGGGTGTACTCCAAGGGGTGGCCCCCTAAAATATTTCTGAATCCTGTGATTGCTTTGTCGTGAAAGCCTCGTTGGGTTTTGATTTGGTTTTTCTGAGGTCGATCGTGTGTGTGTTGCTATTTGTGCACCCCGGCCGGGTAAAACTTTCTGAAAGCCGTGTCCGCGGTTATGGACGACTTGGAGCACAGTATCTCGATCATAGACAACTATAATTAAAGTAGTGCTATAAATTTGACTTTATAATGACTAGTAATCAGCTCCACTATAATGGAATGGCTAAATAAAACTGCCCACAATTGCTTGTTTGGGTTGTCGCTTGCGACCATTGTACCTGACTAGTAAGTATTGCAACTACAACGGAATGGCTGAATAAAAGTACCAACAACTGCTGGGTTTTTGGGATATCTCACGCTAATTGTATCTGACTAGTAAGTGTTGCAACTACAACGGAATGGTTAACTAAAACAGCCCACTGCTTATTTTATCAGGATGATTATCTACACCTGACTAGTAATTGCTACAACGATAACTGAATAAATAAAACTGCCAACCGTGTGAGTTTCTCGGTTGACTTCCTCGTTGGGTCTCGAGGGGGAAACACCAGGATGGGTTTGTTTGATGGTAGTATCAGGTTATCTCCGAATAGGTCTTTCTTTCCCCTCTCTGATAGCCGCCAGTTGCATCGAGTCTCTATAGGTTGTTTAGTGCATGCCGCGCTGCCGCTCAGTCCACCATACCTATGTAGGCGAGGACCGCCGAATTCTAGTCTCGCCGTGTACTGGCCTCAGTACTGACGCTCCTCTTTTTCCTTTGCCCTTTGTCGGCACCCCTTTTGTTTAAGCAGGTTTTGAGATCGACGTCGTTAGCAGGGTTACCCTTCCGGCTTGGCCTAGGCAGGGTTATGGACGCCATTGGTTATTCTTCAGGGCTCTTAGCCCCATTTGCATCTTGTCCGTAGTCGGACGCTCTATCATTTTCAAGGTGATTTGGATCTTTGTATATTATATCTGTATTCTTGACTCATTGAGTCGCTGTTGTATATATCTGTTCTGTGGGTCCCATCGAGGACTGTTGTGTAATGTTATTACTTCGTTTTCCACCCGCACGAAAATGCCTGGTGGGCACCTTTGAATCGTTTCTATGCGGGTTTGGCGGGTTTCGCTAAAACTTGCATATGGTCGATTCTGAGGGTGTTACAGAGTGGTATCAGAGCTCAGCAGTTGCGATACCCCACAAGTCCAGCCTGTAGGATAACCTAGCTAACGGCCGAAGTAGAGTGTCAAAACTATTTTTGAAAAATCGGTTGGATAGTTCTGATTAGGTCTGATTTTACTCCTTACCCCTCTGCTATTCTCCTCTTACCTCTACGTGTTTTGAATCCGCTCTCTTCTCTCTCTTCGAGTCCAGGATTTCTCGTGGTTGGGTTCCATCGTACCTTCAGGGTTTCGCTTCCTTCTTTGGTAACGGTGTTGCTACATCTGGTCTTCATGTATCCGAGGAGCCCTTCGTCTGTGGTACCATCCTTTGTTCCTTGTCTGTGCCTTCCGGTGTTTTCCGACGCGACGACATCATCTACGCCAGATCCGATGCAGAGTCTGCATTACTCCTTTGTTTCCGAACCTCGCTTGTCGAGATCTTCAGTCTGATTCTGTGAATGGTTGCACCCTTTTCTACTGATTGTGCAGAGTAATAGTTTGGGTGCGTGATGGATTGGCCCCCATGCTGACTACCCTTTCTATTCGCTTATGTACATTGAAGTGGATGAGAATGTATCGGTTCCCTTTTTCCATCGAAGCTAGAGGTGGCTTTTATTTGTTGATGCCTCTACCTTTGACCTTTTGTTCCCGGAGTGTTCCCTCGACGATCACGGACAACGACCTCTTGTTAGTGGTGTCGCGAGGATCTACACGAAGCGAGAAGACGCAGATCGCCGACCTTCCTTCCGGTACCATGAGGCGGATCTCGAGAGCGAGATCCATTGTTAGTGGTGTCGAATTGTGGCATCCCGCAAAACCACTACTAGAAAATCGTGTTGTTTTTGTGCATTGCATCATCATGACCGCATGCTCATGTCATCATGCCACATTGCATTTGAGCATCGTCATCATCTTGCATTTGCTTGCATAAAACTAATTGCGGAAAAACATGTTTGTGTTTTCTAAACGCCCCGTCCTTATTCAAACGCAAACCCCGGGTCACCGGATTATTTTTGTTTGTTTGCTATCGGTTTACAAAAGTCTGTGTGAAACAAATAAAATATTTAATTATTTTGTGGGGGCAGTCGAACGGGCCGATTCGACCCGGACAACCACCCCAGTACAAACAATCGGTCCCCCAAAAATCCTAAAACTACCCAACCTAGTCTACCCACCCCTCTGGCCACCTCACCCCGGCCAATCCCCACCCGACACGTCACCCTAACCCAAACTTCTACCCACTCCTAATCTGCCACATCACCCCACCAGCCACCCCTCTCTCTCTCTCCACTTCCCACCCCACCAACCAGCACACACGCGCCCATCTCCCCCCCGGATCCCACCTCCCCCTGGACCTGGTCCACTCCCTCCACCCGCATGACCCCCTGGCCCACCTGGCCCCACCACCTGCCAGCCCCCTCCTCCCACGCCCTCTCTCCTTCCCCCGCACGCTCCCTCCCTGCCTCCACCAAGCTCGCCGCCTCTGCTCCTTCCCCCCTGCCGCCGCCGCTCTGCCGCTCCGCCGCCCTCCTCCACGCCCCGGCCGCGTGCCCGCCTGCAGGCTCGCCGGCCCCTCCCTTCTCCGCCTCCTGCAGCCCCGCCTCGGCACCGGACCGTCCCGCCTCCACCGCTCGGGCCTCCCTGGCCGCTTCTCCGGCGCCAGCGCGGGCCCGCCTCACCGCCGCCGCCCGGACCTCACCTTCCCGCGACCGTCCCCCTCCTCTCCGCCCGCCGCTCGTTCTTCCTCCGCGCGGCCGACCTCGCCGCCCCCGGCTGCTCCCTCCTCCGCCTCGTCTCTCCCACCCCGCCGCCCGAGCTCCTCCGCCCGTCGTCGGCCGCCCTTCCCCTCGGCTCCGCCGCCCGCGACCGAGCGCGCCCCGCCCTGCTAGCCTCGCCGCGCCCGCCGCTCGCCGCCAGGCCCTCTGTCGAGCCGCTCCGCCGCCGCGCCCGGCTTCCCTCTGCAGCCGCCTCCGCGACCCCACCTCGTCCTCCGCCCCGCGCCCTAGACGCTCGGCACCTCTCCTCCGACCGCCCAGCTCGCAGGGCCCCGCCGCGCTCTCCTCCGGACGTCGCCTCCCGCTCGAGTCACGCCGGGCCTCCCCTACTCAAGCTCGGCAACCGCCCGCTGCCCACCGTTCCTCCCCGCGAGCTCCCCTCGTCGCCTTCCCGCGCGTCCCCTGTTCCCCGCTTGGGCCCCACCTCGCAGCCCCACCATCTCTTTCCTAAGAGCTCGCAAGCGTCCTTTGTCTCTAGGTGAATCCTTGTTGTACCTGGTGTATGTATCGCCCGCGTGGTCGGGGCCGTGACCGTCAAAGTTTCTGCCGGTTGGCTTCGTGGGACGCCAAGTCAGCAACACCGACAAGATCAGCCACCGCTGGACCCCAAGATCTACACCTCGGATTCGATGCCTCAGAGCCGCTCCCGAAGACCGATCACGGATCCGGTGGCCGAGACCCTGAACTCGGAGGTCCTCTCCACGCAACGCCAAGTACGCCGACATGGAATCGACCAGTTCGACGAGCGCTTCTACCCGGACCCGAATACCATATGTGCGACAAGTAATCCTTCTCGGATGCGATGCTCGAGAACACTGACGGTACGGACATCGACGCGGAACGCCAAGTTCTTCCTCCCGGACGCCAAGACCGACCTGATGCGTGGGCCCGACAAGAACGACACCGACCAGGGCGGGTCCGATGCGCCCCGACGCCGAACCAAGTCCTGCTCCCCGGATGCGACAAGCTCTACCTCAGTGACCCGAGAACGATCCCGCCGAGGCCGAACCCCAGATCCGGACCCTGAGACCGAACCCCGAACCCCGGAACCCCAAGATCTGCCGAACCCTAATGTGTGACCCTTATCCGAACCCCTATTTTATAAATGCTAAACATAAAACCTGTTGCATATTAAATTGTCATACTCGCATGCATATTTGTGTGGTTTGGGGGGCCTTACGTCGATTCACCTTATAATTAAATATGGGGCCCATATGCGGGCAAATCTAACCTTATATTGGCCTCATCTAAATTTGTGTAGCGAACCGGTGCTATCTTTTGCCATGCTAAAACCACATTTAAATTTGCGGGGTAGATAAACAACTTGAACCATCTAAATAATTGTCGGGACCCCGGTTCCACTTAATATAACCTAATCGCATCGCATCTTTGCCATGCCATACATCATACATGCATCATGCCCGATCTTTTGCCGTAGTATTAAATATTGCATCCGGTGTTTATTCTAGTGTTTTGCTTCTTCGCGGATAAGGCCGTTGAGTTGATGCGAGTGTCGCCTCGATCTTCGGATGAACCTTCGACAATGTTTTCAGGCGAGCATCTCCCCACTTTCTACCTATCTTACTTTTATAGAATTTATTCCCGCCTGTTGATCTATTGCTATCTGTGTTGCGATGCTCTAGTTTCCGCACCCGTGTTACCCTCGCAGCCTTATATTGCCTTGGATACATCCTATTACCTATTGCTTGGTAGATAGTTGGACTTGCGCGCCGTAGTCGCTTGCTCAAATGCTGTTGCGTGTTGTCAATTGCCACAGTTGTTGGAGAATTGCCGCCTGTTTGATGCTGGAGATGATCATGGCTTTAATTATCGTTCACTTTAATTCCTGTTTAACAACTAAAATTGAAGTAAGTAAGCAGAGGCATCGGTGGGTGATAGATAATATTTGGTTTCCGACCGCCCACTTGTGTCCCGTAGGACCCCGAGTACTTGATACTTGTTCCTTGATTTATCGCGCTATCCACATACGGGGAATTATGGGCCCCTCTTAGCCAGAGCTTGATTCATTCTTATTTCTTGGGGCCACAAACTAGTTTGAGGTTTTATTTACTATCCTGTACTTATGCCATGCTACTGCTTTATTTACGATTGTGCGAGGAGCACACTGTACTGTTTAGGATCGGGACACGTTTTCGCGGTGTCGACAAGCCCAGTTTTGGGTTCCCAGTCGTTCACAGCCGTCCACCCAAACCTCGGGTCCGTCTCGAAGTCAGCTAACTTCGTTGCGGGTGTACTCCAAGGGGTGGCCCCCTGAAATATTTCTGAATCCTGTGATTGCTTTGTCGTGAAAGCCTCGTTGGGTTTTGATTTGGTTTTTCCGAGGTCGATCGTGTGTGTGTTGCTATTTGTGCACCCCGGCCGGGTAAAACTTTCTGAAAGCCGTGTCCGCGGTTATGGACGACTTGGAGCACAGTATCTCGATCATAGACAACTATAATTAAAGTAGTGCTATAAATTTGACTTTATAATGACTAGTAATCAGCTCCACTATAATGGAATGGCTAAATAAAACTGCCCACAATTGCTTGTTTGGGTTGTCGCTTGCGACCATTGTACCTGACTAGTAAGTATTGCAACTACAACGGAATGGCTGAATAAAAGTACCAACAACTGCTGGGTTTTTGGGATATCTCACGCTAATTGTATCTGACTAGTAAGTGTTGCAACTACAACGGAATGGTTAACTAAAACGGCCCACTGCTTATTTTATCAGGATGATTATCTACACCTGACTAGTAATTGCTACAACGATAACTGAATAAATAAAACTGCCAACCGTGTGAGTTTCTCGGTTGACTTCCTCGTTGGGTCTCGAGGGGGAAACACCAGGATGGGTTTGTTTGATGGTAGTATCAGGTTATCTCCGAATAGGTCTTTCTTTCCCCTCTCTGATAGCCGCCAGTTGCATCGAGTCTCTATAGGTTGTTTAGTGCATGCCGCGCTGCCGCTCAGTCCACCATACCTATGTAGGCGAGGACCGCCGAATTCTAGTCTCGCCGTGTACTGGCCTCAGTACTGACGCTCCTCTTTTTCCTTTGCCCTTTGTCGGCACCCCTTTTGTTTAAGCAGGTTTTGAGATCGACGTCGTTAGCAGGGTTACCCTTCCGGCTTGGCCTGGGCAGGGTTATGGACGCCATTGGTTATTCTTCAGGGCTCTTAGCCACATTTGCATCTTGTCCGTAGTCGGACGCTCTATCATTTTCAAGGTGATTTGGATCTTTGTATATTATATCTGTATTCTTGACTCATTGAGTCGCTGTTGTATATATCTGTTCTATGGGTCCCATCGAGGACTGTTGTGTAATGTTATTACTTCGTTTTCCACCCGCACGAAAGTGCCTGGTGGGCACCTTTGAATCGTTTCTATGCGGGTTTGGCGGGTTTCGCTAAAACTTGCATAGGGTCGATTCTGAGGGTGTTACAATGCAGAATGTTGTAGATGATATTGATGTCTGTGGTTTACCCAACTATACCATGCCGTGAGTAAACAGGAGCCAGCCTTTTCTTGTCATAGGCATGTACATGAACATGCATCCTAACACCACGGGGAGCATTGGGATCAAATGGTAAGCCAAGAATCTGAGCAAACTGAACCATGTTGGAACAACACCTTGTAGTGCCAAACATCCACTCAAGTGGAATATCAACAATGTCACCAAATAAAAACATGGCATAGAATTGCTGGACCAACTCAATGTTGTAGTCTTCTTTAGTTTAAAAGATGGTATTTAGCCCCATCTTCTTAGTTTGAAAGTGACACATAGTTTGGTTTGATGTCAAGGAGTTTTTCTATCGGTGTCATATGATTTATCACTTTGGTAGGAAGTAAATTAATAAGGAAAGTGGCAGTGAGAAAGGCCTCATCCCAAAATTTAAGAGGCATGGATGCATTTTCAAGTAATGCAAGACCAATCTCTACAATGTGACGATGTTTTCGTTCGGCGGAGCCGTTTTGTTCATGGGCATGAGGGAAAGATACATGATGATTTATGCCGACTGTTTGAAAGAAACCATTGAGTTTTTCATATTCACCACCCCAATCAGTTTGCATAGTAATTATTTTCCGACCAAATTTCCGTTCAACAAGTTGTTGAAAATTAAGGAAGACTTGATAAACATCATATCGCTTTTTAAGAAGATATATCCAAGTAAATTGCCAAAATCATCAATGAATCTTACATAATATTGATGTCGCCCAACAGAGGGAGAAGCCATACCCCAAACATCAGAGAAAATTTATTCCAAAGGAATAGTAGACACACTAGTAGACACTGGATATGGCAGTTGGTGACTCTTGGCTTGTTGACAGGAGTCACAAATATATGGATTTATTTCTGGAGAGTACTCAAGTTTATTTTTCCGAAGTACTTGTTGAACTATAAAAGATGATGGATGCCCTAAACGACCATGCCATGTTGACGAAGAGGGCTTGATGATGATGAAGGCACTCTTGGAAGATTCCGTGGAAAGGGGTATAATAGGATATAACACACCACGATAGGGTCCTTTAAATAGATTTTTCTTCATGACCTGGTCCTTGATCAAAAAGAAGAATGGGTGAAACTTCAGAATATCATTATTCTCTAGAGCAAGTCTATGAAGGAATAGAAGATTTTTCGATGCATTGGGAACATGCAAGATTTTATTGAGAGAAAATGAATTATGCGGGATGCGCAAAATTGAATCACCAACATGTGTAATTTTCATACCATTACCATTGGCAGTGAGAACTTGATCTTAGCCCATGTACTTCTCTTGATTTGTTAATTTTTGAAATTCACTTGTGACATGATTTGTGGAACCCGTATCGGTGTACCAATTTGTATCCACTCCATAAGATGCGACATGAGCAATTTTATCACCTGATGATAAATCATCATCATCTTTGTCTGAGTAGCGCCACCAACATTCACTTATGGGGTGACCATATTTCTTGCAAATTTCACAAGTAATATCTTGGTGTGGTGAAGGAGTGCGACCAAGACCACGACCTCCTTTGTTCGCACCACGGTTTTGATGATATTGACATTGTTGGCTACCATTTTGCTGACAATTTTGATGACCCCAATTACGGTCATATCCACCATTATTTTAGCGATTGCATAGAAGGAAAGACTTCAACGAGAGGCAATATTCGCGGATGATGTAAAGGAACCGGGGTCTCCAGATTTGGCCAACATTTGTTGGCGATAATCATATGCTGATAGTTGAGCATATAAATCTTGAAGTGTAGTGCTAGGAACAGCATTGATAGAGGCCGCCAAGAAATTATAATGACCATCAAAACCATCCACAATATAAATATATATATATATATATATATTCCTTTAATTCTTCATTAGAGATAATACGACCAGTGGCAGCCAATTCAGAGGCAAATCCTCTCATTTTTTTAGATGAACTGAACGGCAGTCATATCACGTTTCTTGGTATTGATCAAAGCAGTATGCGATATAGAGACTTTTTCCTCAGATTCAGACAAAGAGAGCTTCAAGAGCTGTCCAGATTTCAGAGGCATGGTAAAGACCAAACATATGGGAGAGAATATCCCGATTAATTGATTTTGTCAGAAAACTGACTACTTGATGGTCGCGAGCCAACCAGCCGGATTGGGAACATCAGATCCTTCCACCTCCATTGTTTTGGCGGGAGAAGGGTTGGATCCCTCAAGGAGCTCCATGGCCTGTGCCTCGCGCAACGTCGGTAAGACCTGCATCTTCCAGTATATGAAGTTTTCTCTGGATAGTTTTCCGTGGAAGGAGTCCCGAGTGCCGACGCCATGGTCGAGGCTGTAGAGGAGGATCCCATCTGGAGGGAGGGAAGGGGCCGAAAAAATTGAGGAGATCGACACAATTTGGGATTCTGTTTTTGGGAATGGAATCGGCCTAGTCGAGGAAGAAGAAGGCTCTGATTACCATGTTGTAATTTGGTAAAAACGATTGCCCCTGTTGAGGGGATCGGATGCATGTTTATAGTGCGGTGGAAGAGCCCCACCGGTGGCATTCACATAAGGCGTTACAAGAGGAGGGGAACCGAAGAGATCGCTCACTACATAATAGGTTCGGTCCAAAGAGAAAAGAAAAGGTTACATGCAATAATATTTGACAACTTCGACTAGACCTGAAGGCCGGTGTGGATCACGGGAGTCCAGTTAGATTAGATCGGTTCATATCTCCTTTTTTTTAACCTTGTGATTTCATACCTATCAGTTCCTGATATATTCAATAGTTCAAGGCAGTTTATGAAATATAGTTGACTCGAGGGGATGCTGTTGTGTTGTGGGCAGTGCGTGCAGTGGTTGGACGTCATGTACTTATGGCCCAGTTTTTTTAAGCTACGGCTTGTGCATAAGACACTCTGGGATTTACCTGTTTAGAGAAACAACAGTGAAAATAAGCTCATAAGAAATTGCAGTCCAGTTTTTTCGTCTTCTAGTGTCCTATCTTTTTTTCCAAGTTATATGATGAAAAGTCTCTAATAATCTGGGATGATTTTGTGTTTTGACTACCAAATATTGAGTTGTTTCTTATTGTTTTTTCTGCAAATTTGAGAAAGAAAACATTTTCAGAGCATCACAAACATTAATAGAATAGATGGTAGTACTAGCTACTTTCATTAACATGGACCATTTGGTATAAACAATCTGGTCATGCTATATTCTCCCGATCAGCAAAAAATAAAAAGTATGCTAGTAACCATTCAGGAACCAAGAACTGAGCATACGGATACGACCGTGAAGTCATGTGGTCACTGCAAGGAACAAATATTTGAAGCACAGCAGGCACCGATGCATGATCTGACCATGTTATGTGTTACTAACTGGTATGGTACTTCTTCCTCTCGCGCGGCGCTTTGGCGGGGATCTCTCCTCGCGAGCGGCAGGAGCTCCGGCCGGGGCGGCACGGCGGCCCTGGACGGTGTGGCACGGTCTGGCGGAGATGGACGTCGGGGCGGCGGCCCCGGGACCCTTGGCTGTGCGGCGGCTGTTGTGGCCGCGAGGACGGCGCGGCGGCCAGACATGGAGGCTCGCGTTGTGGCTGTCGGCGTTCGGCTGGGAGCTCCGTATCAGCGTTGGTCGGCGCCTCCCTCTATGTGACGTGTGGCGGCGTCCACGGTGCTCTTCGACAGTGCTCGGTCGGTGGCTAGCTTGAGCGGCTCGGCCTCTCTTCTCCGCGAGGTGCGGTTGGTGGCAGCAGTGCTCGCTGAGCTCCCCTGGTCTGGTTTTGGTGGTGGTCCGCGCTACGATGGTGTTGTTGCCCCGCTGGAGGTGTGTGGGCCTGCATGGTGCAGGCCGGCGGCGCTACCGTCTTCGTCGTCCTGTCCGGCTGTGTGGCGGTGTGAAGCCTGGTCTGCTCCGGGTGAAAGTCTGACGGTATGGCGTCTTTGGATGTCGCTGTCCTTCTTGGGAGCCGTCGTGGAGTTCTCCGACCTTCCATCTCCCTCGGGTTCACATCTTTAGGTGGCGCTTGGCGGACTGCGCTTGGATGGAGGGCTCGTCGTGGCGGTCCGGGGCTCGATTCTGGGCCGCAAGGAAGTGTTATGGTGGCGGTGATCTTCTGGCCCTTTCGCGGCGACGGCTGCCTGGGTTCGTTCTGGTTGTTTTCGGCAACTAACTCGCGGGCAGTGGTGATGATCCGGACGGCAGCTTTCGTCGCGGCGAAGGAGAACCTACGCATGGCGGTGGGAGTGTTTGCTTATTAATCATCGGGTGTGTGTGGTGGGCGAGGAGGTGTGGTGGTTTGTGTTGGTCCTTGTTGGGCGGGCGTTAGGTTTTGGGACTCTTTGCTGGGCGAAAGCCTTGCCTGGCGGCTGGCCGGGACATGATGGTGATGCCCGTGGGAGCCACCTCCTTCTTTAAGTCGTTGTTGAAGCGGATGTTTCTTGCTCCTTCGCCCGGGCTCTCCGGGGGAAACCCTAGATCCCTTGCGGGATTGAGCGTAGGCGGCCCTCTTGTGTCGCTTTGCCTCTTGGGGCCTAGCTTTGGACGTCCATCGGATAGAGGGACATGTGGAGTGTTTTTGTGGTTTTGGCGGAGGCGGTTTCATCTTCGGCCAGGCGGGGCGTGGCCCTGGGGCCGGCATGGTAGTTGGAGCAGTGGCTCCAGTTTTTCGCCTCCGTCTGTTGCGTTGAGGTGTGGTGTCGACCCGTGTGAGGCACAGCCTTGGGGCTGGTGTGTGGTATTGTGTTATATCGGTTTTTGGCCAGTTTTCCAGGGCCAGCGCTTTTCTACTATATCAATAAAAGGCAAAACTTTATCCTAGTTTAAAAGAAAACATATTGCGTATGAAATGCCACTGCCTCTGACGAACAAGACATTCAACAGCTCCAGCTCCTATCACCGTAACAAATCATTCCATGACGTTGATATTCCACGGCCATCACTCTGACAATTCTCCCTCTAACAGAGAAATTGGAAGTGGTTGACATGGGAGAGGTGCAGCTGACGACTTGGGTCCCGATCCCTCGTTGTTAAAATGCAGTGACAGTGGAAGCTCTGGGCATGCTAAATGGTGTTACAGTCATCCTAAAGGTATACGCTGGGCCTCTTCAAGTTAAAAGTGATAATACTTTTCTTATAAATAAGCTCAAGCGAACTATACCTAATAAATCAAGTATAGCAGGTATTACTCGGGACATAAAAAATGCCTTGACTTTGTTCCAAGATATTCTTTTCTCAAAGATTAACAGAACAGCAAACAGAGTTGCTGATGATCTAGTTAGCCTAGGACATAGTGTGTTGAGTGAGTTTGTCTTGCTGGGTCTGACTCCATGGAGACGATCAGACAAGATTATACGAAAATGGTTGATGTTTCTATATAATTGATACATAGGTTAAAAAATAGAATGCTGGCACTGATGCATTATCCTGAGGCATGCTGGAGAGGACCTACAGGTTGTCCGGACGTGGAATGTGGCCGGCGAGCAGATCGACCGCAGAACCAGGCAGCAGTAGGTCGGCCGGAGCTTGACCAGTATGTTAGCAATAAGCATGTCTGAACCAACACCAGTATTACGAGGTGCGCTCTGTCGTATATAAATAGTATACAGTATGTGTAGATTTGTATAGCACAGTTGACGTAGGAATTTAATAGTTTTAATTCTATTAAAATCTACACACTAGAACTACTATATACACACGTCTATACTCTTATAATCAAACTGAGCGATTGAGAATAAAGAAAAGAAAGACATGTACGTATGATACGTGCGTGTGGCGATCAATCATTTTCGTACTAAGTTTCGGCGGGCTAGCAATCCGCCACGGCGTAATCGTTCGAGTCCTTGTGTTTGCATTGTACGTGAGCTAGCTACTAGTATCAGTTTGATTAGCTGCAACGTGCGCGCTTATCCGTTATGCCAGAAAAGTTTGTAAGTGTATCCTACCTGAAAGTACACGGTGGACAACGTCACAAGTCGGGCTAATTCCAATAATTGGTGTCAGAGCTAAGGTTGTCGTTCGTGATTTGCTGAAAGTACTAGGAGGTCATGGTGATGGTGAAGTTTGGCGAGAGCTCGACATCGACATCGGCATCGGTGACGGAGACGGTGGGGGCGTCTTTGTATCCGTGCCTCGATCGCAAGGACTACTGTCTATGGGCTTTCAACATGGAGGTGGCCATGGAGGCTCAGGAGGTTTGGGTGGCCGTCGATCCAGGAGGTGGCTAGTACGTTAAGGGAGGCGCAAAGTACCCGAAGGATCGCCAAGCACTAACGGCACTCTACTCGGTTATGCCGACAGACATGCTAGAACACCTCGTCGGAAAAAAACGGCAAAGGATGTGTGGGGAGCGATCAAGGTAGTATGCGCAGGTGTTGACGACACTAGTGTTCAAGTGGGGCAGCAGGAGACTGTCTTGAACGACGAGATGAGATTGGTAGAACCGAAAGTGACCCCGGTTGGTTCGTCAAGTGTGGCAACTCCAAGTACGGCGACCAAGGTGTCAAAAGAAGTCGGCGTGAACATGTCAAATTCTGAGAAGGAGGAGTTCACCTCAAGCTCAGAAGCGCAACAGGAGAGTACTCGGACTACCGACATCGCCAGACACGACGTCTAGGATTGGGAAGACGTGTCGTTGCATGATGAAGGCAATAGCACGGCAGGATGACCACTAGCAACAGTATGCAGACGTGGCCCATGTATTCTGTTCGGCATCCCAGGAGGAGGAGGTTCACGTGTGGAGCCCGGTACAAGGTAAGATCCAGGGGCTGGTGACCCAGAAACGCCAGAAAGAGGCGGTCCAAAAGTAACTGATCCGCCGAGAGGGGCTTCATCCGAAGACCCAGAAAATAGATTAGAGGATGGTACATGGGCTCGCGACCCAGAAACGCCAGAAGAAGGCGGGCTAAAAGTAAAATACCTGCCTGAAGGAGCTCCGTCAGGAGGTCCAGGGGCATCCATCCCAAAAGTTGGAGCAGGAAAAATAAGTAGGACAAACAGTGTGCGTGTTGTAGCGCCAAAAGGAATTGATGGGCCAAGAAAAATAGGTCCAGTCAGACAAGGGCCAGCCTTCCCAAAAAACATGCAGGACGTGCAACCTATAAAGAGGAGGGGGAGGACACAGTCTACAAGGGGATATGATGAGTCCAGAAAACAGCTCAGAAAAAAGGAGCATGCTACCTCACCATGCACCATCACGTGGAAGTCGAAAAGCTACGTGGAAATTTTGCACATGAGACCGATATATGGTTTTCAAGTAACTTGCATGGGAGTGCAATACCTAGCATCGAAAGACCAGAAGATCTCGCGCTGCAATGAGAAAGGTCAGCTTCAGCTGGTGGATGTACTTCACCGGTACATGGAGATTTAGAAAATCAAGAAACAAACATGACGTCGGATGCACAAGAGTATATCATGCCGACTTTGACAAAACTGGAGCCAAGACGACTACGAACGACGCGGGCACGGATGCAGGGCATGTTGGACTACTACCCGAATAAGATACTTCGGATGGTAAAAAATTCGGTGACGATGAACTACAAAAGGCAATAGTTATTCATCAAGGAACCGATGAAGACTAAAGACGTGGACATCAAGGATGCGGACAAGGACTGTCGGCGTGAAGCCATGGAGAAGCAGACAAAAGCAAAGTCGTTGACATGGATACTAAGAAAGGTTGCGGCAAAATTAATGCCGTGGATGACGCCTGCGAGAAGCAACTGCTGTATTTGGGACCCAGGTCGAGGTGAAGCGCACGTCCTGCTTAGGGGGTGATTGTTAGTAATAAGCACGTCTGCTGTCATATACGAGTCATATATGGTATGTGTAGGTTTGTGTAGCACGGTTGGTGTAGGAATTAGGAGTCCTAATTCAAGAGATCATGAGCTTGCTGGACGAAAGAAACCAAGGCGTAATCGGGGGTTGAGATGGGGCTGACACGTACGGAGCGGAGCTCTAGGCGCGATCATGGCAATTCCCCGATGCACCCCCCCCCCCCCCCCTTGTGTCACCTTGCGGGCCCGACACCTCTCCTGAGACCACCCGCGCCTCCTACTGTCCCGACCCTTCTCCCTATTCATCGGGCACGTGGAGGGCACAGCGGACAGGCCCCACCTGAGCAGGGCGGCATAGGGGTACGTTTACGCCATGTGCGGGGGCCTTCACTGTCGTCGTTCCTTCTTTGTCCACCTGCTCTACTCCGCCGGCTACCTCGCCCTCTCCGACTTCAACTCCACCCTCGCATCCACTCGCTTGTCTCCTTTCGATGACGAAATCTGTGGTGAGACGCTTGACGCTGGCGATTCCTACCTATGGAGAGGAGGATGAGCCGTGTTGCGGCTCAACTCCTTGCGGAGAGGAGGCTCGGGCCACGTTTGAAGCAGTTGATGGAGCTATAAGAACCTTCATCGTCCACGGGAGCAATCCTTCACCAAGCAATCGATTTGGGGAGGAAGGGGCTACGGCAGGCTCGTCGGGCAAGAGGAAATTGCAAGATTCTGATGCTGGATTCTGGTCCATTGACTCCTTCTTCGACATCGCCGACGTTGACAAAGGGATTTGGGAGGAAACTGAGTGCTGTCAAGCGGGTTGTGCGGCGTCCTCGCAAGCTCGTCGACGGCATCGAAATCCCTCTTCAATCTCTTCGCGAGGCTGCAGAGGACTCTGTCCCTGTAGTGATGGATAAGAGGAAGCGTGGTCGCCCTCGCGGATATACAAACAGGAAATAGGCTTCATAGTTGGTTCCATCGTCGTTGGAGGCAGGAGATCAGGCCATGTTCTCCCTTCCCCTGTAGCTGGAGCAGGGGAAGTTATCCTTCCGAGATGCGTTGGCAGCAGCTACTCTATTGGCCCTCAGACAGGACTCGATCAACGTGGGCGTCGTGGTGTGCACCCACCTGGAGGAGAGATAGGACAGGTGAAGAAATCCTTGTTGTTAGGCTTGGAGTTGAAGGGTTTGCAGCATAGAAAACAAAAAAAATCCTACGATGGGAACTATGTAAAAAGATCTATCTACTAGATACAAACAACGGGCGGATGTATATCCATACAGAACATACCCTTGAAGACCGACAAAGCTTAACGAGTTGAACTCATGGTTGATGTAGCCGATCTCAAGATCGAGAGGAAGTCCTAGCGCCGCAAAGCAGCAGCGCATCCGTGCTCGCACACACATAAAAGACACCGAGCAACCTCTGCCTCCTCGCTCCAGCGATGCAGCGGAAGCACAACCCTTTCTTGCCGAATAGCCACCGGAAACATGTATCTCGCTAGTCCGAGACCATGGGGGATAAATTCTAGAGGGGGAGAGAGATCCTTCACGAGGAGGTGTGAGTGAGAAGTGAGGAGAGGGGTGCCTTTTATAGGAGTGGGGGAGGGAACCCCAAGGGGGTGGCCTGCGCATGGGGGCTTCCCCCTTGACCTCCCCTCTTCATGTGGGTGGACACTCCACTCACAAAAACCCTTTCAATTTCCTCCACTCAAAATCCCACTAAAACTTGCTATTAAATTTCCACCAAATTTAATGCAAACTCTCATTAAATAAAACTCTTTTATTTATTCATAATTTTGTCAATTACTTTAATGACAAACATTCACATATAACCCCTTGCTAGAATTCTATTTCACATGCAAAACCACTTTATGCAATTTCACCCGAAAACCTATTTCGGTATCTAGTGAAATAAATTCCTACGCTTGTTATTATTTTCGGCATGAAACATTTGCTCCAACTGGATGTCAGTGTCCCTTAAGTGTGTCACCCTACGGTTCGTGAATAATGCGGACATGATCGAGACCCTTCTTCGATCAATAATCAGTAGCGGGACCTGGAGATCCATACTGACTCCCACACATTCAACGATGACTTTCCTGTGATTGTCGGAACCTTTTATGCTCGTATCTTAATCCCTTTGTTTCACAATATATTAAATGTCCGAGATTCGATCATCGGTATCTCCATACCTAGTTTGATCTCATTACTGACATGCACTCTTTTCTCGTTCCCGTGATATAACATTCTAGTGATCAAATCACTTGCTTGCAAGCTAATCAATGTGATATCACCGAGAGGGCCCAGATTATATCTATCCGTCATCGGGATGAACAAATTCCACTCTTGATCCATGATTCTCAACATAACACTTTAGTAGCTTTGAATCCATCTTTATAATCACCCACTTACGGTGTGACGTTTGATGTCAACAAGAAACTCTTCCAGTGTTAGTGATTGGCATGATCTCATGGTCTAAGGATTAGGATCACTTCGTAAGTTCTTTATAGCAATATAAACTCAATGACTTTGATCGTAATGCTATACTTCGGATGAATGTTCATCACATCATTACACTAATGTTGTGATCTCGTTATTAACAACATCCAATGTCTATGATCAGGAAACTATGATCACCTTGTTAATCAACGAACTAGTTTATGAGAGAGGCATAACTAGGAACTTTATATTTGTTTATTAAACACACATCTATTACGTTTCCGTATTAATATAATAATAGCATGCAAAATAAACATCTATCATATACTTGGAATACACATAATAAACACTTTATTATTGCCTCTTAGGGCATATTCCCTTCAGTCTCCCACTTGCACTAGAGACAATAATCTAGTTACATAGTGATGTATCTAACACCCATGGAGTTCTGGTGTAGATCATGTTTTGCTCTAGGGAGAGTTTTAGTCAACCGATCTTCTACATTGAGATTCGTATGTACTTTACAAATCTTTATATCTCCATCCTTGACATGCTCGCGGATGGAGTAAAACCGGCGCTTAATATGCTTGGAATGCTTGTGAGACCTTGGCTCTTTGGCATTGGCAATGGCACCATTATTGTCACAATAGATCACCATTGGGTCCAACGCGTTTGCAACCACACCTAGTTCGGATATGAACTTCTTCATCCAAACTGCTTCCTGGGACGCTTCCGAAGCAGCAACATATTCGACCTCCGTCGTTGATCCCGCCACTACAGGTTGTTTGGAGCTCCTCCAACTAACCGCTCCGCCATTCATGAGAAATACGTATCCGGATTGAGACTTAGAGTCATCCGGATCGGTGTCAAAGCTAGCGTCGACATAACACTTAGCGATGAGCTCTTCTTCACCTCCATATACAAGAAACATATCCTTAGTTCTTCACAAGTACTTAAGGATATTCTTGACCTCTTTCCAGTGTTCCGAACCTGGATCCGATTGGTACCTACTAGTCAAACTAATAGCATGTGCCACATCCGGTCTTGTACATAGCATGGCGTATAGAGCCTATGGCTGAAGCATAGGGGACTTTGTACATTTTCTCTCTTTCTTCCGCCGTAGCCGGACTTTGAGTCTTACTCAATGTCGTGCCTTGTGTCATAGGTAAGAACCCCTTCTTACTATCTTCCATTTTAAACTTCTTTAAAATCTTATCAAGGTATGTACTTTGCGATAGCCCTATTAGGCGCCTAGATCTATCTCTATAGATCTTTATGCCTAATATGTATGAAGCTTCACCTAGGTCCTTCATTGAAAATTTGCTGTTTAGATAACTTTTAACACTGTTTAAAAGATCTATATCATTTCCGATAAATAATATGTCATCCATATATAGTATCATAAATGCCACATTGCTCCCACTCACTTTCTTGTAAATACAAGCTTCTCCATAAGTTTGGACAAATCCAAACTCTTTGATCACCTCATCAAAGCGAAGATTCCAACTTTGTGATGCTTGCTTCAATCCATAGATGGATCGCTGAAGCTTGCACACCTTGTTAGCATCCTTAGGATCGAAAAAACCCTTTGGTTGTATCATATACAACTCTTCTTCAATATTACCATTGAGAAACGCGGTTTTTACATCCATCTGCCATATCTCATAATCGAAATATGCAGTAATTGCTAACATAATCCTAACTGATTTTAGCATCTCTACGGGACAGAATGTCTCATCGTAGTCAACTCCTTGAATTTGTCTAAACCCCTTTGCGACAAGTCGAGCTTTATAGACGGTTACATTACCATCAGCATCAGTTTTCCTTTTGAAAATCCATTTGTTCTCCACGGCCTTTCGGTCGTGAGGTAAGTCCACCAAGTTCCAAACTTGATTTTCATACATGGATTCCATCTCGGATTTCATGGATTCTGACCATTTGTTGGAATCCGGTCTCATCATGGCTTCTTCATACGTCGCAGGGTCATCATTTTCATCAACCATGAAATTCATGACAGGATTTCCGTACAGCTCGGGAGCTGCATGCGTCCTGCTAGACCTGCGAGGTTCGGTAGTACTCTCTTTCAGAGTTTCATGATCATTATCATTAGTTTCTTCTTCAACTAGTGAAGCCAACTCCGGACCAACTTCCGGCGCTGTGCTACTCGCCATACTTTGAGGAGAAGGTTCAATAACCTCTTCGAGTTCTACCTTCCGACTACTCACACCTTTCATGAGAAACTCTGTCTCTAGAAAGGATCCATTCTTGGCAACAAAAACCTTGCCCTCGGATATGTGATAGAAGGAATACCCAATAGTTTCCTTAGGGTATCCTATGAAGACGCATTTTTTCGCTTTGGGTTCGAGTTTGTCCAGTTGAAGTTTCTTCACATAAACATCGCATCCCCAAACTTTAAGAAATGACAGCTTAGGTTTGTTTCCAAACCATAATTCATATGGTGTCTTTTCAATGGATTTAGATGGTGCCCGATTTAAAGTGAATGCAGCATTTTCTAGTGCATAACCCCAAAATGACAACGGCAAGTCCGTCAGAGACATCATAGATCGAACCATATCTAATAAAGTACGATTACGACGTTCCGACACACCATTTCGCTGTGGTGTTCCGGCAGGTGTGAGTTGTGAAACAATTCCACACTCTTTCATGTGAGTGATAAACTCGTAACTTAGATACTCACCTCCACGGTCGGACCGTAGAAATTTGATCTTTTTATTACGATGATTTTCCACTTCATTCTGAAATTCCTTGAACTTTTCAAATGTTTCAGACTTGTGTTTCATCAAGTAGATATAACCGTATCTACTCAAATCATCAGTGAAAGTAACAAAATAACGATATCCACCTTGCGCCGACACACTCATTGGACCACATACATTAGAATGTATGATTTCCAATAAATCTGTCGCCCGTTCCATTGAACCGGAAAACGGCGTTCTATTCATCTTGCCCATAAGGCATGGCTCACATGTATCAAATGATTCAAAATCAAGTGATTTCAAAAGTCCATCCGAATGGAGCTTCTTCATGCGTTTAACGCCAATATGACCTAGACGGCAGTGCCACATATATGCGGATATATCATCATTTAGTTTAATTCTTTTAGCATCAACATTATGAATATGTGTAACATTATTATCGAGATCCAAAACAAATAAACCATTCATCATCGGTGCATGACCATAAAATATTTCATTCATATAAATAGAACAACCATTATTCTCGGATTTAAATGAATAACCACTTCGCATCAAACACGATCCAGATACAATGTTCATGCTTAGTGCTGGCACCAGATAACAATTCTTCAAGTTTATTACTAATCTCGACGGCAAATGGAGAAGCAACGTTCCAACGGCGATCACATCAACGCTTGATCCATTGCCGACACGCATCTTGACCTCACCCCTTGCTAGCCGTCGCTTGTTCCGCAGCTCCTGATTCGAGTTACAAATATTAGCAACTGAACCGGTATCAAATATCCAGGTGCTACTGCGAGCACTAGTCAAGTACACATCAATAACATGTATATCATATATACCTTTGTTTTCGTTGTCGGCCTTCTTGTCTGCAAATACTTGGGGCAGTTGCGCTTCCAGTAGCCAGTCCCCTTACGATAGTATTACTCGGTATCAGAATTAGGTCCATCTCGGGGTTTCTTTTCAGGCACGGCAACCGGCTTGCCGCCCTTACTTCTCTTCCATTTTCCCTTCTTGTCTTTCTTGAAACCAGTGTTCTTATTGATCATCAACACTTGATGTTCCTTTTTGATATCCACTTCTGCAGTTTTAAGCATTGACAGAAGCTCGGGGAGAGACTTCTTCATGCCTTGCATATTATAGTTCATCATGAAGCTCTTATAGCTAGGTGGCAGAGACTGCAGAACACGATGGATGCCTAAGTCAATGGGAATCGATATTCCCAAGGACACAAGCTTATCGGCGTAACCCAACATATTGAGTACATGCTCACTAACGGAGTTGTGCTCTTCCATCATGCAGCTGAAGAACTTTTCTGAAGCGTTGTAGCTCTCTACAGCAGCATGTGTGTCGAAAATCATTTTCAACTCACCCATTGTATCAAATGCATTGCCGTTTTCGAAACGCTTTCGAAGTTCTGGCTCTAGCCCATACAATATGCCGCAATGAACTAAGTTGTGGTCCTCCTGACGAGTCTGATAGACATTCTTCTCCTCGTTATGGGCATCCTCAAAAGGTGGGGGGCCTAGAGGCGCTTCTAGCACATATTGCTTTTGTGCAGCAGAGAGGAGAATCCTCAAATTCATGGCCCATTCGGTAAAGTTGCTACCGTTCATTGCAAGTTTCTCTTTCTCCATGGACACATTCAAATTAAAAGCAGGTGGTGCCATCTACAACAGAATTTGTAATGTTTAGACTAAGTTTATGATAGATTGAGTTCAACTAATCCACATTATGAATGAACTCCCACTCAAAAACGACATCCTTCATGCCTTTTTGGTGATTACATGAACCAAATCCACTACACCAAGTCCGATCATCACGTGAGTCGGTGTAGCTTCAAAGGCGAGCATCAAATGGGCATCATATCTACTATATGACTTATGCTTAACCTTTCGGTCCGTGTTCCGAGGCCATGTCTGTACATGCTAGGCTCGCCAAGTTAGAACCTTAGTATTCGCGTGTGTAACTGTCTTACACCCGATATATGGTCGTGGATCCAAGAACACCCGATCATCACGTGATGTCTTGGAGCGATGAAAACATAATCGATGCATACTAAAGTAAGAACACATTCTTATCTTGATATTTAAATGAGGTATCATCTTATTATGCTAATAAAGCGCTAAAAAGCAATATAAGATGCTATCAAACATCACATGTTTATGTCAACACCCGGATTTTTAATCCCAGATGCCTGTTATGCCATACATCGCAATCCCAGGACTACCATTTTTGCGAGACATAACAGAATTGGATACCACATTACATCATCCATTACAAACTATACATAAGGTCTTACACAAATAAGGATCTCATGATCCAGTCTTAATACAACACAAGCAACGGAATACGTAATAATAACGGTAGCGTAGGCGAAGCTCCATCTTCGGGGTCACAGGCAATGCTGACGATGGGAGATGATCCTAGTTGTCGTAACCTTCCTGGGGTACATCCTCCAGGTACTCCTCTTAATAGTCTGGCCAAGGGAATAGCCAGGGACAAAGCCACGAGTACTCTTTAAGTACTCGCAAACTAATACTAACAAGTGAAGGGGTTTTTGTAATAGGACACTAAGCTCTAAGGTTGTTTTGCAAAAAGCTAGATTTACCTCTACTAAGTTCAGAAGCAACGAATGCTAGTTGAAGTTTTATAACACCTAAGTGGGAACTTGTATTTCATATCACAACTCTGTTGTGGTCAAGTCAAAATCTCAATCCATTTCACAAGTTATTTTGAAAACATCTGACGGGCGAAACAGTATGGCCACTCCAACTGTCCCTAACCACGGACGCGGCTATTCGAATAGTTTGACACTCTGCGGAGATTGTACACTTTCACCACAACATTCGATACATCCGTCAGGAACAAATCCTGAATTCACCATACTCAGTATGCAGATAATCAATCCTAACCTTTCAATTACACGCCCCAGTATAAGCACCTCTCCTGTGAGTTTGGCCTCGCAACCATGACCAACTGTCATCTTGGGTACTACACAGGTGGACAATCTTCACAAGGTAGCCTCAGCTCAGACCTTGGCCGTGAGGGAACAAGTACTAAAGTATATAAGTTTCCAGTCAAACCCTACCCAATTCTCGGGTATTGTGGTTGTACGGTAAAATTGGAATGGTATCGCATCCAGACAACCATCAGTTTTATAAAGGTCTAAGACTCATGCCTCAACATTTTCATCACCAAAATCATCTGGTGTTTGGAAACACATGTCAAAACATCTCAATAGAATGATCCATCATTCCAAGGTTTTCATAACCATTTTTCCACCAAGTATTCCCATCTAAATTTGATCAAGTTTTATGCTTAGCACTAGCATCTACAAGTGGGGGTAAGTACTAATGAGGGGTGGTAAACTAGTGGAGTTTTAACTAAGTTCAATCTCATGCCTTAGGATGACATAAGGATTATCTAGCTTAGGCCAAGTTTTATGCTCTTTATGCAACCTTCAGTAATCTTTCTAGTATCTAAAATTCACTTAAGTAAGCTCTCAATAAGAGCTTTGATAAAGAAATAAAATAGAAAGCTTGCAAATAAAACTAGGAGGGGGTATCAAGTGGGTATGATCACATATGCTTAGGGCATATGGTAACAAGTAAGGGTTTGTTTGCATCAGTAGAGTATCTTGCAAGTGTTAGCATGCACATTCAACTAGTAGCATTAGGCTTGCATCATTATCATTATAGGATTGCTAAATTGCAAGTGTTAGGTTGCAAGGTTAATAGCTTGCCTTGAGCAGAGCAGTGGTTGAAGTTCTCCTCGGCTTCTTCTTCGTAGTATCCTCCTTCTTCCTCATATCCTTGGTCGGTACTAGCGTCTATGAATAAATACGAGGTACACAATCAACAAACAATACTTAACTACTTGCAATAACCACAAAAAAGGGGGTCCTATCGATGATCTAGCATCATCACTAACCTTACAAGATCAAAGCTTGGTTTAATTCCTTTTATTTTTGGAAAAGTAATTTCTACTCATTGAAAAACTACTTAAGATTTAATATTCTCCAAGCCAAACATGGGATCATGTTGACACATGTCATCACCACATATTTTAGTCCATGGGAATGTGATTTAAAGTGGTGTCACAATTTAATAAGGTTTAACTTTTTATTTTTAATTAAATAAAGTGACTAGAAATGCTTATGTGGCATTCTTTTATTACTTGGTCATTATTTCTGTAAGTAAACCTATATATTTTTATATATTACGAAAGGTATGGTTAAATGTGATTTTTGAGAGTTGGAATCAACTCAAAATATATTATGGTTTTAATTTGAAAAATGTTTGAATGCAGAAAAGCTTCTGCCTTGTTATTTTTACCAAGGGTTATCTAAAGATCCAAATGACTTGAATCCAATGGGCTTGGATTCATCATTTCCAAACATTTCGAACAAAATTGGTTTCATTCAATTTGGTTCACTGAATCGAGCTGGGTTGATTTTTGAAACTAGGTACAGAATTGTGTTTGAAATAAAATGGAAAAGGTTAAATTCAAACGACTGGGCTGCGCGGGAAGCGATACTGGGCCGGACTGCTAAGCACAGCGCTTACGCGGGCTGGTTAAGTTCCTGTCTCCACGCGTCAGTGAGACGAGGGGTGCGAAGCGGTACGGGGCAATATGGTGCGTTCGATCTAGTTCTAATCCAACGGGTGAGGGTCGTCGTCCACGTCGGGCAACGCCGGCGAGACTGAACCCTAACGCGGCAGGTGGGGGTCGTTGGGGGCTCACCGGGGCTCAGGCGAGGGGCGGCGAGGCAGGCGAACGACGAATTCGACGACGGTGAACCTCTTGGTACTGGCAGCTTCTCCTGGGGCAGCTCCAATCGCTGGCTCCCTTCTTCTCCAGCAGCGGCGGGCTCCGGT
The DNA here is from genome assembly GCA_916181665.1 of Avena sativa. Classification (NCBI taxonomy): domain Eukaryota; kingdom Viridiplantae; phylum Streptophyta; class Magnoliopsida; order Poales; family Poaceae; genus Avena; species Avena sativa. The sequence continues at coordinate 201,746,334 of OV702281.1, read as the reverse complement.
GAAATTCCGGCGAAGCGCTGCTCACCTTGCTTCGGGAACGGGGTGGAACGATCAGTGAGGAGAGGGGAGTGAGATAGTGTGCTCAATTAGGCTAGGGGTGGCCTCTATTTATAGTCGCGACGACGAGACCGAACAGGATGGGCAGGCGACGGTGGCAACCTGGCTACGGGATGCTAGAGTCTCCTAGCGATGCTCTATGGCTTTAATGCGCATGTAGGGGCGGTGGCAAATGGTCTGGAACATGCGATGCTCTGCGCGGCCGAGGCGGCGTCTTCGACGGCGAGCGGTGGCTGTGAGGCATAGGGCGGCAAACGGGGATGTCTGACGGTCTCCTAGGACGGTGGTAATCGTGTATGCACGCGGCGAGGGCGGCACGTGGTCTGTGCGCGTGTGTCGAGGGCGGCGCTCTGGCGCATGATCGGCATGGTTGCTGGCGAGCTGGGCACGGTCTGTGCGTGTGGTCCAGGGGTTGGCAACGTTCGAGCACTGGACAGGGAGTGGCGGTGGGGTGTGGGGTTGCTCCCAGACATGTTGTCTAGGCTTGTTTCTTCTCCTAGCTTGTTTTCCACACTGGGGTGACATGGTGAGCTTCGGCTGTTCACCATTGATGGAATTGCCAAGCTTACAGTGGGGCTAGTGCTTGGTTTAGTTAGCTAGATGATCTACTGAGGTTGCTGTGAGCTAGAGAGGTAACAAGTTAGGATCCAATCACTGCTCACAATAGTGTTTAGATTTTATTTGATTTGAATCGGCAAGGTGTTTGATGAAATGGCCGCAAGAATTCAAGTTTTGAATTTTGAAAAGATTTTTTGTGGGTGTGCTAGGTTGGTGCTGGTGAGTCTACAGATGCTTGGGTTTTGAAAGTTGAGTTTGTTTGAGTGGTTTTTGAAAAAGTGGGATCTTCCCATATGATAAAGATTCAATTTTGAATTGTCATTTAAACTATGAATTTGAAAGTTTCTGGATGATAACAAGGTGGGCCTTGATACTTTGTTAGGAGTACAATCAAGGGGTGTAAAGATCCAAACAAGTTTCTGTTAAGTTCTGAAAGTTTGGGATAGACAAAGTAGGCATGGGAGTTAAATTGGTCAAAATGACCATTCACTCATTTTGTTTGTTTTTTATTTATTTGTCTTTGGGAAAAGTTTGGGAATGGTTTAGATGATGTTTATTTCACCTAATAATCCTTTTACAAGGAAAGAAACACATAAACAAGGCAATTCAAAAGAATTCAAAATGGGATGCATACACACATGCATGCTTTCATATTTTTATTTAGCAAAGTTTTTGTTAACCCTAATTTTGATGATTAGAGTTTAATGATCCACATTTTATTATTTTTGGGATGTTACAAACCTTCCCCCTCGAACAAAATCTCGTCCCGAGATTTGAAAAAGGACGAAAAGATTACCTAGGATTTGAAGAGATCGGGAAATTCCGTCCTGATGTGATCTTCGTGCTCCCAGGTAGCTTCCTCTTCTGTGTGGTTGCTCCACTGAATCTTGAGAAACTTGATGCTTCGGGTTCTGGTGGTTCGGAAAGCTTCTTCCAAAATACGGATGGGTACTTCGGGATAGGTCAGGTCATCGTTGATCTCTATGGTCCGGTGATCGATATTCTTGAACACTTCAGTCTTCTCTGGAACTTCGAGGCACTTGCGAAGTAATGAGATATGGAACACATTGTGCACAGCTGACATCTCTTCAGGTATTTCCAATTGATACGACACTTCTCCTCGGCGGTTCAGAATCTTGAAGGGTCTGATATATTTGGGGGCTAACTTTCCTTTCAGTTGGAAACTCCCTTCAATGGCGACACTTTCAGATATACAAAATCTCCTATGTTGAAGGTGAGGTCTCGACGTCTCTTGTCGGCGTAACTCTTCTATCTGGACTGGGCTGTCTTGAGGTGCTCACGAATCTTGTGAACCTTCTCTTCTGCTTCTCGTAGGATGTCGGGTCTGAAGATCTGACTCTCTCCTACTTCCGACCAGTTCAAAGGGGTGCGACACTTCCTTCCGTACATGAATTCAAATGGGGCCATTTCCAAACTGGCTTGATAACTGTTGTTGTATGAAAATTCTGCAAACGGCAGACAGTCTTCCCACTTAGATCCATATTGTAACACACATGCTCTCAGCATATCTTCGAGTATTTGATTTAATCGCTCCGTTTGTCCATCGGTCTAAGGGTGATATGCGGTGCTGAAATCTAGGCGGGTTCCTAAACCTTCTTGGACTTTCTTCCAGAATCTCGAGGTAAATTGGGTTCCTCGATCAGATACGATGTTCTTGGGGACTCTGTGCAAACTAACTATCCTAGCGATCTATAACTCCGCTAGCTTTGAACTCTGATATGTGGTCTTGACGGGTAAGAAATGGGCGGATTTGGACAATCTGTCCACTATGACCCAGATAGAATCATTTCCCCTACTAGAAGTAGGCAATCCGGTGATAAAGTCCATTCCAACGGAATCCCATTTCCATTCCGAAATCTGCAATGGTTGCAACAGTCTAGCGGGTCTTTGATGTCCTGCCTTAACTCGCTGACATATATCACACTTGGCAATATAGCTTCCGATTTCTCTCTTCATCTTATGCCACCAAATTGCTCCTTCAAGTCTTGATACATCTTAGTTCCTCCGAGGTGGATAGAATAAAGAGTATCATGAGCTTCCTTCAGAATCACTTCTTTGAACTCAGAATCTGCTGGTACACAAAGGCGTCCTTTGTACCACAGAACTCCTTCTTCGTCTTCGGTGAATCCAGGTACTTTGCCTGTACCAATACGACGATTGATTCCGTAGATACTAGCATTTCCCTTCTACGCCTCTTTGATCTGACTGATCAAAGTGGGTTGAAGTTCTATGCTAGCCAAAAATCCTTCACTCACTAATTCCATTCGGAAATCTTCCATCTCTTTGTGCAAACTTGGTTGCTCCTTTAAAATCATGGAGTTCAAGCAGCACGGCAATCTGCTAAGGGCATCTGCTACCACATTGGCTTTACCGGTGTGATAGTGAATCTCTAGGTCGTAATACTTGATTAGCTCAATCCATCTTCTCTGTCTCATATTCAGCTCCTTCTGAGTGAATATATACTTCAGGCTCTTGTGATCCGAATAAATCTCACAACGATTTCCCATCAGGTAATGTCTCCATGTCTTCAGGGCTAGAACTACGGTTGCGAGTTCGAGGTCATGGGTTGGGTAATTTTGCTCATGTGGTTTCAGTTGTCGAGATAGATAAGATATAACTTTGCCCACACATCCGAGACCGATCTTGGATGCATCACAATACACGTCGAAGGGCTTCGTGATATCTGGCATGATTAAGATTGGGGCTGAAATCAATCTCCTCTTGAGTTCTTGAAAACTCGCTTCACATTTGTCGGTCCATTCAAACTTCTTGTCCTTCTTCAGCAATTGGGTAATGGGTCTGGCGATACTCGAGAATCCTTCTACGAACTTGCGGTAATATCCCGCCAATCCGAGAAATGCACGAACTTGGGTTTGAGTGGTTGGGGATTGCCAATCTTCGACATCCTTCACCTTTGCAGGGTTGACGGCAATTCCTCCGGCTGATACAATGTGATCGAGGAATCCTACTTCTTGTAACCAGAATTCACATTTGCTAAACTTGGCATACAACTGATGCTCTCTAAGGGTTCCAAGAATGGTCCTTAGGTGTAGCTCATGTTCTTCTTCTGATTTGGAATAAATCAGAATGTCATCGATGAAAACAACGACAAACTTATCCAGGAAGTCCATAAAAATCTTATTCATGAGATTCATGAAATAAGCGGGGGCATTGGTTAATCCAAAGGACATAACGGTATACTCGTATAATCCATATCGGGTGGTAAAGGCAGTCTTGGGAATATCTTCTGCACGAATCTTGAGTTGATGATAGCCAGTCCTAAGATCAATCTTAGAAAACACTTTGGCACCGGTCAACGGATCAAACAAATCTTCTATCTTGGGCAAGGGGTACTTGTTCTTGATGGTGACGTCATTCAACTTCCTGTAATCTGTACACAAACGGTTACCTCCATCCTTCTTATCCACGAACAAAACAGGTGATCTCCAAGGTGACGCACTGGGTTGAATCAATCCAATTTCCAACATGGAATCCAGATGCTTCTTCAGTTCTGCCAGTTCCGACGGGTTCATACTATAGGGTCTCTGGGCTATGGTCCTATTCCGGGCATTAGTTCGATGATAAACTCGATATCCCGATCTGGGGGCATACCGGGCAAAACATCTGGAAATACATCGGGGTATTCACAGACTATCCGGACTTGGTCAATGGTAGGTTGGGCTATACTCGTGTTGCACTTGAATTGGCGAGGTAAGGTTTCAGATATATGCTCGACTGATATTCCGGCTGTACTGGTCATGGTGATGGATTTCTTGGCACAGTCAATCAATCCTTTATGTTTGGACATGCAATCCATTCCTAGTACTACTTCCAAACCTTTAGTTCCGAGTACTATCAAATTAGCATAAAAATCTATGACATGGATTCGGATAGGGACGGCTTTGCAAATTTGCCTAGCTTTGGTGGTTGAACCGGGAATTTGGACGATCATAACATGCTTCAGTTTTGTTGGTTGAATTTTACTAGTGCATGCAAATTCTTCGGTGACAAATGAATGCAATGCACCAGAATCAAACAACACTCTTGCAAGTACTGAATTAACAGAAAACATACCCAGCACGACGTCTAGCGCTTCCTGAGCTTCTTCAGCATGCATGAGGAAAATACGGCCGTTGCGGTTGAGTGAATTCCCTGGGGCAAACCTTCTTCCTGGCTAAACACGACGCTGCTGCTGAGCTGGGGCATTTGCATTGGGGGCTGCAGCATTATTTTTGTTGGGGCACTCATTGGAATAGTGGACCTTATTTCCACAGTCATAGCAAGTCACTTGCGAGTTGTCCTTTGCTGCTACAGGCACAGCATTGCTTCCAGTCCTCGGGGCAGTGTTGGTGTTGGTGGTAGCACTGTTGTTGTTGAATTTGGGTGGGGCACGGTTGAAATTGCTAGATTTGCCGGGGTTGATGTGATTTCCTCCGGGCCTAGGGTTTCCACGGTTGGGATAGGTCGGACGGTTCATCGGGGGTCTGTTGGTTCTTGGGGCAAATCCTGGAGATGGGTTAGGGCGATACTTTGGGGTCTGATGGGTTCCTGGTTGATGCATCATGCGACGCTTGCGGTTCTCATTGGCTTGGTTGATCTTTCCTTCCATCTGGATGGCAGAGTCGACAAGGGTTTCAATATCAGCAAAGGGGATATTGACTAACATTGTCTGCATCTCATCATACAGACCATTCAAGAATCTTTCTTTCTTCTTGGCTTCGGTGTCGATCTCATCCGGGGCATACCTAGCTAATGACAAGAATTTGTCACGGTATTTCACTACGGTCATCCTTCCTTGCTTCAGTTATCTGAACTCGTCTCTCGTTCTCTTGATCAAACCTGGTGGCACATGGGTTCTGCTGAACTTGACCTTGAATTCCTCCCAGGTCATCATCTGGCCTCCGGTCATTGCGCGAACACTGTTCCACCATGCCCTGGCATCTCCGGCTAGATAGTGGGTGGCGAACAGAACTTTTTCGTTAGCTTCCACTCCGGTGACTTCTAGGTTATTTTCCATGGTTTGCAGCCAATCGTCGGCATCTAGGGCCTCTTCCGACTTAGTGAAAACAGGTGGTTTGGTGTTCTGGAAATTCTTGAGCTTAGATCCATGGTTGTCCTGATTTCCGTGGCCTTGGTTGTTGTGGGCAAGCTGAGCTATTTGCTGAAGGGTGGCTAGGATGGCTTGACATTCGGCTCTTTCAGCTTCGTGGTCAGAAACCAACATTTGCAGGATCTGCAACATCGGGTCCGGGGATGAACCACTTCCTCCACGTGGCATATGAAGATTGAGATAGATCATGAGAAAAGAGGGAAATTTCTAAGGTTCTGGGACTTTGAAAAGTTTCTAAAGTTTGACTCAGATTCTCTAGCAACTTGCTTTTCATTCAATAATAGCACACGGTACAACACACACCGCAACAAAGGGAAACAGATGGTTTTAAGAACCATTCTGGAAACTACGATACAGTGGGACCGAATACTACTCACTACGCTAGTGCTCAAGTGCTACTACTACTCGAAGTCGGTGTAGTCGTCATCCTCATCATCCTCGTCGTCATCGATGAAGGCGTAATCATCCTCATCGGTGAAGAAATCCATAGCTTGATCTTCCAGGAAATCATCATCATCACTGAGATAGGAGTAGGGGTCTCCACGAAGATCCTCTCCGGCATTCTCCCTTTCTTCCAACTACATGTCTCTCTCGTGGATGGTCTCCTCCAAAGACGAGATACGGTGGCGAAGACGGGCAATGATGCGCTCCTTCTTGTCAAGCTGACGACGGCGAGACTTACGATCCTTCGCTAGCATGGCGATGGTCTGATCCTTCGTATTGATGATGGAGGACTTGTGGTTGGAGTAGTCACGGCAATTATCCAACTCCTGCTGACGATCGTACATCATGAAGCTAAGGTGATCCAATTGAGTCTTCAGCCCATGGTGGTATGGGGCTTCCAGGGGTTGTCCGTTAGCATCACGCCTTGGGCAAAACTCAAAGCGAGTACCCTTGATCTGGTTGATACTCTGTCCACACAGATGGTCAAGAGATTAATGCATGGCCCTGGCAAGTCCATCAAGCCAGTTGTTCTCTCTTAAGGTGAACTGAATTCCCTCGGCAGTGGGAGGTTCAATCTTGTTGGAGATATGCCCTAGAGGCAATAATAAATGTAGTTATTATTATATCTTTGTGTTTATGATAAATGTTTACATTCATGCTATAATAGTATTAACAAGGAAACATTAATACTTGTGTGACTTGTAAACTTAATTTGAAGTCCCTAGTATAGCCTCTATACTTCACTAGCTTGTTGGTTGATAAATGATTGTGGTTTCCCTATCATGAACATTGAGATGTTATCAACAACAAGATCATATCATTAGGAGAATGATATGGTGGACATACTCCTATAGATAAGCGTAGCATAAAGATCAAGTCATTTCAATAGTTCAATTGCTATATGCTTTCTGATACATAGTAACCTAATTCCTTCGACCATGAGATCATGCATATCACCTTTACCGGATGGATGCTTTGATGACATCAAACACCACACCGTAACTGGGTGGCTATAAAGGTGGCATTGAGTGTTCGGAAAGTATTGGTTGAGACACATGGATCAAGAGTGGGATTTGTCCATCCATATGACGGATAGATATTCTCTGGGCCCTCTCGGTGAAATGTCATCCAATTAGCTTGCAAGCATGTGACTGGATCACAAGGGATCACATATCACGGGAACGAGAAAAGAGTACTTATCAGTAACGAGGTTGAACTAGGTATGCAGAGATACCGACGATCATAACCTCGGATAAGTAACATATCGTGAGACAAAGGGAAATTGGTATCGTATGTAAGTGGTTCATTCGATCGCAAAGTAATCGTAGAAATATGTGGGAGCCATATGAATTTCCAGATTCCTCTATTGGTTATTGTTCGGAGAAGTGTCTCGATCATGTCCGCATAGTTCACGAACCGTAGGGAGACACACTTAAGGATTCGGCGTTGTTTGAGTAGTTATGGTATTATGAGAAAGAGACCGAATGTTGTTCGGAGTCTCGGATGGGATCCGGGATATCACGAGGTGATCCGGAATGGTCCGGAGAATAAGATTCATATAAAGAAAGTCCCATTTCGGAGTTCGGAAATGATTCCGGTGAATGGTCTAGAAGGTTCCGGAATGTCCGGCACTCCGGGAGGGGGGGAGGGGTACATGAATGTGTCATTACTTATTGGAATGATTGCATCATGTACCAAGTGTTCTTGCTGTTCCAAATAAAGGATTAAATTGAATCCTAAAACAGAAAAGTCAAATGTCCAGTTTGAAAGTCAAACGGCTAAAACAAGAAACTGTGGGAAACAAGCAAGAGGAGGTTGAAACCAACTTGGAGGAGGAGTTCCTCTCCTCCAAGCCGACGGCCAGCCCTAGGCCGAGTTGGGGAGGGACTCCCCTCCCTCCCTGGCGTGCCTAGCCCCTCCACCCATAAAAGGAGGGGCAGGGCCTCCTCCTTGAGACACACAAGTTTCTACCTCTAATCTCCGGTTTAGAGCCGTTTTGGTTTAGAGCTTCTAATTGCTTTAGCCTGCGGTTTAGAGCCTTCTAATTGGTGTGTCTAATCTCTAGACCACTAATAGCCCTCTCTCATAATCCACCATACTCGCTCCGGCTTAAGGCGAAGCCCTGCGGGATTTCCCCTCTACTTCCGGTACCACGCCGTTGTGCTGCCGGAATCGCGAGGAGAGTGCTACAACCTCCGCTGCCTGCTGGAACAAGGGAGAGGAAGGTCTTCGTCGAGTACCGAACGTGTGACCGACTGCGGGAGCGCTGCCGGAACGCAGCGCCGGAAGGATCGTCTACACGATCTTGAGATCGGGGAGAGTACGACTACATCATCCACGAGAATCCGCTCTCGTTAAACACTTTGGAATCTTCGAGGGTAAGTTATTCCATCGACTCGTTTCTACAATCTAGTAGATAGATCTTGGCTTGTTTGTTTGTATGCGATAGAAAAATTTTGTTTTCCATGCTACGAACCCCTACAGTGGTATCAGAGCCGTGTCTATATGTAGATCTGTTGCACGAGTAGAACACAATGGTCATTGTGGGCGTTGATGCTTTTATTGTCGATTACTTCTTGTGTACTTTGCATCTTGCGGTATGTTGGGATGAAGCGGCCCGGGCTAACCTTACATGACATCGTTCATGAGACTTGCTCCACGCTTGACATGCAACTTGTATTGCATAAGTGGCTTTGCGGGTGCCTGTTTCTCCTAGCATAGTTAAGATCCAATTTACAACGGGTGATCAACAATGCTAGTATCAATGTTGTGGTTCTTGTTCGTAAGTTAGAACGACACTTATTGAAAGCCCCAAACCACGTAAAATATGCAAAGACAGTAGAGGCGTCTAACTTTGTTTTGCAGGGGTGTGCAGTGATGTGATATGGCCATGATTGTTATTATATTTGATGTATGCAATGTTCCTTATTGTAAGTTGGCAACCGGCAGGAGCCATATGGTTGTCTTTATTTTATGTTAAGACCCGCGTGTCTATTCAAAGTAGTTGTAATAGTTGAAGCCGGTGGACGACAACCATGGAGAAGCGTCATTGACCTTGATGCAATGCCGGTGATGATGGAGATCATGTTCGTGCTTGAAGATGGAGATCGGAAGCACAAAGAAGAAAGGCCATATCATATCACATATTATTGAATTGCATGTGATGTTAATCCTTTATGCATCTTGTATTGCTTGTTAGACGACGGTAGCATTATAAGATGATCCCTCATGCACATCAATTTCAAGTCATAAAGTGTTCATCCTTAGTTAGCACCGTTGCTAAAGCTTGTTGTTTCGAAGCACCACGTGATGATCGGGTGTGTTAGATTCTGCAAGTGTATACAACGTGAGCAAGCCAGATTTGCTCATGCAGAAACTAAGGTTTGATCTTGACGAGCCTAGCATGTACAGACATGGTCTCGGAACACGGATCACCGAAAGGTAAAGCATGAATCATATAGTAGATATGATGAACATGTCGATTGTTCGCCATTGAAACTATGTCAACTCTCGTGATGATCGGTGTTGATATGGTGGATTTGGTTCGTGTGATCACTAAAACAATGTGAGGGATATTGTTTTGAGTGGGAGTTCACCTAGTTTAATTTTATTATTAATTTGAACTCAATTTGTCATAAACTTAGTCTAAACTATTGCAAATATGTTGTAGATCAATGGCAGCCCCTACCATCAATTTTAATGCGTTCCTAGAGAAAGAAAAGTTGAAAAACAATGGAAGCAACTTCACGGATTGGTTCCGCAATTTGAGGGTTGTCCTCACAGCTGGTAATTTGACCTATGTGCTGGATGCACCGCTGGGTGACCCACCTGCAGATGATGCTCCCGATGAAGTAAAGAATGTTTACCTCGCTCGGAAGAATCAGTACTCCATAGTTCAGTGTGCTATCTTGTATGGTTTGGAATCGGAGCTTCAGAAAAGGTTTGAGGATTCAGACCCATATGATATTGTCGAGGATCTCAAATTGATTTTTGAGACTCATGCGGCAATTGAAAGTTATGAAGCTTCTGAAAAATTCTTTAACTGCAAGATGGAAGAGGGCGGCTCTGTCAGTGAGCATGTGCTTAAGATGTCTGGGCACGCAAACAAACTTCAAAGCTTGGGTATTGTGATTCCTAATGCTTTGGGGATTTACCGTGTCCTCCAATCACTACCACCAAGTTACAAGAACTTTGTGATGAACTACAACATGCAGAACATGAACAAGACGTTGCCAGAACTCTTTGCCATGTTAAAATCTGCAGAAGTGGAGATTAAGAAAGAGCACCAAGTGTTGTTGGTCAATAAGACCACCAAATTCAAGAAAGGCAAGTCTAAGCAAAAGGGACACTTCAAGAAGGGTGGTAAGAAAGTTACCACGCCGGCGAAGAAGACCAAGGCTGGACCTAAGCCTGATACTGAGTGCTTTTACTACAAGGGAGAAGGTCACTGGAAGCGGAATTGCCCAAAGTACTTGGCGGATTTGAAGAACGGCAACATCAAGAAGAAAGGTATGTCTGATATACATGTTATTGATGTGTATCTCACTAGTACTCGTAGTAGTGCCTGGGTATTTGATACTGGTTCGGTTGCTCATATTTGTAACTCGAAACAGGTGCTGCAGAATAAACGGAAGCTAGCGAAGAACGAGGTGACGATGCGCGTGGGAAATGGATCAAAGGTTGATGTGATCGCGGTCGGCGCGCTACCCCTTCATCTACCATCGGGATTAGTTTTATACTTAAATAATTGTTATTTGGTGCCTGCGTTGAGCATGAACATTATATCAGGATCTTGTTTATTGCGAGACGGTTACTTGTTTAATTCAGAGAATAATGGTTGTTCGATTTATATGAGTAATATGTTTTACGCACATGCACCTTTGATAGATGGTTTATTCTTATTGAATCTCGATAGTGGAAATACACATATCAACAACATTGAGGCTAAACGTTTGAAATCAAGCGATAATTCGACCTATATGTGGCACTGTCATCTTGGTCACATTGGAGTGAAGCGTATGAAGAAACTCCATTCCGATGGACTTCTTGAATCACTTGATTTTGAATCACTTGAAAGATGCGAAGCATGTCTGATGGGAAAAATGACTAAGAATCCATTTTCTGGTATGATGGAGCGAGCTACGGACTTATTGGAAATCATACATACCGATGTGTGTGGTCCAATGAGTGTAGCATCGCGCGGTGGTTATCGTTATGTTCTTACCTTCACGGATGACTTGAGTAGATATGGGTATATCTATTTCATGAAACATAAGCCCGAAACTTTCGAGAAGTTTAAGGAGTTTCAAAGTGAGGTAGAGAATCAATGTAACAAGAAGATTAAATTTCTACGTTCTGATCGTGGAGGTGAATATCTAAGTTACGAGTTTGGCGAGCATTTGAAGAAATGCGGAATACTTTCACAATTGACACCGCCGGGAACACCACAGCGTAATGGTGTGTCCGAACGTCGTAATCGAACTCTCTTAGATATGGTTCGTTCTATGATGTCACTTACAGATTTACCGCTATCATTTTGGGGTTATGCATTAGAAACAGCCGCATTCACTTTAAATAGGGCACCATCTAAATCCGTTGAAACGACACCGTATGAATTATGGTTTGGGAAGAAACCTAAATTGTCGTTCCTTAAAGTTTGGGGGTGCGAAGCCTATGTAAAGAAGTTACAGCCGGACAAGCTTGAACCCAAAGCGGAAAAATGCGTCTTCATAGGATACCCGAAGGAAACTATTGGGTATACCTTCTATCATAGATCCGAAGGCAAAATCTTCGTTGCCAAGAATGGATCCTTTCTAGAGAAGGAATTTCTCTCGAAAGAAGTGACTGGAAGGAAAGTAGAACTCGACGAGGTTGTCGAACCTTCTCTCGAAATTACGAGTAGCGCAGCACCGGAAGAAGTTCCTGTGGTGCCTGCACCAATTAGAGAGGGAGCTAATGATGGTGATCATGAAACTTCGGTTGAAGTTGCTACAGAGCCTCGGAGGTCAACGAGAACTCGTACCACTCCAGATTGGTATGATCCCGTTATGAGTGTCATGTTGGTGGACAACACCGATGACCCCGAGACGTATGAGGAAGCGATGATGAGCCCAGATTCCAATAAATGGCAAGAAGCCATGAAATCCGAGATTGGATCCATGTACGAAAACCAAGTATGGACTTTGGTGGACTTACCGGATGGCCGAAAGGCTGTCGAGAACAAATGGATTTTCAAGAAGAAAACAGATGCTGATGGTAATGTTACTGTCTATAAAGCTCGACTTGTCGCAAAAGGTTTTCGACAAATTCAAGGAGTTGACTACGATGAGACTTTCTCACCGGTAGCGAAGCTAAAGTCTGTGAGGATTATGTTAGCAATCGCTGCATATTATGATTATGAGATATGGTAGATGGATGTCAAAACAGCATTCCTCAATGGAGATATTGATGAAGAGTTGTATATGATGCAACCCAAAGGTTTTGTCGATCCTAAAGATGCTAACAAAGTATGCAAACTTCAACGGTCCATCTATGGATTGAAGCAAGCATCCCGAAGTTGGAATCAACGTTTTGATAAGGTAATCAAAAGTTTTGGTTTTATACAAACTTATGGAGAAGCTTGTATTTACAAGAAAGTGAGTGGGAGCTCTGTAGCATTCTTAATACTATATGTGGATGACATATTGTTGATTGGGAATGATGTAGACCTTCTTAATAGTGTCAAAGAATATTTGAATAATAGTTTTTCAATGAAGGATCTTGGCGAAGCAGCTTACATATTAGGCATAAAGATTTATAGAGATAGATCGAAACGCCAAATATCATTGTCACAGAGTACATATTTGGACAAAGTTTTAAAGAGGTTTGGAATGGAAGAAAGCAAGAAAGGGTTCTTGCCCATGTTGCCCAATACGACCTTGAGTAAAACTCAAAGTCCGACATCGGCAGAAGATAGAGAAAGGATGAGTAAGACTCCCTATGCATCAGCCATAGGATCTCTAATGTATGCCATGCTATGTACTAGACCCGACATTGCATATGTTGTTAGTCTAACTAGCAGATATCAAAGTGATCCAGGAGTGGATCATTGGACAGCGGTCAAAAACATCCTTAAGTACTTGAGAAGAACTAAGGATATGGTTCTTTCTTATGGAGGTGATGAACAGCTCGTTGTTAATGGTTACACCGATGCTAGTTGGAACACCGATCCGGATGATTCTAAATCACAATCTGGATACGTATTTATTTTGAATGGTGCAGCAGTTAGCTGGAGGAGTGCAAAGCAAAGCGTTGTGGCGAGATCTTCAACTGAATCGGAATACATGGCTGCTTCGGAGGCTTCTCAAGAAGCGATATGGATGAAAGAGTTCATTACAGAGCTGGGTGTGGTTCCTAGTGCGCTGGACCCAATGTCTATCTACTGTGATAACATGGGCGCCATAGCCAATGCGCAAGAACCAAGGTCACACAAGAAGCTGAAGCATATCAAGCTACGTTTTCACGCTATTCGAGAACATATCCAGGATGGGGATATAAAGATTTGCAAAGTACACACAGATCTGAATGTGGCGGATCCGTTGACTAAACCTCTCCCGAGGGCAAAACATGACCAACACCAAACTGCCATGGGTGTTCGGTATATTACCATGTAATCTAGATTAGATGACTCTAGTGCAAGTGGGAGACTGTTGGAGATATGCCCTAGAGGCAATAATAAATGTAGTTATTATTATATCTTTGTGTTTATGATAAATTTTTACATTCATGCTATAATAGTATTAACAAGGAAACATTAATACTTGTGTGACTTGTAAACTTAATTTGAAGTCCCTAGTATAGCATCTATACTTCACTAGCTTGTTGGTTGATAAATGATTGTGGTTTCCCTATCATGAACATTGAGATGTTATCAACAACAAGATCATATCATTAGGAGAATGATATGGTGGACATACTCCTATAGATAAGCGTAGCATAAAGATCAAGTCATTTCAATAGTTCAATTGCTATATGCTTTCTGATACATAGTAACCTAATTCCTTCGACCATGAGATCATGCATATCACCTTTACCGGATGGATGCTTTGATGACATCAAACACCACACCGTAACTGGGTGGCTATAAAGGTGGCATTGAGTGTTCGGAAAGTATTGGTTGAGACACATGGATCAAGAGTGGGATTTGTCCATCCATATGACGGATAGATATTCTCTGGGCCCTCTCGGTGAAATGTCATCCAATTAGCTTGCAAGCATGTGACTGGATCACAAGGGATCACATATCACGGGAACGAGAAAAGAGTACTTATCAGTAACGAGGTTGAACTAGGTATGCAGAGATACCGACGATCATAACCTCGGATAAGTAACATATCGTGAGACAAAGGGAAATTGGTATCGTATGTAAGTGGTTCATTCGATCGCAAATTAATCGTAGAAATATGTGGGAGCCATATGAATTTCCAGATTCCTCTATTGGTTATTGTTCGGAGAAGTGTCTCGATCATGTCCGCATAATTCACGAACCATAGGGAGACACACTTAAGGATTCGACGTTGTTTTGAGTAGTTATGGTATTATGAGAAAGATACCGAATGTTGTTCGGAGTCTCGGATGGGATCCGGGATATCACGAGGTGATCCGGAATGGTCCGGAGAATAAGATTCATATAAAGAAAGTCCCATTTCGGAGTTCGGAAATGATTCCGGTGAATGTTCTAGAAGGTTCCGGAATGTCCGGCACTCCGGGAGGGGGGGAGGGGTACATGAATGTGTCATTACTTATTGGAATGATTGCATCATGTACCAAGTGTTCTTGCTGTTCCAAATAAAGGATTAAATTGAATCCTAAAACAGAAAAGTCAAATGTCCAGTTTGAAAGTCACACGGCTAAAACAAGAAACTGTGGGAAACAAGCAAGAGGAGGTTGAAACCAACTTGGAGGAGGAGTTCCTCTCCTCCAAGCCGGCGGCCAGCCCTAGGACGAGTTGGGGAGGGACTCCCCTCCCTCCCTGGCGCGCCTAGCCCCTCCACCCATAAAAGGAGGGGCAGGGCCTCCTCCTTGAGACACACAAGTTTCTACCTCTAATCTCCGGTTTAGAGCCGTTTTGGTTTAGAGCTTCTAATTGCTTTAGCCTGCGGTTTAGAGCCTTCTAATTGGTGTGTCTAATCTCTAGACCACTAATAGCCCTCTCTCATAATCCACCATACTCGCTCCGGCTTAAGGCGAAGCCCTGCGGGATTTCCCCTCTACTTCCGGTACCACGCCGTTGTGCTGCCAGAATCGCGAGGAGAGTGCTACAACCTCCGCTGCCTGCTGGAACAAGGGAGAGGAAGGTCTTCGTCGAGTACCGAACGTGTGACCGACTGCGGGAGCGCTGCCGGAACGTAGCGCCGGAAGGATCGTCTACACGATCTTGAGATCGGGGAGAGTACGACTACATCATCCACGAGAATCCGCTCTCGTTAAACACTTTGGAATCTTCGAGGGTAAGTTATTCCATCGACTCGTTGCTACAATCTAGTAGATAGATCTTGGCTTGTTTGTTTGTATGCGATAGAAAATTTTTGTTTTCCATGCTACGAACCCCTACAAATCTTTCCTCGGAGACTTGCAACAATTAGCCACTGCAGATCTTCTCCTCCTTGATCATTGAGCTGAGCTCCGAAGAACTCGGGGTGTAGACGCTCCAGAAGTTCCGAAAGCTGGTCCAAATCCCTCTCAAAGATAAGGTCTCCGCCATTTCCCAAATGATAAAACTTGTTGTACTTCACGTCCATCTATTAAGAATATAGGATGAGTAAGTTAGTAGAGTGATCAAGTGTGTCAAATTTTATGTATTTTGCAAGAGTTTTTGAGGAACATGAATTTTGTTATGAAAGAATCAAAGTGATAAGAATGGGAATAAGTTTTTGTAAATACTTGCTTTCTTTGGTTTTGAAACTAAGTTTTTGATTCAATCGTCCAGTCTAACTAGGGTCTCCTATGATCAGGATGGCTCTGATACCAACTTGTCAACACCCGGATTTTTAGTCCCAGATGCATGTTATGCCATACATCGCAATCCCATGACTACCATTTTTGCGAGACATAACAGAATTGGATACCACAGTACATCATCCATTACAAACCATACATAAGGTCTTACACAAATAAGGATCTCATGATCCAGTCTTAATACAACACAACCAGCGGAATACGTAATAATAACGTTAGCGTAGGCGAAGATCCATCTTCGGGGTCACAGGCAATGCTGATGATGGGAGATGATCCTAGTTGTCGTAACCTTCCCGGGGTCCATCCTCCAGGTACTCCTCTTCATAGTCTGGCCATGGGAATAGCTGTAGGGGTTCGTAGCATGGAAAACAAAAAAATTCTACCGCATGCAAACAAACAAGCCTAGATCTATCTACTAGATTGTAGCAACGAGTCGATAGAGGAACTCACCCTCAAAGATTCCAAAGCGGTTAACGAGAGCGGATTCTCGTGGGTGATGTAGTCGTACTCTTGCCGATCTCAAGATCGTGTAGACGATCCTTCCGGCGCTGCGTTCCGGCAGCGCTTCCGCTGTCGGTCACACGTTCGGTACTCGATGAAGACCTTCCTCTCCCTTGTTCCACTAGGCAGCGGAGGTTGTATCACTCTCCTCGCTATTCCGGCAGCACGACGGCGTGGTACCGGAAGTAGAGGGGAAATCTCGCAGGGCTTCGCCTTAAGCCGGAGCGAGTATGGTGGACTATGAGAGAGTCCTTGGCGATCTAGGGTTTAGAGGCACCAAGGGAGGAGTCTAGGCCGGCGTCTAGGGCTTGGGGAGAGCCCCAACTTGGCGGCTAGGGCAAAACCTAGGGCGGCGGCGACTTGTGGTGGCCGGCGGCTAGGGATAGGGTTTTGGTGGAGAGAGGTGTAGGGAAGAGGGGCACCCCTGCCCCTCCTTTTATAGGTGGGAGGGCGCTGGCCCAGGGGAGGGAGTCCTCCCCCAAGTCGGCCTCTTTGGCCGGCGGGTGGAGGGAGAGGAACTCCTCCCCAAGTAGGTTTCCTATTCTCCCTCCACCAAGCAAAACTGCCGTTTGACTTTTCAAATTGTTGTTTGACTTTTCAAACTAGGATTTGATTTATCCCTTTATTTTGCTCAGCCATGATACCTAGTACATGATGCAACCATTCCACATTGTCATGACACATTCATGTACCCTTCCCCTCTAGAGTGCCAGACCTTCCGGAACCTTCTAGAACATTCCCGATGAAAACACCGGAATCATTCCCCAACTCCGAAACAGGACTTTCCTTATATGAATATTATTCTCCGGACCATTCCAGATCTCCTCGTGATATCCCGGATCCCATCCGAGACTCTGAACAACATTCGGTCTCTTACTCATCATTCCATAACTACTCAACAACATCGAATCCTTAAGTGTGTCTCCCTACGGTTTGTGAATTATGCGGACATGATCGAGACACTTCTCCGAACAATAACCAATAGAGGAATCTGGAAATTCATATGGCTCCCACATATTTCTACGATTACTTTGCGATCGAATGATCCACTTACATACGATACCAATTTCCCTTTGTCTCACGATAGTTTACTTATCCGAGGTTTTGATCGTCGGTATCTCTGCATACCTAGTTCAACCTCGTTACCGATAAGTACTCTTTTCTCATTCCCGTGGTATGTGATCCCTTGTGATCCAGTCACATGCTTGCAAGCTAATTGGATGACATTCCACCGAGAGGGCCCAGAGTATAGCTATCCGTCATATGGATGGACAAATCCCACTCTTGATCCATGTGTCTCAACCCATACTTTCCGAAGACTCAATGCCACCTTTATAGCCACCCAGTTACGGTGTGGTGTTTGATGTCATCAAATCATCCTTCCGATGATGGTGATAAGCATGATCTCATGGTCGAAGGAATTAGGTTACTATGTATCAGAAAGCTTATAGCAATTGAACTATTAAAATGACTTGATCTTTATGCTACGCTTATCTATAGGAGTGTGTCCATCATACCATTCTCCTAATGATATGATCTTGTTGTTAATAACATCTCAATGTTCATGATAGAGAAACCACAATCATTTATTAACCAACAAGCTAGTATTATGAAGAGGCTTTACTAGGGACTCTAATTTACAAATCACACAAGTATTATTGTTTCCTTGTTAATACTATTATAGCATGAATGTAAACATTTATCATAAACACAAAGATATAATAATAACTATATTTATTATTGCCTCTAGGGCATATCTCCAACAATAGCCAGGGACAAAGCCATGAGTACTCTTTAATTACTCACAAACTAATACTAACAAGTGAAGGGGTTTTTGTAATAGGACACTAAGCTCTTGGGTTGTTTTGCAAAAAGCCAGATTTACATCTACTAAGTTCAGAAGCAACTAATGCTAGTTGAAGTTTTATAACACCTAAGTGGGAACTTGTATTTCATATCACAACTCTGTTGTGGTCAAGTCAAAATCTCAATCCATTTCACAAGTCATTTTAAAAACATCTGACGGGGGAAACAGTATGGCCACTCCAACTATCCATAACCGCGGACGCGGCTATTCAAATAGTTTGACACTCTGTAGAGATTGTACACTTTCACCACAACATTCGATACATCCGTCAGGAACAAATCCTGAATTCACCATACTCAGTATGTGGATAATCAATCCTAACCTTTCAATTACACGCCCTAGTATAAGCACCTCTCCTGTGAGTTTGGCCTCCCAACCATGACCAACTGTCATCTTGGGTACTGCACAGGTGGACAATCTTCACAAGGTAGCCTCATCTCAGACCTTGGCCATGAGGGAACTAATACTAAAGTATATAAGTTTCCAGTCAAGCCCTACCCAATTCTCGGGTATTGTGGTTGTACGGTAAAATTGGAATGGTATCCCATCCAGACAACCATCAGTTTTATAAAGGTCTAAGGCTCATGCCTGAACATTTTTATCACCAAAATCATCTGGTGTTTGGAAACACATGTCAAAACATCTCAATAGAATGATCCATCATTCCAAGATTTTCATAACCATTTTCCACCAAGTATTCCGATCTAAATTTGATCAAGTTTTATGCTTAGCACTAGCATCTACAAGTGGGGGTAAGTACTAATGAGGGGTGGTAAACTAGTGGAGTTTTAACTAAGTTCAATCTCATGCCTTAGGATGACATAAGGATTATCTAGCTTAGGCCAAGTTTTATGCTCTTTATGCAACCTTCAGTAATATTTCTAGTATCTACAATTCACTTAAGTAAGCTCTCAATAAGAGCTTTGATAAAGAAATAAAATAGAAAGCTTGCAAATAAAACTAGGAGGGGGTATCAAGTGGGTATGATAACATATGCTTAGGGCATATGGTAATAAGTAAGGGTTTGTTTGCATCAGTAGAGTATCTTGCAAGTGTTAGCTTGCACATTCAATTAGTAGCATTAGGCTTGCATCATTATCATTATAAGCTTGCTAAATTTCAAGTGTTGGCTTCCAAGGTTAATAGCTTGCCTTGAGCAGAGCAGTGGTTGAAGTTCTCCTCGGCTTCTTCTTCGTAGTATCCTCCTTCTTCCTCGTATCCTTGGTCGGTACTAGCTTCTATGAATAAATGAGGTACACAATCACCAAACAATACTTAACTACTTGCAATCATCACAAAAAAGGGGGTCCTATAGATGATCTAGCATCATCACTAACCTTACTAGATCAAAGCTTGGTTTAATTCCTTTTATTTTTGGAAAAGTAATTTCTACTCATTGAAAAACTACTTAAGATTTAATATTCTCCAAACCAAACATGGGATCATGTTGACACATGTCATCACCACATATTTTAGTCCATGGGAATTTGATTTAAAGTGGTGTCACAATTTAATAAGGTTTAACCTTTTATTTTTAATTAAATAAAGTGACTAGAAATGCTTATGTGGCATTCTTTTATTACTTGGTCATTATTTCTATAAGTAAACCTATATATTTTTATATATTCTGAAAGGTATGGTTAAATGTGATTTTTGAGAGTTGGAATCAACTCAAAAGCTATTATGGTTTTAATTTGAAAAATGTTTGAATGCAGAAAAGCTTCTGCCTTGTTATTTTTACCAAGGGTGATCTGCATATCCAAATGACTTGAATCCAAAGGGCTTGGATTCAGCATTTCCAGACCTTTCTAACAAAATTGGTTTCATTCAATTTGGTTCACTAAATCGAGCTGGGTTGATTTTTGAAACTAGGTACAGAAGTGTGTTTGAAATAAAATGGAAAATGTTAAATTCAAACGTCTGGGCTGCGCGGGAAGCGATACTGGACCGGCCTGCTAAGCACAGCGCTTACGCGGGCTGGTTAAGTTGCTGTCCCCACGCGTCAGTGAGACGAGGGGGTGCGAAGCGGTACGGGGCAATATGGTGCGTTCGATCTAGTTCTAATCCAACGGCTGAGGGTCGTCGTCCACGTCGGGCAACGCCGGCGAGACTGAACCCTAACGCGGCAGGTGGGGGTCGTTGGGGGCTCACCGGGGCTCAGGCGAGGGTCGGCGAGGCGGGCGAACGACGAAGTTGACGACGGCGAACCTCCTGGTACTGGCAGCTTCTCCTGGGGTGGCTCCAATCGCTGGCTCCCTTCTTCTCCAGCAGCGGCGGGCTCCGGTGAAATTCCGGCGAAGCGCTGCTTGCCTTGCTTCAGGAATGGGATGGAACGATCAGTGAGGAGAGGCGAGTGAGATGGTGTGCTCAATTCGGCTGGGGGTGGCCTATATTTATAGTCGCGACGATGAGACCGAACGGGATGGGCAGGCGACAGTGGCGACCTGGCTACGGGCTGCTAGAGGCATGGCCGGCGGTGGTGATCGCTTGGTGGTCTCCTGGCGATGCTCTATGGCTTTAATGCGCATATAGGGGAGGTGGCAAATGGTCTGGAACATGCGGTGCTCTACGCGGCCGAGGCGGTGTCTTCGACGGCGAGCGGTGGCTGTGAGGCATGGGGCGGCAAACGGGGATGTCTGGCAGTCTCCTGGGACGGTGGTGATCGTGTATGCACGTGGCGAGGGCGGCGCGCGGTCTGTGGAGCTGGGGGAGGTCTGTGCGTATGGTCCAGGGGTTGGCAACGTTCGAGCGCTAGACAGGGAGTGACGGTGGGGTGTGGGCTTGCTCCCAGACATGTTGGCTAGGCTTGTTTCTTCTCCTAGCTTATTGTCCACACTGGGGTGACATGGTGAGCTTCGGCTGTTCACCATTGATGGCATTGCCAAGCTTATAGTGGGGCTAGTGCTTGGTTTAGTTAGCTGGATGATCTACTGAGGTTGCTGTGAGCTAGAGAGGTAACAAGTTAGGCTCCAATCACTGCTCACAATAGTGTTTAGATTTTATTTGATTTGAATCAGCAAGGTGTTTGATGAAATGGCCGCAAGAATTCAAGTTTTGAATTTTGAAAAGATTTTTGGTGGGTGTGCTAGGTTGTTATTGGTGAGTCTGCAGATGCTTGGGTTTTGAAAGTTGAGCTTGTTTGAGTGGTTTTTGAAAAAGTGGGATCTTCCCATATGATAAAGATTTAATTTTGAATTGTCATTTAAACTATGCATTTGAAAGTTTCTGGATGATCACAAGGTGGGCCTTGATACTTTGTTATGAGTACAATCAAGGGGTGTAAAGATCCAAACAAGTTTCTGTTAAGTTCTGAAAGTTTGGGACAGCCAAAGTAGGCATGGGAGTTAAATTGGTCAAAATGACCATTCACTCATTTTGTTTGTTTTTGATTTATTTGTCTTTGCGAAAAGTTTGGGAATGGTTTAGATGATGTTTATTTCACCTAAGAATCCTTTTACAAGCAAAGAAACACATAAACAAGGCAATTCAAAAGAATTCAAAATGGGATGCATACACACATGCATGCTTTCATATTTTTATTTAGCAAAGTTTTTGTTAACCGTAATTTTGATGATTAGAGTTTAATGATCCAAGTTTAGTATTTTTGGGATGTTATAGTTTATTAGTGAAATGATATGGTTCCCGCATATGATCTCTGTCATGTGCACTGTGGTATGATCACTATCATACCTTTATGTGTAAGTCCAAGGTCTATGGAACTTACACGCTATGTGTGTTGTAAGAGTATCATGTCATACTTCTACTTACAACATCACCATATCATAACACTAGCCAAGCAACAATCTAAACTAGACGCCTCTAATTTATCCATTACAAGTTTTACGTGGCTTACGGTTTTCGAAGATAGAATCGTTCTTACCTACGAACATGAACCACAACGAGGATAACCAAATTGTTGACAACTCGTTGCAAAATAGATATTGACTATAGTAGGAGAGACAGACACCCGCTAGCCACTTATGCAAACTAGTTGCATGTCAAGCGTGGAACGGGTCTCATGTGCGAGGACATGTAAAGTTTGTCCGGGCCGTTTCATCCCACTATGCCACCAATATACAAAATTACAACTAAAGAGCAACAACATGATCATCATCGCCCACATACTCATATGTGTACGACCCGTGTAAAGCATCTACGCATAGATCTGGCTCTGATAACACTGTAGGGTTCGCAGCATAGAAAACAAAAAATTTCCTACGATGGGAACTATGTACCAAAATCTATCTACTAGATACAAACAATGGGATGATGTATATCCATAGAGAACATACCCTTGAAGACCGACAAAGCTTAACGATTTGAACTCGTGGTTGATGTAGACGATCTCTTGCCGATCTCAAGATCGAGA
This sequence comes from Avena sativa, assembly GCA_916181665.1. NCBI lineage: Eukaryota > Viridiplantae > Streptophyta > Magnoliopsida > Poales > Poaceae > Avena > Avena sativa. The sequence goes on along the minus strand of OV702281.1, from coordinate 201,723,411 downwards.
GGAAGTCCTAGCGCCGCAAAGCAGCAGCGCATCCATACTCGCACACACGTACAAGACACCAAGCAACCTCCGCCTCCTCGCTCTAGTGATGCAGCGGAAGCACAAACCTTTCTTGCCGAATAGCCACCGGGAACATGTATCTCACTAGTCCGAGACCATGGGGGATAAATTCTAGAGGGGGAGAGAGATCCTTCACGAGGAGGTGTGAGTGAGAAGTGAGGAGAGGGGTGCCTTTTATAGGAGAGGGGAAGGGAAACCCAAGGGGGTGGCCGGCGCATGGGGGCTGCCCCCTTTCCCTCCCCTCTTCATGTGGGTGGACACTCCACTCACAAAAACCCTTTCAATTTCCTCCACTCAAAATCCCACTCAAACTTGCTATTAAATTTCCACCAAATTTAATGCAAACTCTCATTAAATAAAACTCTTTTATTTATTCAGAATTTTGTCAATTACTTTAATGAAAAACATTCACATATAACACCTTGCTAGAATTCTATTTTACATGCAAAACCACTTTATGCAATTTCAACTGAAAACCTGTTTCGGTATCTGGTGAAATAAATTCCTGCGCTTGTTATACTTTCTGGCATGAAACATTTGCTCCAACTGGATGTTAGTGTCCCTTAAGTGTGTCACCATAAGGTTCGTGAATAATGCGGATATGATCGAGACCCTTCTCCGATCAATAATCAGTAGCAGGACCTAGAGATCCATACTGACTCCCACACATTCAACGATGACTTTCCTGTGATCGACGGAACCTTTTAGGCTCGTATCTTAATCCCTTTGTTTCATGATATATTACATGTCCGAGATTCGATCATCGGTATCTCCATACCTAGTTTGATCTTGTTACTGACATGCACTATTTTCTCGTTTCCGTGATATAACATTCTAGTGATCAAATCACTTGCTTGCAAGATAATCAATATGATATCACCGTGAGGGCCTAGAGTATATCTATCACTCATCGGGATGAACAAATTACACTCTTGATCCATGATTCTCAACATAACACTTTAGTAGCTTTGAAGCCATCTTTATAATCACCCAGTTACGGTGTGACGTTTGATGTTAACAAGAAACTCTTCTGGTGTTAGTGATTTGCATGATCTCATGGTCTAAGGATTAGGATCACTTCATAAGTTCTTTAGAGCAATATAAACTCAATGACTTTGATCGTAATGCTATACTTCGGATGAATGTTCATCACATCATTACACTAATGTTGTGATCTCGTTATTAACAACATCCAATGTCTATGATCAGGAAACTGTGATCATGTTGTTAATCAACAAACTAGTTTATGAGAGAGGCATAACTAGGGACTTTTTGTTTGTTTATTAAACACACATGTATTAACGTTTCCATATTAATACAATTATAGCATGCAAAATAAACATCTATCATATACTTGGAATACACATAATAAACACTTTATTATTGCCTCTCAGGGCATATTCCCTTCAGGAGCCACATGGTCTCAGCGAGCTCATGTGGGGTGGCGTCGAGGACGATGCTGACAGTGCTTGGGGATTATTCTTCGGACAACTTTGGGAAGACGAAGATACCCCTCCTAGGGTTTGGACTGCTACAACTACCCTACCCTCCCTCCTTGTCTGGATCCAGAAAGAGCTTGTCTAGAACAGCTCCTTTGTGGCGGCGGACTTCTTTCCTCTTTCACCCGACGATGAGCCAGATCTCAGCTATAGAATTTCTCTTAGTGCTGAAAGTTGGCAGATTAGTCCCAAACCTTCGTTTGAGCAGATCTTTGAATCTTGTGCCATGGCTGAGAAAGGTCGAGGCAGAGGGAGAGGGAGAAGTGGAAGCAATAGAGGGGAGGAATGGCAGCAGATGCAGGTACAACCACCCCAGCAACCACCTTTTGGTTTTGGTTTCCAGCAACCCCCTCCAAATCAGCAAGCTCAGATGATGCCACCACAGTTTGGATCATATCTCCCTTTCAGATTTCCTTCTTGGCAGTATGGGCAACACCCTAATCATGTTTTCTAGGGGCAATTCTCTATGCCTTGGCAACAACCACCTCCTGGTTTTGCTGGGTAGTGGATGCCCCCAGCAGGCAGTGCAGCCTCCTCTGCAAAAATCTCAGGGAGGTAATCGTTCCGCTCAGGCTGTAAAGAATGAGAAGCAGAAAAACAAGGACTCAGGAAGAGGAGATGATTCAAAGTCCTTAGATGGTTCCCAACACTCAACTGTCTCAGTCGATTCAGGTTCTGCTGCTATTGAGAAGCTGTATGTTTATGCTGAGGTGATCTGCTATAATTGTGGGGAGCCTGGGCACCACAAGGCTGCTTGTGCTTCTCCTAGGACTTTCTTCATTTGTAGCTCTTTGGATCATGAAGTGGAAGCTTGCCCAGTTAAGAAACAGCCTCAACAGATTGTAAAATCTGTAGGCAGTGCTGCATCTGGCTTGGTGTTTTAACACATTGAGATACCTTTTCATACTTCTGAGACTTCTGCCCCTAGATGAGTATTGTGTATGTTGATCAAGGGAGTATCACAAAGGAGGAGCTATACCAGAATCTTGCCTCTGTTTATAGAACCAACTGGCCCTGGAAAATCAGATGCCTAGATGAGTGGTCTTTTCTGGTCAAATTTCCACCTCACGTAAAGGTTGAAGAGATTGCTAGGTATCCTAGCTTTGGTCTACCTAAGGAGGGTTTCTTTGTCAAAGTTCATGTTTGGAATGGAGCCCTAGACTACTATGCTAAACTGCAGGATGTTTGGTTGCAAATAAAGGTCCTGAACCAGACCTGGTGTAAATGGCCAACTCTCATGCAGTTTGTCACTGCTTTTGGCATCATGCAGGATGTGTACTGGTATGGGATGTTTAGGTCTTTCTATGAAACAGTTAGAGTCAAGATTAAGTGTAGGGATCACCCTAGGATTCCTGCCACCAGAATATTTGAGGTTGGTGGAGTGATTTTTCAAATTCATTTTGCTGTGGAGGGCCCTGCTAGTGTGGTCAATGTGGAGGATGAAGATCCTGATAATATTCATCATCCTAACCCTAATGAGCATAGTGACCAGCAAGAAGTCTAGCCACCTGAAGCTAAGAAAAGCTCTGACAAAATGGATACTGATACCAGAGGGTGAAAAGCTACTTCCTCTACTCCTAACCAGCAAAAGAGCAGTGAGAAAGGGAGTGCCAATCAGAAATCACTGGCTGCTTTGTCTGACAAAGTTTAGGAAGTTGCAAATTGCTTCAACAATAACAGTCCACTCCCTACCTTCTCTAGCAAACTTCTTCGTATTGTTGATGAGGATTCCATGGAAAAGAATAAGGTGTTGAACTGGATGAAGGGCGTTCAATCTGAGGATGACTGTGTCAACCTTATTCAAGAGATGAAATTGGCTACTGAAAACACTCTCTTCTATGAAGACCCAGACAGGGACCTTAGCCAGGAGGATCTGCTGGGCCATGTGCTTGAGGAAAAAGTGACTAGGCAGCAAGAGAAGAAAGGCAAGTGGGGGCCTATCTTGGGTGCAAGGCAAAGTTCCAGGTTCTCTGACAAGGAAGGGAAAACAATACTTCAAAAAGCACAGGAGATTACCATGGAGAGGAACTTGGAGAAAACAACTTCTGCTTCTTCTAAACTGAAAGGTATTGTGAAACAAAACCCTTTTAGTGCTGTTTCTACTAGTAATCTTATTCAAATGGCTAATATTTTTGGTGTTGCCATTCCAAGTCTTGCGGAATGTTCCTCTGTTATTTCTGTTAATAGTAATCCTGCTATACCCTATTCCTCTGTTTCTCCTTCTTCTCTTGGCAAACCTTTAGAGGAAAAGGTGTATGAGGATGAGTTTCCTGATGCATTAGGATGGTCTCTAGTTAGTAAACATAGGCGGGGCAAGCACCCCAAGAAAGTAATTTTTAAATGAATTGTGTTTTTTGGAATCCTAGGGAAATTCAAGCCCCTGGTAGGAAGAATGCTCTTATTGACCTTTTGAATAAAACTCATGCTCATTATGTTGGTTTCCAGAAAACTAAGAAAGAGTTTATTTATTGTAATTATCTAAATTATTTAGTAGGTAATAGGATGTTTGATTAGAAAGAATTACCTACTGTTGGCTCTGCTGGAGGCATTGTGGCAGGAGTGGAATTTGATTCTTTTGATGTTATCAGCTGGCAAGTTTTAGATTTTTCTGTCTTTGTTATTGTTAGGCTGAAGTACAAGGATATTGTGGTTAGAATTATTATAGTTTATGGTTGTTCATATGAGGATAAGAAAGAGGCTTTTATTTCTGAGCTACACAACCTCTTTGTAGATTATAATGGTCAAACTATTATTGGTGGTGACTTCAATCTTGTTATATTCTAGAGTGATAAAAGTAATGGTAACATTTATCACAAATGGAGTGACAAGTTTAATGCTTGGGTTGATATTTGGAGTTTACATGAAGTTAAGCTTAGTAATAGGAAGTTTACTTGGGGGAACAATAGGGAGAATTTGATCATGTCCAATATTGATAGAGTGTTCTGTAATGTTGAACTTGACCAGATCTTCCCTCTTGCCTCCATTAGAGCTTTACCTAGGCTGGTTAGTGATCATACTCCAATTCTGTGGGAATCTGGTTGTGATGCTAGACCCGGGGCTGCCACATACAAATTTGAGAAGTGGTGGCTGATGAGAAGTGATTTTAAATCTCTTGCAACTGCCAACTGGTCTAAGCCAATTAGAGGTAAAGATGTAGTTGATATCTGGCAAATGAAAACTAGGAGATTTAGATGTTGGTCAAAAGGTTGAAGCCAGAATATTGAATATGAACTTAGAAACCTTAAGAAGGATCTTATGGAGGAATATGATTTGCTTGACATTAAGTCTGAGTCATTGAAACTTTCTGTTGATGAACATACAAGGCTTAAGCAAATATATTTTGAAATAAATATGCTCTGGTTGAAGGAGGAAATTAAAGCAAAACAGAGATCTAGAGATAGGGATATCAAGGAAGGAGATAGAAATACTGCTTACTTTCATGCTGTTTCTAACCAGAGAAGGAGCAAGTCTATGAACGAATAGAAGATTTTTTGATGCATTGGGAACATGCAAGATTTTATTGAGAGAAAATGAATTATGAGGGGTGCGCAAAATTGAATCACCAACATGTGTAATTGTCATACCATTACCATTGGCGGTGTGAACTTGATCTCATCCCATGTACTTCTCTTGAGTTGTTAATTTTTAGAATTAACTTGCGACATGATTTGTGGCACCCGTATCGGTGTACCAATTTGTATCCACTCCATAAGATGCAACATGTGCACTTTTATCACCTAATGAGAAATAATCATCATCATCTTTGTCTGAGTAGCGCCACCAACATTCACTTGCGGGGTGCCCATATTTCTTGCAAATTTCACAAGTAATATATTAGTGTGGTGAAGGAGTGCGACCACGACCACGACCTCCTTTGTTGGCACCACGGTTTTGATGATATTGATGTTGTTGGCTACCATTTTGCTGACAATTTTGATGACCCCGATTACGATCGTATCCACCATTATTTTGGCGATTGTTATAGAAGGGACGACCACGAGAGGCAATATTTGCGGATGATGTAAAGGAACCGGGGTCTCCAGATTCGGGCAACATTTGTTGGCGATAATCATGTACTGATAGTTGAGCACATAAATTTTGAAGTGTAGTGCTAGGAACAGCATTGATATAGGCCACCGGGAAATTGTAATGACCATCAAGACCACCCAATATATATATATTCCTTTAATTCTTCATCAGAGATAATACGACCAGTGGCAGCCAATTCGGAGGCAAATCCTCTCATTTTTTAGATGAACTGAACGACAGTCATATCACGTTTCTTGGTATTGATCAAAGCAGCATGCAATATAGAGACTTTTGCCTTAGATTTAGAGGCAAAGAGAGCTTCAAGAGCTGTCCAGATTTTAGTGGCATGGTAAAGACCAAACATATGGGAGAGAACATCCCGATTAATTGATTTAGTCAGAAAACTGAGTACTTGCTAGTCGCAAGCCAACTAGGCACTATAGGCCTGATTGGGAACAACAGATCCTTCCACCTCCATTGTTTTGGCAGGAGCAGGGTCGGAGCCCTCATGGAGCTCCATGGCCTGTGCCCTGTGCAGCGTTCCAGTATATGAAGTTTTCTCTAGATAGTTTTTCCGTGGAAGGAGTCCCGAGTGCCGACGCCATGGTCGAGGCTGTAGAGGAGGATCTCATCGGGAGGGAGGGAAGGAGCCGGAAAAATTGAGGAGATTGGCACAATTTGGGATTCTGTTTTTGGGAATGGAATCAGCCTAGTCGAGGAAGAAGAAGGCTCTAATTACCATGTTGTAATTTGGTAAAAATGATTGCCCCTATTGAGGGGATAGGATGCGTGTTTATAGTGCGATGGAAGAGCCCCACCAATGGCATTCACAGAAGGCGTTACAAGAGGAGGGGAACAGAAGAGATCGCCCACTACACAATTGGTTCGGTCCAAAGAGAAAAGAAAAGGTTACATGCAATAATATTTGAAAACTTCGACTAGACCTGAAGGCCGGTGTGGATCGCGGGAGTCCAGTTAGATTAGATCGGTTTGTATCTCCTTTTCTGTGAAACCTTGTGATTTCATACCTATCAGTTCCAGATATATTAAATAGTTCAAGGCAGTTTATGGAATACAATTGACTCGAGGGGATGTTGTTGTGTTGTGGGCACTGCGTGCAGTGGATGGACGTCATGTACTTATGGCCCAGTTTTTTAGGCTACAGTGTTGAAAGGGCATGTATGCCCCCATGTGTGGTTTTGGTAATTAATGACAATCTCTATGGACTAATGTGTAAATTGAGTTTCACTTGTAGGTTTGTCCATTGGCATCGCTTGGGCCATGTGTTGGTCTCAAGGTTGGAAGATGAAGAAATGTCCAAGGGCTTTGTGCCCATTGGAATCATGAAGAAAGAAGGAGCTTGAAGGTCGATCAAGGCATGTGCAAAGAATTGCATCAAGATGGATCAACCTCAAGTAGGGATGAAGAAGGGCGAGCTCAAGATGCGCCATCTCTAGAAGATCTCATGCTTGAAGCTTGCCATCCTCGTGCTCATGGAATGATGAAGACAAGTTCAAAGAAGAGGTTTCCCCATGGAGTATGGGGAGCAATTTGCAAGTCTTCATCTTCATAAAGCAAGAGCATCCAAGAAAGGTGTTCCCACTATAGAAGAACAAGACGGTCTACATCAAGTTCAAGTGGGATGCTCAGGCAAAGGTATGTTCTTGATAGGGCTTTTCTTTTGCCGGTCTCGTATTGTTAGTTGGGAGACCGGGTTTAGGATAGATAGCCGTGCTATCAAGAGGGGCTCTCAAGCGGGTGTCTCGTCTGCATCGTTCGGAGAGTGCTCAAACCTTTGCATTCATAGCATGATATTTCTTGGTTGTTATTTGGTTCTTGTCCATGAGAGGATCTAGAGCTTGTGGTCACCATCATAACAAGCTCTAGCTCATCATCTAAGGATTTCACTTGCATATCTTATTGCGGTTTTTGATCTTGCGAGTTTTCTGGCTCCACACCTTGGGGGATAGATCACATATATATTCATGATATTTTCTCCCAAGGTGATACCCAATATTTCGACTTTTTGTTGGATTCTATTCGTCGTTATTTTTCCAACAAAATTGTTCATCCCGTTTGGAGTTCGGATGCAAAAGTTATTGCGTTTCTGGTTTTCTGGTTTCTGGAATTTCCCTGACCGGAAGTTCCGGCTTCCCACCGGAAGTTCCGCTAGGGCATCTTTTCCGCCGAAAGTTCTGGTGGAAGTTTCGGGTCTTCTTCCGATCACGTTCAGTAACCTTCTGTTTTGGATGTGCTATTTGACGGAACTTCAGTCGGAATTTCAACCGGAAGTTTCGCTCCCATCGGAAGTTCCGGCCAGGGACCAGAAGTTCCGCTCAGGCCTAGTTGCCGCCAAAAGTTCCGGTTGAACTTCCGGCTCTTTTTCCGCTCACGTTCAGTAACCTTCTGTTTTGAATATGTCTATTTGTCGGAAATTCTATTGGAACTTCCACCGGAAGTTTCGCTCCCACCGTAAGTTCCGATGAACCGGCGAAAGTTCCGACCAGGATTCGCTTTTTCAGTTTCTCGCTCCGCAGTTTTTGACTGTTGGTTGTGTGCCACCGGAACTTCCGGCCTCCCACCGGAAGTTCCGGCCAGGAGTCGCGAATGCCCATAACGGGCAGATCTGGGATCCCTTTAAAAGGGGCTCCTCTTCCCCTTCGTGGGTACTAGCTTTTCTTCTTGGTTCTTGGCTTTCTCTCTCTCCTCCATTGTCAACCTTGAAGAAGCTTTCCCTCTCCCTTTCCCCTCCTATGATTCTTGCATCTTTTTGAGGGATTTGATAGAGGAGATCTAGATCTAAAATCCCCCTAAGTCAAATCCTTTCTTTGTGAAGGAATCATTGGGATCTAGATCTTGGAGAGTTTTGTGTTCTCCTCTTGTGTTCTTCCTCCCTTATTCCCCCAATAGCTTTTGTAGCTTTGTTGGAATTTGGGAGAGAAGGACTTGCCCTTGCATTTGGTGCATAGGTTTGAGTTCTACTCTTGTGTTCTTCCTCCCTTATTCCCCCAATAGCTTTTGTAGCTTTGTTGGAATTTGGGGGAGAAGGACTTGCCCTTGCATTTGGTGCATAGGTTTGAGTTCTCCTCGGAGATTCGGCGAGTTCAAGCTTGTGAGCTTGTTTCTCTTGGGTTCCTTGGAACCCTAGACGGTTGTGTGGTTGGATTGTTGACCTTTTGTGGTCTTGTTGACCTTTTGTGGTCTTGTAGCCTTTTGTGGCGTTGTTGGCCTTTTGTGGCATTGTTGGCCTTTTGTGGCTTTGTTGTTGGGAGCCTCCAATTGAGTTGTGGAGTTAGCCCCAATCTTGTACGGGTTCGGTGACCGCCCTCAAGCGTCCCATAGTGGAGCAAGTGCCCGCCTTTTGTGGTGCGCACTTGGGAGAATAGGGTGAGCCTTTTGTGGCGTCGGTGAGTTGCGTGCTTCCGCATCCGGGGTGAGGCCTTGTGTGGCGTTGGGTGAGCATCGAGCCACCACACCTCGAGGTGATCCATTTGTGGCGTTCGGAGAGCATTGCTCCATCGCACCTCTCCAACGGATACGTAGCTTCTTTGGAAGTGAACTTCGGGAAACAAATCTTTGTCTTCGCGTCCATCGGTTATCTCTCAACCGAACCCTTTACTTATGCACTTTACATTGTGATAGCCATCGTGCTTGAAGTATTTATACCTTGCTATCATCTTGTTGCTTGTATTGCTTAGCATAGGTTGTTGGTGCACCTAGGTGAACTTAGTGGCTAGGTTTTGTGCTCATTAAATTAAACGTTAGTTTTATTCCGCATTTACTTGAGCCTAAACCGTAATAATTTTAAAAGCCTATTCACCCCCCCTCTAAGCGACTTCCTTTGTACTTTCAAGTGTTAGGAATAATAATCACGATCGGACACCGGCACGGTGTCCATATGCAGATGTGTTTCCATGTAGCTAACCGAGTAGGAGTAGAGTCCATCACCGAATAGTATTGGCGCTGTGTTGCTTGCTGCAGCACCCCCCAGGGTTAGGGTTAAACTAACCTCAGATCATCATCTAAGATAAGTTCAACTCCAAACATGGAGGATCACAATATGATTCCGTAACATTACAGAACACAGGGATTCAACAATATAAGTGTAAATTCTTACCAGAGTAAGATATTAGAGTTATTTCAAACCAGAGGTCATAGACCCAACACTACATCACACAGCGAAAGCAAATTATGTTGTTCTACACAAAAACTTAGCAAAGGGCCTAAGAGGCCATAAGAAAAAGTGACGTCCATCCCATAGTCCTCAGGCTGCTACCTGGCACCCCCAAATACTCGTCGATGTCAACATAGAAGCCACCTTCAGTTGCAACGAGATCCTTTGTAGAAAAACAACAATGGCGCAAGGCTGAGTACGAGAATGTACTCCGCAAGACTTAGATAACCTAGTATCTACATGCTCTGGCTAGAAAGGCTTTCTCTGGATTTTCTTTTGCAGAAAACAATCTTTATTTGTAATCAAGAGAGAGAAGAGGCTCGTCTACTCAGAATCTTTTAAAAGTGATAATATAGCGACTTATTCATCTTGTTCATCACATCTCGATAACCACCAGCTTCATCAGAACCTCCTATCTAGGATCACCCCCTCAACCCGGAGGAAGCATCCTTAAGCACACGTGGATCAACAAGTTTTATAGTGGTTAAAGTTCTCTATGATCATCACGTCCGTTCCCAAGTCGTTCATAACCGTGAACACGGCTTTTCGAAAATATTAATACCCTGCAGGGGTGTACAACTTTACCCACACGTACCAACCGACTCTTAATGCCAAATTATTAGCCCTCTTCCTTGGAAGGCCAACAGAGGGTGGTTGACCATGACCTTTACCTTTCTTTCGCCGAGACCATGACTCACGCCCTAGGGATGGTTCCGACATAATGGGTCAAGTCCCGGAGCCGGTCCCTAAAGATGTGAGGCGAGGTTGGTTCACCAGGGACTCCATCGACCCCAAGCAATCGTGGCCACGCTTCCCTACATGTTATGATGCACCTCCATCACCTCCTCTTTCGAAAATGTTTTCAATGCGTATGCCAGATGGAAAGCCCGAACTATGTGACTCATGAAATCTACTAGGCAAGTTAGTTGCTCGTGGGGTATTCCAGGCCCCGTGTGGTTGTACGCTCGTCTTGGTTCAAGGCAAGAACTCGGATCCTATTTGTGGCGAGCATGGGACTACGAAAACCACACCCAACGTGGCCTCCCATACAAGCCTTAGCATGATTAGTTAACTCCTTCGATGGTGTCACCACCTCCTACCTTTCTAGATTCTCCGGCATCTCTGATTCATTGTTCGGATAGATCAGACATTGATACTATGCATGGCTAAGCTGTCGATCTCAGAAGCTCTAGCAACGCTCAGATGCCAGACCTAGGTATGCTAGGAGCAGTGGATCAGGAGTATAAGGATACAACAGGGAAACTATGCAGCAGATAGGTAACACTAACTACTGACAAAAGACCACAATGGAATTGTGTGCATCATAGCGAGAAAGTAATATACTTTGTAAAAGTAGGTTCAGAATGAGAGGCTACGCTTGCCTTGTCCGTCAGTAGACAGGTACGGATCTTCGGTGTTGTTGACTTCAGCTTCGGGTTCGGATCCTATCGCGAAGAACCAATACCGGAAACAAAGGCGACAATCAAGACATGGCATCGATGCAATGCTCGAATAAGGATGATGATATGACAATTTAAATTGCATTGAAATGAAACCCTAAGGCATGCTTAACAACTTGAACGGGGTTCCGAGGGTTGAAAACCCTAACTCAGGGAACTTCGGAAACACAGGAGAGAGGTTGATGTTGTTCTCTAATTAAACTTGTCGTTGAAGTTGTTGATCAATGTATGATTATGGCCTAAACAGGTAGAACTCATTTTTCTGAACATTTTGATATATTATTTGTATTTTTCTGCTTATAATGAGTTAGTTATTGAATTTACAAATTTATATCATTTCTGAAATTATTACAAACTTTATTACATTAGGCTGACGTCATAACACAACCCAGAACTTTTATTCCCACACCTGATCCTACCCATGGTGACTGACTGGTGGGGCCGAATCCACATCAGCAGCCACACGCGCAAAATGGGGTCAGGGATTTTCTCACCGGAGCTGGCTCTAGCTACTGCGGCTTCCTGGTGGGGCCTGGTCCAAGTAGGCTGCCACCGTGGCGCCACGTCAGACTCGCCGGAGAACGGCCAGACAGCTGCGATTTGTGGTGCTAGGGGGCGATCTGGGAAGCGCGGTTGGGCGGGTTCGAATCAGTGCATCATGCTGAGCCAGGAACGGGCGGCGCCGCTACGGGATGGTCACCGGAGCGGGCTACACAATGACGTATGGCGGCAGAGCTCACTGGGCTGCGACGCTAGCACGAACTAGAGCGAGAGGAAGAGGAAGAAGGGGTCTAGAGGGACCGGTAGCTCACCTTGAGCGTGATGGAGTGATCGTGGTGGCACGGGGAGGCCGGAAGCGAGGGAATCCGCGGCGGCGGTGGTCGTTGGTGACGAAGAGAATGGAGTCGAGGGCGACGATTCAAGGAGCGGTGGCTCGATTCCTTCTGCGAGGAGCACCAGCGCGACGAGGCGGAGCTCGTGGGCTCACTAGCGATGCTCGGGCGACACGGTTCGGAGGGGCACGGCGGAGCCCGAGGGCTAGGGTTTCGGCCGCGGCGTAGAGAGGAGGAGAGAGCGCGAGAGGGGAGAGGACAAGGGCGAGAGAGAGACGTGCGCGCAGGTCTTATTCTCCACCGGGGCGGCGGGAAGCATCGCAGCGGCTGGCGGCATCAAGCAGCTGCAGCGGCGACAGCGAGCAGCTCGGCGTCGGGGACGAAGGCAACAGAACGCCGAAGAGGTATGTGAGCCAGGGTTGGGCCGCTGTGGGCTGCTACTAGGTTGCGGGGAAGAATGCTAGATGCTGCTCACGCGACTGGCAAGGCAGGCAGAAGGGTTGGGCCGTCCTTCTTAGGTAGGGTTCTGTTTTTTTTATTTTGCAAACAACTTTCTTTTTCTGATTTCAGTTTTGTCTTTTGTAAATCTCATTTGAAATCTGTTTTGCACAATTTCAAAAATACTAGAGTCTTTAATAAAGTTTACAAAATATTCAAAGGCCCTTGTAAACCATTTGGGCTCCTTTATTTTGAAATTTTCAAAATCCAAACACCATTTGAATGTGGTTTCAAAGAGAGAGGGAAAAATTAGGGTTTTGGATTTGCATTTAATCCACTCACTTGATCACATGCAAGTATTTTATTGATTTAAACAGATGCATGCCATGCTTAAGTACTGAGTACATATCTTACAAGCTTGGGCTGTTACACTTGACGGGTATTTATACACCCATGTACTACCTTGTAAGCACCGTGAGATTCAATACAAACAGCAGGACCGAAAGGGCCCTGTAGACATACATTGTTTTTCCCCGTACGTACTCGTGTGAGTTGGAGAGGAAGCTAGCTGTTCTGATTGATTGGCTGGTGAGCTAGCTGATTGTTCTTGTCTGCTTCTTGTACGTGCGTGTAAACTCGCCGGAATACTTCGCCGTCATCATGCCGGACTGCACTGGGTGATCGGGGATGGACCAACAATTGGTATCAGCACCTCGCAGAGGATCTCCTAGTAACGGGAGGTCATGAGGGGCAAGGAGTTAGGCGAGTACTCCGGTGCAGCTGCGGGTGCATCGGTGTCGTCGTTGTACCCGCGGTATGATCATGGCAGCTACACGACATGGGTGAAATGGATGGAGTGGGCCATGGAGGGAAACGACATCTGGGAGGCTGTCGATCCCAGCGGCGACGAGTTCAAGAAGGGCGCGTTGAAGTACCACAAGGACCGACAGGCACCCACGGCCATCGGCTCCGTGGTGCCGGCGGATGTAATGCAACACCTGATCTGGAAGGTCTCTGCAAAGGAGGCGTGGGAGACACTCAAGAGGTTGAATCTTGGGCACGAGCGCATCCGCAGGGCGACCCTACAAATCTTGCAGAAGAAGTACGAGAACCTGGAGATGGGAGGAGATGAGACGCTGGACGCTTTTGCCTCAAGGGTAGCCACAATTGTCAAAAGGATTCGCGCGCAAGGTGAGAATCTTGAAGAGATCTCAGTCGTAATGTGTTTCCTATGCGCGGCGCCGCAACGGTACATATCTGTGGTGTCGGCAATCGAGCACTGTGTTGATCTCACCACCCTCACTATGGATGATCTGGTTGGACGGTTTAAGGCGCATGACGAGCGGATGAAAATCACCTACGGCGACGCAAATCAAGATGAGCACCTCATGCTTATGCGTGCCCAGTGGCAGGCAATGGTCTCCAAGGAGATGAGCGATAAAGCATCTGGCAGTGGCGATGGTTCAGTCCCGGTGAAGAAGTCGGACAGCAAGCCGAAGAAGCCAAAGAAGAAATTCGACAAGAGGAATCTTTGCTGCCATAAGCAGCTCGGGCACTTCAAATCGGAGTGTCCCAACCGTTCAAAGGAGAAGGATCTCATGGCGAAGGAAGGATATGATGGACCGATGATGCTCATGCTCGAAGCTTGCGAGATAATGACCACCAAGGAATCAACTCCTCATGAGTCCGCTACGGAGATCGTCACGCTCGTGAAAGAGAAGGTCTTCCCGTGGAGGATGCAGACGGCTCACGGCGTTTGGTACCTCAACACAAGCGCTAGCAACCACATGACTGGCGACAAGGCTCAGTTTTCTGAGTTGAACCTCACGGTTGGAGGCTCCATTCGATTTGGCGATGGGTCGAAGGTGGAGATTGCAGGACGAGGCATTGTCCTGTTTGAGTTGAAGGATGGAGGTCACAAGGTACTCACTGACATGTACTATATTCCCAAGCTTAAGACCAACATTATCAGTCTTGGTCAGCTCGCGGAGCGTGGATGCAAGATCGTGTTGTACGACGAGTTCCTGTGGGGATATGACCGCCAAAGGCAGCTCATCATGAAGGTGGAGAGGTCAAAGAATTTACTCTACATCCTCAATCTCAATCGGGCGGATCCAGTATGTTTAATGACAAGTATGGAAGACTCGGCGTGGAAGTAGCATGCACGCTACAGACATCTTAATTTCTAGGCTCTACGACAACTTGGACAGAAGGAGATGGTACGTGGCTTACCGCGTGTTGATCATGTTGAGCAGGTGTGCGACAGTTGTCTCATTGGGAAGCAAAGGTGAGCCCCGTTTCCAAGGGAGGGACAATATCGAGCAAGTAAGTTTCTTGAGTTGGTGCATGGAGACTTATACGGACCAATCACGCCGGCGACCCCCATGGGAACAAGTACTTTTTGCTCATCGTCGACGACTTCAGTAGATACATGTGGGTTGTGTTGCTGAAGAGTAAGGATCAAGGTTTGCAAGCGTTCAGGATCGTGAAGATGGCAGCCGAGGTGGAGTCCGAGGCAAAGTTGAAGGCCCTCCGTACCGATCGGGGTGGGGAGTTCAAATCCAATGAATTCAAGACGTTTTGCGAAGCTCATGGGATCCAGCGGTACCTTACCACTCCATATTCACCATAGCAAAACGGTGTTGTGGAGAGGAGGAACCAAACTGTGGTGGCCATGGCACGTATCATGATGAAAAGCAAAGGCGTGTCGGGCAGGTTTTGGGGCGAGGCGGTCACGACGGTCGTCTATTTTCTGAATAGGGCGCCAACTAAGAGCGTGGTTGGTATGACACTGTATGAAGCATGGTATAGACGCAAGCCCTCGGTTGATCATCTTCGCACTTTCGGGTGCGTGGCGCATGTGAAGACGGTGACCGGGCATACTATCAAGTTGGCGGATCGAAGTACTCCAATGGTCATGATCGGCTATGAAGTCAGTTCGAAGGCGTATCGCACGTACAATCCAGTGAAAAAACAGTTGGTGGTGACACGCGACGTCGTCTTCGAGGAGGAGAAATCATGGAATTGGGGATCCGTGGAACCGGTACAATCAATTTCTGATGAAATATTTACTGTAGTCTAGAGTGATTCGCATGCAGATGATCAAGAAACAGAGTCCTGTGGCGTTACGGATTTAGGCGCTGGTTCAGAAGATGGAGGCTCGGCGTCGCCATCCAGTCCACGCACGGACGAGAGGCCTAGCGCAAGTGGCCCATCAGCTGCACACTCTCGTCCAGGGGGGACTAGCGGCAGTCCAGAAGTGGACGCGGGAGATGATGTTACGTCACCAACATGCAGTACACCGACAGAAACTACAGGAAATTCAGTAGACGCTGAAACAAGTACTACGTCAGCTTCCGCGTCTCCTCCAAGTGCAAAAGGAGACGGCCGCCTACTCCAGAAAAATTCCGAAGTGTAATGGAATTGTATCCGCTGGAGACCCGTCGTACACCGCGTGCGCGAGAAAGAGGACAAGGTCGGTGTATACTCACCGAGGAGCCGACGAAATTCGAGGAGGCTAATACGGAGGAGTGTTGGCGTCGTGATATGGATGAGGAGTTGGGATCGATCAAAGACAACGATACATGGGAGCTTTTCGATCTACCCAACAATCACAAGGCCATAGGGCTCAAGTGGGTGTACAAGATCAAGAAGGATGCCGAAGGGAAGTTGGTGAAACACAAATCTCGGCTAGTTGCCAAGGGGTATGTGCAAGAGCAAGGTGTGGATTTTGAAGAAATGTTCGCTCCCGTTGCAAGGATGGAATCGGTGAGATTACTTATCGCTCTCGCGGCTCAAGAATCTTGGAAATTGCATCACATGGATGTGAAATCCGCGTTTTTGAATGGGGAGTTAGAAGAAGAAGTTTATGTGAAGCAACCACCAGGATACATCAAAGAGGGAGAAGAACATAAGGTTTTGAAGCTACATAAGGCGTTGTATGGGCTACGACAAGCCCCTCGGGCGCAGAACATCAAGCTTGATCGTACATTGATCTCTCTCGGATTTGAGAAGAGCCGACTGGAGCATGCGATGTATAAGCGAGGTAAAGGAAGGGATCATCTACTAGTTGGCATGTATGTTGATGATCTATTGATAACTGGAGCGAATGAGAAGGAGATTTCAAAGTTTAAGCAACAGATGAAGGAGTTATTCAAGATGAGTGATCTAGGCTTGTTGAGATACTACCTTGGGATCGAGGTACATCAAAAGCTGGGTGAGATCACGCTATGCCAAGAGGCATATGCAATACTCGAGAAGTGTGGCATGGAAGAATGTAATCCAACTCATGTTCCGATAGAACCTCGTCTTAAACTGAGCAAAAGGAGTGAAGCACCTGTGGGTGATGCAATGGAGTATAGGAGCGTTTTCGGAAGTTTGAGGTATCTCATTAACACAAGACCCGACTTGGCCTATTCCGTTGGCTATGTGAGTAGCTTCATGGAAGCACCCACAATGGATCATTGGATAACCGTGAAGCATATACTCAGGTATATCAAAGGTACTACAAACTTTGGTATTGTCTACTCGAAAGAGAAGGAGGAGGTGAAGCTACTTGGCTACAGTGATAGCGACATGGCAGGAGATATTGACGACCGTAAGAGTACCTCGGGCGTGGCATATTTCTTGGGAAGAAGCATAGTAAGTTGGCTATCACAAAAGAAAAAAGTGGTGGCACAGTCATCCTGTGAAGCTGGGTATATTGCGGCTGCAACTACGGCGTGTCAAGGTGTGTGGCTAAGAAGTCTACTCGGTGATCTCGCCAATCAGGAGGCAGAACGAGTGGTGCTCAATATTGACAACAAGTCTGCAATTTCATTGTGCAAGAATCTGGTGCATCATGACAGGAGTAAGCACATTGATACGAAGTATCACTACATACGTCAGTGTGTAGAGGAGAGCAAGATTGAAGTCAACTATGTTTGCACCAATGATCAGCTTGCGGATATCCTAACTAAATCTTTGGGACGAGTGAAGTTCGCGGAGATGCGAGGAAGGATCGGCATCCAAGCTGTGAAGAGCGGCACATCGTGCTTAGGGATGATTGTTAGGAATAATAATCACGATTGGACACCGGCACGGTGTCCATATGCAGATGTGTTTCCATGTAGCTAATCGAGTAGGAGTAGAGTCCATCACCGAATCGTAATGGCGCTGCATCGTTTGCCGGTTATTTATACACCCATGTACTACCTTGTAAGCACGTGAGATTCAATACAAACAGCAGGACCGAGAGAACCCTGTAGCCATACATTGTTTTTTCCCGTACGTACTCGTGTGAGTTGGAGAGGAAGCTAACTGTTCTGATTGATTGGCTGGTGAGCTAGCTGATTGTTCTTGGATGCTTCTTGTACGTGCGCGTAAACTCGCCGGAATACTTCGCCGTCGTCATGTCGGACTGCACTCGGTGATCGGGGCTAGGCCAACATACAGCTTGTGCATAAGACACTCGGGATTTACCTGCTCAGAGAAACAGAAGTAAAATAAGCTCATAAGAAATTACAGTCCAGTTTTTTCGGCTTCTAATGTCCTATCTTTTTTTCTAAGTTATATAATAAAAAGTCTCTAATAATCCGGGATGATTTTGTGTTTTGACTACCAAATATTGAGTTGTTTCTTATTGTTTTTTCTGCAAATTTGAGAAAGAAAACATTTTCAGAGCATCATGAACATTAATAGAATAGACGGTAGTACTAGCTACTTTCATTAACATGGACCATTTGGTATAAACAATCTGGTCTTGCTATATTCTCCATTAGGACAACTCAAACGATCAGCAAAAAATAAAAAGTATGCCAGTAACCATTCAGGAACCAAGAACTGAGCATGCGGATACGACCGTGAAGTCATGTGGTCACTGCAAGGAACAAATATTTGAAGCGCAGCAGGAACCGATGCATGATCTGACCATGTTACGTGTTACTAACTGGTATGGTACTTCTTCCTCTCGCGCGGGGCTTTGGCGGGGGCTCTCTCCTCGCGAGCGGCAGGAGCCCCGTCCGGCGCGGCGCGGCGGCCCTAGACGGTGTGGCACGGTCTGGCGGAGATGGACGCCGGGGCGGCGGCCCCGGGACCCTTGGCTGTGCGGCGGCTGTTGTGGCCGCGAGGGCGGCACGGCGGCCGGACATGGAGGCTCGCGTTGTGGCTGTCGGCGCTCGGCTTGGAGCTCCGTATTAGCGTTGGTCGGCGCCTCCCTCTCTGTGGCGTGTGGCGGCGTCCGCGGTGCTCTTCGACGGTGCTCGGTCGGCGGCTGGCTTGAGCGGCTCGGCCTTTCTTCTCCGCGAGGTGCGGTTGGTGGCAGCAGTGCTCGCTGAGCTCCCCTGGTCTTGTTTTGGTGGTGGTTGTGGATCCCGCGCGACGATGGCGTTGTTACCCCGCTAGAGGTGTGTGGGCCTGCAGGGTGCGGGTCGGCGGCGCTACGGTCTCCGTCGTCCTGTCCGGCTGTGTGGCGGTGTGAAGGCTGGTCTGCTCCGGGCGAAAGTCTGACGGCGTGGTGTCTGTGGATGTCGTTGTCCTTCTTGGGGGCCGTCGTGGAGTTCTCCGACCTTCCACCTCCCTCGGGTTCACATCTTCAGGTGGCGCCTGGCGGACGGCGCGTGGATGGAGGGATCATCGTGGCGGACCGGGGCTCGATTTTGGGCCGCAAGGAAGTGTTATTGTGGTGGTGATCTTCTGGCCCTTTCGCGACGACGGCTGCCCGGGTTCGCTCTGGTTGTTTTCGGCAACTAACTCGCGGGCAGTGGTGATGATCCTGACGACGGCTTTCATCGCGGCGAAGGGGAACCTAGGCGTGGCGGTGGGAGTGTTAGTTTTTTGATCGCCGGGTGTGTGTGGTGGGCGAGGAGGTGTGGTGGTTTGTTCCGGACCTTGTTGGGCGGCCGTTAGGTTTTGGAACTCTTTGCTGGGCGAAAGCCTTGTCCTGGCGGCTGGCCGCGACATGACGGTGACGCCCGTGGGCGCCACATCCTTCTTTAAGTCGTCGTCAAAGCGGATGTTTCTTGCTCCTCCGCCCGGGCTGTCCGGGGGAAACTCTAGATCCCTTGCAGGATCGAGCGTGGGCGGCGCTCTTGTGTCGCTTTGACCCTTGTAGCCTCGCTTTGGACGTCCATCAGATAGAGGGACTTGTGCAGTGTTTTTTGTGGTTTTGGCGGAGGCGGTTTCGGCTTCGGCCAGGCGGGGCGCGGCCCTGGGGCTGGCATGGTAGTTGAAGGAGTGGCTCCAGCCTTTCGCCTCCGTCTGTTGCGTTGAGGTGTGGTGTCGACCTGGTTGGTCTTCGACCCGTGTGGGGCACAGCCTTGGGGCTGGCATGTGGTATTGTGTTATATCGGTTTTTGGCCAGTTTTTCAGGGCCAGCTCTTTTCTATTATATCAATGAAAGGCAAAGCTTTTTCCTAGTTAAAAAAAACATATTGCGGATGAAATGCCACTGCATCTGACGAACAAGACATTCAACAACTCCTATCACCGTAACAAATCATTCCATGACGTTGATATTCCACGGCCATCACTCTGACAATTCAATTCTCCCTCCAACAGAGAAATTGGAAGTGGTTGACATGGGAGAGGTGTTGCCGACGACTTGGGTCCCGATCCCTTGTTGTTAAAATGCAGTGACAGCGAAAGCTCTGGGCATGCTAAATAGTGTTACAATCATCCTAAGGTATATGCTGGGCCTCTTCAAGTTAAAAGTGATAATACTCTTCTTATAAATAAACTGAAGCAGACTATACCTAGTAAATCAAGTATAGCAGGTATTACTCAGGACATAAGAAATGCCTTGACTTCGTTTCAAGATATTCTTTTCTTAAAGATTAATAGAACAGCAAATAGAGTTGCCGATGATCTAGTTAGCCTAGGACATAGTGTGTTGAGTGAGTTTGTCTTGCTGGGTCTGACTCCACCGTGTGTGGTGGAGACGATCAGACAAGACTGTATAAAAATGGTTAATGTTTTTATATAATTGATATCTAGGTTAAAAAAAATACAGGCACTGATGCATTATCCTGAGGCGTGCTGGAGAGGACCTGCAGGTTGGCCGGACGTGGGCTGTGGCCGGCGAGCAGATCGACCGCAGAACCATGCAGCAGTAGGTCGGCCGGAGCTTGACAGTAGGTTGGCCGGAGCTTGACCAACGCCGGTATTGCGCGGTGCGTTCTGTCGTAGTATATGAGTATAAGTAGATTTGTGTAGCACAGTTAATATAGAAATTTAGTAGTTTTAATTTTATTAAAATAACTACACACTAGAACTACTATATATACACGTCTCTATATCTTATGATCAAACTGAGCGATTGGGAATAATGAAAAGAAAGACATGTACGCACGATACATGCGTGTGGCGATCAGTCGTTTTCGTACTAAGTTTCGGCGGGCTAGCAAACCGCCAAGACGCAATGTCGTTCAAGTCCTTGTGTTTTTATTATACGTGAGCTAGCTACTAGTATCAGGCCCAGTTCTTTTAGTGGCTTCTCCCAGAAGCTGCCCTACCCCCAGCTTCCTGGGGAAGCCGGTTCAAAAAATTTGCGAGGCTTCCAAATTTGTTTAGTCTTAACTATTTTGGAAGCCTCGCAAATTTTTCAGACCGGCTTCCCCAGGAAGCTGGGGGGAGGGCGGCTTCTCGGAGAAGCCCCCAAAAGAACTGGGCCTCAGTTTGGTTAGCTGTAACGTGCGCGCTTATCCGTCACGCCGGAAATTGTCTCGCCGGATATTAGCTTGTATGTGTATCCTACCTGAAAGTACACGGTGGACAGCGTCACAAGTCAGGCTAATTCCAACAATTGGTATCAAAGTTAAGGTTATCGTTCATGATTTGCTAAAAGTACTAGGAGGTCATGGCGATGGTGAAGTTTGGCGAGAGCTCGACATCGACATCGGCATCGGTGACGGAGATGGTGGGGGCGTCTTTGTATCCGCGCCTCGATCGGAAGGACTACTGTCTATGGGCTCTCAACATGGAGGTGGCCATGGAGACTCAGGAGGTTTGGGAGGCCATCGATCCAGGAGGCGGCTAGTACGTCAAGGGAGGCACGAAGTACCGGAAGGATCGCCAAGCACTAACGACGCTCTACTCGGTTATGCCGACAGACATGCTACAACACCTCGTCGGAAAGAAATCGGCGAAGGATGTGTTGGGGAGAGATCAAGGTAGTATGCGCAGGTGTTGACGACACTAGTGTTCAAGTGGGGCAGCAGGAGACTGTCTTGAATGACGAGATGACATTGGTAGAACCGGAAGTGACCCCGGTTGGTTCGTCAAGTGTGGCGATGCCAAGTACGGCGACCAAGGTGTCAAAAGAAGTCGGCGTGAACATGTCAAATTCTGAGAAGGAGGAGTTCACCTCAAGCTCGTAAGCGCAACAGGAGAGTACTCGGACTACCGACATCGCCAGACACGACGTCTAGGATTGGGAAGACGTGTCGTTGCATGATGAAGGCAATAGCACGGCAGGATGGCCACCAGCAACAATAGGCAGACGTGGCCCATGTATTTTGTTCGGCATCGCAGGAGGAGGAGGTTCACGTGTGGAGCCCGGTACAAGGGAAGGTCCAGGGGCTGGTGACCCAGAAACGCCAGAAAGAGACGGTCCAAAAGTAATTGATCTGCCAAGAGGGGCTTCATCCGAAGACCCAGAAAATATATTAGAGGATGGTACAGGGGCTGGCGACCCAGAAACGCCAGAAGAAGGTGGGCTAAAAGGAAAATATCTTCCTGAAGGAGCTCTGCCAGGAGGTCAGGGGCGTCCATTACAAAAGTTGGAGCAGGAAAAATAAGTAGGTCAAACAGCGTGCATGTTGTAGCGCCAAAAGGAATTGATGGACCAAGAAAAATAGGTCCAGTCAGACAAGGGCCAGCCTGCCTAGAAAACAGGCTAGAAGCAGATGCAGGTGAAGTAATAGAAAAAGATTTCGCAAAAGGTTCAGGGACGTGCAACCTAGAAAGAGGAGGGGGAGGACACAGTCTACAAAGGGATGTGCTGAGTCCAAAAACAGCTCAGAAGAAAGGAGCATGCTACCTCACCATGCACCATCACGTGGAAGTCGAAAATCTACGTGGAGATTTTGCACATGAGACCGATACATGGTTTTCAAGTACCTTGCATGGGAGTGCAGTACCTAGCATGGCAAGACCAGAAGGTCTCCCGCTGCAAGGAGAAAGGCCAGCTTCAGCTGGTGGATGTACTTCACTGATACATGGAGATTTAGAAAATCAAGAAACAAACATGACGTCGGATGCACAAGAGTATATCATGCCGACTTCGATAAAACTGGAGCCAAGATGACTACGACCGACGCGAGCACGCAGGCAAGGCATGTTGGACTACTACCTGAAGAAGATACTTCGGATGGTAAAAAATTCGGTGACGATGAACTACAAAAGGCAATAGTTGTTCATCAAGGAACCGATAAAGACTAAAGTCGTGGACATCAAGGATGCGGACAAGGACTGTCGGCGTGAAGCCATGGAGAAGCCGACAAAAGCAAAGTCGTTGACATGGGTACTAAGTAAGGGTGCCGCGAGAAGCAATGCCGTGGATGACGCCCGCGAGAAGCAACTGCCGTGGATGGCGCCTGAGACGACCCCCGCCTCCTACTGTTCCGACCCTTATCCCTATTCATCGGGCGCATGGAGGGCACAGCAGACAGGCCCCACCTGAGCGGGGCAGCGTACGGAGTACGTTTCCGCCATGTGCGGGGGCCTTCACTATCGCCATTCCTGCTTCGTCCACCTGCTCTAGTCCGCCAGCTACCTCTACCTCTCCGACTTCAACTCCACCCTCGCCTCCACTCGTTTGTCTCCTTCCGGTGACGAAATTTGCGGCGAGACGCTTGACGCTGGCGATTCCTATCTATGGAGAGGAGGATGAGCCGTGTTGCGGCTCAACTCCTTGCTGAGAGGAGGCTCAGCCCACGCTTAAAGTGGTTGATGAATCTAGAAGATCCTTCATCGTCCACGGGAGCAATCCTTCACCAAGCAATCGATTGGGGGAGGAAGGGGCTATGGCAGGCTCGTCAGCCAAGAGGAAATTGCGAGATTCTGATGCTGGATTCTGGTTCATTGACTCCTTCTTCGACATCGCCGGCATCGACAAAGGGATTGGAGAGGAAACTGAGTGCTGGCAAGCGGGTTGTGCGGCGTCCTCGCAAGCTCGTCAACGGCATCGGAAGCCCTTTTCAAGATTTTCGTGAGGCTGTAGAGGCCTCTGTCCCTGTAGTGATGGAGAAGAGGAAGTGTGGTCGCCCTTGTGGATCTACGAACAGGAAATCGGCTTCACAGTTGGTTCCATCGTCCGTGGAGGCAGGAGATCAGGCCATGTTCTCCCTCCCCCTGCAGCCGGAGCAGGGGAAGTTATCCTTCCAAGATGCGTTGGCAGCAGCTACTCTGCTGGCCCTCAGACAGGACTCGGTCAACGTGGGCTCCGTGGTGTGCGTCCACCTGGAGGGGAGACATGACATGTGAAGAAATCCTTGTTGTTAGGCTTGGAGCCACATGGTCTCACCGAGCTCACGTGCGGTGGCGTCGAGGACGATGCTGAAAGGGCTTGGGGATTTTTCTTTGGACAACTTTGGGAAGACAAAGATACCCCTCCTAGGGTTTGGACTGCTACAACTACCCCATTCTCCCTCCTTGTCTGGATCCAGAAAGAGCTTGTCCAAAACCGCTCCATTGTAGCGGCGGACTGCTTTCCTCTTTCACCCGACGATGAGCCAGATCTGAGCTATAGACTTTCTCTTAATGTTGAAAGTTGGCAGATTATTCCCAAACCTTCGTTTGAGAAGATCTTTGAAGCTTGTGCCATGGATGAGAAAGGTCGAGGCAGAGGGAGAGGGAGAAGTGGAAGCAATAGAGGGGAGAAATGGCAGTAGATGCAGGTACAACCACCCCAGCAACCACCTTTTGGTTTTGGTTTCCAGCAACCCCCTCCAAATCAGCAAGCTCAGATGATGCCACCACAGTTTGGATCATATCCCCCTTTCAGCTTTCCTCCTTGGCAGTATGGGCAGCACCCTAATCCTGTTTTACAGGGGAAGTTCTCTGTGCCTTGGCAACAACCATGTAACACCCTCAGAATCGACCCTATGCAAGTTTCAGCGATTCCCGCCAAAACCCGCATAGAAACGATTCAAAGGTGCCCACCAGGCACTTTCGTGCGGGTGGAAAACGAAGTAATAACATTACACAACAGTCCTCGATGGGACCCACAGAACAGATATATAACAGCGACTCCAAAGAGTCAAGAACACAGATATACAATACAAAGATCCAAATCACCTTGAAAACAATGCGGCGTCTGAGTACGGACAAGATGCAAATTGAGCTAAGAGCCCTGAAGAATAACCAATGGCGTCCATAACCCTGCCCAGGCCAAGCCGGAAGGGTAACCCTGCTAACGACGTCGATCTCAAAACCTGCTTAAACAAAAGGGGTGCCGACAAAGGGCAAAGGAAAAAGAGAGAGCGGTCAGTACTGAGGCCAGTACACGGCGAGGCTAGAATTCGGCGGTCCTCGCCTACATAGGTATGGTGGACTGAAGCGGCAGCGCGGCACGCACTAAACAACCTATAGAGACTCGATAAAACTGGCGGCTATCAGAGAGGGGTAAGAAAGACCTATTCGGAACCAACCTGATGCTACCACCAAACATACCCATCCTGGTATTTCCCCCTCGAGACCAAACAAGGAAGTCAACCGAGGAACTCACACCGTTGGCAGTTTTATTTATTCAGTTATCGTTGCAGCAATTACTAGTCAAATATAGATAATCATCCTGATAAAATAAGCAGTGGGCACTTTATTTAACCATTCCGTTGTAGTTGCAACACTTACTAGTCAAATACAATTAGCATGAGATATCCCAAAACCCAGCAGTTGTTGGTACTTTTATTTAGCCATTCTGTTGTAGTTGCAATACTTACTAGTCAGATACAATGGTCGACAACCCAAACAAGCAATTGTTGGCAGTTTTATTTAGCCATTCCATTATAGTGAAGCTGATTACTAGTCATTATAAAGTCAAATTTATAGCACTACTTTAGTTATAGTTGTCTATGATCGAGATACTGTGCTCCAAGTCGTCCATAACCGCGGACACGGCTTTCAGAAAGTTTTACCCTGCAGGGGTGCACAAATAGCAACACACACTCGATCAACCTCGGAAAAACCAAATCAAAACCCAACGAGGCTTTCACGACAAAGCAATCACAAGATTCAGAAATATTTCAGGGGGCCACCCCATTGAGTACACCCGCAACGAAGTTAGCTGACTCCAGACGGACTCAAGGTTTGCGTCAATGGCTGTAAACGACTAGGAACCGGAAAATGTGACTGGGCTTGTCAATACCGCGAAAACACTCCTCTTACCTAAACAGTACAGGTGCTCCTCGCACAATCGTAAATAAAGCAGTAAAGCATGGCATAAGTACAGGATAGTAAATAAAACCTCAAACTAGTTTGTGGCCCCAAGAAATAAGAATGAATCAAGCTCTGGCTCAGGGGGGTCCCATAATCCTCCCGGATGTGGATAGCGCGAATATTCAAGGAACAGGTATCAAGTACTCGGGGTCCTACGGGACACAAGTGGACGGTTAAAAACCAAATAACATCTATTGCCCACCTGTGCCTCTGCGGTTACCTACTTCAATTTTAGTTGTTAAACAGTAATTAAAGTCTTGATCATCTCCAACATTAAACATGCGGCAATACTCCAACAACTGTGGTACTTGACGACACGCAACAGCACTTGAGCAAGCGACTACGACGCGCAAGTCCAACTATCTACCAAACAACAGGTAATAGGATGTGTCCAAGGCAATATAAGGCTGCAAGGGATGTTCCGGGTACGAAAACTAGAGCATCGCAACACAGATAGCAATAGATCAACAGGAGGGAATAAATACTATAAAAGTAAGATAGGTAGAAAGGGGGAGATGCTCGCCTGAAAACATTGCCGAAGGTTCAACCGAAGATCGGGTCGACACTCGCATCGACTCAACGGCCTTATCCGCGAAGAAGCAAAACACTAGAAGAAACACCGGATGCACTATTTAATACTATGGCAGAAGATCGGGCATGATGCATGTATGATGTATGACATGGCAAAGGTGCGATGCAATTAGGCCATATTAAGCGGAACCGGGGGTCCCAACAATTAAATATATGGATCTAGTTGTTTAGATAACCCGCAATTTAAATGTTGTTTGAACATGGCAAAATATAGCACCGGTTCGCTACACCAATTTAAATGGGACCAATATACGACTAGATTTGCCCGCATATGGATCCCATATTTAATTAGGTTAATCGGCATAAGGCCCCCAAACCCACAATGTGTATGCAAACATGACAATTGATTTAATATGCAACAATTTGATATTACATTTATAAAATAGGGCTCGAGAAAGGGGTCACACATCTAGGCTCGGGAGATCTTGGTTCCGAGGGTTCGGGGTTCGGTCTCAGGTTCCGGATCTGGGTTCGGTTCGACGGGATTGTTCTCGGATAACAGAGTAGGTCTTGGCGTGCCGAGGGTTCGGTCTTCAATCCCGGGAAGGATGTCTTGCGGTTTCCCGTGAAGGCAATCTTGACGCTCGGTGCCCGTGAAGTAGAACTTGTCGTTCCGACACCATCACATCCGAACTTCGGTTGGAGTCTTGTCATCCGTCTTTTGTCGGTGGTGAACTTGATCGATGGTCTTCGGGTCCGGGAAGGAGCACTTGGCGTGGCGCCGGGTACGGGATCGGTCTTCGGGGTTCGCCAACGGATCCGTGTAGGAGGGCTCGAGGGCTTCGGGTTCGGGGTCGCCTTCGAACTCCGAGGATCAAGGTCTTCGGATTCCGTGAAGGAGAGCTTGTAGTTCCGGGAATCTTCGGGTCTCGACCATCGGATCTGGCGACGGGCTTCGAGGCACTGGTTATAGGGTCCGCCTTGTATCTCCGGTGGAGACGGAGATCTTGTCGAGATGTACGGGTCGCGTGGTCCAAAGGTAGCATCACCGATTCTTTGGGTTTCTGGACAGGGTTGTATTAGCCGATGTAGCCAAGCCCACCGCACTGCCACATACACAAACAGTACCATTCGCCAGCAAACATCACAACACCAAGGAAAACAAGGACCCGACAAGGAGAGAGCACTGCAGCAAAGGATACAGACGGCATGAGGGCGGAGAGAGGCCGTGCAGGCGTCGGGGGCGAGCTCAGCGAGCGGGCGACGGCTCTGCTTGCAACCGGAAAAAGCGACAGGGGCGCGCGATGCTTGCGGCGCTTGACGAGGGGAAACAGACGGCGCATGGGTGAAGGACAGAGCGACGGCGGCGTCGCGGACTGGAGGAGGGTCGGCCTCGCGCTGGCGGTTGTCGATGAGGCGGCCGGAGGCGAGCACGAGGACAGGGACGGGAGCTGGGCGGCGGCTCGCAGAGGCCGGGGAGGAGGAACGAGGAGAAGGCGGTGGGGCTGGCGAGGTAGAGTCGGGGCGCGGATGACCGGTGGGTGGAGGAAGAAGCAGCGGCGGGGCTCGCTGCCGGCGGCGGCGGTGGGGGAAACGAGAAGAGGAGAGGGAGGGTGCGGGGAGACGAGGTGGGGGGAGAGGAGCGTCGGGGAGGCGTGTACTGGGGGCGGCTACCGCGGGTGGGACGCGTCCTGGGGTGGGGCCGGGGGAGTGGACGCACACGGGGGGCGGTTGGTGGGGTCAGGGTAGGACACGTGTGGCGGCTGGGGGGTTAGTAGTGAGGTGGCAGACACTGATTGGGTAGGGGAGAGATGAGAGATGAGGTGGCGAGAGGGGATTGGAGGGGGTGAGGTGGAGGGGACTGGGTAGATTAGGACTAGGTAGGAAAAGGGTTTAGGTGGACCGGTTGAACTGGGGGTGGCCGACTGGGTCGGATCGGCCCGGTTTGGCTGCCCCCTAAAATTAATATAAAATTTTATGTATTGTTTAAAAGACTTGTGCAATTTATTTTTAGACAAATAAAATATCCGGAAGGGCCCGGGGATTATTTTGAAATAGAGAGGGATCGTTGTAGAAAGCAAAAGTAGGTTTTAACAAAATAGTTTTAGTCAATGAGATGCATGATGATGTCATGATGATGCACAAAACAAAAATACCAAGCGATTTTCTAGTAGTGGTTTTGCGGGATGCCACAATTCGACACCACTAACGATGGATCTCGCCCTCAAGATCCGCCTCATGGTACCGGAAGGAAGGTCGGCGATCTGCGTCTTCTCGCTTCGTGTAGATCCTCGCGACACCACTAGCAATGGTTCTTGTTCCGTCTTGAAATCGGCGACACCACCAACAATGGTCGGTTCTCACGCTCGTCAAGAGAACACTCCGGAGAAACAAAGGACGAAGGTAGAGGTATCAAAAGATAAGGCCACCTCTAACTTCCATGAGAAGAGGAAAAGTTACATTGATCCACCAGTTCAATGTACAAGAGTGAACAGTGAGAGTCGGGTAGGGTGATCAGTCCATCCTGTACCCAAACTATCAACTCTATACATGAATAGGAAAATCAGGCAACTCAACTCTCGAAATTTAGAATGAAGATCTTCATAAGCAGTATTCGGAACAAAGGGATGATGCCAGCTCTGCATTGGATCTGACGTAGATGAGGTCATCACATCGGAAAACACCGGAAGGTACCAAAGAAATCGTATGAAAGACACAATGATTAGGTTCCGCGATGGTTCCATTGGCATGAACAACACATGCTCAAGGTATACTCCAACTTCACCAATGCTCGTCCTTCTCATATGTTTTTCAACGATACGGATATCCAGCAAGGTACACATATAGATAAAGAGTTCAAGAACAAAAAGATTGGATGAAGGGTACACCAAACGAGATGCAGATAAGATGTTTGTAGCGCCATCGTTATAATAGGAAAGAAGCGAACCCTAAAGGTACGACAGAAACCCAACCACGAGAAATCCTGGACTCGAAGAAAAGATAAGAGGTGGATTCAAAACGCGTAGAGGTAAGAGGAGAATAGCAGAGGGGTAAGGAGTAAAATCAGACCTAATCAGAACTATCCAACCGATTTTGCAAAAATAGTTTTGACACTCTACTTCGGCCGTTAGCTAGGTTATCCTACAGGCTGGACTTGTGGGGTATCGCAACTGCTGAGCTCTGATACCACTCTGTAACACCCTCAGAATCGATCCTATGCAAGTTTCAGCGATTCCCGCCAAAACCCGCATAGAAACGATTCAAAGGTGCCCACCAGGCACTTTCGTGCGGGTGGAAAACGAAGTAATAACATTACACAACAGTCCTCGATGGGACCCACAGAACATATATATATAACAGCGACTCCAAAGAATCAAGAACACAGATATACAATACAAAGATCCAAATCACCTTGAAAACAATGCGGCGTCCGAGTACGGACAAGATGCAAATTGAGCTAAGAGCCCTGAAGAATAACCAATGGCGTCCATAACCCTGCCCAGGCCAAGCCGGAAGGGTAACCCTGCTAACGACGTCGATCTCAAAACCTGCTTAAACAAAAGGGGTGCCGACAAAGGGCAAAGGAAAAAGAGAGAGCAGTCAGTACTGAGGCCAGTACACGGCGAGGCTAGAATTCAGCGGTCCTCGCCTACATAGGTATGGTGGACTGAAGCGGCAGCGCGGCACGCACTAAACAACCTATAGAGACTCGATAAAACTGGCGGCTATCAGAGAGGGGTAAGAAACACCTATTCGGAACCAACCTGATGCTACCACCAAACATACACATCCTGGTATTTCCCCCTCGAGACCAAACGAGGAAGTCAACCGAGGAACTCACACAGTTGGTAGTTTTATTTATTCAGTTATCGTTGCAGCAATTACTAGTCAGGTATAGATAGTCATCCTGATATAATAAGCAGTGGGCACTTTTAGTTAATCATTCCGTTGTAGTTGCAACACTTACTAGTCAGATACAATTAGCATGAGATATCCCAAACCCAGCAGTTGTTGGTACTTTTATTTAACCATTCCGTCGTAGTGGAGCTGATTACTAGTCATATCGGATACCAGTCAAATTATAACAGTAAACTTTAGTTATGGTTGTCTATGATCAAGAACTGTGCTCCAAGTCGTCCATAACCGCGGACACGGCTTCTCGAAAAGATTTAACCCTGCAGGGGTGCACCAAAGTTTCCACACGCACCTACACCCTTGTTGTCGGATCAGGTAGGTACAAGATCACAAAACATACACCCAACGGTATGTCGACGGGGTTTCGGACACGACGTTTCCCAGACCCAAAGCAAGCACGGGGGGCCACCCCACTAAGCTACCCGCAACGAAGTTGGCCGGCTCCGAAACGGACCCAGGGTTTGCGTCAGTGGCTGTAAACGACTGGGAACCCAAAAGTGTTACTGGGCTTGTCGATACCGCGAAAACACTCCGCTTCCCTAAACAGTACAGGTGCATTCCTCGCACAATTTTATATTAAGAATTAAAGCATGGCATAAGTACAGGATAGTAATAAAGCTCCAAACTACTTTGTGGCCCCCAGTACAGTACTTGGAATCAGGTACTAAATCGATGGGGGTGCCCATACACCCCACCTGTGGTTAGCGCGCTCGATCTCGGAACAGGTGTCAAGAACTCGGGGTCCTACGGGACACCAGTGAGCGGTTAAGATCCAAATATTGTCTATTACCCACCGGTGCCTCTGCATTTACCTACTTTCAATTTTAGTTATTAAACAATAATTAAAGCCATGATCATCTCCAACATTAAACATGCGGCAATACTCCAACAACTGTGGTACTTGACGACACGCAACAGCACTTGAGCAAGCGACTACGACGCGCAAGTCCAACTATCTACCAAACAACAGGTAATAGGATGTGTCCAAGGCAATATAAGGCTGCAAGGGATGTTCCGGGTACGAAAACTAGAGCATCGCAACACAGATAGCAATAGATCAACAGGAGGGAATAAATACTATAAAAGTAAGATAGGTAGAAAGGGGGAGATGCTCGCCTGAAAACATTGCCGAAGGTTCAACCGAAGATCGGGTCGACACTCGCATCGACTCAACGGCCTTATCCGCGAAGAAGCAAAACACTAGAAGAAACACCGGATGCACTATTTAATACTACGGCAGAAGATCGGGCATGATGCATGTATGATGTATGACATGGCAAAGGTGCGATGCAATTAGGCCATATTAAGCGGAACCGGGGGTCCCAACAATTAAATATATGGTTCT
This sequence comes from Avena sativa, assembly GCA_916181665.1. Taxonomy (NCBI): domain Eukaryota; kingdom Viridiplantae; phylum Streptophyta; class Magnoliopsida; order Poales; family Poaceae; genus Avena; species Avena sativa. The sequence continues at coordinate 201,691,714 of OV702281.1, read as the reverse complement.
AGTTGTTTAGATAACCCGCAATTTAAATGTTGTTTGAACATGGCAAAATATAGCACCGGTTCGCTACACCAATTTAAATGGGACCAATATACGACTAGATTTGCCCGCATATGGATCCCATATTTAATTAGGTTAATCGGCATAAGGCCCCAAAACCCACAATATGTATGCAAACATGACAATTGATTTGATATGCAACAATTTGATATTACATTTATAAAATAGGGCTCGAGAAAGGGGTCACACATCTGGGCTCGGGTGATCTTGGTTCCGAGGGTTCGGGGTTCGGTCTCAGGTTCCGGATCTGGGTTCGGTTCGACGGGATTGTTCTCGGATAACGGAGTAGGTCTTGGCGTGCCGAGGGTTCGGTCTTCAATCCCGGGAAGGATGTCTTGCGGTTTCCCGTGAAGGCGATCTTGACGCTCGGTGCCCGTGAAGTAGAACTTGTCGTTCCGACACCATCACATCCGAACTTCGGTTGGAGTCTTGTCGTCCGTCTTTTGTCGGTGGTGAACTTGACCGATGGTCTTCGGGTCCGGGAAGGAGCACTTGGCGTGGCGCCGGGTACGGGATCGGTCTTCGGGGTTCGCCAACGGATCCGTGTAGGAGGGCTCGAGGGCTTCGGGTTCGGGGTCGCCTTCGAACTCCGAGGATCAAGGTCTTCAGATTCCGTGAAGGAGAGCTTGTAGTTCCGGGAATCTTCGGGTCTCGACCATCGGATCTGGCGACGGGCTTCGAGGCACTGGTTATAGGGTCCGCCTTGTATCTCGGTGGAGACGGAGATCTTGTCGAGATGTACGGGTCGCGTGGTCCAAAGGTAGCATCACCGATTCTTTGGGTTTCTGGACGGTGTTGTATTAGCCGATGTAGCCAAGCCCACCGCACTGCCACATACACAAACAGTACCATTCGCCAGCAAACATCACAACACCAAGGAAAACAAGGACCCGACAAGGAGAGAGCACTGCAGCAAAGGATACAGACGGCATGAGGGCGGAGAGAGGCCGTGCAGGCGTCGGGGGCGAGCTCAGCAAGCGGGCGACGGCTCTGCTTGCAACCGGAGAAAGCGACAGGGGCGCGCGACGCTTGCGGCGCTTGACGAGGGGAAACAGATGGCGCATGGGTGAAGGACAGAGCGACGGCGGCGTCGCGGACTGGAGGAGGGTCGGCCTCGCGCTGGCGGTTGTCGATGAGGCGGCCGGAGGCGAGCACGAGGACAGGGACGGGAGCTGGGCGGCGGATCGCAGAGGCCGGGGAGGAGGAACGAGGAGAAGGCGGTGGGGCTAGCGAGGTAGAGTCGGGGCGCAGAAGACCGGTGGGTGGAGGAAGAAGCAGCGGCGGGGCTCGCTGCCGGCGGTGGCGGTGGGGGAAACGAGCAGAGGAGAGGGAGGGTGCGGGGGAGACGAGGTGGGGGGAGAGGAGCGTCGGGGAGGCGTGTACTGGGGGCGGCTACCGCGGGTGGGACGCGGCCTGGGGTGGGGCCGGGGAAGTGGACGCACGCGGGGGGGCGGTTGGTGGGGTCGGGGTAGGACACGTGTGGCGGCTGGGGGTTAGTAGTGAGGTGGCAGGCACTGATTGGGTAGGGAGAGATGAGAGATGAGGTGGCGAGAGGGGATTGGAGGGGGTGAGGTGGAGGGGGCTGGGTAGATTAGGACTAGGTAGGAAAAGGGTTTAGGTGGACCGGTTGAACTGGGGGTGGCCGACTGGGTCGGATCGGCCCGGTTTGGCTGCCCCCTAAAATTAATATAAAATTTTATGTATTGTTTAAAAGACTTGTGAAATTTATTTTTAGACAAATAAAATATCCGGAAGGGCCCGGGGATTATTTTGAAATAGAGAGGGATCTTTGTAGAAAGCAAAAGTAGGTTTTAACAAAATAGTTTTAGTCAATGAGATGCATGATGATGTCATGATGATGCACAAAACAAAAATACCAAGCGATTTTCTAGTAGTGGTTTTGCGGGATGCCACAAACCACCTCCTGGTTTTGCTGGGTAGTGAATTCCCCCCAGCAGGCAGTGGAGCCTCCTCTGCAGAAATATCAGGGAGGTAATCGTTCCTCGCAGGCTAGAAAGAATCACAAGCAGAAAAACAAGGACTCCGGAAGAGGAGATGATTTTAAGTCCTTAGATGGTGCCCAACACTCAACTACCTTAGTCGATTTAGGTTCTGCTGCTATTGAGAAGCTGTATGTTTATGCTGAGGTGATCTGCTATAATTGTGGGGAGCCTGGGCACCACAAGGCTGCTTGTGCTTCTCCTAGGACTTGCTTCATTTGTAGATCTTTGGATCATGAAGTGGAAGCTTACCCAGTTAAGAAACAGCCTCAACGGATTGCAAAATTTGTAGGCAGTGTTGCATCTGGCCTGGGGCTTTATCACATTGAGCTACCTTTTCAGACTTCTCAGATTTCTCCCCCAAAGAATATTGGCCTTGTGTATGTTGATCAAGGGAGCATCACAAAGGAGGAGCTATAACAGAATATTGCCTCTGTTTATAGAACCAACTAGCCCTGGCAAATCAGATGCCTAGATGAGTGGTCTTTTCTGGTCAAATTTACACCTCACCTAAAGGTTGAAGAGATTGCTGGGTATCCTAGCTTTTGGTCTACCTAAGGTGGGTGTCTTTGTCAAAGTTCATGTTTGGAATGGAGCCCTGGACTACTATGCTGAACTGCAGGATGTTTGGTTGCAAATCAAGGGCCTGAACCAGACCTGGTGTAAATGACCAACTCTCATGCAGTTTGTCACTGCTTTTGGCATCATACATGATGTGGACTGGTATGGGATGTTTAGGTCTTTCTATGAAATAGTTAGAGTCAAGATTAAGTGTAGGGATCACACTAGGATTCCTACCACCAGAATATTTGAGGTTGGTGGAGTGCTTTTTCAAATTCATTTTTCTGTGGAGGGCCCTGCTAGTGTGGTCAATGTGGAGGATGAAGATCCTGATAATATTCATCCTCCTAACCAGCAAGAAGACCAGCCACCTGAAGCTAAGAAAAGCTCTGACAAAATGGATACTGATACCAGCAATGGAGGGGGGAAAGCTGCTTCCTCTACTCATAACCATCAAAAGAGTAGTGAGAAAGGGAGTGCCAAGTAGAAATCACTGGCTGCATTGTCTGACATAGTTCAGGAAGTTGCAAATTGCCTCAATAATAATAGTCCACTCCCTGCCTTCTCCAGCAAACTTCTTCATATTGTTGATGAGGATTCCATGGCAAAGAATAAGGTGCTGGACTGGATGAAGGGCATTCAATCTGAGGATGACTGTGTCAACCTTATTCAGGAGATGGAATTGGCTACTGAAAACACTCTCTTCTATGAAGACCCAGACAGGGACCTTAGCCAGGAGGAGCTGCTGGGCCATGTTCTTGAGGAAAAAGTGACTAGGGATCAAGAGAAGAAAGGCAAGTGGGGGCCTGTCTTGGGTGCAAGGCAAAGTTCTAGGTTCTCTGACAAGGAAGGGAAAACAATGCTTCAAAAACCACAGGATATTACCATGAAGAGGAACTTGGAGAAAACAACTTCTGCTTCTTCTAAACTGGCATGTATTGTGAAACAAAACCGTTTTAGTGCTATTGCTACTAGTAATCTTATTCAAATGGCTAATACTGTTGGTGTTGCCATTCCAAGTCTTGAGGAATGTTTCTCTGTTATTTCTGTTAATAGTAATCCTGCTATACCCTCTTCCTCTGATTCTCCTTATTCTCCTGGCAAACCTTTAGAGGAAAAGGTGTATGAGGATGAGTTTCATGATGCATTAGGATGGTCTCTAATTAGTAAACATAGGTGGTGCAAGCACCACAAGAAAGTAAGTTTTAAATGAATTGTGTTTTTTGGAATCCCAGGGGAATTCAAGCCCCTGTTAGGAAGAATGCTCTTATTGACCTTTTCAATAAAACTCATGCTCATTATGTTAGTTTCCAGGAAACTAAGAAAGAGTCTATTTCTTGTAATTATCCAAATTCTTTAGTAGGTAATAGGATGTTTGATTGGAAAGAATTACCTGATGTTGGATCTGCTGGAGGCATTATGGCAGGAGTAGGCTTAGATTTTTTTGATGTTATCAGCTAGCAAGTTTTAGATTTCTCTGTCTCTATTGTTGTTAGGCTGAAGGACAAGGATACTATGGTTAGAATTATTACAGTTTATGGCTCTTCATATGAGGATAATAAAGAGGCTTTTATTTCTGAGTTACACAGCCTTTTTGTAGATTATAATGGTCACACTATTATTGGTGGAGACTTCAATCTTGTTAGATTCCAGAGTGATAAAAGTAATGGTAACATTGATCACAAATGGAGTGACAAGTTTAATGCTTGGGTTGATATTTGGAGTTTACTTGAAGTTATGCTTAGTAATAGGAAGTTTACTTGGGGGAACAATAGGGAGAATTTGATCATGTCTAATATTGACAGAGTGTTATGTAATGTTGAACTTGACCAGATCTTCCCTCTTGCCTCCATTAGAGCTTTACCTAGGCTAGGTAGTGACCATACTCCAATTCTGTGGGAATCTGGTTGTGATGCTAGACCCAGGCCTGCCACTTACAAATTTGAGATGTGGTGGCTGATGAGAAGTGATTTTAAATCTCTTGCCACTGCCAACTGGTCTAAGCCAATTAGAGGTAAAGATGTAGTTGATATCTGGGAAATGAAAACTAGGAGATTTAGATGTTGGTCAAAAGGTTGGAGCAAGAATATTGAATCTGAACTTAGAAACCTTAAAAAGGATCTTATGGAGGAATATGATTTGCTTGACATTAAGTCTGAGTCATTTGAACTTTATGTTGATGAACAGACAAGGCTTAAGAAAATATATTCTGAAATGAATATGCTCTGGTTAAAGGAGGAAATTAAAGAAAAACAGAGATCTAGAGATAGGGATATCAAGGGAGGAGATAGAAATACTGCTTACTTTCATGCTGTTTCTAACTAGATATGGAGGAAAATTCTATTGCATTCTCTAGATGGGCCTGATGGGCCTATTCATGATAAGGGTGAAATGATCCACATTGATACTTCCTTCTACAAGGACCTGTTCAAAAAGGAAGAACCTTCTGGTTGTACTCTTTCTGATGATTTATTTTCTCCTAGTAAAAAGATCTCTGTAGCTCAAAATCAGGCTCTTGAAGCCCCCTTCACTGAAGAGGAAGTCAAACAGGCTGTGTTTGGTTCCTATTCTGATGCGGCTCCGGGACCTGATGGCTTGTCTTTCATTTTTTATCAGCATTTCTGGAAGGTAGTCAAGGCTGATTGTAACAGCCCAAGTTTGTAATATATGTAATTAGTACTTAAGCATTGCATGCATATGTTTGAATCAATAAAATGTTTGCATGTGATCAAGTATGTGGATTAAAAACACAAGTACCAAAAACCCTAAAACCCTAATTTCCCCCTCTCTTTGAAACTACATTCAAATGGTGTTTTTTATTAAATGACAAAACGTTTGGAGCCCAAAAGGATTAATAGGGCCCCTACAATATTTCAAATATTTCTACAAAGTCTTGTATTTTTGAATTGTTCAAAACTGAATTCAAATGAAATTACAAAAGAGAAAACTGAAATCAGATAAAGAAAAGAGTTTGGAAAAAATAAAACAGCAGCAGCCGCAGCTGAGCCGTGGCCCATCTCCCTCCTCTCTCTTTCTCGCCCGTTAGCAGCAGCCAGCAACCCAGGTCGGCCCACCCGGGGCCTAGGATCCGGCCCGATAACCCTTCGCCTCATTTATCCTTTCTTCCTCGCCAGAAGGACACCGCCGCGGAAGCTGCTCGCTGTCGCCGGCACGGCCGTCCCTGCTTCGCCGTGATGACCGCCGAGAGGATATTCGCGCTACCTACGCCATCGTCATCTATAAGACCCCTCCCCACCGCCAGGACGAACCCCAAACCTTATCCCTTCCCCATTTCTCCCCCTCCACCCAACCCTAGCTCGTTGGAGCTTCGGGTTGTCGACATTCCCCACCTCCCCTCGTTGTTCCGAGCTTGCTGGGGTGACCGCCGTGGTCAATTGGTTTGATTGCCCTGGCCAACGCTCACCGAATACTTCTCCTTTGTCGTAATCGACACCACCCTCCCGACGCCGGTCGCTGTCTTCACCACCGATTCTGGCCTCCTCGAGCCTCGCCGTCGCCTTAGTCCGCTCTAGGGTGAGCTTCTGGTTCTCCCTAATCCCTCTGCTCGCTCCCTCTCCCTCTGTGCCGATGCCGCGACACCGATCTGCAAGCTTCACCGCCGCACGACACCGTGTAGATCGCTCCGGTGACCAAATCGTAGCGGCGGCGCCCTCTTTAGGTTCGCCCTACAACGCTCGTTCGAACCCACCCCTCTGCGCGTCCTGGTTTGCCGTCTAGCGCCGTCCCTCGCCACGTCTAACGTGGATTCCGGCGAGCTTGCGTGGCGCAGATGTGGCGCTTGCGTCAGCGATGCGTAAGCTAGGCCAGGGTGGCTAGCTGACGAGGCCCTGGGCCCCCATCGTCAGTGACTAGGGCTAGATCTGCCTCGGTGAGAAAAGTATTAGGTTTAGGATAGCGTGACGTCAGGCTGATGTAATTAAGGTTTAAATATTTCAGAAAATGGTATAAACTTGTAAATTCAATAACTAATTATCCATAAGTCAGAAAAATACAAATAATATATCAAAATGTTCAGAACAATGAGATCTCTCTAATTACACTATAATCATGCATTGATAATCAACTTTCATGACAAGTTTAATTAGAACAACATAGTAACCCCTCATAGGTGATTTCGGAGTTTCCATGAGTTAGGGTTTTTAACCCTCAGAACCTCGTTTAAACTGTCAAGCATGCCTTAGGGTTTCATTTCAATGCAATTTAACTTATCATGTCATCCATATTGATTGCGCATTGCATTATGCCATGTCTTTATTGTTGTTTTCCTTTCCGGTATTGGTTCTTCGCGATAGGATCCGAGCCCGAGGCTGAAGTCAACAACACCGAAGATCCATACCTGTCTACTGACGGACAAGGCAAGCATAGCCTCTCATTCTGAACCTACTTTTACAAAGTATATTACTTTCTCGCTATGATGCACACGATTCCAATGTGGTCTTTTGTCAGTGGTTAGTGTTACCTATCTGCTGCATAGTTTCCCTCTTGTAGCCTTATACTCCTGATCCACTGCTCCTAATATACCTAGGTCTGGCATTTGAGCGTTGCTAGAGCTTCTGTGATTGACAGCTTAGCCATGCTTAGTAACAATGTCTGATATGTCTGAATGATGAATCAGAGATGCCGGAGAATCGAGAAAGGTAGGAGATGGTGACATCATCGAAGGAGTTAACTAAATATGCTAAGACTTGTATGGGAGGCCACATTGGGTGTGGTATTTGTAGTCCCATGCTCGCCCCCACTAGGAACTGAGTTCTTGCCTTTGGAACCGAGACAAGCGTACAACCACACAGGGCTTGGGAACCCCTCGACTGACTAACTTGCCTAGTAGATTCCATGAGTCACATAGTTCGGGCTTTCCATTTGGCATACGCATTGAAAATGTTTTCGAAAGATGGGGTGAAGGAGGTGCATCATAACAGGTAGGGAAGCGTGGCCGCGGTTGCTTGGGGTGGATGGAGCCCCTGGTAAACCAGCCTCGCCTCACATCTTTAAGTACCCGCTTCAGGATTTGACCTGTTACAGCGGAACCATACTTATTGCGTGACTCATGGTCTCGGCGAAAGCAAGGTAAATGTTGTGGTCAACCACCCCTACCGGCCTTCCAAGGAATAGGTCTAATAATATTTGGCATTTTGAGTCGGTTGGTACGTGTGGGTAAAGTTGTACACCCCTGCAGGGTTAAATCTTTTCGAAAAGCTGTGTTCACGGTTATGAACGCTTGGTGACCAGATTCTAAGATCATAGATAACTTTAACCATGATAAAACTTGTTGATCTACATGTGCTTAAGGATGCTTCCTCTAGTCAAGGGGGTGATCCTAGATAGGAGGTTCTGATGAAGCTGGAGATCGTCGAGATATGATGAACAAGATGAAGAAGTCGCTATCCTATCCCTTTTAAAAGATTCTAAGAAGATGAGCCTCTTCTCTCTCTTGTTTACAAATAAAGATTGATTTCCGCAAAAATAAATCCAGATAAAGCCTTTCTATCTAGAGCATGTAGATACTAGGTTATCTAAGTCTTGCGGAGTACATTCTCGTACTCAGCCTTGCGCCATTGTTGTTTTTCTACAGATGAGCTAGTTGCGACTGAAGGTGTCTTCTACGTTGACATCGACGAGTAGTTGGAGTCCCAGGTAGCAACCTGAGGACTATGAGATGGACGTCGCTTTTGTTTATGGCCTCTTAGGACTTTTGCTAAGTTGTTGTGTAGAACAACATATTTTCTTTCGTTGTGTGATGTAATGTTGGGTCTATGACCTCCTGTTTGTAATAACTTTAATACCTTACTCTGATAGGAGTTTAAACTTATGCTGTTGAATCCCTGTGTTCTATAATGTTACCGAATCATACTGTGATCTTCCGTGTTTGGAGTTGAACTTATCTTAGATGGTGATCTGAGGTTAGTTTAACCCTAATCCCGAGGGGTGCTACAGGTTTTCGTATCAGAGCATGACTGCCTGTAGGAAACCCTTTTATTGGTTGATGTTGAGTCTAGAAGTTGACAAAACTATTTGGAAGTTAAAAATTATTTGCAGAAACTCTGACTAGGATTCTTTTTACTCTTTCTCTGGTGTATTTCTGATGCTGGAGTTCTTCTTACCCTATTTGGTTTGAAAAGGTTTTCATTCCTTATCTCATATCTCAAAACTCTTAGGATCGTGGTTTTGGGGTTGTTTTTCTAAAGTACTCCGTACTTGGTTGCTATTCTCAGAGTTCCAAGATATCTCAGTTTTCTTGGTGTGTAACATCTTAGCATTCCATTGTCATGGTTTGTAAGTCAGCTGGTTAGTGTATACATTAGTATGCTTTGATACTACCATGCTTGATAAGATGATACGTTTATATCAAGTACTCTTTGTTCATCTTTCCATCTTGTTCCTTTGAATCCCTTGTCTAACCCTTTTTCTTTGTTCTTCCAGGATGGGTGACACCTCTCGTGCCCGTACCCGTGCTCATGCACGTGGTGCTGCAAATGAGGGTGAATCTTCCAACCTTCCTCCACCATCGTCCATGGTTCAACTCATGGCCATGTACGAAACCAACCGTGCTGACAACATGAGGCTCCTTTAAAGGATTGAGCGCAACACTGCTCAACACCAGAACAATCAAGTTGGTATCAAAGACTTCACACGTCTCACTCCGCCAGTTTTCAGCTATTCCACTAAGCCACTTGATGCGGACTACTGGCTTCGCACCATGGAGCGCAAACTTCAGGTTGGTCGTGTTGCTCAAGCTGATTGGGTGACTTTTGCTGCCTATCATCTGGATGGAGCAGCTAACTCCTGGTGGGAAAATTTCTTGGCTATGAAAGAAGCTCAACATGTTGTTACATGGCAAGAGTTTACTGAAGCCTTCCGAGCTTACCATATTCCGGAGGGTCTGATGGATCATAAGAGGGAGGAGTTCCTCAAGCTAAAGAAGGGCACTGGTTCGGTGTGTGAATACCAGCGCAACTTCAATCGTCTTGCCTGCTATGCTACTGAAGAGGTCTCCACTGATGCTAAGAAGCAAGCTCTGTTCCGCAAGGGACTGGATCCTGAGGTTCGTCGTGATATCCACCTCATGGACTTTGGTAACTTCCAAGGTCTTGTCAACAAGGCTATGAAGGCCGAGAGTGGAAAAGTGGAGTATGAAGAAACCCGTAAGCGTCCTCGGGAGGGTAACAACAAGGCCGGTTCTAGCAATAAGAAGTGTCGTGTCTTCGTGCCTTACAGTGTTGTGCCACGTGCTCCTTACACCTCAAGGTCTTCTGGATATGCTCCCCGTCCGAATACTGCTCCAAACAATGCTGGTGGATCAAATTACCCTACTGCTGGTACTGAATCAGGTAATATATGCTTCAATTGTCGCTAGCCTAGCCACTATGCAAGAGAGTGTCCTCAAAAGAGTGCTGCTGAGAAGGCACAACCAGCAAACAAGAATGATAAGTATCTAGGTGCTGAAAAAGGACGCCTGAACCATATCTCTGTTGAGGAGGCTCAGGAAGATCCAAGAGTCATTATGGGTACGCTTCGTATCAATCAAATGCCAGCTAAAGTTTTGTTTGATTCTGGAGCATCGCATTCATTCCTGTCACAAGATTTTGCTCAAATGCATGGGATAAGTTTTGAGGGGTTTTCTGTTCCTATGCTAGTTTAGTCTCCTAGTTCTAGTTGGCGTTCCACCATGGTTAGTCATGGGAATCTAATCGAAGTTGCATTTCAACTTTTCCCTACTTCTTTGATTCCCCTCAAGTCAATTGACATTGACATCATTCTAGGCATGGACTGGTTGACCCGCTATCAAGCTATTCTCGATTGTACAACCAAGTCTGTGACTCTGACTAGTCCTGCTGGCATAACAGTCAAGTATTGGACCGTAGGGTCACTATCTCCTTCAGTTGTTTCTATTCCTGAAGCAGAGTTGTATGCTCTTGAAGTTCTACCTCCATTAGAGATTCAAGATGTTTCTGTGGTTTGTGAATTCTCGGATGTCTTTCCTGAGGAGTTGCATGGCATGCCACCTGATCGAAGTGTGGAGTTTTTCATAGAGTTAGTTCCTAGAACTGCTCCTGTTTCTAAAAGACCCTACTGTATGCCTCCTCATGAGCTTGTGGAGTTGAAGAAGCAATTAGAGGAGTTAGAAGGAAAAGAATACATTCAGCCCAGCACCTCTTCTTGGGGATGTCCTACCATCTTTGTTAAGAAGCGGGATACTAACATACCGCGTCTGGTTGTGGATTATCGCCCACTCAATGTTGTGACTATCAAGAATAAGTATCCCCTTCCTAGGATCAATGATCTCTTTGATCAGTTAAGTGGTGCCACTGTCTTCTCCAAAATGGATTTAAGGTCAGGGTATCACCAGATAAAGATCCGTAAGGAAGATATCCCAAAGACTGCTTTCACCACTCGTTATTGTCTTTACGAGTATACAATCATGTCCTTTGGTCTTACCAATGCTCCAACCACTTTCATGCGACTTATGAACTCTCTCTTCATGGAGTATCTTGACAAGTTCGTCGTGGTCTACATCGATGATATTCTGGTCTATTCCAAGACTGAAGAAGAGCACGCTGAACATCTTCGTTTGGTGTTGACAAAACTTTGAGAACATCGTCTCTATGCCAAGTTTTCCAAATGTGAGTTTTGGTTACAAGATCTCGTATTCCTTGGTCATGTTGTTTCTGAAAAAGGGGTTGTTGTTATCCCAGATAAGGTCCAAACTATCCTCGACTGGGAGTCTCCTAAATCCGTCAAGGATGTCCGAAGTTTTCTCGGGATGGCTGGTTATTACCGTCGATTCGTCGAGAACTTCTCCAAAATTGCAAAGCCGATGACTGATCTTCTTAAGAAGGATAAGAAGTTCGAATGGTCTGATAAGGCTGAGGAAAGCTTCCAGATGTTGAAAACCAAGTTAACAACTGCTCCGGTGTTGGTTCTCCCAGACACTAGCAAAGACTTTGTCGTCTTTTGTGATGCTTCTCACCAAGGTCTCGGATCTGTGTTAATGCAATATGGGCATGTGGTGGCTTATGCCTCCCGTCAGCTAAAACCACATGAGAATAACTACCCGACTCATGATCTTGAACTTGCAGCTGTTTTTCATGCTCTTAAGAAATGGAGAACTACCTTCTCGGTAGTCGTTGCGAGTTATACTCGGATCATCAAAGTCTGAAGTATCTCTTCACACAACCTGATCTAAATCTCAGGCAAAGAAGATGGTTGGAACTCATCAAGGACTATGATCTGGGTCCCAACTATCAACCTGGCAAAGCCAATGTAGTTGCTGATGCGCTGAGCCATAAATCTTATTGCAACACCCTGATGATCAAACAAGCTCAACCTTCTCTTCATGAGGAATTTTCTCGATTGAATATTGAAGTAGTTCCTCATGGATTCCTTTCTACTCTTGAAGTGAAGTCTTCTCTAGAGGATCAGATCAAAGCTGTTCAAAGGCAAGATCCTGAAATGGCTCAATTAAAGAGAACATTGCTAGCGGAGTTGCTAAATGTTTCTCTGTTAACGAGGAAGGTGTACTATATTTCGGTACACGTCTGGTAGTACCAAATGGAAAGGACTTGAAGCAGATAATTCTTACTAAAGCTCACGAATCACTTCTTTCTATCCACCCTGGAGGTACCAAGATGTACCGGGATCTTCTTCAAAGATTCTGGTGGTCTGGTATGAAGAAGGATATCGCTCGTTTTGTTGCTAAATGTGACGTTTGTCGTCGCGTCAAGGCTGAGCACCAAAGACCCGCTGGTCTCCTGCAACCACATAAAATCCCTGAGTGGAAATGGGATGAAGTTGGTATGGATTTCATTACTGGTCTTCCTAAGACTCAGAAAGGAAATGATGCCATGTGGGTAATCGTTGACTATCTATCCAAGGTTTCTCATTTCCTACCTGTTTGCGAGAGCATTACTGCTAATCAATTGCCTGATCTGTATGTCTCTCGAATAGTTGTCCTTCATGGGGTACCAAAGAAAATCGTCTCTGATCGAGGGAGTTTGTTCACCTCAAGGTTCTGGGCAAGTTTCCAACAAGCTATGGGAACTCGTCTGTCCTTTAGTACAGCTTATCATCCTAGCACCGGTGGCCAGACCGAAAGAGTGAATCAAATCCTTGAAGACATGCTTAGAGCGTGTGCCATATCTTTTGGCAAGAACTAGGATAAATGCCTTCCTTTTGCTGAATTCTCCTACAACAACAGTTATCGGTACAGTATAGAAATGGCACCCTTCCAGTTCTTGTATGGAAGAACCTGTTGTACTCCTTTGAACTGGTCAGAAACTGGCGAAAGAAAATCTTTGGTCCGGATATGATCCAGGAAGCAGAAGATCAAGTTCATATCATTCGAGATTGTTTGAAAACTGCTCAGTATCGCCGGAAAAGCTATCATGATCGTCACCATCAACATGTTGAATATTAAGTTGGTGATCAAGCTTATCTTCGGGTCACCCCTTTAAAGGGTGTCCATCGTTTCGGCATCAAAGGAAAACTAGCTCCTCGCTATGTTGATCCTTTTCGTGTTCTGTCCAAGCAAGCTAAACTCGCATATCAATTGGAGTTACCTGCCAACTTCCCTGAGGTGCATGACGTCTTTCATGTCTCACAACACAAGCGTTGCTTCAAAGACCTTGTCTGTGGTGTTGATCACCAAACTCTTGATCTCTAGAAGGATCTAACTTACCATGAGTATCCTGTTCGTATCCTTGATGAAATCGAGCGAAAGACTCGTCGTAAAAACATCATGTTTTTGAAAATTCAGTGGTCTCATCACTCTGAGGATGAAGCAACCTGGGAACGAGAAGATCGTCTACGATCTAAGTACCCTGCCTTCTTTTCTAAAACTTAGGAATCTCGGGTCGAGATTCTTGTAAGGGGGGTAGAGCTGTAACAGCCCAAGTTTGTAATATATGTAATTAGTACTTAAGCATTTCATGCATCTGTTTAAATCAATAAAAGTTTGCATGTGATCAAGTATGTGGATTAAAAACACAAGTACCAAAAACCCTAATTTACCCCTCTCTTTGAAACTACATTCAAATGGTGTTTGTTTTTTTGAAATGACAAAATGTTTGGAGCCCAAAAGGTTTAATAGGGCCCCTACAATATTTCAAATATTTCTACAAAGTATTGTATTTTTGAATTGTTTAAAACAGAATTCAAATGAAATTACAAAAGATAAAACTGAAATCAGAAAAAGAAAAGAGTTTGGAAAAAATAAAACAGCAGCAGCCGTAGCTGGGCCGTGGCCCATCTCCCTCCTCTCTCTTTCTCGCCTGTGAGCAGCAGCCAACATCCCAGGTCGGCCCACCCGGGGCCCAGGAGCCAGCCCGGTACCCCTTCGCCTTATTTCTCCTTTCTTCTTCCTCGCCAAACGGACGCCACCGTGGAAGCTGCTCGCTGTCGCCAACACGGTCGTCCCTGCATCGCCGCGACTACCGCCGCGAGGAGATTCGTGCTACCGATGTTGTTGTCGTCTATAAGACCCCTCCCCGCCACCAGGAAGAACCCCAAACCTTATCCCTTCCCCATTTCTTCCCCTCCACCGAACCCTAGCTCGTCGGAGCTTCGGGTTGCTGATGTTCCCCACCTCCCCTCGCCGTTCCGAGCATGCTCGGGTGACCTCCGTGGTCGACTGGTTCGATTGCCCTGGCTAGCGCTCGCCGAATCCTTCTCCTTCGCCGTAATCGACACCACCCGCCCGACGCCGGTCGCCGTCTTCGCCACCGATTCCGGCCTCCTCGAGCCTCGTCGTCGCCTTAGTCTGCTCCAGGGTGAGCTTCTGGTTCTCCCTAGTCCCTCCGCTCACTCCCTCTCCCTCTGTGCCAACGCCGCGACACCGATCTGCAAGCTTCGCCGTTGCGCGCCGCCGTGTAGCTCTCTCCGGTGACCAAATCGTAGCGGCACCGCCCTCTTTAGGTTCGCCCTGTAGCTCTCGTTCGAACCCGCCCCTCCGCGCGTCCAGGGTCATCGTCTAGCTCCGTCCCTCGCCACGTCTGACGTGGATTCCGGCGAGCTTGCGTGGTGCCTGTGTGGCGCAGATGTGGCGCTTGCGTCAGCGCTGCGTAAGCTAGGCCAGCGTGGCTAGCTGATGTGGCCCTAGGGCCCCATCGTCAGTGACTAGGGCTAGATCTGCCTCAGTGAGAAAAGTATTAGGGTTAGGATAGGGTGATGTCAGCCTGATGTAATTAAGGTTTAAATATTTCATAAAATGATATAAACTTGTAAATTCAATAACTAATTATCCATAAGTCAGAAAAATACAAATAATATATCAAAATGTTCAGAAAAATGAGATCTGTCTAATTAAACTATAATCATGCATTGCTAATCAACTTTTATGACAATTTTAATTAGAACAACATAGTAACCCCTCATAGGTGATTTCGGAGTTTCCCCGAGTTTGAGTTTTTAACCCTCGGAACCCCGTTTTAAACTGTCAAGCATGCCTTAGGTTTTCATTTCAATGCAATTTAACTTATCATGTCTTCCATATTGATTGTGCATTGCATTATGCCATGTCTTGATTGTCGTTTTCCTTTCCGGTATTGATTCTTCGCGATAGGATCCGAGCCCGAGGCTGAAGTCAACAACACCGAAGATCCATACCTGTCTACTGACAGACACGGAAAGCGTAGCCTCTCATTCTGAACCTAATTTTACAAAGTATATTACTTTCTCGTTATGATGCACACGATTCCAATGTGGTCTTTTGTCAGTGGTTAGTGTTACCTATCTGCTGCATAGTTTCCCTCTTGTAGCCTTATACTCCTGATCCACTGCTCCTAGCATACCTAGGTCTGGCATTTGAGCATTGCTAGAGCTTCTGTGATCGAAACCTTAGCCATGCTTAGTAACAACGTATGATCTGTCCGAATGATGAATCAGAGATGCCGGAGAATCTATAAAGGTAGGAGATCGTGACATCATCGAAGGATTTAACTAAATATGCTAAGGCTTGTGTGGGAGGCCACATTGGGTGTGGTATTTGTAGTCCCATGCTCGCCCCCACTAGGAACTGAGTTCTTGCCTTTGGAACCGAGATGAGCGTACAACCACACGGGGCTTGGGAACCCCTCGACTGACTAACTTGCCTAGTAGATTCCATGAGTCACATAGTTCGGGATTTCCATTTGGCATATGCATTGAAAACGTTTTAGAAAGAGGGGGTGAAGGAGGTGCATCATAACAGGTAGGGAAGCGTGGCCACGGTTGCTTGGGGTGGATGGAGCCCTGGTAAACCAACCTCGCCTCACATCATTAAGTACCAGCTTCGGGATTTGACCCATTACAGCGGAACCATACTTATTGCATGACTCATGGTCTCGGCGAAAGCAAGGTAAAGGTCGTGGTCAACCATCCTCTGCCGGCCTTCCAAGGAAGAGGGCTAATAATATTTGGCATTAAGAGTTGGTTGGTACGTGTGGGTAAAGTTGTACACCCTGCAGGGCTAAATCTTTTCGAAAAGCCGTCTTCACGGTTATGAACGCTTGGTGACAAGATTCTAAGATCATAGATAACTTTAACCATGATAAAACTTGTTGATCCACGTGTGCTTAAGGATGCTTCCTCTGGGTCGAGGGGGTGATCCTAGATAGGAGGTTCTGATGAAGCTGGAGATCATCGAGTATGATGAACAAGATGAAGGAGTCGCTATCTTATCCCTTTTAAAAGATTCTGAGTAGACGAGCCTCTTCTCTCTCTTGTTTACAAATAAAGATTGCTTTCCGCAAAAATAAATCCATAGAAAGCCTTTCTATCAAGAGCATGTAGATACTAGGTTATCTAAGTCTTGCGGAGTACACTCTCATACTCAGCCTTGCGCCATTGTTGTTTTTCAACATATGAGCTAGTTGCGACTGAAGGTGGCTTCTACGTTTACATCGACGAGTAGTTGGTGGTCCCAGGTAGCAGCCTGAGGACTATGGGATGGACGTCACTTTTTTTATGGCCTCTTAGGCCTTTTGCTAAGTTGTTGTGTAGAACAACATATTTTATTTCGTTGTGTGATGTAATGTTCGGTCTATGACCTCTGGTTTGTAATAACTTTAATACCTTACTCTAATAAGAGTTTAAACTTATGATGTTGAATCCCTGTGTTCTATAATGTTACCGAATCATACTATGATCTTCCGTGTTTGGAGTTGAACTTATCTTAGATGGTGATCTGAGATTAGTTTAACCCTAATCCCGGGGGGTGCTACACTGATCTTATGGCCATGTTTGCAGATTTCCATCAAGGAAAACTAGATATATATAGACTGAATTTTGGTATATTGACTCTCATCCCAAAAGAGCCTGAATCTAGTGGCATGAAAAAATTTTGACCTATTAGTTTGCTCAACTGTGTCTTTAAGATCTTCACTAAGGTCTTGACAAATCGTTTAGCTTTGCTAATGAACACCATTACTTCCTGTAACCAATCCGCCTTTATCAAAGGGAGATTCATTTTAGGAAGTGTTGTTACTGCTCATGAAGTTATTGATTCCATTTCCTATGATAAAAGTCAAGGTCTGGTTATTAAATTAGATTATGAAAAAGCCTTTGATAAGGTAGATTTTAGATTTCATTCTTGACCTTCTAGCCAAGAGAGGTTTTAGTCCTACTGTCATTTCCTGGATTAAAGCTATCACTCATGGAGGGTCTATTGGGGTCAAACTTAATAACACCATTGGCAATTTCTTTGTTACTGGTAAAGGTCTTAGACCGGGGGATCCTATTTCCCCTTTGCTTTTTAATCAAGGAGTAGATGTTCTAACTAGGATGCTCATTAACGCATATAATGCTAATTTGATCAAAGGTCTTTGCTCTGACCTTTATCCTAGGGATGTTATCTGTCTTCAATATGCAGATGACACCATTTTGTTTTCTGATAACAATCCCTCTTATGCCACTAACCTCAAATGGGTGTTAACCTGTTTTGTGCAAGTTTTTGGGATGAAGATCAATTATTCCAGAAGTGATTTTATTCCCATAGGCCTTGAGGAATCTGATATTGTTCTTTACTCAAACATTTTGGGGCGTGCTGTTGGTGCTTTCCCTATTAAATACTTGGGTATCCCTTTGCATTTTGATAAGCTCAGGAGAGAGGATATCCAACCTCTAATAGACAAAATCCTCAAAATAATTGCAGGTTGGAGGGGAAATTACTCTCCTATGTAGCTAGATTGATTCTTATTAAAACTTGTTTAGCTAGTATCCCTATTTACCTGCTCTCCTTTTTTACGTTTCTCAAATGGGCATTAAACTAAATTAATTCCCAGATGGCTAATTGTCCGTGGAATGATTTTGAGGGCCATAGGAAACTTCACTTAGCTAGTTGGAAGCTAGTTTGTAGAAAGAAGGAGTTTGGGGGGCTGGGGATCCCTGATTTAGCTAATGTTAATTTGTCCCTTCTGGGGTCTTGGATTAAGAGATATTCTAGTGATGAAGGCAAAAGCTGGAGGACTATAGTTGAATCTTAATATGATACTAACAATTCTAACATCTTCCGTAGCAAGCAGACAGGGGTCTCCCAGTTCTGGAAAGGGGTCCTTTGGGTTGTTAATAGTATCAAATTTGGATATAGATGGCCAATTGGGGATGGGGCTCGAGTCCGGTTTTGGGAGGACACCTAGTTTGGGACTTCTCCCTTGTCTGTCCAATTTTTTGAAATTTATGTTATCTGCAATGAGCATAATAAAACTGTCCAACAAATTTGGGATGGTTCTTCCCATAGACATACTTTTAGGAGAAACTTTAATAGTGCCCTGTTAACTCAATGGTATGAACTTGAAGCAATTGCTTCTGGGATCTCTTTTAACACCAATTCTGATGCTCTGATCTGGCAATATGAAAGCAAAGGGGTTTATTCCACTACTTTCCTTTATGCTATCATAAATTTTGGGGGTGTCACTCCCATTTTTATCCCTGCTGTTTGGCAGTTGCATATCCCTCCCAGGGTCCACATCTTCCTTTGGCTCCTAGCTCATAACAAACTAATGACTAGAGATAACCTTAAAAAAGACACCTGGATAACCCTGAAGACTGCATTTTTTGTACCGAGGATGAGTCTATTAACCATCTATTTTTTTAGTGCCTAGTTGCCAAACAGGTTTGGAGTATCATTTCCAGTTTTTTTAATATTGATGTTGGAAATGACTACCTGTCTGTAGCTAAAAACTGGATTGTAAAAAAGAAACATGCAGTTCCGAACTCAGTTTGTTCTGCTGTTCTTTGGTTTCTCTGGAAATTTAGGAATGATATGATCTTTAATGGTCTTCCTTGGATTAACTTGCATCAGATCCTGAGGAAGTTCTTGGCTTCAATAAAGCACTGGAGACTGATTTTAAAGGAGGAGATGCTGGAGGAGGTGGAGAGGTTCTACACCTACCTCTCCCAGATTCTGGCCTCGCCGTTTGCACTGATGGGTGGCTGACCAGGGATGCAAAAGCTAAAAAAGAATGCCCCTCCAGACCCATCGTCGCCGGCTAGAAAAAGGGCCGCGGTGCAGGGGACCTGGACAACGCCGACTTCCACTCTGGCAGCTGCTGTCTTCCCCTCCCCGCCTCTGTAGTTTCCATCTAGCTGGTGCTTTCTTCATGTATGAAATTCTGCTGTTCTAGTTGCTTTGCTTTGGACCTCTGTATTTTGTAGCTCGCTTTGTTGTTTTAGACCTGAGAATTACTTCAGGTTTCGTTGATGTTATCAATGAAACCGGGGACGGGAAATCCCTGTTGAACTAAAAAAAGGAGTCATAATTCTACTAGAATACCTACACACTAGAACTACTACATATACACGTGTATACCCCTGTAATTAAACTGAGTGATTGAGAATAAAGAAAAAAACACGCACGTATCGTGTGTGGCGATCAATCATTTATGTACCGAGTTCCTGTGAGCTAGCAAATTGCCAAGATGCAATCATTTAAGTCCTTGTGTTTTCATTGTACGTGAGCTAGCTACTAGTTGATCGATCATCTTGGTTAGCTGCAACGTGTGCGCTTGTCCGTCACGTCGGAAATCGTCTCACTGGAGATTAGCTTGTACTTGTATCCTACCGAAAAGTACACGATGGCTTGGGGATTCAAGAGGCTGGCCGAGGGAGAATGTCAGACGGAGGCGTAGTGCCGGTGGATAGCCGCAGCGGATGAAGTCCCGGCCGGCAAGCTCGAACTCAATCATGGCTGACGATAGAGGGTGGCCGCAGCTATCACAAGGAATGAAACAAGGGAGGCACGACAATGCTTTTCGTGGCGGCCAGCAGGCGGGTTGCGACCAACGGCGCGAAGTGGGCCATGGAGGCAGCGGCGTGAGGCAGAGGAACCCTAGCTCCTGTGGTTGTTTTGTTTGAGAGGAGACTGAAAAGAAAAACTGTTTCTTTTATTTGCCAAAAACTATTTATTAAAAGACTATTTTAAAAATAAATAAATCAATCAAACATATTTTATTGGGGGAGGCAGTCCATCCGGTCAGGCCCAACCGGACAAACCACCTACAACCCCCAAACCCTAGAAACCCTAACCTAACTAACCCTAATCCCCAACCTACTCTAACAACAGCCGCCACCACCCTCCAATTCCCCACCCGCCACACACTCCCACACCACATAAACCTAGACCCACTCACGCAAGGCACACAACGCAAGCACACACCCGGCCAATCCCACCCCGCCCTTGACCTGTTCCACTTTGCGAGCCAGCCCTACCTTCCCATCACCCCGCTCCCTCCCACTGTCATGTTCCCACTGAATGCGCCACGTCGCACCCCTGCGTCCTGTCACGTTCCCCTGGCCCACCACCGCGATCCCGCTCTCGTCCGCCTCGATCCTATCGCCCTACCCGACTCCCTCACATCGCTCGCTTCCCCCCTCGAGCGCGCCTCTCTCCCTCTCTGCTCGCCCGGTGTAACGCCCGAAAAATATTAAAAATTAGAAATTGATAGTTATTTTTATTGTATGCATCATCATGACATCATCGTGCATATTTTGTTTATATATGTTAACCTCAAATTATTTTACTAAACTATTTTTGTTTTTCAAAACTAGTCCCGTGGTTCTATTAAAACCCGTCGTTCTTTTCTTATTCTTAAAATAAAATAAAACAATATTTTTGGTCTGTTATAAGACCGTAATAGATTTCTCTTGTTTTATAAATAAAACTAGGCCCAAAAGTCCGTCTAAAGTTTTAGTCCAAAACTAGCCACATCTATTCTACTTTGGACTATATATATTTCAATCTACCCCTTTTCTCTCCAAAACCTGGCCACAAATCCGACCTAAAACAAATCAACACTCTTTTGCAAAAAATCATGTCCAGTTCTTTATTTTTATCCTTACGTGCTTTCTTCTCTCCACATCAACCAGTCGCTTCATGGTTTCCTTTTTTTCCTGTGCCAGATAGCAAGCATATTAGCATATGCTCTACGTGTCTCCACAAATCACTCCACACGCCCAAATTTCATCACCAGATCCTTGCTTTTTGCTGTCGTTCTGCACCCATGCGCTTCTTGTTTTTCCAGCATCTACAGCACCACACCACATCGCCACCAAATCGTTGCTCTTTTGCTTCATATCCAGCAGCCAGCACAATCATCACCGATCTCCACCTATCGCCACCACACGCGACACGTTGTTATGCTCCTTCTTGAGCCCTGCGTTGGCTCTATGCCCCGTTCCTTCCCTTCGCACACACCAGAAGACATTTCAAATCCACCCCGTCACCAACCTGTTACCAACAGTATCCCAGGGAGAGGAGCTCCTGCGGTTCAACGCCCACTCTCTAGGAGCCGACCTGCAGTGCCTCGGCTGGAGAGCCCACCATCCAGCCTCCTTTTCTTCTTATACGGGCGCGTCTGATCAGCCCGTAGCTCACTTGGTCGCCTAGAGGTATTGTCTCGGTTTCCGATCTCGACTCACAGCCAGTTGTCTCTCTGCTCTTCTTCCTCAGATACAAACTTGTCTGCATTCCGTTTCCAGGTGCGCAGATGGCCACCATAGTTTTGCTTCATATCTGTCGTGGCCTATTTTTCTTCTTTGGCGATGTGGTAGTCAAGTAACTCCCTGACACCTTTGTGAGCAACACCTCCACAACATGTTCGATGAAATGCCCACTAGAGCTCCGGTGTTCATTTCTATTCCAACTTGTTATGTGTCGCCTATCAAGTTTAACTCTTTCAAGTCAGCATATGCCACCATCCATCCGATAAGGTCTTTTTCCTTGTATCCACGAGTTCATTTTCTTTGGTTATCTCCACCACTTCAACTATATTCCGAAAACCGTCTCTCCAACTCCGGCCTGATCCGTAAGACCCTGTCCCTAAACCATATTTTCTATAATATGACATATATCTTGTGCATATAAAATCGTTTATGCATACATACATATCATGTGGTTTGGGCTAAATAGCAATTCATCTATGGAGACTATATGCGAGATATTTGTGTCTTATCTCGGCTCCATTTAAATTTGTGAAGCTCATCGATGCAATGTTTTTTCTTGTAAATTCAACATTTAATATGTGGAATAGTTAAATAACTTGAACCTAATAATAATTGCCGGAAACCTGATTCCGCTTAATATTGCTAAGTGGGACCGCATATTGCCATGTCATGCATCACATCATAAACATGTCGAATCTTCTGCCGTAGTATTAAATATAGTATCAGGTGTTCTTTTTAGTGTTTGCTTCTTTATTGGATAGGACGATGAGTGGATGCGAGTTTTGACAAGCCTTCGGTCACCGACTTTGTTTCATAAGCGAGCATTCTTTTCCTTCTACCTATTTTGCATTTATAGTCTTTACTTCCTCCAATTTATCTATTGCTATCTTAATTATCGATGCTTTAGTATTGTCCCTTTATTTACCTGCCCCACTATATTGCCTTGGTTATCCTATTGTCTTGTTTGACTAGCTAGTCTTGTCCTTGCGAGTCGTAGGCATGCTTAGTATTGCTCTCATACAGGTGAAACACGATACTTGGATATTGTTGGTGATAAGATAATTAATCTGGTGATGTTGGTTATGGTTATGGATTCACCTAATGATAAGGCCCTAGCAGGAACCACCTTTGGGAACTGCTTGAGCCGACATAGGACCCGTTTGTTCTATGATACCAGTTCTGAGTTGATCACGCTAACCAAACGTGGGGCCTCTGGGAACTCCCCTCAACTACCGGCGCTATTCGTATATCCAAAGGGTTACAAAATTAGTTTTCTATTTGGTGCATACGCATAATATGTCCTCGGACATGGGTTGAGTTGTGATATGATTTTGGTAGACTGCCATGTCTTGGATTGCATAAAATTGGGATATCGTGTCGGAGGTGGGATGGAGCTCTACAAGTTATCTTCCAATCGTCGCCGTCCGTAGACTCAAACGTTGTGCCACCTGGAGAATCAGTTGTATCTCTTGTGTAGGTAAAACACAGTAGGTGATGCCTCTGGATATGCGCATAGTTATGGGATAGTTCTTGTTGTGAGATTCGGATGGCACGCGTAATATGTTGCATGAAGGGTTGAGCATGCGTTTGGGTACAGTAGTGCACCCCTGCAGGGTAAATCTTTTCGAGAAGCCGTGTGTCCATGGTTATGGACAACTCAGGAGTACATTGTCATGATCATAGACAACGCCACTAATGTTTCACCCTTTAATAATATGAATAGTAATTAGTCTTATCAACTAAACACCTGCTTAACTAAAATTGCCACCGTGTGTGTTCCGCAAGGGGACTTCCTCGACTGGTCTTCGAGGGAGAAATCTTCGGATGGGTTATGTTTGGTGTTATATTATGCTATCGTATAGTGCTCTCTTATCTCACTCTAATACCCGAAGTTGTAGCGTGTCTCTATAAGTTAGATAGTGCAAGCTTTGCTGCCGCTGAGCCCACCATACCTATGTAGGTGAGGAATGCCGAATTCTAAGACTCGCCGTGTACTGAGGCCAGTACTGACCGCTCTCTTTCTGTTTTCCTTTGCCCTTTGCCGGCACCTTTCGGATTGATAGGTATGTGATCGACGACGTTAGCAAGGTTACCCTTCTGGCTTGGCCTGGGTAGGGTTGGACACCGTTTGGTTATTTTTCAGGACTCTTAGTCCCATTTGGTTCTTATCCGTACTCGGATACTATTTTGCTTTCTCTTTGAATTGTATCATTTGTATCCTTGAATTGTTGAGTCGTTGTTGTATATATAAGTTCTTGTGGATTTTGTTGTAAACTACTGTAGTGTAACTACTTGTAATCAAATCTCACCCATACGAAAGTGTCTGGTGAACGTCTTTAAATCGCTTCTTCGGGTTTTGGCGGGAAATGTTAAGATCTGCATAGACCCGATTCGGGGTGTTACAAGTGGTATCAGAGCAAAGGTTTATGATACCCCACTGATCCAGCCTGTAGGTTAACCTAGCTAACGGCCGATGTCTAGTGTCAAAACTATTTTGCTACAAATGTGTTGGATAGATCTAAGTAGCTTTGATTTTACTCCTTATCTCCAGTCTTCGTCCTCTTGTCTTTGCGTGTTTTCATGTGATCTCTTACCTTTTTCAAACACAGGATTTCTCGTGGTTGGATTTCCGTCGTACCTTTAGGGTTCCACTTTGCTCCTTTTGCAACGGTGGCGCTACATCTGGTTTTCGCTCTACCTAAGCTTTCTTCATATGTTTCCGGTGTTGTGGCTTCTAATACAACGATCTACCCCTATCTATATCTTTTTCTGAAGCTTTCCAAATACCGTTTTGTTAAGATCTTCAAGCTGAATTCCAGAGTTTAGTTGCACGATTACCTTATTCATGTACAGAGTAATGCTTTGGGTGCAGGATGGAGTAGCTACCATACCACTACTCTTATCATTCGCCTTGTACACTGAGTGGTGGATCCATGTGACTTCTACTCCTTCCAGGGAAGTTAAAGGTGGCCTTATCTTTTGATACCTTTACTTCCACCCTTTACCTCTCCGAAGTTTTCTCTCGAAGAATGTGAGCAACCCCTTGTTCGTGGTGTCGACAATCTCAAGACGGAGCAAGGATTCTTGTTAGTGGTGTTGCGACCATCATCCTGACGCAAGAATATCTAATCATCAAACCTCTCTCCCCAGTGCCTTTGCTGGGATCTCGGGACGCGATCCTTGTTAGTGGTGTCGAGTTGTAATGCCCAAAAAATATTAAAAATTATAAATTGATAGTTATTTTTATTTTATGCATCATCATGCATATTTTGTTTGTATATGTTAACCTCAAATTATTTTGCTAAACTATTTTTGTTTTTCTAGAGTATTCCCGTGGTTCTATTAAAACCCGTCTTTATTTTCTTATTCTTAAATTAAAATAAAACAATATTTTTAGTCTGTTATAAGACCGCAAAAGATTTCTCTTGTTTTATAAATAAAACTAGGCCCAAAAACCCGTCGAAAACTAGCCCCATCTACTCTAGACTATATATATATTTCAATCCACCCCTTTTCTCTCCAAAACCTGGCCACAAATCCGATGTGAAACAAATCCCCACTCTTTTGCAAAACATTATTTCCAGTTCTTTATTTTTATCCTGACGTGCTTTCTTCTCTCCATATCAACCAGTCGCTTCATGGTTTTCCTTTTTTTCCTATGCGAGATAGCAAGCAGATTAGCAGATGCTCTACGCGTCTCCACAAATCACCCCACACGCCCCAATTTCATCACCAGATCCATGCTTTTTGCTCTCGTTCTGCACCCATGCGCTTCTTGTTTTACTAGCATCTACAGCACCACACCACATCGCCACCAAATCCTTGCTCTTTTGCTTCACATCCAGCAACCAGCAAAATCCTCACCGATCTCCACCTATCGCCACCACACGCGACACGTTGTTGTGCTCCTGCTCGAGCCCTGTGTTGTCTCTATGCCCCGCTCCTTCCCTTCGCGCACACCAGAAGACAGCCCAAATCCACCCCGTCACCAACCTGTTACCAACAGTATCCCAGGGAGAGGAGCTCCTGCGGTTCAACGCCCACTCTAGGAGCCGACCTGCAGTGCCTCGGCTGGAGAGCCCACCATCCAGCCTCCTTTTCTTCTTCTACAGGCGCGTCTCATCAACCCGTAGCTCACTTGGTCGCCTAGAGGTATTGTCTCTGTTTCCGATCCCGACTCACAACGAGCTGTCTATCTGCTCTTTTTCGCGACTTCGCCAGATACAAACTTGCCTGCATTTCCGTTTCCAGGTGCGCAAATGGCCACCATAGTTTTGCTTCAGATCTGCCGTGGCCTATTTTTCTTCTTCGACAGTGTGGTAGTCCACTAACTCCATGATACCTTTGTGAGCAACACCTCCGCAACATGTTCGATGAAATGCCCACTAGAGCTCCGGTGTTCATTTCTATTCCAACCCGTTATGTGTCTCCTATCAAGTTCCACTCTTTCAAGTCAGCATATGCCACCATCCATCCAATAAGGTTTTTTTCCTGGTATCCACAAGTTCATTTTCTTTGGCTATCTCCACCACTTCAACTATATTCCGAAGACCGTCTCTCCGACTCTGACCTAATCCGTAAGACCCTGTCCCTAAACCATATTTTCTATAATATGACATATATCTTGTGCATATTAAATCGTTTATGCATACATACATATCATGTGGTTTGGGCTAAATAGCAATTCATCTATGGAGACTATATGCGAGATATTTTTTCCTTGTGAATTCAACATTTAATATGTGGGATAGTTAAATAACTTGAACCCAATAAAAATTGCCGGAAACCCGATTCCGCTTAAGTGGGACCGCATATTGCCATGTCATGCATCACATCATAAACATGCCGGATCTTTTGTCGTAGTATTAAATATTGCATTGAGTGTTCTTTTTAGTGTTTGCTTCTTCATCGGATAGGACAATGAGTGGTTGCGAGTTTCGACAAGCCTTCGGTCACCGGCTTTGTCTCACAGGCGAGCATTCTTTCCCTTCTACCTATTTTGCATTTATAATCTTTACTTCCTCCAATTTATCTATTGCTATCTTAATTGTCGATGCTTTAGTATTGTCCTTTTATTTACCCGCTCCACTATATTGCCTTGGTTATCCTATTGCCCTGTTTGACTAGCTAGTCTTGTCCTTGCGAGTCATAGGCATGCTTATTATTGCTCTCATACAGGTGGAACACAATACTTGGATATTGTTGGTGATAAGATAATTAATATGGTGATGTTGGTTATGGTTATGGATTCACCTAATGATAAGACCCCAGAAGGGACCACCTTTGGAAACTGCTTGAGCCAACCTAGGACCCATTCGTTCTACGACACCAGTTCTGAGTTGATCGCGCTAACCAAACGTGGGGCCTCTAAGAACCGTCCTCAACTACCGGCACTATTCGTATATCCAGAGGGTTACAAAATTGGTTTTCCATTTGGTGCATACGCATAATATGTCTTCGGAGATGGGTTGAATTGTGATATGATTTTGGTGGACTACCATGGCTTGTATTGCATAAAATTGGGATATCGTGTCGGAGGTGGGATGGAGCTCTACAAGTTATCTTTCGATCATCGTCCGGCCGTAGTCTCAAATGCTGTGCCACCTGGAGAATCAGATGTATCTCTTGTGTAGGTAAAACACAGTAGGTGATGCCTTTAAATATACGCGTAGGTATGAGTCAGTTCTTGTTATGAGATTCGGATGGCACGCGTAATATGTTGCCTGAAGGGTTGAGCATGTGTTTGGATACAGTAGTGCACCCCTGCAGGGTAAATCTTTTCGAGAAGTCGTGTGTCCATGGTTATGGACACCTCAGGAGTACAGTGTCATGATTATAGACAACGCCACTAATGTTTCATTCTTTAATAATGTGAATAGTAATTAGCCTTATCAACTAAACACATGCTTAACTAAAATTGCCACTATGTGTTCCGCAAGGGGATTTCCTCGACTGGTCTTCGAGGGAGAAATCTTCGTATGGGTTATGTTTGGTGTTATATTATGCTATCGTATAGTGCTCTCTTATCTCATTCTAATAGCCAAAGTTTCAGCGTGTCTCTATAAGTTAGATAGTGCAAGCTTTGCTGCCATTGAGCCCACCATACCTATGTAGGCGTGGACCGCCGAATTATAAGACTCGTCCCGTGTACTGGCCTAAGTACTGACCGCTCTCTTTCTATTTTTTTCAACATCCGGATTTTTAATCCCAAATGCCTGTTATACCATACATCGCAATCCCAGGAATACCATTTTTGCGAGACATAACAGATTGGATATCATAGTACATCATCCATTACAAACCATACATAAGGTCTTACACAAATAAAGGATCTCATGATCCAGTCTTAATACAAATTAAGGAGTGGAATAACGTAATGATAACAATAGCATGGGCGAAGCTCCATCTTTATAGTCACAGGCAATGCTGACGATGGGAGATGATCCTAGTTGTCGTAACCTTCTTGATGTCCGTCCTCCTGATAGTCCTCTTCGTAGTCTGGCCATGGGAATAGCCAGGGACAAAGCCACGAGTACACTTTAAGTACTCGCAAACTAATACTAACAAGTGAAGTGGTTCTGAGTAGGAGATACTAAGCTTTAGGTTATTTTGCAAAAAGCCAGATTTATCTCTATTGAGTTCAGAAGCAAAGAAAGCTAGTTGAAAGTTTTATAACATCTAAGTGGAAACTTGAATTTCATATCACAATCCCGTTGTGGTCAAGTCAAAGTCATGAATCATTTCACAAGTCATTTTGAAAACATCTGACGACGGAATAGTATGGCCACTCCAACTGTCCATAACCGGGACGCGGCTATTCGAATAGTTTGACACTCAGCAGAGGTGGACACTTTCACCACAATATTCGATACATCCGTAAGGAACAATCCTAAATTCACCATACTCAGTATGCAAATAATCAATCCTAACCTTTCAATTACACGCCCTAGTATAGGCACCTCTCCTGTGAGTTTGGCCTCTCAACCATGACCAACTGTCATCTTGGGAACTGCACAGGTGGACAATCTTCACAAGGTAGCCCCAGCTCAAACCTGGGCCACAAGGGAACCCATACTAAGTGACCGACCCCTTTCCGAATGAAAGAAAGGGTTTATGAGCCCTAGCCCTGTAAGACCACACCTATGTAGAGTAGATCGTTCAACACCTGCGGCACAAACCCGTTTTGACCAATTGGTCCGTATATCATAGGCGACCGAACGGCCGCCCCCCGTCTTACTAGACCAACCTACTATGTATATAAATTTCCAGTCAAGCCCTACCCAAATTTCGAGTATTGTGATTGTACGGTAAAATTGGAATGGTATCGCATCCAGACAACCATCAGTTTTATAAAGGGCTAAGGCTCATGCCTTAACATTTTCATCATCAAAATCATCTGGTGTTCAAGAACACATGTCAAAACATTTCAGTAGAATGACTCATCATTCTAAGGTTTTCATAATCAATTTCAACAAGTATTCCCATCTAAAGTGATCAAGCTTTATGCTTAGCACTAGCATCTACAAGTGAGGGTAAATACTAAGAAGGGGTGGTAAACAAGTGTATCTTATCTAAGTTCAATCTCATGCCTCAGGATGACATCAAGATTATCTAACTTAGGCCAAGTTTTATGCTCTTTATGCTACCTTTAAATATCTTTCTAAAATCTACAAGTCACTAAGTAAACTCTAATAGAAAGCTTTGATAAATAAATAAAATAACTAAGCCTGCAAATAAAACTGGAACTAGGTATCAAGTGGTGTAAGGTTGCAAGTAAAACTTGCATGGTTTAGCTTGCTAAGATAATAGTATAAACTAGCAAGGATTAGCCTACTAAGTCAACTTGTATAGTGAGGCTTGTAAGGTTGCAAGTATAGGCTTGCCTTGTGCAGAGAAGTGGTTGAAGTTCTCCTCGGCTTCTTCTTCGTAGTATTCTCCTTCCTCCTCGTATCCTTGGTCGGTACTAGCGTCTATAAATAAATACGAGGTACACAATCACCAAACAATACTTAACTACTTTTACTTATCACACCAAGGTTTTCACTAGATGATCTAGGATCATCACAAACATCACAAAGATTAAGGCAATAGTTTTATTTCCTTTTTTTAGAAAAGTAATTTCTACTCATTGAAAAACTACTTAAGATTTAATATTCTCTAACTAAAACATGGGATCATGTGGACACATGTTATCACCACATATTTCAGTACTTGGAATGTGATTTAAAGTGGTGTCACAATTTAATAAGGTTTAACCTTTTTATTTTAATTAAATAAAGTGACTAGAATGGCCTATGGGGCATTCTTTTATTGCTTGACCATTATTTCTGTAAGTAAACCTATATATTTTTTAAAATGTTCAGAAAGGTCTTGTTAAATGTGATTTTTGAGAGTTGGAATCAACTCAAAAGCTTTTGTGGTTGAATTTTGAAAAATGTTTGAATACATAAAAGCTTCTGCCTTGTTATTTTTACTATAGGTGATCTACAATTCCAAATGAATTGAATAAAATGGGCTTGGATTAAGCATTCCAGTACCTTTCTAACAAAATTGGTTTGGTTCAATGAATCGAGCTGGGTTGATTTTTGAATCTAGATACAGAACTAGGTTTGAAACTAAAGAATAAATCTAAATTTGAATTACTGGGTCACGCGGGATGATAACTGGGCCGGCCCACGGTGCACAGCGCACGCGCGGGTGGTTTTAAGTGAATGACCCCACCAGTCAGCGAGACAGGGGGTGCGAAGCGGTACATCGTGATCTAGACCGTGCGATCAAACTCTAATCCAACGGCCACGACCTATCGTCTCCGTCGGGCAACGCCGGCGAGATAGAACCCTAGCGCGGCCAGTGGAGGTCTACGGGGGCTCACCGGGGCTCAGGAGAGGGTCGGTGACATGGACGAACGACAAAGTCGATGACAGCGAACCTCCTAGTACCGGCGGCTTCTCCTGGGGCGGCTCCAATCAACGGCTCCTTTTTTCCTCCTCTGCGGCAGACTCTGGCCAAATCCTGGCGATGTGCTGCTCACCTTGCTCCGGGGGTGAGGTGGGGTGAGTCTGAGAGAGAGGGGACTGTGATGGAGTGCTGAGCTCGAAGGGGGTGGCCTTTATTTATAGTGCAGTGAGGGGACCGAAGGGCGCGGGCTGAGCTCGTCGGTGTCGTCGGCGCAACGAGCTAAAGTCATGGGCGATGGTAGGGGGCGGTGCTGTGCTCCCTGGTGAAGCTCAACGACATGGTTACGCGGCGTGGGGCGGTGCGAGATGGTCGGAACATCGCGGTGCTCTGAGCGGGTCCGACGGAACTTCTAATGGCGCACAGGCAGTATGAGTCGCGCGGCGGTGAACGGCCATGTCTGTGGGGTTGCTGGGGCGGTGGTGATCACGCACGCAAGCGGCAAGGGTGGCGCGCGGTCTGTGGGCGTGTGTCGCGTGTGGTGCTCTGGCGCGCTCTCAGCACGCTCGCAGAGAGGCTGGGCACGCTTGGGCTATGTGGTCTAGGGGTTGGCTGTGCTTTGGCACTTTTACAGGGGGTGGCGGTGGATGGTGGTGAGTGTCCCAGACAAGGTT
Source organism: Avena sativa (assembly GCA_916181665.1). Classification (NCBI taxonomy): domain Eukaryota; kingdom Viridiplantae; phylum Streptophyta; class Magnoliopsida; order Poales; family Poaceae; genus Avena; species Avena sativa. The sequence continues at coordinate 201,660,594 of OV702281.1, read as the reverse complement.
GGCGAGGCTAGAGCTGCTCCTATATGGGTGTCGACATTGGGGTGGCAAGGGTGCTCTCGGCATGCTTGCCATTGATGGTGTGGTTGGTTTTACAATGAGCTAGAGTGGTTAATTTAGTTGGATAATCTACTGAGGGAGAAATGTGAGCTAGATAGGGAACAAGTTAGGCCAAAATTACTGCTCACAATAGTGTTTGATGTTTGTTTGTTTTGTGTCTGCGAGGTGTTTGATGAAATAGCCGAAAGAGATTCAAATTTGAATTTTTGATTCAAGCTTTGTGGGTGTGCTAGTTACATATTAGGTAGTCTCTGGTTGATTGGATTTGTCAAGGTGCACTGGTTTGGTTGGGTTTTGAAAATGGGTGATCTTCACATATTTTAAAGATTCAATTTTGAATTGTCATTTGAATCAAGTTGCCAAATGTTTCTGTACGTTTGAAAGATGGGCTTTGATTCACTTTTACTTGGTCTAGCAAGGGGTGAAAAGAAATGGAAATGTTTCTATTTGAAATCTTGGACTAGAAACACTCAATGTGTCCTAGTGAACAAGATTGGCAAAAATGACCATTTTCTTATTTGATTTGTTTTTTATTTTTCTCTTGATTTGTTTCTGTTTGGAAATGATTTAGATGATGTTGTTTTCATCTTTAAACCATTCCTTGCTATTTAAATCAATCACACAAGTCCATTTATGCATTCATATAATCATCACATACACACATCCCTTGGCATACGACAAGTTTTCTGGCCCTTGCACCATCCACTTCTACATCGACAAGCAAGATGGCAAAAAGAAGGCCAGCCACATACTAAAGGACTGCCACGAGTTCCAGAAGCTGAGCGAGGGTCTCACCCAAATACGACGCCAGATCGTGAACCCTGGGATTGGTCCCGCACCTGCACCAGGTGATATCACCCACAGAGCTCCTCCGCCACCACCCGTTGGACCGTCGAATCCAGCGATCGCACATGCGCCTAACAACGGCACAGGAGGATATCCAGTGCCAAAACGATCCTTGATGATCCAGAAGTGACGCCCTACCAACAGGGTGCAAAAGAAGATCACTCGACAGGTCCGCCTGGCCGTGACCGCTCCACCTGCCATCCCTGAGTACCTCAGCGGCTCAGAGTCCGACATCATGTTCGATTGTTTGGATCACCCCCGCCAGATCCCTCGCCCAGGTCATGCTGCCCTGGTGCTCGAGGCGCATATCGGAGGATTCGATATGAGCCGCGTCTTCATGGACGGCGGCAGCGGCATCAACCTGATGTTCTCCAGCGCCCTCGCAGCGATGCGGATCCCGCTGTGCAGCCTGGAACAATCCGACACGACGTTCCATGGCATAGTCCCAGGGAAGGGCATATACCCCTTGGGAAAGATATGGCTCGACGTCATCTTCGGCCAGCCCGAAAACTTTAGGCGCGAGCGGCTAGAATTTGAAGTGGTGGACTGGCCATCACAATACCACGCCATCCTCGGGCGCGTGGCATTTGCAAGATTCTTGGCAGTACCACACTATGCGTACCTGCTACTGAAGATGCCAGGACCCAGTGGAATCATCACTGTCTAGGGAAGCTTCACCCGATCCAATAAGTGTGACAAAGACTTTAACAGAATCTCCTAGTCGTTCGGTATGCAGGAGGAGCTCAGGAGGCTCCGAGAGGTGACAGACAACGGGGCACCCCCAGTCTCCAGGAAAAACGCACCCGACATGTCGTTCGACTCCACAGTCAACATGAAAAAGGTGAAGGTCCACCCAACAGATGCCTCCAAGACGGCGTTGATCGCCAACGACCTCATCCCCGCATAGGAAAGCGCGCTCATCGAATTCCTCCATGAGCACTGGGAAATCTTCGCCTGGTGTCCTGCGGACATGCCATGAGTTCCTAGGGAATTCGCCGAGCACGCACTCAATGTGTTCCCCGACGCAAAGACAGTCAAATAGTCGATCTGACGACTGTCCGAACCAAGAGCTGAAGCCGTTGGAATCGAAGTCAACAGACTACTCGACGCCAACTTCATCCGAGAAATCAAGGAGAGTGAGTGGCTAGCCAACATTGTGATGGTCCCCAAAAAGGCCACTTCCCTCTACCGCGGATCGATCAGATCATTGATTCGACTGCAGGATGCGAGAAACTCTCCTTCCTTGCCGCCTACTTAGGCTACAACCAGATTTGGCTGAAGGTCGAAGATGAGGAGAAAACAGTGTTCATCACGCTGTTTGGAGTGTTCTGCTACAACACCATTCCCTTCGGGCTGAAGAACGCATGCGCCACATACCAGAGGTGCATGCAGGCGTGCCTGAAAAACCAGATCGGTCGCAACATTCAAGTCTATGTCGACAACATAGTAATCAAGACCAGGGAAGCCAAGATGCTGATTGACAATCTCCGTCAGATGTTCGATAACCTTGACCACTATAAGATCAAGATGAACCCAAAAAAGTGCGCCTTCGGCGTCCCATCTAGCCAACTACTCGGCTACTTCATCTCCCACCGGGGGATTGAGGTGAATGCGAAGAAAATTCGGGCCATACTGACCATGGAGAAGCCGAAGAACCTCAAAGGTGTCCAGCAGCTAGCCGGACGCATCGCGACGCTGAGTAGTTTCATCAGTCGCATGGGTGAGAAGGCCCTGCCCTTCTACCAGCTACTGTGCAAAGCTGACAAGTTCGAATGGACACCCGAAGCAGACGACGTATTTGAGGACCTCAAGCGGCTGCTCTCCACCTCGCCTATTCTGGTCAAAGGAGCGAGAGCCTCTGCTGCTCTACATCGCAGCCACGCACCAGGTGGTAAGCACCGTACTCGTAGTCGAACGACCCGAAGATGGCAAGACCCATGGGGTCCAACGCCCAATCTACTACCTCAGCAAGGTCCTAACACCAACAAATCAGAGGTACCCTCACTACCAGAAGCTCGCCTACGCCGTATTCATGACGGCTCGTCGGCTGAGCCACTACTTCCAGGAGCACCAGATAATGGTCGTTAATGAGGCGCCATTATCCAACATCCTGAACAACCCCGAAGCCACGGGACGCGTAGCCCTATGGGGGCATTGAGCTATCCCCTCTAGACATAGTCTACGAGCGGCGTAAGGCCATCAAATCTCAGGTCCTCCCTAATTTCCTCGTCCACTGGATGGAGCTCCAGCTGTCGGACACTCCGGACATGATGCAATCATGGACGATGCACTTCGACGGCACCAAGCGCAAGGTCGGAGCAGGGGCTAGCGTCATACTGACGTCCCCTCAAGGCGACAAGATGAAATACGTCCTTGGATGAAATTTCGCTCCTCCAACAACCAGGACGAATAAGAGGCCCTCATCCACGGCATGAGGATGGCCAAGATCTGCGGTGCAATGCGCCTAGTCATCTATGGTGACTCGAACCTTGTCGTCCAGCAGACGATGAACGAGTGCGGCGGTCACAGCGCCAACATGATCGCGTACCATGCGCTCTACAACTCACTTGAAGGGGACTTCAACGTCTGCGAGCTTTGGCACGTTGGAAGAGAAAGCAACGAGGAAGCCGATAGACTCGCCAACATCGGCTCCACTTGTGCATGGGTGCCACCAGGTGTGTTCCTCGAACAAATCTGTGTACCCTCTATCAAAAGGAGATTCCCCAAGGGATCACCCAAAGAAGCGGAACACTCGGTGGCTGCGCCACCCGAAGGACATTAAGGACCCGAAAAGCTTGACACCAAGGTCGAGATGGTCAGCCTGATGCAGGTCATGGCGGTTGAAGAGACGTGGACACAACCGTACCTTCGGTACCTGATAAACAAAGAACTGCCTGATGACCCGATAGACGCCCAGCACATATCTCGCCGGTCCAAGGCCTTCACCATCATCAATGGCGAGCTATACAAGCGCAGCATTTCCGGTGTACTCCAACGATGTGTCACCATCGGTGACGGCAAAACCATCCTCCAAGACATCCACGAGGGCATCTGCGGCCATCATGCAGGCAGTCGTGCCCTAGTCGCTAAAGGTCTGCGAGCTAGATTCTATTGGCCAACAACCATGAACGATGCTAAGGACATCGTCCGAAGGTGCAATGCCTGCAAGAGGTACGCGGATAAGCCACATGCACCAGGGTTCGAGCTAAGGCACATACCATTGGCCTGGCCCTTCGCCCAATGGGGCCTCGACATGATCGACAAACTACCCAAGTCGTCGAATGGAAGCCAAGTCTACCTCCTGGTCGCAGTCGACAAGTTCACCAAGTGGATCAAGGCCATGCCCGTCACCAACCAAAGCGGCAAAACTATCGTCAAGTTCTTTGAGTCCATAGTGGACAAGCTTGGTGTGCCACATAGCATCATCACGGACAACGGCTCGAACTTCATCTCGAAGGAATTCCAGGACTTCTGCGAGGGCCTCAACATCAACATATCATACGCCTCCGTGGCGCACCCTCAGACCAATGGGCAGGTAGAAAAGGCCAACGGCCTCATAGGGAGCAGCATCAAGAACCGCCTGCTATGCCCACTCTAAAGGCTTGCGGGAGCCTGGGTGGAGGAGCTAAACTCCGTACTCTGGAGCCTGCACACCTTTCTTCATGGTGCACGGAGCCGAATCTGTATTACCTGCAGAGGTATGTCACAAGGCCCCACGGGTTGTCGCCTACAGCGAAGCCGAATCAATGACTGCACTCAAATATGTCGTCGACACACTCGACGAAGCACGTGACATCGTCGCAGCTCGCTCAGCGGTCTACCAACAGAGCCTCCGCAACTACCATAGCCGTCGGCTGTGCCCAAGGTCCTTCGTCGAAGGAGACCTCGTCCTACGACTCAAGCAAGAGAGTCCGCAGAAGCTCGAGTCACCCTGGAAGGATCCTACATCATCACCGAAGTCATCCCAGGTGGCGCCTACCACCTCATGGACGTCAAGTCAGGATTCGAATACTCCAACCCATGGAACGTCGCACAACTGCGATGCTTGTACCCCTAGCTACCTCTTTACTTTCAATAAGGCTACTCAACCAAGGCTACTTAGCCGAACAATGTATCTCCTCGTTATACTATGAATAAAAGCTAAGTCCCTCGGCCAAAATTTATTTTTCCTCGCATTACTTTTCGCCATAACACGCTCGGGGGATACGCCTCACCTCACGACTTCGATGACTGAGAGCAATGCATACAACCTGAGTAGCTGACCACGTCAGGCTAACGAAAAGTACATGCACATAACAAGGCACAAAGTGCTAATACAAATAATCTTTACAAAGGCACTACTAGGAAAATGGCCATTGGTGGCACACATGAAAAGGCCATCCGTAGCGCACTGGCCGTGCGCCACTAGCCTCGCGCTGTGGCTATCTCCTAGCCGTGGCGCACTACCTGGTGCGCTACGATTATGTCGACATAGGCGTAGCGCACCTGCCAGTGCGCCATGGATAGGAATGCAGGTGCGCTATGGGAAGGATCTTCTGTGGCGCACATTGCAGTGCGCCACTAAACTGCGCAGGTGCGCTTTAAATACCGTGCCACAAAAGCTATGACATGTGCGCGACGGGCGTTTTTTTTGTTTCTTTATTTCAGAGCCAGATGATATACAATACAGATTATATGCAATATTACAGGCAGATATACACACAGAGATATAAGATATACAGTTATATATAAATACATAATTTGCAAAACAAGATTGAAACAAATACATATAGATAAGTCCCATACATGAATACATATTATAAGTTACAAAGTAGTTGGTGACATGCGAATACATGTGTCTCGAACAAGTTAGAGCTCGGAAGCTCGCCTAGACATCTAAACTAGCTAGAAACAAGCGTGGGATAAACAACCAAAGACAATAAGCATCACCGCGACAAAGGTGTAGGTCTTCATCCGGTTCCTCGTCCTAACTCCCGCTAGATAGCGCGTGTAACTAGCTTCCGCCTCCGCCATAGTGTTGTACCCTTTGTAGCTATTGCCGCTGAAACGGTGCACCTGTCTCCAGCAGTCTTCCCAATCAACGTAGACTCCAGGAACCCGTCCCTTGTACACGACGTGTCACGTCATCTACAAGTTGACAATAATAATTAACCGGTGATTGAATAAAAACATCTATAATTAAAGTCGCATATGAAGATACACTTATAGAAAGTACTCCCAACTCAAAAAGACCAAAGTAACTCAAAAAACATGCCTCATATATAACTAGGTTGTTCGACACAGGAATATGCTACGATGGAACTGTCCGCCAAGTAGGATGCACAACACCTGGACCTGTGCATAGCACAAGGCGGACAATCCCATCGCAACACATTCACATATATAGTGCGCCACGACATTTCAATCATTGGCATTCTCGAAAAAGACCAAAGTAACTCAAAAAGCATGCCTCATATATAATAACTAGGTCGTTGGACATAGGAATATGCTACGACGGAACCGTAAGCCAAGTAGGATGCACAACACCTGGACTTTGCATAGCACAAGGATTACAATCCCATCGCTGCACATTCACATATATAGTGTGCATTGACATTTCAATCATCGGCATTCTCGAAAAAGACCAAAGTAACTCAAAAAGAATGCCTCATATATATATACATAGGTCGTTGGACACAGGAATATGCTACGACGGAGCAGTTAGCCAAGTAGGATGCACAATACCTGGACTTGTGCATATCACAAGGCTAACTATCCTGTCGTAGCACATTCACATATATAGTGTGCCACGATATTTCAACCATTGGCATTACTCTCAAAAAGACCAAAGTAACTTAAAAAGAATGCCTCATATATATATATACATAGGTCGTTGAACACAGTAATATGCTACGACAGAATCGTGAGCCAAGTAGGATGCACAAGACCTAGACTTGTGCATATCACAAGACTCACAATCCCGTTGTAGCACATTCACATATATAGTGTGCCACAACATTTCAATCATCGGCATTCTCGAAAAAAGACTAATAAAGTAAGGAAAAAAGAAGGACCAAAGTGAGCAAAGGACCAAAGAGTAAGCAAAAAAACCAAGCATTGATTCATATATAATAATAATGATAAGCAAAAGAAGTAAGCGATGATTCATAAACCTAATAAGATAAGTATTAGCATGTACACTTGTCCACACACACAAAGGTCATCTATAGTTTGGAATTACAACTAGGCCAACATCAAGCCTTCTAGCTCGGCTTAGGGAACGGGAGGACGCCTTGTCTCGTCATAAACTTCCTATAGTCACCCTGTATCTCTAGGCGATCTTCTATGTCATGGTTATTCGGGATATTTCCTCCATAGAAGACCCCCCCCCCCCGAAGTCATGAAATCACGAAAGATGATTGCCCCAAACTGCTGCTGGATGCGATACATCTCTTGTATAATATCTGAATCAATGATCTTGGCCTTGGCTTTGGCCCACTGTTTGAGATGATCTGGCAGCGTAGAATTCTGCTGGTCTAGTAGGAACGCCCTCATGTGAAGGAGTGCGCAGTAGGCTTCCTTCTTACTGCTTTCCGGCTGCTTCACGCAGGGGAACTCTGTTATGTGGTTGAAGACGTGCCTGCCGAGCTTGACCTTCGTACGCACGAAGGTGGTGCCTTCCATCGAGGCATAGCCGGTGAGAGCATCATCCAGAACTTCCTTGATCTTGTCGTAGTTTTTCTTATTTTCTAGACTCCCCGAGTCGAAATACGTGGCGTGCGAATGCTTCGGCGATCAGGAGATGAACATGCAGTGTTCATCTCTGCGCAAAAAATTCAAATGAAATGTTTTGGAAAAAGAATGATGATAATCTAATAAAGCCAATCGATGGTGGTGAGTGAATAGCGACTTACTCAGGAAAGTAAGGCACGAGAATGTATTCCTTTGTCTTGTTCGCCACGAAGATTCTTTTTAGGTACGAGGCCACGGTACATCGTTCAGTGGCGCTTCCCAAGAAGCCGTCATGCATGTAGTAGGGGTCCACTATAGCGATGCCTGGTGTGTTCTCTCTAATGATCTGCATGGCCAGGCTGAGGGAAAACAGGCGGACCATGGTATAGTGCAGCGGGTATAGGTGGAACATATTGAAGATGTCGTCAAACCGCAGGAAGAACAGATCCGCAAGGGCATTATCGATGAAGCCCAAGCCTGGTGGCACCTTAACCACGAATAGCGGGTGCGAGGGATCTTTCTCCGCCAGAAGGCGTATCTCTATCGTCAGCACACCGTCATGCTCACTCTTCAGTTCCGAACCGACGAGCCTCCGCAAATTCTTAGGTAGCATGGGCTCACCCGCCACATGAATCCTCCACATAATAACCTCGGGTCTTGGTGGCCCGTCCCGAAACCTGATCGGATTCGCTGTTGACGCCACCGGCTGGCTCGAGCTGCTAGATTTTTTTTTCCTGGCCTTTTTTCCTTCTGGAGAGCGGGCAGGCACCGCAATCTGAGCACCGGCCGCCCTATGTAGTGTGTCAGGGCTTAGAATAAAGGGCCGGTTGGTTGTATCAGCTGGCTCAGTAAAGGCGCAAGCTGGAGGCGTCTCCTGAGAACCAAATAGACGCTTGGTGATAGTTGGTTTATCTGTGGGGCCACCAGCTGGGTCTTCGTTGCTAAACTAAGTGTTGAATAAGTGATCATTCCAGTCTTCGTCATCCTCGGCCGGATCCTGCGCCATGTGCATATCATCAACATGATCATCCGACGCACCGCGTGGAGGTGACGGCGAGGGCGGTAAGGGGGCCTGTGGCATCTCGCAAAACCACTACTAGAAAATCGCGTTGATTTGTGCATTGCATCGTCATCATCATGTGTTGTTTGTCTAAAACTATTTTCACAAAGCCCGTTTTGTTTTATAAAACGCCCCATCTTTAATCAAATATCAAACCCCGGGTCTCCGGATGATTTTTGTTTGTCTGCTGTCGGTTTGCAAACGGTGTTTGTAAAACAAATAAAAATATTTATTATTTTAGCGGGGGCAGTCGAACGGGCCGTTTCGACCCGAACGACCACCCCCAGAAATTTACAAACGGTCCACCATAATTCCTACATCTACCAGGTAACCTACCCATCCCTCCCCTCCACATCACCCCACCCAATTCCCTAGTGACACCTCACCCTCTCTCCCCCTCTACCCAATCCTAAACCGCCACATCACCACCCCACTTCCCTCTCTACCCTCTCTCTCCTCTCAACCCAGCCCCACACATCCCACCTCCAGCAAACACACACCACACAACGCACGCAACACACGCAGCCAACTCCCCTGGCGCGCTCCCCCACTCCCCTGTCCCCACGCCTGGACCCACCCCCTGGCTCGCTGTGCCCCGGGGCCCACCCTCCTCTCTCCTCCCTCAGCGCCCCACCCCGCTCGTCCTCTTCCTCCCTGGCTCTCTCTCGCGGCGCAGCACCCCGCGCCCCCTGCTCCGGCGCCGCGCCACCCGAGCTCGCCCACCACCGCCGCCAGCGCCTCCGCTCCCGCCGGCTGCTCGCCCCGCCTGGAGCCTCCCCGACCTCGCCTCCTTCTCCGTGCCTTCCCCGCCTCCGCCCGCGCTCGAGCAGCCCCGGCCGCTTCCCCTCCTCCCGCTCCCCGCCGACCCCAGTCCGCCTCGCCGGAGCGCCCCGCCTCCGCGCGTCGAGCCCCGCCGCCGGCCTCATCGCGCGTTGGCCCCTCCTCTGCCCGGCCCCGACCCCGGCTCGCCACCGCGTCGACCTCCCCCGCCGCCAACCGCCGCCCGGAGCCGGCGTCGTCGCCCACGCCGCCGTGGCCGCTCCCGACGCGGCCTCTTCCCCGCTGCTCCGCCGGAGCCGAGCTCGGCCTCCACCTAGCCGCCGCGGCCCTCGTCAACCGCGCCCCGATGCCCGGCCTCCTCTGTCCAGCAACCTCCGCCGGCGGCGTCCTCCCGCATCGCAGCGACCCGGCCCCGTGCCCGCCGACCTTCCTCGCCGGCTCTTCCCTCGCCCGCGTCTCCTCCGTCCAGCAGGCCGCGCCGCCCCTTTGGCCTCGCATCCGCGCCGCCGTCGCCGACCTCGGTCCTGCTGCTCGCCGCTCGCCGTCCCCGAGCCCTGGCACCCCGTGGCCGCACCCTCCTTCCTAGCGCCCTCGTCTGCTCCCAGCTACCAAGTACCAAGCTGCCACCGCTGAGGCAACCTCCTGTGCGCCTTCACCATGCGTGCTAGTACCCGAGGAAAATATCGACAAGGTTACCGACAGGAACCTGAAGACCCCGAGTCCGAAGGTCATCTACAAGGAACCCCAAGATCTCCTTCATGGAAATCGAAGCCGGACCCGGAGGCTTCCGTCATGGATCCTCGAGCACTTCTACACGGACCCACGGGATGACATGTTCTTCACCAAGGGCGACAAGACTCTTCACGGATTTCGAGACCCCGACATCGAAACGACAAGATCGTCGTCATAACACCCGTAGACCTCATGTGCGACAAGTACTCCCTCGAGAACGTCAAGCACTTCACCCCGGACACCGAGACCCCGATGCGACAAGTGCTTCAGCCCGAACGATAGGACCGACATCTTGGCCCGACCATCGCGAATGCGCCAAGAACTACCCCCGATATCCGAGAACGACCCCGGAGTCCGAGAACGCTTCCGTCGAACCCTGGACCCGGAGACCGACCCCGAACCCTCGGACCAAGATCTGCCGAACCCTAATGTGTGGCCCTTTTTCTCGAACCCTATATTAAAATGATATTAATTGTTGCATATAAAATTGTCATACTCGCATGCATCTTGTCTGTGGTTTGGGGGCCTTATGCCGATTCACCTAATAATTAAATATGGGGCCCATATGCGGGCGAATCTAGCCTTATATTGGCCTCATTTAAATTTGTGTAGCGAACCGGTGCTATCTATTGCCATGGTAAAACAACATTTAATTTGCGGGTAATTAAACAACATGAACCACCTAATTAAGTGTCGGGGCCCCGGTTCCGCTTAATATGACCTAATCGCATCGCACCTTTGCCATGTCATCCATCATACATGCATCATGCTCGCTCTTCTGCCGTTGTATTAAATATTGCATCCGGTGTTTATTCTAGTGTTTTGCTTCTTCGCGGATAAGGCCGTTGAGTTGATGCGAGTGTCGACCCGATCTTCGGATAAAACTTCGGCAATGTTTTTCAGGCGAGCATCTCCCCTTTTATACCTATCTTACTTTTATAGTATTTATTCCCTCCTGTTGATCTATTGCTATCTGTGTTGCGATGCTTTAGTTTCCGTACCTGTGATATACCGTGCAGCCCTATATTGCCTTGGACACATCCTATTACCTGTTGTTTGGTAGATAGTTGGACTTGCGCGTCGTAGTCGCTTGCTCAAGTGCTGTTGCGTGTCGTCAAGTGCCATAGTTGTTGGAGTGTTGCCGCATGTTGATGTTGGAGATGTTTCTAGTTTTACTTATCGTTCACTTTAATTCCTGTTTAACAACAAAAATTGAAGTAAGTAAGCAGAGGCATCGGTGGGTGATAGAAAATATTTGGTTTCCGAACGCCCACTTGTGTCCCGTAGGACCCCGAGTACTTGATACCTGTTCCTTGATTTATCGCGCTATCCATATCCGGGAGGTATATGGGACCCCCCTTAGCCAGAGCTTGATCCAGTCTTATTTCTTGGGGCCACAACTAGTTTGAGGTTTTATTTACTATCCTGTACCTATGCCATGCTTTACTGCTTTATTTACGATTGTGTGAGGAGCACGCTGTACTGTTTTGGAAGCGGAGTGTTTTCGCGGTATCGACAGTCCCCGTTTGGGGATCTGCTGTCGCTTACAGCCATTGTCGCAAACCTTGAGTCCGTCTCGGAGCTTGCTTACTTCGTTGCGGGTGTACTCCAAGGGGTGGCCCCCTGAAATAATTCTGAATCCTGTGATTGCTTTGTCGTGAAGGCCTCGTTGGGTTTTGATTTGGTTTTTCCGAGGTTGATCGAGTGTGTTTTGCTATTGGTGCACCCCGGCCGGGTAAAACTTTCTGAAAGCCGTGTCCGCGGATATGGACGACTTGGAGCACAGTATCTCGACCATAGACAAGCATAACTAAAGTTTATTGCTATAAATTTGACTTTATAATGACTCGTAATCCGCTTCACTATAATGGAATGGCTAATTAATACTGCCCACAATTGCTTGTTTGGAGTGTCGCTTGCGACCATTGTACCTGACTAGTAAGTGTTGCAACTACAACGGAATGGCTGAATAAAAGTACCAACAACTGCTGGGTTTTGGGTTTATCTCATGCTATCTGTATCTGATTAGTAAATGTTGCAACTATAACGGAATGGTTAACTAAAAGTGCCCACTGCTTACTTTATCAGGACGATTATCTAAACCTGACTAGTAAAGTGCCGCAACTATAACTGAATAAGTAAAACTGCCAACCGTGTGAGTTCCTCGGTTGACTTCCTCGTTTGGTCTCGAGGGGGAAACGCCAGGATGGGTTTGTTTGATGATAGTATCAGGTTGGATCCGTATAGGTCTTCCTCACCCCTCTCTGATAGCCGCCAACAGTATCGAGTCTCTATAGGTTGTTTAGTGCTGGCTGCCGCTGCCGCTTCAGTCCACCATACCTATGTAGGCGAGGACCGCCGAATTCTAGTCTCGCCGTGTACTGGCCTCAGTACTGACGCTCCTTTCTTTTCCTTTGCCCCTCGTCGGCACCCCTTTTGTTAAGCAGGTTTTGAGATCGACGTCGTTAGCAGGGTTACCCTTCCGGCTTGGCCTGGGCAGGGTTATGGACGCCATTGGTTATTCTTCAGGGCTCTTAGCCCCATTTGCATCTTGTCCGTAGCCGGACGCTGTATCGTTTTACAGGTGTTTTGGATCTTTGTATATTATATCTGTATTCTTGGCTCGTTGAGTCGCTGTTGTATATATCTGTTCTGTGGGTCCCATCGAGGACTGTTGTGTAATGTTATTACTTCGTTTTCCACCCGCACGAAAGTGCCTGGTGGGCACCTTTGAATCGTTTCTATGCGGGTTTGGCAGGTTTCGCCAAAACTTGCATAGGTCCGATTCTGAGGGTGTTACAGAGTGGTATCAGAGCTCAGCAGTTGCGATACCCCACAAGTCCAGCCTGTAGGATAACCTAGCTAACGGCCGAAGTAGAGTGTCAAAACTATTTTGCAAAATCGGTTGGGTAGTTTTGATTAGGTCTGATTTTACTCCTTACCCCTCTGCTGCTCTCCTCTTATCTCGACGTGTTTTGAATCCGCCCTCTTATCTTCCTTCGAGTCCAGGACTTCTCGTGGTTGGGATTTCCGTCGTACCTTCAGGGTTTCGCTTCCTCTTTGGTAACGGTGTTGCTACATCTGGTCTTCATGCTATCCGAGGAATCCTTCGTTTGGCGGATTTCTCTTTGTTCTTTCTCGTGTCTTCCGGTGTTTCCGACGCGACGACATCATCTACACCAGATCCGGTGCAGAGTCTGCATCCCTCCTTTGTTTCCGAACCTCGCTTATCGAGATCTTCAGTCTGATTCCGAGAATGGCTGCACTCTTTTCTACTGATTGTGCAGAGTAATAGTTTGGGTGCGTGATGGATTGGCCCCCATGCCGACTACCCCTTCTATTCACTTTTGTACATTGAAGTGGATGAGAATGCATCGGTTCCCCTTTTTTTTCCATCGAAGCTAGAGGTGGCTTTATTTGTTGATACCTCTACCTTCGACCTTTTGTTTCCGGAGTGTTCTCTCGACGATCACGGACAACGGCCCTTTGTTGGTGGTGTCGCCGATCTCAAGATGAAGCAGGAACCCTTGTTAGTGGTGTCGCGAGGATCTACATGATGCGAGAAGATTCAGATCGCCGACCTTCTTCCCGGTACCATGAGGTGGATCTCGAGGGCGAGATCCATTGTTAGTGGTGTCGAATTGTGGCATCCCGCAAAACCACTACTAGAAAATCGCGTGGATTTGTGCATTGCATCGTCATCATCATGTGTTGTTTGTCTAAAACTATTTTCACAAAGCCCGTTTTGTTTTATAAAACGCCCCATCTTTTCCTTTGCCCGCCGAATTCTAGTCTCGCCGTGTACTGGCCTCAGTACTGACGCTCCTTTCTTTTCCTTTGCCCCTCGTCGGCACCCCTTTTGTTAAGCAGGTTTTGAGATCGACGTCGTTAGCAGGGTTACCCTTCCGGCTTGGCCTGGGCAGGGTTATGGACGCCATTGGTTATTCTTCAGGGCTCTTAGCCCCATTTGCATCTTGTCCGTAGCCGGACGCTGTATCGTTTTACAGGTGTTTTGGATCTTTGTATATTATATCTGTATTCTTGGCTCGTTGAGTCGCTGTTGTATATATCTGTTCTGTGGGTCCCATCGAGGACTGTTGTGTAATGTTATTACTTCGTTTTCCACCCGCACGAAAGTGCCTGGTGGGCACCTTTGAATCGTTTCTATGCGGGTTTGACAGGTTTCGCCAAAACTTGCATAGGTCCGATTCTGAGGGTGTTACAGGGCCTTGCCACCGCTTGTCGCTGGCACGACAGGCGGTGCTGTTGTCTGTGGCGTGATGGCCCCCGCCGTCCGCAAACGGATCATCCTCTTTGTCCATTGCAAGAATAAGCCGAAGCAACTTTTGAGGACAGTCGACTCTTCTTCATCCACTCCTGGGGGTTGAATGGGAGGTTCCAGGTTGTCGCATCCCCTTAGCACCCGACTAATTTTAACCCTATGCACGCTATTTGGCATTGGCCTTGAGTGGAACGTGCGCTGCTAGGGTTGAACGATGGTACCCTTGGCAATATCCCTCAGCTCGTTGTTCACGTAGCATAAGAGAGTGCAAGGAACATCCGTCTGCGGAAAACATGTACGGCTTCGTCAGAGAGATGCCATAAGAGTAATAGATGGCGTGAAAGGCGGTAAAGCAATTTGTTTACCGTGATGGCGTCGAGATCGGCTAATGTCAAGGCACCGCATACGACGACGGGCATGCAAGAGACGGAGGGGATGCTTGATGGCGCGGTGATGGCCACCGGTGTATTCTCCCTACCGGGTGCTTGGAGCTTCGGTGACGCCGCGACGATGGCAGGGGGTCACCAACATGTCCGGCGCCATGGTGATGGCAGGGAGTCACCAACACTTCCGGCACCGCGGTGATAGCGGGCCGAGTCACGAACACATAGTTTGCCTGATTCGTCGGCGCCGCGTTGTTCGAATGGCTGCCGACCATGCTTGGAATCGGGCACGGCCCTAGTCGACCACCCGCACTCCGGTTCTCTATTGACTCCACCAAGGTTGGCAGGAAGGACATGAGGGTGATTGCCAGGTTGTCTTGGACGATGTGCGGGATCCGCTCCACTTGTTCCTTAAGTTCTTGAACCTCGTTGTTTTCCTCCTCGCTCCTTCCCGATGGCATCACACGCGTCCTCAGCGGTGGACCAAAATGATCCACCCAATTCTTACCCCCGAGGCCGGACAGACGGCCAGCCGACGACGGCTTCTTCGTAACCGGCTCAATTTTCTTGGCCCGGTTCATCGCCCTGTTAAAAGGGTTATCCCACCGGGTGGCCGCGTTGACCCCTGGGATGAGGAACCCCGGGATCCATGACTAGCAACAGTTTCCTCCTCCTGCAGAAGAAGTAATAGTGAACCGTTTAGAAACTAGACTTCATCGATTAGAATGCAATCGAGTTGATCCGCGGTAATTAAATTACTTACCAAAATTTCCTCGAATTCCTTCACCACAGGATCCACGGTGAGTTGTTTGGTTTTTGGGTCCACATGGTAACGGGCCCTGATGAAGTTTCGAAGCTGCCCCTTTTCGAATTTCGCAAAGGGGTTTTCTATCCCCTTAGCTCTATACTCTTTGTCCTCCTTATCCCATTTGGCCTCCGCGGTTCTGTATCCACCAGATCCGAGATGGTGATGACCTATATTCATCGCCTGCAACACCTTTCCCCGATTACTATTGGCCAGGGCTCTTTCGGATTCACACCTCTCCTTGAACTCCCGGAACTGATCTTCGGTGAACTGCGCTGGATCTCCTCGAGATTTTTGCCTTCTTTATAGATCTTCTTCTTTATCCGGGTTCTCCAGCTGGCCAGGGCGATGCTCATCTTTGTGAGGGCGGATTTGTTTACTTCATTCCCATGATAATTTGTGTTCCGATACTCAGTGCCAAACTTGTATCTTGCGTGCAGCTTCTCGAAGAGGAGTGTGCGCAAGTGGCCATTATCTTTATGCCAGAGATTCTCGTTGTTGATCGAGATGGTTGTCCGGGTGATCGCCACCACTTGCCCACTGTACCCTCTGACGATAAGGTCGGGCTCCAAAGGAACCCCTGTTGGGCTCACTTTGGTAATTTCCTCTCTGACGTTGTCGACCGTGTTCGGGCGCCGTTCCTTCTGCTTCTTCTTCTTCTTAGGAGGATTGCTACCACTCCCTGTGCCCTCGCCGCCATCAGTGGTTTCATCATCCTCCGTTCCTTCGGCTTCTTCCTCCGCGTCTTCCATCTCATCATCCTCGCTCTCCGAAGGATGATATTCTTCATCGTCTTCTAGCCGATGGGCCGCCTCCTAGAATGTCAATTGTTTATTCGGAGGTCTGAGTTCTCCTTCAGCGCTGATGCGCTTAGAACAGCTAGCCTCGTTGTTGTCACACATCTTTGCACTAATAAAAAACAAATAATTGGTTAGTAATAAAGTGCACGGAAAAATACGGCATGACCTTCGCTAATTTTTTTAAACTAGGAGTGCCTGATTTCTGCCGAAACGGAAGTTAATCAACATTCCGGCGAAAATCGGGACTCATTTCATAGAAGCACCTGCATACAGATCATACACCTCCATCATGGACTTGCCATTTCAAAACTGATAGCAGTATACACATCAGTATAGACGGCAGCTTTGCACAACAGTATACATCAGTAAAAAAATCAATGTATACACATCTTTGCACAGGAGATTCACAACAGATTTGCACAATAGTAAAAAAAGCAACTAACCTATTTCTTGACAGCAACTACACAGCCTACTGCTTGCTAACAGTAACCTACTTCTTGACAACAACTAACTAAACTGAAAAACTGCACAGTTAGACCGACATGACTGAGAATAACATTTGGTAGACATGATATTATTCATCCATAGTTGAAGGCATCTCATACTTGTCGGCATTGGATGGAGAGATAACCACAACTTTAACAAAATTTCCTAAGATGAGAAAGTAATGACAAACACACAGACGAATAGAACTTTCAGATTTACCCGAGAAAGTAACCACAAGCTTTTGCTTATCCCTAGCATACTACTTGATGACCAAGCACTAGTTGTTCTTGAATTGGACGGAAGCAACAAGTCAATTTTTGAGCTGCAGGTCATTATTTGAACTATTAAAACAGTTTCATTTGTGATTATCCTTTGGACGGTTTTTTTCTAGCAGTACATGCATGTGTAAGCATATCTGAAGTTCAAAGACCATTTGGTCTGATTTGATACAGCATTTGAAAACAGTGAGCATCCTAGCTAATAGTTGTACTATATAGATTCCTCCTAAATAATCTAGAAGCTTCATAACCATCTAGTTAACAGTGAGCATCCTAAAAATAACATGAAGAGCATGATGGAATTCTAGCTAACAGTGAGCATCCTAGCTAACAGTAGTACTATATGGGATCATTATATAGTGTCCCCAACAACACCTCAGTTGCAGTGCAGAGAAATGGACTTGATTTATTTACTTTAGAAAGACAACTATTGATTTATACAGGCTATTGATTTCTTGCTTTTAGTTGCAGTGCAGAGAAATGGTCTCAGTTACAGTGCGGTGCAGAGAAATGGTCTCAAATCGAAAAGGAAACAAGCTAAAGGCAGAAATGTCTCCCTGATTTCTTGCTTGCACTAGCTCTGGCTAAAAATCTATAAGAACTACAAGCTACAGGGGAAGTGATTCAGTCATGATTCCTTGCTTGCTTGCTTGCAAATTTAGTCATGATTCAGTCACGGCTCTCTGTTTGCTTGCAGATTCAGTCTAACCTAAAATGAATCAACCGAGAAGTGGAGAGGGGAGAGAGGGAGAGAGGGGAGAAGACTCACCTCTGAGACGAGGACGAGGACGAGCGCGTGGGCGAGGTGGCTGGCAAGGCGGGGTGAGGCCGCTGGCAAGGTGAGCGCGCGGGTGAGGCCACTGGCGAGGCGAGTGCGCGGGCGATGCTCCTCCTCCTCCTGGCTGGCGACGCTCCTCCTCCTCTCCTGTCGTGGCGGCCTCCTCCTCCTTCTCCTGGCTGGGAACGCTCCTCCTCCTCTCCCGGAGTGGCGGCCTCCTCCTCCTCCTGGCTGGCGACGCTCCTCCTCCTCCTCTCCTGGCGTGGCGACCACCTCCTCCTCCTCCTGGCTGGCGAGGCGCGCGTCGATGCAGATGGGATGCGGCGGTGGCGGCGCATCGATGGGGATGGTTCGATCTGTGTCTGAGGATGATGGGGAGGGTAGGGACGACACGACGAGTAACCGTAGCGCACTTGGCCAGGGTGCGCTACGCCTAAGTGGGTTGGACTAGTCAGATAAGAGGGCGGCCACCCCACTAGTTAACACTAGCACTGCCTTATCCCACTGGTTTCGCCCACTGCTCTATTCTAAACTTGTGAGCACCCAGGTTTGAATCCTAGTGCTCACCTTTTTTATTTTTATTTTAAAGATACTTTTAAATATTCCAAAAAATGCCCAAAAGTGGTGATATATGCCATAAATGTTTTGTTAGTTTTTTTGAATACTTTTAAATATTCCAAAATTGCCCAAAAGTTATAATATATGTCATAAAAGTGGTACAAATATGATTCAAAGTATAACTAAATTTCATAATAATTTGTCCATGAATATTACAATCTTTTTCGACCACACGTTTTACAATATTTTTTGAGCTAGAGTTTTACAATTTTTTTTCTCTTCTTTGTCGCGATTGAATAATTTAGCCCCGGCACTTTAATGTTTCTTCTTTCGAACGAGCTACCTTTTTTGGGTAGGGTTGTCCTTTTTATTCTTGTGATGTATGTTGGTACATCGTAGTCGTCGTCATCTTCAATCTTTGGATCGCCGTACTGATCGAAGTCTTGCTCGTTGGCGACTCCATCCATTCGGATGATGTTTCTTTTTCCTCTCCTCACGACAACACAGCTAGGCTTTGTCGGGTCGGTAATGAAAAAATATTGGTCCACTTTGGTAGCCAGTACCCACGGTTCATTTTTTGCGGCCACGTTTGCACCGGCGGCCTTGGATTTGGCTGCTTCGGGTATAACCATGGTTGTGAAATACCGATCTTCTCTTTCGACGCTCTTTTCCCATCTGACACGGAACATCGGCACCTTTTCTCCATAGTAATCGAGCTCCCAGATCTCCTCGATCCTTCCATAGAATCTTTCCTTCACGTTGTCATCCGTGTAGAATTCCGACGTTACGCCTGAGTTCTGATAATCACACTTGTCCTTTTCCTCCGTGTAGAATGTGTAGCCGTTGATATCATACGCCTGATAGGTCACCAGGTTTTGCATGGGTCCCTACGACAAGGTGAGTATGATCTTTTCTGTGTCAGAAGAATGCGACTGCGGGGGATTATCAAGGAGCGTCTGCCTAAACCAACGCGTGAAATCTGAGTTGTGCTCTTTGATTATTTCTTCCTGCGTCCTCCTCTGTATGCCACGGTCACTGTACTTCTTCTCGATTAACTTTTTGTGCTTCTGTACCCATGGATCGACCAATTCTAACTACTGCAGCGCGACGAGGTTTGCTCGATCAAAGTCAGCATGTCGACAATCGAAGTCTGCATGC
Organism: Avena sativa; assembly: GCA_916181665.1. Classification (NCBI taxonomy): domain Eukaryota; kingdom Viridiplantae; phylum Streptophyta; class Magnoliopsida; order Poales; family Poaceae; genus Avena; species Avena sativa. Next base: position 201,640,880 of record OV702281.1, on the reverse strand, counting down.
AGTACGCGACGACCCTCTCGGTGACCAGATCCGTCGAGCTTGCCAAGGTGCCTGTTAACGGGAAGACCGACAGGGTTTTCGATGTCTAGATAATTCGTGCAGAAAGAGATGCAGTCTTCGACCAGAAAGCCCTTGGATATGCTTCCATCTGGACGGGACCTGTTGCGAACGTATCCTTTGATGTGTCCGTTCATCCTTTCGAACGCCATCATTCTACGGAGGAACATCGGCCCGAGTTGGACGATGTCCTCCACGACATGGACCAGAAGATGCACCATAATGTCAAAGAATGCGGGTGAGAAGTAGACCTCAAGATCGCATAGTATCACCACGATCTCCTCCTGTAGCCTCCCGAGCTGATTCACGCCAATCGACTTACAAGAGATGACGTCGAAAAACTTGCAGAGGCCAAATAACGTTTCACGGACGTGCTCGTACATTATCCCTCTTAGTGCAACCGGAAGTACCTGCGTCATTAGCATGGCACAATCGTGAGACTTCATGCCACTGAACCTCTGCTTCACCTCGTCTAGGTATCTGCTTATCTTTTCCGCGTAGCCGTAAGGAAATTTGACTCCTAGAAGGCACTTGAAAAACTGTTTGATCTCATCCTGGCTTAGAGTGAAGCAAGGAGGGCAATAATATTCGTTCTTCTTGAACTTTTTACCCTTCCGACGACCTTGTGTGGTCTCCGACTCATGATCATCGTCATCTTCCTGATCATCAGGAGTAGTGCGTCCTTCGTGAAGCTTCTTCTGGATACCCATGAATATCAGGTCGTGCCTTGCTTTCGGACCATCTTTCGTCCTATCTGGCATGTTGATTATGGTGGCGACCAGACTCTCGCACACGTTTTCGTGATATGCATGATGTCAAGGCTATGAGGCGTGCGGAGAAACTTCAAGTATAGCAACTCCCAGAAAACAGACCTTGTTTTCCATACCTTCATCAGCGGTTTGTCTTGCTGCCTCTTTCGCTTCTTTCCAGGCTTAGGACAATCTTTCAAGTTTTTCAGTAATTCTTCCACTTCTTCGCTGCTCCTCCGCTCTGGGATTCCTCGGATCTCGGATTTGCCATCGAACATGTCTCCACGTTTTATCCATGGATCATTCTTGCCGAGCCACCTCCGATGCGCCATGAACATGGTTTTCGAAGACCCTGGATCTTTCTCTAGTTGGAGATAGCTTGTGTTATCCATGCACCTAACGCATGCGGAGAATCCTTGGATAACCTTCCCCGAGATATACCCGCAACCTGGATAGTCTTGCACTGTAGTGACTAATGCGGCTCTCATAGTGAAATAATCTTGTGCGACGACGTCGTAAGTATTGGCTCCAGATTCCCGTAACATGGCTAGCTCCTCTTTCAACAACCCAAGATACAGATTGATGTCGGTACCATGTTGTTTCGGCCCTTGAATTAGCATACTCATTTGTATGTACTTCTTCTCCATGCACAACCATGGAGGGAGGTTGTACATCCATACAAACACGAGCCAAGTGATGTGCGTGATGCTCTGGCTACCGGACGGATTGAGTCCATCGGTGCTCGCACCAAGCCTGATGTTCCTCGAATCTCCATTGAATTCTGGGAATTCGAGGTCCAATGATTTCCACTGGCTAGCATATGAAGGGTGCGTCAGCAGCTCGTCCTTTTTGGGGTCATCATCATCTCTTGGCTTCTTCCTTTCCGCATGCCATCGCATGAGCTTCGCTTTCTTAGGGTCCACGAAATAGCGTTGCAAACGAGCAGTGATAGGAAAGGACCATAACACTTTTCGAGGTGCTTTCTTCCCTTTCTTGTATGGACTCACGCCACACATCGGACATGTGGTTTTCTCCTTACACACACAAGTGACAGAAGAAAGCACAGACGGAACAACTTACGAGTCAATATCTGACAAGTTGAAGACAGGCGGCTTCTTCTTCTTCTTCTTCTTCTTCTTCTTGGTCGGCGGCTGTGATGCCATCGCCTGAAGCGGCACAGCAGGGAAAGGAGCAGACGAAGCACCTTCATCCTCACCATGCTGATCCAAGAAGGAAGGGCCCCGGGTAGTCAGCGGAGTCGACGCATCCGAAGACTCACTCCGGGAACGCTTTCGGGTCTGCCCCTCGCTCGGCTCGGGGGCTTCCTGAGTTGGAGATTGCGCCGGAGGAAGTTCGGACTCAGAGTCCACAACCTCATTGTCTGGCGCAGTCGGAAATTTTTCAGGCAGCGGGGGCATCATCCCAGCTACCTTGCGATCCTGCAAACCAAAGGAGCCAAAATATTAAGATTAGTCACAACAAGTCATAAGTAAACAACACTCGAAAAAAGGCGCAACGCGCATGACGCAATTCTACACCTGAGGGACTGCATTCGCAGCACTAAAGGGGCGGTCAAGGACTTCCTCGGAAGGTCCTCATTGGCCTTGAACTTTAGCAGAGGCCGAAGGGCTCTATCGAGGTCGCCCTTGGACAGCTCCTCGGCCGTGACCCTCGTCGGATCATTGCGGCCAGTATAAAGAAACATCAGATGCGCCCTCACCTGGAGCGGCTGCACCCGACGTTTGAGGAAGGTGCGGATGATGTCCACACCATTAACCTCTTTCTCAGCAACCATCTGGCGGGCCTCCACACGACGGTAGAGCTCCTCCACTTCCGCTACTTCGCCCTCCAGAATGTGATTCTTCCAGGATCTCTTCCGAATGATTTCCTAGGAGTCAAAGGGAGCGAGGCCAAAATCTTGTCCATCCACCTTGGCGTCGCGGATGTAAAACCACTTCTTCCGCCAGTACTGGACGTACTCGCACATCGAATAGGAAAAGAAAATAACGTAAGATCGAATGGAGATGATGCAGCCGCCGAGTGGATAGACCCCGCCGGTGCCAGACTGCCTCTTCACGGAATAGAGCTTCCGGAAGAGGCCAAAGTGCGGCTCGATACCGAGCCAGCACTCGCAGAAGGTGATAAAGCAAGCGATATGGAGGAGAGAATTGGGATAAATATGATGAAGTTGGATCCCATAAAAGAAAAAGGAGTCCACGAAGAAAATCATGGACAAGAAGCAAAGGGCCACGAAGAACGAAGGCAACAAACATCACCCGAAACCCTGCGGGTGGACGGGGGATTACCTCATCGCCAGGAAGCTTCACGTCCTCCTTGCTTTGCGGGATCAGCCCCGCGTCGCGCAGCTTGCGTAGATCAGCATCGCGCACCTCCGTGCACCTCCATCTGTCGTCGGTGATGCGCGCGGCAGCGGCAACCTTCTTGCCGCCGGCGGGGGCGCTCGAGCCAGCTCCAGCAGCGCTCTTCTTCGACTTGCCCATTGTGCGGCATCGAGAGCGACGGTGCGCATGGAGAAAGGAAGAAGGAAACGACCGGAGAACTTCCAATGCGCATGAGAGAGGAAGTGCTCGTGAAAATGGAGGCAATGGTGAGAAAGCAAATGGCAAAGGGTAAAACAGATTCACTGTTTACCCCCGGTATTAAAAGACAAAGACGACGAACACGAACCATTCATCTAGAAGCCCTAGCGTGCAAGTCAGATCCAACCGTACACGTGTCAGCATAGGAATGAACCGTCGCCAGCACGCCGTCCACTACGCACGTAAACCGAGGAGACGCCGTAATTCTCGCCACGTCGCGCATGACTAGTCAACTCCAAGTCAGAAAGTGGGACCCGCGATCGTCAGCACTGACGTCATCAAGACCAATCTAGCAACGGTTGGAAATCTTCGGCTGATGAATCAAGTACTTACTCGAATCTACGATTCGAACAACTACTCGGGGGCTACTCCTACCAGGAGCGCTGGCCGCGCACCTGAGACATGACTAACGTACCGCACTTCTCAACAATCTTCGAGTCCCACGTCGAGTCTACGACTCCACTAAGGACTCGGGGGCTACTCCCATAGGGAGGATTGATCAAGCATCCGAAAAAATTATGTCCTTCGGACCTCAAGCTAAAAAAAACTGAACTAAAGTCTCTGCTCGAGTCTACGACTCAAACAGACACTCAGGGGCTACTCCCATAGGGAGCGCTGGTCGCGCACCCTATGAATTATTCGACTATGATCCTATGGATCAAAATACAAACTTTTTCTGGCAACTTTGCCCAAACAAATGCTATGTGAGAAACATTCTCCTTGGCCACCCGAAACACCTCCATGGTGATAACATTTCGGATGTTGTGTCTACGACGCAAGGATAAGACCTACATATATCATCTGATGGCCTGGTAACGCACCTGACTGCGCTTTGCTAGTAAAATACCGCGTCAACACACACGATGAAAAAATCCTGACAGACGCGTGGGGTACATCACATGAAAACCACTGGGATTTAGCTCCTATAAGACCTTAACGACCCGAGTCAAATTACGCCGGCATCTGTTCTGAATTCGAGTCCAGGGACTTGAGTCTGAAGAAGATCGTGTTGTTTTGTCCTATGACAATTAACTGACCCTGATCTATCGGGAGAGTCAGGAACACGCATCAATAATCCCTACGAACTAAATCATTTTCTCTTAAAAACAGGTTCAACTGCACCCAAAAGATTGAAGAGTCATCAGCCGAATCTGTGATTCGACTGAGCACTCGGGGGCTACTAACATGGTTATACCCTACGGTTACGCAACATTGGCATATCTAGTCCAGCCCAAGGAAGGCCCACGATAAAAATACACGGCCCGTGGTGATTTCGGGTGTTCCAAGCCCATGACGTCTTCGAATCCTTGGAGAACAAGACTAGAGTAGATATAATTTCAAAGGGGACAAACCCTAATCTGTAACCGACTCGACCTGTACCCGGGACTGTCCTATATATAAAAAGGCTAGGACGGCACGACGAGGAGGGCCTCAACTCATCTCATACACACCTCACGCCAGATCGCATATGCGCACCCCTATAACTTTCGGTTCCGCCGTAATCAAGAGCAGACAAGCCGGAGTAGGGTTTTTCCTCCGGGGGCCTGAACCTGGGTAAACCTCGTGTTCCCGCGTTGCTTGTTTGCTAACCATTCTGTGATCTCCAGCATCCGCATCTTCTTCAAAATCCAAGTCCATAACAATGGGCATTGACGAGTCGAAACCTCGTCAGCAGGAGAAGAAGAAGAGCTAGGGCAGGTAGGCATGGTTGTGGCCAGAGCAGCAGCTCGCGGAGAGGGAAGGTGGGTGTAACACCCTCAGAATTGGCCCTATGCAAGTTTTAGCGATCCCCGCCAAACCCGCATAGAAACAATTCTGAGGGTGTTACGGAGTGGTATCAGAGCTCAGCAGTTACGATACCCACTGGTCCAGCTTGTAGGATAACCTAGCTAACGGACGTTGTAGAGTGTCAAAACTATTTTGGAAAATCGGTTGGATAGATCTGATTAGGTCTGCTTTTACTCCTTACCCCTCTGCTATTCTCCTCTTATCTCGACGTGTTTTGAATCTACTCTCTTATCTTTTCTTTGAGTCCACGAATTCTCGTGGTTGGGTTTCCGTCACACCTTTAGGGTTTCGCTTCCGCCTCTTGTAATGGTGCTTCGACATCCGACCTTCATGTTATCTGATGAATCTTTCATCTGATGTACCTTTCAGTGGACCAAAATTTCCCTAAATTTTTTCTTTGTACTTCCGGTGTTCTCCTTCATGATGACCTCTTCTACATCAGATCTAATGAAGAACCTGCATCGTTCATTTGTTTCCATACATCAATTGTCGAGATCTTTAGTCTGAATTCTGAGAGTTGGTTGCATAATTCTCCTATTCATGTGCAGAGTAATGCTTTGGGTGCGTGATGGACTGATCACCATCCGACTACCCTTATCATTCGCTCTTGTACATCGAATCGGTGGATCAAGCAATTTACTCTTTCCACTGAAGTTAGAGGTGGCCTTACCTTTTCGAGGCCTCTATCTTCGTCTTTGTTTCTCCGGAGTGCTCTCTCGGCGAACGTGAACAACGACCCTTGTTGGTGGTGTCATCGACTTCAAGATGGAGTAAGAATCCTTGTTAGTGGTGTCGCGAGGATCTACGCAAAGTGATAAGATTCAGACCGTCGGCCTTCTATCCGGTACCATGAGGCGGATCTCGAGGGCGAGATCCATTGTTAGTGGTGTCGAATTGTAGCACCCCGGGTAAGACTACTACTAGAAAATCGCTGTTGTTTTTATTCTGTGCATCATCATGACATCATCATACATCTTTTAACCTAAAAACTATTTCTCAAAAAGCCTCTCTTTGTGTTCTAAAATGTCCCTCCCTTTATTCAAATCAAAACCCGGTCTTTCCGGATATTTTTTGTTCATCAAAAACTAATTACAAAATCTTTTACTAAAATTATAATAAACAATATTTTTTTTATAAAACAGTTTTGATCGGGGGAGGCTGCCCGGCCCGATAGCCAGGCCACCTACCACCCTGATCAGCCCAACCCAACCCACCGAAAACCCTAACCTAGAACCACCTCAAACCCTAAAACCAACACCCCATCCAACCAAACCCTACTCCCTACTCCCTCCAGCCGCCACCCACCACTCGACCACCTCCCAGCCGCCACCACCCAGGCTGTGTGCCACAACATACAACACCAACCTCACTACCACACCCACACGCCTCGCCTGACCCACCACCCCGCCAACCGCGTGGGCCACTCCCCAGTCCCCACCTAGCCGCGTCCCCGCACATCGCCAGCGCCCCGCGATCCACCGCTCTGACCGTGTCTCGCACCCCGATTTTTTCCTCACCTCTGTGACCGCCCCTCCTCTTTGGCTCTACACCGCCGCCGGCCACCTCGCCTCCACCCTGTCGCCGCCAGCCGCCTTCACCTCCGCGTTGGATGCCGCCGCCCAGCAAGCTCCCTCGACCTCGCCGCTACGTCTCCTCCCCGTCCGCGTCCACCCGCGGCCTTCCCCTTCGTCGACCTTCACCGCAGCCCCGCCCGGCCTCCCTCAACCTCGCTGCCAGGGCCCGGGCCCGTGGCCGACGCTGCCGTGTGCTTCGGCGTCGCTGCTTCCTTCCCAGGCCGCTGCAGCACCACCAGTCGCTGCCTTGCGCGCCCGGCCGCCGGCACCTCCTCTGCTACAAGGTCGCCGCCCCAAATCCCCGCAGAGGCCGCTGCCCACGTGACTTGCCTCTCCTCCAGAGCCGGCCTCGCCAAGCTCGACGCGTTGTTGCCAGGGATCCGTCATGGTCGCCCCCCTCCACCTCGTCCTTCCGCCTGGATGCCACCTCCCTGCCACCGGCCGCTCCCTTTGCAAGCTAGCAGGCGCCTCCCCTCTGCAGTTTTGGTCTGACTTGGTGCTGCCCACGCGAGGGAGTCCTTCTACACGTTTGTTCGGTTGCTAGTGGCCCCGCATAGTTCTCTCTGGTTGAACTGCGCGCGTCGCCATGCTCCGCCCGCGCGTCCGTGTCCGCCTGCTGGCCAGAATATCGTCTCCGACCCCGCACCGCAGGAACCTCGCTCGGCTGCGCGGACTGACTCCTGATGATGTCCCTACTAGATGTTGTAGCCGAGCAATATCTCTGCTTGTGTGTTGTGAGCTACCCAGGTTGTCTCTTCTTTGTCCTCAGAGCATATGTCCGGTTGGTCCATACTCAACAACGAGCTATGCTGATTTCCCTTATGTATGCAACATGTGTGGCTCCTCTCCCCTCTGGATGGTTGCTCATGGAGCTAGGGAAATCTTATCTGCTCGTCCTGCATCTCGGCACACGAATGCAAAAACTCTGACAAGACCCCGGTCGCGAGGATCCGAAGCACCGAACCAACATCGCCTTCTCAGACGCCATGACCATCTCTAGCATGGATCCGATGATCGTGACCCCAAAGCTCTGCTTCCCGGATTTGAAGGAGGAACCTCGAAGATCCAAAGCCCGATCCCCGGAGTCCAAAGACCGAACCTCGTCGAACCACGAGACCCCAAGATCGTCGAACCCCGATGTGTGACCCCTTTTCTGATACCCCTATTTTTATAAATGATATATAATTGTTGCATATAATTATTCACGCTTGCACACATCTCATGTGGTTTGGGGACCTTTTGTCGATTCACCTCATAATTAAACATGGAGGCCATATGCGGATTTTTCTAGTCTAATATTGGCTCCATTTAAATTTGTGTAGCGAACTCGATGATATAATTTTGCCTTGTTAAGACAATATCTAAATTGTGGGGTACCTAAACAATATGAACCATCTAATTAAATGTCGGGACCCCGGTTCCGCTTAATATTGTCTAATTGCATCGCATTTTTCCATGTCATACATCATACATGCATCATGCTCGATCTTCTGTCGTAGTATTAAATAGTGCATCCGGTGTTTGTGCTAGTGTTTTGCTTCTTCACGGACTAGGCCGTTGAGTTGATGCGAGTGTCGACCAGATCTTCGGATGAACCTTCGGCAATGTTTTTCAGGCGAGCATTCTCTCCCTTTCTACCTATTTTACATTTCTAGTCTTTATTTCCTCCTATTGATCTATTGCTATCTGTGTTGCGAAGCTCTAGTTTTCGTACCTGTGATATCCCTTGTAGCCATTAAATTGCCTTGGACACATCCTATTACCTGTTGTTTGGTAGATAGTCAGCCTTGCGAGTCGTAGTTGCTTGCGCAGGTGTTGCGTCGCGCCGTCGATATTCCACAGTTATTGGAGTATTGCCGTATGTTTAATGTTGGAGATGATCATGGCTTTAATTATCGTTTAATAACTAAAATTGAAGTAGGTAAATGCAGAGGCATCGGTGGGTAATAGACAATATTTGGTTTTTAACCGCTCACTGGTTTCCCGTAGGACCCCGAGTTCTTGACACCTGTTCCAAGATCGAGCGCGCTAACCACAGGTGGGGTGTGTGGGCACCCCCATCGATTAGTACATGATTTCAAAGTACTGTACCAGGGGCCACAAAGTAGTTTGGGGCTTTATTACTATCCTGTACTTATGTCATGCTTTACTGCTTTATTTACTATTGCGCGTGGAGCGCCTGTACTGTTTTGGAACCCTGTGCCACGTTTTCGCGGTATCGACAAGTCCAGTCACACTTTCGGGTTCCCAGTCGTTTACAACCGTCGTCACAAACCTCTGGGTCCGTCTCGGAGACCGGCCGACTTCGTTACGGGTAGCTTAGTGGGGTGGCCCCCATGTGCTTGCTTTGGGTCTGGGAAACGTCATGTCCGAAACCCCGTCGACATACCGTTGGGTGTATGTTTTGTGATCTTGTACCTACCTGATCTGACAACAAGGGTGTAGGTGCGTGTGAAAACTTTGGTGCATCCCTGCAAGGTTAAATCTTTTCGAGAAGCCGTGTCCGCGGTTATGGACGACTTGGAGCACAGTTCTCGATCATAGACAACTATAACTAAAGTTTACTGTTATAATTTGACTTATATCCGATATGACTAGTAATCAGCTTCACTACAACGAAATGGCTAAATAAAAGTACCAACAACTGCTGGGTTTGGGATATCTCATGCTAATTATATCTGACTAGTAAGTGTCGCAACTACAACGGAATGGTTAACTAAAAGTGCCCACTGCTTATTATATCACGATGACTATCTATACCTGACTAGTAATTGCTGCAACGATAACTAAATAAATAAAACTTCCAACTGTGTGAGTTCCTCGGTTGACTTCCGCGTTTGGTCTCGAGGGGGAAATACCAGGATGTGGTATGCTTGGTGATAGTTTCAGGTTGGATCTGAATAGGTATTTCTTATCCCTATCTGATAGCTGCTAGTTGTATTGAGTCTCTATAGGTTGTTTAGTGCCTGCTGTGCTGCCGCTTCAGTCCACCATACCTATGTAGACGAGGACCGCCGAATTCTAGTCTCGCCGTGTACTGGCCTCAGTACTGACCGCTCTCTTTTTCCTTTGCCCTTTGTCGGCACCCCTTTTGTTTAAGCATGTTTTGAGATCGACGTCGTTAGTAGGGTTACCCTTCCGGCTTGGCCTGGGCAGGGTTATGGACGCCATTGGTTATTCTTCAGGGCTCTTAGCCCCATTTGCATCTTGTCCGTAGTCGGACGCTGTATCATTTTCAAGTTGATTTGGATCTTTGTATTGTGTATCCGTATTCTTGACTCGTGGAGTCGTTGTTGTATATATCTGTTCTGTGGGTTCCATCGTGGACTATTGTGTAATGATATTACTTTGTTTTCCACCCGCACGAAAGTGCCTGGTGGGCACCTTTGAATCGTTTCTATGCGGGTTTGGCGGGGATCGCTAAAACTTGCATAGGACTGATTCTGAGGGTGTTAAGTAGGGGAGGGTCCTGCAAAGTCGGAGAGGCGGGAACAACCTTTGGAGGTTGGGGAGAGGGCATGACGGAGTAGGGAGACCGCCAACGGCGCTCATGGGTTGAGAAGGAATCATAAAAAGTGAGGGGAAAACGAGAATATGGTCGGCCGCTGCTATGTTTTACTTGAGGGGCTCTTTTGCAAAACAGTGTGGCCTGGTAGTGGGTCTTACTCGGCTCCTTGCTAGCCAATATAGCGATACGCCGAGCATTGACCATGTGCAAAGCTCCGACGCATATGCAACGATCTTTTTTTTTTTGAACAGATATGCAACGATCTTAAATTCGTATTTTCATTGTATAGTTTTGACAAGTTTGATGACTGATAATGAATTTACCTTTTCCTTTTCTAACAGAAAGTCCGTACTCTCGCAGCTCACATGCACTGTCTACATCGTTTCTACTCCTACTCCTACTCAAAACTCCAAACACGATTTTTCTCTGTAGCCATTTTCCTCTCACAACACCATTCTTTTATACATGTCGTGCGTGTGAATTAAGGCAAGGTTAAAGTCGCTAGGCCATGGTACTTGTGCATGGCACTATATAGGGTTGCAAGCGGGGAGCGGGCAGCTATTTGCCTGAACTCAAGTACACACAGTACAAATTTTCAATCGCTACATCTTTATCTTTACTATATAATTTTGACTTAGGTGGTTTTTGTTTTTCGTCCGTCGGTCCGCTCGTCCATCGCGTGCGAGAGAAAATTGGTCGATCTAACAAAAAGTCGTGGCGGAAACGGCCTTCACGTACAAGATCTCCTCGTCCAACAAAAAAAGGACTCGTTAGCTTCCCAGCGCAACCCAACGTCGTTGATGCCTATCCCGGCACCAATCATGGAGGGCGCCGTCTCCACTCTCATTCAGGGCTGTCGTCCAATGGTTGTCGAGGCTCTGCTCCCGGCGCTGAATGGCAAGAGGAGGAGGATGGACGAGGGGCGCGTGGTTGGCACCAACGACAGTGAAAATGCACAGGGCCTACCGCCAGTAGAAGCTAGCACAAGGAAGAGATGGAACTCGCCTTCTGGATGCATGCCAAGGATGGCTCGATGGGCGAGGCCATGAAGATGTTCTACGTGATGCATATCCGGTGCAGACCGAACACGACGACATCGTGCTTGGGCTAGACTACAACAGTGAATGGTTGACCTTCTAGGCCTAGCAAGGAGGATCTACGTACGAGGTCACAGACCTTCTCAGCCTGGACGCACCCGAACGCGGACCTAATCCAGCATGCGGCTGAGATGGTGCGGACACTGGACCCGACGGACACCGTGCCGTACGTCATGCCGTCGAATCTGTATTCGCGTGCGACTGTACGAGGAGGTTTGGTGACTGCCATGCCATGATCAAGATGATTGCCAACGGTAGATCGTACGGAGGGATGCCAACTGCTTCCATGACATGCGACGACTAATGATCTTGAGTCTTTACAAAGTATTAAAGTCCAAAGAAAAGTATCGAGTCTTGCCCATTTTTCTGAGCTATCATAAGCATGACGACTTAAAATAGAAGGAGAAAATTTTTGCTGTACATGAAAGAGGTTGAACCATTATGCTTAAGTGGTCCAAGGGCATACCACACTTTATCACATCCATCACGTTTCAAAACAAAAATAAAAGCTTACTCAAACGTGACACATGGGTATTTAGATACTTTACTATTGAAAGACATAGTGGTTTTCGTCTACCGAGGTTTTCGTCTATCGTGGCATTTTTTTAGCCACTCGAAAAGGGGCATATCAAGCCACACTCCAAAGAACTCGCGCGGTGCATTGCCTCCCTCGATGCTTCAGTCACTTCCGTCCTTGGTGAGGGTGCTCCGTCGCTGATGCCCGTTCTGGCTTTCCCCAGCAGTAGCCTGATCTAGTCCCGAATCCTTGGGTTCTTCGCCGCAGACTCTTGCACCACGCCATCACCGGGTATGGGAATCGGATCGAAGGTTGCCTGCCCATATGGATTCATGCGACCTCTGAGACATGAGGATCCGCTTCATCATTTGAAGGTTGTACGCTAAAACACTTGCAGAATCTGGCCATTCTTTCCAACTCGACTATCTATAGAATGTGTCATTGCGAGAAAGATGATTGTTGAATTGAATTTTGCAAAAATAGGTGATTGTTGAGTTAGCTCAGATTGCAATGCACATGTTCATTAGTTTGTCCGAGTCCCACGCCCCCTATGGCTACCTATCACTGGTGGTTCATTTGAAATACTCAGCAAGATAGTTTATGCCCATATATAATAGGATTCAAGACCGAGGCTACTCGTGCTGATGTTGTGGTCATGATAAATGCTAAACAAACATAAAAGTTGTACAGTAACAAAAACTAAAGTAGTCCGTAGCAAAGCACGGGCATTTGACTAGTATAATATAGATTATACTAACCGTTTCAGTTTTGCGGGCTTAAGCGCGCCCGCATCTGCAACCTAGCACTATATGTCTACCCTAAAAAACGAGCAGATACCCTTGAATGCCACTTACGGTAGACAAAATGAGGTTTGTAAGGTTTTTACAACTTATATAACAAATTTGTGTACCCATTGCAGAAAATTATCAATGTAGCTTTATATAGGCTACTTATATATTTCGCAAAGAAAAACATGCTACTTATAGAATAATTTTTTATTAAAAAATTGTTGTCAGTTCATAAAAAGAGACACTATATCTCTATTCCGCTGGTTCGCTCTCCATGTTATGTTGCACTTTTTGGTGAAAAATCGTTAGACTGTGCTCTAAAAAAGGAGATGCACGGCTGGTTGCAGAAAATTATCAATATAGTTTTGTTTTGTATATGCTATTTATATAAATTTTTATTTTGAAAAATATTATCAGTGTATAAGAAAGAGAGACACTATATCTCTTTCTCGTTGGTTTCCATTCCATATCATGTTGCATTTCTCCATGAAAAAATCGCTAAATTATGTGCAATAAAATGAGACACATATAACAAGGTAAAAAGGGGAAGAAAAACATAACAAGCACATGTTGTTGGTCCTTGGAATGTTAGCAAGAGGGATAAAAATTGCCATGTATAGAATAAGGTCCTAAAAAACTATATGTCATCGTGTTTGCAATACCCAACAAAATAAAATCACCTTTCTTCATGTTGTATTTTTCCATAGCATGGGCATTGTGACACCCCAGGATCAGGACTAAACAATTCTCAGACCTCCGTCTGACATAAGCTTAACCTTGAGCTCGTGAATATCCAGTAGAGAATTGGTAACACACCAATGACCCTACAATACAAAATTTATTACAGCAAGATCATAACTGAGAGTTATTACAAGCAGAGGTCACTGACCACAAACATCAAACAACGAAAGGAAAATTATGCTATTAAGTATAGCAAACTTAACAAATGGTCTAAGAGGCCTGAAGCATAACGATGATGTCCCAGCCCATAGATTCCAAGCTGCCGGCCGGGAACCCAAAGCTACTTGTCGGTATCGATATAGTATGGAACTCGTCTTAAGGGGATACTTACTCTGCTCCAAAAGTACCAACAAAGTAAGGGTGAGTACATGGTGTACCCCGCAAGACTTATGGATAGTGGAGTTGTTTTCCATAAAGTCATCTTTGTTTATAAAACAAGAGAGAGAAGAAGCTCGTCTAATCAGATCATTTTAAAAGGGATAAGAGAGCGACATCTCTGAAGTATTGATCATCATATTTTGATATCCACCAAATCATCATCATCGAACCTTATCTACGATCACCCCCTCGTACCCATAAGGAAGCATCCTTAAGCACATGTTGATCTACCAAGTTTTAAGATTAGGTTCAAGTTCTCTATGATCATCACGTCCGTTCCCAAGTCGTCCATAACCGTGGACACGGCTTTCCGAAAGATTAATACCTTGCAGGGGTGTACAACTTTACCCACACGTACCAACCGACTCTTAATGCCACTTGACACACTTCCTTGGTGTGCTGGCAGAGGGTGTGTTGGACAAGACCTTTACCTTGCTTTTGTCGAGACCATGAGTCACGCCCTAAGGATGGTTCCTTCGTAACGGGTCAAATCCCGAAGCCAGTCCCTAGAGATGTGAGGCGAGGTTGGTTTACCAGGGGCGCTATCTACCCCAAGCAACCTCGGCCACGCGTACCTACCTGTTATGAATGCACCTCCTTCACCGTCTTCGAGAAGATCCAAAATGCATGTCGAATGGAACGCCCGAACTATGTGACTTATGGAATCTACTAGGCAAGTTAGTCAATCGAGGGGTTCACAATCCCCGTGTGGTTGTACGCTCGTCTTGGTTCAAGAGGCAATGACATCGGGTCCTAAGGGTGGCGAGCATGGGACTAGAAAAACCACATCCCACCGTGGCCTCCCATACAAGCCTTAGCATGTTTAATCTCGTATCACGTCATCAATATATCTCGATCTCCTGTCATACTAGATTATCTGCATATGATACATCATCTAGATGGACCAGCACTGACATCTATTCATGGATAAGCAGGACACAGATATAAGCTCTAGTAGTGCACACAAGCAAAACCTAGTTATGCTAGGAGCAGTGGATCAGGTAATATAAGCTCGAAGGGAGTAATTCAATAGATAGGATACTTTATCTATAGATAAAAGACCACAGTAGAATCGTATGTAACATGTCAATAATTGAAATGCTTTCGAAATCATAGGATTATATCATGGCGGGGATATACTTGCCTTTGCCCGTTGATAACCAATAAGTAGAACTTCGGACATCTGGCACTTGACTTGGTTACAGTTGGTCAAGTATTGTTCTTCGATCTTCGATCTTTGATGGTGTTGACCTGGGGCTTCGATCTTGATATCGTATTCTACCGGAAAGAACCAAATACCGGAAAGAAAGGAAACAATCAACACATGGCATCGATGCAATGCTCAAACAAGAATGATGATTTGACAAGTTGAATTGTACTGAAATGTACCCCTAAGGCATGTTTGACAATTTAATCGGGATTTCGAGGGTTACAAACCCTAATTCAGAAGAACTCCAGAAACACCTATGAGGGGTTATTTTTCTGAACATTTTGATATAATATACATATTTTTTTGACTTAATATGAATTAGTTATTGATTTTACAAGTTTATAATAATTTCTGAAATTATTAAACCATTTAATTGATTTAATGCATCACTATGACATCAGCACACTCTGACCCTAAAATTTTCTCACCCGAGCCTGAGCCAGCCAGTGACACTGACTGATGGGCCCGAGCCATGTGGGTGACACGTCGATGACACATCAGCGCCACATGGGCACACAGGGGAACACACACATGCGGTGGATGGTGACGGCGCTAGGGAGAGAACTAGGACGCACGAGTAGGTGCGTTCGACTCAGCATGGTGAGACGGACCAGAAAGTGGCGGCGCCGCTTTGATTGGGTCGCCGGAGCACGATATACGGTGGTGCGCAGCGGCGGGACTTGCAGGCAAACGGCACGGCGGCGAACCATGGAGAGAGAGGGGGCAACATGGTGGTCCAGGAGGACCACATGCTCACCACGGTTGCGAAGGAGGGCTCGGGGAGGCCGCACGAGGTCTATTGCGACGGCGATGTCGAAGGTGGGGGTCGTTATGCTCGGAGAAGACATGGCCGATGCGAACGATTGCTGGCACCCGGGATCGATTCCGATGGCGATGCTACTCAGCACTGAAGGTGAAGCTCTTGGAGGCCTCAGATGTGCAAGGGGAGCACGGCAACGACACGACACTGGCGAAGCTCGTTGGCTAGGGTTTCGGGCAGAGAGGAATCGCGCACGAGAGGGAGTGTGAGAAGAGCAGGAGAAGATGGGCATGGCAGGAGTAGGCGAGTGGCGAGGCGCATCGCAGCACTTGAAGACGATCGACGGCGGCGGAGCGGATAGCGAGCTACTCACTGTCGTTGTCGAAGACGACGAACAGGGAAGCGAAGGGGTACGGCCGGGGTGGGCTGCTGCTGGGCCGAGGTGGGCCGCAGGAGCTGCGCGCAGGCAGCAGGCAGAGGGGAGAGGGGAGATGGGCCGGCCTGGTTAGGGTTTAAGATTAGATTTTTCTTCTAGAAATGCTTTACTTTTTCTGAAATCTGTTTTCTCTGTTGCATTTCTTCTAATTTCAAATCTATTTTAGGATAACTTCAAAAATACGAGAGAGTTTATAAAATATATAAAATACTGTGGGGCCCTTTTTGTCCATTTGGGCTCCAATAATTTTGTAGTTTTCAAAATTCAAAACCATTTTGAAGGGACTTCAAAGAGAGAGATAAAACTAGGGTTTTAGGGTTTTTATAACTTTATTTGCGTGCATTTTTAGGAGATGTTGCTCATGCAATGCACAATCAAACCCTAATTAAGGATTAGCTAAAACTGGGGTGTTACAGCTCTATCCCCCTTACAAAAATCTCGACCTGAGATTCCTAAGGTAGGAAAAGAGATAGAGAGAGAAATAAACATGTTCACTCTAAGGATAAGAGGGAAACACACTAAACAACACACATAGTATCTCATGGTCAACTCATGGATGGAGTGTTCAGAAACAACTCTAAGATGCCAAACATGAAACACACCAAGGTAACAGAGGAAACAAAAGGAGAAGGTTTCAAGTTGTTAGACAAATGGTCTTCATAAGGATTGAGACCACAGCGCTTCATAGAAGAGGTTAAACTTCTGAGATAGAAGGTTACAACAAAGAACAAAACCACAGACTTCGAGAGATGAACCTCTACTAAACGGCTTAAGTAGGGATTTCATGTTGCTGAGATATGGATCAACAAAACCAAGGTGTTGAACTACTTTTGAAACATAAGAGTCATTCTTTCATTCAATAGAAGGCCAAGACAGAAAGGTGTTTTGGTGGAGAGGACTCATAAGAGCCAAAGGACACATGTAATAAGAGAAACTGTTGATTATCAAAATTATAGTCACTCTTAGAACATGGTTGATGAAACGAAGGAAACTCTTTATTCCCCAAATCTATCGAAATCTTTGCCAAAGATCACGATATCACTTTACACCACTAGATGAATAGGTAAGAAGATTCCTGATGACACGAGAAGAAAGAAACTTCATTCTCAGACTTCAATTACTTGGCATACCTATACACTTGCCAACATAAAAGGTCTGGAGGATCGACCGAGAGACATTAAGCAACACTACTTTAAATGTTCTCCTCGATGTTCGAGAAAACAAACAATGGGTAAAGGTCGAACTTCGAATACAAAGGAAATGATAAGAATAACTCCTATAATAAATTATAGAAGAAGCCTTATGAGGAAGGGTTGTTATTGCTGAATTAAGAGAATATAAAAAGAGGTCTTTCCGGATAAGTGTGTCAACCATTACATCGATCTTGCCAGATTTACAAAGAGACCTATGTCAAAATCTTGAAGAACACCAGCCATCGTTGCTGCTTGAGATTCAGCTTTGGTTCGATGGAATGATATTTCAGACTCAGCATGTTCGAATAGAAAATGTGTAACATTTACCACAAAGGAAAAGTTACTAGATTCTCAAGATATGGACTACAGTGGAAAGCTCCAAAAGATGAGCTAGATTGCTATACCCATGTATTAGCAACTTGTCGAAGGACAACTGCACACACATATAAAGTACTAACAATAAAACACACATGTGTCCTTAAGGAAAGAAAGATAACTCTGCTCGAGTTCACGGAGACATATTTTGTCAACTACACATGAACCGGACAAGGTTACTTCTACATCCATAACACATACTTCGAGATAACACGAAGATGGTTCTCGAAAGTTTCCAACATTAATGCCAATTGTTCCATATGAATCTAATATTAACATGGAGGAAATAAGGATGTCATCGATGGGCTCAACAACAAACTTATCAAGACATTCCAGTAAGATGGACTCATATGTCGTATGAACAAGGCAAGAATATTGTTCAGACCAGAGGACAAGAAGGTATTCTCAAGTGAAACATCACAAGTAGAAACACCATCGGGATAGTACTTGGGACCGAGTTTGATTTGACGATAGCCCAAATCAAATCAAATACGGGGAGATAACATGTCCACAAAGGATATACTATCTTTCTTCAACACGAACAAAACTAAACGTCCTGTTACAAAGTAACTGGGTCGGATAGAACTTTTATCTTACAACTCTCCAAGTTGTTGTTTAAGATCAACCAACTAGTTTAGGGGTATCCAGTACGGATCCTTGGAGAAAGGAGAAGTTAAGAGAACTTGCTTGTTGAAGAACTTGACAACACGGTCATGTGGAAACATGGCGATACTTCTAGTAGACATCTAGAATATCACGAACCATCGATATGTCACTTAGTTCGAGAGAAAACTTGATTTGTAAGGCAAGAAGACATAGTCACAGAGCTTCGGCACAAGCCTAACTCTTGGACCGAAGAGATTGCACAAGAATAATGGACTTCGTAACACAGTCAAACTTCGCTTAGTGATAGGGTTAACCAATCATGCTAAGAATGAAACAAATGTCCTTAGAGTTCAAAGCAGTAATAATTGCTAAGAATCTCAAATGGACACATTATTACGCACGCGCATCATTCACGAGCACGAAAGCTCAGAAAAAGGGTGGTAAATATGTGTATAAGCATCACTTCATTAAGGGGTTATGAAACTCAGCATGACCTCTTAGTATAAAAGAGAGTGATACGTTAAGGTAGAACATATGAAAGACACTCACTGCATCTTAATCTGTGGATTACAACACTTTGACCAGGTCCTAAATATGACGAGGTACTGGAGTTTGTTTCTCTCGACATTCTGAAATGGTTTGTCATGACGGAGCACAAGAGTATCTTGCATCGGAAGACACCAATGCAAGTTACTACTTGGCTACCAATTGGTAAACAAAGGTCGGAAAATAACAAGGGAAAAGGAACATACTTAGGACAAAATCCCGAGATGTGGATGCATAGATTAACAATCCACCAAAAACCAATGCATAAGAAGGGGTAAGGGTGGAAGAGTCATGAGTATAGATGCGAGACTCTCGAGGAGTACTCTTGTCGTCATCTGTTTGGTTCCATCAAAGAACATCTGCTATAGCTAGTGGTAGGGGAAGTCCTTGGTTGTCACAATTCTATCACGACAAAGACCACAAGATTGAAGACTAGAATTGTAGTACCTGCCATCCTGAGGTAATGTATGAACATTAACGACAGAGGTCAAAGGATTGGATCTTGGGTTAAAGGTCAGCTTCATGTACAAGATTCTCAACACCGGAATCCAGCATAATCGGGGATCTTCGGTTCAAGTCCAAGGGTTAAAACCTGAGAAAGGAGTAACTACTACTTGAGTGACACAGCGTACACTACACGGTAGTAATCACGAGGTAGCTTCCAAGAGAAGAAACAACTTCTGAAGTACCCAACAAATAAAGAGGAGGCACACGAGGCAAAAGGAAACCTCGAAGCCTAGAGCATAACACTATGGATCATTATATTGTAGGATCCATAAAACAGAGAGATCATGATGGAAAGGAATCTATCATGTGAACAGGAGTAAGGGGAACAAGGAATTCACAACACACACTACTCTAGAGAACTCAACACTAGTTCAACTGGTTGGAAACGACATGCCAAGAAGGCACCTAAACTTTGAAAGACTAGAAGAGATATCAAAACTTTTCCAAAATCAACACCAGATAAGATAACCAAGAGTTAGGACAAAACTAGATAAGGAGAAAAAGAAGCATACTAGATTTTTTGCAAATACTTTTCATCTTTAAAATAGTTTTCTCAAGCACTAGACTCAACATTGACCAATATCAAGGTTTTCCTATAGTCGGTACTTCTCTGATACCAAAAACCTGTGACACCCCCGGGATCAGGGCTAAACAAATCCCAGACCTTCGTCTGACATAAGCTTAACCTTGAGCTCGAGGATATCTAGTGGAGAATTGGTAACACAACAATGACCCTATGACACAAAATTTATTACAGAAAGCTCATAACTGAGCGAAGAGCCAAATTATTACAAGAAGAGGTCACTGACCACAAACATCAAACAACGGAAGGCAAATTATGCTATCAAGTATAGAAAACTTAACAAATGGCCTAAGAGGCCTAAAGCATAACGATGACGTCCCAGCCCATAGATTCCAGGCTGCCGGCCGGGAACCCCGTGCTACTCGTCGGTGTCGATGTAGTACGAAACTCGTCTTTAGGGGAACACTTACTCTTCTACAAAAGTATCAACAAAGCAAGGGTGAGTACATGGTGTACTCTGCAAGACTTATGGCTAGTGGATTTGTTTTGCATAAAGCCATGTTTGTTTATAAAACAAGAGAGAGAAGAAGCTCATCTAATCAGATCATTTTAAAAGGTATAAGAGAGTGATATCTTCGAAGAATTGATCATCATATTTTGATATCCACCAAATCATCATCATCGAATCTTATCTAGGATCACCCCCTCATACCCATGAGGAAGCATCCTTAAGCACACACTGATCTACCAAATTTTAAGATTAGGTTCAAGTTCTCTATGATCATCACGTCCGTTCCCAAGTCGTCCATAACCGTATACACGGCTTTCCAAAAGATTAATACCTTGCAAGGGCGTACAAATTTACCCACACGTACCAACCGACTCTTAATTCCACTTGACACAGTTCCTTGGTGGGACGGCAGAGGGTGTGGTTGGACACGACCTTTACCTTGCTTTCGCCGAGAATATGAGTCACACCCTAAGGATGGTTCCGCCATAATGGGTCAAATCCCGAAGACGGCCCCTAGATTTGTGAGGCGAGGTTGGTTTACCAGGGGCTCTATCTACCCCAAGCAACCTCGTCCACGCGTAACTACCTATTATGAATGCACCTCCTTCATCGCCTTCGAGAAGATCCATAATGTATGTTGACTGGAATGCCTCGAACTATGTGACTCATGGAATCTACTAGGCAAGTTAGTCAATTGAGGGGTTCCCAAGCCCCGTGTGGTTGTACACTCATCTTGGTTCAGGAGGAAAGAACATCGGGTCCTAAGGGTGGCGAGCATGGGAGTAGAAAAACCACATCCCACTGTGGCCTCCCATTGTCGTCGGATTGTCGACAAGTACGCCATAGGGGGTCCTAGTGACATTGGAAAGATGGGGTGTGAGACGTCGGATGTTCCAGGAGCGGTGAGCAAAAGTTTACCCAAGTTCAGATCCGACTGCGGTGATCGGATCCTACTCCTGCTAGCAACCCAGTAATATATCAGCGTAAGCCGAATGTTACAGCGGATTACAAGAGAGGTTCGCCTGTGCGAGTTGTGATTGTGTTAGTAAGATTGGTTGTGCCCTAAAGGCTCCCATAGGGCCGGTTTATATATTCACCTGGACCTAGGGTTACAGGAGAGACCTATCCGGCTATGTTACAGAGTCGGTAACTAGATACAGCTTGGACTACAAGTAATACTATAGGCCTAAGTTGGTAACTCTTCTGGGCCTCGTCGTAGCCGGAACTGGCTCCTTCTCTTTCTCTGACCGGGCCGCCCGTGAAGCAAATCTCTAACCTGTCGGTGGGCCACCCTGGTCAGTGAGTCATGTGGGTATACCCGGAAAGTATATGCCCAACAGTAGCCTCCGGAAGTCTCCAAGATCCAAAGTCAGATAAATCGTCTAGCTTGATGGTTTCTTCGTATTCTGAATCTTGAAGGGTTCCCGGAAACTTCATTTAGTAGTGTAGGATTCTGAGTCAGTTGAGTTGGATATGTTTTGTTCTGACTTTAGTCTTTTCCTTGCTCAATTTGAAACATGAGCGAGATTTTACAGCGGCGTGCGGACTGACAACTTTTCAGACCAGGTCTTGTCACTGACAAGAGTCCCATCAACACAACCGTTAGTGGGTCCGCTCCTTACGTAATAGAGCACCGTTTCAATGCTCACGCGAGAATCGAGGGGGCGGAGGAGTCACGAGGAAGTTAGCCACCTCTCTCCTATACGCGTGGCGTAAATCGCGCGCATCAACGCACGAATCTTGGCGCAGAGGTAAATAAAAGAGAGGAGAAAGCCATTCTCTCAGATTTATCTCTCTATCGGTTCATTCATTTTCTCCTCGTACTCCTCGAGCGCTCCGCAGCCATTCCCATCTACACAACTCAAGAAAAAATCTCTCTCCCCCACCAATCCTTCTTCTCCAAGATCAATGGCGTCTGCCTCGGGCTCAGGAGCGGCGGCAGGTTCATTGGTGCCGGATGAGAAGAAGATGCGGGGCCTCTGGGTCCCTAGCGTCATGGACAATGCTGAAATCCAGGTCATGGAGGACAAAGGATTCATCGTCGCCGGTACGTGGCAGAGTGTAACACCCTCGGATCGATCCTATGCAAGTTTTAGTGATTCCCGCCAAACCCGCATAGAAACGATTCAAAGGTGCCCACCAGGCACTTGCGTGCGGGTGGAAAATGAAGTAATATCATTACACATTATTCCATGATGGAACCCATAGAACATATATATACAACAACGACTCCATGAGTCAAGAATACAAATATACAATACAAAGATCCAAATCACCTTGAAAACGATACGACGTTCGAGTACGAACAAGATGCAAATTGAGCTAAGAGCCCTGAAGAATAACCAATGGCATCCATAACCCTGCCTAGGCCAAGCCGAAAGGGTAACCCTGCTAACGATTTCAATCTCAAAACCTGCTAAAACAAAAGGGGTGCCGGCAAAGGGCAAAGAAAAAAAGAGAGCGGTTAGTACTGAGGTTAGTACACGGCGAGACTAGAATTCGGCGGTCCTCGCCTACATAGGTATGGTGGACTGAAGCGGCAGCGAAGCATGCGCTAAACAACCTATAGAGACTCGATACAACTATCGTCTATCATAGAGAGATAAGAAAGACCTATTCGGAACCATCCTGATACTACCACCAAACATACCCATCCTGGTATTTCCCCCTCGATACCAAACGAGGAAGTCAACCGAGAAACTCACACAATTGGCAATTTTATTCATTCATTCCATGGTGGTTATCCAACTTACTAGTCATATCAGATACAAGTCAAATTATAACAGTAAACTTTATTTATAGTTATCTATGATCGAGAACTATGCTCCAAGTCATCCATAACCGCGGACACGCCTTCTCAAAAATATTTAACCCTGCAGGGGTGCACCAAAGTTTCCACATGCACCTACACCCTTGTTGTTAGATCAGGTAGGTGCAAGATCACAAAACATACAACCAACGGTATGTCGACAGGGTTTCGGACACGACGTTTCCCAGACCCAAAGCAAGCACATGGGGCCACCCCACTAAGCTACTCGCAACGAATTCGGCCGGTCTCCGAGACGGGCCCAGGGTTTGTGTCAATGGCTGTAAACGACTGGGAACCTGAAAGTGTGACTGAGCTTGTCGATACTGCGGAAACATTCCACATTTGTTCCTAAATAGTACAGACGCTCCACGTGCAATCGTAAATAAAGCAGTAAAGCATGGCATAAGTACAGGATAGTAATAAAGCCCCAAACTACTTTGTGGCCCCGGTATAGTACTTTGAAATCAGGTACTAAATCAATGGGGGTGCCCACACACCCCACCTGTGGTTAGCGCGCTCGATCTCAGAACAGGTGTCAAGAACTCGGGGTCCTACGGGACACCAGTGAGCGGTTAAAAACCAAATATTGTCTATTACCCACCGGTGTCTCTGCATTATTTACCTACTTTCAATTTTAGTTATTAAACAATAATTAAATCCATGATCATCTCCTCCATTAAGCATGTGACAACCACCCAACAACGATGGAACATCGACGACGCGAAGTAGCACCTGAGCAAGCAACTACGACTCGCAAGACCGACTATCTACCAAACAACATGTAATAGGTGGGGTCCAAGGCAATATAGGGCTGCAAGGGATATCACAGGTACGAAAACTAAAACATCGCAACACAGGTAGCAATAGATCAACAGGAGGAAATAAAGACTATAAAAGTAAGATAGGTAGAAAGGGGGAGAATGCTCACCTGAAAACATTGCCTAAGATTCATCCGAAGATTGGGTTGACACTCGCATCAACTCATCGGCCTAATCCATGAAGAAGCAAAGCACTAGAAGAAACATCGGATGCATTATTTAATACTATGACAAAAGATCGGGCATGATGCATGTATGATGTATGACATGGCAAAGGTGCAATGCAATTAGGCATTATTAAGCGGAACCGGGGTCCCGACAATTAGATATATGGTTCTAGTTGTTTAGATACCCCGCAAATTAAATGTTGTTTTATCAAGGCAAATATTTCACCGGTTCGATGCACAACTTTAAATGGAGTCAATATTAGGCTAGATTTGCCCGCATATGGTCTCCATATTTAATTATAAGGTGAATCGGCATGATGCCCCCAAAACTATGTTAAGAATGCAATCATGACAATTTAATATACAACAATTTATATATGGCAATTTATAAAATAAGGCCGGGTTAGGTAGGGGTCACACATTGGGTATCGGCGATCTTGGGGTTCGCTGAGGGTTCGCGGGATCGGTCTTCGGGTCATTGGATCCATGAAGAAGATCTTGGGGTTCCCCGGCTTCGATTGTCAAAGGCGAACTTCTCTCGTGCCGGTGGCCTTGTCAATGCGAAGATCTTGTCGCACCAGACTCTTGTCGATTCCTCTTCGGAAGATCTTTACGAGACAAGGGATTAGAGATCTTGCGGCCTTCGATATTATTTGGGTGTCATCGCCATCTTCATAGTCCACCCCATACCCTCACATCCATCTACATACGACCTTCACTGTTGCAACATCATAGCACCACATCTGTACCTCTTTTGTAACCGCACTAGCAGAACGACATGGCAGTAGAAAAGGGAGCAGCGGGGACCTGAACGGAAGCAGCACATGCGATGGGGCAGAGGCGGATGCACGGGTCTACAAGCTCGCCCCGAAGAGGAACTGACCGGAGCGAGCCTGGGACAACAAGGGAGAGGAACGGGGAGGCGCGGCCCTGGCGAGGTGCAGGGGCGAGGTCCAGGAAGGACGCCGCTGAGGCCACGTGTTGTAGGGGACCACCGGGTCGAGAGAGAGGGCATCGTTGGCAATGCCCGGGCGAAAGGCACCTGGCAACAGCGTGCACCGGAGGGGAGGAGGACGGGGCCGACGAGGGGTGCCAGAGGCTTGAGGCGCAGGGTGCAAAGGAGATCGGACGGAGGGGCCCGCGGTGGCGGCGCTGGCCGGAGGGCGTCGGGATGAGCGCGGGGTGGTGGCCAAAGAGGAGAGGCCGACAACGGGTAGCACGGCGACACTGTGGGGTGCCACGGCGAGGGGGCTCAGGGGCGAGGACGACGGCCGGTCGCTGGGGCAGGGGCCCCTGCAAGCGGCGCCACGGTCGAGCGACGGGCCCGCGAGCGGTGGCTCAAATTCTGAAAGTGGTGGGCTTCAGGGAGAGGAGGGAGAGAGAGACGGGGCGCCGGTTGCGGTCAACGGAGAGGGGATTGAACGCGAGGTGGGGGTGGTTTGCGTGGAGGAGACGCGGAGGTGGGGCCAGCGGGTGGGGCTGGGTGGTGTAGTTGACGCGGGGTGTACCGCTGCGTGCGCTGGGCAGCAACACGGGGTGGGTTCAGCGCGGGGTAGTGGGTGTGTTGCACGCTGCGCCTGAGCACGGGTGTTGGGATCTGGGTGAATCGGGTACCTGGCGGAGGCAGGGTTGGAGAGTTGGGGTGAGCTAGGGTTTGGGTTTTATTGGGTAGTAGGTGGCTGCGGGATGGGCCATCGGGCCTGGCCTACGGCTGCCTCCCCGATACAAAATATTTATATTATTTATTTTCTTTTCTTTTATTTAAAACAAAACATTTACAAATATGTTTTAGGCAAAAATAAGGATCCAAGAGGAACATGGTTTTATATTTGAATTAGAGAAGGGGTATTTGTAGAAAACAAAAATAGGTCTTTTAGCAAAATAGTTTTAGGCAAAAAGATGCATGTTGATGTCATGATGATGGACAAAGTATAAACAATAGCGATTTTCTAATAGTGGATTTACCCGGGGTGCTACACGGAGCGCCTCAGGGCACGTCGTTCTCACCCCGCGCGACGGTGAGCGGGTGTTGTTTGGCACGCACATCGACTGCGGCATTAGCTTGTCATCGTCGGACTTCTTTGTCGAGGTCCTCAATCATTACGGTGTGCAGCTCCATAACCTCCCTCCCAACTCTCTTCTCGAGCTTAGCACTCATGCAGCTCTGTGTGAGGGGTTTCTTGGCATTAGGCCAATTCTCACCCTTTTCCGGTACTACTATGGTACCCGAAAGAACTCTATTAGCACCGGTGTGCCTTACACCACCGACACCCTTAGCTTAGTACTTAGGAGAAACCGTGTTTATCCTAGGATTAACGCTAGTGAATCCGTCAAGCGCTAGGCCGGAACCTTCTTTTATCATAAGGATATTCTGGCTCCTGGAAAGGTAGAAGGTCTTCCGACATTCGTCAACGGTGCCGCTCCCCACCAAAGGTCATGGGACGCGGAGGCGCCAGAGCTGTCGGATATCTTGATGCTCGCCAAAATGCGGATTGAGTTTCTGATGAAGCACATGGGGCTCCGTGGATCCGACTTGATCCACCGCTGGCTGGAGTGCTGGATTTAGCCTCTGCAGTACCATGGAGATCGCCTCATGCACCAGATCACCAGCGACAAGAAGGACAAGATGCGGGTAAGTTCTAGCCGGATTCCAGCGAAGGACTACAAGACCCTTATGCAATATTTGATCAAGTAAAGAGTGGAACGAAAAGTTTACGGATGTTTCCATGAAGATGTTCACGTCCAACCGTCCTCTGACTCCGGTAAATATTTTGACTCTGCTTTCGCGTTTTGTCGGTCTTTTCTATTCTTTCTCCGACTCTATTTTCATCGATGACTTTGTCAGCTCGAGAAACTCCCCGAGTCTGAGCTAGCTCCACTAGAGGGCTATCTCTTAGATGATCCGGAGGCATCGGAGGATGATGAGGTGCAAGAAGTTACCACCTCCGCCTCCAAGAATCACAAGGCGAAGGAAGTTGTTTTCACTGCTGGTAGCCAAGTGCTGCCAGTAGTTAGTAAGCACCATGTCTTTTGTTTTCAGTACCTTGTACCTTTCTTTATCTCCAGAGCACACCTGATATTCGGATTTTCGTGCTTTAGAGCTAAAGCAGTTTCGAAGAGTAAGACCAAGCCGGACAGCAAGCCGAGCAAGCTTCCGCTGCGTCAGCAGAAACTTGTCATCTCCCCTGCCATGTCGCCACCGACTCCATCCAGTACTACATCATCACCAGAGGCTTCCGCCTCCCATGGTGCTGGTAACATCTCGAAAGCCTTGGTCACCTTTGGTGGCCAAGCAACTAACAAGGGTGAACCCGTCAAGGGTAAGGATCCCATGGTAATGTCTACAGGAACTTTGGATAAAGTGGCTGCCTCTGTTGTCTCTGGCCTCAAGAGGAAGAAGAAGGAAGATATCCTCAGGCTGGCTCAGTCCATCCTTGAGAAGCAAACCTTAACTGCAGAGGCAGCAAGCCAGGAGCAGGAGGACGTCAAGCTGGTTAGCCTCCTGGACCAAATTTTGGTCTGGGATGCTAAGATAGATTCTGGCGAACTTCCCGCGAAAGATGTTCCCTCCCTATCCCTTGCCAGAAAGTGTTTCACAACACTAAACTCGGATTTGAGAAGTTGCACTTGGAACACATTGTAAGTTTCCGATTCTGATTTGCATTTATGTTATTATCATATCCTCTAGCCCCCAAGCATAAAGCCGGATAAACATCGTTGGATCAGAGTTGATGCTTCTAGGTTGCAAAAGAACGATGTAGTGTATCCCCCAAGGCTCGTGCTGTATTTTTACTTAGTTAAATTTGCAGCCCGAGTCTTAGTAGCCGTCTGACCGTATTCCGTCTCTAAACATACAGAAAATTGCATCGTCCAACCAGAAATTGATCAAGAACATTTGTAGCAAACGCAAGGAGATCAAAGCCTTGCGCCTTGAGAATTCGAAGTTAAAAGTTGAGAAAGATGAAGCAGAAGGTAAACTTTTCTGACCTCCTCTTTGTTAGTTAGATATTGTCATAGTCAAACTTATTCTGTCCGACTGGTATTTTTCCCTTTGCAGAACTGTTGTGCAAGTCCAGCAAGATGGTGGAATAATCCGAGAACTACAAGGTCTTGGAACTCGAAAATGCTGAGCTCCGGGACAAGCTTGAGAAGCTAACCATTGAATCGGAGAAATCCATAGCTGCTGTCCTAGAGTCAAGCAATCATGAGACCGTGAGGCTCGAGAAGCTGTTGGCCCTCTGAGATAAACAGTTAGATGATCTTCAGAAGGAATTTGATAGCTAGAGTGATCTAGCCCAGGCCACAGAGAATGAGCTGAACAGCCTCCGCGAGGAGCGTGTCCAGTGGGATTATTCTGTGCTAGGTAAGATTTTCGACTTACTTTGTTCGATTGGTTTTTCGACCTTTTGTTTTTGAGTCAAATTTTGACTTTTGGTTCTATCCTAGCCCCCTGAATCTTTCCGACTCTCCTACCTTCGAACCTCGCCTCGCGCGCATCAAGCTCGTCGGAGATGTGTTGTTCGACTTCTGCCAAACTATTGAAGAGGCTGGCGAGTTGGTTAAACTTTCCTACTTGCACAGGATGTTAGTGCAAGAGGTGAGGGACAAAGCCAAGGAGATTCCGAAGCTTATTGAGGACTGGAAGATCTCCTACGCTCGGACTGCAACCTAGACTGCTCTTACCATGGTGATGAGCCACCACAGCAAGATGGAAATCTGGCATGTAACCAAAGGTACCGCCGAGGAGGACGATGAGGGTAACCCGCATGACATCAAGGAAAACCAAGATTCATGTGCAGGTTATGCTTGTCATATGGCGGAGATGACCAATTATACAACACCGTTCTTCGGATCCGTCGCCGCGCCTCCCTCGCCTCAAGAGTCAGAAGACAGCCTTGCTGAGGCAGCTTCCGAGTGTGAGATTCAGGGCGACAATGTTGTCGACTCCAGTGCTCCACCTTCTTATCACCACCACCTGAATCTGTAGCATAAACAGTTTTTATGCATTATTCTGAACTTTTCGGCAATGTAATGATGGGACCAATATTTTGATTTGTGTTGGTCTGTAAAAACTAATGCTCTTACTATCGCAACACTTATATTTATATATTTTATGTGTGCTTGAAAAATTTCTGAAGCACTTTTTGTTTATGCCTATACTTATCGTTTTATCTGGCTCTCTGCCTCGTGCCTTTCATGAGCCGGCCAACCTTTAGCACGGAAACTTTGCCAAGAAACGGAGCTCAATTGCTAAACAAGTTTAAATTCAGAAACAAAGCTAGCTTTCAGTACCAACAATTTATTACTCATAAAATACCCGCGTCTAAGCAATCAGACAAAAAAACCAAAGTATAGACAATAAATTGATTTTGTTTACCCTAAGGTAACATTTTTTAGATATTCAAACATCGTAACCAGAACGAACATGAGCATAAATTACTTTCAAGCATTCTGGGATTTTTGAAAATGACATGCTCTTTTGGAAATAAGATGGCAAAAAACTTCTCAAAAATAAAATATGAGGAAACCAATACTTTATTCTCTTTGAACATGTACATGTATGATTAGAAGGAAATATAACTTAGAATAGAAAGGAAGTAGTTGTGCAATATTCCATGGACGGTTTATTTCATCCGGGTGTGTGCTACCGCCAAGTCTCTTTCTCTTCCTAGTATCCGGTCTTTCCTTGACTAGTCTCATATCGGTTAACTAATACGACCCATTATGCAGAACTCTGCTAATCATAAAAGGTCCTTCCCAAATCGGGGTAAGTTTGTTCTTTCTTTTTTGCACAAGTCGGAGAACCAAATCGCCTTTTCTGTAAGAACGGTTTTGAACTCTTTGACTATGATACTTGCGTAACTTCTGCTGGTAGGCTGTAGATCTCTACTCAGCAACGACGCGTACTTCTTCGATTATATCGAGATCATCTTGTCATGAAACTTCTGCATCTTCTTCGATATACTCTTTGACTCATGGAGACTGATGAATTTGATCACTTGGAAGGACTCCCTCTGCACCATAGACCAAGAAGAAAGGAGTATATCCGGTTGATCTGTTAGGAGTTGTACGTAAGCTCCATATCACAGACGGTAATTCTTCTTCCCAAGCCCCCGTGGCCCGACGAAGCGGTGCCTCGAGACGAGGTCGGATGTGCGAGTGATGCAATATCGAGTCGGATCCCTTGTTCTTCGCAGAATTCGGCAATTTCTCCCATGAAAAAATTGCTCCTGTTGTCAATAATTATATTGTGCGGATATCCGAATCGGATGATCACGCCCTCAATGAACTTTCTGGCTGTGGCTCCATCGCAACTTGTTATGGATTTAGCCTCAATCCAATTTGTAAATTTATCCACCATCACTAGTAAGTGAGTAAATCCACATTTTGTCGTGCAAAACGGCCCTACCATATCAAGCCCCCAGACCACAAATGGCCATGTAATAGAGATTGTTTGCAACTGTTCAGCCGGAACGAATGCCTGATGGGCGTACATTTGGCAGCCTCTGCACGTTTTGACCAGTTTGTCGGCATCCGCCTTAGGTGTAAGCCAAAAGAATCCATGTCGAAAAGCTTTTTCCACTAAGAATCTGGCTGCAGCATGGTGAACACACTCGCCTTCGTGGATTTCTCGCAAGAGTTCCACTCGTTCTCTCGAAGAAATGCATCACTGTAAAACGCCAGAAACACTCCGCTTATAGAGCTCACAATTTATTTTAGTATAGGCTTTTGCTCGTCGGACGATCTGCCGGCTCAAGACTTCGTCTTCGGGTAATTTTCCATCTATCGGGAAATCTAGATAGGATTTTGTCCAGCTGGGAATTACAGCCATAACTTCTATTAAAGGTGAGTCGGATTTCATCAGATAGTTCTCATCAACTCCGACTATGGAGGGTAACCTTAAATGCTCTAGAAAAGCGACATCCGGTACTTGTTTTCGCGCATAACCTATCCTTAATAGAGCATTTGCTCCCTCATTTTCTGCTCAAGGAATGTGTTGAACCTCAAAACCCTTGAACGATTTAGATAGTTCATCCACACGAGCTTTGTACGCTGCCATGTGCTTGTTTGCATTGCAGATGTCGAATACTTGCTGAGCAACTAAATCTGAGTCTCCATAACACATGAATCTTGTTATGCCAATATTTTTGGCCATGCGTATTCCATGCAGCAATGCTTCATACTCAGCAATATTGTTGGTTGCCATAAAGTGTATTTGCAACATATAGAACAACTTATCTCCTTGGGGTGATTTGAGCACCACGACAGCCCCCGAGCCTCCTCGTGCTTTTGATCCGTCAAAGTGAAGGGTCCAAAATTTCGAGTCTGGAGGAATTGTGTTTTCTGCCGTCTCTATCCAATCAACAACAAAGTAGGCAAGTATTTGGGACTTGATTGTTGTACGCGGCTTGTACTCAATGTCAAAAGTTGCAAGCTCTATTCCCCACTTTGCGACACGTACTATGGCGTTGCGGTTAATGTTTATATCTCGCAGGGGAGTGGTGCACACCACTGTGATCTTGTGTTCTTGAAAATAGTGGTGTAGCTTTCTGGATGCAAAGAACACTCCATAGGCTAGCTTTTGATGGTGTGGATACCGTTGTTTCGACTCTGTCAGGACCTCACTCAGGTAATAAGTTGGTCGCTACACCTTATGCTCATGTCCCTCTTCCTCGTGCTCCACTATTGTTGCCACACTTATGACCTTGTTGGTCGCTGCAATGTAGAGTAACATAGGCTCCTGAGGTTCTGGAGCTGCGAGAACTAGTGGTTTGAAAGTAGGTCTTTCAAACTTTAAAGGGCAGTTTCAGCTTCCTGGGTCCAGACAAACTTGTCGGTTTCCTCAAGAGTTTGTATAAAGGTGCGGCTCTTTCGCCGAGCCGGCTGACGAATCAACTCACTGCTGCAATGCAACCAGTGAGACGTTGCACGTCCTTAAGTCGAGTCGTCCTGGTAATGTTGAGTATAGCCTTGATTTTGTCCTGGTTCACCTCTATGCCTCGATCAGAGATGATGAAACCTAACACCGGCTGGAATTCCAAAGAAACACTTCTTCGGATTTAGCATCATATTGAATTTTCATAGACTAGCAAATGTTTCCTCCAAGTAAGAAATTAAAGTTCCCTTCTTTTTGGACATAACTGATATGTCATCTATGTATACATGGACATTGCATCCGATTTGATCGTTGAGACAATGTTGCATAATATGTTGATATGTAGCTCATGCGTTCTTTAAGACAAAAGGCATAGTTTTGTAGCAGAAGGTTCCGAAAGGGGTGACGAAAGACGTCTTAATTTGATCTGATTCTTTCATCGATATTTGGTGATATCCGGAATATGCATCGAGAAAACAGAGTAATTCCAACCCTACCGTTGAGTCGATAACTTGATCGATTCTTGGCAAAGGGAATGGGTCTTTTGGGCATGCCTTGTTCAAAGCGGTATAATCGACACACATCCTTAAATCAATGGTGTCCTTTTTAGGGACGAGTATAGGATTTTCCCCCAAATCTGTATGGATGACCTCTGTTATGAATCCGGCTAACTCTAGTCGGGCTAAGTCCTTGGCTATCACTTTGCACTTTTCGTCACCAAACCGATGTAAAGACTGTTTGACGGGTTTAGCGTCAGGGTACACATTAAGAGAGTGGTCGGCAAGTTCCCTAGGTACTCCGGTCATGTCAGAAGGCTGCCATGCGAAGATATCACTATTAGCTTTAAGGAACTCGAAGAGCGTGTTTTCCTATGCGAGGTCTAAGCCTACCCCTATGTTCTTCGTCTTGGAGGGATCATCTTCCTTTAGTGACGTTTTCTTCATCTCATCCGACACCTTGAACTGCAAACTTGGCTTCAGCACCTCGTTCTTCGTAGCGGGCATCTCGAACAGATTGATGGTCTTCTTGATCTCCTAGTACCGTTGGGCGTGCAGCACGGCTTCGGCGAACACAGTAGATCCTTTGTCGCACTCTCGCGCCTTCCTCGGATTTCGCCGGATGGTGATTACGCCCTTTGGACCTAGAAGTTTAATCATATTGTAGATGTAACAAGGACGGGCCATGAACGCCTAGTAAGCCGGACGTCCGTAGATGGCGTGTTAAGCACTTTTGAACGGTACCACCTTGAAAGAGAGTGGCTCGATACGGTAATTGTCTCGTGTTCCAAATGTCACATCCAGAGTAATCTCACCCAGAGAATCCGCCTGTCTCCCTGGTACAATGCCATGGAAAGTTACACTGCTGTAACTTAACTGGCTCTCCTGTAGATTCATGTGGTGGAGCGTGTCGATGTAGAGGATGTTAATGCTGCTCCCACCGTCCATGAGTGTTTTAGAGAACTCATAGCCATCAATAAGAGGATTGACGACCAGAGGGTACTTTCCCTGACGATGTGTTTTCCTCGGATGATCTTAGCGATCAAAGCTGATGGTTATGTTCGACCAATCTAGAAACTGTGGAACAGATGGAACCGTGGCATTGAGCTCACGGAGAACCGCCTTCTTGTCTTTAGCCGGCTGAGATCCAAGGAAGCAGACATATGCGTCTTTCTTAGTCAAAAACTCCTTTTTTCCATCTGACTTGGGCTATGCGGCATCCTCTTCTTCCATGTCGGAATCTTCATTGGGCCCCTTGCCTTTCTCGGAATTTTTCTTTCCTTTTCGTCGCTTGGCTCTGTAGCCAGTGGATTCGTCTTTCTTGATGTCATCATTGAAACGACACTCGGCATTTGTGTGGTAGATCCTCCGTTACTATCCAAGTGGTGGACACAGGGATTATTGGTAATGTTGGCCCAGGTATAGGTTCTTCCGGGTTGCTTCTCTCTGCTGCCCTGGATTCGGGAAGTTCCACGGCCTCTACCCCAGTTGCCTCCGCGACCTCCTCGTCCGCCAGATCTAAATATTGCATTAACAGCTACATTATCTAAAGCCGGTTTTTCGTCCGAGGTGTTCTTGCGCTTCTGAGTTTGTTGTTTTGGTTGTTTGTCCGCATTGGGATTGGCCATAATGTTTAGCAGCCCTTCTGAATCATTGTCGGCATTAGCATATTTGCTTATCGTCTCTATCATCTCTCCCAAATCTGTGACGTGGTCACGCTTCAGTCTGTGATGCAAAAGTCCGACTGGGAGGCCTGCAATGAAAGCTTCTATCGCACTTTGCTCGTTTACTCCTTCGCAAGAGTTCTTTGTGTCAATCCAGCGTCCGAGGTAATCCCGGCAGGTTTCTCCGGGTTTTTGTGTGCAATGTGCAAGTTTCCGACTGTGCAGTGCCTCCTGTATGTTCCCTAGAAGTTTGAAAAGGACGCACTTTGCATATCATACCAGTTATGCATTGAATTCTTTGGCAGTTCATTGATCCACAATCGAGCCGTCTTCCTCAGCATAAGCGGGAGATATCGGACTGCGACCAGGCTGTTTCCTCTTTTGGCGATGCAGCAAGCCTGGAAAAATCCTGGAGCCAGGTATCTGGCCAAGTCGCGCCGTCGTAGGGCTGAATGTGTTTGGCAATACCGAAGTCAACCAGAAATTTGGGCCGACGTATGTGTGGGCCAAAGCACTTGGGTCCAACGTACACATCTTCTTCCTCGTACCGCCGCGCCTCAATGTTTGATTTTATGCGATGGCCAGCGTCGTTTGGCGAAACAGATCTACGCCTTTGAGGCTCACGACTTCTGCGCGGCGGAGTCGGATTTCTTCTTCTCCTCTCACCGTTGCCGCCTCCGCCCCTGCGGCTTCCATGGCTACGTCGGGATCCTTCATGGTTGCTGCCAAGAGGCGATGGTGGCCCTGGTGGATTATTTCCGGCCGGATTACGTCGTGGTGGCGGTGCAGCCTCATTATGCTGACTCCAATGCCGGTTTAATCGGGCTTCGTCCCTACTTGATTCAGGACGATCCGGATCATCTCTTCGTCCGGCCTTACCAGCCGTACGGCTTGGTGGTGGCATCCTTAGCCGATCTTGCTCTTCTCGCTGGCGGCGTGCTTCCGGGTCTTCTCTATAGCGATTGTTTTGCTGAAGATGGTCCTGATGAGGTACCATTGCCCTGATGGCGTCTTCGGACGTAGCCAGAATAACTCTTTCCCGGTCATGGCCCGGTCGGCGAGAGTGTTTGTTTGAGCCAGTTCCTGAATTCTCATCTTCTCCACGGGGATGATAGCAATGATTCGTATCCCTGCGGAGCCTTCCGTTAGCGCTTTGGTCAGCGCCAGTGTGGAAAAATTCTGAATTTGAGGCCAGCTTGCCATTGAATAACGCGGCCATTTTCTGCTGCTTTAATCCTTTGTCCAGCAACACACACACTGCTGGACCTGCTGTGGGGATGGATTATTGGCGAGGATGCATCGAGCTATAGCAGTCTTTTCCAATGGCGTGCTGTAGACTCGGATCTTCTCTCCTGTTTTTCCGTCGAATAGATCTTTGTGGATATTCGGGTTCTTGTTTGCAAGAAACGGACCTCCCATTGTTTTGTTTGGGTGTCGCTTAAAATCTGACTGATATTTGGCTGGATCATTGTCTAACTGTTGCCTATGCTCGACGATGCGCACGGCCTCTTCGAGCAGAAATAGACGGTGCTTTTCCATGTCCTCAGCCCTTTTCTCCAGCGCCTCCAGTGAAAGATCTGACGCCGTTGGGATTGGAATTGTCAGAGCATCTCCATAAATTTCCCGTGCACCCTTGGTGATGATGTGTCCATCCACAGGAGGGTCGATCGGCGTGGTATTAATCGGATCTCCATCCTGATTCTCCATCTCGATCTCTTCGTCAACTTTTTCTTCGTTGGTTTCCTCGACGTCCGACGGACGGTGTTGGATTCTTGTTCTTCTTCTCTTCTTTGACCGCCCAGTAGCCTTAACGTGCGTACCAGTGGCAAAGACGGCTTTTGGTCCGGTACCGGGGGATAAACTTCCATCGGTACTTTCCTTAGTGGTTGGATTTTGGACTTCGGAGGAATCTCCGGTATCCATATCATCCTGCGAGGTGTAGCTTTCGTCCATGCTATCATATGTACTAGGAGAATTTTCCGGCTCACCTTGTGTTGGTTTAGAGGTGTGTTCTTGCTCATACTCCTCCATCTCCTTGTCGAAGTCTCGAAGTTCCTGCGACGTTATTGACTCTTGAGGGGAGCCAGGTAAGTCGACGTTTTCTTTGACTGCGTCTAGGACTGAATCGCTGCCGGCTCCAGCATCGACAGAGTCCGATCCAGAGCTTATGTGGTACATGAAATAGTGCTTCTTCTTGTTCATGTTCTTCAGGTAGTGGTACAACTTGGTTTCCGCCTCTGCCATCTCGAAGTTCTCCTTGATGTTGGCGATTGCTTCATAATCGATGTAGGGGCGTCTCGTCATCTCTGTTATCTTACTCCTCAAGAGTTCTTTTTCTTCTACGACGTCGGTAGGGCTGGATCCGTAGCGGATGTATTCCTCGTCCTTGTATCCGATATCGTTAGGGAGATCAGATCCGGATTTTTCTTCCACCTCTTCTTCCACTATGGGAGTGGGCTGGGTGGGTTCGATTTTCTCCGGGATCTTGAACTCTTCCGCCTCTACGGACAAAGTAGATCCAGATTTTTCTTCCGCCATGGTCATCACCTCAAGGGTGGGTTGGGCGAGTTCAGCGAAGCCGAGATAAATATCGATATCGCTGATAGACATGATCGTGGAGGTCGTCACGGGTTTTGAAGCAGGAATCCAAGTCTTATCGAGAAGGAAGAGATGGACATCATTGGCGTAGACCACGCGACCCATGGCAATGGTTTTGCTGATTCCTACACGAGCAGATTCCGCATGGAACGAAGCTCCAAAGGTCACCTGCCCCACGGTGGGCGCCAACTGTCATCGAATTGTCGACAAGTACGCCATAGGAGGTCCTAGTGGCATTGGAAATATGGGGTGTGAGACGTCGGATGTTCCAGGAGCGGTGAGCACAAGTTTACCCAGGTTCAGATCCGACTGCGGTGATCGGATCCTACTCCTGCTAGCAAGCCAGTAATATATTGGCGTAAGCCAGATGTTACAGCAGATTACAAGAGAGGTTCGCCTGTGTGAGTTGTGATTGTGGTAGTAAGCTTGGTTGTGCCCTAAAGGCTCCCATAGGGCCGGTTTATAGTCACCGGGACCTAGGGTTACAGGAGATACCTATCCGGCTATGTTATAGAGTCGGTAACTAGATACAGCTTGGACTACAAGTAATACGACAAGCCTAAGTCGGTAACTCTTCTAGGACTTGTCATATCCGGAACTGTCTCCTCCTCTTTCTCTGACTGGGACGCCCGTGAAGCAAAGCTCTAACCCATTGGTGGGCCACCCTGGTCAGCAAGTCCTCTGGGTATACCCGGAAAGTATATCCCCAACACCCATACAAGCCTTAGAATGTTTAATCTCATATCACCTCATCACTATATCTCGATCTCCTGTCATACTAGATTATCTTCATCTGATACATCATCTCGATGAACCAACACTAACAGCTATGCATGGCTAATATCAGCTCTAGCAGTGCACACAAGTAAAACTTAGTTATGCTAGGAGAAGTGGATCAGGTAATATAAGCTCAAAGGGAGTAACACAATAGATAGGATACTTTTTCTATCGATAAAAGACCACAGTAGAATCGTATGCAACATGGCAAGAATTGAAATAATTTCGAAATCATAGAATTATATCATGGTGGGGCTATGCTTGCCTTTGCCCGTTGATAACCAATAAGCAGAACTTCGAACATCTGGCACTTGACTTGGTTACAGTTGGTCAAGTATTGTTCTTCGATCTTCGATGGTGTTGACCTCGGGCTTCGATCTTGATATCGTATTCTACCGGAAAGAAAGGAAACAATCAACACATGGCATCAATGCAATGCTCAAACAAGAATGATGATATGATAAGTTGAATTGTACTGAAATGTACTTCTAAGGCAGGCTTGACAATTTAATCAGGGTTTCGAGGGTTACAAACCCTAATTCGGAAGAACTCTAGAAACACCTATGAGGGGTTATTTTTCTGAACATTTTCATATATTATACATATTTTTTGACTTAATATGAATTAGTTATTGATTTTACAAGTTTATAATAATTTCTGAAATTATTAAACTATTTAATTGATTTACTGCATCACTATGACATCAGTGCACCCTAACCCTAAATTTTCTCACCTGAGCCTGAGCCAGCCAGTGACACTGACTGATGGGCCCGGGCCACGTGGGCGCCACGTCGACGATACATCAGCGCCACATGGCCACATCGGGGAGCACACACGGGCAATGGATGGGGACGGTGCTAGGGAGAGAACTAGGGCGCGCGAGCAGGCGCGTTCGACTCAGCGT
Organism: Avena sativa; assembly: GCA_916181665.1. NCBI lineage: Eukaryota > Viridiplantae > Streptophyta > Magnoliopsida > Poales > Poaceae > Avena > Avena sativa. The sequence continues at coordinate 201,602,306 of OV702281.1, read as the reverse complement.
GGTGATATGGACCAGAAAGTGGCGGCGCCGCTCTGATTGGGTCGCCGGAGCACGAGATACGGCGGCGTGCGGCGGTGGGCCTTGCAGGAAAATGGCACGGCGGTGAACCAGGGAGAGAGGGGCCACCGGGGTGGTCCAGGAGGACCGCATGCTCACCACGGTTGCGAAGGAGGGATCGGGGAGGCCGCACGAGGTTTGGAGAGATGGCGATGTTGACGGCGGCGATCGTCAGACTTGGAGAAGACACGGCAGATGCGAACGATTGCTGACGCCCGAGATCGATTCCGATGGCGATGATACTCAGCACTGCAAGGCGAAGCTCTTGGCGGCCTCAGATGTGCAAGGGGAGCACGGCAACGGCACGATGCCGGCGGAGCTCGTTGGCTAGGGTTTCAGGCAGAGAGGAATCGCGCGCGAGAGGGAGAGTGAGAGGAGCAGGAGAAGATGGGCACGGCAGGAGCAGCTCTTATCTCCTCCAGAGAGCGGCGGGGTGCATCGCAGCGCTTGAAGACGATTGACGGCGGCGGAGCGGACAGCGAGCTGATCCCTGTCGTTGTCGAAGACGACGAACAGGGAAGCGAAGGGGTACGCGGCCGGGGTGGGCTGCTACTAGGCCGAGGTGGGCCTCGGCAGCTATGCGCGGGAGGCAGGCAGAGGGGTGAGGGGAATGTGCCGGCCTGGTTAGGGTTTAAGATTATATTTTTCTTCCAGAAATCCTTTCCTTTTTCTGAAATATGTTTTCTCTTTTGCATTTGTAATTTCAGATCTATTTTAGGATAACTTCAAAAATACTAGAGAGTTTATGAAATATATAAAATACCGTGGGGCCCTTTTAGTCCATTTGGGCTCCAATAATTTTCTAGTTTTCAAAATTCAAAACCACTTTGAAGGGACTTCAAAGAGAGAGATAAAACTGGGGTTTAATGTTTTGTTAACTTCTCATGCAATACACAATCAAACCCTAATTAAGGATTATCTAAAACTGGGGTGTTACAGTCAGAGTTAAAGCCTGATCTGTTCTGCATGTTTTGTGCATAGGCCCCTAGGCTTTCTTATTTCCAACCCGCAGTCAAGAAAACCTTGATCTTTTTCCTTCTAAGCCCGTGGACTTTCTTAATGAAATCAAACATTTCAAACTGAGTCAAATTCCATTCATAATTTGGTCAAACATTGATAAAACTTTGACTAGATCACAAAACCACTTCAGAATTCGAATTTCAGAAAACTTTGAATATGAAACATGTTTGAAATTAAATAAACTTTAATAATATTCCTTTGGTTTTATTTAAATAATGTTAAATAAATATATTTATATTTATTTTTCTATTAAATGGAATAACTCATATCTTTCACATCCTAACTTGGAATTTGACAAATAATATCTATAAATCGATCAGAAAAACGAGAAGAATTCAAATAAAACATCCATATCATTAATTGCGTTATGCATCATATCCTTATATAATAACCAGCAAGGTTTATGTCAATAAAATATGACTAATAAAATAATTTTCTATTGGTTCTAATGTTGAAAATGCCTCACCAATGTTATAGCATCAATGTACCATGATAATGACATATTTTCAACATGGTTTGCATAATTATCTTGCCATGTCAAGCATCATATCATGATCATGCTGGTCCTTTCACATTTATTGTAATTGCTGCATCGTTTGTTTTTATTGCTTTGCTTCTTCACGGATAGGACGATGAGATGTTGTGAGATTACACAAGTTCTTTGGATATGTATCTTCGTCTATGTTTTCCCAGGGGAGCATTATCCCCATTTCTACCTATTTTTATTTATAGTCTTTACTTCCTCCTGTTGATCTATTGCTATCTATGTTGTGATGCTTTAGCTTCCGTACCATTTATATCCCTTGCAACCTATATTGCCTTGGACACCTCCTATTGCCTATTTTTTGGTAGACGGCTGCCCTTGCGAGTCGTAGTTGCTTGTTCATGTGTTGTTTCACGTTGTCGATGTTCCACCATTGTTAGGAGGTTGCCATATGCTTAATGTTGTAGATGATCATGGTTCTAATTACAACTTGATAATTAAAATGTGGGCATAGTTATAACTAATGAAGAGGCACCAGTGTGTAATAGCTATTATTTGGTTTTTACCCACTCACTTGTGTCCCGTTGGACCTGAGTACTTGATCCTTGTTCCTTGACTATCGCAATATCCACATGTGGGATCATGAATCCCCTAAGTCGGAGCTTGATTCACATCTTATTTTTTAGAGCCACAAACTAGTTTGGTGCGTTATTATTATCATGTGCTTATGCCATGATCAAGGAGAGATTACTACTGTATTATTTTGGAATCCTATGCCACGTTTCCGCTGTATTGACAATCCCATTCACACTTTCGTATTCCCGGTCGTTTACAACCATCGTCACAAAATTTGGGTCAGTCTCGGTGTTAGCCAACTTCGTTATGGGTAGCTTAGTGGGGTGTCCCCCTGAAATCATTTTTGAATCTTGTGAATGCTTTGTTGTGATGCCTTGTTGCTTTTTATTTGGTTCTTCCTGGGGTTGATCGTGTGTGTGTTGCTATTTGTGCACCCCTATAGGGTAAATCATTTCAAAAAGCCGTGTCCACGGTTATGGACTACTTGGAGCATAGTGTCTCGACCATAGACAACTATAACTAAAGTAGTGATATAATTTGACTTCGGCATGACTAGTAATCAGATCCAGTGCAACGGAATGGATAATAAAAGTGCCAACAATTGATGGATTTGGGATGTATAATGCTATCTATATCTGACTAGCAATTACAACAACTCCAATGGAATGGATAATAAAACTGCCAACTATGTGAGTTCCTCAGAATGACTTCCTCGTTTGGTCTCAAGGGGAGAAATACCAGGATGGGCATGTTTTGTGTTAGTATCAGGTTGGTTCCGAATAGGTCTTTTTATCCCTCTCGGATAGCCGATAGTTGTATCGAGTATCTATAGGTGGTTTAGTGTAGGATTTCTTGCCTCTTTAGTCCACCGTACCTATGTAGGCGAGAGCCGCCGAATTCTAAGACTCGCCGTGTACTGGCCTTAGCACTGACCGCTACCCTTTTTTCCTTTGCCCTTTTTCGGCACCGCTTTTTGTTTGTTAGGTTTCAGATTGACATTGTTAGAAGGGTTATCCTTCCGTATTGGCCTAGGTAGGGTTATGGACGCCATTGTTTTTTCTTCATGGCTCTTAGCCCCATTTGCATCTTATCTGAACTCGGATATTGTGTTGTTTTCCAGATGATTTGGATCTTTGTATTGTATCTCTGTATTCTTGATTCATTGAGTTATTGTTGTATATATATGTTCTATGGGGTGCATTGTGGACTATTGTGTAATAGTATTACTTTGTTTTCACCCGCATGTAAGTGCCTGGTGGGCATCTTTGAATCGTTTCTATGCGGGTTTGGCAGGAATCGTTGAAATCTGCATAGGACAGATTAGAGGGTGTTACATGGCGCTGCCACGATTCTGTGGTTTTTCCGCTGTCACAGTAGCTATCGCTGCAGTAGCCGCTATTGTGGTTGTTGTCATCGCGGCGGTCGACGTAGCCGACCATGACCATGTTGACTTATTTGCGGTCTTCATAGTTGTGCATTCTTCTTTTTCTTCAGCGGTTACATCTACGTCTGACGTCGTCCTCTTCATTTGAGCGCACTCGGCTGTTGTTGATGGCGTCTTCGCCATCTTCCCAACTACTGGCAATGTCCATCAAGTGATCGATGGTTTAGGCTTGGTGCGGCCTAGGTCTTCCCTGAGCTCACGTCGTCGCACGCCGCTATTGAATGAGCCAATTGCTCGCTCCTCGGAGGTGTCCTCCGTGAAGTTCTTGATGATGGACTATTGTTGGATGTAGGAGCGGAGTGGCTCCTTGTCCTCTATCAGCAAGCACGTAGCTCCTCGATTGAAGCTGGACGCTTGTAGGTTCCCTTGAAGTTGTGGACAAAACTATAGACCAGCTCTTCCCAACTACGGATTGATTTGGAGGGTATATTGTTAAGCCAGGCTCGCGCTGCACCTTTCATGCTTCCGCCATGACACTTGACAGATGAGATGTGGTCTTCCAACCAGATCTTCGACTCTTGGAGGCCGTCGAAATTCGGGTTATCCGAAGGAAGCTTGAAGCGCTTGGGCATCTGCGATTGCCATATGGCTCGGATAAAGCATCTGGCGCCGTAGAGCTCTCTGTCTTCATCCTTCGACTCCACGGAGCACGCTCGTTAGGTGCGCATCTTATCAACTTTGTGATGCATAAGCTCGTCACGAGTGTCCTAGTTTCGGATCCTACGCCGCGGGTTGAGGCATCCCCGTGATAGGTCGTGGTCATCCACGTTGGATGAGGGCGAGTGGTTCCTTGCAAATGTCACCATGGCTTTCTTCAGCTCCAGAGTTGCTTCTCTGGTCACCGCGGCTCCTACGATCCCGAGGCCTGCGATGGTGGACTGGTGGACAACAGATCGTGGATCCCCGGCTGGTGGTTGGTTGGTGAGCAGGTACGTGGTAGCTGTGATAACCGCGACATGCGGTGTTTTAGGCATCATGTTGCCTTGTGAGTCCACCGACATGAACGAAATGTCGAGGGCGTTGGTGGCCTCGCGTCTTGCTTCTGGAGTAGAGTGACGCTCGCCTAGCGCTCATCTCGTCGGCTGCCTGCTGGCGCTGCTCTAGTCAAGCGTTTACCGCCTATTGGCAGTGGTATTCCTTTACGAGGACCAGTGATAGGCCAGTAGAATGTCGCGAGATGCGTCCTCTGGCAAGGGGTTACCCCAGAGGGCTTCCCTGACTCCCTCTGATCTGGCGTCATTTAGGAGGATCTCAGGACGACCCGAGTCGCCACCATTGGCGGCATTAAGGTTGGGCGGATTACCTCCGTTGGGTTTTGGAGGGTCACCTCTGTTCCAGTGTTGGGGTTTGGCGGATAGGTCATGTTGCCACCGTTATCTTGGGTGTATTTGGCATTGATGATAGCAGCACACATGTAGCGGTGGGGGAGATCATTGCTCCCACAGCTTCTGGATCCAGAGCCGTAGGCCTCTTTGCTTGATAGCAGATCATGTAGATCGGAGTCGCAACTGTTGTTTCTATTCGAGTTGTAGATCGTCTTGGGATCGTTGAGCTCGCTTAGCGTGCCAATCTTGCTGACCTGGAAGCATAATCTCCTGATCATCATGTCGACTCCATCTCCTACGGAATTGAAGTCCAGGAATGTTGCCGGCAAGTGGAGGGTGAAGTCGATGGTGCTTGAGAGGAGGTGGTTCTCCGATGCTGAGGAGTCAAAGATTGCAGGTGATGGGGCCATCACGATCGCAACATCAACGCTCCCAGTTCCCATAGATAGCTCCAATTGATGAGGGTTCGACTCGTCAATGCCCATTGTTATGGACTTGGGTTTTGAGGGAGAGGGGTGCTCTGGAGACCGTGTTCGACTAACGAACAAGCAACATGGGACAAAGGATTCACCCAGGTTTAGGCCCTCGATGGAAAACCCTACTCCTGCTTGTCTACTCTTTATTATCAGTGAAACCGAAAGTTACATGGGGTGAGGAGACGCTATTTAGAGAGTGTGTGCTAGGGTTGAATGATGATCCTCCTCGTCGTGCCCTCCTAACCTTTATATAGGTAGGCCAGGTCCTAGGATAAGGTCGAGTCGATTATAGATTAGGGTTTTACCCTTTAAACTTTTTATCTAAAGCTAGCTGTGTCCTCCAAGGAGTTGCATCCTTCATGGGCATGGGTCACTTGAATCCTTCATGGGCTTCGTCATTAGGTGCGGATCATCACGTGGGCTCCCGCTAGGCCAGGCTGGATAGGCTAACATCAGGTACCCGTAGGGCATACCCATGTGACTACTCCTCCCTCCAAAATTATTACCTTTGTGAAGGAGGTGGAAAAGGCAAAAGAGAATAAATCATGTGTCGTTAAGGATGGTGATGAACCACCTCACAATAACTTCGCGGGAAAATAAAATCCATCCTATGTCTTGATGAAATCATATGATGGTCAAGTCTATGCTAAATATGTAGAAACGTCTTATGGTGATGATTACCATTGGGTCATTTGGGTTCCTAAGACACTGTTGACTAACATAAGAGGACCCATCCAATAGTGGGTACCTAATACCAAGCATTGATTCTTTTGTAGGACTATGATTCTAGTGGAAGAAAATGGGTGGTTGATAGTGGTGCCACCGGTCATATGACCAGAAGCAAAGAGATGCTCAATGAGACAAAACCGAATTCTGCCAACATGTGTGTCACTTATGGAGATGGATCAACTTCTAAGGTATTGGGTTTAGGTAAGGTAGAGGTCACAAAGGATAATTCCATTGTGGACATTATGCTTGTCAAAACCCTTTCATATAATTTACTTTCCGTTCATCAACTTACTCTAATGGGTTTTGTAGCCTACTTTGACTCCAAGGTTGTGGTTTGTTGGACACCTGGTACTAGGGGTACCCTGGTCCATTCGCGACTGGATTGCCCACCAAGGTCTCATCAGGACTAGTGAGGGAGTAAGAAGCCCCTCCCGAGGGTCACCATGTTAGGCCACCCCAATGGCCTCTGGAGGGGAGAATCCTCCCGAGGCATCTCCCTTAGTAGGGTCCGAGCCGGAGATGTTTCAACCATAAGAAGGAAGATGAAAATACCAAAGGTGGCATTGGATGCCACCTAGACACTATCCCAAGGCAAGGACCTGGTCAAAAGTGAGGTTGTTGGAGCCCAGGCTGGTAGGACAGTGTTTCCCTGCTTTGGTGCAAGAGGCTAGAAGAGGACGCGCCCCAGCACAAGATGTCAACGGTGACCAAAGCCCCGGGGAAGACAAACGTTTTATGAGGAGGTAGACCCGTTATACACAAAGTAGTCTTGTGGATCGTGATCTCGAGGAGAGTCATTGTGGAAGCCCTTCCTGCCCAAGGATTAGGGGAAGAGGCTCCTCGCTTCTATATAAGGAGCCCTCCTCCTACCTTAGAATAGGTCAATCCCTGATATTTGAAACCCTAGACTTTCTCCACCATTGTACCCTTGCGAAGCACGCGAGAAATACATTAAAGCAGGAGTAGGGGCTTTACCTCCTCACGAGGGTCCCAAACCTTGGTAAAAATGAAAGATATGCCCTAGAGGCAAATAATAATTGGTTATTATTGTCATATCTCAATAAATTCGTAATACTTTTATATTGTTCTATAACTGTATCAAGTGGAAACAATGATACATGTGGGATATGAAACAGAAGTCCCTAGTAGCCTCTATTAATACTAGTTCGTTGGGCAATGGATGATCAAGGTTTCCTGATCATGGGTGATAGTGCCAGTTGACAACAAGGTCATATCATTGGTGAATGATGTGATGGATATTACGCAAAGATTGTGACACGATCAAGTCACGAGGTTCATCGTTGCAATAGTCAGAAACGTAGTCTCCTTCTCCTTATACCGCGAGATCATATTAATCATTGTCTCCCGAGGCTGCTTGGACTACATCAAACATCACTCAGTAAAATTGCGATTATACAGATGTACGTTGGGTATTCTAGAGGAACGGGTAGAGGCATATGGATCAAGACCGGGATTTGTTTACCCAGTGACGGGTAAGTGATACGTCGGAAACGTATCTATAATTTTTGATGTTCCATGCTTGTTTAGTATCTACTTTGCTTTGCTTTGTCTACACTTTGAGGTGTTTTTATATGTTTTCTGGTACTAACCTATTAACAATATGCCACAGCGCCAGTTGCCTGTTTTCTTTTGTTTTTGGTTCCAGAAAGGCAGAAAATCAATATTCTCGGAATTGGACGGGACAAAAGCCAAAGTCAATATTTTATCGTGGGGAACACAGAGCCAGACTACGAGATGGAGGGGAGGCACCAGGGGGCACACCCCCTGGCGGCGCGGGCTAGGGTTAGCCGCGCCTGGGGGGTGTGACCACCCTGGTCGCCCTCCTGCCTCGCCTCTTCGCCTATAAAGACCCCCCGATGCCAAAACCCTAAGTACCCGATCAATATTCCACGAAACCGCATATAGCCGCCGCCACCATCCTCCCTAGATCGGGGGATCTGAAGATCTTCCTGGCACCCTGCCAGAGGGGAGATCATCCCGGAGGCCTTCTTCTTCATCATGCCAGCCTCCGGTATGAAACGTGAGTAGTTCCACCTTGGACTACGGGTCCATGTAGTAGCTATATGGTTGTATCTCCTCCTTTGTCCTATCATGTTTAGATCTTGTGAGCTCTGTTCATGATCAAGATCTCGTCTATTTGTAATCATGCATGGTGTGTTTGAGGGGATCCGATGGATATTGAGATTACTATGTCAGATTGATTAATGGTTTTGTCTTATTGATTCTATCATGTCTGTGTTGTTTGAGATCTTGCATGCTCTCTATTTCTAGTAGCTATCTTGGCCAAGTAGATGCTAGTGAATCCAAGAGGGGGTATTTATGCTCGATAGTGGGTTCATGCCTCTATTTAATCTAAGGGAAGTGATAGAAATCTCTAAGGTTGTATATGTGTTGTTGCCACTAGGGACAAAACAACGGTCTCTTGTTCATGGAAAAAGTGGATTTTTTACCTTACACACTTTGCTTAGAGAAGTTGTCTATTGCTTACAACTTAATACTGGAGGGGGGTTCGGATGATAACCCAAAGGTGGATTTCTAGTCATAGATGCAGTTGGATGGCGGTCTATGTATCTTGTTGTATTGCCCAATCGAATCTCATAGGATCATGAATGTCTAGTATTGCATTGTTATGCCTTGCTCAGTCCTGTCAATTGCCCTGTTGTAATTTTTTTACCCAGCATGCCATGCTTGTTTATCTAAGGAGAATACCTCTAGTGAACTATGGACCCCGACCCAATCTTTACCATTGATACATTTTCCACTCTGATTGTTTACTTTCTGCAAACCACTATTACCTTCCACACCATACAGTTAATCCTTTGTTACAGCAAACCGGTGAGATTGACAACCTCACAGTTTGTTGGGGCAAAGTCCCGAGTTTGTGTTGTGCAGGTCTCCAAGTTGCTAGCAACACCTTTGAGCCGTTTCCTTCCTCCTACTGGTTCGATAACCTCGATTTCTTACTGAGGGAAAACTTGCTGCTGTGCTCATCACACCTTGCTCTTAGGTTCTCCCAACAAGGCGTCAACAACATGCCCATCAGTAAGATACACAAGGCCGACTTGATGAAATTACATCCATAATGTTGCAACATGTGACTAGGTCACGAGGATGTAATATCGCGGTAACAAGTGAATCAGTACTTGTCGGTAATGAGATTGAACAATGTATGTGATACCAAACGATCGGATCTCGGATAAGTCGTATCAAAGAAACAATGGGAATTGGACTCGACGTTTACGGTTCAAATGACAACGTCATCATGGAATGTACAGGGGTCAATATAGGCATCCTGGTCCCGCTACTGATCATTGATAGAGATCATGTATGTGCCATTCTCGAGCCGTGGGGAGTTACACTAAAGGGTATGATGAGATATAGGTCATCCCTAAGTTGAAATCACAGTAGAGATAGAGAAAGCCAGAATTGTTCTGGGGAGATATTCGAAGTTGTTCGGAGAAAGACTGAAAGGAAAGGACCGATAGGTGTTTTGGATAAATGGAAATTTAATATATGCATTTATTATATGTTAATTATGAATTAACATATATTAAATAAATATTTAAATTGATATTTATGGGTCAACATTCTCATTAGGCCAAAACCCTAGAGGGAATTGGCCCTGGAGAAAGCTACCCAAAAATAAAATAAAAAGAAAAACGGCAGGAAATCTGCCTCTGCCGATGTGGGCCTGGCAGTCCACATAAGGCGGGAAGGCGAATGAAGTGTGTCGCATAGGCGGCGGCTAGCCGAGCAACTAGGCCACACGGTGGCCCACCCGGGTGCAGCTCGCATAGCCGCTAGCTGTAGCCTACGGTACACGCAGGGGAGGGGTAGTGGGCCATGGGGTGGGGCAGCACCAGCCCACCTAGGCATCAGCTACAGCCGCCTATTTGTGATCTAGGCCGCCTGGGGCGCCCCAGCCCACCTAGCGTCAATGGCTGCTCTGCTGCTTCTCTTCTGTTATTCCATGTTGGTTGGGCCAGACGGGGTGGCCCACCCGCACACCCATTGGCCCAGTCGGCTGGAATACTTTCTTTTTCCCTTTTCCTTTATCTTTTAGTACCATATGGCTAACCCAAAGGGAGGGTACACCTCCCTCCGCCTATATAAAGGGGTGCCCATGGGTGGGATTAAACATACCAAGAGAAGGCCTTTGGTTGCCTTTCTCTCTCTCCTCTCTTTCTCTCCCTTGTGACTGTGGCCCTCATGTATGGGTTGTGCGAACAAGGCTTCACCATGGAGCGATGTTGTGCTACGGGGATTCCAAGATGGAGATCTACTTCCGCACTCTCAATAGTGATCGGGGAGCCGGAGGTTGTCATCGTACACCATATGTGTAGGAAACTACAAGGGGCCACACTTGGGGCACCTTGCATGTTGTGAGTCAGGCGACTGCATTATGATGGAGCAAGGGGTGACTTGCGAGGAGCTTTGCGACCTTGAGGTCGGCTACGAGCACGACTACATCAACCAAATTCCCCTCGGAACGTTAACCGCTTTTGGACTGCAAGGGTATGTATCCGAAACCTCGGCCGTTACTACTTTACTAATTGATAGATCTTGGGCATTAGGGCGATCCTGTGTAGAATTTTTTTGTTTTCTGCATGGGAACCCCTACAGTGGTATCAGAGCTGATCTATGCGTAGTGATGATGTACCGCTAGTCTGCACATGGTTTATGTGGGCATTGATCCTCTAGTTGTTACCCTCTAACGTGTACTTGTTTATATCGCGGTATTGTTTGATAAAGCAGCCTGGACCGACCTTACGCATATCCGTTCGCGGGACTGGTTCCATGCTCGATATATGGCTTTTTCCGTATAAGTGGCTAGCGGATGTTTGTCTCTCTTTCAATAATTGATATAGCATTTACAATGGAGGGCCCCGAAAGGGGTATAGTAGAGACAACTGTGTGGATTCATGTTGTGGTTGGAAAGTTCATAGATGAGAAACTTTTATATTGCGAAAGCCCTAACAACCACGTAAAACTTGCAAAAGATAAAGTAGAGGCGTCTAACTTTATTTTGAAGGAGAGCATGTAATTTGATATGATCTTGGTCGTTATGAAGGTAAAGTAGTTTACTTTTATGTTACTAAGTTGTGTAGTAATAGTCATTGTGCCGATGGATGACCTACTGGTGGCGCCGTGGACTTGGCGTCAAACCGGTGGCAAGATGGAGATCATGCTGGAGCGGTCGATGGAGATCAAGGCGCGAGAAGGACCATATCATATCACAACATACATGTGATGATTGATACATGTTTAAACATATTATTGTGTGCTTGTATTAGATACTCAATGGTAGCATACTATATAGGATGATCCCTAATAATTCCAATGAAAGTGTTCCCCTTTGTGTGTGCACCACTAAGAAAGTTCTTTGTTATGAGGCACGCAGTGACGATCGGGTGTCAGACATAATTGCATTCGTATACAGTCTGGTGTAAGACATGTTTCACTGCAATTAACACGAATTTAAATTGGCGAGCCTAGCATGTACAGACATGGTCTCGAACACAAGAGATCGAAAGATCAAGCATGAGTCACAAGGATTATGTGACTGACATTGGAGAATGTCTACCTTTGAAGCTATGTTGCTGGTCATGACGATCGGGGGTGCATAGTGAATTGCGATTGTGTAATCACTAAAATCGTCCAGGGGATGATAGTTTTAGTGGGAGCTCATTTATGAATTGAACTCATATTATGAATTTAGTCTAGATGTCTATTTGCAAATATCTTAGTAGATCATGGCCTATCTCATTGAGTTCCTTTGCGACCATGGGAAATTTTTTTTTGATATGGAACTTAGCAGAAGGGTCCAACTTCATAGATTAATACGCACACTTGAGGGATACGCTCATAATAAGATGATCTTCTCTTATTGATACAATAACCATTAGGAGATAGTCCGATGACTCTGCAACGTTCATGTTTTCTCCATAATCAGCCAATAAGCCATTCTCCATTTGATGGAGTGTTGGGCTACAATTTTGTATTCTATAAAAATCACGCACATAAAGTATGAGCCGTTGGATGAGTTTTTCTCCATGATGGATGAAAACAGATTATTTGGAGAGTCACTTAGCAATATTGCTTTAGAGTTGACAACCCTCAGAAGATCTTGATTGTAATGGAGGTCATGGATGAAAAGGTTATATATTAGATATACAAAGTTATAAATGTAATTCTTGAAGACCTCGTTGCATTTTACAAAGTATTGCATGCTTGTCCCGTTTTGTGAAAAAAGGATGGTATATTTGAGAATTGCTGGAATTAAGGCAATGTGGCTTGATGACAGCAAGCAAACTAGTTGATGACCGACATCACTCCTTCCCTCAAAGTTTATCATTTGGATTAGTGGACATGAATAAAATTTTGTAATCCTTGTTTGTGTGTCTTGCTTTTAGCGAGACGATTATTCATATGAATAAGTACAAGCCAGTTGTACTATTCTTATGAATAATACCTTCATGGTCACATTACGATTATAAATGAGTTATTCTCATCACTATGTTAATGATGAAAGCTTAATAATTTATATAAAGAATAGAATGCTAAAAGATATCCAAAGGTTAATAATGACATAACACTATCGTTTAAGTCATGGTGGTTATTGCATGTTTTTCATTCTAGATGAAAACCGGGGTCTTAGATATTTTATCCAGATACTTTGCAAAACCTTGCTGCTCCTTTGGCAAAATGACTAAAACTCCGCATTCTGGTAAAACGGTTATATGCGGAGAATTGTTGAATTTTGTACATAGTGATGTAACGCATTTTCAACACCTAGCGTAAATCATTATGGACTTAAGTGAATAGGTGTATTTACTTAATGAAACACGAGTTTGAAATGTTAAAATAATTTCAAAACAAAGTGGGATATGGAATTAACAGGAATACAAAGTCTCTTCAATTTGATCGATGTGACTAAAGTATTTAAGTTAAGCTTTGGCATAAAAGGACTTGTGAAAGTTGTTTCACAAATTATGATAATTGGACAAACTCAAGGTGTTGATATGTCTAGAAATTACAATAATTTTGTACATATGGTCTATCTCTTATCAGGGTTATAGTTATCATTTAGAGTTAAAGATCAAAATAAGCAAACACTTGTTTGAAGTACAACAGAACATCTAAAAGATTTGTGGAAACAACACCATAAGATTTATGGCATGTTCAAAATCATGGCGAATAAACAAGTCTTTGTAGTGTATTCTTAGGCAACTATGAATACATGTTCCACAAAGTGAAAACCTGCTGTTGTCTGATGGTTTATGTGTCTTGATGAAGATACAGGTGGAAGGAAGTAAAATATCAAAACAAGGTATTTGACCTCACCTCCTGATTATTAAGTAGCGCAAAAAAAATTATGTTGTGAAACCGAACCCTAAAAATAGAGGATAAACCAATGATATTGATCATATAGTTTCATGGAATACTTTTACTAAAGAAAGTAGGACTCAATGATATATTCTGCGAGTTTGCGGAATTATATTATTGATTCACTTGTCATGTTTTTGAACAAGACATACCTGTGAATTACAAAGAAGCGTGATGGACCTAAGTGCGAGAAATGACTAGAAGTCATAAATATCCTATATGAAGTTACATTTAAGATTGCAAAGTAATATGTTACTTTATTTTTTTGAGTAAAGATGTTTACATGATATTTCTAAATGACTGCAAAGTCATGAGAAAGAAATGAAACTTAATGATAGATATAAATCTTGATTTTTCAAAAAGTATGTTTGGAAAAATTCAAGTAATTGTCTACAAATGTAGCAATGCTTGAGTCTATTGGATTCACACCAGCAATATATGGATATTGGGAACTCGCAACTGGAATTCTAAATTTGATGATGATCAAAGTATTTTGGAATGTCCATGATTATTGAGAGGACCTTCATTTGAGTGGGAGCATATTGGCTTGGCTAAACCTTAATATGTAAGGGATATATTTTGAGTGGGAGCCAAGTGAAATCTCCGTATCTCATATATGGATGCCATATTTTAGTGGGAGCGTATCATCATTCTGAAATATGTGGATGACATATATGAATGATGTGACTGGTATTAATAATATTTAAGTTAGTAAATATGGATGAAGTTGAACAAGTTATTAAACAATGAAATCTATCGAGATGGATTGGTAAGTTTAATAAACATTAATGTTGAATGCTTCCTGGACTTGATTCTGAAGATGTGCAGAATGCCCTTGATAAGATTTTTGAAGTAGTTCAAAATGGAACAAGGTAAAGAAAGAAGTTCTTACTTGTATGAAGCATTGAGTTGGTGTCAGTATTAAAACTATGGTTAAAATAAAGAAAGAGATGTGTTGCATCTCTTATGCCTCAGTCATAGGTTCTTCCATACAAACATATTGCATACTCGACGTAATATGACCCAAGGTTCTGGTTGGCTAAACCAGAGTTAAAGTTCATTCTTAAATGGAAAGAAGCAAAGTTAGGCACATAGTTGCATGTTATGTAATAGGATCTACATATAGATATACAAGTATAGTTTTGGATAAAGAAGTTCGACTTCTGATAAGTGTGTTTCAAAGTTTTATGTGACAACAGTGAAAGTTAAATTGACTGATCGACCGTCACAGTAAAAAAAAGAAGCAAAGTCTCACTCTGCCGCCAAACGAATAATTAAACCCATTATGAGATAATGGTGTGAATGTCAAAATATGGAAGACATTAACGATTTGGAAAATACATTCTGATCTGGTAAAACAAAACAGGGACATGACGTTTCTCATGAGTCTGCATAATCAATAAAAACATACGGCATATGGTTTATGATTAGTAAATGCGAGCTAGATTATTTGGACTCCAGTGCAAGTGGGACACTGAAGGAAATATGCCCTAGAGGCAAATAATAAATGGTTATTATTGTAATATCTCAATAAGTTCATAATAGTTTTATATTGTGCTATAACGGTATCAAGTGAAAACATTGATACATGTGCAATATAAAATAGAAGTCCCTGGTAGCCTCTATTAATACTTGTTCGTTGAGCAACGGATGATCAAGGTTTCCTAATCATGGGTAATAGTGCTAGTTGACAACGAGGTCATTGAAATGGATCGTATGGGCACCTAAAGGGGGTGAATAGGTGCTATTCCAAATTTTAATTGTTTTTCAACTTTAGGCTTGACACAAAGGTAAATTATCTAGATATGAAACTACGGAAAATTTCCCTATATGCAAACCTAGCTACTAAGAGTGTAAAAGTGAGGAACGAGGAAACAATAGTGGAGCATGCGGAGACACAATTGTTTGACCGTAGTTCCTTCCTTGTTAAGGGAATTACGTCTGCGTTGGAGGGCTGGGTGGTACTAAGACCACCAAGCCACAATAGGCCTCACCCTGTTCTCTGATGGATCTCGCCACCAAAGGCCTGATCCACATTTCCAGTATTGGTACCCTTCAAGGCGGGAACCGGTGCCTTTACAAAACTAGCAGGGCACGCATCTAGAGCTGAATTGGAGGCTCCCGTGATGACAACAAGATGCCACAAGAACAAGTATTATCAATAACCGAAATTGAGATCTAGATATTTGCAAGAAATACTAGATCAAGAATCCTCAAGTGAATGTAGGGAAGTGAAGCGCTTCATTGGTGTTGATGAAGATCGAAGCCTCCTCCTTTGATTCCCCAAAGATCGGAGCCTTTAGGTGGATGAAGATGGAGGTCTTGATTTGGAACTTGAAGAACAGTACTGCACATTTTCGTATGAATCGAGAGATCTGACAAGAGGAGCAATTGGGTATTTATACCCCCTGTCAAAACTCGGGTGTTGGAGATTTGGGGGCCGGATTATCCGGCCGGGGTAAAACTCCACCCGAATTCGGATTTTCCGAGGGAAATCCGCCCCCTATACCGTGTGACGCGCCTTGGCTCCCTTTGCAAAAAATCGCGAGGGCGGATTATCCAGCCCCCTGGAGGGGAGTATTATATGGCCCGGGCAAAAACTCCGGCCCTTGCTGGACAATCCATGAGAAAATTGTGGGATCCCGAATTTACTGTCTGAGAATCCCCATTATGCCTGCAATTCACGTTCCCATGATCAGTGAGACATGAGCATAACCGACAAGTATCATTACAACATAGATAAATAACAAGTAAAAGTACTTACATTACTTCCATTATGGCGTTACAACATAAATAGCAGAAGTCTTCAAGCGCAGAGCCCATGTCATGCCTTAACCTATAGGTGACTGACTGGGAACATGGCCTAGCTCGCATAGACGTCAACATCTCCATGGTTGCTCTCGAACATCTGAAAGTCTAGCCAAGTAGATAGCTAGGGACAATGATGGTGAGTACTTTGAATGTACTTGCAAACCACCTTAAAGGTACAACAATTAAAGGATATGCAATATGGCTGTGGTAGGATGGCTCCATAAGAGGCTCTTTTATAAAATAGTATCTCTTGTAGATATAGCATACCTCTATATATTTGTTGAAAAAGTTTTTTAAAACATTTGGAAACCTTTTTGAAAAGTTTTATAAAACACTAGGATTGGGTCACCCATTTTTATCTCTTGGTCCTCAACCAACCGAATCTCCCATCTTCCCTGATCCTTCGGATCACCTCACCTTCTCTGGTGTTCTTAAGACCACCAGGGTTTTTAAAACACTTCCTTTTTCTAAGTCCTTTTTGAAAACAAAAACCAGCACCGCTCTATAGTAGTTTGTCCAACCCGTCCTTAACTGTGGACACGGCTATTCGAATAGATTTACACTTTGAAGAGGTTGTACACTTTACCCACATCATCCGATTACCCTGCCCTGATCTACACCGATCGTGGGTCGAGTAACTGGTCAAGGCTCTCCGGATGCCGCTCTAGTATAGGCCCTACCCTATGAGTTGTTCCTCTCAACACCGGGATGTCGGGATCCATAGACCAACCGGAGTGCTCCCAACTCCTATAGAGCCGGCACTTTCAATGAGAGGCTCATAGTATCGCCCGGCTGCTCCCAAGGGCAGTTCGCAATTCCTCAAGGTGACTGCCTTGCAGTTGACCCTTTATGTAAAGGAACCTCGGCATTCAAGGGAGATGATCCCTTATAAGTAGTTGTGATAATTCCCATACAAGAGTAGGAAACTTCAAATCCAGCCCCGTCCCATTCTAGAGTAATGTGGTTGCACGGATTAAGTTGTTATAGCTGAAGCTGCAAAGAACCGGGTGCATTTTCGCAAACATTTTTCCTCCATACTTTTTGTAAAACAAAACCTTTCTCATTTTTAAAACCTCTCTCGGTGAGTCAATCCTCACCAAAGTTTTCTCATAAAATATTTTTGTAAACTTTCCGGGGTCTTCCCATCCTATACTTTTAGTTAGGCTAAAACAGGATCTCCAAAAGGGTTATGGTGTTAAACACCATCTACCATACTAGGTACAAATGGGTGTCATCAAATAGGTTGTACCTAATGGTACCAAAGTGGTAATGGTTTGGAGGAGCCAAACCTTCCCACAAGAAAGCATACTAGTAAAACCATGCAATTTAGATAACCAATTTGTAAAACAATGTATAAGTATAAAAGTAGGACAAGGGCTTATGAGCAAGAAGGTGGCTTTCCTGTGATTAGTAGAGTGGCATATATGTCCCTGGACTTCTTGAGAAAACCAGAATACCAATAAGAATAAGATCCCTTCTTCTCGACGTCACACAATCGCGACTATCGCCGTTATCGAGCAAACATGCAAACAAGCAAAATACCAATCAATACATGGCATACAAACATCAAACCATACAGAAAGCAAAGGATACACACATGATATACATCAATAGGGTGTTGGATGATTGGTTTGATGAGATTGGTATAAGATTTGGAGGCATTGGAAAAAGGATCCTTTTGGATTTATAGTCTAGGAATTACCTAAGAGAGGGGTTTTGGCCAAGGACATGTTATGTATGATACCATTATACAAAAATTATATCATCAGATAGATATTGATAAAATGAAGCCAACAAAAGTGGTTCCACTATTTTATCAATTACCATTAATTTATAATGGAATTTCTAGTGAGATAAACTCTAGTTTGAGGAAATAATTCACCAGAATAGGTATGGAGTTCCAAAATTTATTTACTTGGATTATTAAGTATTGTTTGGTGTATTGAATCACCATGAGTTGCAATAATCCCAAAATAATTACCAGAATGCCCTTGGGAAATTCCCAAACTCAGTACTAGATGATATTTGTCTTTTTCACCAGAATAAAACTATAAGGGATTTTGAGGTGATTCCAAAGACACATGCTAGGTACTTTTAATACCTTTTTGTAGAAATTGGAATAACCATTTTTGGGTTTGTATAAGTATTTCTATGATTTAATTGGATAAAACACCCTAGGCATAGAGGTTTAAATTTATTAGTATTAATCCAGAGCTCAATAAATTATGAGATCCTAGGTGTTGATAGTGCTGGTATTAATTCATCCTTGAGAGTTAGAATTAGGTCAATAGGTATTTTGGTTGGCCCTGGAGAAATTCCTAAATGCAGTTACACTCTGTTTTTGTTATTTTTGCTACAGGTAAACTTGGAAGCAAATGAGGGTGTGGTCAAGGTTTAATGAAGGGTATCATTGATACCTTGCAGAACAAAAATGGTTCACACCAATTGGGGTTTTAAAACTCTCTGGGAATTTATTTGGTGTAAGGGATACTTTTAGGGAATGGATTTAACATATTTATTCTAAACACTGATTTGGCCAACCAAGGCTACTTCATGTTTAAGGAAACATGTGGGTTCAGGGTAAAAATATCATCTGGCCAATCTGAAATATTTTCCATTTAAATTTCGAATTAAACTAACAGGTTAAAGTCTGGATATGGGAAATAGGAAAAAGAGGGACTGGTGTTAGGCTGGGATTTGACCGGATCTGGGGCGCACGGCGGGCCACCCAGCCAAACTGACTGCCGACGCGTGCAGGGAGGCATTTTTGTACCCCCGGGGTGGGTCCACTCATCATAGGGGGTGGAGGGGTGGAGGGGTGAAGGGGTATTGGGAAGCCTGGGCCGTCAGATCTATGAGATATCAACGGTGCTGGGTCGTCGTCCCCGCGGGAAAGAGAGTCGACAAGTTGAAACCATAAACGGCGTCGGGGAAGGGCAGGGATCTCACCTTGGGGCTTGAGGGGCACCGAGGAGGTGACGAGGCGACGCGGTGCACCTTCGCGAGTCGAACGAGGGGCGGCACGGGCCATCTTGGCGAGGAAAGCCTTCTCGCATACATGCACGGGAGGGCACTTTCAGGAGATCAGTGGAGCACCGTCTGAGAGTCGTCTTGAGGAAGAAAGAGTAAGGAGTTAGATAGAGGAGGGCATGGGTATCTCAGTAGGGGGACATGTAGAGGTGGGGAGAGAAGAGGAGAGAGGTTGTTCTCGAAGTTCGGGAGGAGGCCGAGGGCTCATATTCTTATTATCCTGGTCGAGGCAGAGCAGAGGGGGAGATAGAGGGAGCTCAGGGAAGTTTCTAGAGTGCAGGGGGAATGAGGGGGCAGCAGGGTTGGTGGCCTCTGGCCCTTTTTATTGCTAGCTCATGGTAACAAGGTGAAATGTCCATTTTGTACATGGTGGTGGGGTAGGGATGGCTTGGGTGCGGCCAGTTGGAGGAGAGGAGGGGCAGGAGGTGTCTTGGTCGATGGAGAGACAAAGAGGGAGTGGTGTGGGGTGGTGGTTGCTAGTAAATGACCAAAATGACATCTCTCTCACTCTCTCCAAGCACTAAGGACAAGAATAGGGGTGAGCTACAGTGGCATGCTATAGTGGTGGTCGACTAGGGGGATGAGTGGTGTGCTGTGCAAGATTGGTTGAGCAATTTTGGTGAGAGTTGATTGAGTTTAAATCAAGGTTTGGCTGATGTGGCAAAAATTGACCAACCTTGGGTTTGTGAAAGATGTGAAAAATATTACATTGGGAAAGGTGGTAAAATGGTACTGGTAGATATGTATAGTCATTGTACACCTCCTAGATTTATTTGGGATTTATTCGATGCCCTTTAGTACACTTTCTATCAATTATTCAAAAAGTACAGAAATGGTTTATAGCAGCTATTGTGGTATTTTTACATTATACAAGGCGGTATTTTGGTGTTAGATGGTCCTGAATACCATATTACACCTTGGGTAATTTTACAGGAATTTATTGGGAAGGAAACGTATTTATAAAGAATTATTTCTTGTTTCTACCATTTAGGAAAAGGGCAAAAAGAAATAATATAACATCTCAAAAATATTTATTTTGAGATGGGGAGATAGGGTATGGTATATAGGCATCAAATGTGCCTTGAGTAGGCAAGGTGGTTTGGAGAAAATCAAAGTTGTCTTTATAGACAAGGTTTTGAGGATTTAGTAAAAGAATGGAATTAAATGGTTTAATAATCCAAATAATAAGGTGAATTATTTGGGGATGCTTATATCCAAGGTAGATAATGCATACTTAGAGTATATAACAAGATCACCTTGGGTATTGATAGAAAAGATGGATTTTTGGAAGAAGAGATGGATTTGAGGATCTAGGGCATTTATATTTTTATACCACATGAACAAGGTTGGATTGGTGAGCTCAAATATCACCTTGGTATAGGGGGTATATGGATGGACAGATCAAGTTGTATAGATGATCATGATGCCAAGAGTTATGCTTGGTTGTGTTTGAGGTGATCTAGAAGAGATGACAAACTTTGTTGAAAACAAGGCTGCCATAGCAGTATTGTCATGATGCCTTATAAACCATGTGAGTTTAAGAAGCACAATGCTCCAATGGAAACAAGTGAAGTGTGGATTGATAGACCATGGTTTGTAGATCATAAACATGCAAAGAGTTGGTCAAGAGGATGTATCACATGGATGTGAGCTTCTCTCAAAGTAGGCATGTTGACTAGATTTGCAGAAAAGATTATCCTGATGTCTACTAAACCATCATATATGAGTGGGAACAAGAATGCACATAGGTTAGCATGGGTGGAGTCTCAAAGATTGAATCCAGATAAGGGTTTTAGACTTAGCCATTTTTGCAGATTTAGGGTTTTATACTAGATTACAAGTGTAGATGATTCTGAGAGAAAACTAGGTTCCAAACTCATGATCAAGGAAATGATGTTGAAATGCTAGTTAAGTAGATAGGATCCATGCTTAGATTGAGTATTCTCTGAGTTGGAATCTATTAAAAAGGGTTTATCCCTAGATTGATCTGATTAGGAGATGAGATGGTCACCTTAGTGGCTCAGGATAGATTTAGTTTGGGGATGCTTAGTTTGAGATTTGATGCTCTCAACTATTGACTTTATACCTAAGGATGAGCTCCTAGGTTGGCTCATGCTACTTCCTAAGAAATCAAGGCAATTCATCTATTCAACTTATCAACTACTACTAAGGTTACCATCAAGTATAGCTTGAGGTAGGGGTGGGTATGTTGAAAGGTTGGAATTTTAATAAGGTGAGATCACTTGGTATCTCTACCAAGAGTAGAATTTAAAAGCTTTATAATAAGGTTTTGGAAAACCTAGAGGTAAGAGTAATTGAGTGATCTGTCTTGAAAACGTAAGGAGATTATATATAGGTCTCCAAAGTTTCATTAAAGAGAAACTAATAAAATATTTTGTTGGTTCAAAGTCATCTTGGCTCATGTTTTAAAATTCCAGAACATTTGAGAATAAAGAGGATGAGCCAAGACATTTCTTTTGTGAAAATAGTTTTTGTCAACTAGGTTGAGGTAAGGAGTATATCACCTAATACACAAACAGTTGCATGAACACAAGCAACAAATAAGCAACATTGCAACACTTACTATGAAAAAGTTTTTGTTCCCCCTGATTTTTGCATTTTTGTTAAAAGATCAAGGTTGCTAAAATTGGGATGTTACAAAAAATCCTCCCCACATACCGTGTGGCGCTCCTTGGTTGCCTTTGTTGATCAAGCCAGAGGTGGAAAATCTGGCCGTTGGCTGGGGCGGATAATCCACCAACTTCTGTTTAGCTGCTTTTTGAATAGGAAATTTATCTGCAGCACTTAACACACATTAAATAATCCTTGGTATTGCTATCTAACACACAAAACACTAGAGATCATGAAATTTTCTTTCAGTCATATGATTGGTGAATGATTTGATGGACATTACCCAAAGATTGCGACACGATCAAGTCAGGAGGTTCATTGTTGCAATAGTCAGAAACATAGTCTCCTTCTCCTTAGACCATGAGATCATATTAATTATTGTCTTCTGAGGCTGCTTGGACTGCATCAAACGTCACTCGGTGAAATGGTGATTATACAGATGTACGTTGGGTATTCCGAAGGAACAGGTAGAGGCCTATGGATCAAGACCAGGATTTTTTCACCTAGTGACGGGTAAGATACATAAGGCCGACTTGGTGTAATTACATCCATAATTTTGCAACATGTGACTAGGTCAAGAGGATGAGATATCACGTAATAAGTGAATCAATACTTGTCGTTAATGAGATTGAACCAGGTATGTGATACCAAACAATCGGATCTCGAACAAGTCATATCGAAGAAACAAAGGGAGTTGGACTCGATGTTTATGGTTCAAATGACATCATCATCGTGGAATGTACAGGGGTCAATATGGGCATCCCGGTCCCGCTATTGATCATTGATAGAGATCATGTCCATGCCATTCCCGATCCATGGAGAGATACACTTAAGGGTACGACGAGCTAGAGATCATCCATAAGTTGGAATCACAGTAGATAAAGAGAAAGCCAGAATTGTTCTGGGGAGAGATCCGAAGTTGTTCGGAGAAAGAATGAAAGGGAAGGACTGAAAGGTGTTTTGGATAAATGGCAATTTATTATATGCATTTATTATATGTCAATTATGAATTAATAAATATTTAATTATGGGGCAACCTTCTCATTAGGCCAAAATCCCTGAGGGAATCGGCCCTATAGAAAGCTACCCCGAAAAAGAAAAAGGAAAAGAAAAACAGCAGGAAAACTGCCTCTAACGTTGTGAATGAAGCGTGCCGCGCAGGCAGCAGCCCACCTGGGGGCAGCTCCCATAGCCGCTGGATGTAGGCTATGGGCCGCACGTGCGGAGGGGGGCAGTGGGCCGCGGGGTGGGCAGTGCCGGCCCACCCGGCGCCAGCAGCTGCTCTCTTGCTTTGCTGTTGATGTTCCATGCTGGCTGGGCCTGTCGGGGTGGCCCACCCAGCCACCCATTGACCCAGCCGGCTGGAAGACTTTCTTTTGCCCTTTTTCTTTAACTTTTAGTCCCATATGGCTAAGCGAAAGGGGAGGTCGCACCTCCCTCCGCCTATATAAAGGGGTGCCCACAGGTGGGATTAAACACACCAAGAGAAGGCTTTTGGTTGTCTTTCTCTCCTCTCTCTCCCTTGTGACTGTGTCCCCCATGTATGGGTTGTGCGAACAAGGCTTCACCGCGGAGTGCCGTTGCGCTGCAGGGATTCCAAACCGGAGATCTACTTCCGCACTCCCGGAAGGGATCGGGGAGCCAGAGGTCATCATCGTACACCGTATGTGTACAAAACCACGAGGGGCACACTTGGGGCACCTTGGATGTCGTGATTCAGACGGTTGCATGATGATGGAGCAAGGGTGACCTGCAAGGAGCTTCGTGACCTTGAGGTCAGCTATGACCACGACTACATCAACCAAGTTTCCCTCGAAACATTTATCGCTTTCGGACTACAAGGGTATGTATTCGAAACCTCGGCTATTACTTCATTACTAATAGATATATCTTGGGCATTAGAGCGTTCTTGCATTGGAAATTTTTTGTTTTCTACAGCGGAATACATACAAAAAAAACCTATGTCAACTCTCTGTCATGTGCTTTCTCTGACGTTGCCACCGTCGCCGGGACTCCTTGGAACCATGTGTTCAGCCCCCTCTAGAACCAAGGGCTCGTTGGACCCTAGTTCCTTCGCAGGACAAATCTCCAACATTTGGCGCGCCGGGTAGGGGGTTGAGGTGCGCTCTTGAGGTTCTCCCGGCGGTCGGCGCCATGGTGGAGAGCCCTCACGCGAATATCTCCCTGCCCCGGGGCACAGCCGGGATCATCGCATGCATCTTGGGCGGCTCCCAAGCTCCCGTCTTCGGGTGACACTTCAAACAATTCTCCCGTGAACTAGTGGCAGCAAGTCCTAGTGCTACCGCCGCCCCTCTCACGTGGTCGCAGCAGCCGATCTCCTTCGACGCCGCGGACCACCATGGTTCCACCTGCCTGCTGGGGGTCATGACCACGGTCTACACCCCCACCATCGATGGGGTCGCTGTAGCCAGGACCCTCGTCGATGGTGGGCCGGCGCTGAACGTGCTCTCTGAGGGGGCGTTCAAGTAGTTGCAGGTACCAGCCGACGCCTCCTCCCTGCCCTGCCGTTCATGGGGACCATGGAGGGCACCATCATGCCCCTCGGCCAGATATAGATCCCCTTCACCTTTAGGACGAGCGATAACAATCGCATGGAGCTCATCTACTTTGACATCACCCGAATCAGCCTACCGTACAAAGCCATCTTGGGATACCCGATGTTGGCCAAGTTCATGGAGGTCACTCACAACGCCTACAACCTGGTCAAGATGTCGGTCGGCACCGACACAACCATCACAGTCCACTGTGATGAGGTCAAAGTTGTGTGCTCCCTCGAGCAGGCATACAAGGGGGTGGCGACCGCACACTAGGAGGCGGCCGGCCCGGGCAACAAAGGTTCTCACCAGGCTGACAAGGTCCTTGGGGCAATCGAGAAGGAGCCCGCGGTGCCTCCCGGCGAGGATGACACATGCTCCTCGGGCATCACAGGAAGAAAGAAGCCGGCTTTCTCTTAGGAGCGGGCAGAAACCAAGAAATTCCCCCTCGACCCGGTAGTCCTGGGGGCTACCATCATCATCGGCACTCACCTATCGGCTGAGAGGAAGGAGGCTCACATCACCTTCCTCCGAGCCAACGTGGACATGTTCGCCTGGACTCTGTCGGACATGACGGGGGTGCCCTGGGATGTGATCAAGCATCACTTGGCGGTATGCCCCACGACAGGCCTGGTGAAGTAGAAGGCGCGAAAGCAATCCGCGGAAAAGCAGTAGTTCATCATTCCCAAGATGGAGAAGCTGGTAAAGGTGGACCTCGTCAGGGAGTTCATGCACACCGACGGGTCTGCTAACCCTATGGTGGTCCCCAAGGCCACCGGGGGCGGGCGGCTCTTTGTCGATTTCACTGACCTCAACAAAGCCTATCCCAGAGATCCTTTCCCGCTCCTGCGGATCGACCATATCATGGACTCCATGGTGGGATGCGACCTGCTGTGCTTCCTGGTTGCCTTCTCAGGGTACCACCAGATGAAGATAGCCAAGGAGGACGAAGAGAAGATAGGCTTCATCACCCCATGCGGGGTGTACTACTACACATGCATGTCGTTTGGCCTCAAGAACATCGGCGCCACCTTCCAGAGGCTCATGCGCATCGCACTACGCGAGCTGATGGGAAGGAACATGGAGGCCTACGTTAACGACATCATGGTTAAGACTTGCGAGAAGAACACCTTGGTGGCAGACCTGTCAGAAACCTTCGCCAACTTGCGCAGGGTGAACATCAAGCTCAACCCTGCCAAGTATGTGTTCGGAGTTCTGTCAGGAAAGCTCCTCGGATTCCTGGTATGACACTGGGGGATCGAGGCCAACCCTTACAAGGTTCAAGCCATCGAGGAGATGTGGCCCCCTAAGAGGCTCAAGGAGATGCACCGCTTGGCAGGGTGCATGGCGCTTTGGGAAGATTCATCTCCAAGCTAGGAGAGAAGTCCCTGCCCTTATTCAAGATCATGAAGCGCACTGGCAACTTCCAGTGGACTCCAGAGGCTGACGAGGCTTTTGAGGCCCTCAAGAGGTACCTCACCAGCCCGCCTGTCATGGTGGCGTCAAGGCCCCGCAAACCACAGCTATTGTAACCAGCAAACAAGCCATAGATGGCAAGTGCCATCCTAGTGGCCGAGTGCAAAGAGGTGGTGGAGAAGAAACGGAAGCCGCGGGCCGTGGGCCACGAGCCCTCTAGAGGGCTTGGGGCTAAGGTGGAAGGCGGTGATGCATTGGAAAAAGCTGGTGGTGAGGTTGCCCGTGCAGCCTCGACCAAAACCATAGAGCTTGTGTAGCGCCTGGTCTACTTGATCAGCACAGTGCCCAGGGATGCTCATGAGAGGTACCCCATGTAGCATAAGTTCCTCTACGCACTTCTGGTGGAATCATA
Organism: Avena sativa; assembly: GCA_916181665.1. Lineage (NCBI taxonomy): Eukaryota > Viridiplantae > Streptophyta > Magnoliopsida > Poales > Poaceae > Avena > Avena sativa. Next base: position 201,575,933 of record OV702281.1, on the reverse strand, counting down.
GAAGCTACGTGACTACTTCTAGGGTCACCCCATCTGGGTGGTCACCAAGTTTCTTCTAGAGACGATCTGCGCAACCCCAACGCCACGGGCTGCGTGGCTGAGTGGGCCATCGAGCTACAGCCCTTCGAGCTGACGTTCAGCACCATGCCCATTGTCCGCGGGAGGGCCCTGGTGGAGTTTGCGGCAAAATGGACTAACCTTGGGGGAAGCGAGCCTCGGGAGGAAAAGACCTAGATCCGTAAGAAGCTGGCGCCAGGGCGCTATATCGTGAACATCGACAGACCATTCAACGGTAACGGGGCAGGGGCAGCCGCCGTTCTCAGCTCCCCAACCAGAGACAAGATCTTCTACACCGTGCACATGTGCTTAAGGGACGAAGTCAAGCGCTCCAACAACATTGCTGAGTACGAGGGCCGGATTGCCGGCCTCAAGGAAGCGATCACCCTCGGCATAAGAGTGTCACAGTCCAGGCAGACTCCCTGCTCCTGGTCAACTTTTCCAACAAAAGCTACAAACCCAAGGACGAGCACATGGTGGCATACCTGGAGGAGGTTCGGAGACTCGAGAAGCATTTCCTGGGCATGGACCTACTCCATATCCCTCGAGGGTACAACCACGAGGCAGACGAGATCGCCAAGCACGCATCCAGGTGGGAGCCCCAACAGCCGTTAGTCTTTGAAGAAAGGTTGTTCAATCCCTCGGCCGCACCGCCAAAGGAAGATAAGGCCCAACCCGAGGAGCTGCCGCCCTAGCCCCGTCAGGTGCCCCTGATTGTGGTCCACCCTTGGGCAACAGGCTTGTCTTGGCAGCCAGTTCCCATGAGTCAGACTCGATCATCGATCTCAAGAGCTACCTACAAGCTGGCATCCTCCCGGACAATGAAGACTTGGAGGAGAGCCTGGTCCACCATGCAAAGAAGTATTGCATGGTGGACAGGGACCTCCACTGCCGCCGCCCCAATGGCGTCGCCATTCGGTGCATCTCTGACGATAAGGGGCTCGAATTGCTGGCCAACATTCACGCCAGGGAATGCGGTCACCATGCCTCAGCGCGTACCCTCTCCAGGAAGGCGTTCTACAGCGGCTTCTACTGGCTCACCACAATCACTGACGCCATAGAGCCGGTGAGTTCATGCCAGGCATGCCAGTTCCACGCCAAGATAATACACCATCCGGGTCAATAGCTGCAAACCATCTCGCTCTCATGGCCCTTTGATGTCTGGGGGCTGGATATCTTGGGGCCCTTCCCGCTAGCGCCCCAGCGCTACCAGTACCTCTACGTCTCCATTGATAAGTTCACTAAATGAGCGGAGGTGGAGACAGTCAGGACCATCTCGGCGCGATCGATAGTGAAGTTTGTGCAACACCAGGTATGCCGTTTTGGTGTGCCTAACCGCATCATCACTGATAACGGTAGACAGTTCACTAGCGATATGTTTAGATCCTATTGCGAGTTCATCGGGACCAAGATCTGCTACACATCTACCGCCCACCCCCGTAGCAACGGACAAGCATAACAAGCAAACACGGAGGTCCTAAGGGGGCTTAAGACCAAGAGCTTCTACTGCAAGCTCAAAGAATGCGGATGGGGATGGATTGGTGCGCTTCATGGAGTGCTATGGTCCATTAGCACCACCACAACCAAACCAACGGGTGAGACTCCCTTCTTCCTTGTTTACGATGCTGAGGCTGTCATCCCGGTAGTGCTTAATCATGGACACCCATGGGTCCTCGCCTTCAACTAAGCGACACAGGAAGAGCTGCATCAGGAGGATATCATTCTCCTCGAAGAGGCGCACCACAAGGTCAACATACGGGCAACCAGGTACTAGCAGGTGCTACGTCGGTACCACTGCCACAACATCTGAGCATACAGCCAGGAGGTCAGGGACCTTATCCTCCGGCGCGTCCTCTCTCACAAGGGTCTGCACAAGCTCTTCATAATGTGGGAAGGCTCGTTTCGGGTCGTGCACGTCACGAGGACAGGTGCGGTTTGGCTGGAAATAGAGGAAGGAGCAACACCTGGAACATCTAGCACCTTCGCCAGTTATACCCGTGAGCCCTGCTTGCGGTAGCGGTAGCGGTAACAAATCACCCTCCCCTCGGAAAATGTGAAAACTCAAGAACAATTTCTCGTTTTTCTGATGTTCTTCTAACAAATTTCTCGTTTGCATCTTTGCTTCTTCTATGGTACTTCTCCCTTTCGCGCACTGCGTGAGCGGGGGCTAGGCATGGTGTCCATCACCGGAGCTACCCTCGATCAACATTGGGGCCTAAAGTGTCGAGATATGAACTTTCAGACTAGCTCTAGCGATAAGTCATTTCACCTACTGTTCCCGGTTCTTGATACTCCTCACGTGGCACACGAAGGGAAATCATACACCATGCGGAACCTACGATTACCTCTCCGAGGGACTATACAAGGAAAGTACGCGTCCTACGGTCACCTCCCCAAGGGACTTACGGATGAAGTTGAACATACAGAGCCTACATCCACCTCCCCGAGGGACACACGGGACAAGTACAAGCCACGCGATCCTTTCATTGAGAGTCAAGCAAGGCAGCCCACGAGGAAACCCTCCTAAAGTGGCACTGACGAGGTTTAATCTCGTCAATGCCCATTGTTATGGACTTGGGTTTTGGAGAAGATGGGGATGCTGGAGATCGTGGCACGGTTAACAGACAAGCAACCAGGGGACACGAGATTTACCCAGGTTCAGGCCCCCGGAGGGAAAACCCTACTCCTGCTTGTCTGCTCTTGATTACGGCGGAACCGAAGGTTACAGGGTGCACAGATTCGATCTGGCGTGGATGCGTGTGCGAAAATATGAGTCGAGAGATCTAGGGCGTGCCCTCCTAGCCTTTATATAGACTTAGGCAGGTCCCGGGCATAGTCCTAGTCGGTTACAAGTTCTAGGGTTTTACCCCTTTGAATTTCCTATCTCCTCTAGTCTTGCTCTCCAAGGATCCGAAGACGTCATGGGCCTTGGCCACCCGAAAATCTTCATGGGCCAGCGTATGTCTGCTGTGGGCCTTCCTTGGGCTGGACCAGGTATGCTGAAGTTACGTACCCGTAGGGTGTAACCATGTCAGTAGCCCCTGAGTGATCAGTCGAATCGTAGATTCGGCTGAGGACTCTTCCATCCTTCGGGAGCACCTATATGTTAATAGTATATGTGTGTAGGGATTGTTGATGCGTGTGCCTGACTCACCCGACGGATCAGGGTCAGTTAACTGTCTTAGGACGAAACAACACGATCTTCTTCAGGTTCGGGTCCCTTAACCCGGACCTGGAACATATGCTGGCGTAATTCAACTCAGGCCGCGGAGGACTTATAGGAGTGGAATTCCAGTGATTTTAATTGGTGTACCCAACGCGTCCGTCGGGATTTTTCATCGTACCTGCTGGTACGGATTCATACTAGCAGAGCGCAGTCAGGTGCGTTGCCAGGCCATCAGATGATATATGTAGGTCTTATATTTGCGTCGCAGACGCAGCATCCGAACATTTATCACCTCGGAGGTGCTTCGGGTGGCCAAGGAGATTGTCACTCACTTAGCGTTTTGTTGGGGCAGAGTTGCCAAAAGTTTTTGCGTACTGATCCGAAAGATCGCAGTTGAAGATTTCATAGGGTGCGCGACCAGCGCTCCCTATGGGAGTAGCCCCCAAGTGTCTGTTCGAGTCGTAGACTCGAACGAAGACTTTAATGCAAGCATTGTTTTAGTCGTTAAGTCCGCAGGACTCAAAAAATTTTCGGATGCTTAAATCTATCCTCCCTATGGGAGTAGCCCCCGAGTCCGTAGTGGAGTCGTAGACTCGATGTAGGACTCAAAGAAGTAATTTTGTCCTCATTTGTCTGTCGGGTGCGCGGCCAGCGCTCCTGACAGGAGTAGCCCCCAAGTATTTAGTCGAATCGTAGATTCGAGTGAGTACTCTTAGCTGTGGAGCCGAAGTGGTGCTAGTATAGCTTTTGATGACGTCAGTGCTTACGATCGATGACCTCAAGCGTCTGCTACGCCAGAGATGACTTGACTGGACGAAGCGTGGGTCCCACTTGCTGACTTTGAATTGTCCGGTCATGCGCGGCGTGGAGATGATTACGGCGTCTCCTCGATTTCCGCACGTACTGGACGGCATGATATCGACGGTTCGTTTTGGTGCTGACACGTGTATGGCCAGATCTACCGTTGGCGTTAGGTCTTCTCGATGGATGGCCAGCGTGCGTCGTCTTCGCTGTTATAATCACTGGTGAAATCGTGGTTTGTTTTTCACCGCAGTAGTTCATCTATTCACTGCCTCCTCGTTCTTGAGCTATTCTTGCTGCGCGTTGAGAGTTTCTTCAACATTTCCATTGTCTTTCTTCATTGGCAACGCCACCACCGCCGTAGCGCCATGGGGAAGACAAAGAAGTCCTCATCTGCGGTTGGGACCAGCGCCGCCGGAGGCAAGAAGGGCACCGCCACTGCTCGCGTCACCGATGGTGGCTGGCGGCGATCAGAAACGCGGGATAGCGATCTCCGCAAACTGTGCGAGCGGAGCCTGATCCCGCAAGACACGACGGCCGTGAGACTCCCCGGCAATGAGGTAATCCCCCGTCCCCCATCTAGGTACCGGGTTATGTTTGTTGCCTTCGTGATTCGCGGGTTTTCTTTTCCGGTCCATGACTTCCTCCGTGGACTGCTCTTTTTCTATGGGGTTCAACTCCATCATCTGTCTCCCAACTCCCTTCTTCACATTGCGTGTTTTATCACGCTTTGCGAGTGTTGGCTTGGTATTGAGCCGCACTTTGGCCTCTTCCGGAAGCTTTATTCCGTGAAGAGGCAGTCTGGTTCGGATGATGTGTATCCCATTGGGGGTTTCATCATCTCCCTCAGTCCCAATGTGCAATTCTTTTCCTTTTCCATGTCCGAATCTGTCCAGTACTGGCGGAGGAAATGGTTTTACATCCGTGACTCCGTACTGCCTGGGCAAGATTTTGGTCTCGTTCCTTTTGACCCCTCCCAATTGATTGAGAAGAAAAGATCCTGGAAAAACCAAATCTTAGACGGTGAGGTGGCGGAGATAGAGGCCCTGTACCGTCGGGTGGAGGATCTCCAACTGATTCCTGAGAAGGAGGTGAACGGTGTCGACATCATCCGGACGTTTCTTGAGCGTCGGGTGCAGCCTCTCCAAGCGAGGGCGCACCCGATGTTTCTTTACTCTGGGCGCCGTGATCCGACGAGGGTTTCGAGTGAGAAAATCTCCGAGGTGGAACTTGACAAGGCTCTTCGCGCGTTGTTGAAGTTCAAGGACGACGAAGAAATCCCGGGGAAGTCGCTGACTCCTCCCTTTTCTTCGACGTTGGTCGTACCGAAGGTGTAGATTTGCGCACGTAGTGCTCCCCCTTTGTTTTTGTCGGCTGTGTATTTTTTCCTTTGTTTGCTAACAAAGTTCCTTTTCCTCTTGCAGAGCTTCAAAGTGTCGGGCATGGTACCACCATTGCCCGAAAGGTATCCGAATGCCCCGGATAATGAAGTGGTGGATTCCGTCTCCGAGCTACCGTCAGCGCGATCTCCAGCGGAGGATGCCGACGAGTCGAGTGAGGACCATTCGCGCAAGCGATCACGGAGCTCTAGCGAGTCTTCGGATGCCTCGACTCCTCCGACTCCCAGAAATCCTCTGGGCCTTGAGCGTCATGATGATGTTCATGGGGGTTCTTCCTCTCCCCTTCCTGCCATTCCTGTGCGGGCTGTTGCTCCGCACCCGCCAGCAAAGCGGAAGAAGGAAGAAAAGAAGGAGGAGAAGAAGGAAGAGAAGAAGGAGGAGAAGAGGGCCCGAAGGGCTTCTCCTATCTTCGACCTGAGCGCGTTGGGCTCGTAAGTTTTCTTGTTGCCACTGTTGTCCTTTGTTCCCTTGTTATTTTTGCACCTGTGTTAATTGGTTCGTATGCAGTCAATCCTCCGACGGCTCTAGTGACGGTGCGCGGGAGATGATGGGGGAATCGAACATTGCGTCGCCTCCTCCTCAGACGGTGGCGACTTCGGGTGGCGCCGCTCTAGTTCCTGGTGGTTGCGCCTCATAATTTCGCAGGCGGGCCTGCGGGTTTGCCTTCGGAGCACGTAAGTTTTTCTGCTTTATGTTACGGGGGGAGCCCCCCGAGTGTCTTCGTGTGCTGATGTTGTTTTTTCTTCTTTGTGTTGGGCGTAGCCCCCAAGTCCTGTTCTTACTGCTATTGCCTTTTGCTGCAGCCTTTTGTCCAAGAGGCCAAACGGCTAGTGGAGGAACGCCTGACGCTGGAGGCAAAACTGCGGCAGCTTCAAGGTATTCGTCTGCCTTGTAGTACTTCTCTTGTTTATCCTGGTCCTGTTCTTTGACACTTGCTTGTTGTAAATGCAGAGGAGCATAACGACTCTCTCCATGAGGTCGACGCTCTTAAAAAGAGCCTTGGCCAATCGGAGCAGAAGGCCGAAGCCGCCACTGGTGCGAGAGAGCGCCTTGAGCTGGAGCTGACGAAGGCAGCCGAAGCGAAGGAGCGTCTGCAGCAGGAGGCCGCGGATCGTGAGGAGCAGCTGGCCACCGTTGCGGCTGCTCGTGAAAGAGGGGTGGCAGATAAGCTCATGGCTGCTGCCAAGGCCATTTCGGGTGAGTACAAGCTTTTGGACTTGTTTCTTTTTCTACGGATCTTCTTCTATGTTGCCTTTCTTCATGTTTTTCTTCTTTTTTTGTCTCAGATGCCGCAGGCATCGAGTTCGACCGCGGTGCTTTGGAGCACGGGAGTGCTCTAGATGATGCCACTGTAGCGGTCGAAGACCGCTGCAGCACCATCGTCAACTCCCTTGCCAAGGTGAAAGAGGTCCTTGGTCGCTTCTACCAGGAGCTCTTCCCGAAGGGCGCATCCCTTGAAGATGTGGATGCCCTGGCAGAGGCTCTGTCAGCCGAAGCGCCTGCAGCGTACAAGCGCAAGCAGAAGGGCATCGGCGCGTCCGTCGGGCTGGCGATGGCCATGGAGGCTGGGGCGGAGCTGGACCTGCCCCAGATTACTTCTCGGATGCCGACGGCTGCGGATGGATCCGAGGTAGCCTTCGCCGCCTACTCCGCTCGCTGCAGGCGATATGGGCCCAAGCTCATTGACTTGCTGTCTAAGTACGCATTGCGGCAGCAGGGCGAGGCCAAAGCTAGGCAGTCTGGTTTTAAGGCGACTCAGTGTCCTCCGCCTTAGGCATAGTAGACGTAGGGTAGTTTGTAGTCTACTTTTGTTGTAAATATCTTTTGTAGTACCATCCTTGTGCCACGTAGTGGCCTTATATATTTTAATGAATTCCTCCGAGTTGTGCTTTATCCTTGGCTGAATGTCTGTGTGCCTTCTTTTTTCTGCTGCTATAGGTTCCTTCGGGTGCTGACCCAGTTGACACTTCATCCGAAAGGCCCTTGCGACCATCATTGGATGATTCCTCGCAGCTCGCTTTTCTTCGAGATCGCGTGCGCAGCTTGGAGAGAGATTTGCTTGGGTTACGCGGTCGCGCCGACGTTTGGAAATCCAAGGCAGACCGTGGTGCAGCCAGAGAGGAGTATTTGATGGCGGAGCTGGGTCGGCTGCCCGAGCAGCTGCAATGTAAGTTGATCCTTCTTTCGGGCTGTAGCTCAGTTCTTCGGGTGAGCCTGCTGGCCTTATTCTTGTTTTGTGCGGTTGTCACAGGTGCCAATCTTGCTCTGAGGGAAGAAAAGGAGTGTATCGCTGTTCGAGTCAATTGCTTGACTCAACAGGACATGGAGGCCGGCGGCTTCTTCTGGATGGATCGTGATCGCGCCATGGTTCTGGCGACGGTGCAGGATCGTGTCTACCAGGTTTCACGGGTGCTCCGCCAGGTGCAGACATCACTTTCCTCGGTGCTGCACGTCATGTTTCCGTTGGATGCCGTGCCAACGACCCTTGCAGGTCTTCTGACGAAGTTTCGGAGTGCTAGCAATGTCAAGGAGCTGGTGCGGCAGCAGCTCGTCGCAGGGGTGAAGGCTGCCTTGTCTCTTGTGAGGGTGCACCGCCCTGACGTAGATTTGGTTGCTGTGGCGACTGGGCAACCTCCTCGACCAGATGGTGGCGAGTGGAACATGCGTCCGCATTACGCGGCTGGAAGGCAGTATGCCGAACAGATTGTAGATTTGTTTGAGCAGCGTGCTCAGGTTATTCTTCAGAATAGGTAGGACCTGAAAATAAACAGATAGATGTAAAATTTGTATATTGCGGCTGGGCGTTTTTGTGCCCTTTGTTGTAAACGTTTGCTTGTTTGTGAGCACGCAGTGCTTTGATTGAGTATGTGCCCTTTTCGTTTGCCTGACGTGGTCAGCTACTCGGGTGTACACGTTTGGTCCTCAGTCGATGAAATTGTGAGGTGGGGGAGCCCCCGAGTGCGTATGTAGCATGTAGTAAATTTGCAGAAAATAGTCAACCGAAGGTTGGGGGCGAGACACTTAGCTTTATTTATATCGTAATGGAGGAGGTACATGGTTCGGCTGAGTAGCCTTGGCTGAAAGCCTTATTGAAAGTAAAAAGGGGGTAGGTTGCTATGGGTAGAATCGTCGCAGGTGCGAGACGTTCCATGGGTTGGAGTATGCGACTCCAGACTCCACGTGCTTGAGGCGATAGGCGCCACCTAGGATGACTTCGATGATGACATAGGGTCCTTCCCATGGTGACTTGAATTTATTCGGTCGCTTTTGCTTGAGCCGTAAGACGAGGTCTCCTTCGACGAAGGACCTTGGGCGCAGCCGGCGGCTGTGGTAGTTGCGGAGACTTTGCTGGTACACCGCTGATCTAGCTGCTGCTATATCCTGTGCTTCGTCGAGTGTGTCGACGGCATCTTCGAGTGCAGCCGTGGATTCGGCTTCGCTGTAAGCGACGACTCGTGGGGCCTGGTGGCGAACTTCGGCTGGTAGCACGGCCTCAGCTCCGTGCACCATGAAGAACGGTGTGTAGCTGGTGGAGCTGTTTGGCGTAGTCCGTAAGCTCCACAGGACAGACGGTAGCTCTTTCGTCCAGTTTCCAGCTTTGTGCTCGAGTGAGCTCATGAGGCGCTTCTTGATGCCGGCGCCAGTTAGGCCGTTGGCCTTTTCTACTTGCCCGTTTGTTTGCGGGTGTGCCACTGAGGCATACGTAATATTGATCCCGAGGCCTTCGCAGAAGTCCTGGAATTCTTCGGAGATGAAGTTCGATCCGTTGTCGGTGATGATGCTGTGCGGTACGCCAAACCTGTAGACAATGGATTCGAAGAACTTGACGGCGGTTTTGCCCTTCTGGTTGGTGACTGGCATGGCCTCGATCCACTTGGTGAATTTGTTGACTACGACTAGGAGGAAGACGTGTCCTCCTTTCGAGGATTTTGGCAGTTTGCCGATCATGTCGAGGCCCCATTGGGCAAAAGTCCAGGCTATGGGTATGGGTCGAAGTTCGGACCCAGGTGCGTGCGGTTTGTCGGCGAACCGTTGGCACCCGTTGCATCTTCGGACGATGTCCTTCGTGTCGCTCATGGCCGTTGGCCAGTAGAATCCTGCTCGCAGAGCTTTGGCGACGAGGGAGCGGCTACCTGCGTGGTGGCCGCAGATGCCCTCGTGGATGTCTTGGAGTATGGCCTTGCCGTCGTTGATGGTGACGCACCGTTGTAGTACACCCGTAATGCTACGTTTGTACAGTTCGCCGTTGATGATGGTGAAGGCTTTTGACCGACGAGATACGCGTCGGGCATCTGTCGGGCTGTCTGGCAATTCTCCGTTTATCAGGAACTGGAGGTATGGACGTGTCCAAGTTTCTTCGACTGCCATGACCTTCATCAGGTTGACCATGGCAACTTCGGTATACAACTTTCCGGGTCCTTCATGACCTTCGGGTAGCGTAGCCCCCGAGTGTTCTGCTTCTTCGGGTGATCCCTTGGGGAATTGTCGCTTGATGGATGGCACGCAGATCTGTTCGAGGAACACACCTGGTGGCACCTTTGCACAAGTGGAGCCGATGTTGGCGAGTCTATCAGCCTCCTCGTTGCTCTCTCTTCCAACGTGCCGAAGTTCGCAGCCGTCGAATTTTCCTTCGAGTGCGTTGTATAGCGCGTGGTACGCGATCATGTTTTCGGCGTGTTCGTCACACTCATTCATCGTCTGCTGTACGACAAGGTTGGAGTCACCGTAGATGACCAGGCGCGTTGCGCCGCATATTTTTTCCATCTTCATGCCATGGATGAGGGCTTCGTATTCAGCCTCGTTGTTGGAGGCTCTGAATTTCATCCGAAGGAAGTACTTCATCTTGTCACCCTGCGGGGAGGTCAGTATGACTCCTGCCCCTGCTCCAGCTTCACGCTTGGAGCCATCGAAATGCATTGTCCAGGACTGCGACATGTCTGGGGTGTTAGGCAGCTGCAGTTCCATCCAGTGCACCAGGAAGTCCGGAAGGACTTGAGATTTGATTGCGTGTCGCTTCTCGTAGACGATGTCCAAGGGTGATAGTTCAATGCCCCACAGGGCCACGCATCCTGTGGCCTCTGGGTTATTCAGGATGCTGTTCAGGGGTGCCTCGTTGACGACCATCACCTGATGCTCCTGGAAATAGTGGCTCAGTCGTCGAGCTGTCATGAACACGCCGTAGGCTAGCTTCTGGTAGTGCGGGTACCGCTGTTTTGTTGGAGTGAGAACCTCGCTGAGGTAGTAAATTGGGTGTTGGACCCCGTGGGTCTTGCCTTCTTCGGGTCGTTCGACCACGAGTAATTGCTGACCACCTGGTGTGTGGCTGCTATGTACAGCAGCAGGGGCTCGCGCTCTTTTGGCGTGACCAAAACGGGCGAGGTGGAGAGGAGCCGCTTGAGGCTTTCGAATGCGTCGTTGGTTTCTGGTGTCCACTCGAACTTGTCTGCCTTGCGCAGCAGCTGGTAAAATGGTAGGGCCTTCTCGCCCATGCGGCTGATGAACCTGCTTAGTGCCGCTACTCGCCCTGCGAGCTGCTGAACGCCCTTGAGGTTTTTCGGCTTCTCCATTGTCATGATAGCTTTGATTTTCTTCGGGTTCGCTTCGATCCCTCGTTGAGAGATGAAGTACCCGAGCAGTTGACCCGAGGGGACGCCGAAGGCGCACTTTTCTGGATTGAGCTTGATCTTGTAGCGATCAAGGTTGTCGAATGTCTCGCGGAGATCGTCGATAAGTGTTCTTGCCTCCTTGGTTTTTATGACTATGTCGTCGACATAGACTTGGACGTTGCGACCGATCTGGTCCTTGAGGAAGGCCTGCATGCATCGCTGGTATGTGGAGCCCGCGTTCTTTAGCCCGAAGGGCATTGTGTTGTAGCAGAATACTCCGAACGGTGTGATGAACGCCGTTTTCTCTTGATCTTCGACCTTGAGTCGAATCTGGTTATAGCCTGAGTAGGCGTCGAGGAAGGAGAGTTTCTCACAACCTGCAGTCGAATCGATGATCTGGTCGATCCGAGGAAGAGGGAAGTGGTCCTTTGGGCAATGCTTATTTAGTGACGTGAAGTCCACACACATCCGCAGGATGTCCGTGTCCTTCTTCGGGACCATCACCGTGTTTGCAAGCCACTCGCTTTCCTTTATTTCCCGGATGAAGTCTGCTGCGAGTAATCTGTTGATCTCCTTGCCGATAGCTTCGGCTCGTGGCTCCGACAGTCTTCGGATGGACTGCTTGACTGGCTTGGTGTCTGGGAAGACATTGAGTGCGTGCTCGGCGAATTCCCTGGGAACTCCTGGCATGTCCGCAGGACACCAGGCGAAGATTTCCCAGCGCTCACGGAGGAATTCGACGAGCACGCCTTCCTATGCGGTGCTGAGGTCATTGGCGATCAGCGTCGTCTTGGAGGCATCCGTCGGATGGACCTGCACTTTCTTGGTGTTGATGGTGGAGTCGAAGGACATATCAGGTGCGTTCTGCTTTGTGACTGGGGGTAGCCCATTGTCCGTCACCTCGCGAAGCCTTACAAGCTCGTCTTGCATGCCGAAAGACTGGGAGATTTTGTTGAAATCCCTATCGCATTGGTCCGATCGGGTGAAGCTCCCGTGGACTGTGATGACACCCCTTGGTCCTGGCATCTTGAGTAGTAGGTATGCGTAGTGTGGGACGGCCAGGAATCTTGCGAATGCTACACGCCCCAGGATGGCGTGGTATTGCGACGGCCAATCCACCACTTCGAATTCTAGGCGCTCCTGCCAAAAGCTGTCCGGCTTCCCGAAGATGACGTCGAGCCCTATTTTGCCCAGGGGGAATATGCCCTTCCCTGGGACAATGCCGTGGAACGTTGTGTCTGATTGTTCTAGGCTGCATTGCGGGATCCGCATAGCCGCTAGAGTGCTTGCGAACATTAGGTTGATGCCGCTGCCGCCGTCCATGAAGACGCGACTCATCTCGAAACCTCCGATCTGCGCCTCCAGTACCAGGGCAGCATGACCTGGGCGAGGGATCTGGCAAGGGTGATCCGCGCGAGTGAATGTGATGCAGGACTCCGATCCGCTGAGGTACTCAGGGATTGCGGGTGGAGTTGCCACGGCCAAGTTGATTTGTCGGGTGATTTTCTTCTGCACCCTGTTTGTGGGGCATCCCTTCTGGATCATATTTAGTGCTCCCTTTGGTGGGGGGTATGGTACCCCAACATTGTTTTGCGCTGGTGCGACTGGTTGATTTGGGCCTCCAATAGGCGGCGGTGGAGGAGCTCCATGTGCTATTTCACCTGGCGCAGGTGCGTTTCCGAACGCAGGAATTGGAGCTTGTTGCCTCATCTGCACCATGCCTTTGCTGAGTTTCTGGAACTCGCGGCAGTCCTTGAGCATGTGGCTGGCTTTCTTTTTGTCGTCCTGTTTGTCGATGTAGAAGTGGATGGTGCATGGACCCGAAAGTTTGTCGAATGCTGAGGGTCCGTTGTCGCGGTCGCGGCGTTGCCACGACTGCGTTGGTCGTCCGTTGTCGCGGAAGTTTCCGCTGCGGTATCCTCCGCTGTTGCGGCTGTTGTCGTTACGGCGGTCGGTGTAGCCGGCCGCGACCATGTCGGGTCCGTCGCGGTCCTCGTAGACGCGCGATCTCCTCTTGTTGCGGCGTTCGCGTCTTCGGCCGTAGTCGTCCTCTTCATCTGATTGCGCTCGCTGGATGCAATCTTCGCCGTCTGCCCAACTGTTGGCGATTTCCATGAGGTGGTCAAGTGTCTTGCGCTTTACACGCCCAAGTTCCTCCTTGAAGTCTGGGCGCTTGACGCCGTCCCTGAAGGCGTCGATGGCCCGCTCTTCGGAGATGTGTGCTGCGGAGTTTTTGGTTGTAGACCAGCGTAGTATGTACGAGCGAATAGATTCACCCGTTCTCTGAGTGCAAGCTCGCAACTCTTCGATTGAGGCGGGCCTCTTGCTGGTGCCTTTGAAATTTCGTATGAAGCTGTAAGCGAGCTCCTCCCAGCTTTAGATGGATCCTGATGATAGGCTGCTAAGCCAGACCCACGCCGCGCCTGTCAGCTGCAGCTGAAGGCATTGCATGGCGGTTTCTTTGTTGCCTCCGTGAAGCTTGACAGATGACAGATGGTCACTGAGCCAGGACTTTGGATCTTGCATGCCGTTGAACTTCGGAGTATCCGAAGGAAGCTTGAAGTTGCGTGGCATCTGTGTTCGCCGAACGGATCTGCTGAAGCATCGAGCCCCGCAGAGTTCTCCTTCGTCTTCATCCATCTCAGATTCGGACGAGCATGCGCGTTTGGCGCGTGCTTTGTCTATCTTGCGCTGTGTAAGCTTGTCTCTGGCGTCGTAGTCACGTTTATGGCGGTGCGAGCTCTTCTTCCTTCGAGGAAGATCGTGCTCCTCTTCCTCTTCGGATGAGGGGGTGGGGCTCCGGTCACGCCTGGCCGGAGCTTTCTTCTTCGGCTCCGCACGAGCGTCTTCGTGGAGCACAGCTCCGATTAGTCCTAGTCCGGTGAGTGCGGACCTATGCATGGCCCTTTTCGGGTCCCCCTCCGGAGGTGGGTGAGCCACGAGATCCGCAGTGGCTGCCATGATCGCAGCTTGTGGCGTCTTCGGGATGATGTTGCCGTCAGCGTCCATATCCATGAACGATGTGTGGAGAGTTCGGGTCACGTCACGCCGTTCCTTGGGGTCCATGTTTTCCACCCGTGAGCGGTGCTTGTTTCCCTGGTTTCCGTTTGTGCTAGAGCCGGGTGCGATGGCGGAGAGCGCAGCTCGTCGCGCGCTGGACTCGGAGGCTGCTTGCTTGCGTTTGTCGAGCGTCTCTTGTATCTTGACTTGTTTCTTGTGCTCCTAGATGAGGAGGTAGTGGTATTCCATTAGTAGGTCACGTGAGACGTCTGCAGGTAAGACGATGTCGCCTGCGACGGCACGGCGAGCCTGGACCCATCCTTCTTTGTTAAGTTGGATGACGTGGCCGTTGCTTTCCCTGTTGGGTGGGGGGACTGGCTTCTTCTGTTTTCGTCGTTTTCGCCGTTTCGATTGGGCGGCGGGTTAGGCGTTTCTTCGTCGGTTTGGATGACTGCGGCGCACAGATAGCGCTTGTAGATTGGTTGGCTGCTGCCGCAGCTTTCGGATCCGGAACCGTAGGTCCCTTCATCCGAAGGTGGATCGCACAGATCGGAGTTGCAGCTGCTGCTGCTGTAGAACTCATCTGTTGATGGTGACGTGCGTAGCACGGGGTGTGGAGCCCACGAAGCGGGCCTGATTGACGGCACAGGCACCCGCTCAGGGAGGCGGAGGGTGCCAGTTTGTCCCACCTGGAAGCAGAAGCTCCCGAACAAAATTTTGAGTCCGTCGCCTACGGGCTCGAAATCCTTCATGGTAGCCGGCGAGTGGGCGGTGAAGTCGAAAGCGCCGAAGAGGAGGTGATTCTCTGTCGCCGTGGAGTTGTAGATCGATCGGGTCGGAACCGTCACGACCGCACAATCAGCAGCCCCAGTTCCCACAGACGGCGCCAATTGACGAGGTTTAATCTCGTCAATGCCCATTGTTATGGACTTGGGTTTTGGAGAAGATGGGGATGCTGGAGATCGTGGCACGGTTAACAGACAAGCAACCAGGGGACACGAGATTTACCCAGGTTCAGGCCCCCGGAGGGAAAACCCTACTCCTGCTTGTCTGCTCTTGATTACGGCGGAACCGAAGGTTACAGGGTGCGCAGATTCGATCTGGCGTGAATGCGTGTGCGAAAGTATGAGTCGAGAGATCTAGGGCGTGCCCTCCTGGCCTTTATATAGACTTAGGCAGTTCCCGGGCATAGTCCTAGTCGGTTACAAGTTCTAGGGTTTTACCCCTTTGAATTTCCTATCTCCTCTAGTCTTGCTCTCCAAGGATCCGAAGACGTCATGGGCCTTGGCCACCCGAAAATCTTCATGGGCCAGCGTATGTCTGCTGTGGGCCTTCCTTGGGCTGGACCAGGTATGCTGAAGTTACGTACCCGTAGGGTATAACCATGTCAGGCACCATCAAAACATAAAGGCTTAATACCACCTCCTCGAGAGGTTGACAGATGGCGCACAACCTCTCCCTCGGAGGGACGAAAAAGAAAAAAAAAAGAACATGCAGTTAAGGCCCCGTCACGGGGAGAGTACCCTTACAAGTCCTAACAGGAAATTGGTAGGTTTTAAAGCACCTCACGGGCGTTACATGGACAAGGATCAGATCGCCCCAGTGGTGTAGGGGTTTGTAGGATGGAAAACAAAAAAATTCTATCGCATGAACACACACAAGCCAAGATCTATCTACTAGATTGTAGCAACGAGTCGATAGAGTACTAACCCTCAAAGATTCCAAAACAGTTAACGAGATCGGATTCTCGTGGGTGATGTAGTCATTCACTTGCTGATCTCAAGATAACGTAGACGATCCTTCTAGTGTCGTGTTCCGGTAGTGCTCCCGTAGTCGGTCACACGTTTGGTACTCGATGAATACCTTCCTCTCCCTTGTTCCAGTAGGCAGCAGAGGTTGTAGCTCTCTCCTCGTGATTCCGGCAGCACGGTGTGGTGTCGGAAGTAGAGGAGAAATCTTGCAGGGCTTCGCCTAAGCCGGAGCGGGTATGGTGGAGTAGAGATAGACTCGGCAATCTAGAGTTTAGAGGGCCGAGGGATGGAGGTAGCCGGCGGCTAGGGATTAGCTAGACGGTGGCTATTTAGAGGAGATCTAGATCGGCTGCAAATAGAGAGTGGTCGCAGCCGACCTAGGGTTTCAATTGTCGGGCAAGGGGGATCCCCCTCCCCTCTATTTATGAGAGGGTGACGAGGTTCGATCTCGTCAATGCCCATTGTTATGGATTTGGGTTTTGGAGAAGATGGGGATGCTGGACATCGCAGAATGGTTAACAGACAAGCAACATGGGGACACGAGGTTTACCCAGGTTCAGGCCCCCGGAGGGAAAACCTTACTCTTGCTTGTCTACTCTTGATTACGGAGGAACCGAAAGTTACAGGGGTGCGCAGATGCAATATGGCGTGAGGTGCGTATGCGATGGTGGAAGAGGATAGATTTGTAGATCGGTTGTGGTCTAGTCTATTGTATTGTCTGCTCCTCGTCGGACCCTCCTAGCCTTTATATATGGGGAGGGTAGGTCTCAGGTACCGATACGATTAGGTTACAAGTTGTATTCAAACTCTAGTCTTGAGGTTTCCTTATCTTGTGTGCTTGGGAGTCTGTGTCCATATGGGCTTCATAGCAGCCAAAACATCATAGGCTTCATGGACCCTGGCAGATCATCGAGTGGGCCTTCCGTCGGGCTGGACCAGGTATACTAACATCGGGTACCCATAGGGCATATCCATGTTAGTAGCCCTCAAGTGTCCATCCGAAACATAGATTCGGGTGGAGACTTAGTTGTCTTGAACCTTGCATTTGGATGTCGGACTCGAAAGTTGTGTCGAGTGTGAAGCACTTCACCCGAAAGTTCATCGGGTCAGCTAAATTTGTTCGGTTGTTGTAAAGGAGTTGCCATTATGGACGTAGTCAACACAATGGACTATAGGGTGCGTGACCAGCGCTCCCTATGGGAGTAGCCCCCGAGTATCTGTTCGAGTCGTAGACTCGAGAAGAGATTTATAGTCGTCGGTTGTGGGTTACGGTGACCCGGAAGTTCTTCGGATGACCTTGCAGATGTCTTGAATGCCTTCATTTTTTCGAATGCGCGACCAGCGCTCCCTATGGGATTATCCCCCGAGTCCTCAGTCGAATCATTGATTTGAGTGAGGAATCAAAGCATGCCACTCGAAGATCTTCTATGTGCGCGACCGGTGCTCCAGTCTGGAGTAGCCTCCGAGTGTCTGGCGGAGTCGTAGAATTAGGAAGAGACTCAAGTCTTGTATCGTGCAGTTGTAGTCAACAATCTCGTGGGCGTAACGCTGACCCAGAAGTACATCGGGTGCGCGACCAGCACTCCTGATAGGAGTAGCCCCCGAGTGTCTAGTCGAGTCGCAAACTCGAGTGGAGACTCATGCCAGGAGAAACCACTGACCCAGAAGTGCATCGAGTCAGCATCTCACACATAAGGAGCGAGGAATTGACGATGCAGTCGAAGTTGATGTGGCGGAGTCATGCGGTGTTTATCCGGAAGGACTCGACGTTGTGGATGAAGTCGACGCCGTTTCTTCTGTCGGGTGCGCGCCCAGCGCAGCTTTTGTTGATGATTGAAGTGGTCATCCGAGAAATGCGTCGACTCGGGTCTTGCCATTAGTTGACTCCGTTGGAGGACCCGATACAATAGCGCGATGTAGTCTGGCATCCTTGTAGGGTGTAGAAAACATAAAAAATTGAAGTACTTGTATCTTGTAAAGAATATTTGCCTGTCGACTTGTATAGTAAGATTCTGGTGCCGATCGAGTCGACACTTTTGCACTGTATGCTAGGCATTTTCGTTAGCCTGATTACCCTTAGTCTCAGTACCTTGCCGAGGCACTCGGAGTTCAAGGATTCGACGATCAGGCAGAATCAGCTACTCGGGCTGTCGCGTGTGAGGTTCTCAAGTGCGAGGAGCCGATGGCACATTAGGTTACTCGAAGAGGGCATAGCCCCCGAGTGTTTCGAGTGCGAGTTTTAAAAACAGCTCTAAGTAGAGGGAAACTTAGCTTTGTTGGTAGTTGCCATGGATGAAGTTGATGCGGCCGGACATAGTCGACGTGATGGTGAGTCGTTGAAGTCAAAGGATGTGGCGGGTTACCGCAGTCGAAAATATGGCGGGTCACCGTATTCGAAGACCGTGGAGCCCAAGACCGCGGCGAATCGCTGGAGTCGAAAGAGCCTCCGAGTCGCGGTCGCTGAAGCCGATGCCACCGGTCGCTGCAATCGAATATCACATTGGGTCGCCGCATCCGAATGATGCAGCGGGTCACCATAGCCGAAGGCCGCAGCGGGTTGTCAAAGAGGAGGGATTCCCCGAGCCCCCGAGTCATTGGAGCCGAAGATCGTTTCGGGTCGCACGATGGAGTCGAATGAGCCCCCGGGTCGCCACAGCCGAAGCCCGTAGAGGGCCACGCGGCGGAGTGGGCGCATCCCCGGAGTGTAGCGTCAACACGGACAACAAATTCGCCGGTGGACATGTGGTCGATGTCGATGGAGTCATAGATTGTAGTATGCAACCTGGTTGTTCTCGTACTTGTGCAGGTAAAATGATTAGTAGACACAATGATATATATTAGTTAAAATAATCTAGGGGAGAGAGATTGTTTTTTAATCCGATCCACGTATCGCCTTGTGGAATCGCGCCTGATTTTTGTTAAAAGGAATAGGATTGCCTCGAGGCTTGATGAAGAACAACCGATTGGTCTATTTTGGTGCAGTTGTCTGCCGTGCGTGACAAGGTCACCTAAAAAATTAATTTCTTCTCTTGCAATCTAACTTGGATTGCAATCTGATACGAGTCGCTCCGACGAAATCGGTCGAGTTGTGCGAGAGAATATCTCTGTCCAATCTTGCAAGACATCAATCATCCACACATTGCATACAACCAAAATGTATGTATGCATCAGACCAAATATAATAATTAACTTCTAAGATAATCAACGAGAGATGGGAAAACTTAGCTGATGTGTAGAATGATTCGTGCATGTTTGGCTTCCCAAGCTTTTTCAGAGCGATACGCATTGAGCCGGGTGACGATTGGATGAAACTGGCTCCAGACCGTTGGTCACGGAATATTAGCTCTTGGACGTCACATGAGTGTGCGTAAGGGGATCGCTCATGTTGAGCCCCCCGAGCACGTGTTTGGTGAAGATGAAGTTGATGGCGAAGATGCATATTTGTTGATGAAGGATCTGAATGCATCGACGCAGACGAATTGATCGGATGCGATCCGAGCATCGCTAACGATGAGGGAGCTGAAACAGACCTGCTCCGCATGAGCCGACAAATCGTAGATTGTCGGTGATGGGACCGTCGCGACCGCACGATCAGCGTCCCCAGTTCCCACAGACGGCGCCAATTGATGAGGTTCGATCTCGTCAATGCCCATTGTTATGGACTTGGGTTTTGGAGAAGACGGGGATGCTGGATATCGCGGAACGGTTAACAGACAAGCAACACGGGGACATGAGATTTACCTAGGTTCAGGCCCCCGGAGGCAAAACCCTACTCATGCTTGTCTGCTCTTGATTACGGTGGAACCGAAAGTTACAGGGGTGCGCAGATGCAATCTTGCGTGATGTGCGTATGCGATGGTGGCAGAGGATAGATTTGTAGATCGGTTGTGGTCTAGTCTATTGTATTGTCTGCTCCTCGTTGGACCCTCCTAGCCTTTATATATGGGGAGGCTAGGTCTCAGGTACCGATACGAGTAGGTTACAAGTTGTATTCAAACTCTAGTCTTGATGTTTCCTTGTCTTGTGTGCTTGGGAGTCTATGTCCATATGGGCTTCATAGCAGCCAAAATGTCATAGGCTTCATGGACCCTGGCAGATCGTCGAGTGGGCCTTCCATTGGGCTGGACCAGGTATGCTAACATCGGGTACCCGTAGGGCATATCCATGTCAGAGGGAGAGGCGGTTTGGGGGGAGGGGAGTCCTCCCCAAACTGCACCTTGTGGCCAGCGGCAAGGGAGAGGGAGGAATCCTCCCTTAGGTAGGATTCCTTCCCTCCCTCCACTAGGCAACCATGTTGGAATTTGACTTTTCAAATTGGCGTTTGACTTTCAAACTAGAGTTTGATTTCTCTCTTCCCATTTCCCAGCCAAGTGACCTAGTACATGATGAAAACATTCCACTTTGTCATGACACATCCATGTACCCTTCCCACTCCAGATCGGAGGACCTTCAAGACCCTTCTAGAACATTCTGGTGAAAACACTGAAACCATTCTCGAACTCCAGAATTGGACTTTCCTTATATGAATCTTATTCTCTGGACCATTCCAGATCTCCTCAGATGTCCCGAATCCAATCTGAGACTCTAAACAACATTCGGTCTCTTACTCACATTCCATATCTACTAAACAACATCAAATCCTTAAGTGTGTCTCCCTACGGTTCGTGAATTACGCAGACATGGTCGAGACTCTTCTCCGATTAATAACCAATAGAGTAATCTGTAAATTCATATGGCTCCCACATATTTCTACGATGACTTCGTTATCGAATGAACCATCTACATACGATACCAATTTTCCTTTATCTTGTGATACTTTACTTATTCGAAGATTGATCGTCGGTATCTATGCATACCTAGTTCAACCTCATTACTGATAAGTACTCTTTACTCGTTCCTGTGATATGTGATCCCTTGTGAGCCAGTCACATGATTGCAAGCCAATTGGATGACATTCCACCGAGAGGGCCCATAGTATATCTATTTGTCATATGGATGGACAAATCCCACTCTTGATCCATGTGCCTCAACACATACTTTCCGAATACTCAATGACACCTTTATAACCACCCAGTTATGAATTGGTGTTTGATGTCATCAAAGCATCCATCTGGTGATGGTGATTAACATGATCTCATGGTCGAAGGATTTAGGTTACTATGTATTTGAAAGCTTATAGCAAGTGAACTATTTAAATGACTTGATCTTATGCTACGCTTAACTATAGGAGTGTGTCCATCACATCATTCTCCTAATGATATGACCTTGTTATTAATAACATCCAATGTTCATGATCAGGAAACCATTATCATCAATTAATCAACAAGCTAGTTTAACAAGAGGCTTTACTAGGGACTCTTTTATGTTTACAAATCACACAAGTTTAATGTTTCCGATTAATACAATTATAGCATGGGATGTAAACATTTATCATAAACATAAAGATATGATAATAACCACTTTATTATTGCCTCTTGGGCATATCTCCAACAGTCTCCCACTTGCACCAGAGTTAATAATCTAGTTTCAAACCTTTGTGCATTAAACACCCATGGCTTTCCGGTGTTGTATATACACGATTGCTACTGGTTGACTGATCTTCGGATCCAACACTTTCAGGTCCATGTGTAATTGCATGTTTTTGCGTCTCTACGCATCACTCATTCTCCAATGAGATGGCATTGTATAAATTTGGTCCTTTGGTAAGACCTTTAGTTCCTTGGGGTTAAAACAAGTTGATAATATTGTCGTACAATATATCTTCATAGTACTATCCCGCTATGAACCACACCTAATTTGATAACAACTACTTGACACAAATGCCCTCTTTTGCTGCTATAATAACAATCATATACTTAGCCTTTTGGTGTAGTATCTGTCACAATGTCATAACTTTGGAACTCATCCAAATCCATTATGAAACTTACTTTCTATCATATTGTTCCACCCTTAGTTTAGATTGATATAAACTTAATTTGTAATTTTTTACAAAACTAGTATCAATGTAGTAATTTTACAATGAACTAATCATCTATTTGTCACATCTACAAAAATAATATTCTCTTAGATCTTCCAAAAGATCATAAGAATATCCTTACTATTGCCCAATGATCATCTTTATGAATAATTCTAGTATATGCTCATAACATTTAGACTATAGGACATATCTGGATGTGTACATATCATAGTATGATTGAAAAATGCTCTTTGTGATTTCATTCATCAAGTATAAAAAATACTTGAATCTTTGTTTCACTAACCAAGTGTCGATACACTTGAATTTCGATTTAATCCTTTCTGTGTGGCAAGAACCTTTCTTGTCATTTCCATATTGAACTCATTCAATATCTCATATATGTACATTTGGCACAACCATATTAGCGCCTCAATCTATCTATATAGATATTGATGCAAAACATTCGGGTTTTGCCTAACACTTTCATCAAGATGAAATTCTTAACCTGTGTTAATAGAAGATACATCATTTCCAATCAACAATATGTCTTCCACATAATGTATTAGAAATATGTCTTAGCGCTCCCACTTAATTTCCTGCAAATTCAAGCATCTTCATCGTCTCCGATGAAATTAAACTCTTTTAACAGTTTCATCACGGTGAAGATTCCAACTCCGCGATGCTTACTTCAACCATTGAGGTTTGCATACGCTTTTAGCATGATTTGAATTAACAAAACCCTTTGGACCGTGTCATGTACACATCCTAGGTAACCATTCTATTAGAAGAACTTGTTTTGTTTATCCAACACATAACAAAATTATATGTCGTGATTGCTATATTAATCCATCTAGACTAAATATCTCTTAATGAAAGATCAGATATTGTCATAGTCAACTCTTTGAACATTGTCGTGAACTCTTTCCCGACATGTCGATAATTTCATAGATGTGAAACATCCATGTCTATTTCTTTATAGATCCAAACACAACTGTAAGGTCTTACACCTTTATCGAGGGTCCTTCAAGTTCAAAACTTGATTTCTCGTGTATGGAACTATCACGGATTTTATGGCTTCAAGCCATTTTATGGAGTCAGGGCCCATCATCGCTTCTTTGCATGTAGTACGTTCATTATTATCAAATAATGATTCAACCCTCAAATCTTGGTATTTGATTGTTTACTTGACCTACTTGGTTCAATAGGAACTTAGATCTCCGTGACCACAACCTTTGAGGCACGTGAGCCATGAGCATTGTTGCTGCCTCCGGAACACTTTTCGGCGCTGCGCAACTTTGCACATATAGCTAAGGTTCTTTTTAACCTTATCAAAGTTCTATTGTCCTCCCACTTATCTATTCACGAAAAATTCCTTCTCAAAGAAACTTGACGTTCTAAGTGACAAACACTTTTGTCTCCGATGTTATGGAGGATTACTTAACAGTTATTCGAAATAACATACAAAGACAGGTTCATCCGACTTTGGTTGCAAACATCTTTCTTATGCATAGCATACCAATGTTTAAGAAAGGACAACTTGGGTTTTATCCCAAACCATAACTTTATATGGTGTCATTTCAAAGGATTATGATGGAGCTCTTTTCAGTGGAAAAACGGTAGTCTCTAAAGCTTTGAATCTTTAAAATATAATGGCAGTTTTATGTATTACACCTTTGATCTTACCATGTCAAACAAGGTTTAATTACATATCTCGAACGCTCCATACTCTTATGGTGTTTCGGGAAATGCAAATCCAAGGAACGATTCCTTAAATCTTAGGTATTATGCTAAACTTGTAACTCAAATATCTTCCTTTATGATCTTATCATAAACTATTTATATTCTTGTTACAATGATTTTGCACTTCATCTTGAAAGTCTTTGAACTTTTCAAATGTTTCATACTTCATCCTTATTAAGTAAATATTCATATATTCACTCAAATTTTCGGAGAAAGCATATGAAGTTGAAATCCATCGCTCTTGACTACACATAATGGACTTCATACAACAATATGTACAAGTTCCAATAAGCTAGTCATTCGTTCCCTTTTGGCCTATGAACGAAGTTTTAATTATCTTTAGGAAAGTTTCACAAGCGTCATTTGATCAAAATCAAAAGACTCCAAAATTCCATCCACATGGAGTTTCTTTTTCTTTCCAATATAATTGAAACGGCGATGTCACTTCCTAAGTGATCTTTCAATCAATTTGTCTTTCGACATTTTTAGCACTAGTTTTATGGATGTGATTTCTCCAACGAGATTTGTGAATCATCCATATTTTATGGATTACGGCAATTATTTGAACAACCCTTTTGTTCTCATAATACCTGATAAAACAAATCTTGAAGGCAAGCTTTGATGTTTAACGAGCAACACAATAACCCTTTATTTGTTCTCGATGAACATCATCACATATTCTTTTGCTAGTTACTTAGGCCATTGTAGTTCATGAATTGTGTTGTTTCGTATGACGATTCACACCAACAAATTCAGTATCAAATACTTAAGAACCACATTGTTTAATAAGCAAAGAATCTAGCCATAACATGTATATTATCTATATACTTAAACTGAACAATTTTAGTCTTTTCTTTTCTGCCATATATTTCTGAGATTCTCTTTCAGTATTTCCTTTTCTGTTTGAAAGAATCTATCAACATCAATAGTGGAGTCATACATATGACACATAGTCCAAAGCGTGTATAATTAAATAGCAATGTCTTTGGGCTTGCACTTTGACGTAGAGCACCATCATCAAATGTTTGGTGTGCTTTCAAATTCCATTCTTTAGTAATCTCTTGGTGTAGTAAATATTTTACCTACATCAAATATTCACCCTTACCATGGAATTATTCATGATCAAGCTACTTTAGCTTATTGCGGTGAATCGCGAGTATAATGTTGCTCTCCAAAAACCTTTTGGAGGATTAGGACAACTAGTGTCTCCAACCTTTTGCAAATTCTCATCAAATATGAGAATATGACTTTTGCCATATTATACTCTATCATGTTGCAACCAAAACTTCGTTTCGGATATCACAATATCTTCCATACATCATGGTTTCTGAAACAACTCTTTCAGATCCTAGATAACCTTGATATTAAGACAATTCTTTAAATATCAAGAATCATGGAGACAAACATGATACTCATACACTAACTCTTAGAATTTTCACTCTTGATTTAATACCAATTACTAAACTTCATGGAGTAACCGGAACTTACTGAAAGTTTGCAATAGGACTTTTAAACTATAGATTAACACTTCAAAAACAATACGATACCAGTTCATAAAGTAACTAACCAGAATTCTATAGTTCTATCATCTCAATTATAACTAAGAACAAGGTGGTAAACGGATGCCAATGACTACAACAACTATGCAAATTCACTTTGATTTGATTTATGATAAATAGTGTTCAACTTTTAATCATATTGCCGTTGAACTCCCACTCAAAACAATATCCCTCACATTATTTTAGTGATCACACGAACCAAATCCACCACATCAAAACCGATCATCACGAGAGTTGATGTAGCTTCAATGGCGAACAATCAACATGTTCATCATATCTACTATATGACTCATGCTTTACCTTTTGGTGATCCATGTTCCGAGACCATGTCTGTACATGCTAGGCTCATCAAGATCAAACCTTAGCTTCCGCATGAACAAATCTGGCTTGCTCACGTTGTATACACTCGCAGAATCTAACACACCCGATCATCACGTGGTGCTTCGAAACAATGAGCTTTAGAAACGGTGCTTACTAAGGATGAACACATTAAAACTTGAAATTTGTGTGCTTGAGGGATCATCTTATAATGCTATCGTCGTGAACTAAGCAATACAAGATGCATAAAGGATTAACATCACATGCAATTCATAATATGTGATATGATATGGCCTTTCGTCTTGTGCTTCTGATCTCTATCTTCAAGCACGAACATGATCTCCATCATCACCGGCATTGCATCAAGGTCAATGACGCCGCTCCATGGTTGTCGTCCACCAGCTTCAACTATTACAACTACTTTGAATAGACACGCGGGTCTTAACAGAATTTAAAGACAACCATATGGCTCCTGCCGGTTGCCAACTTACAATAAGGAACATTGCATACATCAAATATAATCACAATCATGGCCATATCACATCACAGCACACCCCTGCAAAACAAAGTTAGACGCCTCTACTTTCTTTGCATGTTTTACGTGGTTTGGGGCTTTCTATAATTGTCGTTCTAACTTACGAACAAGAACCACAACATTGATACTAGTATTGACAATCACCCGTTGTAAATTGAATCTTAACTATGCTGGGAGAAACAGGCACCCGCGAAGCCACTTCTGCAATACAAGTTGCATGTCAAGCATGGAGCAAGTATCATGAACGATGTCATGTAAGGTTAGCCCGGGCCGCTTCATCCCAACATCCCGCAAGATACAAAGTACACAAGAAGCAATCGACAATAAAAGCATCAACGCCCACAATGTAACACCCTCAGGATCGACCCTATGCAAGTTTTAGCGAAACCCGCCAAAACCCGCATAGAAACGATTCAAAGGTGCCCACCAGGCACTTTCGTGCGGGTGGAAAACGAAGTAATAACATTACACAATAGTCCTCGATGGGACCCACAGAACAGGTATATATACAACAGCGACTCAACGAGTCAAGAATACAGATATAATATACCAAGATCCAAATCACCTTGAAAATGATAGAGCGTCCGACTACGGACAAGATGCAAATGGGGCTAAGAGCCCTGAAGAATAACCAATGGCGTCCATAACCCTGCCCAGGCCAAGCCGGAAGGGTAACCCTGCTAACGACGCCGATCTCAAAACCTGCTTAAACAAAAAGGGTGCCGACAAAGGGCAAAGGAAAAAGAGGAGCGTCAGTACTGAGGCCAGTACACGGCGAGACTAGAATTCGGCGGTCCTCGCCTACATAGGTATGGTGGACTGAGCGGCAGCGGCAGCATGCACTAAAAAACCTATAGAGACTCGATACATCTGGCGGTTTTCAGAGAGGGATAAGAATGACCTATCCGGATCCAACCTGAAGCTAACACCAAACAAACCCATCCTGGTGTTTTCCCCTCGAGACCAAACGAGGAACTCACACAGTGGGCAATTTTATTTATTCAGTTATCGTTGTAGCAATTACTAGTCAAGTATAGATAATCATCCTGATAAAGTAAGCAGTGGGCCATTTTAGTTAATCATTCCGTTGTAGTGGCAACACTTACTAGTCAGATACAATTAGCATGAGATATCCCAAAAACCCAGCAGTTGTTGGTACTTTTATTTAGCCATTCCGTTGTAGTTGCAATACTTACTAGTCAGATACAATGGTCGCAAGCGACAACCCAAGCAAGCAATTGTTGGCAGTTTTAATTAGCCATTCCATTATAGTGAAGCTGATTACTAGTCATTATGAAGTCAAATTTATAGCACTACTTTAGTTATAGTTGTCTATGATCGAGATACTGTGCTCCAAGTCGTCCATAGCCGCGGACACGGCTTTCAGAAAGCTTTACCCGGCCGGGGTGAACCAATAGCAACACACACACGATCAACCTCGGAAAAACCAAATCAAAACCCAATGAGGCTTTCACGACAAAGCAATCACAGGATTCAGAAATATTTCAGGGGGCCACCCCATTGAGTAGACCCGCAACGAAGTAAGCTAGCTCCGAGACGGACTCAAGGTTTGCGTCAATGGCTGTAAACGACTGGGAGCCCCAAACAGGGCTTGTCGATACCGCGAAAACACTCCGCTTACCTAAACAGTACAGGGTGCTCCTTGCACAATCGTAAATAAAGCAGTAAAGCATGGCATAAGTACAGGATCGTAAATAAAACCTCAAACTAGTTTGTGGCCCCAAGAAATAAGACTGAATCAAGCTCTGGCTAAGGGGGGCCCATAATTCCCCGTATGTGGATAGCGCGATAAGTCAAGGAACAGGTATCAAGCACTCGGGGTCCTACGGGACACAAGTGGGCGGTCGGAAACCAAATATTATCTATCACCCACCGATGCCTCTGCTTACTTACTTCAATTTTAGTTGTTAAACAATAATTAAAGTGAGCCATAAATAAACCATGATCATCTCCAACATTGAACGGGCAGCAATTCTCCAACAACTGTGGTACTTGTCGACACGCAACAACACTTGAGCAAGCGACTACGGTGCGCAAGTCCAACTATCTACCAAACAACAGGTAATAGGATGTGTCCAAGGCAATATATGGCTGCAAGGGATATCACGGGTACGGAACTAGAGCATCGTAACACAGATAGCAATAGATCAACAGGAGGGAATAAATGCTATAAAAGTAAGATAGGTAGAAAGGGGAAGATGCTCGCCTGAAAACATTGTCGAAGGTTCATCCGAAGATCGGGTCGACACTCGCATCAACTCAACGGCCTTATCCGCGAAGAAGCAAAACACTAGAATAAACACCGGATGCAATATTTAATACTACGGCAAAAGATCGGGCATGATGCATGTATGATGTATGGCATGGCAATGGTGCGATGCAATTAGATCATATTAAGCGCAACCGGGGGTCCCGACAATTAATTAGGTGGTTCATGTTATTTAGATACCCCGCAATTTAAATGATGTTTTAACAAGGCAAGATATGACAACGGTTCGATGCACAAATTTAAATGAGGCCAATATAAGACTAGATTTGCCCGCATATGGGCCTCATATTTAATTATGAGGTGAATCGGCATAAGGCCCCCAAACCACAGACAAGTATGCATGCATGAACAATTAATATGCGACAAGTTGGATTATATTATAAAATAGGGTTTTCGGAAAGGGGTTCACACATTTAGGGTTCGGCAGATCTTGGGGTTCCGGGGTTCGGGGTCGGTCTCAGGGTTCAGGGTTCGACGGGATCGTTCTCGGACTCCGGGATTTAGGGTCTTCGGATCTGGGTAGTAGATCTTGTCGCACGAGCGTCAATGCTTCCGGGAAGGAGAACTTGTCGTCCAGGGTCTCGGTGTCCGGGGTGAAGTACTCGGCGTCCTCGAGGTAAAACTTGTCGCACCCGTGTCGGCGAACTTGGCGTTCAGGGGGAAGTTCTCGGTGTTCCGTGAGGTAGACCTTGTCGCGTCCGTGGTCTTCGGGCCCGCAGGATCGAGGCATCAACATCCCGGGAAGGCGATCTTGGGGTATCATCCTGATCATCGGTGGTGAACTTGGGTCTCGACAACGGGGTCTTCAGGGTCTTGGGGTTCGCGTCCGTGTGGCGATCTTGTCGTTCCGTGTAGGCGTTCTCGAGGTCGATGGCGAACTTGTCCGGTACCGGGGTTCTTCGGAGATCTTGGCGCGGCACCGGTTACGGAGTCGGCCTTCGAATCCGGGATCGGTCTTCGGACATCGGAACGGGACTTGGCATCTTCGGGTCCGCGAGGGGAGCTTGGTTTTCCTTGACGAGGGTCCTAGCGAGGAGTGTAGGGGTCATGATGGTCGTCTCTTCGTCCGTGGCGAACTTGGCCGATGGCATTCGACTTACAACACCCTAGGGCCAGACTTGTCCAGCAACCACGCGGAGATCTTGGCAGCGGCAGCTGGTCGCGAGGGGACGAGCCCGGGCAGAACCAGCTCGAGCAGAGGGCGTGGCGGGGCTGCACGCGGGGTTGGCCCGAGGAGCAGAACGCGGGCTCGGCATCGGCTTGCAAGAAGCCCGCGGTGGCGGCGCTGGCCTGCGGGCGACGACGTGCGGGAGGCGACCGGAAGGAACTCCGGCGGGCAGAGGGAGAGGCGAAGGAGGAGGGGGACGGCCGCGCCGGCGGGCTCGGGCGGAGGAGCGCGGGCGAGGGGGCGACGGGGAGGCAGAGGGCGGGGAGGCGAGGCGGGCTGGAGCGGAGGGTGGAGGCGGGTCGCGGGCTGGCGGTGGCCGGAGGCGAGGCGGAGGCCGGGGAGGTGGCGCCGGAGGAGCAGATGCGGTCCAGCGTCGGCGGGGAACGCGGCCGGCTCGGGAGAGGGAGGCAGGCGGCGCGCCGGGAGGAGGAAGAGAGCGGGGCGGCGGCGGTTGGTGGCGAGGCGACGACGCGACCGGTGGAGAGGTCGCGGTGGCGCTCGGGGGCGGCGGCGAGGCGAGGAGGTGAGGCGGCTCCGGCGGGCGACTCCGGGCGCGGCTCAGGGGGAGGAGGCCCAGGGCGGCAGAGCGGAGATCCAGGGAGGGCGGAGGCGGCGCGGCCACGCTGGAGGGGAGGGGAGGCCGGCCGGGCGAGGGAGAAGGGGGGCGGGGCGCGGGCAGGGAGGATGCGGGGGGGAGCAGAGGGGAGGGTGGAGAGAGCGAGCGGTCGGGGTCGGGTGGGGAACGAGGCAGGGAACGCGGGGCCAGGGGGGTGTCGGTGGGAGTGGGGCCGGGATGGGGCCCGGGGGCAGCGGGTTGGGGCTGTGGGGTGTGCGTGTGTTGGGTGGGTCAGGAGAGAGAGAGGGAAAAGGAGAGGGGGTGTTTGGGGGGTGAGATGGCAGCATATGAGTGGTGGGGAGGAGGGAGAGAGGTGAGGTGGCGAGAGAGGATTGGGTGGGGTGAGGTGGCCGGAGGGGTGGGTAGATTAGGTTGGGTAGCTTAGGGATTTCGGCGAACCGTTTTATTCTGGGGGTGGTCGTTCGGGTCGATTCGGCCCGTTCGACTGCCCCCACTAAAATAATTTAATATTTTATTTGTTTTAAACGGACCGTTGCAAACCGATAGCAGACAAACAAAATATTCCGGCGACCCGGGTTTTGCGTTTGAACAAAGACGGGGCGTTTAGAAAACAAAAACAGGTTTTTCTGCAATTAGTTTTATGCAAGCAAATGCAAGATGATGACGATGCTCAAATGCAATGTGGCATGATGACATGAGCATGCGGTCATGATGATGCAATGCACAAAAACAACGCGATTTTCTAGTAGTGGTTTTGCGGGATGCCACAATTCGACACCACTAACAATGGATCTCGCCCTCGAGATCCGCCTCATGGTACCGGAAGGAAGGTCGGCGATCTGCGTCTTCTCGCTTCGTGTAGATCTCCGCGACACCACTAACAAGAGGTCGTTGTCCGTGATCGTCGAGGGAACACTCCGGGAACAAAAGGTCGAAGGTAGAGGTATCAACAAACAAAGCCACCTCTAACTTCGATAGAAAGAAGGAACCGGTGCATTCTCATCCACTTCAATGTACAAAAGCGAATAGAAGGGGTAGTCGGCATGGGGGCCAATCCATCACGCACCCAAACTATTACTCCGCACAATCAGTGGAAAAGCGTGCAACCATTCTCGGAATCAGACTGAAGATCTCGACAAGCGAGGTTCGATAACAAAGGAGGGATGCAGACTCTGCATCGGATCTGGCATAGATGATGTCGTCGCGTCGGAGGACACCGGAAGGCCCAAACAAGTAACAAGGAATGGTACCACAGTAGACGGATTCCTCAGGCAGCTTGAACACCGGATGGTAGAACACCGTTATCAAAGAAGGAAGCGAAACCCTGAAGGTGCGACGGAATCCCAACCACGAGAAATCCTGGACTCGAAGAAAAGACGAGAGCGGATTCAAAACACGTGGAGGTAAGAGGAGAATAGCAGAGGGGTAAGGAGTAAAATCAGACCTAATCAGAACTATCCAACCGATTTTGCAAAATAGTTTTTGACACTCTACTTCGGCCGTTAGCTAGGTTATCCTACAGGCTGGACTTGTGGGGTATCGCAACTGCTGAGCTCTGATACCACTCTGTAACACCCTCAGAATCGACACTATGCAAGTTTTAGCGAAACCCGCCAAAACCCGCATAGAAACGATTCAAAGGTGCCCACCAGGCACTTTCGTGCGGGTGGAAAACGAAGTAATAACATTACACAACAGTCCTCGATGGGACCCACAGAACAGGTATATATACAACAGCGACTCAACGAGTCAAGAATACAGATATAATATACCAAGATCCAAATCACCTTGAAAATGATAGAGCGTCCGACTACGGACAAGATGCAAATGGGGCTAAGAGCCCTGAAGAATAACCAATGGCGTCCATAACCCTGCCCAGGCCAAGCCGGAAGGGTAACCCTGCTAACGACGCAGATCTCAAAACCTGCTTAAACAAAAAGGGTGCCGACAAAGGGCAAAGGAAAAAGAGGAGCGTCAGTACTGAGGCCAGTACACGGCGAGACTAGAATTCGGCGGTCCTCGCCTACATAGGTATGGTGGACTGAGCGGCAGCGGCAGCATGCACTAAACAACCTATAGAGACTCGATACATCTGGCGGTTTTCAGAGAGGGATAAGAATGACCTATCCGGATCCAACCTGAAGCTAACACCAAACAAACCCATCCTGGTGTTTTCCCCTCGAGACCAAACGAGGAACTCACACAGTGGGCAGTTTTATTTATTCAGTTATCGTTGTAGCAATTACTAGTCAAGTATAGATAATCATCCTGATAAAGTAAGCAGTGGGCCATTTTAGTTAATCATTCCGTTGTAGTGGCAACACTTACTAGTCAGATACAATTAGCATGAGATATCCCAAAAACCCAGCAGTTGTTGGTACTTTTATTTAGCCATTCCGTTGTAGTTGCAATACTTACTAGTCAGATACAATGGTCGCAAGCGACAACCCAAGCAAGCAATTGTTGGCAGTTTTAATTAGCCATTCCATTATAGTGAAGCTGATTACTAGTCATTATGAAGTCAAATTTATAGCACTACTTTAGTTATAGTTGTCTATGATCGAGATACTGTGCTCCAAGTCGTCCATAGCCGCGGACACGGCTTTCAGAAAGCTTTACCCGGCCGGGGTGCACCAATAGCAACACACACACGATCAACCTCGGAAAAACCAAATCAAAACCCAACGAGGCTTTCACGACAAAGCAATCACAGGATTCAGAAATATTTCAGGGGGCCACCCCATTGAGTAGACCCGCAACGAAGTAAGCTAGCTCCGAGACAGACTCAAGGTTTGCGTCAATGGCTGTAAACGACTGGGAACCCCAAACGGGGCTTGTCGATACCGCGAAAACACTCCGCTTACCTAAACAGTACAGGGTGCTCCTCGCACAATCGTAAATAAAGCAGTAAAGCATGGCATAAGTACAGGATCGTAAATAAAACCTCAAACTAGTTTGTGGCCCCAAGAAATAAGACTGAATCAAGCTCTGGCTAAGGGGGGCCCATAATTCCCCGTATGTGGATAGCGCGATAAATCAAGGAACAGGTATCAAGCACTCGGGGTCCTACGGGACACAAGTGGGCGGTCGGAAACCAAATATTATCTATCACCCACCGATGCCTCTGCTTACTTACTTCAATTTTAGTTGTTAAACAATAATTAAAGTGAGCCATAAATAAACCATGATCATCTCCAACATTGAACGGGCGGCAATTCTCCAACAACTGTGGTACTTGTCGACACGCAACAGCACTTGAGCAAGCGACTACGGCGCGCAAGTCCAACTATCTACCAAACAACAGGTAATAGGATGTGTCCAAGGCAATATATGGCTGCAAGGGATATCACGGGTACGGAACTAGAGCATCGTAACACAGATAGCAATAGATCAACAGGAGGGAATAAATGCTATAAAAGTAAGATAGGTAGAAAGGGGAAGATGCTCGCCTGAAAACATTGTCGAAGGTTCATCCGAAGATCGGGTCGACACTCGCATCAACTCAACGGCCTTATCCGCGAAGAAGCAAAACACTAGAATAAACACCGGATGCAATATTTAATACTACGGCAAAAGATCGGGCATGATGCATGTATGATGTATGGCATGGCAATGGTGCGATGCAATTAGATCATATTAAGCGGAACCGGGGGTCCCGACAATTAATTAGGTGGTTCATGTTATTTAGATACCCCGCAATTTAAATGTTGTTTTAACAAGGCAAGATATGACAACGGTTCGATGCACAAATTTAAATGATGCCAATATAAGACTAGATTTGCCCGCATATGGGCCTCATATTTAATTATGAGGTGAATCGGCATAAGGCCCCCAAACCACAGACAAGTATGCATGCATGAACAATTAATATGCGACAAGTTGGATTATATTATAAAATAGGGTTTTCGGAAAGGGGTTCACACATTTAGGGTTCGGCAGATCTTGGGGTTCCGGGGTTCGGGGTCGGTCTCAGGGTTCAGGGTTCGACGGGATCGTTCTCGGACTCCGGGATTTAGGGTCTTCGGATCTGGGTAGTAGATCTTGTCGCACGAGCGTCAATGCTTCCGGGAAGGAGAACTAGTCGTCCAGGGTCTCGGTGTCCGGGGTGAAGTACTCGGCGTCCTCGAGGTAAAACTTGTCGCACCCGTGTCGGCGAACTTGGCGTTCATGGGGAAGTTCTCGGTGTTCCGTGAGGTAGACCTTGTCGCGTCCGTGGTCTTCGGGCCCGCAGGATCGAGGCATCAACATCCCGGGAAGGCGATCTTGGGGTATCATCCTGATCATCGGTGGCGAACTTGGGTCTCGACAACGGGGTCTTCAGGGTCTTGGGGTTCACGTCCGTGTGGAGATCTTGTCGTTCCGTGTAGGCGTTCTCGAGGTCGATGGCGAACTTGTCCGGTACCGGGGTTCTTCGGAGATCTTGGCGCGGCACCGGTTACGGAGTCGGCCTTCGAATCCGGGATCGGTCTTCGGACGTCGGAACGGGACTTGGCATCTTCGGGTCCGCGAGGGGAGCTTGGTTTTCCTTGACGAGGGTCCTAGCAAGGAGTGTAGGGGTCATGATGGTCGTCTCTTCGTCCGTGGCGAACTTGGCCGATGGCATTCGACTTACAACACCCTAGGGCCAGACTTGTCCAGCAACCACGCGGAGATCTTGGCAGCGGCAGCTGGTCGCGAGGGGACGAGCCCGGGCAGAACCAGCTCGAGCAGAGGGCGTGGCGGGGCTGCACGCGGGGTTGGCCCGAGGAGCAGAACGCGGGCTCGGCGTCGGCTTGCAAGAAGCCCGCGGTGGCGGCGCTGGCCTGCGGGCGACGACGTGCGGGAGGCGACCGGAAGGAACTCCGGCGGGCAGAGGGAGAGGCGAAGGAGGAGGGGGACGGACGCGCCGGCGGGCTCGGGCGGAGGAGCGCGGGCGAGGGGGCGACGGGGAGGCAGAGGGCGTGGAGGCGAGGCGGGCCAGAGCGGAGGGTGGAGGCGGGTCGCGGGCTGGCGGTGGCCGGAGGCGAGGCGGAGGCCGGGGAGGCGGCGCCGGAGGAGCAGATGCGGGCCGGCGTCGGCGGGGAACGCGGCCGGCTCAGGAGAGGGAGGCAGGCGGCGCGCCGGGAGGAGGAAGAGAGCGGGGCAGCGGCGGTTGGTGGCGAGGCGACGACGCGGCCGGTGGAGAGGTCGCGGTGGCGCTCGGGGGCGGCGGCAAAGCGAGGAGGTGAGGCGGCTCCGGCGGGCGACTCCGGGCGCGGCTCAGGGGGAGGAGGCCCAGGGCGGCAGAGCGGAGAGCTAGGGAGGGCGGAGGCGGCGCGACCACGCTGGAGGGGAGGGGAGGCCGGCCGGGCGAGGGAGAAGGGGGGCGGGGCGCGCCGGCGGGGAGGATGCGGGGGGAGCAGAGGGTAGGGTGGAGAGAGCGAGCGGTCGGGGTCGGGTGGGGAACGAGGCAGGGAACGCGGGGCCAGGGGGTGTCGGTGGGAGTGGGGCCGGGGTGGGGCCCGGGGGCAGCGGGTTGGGGCTGTGGGGTGTGCGTGTGTTGGGTGGGTCAGGAGAGAGAGAGGGAAAAGGAGAGGGGGTGTTTGGGGGGTGAGATGGCAGCATATGAGTGGTGGGGAGGAGGGAGAGAGGTGAGGTGGCGAGAGAGGATTGGGTGGGGTGAGGTGGCCGGAGGGGTGGGTAGATTAGGTTGGGTAGCTTAGGGATTTCGGCGAACCGTTTTATTCTGGGGGTGGTCGTTTGGGTCGATTCGGCCCGTTCGACTGCCCCCACTAAAATAATTTAATATTTTATTTGTTTTAAACGGACCGTTGCAAACCGATAGCAGACAAACAAAATATTCCGGCGACCCAGGTTTTGCGTTTGAACAAAGACGGGGCGTTTAGAAAACAAAAACAGGTTTTTCTGCAATTAGTTTTATGCAAGCAAATGCAAGATGATGACGATGCTCAAATGCAATGTGGCATGATGACATGAGCATGCGGTCATGATGATGCAATGCACAAAAACAACGCGATTTTCTAGTAGTGGTTTTGCGGGATGCCACACACAATGACCATTGTGTTCTACTCATGCAACAGATCTACATATAGACACGGCTCTGATACCACTGTAGGGGTTCATAGCATGGAAAACAAAAAAATTCTACCGCATGAACACACAATCAAGATCTAATCTATGATCAAGCCAAGATCTATCTACTAGATTGTAGCAACGAGTCAACAGAGTACTAACCCTCGAAGATCCAAAGCGGTTAACGAGAGCAGATTCTCGTGGATGATGTAGTCGTACACTTCCGATCTCAAGATCGCGTAGACGATCCTTCTGGCGCTGCGTTCCGGCAGCGCTTCCGCAGTCGGTCACACGTTCGGTACTCGATGAAGACCTTCCTCTCCCTTGTTCCAGCAGGCAGCGGAGGTTGTAGCACTCTCCTCGCGATTCTGGCAGCACGACGGCGTGGTACCGGAAGTAGAGGGGAGATCTCGCAGGGCTTCGCCTTAAGCCGGAGCGAGTATGGTGGACTATGAGAGAGCTCCTCGGCGATCTAGGGTTTAGACACACCAAGGAGGAGGTGCTTGGGCCGGCGGCTAGGGCTTGTAGGAGCCCAAGTCGGCGGCTAGGGGAGAAACCCTAGGCGGCGGCTATGGTGGGCGGCGGCTAGGGTTTAGGTTTAGAGGGGGAACTTGTGTGTTAGGAGGGGCAGCCCTGCCCCTCCCTTTATAGGTGGGAGGCACCGGCCAAGGGGAGGGGAGTCCCTCCCCAACTCGGATCCCAAGTGGGCCGGCGGTGGAGGAGGAACTCCTCCCCAACTCGGTTTCCCACTTCCCTTCCACTTCCCAAAATAGCCGTTTGACTTTTCAAATTGGCGTTTGACTTTTCAAACTAGGATTTGATTAAACCCTTTTTTTTGTTCAGCGATGACACCTAGTACATGATGCAATCATTCCAACTTGGAATGACACATTCATGTACCCTTCTCCTTCGGAGTGCCGGACATTCCGGAACCTTCTAGAACATTCCCGATGAAAACACCGGAACCATTCTCCAACCCCGAAACAGGACTTTCCTTATATGAATCTTATTCTCCGGACCATTCTGGATCTCCTCGTGATATCCCGGATCCCATCCGAGACTCCGAACAACATTCGGTATCTTACTCATCATTCCATAACTACTCAACAACATCGAATCCTTAAGTGTGTCTCCCTACGGTTCGTGAATTATGCGGACATGATCGAGACACTTCTCCGATCAATAACCAATAGAGGAATCTGGAAATTCATATGGCTCCCACATATTTCTATGATTACTTTGCGATCGAATGAACCACTTACATACGATACCAATTTCCCTTTGTCTCACGATAGTTTACTTATCCGAGGTTATGATCGTCGGTATCTCTGCATACCTAGTTCAACCTCGTTACCGATAAGTACTCTTTTCTTGTTCTTGTGATATGTGATCCCTTGTGAGCCAGTCACATGCTTGCAAGCTAATTGGATGACATTCCACCGAGAGGGCCCAGAGTATATCTAT
This sequence comes from Avena sativa, assembly GCA_916181665.1. NCBI lineage: Eukaryota > Viridiplantae > Streptophyta > Magnoliopsida > Poales > Poaceae > Avena > Avena sativa. The sequence continues at coordinate 201,538,494 of OV702281.1, read as the reverse complement.
CCGTCATATGGGGTGGACAAATCCCACTCTTGATCCATGTGCCTCAACCCATACTTTCCAAACACTCAATGCCACCTTTATAGCCACCCAGTTAAGGTGTGGTGTTTGATGTCATCAAAGCATCCTTCAGGTGATGGTGATTAACATGATCTCATGGTTGAAGGAATTAGGTTACTATGTATCAGAAAGCTTATAGCAAATGAACTATATTAAATGACTTGATCTTTATGCTACGCTTTAACTATAGGAGTATGTCCATCACATCATTCTCCTAATGATACGACCCTGTTGTTAATAGCATCTCTATGTTCATGATCAGGAAACCATGATCATATATTAACCAACAAGCTAGTTTAACAAGAGGCTTTACTAGGGACTCTTTTATGTTTACAAATCACACAAGTATTAATGTTTCCTGTTAATACAATTATGGCATGGTATGTAAACATTTATCATAAGTATGAAGATATGATGATAACCACTTTATTATTGCCTCTTGGGCATATCTCCAACAGTCTCCCACTTGCACTAGAGTGAATAATCTAGTTTCAAACCTTTGTGTATTCAACACCTATGGCTTTCCGGTGTTGTATATTGCTAGTGGTCAACTGATCTCTGGATCTGACACTTCCAGGTCCGTGTGTAATTGCATGTCTTTGCGTCTCTACGCATCACTCATTCTATAATGAGATGACTTTGTATAATTTTGGTCCTTTGGTGAGACCTTTAGTTCTTTGGTGTTAAAACATGTTGATAATATTGTCGTACAATATATCTTCATAGTATTATCCCGCTGTGAACTACACCTAGTTTGATAACAAACTACTTGACACAAATGCCCTCTTTAGCTGCTATTATAGCAGTCATATACTTAGCCTTTTGTTGTAGTATCTGTCACAATGTCTTAATTTTGGAACTCATCCAAATCCATTATGGAACTTACTTTCCATTATATTGTGCCACCCTTAGTTTAGATTGAGATAAACTTAATTTGTACTTTGTGACAAAACTAGTATCAATGTAGTACTTTTACAATGAACTAACCATCTACTTGTCACTTCTACAAATAATATACTCTTAGTTCTTCCAAAAGATCATAAGAATATCCTTACTATTGTCCAATGATCAACTTATGAATCATTCTGGTATATGCTCATAACATTTAGAGGATAGGACATATCTGGATTTGTACATATCACAGAATGATTGATATAAATACTCTTTGTGATTTCATACATCAAGTATCAATCTATACTTGAATCTTTGTTTCACTTACCCAGTGTCAATACACTTGAATATATCATCAATATTTAACTCATTCAATATTTTCTGTGTGACAAGAACCTTCCTTGTAGTTTCTATATTGAACTCATTCAATACATCATCTATGTACTTTCGGCACAACCATATTAGCGTCTATTGATGCCAAATATTTGGGTTTTGCCTAAGTCTTTTATCAGGATGAAATTCTTAATATGTGTTAATAAAAGATACATCATTTCCAATCAACAATATGTCTTCCACATAATGTATTAGAAACATGTCTTAGCGCTCCCACTTAATTTCTTGCAAATGCAAGCATCTTCATCGTCTCCGACAAATTTAAACTCCTTTAACAGTTTCATCATAGTGAAGATTCCAACTCCGCAATGCTTACTTCAACCATTGAAGTTTGCATATGCATTTAGCATCCTTTGAATTAACAAAACCCTTTGGACCATGTCATGCACACGTCCTAGGTAACCCTTCTATTAGAAGAACTTGTTTTTTTTATCCAACACATACAAAATTATATGTCGTGATTGCTATATTAATCCATCTAGACTAAATATCGCTTAATGAAAGATCAGATATTGTCATAGTCAACTCTTTGAACATTGTCGTGAACTCTTTCCCGACATGTCGATAATTTCATAGATGTGAAACATCCATGTCTATTTCTTTATAGATCCAAACACAACTGTAAGGTCTTACACCTTTCTCGAGGGTCCTTCAAGTTCAAAACTTGATTTCTCGTGTATGGAACTATCACGGATTTTATGGCTTCAAGCCATTTTATGGAGTCAGGGCCCATCATCGCTTCTTTGCATGTAGTACGTTCATTATTATCAAATAATGATTCAACCCTCAAATCTTGGTATTTGATTGTTTACTTGACCTACTTGGTTCAATAGGAACTTAGATCTCCGTGACCACAACCTTTGAGGCACGTGATCCATGAGCATTGTTGCTGCCTCCGGAACACTTTTCGGCGCTGCGCAACTTTGCACATATAGCTAAGGTTCTTTTTAACCTTATCAAAGTTCTATTGTCCTCTCTATTCACGAAAAATTCCTTCTCAAAGAAACTTGACATTCTAAGTGACAAACACTTTTGTCTCCGATGTTATGGAGGATTACTTAACAGTTATTCGAAATAACATACAAAGACAGGTTCATCCGACTTTGGTTGCAAACATCTTTCTTATGCATAGCATACCAATGTTTAAGAAAGGACAACTTGGGTTTTATCCCAAACCATAACTTTATATGGTGTCATTTCAAAGGATTATGATGGAGCTCTTTTTAGTGGAAAAACGGTAGTCTCTAAAGCTTTTAATCTTTAAAATATAATGACAGTTTTATGTATTACACCTTCGATCTTACCATGTCAAACAAGGTTTAATTACATATCTCGAACGCTCCATACTCTTATGGTGTTTCGGGAAATGCAAATCCAAGGAACGATTCCTTAAATCTTAGGTATTATGCTAAACTTGTAACTCAAATATCTTCCTTTATGATCTTATCATAAACTATTTATATTCTTGTTACAATGATTTTGCACTTCATCTTGAAAGTCTTTGAACTTTTCAAATGTTTCATACTTCATCCTTATTAAGTAAATATTCATATATTCACTCAAATTTTCGGAGAAAGCATATGAAGTTGAAATCCATCGCTCTTGACTACACATAATGGACTTCATACAACAATATGTACAAGTTCCAATAAGCTAGTCATTCGTTCCCTTTTGGCCTATGAACGAAGTTTTAATTATCTTTAGGAAAGTTTCACAAGCGTCATTTGATCAAAATCAAAAGACTCCAAAATTCCATCCACATGGAGTTTCTTTTTCTTTCCAATATAATTTAAACGGCGATGACACTTCCTAAGTGATCTTTCAATCAATTTGTCTTTCGACATTTTTAGCACTAGTTTTATGGATGTGATTTCTCCAACGAGATTTGTGAATCATCCATCTTTTATGGATTACGGCAATTATTTGAACAACCCTTTTGTTCTCATAATACCTGATAAAACAAATCTTGAAGGCAAGCTTTGATGTTTAACGAGCAACACAATAACCCTTTATTTGTTCTCGATGAACATCATCACATATTCTTTTGCGAGTTACTTAGGCCATTGTAGTTCATGAATTGTGTTGTTTCGTATGACGATTCACACCAACAAATTCAGTATCAAATACTTAAGAACCACATTGTTTAATAAGCAAAGAATCTAGCCATAACATGTATATTATCTATATACTTAAACTGAACAATTTTAGTCTTTTCTTTTCTGCCATATATTTCTGAGATTCTCTTTCAGTATTTCCTTTTCTGTTTGAAAGAATCTATCAACATCAATAGTGGAGTCATACATATGACACATAGTCCAAAGCGTGTATAATTAAATAGCAATGTCTTTGGGCTTGCACTTTGACGTAGAGCACCATCATCAAATGTTTGGTGTGCTTTCAAATTCCATTCTTTAGTAATCTCTTGGTGTAGTAAATATTTTACCTACATCAAATATTCACCCTTACCATGGAATTATTCATGATCAAGCTACTTTAGCTTATTGCGGTGAATCGTGAGTATAATGTTGCTCTCCAAAAACCTTTTGGAGGATTAGGACAACTAGTGTCTCCAACCTTTTGCAAATTCTCATCAAATATGAGAATATGACTTTTGCCATATTATACTCTATCATGTTGCAACCAAAACTTCGTTTCGGATATCACAATATCTTCCATACATCATGGTTTCTGAAACAACTCTTTCAGATCCTAGATAACCTTGATATTAAGACAATTCTTTAAATATCAAGAATCATGGAGACAAACATGATACTCATACACTAACTCTTGGAATTTTCACTCTTGATTTAATACCAATTACTAAACTTCATGGAGTAACCAGAACTTACTGAAAGTTTGCAATAGGACTTTTAAACTTTAGATTAACACTTCAAAAACAATACGATACCAGTTCATAAAGTAACTAACCAGAATTCTATAGCTCTATCATCTCAATTATAACTAAGCGCAAGGTGGTAAACGGATGCCAATGACTACAACAACTATGCAAATTCACTTTGATTTGATTTATGATAAATAGTGTTCAACTTTTAATCATATTGCCGTTGAACTCCCACTCAACAATATCCCTCACATTGTTTTAGTGATCACACGAACCAAATCCACCACATCAAAACCGATCATCACGAGAGTTGATGTAGCTTCAATGGCGAACAATCAACATGTTCATCATATCTACTATATGACTCATGCTTTACCTTTTGGTGATCCGTGTTCCGAGACCATGTCTGTACATGCTAGGCTCGTCAAGATCAAACCTTAGCTTCCGCATGAACATATCTGACTTGCTCATGTTGTATACACTCGCAGAATCTAACACACCCGATCATCACGTGGTGCTTCGAAACAACGAGCTTTAGCAACGGTGCTTACTAAGGATGAACACTTTAAAACTTGAAATTTGTGTGCTTGAGGGATCATCTTATAATGCTACCGTCGTGAACTAAGCAATACAAGATGCATAAAAGGATTAACATCACATGAAATTCATAATATGTGATATGATATGGCCTTTCGTCTTGTGCTTCCGATCTCTATCTTCAAGCACGAACATGATCTCCATCATCACCGGCATTGCATCAAGGTCAATGACGCCGCTCCATGGTTGTCGTCCACCAGCTTCAACTATTACAACTACTTTGAATAGACACGCGGGTCTTAACAGAATTTAAAGACAACCATATGGCTCCTGTCGGTTGCCAACTTACAATAAGGAACATTGCATACATCAAATATAATCACAATCATGGCCATATCACATCACAGCACACCCCTGCAAAACAAAGTTAGACGCCTCTACTTTCTTTGCATGTTTTACGTGGTTTGGGGCTTTCTATAAGTGTCGTTCTAACTTACGAACAAGAACCACAACATTGATACTAGTATTGACAATCACCCGTTGTAAATTGAATCTTAACTATGCTGGGAGAAACAGGCACCCGCAAAGCCACTTATGCAATACAAGTTGCATGTCAAGCATGGAGCAAGTATCATGAACGATGTCATGTAAGGTTAGCCCAGGCCGCTTCATCCCAACATCCCGCAAGATGCAAAGTACACAAGAAGCAATCGACAATAAAAGCATCAACGCCCACAATGACCATTGTGTTCTACTCGTGCAACAAATCTACATATAGACACGGCTCTGATACCACTATAGGGGTTCGTAGCATGGAAAAAAAAATTCTACCGCATGAACACACAATCAAGATCTAATCTATGATCAAGCTAAGATCTATCTACTAGATTGTAGCAACGAGTCAACAGAGTACTAACCCTCGAAGATCCAAAGCGGTTAACGAGAGCAGATTCTCGTGGATGATGTAGTCGTACACTTCCGATCTCAAGATCGCGTAGACGATCCTTCCGGCGCTGCGTTCCGGCAGCGCTTCCGCAGTCGGTCACACGTTCGGTACTCGATGAAGACCTTCCTCTCCCTTGTTCCAGCAGGCAGCGGAGGTTGTAGCACTCTCCTCGCGATTCTGGCAGCACGACGGCGTGGTACCGGAAGTAGAGGGAGATCTCGCAGGGCTTCGCCTTAAGCCGGAGCGAGTATGGTGGACTATGAGAGAGCTCCTCGGCGATCTAGGGTTTAGACACACCAAGAACGAGGTGCTTGGGCCGGCGGCTAGGGCTTGGAGGTGCCCAAGTCGGCGGCTAGGGGAGAAACCCTAGGCGGCGGCTATGGTGGGCGGCGGCTAGGGTTTAGGTTTAGAGGGGGAACTTGTGTGTTAGGAGGGGCAGCCCTGCCCCTCCCTTTATAGGTGGGAGGCGCCGGCCAAGGGGAGGGGAGTACCTCCCCAATTCGGATCCCAAGTGGGCCGGCGGTGGAGGACGAACTCCTCCCCAACTCGGTTTCCCACTTCCCTTCCACTTCCCAAAATAGCCGTTTGACTTTTCAAATTGGCGTTTGACTTTTCAAACTAGGATTTGATTAAACCCTTTATTTTGTTCAGCGATGACACCTAGTACATGATGCAATCATTCCAACTTGGTATGACACATTCATGTACCCTTCCCCTTCGGAGTGCCGGACATTCCGGAACCTTCTAGAACATTCCCGATGAAAACACCGGAACCATTCTCCAACCCCGAAACAGGACTTTCCTTATATGAATCTTATTCTCCGGACCATTCCGGATCTCCTCATGATATCCCGGATCCCATCCGAGACTCCGAACAACATTCGGTATCTTACTCATCATTCCATAACTACTCAACAACATCGAATCCTTAAGTGTGTCTCCCTACGGTTCGTGAATTATGCGGACATGATCGAGACACTTCTCCGATCAATAACCAATAGAGGAATCTGGAAATTCATATGGCTCCCACATATTTCTACGATTACTTTGCGATCGAATGAACCACTTACATACGATACCAATTTCCCTTTGTCTCACGATAGTTTACTTATCCGAGGTTATGATCGTCGGTATCTCTGCATACCTAGTTCAACCTCGTTACCGATAAGTACTCTCTTCTCGTTCCCGTGATATGTGATCCCTTGTGAGCCAGTCACATGCTTGCAAGCTAATTGGATGACATTCCACCGAGAGGGCCCAGAGTATATCTATCCGTCATATGGATGGACAAATCCCACTCTTGATCCATGTGCCTCAACCCATACTTTCCAAACACTCAATGCCACCTTTATAGCCACTCAGTTACGGTGTGGTGTTTGATGTCATCAAAGCATCCTTCCGGTGATGGTGATTAACATGATATCATGGTCGAAGGAATTAGGTTACTATGTATCAGAAAGCTTATAGCAAATGAACTATATTAAATGACTTGATCTTTATGCTACGCTTTAACTATAGGAGTATGTCCATCACATCATTCTCCTAATGATATGACCCTGTTGTTAATAACATCTCTATGTTCATGATCAGGAAACCATGATCATATATTAACCAACAAGCTAGTTTAACAAGAGGCTTTACTAGGGACTCTTTTATGTTTACAAATCACACAAGTATTAATGTTTCCTGTTAATACAATTATAGCATGGTATGTAAACATTTATCATAAGTATGAAGATATGATAATAACCACTTTATTATTGCCTCTTGGGCATATCTCCAACAAGTTCTTATTGGCAAGGTGGGTTCACGGAAGAACAAAAGTATTATTATAAGGAACACCATTTGTCACAAAAAGGGAAACACATATGGGAACAACTTGATAAGTTGAATACTAATGCTAAAGAGGTGTGTTCTATTTATAATGTTACTTATTGATTTGATAAAGCTTGCTACTGCAGGAGGTATAAACACCTACCCTTCCAATGTGAGTATAATGATAATGTTACCATATCCTCTTATGTTAAAGTAAATTATGACTTTTATGATCTAGAACAAATTGAAGAGTTTATTGCCTTCAAGGGTGCATTTGAACTTGCCAGTTTGCTTGAAAATACTGATGATGCACCTTATAAACATGAGGTTTTTGAGATACTTAAATTTTGCTTTGATAATTACAAGAAATAAAATGGCTATATTCTTGAATATTTTAATAGATGCTTTCCACACATGGAAGATACTAATGCTTTGCAGGAGCCTATGGAAGAAGAAATTGCTGAAACTGGAAGCTCATTAGATGAAAAAGAGGAGGAGAGTGATGAACAAATGGAGGAAATATACCCATGCCTACCTTCTAATGAGAGTAACTCTTTAACTCTTACATTATTTGATTGTCCCCCATGCTTACCAAAGAAGGATGAATGTTATGTTCCTGTGGATCCTTTTGAAATATCTACTTTGGGTAAAACCTGTGAAGGTTTTAATCCCACTATTTTTGAGCTTGATAGAAATTATGTGTTTGTGGCTCATGAAAAGCCTGTTTTATGTGATAGTTATATTATTGAGTTTATTCATGTGGCTACTGAAAATTATTATGAGAGAGGAAAATATGGTTGTAGAAGTTTTCATGGTACTAAAACACCTCTCTTTGTGCTGAAAGTTTTGAAGTTACTCTTGTTTTCTCTTCCTATGCATGTCACTTTGTTCTTTGTGAACTTATTTGTGTACAATATTCCTATGCATAGGAAGTGGGTTAGACTTAAAGGTGTTTTGAATTTGCTTCTTGATGCTCTCTTTGACTTCAATTCATAGTTCTTATGTGAGCATCTTCTCAAGCTATCAAGCCTAACTTAAAGGCGTTAAAGAAAAGTACTTGTTAGGAGATAACCCAAGAGTTTCCTTGAGTCTTGGAAGTTATTACTTCAGTAATGACATCTCCTTACACTTTTGTTTGATTTTTGTGCCAATAATGACCTGTAATAAGGGGGAAGTAATATTTGGGGAGTTGCTGTCCCAAAACAGATTTCTGTCCTCCACCAAAAAAGATCGTGAGGAGTCTTTGTAACTCGGATTGAGATCAAAATTTATGAATAAATCCCCCAGTATATTAGCTAACTTTCGTAAGTTCAACACTTTTTGATTTGAGAAACATAAGATGTTCAAACAAATCGGTTTCTACCTGCTGGTCTGTTTTGACAGATTTCTGCCATTATTTGCATTTTCTTCTTATTGATTCATTTTTGAGTTCTCTTTAGGTGAATTGAGATTTTTGAAGGAGTTACTACAGTAGCTTATGTTTTTAGTGAAAATCCTTTATGTTCCAAAGCTTTGCCAGAGGTCTAATATCTTTTGAATACACTAATGTTGCTAATGAAGATTGTGCGATGTTTTGTAAGAAGGAAAAATTCCAGGTGAAGAGAGAGAATGATGCAATGAGATGAAGAATGGACAAAAGCTCAAGCTTGGGGATGCCACCATGCTATCACCCCAAGAAATATCCAAGAGGTACAAGCGTCAAAGCTTGGGGAAGGGGCATCCCCTTCTTCATCAATAAAAAGCTCAGGTCTGTCTAGACACTTCGTTTTTATTGTCTCATGCACAGTTGTGTTGTTCTTGGAGTATCTTAGTTTTCGTTTGCTTTGCTTGTTTAGTTTGATTGAATAGTTTGGACCCCCGTTCTCGCTGTGTTGTTTTGCAAATAAGTTTGCTTGGTGTTTGGAAAGGAGTAGTAAGTTCTTGCTTGAAGTGCAAGAGGAGCTTGCATTGACTGTGACTTAGACTTTAGCATGACATGCTAGTTGTTGTTTTGACCTTATGCTTAGTGATTATTGTTGTAGCATGTCTTGTTCCAAACAATTGGATTGCTTAGTGTGCCTTGAAGAAATTATGCGTTGTTTTGCCATGCAAAAGCATAGTATTGTGGTATTCTCCTCTGATGCTTTGCTTGGGTTGACTTGGCACATGCTCACACCATGTTATGACTATGACAAGTCACCATTAGCATCTATGATCATTTAGTCCTTGACTTGTAGTACCACTCTTTACTTTGATTAGCATGCTTTGTTGCACTGCATGATTATGGCCATTATTGCTCTCTTAGTTGGTTGCTCCCAGTCTTTTGCTAGCCTCCACTTGTATGAGTAAGTTCTACTCATGCTTCCAGCTGCCAAGAAACCAAGTTATTCCAAAGTGTCCACTATAAACTCCTATGCATGGTGTGTTACACCATTCCAAGTATATTCTTGTTTTCAGCTATCTTCCAATTAAAAACTATTTTGTTATGTGAAAACTTAGTGATTAAAGCCCTCACGAACTTGATGGCACACTTTATATTCTTTGCCCCTAATAAACTTGAACCATTGTGACAACTTTGTTGTATATGCTTGCACTTATAAGTTGGAATTAGCATAACTGTGTTGTCACGGGGAACGTTTTCAACATTGCACTTGTACTTTGTACTCAGTTGATATCATGTTCTTTTGTCTATGGATGTCACTAGTGTGAAATAAAGAGGGAACTTGTAAGTCCATGGAGTTTGTATCCTGTGTTAGAGAAATGCCTGGGCCGCTAGCCTAAGCCATGCCTAATCATGGTGGAAACTTGTAGCATCACCATAGTGAGCTATCTATGAAGCATCCTCAATAAAAAGCTGTGCATATGGTAAATAAAAAGATTGCTGAGATGCTCATTGCCTGCTTGCCTTGTCATTTTGGTTATGGGACAGCTCATGTACCATGTGCAAGGGGTACCCCGTTGGCGGTTCTCAATGATATGCAAATACTTACAATGACAAGAACTTACCTGGGCCTAAAGTTGAGTATGCATGAGGTGTGGCCCTCGTATTCAAGGGACTTGAGATTGCCAACTTATACTTCATCAAGCATATACTCCATCTTTTCCACTTTAACCTTAACCACTTCAAGATGCTTATGATAGGAGCAATGAGGTCTGAAAGGTAACAAGTACCATAATTTTTGGAAGCTCTTTTTGAAACTTGTAATCCCTGCTTCCTTTACAAAAAGGCCTTTCTTCCACCATTATTGAGTCTCCACCTTCTACCTTTAGGCACCATTAAGAGAGCATAGTTGTCATTCTGTGTGCAGTGTTCCAAAGCTTATTGATTGATGCATATTGTGATATTACTTGTTCTTGTGCTATTTGTTTCTAGTCATCCTTGTGAACTTTGAAGGTGTCCTATGCATCTATATTGCTACTCTATGAGGGACACGCTGATTGCCACTATGCCATGTTTTCTGTATGTGAAACAAACAAATGTTTTTCAATGCATGTTATTCATGATCTTGTTTGTAGCTTGTCATGTTGCATGCTTAGTTACTATGTCCTATTGTTAGAAATCCATCTTTCGTGCACATGTTTATAGTTCTTTGATCCCAGCTTTCAATGGTTGCAAATGGTTGGATCTTTATTGTGAGGGTGCATGTCACCTCAAAAATTATTCTTTTTATCACTTACCTACTCGAGGACGAGCAGGAGTTAAGCTTGGGGATGTTGATACGTCGGAAATGTATCTATAATTTTTGATGCTCCATGCTTGTTTAGTATCTACTTTGCTTTACTTGTCTACACTTTGAGGTGCTTTTTACATGTTTTCTGGTACTAACCTACTAACAAGTTGCAACAGTGCCAGATGCCTATTTTCTGTTGTTTTTGGTTTCAGAAAAGTTAGTAAAGAAATATTCTTGGAATTGGACGAGACAAACGTCAAAGTCAATTACTTTTCGTGGGGAACAAGAAGTCCAGAGGGGAGCCGGAGAGGCCGGAGAGGCCGGCCAGGGAGGCCAGCCCCACCCTAGGCGTGGGTGGGCCATGCCCCGCGCCTGGGAGGGGTGTGGGGCCCCTGGCCGCCGCCTCGGCCTCCCCCTTCGCCTATAAGAAGCCCCCGAGCAGAAACCCTAAGCACCCGATCAATATTCCACGAAACCTTCTGTAGCCGCTGCCACCGTCATCCCTAGATCGGGGGGTCTGAAGTTCTTGCTGGCACCCTGTCGCAGGGGAGATCATCCCGGAGGCCTTCTCTCCGGTATGATGCATGAGTAGTTCCACCTTGGACTATGAGTCCATGTAGTATCTAGATGGTTGTATCTCCTCCTTTGTGCTTTCATGTATAGATCTTGTGAGCTCCGTTCATGATCAAGATCTAATTTATTTGTAATAATGCATGTTGTGTTTGCGGGGATCCGATGGATATTGAGATTATTATGTTGGTTTGATTAATGGTTTTGTCTTTATGATTCTATCATGTCTATGTTGTTTGTGATTTTGTATGCTCTCCTTTGTTAGTAGCTATCTTGGCCAAGTAGTTGCTAGTGACTCCAAGAGGGGGTATTTATGCTCGATAGTGGGTTCATCCCTCTAGTTTCCAAGGGAAGTGACAGAAATCTCTTCGATTGTAGATGTGCTATTGCTACTAGGGAGAAAACAACGGTCTCTTGTTCATGGAACATGTGGACTATTTACCTTACACACTTTGCTTAAAGCAGTTGTCTGTTGCTTGCAACTTAATACTGGAGGGGGTTCGGATGATAACCTGAAGGTGGACTTCTAGTCATAGATGCAGTTGGATGGCGGTCTATGTATCTTGTTGTATTGCCCAATCGGATCTCATGGGATCTTTCTGACTAGTAATTGCATTGTTATTCCTTGCTCAGCTCCTGTCAATTGCCCTGCTGTAATTTGTTTACCCTTCATGCCATGTTATATATCTAAGGAGAGCATCTCTAGTGAACTATGGACCCCGGTCCAATCTTTACCATTGATACATCTTCCACTGTTACTTGTTTACTTGCTGCAAACCATTACCTTCCACACCATACGTTTAATCCTTTGTTACAGCAAACCGGTGAGCTTGACAACCTCACTGATTCGTTGGGGCAAAGTCTTGAGTTTGTGTTGTGCAGGTCTCCGTGTTGCTTGGAACACCTGTGTGACGTTTCCTTCCTCCTTCTGGTTCGATAACCTCGATCTCAACTGAGGGAAAACTTGTTGATTGCTCTTCACACCCTACGCTTGGGGTTACCAACGAAGTGCCATGTCGAGCATCATCAACGATCCATTTCACCCACCACATGGCAAGCACCCGATCCACTATCGGACACTTGAGGGCGGTCACCAAAGCCGTACTAGATTGGGGAAATCTCCACAACTTAATTGGAGGCTCCCAAAAAATTCCACCAAGTACACTAGCTTGAGGATAGCTCCACAACTTAATTGGAGGCCCCAAGAACACAACACCAAGGCCACACAACTGTCTAGGGTTCCAAGAACCCAAGAGGGACAAGCTTCAATGAATATCACCTACCAAATCCTCCAAGGAGAACTCAAACCGATGCACCGAATGCAAAAGGCAAGAACACCACAAAGATCCCCCAATCCTTCACTCTCAAGTTCCAACAAAGCTATTAAAGCTATTGGGGGAACACGAGAGGAAGAATCAAAGGGGAACACAAAATCCCCCAAGATCTAGATCCCGAAGATTCACTCACAAAGAGGTGATTTGGTTTGGTCGAAATGTAGATATAGATCTCCTCTATCTTCCTCTAAAATATGGGCAAGAATCATTGGAGGAAAAGAAAGAAATCAAGCTCAAAGAGATTAATACAATGGGGCAAAGATTGAGAAAATAGAGGAAGAAGAAGCAACCTTAAAAAAGAGAGAGGGAATATATATAAGGCCAAGTTTTTCTGCCCGTTGGGGGCATAAAAACCAAACTGGGCCGGTAGTACCGCCGATGGGCCGGTACTACCGCCCAGCCCACCAGCGCACCAGGAGGAGCGAGTCAATGCGACGTGAGAGAGATAGCTGGCGACCTAGCGAGCGCGGGAGCGAGCGGCAAGGGGATTGGGGGAGGGGTGCAGCAAGGCAGTGGATCGGGTCAAGGCGCGCGGGAGCAGCGCGCGTGAGGAACTGGGGAGCGGGCCGCGGTAGAAGGGAGCAAATGGGCTGGCGGTGCAGGAAGCTCGGCAAGCTGGCAGGCGGCTCGGTAGCACTGCTTGGCCTAGGCGGTAGTATCGCGCTGGGTCGGTAGTGCCGTCTCGGCCTACCTTGTCATGCTCCAGCTCCAATGTCTTCCGGGCTTCATCAAGTTTCCTGCGGTCCACGACCAACTAGCAGTCCTCCCTAATGGCAGCCTCCAAGAATCGGTTGAGCTCGGCGCGCGCTGGCTACAATATTCCCCAGGAGCTCGGCTCGGGGGGTACTCCGGCTCCTGCACAGTCACAACCAGTGCCCGAGACTTGCCGGATCCCTCGCCAGAAGAGGCTTTCTCTAGAGTTCCAGACAGACAGGTAGTGGTCACGGGGCTGGCCCGGGAGACTCGCCGCCTCTAGGACCACGGACTACGGCTGACCCAGGGTCGCTAGTGCACAGCTTCGGAGTAGTTCCAAAGCCAGCGGGGATCACGTTGCCTGGCACCACGGGAGGATCCACCGTGTCCTCCGTAGGCACAGCGCCCCTGACCTCGCCTTTGATAGAAGGCACATTCTTTAAATGGCTCCCCAGGGGGAGATCTCTGGCCTCCTCGACCACTTCTGCGACTATGGGTGCCGAAGAAGAGGGAGCAAAGACCATGCGCATTCGAGAAACAGCTGCCCTCACCTCTGCCGCGGCCAGAGTGACCTGGGCCTCCTTAGGCTAGCCCAAAGGGCAGACCACCGGATAAACCTTCTGGGTGGAGGTTCTCTTCAGCCGCCGTTGCTTTCGCGAGCGGTCCTCGCTGCAAAGTTTTGGCTGGTGAGATGGGAAATGAGAATTCCGAGCAAGAAGGAAGGCCAGGTAAGAGCTTCCCTAGGAGCACTCGTCGATAGAAGCCACATGCCCCAGTCACCCCAGCTAGAGCCCTTGGGAACGAAGGGCCCCGTGAGGCTAGCCTAGCCACTCCCGGACATGGCTCCCTTAGGAGGGGAACCATGTTCCCTGTCGAGGCATGCGGGAGCCTGTGCGTGAGTGCTCTTCTTCCAAGGCGCCTCTTGAGGGTCGCTGGCAGAACTCCTCGCCTCTGTGGCCTCCCCCGCGACGGCCTCCAAAAGGCTCTTCGGCGGGGACGCAACAGGAGAGTTTGCGCCCAAAGGGTTCGGGCGCTTTCCCGTATTACTAGGAGGGATTATTCCCCACTCGTAGACCTAGGGTAAGCGAGGCGCGAATCTCGGCCTTGCGAGGGTCAAGGCAGAGGGAAGCACCTTCCTAGGCAGCTCGAATGCGGTGGAGGTGTGGTGAAGCTCATGGACGAACCCTGCCACCACAGGGTCGTCGGCGATGCCATCCCCCAGGATCAAGTGGTCCTACGCATCCAGGTCCCACGGATCCTTGATGTTCTTCTAAAGCGGAGCGATCCTGAGGCGGAGGAACTCCATGGCCACCAGAGTCCCCATCAGGCCGACGGAGTTTAGCAACTCGACGCGCGTGTTCAGGGCATCGACCTTGTCTCCCTCTAGGCTCGTCGCGGAACATCGGTTTCTAACCTTCACGGCTAGAGCAGTGGGGAGATGGAGGCGGGGTCTGTCCTCCCGCATGTCCATCAGAAGCCAGGGCTTCCAGAAATCCTCCACGCGCTTCGTCCAGCCCATCTGGAGTCCAAACGACCCCTCCTTCACGAAAGAATCACAACTGGCTATACGGGAGGTGGAAGTCAGGCGAAGAGCATACATCTGGCGTAGCAGCGCCATAGAAGGCTTCTCCACGACAAACATCTTGCATTAGAAGGCAAAGATAGCAAGGGTGGTGACGGAGTTGGGCTGCAGATAGAGGGCGCAGATCTACTAGTGCTCCAGAACTGCCATGAAGAAGGGGAGAGCAGAGTTATCAGCCCTGCTACAACGATGTGATAGAACAATAGGCGCACCGGTCCGACAAGGCTTGTCGGATCCACCGTCATGGGCCACACCTGGGTCTTTGCCCACTCGTTCTAGCTTGAGGCAAGCTGCGAGCGGCATCGGTCGAGCCTGGAATCAGACCGAATCATGGAGGGCATCATCACCTATCCAGTCTCCTCCTCTCCTCGGTCTGGGAATGACCGGCGGGAGGTGGCTTCCCCTTAGCCAAAACCAAATCTCCCCAACGAGACATCGTGCGCAGCGAGTGTTGACGATCGTCTAGGGGGAAGTATGCAAAGAAGCGAGTCGAGAAGGCAAGGCATAGAAGAATGGATCTCGACATGTGAAGGCTAGCCCTTCATTATAATCCGAGATTGGATCCGGGCAGGTGGACCCTGTCTAAGAAGGCATCTCGGGAACCTGGAGCGACACGCGTCCACCGCAGTGTTAGTCGTTAGTGTGGCTGCTTGAGCCTTTGTCCCCATGGATGGGAAGTGCGGGCCAAGCGCTCGGGGCTACTGTCGGACACCTGGTACTAGGGGTAACCCGGTTCATCCACGATTGCCTTTCCCACCAATTCCTTTGAGGCCTCGCGAGGGAGTAAGGACCCCCCCTCCCGAGGTTCACCATGTCAGGCCACCCCGATGGCCTCTGAGGGGAGAGGCTAGCCCTTCATTAAAGGAATTATTACATCATCCTGACGTCATCCGACCCTAACCATAAACTTTCTGCACCGCAGAGGCATCTAGCCACTAATGCTGATGGGTGGGGCCTAGGACACGCGGGCACCATGCGGCAGCCACGTGAGCACCACGTCACCACGACGGGCGGCATGGCAGACGGTGGCCAACGACGATGTAGGAGAGCGCGCGGGGCTGCAGGACTAGGCGTGTTCGAATCAGCGCATTGGGGCGGACCTAAAAGGGGCGGAGCCGCTATGGGGCGGTCACTGGAGTAGTGGATGCAATGGCGCACGGCGGAGGAGCTTATAGGCGATCGTGGTGAGGCGTAACCAGAGCAAGGGAAAGGAAAAGGAGGGCAACATGGGACTCAGTGGCTCACCAGGAGCACGGTGGTGGCGACGGCGATCTCGGGGGAGGCCGAAATCACCCATGGAGATGGCGGACGGAGTTAGGGAAGGAGGTTCTGATTGGGGCGATTAGGGGCTCCCAAGCTTGTGAGCTTCAACGAGAAGACCGAGTTGAGCAAGGGGATCATGCTGGTGTGCTCAAATGGACAAGAGGTGGTCAGGAACTGCGGGGCACCGGAGCTTCTGCAAGCTAGGGTTCGGCCGAGGAAGGAAATTGGGGATAGGGGATAGGATAAGGATTGTCCGGTGGCGGCAGGGGGTCTTATAGGCGTCGACGACGTAGGTAGCATGCATTTGTAAAATATGGATACAGCAGGGATTCCTTATAACAATTTGGGTTCCATGTATTTTGTATTTTCGAAACTCAAAACCATTTTGAATAGGTTTTCAAATAGAGAGAGGGGATTAGGGTTTTTCATTAATTCTCTTTGCATGCATTTTTACCTTAGCAAAATAATGCTGCTCATGAATGCACAACAAACCCTAATTAGATTAACTAAAACTAGGGTGTTATAGCTCTATCTCCCTTACGAGAATCTCGACCCGAGATTCATAAGGTAGAAAGAGAGATAGAGAGAGAGAAAGAAACAGGGTTACACTAAGGATAAGAGGGAAACACACTAGACCACACATAGAGTATCTCATGGTCAACTCATGAATGGAGTGTTTAGAAACAACTCTGAGATGAAGACATGAAACACGCCAAGGTAACGGAGGAAACAATAGGAGAAAGTTTTCAAGTTGTTAGAAGGATTGAGACCATGGAGGTTTATAAGAGTTTAAGCTTCTGAAGAAGAAAGCTTCCAACAAAAAGAACATGACCACAGACTTTGATAGGGAACCTCTACTAAACAGCTTTAAGTAGAGATTTCATGTTATAGAGATATGGAACAACAAAACAAGCTGTTGAACTACTTTTGAAACATAAGGGTCACTCTTTCATTCAACAGAAGTCCAAGACAGAAGGTTGTTTTGGTGGAGAGGACTCATAAGAGTCACAAGGAACATGTATCAAGGGAAACTGATGATTACTAAAATCATAGACACTCTTCAAACATGGTCAAAACGAAGGAAACTCTTTGTTCATCCAGGTCTATCAATATCTTTGCCTAAGATCGTGATATCACTTTTACACCACCAAGATGAACAGTTAAGAAGATTCCTAATGACACGAGAAAAAGAAACTTCATTCTCGAACTTCAATTACTTTGAACAACAAGACGCTTGCCAACATAAAGGTTCTGGAGGATTGACCAAGAAACATTTAGCAACACTACTTTAAATGTTCTCCTTGATGTTCGAGATACCAATATCAGACTTCTATCAAGCCTTAAATCAGTTATCAAGTATAGGTCAGACTTCGGATACCAAAGGAAACCATAAGTACAACTCCTATAATAAATCATAAAATAAGCCTCATGAAGAGTGGTTGTTATTGCTGATTCAAGATAATATGACAAAGGGTCTTTCTGGCTAAGTGTGTCAACCATTAGATCAATCTTTCCAGTTTTACAAGTAGACCTATGTCAAAACCTTGAGGAACACCAACCATTGTTGCTTCTTGAGATTCAGCTTTGGTTAAGTGAAATGATACTTCAGACTCATCATGTCCGAATAGAAAGTGTGCAACATTTACCACAAAGGTAAAGTTACTAGATTCTCAAGACATGGACTACATGTTAAGCTCCAAAAGAATGAGCTAGATTGCTAGACCCATGTATTAACAACTTGTCGAAAGAAAATTGAACCTACATCTTGTACTTGCAATAAAATACACCTGTGTCCTTAAGGAAAGAAAGATAACTCTTCTCGAATTTATGGCAACATCTTTCAACAACTGCATGTTAATCGGAGAAGGTCACTTCTAACATCCAGAACACATTCTTCGAAATAACACGACGCTGGTTCTCAAACGTTTCCAACATTGATGCCAACTGTTCCATATGAGTATGTTATAACATGGAGAAGATAAGGATGTCATCGATGGGCTCAACAACAAACTTATCGAGACACTCCAAGATGGTGAACTCATATTTTTCGTGAACAAGGCAGAAATACTGGACAGACAAAGGACATGAAGATGTAATTAAGTGAAACATCACAAGTAAAACATCATCAAGATAATCCTTTGAACTGAATTTGATTTGACGATAGCCCAATCAAATCAAAGGCGGGGGAGGATATCATATCCAAAAAGGAGATACTATCTTTGTTCAGCACAAACAAAACTAGACATCCCTTTACGAAGGAACTGGGTCGGATAAAACTTTTGTCTTACAACTCTCCAAGTTTTTGTTTAAGCTTAACCAACTAGTTCAGGGGTATCTAGTACAGATCCTTGGAGAAAAGAGCGGTTCATAGAACTAGATTTCTCAAGAACTTGACATCACGGTCATGTGGCAACATGGCAATAATTCCAGTAGACATCTAGAATATCACGAGCCACTAATATGTCACTTAGTTCAAGAGGAAAATTTCTTGGTAAGGCAAGAAGACATAGTCTTAGAGCTTTGACATGAGCCTAACTCTTTGACCAAGGAGAGTGCTCCATGATAGTGGACTTGGTAGCACAATCATCCTTTGCTTAGTGAAAGGATTAACCAATCATGCTAAGAATGACACAATTGTCCTAGAGTTCAAAGCAATGAAAATTACTAAAAATCTCAAATGGACACATTATTACGCACACACATCACTCATGAGCATGAATCTCGAGGAAGGGTGGGTAAAGATGTGTAAAAGCATCACTTTACTAAGGGGTCATGGAACTCGAGACGACCTTTTAGTATAAAAGAGTGTGATACTTCTAGGAAGAACAGACACAAACTAATCAATGCCTCTTAATCTGTGGCTTACAAGACTTTGACCTGGTCCTGGATATGATGAGGTACTGGAGTTTGTTTCTCCTATACATCCCGAGATGGTTTGTCTAGACGTACCACAATAGTATCTTACATTGGAATACACGATGCACAACTACTACTTGGCAACCAACTGGTAGAAAAAGGTCGAAAAGCAACAAGGGAGAAAGAACATGCTCAGGATAGAATCCCAAGATGTGGATGCATAAGTCAACAACCTTCTGAAAACCAATGCACATAAGAGGTAAGGTGTGGCAGATTCACGAGTATAGATGTGATACTTTCGAGGAGTACTCTTGCCATGATCTATTTGGTTACATTAAGGAACATCTGCCACAGCTAGTGGTAGGGGAAGTCCTTGGTTGTCATAATTCAATCATGACAATAACCACAAGCTTGAAGGCTAGAATTGTAGCACCAACCATCCCGAGGTAATGTGTGAACATTAATGATAGGGGTCAAAGGAATGGATCTTGGTTTAAAGGTCAACTTCATGTACAAGATTCACAACACCAGAATCTAGCACAATCAGGGATCTTCGGTTCAAGTCCAAGGGTTAAAACATGAGAAAAGAGTAACTACTACTTGAGTGACATAGCGTACACTACAAGGTAGTAATCACGAGGTAGCTTCCAAAATAAGAAACAACTTCTGAAGTACCCAAACAAGTAAAAATGAGGCACACGAGGCGAAAGGAAACCTCGAAGCCTGGAATAGAACACTGTGGCACCTATAATATGGTATTGTCGGACCACAAGATAGAGAGATCATGATGGAAAGAAATCACTCAGATGAATAAGAGCAAAGGGAAACAAGGAATTCACAACACACACAACTCTATAGAACTCAACACTAGGTCAACTGGTTGAGAAACGACTTTCCCAAAAGGCACCTAAGCTTTGAAAGACTAGAAGAGATATCAAAACTTTTCCAAAACAATATATGATAAGATGACCCAGAGTTAGAGCAATACCAGATAAGGAGTAAAGGAAGCATACTAGAGTTTTCATAAATACTTTTCATCATTGAAATACTTTTCACAAACACTAGAATCAACATCAACCAATAGCAAAGTTTTCATACAGTCGGTATTGCTCTGATACCAAAAACCTATGACACCCCCGGTATCAGGGCTAGACAAATTCCAGACCTCCTTCTGACATAAGCCTAACCTAGATCTCGAGGATATCCAATGAAGAATCAGTAACACAACAGTGATCCTATAAGACACAAAAATTATTACAGCAAGCTCATAACTGACCAAAGAACCAAAATATTACAAGAAGAGGTCACTGACCACAAACATCAAACAACATAAGGCAAATTATGCTATTAAGTATAGCAAACTTAAAAAATGGCCTAAGAGGCCTAAATCATAATGATGATGTCCCAGCCCATAGATTATAGGCTGCTGGTCAGGAACCCCAAGCTACTCGTTGGTGTCGATGTCATACCAAACTGATCTTCAGGGAACACTTACTCTGCTACAAAAATATGAACAAAGGAAGGGTGAGTATAGGGTGTACTCCGCAAGACTTATGGTTGGTGGAGCTATTTTGCAAAAAACTATCTTGATTTCTAAAACAAGAGGGAGAAGAAGCTCGTCTAATCAGAGTATTTTAAAAGGGGATAAGAGAGCGACATCTCCAAAGTGTTGATCATCTTCTTTGATATCCACCAAATGATCATCATCCACCTCATCTAGGATCACCCCCTCGTACCCATGAGGAAGCATCCTTAAGCACACGTTGATGTGCCAAGTTTTATGATTAGGTTATAGTTCTCTATGATCTTAGAAAACTGGTCACCAAGCATTCATAATCGTGAACACGACTTTTCGAAAATATTTAACCCTGCAGGGGTGTACAACTTTACCCACATGTACCAAGTGACTCTTAATGCCAACGTGTTAGCCCTCTTCCTTGGAGGACCGGTAGAGGGTGGTTGGCCACGACCTTTACCTTGCTTTCACCGATACCATGAGTCACGCCCTAAGGATGGTAACGCCATAACGGGTTAAATCCCAAAGTCGGTCACTAGATATGTGAGGCGAGGTTGGTTCCACCAGGGGCTCCATCGAACCCAAGCAACACTGGCCATGCTTACCTACCTGCTATGATGCACCTTCACTCGCCAAATCTTTCAAAACATTTTCTATGCATATGTCGAACGAAATGCCCGAACTATGTGACTCATAGAATCTACTAGGAAAGTTAGTTAGTCGAGGGGTTCCCAAACCCCGTGTGGCTATGCGCTCGTATTGGTTCCAAAGGCAAGAACTTGGTTCCTAGTGGTAGCGAGCATGGGACTACAAAAACCACATCCCACCATGACTCCCATACAAGCCTTCGCATGTTTAAACTTTACCACTAATCTCACCTCATCAGTATATCTCGATCTCCTGTAATACTATATTATCTACACTGAAACATCATCTGGATGAACCAGACTCAACAACTAAGAATGGCTAAGTAGGACACAGATATAAGCTTTAGCATTGCACACAAGCCTCCTAGTTATGCTAGGAGCAGTGGATCAGGTAATATAAGCTCAAAGGGAGTAATGCAATAGATAGGATACTCAATCTATCGATAAAAGACCACTGTAGAATCGTATACATCATGGCAATAATTGAAATGCATTCGAAACAATATGATTGTATAATGGTGGGGCTACGCTTGACTTTGCCCATTGATAACCAGAAAGCAAAGCTTGGGACATCTGGTACTTTAATTGGTTACAGTTGGTCATGTATTGTTCGTCAATCTTCGATGGTGTTGATCTCGGTCTTTGATCTCGATATCGTATTCTATCGGGAAGAACAAAACCCCGAAAAGAGAGGGAACCAATCAACACATAGCATCAATGCAATGCTCAAGCAAGGATGATAATATGACAACTATAATTGTACTAAGATGAAACCCTAGAACATGCTCGACCATTTTAAACAGGGTCTAAGGGATATAAACCCTAATTCGGAGAAACCCCGGATGCACCTATGAGGGGTTACTTTGTTATTCTAATTAAACTTGTAATTATAGTTGCTTAACAATGCATGAATTTGATGTTATAAGATATATCCCATTTTTGTGAATATTTTGATATATTATTTGTATTTTTCCAAATTATGGATTAAAAGTTATTGATTTGACAATATTTATCCAATTTACTGAAAATATTAAAGGAATTATGACATTAGCCTGACATCATCCAACCCTAACCCTAAACTTTCTACACCGCAGAGGCATCTAGCCACTGAGGCTGACGGGTAAGGCCTGGGCCACGTGGGCACCACGCAGCACCCACGCGAGCACCACGTCATCACAACGAGCGGCACGACAGACGGTGGCCGAAGGCGACATGGGAAAGCACATGGGGCTGCAGGACTAGGCGTGTTCAAATCAGCGCATCGGGGCGGACCTAAAAGGGGTGGCACCGCTACGGGGTGGTCACCAGAGCAGCGGATGTAACGACGCATGGCGGTGGAGCTTGCAGGCGATCGTGGCGGGGAGGAACCAGAGTAAGGGAAATGAAAAGGAGGGCACCATGGGACTCAGTGGCTCACCAGGAGTGCGACGATGGTGACGGTGAGCTGGAGGGAGGCCGGAATCACCCATGGAGATGGCGGACGGAGTTAGGGAAGGAGGGTCCGATTGGGGCGATTGGGGGATCTCCAGCTTGCGGGCTTCGACGAGAAGACCGAGTTGAGAAAGGGGATCACGCTGGTGTGCTCAGCCGGACGGAAGGTGGTCGTGAACTGCGGGGCACCAGAGCTTCTACAAGTTAGGGTTTAGCCCATGAAGAAAATTGGGGATAGGGGAGAGGATAAGGATCGTCCGGTGGAGGCAGGGGTCTTATAGGCGTCGACGACGTCGGTAGCATGCATCTTGGCGAAGCGGGCATCGAGGCAATGACGGACGGCGAGGCGGTCGACACGCAGGAGCTTCCTCGCTGCTATCCTTATGTCGGGAGGAAGAAGAAAGGAGAAGGATGGCGAAGAGGTATGGGCCGGTTGGGCTCTGGCTAGCGAGCGCGAGCGACAAAGAGGGAAGAGGAGAGATGGGCTGCGCGGCCTGGTTGGTCTGGATCCATTTTTTATGTAAAACCTTTTCATTTTTCTATTTCCTGTTTTCTCTTTGTATTTCACTCAAAACAATTTTGGGTATTTCAAAAATACTATAAGATTTGTAAAATATGGAAATACAGCAGGGAACCCTTATAACAATTTGGTTTCCATGTATTTTGTGTTTTCGAAACTCAAAACTATTTTGAATAGGTTTCAAATAGAGAGAGGGGATTAGGATTTAGGGTTTTTCATTAATTTTATTTTCATGCGTTTTTACCTTAGCAAAATAATGATGCTCATGAATGCACAACAAACCCTAATTAGATTAACTAAAACTAGGGTGTTAGAACTATGCAGTAAACAAAGAACAAGTATTCTTCATAGCATGATTTATGGAAAAGATGGAATTTTAGAAATAATAGAGGAGGGAGAATAGGGACTTCAGCTGGGATCAGTGGGACTGTGGTCGGACCTCAGCTTGGAGCTGTGGCTGGCGGGGAAGGACCAAAATGTGGCCGGAGGTAGGAGCAGGTGCCCGAAGAAACAACACCTTGAGGAAATCGTCGCGGGGAAGACGGGGGTGGCAGTAGTAGTTCCGGCCGGACTACCACTAACAGCAGCCGGGGCTCAGGGCAGGTGCACCAATTCGTCCTCTCCTTCCAGAGGTGGGGAAAGAGGAGGAGGAGGGCAGGTCGAAGCTCGCCCTGGCCTCCGATACTGCAGATCTAGCAGCTCTGCTACATATCCGGCAACTGGAGGGGGGAACTAGACTTGGACTTCAGAGCTTGAACTCAAGTAGGAACTGGACTTGGAGGAAGAGGAAGGCGACAACGGCGCCTGAGAGGAAGAGGGATGTGGTTGCGGGGTGCGGGGTATGCAAGGCGTCAGTAGCATGAGACCGGAGAGAGGGTAGTGGAGCAAGACGGCCGGCGGCGGCGGGGTCGTGGGCGGCATCGAGCGAGGACGTGCAAAGAGGAGAGAGAGCGAGGAAGAGATCAAGGTTGCCATGGATCTCAGGTTCGGTCAAACATTTGGCAAGGTTTTTCTATAAAATGTCCCGTTCGACATCTTTTGTTGGACAAAGGGAGTACAAAATAAGTTCACAACCGATAGATCATCATGCTTATGAGAATGTATCCGGTCAAGTTGACAATAAAGCTGGATGGAAAGCTTAAACTATGTGTTTGCAATCAATAATAACCATCGCATACGTGAACCAATAACTCAAAAAAATAAGCAATCCTAAACACTAGCTGAATGTCCGTGCGTTGCTACGGGACGATAATAAAAAAATAATTCAAACATTTATTCTTTTTTCTGCAATAATTAAAACTTGTGTTCCCTTCTATGCCATGAGTATTTAATGGTCTCAATGTTTCACGAGAAACATCGAATATCTTCCTCCTTGCCCATACACACGGTTTCCCTGGTATACTACATGATAATATGCTTGTGTAGAGACATAGTCTAGTCAAAACACCCAAGCATGCCCAGGTTCTCTATCCAGAATATATCTATATGGAATACAAAGAGTTTCCTTCCCCTCCGGTCTCATTTTTTTACATGCAAATAAGATTAGGTTCGTTTATTTTGAACCATAATGATGCAAGTAGTGTAAATTCATAGCATAGTTGATGTTTTTTCTTGCTGCATCTACTTACAAAATTGCATACCTCCATTACTTGAATTCTTGAATATTCATCCTCGCATCGACTCGCCAGCGCATATGCTATCTTAATTCATTTTTTTCTTTGATGCTTATGCATCCAAAGTTGCCTAAAGATTCAACCTCGTCCAAAATAGAAGAACACCGCGGGAGCACTTCTGAGACATCAACGGCAGTCAGTCCCATGACAGTAGAGCGGCGAAGCTCTATATCTATGGTCAACGGTCAATAGAACATGCAGAAAATATTTTGATAGGGATTGATTCGCGAGGTATTGTCCTCTGTTGCAGCAACAACAAAACTGATGAACTGACCAACATAGCTCCTCTGTCCTCGTGGAGAGTTCGACTGGCCATGGCACAACAACGTCTAGGCTGCAGCCCTGCACCACCTGGTGGTCCTTGAGCTCCGATGCTCTTCTGGCCATGGAGAGAGAGCGCCCGAGTAGCATGGAAACAGGGAGTACGGCGGCGCCGGGGAAGCGAATTAGTGTCGCATCGAACCGGGCTGCATCTCGGATTTCTGGGCTAGGTGGCCACGGACTGCTACGAGCTCGTGCGCTTGTCTGCCTTCTTGCTCGGATAATTTCCAAAATCTGTCACCGCCGTCTGCGCACCCAAGATCTGGAGCCGCAAGCTTTAGTTTAGACAAGTGTTGCACTTCGGGCCTAGGAGGAGCCGTCCTAGAACATGATGGCGTCGGTAATTAATGTCGTTCCGCATAGCGTCCTTGTATGGTCGTATCATCTCGTCTCAATTCATGCACCGACCAGCCATCGATACCCTCGTGCGCCATCGTGATTGCATTCTCCACTACTCCCCATCGCCCATCGGTCCTGTTGTTCGTCACATTTTTTCATGGGAATTTCTTGCCGTGTGGGGTTATTTCACGAATCTTAGATCACCGTTGCAACACGGAAGATAATACTATCGGGAATCACGTCGAGCGGGTAATCTTGGTAGCACTTTCCGATGTAGCCTCCGGGTAGTCAAGGTACGGATATATATTGCAGTGTCCCGCATTGCGTCGAGCTGATTTCCCTGTGGTCGTGCGGACAGTGTCTAGGACGAGGCGCCACCGGAGGAGGCCAAATGGATAGGACCCTAAACCACCACACGTCAAAATTAACCCCCAGGGGCTTTGGTCTAGGCTGAAAGCGAGGAGGTTCAAGTCAGGAGGGTGGACCGCGTCTGCAGGTGGATATAGAGGAAGGGGAGGTGACGCCGGCGCTCAAGTGATGCGAAAGTTTGCCCCCTGCCGGTGCAGAGGAAAGAGGCATGGGAAGGAGATTTTTCTCAATCGGGGGAAGATTCACTCGGCGGCATGGTGGGTAATAAGTGATTTCATGGAAGACCAACACACACATAAGACCTCTCTAGAGAGAACCAGAAAAGGCACGTGGCCCAGCACAAAAGCAAAGGAAAACCCTGAAAAGGATAAAATACAGGCCGCCGTGACCACCAAACCTAACTCATGTACAAGTCTCTCTCATCTACTCTCTCGGCGCCGGACTGAGCGTGAGGAGAGACCGGACAGGGAGAACAAAAGATCCCGAGGCCCTAGCGAAGAGGAGTCACCAAAACCAGCGCCGGCAGAAAATCCGCCTCTCTGGTCGCCTTAACAATAAGAGCGAAAGACCCTTCAACTCCTTAAGACTAGAAAATGTTATCTACTGATGAATAACAGAGCTGTTGACAAGATACAGTACGTGAATACAGAACGAGTGCATATTTGTTATGCACTGAAACTAAACTACACAACATAGGTGTGGGGCTGCACATGGCAAAATAGCAATCCGATCTTGTGCCCGAACGTCACAATAAATCTAGCATCAAGATGACCAAACGACAGCCACCATACATGCTAGTAAACTCCATATAGCACATAATCCAATAAAACAACCCATCATATAATTTTTTTAACAGACTATGGAATAAATAAATTATCCAGATGCCAGGATCACATCAATAAGTACAGAACATGATGGATAACTCAAACATACAAATTCAACAGCACTTAGATAAAACCACCACAAAGCGACATCAAAACGAAAAGTAGGCACAACATTAAAGGTGCAGTGTTCTGTTCCAAAATTCTACATCATTACGACAGATAGAAATTGAGAGCTAATGAAAACTTTCTTCTTTCCTCTTCCTCGGAGAAGAAAAGAGCGGAGCAGCCTACGCCTTCTGGTTGTAGACGTAGGTGAGGCCGCACTTACCGCAGTAGTGGCGGTCGAAGTGATTGGCCATGAAGGTGCCGACACCACAGTCGGCGTTGGGGCACTCCTTGCGGAGGCGGGTTACCTTGCCGGTGGAGTCGCCAACCTTGTAGAACTGCAGCAGGGCGAGCTTCACCTTCTTGTGCTTGTGCATTCTTCTTGCGCTTCTTGGCGCCTCCCCTCAGACGGAGCACCAGGTGCAGCGTCGACTCCTTCTGGATGTTGTAGTCGGCGAGGGTGCGACCGTCCTCCAGCTACTTACCGACGAAGATGAGCCGCTGCTGGTCCGGGGGGATTCCCTCCTTGTTCTGAATCTTGGCCTTCACGTTGTCGATGGTATCCGAGGACTCCACCTCCAAGGTGATGGTCTTCCCCGTCAGGGTCTTCACGAAGATCTGCATCTTGGCAGGCGGGACCCTCCGGTGGCCGGAGCAGCGTCGCCCTACCTACCTGAGGCAAGGGTGGTGGTTCACGGTGGCGGCGGGGCGGAGGCGGGTAGGATTTTGGCGCTGGAGAGGGAGAGAGTTGATACTTATATAGGTGGGGCAGGTGGCTTGCGCCGTTCGATTTCGTTGGGTTTTGATCGGACGGACTGAATGGGCCTGTGAGTAGTTATTGGGCCGTATAGGCTTTTTAGTTGGGCCCGTGGTAATTTTACTTCCCCAGTTCTCGTTTTCCTTCGCGTCCTCTGTTCTCTCTCGTTACGCTGACGCCTTCCTCCGGTCCCGCCGCCGAGCCGAAGCCAGCGCCAACTACCGCCGCCTCAGCGCCGGCGAGGTACCGAGACCACGTTGAGGATGGCTTCGAGCAGTTCCACAGGCGAAGTGGGCGGTTCAGGTACGGATTTCCAGCCGAATCCGGGACACCGTGTAACGATTTTCTTCCTTAGAGGGCGATTGAAATAGAGTAGGTGCGGCCTTTGTGTAGGCTTACTGTTTCACCATTCGTGTTGCAGATCTAGTTTGTTGTTACTGCGTATGAGTTTTCGTCTGTAGTTCGAAAGATGCATTTGTCAACGGTGATGTGGCGATTCTTTATGAGGTTACTGTGTACGATTTTTCTTGGGTTGCTGAAAATCGACCCGGGACCATATGAATACGTCCTAAATTTGGAAATTTCCTACTACTGATCATACTTTTGGTACTTTAACTAGGATGCAGATAGAGTAAATGATTGTACCATAGGGTTTGCAGTTCTGCTAATGCGACATGAGACAGATTTTGATTATTAGACTGACTGATAAGGGAGAGGATAGCTTACGGAGGCGTTTCTGCGCATGAGAGCCCCCTACCCCCACCCCCCCCCCCACCCCGCCGGCGGCCACTCTGGCTCCAGCCACCAGATCCTCACCCTCTCCTCGTCGTCGCCCTCTTCTCCGGCGGCGACGCCCACCGCCTCCATGACCTCCCCTGACACTGATGGCGTGGTGGACGTTACTCGGACTTCGACAGCTCGCCGCCGCCGTCCTACAGGGATATGCTAAAGGGCAAGCAACCGATGACCCAGGAAGAACCCTCGTGGGTGCCCCGCTCCGAGGTGCACCGGGAACCCATCTCCTCGGCAATCGACGAGCTCGACCATTCGATGATGCGCTTGAAGCCGCGGTGGCGCGCCATGGGAGCAACCCAGGGGCAAGCGCGGGAGGGGATGTTGCGCTGGCAAGAAGGTGGCTGCAGCGTGGGCGACGCGCGCAACACACGAGCCTGGGTCGTACGAGGCCTACGATGGCCTCTGCCTGCTCTGCCACAAGCGGGGGCACCATGCCAAGGATTGCTCCACGTGTCTGATATGTGTCATTGTGGCGAGGTGGGGCACATGTCAAGGGAATGTTCCCTGCCGCGACCGTGCGCCCCTTCGAACGACGACGACGAGCCGGCGAGCAAGCGGCCCCAGGACCGACTGCCCCGTGTCGCCGACGCGCGCATCACGGCCACAGGTGGAGGTGTCGCGGGCCATGGCCCAGCGCGAGCTAGCGGGGATGATGCGCGACAGAGGGCAGCCACTCCGGTTTGCCGCACTGGCGCGCGATAGACGAGGCGCGAGTTCCAGGGGCTTAACCAGGCACTGGTCATCCTGCTGCCCAAATATAGCGAGGCAGCCTCGTTGGAGACTACCGGCCGATCAGTCTCATCCACATCTTTGCCAAGCTTGGGGCGAAGGTGCTGGCTTCGAGGCTGGCCCCTAGGCTGGGGGCCTGGTGTTGAATAAATAAGCAAATTACTATAACGTTTAATTCAAAATAACCAATAATTAAGCATGACTATAATTGCAGGAATTAACCTAGTCACGCATACTAGCAGAATAGACGAATAGATCACATCTAGCCATGATAAACAGATCACATCTATTTCAAAATCTAGTACAAGAAACTAAAACAGAAGCTGAACTAGATAGGAGCAGATTGCATACGGTGTTGCAGGAGGATTCAGGTTCGTGTTCAAGTTGGCGTTGACATCAACGCCGTCAGCCATGTCGTCGATGCAGAGGTTGCTGATGTTCGGGAAGAAGTCCTCGTCGAGGAAAGAGTGGTCGGTCGACGTGATGCTGACAGTAGTCGCGCATACGCGCTCCCCAAAAACCTGATCGCCCCTCACCCGTAAGGTTCAAGAGAGGCGGTGGTTCTGGAGGTCTACTATCCCGTCGTCCGGTGCACGCCGAAAGAGGGGATGGAGAAGGTATAGCGGCGACGCAAGGCTCTAGAGGTAGAGGGAAGGATGTGTGTAATGCATGTTAGGGTTTACGCCTGAGCCGCTTATATAGCGCCGGTCGGGTAAGACGTGGGCCGTAGCCCACGTCCGAATTAGTAACAGCCCACGTAATTTTCCCGAGCAGCAAAAAGATAAGATCGGTATCGAGGCACAATTTCACAAACCGCGGCGCGCGCGCACGTCGTGACGAGGCGAGGCGGGCGGCGGAGGAGGAGGAGCGCGCGCGTGTATGACACTCCTCTTCACTCTCTTTAGGAGGTAGTAAAACACTTCATTATATATATTGGTCCAACTCCCTCCAAACTAGCAAGATGGGACTAAACTTTGGTGCCATCCCTTGCTAGGCATGAAAGGGCCTTGAGAATTTTAGAATTTGTATTAGGCCATGGGCTAAAGCCCACAACCAAATTCCAATAATCCACCACAAAGTCTCATAGACACATCTCATCACATCACATCAATCAATTTCAGAACATTTTTTATATACCAGTGCGAGGTGGAGACAGTTACGTTGAACTTCCACTTAGAACTTCATGCTACACTAGATTGCAACTTGAATAGTTGACTATGCCTTGAGCTACAAGTTTGGTGCGCACTAGTTTCATACAAAGTCTAGACCTATACAGGGCTGCCGCGAGGCTTTCTCGCGGTTTGGTGCTTATGTTCTTTAGAAGATGTTCTGCATGACATCTTTGGTTTAAACAAGCCACTTAGAACACATTAAGATAAATATCAACCTGCCATGCAGAATAGGAGAGTACTGCATCTATACGGAGTGGTAGTATAATGTAAGGATACTCTCCTCCGAGCTAACCAACAGCTTGTCTCCCAACTCTAATTCACAGGATCTCCAATCACATAGAGCGGGTTACCACAGTGGGCAACTCAAAGTGTGGGTCTCAAAACCATCTCCCTCGATGCATTATCTATCACATTACGTGATAGATCCTTTGTGAAGGGATCTGCTAGATGTTTGGATATAGTTCAATGCAATAACTCCGGAGTTTCTCATTTTCCTGACAGATTTCAATCTGCTCTTCACATGCCTTGATGACTTTATATTGTCCTTAGAACTGTTTACTTTGATGATCACAGTTTGATTATCACAATTAATAGAAATTACGAATATTGGTTTTTCAACCACAGGCAAGTTCATCAAGAGCTCATGAAGCCACTACTTTAACAGTAGTTGTGTCTAATGCTGTGAGTTCTGCTTTCATAGTTGACCTTGTTAAGATCGTTTGCTTGCAAGACTTCTAGGAAACAGCACCACCACCAAGTGTAAACAAATAACCTCTCGTGGCCTTAGTCTCATCAGCATCAGAAATCCAGTTTGAGTCACTATACCCTTCTAGTACCCTTGGATACCCAGAATAGTGA
Source organism: Avena sativa (assembly GCA_916181665.1). Lineage (NCBI taxonomy): Eukaryota > Viridiplantae > Streptophyta > Magnoliopsida > Poales > Poaceae > Avena > Avena sativa. Next base: position 201,507,009 of record OV702281.1, on the reverse strand, counting down.
ATCTCATAGCTCGCAGTGCCTTTCAATTAACGCAAAACCCTTTCAAGGGCCTGCCAATGAACATCTCTAGGATTTGATACAAATCAACTCAACTTGCTTACAACAAAGGAGATGTCAGGCCTCATAGCGCTGGCTAAATACATAAGCGAGCCAATAATCTAGGAATATCTCAGTTGATCTTTAGCATTCTTATGATCTCCCTGATTCTTTCAAACCAACATGCTAGGATCATATGGTGTAGGAGAAGATCTGCAGTCGCTATACCCAAACGACTCAAGATCTTTTTTACATAGTGAGATTGAAGTAGTGTTATCCCACCATCATCATGTTTCAGCAACTTAATGCTTAAGATCACATCAGCCACTAGATCTTTCATCTCAAAACAACGAGTTAGAAAGTCTTTGACCTCCTTGACAACATTAAGATTGGTCCCGAATATCAGTATATCATCAACATATAGATATAAGATGACTCCCTCGCCCCCACCATGGCGATAGTACACACACTTGTCAGCTTCGTTTACAATAAAGCCTTTTTATCAGTTAAAGTTCTTTCAAACTTCTCGTGCCACCGCTTAGGTGCTTGCTTAAGACCATATAAAGACTTCAGCAATTTGCACACCTTTCCTTTTTGACCATATACCACGAATCCATCCGCTGATCCATATAAATTTCCTTATCTAACTCTCCATTTAGGAAAGCCGTCTTAACATCCATTTGATGAGCGAGAAGACCATGCGAGGCAGCCAAGGACAATAGTACTCGAATAGTGGTCAATCTAGCTACAGTTGAATAAGTATCAAAGAAGTCTTTGCCTTCTTTCTGGATATAACCCTTGGCAACAAGGCGTGCCTTGTACTTCTCAATAGTACCATCAGGTCTAAACTTCTTCTTGAACACCCACTTATATCCTATAGGTTTGCAACCATAAGGACGATCAGTAATTTCCCAAGTTCCGTTGCTACGATGGAATCCATCTCACTGCGAACGGCTTCTTTCCAGTAGTCAGCATCTTGAGATGCATAAGCTTCGGAAATAGAAGTGGGAGTGTCATCCACGAGGTATACAATGAAATCATCAGCAAAGGACTTCGCAGTCCTTTGTCTATTACTCCTGATAGGAGCTTTATTGTTATCCTCCACAGGATTATCAGTGTTCTATCGAAATGGTGGGTTCAGGAATTGTAATTAATTCTTGACTAGATGAACTAGGCATCTCCTGATTTGATGAGCTAGACGAATCTTTCATGGGAAATATGTCTTCAAAGAAATCCGTATCATTCGACTCCATAATAGTACCAACACGCATGTCAGATACTTCAGATTTTACTATCAAAAATCTATAGCCAATGCTATGAAAAGCATATCCCAGAAGAACACAATCCACGGTTTTTGGTCCAAGCTTACACTTGGGTATTGGCATATTTACTTTTGCCAAACAACGCCAAGTTCATAAATAAGAGGGTTTTAACCTTTTCTTTTCCCATTCCTCAAATGGTATAATTTCTTTGTTCTTTTTGAGAACACACTTTAGGACATGACATGCAGTAACGATCGTCTCCCCCCACCATGCCATGGAGAGACCCGATGTGTTTAACATGGCTTTAACCAAATCAATTAAGAGTACGGTTCTTTTGTTCAGCCACCACATTAGACTGGGGCGAGTAGGGAGGCGTCCTCATAGATTATACCATGTTCCGCATAAAAAGAATCAAATTCGTTGGAAATACTCTCCACCATGATCGGACCTAAGCCGCTTAATTTTATGATCAAGTTGATTTTCTGCTTCCACTTCATAGATTTTGAAAATGTTCAAAGCTTCATCTTTTGATTTCAGAAGATACACATATTAGTATCTGGTGGAGTCGTCGATCAATGTTATGAAATATTTCTTTCCACCTTTTGTCAACTTACCATTCATCTCACAAAGATCTGAATGTATGAGCTCTAGTGGTGCCAACTCTCTTGCCTCCGCAGTCTTGCGAGACTTGTGAGGTTGCTTTGCTTGCACACACACTTGACACTTAGATCCCTTGACATTAGTAAATTAGGAATTAAACTCATGTTGGCTAGCCGCATCATGCAACCAAAGTTAATATGATAAAGTTGTGAATGCCAAATATTGGACTCATTATCATGGCAAACATGATTAATAACTTTAGCGCATAAGTCTGACAAAAAAAGCGGAACAAGCCTCCGCACTCATAGACTTTTCCAACAAATTGTCCATACTTAGATATTACAACTTTATTGGACTCAAAAACCAACTTAAAACTATCTCGACAAAGAAGTGATCCGTTGAAGAGATTTTTATTGTAGGGGACGTGCTGCACATTTTTTAGCTGTACGGTCTTCCCCGAAATATACTTTAGATCCACCATACCAACACCTTGAACAGAAGCATGTGAGCCGTTTCCCATCAGCACGGAGCCAGCCCGTGCGACCTGATAAGAAGAAAACATGGAAATATCAGCACATACATGTATATTGGCACCGGTGTCTATCCACCATTCAGGTGAATGACAAACTGAAAGGATAGTCGAAAATATGCCGTACCCAACATCCTTCATCTCAGTATCACCAAGAACAATATTAGTGGGTTTGCTGTTGTTTCCATGTGAACGCTTATCAAAGCGATCAGGACAGCTAGGAGTCCAATGATTAGGATCACCACAACAGGATCCTTTCTTCTTATACTCAGTCTTCTTGAAGTTGGTAGTCTGCGAAGCCTTGTTCTTGCCATCAAACTTTCCCTTGCCCTCAAACTTGTTCTTATTCTTGGACTTGTGGGACTGGAAATTATTTTTTTGCACTACATGTGGGTAGAAATTCCGTCAAAACCCCGAGCACGTGTATCTTTTGTTCTCGCCTTTTCTTCAACACGAAGAGATCCGAGACAAAAAACTCCTGTCTCTTATGTTTCAGAGAAGTAGCAAAGTTCCTCCACGAAGGAGGAAGCTAGGCGATAATGTCCTCGGCCACGAACTTGTCCGGTAAGGTACACTTGAACTGCTCGAGTTCTTTGGCAAGGGACTGTACCTCATGAGCCTGATCCACAAGGGGATGGTCATCAGTCATCTTGTAGTCATAGAATTGCTCCATGATATACAATTCAATATCAGCGTCTGAAACACCAAACTTGGCATCGAGTGCATCCCACGCATCTTTGCCATTATCAAATGACACATAGGTGTGAACAATGTTGTCACCAAGAATGTTGAACAAACCCCCCATAAACATGGTGTCGACTTTCTGAAACGCTTCCTTCTGAACAGGATAAAGGTCTCCCTTAGGTTTGCCAAGAGTGGCGCTATAGCAGCCTAGGTTTTTCAACCATAGAACTGCTCTCGTGCGCCATCTCTTATAGTGGACACCATCAAAGGGAGGTGGCCTTGTAGCTGCGGCTAAACCAGTTGAATTCAGTTGCCTATAATCAGGTTTTTGGATTGTTGAATAAATAAGCAAATTACCATAATGTTTAATCTGAAATAACCAATAATAAAGCATGACTATAATTGCAGGAATTAACCTAATCATGCATACTTGTAGAATAGACAAACAGATCAGATTTGGCCATGATAAACATATCACATCTATTCAAAAAACTAGTACAAGAAACTGAAACAGAAACTGAACTAGATAGGAGCAGATTGCATACGATGCTGCAGGAGGTTTCAGGTTCGCATTCAAGTTGGCGTTGAGGTTCGCGTTGACATCAGCATCGTCAGCCATGCCGTCGATGTAGAGGCTGCTGATGTCCGAGAAGAAGTCCTCGTCAGGGAAGAAGTGGTCGGTCGACGTGATGCCTTCAGTAGGCGCGCAGACGCGCTCCCCAAAAACCTGATCGCCCCTCACCCGTACAGGTTCACGAGAGGCGGTGGTTCCGGAGGCCTACTGTCTCGTCGTCCGCTGCATGCCGGAAGAGGGGATGGAGAAGGTGTAGCGGCGGCGCAAGGCTCTGGAGGTAGAGGGAAGGATGTGTGTAACGCACGTTAGGGTTTACGCCTGAGCTGCTTATATAGCGTCGGTCGTGTAAGACGTGGGCGCAGCCCACGTTCCGGAAAGACCGGAAACGGCTGATGGAAAAATAACTCGCGCAATAATTTTCTCGAGCAGCAAAAAGATAAGATCGGCACCGAGGCACAATTGCGCAAACCGCGACGCGCGCGCGGGGCGTGACGAGGCGGGCGGAGGAGGAGCGCGCGTGTATGCCACTCTTCGCTCTCTTTGGGCGGTAGTAAAACACTCCACTATATATATTGGTCCAACTCCCTCCAAACTAGCAAGGTGGGACTAAACTTTGGTGCCACCCCTTGCTAGGCATGGATGGGACTTGAGAATTTCAGAATTTGTATTAGGCCATGGGCTAAAGCTCACAACCAAATCTCAACACCTGGTTGATCTGAACCAATGCGCCTTCATTCAGAAGTGATGCATACATGATAACTTTATGCTGGTTCAGCAGACAGTGCGCCTACTCCATAGGCTCAAGGACCCCCGGAGTAATGCTGAAGCTAGATATTGCTAAGGCATTCGATTCGGTGTCTTGGGCGCTACTGTTCGAGGTGATGCGGAAGGTTGGCTTTGGCCTCCACTAGGGTGATGCTCAGTGGCAAGCTAGGACCACTGATTTGGCATTGGAGGGGCCTGGGACAGGGAAACCCCTACCAATGTTGTTCGTGCTTTTCATCAACATGCTCAACAGGTTGTTGGACAAGGCCACTGAGCTCAGTATACTGCGACGTGTGAACCGGGACCTGGTCTCCTTCGCCTCCCTGTATGCGGATGACGTGGTGATTTTCTGTCACCCTGACGAACCAGAATTGCGCACAGTGCACGCACTACTGGAATTCTTCGGCGAGACATCAGGGCTGAGGACCAACTATTCCAAGTGCTCGGTTTCTCTGATCGCCTGTCCTGACGAGGTGGCCTAGCAGGCTGCAATGGTTATGGGATGCCAGCTCGCCCCCTTCCCTGTTAGATACCTGGGGATTCCCCTATCTCTTCACCGGATCCACGCCTCGGCGCTGCAACCCTTGGTTGACAACATCGCCAGCAGGTTGCCATCTTGGAAAGCCTCCATGATGACGAAGGCTGGGCGCCTCACACTTGTTAAATCAATGCTTATGGCGATCCCCGCCACCAGATCATTGTGTTAGGCCTTAACAAGACAACACTTAAACATATCTAGAAGATTGTACGGGGTTTTCTCTGGGCTGGTCGGACGAAGGCGAAGGGGGGCACTGCCACGTGAACTGGGCAAAGGTGTGCAGACCGCTTTTCCTCGGGGGCCTGGGGGTGCCAGATCTCGAGCACATCGCGCTCAGCCTGCGGGCGCGCTGGATTTGGAGGATGCACACGGACCTGCTGCACCCTTGGCGCAGCCTCGACTTGCATTTCTCCAACACCGAGCTCTAGGTGTTTGCCACCTCCACGACGATGGTGCTTGGCGATGGAGCGACATCCCTGTTCTGGCTAGATAGGTGGCTAGATGGGAAGACCTTGGAGGAACTAGCACCAGAGCTTTTCGCGCTGATCCCAAAGCGCGCTCGTAAGCGTCGCTTGGTCCAGGAGGCGCTTGTGGAGCGTCGTTGGATTGGTGACATTCAGGGCACGCTCAGTGCGCTTGTCCTCTCGCAGTACGTCCAGCTATGAATATGACTGCGTGACGTTGTACTCACGGATGTGCCTGACAAGCTTATCTGGAGATGGACAGCGGACGGGCAGTATTTGGCCAAATCTTGCTACGAGTTCCTCTTTTAGGGCTCGCTTGCTTCGAGATCTAGGACTGGGCACCCCCACGCGTCAAGTTCTTCATATGGTAGAGACATAGGGGCAACTTGAGTCTCCCTATTGGATTGACATAGCAACTTGATAGAATATTACGTCAATGTCTTTGGAGAGACAAGGATCAGCCTAAACCCTCTTTGACAGCCGGGGAAATGATTTGCAAACCCAAAAATAGGGGCAGACTGGGCATTGTTAATTTTCAGAAAAAGAATGATGCCTTATTAATGAAGTACTTAGACAAATTCTACAATAAGGATCAGGTTCCTTGGGTGCAGCTAATATGGAGCTCATATTACAGTGACTCGGTTCCTGATGCATCTAGGCCATGTGGCTCTTTTTGGTGGCATGATGTTGTTAAGCTTCAGGACAAATTCAAACAAGTTGCTATTGTTTCTTTGGGACTTGGTAATACTTTCAGGTTCTGGCTAGATAGGTGGAATTTGATGGAAAATAGTGAGCGTCTGAAAGACAGGTTTCTGCTTCTACTCTCTTTTGTTCTAGATCCTGATATGCTAGCTGCTGATGTATATGGCACGGTTGATTTCCATCCGTTGCTCTATAGGCCTATCTCTGCCCAGGTGTATGATGAGCTTATGGTAGTGCAGCAAGGTATGCTTGAGGCTCCTTTATCAGAGGAAAATGACACATGGACCTATACCTGGGGACAAAAGTATGCCTCTTCTCAGTATTATGCGCACCTGCATGCACACTTAGTGGTTCCATCGGTGTATAGATGGATTTGGTCGTCTGCCTGCGTGATGAAAGTGAAAGTTTTTGCTTGGCTGCTGCTTAGTGACCGTCTTAACACGAGGGATATGCTGATCCGAAGACGGTGGAAGGTGACTGATGAAAAGCATTGTGTACTATGTCCCCTGCAGATTTATGAGGACAGACTGCATCTCTTTTTTAGTTGCAACTTCAGTCAGCGAGTGTGGAATTACCTGCAGATTAATTGGATTATGGGGGATGACATTCAAACTATTGTTGTAGCTGCAAGGAGGGACTTCGGAAAACCTTTCTTCATGGAGGTGATGATCTTGGCCTTTTGGCATATTTGGAAACAGAGGAATGGGAAAGTTTTTCAGCATGAGAGACCCACCTTTGCTAGGTGGAGAGGGGGTTTCATTCATGATATTACTCTTCTTCGGTATGGAATCAAGAAGAAGCATAGAGCTGGGCTTATGTCTTGGATTGCTTCTCTACCTTAGGTGTTCGAGGAACCGATCTCTTTTGAGACTCCCTGGTTGTATATGATGTATATGTTGTAAATTTGTAATTGTTTATCCCCTTTCTCTTCTGTTGTATAGCTGGACTTTTTATTCTGCAGTGAAATAAATTGCTGTGGGGCTTTTGCCTCCCAGTCCTTAGGTTTCAAAAAAAAAATTCTTTATATGGCTTGCCTGTCATGACCGGTACTGGACGGCTGAGAGGCTTGCGCGACGGGACCTACCACACCCCTGTATGACCAAGCGGCCGAAACAATGACACACCTTCTGGTTGGTTGTCCTTTCTTCAAGACAATCTGGCTCGAGGTGTTATCTTGGATTCGATAGACGGCCACCCCCCCCTCCCCCCGGATGGAGAGGACGACTTTGTGGATTGGTGGCTGCAGACGTCCTGATTGACCCCCCGAACTCTTCGCAAGGGGACTTCCTCCCTTATCATGATCACCGCATGGTGGATCTGGAAGGAGCGCAACTCGGTGGTTTTTGACAATGTGTCGCCAAACATTAGTAGTCTTCTCGTTACGATTCGATCTGAGGCTCGATCATGGGCTGCTACCGGTGCGCTAGGCCTTCGGCGTTGATCCCCACGTCCCCGTAGATCTAGTGGGTTGAGTTGTAAAGGGTGTGCGCCCTATGGGCACTTCTGCACAGTGTACAGAACTCTCTTTTCCTATCAATGAATCAAAACGCAAAGCTTTTGCGTTTTCGCGAAAAGAGAGGATAGCTTACTAGTAATGTCTAGAGCTTTTGAATAATTTTTAGGTGTACAACAATATCTGTTTCCCTCTCCTCCTGTCACTTGCTCTCTCCACAGTGTTAGACCCTGCTCTGCTCTGACAGTAACCTTGAAACCACGGACGGTCAAGATCTCAAGATACCGTTTCGGCAAAGGGGATCTGACGAAGACAACTCTTCTTCGTTAAAAGCTTTAGCACGCTAAGCATGGTTACCTATGTAATAGCTAGCTAAGACAATTAAGCTAAGTACTGTATTAAGCGTGGCCTGCTCTTTGGATATAAAAGAGCAGTGCGGGGAGGCTGGGTGGGACGCTATTGAATCCAATATAAACCCTTATTCTATTATTTGCCTTTAGCTTATCTAGTAGATCTGAGCCTCGAGAGCTCTGCCTTCTTCCCCCTCTCCAGCGAGGTCAGCGACCACCGGGTAGTGACATGCAGTCCAGCACCGTCCAAACCGATCAGATTGAACAAAAGAAAGTAAAAACTTACGTTATTCAGCATTTTGTGAATAGTGCAACTAAAGTCTAATCAGACCACAAACAATGAGCATGGGCCTTCTTTTCCAGTGAGCAGTTATGTGCTCGAGTACTCATCTTCCTTATGTCAATTCCAGGGTCCAAAGTTGTGGTTGCAGATGAAACACTGCCAGCTTCTGTAAATGCTAACAACTCAGAGCAACAGCTTCATGGTACTGGTGTGTACTATTAATTCATCTACATGCTTGATTTTCTTTTTCCTGAGTTGCAAAATAAAGTTAGTGATTCTACATACTCCCCCTGGTCCATATTAATGGCCTCAACATTATCTAGATTTGTATGTATCTAGTTAAGTATTTAGACTAGATGCATTTGTATCTAAACAAATTTGAGGTCATTAATATGGACCGGAGGGAGTACATTTATTAGAAATCCGTCCCTTGAGATATTAGCGTCAGGTTCAAGAAGGAAATCGTTGTGTGTATGATTATATGGTTCATAGTTCCATGGAGTTGTTATCCATCCTGTTGCCTTTTGGTTATATATGCCTTATTTCTAATTGATATTACATAATAGTTACTCCCTCCATTCCAAAATATAAGATGTTTTAGCTTTTGTGAAACGAATGTATCTAGACATCTTTTAGTGTGTAGATTCGGAGTGAACTTACACACTAAAAGGCGTCTAGATATATTTGCTTCACAAAAGCTAAAACATCTTATATTATTTCCATAATATCACATTCATATTATTGCATCTTTGAATTTTCCTCGTCTTGTACACCCTCTGTTTTTGTGACATGGACATGGTATCTGATACGCAACTTTGACTGTTATTTCCCATATGAATGTGGTAGTAAAAGTTTATGAATGTGATATTATGGAAATAATTTTCCTGAAAATCTGATTGTATTAGTTTCGCATGGCCAAACTAAATGATTTTTTTTGTATATTGTGAGGCAAAGTTAGAGAAGTTTGACTGCACTAGTTCTAGGACGTCATCTATTTTTGGACAGAGATAGAATTCTCATAGTCATCTATTTTTGGACAGATAGAATTGTCATATAAATAACTGGACCTTTATTTTATTTTTTGACAAGTAGGCATGGATATGAGAACAACTGTCCAAGAGATAAACTATTTTTATGTCAATACTGTTGTATGTCTGTGGAGATGAAGTTGTGTAGGCAAAATCGTTCTCAGAATTGTACTTCTGATGTGTGAATGAAGTTTGGTTACATGGTCCATGTTTTGGGCTTTTTTGACATCTTAGTGTAACATCTCATGCCTGTTTTGTCCCTATGCATATTTTGTTATTTTTATTCGACAAATGCTTCTGTAGATGTAAGCACATGGCGTGAAGCTTCATTTTTTGGCAGACACAAAATCACGTGTGGAGGTTGTGTGGAAGAAAATGAACAGCGGTTTGCCTGTGAAGATGCCCAAACCTGTGATGAATAAACTCAATACAGGAGCAAAAGAAAAGAAAAGTAAGGTTAGAAATGTGAGTAATCTTTGCAGTATTAACTGTATTGGCATGCTGATACTCAACATGTTATGTATTACATTAATATTTTCGCATTTGAAATAGTGAGAGCATATGCACCCGTAGGAACCAAAATACTGTGTCCGATGGCTTACTTATTTTATTGTAATAGTTATCTTTCTTTTTAAAAAAATCTTGTAGAATTGGACGAGTGTTCTGGGCATTGCACCAAGTAAGGCATCTACAAATGATCAGGTCCCAAAAAATGGGCAACAACAGACACAACACGAAACAAGTGAGAATGCCAAAAAACTTGCGGCAAATGCTCTTGCAGCTGTTAGAGATGCCGCCGCCGCATCTGGAAGAGGGAAAGTGGAGGTAAAGCTGTACTGTCGGCACCATGCCATTATTTTTATTATTATTGACCAATGTTGAAGTATAGCTTTCATCTAATGTTAGTGCCAGCGCATGGCAAATGTTTAGCTCTTACTTTTCTTATATTGTTGCTTATTATTCTGTGTTCATTCTTGTAGAGTAGTTTAGGTCCAACTGGCTGGAATAACACAGATAATTAGGGATACAGATGACAAACTTGTGATACTTTGTATGATTTGCGCATCTGAAAAGTAAATCATGTGACACTGCTAACGTTATAGTGTTGTATGATCCAACAGATAACTGAGGTAAGGGACTTTGCGGGCAAGGATATTGAGATCAAGAAACTTGTAGATGCTGATTCAAAGGAGGCGGTTGAGAAGGCCAAGGCAGCGGGTGCATCCCCATCTGCCGTCGACAATATCCTGGAGCAGATAAGGAAGAAACAGAAGCTGAGCGTCCTGGACAAGACGAAGAAAGACTGGGGAGAGTATAAGGTAGAGAACAAGGTGGAGGAGGAGCTGGGGGCTTACAAGAAGAGCTCGAACCAGTACCTGGATAGGCAGTCGTTCTTACAGAGAGCTGATTATAGAGAGTTTGAGCATGAGAGAGACGCCCGATTGTCGCTGATGGCGAAGCGGAAGAGCGAGAATATGCAGGATGATGATGCGTAGGATTGCTAAAAATGGGTCATGTTTGCAGCCCTTTTACCTTGCGATTTATTTGTAGACATTCTTTCGAGATAATGGTAATGTGTTGCTCAAATGTGAATGAAGAAGACACATACATTTGTCTATCCATTGTTTAGACATGAAACTGCAAGAGGACTTAAGTCCTATGAGAGTTGAGAAGTTTGAGGAGTAAACTCCTTGTTGAACAAACGTATAATTGGTTTAGATTTTTCAGAAATTTGATAGAATGTTTTTTTCCTGCATGAATATATATGATTGAATGAAATCCAGATAACCTCTAAGTTTGGGCTTTCGGTCACTAAACCCTCTAAGTTTGGATTGGAGCACTTACCCCCCCTAACTATGAAATACCGGGCAATTGACCCCCTTCGGCCGCTGATGGCTGTTTTGATAGCGGTTTTGTCCATGTGAATAAATGGTTTTGGCGAGGAGGAGATTAAAAAGTTAATTTCTTCCGTCGCGAGTATTTTTGTTTGTTTCCAGAGGTGTGCCTCATACCTCCCGTCCACCTATGCCTGCGTTTGCTTGAGCGGGGGTGTTAGTGGAAAGAGGAAGATTGTGGCTTGCATTACATGGGTATGGGGAACGAGTTACGTTGTACTAGGACGTGCGCTGCATACATACATGGGTATGGGTCATCCCCCATTCTTCACGCTGTACTAGGATAGCGGAAACATGAAGAAGATTGTGGCTTGCACTACATGGGTGACCAGCGCTTCTTTTTGGTCGAGGTCGTCCGCTCGACGTACTCGTTGTTGGAGATATGCCCAAGAGGCAATAATAAAGTGGTTATTATCATATCTTTATGTTTATGATAAATGTTTATATACCATGCTATAATTGTATTAACCGGAAACATTAATACTTATGTGATTTGTAAACATGTAAGAGTCCCTAGTAAAATCTCTTATTAAACTAGCTTGTTGGTTAATATATGCTCATGGTTTCCTGATCATGAACATTGAGATGTTTTTAACAACGAGGTCATATCATTAGGAGAATGATGTGATGGACATACTCCTATAGTTAAGGATAGCATAAGATCAAGTCATTTTAATAGTTCACTTGCTATAAGCTTTTAATACATAGTAACCTAAATTCTTCGACCATGAGATCATGTTAATCACCATCACCGGATGGATACTTTGATGACATCAAACACCGCTTCGTAACTGGGTAGTTATAAAGGTGGCATTGAGTATTCAGAAAGTATGTGTTGAGGCACATGGATCAAGAGTGGGATTTGTCCGTCCATATGATGGATAGATATACTCTGGGCCCTCTCGGTGGAATGTCATCCAATTGGCTTGCAAGCATGTGACTGGCTCACAAGGGATCACATATCACAGGAACAAGAAAAGAGTACTTGTCGGTAACGAGGTTGAACTAGGTATGCAGAGATACCAACGATCAAACCTCGAATAAGTAAACTACCGTGAGACAAAGGAAAATTGCTATCGTATGTAAATGGTTTATTCGATCATGAAGTAATCCTAGAAATATGTGGGATCCATATGAATTTTCAGATTCCTCTATTGGTTATTGATCGGAGAAGAGTATCGATCATGTTTGCATAATTCACGAACCGTAGGGAGACACACTTAAGGATTCGATGTTGTTTAGTAGATATGGAAAGTGTGTAAAGAAACCGAATGTTATTCGGAGTCTCGGATGGGATTCGGTATATCACGAGGAGATCCAGAATGGTCCGGAGAATAAGATTCATATAAGGAAAGTCCAATTCCGGAGATCGGGAATGGTTTCGGTGTTTTCACCGGAATGTTCTAGAAGGGTCTAGAAGGTTCACTGATCCGGAGTGGGAAGGGTACATGGATGTGTCATGACAAAGTGGAATGGTTGCATCATGTTCTAGGTCACTTGGCTGGGCAATGGGAAGAGAGAAATCAAACTCTAGTTTGAAAAGTCAAACACTAATTTGAAAAGTGAAATCACAACATTGCCTAATGGAGGGAGGGAAGGAATCCTACCTAAGGGAGGATTCCTCCCTCTCCCTTGACATCGTCCCATGAGGTGGAGTTGGGGAAGGACTCCACTTCCCCAACCGCCTCTCCCCATCATAAATAGAGGGGAGGGGTGCCCCCATTGAACCCCACAACAAAACCCTAGCCGCCGGCCTTGCCCCCCCAAGTCGCCGCCTCTAGATCCTCCTCTAAACAGCTACCGACTAGCTAAACCCTAGTTTCTATCCATCTCTAAACCTCGGCCCTCCAAAACCTATATCATCGGGGCTCTCTATACTCCACCATACTCACACTGGCTTAGGCGAAGCCCTGCAGGATCTTCCCTCTACTTCCAACACTACGCCCTCGTGCTGCCGGAATCACAAGGAGAGAGCTACAACCTCCGCTGCCTTCTGGAACAAGGGAGAGGAAGGTCTTCATCGAGTACTGTACGTGTGACCGACTGCGGGAGCGCTGCGGAACGCGGCGCCGGAAGGATCGTCTACGCGATTTTGAGATCGACAAGTGAACGACTACATCACCCACGAGAATCCGATCTTGTTAACCGCTTTGGATCTTCGAGGGTTAGTACTCTATCGACTTGTTGCTACAATCTAGTAGATAGATCTTGGCTTGTGTATGTTCATGCGATAGAATTTTTTGTTTTCCATGCTACGAACCCCTACAGTGGTATCAGAGTCATGTCTATGTGTAGATCTGTTGCACGAGTAGAAAACGATGATTATTGTGGGCGTTGATGCTTTTGTTGTCGATTGCTTTTTGTGTACTTTGCATCTTGCGGGACGGTGGGATGAAGCAGCCCGTGCTAACCTTACATGACATCATTCACGAGACTTGCTCCACGCTCAACATGAAACTTGTATTGCATAAGTGGCTTTGCGGGTGTCTGTCTCTCCCACCATAGTGAAGATTCAACGGGCGATTGACAATACTAGTATCAATCTTGTGGTTCATGTTCGTAAATTAGAATGGTTCTTATGCGAAAGCCCCAGCCATGTAAAACATGCAAAGAAAGATTATAGGCGTCTAACTTGTTTTTGCAGGCTTGTGTTGTGATATGATATGGACATGATTGTGATTATATATGATGTATGCAATGATCCTTATTGTAAGTTGGCAACCGACAGGAGCCTGATGGTTGTCTTTAAATTTTGTTTAAGACCTGCATGTTTATTATTCAAAGTAGTTTTAATAGTTGATGCTGGTGGACAACAACCATGGATCGTCGCCATTGACCTTGACGCCACGCTGGTGATGATGGACATCATGTTCATGCTTGAATATGGACATCGGAAGCATAATAAGAAAGGCCATGTCATATCACATATTATGAATTGCATCTGATGTTAATCCTTTTATGCATCTTGTATTGCTTAGATCGCGACAGTAGCATTATAAGATGATCCCTCTCACAAAATATCAAGTAATAAAGTGTTCGTCCTTAGTTAGCACCGTTACCAAGACTCGTTGTTTCAAAGCACCACGTGATGATCGGGTGTATTAGATTCTGCGTGTGCATAAAAAGGGAGCAAGCCAGATTTTCTCATGCGGAAACTAACGTTAATCTTGACGAGCCTAGGATGTACATACATGGTCTCGGAACACGAAATAATGAAAGGTAAAGCATGAGTCATATAGATGATATGATCAACATGATGATTGTTCGCCTTTGAAACTACATCATGTCACGTGATGATCGAACTTGGTGTAGTGTATTTGGTTCGTGTGATCACTAAAACAATGTGAGGGATATTGTTTTGAGTGGGAGTTCAACAACAATATGATTAAAAGTTGAACACTATTTATCATAAATTAAATCAAAGTGAATTTGCATAGTTGTTGTAGTCATTAGCATTCGTTTACCACCTTACGCTTAGTTATAATTGAGATAATAGAATTATACAATTCTGGTTAGTTACTTTACGAACTGGTATCACATTGTTTTGAAGTGTTAATCTAAAGTTTAAAAGCCCTATTGTAAACTTTCAGCAAGTTCTGTTTACTCCGTGAAGTTTAATAATTGGTATTAAATCAAGAGTAACAATTCTAGTGTTAGTATATAAGTATCATATTTATCTCCATGATTCTTGATATTCAAAAGTTTGTTTTAATATCAAGGTAATCTAGGAGCTGAAAGAGTTGTTCAGAAACCATCATGTGTGGAAGATATTGTGATATCTGAAACAAAATTTTGGTTGCAACATGAGAGAGTATAATATGGCAAAATTTGTGTTCTCATATTTGATGAGAATTTACAAAAAGTTGGAGACTCTAGTTGTCCTAATCCTCCAAAAGGTTCTGGAGAGCAACATTATAGTTGCAATTCACCGTTATAAGCTAAAGTAGCTTGAACATGAATAGTTCCATGATAAGGATGAATATTTTATATAGGTAAAATGTTTACGACACTAAGAGATTACTAAAGAATGGAATTTGAAAGAACACCAACCATTTGATGATGGTGATCTACTTCAAAGTGCAAGTCCAAAGACATTGGTATTTAACTATACACGCTTGGGACTATGTGTCATGAGTATGGCGGCACTATTGATGTTGATAGATTCTTTTGAAAGGATAAAGAAATGGTAAAAGAGAAATCAAGAAATATTTGGCAGAAAAGAGAAGACTAGAATTGTTCAGCTTAGGTATATAGATAATATATATGTTATGGTTGTATTCTTTGCTTGTTAAACAATGTAGTTCTTGAGTATTGGATACTGATTTTTTTTGGTGTGAATCGTCATACGAAACAACACAATTCATGAACTGCAATGGCCTAAGTAACTAGCAAGAGAATATGTGATGATGTTCATCGAGAACAAATAAAGTGTTGATGTGTTTCTCGTTTACATCAAAGCTTGCCTTCAAGAATTGTTTTATCAGATATTATGAGAACAAATGGTTGTTCAAATAAATTCTGTATTCCATGAAAGATGGATGATATATAAGTCTAGTTGGATAAATCAAATCCATAAAATAGTGCTAAAAATTTCGAAAGACAAATGATTGAAAGATCACTTAGGAAGTGACATCGCCGTTTAAATTATAGTGGAAAGAAAACATGAAGAAACTCCATGTGGATGGAATTTTGGAGTCTTTTGATTTTGATCAAATGACGCTTGTGAAACTTTCCTAGAGATAATTAAAACTCTGTTCATAGGCAAAAAGTGAACGAATGACTATCTTATTGGAACTTGTACATATAGATGTATGAAGCACATTATGTGTAGTCTAGAGCGATGGATTTCAACTTCATATGCTTTCTCTGAAAATTTGAGTGAACATATGCATATTTACTTAATGAGGATGAAGTGTGAAACATTTGAAAAGTTTGAAGACTTGTAAGGTGAAGTGCAAAATCAATGTAACAAGAAAATAAAGAATTTATGATAGGATCATAAAGGAAGATTTTTGAGTTACAAGTTTAGCAAAACACCTAAGATTTGAGGAATCATTCCATGGGTTTGCATTTCCTAAAACACCATATGAGTATGGAATGTTCGAGATATGCAATGAAACCTTGTTTGACATGGTGAGACCAAAGGTTTTAGTAATAAAACTGCCATTATATTTTAAAGATTAAAGCTTTAAGGACTACCGCTTTTACACTTAAAAGAGCTCCATCATGATCCGTTGAAATGACACCATATGAGTTATGGTTTGGGGTAAAACCCAAGTTGTCCTTTCTTAAACATTGGTATGCTATGCATAAGTAAATATTTACAACCAAAGTCGGATGAGCGTGTCTTTGTAGGTTATTTCAGATAACCGTTGATTATTCCTCCATAACACCGAAGACAAAAGTGTTTGTCACTTAGAACGTCAAAGTTTATTTTAGAAGAAATTATTCCGTGAAAAGTTAAGTGGGGGGACAATAGAACTTTCATAAAGTTAAAAGAACCTTAGCTATATGTGTTGAGTTGCACAGCACCGGAAAGTGTCCCGGAGGCAGCAACAATGCTCATGGCTCACGTGCCTCAAAGGTTGTGGACACGGAGGTCTAAGTTCCTATTGAACCTAGTAGGTTGGGTAAATAATCAAGTACTAAGATTTGAGAGTCAATCATTGTTTGACAATGATGAACCGACTATATGCGAAGAAGCGATGATGGGCCCTGACTCCGTCAGATGGCTTGAATCCATAGAATTCGTGATAGTTCCATACACGAGAAACGAAGCTTTGAACTTGGAAGACCCTCTAGAAAGGTGTAAAACCTTAAAGTCGTATTTGGATCTATAAAGAAATAGACATGGATGTTTCACATATATGAAATAGTCAACATGTCGAGAAAAGAGTTTACGACAAAGTTCAAAGGTTCACTATGACAAGATTTGATCTTTCATAGCGATATTTACTCTAGACTGATTAATGTAGCAACCACTACATATAATTTTGTTATGTGGTAGTTGAGTAAACAAAACAAGTTCTTATAATAGAATGGTTACCTCGGACATGTACATAACACGCTCCAAAGGGTTTTGTTAATTCAAATGATGCTAAAAGCGTATGCAAACTTCAATGGTTGAAGTAAGCATCACGGAGTTGGAATCTTCACCGTGATGAAACTATTAAAAGAGTTTAATTTCATCAGAGACGATGAAGATTCTTGCATTTGCAAGAAATTAAGTGGGAGCACTAAGACATATTTTAATACATTATGTGGAAGACATATTATTGATTGGAAATGATGTATCTTTTATTAACACAGGTTAAGAATTTCATCTCGATAAAAGACTTAGGCAAAACCCGAAAGTTTGGCATCAATATCTATATAGATAGATTGAGACGCTAATATGGTTGTGCCAAATATACATATATGAGATATTGAATGAGTTTAATATGGAAATGACAAGAAAGGTTCTTGCCACACAAAAAGGATTAAATCGAAATTCAAGTGTATCGACACTTGGTAAGTGAAACAAAGATTCAAGTATTTTTACTTGATGAATGAAATCACAAAGAGTGTTTTTTAATCATACTGTGATATGTACACATCCAGATATGTTCTATACTCTAAATGTTATGAGCATATGCCAGAATGATTCATAAGATGATCATTGGACGATAGTAAGGATATTCTTATGATCTTTTGGAAGAACTAAGAATATATTATTTTTTTAGAGGTGACAAATAGATGGTTAGTTCATTGTAAAAGTACTATATTGATACTAGTTTTATCACAAAGTACAAATTAATTTTATCTCAATCTAAACTAAGGGTGGCACAATATGATGGAAAGTAAGTTCCATAATGGATTTGGATGAGTTCCAAAGTTAAAAACATTGTGACAGATAGTACAACAAAAGGCTAAGTATATGACTACTAATGTAGCAGCAAAAGAGGGAATTTGAGTCAAGTAGTTTGTTATCAAACTAGGTGTGGTTCAGAGTGGGCTAGTACTATGAAGATATATTGTACGACAATTGTATCAACATGTTTAACCCCAAGGGAACTAAAGGTCTCACCAAAGGACCAAATTTATACAATTCCATCTCATTAAAGAATGAGTAATGTGTAGAGATGCAAAGACATGCAATTACAGACGGCCTAAAAGTGTCGGATCCGAAGATCAGTTGACCACTAGCAATAGTGTACATACAACACCGAAAGCCATAGGTGTTGAATACACAAAGGTTTGAAACTAGATTATTGACTCTAGTGCAAGTGGGAGACTATTGGAGATATGCCCAAGAGGCAATAATAAAGTGGTTATTATTATATCTTTATGTTTATGATAAATGTTTAAATACCATGCTATAATTGTATTAACCAGAAACATTAATACTTGTGTGATTTGTAAACATGTAAGAGTCCCTAGTAAAGCCTCTTGTTTAACTAGCTTGTTGATTAATTGATGGTCATGGTTTCCTGATCATGAACATTGGATGTTATTAATAACAAGGTCATATCATTAGGAGAATGATGTGATGGACACACTCCTATAGTTAAGCGTAGCATAAGATCAAGTCATTTAAATAGTTCACTTGCTATAAGCTTTCAAATACATAGTAACCTAAATCCTTCGACCATGAGATCATGTTAATCACCATCACCAGATGGATGCTTTGATGACATCAAACACCACTTCAACTGGGTGGTTATAAAGGTGTCATTGAGTATTCGGAAAGTATGTGTTGATGCACATGGATCAAGAGTGGGATTTGTCCATCCATATGACAGATAGATATACTATGGGCCCTCTCGGTGGAATGTCATCCAATTGGCTTGCAATCATGTGACTGGCTCACAAGGGATCACATATCACAGGAACGAGAAAATATTACTTGTCGATAACGAGGTTGAACTAGGTATGCAGAGATACCGACGATCAAACCTCGGATAAGTAAAGTATCGCGAGACAAAGGGAAATTGCTAGGGATTTCATAGACACATTCGGCCTTCAGCCTCATCATCTGCCGGCTAATATTATAGCCTCCCTCTCCACGTTTATCTCGACCATGGAGGGATACTTCGACCTCTGTCCTTTCGTTTTGCTCTGGTCCAAGTTCTTTCATATTAGGGCCAATGTAGTGCCGAATAAGCTTCTCCAGCCTTCCGAGAAATCTCTCATGCAGTGTGGAGCTGCCTCCGTTACACTTTGGAAGGGCTCTCTTTTCCCTCGAGTTACTAGTATGGAATCTTGCAAGAAGTGGCACAAGTCCTTCTACATGAATAACAAAGGGAGGAAGACAAGATTCGGCTACCAACCTTCTTAGTCGGCGTTCTGACAAAGAAGAGCTGGGACCTCGGCCCTAACAAGACAGAGAAATTCTTCAAGTCTTTTGAGAAGCGGCTCGTCACGCTAACCAAGGACGGACTGTGTGGTGACGACTTTATGGCTACTTTCATCAGTAGCCGGGTTTTCCCTCTATAGAAGCGCACCCACATGATCTGCTACATGAGCGGACGACTTGACATGAACCGGGTCTCGATGGTCGAATTGAGAAACGACCAGATTCAGAAGCGCATCAAGGCCATATTCAAGACGGATATGGCCGAGGACTGGACGTGGGGAATGAAGACCTACAACCGAGATAATCGTCCACCCCAGGTAATTTTCTACCGAGCTGTCTATCTCGGACCATGATTTTATCTTGGCTCAACCGATTGTATAACTTCTTTCCGTGCTCTTTACCTTAGGAGTTTCTTGATCAATCCTTTGAGGATGGCAAGAACCTTGCCCTTATTTGGGGAAAGGATCGCAATACCTCAGACGATGGCGAACCAGACTCTGAGGAGTTCATGCCAAACCCTGACTCGGCCCCCAGCTGCACTTCGAGTAAGGATTCAGTTCGTAAGGACGAGCCCGATGATGACGATTCGGATAGCTGTGAGATCCTCGAGGTACTTGATCTCGAGCCTCTCTCATACGCCTATCCGGTTCCCGGCCGGGCAGGTCTATGATGTGCATACCTTTGCTGTGGGAGGTCAAGGTCTGCTGAGGAAACGTGCAACAACCTTGGATCCTTCAGCCGGTCCTCGCAATAAGCAAGTCAAGGTGCCTGCAAAGAGGGATCCCAGGCCTAAAGCTCCATCAGTAGTTTGTTCGCAAGTCTCCTTATCCGAATCAACTTTGTATTTTTTGTTTCTGTCTTTCTTTATCTGACTTAATTTTTATAACTGTTTTACTTTGGCAGTGACCCACTGTACATCCCTTAGAGTGCTTCCAATATGGCCTCTCCTATTGCAAAACCGCCATCATACCTGGCCCGCGACGATGTTCGGGTTTCATGCCCCGACCAAGGTGGCTCTCCTCTGCACCGAATGACAGTCTATCTCGGAAGGAGGAGGGTAACATTGGTGGTGACAGTGGTGATGCCTCTGTGGATACGGCCATGCCGGATCATCCATCTGATTCGACAGTGCCCACCAAGAACACTAAAGACCCTCGGACCGGTCCCACTCCTGCCGAAATATTTTCTACCTTGGCCTCTGTTCAACTTCAAGCCTCTTCTCGAGAAGTACTTCCTCCGAGCCCCAGAAATAAAGAAACTGCAGCTCCTGCATCATCTGAGGCTTCCAAGACTCGGAAACAAGATCGCTCCAAGTCCCAATCCGCTTTGCCGAATCCTTCAACCTCTCACGCTGCTGCTCGGCCAGCCGAATCTATGGTTGATCCCACCGCCCAGAAGAAGAAAGGTGAGGTTGTGACCAAGCCATCTCAGAAGAAAACCGGGGAAACTGCTTCGTATCCCTCCGTTGTCGACATGCTCAAGAAGTGAGCTTCTGCCTCTGCCTCTGCTTCTTCTCCTGCCTCAGGCACTGGCAAGCATATGGTACTTCATAAAAGACCGGAAGCCGAGCTGGCAGACAAGGAGGCCAAGGCGAAGAAGGGGAAGATAGAGGTGTAGACTCCAAGTGGCGATAGACTCGGCTCCCTTGCCAGATATGCGCAAAGATGGAATGACGCTAACTATGTCGAGGTCAGATCTAGAGGCAATCCTACGCCAAGGAGATTTGGCCCGACTAGATCAGCAGCAGGATGCATCTTGCCAGCCGGGTAATTATGGAGGCAGACCACATGATGGAGGTAAACACTCCGGCTCATCTTTTATTTTCTTGCATAGTGTAACATATAACCATTAGTCCCCGAGCCTCCGGGGGAGTGATTCATCATTTGACCGGATGCTCTCTTAGGCTAATAGATAGTAAAGCCGGGGTGTCACACCGAATTATTTTAACTTAGGCAAAACTTGTCTTAGCTTTGAATATCTAGCCACCTAGATCTGGATCAAGTTTTACTTGGTTCGGATCTTTAGTATAGCTTTGAATATCCAGCCACCTAGATCCGGATCAAATTTTACTTGATTCGGATCTCATTTATTGTTTTGAATATCTAGCGACCTAGATCCGAGGCAAGTTTTACTTGGTTCGGATCTTGAGTTTAGCTTTGAATATCCAGCCACCTAGAGCCAGATCAAGTTTTACTTGATTTGAATCTCCTTTATTGCTTTGAATATCCAACCACCTAGATCTGAGTCAAGTTTTACTTGATTCAGATCTTGAGTTTAGCTTTGAATATCCAGCCACCTAGATCCGGATCAAGTTTTACTTGATTCAAATCTTCCTTATTGCTTTGAATATCTAGCCACCTAGATCCGAGTCAAGTTTTACTTGATTCGGATCTTGAGTTTAGCTTTGAATATCCAACCACCTAGATCCGGATGAAGTTTTACTTGATTCGAATCTTCTTTATTTCTTTGAATATCTAGCCACCTAGATCCGGTTCAAGTTTTATTTGATTCGGATCTTGAGTTTAGCTTTGAATATCCAGCCACCTAAACCCAGATCAAGTTTTACTTGATTCAAATCTTCTTATTGCTTTGAATATCCAGCCACCTAGATTCGAGTCAAGTTTTACTTGATTCGAATTATGAGTTTAGCTTTGAATATCCAACCACCTAGATCCAAGTCAAGTTTTACTTGATTCGGATCTTGAGTTTATCTTTGAATATCCAAGTTGCTTACTTGTCATCAATTTTTATTTTCCAGATTGCTCATAACCAGCATACTACCAAGTTTCGGGAGCTGCTTTTCTCCCACAGGCGGATCTGTGCGAACTACAACAAGTTGCTGCCCATAGCGAAGAAAACAGGTTTGCACTTTGCACTCTTTATCCCGGTTCTTCTTGTTATCTGGCTGACCGAACTAATTTCCGACTTGCCCTTTTGTAAGACACTATAGATAAGCAAAACAACTATTTGAAGGACAACATCGACATATTGGAAGGTACGTCGGTGCTGTATATCTCATTTTGTTGCATTTCTCTCCTTGGCACTTTCCTTATAAGTTTTACCTCGGCCCAGCCAAACTACAAGTTCTTGCAGACTCTCATCAAGATTGCATTTCCATGCTTGACCTGATGGTGCATTTTCTCGAACAAGTAGGAGAACATTCCTCTCATCTGAAGGACAAGGACAACAAGATAGATCGGCTTCGTGCTGAGAACGAAGCCCTAAAGAAAACTCACTAGGCCGAGCTAGAGAAGTTCAACCAAGAATTCTCAGAAGAGAAAAGCCGACTGTCAACACCCGGATTTTTAATCCCAGATGCCTGTTATGCCATACATCGCAATCCCAGGATTACCATTTTTGCGAGACAAAATAGGTTGGTACCATAGTTCATCATTCATTACAAACCATAATAAAGGTCTTACAAATAAAGGATCTCATGATCCAGTCTTAATACAATCAACATAGCGGAATAATATAATAACGGTAGCGTGGGCGAAGCTCCATCTTCATGGTCACAGAGAATGCTGACGATAGGAGATGATCCTAGTTGTCGTAGACTTCCTGCTGTCCATCATCCTGATAATCCTCCTCATAGTCTGGACACGGGAATAGCCAGGGACAAACCATGAGTACTCTTTAAGTACTTGCAAACTAAGACTAACAAGTAAAGCGGTTTCAAGTAGGAATACTAAGTTCTAGGTTGTTTTTCAAAAAGCCAGGTTTATCTCTAGCTGAGTTCAGAAGTAAAGAAAGCTAGTTTAAGGTTTTATAACACCTAAGTGGGAACTTAAGTTTCCCTTTTACAACCCTGTTGTGGTCAAGTCAAAGTCATGATTCATTTCACAAGTCATTTTGAAAACATCTGACGACGGAACAGTATGGACACTCCAACTGTCCATAACCACGGACGTGGATATTTGAATAGTTTGACACTCTGCAGAGGTGGTACACTTTCACCACAATATTCGATACATCCATTAGGAACGATCCCGAATCACCATACTCAGTATGCGGATAATTAATCCTAACCTTTCAATTACACACCCTAGTATAGGCACCTCTCCTATGAGTTTGGCCTCCCACCCATGACCATCTGTCCACTTGGGAACTGCATAGGTGTTCAATCATCACGAGGTAGCCTTAGCTCAAACCTCGGCCGCAAGGTAACCCATACTAGGATGTATAAACTTCCAGCCAAGCCCTACCCAAATTCGGGTATTGTGGTTGTATGGTAAAATTGGAATGGCATCGCATCCGAACACAACCATCAGTTTTATAAAGGGCTAAGGCTCATGCCTCAACATTTTCACCATCAAAATCATCTGGTGTTCAATAACACATGTCAAAACATTTCATTAGAATGACTCATCATTCTAAGGTTTTCATAATAATTTTCACCAAGTATTACCATCTAAAGTGATCAAGTTTTATGCTTAGCACTAGCCACTAAAGTTGGGGGTAAACACTAATGAGGGGTGATAATCAGTTTGACTTATCTAAGTCTAATCTCATGCCGCAGGATGACATCTAGTTCTACCTAACTTAGGCCTAGTTTTATGCTCTTTATGCTACCTCTAAAATCTTTCCAAAACTTCACAAGTCACTAAGTAAACATAACTAAGGAGCTTTGATAAAGAAATAAAAGAATCAAGCTTGCAAGTAAAACTGGGATTTAGGATAATCAAGATTGTCTAATCAAAGCATGCCTAATGCATTGCATAGGTCCATTGGTATTGCGGGGCTTGAAAGTATTAGCTTGCATGGTTTTAGCTTAGCTTGATAAGATAGTAGCTGGCCTAGTGCAGTGCAGTGGTTGAAGTTCTCCTCGGCTTCCTCTTCGTAGTAGTCTCCATCCTCTTTGTATCCTTGGTTGGTACTAGCATCTATAAATAAATACAAAATACACAATCACCAAACAATACTTAACTACTTCTATTTGGCACACAAAGGTTTACACTAGATGATCTAGCATCATCACAATCATCATAATGATTAAAGCATTAGTTTATTTATTTTATTTTAGAAAATTAATTTCTACTCATTGAAAAACTACTTAAGGTTTAATATTCTCCCATTAAAATATGGGATCATGTTGACACATGTCATTACCACATATTTTAATACTTGGGAATGTGATTTAAAGTGGGGTCACAATTTAATAAGGTTTAACCTTTTTATTTAATTAATTAAAGTGACTATAAATGCCTATGGGGCATTATTTTATTACTTGTACATTATTACTGCAAGTAAACCTAGATATTTTTATATATTCACAAAGGTCTTATCAAATGTGATTTTTGAGTTGGAATCAACTCAAAAGCATTTATGGCTGAATTTTGAAAAATATTTGAATGCCGTAAAGTCTCTACCTTGTTATTTTGTACTATAGGTGATCTATAATTTCAAATGGTTTGAATCCAACGGGCTTGGATTAAGAATTTCCATACCTTTCTAACAAAATTGGTTTCATGCTATTTGGTTCTGTAAAACTCTCTGAATTTATTTTTGAATTAATAGACAGAACTATGTTTAAAACTAAATAGACAAATCTAAATTCAAACTACTAGGTCGCGCGGGAGAGCTAAATGGGTCGGCCCACTTCGCACAGCGCGCGCGGGCTAGTTAAGTGGTGTCCCCACACGTCAGTGAGACAGAGGGTGGCGACGGGGTACGGGATGATTACGACCGTAGGATTAGACTAAGGATCAAGGGCTCACGACCGTCGTCCTCATCGGAACAGAACACGACAGGGGCTAACCCTAGCATGGCCAGTGCAGGTCTGCCACATCCCAAATTTTTCTAACTTTTGAAATGTGAAAAATAAATAAACAAAAGAAACAATTGTTGAAATTTAGGGTGAAAAGAAACTTTTTGCTTCTAAATGGAAACATCAAAACCTTTCTTGAATAAAACTTGAATGAAAAAGGGAATCCAACAAAATTTCAATCAAGTGAAAGCATTCATCAATAATGCTATCTTGAAATTTAAACATTTGGAAAAGTTAAACCAAAACTCCAGATCTTAATAAAAATAAAACACTTCCAAATATCAAATGCATTTTATGCATGGAAAGAATCTTGGATTTAAACACTTGGGAAAATAAACCCAAAACCCTGAAAACCTAATGGAAAGAAATCATTTCCAAGATCTCTCTAAGACTATGGATTTGTTCCATATAAAAATTTAGCAACAAACATTTATAAATGATCAAAAATGATAAACAAAAATATTAGAAAACCATAGAAATTGGTTTCATTTAATTTGGAGCCATGGATAAAAACTTATGAATTTAATAAGATAAAGAAAATAAATTTCAAAGCTAATAAAGCTCCTAGCTAAAATCCATACCAAATTGTGAGAAAAATAATCCTAAAAGGATTTAAAAGGATAAACAAATATTAAATAAAATTCTACAAATTGGAATCACCAATTTTGGATCTATAAATAAAAAAGATATGGATTTTATAAGACAAAGAAAGAAATAAATAAATAAGGAATATTTAAAGGTCAAAGTAAATCTTGGCCAAATCCATAAACAAATGAAAGTTATTGAATAATAAAAAGGAGTAAAAGATTATTTAAATAAAATCACAAGGATTGAACAATATCCAAATTTATTAAAATCAAGACAAATTGCCTAAACTAAATAATAATCCCAAGAAAATTATTCAGAAGACTATTTATCTTGAATTAAATTCATAAGCAAATGGAATAAAGATAATCCAAATAAAATAAAGGGATAAAGATTATTCAAATAAAATTATATGGACTTTAACCAAATTCAGTTCTATTTAAATAAAGACAAAATCCCTAATGGCAAATGAATAATTAAGTCATGAGAAAATAATAACAGAAATTGTCAAAGTGAATTGAAAGTTACCTAATTAACTTATAAAGTATAAAATAATTATTTGAATAAATAATATGGATTGGAACCATATTTAAACCTTATTTAAATAAAGACAAAATGTCTATTTTAAATAGATAATAAACCATACGAGAATATAAGAAAATATTCTAAAATGGAATTTAAAATACACTATTAAACAGTATAAACATATACTGAAAATTTGGAAAAGATTTAAAAAAGAAATCTGAATTCAAATTAGAGTTTGAATTGAAAACAGAAAATCAGAAAAGGAAAAAAAGAAAAAGATTCAGAAAGGAAAAAATAGAAAAGGGTCCAAACTATCTAACCTACCCAGCCCAGCATGCCCAGCAGAAGCCCACGCGGGAAAACCCTCTATCCCTGTTTATTTTCTCACTCGTACCCTTACTCCTCACCTCACTGACCTCGCGACCCCATGCCACGTTGGTATCTTCTTCCCCACCCGTGTGACCAATTCCTCCCCTCTCCCGGCCGTTTCTGCCGCTAATTTCTCTGCATTAATTCGCCTTAATGCCGTGACAATCTATCCCCGTGACCTTTCCCATTTAACCAGCTCCCTCTTCCCTCCCTTTCCTCCCAGTCGCCAGCTCGTCTCCGCCACCAGGCTACTGCAATTGCACGCTCGAACCTCCTCTGCTCCGACGAGTTTATCGGCGAATTCTGGCGACACCTGACCCAGTCCTACCTCCTAGATCACGCGAGCCTGCTCGCCAGCATCTCGCGCATCTTCCAGCACCTCCCGCTCGATCGCGCATGCCCCAGAGCCTCGACAACGACCTCGCCCGAGCGCCACCGCTATCTGCGTCAACTCTGGCGACCTCTCCCCATAAGCACTGAACGCCCCCTCCTCTCTGGTTGATGCCCCTAAAACCTCCTCTCTCTCGCGCATCTGACACGCCCTTTTTCTTGCCTTGGCGTGCCCCATAACCTCGCCAACATGGATGAACAGTCGCACTCGATGCCGACGACAACACCAGCGAGCAATCGCTAGCAGCACCGTGCGCCCCTGTCCCTGCGACGACAACGTTGAGCATCAGCGCGACCTAGCGAACCCGGTGAGCATCTTCTCCCTCTCCCTTGCTTCATGTTTCGCCGGAACCACCATCGCCTGAGCACCACCGCCGCTCATCGTCGAGCCAGCGCCACCAGTTCTTGGCAAAGTGTTGAGAGCTGTTAGATGCA
The DNA here is from genome assembly GCA_916181665.1 of Avena sativa. Taxonomy (NCBI): domain Eukaryota; kingdom Viridiplantae; phylum Streptophyta; class Magnoliopsida; order Poales; family Poaceae; genus Avena; species Avena sativa. The sequence goes on along the minus strand of OV702281.1, from coordinate 201,479,440 downwards.
GATCGTAGAGCCACGATAGAATCATTAAACGGAACAGTATGAGTTGATCTGTGATGTGCGTTGTTATTTAGATCTCACGGTCCACGTAGCGTGATCCACACGAAACGATATGCACCAGTAGGATTCAGCCACGTGGCCAGACAGTGGACTTAAAACAGAAATTTGATCTATTAGTGATTAGATTTTGTAAAATTCATAACTTTTGATCTACATGTCCAAAAAGGAGGGGCAGGGCCCCCTCCTCTAGACACACAAGTTCCTATCCTCTAAATCTAAACCCTAGCCCTAGACCCCGGTTTAGAGCCGCTTTGGTTTAGAGCTTCTAATTGCACTAGCCTTCGGATTAGAGCCTTCTAATTGGTGTGTCTAAACCCTAGACCACTAAAGCTCTCTCATACTCCACCATACTCGCTCCGGCTTAAGGCGAAGCCCTGCGGGATCTCCCCTCTACTTCCGGTACCACGCCGTTGTGCTGCCGGAATCGCGAGGAGAGTGCTACAACCTCCGCTGCCTGCTGGAACAAGGGAGAGGAAGGTCTTCGTCGAGTACCGAACGTGTGACCGACTGCGGGAGCGCTGCCGGAACGCAGCGCCGGAAGGATCGTCTACACGATCTTGAGATCGGGGAGAGTACGACTACATCACCCATGAGAATCCGCTCTCGTTAAACACTTTGGAATCTTCGAGGGTAAGTTATTCCATCGACTCGTTGCTACAATCTAGTAGATAGATCTTGGCTTGTTTGTTTGTATGCGATAGAAATTTTTTGTTTTCCATGCTACGAATCCCTACAGCGGTATCAGAGCCGTGTCTATATGTAGATCTGTTGCACGAGTAGAACACAATGGTCATTGTGGGCATTGATGCTTTTATTGTCGATTGCTTCTTGTGTACTTTGCATCTTGCGGTATGTTGGGATGAAGCGGCCCGGGCTAACCTTACATGACATCGTTCATGAGACTTGCTCCATGCTTGACATGCAACTTGTATTGCATAAGTGGCTTTGCGGGTGCCTGTTTCTCCTAGCATAGTTAAGATCCAATTTACAACGGGTGATCAACAATGCTAGTATCAATGTTGTGGTTCTTGTTCGTAAGTTAGAACGACACTTATTGAAAGCCCCAAACCACGTAAAATATGCAAAGAAAGTAGAGGCGTCTAACTTTGTTTTGCAGGGGTGTGCAGTGATGTGATATGGCCATGATTGTGATTATATTTGATGTATGCAATGTTCCTTATTGTAAGTTGGCAACCGGCAGGAGCCATATGGTTGTCTTTAATTTATGTTAAGACCCGCGTGTCTATTCAAAGTAGTTGTAATAGTTGAAGCCGGTGGACGACAACCATGGAGAAGCGTCATTGACCTTGATGCAATGCCGGTGATGACGGAGATCATGTTCGTGCTTGAAGATGGAGATCGGAAGCACAAAGAAGAAAGGCCATATCATATCACATATTATTGAATTGCATGTGATGTTAATCCTTTATGCATCTTGTATTGCTTAGTAGACGACGGTAGCATTATAAGATGATCCCTCATGCACATCAATTTCAAGTCATAAAGTGTTCACCCTTAGTTAGCACCGTTGCTAAAGCTTGTTGTTTCGAAGCACCACGTGATGATCGGGTGTGTTAGATTCTGCAAGTGTATACAACGTGAGCAAGCCAGATTTGCTCATGCGGAAACTAAGGTTTGATCTTGACGAGCCTAGCATGTACAGACATGGTCTCGGAACACGGATCACCGAAAGGTAAAGCATGAATCATATAGTAGATATGATGAACATGATGATTGTTCGCCATTGAAACTATATCAACTCTCGTGATGATCGGTGTTGATGTAATGGATTTGGTTCGTGTGATCACTAAAACAATGTGAGGGATATTGTTTTGAGTGGGAGTTCACCTAGTTTAATTTCATTATTTTGAACTCAATTTGTCATAAACTTAGTCTAAACTATTGCAAATATGTTGTAGATCAATGTCAGCCCCTACCATCAATTTTAATGCGTTCCTAGAGAAAGAAAAGTTGAAAAACAATGGAAGCAACTTCGCGGATTGGTTCCGCAATTTGAGGATTGTCCTCACAGCTGGTAATTTGACCTATGTGCTGGATGCACCGCTGGGTGACCCACCTGCAGCTGATGCTCCCGATGAAGTAAAGAATGTTTACCTCGCTCGGAAGAATCAGTACTCCATAGTTCAGTGTGCTATCTTGTATGGTTTGGAATCAGAGCTTCAGAAAAGGTTTGAAGAATCAGACCCATATGATATTGTCGAGGATCTCAAATTGATTTTTGAGACTCATGCGGCAATTGAAAGCTATGAGGCTTCTGAAAAGTTCTTTAACTGCAAGATGGAAGAAGGCGGCTCCGTCAGTGAGCATGTGCTTAAGATGTCTGGGCACGCAAACAAACTTCAAAGCTTGGGTATAGTGATTCCTAATGCTTTGGGGATTTACCGTGTCCTACAATCACTACCACCAAGTTACAAGAACTTTGTGATGAACTACAACATGCAGAACATGAACAAGACGTTGTCAGAACTCTTTGCCATGTTGAAATCTGCAGAAGTGGAGATAAAGAAAGAGCACCAAGTGTTGTTGGTCAATAAGACCACCAAATTCAAGAAAGGCAAGTCTAAGCAAAAGGGACACTTCAAGAAGGGTGGTAAGAAAGTTACCATGCCGGCGAAGAAGACCAAGGCTGGACCCAAGCTTGATACTGAGTGCTTTTACTGCAAGGGAGAAGGTCACTGGAAGCGGAATTTCCCAAAGTACTTGGCGGATCTGAAGAACGACAACATCAAGAAGAAAGGTATATCTGATATACATGTTATTGATGTGTATCTCACTAGTACTCGTAGTAGTGCCTGGGTATTTGATACTGGTTCGGTTGCTCATATTTGTAACTCGAAACAGGTGCTGCAGAATAAACGGAAGCTAGCGAAGAATGAGGTGACGATGCGCGTGGGAAACGGATCAAAGGTTGATGTGATCGCGGTCGGCACGACCCCTTCATCTACCATCGGGATTAGTTTTATACTTAAATAATTGTTATTTGGTGCCTGCGTTGAGCATGAACATTATATCGGGATCTTGTTTATTGCGAGACGGTTACTTGTTTAAGTCCGAGAATAATGGTTGTTCGATTTATATGAGTAATATGTTTTATGCACATGCACCTTTGATAGATGGTCTATTCTTATTGAATCTCGATAGTGGAAATACACATATCAACAACATTGAGGCTAAACGTTTGAAATCAAGCGATAATTCGACCTATATGTGGCACTGTCGTCTTGGTCACATTGGAGTGAAACGTATGAAGAAACTCCATTCCGATGGACTTCTTGAATCACTTGATTTTGAATCACTTGAAAGATGCGAAGCATGTCTGATGGGAAAAATGACTAAGACTCCATTTTCTGGTATGATGGAGCGAGCTACGGACTTATTGGAAATCATACATACCGATGTGTGTGGTCCAATGAGTGTAGCATCGCGCGGTGGTTATCGTTATGTTCTTACCTTCACGGATGACTTGAGTAGATATGGGTATATCTATTTCATTAAACATAAGTCCGAAACTTTCGAGAAGTTTAAGGAGTTTCAAAGTGAGGTAGAGAATCAACGTAACAAGAAGATTAAATTTCTACGTTCTGATCGTGGAGGTGAATATCTAAGTTACGAGTTTGGCGAGCATTTGAAGAAATGCGGAATACTTTCACAGTTGACACCGCCGGGAACACCACAGCGTAATGGTGTGTCCGAACGTCGTAATCGAACTCTCTTAGATATGGTTCGTTCTATGATGTCACTTACAGATTTACCGCTATCATTTTGGGGTTATGCATTAGAAACAGCCGCATTCACTTTAAATAGGGCACCGTCTAAATCCGTTGAAACGACACCGTATGAATTATGGTTTGGGAAGAAACCTAGATTGTCGTTCCTTAAAGTTTGGGGTTGCGAAGCCTATGTAAAGAAGTTACAGCCGGACAAGCTTGAACCCAAAGCGGAAAAATGCGTCTTCATAGGATACCCGAAGGAAACTATTGGTTATACCTTCTATCATAGATCCGAAGGCAAAATCTTCGTTGCCAAGAATGGATCCTTTCTAGAGAAGGAATTTCTCTCGAAAGAAGTGACTGGAAGGAAAGTAGAACTCAACGAGGTTGTCGAACCTTCTCTCGAAATTGCGAGTAGCGTAGCACCGGAAGAAGTTCCTGTGGTGCCTGCACCAAATAGAGAGGAAGCTAATGATGGTGATCATGAAACTTCGGTTGAAGTTGCTACAGAGCCTCGGAGGTCAACGAGAACTCGTACCACTCCAGATTGGTATGATCCCGTTATGAGTGTCATGTTGGTGGACAACACGGATGACCCCGAGACATATGAGGAAGCAATGATGAGCCCAGATTCCAATAAATGGCAAGAAGCCATGAAATCCGAGATTGGATCCATGTACGAAAACCAAGTATGGACTTTGGTGGACTTACCGGATGGCCGGAAGGCTGTCGAGAACAAATGGATTTTCAAGAAGAAAACATATGCTGATGGTAATGTTACTGTCTATAAAGCTCGACTTGTCGCAAAAGGGTTTCGACAAATTCAAGGAGTTGACTACGATGAGACTTTCTCACCGGTAGCGAAGCTAAAGTCTGTGAGGATTATGTTAGCAATCGCTGCATATTATGATTATAAGATATGGCAAATGGATGTCAAAACAGCATTCCTCAATGGAGATATTGATGAAGAGTTGTATATGATGCAACCCAAAGGTTTTGTCGATCCTAAAGATGCTAACAAGGTATGCAAACTTCAACGGCCATCTATGGATTGAAGCAAGCATCCCGAAGTTGGAATCAACGTTTTGATAAGGTGATCAAAAGTTTTGGTTTTATACAAACTTATGGAGAAGCTTGTATTTACAAGAAAGTGAGTGGGAGCTCTGTAGCATTATTAATACTATATGTGGATGACATATTGTTGATTGGGAATGATGTAGACCTTCTTAATAGTGTCAAGGAATATTTGAATAATAGTTTTTCAATGAAGGATCTTGGCGAAGCAGCTTACATATTAGGCATAAAGATTTATAGAGATAGATCGAAACGCCAAATATCATTGTCATAGAGTACATATTTGGACAAAGTTCTAAAGAGGTTTGGAATGGAAGATAGCAAGAAAGGGTTCTTGCCCATGTTGCCCAATACGACCTTGAGTAAAACTCAAAGTCCGACATTGGCAGAAGATAGAGAAAGGATGAGTAAGACTCCCTATGCCTCAGCCATAGGATCTCTAATGTATGCCATGCTATGTACTAGACCCGACATTGCATATGCTGTTAGTTTAACTAGCAGATATCAAAGTGATCCAGGAGTGGATCATTGGACAGCGGTCAAAAACATCCTTAAGTACTTGAGAAGAACTAAGGATATGGTTCTTTCTTATGGAGGTGATGAACAACTCGTTGTTAATGGTTACACCGATGCTAGTTGGAACACCGATCCGGATGATTCTAAATCACAATCTGGATACGTATTTATTTTGAATGGTGCAGCAGTTAGCTGGAGGAGTGCAAAGCAAAGCGTTGTGGCGAGATCTTCAACTGAATCGGAATACATGGCTGCTTCGGAGGCTTCACAAGAAGCGATGTGGATGAAAGAGTTCATTACAGAGCTGGGTGTGGTTCCTAGTGCGCTAGACCCAATGTCTATCTACTGTGATAACATGGGCGCCATAGCCAATGCGCAAGAACCAAGGTCACACAAGAAGCTGAAGCACATCAAGCTACGTTTTCACGCTATTCGAGAACATATCCAAGATGGGGATATAAAGATTTGCAAAGTACACACAGATCTGAATGTGGCGGATCCGTTGACTAAACCTCTCCAGAGGGCAAAACATGACCAACACCAAACTGCCATGGGTGTTCGGTATATTACCATGTAATCTAGATTAGATGACTCTAGTGCAAGTGGGAGACTGTTGGAGATATGCCCTACATGCAATAATAAATGTAGTTATTATTATATCTTTGTGTTTATGATAAATGTTTACATTCATGCTATAATAGTATTAACAAGGAAACATTGATACTTGTGTGATTTGTAGACTTAATTTGAAGTCCCTAGTATAGCCTCTATACTTCACTAGCTTGTTGGTTGATAAATGATTGAGGTTTCCCTATCATGAACATTGAGATGTTATCAACAACAAGATCATATCGTTAGGAGAATGATATGGTGGACATAATCCTATAGATAAGCGTAGCATAAAGATCAAGTCATTTCAATAGTTCAATTGCTATATGCTTTCTGATACATAGTAACCTAATTCCTTCGACCATGAGATCATGCATATCACCTTTACCGGATGGATGCTTTGATGACATCAAACACCACACCGTAACTGGGTGGCTATAAAGGTGGCATTGAGTGTTCGGAAAGTATTGGTTGAAACACATGGATCAAGAGTGGGATTTGTCCATCCATATGACGGATAGATATACTCTGGGCCCTCTCGGTGGAATGTCATCCAATTAGCTTGCAAGCATGTGACTGGATCACAAGGGATCACATATCACGGGAACGAGAAAAGAGTACTTATCGGTAACGAGGTTGAACTAGGTATGCAGAGATACCGACGATCATAACCTCGGATAAGTAAACTATCGTGAAACAAAGGGAAATTGGTATCGTATGTAAGTGGTTCATTCGATCGCAAAGTAATCGTAGAAATATGTGGGAGCCATATGAATTTCCAGATTCCTCTATTGGTTATTGTTCGGAGAAGTGTCTCGATCATGTCCGCATAATTCACGAACCGTAGGGAGACACACTTAAGGATTCGACGTTGTTTGAGTAGTTATGGTATTATGAGAAAGAGACCGAATGTTGTTCGGAGTCTCGGATGGGATCCGGGATATCACGAGGTGATCCGGAATGGTCCGGATAATAAGATTCATATAAGGAAAGTCCCGTTTCGGAGTTCGGGAATGATTCCGGTGTTTTCATCAGGAATGTTCTAGAAGGTTCCGGAATGTCCGGCACTCCGGAGGGGAAGGGGTACATGAATGTGTCATTGCATATTGGAATGATTGCATCATGTACTTAGTGTTCTCGCTGTTCCAAATAAAGGATTAAATTGAATCCTTAATTGAAAAGTCAAATAGCAAGTTTGAAAAGTCAAACGGCTAAAACAGGAAAGAGAGGGAAAGAGGAAAGAGGGGGCAAACCAAGTTGGGGAGGAGTTCCCTCCTCCAACCGGCGGCCCACCTCCAAGCCGAGTTGGGGAGGGACTCCTCTCCCTCCCCCTTGGCACGCCGGCCCCTCCACCTATAAAAGGAGGGGCAGGGCCCCCTCCTCTAGACACACAAGTTCCTATCCTCTAAATCTAAACCCTAGCCCTAGACCCCGGTTTAGAGCCGCTTTGGTTTAGAGCTTCTAATTGCACTAGCCTTCGGATTAGAGCCTTCTAATTGGTGTGTCTAAACCCTAGACCACTAAAGCTCTCTCATACTCCACCATACTCGCTCCGGCTTAAGGCGAAGCCCTGCGGGATCTCCCCTCTACTTCCGGTACCACGCCGTTGTGCTGCCGGAATCGCGAGGAGAGTGCTACAACCTCCGCTGCCTGCTGGAACAAGGGAGAGGAAGGTCTTCATCGAGTACCGAATGTGTGACCGACTGCGGGAGCGCTGCCAGAACGCAGCGCCGGAAGGATCGTCTACACGATCTTGAGATCGGGGAGAGTATGACTACATCACCCACGAGAATCCGCTCTCGTTAAACACTTTGGAATCTTTGAGGGTAAGTTATTCCATCGACTCGTTGCTACAATCTAGTAGATAGATCTTGGCTTGTTTGTTTGTATGCGATAGAAAATTTTTGTTTTCCATGCTACGAATCCCTACACAAGGTTTCAGATACATGCTTTACTGATACTCCAGTGGTACTGGTCATGGCTATGTCTTTCTTGGCATAGTCGATTAATCCTTTATGTTTCGACATCCAATCCATTCCTAGTACTACCTCCAAACCTTTGGTTCCAAGTACTATTAGATTAGCATAAAAATCTATTGCCATGGATTCTGATAGGTACGTCCTTGCAAATTTGTCTAGCTTTGGTGGTTGAACCAGGTATTTTAACTATCATAACATGCTTCAATTTTGTTGGTTGAATCTTACTAGTGCATGCAAATTCTTCTGTAACATAAAGGAGTAGTGACCCTTGGTTCCGCATTCATAACAAGTCACGTGAGACTTGTCCTTTCCTACAATAGGCACAACACTGCTTATAGTCCTTGGGGCAGTATTGGTGTTGTTGGTGACATTGCTGTTGTTAAACTTGGGCGGTGCACGGTTGAAATTGTTGGAGTTTCCGGGGTTGTTGTTGTGTCCTCTGGGCCTTGGGTTTCCTCCTCCATGGTTGGGATAGTTCGGACGATTCATCGGGGGTCTATTGTTTCTTGGGGCAAATCCTGTAGACGGGTTGGGGCGATACTTTGGGGTATGGTGGGTTCCTGTTTGATGCATCATTCGACACTTGCGGTTCTCATTGGCTTGGTTGATCTTGCCTTCCATCTGAATGGCAGAATCCACTAAGGCTTCAGTGTGAGCAAATGGAATATTGACTAACAATGTATGCATCTCATCATGCAGACCATTCAAGAATCTCTCCTTCTTCTTGGCTTCAGTGTCAATCTTATCTAGGGCATACCTAGCTAATGACATAAATTTGTCATGGTACTCAACTACTGTCATCCTTCCTTGCTTCAATTCTCTGAATTCATCTCTCATCCTCTTGATTAAACCCGGTGGCACATGGGTTCGGCTAAACTTGAGTTTGAATTCATCCCAAGTCATCACCTGTCCTCCATTCATGGCGCGAACGCTGTTCCACCAAGCTCTTGCATCTCCTGCCAGATAGTGGGTGGCAAATAGTACTTTCTCATTGGCCTGCACTCCTGCAACTTCTAAGTTGTTCTCCATGGTGTGCAGCCAATCATCAGCATCTAATGGCTCTTCAGACTTACTAAATATGGGTGGATTGGTGTTCTGAAAGTTCTTGAGCTTGGATCCATGGTTGTCCTGGTTTCCATGGCCTTGATTGTTGTTGGCCATCTGAGTTATGTGTTGGAGGGTGGCTAAGTTGGCTTGACGTTCGGCTCTTTCAGTTTCACGGTCCGAAACCAACATTTACAAGATTTGCAGCATCGGGTCCGGGGATGAACTGCTTCCTCCGCGAGGCATCAGAAGATTGAGATTGATCATGAGAAAAGAGGGAAATTTTCTAAGGTTCAGGGGTTTGTTTTTGAAAAAGGTTTTAAAGTTTGACTCAGGTTTTTCCACTAGCAACTTGCTTTTCATTCATTCATAGCACACAATATAAACACACACCACAACAAGGAAACAAATGGTTTTAAGAACCATTCTGTGAAACTACGATACAGTGGGACCAGATACAACTTCACTAACACTAGTGCTCAAGTGCTACTACTCCTCGAAATTGGTGGCTTCATCATCATCATCATCATCAATGAAGGCAGAGTCATCATCATCGGTGTGGAACTCCATGGCTTGATCCTCCAGGAAGTCATCATCATCACTATGGTAGGAGTAGGGGTCTCCACAGATATCTTCCCATGCATTCTCCCTCTCCTCAAGCTGCATGTCCCTCTCGTGGATGGTCTCCTCTAGGTCTGTCACCTTGTGACAAAGGCGATAAATAATGCGATCCTTCTTGTCAAGCTGATAGCGACGAGACTGGCGATCCTTCACAAGCATGGCAATGGTCTTTTCCTTCTTGACTGCGATGGCATAGTTGTGATTGGCGTAGGAGCGGGCATTGTCCAACTCCTTCTGCCTGTCATACATCATGAAGCTGAGATGGTCCACTTGATGCTTCAGCTCCGGGTGACGTGGTACCTCTAGTGGCTATCCCATAGCATCACGCCTTGGGTAATACTCAAAGCGCGTGCCCTTTATTTGATTGATTCTTTGCCCACACAGACGGGCAATAGCTTCCTGCATGGCCCTGGCGAGTCCATCTAGCCAGTTGTTCTCTGTTAAGGTGAATTGGACTCCCTTTGAGGTGGGGGCTTCAATTTTCCCTCTGAGACTTGCAACAATCAGCCATTGCAATTCTCCTCCTTGTTGATCGTTGAGCTGGGCTCCGAAGAACTCGGGGTGCGGGCGCTCCAGAAGTTCCGAGAGTTGGTCCAAATCACACTCAAAGATGAGATCCCCGCCATTTCCCAACTGATAGAACTTGCTATACTTCACGTCCATCTATAAGAATGTAGGATGAGTAAGTTAGTAGAGTGATCAAGTGTGTCAAATTTTATGTAAGTTTGCAAGAATTTTTTAGGAACATGAATTTTCATGAAAGAATCTAAGTGATAAGAATGAGAATAGGTTTTCATAAATACCCACTTCTTTTGTTTTGAAACTAAGTTTTTGATTCATGCGTCCATTCTAAACTAGGGTCTCCTATGGTCAGGATGGCTCTGATACCAACTTGTCAACACCCAGATTTTTAATCCCAGATGCCTGTTATGCCATACATCGCAATCCCAGGATTGACATTTTTGCGAGACATAACAGATTGGTAGCATAGTTCATCATCCATTACAAACCATAATAAAGGTCTTACAAATAAAGGATCTCATGATCCAGTCTTAATACAATCAACACAGCGGAATAATATAATAACGGTAGCGTGGGCGAAGCTCCATCTTCATGGTCATAGGCAATGCTGACGATGGGAGATGATCCTAGTTGTCGTAGACTTCCTGCTCTCCATCATCCTGATAGTCCTCCTCATAGTCTGGACACGGGAATAGCCAGGGACAAAGCCATGAGTACTCTTTAAGTACTTGCAAACTAAGACTAACAAGTAAAGCGGTTTCAAGTAGGAATACTAAGTTCTAGGTTGTTTTGCAAAAAGCCAGGTTTATCTCTAGCTGAGTTCAGATGTAAAGAAAGCTAGTTTAAGGTTTTATAACACCTAAGTGGGAACTTAAGTTTCCCTTTTACAACCCTGTTGTGGTCAAGTCAAAGTCATGATTCATTTCACAAGTCATTTTGAAAACATCTGACGACGGAACAGTATGGACACTCCAACTGTCCATAACCACGGACGTGGCTATTTGAAAAGTTTGACATTTGCAGAGGTGGTACACTTTCACCATAATATTCGATACATCCATTAGGAACGATCCCGAATCACCATACTCAGTATGCGGATAATCAATTCTAACCTTTCAATTACACACCCTAGTATAGGCACCTCTCCTACGAGTTCGGCCTCCCAACCATGACCATCTGTCCACTTGGGAACTGCATAGGTGTTCAATCATCACGAGGTAGCCTCAGCTCAAACCTCGGCCGCAAGGTAACCCATACTAGTATGTATAAACTTCCAGTCAAGCCCTACCCAAATTTGGGTATTGTGGTTGTACGGTAAAATTGGAATGCCATCGCATCCGAACACAACCATCAGTTTTATAAAGGGCTAAGGCTCATGCCTCAACATTTTCACCATCAAAATCATATGGTGTTCAATAACACATGTCAAAACATTTCATTAGAATGACTCATCATTCTAAGGTTTTCATAATAATTTTCACCAAGTATTACCATCTAAAGTGATCAAGTTTTATGCTTAGCACTAGCCACTAAAGTTGGGGGTAAACACTAATGAGGGGTGATAATCAGTGTGACTTATGTAAGTCTAATCTCATGCCTCAGGAAGACATCTAGTTCTACCTAACTTAGGCCAAGTTTTTTATCTTTATGCTACCTCTAAAATCTTTCCAAAACTTCACAAGTCACTAAGTAAACATAACTAAGGAGCTTTGATAAAGAAATAAAAGAATCAAGCTTGCAAGTAAAACTGGGATTTAGGATAATCAAGATTGTCTAAACAAAGCATGCCTAATGCATTGCATAGGTTCATTGGTATTGTGGGGCTTGCAAGTATTAGCTTGCATGGTTTTAGCTTAGCTTGCTAAGATAGTAGCTTGCCTTGTGCAGTGCAGTAGTTGAAGTTCTCCTCGGATTGCTCTTTGTAGTAGTCTCCTTCCTCTTCGTATCCTTGGTCGGTACTAGCGTCTATAAATAAATACGAAGTACACAATCACCAAACAATACTTAACTACTTCTATTTGGCACTCAAGGGTTTACACTAGATGATCTAGCATCATCATAATCATCACAAGGATTAAAGCATTAATCTTATTTATTTTATTTTAGAAAAGTAATTTCTACTCATTGAAAAACTACTTAAGGTTTAATATTCTCCAATTAAAATATGGGATCATGTTGACACATGTCATAACCACATATTTTAATACTTGGGAATGTGATTTAAAGTGGTGTCACAATTTAATAAGGCTTAAACTTTTTATTTCAATTAATTAAAGTGACTAAAAATGCATATGGGGCATTCTTTTATTACTTGTCCATTATTACTGCAAGTAAACCTAGATATTTTTATATCTTCGGAAAGGTCTTATCAAATGTGATTTTTGAGAGTTGGAATCAACTCAAAAGCATTTACGGTTGAATTTTGAAAAATGTTTGAATGCAGAAAAGTCTCTGCCTTGTTATTTTTTAGTATAGGTGTTCTATAATTTCAAATCGTTTGAATCCTACGGGCTTCGTTTAAGAATTACCATACCTTTATAACAAAATTGGTTTCATGCTATTTGGTTCAGTAAAACTCTCTGAATTGATTTTTGAATTAACAGACAGAACTAGGTTTGAAACTAAATAGACAAATCTAAATTCAAACTACTGGGTTGCGCGGGAGAGCTAAATGGGCTGGCCCACTGCACACAACATGCGCGCGGGCTGGTTAAGTGGTGTACCCACACATCAGTGAGACAGAGGGTGGCGAAGGGGTACGGGATGATTACGACCATAGGATTAGACTAAGGATCAACGGCTCACGACCATCATCTTCGTCGGAACAGAACACGACGGGGGATAACCCTAGCACAGCCAGTGGGGGTATAGAGCGGCTCATCGAGGCTCAGGCGAGGGTCGGCGAAGGGGGCGAATGACAATGTTGACGACGGCGGTTCTCCTGGTACTGGCAGCTTCTCCTGGGGTGGCTCCAATCAACGGTGCCCTTCTCCTCCAGAAGCGGCAGGCTCCGGCGAAATTCCGGTGAGGGAGAGCTCGTCTTGCTCTGGGAAGAAGTGGGAAGGATCAGTGGGAGGTGGGGAGTGAACTGGTGCAAAGAAAATGAGCGGGGGAGACCTCCTTTTATAGGCAAGCGAGAGGGGCAGCACGGCGTGGGCAGAGCTCGTCGGAGCTGGTGCCACAGCGAGCTAACGGCATGGCTGAGGCTAGGGTACGGTGCACGGTCTCCTGGCGGTCATTTCTAGCTTAAAGGCGAGGCATGGGGCGGTGCGGTTCGGTCGGGAACGTGCGATACTCTGAGCGGTACCAACGGAGAACTCTGTGGCGTGCGGCGACTACGGGGCACGGTCGATGAAGCGAGCATGTCTGGTGGTATCCTGGGACGGTGGTGATCGTGTAGATAGGCGGCGAAGGCTCGAGGTGGTCGGGTTGAGTGGAAACGGTGCGTGCACTATGGTGCACATCGGCATGGTCGACAGTGGCACGGGAACGACATTTCTGGCGGTTCCTCTCTCTGTCTTCGATCTAGGGATGGTCTAGAGGGGGAAGTGAGGCACGGGCGGCATGGTAGACAAGGTTGGCGAGGCTGTCTACGCTTGTAGCTTGCTGTCGATGGTGGGGGTGGCATGTGTGCTCGGCCATGGTGGCCATTGATGGCATGGTCGATTACATAGTGGGATAGAGCTTATTAGATGATGTTGGTGACCTACTGGGAGTGTGGTGAGAGCTAGAGCGGGAACAAGTTTGGCACAAACACTGCTCACAATAGTGTTTGTTGTTTTGTTTGATTTGTGCTCAGAAGGTGTTTGATGAAGTGGCCACAAGAAATTCATATTTGAATTTTTGGATGAATTTTGGTGGGTGTACTAGGAACATACTAGGGAGTATCTGGTTGATTGTATTTGTCAAGGTGAACTGGTTTGGTGGGGTTTTGAGAAATGGTGATCTTACCATATGAACTTGATTCAATTTTGAATTGTCGTTGGCATAGATTTTTAAATTGTTTTTATGGGCTTGCAAGGTGGGATTGGGTTCACTTTTACTTGGTCTATCAAGGGGTGAAAAGAATTGGATTTGTTTATGTTAGAAATCTTGGACTAGAAACACTCAAAGTGGTCTAGTGAGCAAGATTGGCAAAACTGGCCATTTGCTTATATAGTTTGTTTTTGAATTTATCTTCATTTGATTATGCTTGGAAATGATTTAGATTATGTTGTTTTCATCTTTAAACCAATCCTTGCCATTCACAACAATCACACAAGTCCATACAAGCATTCATGCATTCATCACATACACACATGCATTTATATGGATTTTAATTCACAAAAGTTTTTGTTAACCCTAAATTTGAGTGTTTGGAATTGATAACCTTGATTAGTATTTTTGGGATGTTACACCGACTAAACCTTCAGTTGGAGAAGGATCGAGAACTTATCTCCACGGCCGAGGCCACGGCTGAGTTGGCCAAGCTTGAGCTTGAGAGGCTAACCAAGAAACACGTCGGCTGGCTATCCGACCTTACCAAGATAACCTCGATCGTGCATCGTAAGTTCCTTTGCTACTTTCATGTTCTTATCTAACATTGCCTGCCTTCTTTTACTGACTTGGCCCTTTTTCTCATGTTTAGGCAACTTTCTGGAGTGCAAAGTCCAGAGCGCCAAAACTGTGGTGAGTGCTCGGGCACACCATGGTGAGACCAACGACCCGGATCGTCCATATAGCATCGAGGACTTCTTGGTTAGCTTGGGATCCTACATGAAGCCAATGAAATCATTTGGCGTTGGCCTAATGGATGCAGCTATCTGGGTCTCAATGTACTTTGGCCAATAGAGGAGAGCCCCAAGCATGTTGAAGTGCTCGCCGAGAGACTCATGGTTTGCGAGACTCGGCTCAACCTCTGGAGGGAGTCCGCCATGCGAGCTGGTGCCGACACTGCCCTGGGTTTCGTGCTTTCTTGGTATGAAGGTCTCTCTTTGGATACCCTTAAAAATATGCGGGTTGGCTCCAAGTGGCTCTGCTATCCGGATTATATCCAGCGCCGCCAAGCCCGAGCCTATCAACTCATCTAGTATGCCAATGTGCATGCTTGGAACGTGTAGCACCCCAGGTAAAATCACTACCATAAAATCGTCAGTTAGTCCTAGTTTTTGCATAATCAAGACATCAACATGCATCTATTCGCCTAAAACTATTTTGCTCAAAGCCCTATTTTTCTTTCCTAATTATTCCCCTCTTTATTTCAAATAAAAACCCTCGGTCCGCCCGGATCCTTTATTTTGTCTAAAACTATTTACAAAGGAATTTTTAACACTAAAATAAAATAATAAAACTATTTTACCTATGGAAGGCCGCCACCGGCCAGGCCCAAAGGCCCGGCTGACAGCAGCCTACTACCCCAAATAAAACCCTTAACCAAACCCTAGACCTACCCAATTCTCAAACCCTAACCCTAATTATAGTCCAAGACCCAACCCCTACCTAATCACCCCAACCCACATGTCCCGCCGCCGGCCTCACCCCATCCTCTTGTCCCGGCCCACATCAACGCACACATCAAACACACACACCAACGCAGTCGCTGATACCTTCGATCCGGATTACGGATGTAGAATAGCTCTTTTTCTCTAGTAGACCTAGGTTTATCGAATCCTCTGGAAGCAGAAAGCAAAGTGAGATTACCATAACTGACCTTCGAGAGTTTTAGAATTCCTATTGCATTTTCACCGGACCAAGAGTTTGTGATCTTGTTGTTGTTGTTGATGATGATGGAGAGAGAGAGGGCCTAGGGTCTTCGGTTTTCACCAGTAGCTGTGCAAAACATCTGATGGTAATAACAGATAATAATAAAGTACTCATGTAATTGTTAGATCAAGATAATTATATGTGGGTAGTGCATACATAAATGTTATCGCCTCCGCAACCGCTTATGTCAATAACCTACTAGTCTCATCCTTGGAAGAAAAAGAACTAATGATATGCATAGTGATGTCACCATTAATCCCAAGTAAGTTCCTCACATACAGACGTACTACCCTTTCTGTCACTGGGTTCCTATCCTGTAGATCATTCATTACTCACACTCCCTTTACCTGGATCAATCCTCGGGGTCTTGGGGTAGCTGACAAGTCCTTAGATTGAGGAAAGAGAGGGTTGACGAGGTTCGATCTCATCAATGCCCATTGTTATGGACTTGGGTTTTGGAGAAGATGGGGATGCTGGAGATAGCGTAACGGTTAACAGACAAGTAACACGGGGACATGAGGTTTACCCAAATTTAGGCCCCCGGAGGTAAAACCCTACTCCTTCTTGTCTGCTCTTGATTACGGCGGAACCAAGGGTTACAGGGGTGCGCAGATGCAATATGGCGTGAGGTGTGTATGAGGTGAGTTGAGATCCTCCTCGACGTGCCCTCCTAGCCTTTATATAGATAGGCAGGTCCCGGGCACAGGTCGAGTCAGTTACAGATTAGGGTTTGTACCCTTTGAAATTCTATCTACTCTAGTCTTGCTCTCCAAGGATGCGAAGGCGTCATGGGCTTGGGCCACCCAAAATCTCCACAGGCCGTGTATCTTGTCGTGGGCCTTTTTGGGGATGGACTAGGTATGCCAATGTTGTGTACCCGTGAGGTATAACCATGTCAGTAGCCCCCGAGTGTTTAGTCGAATTGTAGATTCGTCCGGAGACTCTTTAATCTTTCGGGTGCTATGTAGTCGAACCTGTTTTACAAGGAGAAATGTTTAGTTCATAGGGATTGTTGATGAATGTGCCTGACTCTCCTGACGGATCAAGGCCAGTTAACTGTCATAGGACAAAACAACATGATCTTCTTCAGATTCGAGTCCCTAGACTCGAATCCGGAACGAATGCTGGCGTAATTCAACTCAGGCCATTGAGGTCTTATAGGAGTCGAATCCTAGTGCTTTTCAAGTGATGTACCCAACGCGTCCGTCAGGATTTTTTGTCTTGCCTATTGACATGGAAGTCAGGTGCGTTACCAGGCCATTAGATGATATTTGTAGGGCTTATCTTTGTGTTGCAGAAAGAACATCCAAAATTTTATCACCGCGGAGGTGTTTCGGGTGGCCAAGGATATTGCTTCTCATTTAGCGTTGGTTTGGGCAAAGTTGCCAAAAATATTTTTTCGTATTTGATGCGAAAGATCACAGTCGAAGAATTCATAGGGTGCGCGGCCAGCGCTCCCTATGAGAGTGGTCCCCGAGTGTTTGTTCGAGTCGTAGACTCGAGCAAAAACTTTAACTCAGTTGTTTTCAGCTTAGGTCCATAGGACACAATTTTTTGGATGCTCAACCAATCCTCCCTATGGAAGTAGCCCCCGAGTCCGTAGTGGAGTCGTAGACTCGATGTAGGACTCGATGAAAGTTGTGAGGTGTAATACCTTAATCATTTCTCAGGTGCGCGGCCAACGCTCCTAATAGGAGTAGCCCCCAAGTAGTTGCTCGAATCATAGATTCGAGTAAGTACTTGATTGATCAGCCGAAAACTTCCAGCCATTGCTAGCTTTAGCCTTGATGTAGTCGGTGCTGACGATTGGTGATCTCAACCGTCTACGGTGGCATAGATGATGCGACGGAACGACCGTGGGTCCCACCGTCTGACTTGAAGTTGACTAGTCACGCGTAGACATGGCAAAAATTATGGCGTCTCCTCGGTTTCCGTGCGTAATGTACAGCATGCTAGCGATGGTTCGTTGCTGTGCTGACACGTGTAGGGTTAGATCTTGAGTGCTTGCTAGGGATTCTGGATCAATGGCTCGTGTGCGTCGTCTTTCTCCTTTTATACTGTAGGTAAACAGTTGTTTTCTTTTACCCTTCGTCATTTTCTCATCGCCATTGCCTCCATTTTCGCGACCTTTGCTTCTCTCCCTGCACACTGGAAGTTCTTCGTTCATTTCCCTCTTCTTTTCTCCGCGTGCACCGCTGCACACGATGCCGCACAATGGGCAAGTCTAAGAAGACCACCGCCGGAGCTAGTTCAAGCGCCGCCGCTGGTGGCAAGAAGGCCGCCGTGACCACCCGCATCACGGACGGTGGGTGGAGGCGCATAGAGGTGCACGACGGGGATCTGCGCAAGCTGCGCAATTCTGGGTTGATCCCCCAGAACAAGGAGGACGTTAGGCTTCCTGGTGATGAGGTAATTCCCCGCCCACCCGTAGGGTTTCAGGTGATTTTTGTTGCCTTTATCCTTCGCGGTCTTTCACTTCCTATCCATGATTTTCTTCGTGGACTCCTCTTCTTCTATGGGATTCAGTTACATCATCTATATTGTGGCGCCCCACAAAACCACTACTAGAAAATCGCGTTGTTTTTGTGCATTGCATCATCATGACCGTATGCTCGTGTCTTTATGCCACATTGCATTTGAGCATCGTCATGTCATCATGCATTTGTTTGTCTGAAACTATTTCCGAAAAACATATTTTGTTTTCTAAATACTCCCGTCTTTATTCAAATCCAAAACCCGGTTCTCCGGAATATTTTGCTTTGTCTACCAACGGTTGGCAAAAGCCCTGTTTAAATAAATAAAATATTTAATTATTTTTAGGGGCAGCCGAACCGTGCCGATCCGACCCAGTCGGCCACCCCAGTACAAAACCAGCCTACCCAAAATATTTTCCTACCCCACCCTAACCTACCCAGCCCCCCCTCCACCTCACCTGCACCAATCGGTGCACGCCACCTCACCTCTCCCTTCCCTCTATCCAATCCCATGCCGCCACCTGCCCAACCCCCTCTCTCTCTCCCCTGTCCTGGCCCACCTGGCCCACAGCCCCCTCACCACCCCGGCCACGCACACCACAGGCACACACGTAGCCAACCCCTCCCCCTTGGCCCACTGGCCCTACCACGACCACGTCCTCCCACTCCCATTCGCTTGTCCCCTTCCTCGATCCCCGTCGCCCCTCCTCACCGTGGGCGCCTCCTCTCTCCTCGTGGGCGCCTCGTCCGCTACCCGCCGAGCCCGCCTCTCCTCCTCCCTCCAGGCCGCGATCGGGGCTCGCCTTCCCCTCCGTCGGCCGCCTCTCTGCATCAACCGCCCGCCGGCGCCCCTCTCCGGCCGCCCGTCGAACTCCCCGCGGCCCAAGCGCCTCCTCCGCCGCTTGGCCTCCCCCTCCTTGTCGAGCCGACGCCCACAGCACCCTCCGGCCGCCGGGCTCCTCTCCAACCCGCCGTCCCGCCTGCCTCGTCTTTTCCCGGCCCCGCCTGCGGCCGATCTCGCCCGTGTCACGCCTCTGCCAGGCGACGACGCCCCGACGCTCAAGCTCCTTCGGCCGCTGCCGGCCTAAGCTCGCCGGCCTCTGCCTCCTCCCCTTCGTGGCCGCCCGCTCAAGCCGCAGAGGAGACCCTTGTGCCGTCTGCCTGTGACGCGCGTCCTCATCTCTGGCGCCGGACCTCGCCACCGCCGCTCTGCTTCTCATCTCCGCCGTCGAGCCCTGCCTCGCCACCCCCTGCCTCGGCCACGCACCGCTGTCGCCGTCCTCGTCCTCCGATGCAGCGCCGCCTCGATCCCCAGGTTCTGGCCGCCTCGGACTAGCCCTCCTGCCGTGTGCCGCAACTGTTGTCCTGGGCGCGTGCATGACCCTGGCCAGGTCCATGCTCTGCATAGTGTCCCTGGTCCCTGTTGTTGTCCCCTATGATGGTGTGAATCGACGTCCAAGACCGTCTCTATGCTCTTGTGTGGCGATGTGTTCCGCCCTGGCAACTATCCAAAGACTGTGTCCCTGTTGTTGCAATCGACAAGACCTTCCGAAGACCCGGCGCAGACCAAGATCGACATAGACCGTCCAAGTTGGATCCTCAAGTACTTCGGTATCGGACCTGGAGGCGACAATGCCAGAGTTCTCCATCTTGGAACGCCAAGACCGGCCACACGGAAACCGATCCCTCGGAATGCCAAAGCTCTTCTTCCCGGACCGAAGACCCCGAGTCCTCCTTCACGGATCCGAAGACCGAACCCGGGCATGCCAAATTCTGCGACCCGTAGGACACAGATGCGACAAGTACTTCTTCCTGGATCTGATGCCGAGAACCCGGACGCCAAGGTCGTCGACACGGATTCGCCAAGTACTTCCTCGCGGACGCCAAGATCTTCTTCCCGAATGCCAAGACCGATCTCATTGAACCGAACCTTGCCTTCCCGTCGAACCCTGAGACCGATCCATCGAACCCCAAGCTCGCCGAACCCATGTGTGACTCCCTTTCCGTGTCCTATTTTATAAATTCTAATATAAACTCGTGCATCTTAATTTGTCATGCTTGCATACATATTCTGGGTGTTTGGGGGGGTGTTTAGACGATTCACCTGAATTAAATATGGAGTCTATATGCGGGATATCTTTGTCTTATTCCGGACCCCATTTAAATTTGTGTAGTGAACCGGTGTCATTGTTTTGCCTTGTTAAAACAACATTTAAATTGCAGGGTAGCTAAACAACATGAACCTATCAATTAGTTGTCGGACCCCGGTTCCACTTAATATTGCCTAATCGCATCGCACCTTTGCCATGTCATACATCATACATGCATCATGCCCGATCTTCTGCCGTAATCTTAAATAGTGCATCCGGTGTTTCTTCTAGTGCTTTGCTTCTTCACGGATTAGGCCGATGAGTTGATGTGAGTGTCGACCCGATCTTCGGATGAACCTTCGGCAATGTTTTCAGGCGAGCACCTTCCCCTTTCTACCAATCTTACTTTTATAGTCTTTATTCCCTCATGTTGATCTATTGCTATCTGTGTTGCGATGCTCTAGTTTCGTACCCGTGATATCCCTTGCAGCCTTATATTGCCTTGGACACATCCTATTACCTGTTGTTTGGTAGAAAGTTGGACTTGCGCGTCGTAGTCGCTTGCTCCAGTGCTGCTGCGTGTCGTCAAGTACCACAGTTGTTGGAGTATTGCCGTATGTTTAAGGTTGGAGATGATCATGGCTTTAATTATCATTTACTTTAATTACTGTTTAACAACTAAAATTGAAGTAGGTAAATACAGAGGCACAGGTGGGCAATAGATGTTATTTGGTTGTTAACCGTCCACTTGTGTCCCGTAGGACCCCGAGTACTTGATACCTGTTCCTTGAATATTCGCGCTATCCACATCCGAGAGGATTATGGGACCCCCCTGAGCCAGAGCTTGATTCATTCTTATTTCTTGGGGCCACAAACTAGTTTGAGGTTTTATTTACTATCCTGTACTTATGCCATGCTTTACTGCTTTATTTACGATTGTGCGAGGAGCACCTGTACTGTTTAGGATCGTGACACGTTTTCGCTGTATCGACAAGCCCAGTCACATTTTCGCGTCCCAGTCGTTTACAGCCGTCCCCACAAACCTTGAGTCCGTCTCGGAGCCGGCCAGCTTCGTTGCGGGTATACTTAATGGGGTGGCCCCCTGAAATATTTCTGAATCTGGTGATTACTTTGTCGTGAAGGCCTCGTTGGGTTTTGATTTGGTTTTTCCGAGGTTGATCGAGTGTGTGTTGCTATTTGTGCACCCCTGCAGGGTAAAACTTTCTGAAAGCCGTGTCCGCGGTTATGGACGACTTGGAGCACAGTATCTCGATCATAGACAACTATAACTAAAGTAGTGCTATAAATTTGACCTTATAATGACTAGTAATCAGCTTCACTATAATGGAATGGCTAAATAAAATTGCCAACAATTGCTTGTTTGGGTTGTCGCTTGCTACCATTGTACCTGACTAGTAAGTATTGCAACTATAACGGAATGGCTAAATAAAAGTACCAACAACTGCTGGGTTTTGGGATATCTCATGCTAATTGTATCTGACTAGTAAGTGTTGCAACTACAACGGAATGGTTAACTAAAAGTGCCCACTGCTTATTATATCAGGATGATTATCTATACCTGACTAGTAATTGCTGCAACGATAACGGAATGAATAAAACTGCCAACTGTGTGAGTTCCTCGGTTGACTTCCTCGTTTGGTCTCGAGGGGGAAATACCAGGATGGGTATGTTTGGTGGTAGTATCAGGTTGGTTCCAAATAGGTCTCTCTTACCCCTCTCTGATAGCCGCTAGTTGTATCGAGTCTCTATAGGTTGTTTAGTGCATGCTGCGCTGCCGCTTCAGTCCACCATACCTATGTAGGCGAGGACCGCCGAATTCTAGCCTCGCCGTGTACTGTCCTCAGTACTGACCGCTCTCTCTTTTTTCCTTTGCCCTTTGTCGGCACCCCTTTTGTTTAAGCAGGTTTTGAGATCGACGTCGTTAGCAGGGTTACCCTTCCGGCTTGGCCTGGGCAGGGTTATGGACGCCATTGGTTATTCCTCAGGGCTCTTAGCCCCATTTGCATCTTGTCCGTACTCGGACGCTATATCGTTTTCAAGGTGATTTGGATCTTTGTATGGTAAATCTGTATTCTTGACTCTTTGAGTCGCTGTTGTATATATATGTTTTGTGGGTTCCATCGAGGACTGTTGTGTAATGTTATTACTTCGTTTTCCACCCGCACGAAAGTGCCTGGTGGGCACCTTTGAATCGTTTCTATGCGGGTTTGGCGGGTTTCGCTAAAACTTGCATAGGGCCGATTCTGAGGGTGTTACATATATCCCAATTCTCTTCTCCATGTCGCTTCCTTCATAACCTTTTGTGAGTGCTGGCTCGGTATCGAGCCACACTTTGTCCTCTTCCACAAGCTCTATTCCGTGAAGAGGCAGTCCCGCACCGGCGGAGTCTATCCGCTTGGCGACTGCATCATTTCTGTCCGCCCTTTCGTCCAATTCTTCTCTTCTATCTGCGAGTCCGTCCAGAAATGGCACCGGAAGTGGTTCTACATCTATGATGCTAAGCTGGACGGTCAGCAATACGGGCTTGCCCCCTTCGATTCCGATCAGAAGATCGTCCCGAAGAGATTGTGGAAGAACCACATCTTGGAGGGTGAAGCTGCAGAGGTGCAGAGACTCTACCAGCGGGTGGAAGCTCTTCAGTTGGTGCCAGGCAAAGAGGTCAACGGTGTCGACATCATCCGCACCTTCCTCAAGCGTCGGGTGCATCCGCTCCAGGGTAGGGCGCACCTAATGTTCCTCTACGCTGGCCCCAACGATCCAACAAGGGTTTCACTCGAAGAATTGTCTTCGGGTGATCTGGATAGGGATCTGCGTCCCTTCTAAAAGCCAAGGTTGATGAGGATCTCCCGAGGAAATCTTTGACCCCTCCTCTTAGCGCCAATAAAGGGGTTTCTCAGGTGATGCTTGTTTGTGAGCGTAGCGCTTTTTCTGGGGTTTGCTATTTGTTGTTGTTACTTATCTTGTTTCTCTTTTCTTTTCGTTTACAGCGCCTCTAGGTTACGGGGTCTATGCTTCCTCTGCCTGAGAAGTTTAGGGAAGCACCAGACAATGAGGAGGTGGACGAGGAAAGTGAAGGGCAGACCCGAAAGCGCTCCCAGAGCGAGTCTTCGGATGCGTCTACCCCGCCAACTCCAAGGGGTCCGTCCTTCCTCGACCAGCATGGCGAGGATGAAGGTGCATCTTCCACACCTTTTCCTACTGTGCCTCTTTGGGCGGTGGCACCACAGTTGCAGGCCAAGAAGAAGAAGGAAAAGGCGGCTCCCGTCTTCAACTTGTTTGACATTGCGTCGTAAGTAGCTTCACCCGCATCTTTTTTTCATGTTGACAGTCTGAGTAGTGTTAGTTGTTGTTTTCATTGATTCTTTATTTGTAGCCATTCTTTGGAGGGGTCCCTTGACAGAGACACTCAGGAGGGTATAGCGGAGTCAAAGCAGACAGCTCCTCCCCCTCAGGTGATGGCCCGAACCTCTCCAATCGAGAAGCTCAGGCAGTCGTAGCTCAGAAGACCGCACGCGGAACTTCGGAGTCCCCGCCTGAACACGTAAGTATTTTCTACTTTGTCCCTTGGGGGAGCCCCCGAGCCATTTCAGGTGACCTGTTGGTCATTTTGCTCTTGCGGTGCATAGCGCCCGAGCCCTTTCTGATGGTTTCTTTTGTTTCTGTTTCTTGTGCAGCCCTTTGTGCATAGCACCAACCTCCTTATCCAGCAGCACCTGGCGCTGGAGGCTAAAATGCAGCAGCTCCAAGGTATGTAATTTTGCACCCTGTTTTCTTCGTCTGCTCCAATGTTTTTTGGTATTGATCAGTTGTCTTATCATTTTGCAGATGAAAACAATGATGTGCTTAGAAGGCTGAATGCTCTCAAAAAGAGCCTTGGCCAGGCGGAGAAGAGGGCAGCTGAAGCTGCTAAGGCCAAGGAGCACCTGTAGAAGGAGGCTGCTGATGCTGATGAAGCCAAGGAGCGCCTGCGAAGGAGGCTGCTGGTCGCGAGGAGCAGCTCGCTGCTGCGGCAGTTGCTTGCGAGAAGGAGATGGCCGATAGGCTTATGGTGCAGCCAAAGCCTTCTCTGATGAGTTTCCCTTGACCTTTTTTTGGGTCTCGTGTTTTTTCGAATTCGTCTTGCTTTGCTCTTATTCGAGTACTTTTATTCTTTGGTTCAAATGCTTCGGGCATCACGTTTGATCATGGTGTGCTGGAGCATGGAGATGCGCTGGCCGATGCCACCACGGCGATCGAAGATCGCTGCAGCACTGCTGCTAGCTCCTTGGCGAACGCCAAAGAAGTGCTCGGGCGCTTCTACAAGGAGGTCGTCCCCAAGGGCGTTGCCCTTGAGGATGTCGACGCCCTTGCGGATGCTCTGGCGGCGTATAAGCGCAAGCAGAAGGGCATCAGCGCCTCCATGAGGTTGGCGATGGCGATGGCGTCGAAGCAGAGCTGGACCTGCTGCACATAACGTCCCAGATGCCGACGGCTACAGATCGCTTAGAGGTAGCGTTCGCCCTCTTTGGCTCTCGCTATAAGCTCTATGGGCCTAAGCTTATCGAGCTTCTAGATGAGTACGCCGTGAAGCAGTAGGAGGAGGCCAAGAGCAGGCAGTCTAGCTCCGAGGCCACTCCGGATGCGGGTGCTTAGGCCCATGTGTTGTAGCTAGGATAGTTTATCCTTTTGCTTCCATTTGTAACATCATGCTGATGGACAAGCTCGATTATGCCACGAGGTGGCTTTATTTATGTATATAAGTCTATCTTTTGAACTGCTGTCAGAAGTGCTTGCGATGTTTACACTTGCCTATTTGTCTTTAGGGTCCTTCGGGTGAGGTTCCTGTTGTCACTCCAAATGCTCCTGAGTCGCGACCATCCTTGGATGATGCATCGCAGTTGATTTTTCTGCGTGATCGTGTCCGAGGCTTTGAAAAGGACGTCCTTGGCATTCGAGGCCACGCTGATGTGTGGAAGTCGTAGGCTGAGCGAGCCATTGCCAGGGAGTTCTTGATGGGGGAGTTGCGACAGATGAGCGAGCAGCTATAATGCGAGTCTTGCGAACTGTTGTTCTTTCAGGTGAAGTTCTGCATGTTTTCTCATTGTGTGCGTTCTACAAGCGTGAATCTCATTATGAAGGAAGAGAAAGAGCGCGTCGCTATTTGGATGAATTTCCTGACGTAACAGGACCTGGAGACTGGTTGCTTCTTCTGGATGGACCGCGATCGGGCCATCATCCTTGCGACGGTGCAAGATCACGTGCACCAGGTTTCTCGGGTGCTGAAACAGGCGAGGAATTCTCTGGCGTCCATTTGTTCCGTCATGTTCCTCTTGGATGAGGCACCTTCCACCTTTTGGGGCTTGCTTGAGAAATTTCGGAACGTGGGCCGCGTCAAAGAGTTGGTGCGATGTCAGCTGATTGCTAGGGTGAAGGCTGCTTTGTCCCTCGTTCGGCTGCATTGCCGTGATGTCAACCTCGTGGAGGTGGTGACTGGGCCACCCCTTCGACCTGATGGCACCCTATGGGACCTGCGCGCACATTATGCAGCTGTGGTGTAGCATGCTGAGGAGATCGTAGATCTGTTTGAGCAGCGGGCAAATGTGATTCTCCAGAATAGGTAGATCGTGTAAAGAAAACTTAATGTAAAATTTGTATTTTTTCGAGTGGGCTCGTAGTTCCCTTTGTAAAGTTTATTTGTACTAGCACGAGGTGCTTTGTTATGTACATGTCCTTTTCGTTAGCCTGACGTGGTCAGCTACTCAGGTTGTATGCATTGTTCTCAGTCGATGAGGTCGTGAGGTGAGGCGTAGCCCTTGAGCGTGTTATAGCGAAAAAGTAATGCAAAGAAAAAGAAATTTCGGTGAAGGCACTTAGATTTTATTCATAGTCGTAATCGAGGAGGTACATTGTTGGACTGAGTAGCCTTATTGAAAGTAAAGAGATAGCTAGGGGTAGAAGCGTCGCAGACGTGCGACGTTCCAGGGATTGGAGTATTCGACTCCTGATGCGATGTCCATGAGGCGGTAGGCGCCACCTAGGATGACTTCTGTGACGATGTAGGGTCCTTCCCAGGGTGACTCGAGCTTCTTCGGCCGCTCTTGCTTGAGTCGTAGGACAAGGTCTCCTTCGACGAAGGACCTTGGGCGCAGCCGGCGGCTGTGGTAGTTGTAGAGGCTTTGCTGGTAGACCGCTGATCGAGCCGCGGCAATGTCACGTGCCTCGTCGAGTGTGTCGACGGCGTCTTCGAGTGCGTCCATTGATTCAGCTTCACTATAGGCGACGACCCGCGGGGCCTTGTGACGTACCTCGGCAGGTAGCACAGATTCGGCTACGTGCACCATGAAGAAAGGTGTGCATCCAGTTGAGCTGTTCGGCGTTATACGCAGGCTCCAGAGGATGGAGGGTAACTCCTCTGCCCAGGCTCCCGCAAGCCTTTCGAGTGGGCATAGAAGGCGTTTCTTGATGTTGTTGCCTATGAGGCCGTTGGCCTTTTCGACCTATCCATTGGTCTGCGGGTGCGCCACGGAGGCGTATGATATGTTGATGCCAAGGCCCTCGCAGAAATCTTGGAATTCCTTTGAGATGAAGTTTGAGACGTTGTCCGTGATGATGCTGTGTGGCACACCGAACCTATAAACTATGGACTCAAAGAACTTGACGGCAGTTTTGCCGCTTTGGTTGGTGACGGGAATGGCCTAGATCCACTTGGTGAACTTGTCGACTACGACCAGGAGGTAGACGTGGCCTCCTTTCGATGATTTGGGCAGTTTGCCAATCATGTCGAGGCCCCATTGGGCGATGGGCCAAGCCAGTGGTATGGGACTTAGCTCCGATCCTGGTGCATGCGGCTTGTCTGTGTACCTCTGAAAGGAGTTGCACCTTCGGACGATGTCCTTAGCGTCGTTCATGGCTGTTGGCCAGTAGAATCCAGCTCGTAGAGCTTTGGCGACTAGGGCGCGGCTTCCTGCATAATGGTCACAGATTCCCTCGTGGATGCCTTGGAGGATGGTTTTGCCGTCACCGATGGTGACACACCTTTGCAGCACACCCAAAATATTGCGCTTGTACAACTCGCCATTGTGGATGGTGAAGGCTTTAGACCGACGAGATATGCGCCGGGCATCTGTCGGGTCATCGGGCAGTTCATTGTTTATTAGGTACCGAAGGTATGGCTGCATCCATGTTTCTTCAACCGCCATGACCTGCATCAGGCTGACCAGCTTGGCCTTGGTGTCAAGCTTTTCAGGTCCTCCTGTCCTTCGGGTGGCGCAGCCCCCGAATGCTCTGCTTCCTCGGTTGATCCCTTGGGGAATTTCCTCTTGATAGAGGGTATAAAGATTTGTTCGAGGAACACACCTGTTGGCACCCGTGCGCAGGTGGAGCCAATGTTGGCGAGCCTATCGGCTTCTCCATTGCTTTCCCTTTCGACGTGCCGAAGCTCGCAGCCATCGAAATCCCCTTCGAGTGAGTTGTAGAGCACGCGGTACACGATCATGTTGGCGCTGTGAGCGTTGCACTCATTCACCGTTTGCTAGACAACAAGGTTTGAGTCACCGTATATGACTAGGCGCGTTGCGCCGCAGATCTTGGCCATTTGCATGCCATGGATGAGGGCCTCGTATTCAGCCTCATTGTTGGAGGCGCAAAATTTCATTCGAAGGACGTATTTCATCTTGTCGCCCTGAGGGGACGTCGGTATGATGCCAGCTCCTGCTCCAGCCTCACACTTGGAGCCGTCGAAGTGCATCGTCCATGATTGCGTCATGTCCGGAGTGTCCGGTAGCTGGAGTTCCATCTAGTGGACGAGGAAGTCAGGGAGGACCTGAGATTTGATGGCCTTGCGCCGCTCGTAGACTATGTCTAGAGGAGACAGCTCGATTCCCCACAGGGCTACGCGTCCTGTGGCTTCGGGGTTGTTCAGGATGTTGGACAGTGGGGACTCGTTGACGACCATGATCTGGTGCTCCTGGAAGTAGTGGCTCAGTCGACGAGACTTCATGAGGGTACCTCTGCTTTGTTGGATTTAGTACCTCGCTGAGGTAGTAAATTGGGCGTTGGACCCCGTGGGTCTTGCCACCTTGGGCCGTTCGACCACGAGTATGGTGCTTACCACCTGGTGCGTAGCTGCGATGTATAGCAACAGAGGCTCTCGCTCCTTTGGAGTGACCAGGACAAGCGAGGTGGAGAGCAGCCGCTTGAGGTCCTCGAATGTGTTGTCTGCTTCGGGTGTCCACTCGAACTTGTTCGCCTTGCACAACAGCTAGTAAAAAGGCAGGGCCTTCTCGCCCATGTGACTGATGAATCTGTTCAGCGTTGCGATCCGCCCAGCTAGCTGCTGCACACCTTTGAGGTTTTTTGTCTTCTCCATGGATAGTATGGCCCTGATTTTCTTCGGATTCTCCTCGATCCCCCGTTGGGAGATGAAGTAGCCAAGTAGTTGGCCGGATGGGATGCCTAAGGCACACTTTTCTGGGTTCAACTTGATCTTATAGTGATCAAGGTTATCAAACGTCTCGCGGAGATCATTGATCAGCGTCTTGGCCTCCCTGGTCTTGATTACTATGTCGTCGACATAGACTTGAATGTTGTGACTGATCTGGTTTTTCAGGCACGCCTGCATGCACCTCTGGTACGTGGCACCTGTGTTCTTCAGCCTAAAGGGCATGGTGTTGTAGCAGAACACTCCGAACAACGTGATGAACACTGTTTTCTCCTGATCTTCGACCTTCAGGCGAATCTGGTTGTAGCCTGAGTAGGCGTCAAGGAAGGAGAGTTTCTCGCATCCTACACTTGAATCGATGATCTGATCGATCCACGGTAGAGGGAAGTGGTCCTTGGGACAGTATTTGTTGAGCGATGTGAAGTCCACGCACATCCGCAGGATGTCCGAGTCCTTTTTGGGGACCAACACTGTGTTGTCCAGCCACTCGCTCTCCTTGATTTCTCGGATGAAATTGGCATCGAGCAGTCTGTTGACTTCGACTCCAATGGCTTCAGCTCTTGGCTCATACAGTCGTCGGATTGACTATTTGACAGGCTTCGCGTCCGGAAATACATTGAGTGCATGCTCGGCGAATTCCCTGGGAACTCCTGGCATGTCCGCAGGACACCAGGAGAAAATTTCCCAACGCTCACGGAGGAATTCGACGAGCGCGCTTTCCTATGCGGGATTGAGGTCGTTGGCGATCAGTGTCGTCTTGGAGGCGTCCGTCGGATGGACCTGCACCTTTTTCGTGTTGACCGTGGAGTCGAACGATATATCAGGTGCGTTTTGTCTGGTGACTGGGCCTGCCCCGTTGTCTGTCACCTCTCTGAGCCTTGTGAGCTCCTCCTGCATGCCGAACGACTAGGAGATTCTGTTGAAGTCTCTATCGTACTGGTCGGATCGGGTGAAGCTTCCTTGGATGGTGATGGCGCCTCTGGGTTCTGGCATCTTCAGTAGCAGGTACGCGTAGTGCGGTACTGCCAGGAATCGTGTGAATGCCACGCGCCCAAGGATGGCTGGTACTGTGATGGCCAGTCCACCACTTCGAACTCCAATTGCTCGCGCCTGAAGTTTTCAGGCTGGCCGAAGATGACGTCGATCCATATCTGCCCCAGGGGATATATGCCTTTCCCTGGGACTATGCCGTGGAACGTTGTATCTGATTTCTCCAGGCTACATAATGGGATCTACATTGCTGCGAGTGTGCTAGCGAACATCAGATTGATGCCGCTGCCACCGTCCATAAAGACGCGGCTCATCTCGAATCCTCCGATCTGCACCTCGAGCACCAGGGCATCATGACGTGGGTGATCCGAATGGTCGAACGAGATGCAGGACTCCGAGCCACTGAGGTACTCAGGGATGGCTGGTGGGGAGGCTACCGCCAGGCTGACTTGGCGAGTGATTTTCTTTTGCACCATGTTGGTTGGGCGCCCCTTCTGGATCATCAGGGCCCCCTTTGGCGGCGGGTACACACCTGTGCCGTTTTTTGGCGCTGGTGCGATTGCTGGATTCGACGGTCCAGCAGGTGGTGGTGGAGGAACTCCGTGGGCGATGTCACCTGGTATAGGTGCAGGCCCAAATCCAGGGTTCACGATCTGGCGTCGTATGTGAGTGAGGCCTTCGCTAAGCTTCTGGAACTCGCGGAAGTCCTTTAGCATTTGGTCGGCCTTCGTTTTGCCATCCTGTTTATCGATGTAGAAGTGGATGGTGCAAAGACCAGACAATTTGTCATATGCCGAGCGCTCGTCGTCGTGGATGCGACGTTGCCACGTATGTGTTGGTCGCCCTCCGTCGCGGAAGTTGCCTCCGCGGTATACGCTGATGCGGTTGCCGTTGTTGCGTTGGTCGGCGTATCTAGCCGCGACCACATCGACTCCGTCGTGATCGTCGTTGATGCGCGACCTTCGTTTGCTAGACGCTCTCGACTGTAGTCGTAGTCGTCCTCGTCATCCGAATGCATTTGCTGGAGGGAGTCCTCGCCATCTGCCCATCGGTTGGTGATGTCCATGAGGTGGTCGAGCATCTTGGGCTTGACGCACCCAAGTTCTTCCTTGAAGTCTGGGCGCTTGACACCATCCTTGAAGGTGTCGATTGTCCTTTCCTCAGAGATGTATGCGGCGGAGTTCTTGATGTGGGACCAGTGTAGGATGTACAAGCGAATGTAATCGCCGGTATGTTGGGTGCAGGCTCGCAGTTCCTCGATCGAGGTTGGCCTCTTGCTGGTCCCTTGAAGTTGCGGATGAAGCTGTATGCCACCTCCTCCCAGCTTCAGATGGAGCCGGAGGACAGTCTGCTAAGCCAGATCCGAGCTGCGACTGTCAGCTGTAGCTGAAGGCATTGTAGGGAGGTGTTCCTGTTACCGTCATGCAACTTGACGGATGAGAGGTGATCATTGAGCCAGGACTTTGGGTCCTGCGTGTCGTCGAACTTCGGAGTGTCTGAAGGGAGCTTGAAATTTTTAGGCATCCGCGTTCGCCGAACGGATCTGCTGAAGCATCTGGCTCCGCATAGTTCTCCGCCGTCTTCCTCGTAGGATTTGGTTGAGCACACACGTTTAGCGCGTGCCTTGTCGATCTTGCGTTGGGTGAGATCATTGCGAGCGTTGTAGTCGCTGCTGCGGCGCCGTGGTCTCTTGCGACGTCGAGGCAGATCGTGCTCGTCCTCGTCGGATGAGGGTGTAGGGCTGCGGTTGAACTTCACCGCAGCTATTTTCTTCGGCTCCACAGGAGCCTCGTCGTGGAGCGCATTTCCGACGAGTCCGATACCAGCTAGCGCAGACTTGTGCATGTCGCTCTTCGGGTCACCCACCGGAGGTGGATGGGATGCAAGGTATGTAGTGGCCACCATGATCGTAGCATTTGGTGTCTTTGACATGACGTTGTTGTTCACATCCATTGTCATGAAGGACGTGTTGAGGGCCCTGGTGACTTCGCGGCGCACGGTGAATTCCATGTGCTCCGTGCGGGAGCGTTGTTTGTTGGCGTTGTTGCCGTGCGAGTGGAGCAACCAGCGGCGGAGAGCGCAACTCTCCTCGCGCTAGACTCCGAAGACTCCTGCTTACGTTTGTCGAGCTCTTCCTACAGCTTTAACTGGCAGTTATGCTCGTTGATGATGAGGAGGTGGTAGGCCATCAGCAGATCCCGTGAAGCATTCACAGGTAAGATGACATTGCCTGCCATGGCTTCGCGTGCTTGGCGCCATCCTTCCTCGTTGAGGTTGATCTTCTGGTAGGCGTTGGCGTCGCCTTCGTTGGGCCTGAGCGGTGGAGCTCCCCCGTTTCCTCCGTTCTCAGATTGCGGGTTGAGAGGTGGGTTGGGTGCACTCGAAACTGGTGGAAGTTCCGATTCATTCTGGATGACCACGATGCACAGGTAGCATCCGCGGATTGGATCACTGCTGCCACAGCTTTCGGATCCGAAACCGTAGGTTCCTTCATCTGAGGGAGGGCCGTACAGATCTGAGTTGCAGCTACTGCTGTCATATGACTCATCTGTCAGCGTTGACGTGCGTAGAGCGCCGATGGGTGGGCCCACAAAGCGGTCCTAATGGATGGTGGTGGCACCCGCTCTGGGAGGCGGAGAGTACCAGTCTACCCTACCTCGAAGCAGAAGATCCCAAACAGCATCTCGAGCCCGTCGCCGACGGACTTGAAATCCCTCAGGGTGGCTGGCGAGTGGGCGGTGAAGTCTAAGGTGGTTCTCCATCGCCGACGAGTTGTAGATCGCTCCGGATGGGACCATCACGATCGCAAAATCAGCATCCCCAGTTCCCACAGACGACGCCAATTGACGAGGTTCGATCTCGTCAATGCCCATTGTTATGGACTTGGGTTTTAGAGAAGATGGGGATGCTGGAGATCGCAGAACGGTTAACAGACAAGCAACACGGGGACACGAGGTTTACCCAGGTTCAGGCCCCCAGAGGGAAAATCCTACTCATGCTTGTCTGCTCTTGATTACGGCGGAACTGAGGGTTATAGGGGTGCGCATATGAGGTGCGTATGAGGTGAGTTGAGATCCTCCTTGTCATGCCCTCCTAGCCTTTATATAGATAGGCAGGTCCCGGGCGCAGGTCGAGTCGGTTACAGATTAGGGTTTGTACCCTTTGAAATTCTATCTACTCTAGTCTTGCTCTCCAAGGATCCGAAGGAGTCATGGGCTTGGGCCACCCGAAATCTCCACAGGCCGCGTATCTTGTCGTGGGCCTTCCTTGGGCTGGACTAGGTATGCCAATGTTGTGTACCCGTGAGGTATAACCATGTCAAAGGTACTACAATCATCAAGTTATACAAACTAATACATGATCCCATCTTGTTGGGAATATGCCCTAGAGGCAATCATGTATGATGATATTTCCCATTGTATTCATAAAGATATTAAGTTGTCCTTGTATAAACATCTGATGTGTATCATTGAATATGTGATTCGGTTGTCGAACTATACATTCATGTTGTTTGTACTAAATATCCTTGGTCATTGAGGTTGTGATGGACACACAACTTAGACCAATGTGAAAGTTGGCTTGATGACTCGGTTCCACTTGTCATGGGCATGGATATGCTATTCCAACTTACACAAATTGGGCTAAAGAGTTTAGCGAGTCGGATTGAACCATATTGAGGTACAACGAACAAGTTGTCATTTGTATATCTCAATCAATGTAATCCTTAGACCTAAGTTTATTGCATAGTCTGAGTTGAGGATCACCGACTTAGGTTCTGTCAAACACTGATGCGTAACTGTGCAGTTATAAAGGAAGAGTTTGGGTCGACTTAGAATAAAGCTGCGTGATGTGAATAACCAAGATGGGATTTTTCCCCTCCACTTGGAGAGATATTCTCTGGGCCCTCTCGGATGATATGATTTGGAAAGCATGGCCATGCACGACTCGGTTAAGTGTTAACCGAGGCGATCGACTAAGAGTTAGTCGGGTGAATCACTTATCTCGGATCGAGAAGAGAGTCGGACTATTTAAGGGATGACATATATTCGCCTATAGTCTGACAAGGTATATCGTGAGGCAAAAGGGACTCGGACGCAAGTCACATTGGAAAGGCAAGTCGTCATGACTCTTTGGTACTTGGGAGTTGGCACGTTCTACTAGGAGCCGCTGCCGACTGATCGATTTAGAGTCGGATTCTAATCGTGTCCAAGTAGCCATGAGCCTGCGGGGTCACACACTTAAGAGCGGGAGCAAGTTTGGATTGGATCTGAACTGGAAATCTGGTTGGGTTGGACCCGAGCCTGATTTGGACTGAGTCAGTGAGTCAGACTCACATGGACTAACATTATATGGGTTTTAGTGAATGGGCCGTGCGAGCAGAGCCCACGTTCACTCCCTATATATATAGTGGAGCACACCAACCTTGAAGGGTTAATCGTTGTTCGATTAGGTCATTCCATGTGTTGGAAACCCTAGCTCCACAGCAGTCCTGCCACCGTAACGAATCTAGCAGTTCGTCGTCGGCGCTCCTCCTTGTACGTGTGGATACCAGCAGAGGTGTTGTACGATCAGCACCAGGACGATTGGATCGCAAAGGACTGCACTGCATCAACTGACGCGCTTCATCAGTAATCCTCAATTGCGCGTCTAGTGGTAAACCTTGTGGCCTTCTACCTCAGCTGGATCTTGGGATCACCACGTTAAAGGGAAATTTTTTGTTTTATCTCCGCGTGGCCCAACACATCTATGATAATGACATGCACAAAAGCTACATGTCTAGGCCAAAGCCCTTAGCCAAGGAGAATTACTCACACATAGAGATGAAATCGACAATCATAAACATTGTAATATAGATCATAGAGTTGATAACAAATAGTCTTATAATGTCGCCAATTGGAGATGAGATCTACTATTACAAGTGGTGGAAGATGGCTATGGTGGTGGAGAAGGATTTAGAGGTTTAGATCTAGATCTATTCCTCCAGCGTGGCGGCAGGGAGAGTTGAGGATGAAAGAAGCAATGTTGTGGAGTCGGGGCGGCTGTTTCAAGTTGCCTGAACACTCTTTATATAGGGTCCCTTAACGAAAGTTGTTCTGTTTGACCTAAGGAGGTCGGTGCAAAGTATACGGTTGCAACTATACGGCGGTGGTCCATATAGTTGGTCGTTAAACTTGCAGTTGCCTCCTCATGGCTCCTGGTTTCTTTGGCATGTTGGAAATCTCGTATCTTTGGCATTTATGTAGTGATTTCCTTCATAATACTTCATTATCTGTGCAGGCAAAAATAGCAGGAAAGGATCGCATACCCCTCTGATCATTAGGCATTAGTGGCAGGAAATAGAGAGATATTTCATCAAATATATGAATAATATCTAGTTTAAATGCGGACGTGGATGGCTATATTTCATAGCCATCAACCTCCCCAGGCTTAAACTTGATCGTCCTCGAGCAAGAAAACCAAAATCAAAAGGGAACTCAGCATTTAAACTAAAATAACGAGATGATGATTTTACTCATGATTGGAAGTCTCATGTTTCCTCCACTTTATTAATCTAAAAAACTTTGGCATAGATAGAGTAATGACAAGCATATCATACGGGTTTCGTGAATCCTTATAGCGAAGCAAAATTATTATAAGCATGGACGATTCAAAAGAGTAAACTTTATTCCATGTCATGTAATTAACTCATAGGCTTGACTTTGAACAATAGAGTGTAATCATGTAAAATTAAGAGTGTGAGAGTTTGTCATGAAAAGCATATATACTAGAGTATCTCAATTCTCCCACATCAATAAATCAAGACTTTTCATGCACTACTTTCCTATTCATTGTCCTTCAAGAATTTCAGTTCTTAAGTAATTGAGAGCATGCCAAAAAAATTCATTAGTTTATCGAGCTGAGATGGACACTTGTGGCATCACTAAGGTTTTTGTTCCTTTTGCATAATGATTACTCATATCAGCCAGAGGAGTGATTCCATCATGTTAAAGCTACCCGGGAGTGACAAGAACCTTACCTATTATAGCATTGCTGCTACAAATGTTTAATCAACTCATACCCGAATTCTAGGAGTTTCCTCCATGAAAATCGTTCATAGGCCAGCGGAGTTGTTGGCATCCCATGAAGTTTGACACGCATAAAGCTATATCATTCTTATGATATACAAGTCAAACTTTGGCATGCTTACAAAAACTGCTAAACATTAATTCAATTGACAAAAAAATTCAAAGAGAGCTATCAAGTCAATCATTATTTTTTGTGGTGTTGAGTGTCTCTAGGAATAAGCTTTCGAGACTAAACACTACAACACCTAAGTCTTCAATTTTTTAGACTTTTTCTTCTTTCAATTGTTTAGCAATTTTTTAGGCAAGACTTGGTTAACTACAAGAGCTGGAACAAAATGTACCCAGTTAAATACCTATGCAAATAAAATTTTACTACAATATAGATAATCACTCCACCAATATAACATCTCAACATTACTACTAACTAGCATGGGTTTCTCAAATTTCAAAAGTGGGGAGTCATAAGGCATACCTCTCATGTTTGGTTCCACTTCTCTCTTCCCTTTTTATTTGTTTCTTGGAAACTCGAAGTCAATCACTCTCATGTAAATCAACGAGAACTTCGAGGCAGATAGAAAAAGAGAGATGGAAAATAAAGATAAACTAAGAAATCTTGTTGTTGTTTTGGAGAAGGGGGATTAAAGAATAGAAAATTGGCGGCAAAGCTTGACTTTAAAATGTCAAACGAAATAAAATAACTAAGGTAAAGTGTTGGGGAAACCAACACGAGTTCTTATAAACTCAAATAAAAGCATAACCTCGAAAATAAGATAAACCAAACAAAAATAAAATAGATAGAAAACCTCCCCAAGCTTAGGCTTTTGCGAGCCCTTCAAATCACGGTGGTGGGGGGGGGGGGATTTGTAACTCCAGTCCGCAAATTGAGTTTAATGGTTACTTGTTATTGCTTAGAGGTTCAGGGCGAGATTATGCATTCCCTCCATAGTTCCTCTAAGTTCGTGCAAATCTTGATATGTAGCAAACCGTTTTGGTGGTTGCTGCTCCTGATGAGGGACTTCTTTCTCCTCCTCTTGGTCCTCATCCTCCTCTGGAATCTCCTCCTTGGGTTGGTGTTTCTCAACCTGCAATTCATAAAGCACACGTCCTTCCTCGATAGAGAAAAGATAATTAGGCAAAGGAGTAGGGTAGATACGCCTAGCTCCAGCAATATGCAGATAATAAACACCACCTCTCCTAGTAAGCATTCCACAAGCCCTCAAAGTAGAGTAACCAACACGTCACTCACCTATCACTGGTTGTAACTCACCTACAAGTGGTTGGTCCTTGGCTTTGGTGGGATTGGTACTCCAAGTAGCACACAAGTATTGCGCCCAAGTGAAGTGATAAGTTGTCATAGTTGAAAGCAGCTTTTGCAAGGACTAAGATGTCCTCCTCGTTGAGTCATGTAAACTCATTACACGCCTGCAAGGTGTTAGCAATAACATAGAACAAATAGCGAATAGCAGGATGTTGATTATTCTTCCCCCTACTGACTCTAGAGGTGAGGCTCATTCTATTATAAAAGAGTTCAGGGGAAGGTTCCATGTTGGTAAAAGCTGCGCGCAGAGCATTAGGATCATTGCTAGGTAAACCAAAACAATTACACCATTCATCTAGTGTTAGAGAATAATTGTTGTTCATGAGTCGGAAAGAAATCTTATCCTCCCCATGCCATGCCTTAACGGTGCTTTGCAAAGAGCTAAGAAATTCAATGGTTAATCGGCGATAGGTTGGAATACAAAGGTTTGCAGGCCAACTCTATTGCAAAGTAAATTAAAATCATCAGAAATACCGAGTTGGTTCAAAGTGACGAGGCAAGCCCACTTGGTTGCCTTGACTTCTCGATTTTTTATCCCGTCGAAACAATCACGATGGGCTTTGTTATGGAAATCGAATCCCCATGTGTTCCTGAGCTGCAGCCCAAGAAGAACTGGACGCGGCAAAAACACGTGCCTAGCTCCTTTTGTTCATCTTCTAAAAATAACAAAAGAGACAAATATAAAACTTTTTGATCCAACAGTAATAGTCATAGCACAATCCTCGTCATAGGACACTAAAGAATCTCCTCAACATATTAATCTAGGCAAGATAATCATGGAAATTGTTCAAATATAAGTATCACCTTAGATTGATAATGAAAATAGATCAGAGATGAATATGTAAAAAGTAATTGGAGGATCAGAGGAGAAACATACCATATATCACTTGTGTGCGAGGAATTCGAACGAAATCGAGCAGGGGTGAAGATACCTTAAGGTTTTGAGAGAGTTTGGAGGTAGAAGAGAGAAAAGATTGTGTTTTTGATGATTTGGGTACCTCCCTGATACGCCCAATTTGCATCACCTTTCTATATCATAATTTACCTCTATTCATTGATATATGTCTTATTATAAGGTATTACTTATGGCTTTTCATCTGTTTGTGCATGTTGGATGATTCTTGGAGGATGGACTGCCGGATTCTGGATTCTGATGGAAAATAAGGAGTTTTCGGTGCAATTTCACGAAGATTAGAAAAATACCAGAAAAATATGGAAACATGTTATTTTACCAGAAGACGAAGGAAGCCAGAAGGAGGAGCGAAGGGGGGCCGCAGGGGCCCACACCCCTCTAGGCGCGGTCCCACCTGACCCCGCGCCTAGGGAAGATGTGGCCCACCTCCCCGGCCTCCGACTCCACCCCTTTGCCTATATTTTCCCTATGGAACCCTAATACCAGGGGAGTGACCACAGATAGATTTCCGCTGCCTCTGGGGAGCGGAAAACACCGAGAGAGAAAGATCTCTCCGGTAGACTGATTTCTGCCAAGGGAATTTCTTCCCGGAGAGGGGATACCGTCGCCATCAACACCGTCATCAAGCTAGGCTTCATCAGGATCATCATCATCATCATCCACACCATCATCTCCACCAGCACCATCATCTCCACCAGCACCATCATCACCACTCCATCCCGCTGTAACAATTATATTGGATCTTGCAGTAGTTCTTAGGGGAAACTTTCCCGGTGTTGATTACTATTGTAGTTGATGCTTGTGAGTGGAACCATTGGATTATT
The DNA here is from genome assembly GCA_916181665.1 of Avena sativa. Classification (NCBI taxonomy): domain Eukaryota; kingdom Viridiplantae; phylum Streptophyta; class Magnoliopsida; order Poales; family Poaceae; genus Avena; species Avena sativa. The sequence goes on along the minus strand of OV702281.1, from coordinate 201,440,431 downwards.
GTTTATGTTCAGATTGTTATCCATTACCATATAATCTTTGATCTTAATCCATATGATGTCTTGTGAGTATTTCATTTAGTTCTTGAGGACATGGGAGAAGTCATGTTGTTAGTAGTGAATCTGTGATGAGTTATTATTCAATGGTTTAGTATTTAAGTTGTGGTGTTATTCTTCTAGTGGTGTCATGTGAACGTCGACTACATGACACTTCACCAGTTATGGGCCTAGGGGAATGCATTGTGTATTTGGCTACTAATCGTGGGGTTGCCGAAGTGACAGAAACCTATACCCCCGTTAGGACACCTTTGCACAAGGGAGCGTAGGATCTCAGAGTTTAAGGCTGTGGTTATATTTATATCTTAATTACTTTCCTGTAGTTACGGATATTTGCATGGGGTTTAATCACAAGTATGTATTAGTCCTAGGAAGGGCGGTATGTTAGCACAGGTTCACCCACACAACACTTACAAACACCAGAGAAGAGTACTCAGCTATTTGAAGCGAAAGCACTTGACAGAATTCCCATGTGTCCTCGAGAACGTTTGGTCCTTATAAGTATTTCCACCGGCTTGTCCTTTCTAAGAAAGGATTGGGACACTTGCTCCATTTTTTCGTCACTTCTGTTACTTGCTTTGTTTTGTTGCCTTGTCAGAAAACCACTAAAAATCCGTTTGCTAAGTATTCACAGGGATTTCCTACTCCATACCACTGTTCAGAACCTTCTGCTCCTCATTGGGATCGACACTCCTATTTATCGAAAGTACTACGATACCCCCCTATACTTGTGGGTCATCAAGACTATTTTCTAGCGCCGTTGCCGGGGAGTGAAGCGCTATTGAAGAGTAGAACTGGTAAGGGAAACTTTTTCTATGAGTATTGCTCTTGTTACTTTGTTTCCAATATGGATAACCCACTTGGTTTTCTGTTTGGGAAAACTACTACCATTGCTAGGGTAGTAGATGAACCACCACCTGTTGAGATAGATCCTTTTAAGATACCTACAAGTATTGTTAATCATGTTATGGATAATTATTATTTTGGGGATGGAACTGTCCATCCCGGTGATCACTTGCTTTTTATCCATGAATTATGCGGGTTGTTTAAGTGTGTAGGTATCACAACTGAACAGGTGAATAAGAAGTTACTCTCCATATCCTTGAAAGGGAGAGCTGAAGAATGGTATAAGCTGCTGAAGAATGGACAATCCATGGAATGGGAGGAGATGTCATCTCTCTTTTACTCTAAATTTTATCCTCCCAGTGAGATCTATAAGGATAGAAATCTTATATATAAATTTTGGCCTCTTGATGGAGAGAGTACAGCTCAAGCTTGTGGGATATTGAAGTTACTAATGCTTAAATGTCCTATTCATGAACTCCCTAACAATATTATTCTCAATAACTTTTATGCTAGGCTTTCTCTTCATGATAACTATTTACTAGATGCTTCTTGTGCTGGATCATTCACACGTATGAAGGAATAAGCTAAATGGGACCTACTAGACCGTATTCAAGAGAACACTGAAGCTTGGGAGAATGACAAAGGAAGAAATTCAGGTATAAACTATGATTATGAATGCATTAAATCTTTTATGGGAACTGATAGCTTCCGTGATATTAGCAATGAGTTTGGGCTTTAATCCCAAAGTATTGCTAGCTATTTTAAAGCCTTTGCCTCTTACATTGAAATTCCCAAAAAGAAGTGGAATAAGTACCATACTCCTTATAAAGATGTTGTTAATCATGCTCCAGTTAGAAGTACTCAAGTTTGTACTACTAATCATATTATGCCTGAACCTCGTGTTGAGAAAATGCCTTTCCCAACTAAGGTGAAGGATCATTCTATGATTATTGGTGCAAATAACAAAGGTACAATGAAAACTATGGAGCCTGGTAAGCATTTGAGTGATGAACCTGTGGTAGCTATTATGAAGGACACTGTCACTAGAAATATAGAGGATGAGCACACTGTCTTCTGTGAAGACGCTTCTAATATTATTTCTCATCCTGGTAAGGTTAGAAAAGATAGTGTTACTATGCTTTCTGTTAAAATTGGTGATCATTGCTACTATGGTTTATGTGATATTGGTGCTAGTTCTAGTGCTATTCCTTATGAGCTTTACAGGGAAATTATGCATGAGATTGGTCCTTGTAAGCTTGAGGACATTGATTTGGTTATTCACCTTGCTAACAAGGAGACCATTTGCCCCATTGGCATTGTAAGAGATGTGGAGGTTCTCTGCGGTAAGATTAAGTATCCTGCTGATTTTCTAGTGCTTAATTCAGCAGCTAGCAAAACTTGTCCCATCATTTTTGGTAGACCTTTCTGGAACACTTTTGGAGCTATTATTGATTGTAAGAAGGAAAAAGTTTTAACTAAGTTTGATGGAGATTATTATGAGTTTAAATTTTCCAAATTTGCTAAAGCTCCTTGTGAAAATAGCTTGCCTAATAAAGATTTCAGGGTGGAACAACTTTCTTCTATTGATCCAGTCTATGACCTTGGACCTCTTTTTGGTGACTGTAAGTATGCTTATTCTGATGATAAAGTTGTTTCTAGTGACAGTTATATTGTTAACTATATTCAAAGTGCTACTGAAAGTTATTTTGAGAGAGGGAAACATGGTTTTATGCATCTCAATGATGTTAAGTTTCCCTGTTTTATGTTGAAAGCTTCAAAGTTGCATCTGTTTTGTCTTCCTATGCTAGTGGCTTTTTGCTTCAACAATTCGTTTTCTCATGATACCCCCATGCATAGGAAGTGGGTTAGACTCAAGTGTGTTGGTTATTTGCTTCTTGATGCTCTTTTTCATTTCAGATATATATATATCCTATGTGAGCATCTTTGGAAGTTTCTAGGCCTAACTTAAAGACAATAAAGAAAAGTACTCGTTGGGAGATAACCCAAGAGTTTTGTCGAGTCTTGGAAGTTATTACCTCAGTAATAACCGCTCCTTATCCTTTTTTGTTTTGGTTTTTGTGTCAAGTTCAACTACTTTTGTGAAGTAGAGGAGTTGTGAAGAGTGGCTGTCCTGGGACAGATTTTTGTGCTATATTATAAAAATTCGTGAGGGAGCTCAATAATTGGGATGGAGATGAATTTTTCTGTTCTTGTTCTCCAAGTTGTTACCCAAGTTTCATCAGTTCTACACTTTTTGATTTGAGCAACAGAAGGTTTTTGAAAAAATCAATCTTTACCTGCTGGCTGTTTTGACAGATTTCTGACATCATTTGCATTTGCCTCTTACAGAAGCTTTTGTTTTGATGAGTTTTCAGTTGAAGTGTTTACCAAAAGGTTTATTGTTTTTGCTTACACTAATGTTGTCATTGAGTTTGTGCAAGGCTTTTTGCAAGAAGGAAATTTTCAGGAGAAAGAGAAAAGGAATCTGTAGAGTTCGTCTTTGAATAGGTAAAAGTGGTGAAAACAGAAGGTTCGTGAAACCCTAATCTTTTTATATTTTTGATGTTTTTAATACATAAGGGAAGTTACGAGAAGTAATTGAAGAGGAAACGGAGCCCAGGGTGGACATACCCACCCTAGGCGCGAGCCCAGCCTGGCCACGCCTGGAGGGGGTGTCCCTACCCCAAACTCTGTCTCTGCTTTGTTTTCGTGTCGAAATCTTCCTTATGCATTGAAACTTCGTAATATATAACCGCCCGGATCCCCCGAGGTTCGTACATTGTGTTCCCGTTGTGTTTTTGTTTCGATCTGTTTCTGTTAGGAAATCTTCTCAAGTTTAGAGCACCATGGACTCCGCCAACGACAAAGGAAAGAAGCCCGAGGAAGAAGAAGCTCAAGTCCCCAAGGAGGAGGAGATCCCGGAAGGATATGAAGGTGACATGGAGGAGGACAAGCATCCGGACACTCGCGCTACCGTCACAAGCATTGGTTTGGTGGCACAACCTACCAAGCTTAAGAAGACATCACGGATGTCTACAGGAGGAAAACCACCACGTCTCTCTTATAATCCACAACCATCTCCTCCACAAAAGGATCATGCCAAGGATGAAGAGTGGGGAAAGAATAACAAGGACTGGGATTCTTGGTCTGACATGATCATGAATCGTATAGAGAAAAACTCGAAGCTAATCCGTACTCTTACTTTTGAGTTCGAGGAGTTGAAGAAACTTATTGATGAGCTTATCAAGAGAACACCACCACCAGCAAGGGAGTAATTCGTCATCAGGTTTGGGATCTCCTTGGCTTGTTCCAAGCTTGGGGGAGTGCCGCGGTATCACCACCATTATATTTTATCTTTTACCTTTGTAGTGGATTCATATATGTGGTAGAGAGGTTATCTTATAGTTTAGTTTGCATGTGGAAGTATCTCTCCTTTAGTTGATTATCTATATATCCCTTGGTGTGAGTGCCTTTATTGAATATTAATGAGAAGTCTCATCTTTTACTTTTTGCACTTCTTATTTTTAGTTTGCAATCTCTATTATATGATGGATCTTGTTGTTTAGTATTGGCACCACTTTGGGATCATCAAGTGGATCTAAATTGGTTTTGGCAAACCGAGTTTTGGTCAGTAGCATTATTATGAAAGAGAAAAAGAAAGAAATAAAAAGGCTTATAGGTATTTTGTATCATTTGTTTTCTTTCTTGTTGGCTCATAAGCTTAGTATTCTTTATTTAAGATTATTTTGTGTCTTCAAGGAAGATTGCATGTTTGGCTTTATTACTTGTATGTTTTCTTGTTTCTTTCAACTCTCTTGCTTGCTACCCAGCCTTGCTAGCCAAAAACCTGTTTTGAGAAGGCATACTTCTCATGTTTCCAAAATCCTTTAAACCCAAAACTTTTGCCACTTGTGTCCACCATATATACCTAGTAGATTTTGCTATTCCTAGCAAATTCTCAAGTTTCATCTACCTTTCGAATTAAAAAGTATTTTGTTATGAAAAAACTAGTTAGTAAAGCTCTCACAAACTTGATGGCACACTTTATTTCTTTGCCCCTAATAAACTTGAACCATTGTGAACATCGAAGTTGTATATGCTTGCATCTATACGTTGGAATTAGCATAACCGTGCTGTCACGGGGAACGTTTTCAACATTGCCTTGTACTTTGTACACAGTTGATATCGTGCTCTTTTGTCTATGGATGTCAACGGTGTGAAATAAAGTGGGAACTTGTAAGTCCATGGAGTTTGTATTCTGTGTTAGAGAAACGCCTGGGCCGCTAGACTAAGCCATGCTTAATCATGGTGGAAACTTGCAGCATCACCATAGTGAGTCATCTATGAAGCATCCTCAATAAAAAGCTATGCATATGGTAAATAAAAAGATTACTGAGATGCTCATTGTCTACTTGCCTTGTCATTTTGGCTATGGGAAAGCTCTTGTACCATGTGCAAGGGGTACCCCATTGGCGGTTCTCAATGACATACAAATACTTACAATGACAAGAACTTACCTAGGCCCAAAGTTGAGTATGCATGAGGAGTGGCCCTCGTATTCAAGGGACATGAGATTGCCAACTTATATTTCGTCAAGCATATACTCCATCCTTGTTCACTTTAACCTTAATCATCTCAAGATGCTTATGATAGGGGCATTGAGGGCTCAAAGCTAGTAAGTACCATAATCTTTTGGAAGCTCTTTATGACTTGTAATCCCTACTACCCTCTAAGAAGGGACCTTCCTCCTAGTTACCAGTTGAGTCAGTAAACCTATTTCCTCTCTATCTCCAGCAAGCTTTTGAGTTGTTGTGTTTCAAGCATTCATATGGTGATTTATTCAATCATGTTCTTAATCTTCCTTGTTTGCACAAAACTCTTATCTATTGAGTATTACTTTGAAAGCCTTCACTTGTGAAAAACCTTTTTGAGCAAAGAGTGCTCCTGCTTTGAAAATTCTACAAAAAGCTTTTGTGAAACTGTTTGCCAGGTGTTCTCTGACCAAGAAAAAGTTTTCCAATTCCAATTATGATTTATCTTTATGCATCTCTATTGTGACTTCTGTACTTGGTTTCAAGCTAAGTTATATAATGGTGAGTTGCTTTCTTCTATGAGTTGTGCATTAGTAAGTGTGATGCTTCTTGTTCGTATTCTTTTATCGACCCTTCACTTCATAAACATGTGGACATGTTTACTGAGCTCAGTTTTCGCTTGGGGACAAGCAAAGTCTAAGATTGGGGGAGTTGATACGCCCAATTTTCATCACCTTTCTATATCATAATTTACCTCTATTCATTGATATATGTCTTATTATGAGGTATTACTTATGGCTTTTCATCTACTTATGCATGTTGGATGATTCTTGGAGGATGGACTGCCGGAGTCTGGATTCTGATGGAAAAGAAGGCGTTTTCGGTGCAATTTCGTGAAGATTGGAAAAATACCAGAAAAATATGGAAACATATTATTTTACCAGAAGACGAAGGAAGCCAGAAGGAGGAGCGAAGACGGGCCGCAGGGGGCCCACACACCCCTAGGCGCGGGCCCACCTGACCCCGCGCCTAGGGCAGGTGTGACCCACCTGCCCGACCTCCGACTCCGCCCCTTCGTCTATATCTTCCCTACGGAACCCTAATACTAGGGGAGCGACCACACATAGATTTCCGCCGCCTCTTGGGGCGGAAAACACCGAGAGAGAAAGATCTCTCCAGCAGACAGATTTCTGCCGGGGGAATTTCTTCCCGGGGAGGGGAGACCGTCGCCATCAACATCGTGATCAAGATAGGCTTCATCGGGATCATCATCATCATCATCCACACCATCATCTCCACCAGCACCATCATCACCACTCCATCCCGCTGTAACAATTATATTGGATCTTGCAGTAGTTCTTAGGGGAAACATTCCCGGTGTTGATTACTATTGTAGTTGATGCTTGTGAGTGGAACCATTGGATTATTGTTTATGTTCAGATTGTTATCCATTACCATATCATCTTTGATCTTGATCCATATGATGTCTTGTGAGTAGTTCGTTTAGTCCTTGAGAACATGGGAGAAGTCATGTTGTTAGTAGTGAATCTGTGATGAGTTATTATTCAATGGTTTAGTATTTAAGTTGTGGTGCTATTCTTCTAGTGGTGTCATGTGAACATCGACTACATGACACTTCACCAGTTATGGGCCGAGGGGAATGCATTGTGTATTTGGCTACTAATCATGGGGTTGCCGGACTGACAGAAACCTGAACCCCCGTTAGGACACCTTTGCACAAGGGAGCGTAGGATCTCAGAGTTTAAGGCTGTGGTTAGATTTATATCTTAACTACTTTCCTGTAGTTATGGATGTTTGCAGGGGGTTCAATCACAAGTATGTATTAGTCCTAGGAAGGGCGGTATGTTAGCACAGGTTCACCCACACAACACTTACCAACACCCGAGAAGAGTACTCAGCTATTTGAAGCGAAAGCACTTGACAGAATTCCCATATGTCCTCGAGAACGTTTGGTCCTTATAAGTATTTCCATCGGCTTGTCCTTTGCTAAGAAAGGATTGGGCCACTTGCTCCATTGGTTCGTTACTTCTGTTACTTGCTTTGTTTTGTTGCCTTGTTAAAAACCACTAAAAATTCGTTTGCTAAGTATTCACAGGGATTTCCTGCTCCATACCACTATTCAACACCTTCTACTCCTCCTTGTGATCGACACTCCTATTTATCAAAAGTACTATGATACACCCCCTATACTTGTGGGTCATCACTCCCCAAGCTAAGTGGTCGGACGCAACTATACGGCGGGAACAGGACGTTCCGGCCGTATAGTTGGTCTGCCGAAAAAAATTTAGGGTTTCCTAGGGTTTTTGTCTAGCGACTATAACTATACAGCGACAACTATATGGTCGAAACTTTTGTTCCCGCTGTATAGTTGGTCGTCAAACCTTCAGTGCTCTGGGACAAAAAATTGTCGATTGGAACCTAACTATAAGACCGTAACTATATGGCGGGAATAAAAAATTCCCGCCGTATAGTTGGTCGTTAACCTTTCTATGCACATCAACAATTTTCTATTTCTTTGTAGATTACTTTTTAGACTGAAACTTAGTGAAACACCTTATTTTGACAGAAAAACGATAGACTAAAAATTCGACCAACTATGGCATATATAAAACAGGATTTTTTAGTACCATTGAATATCTGTTTCTCACTGGAGTTTTCTAGAAATCTTTATTTATACAAACTTAAACTAAAACTTAAAAACTTAATCAAACTGTCGGGGGGATAACCCCAATAGGGTCACGAGAGGTGAAACATAGCGCAGCTTGGCTAGCTCCGAGTAAAGAAAGAATCAGGCCGGGTAAGAACGGCCGGGTAAGAGAAGCATGAGCGGCCGACATATAAACTATGTCGGCCCGCATAAGACAAAGTTTTAATTTTTGAAGGAACCGACGAGCCGAGTCTACCGAGGAAGGGCCGAATCAAGTAGGACGCGTGGCACCTTTCCGAGTAAGGTTCAGGAGGGACCATGGAAAAGCATGGTCAAAAGAGAAGGGCGACGCCGGATGACACAAAAGGAGCCGGGTGACGCTCAAAGCATACGCTGACGTACAAAGTTACTGCATGACGCCAAAAGGAACAGGAAGCAGCATACCAGAAAACCGTTAGCTGTCAAGCTTTGTGGACTGGGCCATTGGGCTAAGGGCAAGCCCATGACCCATCCCACATCGTAGGAACCAAGATCCAAATAGTAACCCTAGAACCCAAAGGGGTACCAGCTAGCTAGCACTGCATATACTAGTTGAATGCCCGTGCGTTACCACGGACATTTCAGATCAAATATAATATACGAAGTCTCGACACAATTTCTTCGGGGACAAATGCTTTTGATTTTTTTTGAATGACTACATAATTTATCTTTTGTTTGATTTTTATTCTCGAAATAAACATATATTGAGCAATATTTATTCATACCATCTGCACTATTTTGATACTATATATATATATACCGGAAAAGACCATTCTAATCGTTATGTAAAAAATGAAAAATGAAAAATAAATTTAATCACAGTCAGGTTATATACTCTTCATATTTTCTACATATAATACTGTAGTAGTTAGGACAATTCAGTTTACATGTTTGAAAAATAAATGAATCTAAGCATATAAATTGTGCTTGCTGCAGACCGGTGGTTATCAAAACGATTGTGAATAAAAAAGAGAGCCACATTCGGTCAACCTTGTTGCGCAGCTCCACAAGCACACATGGCTCGCCGATGGTCGCCGCCTATCTCGTGTGCATGCCTCCGGCTCATCAGCCCGGCCGATCGCCGCGATGCCCGGCAGCTCGCCCTCCTTTGCGCTTGTCTCCTCCATTCCTCTCTCCCCAATTGAGCTGACGGACCACCGTCCCTCCACTCCCTCTCCTCTCCTGGTCATGGAGTCCTCTTCCAACTCTTTCCGGCACCTGCAGCTCTGTTGGAATGGGAAGGGTCCATTTCTCCTTCCTCACGTCCCATGAGTCCCTAGAGTCTCACAACGACGTCCAGATCTATAACACCCTCAGAATCGGACCTATGCAAGTTTTAGCAAAACTCGCCAAACCCGCATAGAAACGATTCAAAGGTGCCCACCAGGCACTTTCGTGCGGGTGGAAAACGAAGTAATAACATTACACAACAGTCCTCGATGGGACCCACAGAACAGATCTATATAACAGCGACTCAATGAGTCAAGAATACAGATATAATATACAAAGATCCAAATCACCTTGAAAACGATAGTGCGTCCAACTACGGACAAGATGCAAATGGGGCTAAGAGCCCTGAAGAATAACCAATGGCATCCATAACCCTGCCCAGGCCAAGCCGGAAGGGTAACCCTGCTAACGACGTCGATCTCAAAACCTGCTTAAACAAAAGGGGTGCCGGCAAAGGGCAAAGGAAAAAGAGGAGCGTCAGTACTGAGGCCAGTACACGGCGAGGCTAGAATTCGGCGGTCCTCGCCTACATAGGTATGGTGGACTGAGCGGCAGCGGCAGCATGCACTAAACAACCTATAGAGACTCGATACAACTGGCGGTTATCAGAGAGGGATAAGAAAGACCTATTCGGAACCAACCTGATTCTACCATCAAACAAACCCATCCTGGTGTTTCCCCCTCGAAACCGATCGAGGAAGTCAACCGAGGAACTCACACCGTTGGCAATTTTATTTATTCAGTTATTGTTGCAACAATTACTAGTCAGGTCTAGATAGTCATCCTGATAAAATAAGCAGTAGGCAATTTTAGTTAACCATTCCGTGATAGTTGCAACACTTACTAGTCAGATACAATTAGCGTGAGATAACCCAAAACCCAACAGTTGTTGGTACTTTTATTCAGCCATTCCGTTGTAGTTGTAATATTTACTAGTCAGGTACAATGGTCGCAAGCGACGCTCCAAACAAGCAATTGTGGGCAGTATTAATTAGCCATTCCATTATAGTGAAGCTGATTACTAGTCATTGTAAAGTCAAATTTATAGCAATAAACTTTAGTTATGCTTGTCTATGGTCGAGATACTGTGCTCCAAGTCGTCCATAACCGCGGACACGGCTTTCAGAAAGTTTTACCCGGCCGGGGTGCACCAATAGCAACACACACTCGATCAACCTCGGAAAAACCATATCAAAACCCAACGAGGCTTTCACAACAAAGCAATCACAGGATTCAGAAATATTTCAGGGGGCCACCCCTTAAAGTAGACCCGCAACGAAGTAAGCTAGCTCCGAGACGGACTCAAGGTTTGGGTGGACGGCTGTGAGCGACTGGGAACCCAAAACTGGGCTTGTCGACACCGCGAAAACGTGTCCCGATCCTAAACAGTACAGTGTGCTATATATCGCACAATCGTAAATAAAGCAGTAAAGCATGGCATAAGTACAGGATCGTAAATAAAACCTCAAACTAGTTTGTGGCCCCAAGAAATAAGACTGAATCAAGCTCTGGCTAAGGGGGGTCCCATATACCTCCCGGATGTGGATAGCGCGATAAATCAAGGAACAGGTATCAAGTACTCGGGATCCTACGGGACACAAGTGGGCGTTCGGAAACCAAATATTATCTATCACCCACCGATGCCTCTGCTTATTTCAATTTTAGTTGTTAAACAGGAATTAAAGTGAACGATAAGTAAAACCATGATCATCTCCAACATCAACATGCGGCGATACATCAACAACTGTGGCACTGGACGACACCGCAACAGCACTTGAGCAAGCGACTACGACGCGCGAGTCCAACTATCTACCAAACAACAGGTAATAGGATGTGTCCAAGGCAATATAAGGCTGCAAGTAATATCAAGGGTACGGAAACTAGAGCATTGCAACACAGATAGCAATAGATCAACAGGAGGGAATAAATACTATAAAGTAAGATAGGTAGAAAGGGGGAGATGCTCGCCTGAAAACATTGTCGAAGGGTTCAACCGAAGATCGGGTCGAAGCTCACATCAGCTCAACGGCCTTATCCGCGAAGAAGCAAAACACTAGAAGAAACACCGGATGCAATATTTAATACTACGGCAAAAGATCGGGCATGATGCATGTATGATGTATGGCATAGCAAAGGTGCGATGCAATTAGGCCATATTAAGCGGAACCGGGGTCCCGACAATTAATTAGGTGGTTCATGTTGTTTAGATACCCCGCAGATTAAATGTTGTCTTAGCATGGCAAAAGATAGCACCGGTTCGCTACTCAAATTTAAATGAGGCCAATATGAGACTAGATTTGCCCGCATATGGGCCCCATATTTAATTATATGGTGAATCGGCATAAGGCCCCCAAACCACATGATATGGATGCATGCATGAACAATCCAATATGCACAAGTTGTATTATGTTATAAAATAGGGTTTCGGGAAGGAGTTCACACGTTAGGGTTCGGCAGAACTTGGGGTTCCGGGGCTCGGGGTTGGTCTCAGGGTCCAGGGTTTGACGGGTTCGGTCTCGGACTCCGGGATCGTTCTCGGATATCGGGGGTAGTTCTTGTCGTTCCGGGACGAAGGACTTGGGTCGGTGTCAGGGCGCATCGGGTGCTTCCGGGTCGGTGTCGTTCTTGTCGTCGTGCCGATCTTGTCGGGTCCCACAGGGTCGATCTTGTCGTTTCCGCGGTGGTCGGCCATGTTGTCGGTTTTTCTGGGCCGAAGCACTTGGCGTCCGAGAGACGATCTTGGTCCGAGGGTTCGGTCCGGACTCGCATCCGTGAAGAAGACCTTGACATCCCGGATCGGTCTTCGGTTCCCGGGACGATCTTGCGGTATGGTGTCGTGGTCTTCGGGGAGCACCTTGTACCTTCTTCGGCATCACGCCGGTCTTGTCGGTCTTGGGGCCTCAGAATTTGAACCGCTCCGAGAAGATCTTGCGGTTTGCGGTCTCCACATACCAGCTTAGTACCAACCTGGTACTACACCGAAAACGTGCACTGTTGGAGGCAGAGAACTCGCTGCTGTGGGCTCGAGGTCGGGCGAGGACGGCGCCGAGGCGGGCGGCACGGGCGGCGGACAGGGCGTGGTCGGCGGCGACGCGGAGCTCCGGGGTCCGGAGATCGAGGTCGTGGCGGCGGCGGCGCGCTGAGGCGGTGGTTGGCAGGGCGCGGGGCTCGGGCGAGCTCGGCCTGGGCGGTGGCGGGCGAACGGCGAGGCGGGCGAGCAGAGGGTGGGCCGGCGTCGGCGGAGGACCTGAGGCCGGCGGAGGCCACGGGCGCGGCGAGGAAGGGGCACGCGGGCGAGCTAGGCGGCGCGCCGGGGGTAGCTGGGCCGGCTCGGGGAGGACGGGCGGTGGCGGCGGTGCAGAGGCGACCGGGCCAGGCGGAGCTGGACGGCGAGGCGGCGACGCGGACGACTGGGGCGGCGAGCACGGGAAGGCGGGGTGGTGGCGAGGCGCCCACGCTGGAGGGCTGCCGGCGGGGAAGGAGGTGAGGCGGAGGGGCCGACGAGGGGCGGTGCACGCCGGAGAGGGGGAGGAAGAGGCGAGGGGCGCGGCGGCCGGAGGATGAAGAAGAGCCGGAGGCGGGGCAGACGGGGGAGCACGCGGGGAAGAAGGAGGGTGGGGCGACGGGGCAGGGACGCGGCTGCTGCGCGCTGGCGCGTGCGTGTGCTGCGGTGTGGTGGACCAGGTGGGGCCAGAGCGGGCCAGGGGGCGCTGTGTGCGTGGGGAAGTGGCTGGTGGGAGAGAGAGGAGAGAGAGGGGGTGGAGGTGGTTTAGTCTAGGTGGCAGTTGGGGATAGGTTAGAGGCGAGGGAGAGGGTGAGGTGGCGGGCTCCGATTGGTCCGGGTGAGGTGGCCAAAGGGGTGTGGGTAGAATATCTGGTAGCCTTAGGTTTTGTCTGGTGGACCGATTTGAACATGGGGGTGGTCGTTCGGGTCGGGTCGGCCCGTTCGACTGCCCCCACTAAAAATAACTTAATATTTTATTTACTTTAATTGGACCGTTTGCAAACCGATAGCAACAAAACAAAATAATCCGGAGACCCGGGTTTGGCGTTTGAATAAAAGACGGGGCGTTTTAGGAAAACAATTTGGGTTTTCTCGAAAATAGTTTTATGCAAGCAAATGCAATGTGATGACGATGCTCGGATGCAATGTGGCATGATGACATGAGCATGCGGTCATGACGATGCAATGCACAAAAACAACGCGATTTTCTAGTAGTGGTTTTGCGGGATGCCACAATTCGACACCACTAACAAGGGATCTCGCCCTCGAGATCCGCCTCATGGTACCGGAAGGAAGGTCGGCGACCTGCGTCTTCTCGCTTCGTGTAGATCTTCGCGACACCACTAACAAGAGGTCGTTGTCCGTGATCGTCGAGAGAGCACTCCGGAAACAAAAAGGTCGAAGGTAGAGGTATCAGCAAATTAAGCCCCCTCTAGCTTCCGTGGAAGGAGTAAAATTGCATCGATCCACCATTCAATGTACATAAGCGAATGATAAGAGTAGTGGTATGGTCGCGACTCCATCCCGCACTCAAAGCATTACTATGTACACGAATAGACAGATTATGCAACCAACCCTCAGGATTCAGACTGAAGATCTCGACAATCGAGGTTCGGAAACAAAGGAGTGATGCAGACTCTGCATCGGATCTGGCGTAGAGGATGTCGTCGCGTCGGAAAACACCGGAAGGCACAAACAAGGAACAAAGAATGGTACCACAGCAGACGGATTCCTCAGGCAGCTCGAACACCGGATGGTAGAACACCGTTATCAGAGGAGGAAGTGAAACCCTGAAGGTACGACGGAAACCCAACCACGAGAATTCCTGGACTCGAAGAAAGAGAAGAGAGCGGATTCAAAACACGCAGAGGTGAGAGGAGAGCAGCAGAGGGGTAAGGAGTAAAATCAGACCTAATCAGAACTATCCAACCGATTTTGCAAAATAGTTTTGACACTCTACTTCGACCGTTAGCTAGGTTATCCTACAGGCTGGACTTGTGGGGTATCGCAACTGCTGTGCTCTGATACCACTCTGTAACACCCTCAGAATCGGACCTATGCAAGTTTTAGCAAAACTCGCCAAACCCGCATAGAAACGATTCAAAGGTGCCCACCAGGCACTTTCGTGCGGGTGGAAAACGAAGTAATAACATTACACAACAGTCCTCGATGGGACCCACAGAACAGATCTATATAACAGCGACTCAATGAGTCAAGAATACAGATATAATATACAAAGATCCAAATCACCTTGAAAACGATAGTGCGTCCAACTACGGACAAGATGCAAATGGGGCTAAGAGCCCTGAAGAATAACCAATGGCGTCCATAACCCTGCCCAGGCCAAGCCGAAAGGGTAACCCTGCTAACGACGTCGATCTCAAAACCTGCTTAAACAAAAGGGGTGCCGGCAAAGGGCAAAGGAAAAAGAGGAGCGTCAGTACTGAGGCCAGTACACGGCGAGGCTAGAATTCGGCGGTCCTCGCCTACATAGGTATGGTGGACTGAGCGGCAGCGGCAGCATGCACTAAACAACCTATAGAGACTCGATACAACTGGCGGTTATCAGAGAGGGGTAAGAAAGACCTATTCGGAACCAACCTGATTCTACCATCAAACAAACCCATCCTGGTGTTTCCCCCTCGAAACCGATCGAGGAAGTCAACCGAGGAACTCACACCATTGGCAATTTTATTTATTCAGTTATTGTTGCAACAATTACTAGTCAGGTCTAGATAGTCATCCTGATAAAATAAGCAGTGGGCAATTTTAGTTAACCATTCCGTGATAGTTGCAACACTTACTAGTCAGATACAATTAGCGTGAGATAACCCAAAACCCAACAGTTGTTGGTACTTTTATTCAGCCATTCCGTTGTAGTTGTAATATTTACTAGTCAGGTACAATGGTCGCAAGCGACGCTCCAAACAAGCAATTGTGGGCAGTATTAATTAGCCATTCCATTATAGTGAAGCTGATTACTAGTCATTGTAAAGTCAAATTGATAGCAATAAACTTTAGTTATGCTTGTCTATGGTCGAGATACTGTGCTCCAAGTCGTCCATAACCGCGGACACGGCTTTCAGAAAGTTTTACCCGGCCGGGGTGCACCAATAGCAACACACACTCGATCAACCTCGGAAAAACCAAATCAAAACCCAACGAGGCTTTCACAACAAAGCAATCACAGGATTCAGAAATATTTCAGGGGGCCACCCCTTAAAGTAGACCCGCAACGAAGTAAGCTAGCTCCGAGACGGACTCAAGGTTTGGGTGGACGGCTGTGAGCGACTGGGAACCCAAAACTGGGCTTGTCGACACCGCGAAAACGTGTCCCGATCCTAAACAGTACAGTGTGCTATATATCGCACAATCGTAAATAAAGCAGTAAAGCATGGCATAAGTACAGGATCGTAAATAAAACCTCAAACTAGTTTGTGGCCCCAAGAAATAAGACTGAATCAAGCTCTGGCTAAGGGGGGTCCCATATACCTCCCGGATGTGGATAGCGCGATAAATCAAGGAACAGGTATCAAGTACTCGGGGTCCTACGGGACACAAGTGGGCGTTCGGAAACCAAATATTATCTATCACCCACCGATGCCTCTGCTTATTTCAATTTTAGTTGTTAAACAGGAATTAAAGTGAACGATAAGTAAAACCATGATCATCTCCAACATCAACATGCGGCGATACATCAACAACTGTGGCACTGGACGACACCGCAACAGCACTTGAGCAAGCGACTACGACGCGCGAGTCCAACTATCTACCAAACAACAGGTAATAGGATGTGTCCAAGGCAATATAAGGCTGCAAGTAATATCAAGGGTACGGAAACTAGAGCATTGCAACACAGATAGCAATAGATCAACAGGAGGGAATAAATACTATAAAGTAAGATAGGTAGAAAGGGGGAGATGCTCGCCTGAAAAAATTGTCGAAGGGTTCAACCGAAGATCGGGTCGAAGCTCACATCAGCTCAACGGCCTTATCCGCGAAGAAGCAAAACACTAGAAGAAACACCGGATGCAATATTTAATACTACGGCAAAAGATCGGGCATGATGCATGTATGATGTATGGCATAGCAAAGGTGCGATGCAATTAGGCCATATTAAGCGGAACCGGGGTCCCGACAATTAATTAGGTGGTTCATGTTGTTTAGATACCCCGCAGATTAAATGTTGTCTTAGCATGGCAAAAGATAGCACCGGTTCGCTACTCAAATTTAAATGAGGCCAATATGAGACTAGATTTGCCCGCATATGGGCCCCATATTTAATTATATGGTGAATCGGCATAAGGCCCCCAAACCACATGATATGGATGCATGCATGAACAATCCAATATGCACAAGTTGTATTATGTTATAAAATAGGGTTTCGGGAAGGAGTTCACACGTTAGGGTTCGGCAGAACTTGGGGTTCCGGGGCTCGGGGTTGGTCTCAGGGTCCAGGGTTTGACGGGTTCGGTCTCGGACTCCGGGATCGTTCTCGGATATCGGGGGTAGTTCTTGTCATTCCGGGACGAAGGACTTGGGTCGGTGTCAGGGCGCATCGGGTGCTTCCGGGTCGGTGTCGTTCTTGTCGTCGTGCCGATCTTGTCGGGTCCCACAGGGTCGATCTTGTCGTTTCCGCGGTGGTCGGCCATGTTGTCGGTTTTTCTGGGCCGAAGCACTTGGCGTCCGAGAGACGATCTTGGTCCGAGGGTTCGGTCCGGACTCGCATCCGTGAAGAAGACCTTGACATCCCGGATCGGTCTTCGGTTCCCGGGACGATCTTGCGGTATGGTGTCGTGGTCTTCGGGGAGCACCTTGTACCTTCTTCGGCATCACGCCGGTCTTGTCGGTCTTGGGGCCTCAGAATTTGAACCGCTCCGAGAAGATCTTGCGGTTTGCGGTCTCCACATACCAGCTTAGTACCAACCTGGTACTACACCGAAAACGTGCACTGTTGGAGGCAGAGAACTCGCTGCTGTGGGCTCGAGGTCGGGCGAGGACGGCGCCGAGGCGGGCGGCACGCGCGGCGGACAGGGCGTGGTCGGCGGCGACGCGGAGCTCCGGGGTCCGGAGATCGAGGTCGTGGCAGCGGCGGCGCGCTGAGGCGGTGGTTGGCAGGGCGCGGGGCTCGGGACTCGGGCAAGCTCGGCCTGGGCGGTGGCGGGCGAACGGAGAGGCGGGCGAGCAGAGGGTGGGCCGGCGTCGGCGGAGGACCTGAGGCCGGCGGCGGCCACGAGCGCGGCGAGGAAGGGGCACGCGGGCGAGCTAGGCGGCGCGCCGGGGGTAGCTGGGCCGGCTCGGGGAGGACGGGCGGTGGCGGCGGTGCAGAGGCGACCGGGCCAGGCGGAGCTGGACGGCGAGGCGGCGACGCGGACGACTGGGGCGGCGAGCACGGGAAGGCGGGGTGGTGGCGAGGCGCCCACGCTGGAGGGCTGCCGGCGGGGAAGGAGGTGAGGCGGAGGGGCCGACGAGGGGCGGTGCACGCCGGAGAGGGGGAGGAAGATGCGAGGGGCGCGGCGGCCGGAGGATGAAGAAGAGCCGGAGGCGGGGCAGACGGGGGAGCACGCGGGGAAGAAGGAGGGTGGGGCGACGGGGCAGGGACGCGGCTGCTGCGCGCTGGCGCGTGCGTGTGCTGCGGTGTGGTGGACCAGGTGGGGCCAGAGCGGGCCAGGGGGCGCTGTGTGCGTGGGGAAGTGGCTGGTGGGAGAGAGAGGAGAGAGAGGGGGTGGAGGTGGTTTAGTCTAGGTGGCAGTTGGGGATAGGTTAGAGGGGAGGGAGAGGGTGAGGTGGCGGGCTCCGATTGGTCCGGGTGAGGTGGCCAAAGGGGTGTGGGTAGAATATCTGGTAGCCTTAGGTTTTGTCTGGTGGACCGATTTGAACATGGGGGTGGTCGTTCGGGTCGGGTCGGCCCGTTCGACTGCCCCCACTAAAAATAACTTAATATTTTATTTACTTTAATTGGACCGTTTGCAAACCGATAGCAACAAAACAAAATAATCCGGAGACCCGGGTTTGGCGTTTGAATAAAAGACGGAGCGTTTTAGGAAAACAATTTGGGTTTTCTCGAAAATAGTTTTATGCAAGCAAATGCAATGTGATGACGATGCTCGGATGCAATGTGGCATGATGACATGAGCATGCGGTCATGACGATGCAATGCACAAAAACAACGCGATTTTCTAGTAGTGGTTTTGCGGGATGCCACAAGATCCGCGCAAGAGAAAGGAGGAGCAGCTCCGTAGGACCTCAAGCACCCCGTCCCGGTCAGCGCCCCGAGGGTGTTCGACAGAATAACTGCAAGAAAGCTGCCCATGAGAATTTTGTTTCTGCTTACGCTATTCTTCCTGGTGCTAGTAACTGGTGAAATTTGGAGACAAGATTAATTATTGCCATGTGGTTGTGGATTCATATTGCTTTGCTCTAGCTAGGTTGTGGTTGGTTGCTAGTTTTTCTTCTCCATTTGGATGCCAGTTTACTCGTTGTTTCCCGAGATTATAACCAGGACATCTTGTGTCTTTGATTGCAGTGTGGAAATCTATTAGGAGACACCGGAGGGAACCGTAAATGGTGCAGCATCGGTGGAAGACGGTGCACGCAGCCATGTCGGGACAGTTGATCCGGATCGATCCGTGATGAGCATCGTTGAAGTAGTAGCAGGTTTGGGTGATGGAGAAGGGGACGGACAAGCTGATTCCGCTTTGAATCCAGCAGCTTAGGATTGGACCAAGAGGGAACAAAATAATACGATAAAAATTTGGCTCCCTTGCTGTAGCGCATGAATCATAAGTAAAATTCTACATCTCTAAATCTCCATGGAAGAAGCAGAGGTGAATTATCCAAGCTCTCCCTGGTAACTTATTCAGATCATGCAATTTAAAAATTGTCAAGATGCTATGTTTGCTGAAGACTACCAGTCTATCAGAGGACATTTTCTCCTCATTGACTGCTGAGTAGATGAATATGCATTTTTGAACCTGTACCTAAATGAATTAGTAGTTAGGCCATTAATAATAAGAATATGTATAGCCCGGGTGGTTTTAAAATGCTACATGATCAATTGAATACTGAACATTATTTTTTCTTTCATCACAAATATCTCACGTGTAATATTTTTCAATATTAGGACTGTATTCAACACTCATCTTTTTTCTTACCTTGTTCATCTTATTGTGGCAGATTCATGTTTTACGTATGTACCGGGAATACAAAACTAGCATTAGCTGTTGATAGTGATGTCCTATAGTTGAATATACTGGTAGATCATACAACTATTTCTTCACCTACAGAGAAGTATGTTATTTGCATCTTTCACACCTCTTTACTTCTCTTTCATTGTTCATATGAAAACTGCTTATGTTTTTGAATATAGGAGTTCTATATGCCATGTTTAAATATGGTAAAAGTTTATGAAGAGATATTTATTTGATGGAATTTCAAGTGACATAAAAAGTATTATAGTATTTAGCGACACATTTAAGATACACATATATCAAATATTTTTCAACCATTACACCTTCAAATTTTCTCAAATCTGGTCCAATGAGTTCAAGTGGTGAGGACCTCCTTATAGACTATGTTTGGCGTGGTGGTTACTAAGGACTCGGTTCTTTTCCGTTTCTTTGAATTCTTTGTCTTGTCATCCTTGATGGCGAGGATTTTGATGTTTCTTTTCGTGGTGGCACGGGACAACGCGACATAGAGCTGACCATGAGAGAATACCGGCTCCGATAGGTACACACCGACAATCGGGATAGTCTGTCCTTGTGCTTTGTTGATCGTCATTGCAAAGCTTAGTCTGATCGGGAATTGCTTTCTTTTGAATTTGAATGGAACATGTCATCGTCGGATTGGCATATAGGTATCCGAGGAAGAAAAACCCTCTCCCCTGTGTGCTGCCCCATGACGATTTCTGCATCGATGACGTTCCTCTGGAGCCCACGGACCACAAGCCTTGTGCCGTTACATAACCCGTTAGCTGGGTCAATGTTCCTTAGTAGTATAACTGGGCAATTGATCTTCAGTTTAAGCGCGTGTGGGGGCATCCCGTTAGGAGTCAGCGAGTTGAGAAACTCAGAAGGGTAGTAGCCATGTGGATCGTCCTCCGCACTATCGAAGCTATAGTAGATCATCTCCTCCCCCTGAAAACGCTCAATCATGTGCATGTTTATTCCATCTACGTTGTTGTTCTTTGTGGAGAGGATCGCTCTAGAAGTCATGTAATGCGGGTTGTCCATGTTGTGGTGTAGGTCAGGAAACACATGGTTGATCAGCTTCATTATGTCAGCCACGTCGTCTCCGGTAGATGATACGCAGATATCTTCAGGAAGTCGGATGTTTCCTTCCTCGTTGGTTTCTTCATTTCCGTTACCTATTCTCAGTAGGTAATCTGCGAACCATTGGTCTTTTTTCGCCCTCATATTCTTGATGAGCTTTAGCTGGCGCATGCCCTTCCATAGGTTGGATCTTCACAGACATGCGTCGATTATTTGACCTCGTGACCCTTTTCTCACTACCGGAAGCACCTGTCTGAAGTCTCCTCCGAACACGATAGTCTTGCCACCAAATGGTTTGTCCGAACAGCCCATTATGTCGCGCATGATTCTGTCTAGTGCTTCAACCGCTTGTCGTTTTGTCATGGTTGCCTCATCCCATAGTACGAGTGAAGCCATCCTTAGTAGTTTGGCTGTCCCACTCTGCTTACTGAAGTTGCATGATGCCCCTTCTTCAAGGTTTAGCGGGATCTTGAACCTCGAGTGGGCTGTTCTTCCTCCTGGCATGATGGAAGCGGCGACACCCGATGTCGCTGTGGCCACCGTGATTTTTTATCTCCTCGAACCCTAGCGAGCAGTGCTCTATAAAGGTATGTCTTCCCTGTTCCTCCTGGACCATCGACGAAGAATACATCCCCATTGCCGCCATCGACTGCTGCAAGTATCTCGTCGTAGGCAAGCCGTTGCTCGGCAATTAGAAACTCCGCCAGTGATTCGTCTTCCTTGTCTACCGTGATATTCATTTCCTCGATGACCTCCCTAGCCTCGCCTTCTATGTTGTCATACGTCTCGTCGATGTCTGGGAGAGGGAACGACTTTATGTCTTTGCCCATGGACTGTAGCATGCCCCTAATATCAAGCAATACCTTCTGCTCCACAGCTTTTGGACACATGTATTCCCGTCGATAGTCGTCAGACATCGCCTCAAGGTGCCTATTCCAAAGACCACACACATCTCCAGGCTCACAGAATACTAAGATTGTTGCAAAGAGCCTCCTGAGTGAGGCTGGCATGGCAAACTGCTCTGACTCAGTAAGACACTCGTCTAGTGTGTTGTCGGCCTCGATGAGACCTCTCCTCTCCGCGGCCTCACGAAATATATCACATAGCACACCATCCACGGTTTTCAAATCTTCGAAGGACTTCGAGCCGCGTACGTGGTTTAGAATCACCCTTAGAAAGTACCTTTCGCCCTTGGCAGGATGGGCTGTCACGATTCGTCCTACTTGTTGATCCCTGGTCCTTATCTTCCAGTACTTTCTTGTAATTTTCCACGTGAACCTCCCCGGGAAATCTTTGTAAAGAATATCTCGAGCCCACACGTAGTTTTGGTTAGCTTTGAAATATTCTATCAGCATAGATGTGCTGTCCCTGGCGGCGACGTCGTTCAGGTTGTCTCCCGCTTTGAACGTGACCCTTTGCATATCTGGGAGATGAAGCGGGAGCTGTAAGACCGCTAGGTGGTTTTCACAGATCTTGAAGCCGAATATCCTCCACATGGCCTCCAGTGGAGTAATCCACCTTGCGTCAACATATCTCTTGATCTCGTCTATGTTACCTTCATCGTCGGGCGTCTCGATATTGAATGAAGTCTGATCGCGGCCCTTGTATATGTACTTATATAGGTACTTGACGGCCTTTATGCTAGTGCACACCTCCACGTTGATGTGGCAGTCAAACATCCGCAAGAGGTAAGGGTTGTAAGGAACAACCCATCTATTGTCTAGCATCTGACCGCGGACCTTCGCGCAACAGCCGTCCTTCCGTCTCCGATAGACTGGATATGAGTCCTTCCCCTGTACGGTGGTCTCGTTGAATGTCCGTGGGTACCTACACTTGCACGACCCGTCTTTCATGCACACGTTGTTTGGCTTGAGTACACCGCATGGGCCGTGCATCATATGCTTCACAACCATGGTGTATAGCTCTGGGTACTTATTCTTGTCTGGGAGTTCGGCAGATATAACATGGTCGTATTGCTCTGGCACAAGGAGCTTATATCTTGAATCCATGATCAACAGGAAATGGGCATGTGGGAGACCCCTCTTTTGGAACTCGACCACGTAAACGTATGCCTTCACAACGCCTAGGATATTCTTCTTGATTAGCATCTCTTTCATCGTCTCTAGCTTGGCCCTAAACACTCGGACTACAATGTCTGGTCGGTCTTGTGCGGTTTGTCCTGGAAGAAGCGCATCCTGTATCTCCCGCCAGTTTGGGTTGCAGGTCATTGTCAGGAAGATGTCAGGCTTGCCGTACGTTTGCACCAACGCCATGGCATCCATATGCCTCCGTTTCATGTCTCGGAAACCCCCTTTGAATGTGTAGGGTAGAACAATCCTTGTGCCAACGACGCTTGCTTGAGTCTCTCCGGCTGTGATGCTATCCATAATGCCTTTATATATATCAGCACGTATCTCCGGCTGGTGTCTCCTGACCCAATTCAACCTGCAGCCCTCGATCTTTATGTACATGTCGACCGCAAACTGTTGGAACAGACGCCCTCCATGTAGTATGGGGTTGAATATAGCAGGGCGTGTTTGTAGTCGGTAACAGTAGTAGTCCCTGACAGAGACACATAAATTTCCACCTCCCTCTGCGTGAATGAAAGAAAAAGTAAGGTTAGGAAACATCCGAGAAGTATATATATAGATAATAAGTGAAGAAGTATTTTGAATAGGCGGACCTAGATCATCATCGCTTCTTGCTCTTGGTAGTTGTGCAAGGTACCAAGGCACATTATGTTTAGGGATATTTGGATGCCAACCGAGCTCCCCCTTTGGGAAGAATAGTGGGTACGAGAGTGGGTCATAGCATCCTTGTGTTGCCTGTATACTATGCCTCTCGTTGTTATTACCATAGAGGGTAATGCTGCGCTTGAACCTATTTGCCAGGTCGCTGCCCTCGACCCAGATCGCGGCCACCTCAAACGATGCTGGTAGATTGAATACCCGTTGGTCTTTCTTCTGATCAGTGTTTAGTTCTATACGGCAGTCCTCGAGGTTGTCCTTGTGGGCGCCCAAACACCTAAACTGCTCGGAGTAAGGGTTTCCTCTCAGTATGTCTGCAACCTTCCGGACTACCTCTTGGTCAAGGTCTTTGGTGGCTTCCTTGCGATGGATCATGTTTGGATCATCGTCATAGAAGTATAGCTGTAGGTGTTTTGGCTTTGAATTTGGCCCGAATGAATGCACATTGTGGTACAATGAGCCTTGCGCCCGGAATGTGTACACTCCGGACCTCATGTTTGTGCAGTCGTTGTCGAGGCTGACACCAAGGGTCATGAAGGAGAAGTGGTCGTTGAAGAATCGGATGCTCTCCCGAAAATGACGTGAGTCCGCATCCTGGCTAGACCATAGTCTCCTCAGCTCCGGGATAGATTCTGGTTGTTGATCAGCTAGCTCGATCTTTCCCTTTCTACAGCAGAAGCCGTCGGTCTTACGCTCAAACTTCTTGGCATGATAGTCTTGGCAGTTTGGTACTTGCTTCAGGATATATGTGCTGTCTGGTAGGTTCGAGTACACAAAGTCAGAAGGATCGATAGATTCCTGGCTGGATGAGCCTATTGTTGTATCTAGATCCATGTCATCAGCATCAAAACCAACATTCATTGTGTGTCACATCAAAAAAATTGTGTTAACTCGTAACAGAGAGGGCAGATGGGAAGGATGGTATAATTATCTTCGCGGGTATACATGTAGCACTCCTCGTCCATGAGGTCGTCGAAGTTTGCATTCTCGTCCATGATAATGCTAAGGAATGCCTTCATTTCTCCTACAAAATTCACGATCCGATTAGTATGGTGTTTTAATGGGCTATGGCATAAATAAGGGGAGTAAAGATGCGTGTGTTACCGTCGGTCCTGATATTATACTCTGGCGTGCTTGTTGAAGGGAGGCGGGATGTGAAGCAGTTCCCTCTTTGGTGGGTGATCCATGTGTGCTCGATGCCAGGTTTATTGTTGGAAACGATGTTGCAATTGGGCATGGCATTGCGATGGATTATTTGCACGGGGTGTTCCTCCTAGCCACGGCGCTTGACCTGCTCTTAGCTAGAAGTGCAGCCTTCTTCTCTTCAGGTTTGCTTTGCCTAGATGTGCGTCGTCGTGCATTCTCCTCCTGTCGTTCTTCCGTGGATATATTTTGCCAGCTAGCTCTTTGTCGCATGTTCCTTTCATTGAGCGATTTGTTTTGCCAGGCTGCTCTTCTACATGCATTAATCTCCTCCCTTTTCTCCACCATCAAAATATTTCTCATAGCTCTATTAGTATCTTCTGCAATATTTACATTCTGTTGCCTTTGTTCTGCATCTAAGTCTATTTTGGTTTGACACGCAAGGGGTTGTCTGTTCAAAAATAAAATATGGTTAGTTGTTCATACTGTGTATATATTTTTAATGTATGAGTATGAGTATTGTGTAAAATTTAGAGTGTTACCTTTAATCTTGATTTCTGGCTGGTTTAGAGTTTTTATGTCACCGTCGCCATTTTTTATCATGGACATTAAGACATCGACAGTTTTACCATGTTCATCATCATTACAGAATGATTGTGGTGCATCTGAGCTTCTTCAGTGGGTGGATACAATGGATGGCCGATGCCTGTCCATGAAAGATGGTTAGTTGTACATATTATATTTTTTTTGAAAAGTTTCAGTATTATATTAATCATGACTTGTTGCTGCTTTATAGGTTACTAGCACACTTGCCCGTGCGTTGCTACGGTTAACATTGTAGTCAATATTTAGAGATCTTGAAGATATTGTAGGTGGCGTAAAGATGACCAAGATAGTTTGGCAGTAAAAGATAATAACTATACACAAGTTTTATCAAATCTTGCAAATATTGGGTTTCCACCATAATTTGTAATCGACCAATTGTTGGATCATTATATCCATTCTTTATGAAATAAAAGTCTTCATACTCGGTCTGTCCATAAATAAGTAACTCTGATTTGTTTAGATTCTTATGTATCTATACACTAAACCGTGTTTTGATAAATTAGATAAATCTAAATCACTTTTTTTTCCGAAGGAAGTATTATATTGTGTATCATACATAAGACAAAATAGTTAACAAAGATGTGAAAAAAAAATAAAAAAAAAATTACTTGAGGTAACCAAACAGCTCCCAGATCATGCTATTGCAGCTTGTCAGTGCTAGCTCGTTCATGTTCCGCTGCCGCTACTGGCCGCTATGTAGTCTCTTTTCTCAAATCTATGTAGCTTCAGCCCTACCACTTGCCATTGCACTGATGATCATCAGAATCTCTAGTAAATCTTTTTCACAATTGACCAAAAAGTTTTGAAAGGGAGAGGCATAACACAGCCAGGATACGATCCAAACAGGCTCATAGTCCTGAAGCGATCTGAACTCATAGACAAACGCACACCTGCAGCCAACAAAATTCCTTCCCAATAAATCTAAGCCCCGTCGATCCAGCCCAAAGATTTCGCTTCGCAAAGATCATGCCCGGGGAGCTCGCCCTGCCTCGAAGAATAGCTGACCATGGGGATCGGTCACCTGAGAGCTCGATCTGGCCGTCAGGTACTTGATTTGGTCGCTGGCGGGCTCGATCTGATTATCGTCGATCGCGTTCCAGTCGATGTGAAGCTGAGGCAAGTCATCAGGCTAGCTCGATCTGGCCATCAGGTGCTTGATTTGGTCGCTGGTGGGCTCGATCTGATTATCGTGGAGCTCGTTCTCGTTGATGTGAAGCTCGGGCAAGTCATCACTCATCAGGCTACTCGATGTGGCTTCCTTGGGAGATGTGAGCCTCTCTCGATTGTCTCCTTACGGATCGAACAATGCGATTTTCCTTTCTATATGGCCCAACGACAACACAACTCGGATGGCTTATATCTAGACAATCGAACCAGAGTCGGAAACAATGTCCTCCTCTTTGGAACGATCGAGGTCCTCTAGATGTGGTTTTGCGATTTGTGTTCGTTCTGGAGTCCACTCTATGTCCTGCGGATCCGGCTCCAGTTCGTGGTGTGCTTTGGCCGAACGAAAACGAGCAAAGAAAAAAAACGATTGAAACGCCTTTTTTTCACTTATCGGTGGCGTTAGTTGTAATATATGGTTTGGTGGAGAGTAAATCAGTCCAAAAAAGTGTTGAACCGGGAGAAACACTTCGTGCTTTATTATTAGGTATAGATGTGTTTACTTTGTCGTTTTTCATCATGGAAGCATTGTTCCTCTGTCTTGCCGAGAATTCTTCATTACGGCGGTGTAGCAATGTTTGTCTTTCTCCCACTGTCACAGGCTTTCTGTTTCTTGCATGTAAATTAGATGCAACAACTTCATTTCCTGAATCTGTATATTTCTTATTTTTGTTTCGCTGATAGGCTTCACGCCGCTTTTTCAGTTTCTCCTGCTTTTCTCTATCGGTCATCCGTGCATACCGATCTCTGTCTCTTTTCCTTCTCTGTTCCTTGGCATTCATTAACGGCAACAATGACCCAAAACGGCTTGGCCTGCATCAGATTTAGTATACTGTAAATATGAAACCTGGATAATATAAATGAAATTGTAATTGAGCTAATCTTGGTGGTTTACACTAAATCAACTACTGTATTTCAAATTTAATACTTCCTCCGTCTCAAAATAGATGTCTCAGATTTGTCATAATTTGGATGAATCTAGACTCTATTTAGTATATAGATTCATTCAAATTTTGAAAAACTTGAGACATCTATTTTGGTATGGAGGGAGTAGTATATATATTTTCTAGAGACAAATATATTGCATTTATAGCACTTCTATTCACTCACTGGTATATTTCAAAGGATGTTGTGTTTAAGGAGATGATGAAAATACCTGATATCTCTTTAATTTTTTTGTCAGCGCTGATATCGGCAAGGTGGAAAGTGACTTGGTAAGCAGGTTAATCGAGCAAAAGGTAGCTGCAGTACCAAGAGTGATTGTTGCTAGCGCAATCAGGATTAAAAGGTAGCTGCAGTACCAAGAGTGATTGTTGCTAGGCTGCAGTACCAAGAGTGATTGTTGCTAGAGCAATCAGTACATAATCCTCTAGAGGATGCATGTAACATCCCAAGAATATTAAACTAGAATCATCAAATTCCAATCACCAAAGTTAGGGTTAACAAAAACTTTTCAAATTAAAAATATGAAAGCATTCATATGATTGTGCATTAAAATTTGGATTCTTTTGAATTGCTATGATTATGTGTTTCTTTGCTTGTAAAATGATTCTTAGGTGAAATAAACATCGTCTAAACAATCCACAAGCTTTTCCCAAAGACAAACAAATCAAAACAATCAAATTAAGTAAATGGTCACTTTGGCCAAATTAACTCCCATGCCTACTTTGGCTATCTCTAACTTTCAGAACTTAACAGAAACATGTATGGAACTTTGCACCACTTGATAGTACTCATAACAAGGTATCAAGGCCCACTTTGTAATCATCCAGAAATATTCAAATGTTTAGTTTAAATGACAATTTAAATTGAATCTATTTTATATGGGAAGATCCCACTATTTCAAAAACCACTCAAACCAACTCAATTTTCAAAATTCAAGCATCCACAGACTCCCCAGTACATGCCTAGCACACCCACTAATTTTTTTTCAAAATTCAAAACTTAAGTTCATGCGGCCATTTCATCCAACAGGTTGCAGATGCAAATCAAACAAAATCAAAACACTATGTTGAGCAGTGTTTTGGGACTAACTTGTTCCCTCTCTGGACACCACTAGCCTTAGTAGATCATCTAACAATCTTAACTAATCCCTAGCACCACTGTAAGCTGGCATTTTTCATCAATGGTGAGCAGGCCGAGAGCACCATTGCCACCCCATGGTCGACAGCAAGCTACGAGCAACACTAGCCTCGCCAACCTTGTCTGGGAGCAACCTCGCACCCCACCGCCACTCCCTGTCCTAGCCGCGAGCAATGCCAGCCACTGTACCACACGTTCAGGCCATGCCAACCTTCTCTGCAACCATGCCGAGAACGCGCCCCGTGCGCCACGCTCGACCAGCACCCACAGACCGCGCGCCGCCCTCGTCGCGTGCACGCGTGATCACCAACATCCCAGCAACCTCGCAGACACGCCCGTTCTCCGCCGCGCGGATCACGTGCGCTGTGCGCCATCAAAACTTCCGTCGGACCAGCGCAGAGCATCGCAGCGTTTCGACCGATCAGCACCGCCCCATGCCTCGCCACCACGCCGTTGAGCTTTGCCAGGGAGCACATCACCGCCCCCTACCGTCGCCCACGCCGATAGCCCTCTGTGCCGTCGACCACGACGAGCTCAGCTTGCGCCCATCGGTCCCCTCTCGCCACTATAAATAGAGGCATCCCCCGCTCGAATTCTTCAAACCATTCTACCCCCCTCTCACCCAGAACCACCCCACCTCATTCCCGGAGCAAGGCGAGAAGCGCATCGACAGAATTTCACCGGAGTCCGCCGCTGCTGGAGAAGAAGGAAGCCATCGATTGGAGCCGCCCCAGGAGGAGCTGCCAGTACCAGGAGGATCGCCGTCGTCGACTTTGTCGTTCGCCCGCGTCACCGACCCTCGCCTGAGCCCCGATGAGCCTCCCACGACCCCCACTGAGCCGCTAGGGTTCGAGCTCGCCGGTGACTTGTTCATGTCGACGACGACCCTCAGCCGTCGATCTTCATTCTAATCCAATGCACCACATCGCCCTGTACCACTTCACGTTTAAAGAGCCACTGACCAGTAGAACCCCCCTGTCAGTTGTGCCCCGTTCTACGGAGTGACACTGGGCTGGCCCATTACCCCTTCCCGCGCAGCCCAATCGTTTGAATTTATCTTTTTCTATTTATATTCAAACTCAGTTCTATACCTAGTTTCAAAAATCAACCTAGCTCGATTCAGTGAACCAAATTGAATGAAACCAATTTTGTTAGAAAGATATTGAAATGCTTAATCCAAACCCATTAGATTCAAATCATTTGAATCTATAGATCAACCTTGGTAAAAACAACAAGGCAGAAGCTTTTCTGCACTCAAACATTTTTCAAATTTAAACCATAATAGCTTTTGAGTTGATTCCAACTCTCAAAAATCATATTTGATCATACCTTTCAGAATATATAAAAACATATGGGTTTACTTATAGAGATAATGTTCAAGTAATAAAAGAATGCCACATAGGCATTTCTAGTCACTTTATTTAATTGAAATAAAAGGTTAAACCTTATTAAATTGTGACACCACTTTAAATCACATTCCCATATACTTAAATATGTGGTGATGACATGTGTCAACATGATCCCATGTTTGGTTTGGAGAATATTAAATCTTAAGTAGTTTTTCAATGAGTAGAAATTACTTTTGTAAAAATAAATAAATAATGCAAGTGCTTTAATCTTGAATGTTAGTGATGATGCTAGATCATCTATAGAACCCTTTGCTGTGATGATTGAAAGTAGTTAAGTATTGTTTGATGATTGTGTACCTCGTATGTATTCATAGACGCTAGTACCGACCAAGGATACAAGGAGGAAGGAGGATACTACGAAGAAGAAGCCAAGAAGAACTTCAACCACTGCTCTGCACAAGGCAATCTAACAGTTGCAAGATACTCTACTTATGCTAGCCTATACTGATACTGATGCAAGCAAATACTTGCTTGATACCCTGACCACTAGATGCCTTAAGCATATGTGATCATATCCACTTGATAACCCCCTCCTAGTTTTACTTGCAAGCTTCTACTTTATTTCTTTATCAAAGCTCTTGCTTAGAGTTTACTTGAGTAAATTATAGATACTAGAAAGATAATTGAAGGTTGCATAAAGAGCATTAAATTTGGCCTAAGCTAGATAATCTTGATCTCATCCTAAGGCATGAGATTTAACTTAGTTAAACTCCACTAGTTTACCACCCCTCATTAGTACTCACTCCCATTTGTAGATGCTAGTGCTAAGCATAAAACTTGATCAACTTTAGATGGGAATACTTGGTGGAAAATGGTTATGAAAACCTTGGAATGATGGATCATTCTACTAAGATGTTTTGACATGTGTTTCCGGACACCACATGATTTTGATGATGAAAATGTTGAGGCAGGAGCCTTAGCCCTTTTACAAAACAGATGGTTGTCTGGATGCGATACCATTCCAATTTTACCGTACAACCACAATACCCGAGAATTGGGTAGGGCTTGACTGGAAACTTATATACCTTAGTGTGGGTTCCCTCACAGCCAAGGTCTGAGCTGAGGCTACCTTGTGAAGATTGTCCACCTGTGCAGTACCCAAGATGACAGTTGGTCATGGTTGGGAGGCCAAACTCACATGACAGGTGCCTATACTAGGGCGTGTAATTGAAAGGTTAGGGTTGATTATCCCCATACTGAGTATGGTGAATTCAGGATTTTTTCCTGACGGATGTATCGAATGTTGTGGTGAAAGTGTACAATCTCTGCAGAGTGTCAAACTATTCGAATAGCCGCGTCCGCGGTTATGGACAGTTGGAGTGGCCATACTGTTTCCCCGTCAGATATTTTCAAAATGACTTATGAAATGAATTGATATGTTGACTTGACCACAACAGAGTTGTGATATGAAATACAAGTTCCCACTTAGGTGTTATAAAATTCAACTAGTTTTTCTTTGCTTCTGAACTTAGTAGAGGTAAATCTGGCTTTTTGCAAAACAACCATAGATCTTAGTGTCCTATTACAAAAACCCCCTTCACTTGTCAGTATTAGTTTGCGAGTACTTAAAGAGTACTCATGGTTTTGTCCCTGGCTATTCCCGTGGCCAGAATATGAAGAGGAGTACCAGGAGGATGGACCCCAGGAAGGTTACGACAACTAGGATCATCTCCCATCGTCAGCATTGCCCGTGACCCTGAAGATGGAGCTTCGCCTACGCTACCTTTATTATTACGTTATTCCGCTGCTTGAGTTGTATTAAGAACTGGATCATGAGATCCTTATTTGTGTAAGACCTTATGTATGGTTTGTAATGGATGATGTACTGTGGTATCCAAATCTGTTATGTCTCGCAAAAATGGCAATCCTGGGATTGCGATGTATGGCATAACAGGCATCTAGGATTAAAAATCCGGGTGTTGACAAGTTGGTATCAGAGCCATCCTGGCCATAGGAGACCCTAGTTAGACTGGACGTTTGAATCAAAAACTTAATTTAGAAACCAAAGGAAGCAAATATTTACAAAAACTTATTCCCATTCTTATCACCTTAATTCTTTCATAAAAATTCATGTTCCTCAAAAACTCTTGCAAAATACATAAGATTTGACACACTCGATCACTCTACTAACTTACTCATCCTATATTCTTATAGATGGACGTGAAGTACAGTAAGTTCTATCAGTTGGGAAATGGAGGAGACCTTATCTTTGAGCGGGATTTGGACCAGCTTTCGGAACTTCTGGAGCGTCCGCACATCGAGTTCTTCGGAGCTCAGCTCAATGATCAAGGAGGAGAAGATCTGCAGTGGCTAATTGTTGCAAGTCTCCGAGGGAAGATTGAACCTCCCACTGCCGAGGGAATTTAGTTCACCTGAAGAGAGAACAACTGGCTCGATGGACTTGCCAGGGCCATGCAGGAACCTCTTGCCCGTTTGTGTGGCAGAGTATCAACCAGATCAAGGGAACCCGCTTTGAGTTTTGTCCAAGGCGTGATGCTAATGGACAGCCACTGGAAGCCCCATACCACCGTGAGCTGAAGACTCAGTTGGACCACCTCAGCTTCATGATGTATGATCGTCAGCAGGAATTGGACAATTGCCGTGACTACTCCAACCACAAGTCCGCCATCATCAAGATGAAGGATCAGACCATCGCCATGCTAGCGAAGGATCGCAAGTTTCGCCGCCGTCAGCTCGATAAGAAGGAGCGCATCATTGCCCGTCTTTGCTGCCGTATCTCGGATTTGGAGGAGACCATCCATGAGAGAGACATGCAGTTGGAGGAAAGGGAGAATGCCGGAGAGGATCTTCGTGGAGACCCCTACTCCTATCTCGGCGATGATAATGATTTTCTGGAGGACCAGGCTATGGACTTTTTCACTGATGAGGATGATTTCTCCTTAATCGATGACGATGAGGATGATGACTACACCGACTCCGAGGAGTAGTAGCACTTGAGCACTAGCGTAGTGAGTTGTATTCGGTCCCACTGTATCGTAGTTTCCAGAATGGTTCTTAAAACCATTTTTTTACCTTTGTTGTGGTGTGTGTTTGTATCGTGTGCTATGAATGAATGAATGAATGAATGAATGAAAATCAAGTTGCTAGAAAATATGAGCCAAACTTTAAAACTTTTCAAAGTCCCTGAACCTTAGAAATTTCCCTCTTTTCTCATGATATATCTCAATCTTCAGATGCCACGCGGAGGAAGTGGTTCATCCCCGGACCCGATGTTGCAGATCCTGCAAATGTTAGTTTCTGACTGCGAAGCCAAAAGAGTCGAACGTCAAGCCAACCTAGCCACCCTTCAGCAGATAGCTTAGCTAGCCCACAACAATCAAGGCCAAGGAAATCAGGACAACCATGGATCTAAGCTCAAGAATTTCCAGAACACCAACCCACCTGTTTTCACTAAGTCAGAAGAGCGCTTAGATGCTGATGATTGGCTGCAAACCATAGAAAATAACCTAGAAGTCACCGGAGTGGAAGCTAACGAGAAAGTTCTGTTCGCCACCCACTATCTAGCCGGAGATGCAAGAGCATGGTGGAAAAGCGTTCGTGCAATGACCGGAGGACAGATGATGACCTGGGAAGAATTCAAGGTCAAGTTTAGCAGAACCCATGTGCCACCGGGTTTGATCAAGAGAATGAGAGATGAGTTCAGAGAACTGAAGCAAGGAAGGATGACCATAGTGGAATACCGTGACAAATTCTTGTCATTAGCTAGGTAAGCCTCGGATGAGATCGACACTGAAGCCAAGAAGGAGAGGTTCTTGAATGGTCTGCACGATGAGATGCAGACTGTGTTGGTCAATATCCCCTTTGCTAATATAGAAGCCCTTGTCGACTCTGCCATCCAGATGGAAGGAAAGATCAACCAAGCCAATGAAAACCGCAAGCGTCGCATGATGCATCAGCCAGGAACCCATCAGACCCCAAAGTATCGCCCTAACCCATCTCCAGGATTTGCCCCGAGAACCAACAGACCCCCGATGAACCGTCCGACCTATCCCAACCATGGAAACCCGAGGCCCGGAGGAAATCACAACAACCCCGACAACTCTGGAAATTTCAACCGTGCACCACCCAAGTTCAACAACAACAATGCCACCACCAACACCAACACTGCTCCGGGGACTGGAAGCAATGCTGTGCCTGTTGCAGCAAAGGACAAGTCGCAAGTGACTTGTTATGACTGTGGAAATAAGGGTCACTACTCCAATGAGTGCCCCAACAAGAAGAACGCCATAGCCCCCAATGCAAATGCCCCAGCTCGGCAGCAGCGTCGTGTTCAGCCCGGAAGAAGACTTGCCCCAGGGAATTCACTCAACCACAACGGCCATATTTTTCTCATGCATGCTGAAGAAGCTCAGGAAGCGCCAGACGTCGTGATGGGTATGTTTTCTGTTAATTCCGTACTTTCTAGAGTGTTGTTCGATTCAGGTGCATCGCATTCATTTGTCACCGAAGAATTTGCCTTCACTAGTAATATTTAACCAACCAAACTGAAGCATGTTATGACTGTTCAAATCCCTCGTTCAACCACCAAAGCTAGGCAAATTTGCAAAACCGTCCCTATCTGAATCCATGGCATAGATTTTTATGCTAATCTGATAGTACTCGGAACTAAAGGTTTGGAAGTAGTACTAGGAATGGATTGGATGTCCAAACATAAAGGATTGATTGACTGTGCCAAGAAAGTCATAACCATGACTAGTACAGCCGGAATATTAGTCGAGCATGTATCTGAAACCTTACCTCGTCAATTCAAGTGCAACAAGAGTATAGCCCAACCTACCATTGACCAAGTCCTGATAGTCTGTGAATACCCCGATGTATTTCCAGATGTTTTGCCCGGTATGCTCCCAGATCGGGATATCGAGTTTATCATTGAACTAATCCCCGGAACATGACCCATAGCTCAGAGACCATATAGTATGAACCTGTCTGAACTAGCATAACTAAAGAAGCAACTGGATTCCATGTTGGAAATTGGATTGATCTAACCAAGTGCGTCCCCATGGAGATCACCTGTCTTATTCGTGGACAAAAAGGATGGAGGTAACCGTTTGTGTACGGATTACCGGAAGTTGAATGATGTCACTATCAACCCATTGCCCAAGATAGAAGATTTGTTTGATCATTTGACCGGTGCCAAAGTGTTTTCTAAGATTGATCTTAGAATAGGCTATCATCAACTCAAGATTTGTGCAGAGGATATCCCTAAGACTGCCTTTACCACTAGATATGGATTATACGAGTATACTGTCATGTCTTTTGGATTAACCAATGCCCCCGCTTATTTCATGAATCTCATGAATAAGATTTTTATGGACTTCCTGGATAAGTTTGTCGTTGTTTTCATCGATGACATACTGATTTATTCCAAATCGGAAGAAGAACATGAGCTACACCTTAGGACCATTCTTGGAACCCTTAGAGAGCATCAGTTGTATGCCAAGTTTAGCAAATGTGAATTCTAGTTACAGGAGGTAGGATTCCTCGGCCACATTGTATCAGCCGGAGGAATTGTCGTTGACCCTGCAAAGGTGAAAGATGTCAAAGATTGGCAAGCCCCAACCACTCAAACCCAAGTTCGTGCATTTCTCGGATTGGCGGGATACTACCGCAAGTTCGTAGAAGGATTCTCGAGTATCGCCAGACCCATGACCCAATTGCTGAAGAAGGACAAGAAGTTTGAATGGACCGACAAATGTGAAGCGAGTTTTCAAGAACTCAAGAGGAGATTGATTTCAGCCCCAATCTTAATCATGCCAGATATCACGAAGCCCTTTGATGTGTATTGTGATGCATCCAAGATCGGTCTCGGATGTGTGCTAATGCAAGAAGGCAAAGTTATATCTTATCTATCTCGATAACTGAAACAACATGAGCAAAATTACCCAACCCATGACCTCGAACTCGCAGCCGTAGTTCTAGCCCTGAAGGCATGGAGGCATTACCTGATGGGAAACCGTTGTGAGATTTATTCGGATCACAAGAGCCTGAAGTATATATTCACTCAAAAGGAGCTGAATATGAGACAGAGAAGATGGATTGAGCTAATCAAGGATTACGATCTAGACATTCACTATCACCCTGGTAAGGCCAACGTGGTAGCAGATGCCCTTAGCAGATTTCCGTGCCGCTTGAACTCCATGATTTTGAAGGAGCAACCAAGTTTGCACAAGGAGATGGAAGATTTCCGAATGGAATTAGTAAGTGAAGGATTTTTGGCTAGCATAGAACTTCAACCCACTTTGATCAGCCAGATCAAAGAGGCACAGAAAGGAAATGCTAGTATCAACGGAATTAAGCGTCGTATCGGTACAGGCAAAGTACCCGGATTCACCGAAGACGAAGAAGGAGTTCTGTGGTACAAAGGACGCCTTTGTGTACCAGCAGATTCTGAGTTGAAAGAAGTTATTCTGAAGGAAGCTCATGATACTCTTTATTCTATCCGCCCCGGAGGAACAAAGATGTATCAAGATTTGAAAGAGCAATTTTGGTGGCATACGATGAAGAGAGAAATCGGAAGCTATATCGCCAAGTGTGATATATGTCAACGAGTCAAGGCAGGACATCAAAGACCCGCAGGATTGTTGCAACCATTGCAGATTCCGGAATGGAAATGGGATTCCGTTGGAATGGACTTTATCACCGGATTGCCTACTTCTAGTAGGGGAAATGACTCTATCTGGGTCATAGTGGACAGATTGTCCAAAGTCGCCCATTTCTTACCCGTCAAGACCACATATCAGAGTTCGAAGCTAGCGGAGTTATACATCGCTAGAATTGTTAGTTTGCATGGAGTCCCCAAGAACATCGTATCGGATCGAGGAACTCAGTTTACCTCGAGATTCTGGAAGAAAGTCCAAGAAGGTTTAGGAACCCGCCTAGATTTCAGCATAGCTTATCACCCTCAGACCGATGGACAAACAGAGCGAGTAAATCAAATACTCGAAGATATGCTGAGAGCCTGTGTGTTAGAATATGGATCTAAGTGGGAAGACTGTCTACCGTTTGCAGAATTTTCGTACAACAACAGTTATCAAGCTAGTTTACAAATGGCCCCATTTGAATTTATGTACGGAAGAAAGTGTTGCACCCCTTTGAACTGGTCGGAAGTAGGAGAGAGTCATATTTTCGGACCCGATATCCTACGAGAAGCAGAAGAGAAGTTTCACAAGATTCGTGAGCACCTCAAGACAGCCTAGTCCAGACAGAAGAGTTACGCCAACAAGAGACGTTGAGACCTCGCCTTCAACATAGGAGATTTTGTGTATCTGAAAGTGTCGCCATTGAAGGGAATGCAGCGTTTCCAACTCAAGGGAAAGTTAGCCCCCATATATATCGGACCCTTCAAG
The DNA here is from genome assembly GCA_916181665.1 of Avena sativa. Classification (NCBI taxonomy): domain Eukaryota; kingdom Viridiplantae; phylum Streptophyta; class Magnoliopsida; order Poales; family Poaceae; genus Avena; species Avena sativa. The sequence continues at coordinate 201,403,267 of OV702281.1, read as the reverse complement.
ATTCTGAACCGTCAAGGAGAAGTTTCATATCAACTGGAACTACCCGAAGAGATGTCAGCCGTGCACAATGTGTTCCATATCTCATTACTTTGCAAGTGCCTCGAAGTTCCGGAGAAGACGAAAGTGTTCAAGAATATCGATCACCAGACCATAGAAATCAACGATGACCTGACCTACCCGGAAGTACCCATCTGTATTTTGGAAGAAGCTTTCAGAACTACCAGAACTCGAAGCATCAAGTTTCTCAAGATTCAGTTGAGCAACCACACAGAAGAGGAAGCTACCTGGGAGCGCGAAGTTCACATCAGGACGGAGTTTCCCGATCTCTTCAAATCCTAGGTAATATTTTTTCGTCCTTTTTCAAATCTCGGGACGAGATTTTGTTTAAGGGGGGAAGGTTTATAACATCCCAAGAATATTAAACTAGAATCATCAAACTCCAATCACCAAAGTTAGGGTTAACAAAAACTTTTCAAATTAAAAATATGAAAGCATTCATATGATTGTGCATTAAAATTTGGATTCTTTTGAATTGCCATGATTATGTGTTTCTTTGCTTGTAAAATGATTCTTAGGTGAAATAAACATCATCTAAACAATCCCCAAGCTTTTCCCAAAGACAAACAAATCAAAACAATCAAATTAAGTGAATGGTCACTTTGGCCAAATTAACTCCCATGCCTACTTTGGCTATCTCTAACTTTCAGAACTTAACATAAACATGTATGGATCTTCGCACCCCTTGATAGTACTCATAACAAGGTATCAAGGCTCACTTTGTAATCATCCAGAAACATTCAAATGCTTAGTTTAAATGACAGTTTAAAATTGAATCTATTTCATATGGGAAGATCCCACTATTTCAAAAACCACTCAAACCAACTCAATTTTCAAAACCCAAGCATCCACAGACTCCCCAGTACATGCCTAGCACACCCACCAAAAATCTTTTCAAAATTCAAAACTTAAGTTCATGCGGACATTTCATCAAACAGGTTGCAGATGCAAACCTCTCTGGACACCACTAGCCTTAGTAGATCATCTAACAATCTTAACTAATCCCTAGCACCACTGTAAGCTGGCCTTTATCATCAATGGTGAGCAGGCCGAGAGCACCATTGCCACCCCATGGTCGACAGCAAGCTACGAGCAACACTAGCCTCACCAACCTTGTGTGGGAGCAAGCTAGCACCCCACTGCCACTCCCTGTCCCAGCCGCGAGCAATGCCAGCCACTGGACCACACGCCCAGGTCATGCCAACCTTCTCTGCAACCATGCCGAGAGCGCGCCCCGTGCGCCACGCTCGACCAACACCCACAGACCGTGCGCCACCCTTGCCGTGTGCACGCGTGATCACCAACACCCCAGCAACCCCGCAGACACGCCCGTTCGCCGCCGCGCGGACCACGCATGTTGTGCGCCATCAAAACTTCCGTTGGACCAGCACAGAGCACCGCAGCGTTCCAACCGATCAGCACCGCCCCACGCCTCGCCACCATGCCGTTGAGCTTCGCCAGGGAGCACAGCACCGCCCCCTACCGTCTCCCATGCCGATAGCCCTCTGTGCCGTCGACCACGACGAGCTCAGCTTGCGCCCGTCGGTCCCCTCTCACCACTATAAATAGAGGCATCCCCCGCTCGAATTCTTCACACCATTCTACTCCCCTCTCACCTAGAACCACCCCACCTCATTCCCGGAGCAAGGCGAGCAGCACATCGCCGGAATTTCACCGGAGTCCGCCACTGCTGGAGAAGAAGGAAGCCATCGATTGGAGCCGCCCAGGAGGAGCTGCCAGTACCAGGAGGATCACCGTCGTCGACTTCGTCGTTCGCCCGCGTCGCCGACCCTCGCCTGAGCCCCGGTGAGCTTCCCACGACCCCCACTGAGCCGCTAGGGTTCGAGCTCGCCGGTGACTTGTTCATCGTCGACGACGACCCTCAGCCGTCGATCTTTATTCTAATCCAACGCACCACATCGCCCCGTACCGCTTCGCGTTTAAAGAGCCACTGACCAGTATACCCCCCCTGTCAGTTGCGCCATGCGCTGCAGAGTGACACTGGGCCGGCCCATTACCCCTTCCCGTGCAGCCCAATCGTTTTAATTTATCTTTTTCTATTTACATTCAAACTCAGTTCTGTACCTAGTTTCAAAATTCCACCCAGCTCGATTCAGTGAACCAAATTGAATGAAACCAATTTTTTTAGAAAGATATTGAAATGCTTAATCCAAACCCATTGGATTCAAATCATTTGAATCTATAGATCAACCTTGGTAAAAACAACAAGGCAGAAGCTTTTCTGCATTCAAACATTTTTCAAATTTAAACCATAATTGCTTTTGAGTTGATTCCAACTCTCAAAAATCACATTTGATCACCTTTCAGAATATATAAAAACATATGGGTTTACTTACAGAGATAATGTTCAAGTAATAAAAGAATGCCACATAGGCATTTCTAGTCACTTTATTTAATTGAAATAAAAGGTTAAACCTTATTAAATTGTGACACCACTTTAAATCACATTCCCATATACTGAAATATGTGGTGATGACATGTGTAAACATGATCCCATGTTTGGTTTGGAGAATATTAAATCTTAAGTAGTTTTTCAATGAGTAGAAATTACTTTTGTAAAAATAAATAAATAATGCAAGTGCTTTAATCTTGAATGTTAGTGATGATGCTAGATCATCTATAGAACCCTTTGTTGTGATGATTGAAAGTATTGTTTGGTGATTGTGTACCTCGTATGTATTCATAGACGCTAGTACCGACCAAGAATACGAGGAGGTAGAAGGATACTACGAAGAAGAAGCCGAGGAGAACTTCAACCACTGCTCTGCACAAGGCAAGCTAACACTTGCAAGATACTCTACTTATGTAATCCTATACTGATACTGATGCAAGCAAATACTTGCTTGCTACCATGACCACTAGATGCCTTAAGCATATGTGATCATATCCACTTGATACCCCCTCCTAGTTTTACTTGCAAGCTTCTACTTTATTTCTTTATCAAAGCTCTTGCTTAGAGTTTACTTGAGTAAATTGTAGATACTAGAAAGATAATTTAAGGTTGCATAAAGAGCATTAAATTTTGCCTAAGCTAGATAATCTTGATCTCATCCTAAGGCATGAGATTAAACTTAGTTAATACCACCCCTCATTAGTACTCACTCCCATTTGTAGATGCTAGTGCTAAGCATAAACTTGATCACTTTAGATGGGAATACTTGGTGGAAAATGGTTATGAAAACCTTGGAATGATGGATCATTCTACTAAGATGTTTTGACATGTGTTTCCGAACACCAGATGATTTTGATGATGAAAATGTTGAGGCAGGATCCTTAGCCCTTTTACAAAACTGATGGTTGTCTGGATGCGATACCATTCCAATTTTACCGTACAACCACAATACCCGAGAATTGGGTAGGGCTTGACTGGAAACTTATATACCTTAGTGTGGGTTCACTCACGGCCAAGGTCTGAGCTGAGGCTGCCTTGTGAAGATTGTCCACCTGTGTAGTACCCAATATGATAGTTGGTCATGGTTGGGAGGCCAAACTCACAGGAGAGGTGCCTATACTAGGGCATGTAATCGAAAGGTTAGGATTGATTATCTGCATACTGAGTATGGTGAATTCAGGATTTGTTCCTGACGGATGTATCGAATGTTGTGGTGAAAGTGTACAATCTCTGCAGAGTGTCAAACTATTCGAATAGCCATGTCCACGGTTATGGACAGTTGGAGTGGCCATACTGTTCCCCCGTCAGATGTTTTCAAAATGACTTATGAAATGAATTGAGATGTTGACTTGACCACAATAGAGTTGTGATATGAAATACAAGTTCCCACTTAGGTGTTATAAAATTTCAACTAGTTTTTCTTTGCTTCTGAACTTAGTGGAGGTAAATCTGGCTTTTTGCAAAACAACCATAGAGCTTAGTGTCCTATTACAAAAACCCCCCTTCACTTGTATTAGTTTGCGAGTACTTAAAGAGTACTCATGGCTTTGTCCCTGGCTATTCCCGTGGCCAGACTATGAAGAGGAGTACCAGGAGGATGGACCCCAGGAAGGTTACGACAACTAGGATCATCTCCCATCGTCAGCATTGCCTATGACCCCGAAGATGGAGCTTCGCCTACGCTACCTTTATTATTACGTTATTCCGCTGCTTGAGTTGTATTAAGAACTGGATCATGAGATCCTTATTTGTATAAGACCTTATGAATGGTTTGTAATGTATGATGTACTGTGGTATCCAAATCTGTTATGTCTCGCAAAAATGGTAATCCTGGGATTGCGATGTATGGCATAACAGGCATCTAGGATTAAAAATCCAGGTGTTGACAATGCAAGAACAATAGCAATGCTGGAGCTTGAGCAGACCCGGAAACTGCTTTGTTGTTGATTCAATTGATTCACCGATGCCCTGTCTTCATGTATATTTATATGAGAATTATTTGCTCTAGGCTGAGTCGGATTAGAATTTCCTATTTAAGTAGTATTTGGACTTCTCCGGTAGTTGTATTTGCTCTAGGCTGAGTCGGGTTAGGATTCCTTATTCAAGTAGTATTTGGACTTCTACAGTAGTTGTTTTACTTTTTACAAATAACTAAACCAAGCTGATTCCGATTAGGACTCTTATGATTTAAGGCTCACTTTGTACGGTCAGTTGCTCAATCTCATTGTCTTTCATCTTTGTTCTCTGCTTTGCTAGCCCGTTCTTGAGCTCTTCAAGCTACTCTAATTGGACCCGAACCCAACTGCGTGTCCCGTGGCTCGGTGAATCGAGGGCGTACGTTAGATGGCGTCCGCGATGCACTCCAATCCGGTTACGTGGGGTTTTTATTACGAGGCTACATCTACATGTACGAAAGCAGTTCCATCCGGTTTCAACAAACACGATGGAGGAAACGACGAATTTCTGATCATGCACTGGTGGAGGAGGTAACCTAGGCCTGCGATGAAAACCACTCTAAGGAAAATTATAGTAGCAGCTCTGATTACTGTATTATCATCTGGAAGCAGCCATAAGAATTCAACCTTGTGAGGCCTCTGATTTTCGAAATAAGATAGCTGTAAATATTGGTTTTGTTAAGAGATGACTAATTTCTTAAGGAAACATTTTTTGTCACATCCCAAGTTTTTAGAAATTGGGACTAGAAAAAAAATTGCATTTGCATTGCATTGGCATAGCATTTTGCATTCATGAAAGTTTTGGATTGCAAAACACTAGTTTAAATCCCTAAATTGAAATAACAAAATGCTTCTACAAAAGTAAAATACATGCACTTCTGAAATCACTATTTTGAAATAGTCAAACTATTGACAAATAGGATCCTAAGATGATCCCCTAGTTTTTAGAAAAAATTTAGAAACAAATTTGGGCTCATTTGGAGTTAGTATGGAAAAGATGTAAAAAAAAGTTAAAAAAAAAGAAACCTACAAGAATTTATAGATCCATATTTTAGTTTGGACATGAATAATGTTCATTAGCATCACAATACAATATACTGAATTTTATAAACTCATAGAACCTTGTTTGACTCAAATCTGATTTCAAAAACCAAAGATACAAAGGAAATAAAGAAAAGAATAAAAGAAAAAAATTAAAACAAATAAAAACCTAACCTAACCCGCCCCCAGCCGGACCGCAGCGGCCCAGCCCAGCTAGCCAGCACGCTACCTACCGCCGCCTCGCTCTCCCCTCCGTGCGCGCAGCCAGCAGCGCGTAGTAGCCCGCTAGCGGCCCAACAGCACCCGCGCAATAGCCCACTCTACCCTTCCCTCTGCTGCTGACAAGTGGGCCCCACAGCATCGTCTCCCTCCTCTGGATGAACACGGGAGGAACCTCCTGAACCAAATCCGCCCCGATTCGCCTGATTCGGTTCGGATTTCGCCCCTTTGTGCACGCCACCCCTCCTATATAATCCCCCTCATCCACCTCGTTCCGTTTTTTTTCAACAAATCGAACCCTAGCTACCTCAATCGCGAGCTCGCGATCTTGCCGCCGTCGGAGCTCGCAGGTCGATCTCAAACCGCGATTCCCGTTGCCCCGACCCCTCTTTTTCTCTCTGTCCTATTCCCCACTATCGACTGAGTCTCCCTGACCCGTTCTTTCCCTCTCCAGATCACCAGGGAGGCCACCCTGCGTCGCCGGAGTCCGCCGCCACCTGAGCGTCTCCATCTGCGCCTCGTCGTCGCCAGAAGGATCCCCAGCCGACGAAAAGATCAGAAACGATCTCTCCGTGCGTCGCCGCCCCTCGTAGTCCGCCTTGCCACGTCGGAGAACTGCCGGAGCACTGCCGCCGCTTAGCACCGAGCCGTCCGCCGCTGCTCGTCGTCGCCCAGGCCGGCCAACATTGAAGCTCGCGTTCCCCGCCGTCAGATCTATTTTGAACGCCCCAGATTAGAAGCACCGCGAAGAGGTGCCGTCCAGTCACCGCCTGCCGCGTGTCCAGCCTCGTCGTCGCCGTCAGAACGCCACGTCGTGCCCCGTCAGCGCCAGGTCAGCTCCTGTGCCCAGTCAGTGAAGAATATTCCCAGGGAATATTCCCTGTGAATTTAAAATTGAATTAAAATTTCAAAAAATTGAGTAAACTTGCAAAATTCATATAAAAATATCCACAGATCCAAAAATAGCAAATTATATATCAATGGATTCAGAAAAACGTGTAGAATGATAATATGGCATTAGATCTAATATTACAGTATTTACTGTAATAATTTAATTAGTTTTAATGGTCTTTTAGGTTAATAAATTCATGAGATAAGTTCTGTAACTCCAAAAATTGCAAATAATATGTCCCTGGATTCAGTAGAACAAGGGGAATCTCAAAGTGAATTAAAAGGATAGACTTACAGTAAAAACTTCTGCAGAAACTGTCTAGTGGCCTTCTGTAGTGTTTTAATTACTCGGGGAGTTTTATAATTCCTTTTTGAGTAATTCCAGTTGGTACTGTTCCTAAATAGCAATGCCTATACAGTAGATTTTTCCCAAGATTTTACAAACAGTATACTACCGGTACTGAATTATTTGTGTTCTAGCTCTAGTTTTGAGCACTATATTTTGCATAATAGTTTTCCTTGCGCTAAAACTATTTTCCATGCATGCATTCATGCATCATCTTTGTTGCATATGCTTTTGGATTGTTTGTTTATGATTGCAATTGTATCGTGTAGATTGTGACGAGTGCAACGTTTGCTCGTGTGTGGATTGTTCTTCCGACCGCTACAACCAAGGCAAGTAGATGCCACTTTGTTCATGATATTGTCCTACTATTTTCAATGCACTGTCGTGTATTTTATAGATTCATGTGTAGGATGATACTATCGCTATGCTATGTCCTATTATGTGGTAGGGCTTTCCTTGTAGATGAACCACCGTTGGTAGATGTGCTTAGCCATGCTATGATGAACGAGGGCTGGGTTACATCACTAAAAGTTGTTTCTAAAAGTGTTGGTTTGTGAAAACTAAAACAACTTAATCAATGAACCTCCTGGGTGTGATGGGATTGATAAATTTTGGTGGTTTCATTGCGGAAAGGCACCCAGGTATCGAGAGAAAATGATTGGCTTCTTTATTTTGTAGCTTACGTGTACAACCATGTGCCAATAATGAAATGGGCGGTTGGTTGGACTTAGTAGGTTGTGGTAACTCGAACCCGCGTATCCAGAGATGTAGAATTTTGGTAGGTTGGACCGGTGCGCGTCGGGATTGGGGAGCTACTTCCCGAACAGTCTCTTCTTGGACTTCTCCCTATCATCACCCAAAATGAGAGTGATGGTACGAGCTGGGCTGGCCAAGTCACATGGGTAAAGTGTACTAACCCCTGAAGGGTGTATAATCTAATCGATTAGCCGTGTCCCCGGTTATGGACAACTGAGTTGCTTGATATTGATTCCATGACATGTTTCTCGCTCATTCTAATTTCATAATTGCTTTAATATTGTTGGGTTAACCTAATTGGGATCTTTTCAAAGAAAATAAAAAACTGTTTATGAAAGTAGGACAAAGGTATTTCTAAATGCAAGCTAGCCACAACTCCACTTGCCAGATAAGCATGTAGATGTTAGCACTATTGTCTCCTTTACTAGCTCTACTTGCCATACATTCCATGTATTGACCCTTCGGGGCTGCTACATTTCATGTTGCAGGATATTCCGATTCTGAGTAATCGATATAGGCCACGGTACTCCACTCGGCACTTGTTCACTTGTGGGCAATTTGAAGAATGGAGGATTTGCTTTATTTATGTTGCTACCTGAATAATTTGAGCTAGCCTTGAGCTAAGCTTTTATTATAATAATGGTACTCTGGATCTTCGTTATTTATGATACACGGATATTTTGCTATGTTATTCATCTTATTCTATTGTGGGCCAATGAACCGATCCAGGGATTGGCATGTCACATAGAAGCCACGGTCTTTTCAGAACCGTGGTGTTACATTTTTATCATCATTCCCCATGCATAGAAACATCTTCCAGGATAGTATATTAGTTAGAAAGATGCATACTATTCAACTTATTTTTACAGAAAAAAATCACATGAGATACCTTGCCCCTACAGTATATGCAGCTATCATCTGAAATACAACCTTAATTGGCTTACATTTAGCAAAATCTCTGAACATAAATCCAACTTTTTTTAACAACATCATAAACACTACTTTAATTTGCTTACATTTAGCAAAATCTCTGAACATAAATCATGCTCTGTTCAAACTAAATATTGGCTTACATGAACCATTATCTCTGAACTTAAATTTATCTTCATGCCACAATAACTCACTTACAGGAATATACCATGTTTTGGATATATATACAAAGTAAAACATCAATATTGACTAAGCCTATATTGTTCCTCAAAAGTTGGACAAACTATAGAAGTGTGTGTCATGCTCTAAAAGCATGGAGGCAGTAACGTGGAGGCACTCAAGGAGCAGCAACTGGTGGAGATGGAGTTTAAGAGGTAGCTTCTGTATTGTTCTTGGTTGCCTTTTGATTCTCAAGTCTTCATATTCACCGTCCTCAGGTCTTTTCTATTGGTTTTGATTTTCTAGTACAGCTGATGAAATCTAGGACTCCGGTAGGCATGTTTTTTTCACATTCATTCCCTTTGAATGTTAGTAGCTGTCCCAAAATTTGTTTTCTCAGTTTGTGCCCATCCTACACATTGTAAACCAATAAGATCAGGATCTCATGTGGAATGAAGATAATGATTTAAATGATTATAATTCTAACCTTTAAATATGGCAAATGCACTTTTCCTTCATCCCATGTGGACATGAAGAATGTAACAAGAAAACCAGACAATTCCCTATATAAGATATATAGATAAGTAATCAATATAAGATATATAGATTACTAATCAATGCCAAAAATACATATACAGAACATCAGGTGCTAAGCATACATTATTTATCTCTTAAAGCTATTACCTTTTTTTCACTCAAATATCATGTACTATTTTTTGGTGCCATAGGGAAATATTCTCGTTCCATGTAGACCCAGGGCATGCTTTTGACATGGTTTTCGGTAAGTATTTAGCAATCCATAAAAGTCTGTGCACATATTTTGTATGTGGGTTGCATTCGTAAGGATTAGTGTCCAAAATGTAGACAGTTCTCGAATCTTTGTCCAATATGAATAGAATAAATTCAGAGCCAGATAGTATTGGAATATGAATCTGAAATAGGCTAGATATTAGAACATATCATAAATAATAATTGTAGTGACACTTATAGTGAATTTGTCTTACCGATTTGCAGGATGAAACACTATAGTTGATACCAGGCCAGCTACGAATAGAATATGCTAGCTTTTCCACATCTAACTTTTTTCGGAAGTTTTGATGTCGTCCAAAATAAGTAATCATCTAATATTATAAAGTAAGTGTTTAGAAATTAGATAAAAAAGAATTAGTACATTTGTGACACAAAAATTATATAGTTAATGTAAGAGCATACCCAGAATTGCATGTCAAGATAATGTTTTGATATGAACCCTCTCTTTTTCTTTGCAGTTTGGATGTCGTCAAACATAATCTTCCGTACGACCAAGTTGAAACAGTCACGATCCATGTGCATCTCATCATTTAGCATTTCTTGCAGTTTTTTGAGAGTCAAGCTAATGGGATATGGATTAGAGCTTTGTACCCAAACTTTCCTGTAAATTATTATCACAAGAAGAGTAAGATAATTTATGTTGTCAATTGTATTCAACTAATAAAAATATTATATGAAAAAAATAGCTTACTCTAAAGTTTCTCCAGAATTGATTGATTTGATGTAGTTACAAAGTCCACCTACTAACTCATGTGCGCTCAAATTAGAAAGAACAGACATCGGCGATAGGTATTTGTTTTGAAAAGATAATGAATTGTTGTCTTTTGATTGGTTTTTATCAAAAGGAGTGTCTGACATCATAAGATCGTTTGGATCTCCCTCAATGTCACTTTCTTCAAAGATTGTAGTTGGTTGTGCCGTGTTTTTTCCCAACATAATAGCACGGCAGCTAACTTAAATCTAAAAGAAGTAATAATTTCCTGTGCATCATCAAAAAATATATATATTAGCATAGATAACAATTAAAATTGCACCAACTATATGTGCTTAGCATACAAAATAGTTATTTACATGTGTAATTGGATGGGATAGTGTATGTCCAGTCCAATATTCCATGAATTTAATCATAAATAGACCACAAGATGAACTGCATAATTAAAATAAACTGAGTACTTCACATGAATCACAATATTTCTTATATGGTTTTTATTATAAAACATATGTGCTTTATATACCTGTCTGGTTGGATTGGGCTTTGTAGTTGTTCTGTAATCGGCCAATTAGTAAAATCAAGATCTTTCCATTTATCATCATTCAAATTTTCTTGACTTTTAAGCATGTCCAAATGATATTGCAGTCCTTGCAGCTGTAAGAATGATTATTAATCAATAAACGATACACCTAAGCGATGGATAAGTTTACACAATTTATTTAAAGGGTTATAAATGATATAATAACTAACCGTAGTAGTCAGGTCACCTCGGTTGAACTTCCAACACAATGAGTCGAGTACTTGTATTTCATACTTTTCAAAATTGATGCAAGCTAAATACCAATGTGAGTTCGTAATATTTATTGGAAGAAGGATCTGTAATAAAGATAAAGAGTTACTTGTAGTAGTCATGTAATTTACAAATTAAAAAAAAACCTAAAACTTTAAGATTATGGATACTGATATTACCATGTCATGATTCAGATATTCTTTGACAATAGTTGTCATACCGGTAGCTCGCTGTATTCCAATTTCACCATCCCGTTTTAACAGACCGGTAACAAAAGGATTCTCAAAATATACTTTAGCAGAATTTTGATTTTGCACATGCACATGTAGTTTGTCCTTCATACAACATATATATGCGCTGATTACATATAAAGATTAAAGAAATACATTACCAATGGGTATTAAAAATCAGAAATTATTTCATTATATTATCAGTAAGGTTGCTTACTTCATCTTCTACCCATTTGCTTTCATCTAGAAGGGAAACCAAATAACGTTGTTTGGCGGTTATCTCATCTATCTTCACCAATATTTCTTCTTCTTTCGCATCTAGTATAACACACTGAGCAGACCCATCCATATCGGTTAATGTATAATCTGCAAAATTTAAAACAATTAAGCAAGTATATGTTGAAGAAAATCAAACATACATAAATAAGTGAATATAAAATAGAAGTGAGTATTTTACCTTGTGGGAGATAGTCATAGGTTGGATTATTTATTATATGTTTAGGTTCATCGGGTTGCTTATCATCATTAGTTGAAACTGTTTCTTTATTCATCGATTCAGAAACTGGAGATAACATCGAAGTTTCTTCATTCATCAATTCAGAAACCGAAGATAATACCGATTTGGTTGTTGTTGGAGGTGTTGGCCGTAGCTCACCATTTGTCTCATTATCTGATTCTGAACCATCCGACTCAGAACATTCAAAAATCAGAGATGATGTCGAGATGGTAGGTGATGGCAATGGATCATCCATAATATTTGATTCAGAACATTTTGCCTTTTTTAAAGGACGGCTATCAATATCCTCATCTTTGTGATCCATTCTCTGCAATCACAAGCACAGCAAAGTGTTAGCTCTATCTTCATGTTTACTGCCAAATCCACATGCATAATGCTTAATTTTTCTTCAATCTAAACTCTGGTTCCATTCTCAAGAAAGAGCACACCAAACCGGATAGTGCATTTATATGTGCACTGTTAGCGTGTCGGATGCAGGAACCAAAGAAAAACCATTCTCTCAATTGTTCCTTTTTACAGGAGAACATGTGGAATAAATCTACAGAACATAATGCAAAATTGATTTTAAAACTGGGATATTTCCTATAAAAAAGAAGAGTGGGAACAGAGTTTTGCCCACCTCAAACTTTGTATTCAAAGCCAAAAGTTACAGATGGTACATCTAATGAATTAAGAAACTCTTATACAAATTAAACCCAATATATTTTCTTGCCAATCAGATTCAAAATTACACATGTACCAGCACAATTGATGCACCAGCACATGAAACCAAGTGCAGAAGTAGACATCACCCTTGCAGATAGACAACCATATGCAACAGGGTATCCATCGTTGCCATGGATGGATTCATGCTAGACCACATACTGATTCAGAAAACAACATCAACATCATTCTTAAGTTTTTGACCAAATCCACATGGATTCTTACATATACAGGGGGGATTATGATAGACACAGACATGATTTGGTCAAGTGACGCAACTATAGTGTCTATGAATTCCTGAGTTTGTACATGATACGGGCAAAAATTATATTGTACATGAATTCCTGATTAAATTATAGTGTACAGGAATTCTTGATTTTGTGATCTTATTCTTTTTTCGATGATTAATTCAACATAAACCAAAGGTAATATGCATCTTCTGCTACAAATAATGCAACCAATCTGAGCTACATCCTACTGGGCATGAGCAACCTACCGTGCAGTTCACCTTATCAAATTCATATCCAACATAAAACACCATAATATTTCAATGTGATCAAAGATCCTTTGTCTTTTTATTGCACAGCTTAGCAGAATAGCAGGTCAGGTAAGAGTTGAGGATGATTAACCTGTCCACTAGTGCAGGCAACTAAGATATGTTACAGAAAATTAAAGCATCCAAAGATAGCACATGTCAACTCACTTTCTATTTCAACATCAACTTCCTTTCGATTTCTACATAAGAGATGAACACAATTACACATAAACCACGATGAAACTTCAATGAGATCGAAGCTCATTTGTCTTTTCATTGCACACCTTGGCAGGTCAGGTAAGGAGACTACACATCTAGACGTTGATAGAATTGACAGAAAAAAAAACTAATGTAGAAAGTGTTATTACCTCTGCTCCAATCGTAGAAAGCATGGCAGAGGATGGTGTGCCGGCGCTGCCGCAGTCCGCTTGGACAGTCTCGACCCCTTGGACGTCTTCCGCCTCAACGCCTTGGACATCTTCCGTCTCGACGTTGTCCTCTACTTTCGGCATCTCGACTTTGACGTTGTCCTCGACTTCGTGCATATCGATGCTTTCCTCGACTTCCCGCATCTAGACTCTGGTCTGACTTTCCGCAACTCGATGTTTTCTGCCTTGACACCTCAATCCTTTGATATCCCATAGACGGTTGGTGTAGAAGAGTTCAAGCGGTGTAGAAATCGGACCAGAGACTTGGAGCAGTGTAGAAATCGGAGCAGAGACAAGCACAGTTCCTATTGGGATCGGACGCCATCACCTCGGCCACCGACGCCATCCCCTCCGCCACTCCAGTCCGATCCGATTCCTATAGGAATCGGATGCCATCCCCTCCGCCACCGATGCCATCCCCTCCGCCACTGAGCGGCCACCGACGCCATCCCCTCCGCCACCGAGCGGCCATCCCCTCCGCCACCGACGCCATTTCCTCCGCCACTCCGGTCTGATCCGAAACGGGGAAGGTGGGGGTCCAGGAGTGATGCCATCCCCTCCGCCACCGAGCGTCCATCCCCTCCGCCACCGACGCCATTTCCTCCGCCACTCCAGTCTGATCTGAAACGGGGAAGGTGGGGGTCCAGGAGCGCGAGCGAGCGTGTCGGGTCCGGGAGAGCGAGCTGCGTGGATAGTGTACCGCGGGTTAATGCTCTAATTTTTGAGGGACTAAACTGCAAAATGTCTGACGGACGAAAAATCAGACAAAAACCACCTCTAGACAAATTATATAGTAGAGATAAGGGAGGGCACAGTTGTAGTAGAAGGAGGGGAGACCAAGTAGTGAACGAGTGCACTGAACCCTGATTCGTACAGCTCAAGGAGCACTTGTAATCTTTGGGTATCAATCAAATTGCTAAGTCTGGAGAGTTCTTCTTGTTCTTCGTGCATGGCTCGGCCGTGCACTTCCTCCCCGGTGACCACAAGCACCCATTCGGCCCCCAACTTAAGCCTACCCATGCCATCTGCCGTGCCACCACCACGACAGTTGGCGCCCACCGTGGGGCAGAAGTAGGTGCTTGATGGAGTCTTCATCCGGATGGGCAACATCATCGCCAAGACCGGCGAGCGCGTCTACTCCAGCCTCATCCAGAGGTTTGGAGCGCTCAACTTCGTCAGCGACAACACGGGCTGCTTTGGGACCAGGCCGTTCCCTAGGGGCGGTCGCTTCATCAAGTTCGGCGAGCACCAGGTCTACATCGCGGTGCGCGTGGAACGCACATATCCCGAGCACGTCGTTCTGGCGTCGGATCCGCCAGCGATTCCTGTCGCTGGGAAGCTTCACCAACTCATCTCCATGGAGGTAATGATGACAGCCCCAAACCCCGCAACTCCCCCAATAGTTCCAGTAGTGAATGAGAATGCTGAGGGAGGAAATCATGAGGAAACGCCAAGGGATGCAAGGACAGCAAAGGCACCACTGGAAAAACCAGAAACATAGCTAGGAGTAAAAGGGCTAAGGAACTGCAGGAAGCGATAGACAAGTTGGCAGAGCCAGTGGTACAGGCAACTGACCCGGCACGTGTGCAAGCCGAGTTGGAGGAAGCCAGGATAAAGGTTTTGGAGAAAGCAAAGGAATTAGCATAGTTACAACAGGACGTGGATATCACCATCCGAGAGCTTAACTCGGCAAATCGAGTCAAGGGCGCAAAGACCCGGCTTGATGCAACAAGATTGAGATGAAGCAACCTCAGCGAGGAGCTGGAAGATGCGACGTCGAAAATAACGCCAGAGAACAGCAACAAAACAGCCATGCGGCCAACATATAACACAGCAGCAGCTAATCTGCGAGCATCAGAAGCAGCGATGGCAGAATTACCCCATTTGGAGCAAGAAGCAAAGAAAAGGCAATAAGAACGGGTCAATGAACTAGTAAAAGCAGCTAGCATGCTGAATGAGGCGTATTACATAGCAAATCCAGGTATAGCAGGAAGGTCACAACTGGTTCACTCGGCGACTCCTGTCCCGGCAAGATCGGATGGGAACACGGCATCCTCACCCGGAGCGGCGCCTAGGCCAAGAAAAGAAAAAAGTGTGGATTCTAGAAGAAACAAGCAGATGGTCGCTTATGATCCAGCAGTGGTTCAAGGAAACCCGGCACATGCGCAGGGGGCGAGAAGGAATAATGCACAAGGAAATTAAAACCAGGAGAATGCAGGCCGAGAAAGGCAAGCAGGGCAAAGAAATGACAACGGAGGGCAGAATTTTTCGCCTCAAGCTAGGCGCGGAACTCACTCGGCAGGAGGAGGAAATCCAGCGCTGAATAACGCACCAACTCAGCCTGAAAGAAGACAGCAAAGCACGGGAAAGGCAGCTCAGCAGCCTGCTGACCCAAACGCAAATAAGTATAATGATGGTTACTCGGCTATGGTGAATGATGGATATGAACTATCGGATCACGCATATCAAGCAATGGAAGCAAGACTCGGAGGCAGGAACCTTCAGCCGGATGATGCAAGGCTGAACTTGACCGAATAAAAATGGTAGAGATAATTGAATCACAAGGTCCGTAGTGTCCACCGTGCTTTGGCCCAAGGATCATGAAGGAGCCACCTGTGCCAAATTTCCAGCTGGCCAGAGGGACAAAAACGTATCATGGAAGCACTAAGCCAGAGGACTGGCTCATAGATTATGGAACTGTTGTGAAGATTGCGCAGGGAAATTTGAGATGGGTGGTACGTTATGTACCGCAGATGCTGGAGGGACCAGCTCAGGTATGGTTGAATAATTTGCCACCCGGAAGCATTAACAGTTGGATCGATTTTCACGACGCTTTTGTGAGCAATTTCACGAGCAATTACAAGAGGCCGAATCGCCCACAACAACTAGCGATGTGTAAGCAAAGACCGAATAAAACAGACAGGGAATTCCTCACAAGGTGGTATACGATGCGTAACTCTTGTGAAGGGGTAATCGAGTCACAGTCAATCGCATGGTTTGCATAAGGATGTAGACATGGAAGTGTGTTGTGGCAAAGGTTATAAAGAGATATGCCGGCAAGCCTGGCAGAGACGATAAGAATTGCTGATTCGTATGTGTTAGGAGATCCGACTCAGCCGCTGCTCATGTCGACAGACGGGATGACTGAGACTCAGATCTATGACGCTGTCGGGTCACGAAGGCGCTAGGAAAGGTCCGAATACAGTAGCAAGAGAAGAGATGAAATGCTAGATTACAGGTATGGTTCGACTCAGGTTGCGGCCGTGAGTCAGGATCATCCAGATGCTGGAAGCAGTCAGCGTCAAAGGACAAGTGGACAACAACAATGGGTGCCAAAGAATGACGGCAAAAGGCCATACGATCACAGGAAGCAATATCAGGACCGGCAGAAATATACCTATGAGATGATGCTGGACCAACCGTGTAAGTTTCACACGCCTAGTCCGAGTAAACCGGCCAATCACACAACAAGGCAATGCACTTGGTTTCAGAAAGGAGATAGAGTGGATTCGCCGAATAACCAGCTTCCACCACCTCCCCCTCCACCACTTACAGGAGGAAATGCTCAAACAGTGGGAGCAGACAACAGATACGAAAACAGGCAGCCGAGGTATCAGAATCAAGAAAGAAGAGAAGTTGTGCACCAGGTGCACAATCCAAGAGGTGATGACGCTCATGTCGGTCACGGAATTAGAAATGAGTATAGAGAACATCACTAGAGCTATGTTGTCTTTGTCACAGAGCCGAATGACAAAAAGAGCCAGCAACAACGGATGATGGAGGTGAATGCCACGATGCCGGCAATCCCCAAGTACATGCATTGGTCTGAGCAAGAAATAACTTGGAGTATAAAAGATCACCCCAAGATCATGCCAACCCTAGGAGGATATGCTCTAGTTTTGGATCCAACATTCATGGGCCCAGATATCAACGTCAAGTTTTCAAAAGTGCTGATTGATGGTGGCAGTAGCATCAACATCATGTACAAGGATACAATGCTCAAGTTAGGCATTACCATGAACATGCTGGAGCCGACTAAGACCACTTTCCACGGTATTGTGCTGAGATTGTCCTGTGAGCCAATTGGCAAGATCTGGGTCGACGTCTTATTCGGCAATAGAGAGAACTGTCGCACTGAGACCATAGAGTTTGAGGTAGTGGATTTGGTCAGCTCATATCACGCACTCGGCAGGCCGGCTATAGCAAGATTCATGGCTACTACCCACATTGCTTACTTAAATATGAAGCTGCCAGGCCCATGTGGGGTGATTACAGTTGAAGGAGACTACAAAAGATCTATTTCTTGTGCCTCAGCTGGATCTTCACTGGCCGAGTCGCTCGTCATAGCACAAGAAAAAATTCAAATGTTGGAAGTGGCAGCATTGGCCAAAGCAGCACAAATGTCCATGCCGACACTCACCAACCCGCATGGCAATGTGTCATTTCAAGCTACCAAAGAAACCAAGAAGGTACAGGTAGATGAGACTTTCCTAGAGCGCGCAGTTACCATTGGGGCTGGCCTCATAGACAAATAGGAAAGCGAGCTCACCAGCTTCCTCCGTGAGAATCGGGATATCTTTGCATGGTCCACTCAAGATCTGCAAGGAGTTCCGAGGGAGCTGGCTGAGAACTCTCTTCATGTAAGACCAGATACCAAGCCGGTGAAGCAACCCCTCCGCCGCTTCGCCGAAGATAGGAGGAAAGTGATAGCTGCCGAGATTGCCAGACTTTTAGCTGCTGGATTCATCATGGAGGTACTGCACCAGGACTGGTTGTCAAATCTAGTCTTGGTCGAGAAGAAAAAAGATGACCCGAACGTGGCAGTGGTATGGCGCATGTGTATTGATTACACGAACCTCAATAAGGCGTGTCCAAAAGATCCATTTCCCCTGCCACGGATCGATCAAGTCATAGATTCTACTGCTGGGTGTGAGTTGTTGTCGTTTGTGGATGCGTATTCAGGATTCCATCAGATACCACTGAATCTGGATGATCAAATAAAGACAGCTTTTATCACCCCGTACGGGGCTTATTGCTATCATACCATGCCATTCGGATTGAGAAATGCAGGCGCAACATATCAAAGATGCATGCAAAAATGCTTGCAAGATCAATTGGACAAAAATGTTCAAGTATACGTCGATGACGTGGTAATAAAAACCAAACAAAGTCATACTCTAATTGAGGACTTGCGTCAAACATTCGCAAACTTGAGAAGATTCCGGATGAAGCTTAACCCGGAAAAATGTACATTTGGTGTCCTGGCTGGCAAGTTACTCAGATTCCTTGTATCCAGCCGAGGAATTGAAGCCAACCCGACAAAGATTAGGGCCATCGAAAGAATGGAATTGCCAAAAACCCTCAACGATGTCCAGAAGTTTACTAGATGCCTGGCCTCGTTGAGCAGGTTTGTTAGTCGGCTAGGTGAAAAATCCCTACCATTATATCAACTGATGAAGAAATCAGACAAATTCACGTGGACACAACAAGCTGATAGTGCTTTCCACGAATTAAAGAAAATGTTGGCAACTGCACCAATATTAGCATCACCACTATCCAAAGAGCCAATATTGCTCTATGTCGCCGCAACCAACGGAGTTGTAAGTGCAGTAATAGTGGTTGAACGTGAAGAAGGGGGCAAATCAGTCCAAAGACTGGTGTATTACTTGAGCTAAGTGCTCTCTGTCTCGAAACAAAATTACCCGCATTATCAAAAGATGACATATGGGGTATATATGGCAGCAAAGAAGCTGAAACATTATTTTCAAGAACACCCAATCCGGGTAATATGCGAGGCACCTATCTTAGATATATTGGGAAGCAAAGATGCCAGCGGCCGAGTCACAAAATGGGCCTTAGAACTGGCACCATATACTCCACAATATGATAGGCGAGATGCAATAAAGTCTCAGGCTGTTGCAGATTTCTTTGTAGACTGGATGGAAATGCAGTACGAACCACCACTGCCAGATCCGAACTACTGGAAAATGCATTTTGACGGGTCCAAGACGAAAATGGGTCTGGGCGCCGGGATAGTGCTGTAGAGGTCCCAACCCAATAAGGTATGGTCCTCCTGTGTTTTACAATGCTAGTCCCTGGATCAATAGCTAGCATCCACAGTTAAGATGTAATATCAAGATACAAAGGTCATAGTATAAATTTATAACCAGGAATAACATATGATTATTACATCAATCATAGCTCATATGGCTATTACATTACATTTGCAGCGGAATATTTATAAGTATGGGTCCATCATCTTCAAAGTGCCACAGGCAGATGTTGGTTGTAGATTTTGTAGTCCTAGTCAATCAAACAATCTCCATTTTAAACAATCAACCTGCAACATTACAAGTTACAGCCACAAGGGTCAATACATTTTGAATTGTATTGGCAAGCTTCACTTTAATGTATAATGAGAGTGGATCCCATCATTATATGCATATTTGGCTAAGTAGAGTTTAAGGCTTATTTGCATAAAGCAATATTTTATCCTATCTTTTAAAAAGGGTTTTAAAGTCTTTTGTCAAATTTCTTTTCCAAGTTCCTTGAACTCCTTGGTAGAAACTCAAGTGTTCAAGTCCTTGTCCAAATCCCTTGAGCTACTTGGTAACCCCAAGTGCATCAAGTTTTATAAAATCTCATGAGTTCCTTGGTAAAACCCCAAGTACAACATGCTCTTGAGCACCTTGGTATCCCCAAGTGCAACAAGTTTAACAAAATCTCTTTGAATTCCTTGGTAGACACACAAGGGCATCAAGTTTTTATATTAGAAGTTGGAATGTCGAGATCTCCCATAGTTCAAACTTTAGTTGCTCAGTATTGTCCATAACCGGGGACACGGCTAAGTACTTAGATTTTATTAACTTCTGCAGAAGGAGTACACTTTACCCACATGACACAATCCCATCTTGTTGCCACCAGTGGCCTACTGGATTAGTGCTCACCAAGATGGAGTACTGGCAGATTGAGAATGTGACGAAGTCTTTCCAAAAGGTCCTCCCATACATCATTGCTAGCTTTGTCTTCAGCCCCCATGAAGCATTCCAGATCCCCATGTCCAGTAACTAAAGACAATGTATGGGTCTTCCTAATGTAATTGACTAAGCCAGAGCCATAATAGCATGTGGTTGTACATGAAAGCCACAATTGGAGAAGCATGTTTGATCTCTAAGTTTCCTAGGTGGTTTTCTTTTTGGAGCACAACACAAAGTGATTGCCATAGACATGGTTCCCTTTTGTTGTCACCTTCTCCAAAACTTATAGTAACCTCCACCTAGGTGGTTCATTGAGTCCTTGTTTTATTATGTAAAAACACAAGTCCTTTTCTCAACCTTTGTAAAATTTCAACATGTATCTCTTTTTCAAATTATAGCATATAGCATGGCTAAGCATGTACAACTTCAATATTTTCACTAAGGAGTGTATAGGGAATCCTATTAGGATTTAGCATAGCATAGGTACAGAAATATCTTTTCATGCATATTTTCAAAATCCACTAAGTATAATGAAAGTAGTAGGAATTTGTATGATAGTGTAACTTGCCTTTTTTATTAGGGAATGATAGTCACTTCTTGATCTTGCTAGTCTCACACTTTGCTAATTTCACTACAAGTCAATCAAGCAAATCACCAAATCAACTAACATTCCAAACCATGGTTAAACAAACAATTTCACACACATAGCAATGAAGTATAAGTCATGCAAAGGGGGTTCTTTTGCAAGGTTGGTCTCTACTAGATTTATAAACTTTGTATGGTCCAAGTTGTTCATTTTCCAAAATGGCAAAGTCATTTGTAATTGGGTTTTATCTTAAGACCATTTTAAAATTCATTCATCATTTTATGTGGTGAAAATTATTCTTTTTAAAGTAAGACTTTATGTTTTTCACCAAGTAGGTTGCTCTTGGCAAGGTTTGGTGTTTTGGGTCAGTAAGTTTGGTCCATAACATTTTCCCAAGTTTTCCTTGCACAAACTTTTCCATAATAAAATTTAATGAGTTTATTAGGCTAGAAAATGACTAAGTTAACTAATTCAACTTAAATTTCACAAAAATCATTTTTAACACTATGGGTTGGTTCCTAGGGTCAGTAAGGTCACACAAATCTATTTTGCAAAAGATTTAATCCTCAAATCAATTTTAAACAATTTTATACTCTAAACAAGTACATAATTGATTCTGCAGATTCAACCATGCTAACAGATACTATTTTCAAAACTAAGGCCATGGTTAGCTAGGGCTTGTTCTCCTGATTTCATTGATATAAAATTTGTAATTTTTGGACGTGTGATTTGAAAGTTATAGGGGTTTGAAGTTTGCAAATAATTCTGATTTCAAAACTGTTTTTAGATCCATTACAGGCCACGCGTCGCGTCGTGATTGGTCGATACCGATACGTCTGGATCGCGTGCTGCGGCGCGTTGGATCAAGTCAGATCGTGCGGCACAGGATCATCACTTACCCCTTCGCTAACGTTCTATCGTATCCGTCAGATCCAGATCCTACGGTTACTAACACGCTTGCCAAAGTCTGGCGGCGCTCGTCGGCTGCGCGCGGCGGCGACGGTCGGTCAGTGGCGGTGCTGGTGAAACAGGAGGCAAGAGAAGAAGGGAGTAGGCTCACCGAGGTCGTAGTTGGTTGGGGAAGCTCAACGTGTGGTCGACGAGGCAGGGGGCGCACGAGAACGGTGGTGATTGCTCGCCGTAGTTGCTGCGGCGGCGGTGCTCTCGGGTCGTCGTCGTTGGCGTCGCTCGGAACCGTGCTAAGACAAAGGAGAGGTGCGGTTAGGTGCGCACGAGGGTTGTGAGTAAGGGAGCATCAAAGAGGGGGCGAGGGAAAGTCTGTGCTCACCGGGGAAGTTTGCCGGAGTCGAGGCCGACGGTGGTGGCGAGTGGAGCTTGTCCTGCAGATCGCCCTAAGGCAAAACAGGAGCACATTCAGATGCGCAAGAGTAAGGCGAGGCTGTGTGCATGAATGAGAGGGGTCGGGGCGGTCTGGTTCACCTGAGAGTCGTCACCGGAGTAGAAACGGATGGCGACGCTGTCGGAGCTTGTCGAAACCGATGCTCCGGGGCGCCCGCGGTTGAAAGAAGGGCACGGGGAGAAGCGTCTGGGAGTGGGGAAGCTGCTAGCGTGCTCGGAAAGGTGGAAGGTGGTCTGTACTGGCCTGAATTGGCCGGAGACGGCGGTCGGAACAGAGGAGCTCGAGGAGGGAATTGAGGTGGTCTAAGGCGTGCGAGCGCGAGGTGTCAGAGGGGAATTATAGAGGAGGCTTGGGCGTTTCAACCTGCGTGATCAAAGCTGGTAACGGTGGTCGATTTAAAGCGAATTAAGGCCGAGAAATCATCGGCAGGAGCGGTGTCGAAGGAGGGAGAAGAGGTCGTGTGGGTGGGAAGAAGAACAGTGACAAGTGGGTCTACCTGTCAGTGGAAAAAGGGAAGAGGGGAAAGGTCCACATGTCAGTGGTTCAGCGGGTTTCTTTTGCGGTGTAGGAAAACGGTTCGGGAGAGGAGGTGGGCTAGATGGGCTGGAGCTGGGCCTGTTTGACTGGGCTGCTTTGTTTCATTTTTTTATACTGAATGCCTATTCTTTTTCTAATTTGAATTTCTGTTTTGAATTTCCAATCAAACAAACATCAACCAAATTAATTCAAACAACACTCAAACTTGTAATATTGAAATTAGTTCTGTTTATCAACATAATCCAAATCCAAAAATAAATAATATTTTTATATTCAATTTAGGATCCATTTGATAATTAACTAAAATGGACTATGGTTTATTAATAAAATAGGGTTTGGTTTAAGTAATAAAATTTTCATTTAAAATCCAAATATTTTCAACCCCATCAGTAGGTTTTATTTGGAAATAAAGAATATTGGAAGTCTTGTTTTAAAATAAAATAATCCCTTTACTTTAAGGTCCATTAATAATTAAATAATATGGGCCTTAGTTAATTAATAAAATAGAATTTGATTTTATGAATAAAATCTTTATTTAAAACCTAAATATTTTCAAAACCAATTCAATAGGTTTTATTTGGAAATATTCAATACTTGGAAACTTGTTTTAAAACAAAATATCATTTTATTTTAGAGTCCATTATTAATAAAATTGACTTTCATTATTAAATCAACTAGGGTTTGTTTTATTGAGATAATTATTTAAAATCTAAAATAAAGCTAAAACACTTTAGTAGGTTTTAATTATGATTATCAAATATTTGAGAAAACTTATTTTAAATATTTTAATAAGTTTTGATGTTTCAGTTAAATTAGTAAAACCTTTTATTCAAATAAAGTTGGATATTAAACTCTTATTTATTTATTTAAAACAACTTTTGCTATTTTTATTCAAAACAAAATATTTTAAATCCAAAGCTTGTCCAAGGTTTAATTTGGCTTATAAAATAATCTTTATTTATAAATCCATTCTTTTCTTTTGAATACCCAATCATTTTATTAAAAGATCTAAAGTAGTAGTTCCAAAACATTTTAATTTCCTTTATTAAATGTTTATATTTATGAATCCCTTGAGGATTTTATTTAATTCAAATGGGTTTGAGGTTCCAATTGGATTCAAAAGTTTCTTCTGGCTCTAAAAATCAAACAAAGTTTTATTTTATTCATTTATTTTCACATTACAAGATTTGGAAAATCTTGGGATGTGACAGGCTACCACCCTTAAAATAAATCTCGTCCCGAGATTTGGGAAGGCTGGGGTTACAAGCAAGTTCAAACAACTAGGGTACTACCACCCTTAAAAATTTTCAAACAAAAATTACATATTGGCCTTCTTGGGTCCTGGAAAAACTTTTCTAAGCCAACTTTTGCTTTAATTCTACACTTGATTCATGGGCCAAGGTTGAGTTTCTCCATAGGCTTGTTCAACTTGTTTTTCATCCTTTCTGGACAGTTGCTTGCATAGTGTCCTGGATTCTTGCAGTTGAAACAATTAATGTCCTTAAGTTCTTTGCGTTGCTCTTGTGGGCAAGTTGCTACATAGTGGCCTGGTTCTTTGCAGTTGTTGCACCACACTTGGTCAATCTCTTTATTCTTCTTGTTCTCTGGGCATCCACTGGAGTAGTGTCCCATTTCCTTACATTTACGACATTGCGCAAGGCTCATGTCTTGCTTGGGTTTCTTGATTTTCCTTGATCCTTTGAATTGGGTTGTCTTGTTTAGATGTAGGAGTGGTCCTTTTCCTTTGGTAGACTTGGATCCTTCCTGTTTCCTTTGTTCCACCATGGCATAGATGGGACATAGACCTGGAGTATGATCACTTCCTTCACATAGGTAGCAAGTAGCTTGAGAGGTAGGACATTGTCCAACAGGATGATCTTCTTCACAATTGGGGCATTGTCCTTCATGCTCCTTGGAAGTATGATCCTTGTCTCCACAAATAATGCAAGCTGGGGCTCCATCTAGAACAACATTCTTTTCATCCTTGTTATCATAAACTCTCTTTGGATAGCTTTCATCTATGCTAATCATTTGATTAGTCACCTTAAGCATCAGTTGAGACTGCTCTTCCAAAAACCTTTGTAGTACTGGATCCTTATCACTGTTGTTGACTAGGAACTGAGCTGTTAGTTGATTCAACTGGTGTTGGGTTGCTATGAGCTCTCTCATGCTATCAGCTTGGTTGGCGTTGGTGTCATCAACCTTGGAGTCCTTTGGAGTAGTCATCTGTTTGGGTTGAAGGGAGTTTAGAATAGGCATGTTATTTTTAAGAAACTATTTCTAATCACACACCTCACAATTTACACAAACAATGTGCATGCAATCACAAACAAACATTTCACTCAAACAAGGTTCAAGCACATACTTAGGCAACAAAATATTTTTGTTACACCACATAAGTTGGTGGTTTTTGACTTAACTAAAATATGGTGGTCCATCTATGTGGTTCACTTGTGGTCTCTCCTTCCTTCATGATTCTTCTTACTTGAGACCCTGTTTTCCTTGAGGAAACTCTTGGTCACAATACTTCAAAGTTTTTGATGGCTTCTTCTTATTTTGCATTCCCTCAGTCTCTAAATCTTGGGCAAGATTTCCTTGTTACACTTGTGGTCCTTAGTAGTTTCCAAGTTGGAAATCCTTGGTGAACATGCTGAAGATGTTGAAGTCATTAGAGTTGGAGATGTTGAAGTCATTAGAGTTGAAGAAGTTGAAGAAATCCTTTCCATATGATGAAGTCTTTGGTCATGGGTAGGTTTTTCCATCAAGTTGAAGTAGAAGAGATGTAGAGTTAAACCAATTGGTTGAGGAAAGAGTTTACAAGTATTTTGTAAATAAGTTTTGGAACAAAATACAACTCCTATTTTTCTAAGGGTTTTTGTCCAATCCTAGGGTTTACAAATCCTACAGGCAACACATTGCTCTGATACCATCTGTAGAGGTCCCAACCCAATAAGGTATGGTCCTCCTGTGTTTTACAATGCTAGTCCCTGGATCAATAGCTAGCATCCACAGTTAAGATGTAATATCAAGATACAAAGGTCATAGTATAAATTTATAACCAGGAATAACATATGATTATTACATCAATCATAGCTCATATGGCTATTACATTACATTTGCAGCGGAATATTTATAAGTATGGGTCCATCATCTTCAAAGTGCCACAGGCAGATGTTGGTTGTAGATTTTGTAGTCCTAGTCAATCAAACAATCTCCATTTTAAAAAATCAACCTGCAACATTACAAGTTACAGCCACAAGGGTCAATACATTTTGAATTGTATTGGCAAGCTTCACTTTAATGTATAATGAGAGTGGATCCCATCATTATATGCATATTTGGCTAAGTAGAGTTTAAGGCTTATTTGCATAAAGCAATATTTTATCCTATCTTTTAAAAAGGGTTTTAAAGTCTTTTGTCAAATTTCTTTTCCAAGTTCCTTGAACTCCTTGGTAGAAACTCAAGTGTTCAAGTCCTTGTCCAAATCCCTTGA
The DNA here is from genome assembly GCA_916181665.1 of Avena sativa. NCBI lineage: Eukaryota > Viridiplantae > Streptophyta > Magnoliopsida > Poales > Poaceae > Avena > Avena sativa. Next base: position 201,376,823 of record OV702281.1, on the reverse strand, counting down.
GCTACTTGGTAACCCCAAGTGCATCAAGTTTTATAAAATCTCATGAGTTCCTTGGTAAAACCCCAAGTACAACATGCTCTTGAGCACCTTGGTATCCCCAAGTGCAACAAGTTTAACAAAATCTCTTTGAATTCCTTGGTAGACACACAAGGGCATCAAGTTTTTATATTAGAAGTTGGAATGTCGAGATCTCCCATAGTTCAAACTTTAGTTGCTCAGTATTGTCCATAACCGGGGACACGGCTAAGTACTTAGATTTTATTAACTTCTGCAGAAGGAGTACACTTTACCCACATGACACAATCCCATCTTGTTGCCACCAGTGGCCTACTGGATTAGTGCTCACCAAGATGGAGTACTGGCAGATTGAGAATGTGACGAAGTCTTTCCAAAAGGTCCTCCCATACATCATTGCTAGCTTTGTCTTCAGCCCCCATGAAGCATTCCAGATCCCCATGTCCAGTAACTAAAGACAATGTATGGGTCTTCCTAATGTAATTGACTAAGCCAGAGCCATAATAGCATGTGGTTGTACATGAAAGCCACAATTGGAGAAGCATGTTTGATCTCTAAGTTTCCTAGGTGGTTTTCTTTTTGGAGCACAACACAAAGTGATTGCCATAGACATGGTTCCCTTTTGTTGTCACCTTCTCCAAAACTTATAGTAACCTCCACCTAGGTGGTTCATTGAGTCCTTGTTTTATTATGTAAAAACACAAGTCCTTTTCTCAACCTTTGTAAAATTTCAACATGTATCTCTTTTTCAAATTATAGCATATAGCATGGCTAAGCATGTACAACTTCAATATTTTCACTAAGGAGTGTATAGGGAATCCTATTAGGATTTAGCATAGCATAGGTACAGAAATATCTTTTCATGCATATTTTCAAAATCCACTAAGTATAATGAAAGTAGTAGGAATTTGTATGATAGTGTAACTTGCCTTTTTTATTAGGGAATGATAGTCACTTCTTGATCTTGCTAGTCTCACACTTTGCTAATTTCACTACAAGTCAATCAAGCAAATCACCAAATCAACTAACATTCCAAACCATGGTTAAACAAACAATTTCACACACATAGCAATGAAGTATAAGTCATGCAAAGGGGGTTCTTTTGCAAGGTTGGTCTCTACTAGATTTATAAACTTTGTATGGTCCAAGTTGTTCATTTTCCAAAATGGCAAAGTCATTTGTAATTGGGTTTTATCTTAAGACCATTTTAAAATTCATTCATCATTTTATGTGGTGAAAATTATTCTTTTTAAAGTAAGACTTTATGTTTTTCACCAAGTAGGTTGCTCTTGGCAAGGTTTGGTGTTTTGGGTCAGTAAGTTTGGTCCATAACATTTTCCCAAGTTTTCCTTGCACAAACTTTTCCATAATAAAATTTAATGAGTTTATTAGGCTAGAAAATGACTAAGTTAACTAATTCAACTTAAATTTCACAAAAATCATTTTTAACACTATGGGTTGGTTCCTAGGGTCAGTAAGGTCACACAAATCTATTTTGCAAAAGATTTAATCCTCAAATCAATTTTAAACAATTTTTATACTCTAAACAAGTACACAATTGATTCTGCAGATTCAACCATGCTAACAGATACTATTTTCAAAACTAAGGCCATGGTTAGCTAGGGCTTGTTCTCCTGATTTCATTGATATAAATTTTGTAATTTTTGGACGTGTGATTTGAAAGTTATAGGGGTTTGAAGTTTGCAAATAATTCTGATTTCAAAACTGTTTTTAGATCCATTACAGGCCACGCGTCGCGTCGTGATTGGTCGATACCGATTCGTCTGGATCGCGTGCTGCGGCGCGTTGGATCAAGTCAGATCGTGCGGCACAGGATCATCACTTACCCCTTCGCTAACGTTCTATCGTATCCGTCAGATCCAGATCCTACGGTTACTAACACGCTTGCCAAAGTCTGGCGGCGCTCGTCGGCTGCGCGCGGCGGCGACGGTCGGTCAGTGGCGGTGCTGGTGAAACAGGAGGCGAGAGAAGAAGGGAGTAGGCTCACCGAGGTCGTAGTTGGTTGGGGAAGCTCAACGTGTGGTCGACGAGGCAGGGGGCGCACGAGAACGGTGGTGATTGCTCGCCGTAGTTGCTGCGGCGGCGGTGCTCTCGGGTCGTCGTCGTTGGCGTCGCTCGGAACCGTGCTAAGACAAAGGAGAGGTGCGGTTAGGTGCGCACGAGGGTTGTGAGTAAGGGAGCATCAAAGAGGGGGCGAGGGAAAGTCTGTGCTCACCGGGGAAGTTTGCCGGAGTCGAGGCCGACGGTGGTGGCGAGTGGAGCTTGTCCTGCAGATCGCCCTAAGGCAAAACAGGAGCACATTCAGATGCGCAAGAGTAAGGCGAGGCTGTGTGCATGAATGAGAGGGGTCGGGGCGGCCTGGTTCACCTGAGAGTCGTCACCGGAGTAGAAACGGATGGCGACGCTGTCGGAGCTTGTCGAAACCGATGCTCCGGGGCGCCCGCGGTTGAAAGAAGGGCACGGGGAGAAGCGTCTGGGAGTGGGGAAGCTGCTAGCGTGCTTGGAAAGGTGGAAGGTGGTCTGTACTGGCCTGAATTGGCCGGAGACGGCGGTCGGAACAGAGGAGCTCGAGGAGGGAATTGAGGTGGTCTAAGGCGTGCGAGCGCGAGGTGTCAGAGGGGAATTATAGAGGAGGCTTGGGCGTTTCAACCTGCGTGATCAAAGCTGGTAACGGTGGTCGAGTTAAAGAGAATTAAGGCCGAGAAATCATCGACAGGAGCGGTGTCGAAGGAGGGAGAAGAGGTCGTGTGGGTGGGCCTATAAAAGGAGACGACCCCCAACCGAATTGAGCACACCATCTCACTCCCCTCTCCTCACTGATCGTTCCACCCTGTTCCCGGAGCAAGGCGCGCAGCGCATCGCCGGAATTTGGTCGGAGCCCGCCGCTGCTGGAGAAGAAGGGAGCCAGCGATTGGAGCCGCCCCAAGAGAAGCCGCCGGTACCAGGAGGTTCGCCGTCGTCGACTTTGTCGTTCGCTCGCCTCGCCGACCCTCGCCTAAGCCCCGGTGAGCACCTGACGACCCCCACCTACCGCGTTAGGTTTCTGTCTCACCGGCGCCGCCCGACGTGGACGATGAGTAGCAGTCGTTCGATTAGACTTAGATCGTGCAGATGAGATTGCCCCGTACCGCTTCGCGTTTAAAGAGCCACTGACTGGTGGAACCCCCTGTCAGTAGAGCCCCGCGCTGCGGAGTGACACCGGGCCGGCCCGTTAACATTTCCCGCGCAGCCCAGTCGTTTGAATTTAACTTTTTCCATTTTAATTCAAACATAGTTCTGTACCCAGTTTCAAAAATCAACCCAGCTCAATTCAGTGAACCAAATGGAATGAAACCAATTTTGTTAGAAAGGTTTTGAAATGCTTAATCCAAGCCCGTTGGATTAAAATCATTTGAATCTATAGATCAACCTTGGTAAAAATAACAAGGCAGAACCTTTTCTGCATTCAAACATTTTTCAAATTTAAACTATAATATCTTTTGAGTTGATTCCAACTCTCAAAAATCACATTGGATCATACCTTTCAGAATATATAAAAATATATGGGTTTACTTACAGAAATAATGTTCAAGTAATAAAAGGATGCCACATAGGCATTTCTAGTCACTTTATTTAATTAAAATAAATGGTTAAACCTTATTAAATTGTGACACCACTTTAAATCACATTCCCATATACTGAAATGTGTGGTGATGACATGTGTCAACATGATCCCATGTTTGGTTTGGAGAATATTAAATCTTAAGTAGTTTTTCAATGAGTAGAAATTACTTTTCTAAAAATAAAAGACATTAAACCAAGCTTTAATCGTGTAATGTTAGTGATGATGCTAGATCATCTATAGGACCCTTTTGTGTGATGATTGAAAGTAGTTAAGTATTGTTTGGTGATTGTGTACCTCGTATTTATTCATAGACGCTAGTACCAACCAAGGATACGAGGAGGAAGGAGGATACTACGAAGAAGAAGCCGAGGAGAACTTCAACCACTGCTCTGCACAAGGCAAGCTAACAATTTAGCAAGCTTATACTGATAATGATGCAAGCCAATACTTGCAAGCTATTAACTTAGAAAGCCTAATACTACTAGGTTAATGAGCAAGCTAACACTTGCAATTTAGCAAGCTTATACTAATAATGATGCAAGCCAATACTTGCAAGCTATTAACTTAGCAAGCCCAATACTACTAGTTGAATGTGCAAGCTAACACTTGCAAGATACTCTACTTTAGCAAGCCTTACTAATCAAGTTGACCTATGCAAGCAAATACTTGCTTGTTACCATGCCAACTATATGCCTTAAGCATATGTGATCATACGCACTTGATAACCCCATTCCTAGTTTTACTTACAAGCTTTATATTTTATTTCTTTATCAAAGCTAGTACTTAGAGTTTACTGGAATAAATTGTAGATATTAGAAAGATAATTGAAGGTTGCATAAAGAGCATAAAACTTGGCCTAGGCTAGATAATCTTTATGTCATCTTAAGGCATGAGATTGAACTTAGTAAAACTCCACTAGTTTACCACCCCTCGTTAGTACTTGCCCCCACTTGTAGATGCTAGTGCTAATCATAAAACTTGATCAACTTTAGATGGGAATACTTGGTGGAAAAATGGTTATGAAAACCTTGGAATGATGGATCATTTTATTGAGATGTTTTGACATTTGTTTCCGAACACCAGATGATTTTGGTGATGAAAATGTTGAGGCATGAGCCTTAGCCCTTTATAAAACTGATGGTTGTCTGGATGCGATACCATTCCAATTTTACCGTACAACCACAATACCCGAGAATTGGGTAGGGCTTGACTGGAAACTTATATACCTTAGTATTGGTTCCCTTACGGCCAAGGTCTGAGCTAAGGCTACCTTGTGAAGATTGTCCATCTCTGCAGTACCCAAGATGACAGTTGGTCATGGTTAGGAGGCCAAACTCATAGGAGATCTGCTTATACTAGGGCGTGTAATTGAAAGGTTAGGATTGATTATCCGCATACTGAGTATGGTGAATTCAGGATTTGTTCCTGACGGATGTATCGAATGTTGTGGTGAAAGTGTACAATCTCTGCTGAGTGTCAAACTATTCGAATAGCCGCGTCCGCGGTTATGGACAGTTGGAGTGGCCATATTGTTCCCCCGTCAGATGTTTTCAAAATGACTTGTGAAATGAATTGAGATTTTAACTTGACCACAACAGAGTTGTGATATGAAATACAAGTTCCCACTTAGGTGTTATAAAACTTCAACTAGCATTCTTTGCTTCTAAACTTAGTAGAGATAAATCTGGCTTTTTGCAAAACAACCCTAGAGCTTAGTGTCCTATTACAAAAACCCCCTTTCACTTGTTAGTCTTAGTTTGTGAGTACTTAAAGAGTACTCATGGATTTATCCCTGGCTATTACCGTGGCCAGACTATGAAGAGGAGTACCTGGAGTATGGACCCCAGGAAGGTTACGACAACTAGGATCATTTCCCATCGTCAGCATTGCCTGTGACCCCGAAGATGGAGCTTCGCCTATGCTACCATTATTATTACGTATTCCGCTGCTTGAGTTGTATTAAGAACTGGATCATGAGATCCTTATTTGTGTAAGACCTTATGGTTTGTAATGGATGGATGTTATGTCTCGCAATAACGGTAATCCTGGGATTGCGATGTATGGCATAACAGGCATCTGGGATTAAAAATCCGGGTGTTGACAGGTGCCTAGATATGGTAGAACCATTCAAACCAGCAAGAGGAGGCATGACTCATATTTTGGTCATGATTGATAAGTTCACCAAGTGGATAGAAGTGAAACCAATCAAAAAGTTGGACGGTAAGACAGCTGTCACATTCTTAAGGGATATAATTCTCAGATATGGTTACCCACACAGTGTGATCACCGATAACGGCATGAACTTTGCCGAAGGAGCTTTTGCTCGCTTCTGTGGGAAACAATGAATACGACTCGATGTAGCATCAGTCGCCCATCCAGAATCAAATGGACAAGTTGAACGGGCTAATGGCTTAGTTTTGTCAGGGATAAAAGCCCGCTTAATGGAACCACTCCAGAGGTCACCTGGTTGTTGGATAGAGGAACTACCCTCAGTGCTATGGAGTCTAAGAACAACTCCGAATCGGTCAACTGGTTATACGCCATTTTTCCTCGTGTATGGGGCAGAAGCAGTTTTTCCTGCTAACATAGAATATGACTCGCCAAGGATAAGGCAATACTCGAAAGCCGAGGTAAAAGAGGCTCGAGAAGATGGAGTAGACTTACTCGAAGAAGCAAGGGAACTGGCATTATCCAGATCCGCTATATATCAACAAAATCTCCGACGCTACCATAGCCGGAAAGTGCAACCTCGTGTTTTTCGAGAAGGGGATATGGTGTTGAGGCTGGTGCAGCGCACAGCAAGAATGCATAAATTATCACCCCCATGGGAAGGTCCATTCATCGTGAGCAAAGCCTTGCACAATGATTCCTATTATCTCATAGATGCTCGTGAAGCGCAAAAGAACAAGGCGGACAGGTCAGGAGATGAGACCAAAAGGCCATGGAATGTGGCGCAACTTCGTCCCTTCTATACATAGGAGAAGCAATGCATGTATCACTCGAACTCTCATATGTCGGACATGTGTGCCGGCTATGTGCTGATAATAAAATGGTATGATTCGAAAAACTGACTTGGGGACTACCCCTTAAGTTTTCCATTTCAATTATTTTATGTCGGCTGGCGTGACACCCGAAATTTATCTCGGAAAAAGTAGTGTTTTACTCAAAAGAAATCAACTCTTCGACTATGCTGTTGTCCGAAAACACGGCTTCATGGCAAGCAAGAGAAAAGGATGTATGACGGGTAAACACGAACGCCGGATAAGTACAAAGGAGAAACGCGAGCCGGCTTTAGATATTTGCCTAACTCTCTGCAGGTCACGTTATACTACGTGTCGAGTAATCTCGGCCAAGTGATCCAAGTTTCATACCCGCTAACTATATCCTTAGTACCTTGAGACCCTAATGTAGAACACCGAAAAAGGTAGACAGGGGCCAAAGTCAAGGAAAGGTGACACGACAAAATGAAGCTCGGGGACTTTCCCTGAATGATTCACACTTAGAACATAATGCAAATATATAAAGCCTATCAAAAGGCGCATAATCAAACTTAAAGTGCAATGTATGTTACATCTGTACCCGGCATACCGAGGATTTAATCAAAGTTCGAGTATGTGTTAGCCTAAGAAGCAGAAGGACTCGGAGGAGCACTCTCGGAGCTAGGAGCATTGCTTGGATCATCGGCCGAGTGAGGGGCATTTGTGGCCGGGTCATCCGGACCATCTGACTCGGTTGCTTTGCTGTCACCGCCCTCTTCATTACCAACTTCGACGAGTGGATCGCCAAGGTCGAGGAAGTTGGGCCCGTCACACCAAGCATGCACCATGGTATACTCGATCATGGCGTAAGCTCGCTCCTGGCGTTTCTTGATCAGCTCTGTATCATTCAGCCTTTTGCCATCTCCTCTTATGCGAGCAAGAACATCAAGGTTGATGTCCTCGTACCATGAAAGCACGAAGGAGAGAGCCTTGTCCGCTGCAGATCGGCCGGCCGACTCACGCCATTGATCTAGCCGGTCTTCAGTAAGGAGCAATCTCTCAGCAAGGGGCTCAATGAGAGCAGGTGCGTCTTCATCTGGCTAGAGCATGCAAAACGCATGAATAGCCGACTTGAGCAGATCCACACCGCAAGACTTGAGGGTCCTGACCCGTTCTGACACCGCTTCGAGAAGCTCCTCCATGGACACCTCGCCGTCGGCAGGAGCACCAGCTTCGGCCCTCACTTTCTTCATGGCTCGGATGGCAAACATATTGGCCTCAGGAAAATTCTGTACAAGCAAAAAGAGAAAGTTAGCAAAATAACAAAAGTAAATGGAAGAAGTTCAGAGCGACTTATATAGTGCAAAAAGAGTAAGAACTCACTACCGAGAAAGAAGTTGATAGTGGCGAGCTAGCTATGCCAAGTTTTAGCCTTGGCTTGGAGGGCGTCAAAGTTCAGATTTGCCGACTCAACCTATGCCTCGGCCTCGTCGAGCAGCCTCTTGGTCTTCTCGGCACTGGCGGCCTGCTGACCATTCTTCTCGGCAAGCTCCTCTCTCAGCCCCTTCACCTCGGCCAAGTGCTTCTGCTCCGTCTCGGCCATCATCTTCTTCAGCCGAGTCACTTCATCTCGATCATTCTAGAGTTCGGCTTGGTGCTTCTCTGCTTATTCGGGACAAATTACTTGTCAGCACCAACAGAAACTTTCAGCTATCACATCAATGAGGCAAGAAACTTACTCTCGGCCTCGCTGATCTGCGAGTAAAGAACCTCGATGGTGGACTGAGCGGAGGCTGTGAGAAAAGAGCAAGAGAAGATTGAGGAAATGTACCAAAGAAAAATACACCGAATAGGGAAAGAATGACTAAGGTTGTTGCCTTGGCCTTGGGTATCAGTCTGCAGCTTTTCATACGCAAGTTCGATCTTGCGATGCGCCAGAACGAGAGCTTGGTGCACCTTGGTGCGCTCGTTATGCGTGAGCTAATCAAAGAAGATAGGAAGTAAGGAAGGGTCAAGTCAAGAAGCCTGCTAAATAAAAAAGCTTAAGATCTTACAGCCAAGTAAGTTCCTTACTCGACAGTAACCTCGAGGGCTAGGGATTGAAGCTCTAACATATGAGTTTAGCATAAGGAAATCAAAAAGCTTAAGAGCTTACAGCCGAGTAAGTTCCTTACTCAACAGTAACCTCGAGGGCTAGGGATCGAAGCTCGAACATGCAAGCGTGGGGTGAAGGATTTAAAGACTAAGTGACTATTAAGAGCTTACAGCTAACCTCGGGGACTAGGTGATATGTATAAAGGAAATACTCAACAATACAAAAGAGTAAGAAGTTAATTTACCTCGTTCACTTCGTAGGCGCGGGCCATTAGAGTAATGGCCTGCTGGGTCATGTCAGAGATGGCCTTAGGGCCCAGCTTCAGCTTCTTGCTGGCACGGGTGCTGACCTCCTGCTCGCCAGCTGCATTCCATGCCACAGCATAAGGCTCGGATGAACCAAGGATCTTGCCACTGAGCGTCCGAGTGAGAACTTGACCCGTTTTCAGGGTAGAACCCACATTGGCATGAGTCGCAGCAGCGGAAGTATGGAGGGTAACAGCCTTAGAGCCATCATCTGACCTGGCATCCGCGGATTCGCCCCCCTTACCCGTTGAAGCGACCATTGTCTCCAACGTCGGAGGACGGATCTGGGGAGCAGAACCCGGAGCGCAGACCAGTGTTGTCTGCTTGGAGGAGGTGGATTATCCGGGTAAAGGTCGAGTAGAGCCAGAAGCCTTGGGCTGGTCCTGGCTCTTTGATAGAATTGGAGAGCAAGCAGGGGGATTTGGAGAAGAACGTGGAGCCGGCTGACTGGGCTCAGCAGCTTTGCTGGCTCCAAGATCAGGAAGTTGTTCATTCACACCAGCTTGAGGGCCGATGCCAGAGGAACTAGTGGCGGAAGGTTTCTCGGGGCCAGAATCACTGGCACCAAGATCAGAAAATTGTTCCTGGCCAGCGCCAGGGGCGCCAGCCGAATGACCCACCGGGTCTGACTGACACTGAGAGGCATGAGCCTCAACAGTGCGAGCCTCGACTCGGACGGGACTTGGTGCCGCCGAGTCAGCTGGAGGAGGCGCAGGCCTTAGCGGTGAGGCAATTCTAGAAGCAGCCTGGTTCGCCGACAAAGGTGTGGCACTGAAAACAACGAGACATATATAAGAGAACATCAGAGACGAAAAAGAAAATAACGGAGAAAGCAGAGTACAAAAACTTACCCGGTGACAACCGGGTCACGGACGACTCGGTGTGTGACTCGGTGCCTAGCGGCTTGGCGAGTCTCAGCCAGGCTGGCAGCAGCAGAGGCAGCAGGGGCTGCCGGAGTAGGCTTGCTCTTCTTGGCCGGCTGAGTGCTGGAGGAGGCTCCGCGTCGCTTCGACTTGGCAACGGGGATCTTGCTGACTCCGCCCACGGCGAGAGGAGGAGTGTCATGTACCTGGCCAGCTGCATAAGTAAATAACATGCTTACTCGGATAAGTTGGGAAACTGAGGTCGCAAGGCATGTACCTCCAAAACCGTACAATCATCATCCTCATCATCGTCAGACCAATCTTGTAAGGGATTGCGAGATTGACTCTTACTCGAAGCTGAAGTAGCCGCAGCGTGCGGGATAGGCATGAAGCACTCCAGTTCATACTCAACTTCATCAGAGTCGGAGCGATCCCCATTATAACCGCAGGGAGGGACAGTACTGTCATCAACCTGGTGAAGAAGATTCTGCGAAAGACAAACAGAATGAGTAACAAAAAATAAAAACTAGGCAGGGAGTGGCAAAAGAGCTAAAGCCTACTCGGCAAGAAAAATGACTCGAAAAAATTACCCAGGGGACGGGTCTGACCCGGCTAAACGGAGGGCAACTCCAAGCCCAATCATCCGCCAAGTTCAATTTAAAGATTGAGCTTACTCGGCGGGCAATGGAGTCATGGGTGAGCTCCTTAGTGGAGTGCCGAGTGGGATCATGGGAGCCACTCATGAAGCACATCTTATGGCTCCTCGCTTGGATGGGTCTTACCCAGCGTGAGATGAAGGTGCACATGAGGTCCCTCTCGGCAAGATGAAAATGCTCCTCCGGCGACAGCAACCTTTCCAGGATTGCGTTAGCCTCGTTTACCGAAGCGTCTTGGTCACGCGGGTCAAGCTACCTGAGCTTCTTGTTCGGGACCTCGTCTGAGAAAGGGGGAGCCGGATGTTATCGGTGTACCCGCTGTTTTTGACATAGAAGAAAATCCTATGCCATTTCTTCCAGGAATCAATACCAGTAACCCGAGGGAAGATGGAATCTCTCCTGGGCGTGATACTAGCAGCACCGCACCGGGTCGGCCTCTTCTCGGATCGAGGAGCACCAGGCTGGGGAACAACTTGAACCTTAAAGCTAAAATATTTGGCCCACAGAAGAACTGTAGGCCAAATCCCGAGGTAAGCCTCGCAGGCAGAAATAAAGCAAGAAAGAGAGCCAATGGCGTTGGCAGGGAGATGATGGGTTTGCATATGGAAGGTGGAGAGAAACGAGGAAAAGAAGGTGCTCACTGGAAGAGCAAAACCGCGCTCAAAGTGAGAGAGGAAAACCACCCGCTCGTTAGCATCGGGCTTAGGAGAGATCTCACCGGTAGGGAGACGGCAATCCACTTGCAGCGGAATGCGCCTGGTGGAGCGGATCCATTCCAACTCCTCGGTGGAGACCTCTGAGCCTTCCTAACTGCCGCGCTCGCCAGCGGGAACCTCCTGCTCCTCAGCACCATCAGCGTCGTTGCGAGCATCCATGAGTTTCGCAGATTCAGTCTCCTTCGCAGTTGGAAGAGGTTTGGAACAACGCGGACCCGTGGTGGAATGGAAAGAAAAGAGGAGCAATTGCAGGACAAGAACAGGAGGAAGAGGAAACCGCAAAGGGGGCGGTTCGATCTTGCAGGCGCAAGGAAGAAGAAGAGGCAAGGGAAACTGAACGGGCGTGGGGGAAGTGGAAACCCCCAACCCCTACTTAAGGACAGTAAAAACCCTAGTAGTGGGATCCATCTGTGCCGTGCGGCCAACGTGTGGTCGTGTACCTGGCCGGGTAGGCCAATCAGCAAGCGCCACATAGCCAGAGATACACGAAAAATCCCGTACCACGTCATGGAAGGAAGGACAAGAGGCGCAGGCCGATGGGACTGCCACAGTGACGGGGAATAACTGCGCAGCCGTCACTGTGTCGCTAGAGCTTGGAACAAAAATTGAGGCAAGTAATCATGATTACCAGCTATCAGTGACTGAAGAGCGCCGAAAATGACTCGGAATTGGCCAAAATGACTCGTCTCGAGGCAAAAATGATCCAAGAAGTCAAAGAGTCGACCCGGAAACTGTCAGACAGACCCGGCAAGGTGCAAAATTGCGACAGATAGAGACAAAAGCTAAGTTCCACTCACACAAAAGGAACCTGGAGACGCCTAACAGCTTGAACTGCTAGACCTCACCACCTTCGGGGACTAATGTCAGGGGGATAACCCCCGGTAGGGTCACGAGAGGTGAAACATAGCACGGCTTGGCTAGCTCTGAGTAAAGAAAGAACCAGGCCGGGTAAGAACGACCGGGTAAGAGAAGCATGAGCGGCCGACATATAAACTATGTCGGCCCGCATAAGACAAAGTTGTAATTCTTGCAGGAACCGACGAGCCAAGTCTACCGAGGAAGGGCCGAGTCAAGTAGGACGCGTGGCACCTTCCCGAGTAAGGTTCAGGAGGGACCATGGTAAAGCATGGTCAAAAGAGAAGGGTGACGGCGGGTGACACAAAAGGAGCTGCGTGACGCTCAAAGCATACGCTGACATACAAAGTTACTGCATGACACCAAATGGAACAGGAAGCAGCGTACCAGAAGACCGTTAGTTGTCAAGCTTTGTGGACTGGGCCATTGGGCTAAGGGTGAGCCCATGACCTGGCCCACATCGTAGGGACCAAGATCCAAACAGTAAACCCTAGAACCCAAAGGGGTACAAGCTAGCTAGCACAACCTATATAAGGGAGGGCATAGCTGTAGTAGAAGGAGGGGATACCAAGTAGTGAACGAGTGCACTGAACCTAGGTTCATACAGCTCAAGGAGCACTTGTAATCTTTGGGTATCAATCAAATTGCTAAGTCTGGAGAGTTCTTCTTGTTCTTCGTGCATGGCTCGACCGTGCACTCCCTCCCCGGTGACCACAAACACCTATTCGGCCCCCAACTTAAGCCTACCCATGGCATCTGCCGTGCCACCAGCACAACACACACCTTTATTTCACATGGGTTGCCTCCCATGCAGCGCTCTTTTATGGTCAATAGCTTGACCTTGATATTGCTCACTTAGGCCATATGAGTGGAACACCCACTCTGAAGTAATTTGCCTTCAAAGTGATGGCCTCCTTATCATCTTGCTTGGTTTTCTTTTTCCTAGGGAAATGAATAACAAAAGGATCTCATGAAGGCAATTGAAGCTTCACGTTCCCTTCATGCAAATTGATTAAAGCCTTAATAGTTCTTAAGAAAGGACGACCTAATATGATAGGGACGGTAGCATCTTCAGGCATGTCAATAATAGCAAAATCAATAAGAGCAGGACAACCTTTAATGTAAACTAAAGTATTTTCTTTTATGCCTACTGCTTGTTTATAGGTAGAATTTGCTAGCTGTAATTTTAGTTCGGTGATTTCAAAAGAGCCAAGATTTAACTTGTTAAAAAGACTCTTTGGAATTGTTGAAACACTTGCACCTAGATCACATAGTGCAGCTATTTCATTAGTTTCAATTTTAATCTTAATGGTAGCCTCAAATATATCATCTAGCTTCAGGCAATTTTTCAGCAATTTTCTTGTATTCTTCTTCGAGCTCACATACCTTTATTGCTACCTGATTAACAAAGTGTTGATACATGGCTTCTTCATTTCCTTCACTTACTAGAATCTTGACATTGATCCTTCTTACGAGATCTTCAACAGTGTAGTTTGATGAAGGAGCATTGCTATAATCAAGTTCTTTAGGCTCCTCCCTTTGGATTCTTATCATCCTGAGCTCTTCAACTGGATTGGGCTCAGCTTTACCTGCAAATTTTGCTAGAATGAGAGTTTGACTCTCGGTTATCTTACCTAGCTATGCCTCAACGATCCTTGTTCTTTCTTGGAGGGCCTACAAATCATTTCTCAAACTAACAGCTTGGTTAGATAATTTACCAAGCATAGTATCATGATTCTCCGTAATTTTGACTAGGATATTGTTTTGCTCATTCTCTGAGTCCATAAAAGATTTAAGAGTTTCTTGGAAACTAGTATTGATTTATGCCATATTATTATTAGAGCAACCTGCCGGACTAGAGTAATGTTTCTGAAAGTTTGGATTGTAATTCTTTTTCCAAGCAGGGTTATAGTCATTACGAGCTATTAAGTCTACTTCTTCAATAGTTGGTTCTGGAGTAGTTCTTACCGGGGTTTCCTTACCTTTAATGGCTAATATAAGATCATCCAACTTAGAATTGAGTTCTTCATTCTCTTGAAGTGTGACGGAGTTCACCTTCTTCGTGTTTGATCTTTCCACATTCCATTGGGCATGGTTGTCTTGCATATTGTCTAGTAGCTTATTTGCTTCGGTAATTTGCTTACCCATAAATGTTCCTCCAGCTGCAGTATGTAGCATAGACTTAGAAACAGGGTTAAGAGCATTATAAAATAAATGGAGAATTAACCAATCTTCCATCCCATGGCTGGGACAGTTTCTCATGCATTCTTTCATTCTCCCCCATGCAAGCACTAGTGGCTCACGCTCTTCCTGTCTAAAAGTAGTAATATTAGATCTGAGTTGCATAGTCTTTGCAGGTGGAAAGAATTTAGTCATAAATAAAGAAGTACATTCCACCCATGATGCAATTATATTTCTAGGAAAGGATAGCAACCATTCTTTTACTCTTCCTCTAAGAGAGAAAGGAAACATCGCAATTTGACCGCATCGGGGTCAATATTTAATGCACATTATATCACATATTTTAGTGAAAGTATTCAAGTGCATACTTGCATCTTCTACAGCAGAGCCTCCAAATTGATTATGTTGAACCAAACATAAATAGTGGGGCTTAATTTTATAATCTTCAGCAGTAATTGTTGGCTGAGTAATAGGAGTACGCAAATAATCATTGTGAGGAGTTGCAAACTCCCCAAGCTTCTTTTCAGCCATACTTCCTATGTTTTTGTATTTTCTTAAACAAGTACTAATGATGATAAAGCAAGAATTAAAAAGACTAATATTTTTTTTGGTTTTTCATATAAAAACTGAAAGCAAACTAACAAAATTAAAAACAAGAATTAAAACTAGCAAGGTTCCTACTAACCTCACCAGGGGAGCTATTCCTTCCTCGGCAACGGCGCTAGAAAAAGGATTGATACCTTTGATCCGGATTACGGATATAGTAAAGCTCCTTTTCCCTAGTAAACCTAGGTTTATCGAATCCTCGAGAATCATAAAGAAAAGTGAGATTACCTTAACGGACCTTCGAGAGTTTTAGAATTCCTCTTGAGTTTTCACCGGACCAAGAGTTTGCGATCTTGTTGTTGTTGACGATGGAGAGAGAGGGCCTAGGGTCTTCTATTTTCACCAGTAACTGTGCAAAACATCCATGGAAGAAAGAGAACTAGTGATATGCATAGTGATGTCACTATTAATCCCAAGTAAGTTCCTCACATACAGCCATACTATCCTTTTTGTCACTAGGGTTCCTATCTTGTAGATCAGTCGTTACTCACACTCCCTTTACCTGGATCAATCCTTGGGGTCTTGGGTACCTGACAAGTCTTTAGATTGAGGCAAGAGAGGGTACTACAATCATCAAGTTATACAAACTAATACATGAGCCCATCTATGATAAATGACATGCACAAAAGCTACATGTCTAGGCCGAAGCCCTTAGCCCAAGGAGAATTACTCACACATAGAGATGAAATCGACAATCATAAACATTGTAATAGAGATCGTAGAGTTGATAACAAATAGTCTTACAATGTCACCAATTGGAGATGAGATCTACTATTACAATTGGTGGAAGATGGCTATGGTGGTGGAGAAGGGTTTAGAGGTTTAGATCTAGATCTATTCCTCCGGCGTGGCGGCAGGGAGAATTGAGGGTGAAAGAAGCGATGTTGTGGAGTCGGGGCGGCTATTTATCGTCGCTTGAAGACTCTTTATATAGGGGTCCCTTCACGAAAGGTGTTCTGTTTGACCTAAGGAGGTCGGTGCAAACTATACGGCCGCAACTATACGGCGGCGGGCCATATAGTTGGTCGTTAAACTTGCAGTTGCTTCCTCACGGCTCCTGGTTTCTTTGGCATGTTAGAAATCTTGTATCTTTGGCATTTATGTAGTGATTCCCTTCATAATATGTCATTATCTGCGCAGGCAAAAATAGCAAGAAAGGATTGCATACCCCTCTGATCATTAGGCATTAGTGGCAGAAAATAGAGAGTTATTTCATCAAATATATGAATAATATCTAGTTTAAATGCGGATGTGGATGGATATATTTCATAGCCATCAGCCGCACTTAACCCCATCGCTCACATCTGACCCGACACGGCCCAACACAAACCACGTGCGCGGAGACCCACACAACACCACCGACACGACCCATCCCACACCCCCGCATGCAAATGCGCCCGCTCCCCTGTCCCATACCGGACCCCACCCTCGTGTCAACGCAACACGGCACCCGCCTCGATCCCCTCGCGATTCCCCAGTCTGACCCGCTCATCTCCCCTCGCTCTCTCGTCTCTCCTTTGCTTCCTCTCGCGGGGCAACCGTCGCCGCCTATGCCCCTCTCGCTGCGTAGGTCCCGTTGCCGCCGTTTTCTCACCATCCTCTCGGGCCCGCCAGCACCTCGTCTTGCTTCCTCTCTGCGAGGTGCCGCCGCTGCCAGGTCTCGCCGCCGCAACCACCGCCTCGCCTCCCTGCGCAAGCGCCAGGTGCGGCCACTGCCTCACCTTCCCGTGGGCTCCATCGCCGCCCACGACCGCGTCTACACGCTGCCGCGTCGTCCTCAACCCGCCCCCTTACGGCCGCCCAGCAGGCCCTCCGCCGCGGCCACCCTCCCTCTCTGCATCAAGCTTGTCGCCCTCCTCTCCACCATCAATGGGCCCTGCGCCACCTCTTCCTAGCCCTGAGTGCCCTGTTGCCAGAGCATCTTGCACCGCCACCGGCCTCGCCTTCCCCTTGTCCTCGCCTACAGGAGCTCCATAGTGTTTTTTTCCTCTGCCGGCCAGTGGCCTTGTGTCGCCTAAACACAGACAGCGGGTTGAGGCTTCCCCGTCTACAGGATACCCTACCTCGCTTGCCTGTGATTGATGCACTGTTCCGTTGGCCCTCTCTAGGGGCTCGAGCAATTGGCAGTGAAGAATGTGTTGCTCGACTCATCTCTTTGTGGCCCTCTTTGCCGTCCCGCAAGTCAAGTTCATCTCGTTCTCATCATATGCTGACCAAGTCGAGGTTTCCATGGCTATATTACCGTCATCCCACAAGATCTTTGCTCTCAGAGTCGTGATGTTGTTAACCTAAGACACCAAGATCTTCGATGCAAAGATTTCCAACCGGTACCGACACAAGAAGCCGGAACCCCAAGGTCATCCACACGGACCAAAATCCGCTGAACCCAAAGATCGTCGACATGAGCGCTAAGATCCTCTTCACGACACGCCAAGTTCTTCTACATGGAAACCGAAGACCCCCGATCCTCGGATCCGAAGACTGAACCCTGGCACCGGCTTCGTGTTCTCCTTCATGTATGCCAATGGCCCCGAACCCGGATCCGAAGACCGATCTCGCCGAACCCCATGTCTAACCCCTTTACCGAGACCAATATTTTTATAGTATATAATATATAGTTGTTGCATATGAATTGTTCATGTCACATACATATTGTGGGGTTTGGGGTATTTTGTCGACTCACCTAATAATTAATATGGAGATCATATGCGGGATTTTCTAGTCTTATATTGGCTCCATTTAAATTTGTGTATTGAACTGGTATTATATTTTGCCTTATTAAGACAACATTTAAAATTGCAGGATATCTAAATAACATGAACCATCTAATTAATTGCCGGGACCCCGGTGCCTCTTAATATTGCCTAATTGCATCGCATTCATGCCATCTCATGCATCATACATGCATCATGTCCGATCTTCTACCGTAGTAATAAATAGTGCATCTGGTGTTTCTTCTAGTGCTTTGCTTCTTCATGGATTAGGCCGATGAGTTGATGTGAGTGTCGACCCGATCTTTGGATTAACTTCGGCAATGTTTTTCAGGCGAGCATTCTCCCTCTTTCTACCTAGTTTACCTTTATAGTCTTTACTTCCTCCTATTGATCTATTGCTATTGCTATCTGTGTTGCGATGCTTTATATTCTGTACCACTATATATATATATATATATTGCAGCCTATATTGCCATGGACACCTCCTATTACCTGTTGTTTGGTAGATAGCAGGCCTTGCGAGTCGTAGTTGCTTGTGTAGGTGTTGCTTCACGCCGTTGTTGTTCCACAGTTGTTGGAATGTCGCCATATGCTTTATGTTGGAGATGATCATGACCTAAATTAAAACTTGATATTAAATGTTGGGAATAGTTATAACTAATGCAGAGGCACCGGTGGGAAATAAATGTTATTAGTTTTCTAACCGCTCACTGGTGTCACATAGGACCCCGAGTACTTGATACTTGTTCCTTGACTATTCGCATGATTCGCATGTGGGGCCATGAATCCCCTTAGCGAGATCTTGAATCATATCTTATTTCTTGGGGCCACAAACTAGTTTGGGGTTTTATTAATATCATGTACTTATGCCATTCTTATGCCATGTTTACTGATTTATTTACTACTGTTGCTCGTGGAGAGCGTTTACTCTGTTTAGGTAAGCGGAGTGTTTTTGCGGTATCGACAAGCCTAGTCACACTATCAGGTTCCTAGTCATTTACAGCCATTGACACAAACTTCTGGGTCCTTTCCAGAGCCGGCCAACTTCGTCGCGGGTAGCTTGGTGGGGTGCCCCCTGAAATATTATATGAATCTTGTGATTGCTTTGTCGTGATGGCTCGTTCGGTTTTCATTTGGTTTTTCTGAGGTTGATCGTGCATGTGTTGCTATTTGTGTCCCCCTGAAGGGTAAAACTTTCTGGAAGCCATGTCCACGGTTATGGACGACTTGGAGCATAGTAGACAACTATAAATAAAGTAGTGCTATATATTTGACTTCGGAATGACTAGTAATCAGCTTCGCTATAATGGAATGGCTAAATAAAAGTACCAACAACTGCTAGAATTGGGATGCCTCATGCTATATGTATCTGACTAGTAAGTATTGCAACTACAACGGAATGGTTAACTAAAACTGTCAGTTGCTTATGATATCAGGATGACTCATGTTCATCATACCTGACTAGTAATCGCTGCAACTATAACGGAATGTATAAAATTGCCAACTGTGTGAGTTTCCTCGGTACGACTTCCTCGTTTAGTTTTGAGGGGGAAATACCAGGCTGGGTATACCTCCTATTACCTGGTTAGTTCTTTCTTATCCCTCTTTGATAGCCGACAGTTTTATCGAGTCTCTATAGGTTTTTTAGCGCATGCTTCGCTGCCTCATCAGTCTACCATACCTATGTAGGCGAGGACCGCCGAATTCTAAGTCTCACCGTGTACTGGCCTTAGTACTGACCGCTCTCTTTTTCCTTTGCCATTTGTTGGCACCCCTTTTGTTGAAGCAGGTTTGAGATTGACGTTGTTAGAAGGGTTACCCTTCTAGCTTGGCCTAGGCGGGGTTATGGACGCCATTGGTTATTCTTCAGGGATCTTAGCCCAATTTGCATCTTGTCCGTACTTGGACGTTGTATCGTTTTCAAGGTGATTTGTATCTTTGTAATGTATATCTGTATTCTTGACTTCTTGAGTCACTGTTATATATATATATATATGTGTGTGTGTGTGTGTGTGTGTGTGTGTTTCTATGGGTTCCATCATGGACTATTGTGTAATGGTATTACTTCGTTTTCCACCTGCACGAAAGTGCCTGGTGGGCACCTTTGAATAGTTTCTATGCGGGTTGCAGGGATCACTAAAACTTGCATAGGGCCGAACCGAGGGTGTTACAAAACAAAGGGTCGAGCTTCCTTGAGGACGACATTGAAGTCAATGATGACAAGGAGGGCGAAGAGGGATCCGAGGAAGAGGCCAGAGACGAGGAAGAGAACTCAGAATAATAAGCTGGCATCTTGGACGAGCATGAGGAAACATCAGAACATGAGGCTGGGCCGAAGCTTCCCATGCCAAGACCGAGGTTCCCCCTACTGAGACCGAGGTGCCCTCAGCTGAAACCGAGGTTCCCCCACCAGAAGCCGAGGCTCCCACCCCAGAGGCCGAGGCTCGTACCTCGGACTACTGTCCCGGAAGTTGTTATTCCCCCGCCAGTTGTTGGTGATGCTTCATTTGCTTCTTCTTAGGCATAAAAACTTCAAGTTTTTTATTAAATCCCCGGTATGCCGGGAGCAGTATGTAATATACAATTTAAATGTTTTTACTACAATCATGTTTTAATATTTAATCCTTTTGGGCATAGTCCCCGAGTTTCATGTTTCTTGTTCTTCTGAATCTGTTATTCGGCCCGCATCTACCATTTTTCGGCGTTTGACTTACGGGTCCGAGATTAATAGATCGAATTAATAATACTTAGAAATTTGGAGAATAAGCTCATAAATGACTTTGCAATATAAGTAAAGAAAGTAAATACAAGATTTAGTTAAAACATGAGTCGGCTCGCGTACTTTTCCTCCCTTAGTCGTTTTTCATGTGATCAACAATTTTTGGCTTTTCTCTTGCTTGCCATGAATCCTATTTTTTGGACAGCAGCTTGTTGAAGAGTTGGCCTTTGTTGCTGACACATTACTAACCCGACCTTTGGATAAGGAAAGTTAAGCCAGCCGACATATAAAAATAAATGCATAAGAGACAATTTTGTTAAGGCAGTCCCCGAGTTACAGCTCGAGGTGCCGATGTTTCATTCATTAGCTCATTGCCGTCATACGACATATAAGAGTTAGAGATACATACACTTAAGCTAAGTGTAAAATGGACGGAGTAGAGCTACATTCCATGGTCTCTTTGATTCTTCTCCTGACCTGTCCGCTTATTGTTCTCTTGTGCTTGAGCATCTATAAGATAGTATTCATTATTGTGTAGTGCTTTGATCACAATAAATGGACCCTCCCATGGAGGTGATAGTTTATGCATGTTGGTTGTGCGTTGCACGAGATGAAGCACTAGATCTCCTTCTTGAAAGACTCGGAGATTTACTTTCTTGCTATGATAGTGCCTGAGATTTTGTTGATACACGGCAGATCTAGACAATGCCAGTTATCTTTCCTCTTCTAGCAGATCAGCATCATTTTTCCGGGATATTTCATTCACTTTGGCTTCTGTGTATTGTGTGACTCTAGGCGAGTCATGCACTATGCCGGCTGGTAATACAGCTTCTGCCCCATATACCAGAAAGTATGGTGTATAGCATGTTGATCGATTCAGAGTTGTCCTCAGGCTCCATAATACGGCCGAGAGCTCCTCAATCCAATACCCCGCTGGTCTTTGCAGCGGCTTAGTGAGTCGGGTTTTATCCCGGACAATACTATTCCGTTGGATATTTCTACTTGCCCGTTCAATGTGGGATGTGCAACTGATGCCGCATCAAGTCGCCTCGGCAGAATCGAGAAAACGCTCCTTCGGTAAAGTTTGTGCCATTATCTGTTATGATGCTATGTGGATACCCATATCTCAAGATAATATCCTTGAGGAATCTCACTGTCGTGGGCCCATCACATTTTCTTATTGGCTTTACCTCAATCCACTTGGTGAATTTACCAACCATGACTAGGATGTGGGTCATGCCACCACGAGCCGGCTTAAATGTCCCAAACATGTCCAAACACCATACAAAAAATGGCCAAGTGATTGGTATGGTTTTTAACTCGAATGAAGACATATGAATTTTGGTTGCATACCTTTGGAAGCCATTGCATTTTTCACTAGTTCTTCTGCCTCTCGCAGAGCACTAGGCCAATAAAACCCATGCCAGAATGCTTTGGCCACTAAGGCTCTGGATAAAGCATGATGCCCATATTCGCCTTGATGGATATCTAGGAGGATATCTTGACCTTCTGTCGGATCAATGCACCTCTGCAGAACACTGGTGACACTTCTCTTACAACTCATTATTTATTATGGTATAAGCTTTTGCCTTTCTTTGGATTTGCCTGGCGAGGATTTCATCACTTCACAGGATTTCATCTTTCAAAAACAAGAAGATTGGTCGTGCCCATTCTGGTACTTCATGTGCCGGGGTGACCGCTTCATCAATTTCCATTGCTTCAGCCGACATAACCTCTGCCGGATTACCCTGACCAGTCCTCGGGTCCTACGAAGTAGTCCCTGGGTTTGCCAAATCAGTCCACGGGTTATTCGGATCATTTCTCTCATCTATGTCCATTGGGACAACCTCGGACGTTGCGCTGGTTGTGATACGAATTGATTCGGATTCAAGAGATGGGATAATTGATGGTTTTTTGAGGTGTTCAAGGGATATGCCGGGTGGGATGGACTGTTTGTATGAGCCGAGTTTTGACAATGTGTTGGATGCATCATTCTCTGCTCGAGGTACATGATGGAATTCACACCCTTCAAAGTACCCACTTATCTTCTGCACATGAAATCTGTATAATGCCATGTTTGCGTCAAGTGCATCCTAATTACCCGACACTTGCTATACCACCAGGTCCGAATCACCAAAACATTGTATCCGACGTATGCCAATGTCCTTTGCTACCTTTAAGCCATTGGCTAGTGCTTTATATTCAGCCACGTTATTTGATGCAGTAAAGTGTATTTGTAACACATATTTTAGATGATCTTTCTTGGGTGAAGTGAGCATTATCCTGGCACCTAATCCAGTTTTCATCTTTGACCCATCAAAGTGAATTCTTCAATAGTTCGAATCAGGCAAGGGTGGCGCATATTGCATTTCAGCCCAATCGACAAAAAAGCCGGCCAGTGCCTGAGAATTGATTGCCTCTCTTCTATCAAATTGTGGAGCATAAGGGGCTAGCTCAATTGCCCATTTGGCTATTCAGCCACTTGCATCTTTGTTGCCCATTATCTCGGCAATTGGTGCTTCACATATCACCTTTATAGGGTGTTCCTCAAAGTAATTCTTTAGCTTCTTTGCCGACATATATACTCCATATGCCATTTTTTGATAATGGGGATAGTTCTGTTTTGAAGCTGATAGTACCTAGCTTAGGTAATATACTGGCCTATACAACGACTTACCTTCCTCGTCACGCTCCACCACTACAAAAACACTCACGACTCGGTTGGTCGCTGCTATATAGAGAAACATTGGCTCTTCGGATAGTGGTGAAGCGAACACAGGTGCAGAGGATATCATTTTCTTTAGTTCATGAAAAGCATTATCAGCTTGTGGTGTCAAGAATTTATCCGACTTTCATTAATTGATATAAGAGCAATGCCTTTTCTCCAGGACGACTTATGAATCGACCAAATGATGCCAGGTAGGCTGTGAACTTTTGGACATTGTTGAGACGCTTTGGCAACTCCATGCGTTCTACCGCCCAAATCTTTGTCCGATTTGCTTCGATACCTCAGCTCGACACGTGGAAACCGAGTAACTTTCTGGCTAGGACACCAAAGGTGCACTTCTCCGGGGTAAGCTTCATTCGGAATCTTCTTAGATTCACGAATTTCTGTCGGATATCATCTAATAGTGTGACTTTCTTTGGTTTTTATTACCATGTCATCAACATATACTTGGACATTTTGCCAATTTTATCACGTAAGCATTTTTGCATGCATCTTTGATATGCCGCCCTGCATTACGTAAGACGAATGGCATGGTACGATAGCAATAAGCCTCGTATGGGGTAATAAATGCAGTATTTATTTGATCGGCCGGATTTAACGGTATCTGGTGAAAAACAGAGTACGCGTCTACAAATGATAGTAGCTCACAACAAGCAGTCGAATCAATAACCTAATCTATTCTTGTCAAGTAAATGGATCCTTTGGACATGATTTGTTCAGGTTGGTGTAGTCGATACACATACGCCACACCACTTCTACATTCGGGTCATCTTTATTTTTCTCTACCAGCATCGGATTAGAGAGCCAATCTGTCTGAAGCACTTACATTATAAATCCGGCCGCAAGGAGCCGAGCTATCTCATCTCCAATTATTTTTCCCATGTCCACGGCGAAGCGGCGGAGAGGTTGCTTCATCGGCCTTGCATCTGGCCTAACATGCAAAGAGTTCTCTACCAGCTCCCTCGGCACACCTTGCAGATCCTGAGTGGACCAAGCAAAGATATCCCGATTCTCACGGAGGAATCTGACGAGCTCACTTTAATATTTAGCATTCAGGCTGGCACCAATAGTGACGGTGCGCTCTGGGAACCGGTCATCAATTTGAATCTTCTTGGTGTCCTTAGTCAGCTAAAAAGAGACACTCCCATGCGGGTTAGCAAGTGCCGGCATATTCAAATGTGCCGCTGAGCCAAAGCTGCCACCTCATGAATCATTATTTCTCCCCTTACAATCACTAATGACTCGGCTAGGTTTTACCCGGCCGAGGCACATTCTATCGATCTTCTGTAATCTCCAGCTATGGTGATAATCCCATGTGGTCCTGGAATCTTCATTTTCAAGTAACTAACATGGGTACAGGCCATGAATTTTGACAATGTTGGCCTTCCTAGCAGTGCATGGTAACAACTTTCCAGGTCCACAACCTCGAACTCCAAATTTTCAGTTCGGTAGTTCTCCCTTGTGCCGAATAACACATCTATCCAGACCTTTCCTATTGGCTCACAAGATAACCCCGACACAATACCATGGAAGGTAGTCTTGGTTGACTGCAACATGTTCTCATTGATACCCAACTTATGCATTGTGTCCTTGTACAATATGTTTATGCTGCTTCCATTATCGACCAACACTTTGGAGAACATGACATTGATATTCGGCTCAATGAACGTCGGATCAAGCACCAAGGCATATGATCCGGGATTTGGCATGATCTTGGGGTGATCCCTTATATTCCAAGTGATTTCTTGATCTGACCAGTGCATATATCTTGGCACTTCCGGCATAACTGCATTCACTTCCATATGCCACCTCTGCGGTGACCCATCATACCACTACATGATGTAGTACACTATAGTCGTTGACATAACACCAATGAAACTCCGTTCACTAGTATTACATCCCTCAGAGTGGTACAACAGAAACACAGCAGGTCCAAGACATGACTATAGGTTACAACTCAACTCTTTACACAAGATCCAGAGAACAGTCTAGGTTAAAGAGAGAGAAAAAAACTTCTTACAAAGAAGAAACAAAAATAAACAACTCAAAACTATCATACTATTAAGACTAGTAAATTAACTAATGGTCTGGCATTGCTGCTATTGCAGTACATTAAAGAAATAGGTTCTATGTCTAGAGATTATATTACTATCTAATCAGTAACTTCGTCTTCACTTGAGTTGTTGTATATATTGACTTTCTTGACTTCATTGAAGACTTGAGATGTTGATGAGGACTTCTTCGAGTAGAAGTTGATGTAGGCGTCGTCTGTATTGGCTTTAGAACCTAGCAAGGGTTAAGAAGATATGTTGAGTACGAGCGTACTCAGAAAGTTCACTATAAAAGGAGTGTTCGATGCACTATATCTATAGCCACAGACCATAGGTCGTAGGCAATGAAAGTTTTCGTAAACATTTCTTCAAAGGTTGTTATTATTCTAAAAAACTATGTCCGTCAGC
The DNA here is from genome assembly GCA_916181665.1 of Avena sativa. Lineage (NCBI taxonomy): Eukaryota > Viridiplantae > Streptophyta > Magnoliopsida > Poales > Poaceae > Avena > Avena sativa. Next base: position 201,351,308 of record OV702281.1, on the reverse strand, counting down.
CTTCACGGGTTTACCAGAACTTTCATGGAGTTCATTTACCGCCGCATTCGCAGCTCCTTCCCGGAACATGGAGTAACAAGTTACAGTTCTTACACTCTACAGAGGTGCGTTACTTTTCCCATGAGAGATCTTAGCTTTGTTGCACATCCGAATTGCAGGTTCGTTCACACTTCCTTGGTGTGAGTCCTAGACTAAGATCCAAGTCAATCACTGCCCTCTCCGCGACCTCATATGTCTGCATGATCCTTCGGGGACGGCTCACCTCCGTTAAGCCCCCTTTCTGGCAGGCTAAAACCCTGATGAGTTCCCGAAGACTCTATGACCTGGTGATGCCCGGACGAGTACCATTTAAATGGACTATATCCCTAAACACCATCCATAGATAATCTAGACACCAAAAGTGTGGGGCGTAAGGATGCCCACCCATATGTTGGATCCGCACAAGAAATCACAACGTCACGTTAAGGTCGTCTTGCCTCCATACGAGAGGAAAAGGATACAGCTGACTTGTCCGTACCATTCCAAATCTCATGGTTAACGCGTAATATACGGCTCAGGAATCACTGGCAACATTGGTTGTTAAGTCCTAGATTATATGTTCCTTTACCACCGGAACTTTCATATTAGGTTATTACCACATGGTAAATAACCTATAATCATATTATTATGAAAATAGTGTTTTCTGACCTTTTTAAAATGCAGGTGATGTCAACACTGTATTTGCAAAATACTTTACAGAAAATAATCAAAGGACATGAGCATGTGTGAACTTGCCTTTTGTGATTGCAAGATTATGCACTCACGGTCTTTGAGACAATATAAAAGATCCAATATCTGAAATCAGCATCATTGGTCCGGTAAGGACTAATGTTTAAAGAAGCAAGATGCTATTATGCATAAGTAATGTAATGCAATTTCGTAAACTCGCATCCCGAGGATAACGTTGTTCTAGGGTTTGGAAACTGGAAATGGTTACTATTAGAATGTGTTGTCCTTTTAGATAAGTTTCATACTTGTTCTTCTTATTAAGGCTTGTGAGTGTGTGTGAAACAACATGTAATTATAATATCTTAAAACAATGAGATGCACACAAATGTGATATGCTACTCAAGATTGCTTATACTATAATTGTTTATCTTCAAATTTTTACTTTACAATTAATGTCACTTATAAAGAACTTAAGTGTTATCAATACTAGGTATATAAGTAAAGTATAAAGTAATGTGATTACGATTAATTGTTATTTGTTGACTGAAGTGGCAAAAAGAATAACATTTGAAGAAAAGATTTATTTATTAAGGTTTAAACAATCCTGATAGTTTTTAAAATAGGATTAATGGAAGGTGATTGATATTATTTATGCTTGCTTGAATAGTCTGGACTTGAGATGCTTCATAACTTAATTATAAAAGATCAAAGTTAACTATAAAACATATAACAAAGTCTTTAGTTTTATATTTAAAGCCTTGTAGACTAAAGTTAACTTTAAAGACATAGATGGACTTAAGGTATATTTCTGAGGATAATTGTACTTGGTTCACTTCATAAGATTCCTTTTAAGTTAACTAGGAATGGTATTACTTTTATTTGGTATAATGGTTTCCTAACATTATAAATGTATAAAAAGAATTTCTCTCCTTATAAGGGTGTGGTTATGATTTGTGAATAAGTAAATAATATTATTTACTACTATGAATTATCTTCGTATTTAGTCCATTACAAAGTTGTGAATGAAACATTGGTTAAAGATTTTATTTGGTTGAAAATACCATTCTTGAGGATTTTATAATTGATAAGGACCTCTTTAGAAAATAATCTACACTTATGGTTGAATGATCATTCAATCAAATTGCATTTAAAATGTGTTGAACCATTTTGACTTCATATTATTAATATTTAAGACCATTACTATTTATTAGACTTAATTGGCTAATTTTAGAAGTATTAGCAATTTTTATTTACCCTTATCTTAATTATTAATTAAGGAAATGGGTTTAAATTCAAGTTGTTAAAGTGTTTGAATTTTTATTTACTTCAAAAAATGGAATATTATATTTTTAATATGTAGGTATTATTTTTGTGATCATTTTGGTATATTACATTTATTTTTTTGATTTATAAATAATAAGATATGATTTTTATAAGGTTTATTACTTTTTAAATACTTAATAAATAATAAATACTTAATTAAGTGAAACAATAATGTATGATTATAGTTTTAAAGCATTGTTTTTATTTTTCTAAGATTTTTTGGTATTTTACTTATATTTTTAATATTTACCAATATTAAAATATGAATTATCTAAGTTTTATTACTTATAAAACCTTTAATGAATAATATTTATTTAAATAATTATCATAATATTATTTGATAATAATTTTAAGTTATAGATTTTATTTTTCTGAAAATTTTCATATATTATACACATTTTTCTGAATTACCAAACAAAAGTTATTAAATTTACAAGATTTATTTATTTTATTTTATTTCTGGAATATTGATATTTGAATTTATATTGTTTTTACTAATTTACTAAATAGACACAAAACCTTTTTACACCTAAGCTAAACCTACCCAAGGTCACTGACCAGTGGGACAGTGGCCACATCACACTCATAGGTTAGTAAAAGCATTTGTTACCGGCCCTATTTCTACTCCCAGTCGATGACAGATGGGCCCTATACCATGTCACATGCCACATGGGCAAGGACCAGTCAAAAAACTGACCATGTCAACCTTGACGCATGCAAGATGTCATTGTGACATCAGCACGGCCACCACCACCAGAAAGTGGTCACCGGCGGCGAACCGGGGCTCCCCAGTAATCGTGGATGGTTGTGTTAGAACCGTGAGGGCAAGGCGATCCTAGGGGTGGTGTCAACGCTACGTTTTAGTCGCCGGAGTTGCTCTGGTGACGTCCTACGGCGGCGGCGCTCATCGGCCCGATAATGAACTCAAGCTACAAACGATGCTAGGAAGCGTAGTTAGGGTTGTCCGATGCGGAGACTCACCCCCGACGTGATGAAGTGGTCGGCGATGTAAATGGTGACCGGAGGCGAGTACAAGGTCACCGATTCCGGCCGGCAGCTGCGGAGAAGATTGATGAAATTCGCTTGTCACCGAACTCCACTTGATTCCATACTACTCTTAGATAATCAACACGCGATGACGCTTCTCCTCGACCCCTCCATGCACGTTGAGGTAGACCACAACGACGGCTAGCCGAAGCTCGTCGGCGGCGGCGTTGAGGTTATTGGGGAAACAGAGGGAGTTTAAGGGGGAATTGAGGAGAGAGGCAGATAGCTGGGGCTCAGGCAATCCTTATCCTACCTTTTATACGACAAGGCGAGCTCGGACACAGCGGCACGACGGCGAGGACGGTCGAGGCCCGGCGGTGGTTTTGTGCTCGATTCGAGCATGAATCTTGATGGGATAGGTGGATACGGACTCCAGGAGAGTAGGGAGACGTTAAGGGTCAGTCTTCGCGTCTGAAGCGGTCCACAATGACGGCGGCAACGTGTCGACCAGGCAGAGGAAGACAAAGACGATGGTCCTCTGTTGGCGTGGGTCCTGCTTGTCAGCGAGAGAACAAACGGGTATCCTGGGTTGGGCTGTTATTGGGCCGTCACTAAGTGAGCGAGGCGCGACTGTGGTAGCTCGTGAGCGCCAGTTATCAAATGAGTAAGTGGGCTGCGGCCAGGAAGTTTGCTCTGTTATTTTTTTCTTCTTTATTCCTTTTTCCTTTCCTGTTTTGTTTTCAGATTTGTATTTTTCATTTGTTTGGATATATTTCCCATAGAATTTTATCTGCTAGATAATTGTAGCAATATTGAAATGTATTTATGATCATTTTGTGAACCTTTATTATATATTGTTATGTTTCTTTATTTTCTTTATAAAAAATACCTTTTAATATGGTGTAAGAGTCTTTGTTATTAATTTTCTTTCCATAATAAGCCATGGATTTATTTTAGGATATTTCCTTATTTATTTATAAAATTTGGTTTTAATTATCTTATAGTTTGGAGAAAATTTAATATGATAATCCTATATCATTACTTGATGCATGATATTCTAAGGAATTAATATGGCTAATATTATTCCCTTAAATCTAGAAAATTCCAAGGTATATATTTTATTATACCCAATATAGGAGTTAGGGTTTTAGGGATTGGTTAATTATATTATATCCTTATAGAATGATTTTTTATTTCCTCCTAAAGAATGTAATGATAATGGTTTAAGATAGCTAAATATATTCAAAGCATGTATCCATCTTTATTATTATATAACAATCATTATATAAGAGAATTTAATTATTAGGGTTCTCAAAATGGTGAATTCTATTATTCTTCTAAATTCATTTATAAATCCAATGAGCTTGACATTAAAGCTTTTCATAATCTTTTCATATCCATACTTGGTTATATCAATTACTCTAATGCTGATAATCTCCAATCCAACAAGTGGTTACTTCTAACTCCATTCATACTCTTCCTTAATAATCCATCACTAACATTACTCCAATGGATGTATATAAATCAAATTCTACTTTCCTCAAAATCTTAGTATTTATAAAGAGAAAAATACAACTTCTTTAATCCAATGTTGCTCTAACATCATCATATACTATCTTGTCTCTACTTCACTCTAGTAATTCATGCTCCAACCTCACATTATATTAATGTGACTTTTAATGACTAATCTAGGATAATATATCTATACTAGGGTTTAATCCCATGTTCTATCCACCAATGTCATTTATACATGATATAAGTATTCAATCTTGGTGTATAAAGCATGATCATTATAATACTTTGATCATTTATGGTTTAGATTTCAAGTTGGCTAATCAAGGCCTTCATCCATACAACATTATAGTTTTATTATAATTATCTTCTGTTTATCTCTATTTGACTAAGAGATATTATTCATTGACTATACCTACTTGATCCAATAGGATTAATCCTGGTAACTATCTTCAAGATTCATCCTTGTAATCTTCTTTATCACCATATTATTATAGGTTCCATATAAATCTTCTATCATTTCAGGAGTGAGTTAACTCCAACAATTATCACATTGATCTTATTCACTTCCAACACTCCCATCCTATAAATGATATTTAAATATAGCATTACCATCTTCCTCTTCTTACTTCTTTCTTTATAGGCCTTAAGTGAATGCTATGATAAGGACAAGAGTTGATAGGTCAAGAATTGATAGATTAAGAATTGATGAATCAATAGTTGATTACTCAACATTGATGAACAACAGATATTGGAATATGATTCCAATAGGAATGGTAAAGATTGATATGGGCAGAAAGATATATGGTGAATGATCTTGACTTGGTTTCCTTCCTACTCAACCTCACTAAAGAATTAAGGTTAGGTATTACCATGATCCTCATGGGATAAGTAGATGAGTTTAAGATAGATCAAGATTTAGTTGTTACATTCCTATTACTTAAGTTATGTTTATAACTTGGTATTCATGGTTTATGTAATGAATACTAGGATATGATTACTTAAGGATCAAATACAATCCATTAAGTAATGTATTAGGGTTTAACTTTTATTACATTTGATCTACCCTTAGATCAAATCTCCCTTACCCCAAAATAAGATTTTAACAAAGGTCATATTGAAACTTATCGCAGTCAACTTGATGATCTACTTCAATTCCATCAACTTGAGAGAAGCTTCAATCACTTTGACAAGTTTTGTTCAAAAGCGCGAAAATTATTCGGATTTTCTATGCATGAATGCAATGCACACATCTGGGTTCAGATTATTTCTAAGCTCTAATGATGGGATGTTACAACCTCTACATAATTTTCATGTTTGTCTGTTCTGTAGTGAACACACAGTAAGAATGATGATGCTTCCTGTACTCATTCCTGCCTCCTTGGCCGGAGTCTCCAGATTTCTCCTGATTCTGATTCGCCACTTGGTGCATAGCTTCTCTTATGTCATGGTTCTCATACCTCGACGGTGGTGGGGGTAAAGCTAGCTGCTGCTGAGCATTGCCTCCTATGAGTCGAGGTATGTGATTCGGCTGGTTTGGTTCTGCTCCACCCATTGCCATCTTCATTCAAGCACACTACCGAGTTGTATGGTTCGTCATCTTAGCCGGATTAGGAGTGTGAAACTAGCAGGGCTGATCTAACATGGACTTGTATGTGTACTTTGGCCTCTCTTGCCATTTATTCTTTTTATCAATAGTCCACTGCCTTTTGCCATTGATGACTGCAAGTGCACAGATTGTTTGTAGCTAGTTTCGAAATAAAGATATCGATCCCACAGGGAGCAGGAGTCTGAAGTCTAATAACTCTTGAAATAAATACTAAAAATAGAAATGCTAAATAAAGTTCTAAGTAACAAGATAAAATGCGCGTGTTGTGTAAAAATGTGTTTTTGTGTTTTTGGTATAAGAGAACAATGAGTGAAATAAACAAAACTGAATACAGAAAGTAAGTTCCGCGTATGTAAAAGAGATTTGAAACTTCAGTGGGGAAAGGCGTTCTCAGGGATTAGCGGATACACCACTAGCATTATAAAGGGCTAAGGTAAAGATTATTATCATGAACATTCTCAACTATGTATTTGTGGGAGGAACTCTGTATTTGGACAAATAGGCAGCAACCAATGCTCACATCAACCTCATAACCACAGCAGACAACAATCAACATCAATTGAATTACTGCGCTATTAAGGGACTTAATCTCGCAGGACGTATCTCATGGCATGGATAGTGTTTCGTGAGTTTACCCGATTCCCAAGTTGATATGTAAGGAGTGCCAACAGATTTACAGTCAGTGCTATCACACCTCCATCTACCAACAAGTAGTTCTCTCCATCAAATCCGCACAAGAGGCAAATATTGAGAGGTCAATTTCTCCCAACATCAAGATGAAGACAATCTAACACATGGTCACAACGATGAATATCATAATAAACTTTATCTTATTTCAATCTCATACTATGGTTTCTCCATCTCCCCAAGAACTAATGATCTACTCAGACATGGAGGCAATCAACGTCATGGCAAAGACAATGGAATCTATCATAGATGAATAGTACTTGTATAAATCCACAACGAGTACGGAATTTACAACAAGATCTAGACAAGATGTAGATGGGATGGATGGAGATGGTGGTGATGCAGCGATTGGTGATGAAGATCGATGCCTTAGCCTCCCGCATCTACGTAGGGAGAAGCTGGATCCCTGGTGGATGAGTTCCCCCTATAGATGCCTTCCAGAGGTGAAGTTTCAGCAATTTTTGGGTGTTTTGTATGTCGTCTCTTCGATCCAGTTGCACGGGGTGAAACTATTTGAGGAGGCGGTGTCAGCGCCAACTATACGGCGGGAACTATACGGCTGGAATATTTATTCCTGACGTATAGTTGGTCGTTAAACCTACTGTATCCTCCAATTGCTTCGGGTTTTCTTCTGGTGTTATTAATATTTGCCAAATAAGCAATTTCCCTTTTTTGTCTCCTTTTCACTTCAATATAACTAGTCCAAGAATTGTGTCCATCATATCCATCATCTGATCTGATCCTGGTGAAAATAAACATAAAAGGTGCGCGTGAACACCATAAAATACCAAGATCCTACCACTATAATGCAAAATAATAATATAAAACATGATGAAAATATGCACTCATCAACTTCCCCAAGCTTAGACTCTTGCTCGTCCCGAGGAAGTTTAGCTTAATGGATGTGATCCTCATATTCATGAAGCCGAGTTAATAAAATAAATGAGGCAGTTGCAGCATGTGTTTATCACTTAGGATACATAGAAATAAGTTCATGAATAGTACCTTACTCGAACCATCCGAATAATATTAGTAGGCTTCCACACCTTAGCAATTAACATTTTTTTGAGGGTAAAACGGTAGGGTAAAAAACCCCACTGCAATTTTTCTTTATATATATCAAGTAGAGTTACAAAAGATTATTTACAAGCATATTCCACCTCAAAAAAAGAGGGATAACATTTAAAGCAGCTATCTCATGTCTAAATTGGTTTCAATCCAGTCCTTAAGGCCCTGATAATACTTTTTCTTAATTCTATAAAGGACCCATCTTAATTCCTGGGCTATAATAGCCTTCCAGGTCTCTACCGATGTGTGCTGATTGTTGAAAATTTCATTATTTCTGCAAATCCAGATGCCCCAAGTTCCAAGTATCAGAATTTCCATTGCAAAAGGGACCTTTAGGTCTTTTTTAATACTGGCTAGAACTACAAAGATGCTTTGATCAGCCATATTAACCTGTGAGATTTCAGCCCAGCAGGCTCTAGCAAAAGGGCATTCCCAAAACAAATGTAAACTAGTTTCTTCACTGTGGCAGTTCTGGAAGACACAATCATAAGATGCTAGAGAAAAACATTTTCTTTTCAGAAGATTCCTTGTGTTGAGTCTATCAAGCAGAAGAAGCCAGAAGAAAAATTTGTGCTTCTGTTGGCAAGAAGATTTCCAAATCCATGAAAAATGTGGCTGAACTGGTTGGTATCCAACTAAAGAATAGTAAGCCTTTTTTACTGAAAAAGTACTACCCCAAATATAAGACCAACAATCCGATTCCCCTTCCCTGCTGTAATCAAGAATTTGTTCAAGACTTTGATATTCCTGATATGCTTGTTGAGACAAAGGCAGATAAAAGAGATCCTGAGTATTTGCAGTATGCATGAACTCCCTGACAGAAATGTGTGGATTTTTTGCAAATGTAAGAAGGTGAGGGAGCTTATGTTGGAGGCAATTATTATTCCACATATCAGTCCAGAATAGTGTAGATTCCCCATTTCCAACCAAGCACTTTGCAAGTCCTTTAAAAGTGTCAATTAGCTTCAGATGAGCTTTCCACCAAAAAGATCCCTCAACTCTTCTTCCAGGGAGCTTATCATTACAATAGTAGGTGTTCCACACCAAATGCACCCATGGAATATCCCTATGATTATAGAATTTATCCAAATTCTTCAAGAGAAGAGCAGAATTTTGAACATTAAGGTCCAGAACTCCCAATCCACCTTGACTCTTGGGTCTACAAACTTTCTTCCATGCAACAAGAGCAGTACCTCTAGCTTGAACATCAGTTGTTTTCTTTCTCCACAAGCATTGCCTCATATATTTAACCAACTGTTCTTTGATAGAGACAGGGAGATCAAAGCAGCTCATGTAATATATGGGGAGGGAGGATAACACAGATTTGACTAACTGTAATTTCCCCCCATAATTCAGAAAGTCAACAATTCCACACAATCTTCTTTCAATTCTCTGAACAATAGGCAAGAAGTGCTCCACAGCAGGTTTATTCAAGCTCAGAGGCAGACCAAGATAGGTAAAAGGCAAGGACCCAGTGAGGCAAGAAAGTGTATTAGCAAAGTGCTCAAGCCTTTCAGAATCCATATTAATAGGCATCATGCTGGACTTGGAATAATTGACTTTAAGCCCAGTGGAAATAGCAAAAGTATGCAAGATTGCTTTAAGACACAATAGCTGTTCAGAATCAGCCTTCAGGATTACTAAAGTGTCATCTGCATACTCGACCACAGGGAAATCAGGACAAAAAACATTCTCAGAGGGCAGAGAAAGCAGACCCAGGAACATTGCTTTATTGAGGATGCTCTGAAGAAGATCAGCAGCCAGTACAAACAGCAGAGGGGACAAAGGGTCACCTTGCCTGACACCCCTTCTACAGTAAAATTTTTTCCCAGGCACACCATTTAAAAGCACAGAGGAAGAAGCAGACCCAAAAATCAACTGCATCCAAGAAATCCATTTAACTCCAAAACCTTTGGCTTTAAGGATATCAATGATTGCAGAATGCTCAATTCTATCAAAAGCCTTCTCAAAATCCAACTTGAGAATTAAAATTTCCTCCTTTGACTTGTGACACTGATCAAGAAATTCAAAAGCCCAGCCTAAACAGTCTTGAATTGATCTTTGCTTGAGGAAACCATATTGATTCTTCTGAACAAGTTTCAGAATGACTTTTTGCAGTCTATTGGCCAGAATCTTAGTGATAATCTTGAGGACACTATTTAGCAAGGAAATAGGCCTAAAGTTAGCAGGAGTCAAAGGAGCAGCAATTTTTGGAATGAGGGTGATGAAAGAGGAATTAATGCTCTCTAAAGAGACATTCCCTGCATGGAACTCAAGAAGAAGATGTTTCACATCACCCTTGATAATAGGCCAGCAAAGCTTCATGAATTCATTATTAAAACCATCAGGTCCAGGAGACTTATCATTAGGCAAATTTGTGATGACTTCTTCAATTTCTTCATCAGAGAAAGGCTTTTCCAAAGCTTCCTTGTCCTCCTGGCTTAAGCAATCACCAGCCAATTCATCAAGGTTAAAATGCATTTCAGGCTTATCAGAAGTACCCATTCTATCTTTAAATGAGTTCCAAAGAAGATTTGCTTTGCCATCATGATCATAGATCTCAAGATCGGAATCACCTTTGAGCATTGAAATGTAATTATGTCGAAAACTAATGGTAGCTTTGGAGTGAAAGAATTTGGTGTTCTCATCCCCCAGTTTAACCCATTTGATTTTCCCTCTCTGCTTCCAATAAGTATTCTGGTTTTGTAGAAGAGAAATAATAAGATCCTTCAAGATATCTCTAAGATTCCACTCATGAACAGTAAGAGTTCTCATTTCCTCCATGATATCAAGCAAATCAATAGTGGCATTAACATTACAGATTTGTGTCTTCAGACAAGGAAGCTGCTTGGCCCAAAGCTTCAGCCCTCTTCTCACATTTTTGAATTTGGCATTTATTTTTTTTGCAGGATCAAGGAAACCCACAGGAATGTTCCATGCATTTTGAACAATAGCTTTAAACTCTTTATGTTGCAACCAATGAGTTTCAAATCTGAACACCTGAGCTTTTGGAATCATTGTGCCAATGGTAATGACACAGGGAAGGTGATCAGAAGTAGGCTTAACAAGAGGAGCAACAAAAGTAAAGGGGAAACTTTGAGTCCAGACAGCAGAAGTAAAAAACCAATCCAGTCTTTCCAAAAGAGGATCCTTCTGCATATTACTCCAAGTGAATTTTCTACCCTTAAGAGGTAACTCAATGAGACCTAAATTATTAATAGCTTCATTAAAGAGGAGCATACCATTCACATCCCCTCCCAATTTGTTTCTATCAGAGGGCTGTCTACATAAGTTGAAATCTCCCACAATAAGCCAATCCACATCATCTGGCATATCAATACTACCAAACCAGTCTAGAAATTCAGACTTTTTTTCAGGTAAACATGGCCCATAAATGTTAGAGAGAATCCAAGATTTATTGGACAGGCAAGATGTCAAGGTAATGGAGATAGAGAACTCATTAAGGAAAGAGAGTTGACCAGAGAACAAGGAGCCATTCCAAATGATGATTAAACCACCAGATGCACCTCTGGAGGGAAGGAATTCAAAGTTGGAAAATCTGGAGGGGCAAAATTTTTTAATGAAGGATTTATCAAAACTCTCACGCTTAGTTTCTTGAAGACAAATAATGTCACAGCCAGACTCCTCAATTTTGCTTCTAAGAGCAAACCATTTCTTATCAGAATTAATTCCCCTGATATTCCAATTCAGGATCTTCCAAGTTCTGTTGTTACTCATTAAGAAACCAGGAGCAATTATAGATGTGGGGTGAAGTAAATAATATAATCACCCATAAGAGAGAACAGCAGGTACATAGGCCAAAGCTCAACCATAATAGAGTACCACAAATATGATCCACAAAAAGTACCAACCATATTGCAATATCACTAACACAGAACACATAACAGGAGGTCAACAAGACCCCAGCAAAATATATAGCTTGACACATTAGCACACTTAAGAGGAGGTTTTCTTCTTGGCTTGCTGTCCACAGGTACCAGCAACCCCAGGCTTCTTCTTGCCTCCAATCCCCAAGCTGAAAGAGGGACCACCTTTAATGCTGCCTTTTGTAGGAGCCTTAATAGCCACCTCAGTGATCTTCCCTCTCTTGAGTATCCTCTTCTCCAGGTCTCCATCTTTAACCTTGCAGAATGAAGCAGCAAGATTTTTAACCACTTTGGCATTCAAGCAAGGGGGGCAGCATTACAAACCAGGCAATCAACAATTTGACAATGTAAGTGACTTTTAAAACCCCCATTTAATTCAACAATCCTAGGACTTCTCCTCACCTCAGATTCCACAAGAGGTTCCTTGCCTTTTCTCTTTCTAGCAGGGGTAGAGGGAGAACCTGAAGATGTTTTAACTTCAATGCCCAGGCAAGAAGGGGCCATCTGGGACAAATTCTCATTAGGAATGATGAAAGATATTGAACTTTCCTCAGCAATAGGTTCTTTAATAATTTCCCATAAAGGAGAAGTAAGAAATCCTTTGACCCAATTAAATTTCTCAGGAGTAGCAAGCATGAGAGTGATGAAATTAAACCAACTTACAGGGATATCACACTTAAGAGAGCCCTTTGAAGAAGCTTCTTTCTGGATATGGGGAGCAAAATAATTCTCCCAGAGCTCCAGGCCTTGCTGAGAGAAACCCTGTTTGGCAATGTGCACATCAGGAATGGTAATGAAAGTTCTCACCATTCCAACCTGAAGGTGAGCTTCATTTGGGGAAAGAAGGTGCTGATCCTCCATCATCCAGTCCTCATTCTCAGGGGCAACAGCACTAGAATCCATAGGACTTCCAGTCTCCTCCTTAGCAGCATCATTGGGCTCCTCCTCATCAACCAGATAGTTTTGAAAGATATTTTGCAGACCTTCCCCAATGCCAACCCCCTGGGGTGCAACTGCAACACCATTCTCCTCCACATCCTCAGGCTCATTAACAGATTCCTCATCATCAGACTCCCAGTCCTGAACAATGATACCAGTAACACCACTATTCACATCCTGTGGTGGAAGATGTAGATTGTCAATAGGCATGTCCTCTCCAGGAGCTATGACAGGCCCTTGAACAGGAGCAGCAGCAGCTTCCCAAGGACCCCAACCTTCAGCATTCCCAGCCTCAGGAGCAGGGTTCTGAACAGGACCCAACCACTGACCCCAATCACCCCCATGAGCAGGGGGGGAGGGGGAGGAGGTGGCACCTGAGGTCCAAAGACTAGCCCATGTGCAGGAACAGGGTGAGGGTCCACATTATCATCTGGCAGTGGGTCCTCTTCAGGTGGGCCCCCACCAAGCAAGTGACTCTGAAGAATTTCCACAGAGAAAGTCCAAGACTCAGTTTCCACCAGGTCACCAATGGTAAACCGCACACTCTTAGGGATATCAGCCAAATCAGTCACACGAATTTTAGCAACAATCCTACCCTTATGATCATTGTCCCTTTCCCACAGGAGAACCTTCCCAATGTCAGCAAAGATAGCATTCAGATCCTCCGTATGCCAGTGATCAAGAGGAGGCCCAACCAGCATCACCCAGCACTCATTGTTAAACTGCATCCTACGCCAGTTATCACCCTCATTGTGCTTAACAAAAGATACATGCACATCTTGAAACGGAATCGGACTCGCCGCAATGAGTCTATCACGGTCACTGACATGGTTGAAATGCACATACGCAGACCCAAAAGGACAATCCTGTATATCTCTGAAGTGCACCCCAGCCTCATTGTTGAGGAAATCAACCAAGACACCATGAATATTTACGAACGGAACTGGACCAGGAGGGAGGGGAAAAATGTTAGCAATAGCATAATGTTCATGCGCTCGAGACCTCCGAGGCACCACCACCCTTTTAACGCGATTCCGCCCTGCCACTTGCAAAAACATTTCACAAAAGATTACTCTCAACTTGATGTAAAAATATCCAGTTCGACCGAATGAGTTAGTGAGGTAGTCCCAAGTGTTTTACGATTAACATATTCACTTGGGATTCAAAATATCAAACATCTCTTTTGTCTTACTACAATTTAGTGGCATATGCCTATTTGCTCTCTACACATTCGCTCTTTTTCTTTCTCTTTCTTCTTTATATATATATATATATTCGTGCTCACACTTTTGTTTAAGTGTTGTGCAAAGGAGCTAGCCATACATTCCACTTCATGTAGGAGTCCAAAGTTTAACGATCTCAATTACCAAATTTCAAATATATATGAAGCATCTTTATAACTTGAATATTCTACCTCAACTTGTTCTCACTCTATTTGATAGCACTTTTGATTTCTACTTTGTTCAAGATTTTTCTTTTTCATCTTAACTAATTAGATAATTTATCCTTTTTGTAAAACCATTGACCTACAACATGTTGATCAAATTATCTTTGTATGTTCCATTAATACCAATGGTGTGGAAGACTTCTATTGCTATCATCAAGTGCAAGTAAAATTATACTCAAGCCATTCATATATCCAATAAGATAAACTCAACTCAATAATGCTCCATATATTATAATAAACTCAGAATTTGATAAAAGGGATCGACTATTCCTGAAGGGAATTCTAATGATGCAAACTTTATTTATGAGCTCGAACTAATGCAAAACTAGAATAGTAATAAAAACTTATAAGGTAGATTACAAAGTCTTGGAATAAAGCCAGTCGGGATCAAATAATCCCTCACGATTATTTGATACCATGATTTATTCGCAGATCACTATGGCGCCATGGCACGTGGTATCTTTTATGCACAGGGCAGCTTGAGACGGAGGGATTCATTGACAGCTTCCAGTTCTTTAATACGCAACTTGTAGAAAAGATTATTCCGCTCCAGCACTTCCACTTGTTCTTTAATGAGATCATTGTTGATTTGGAGGGTTTGTATTGCCATAAGACTCATAGAAAATCCTGCTTCAGTGGTCTGCTTGATATCTTCATCGAGTTTATCAAGATAAAATCGTAGCCACCGAAGATGCCTGGGTGTCCCTGGCGCCTCCTTCTCCATTACTGCGATCCTCAACTCTAGAGCTTTCAACTCCTTCTTCCGGTGTTCATGGTTGGCATTAAAAAGATCCATAGGGACGCCCTTGATCTCCTTGTCCTGCTTGCTATTGCTCACAACCTCCATAGGTACTTCTCTCCTTGGCTTCCTGGCCCTCACCTCATGTGAGAACAATAGGCGGATTGGTTCCTGGTGATTATGATTAGAGAAGGCACAATGGCAGTATCTAAGAGGGGTCAGAGGTCGGTAAAACTCGCGAGAGACACCAAACTCATGCCCAAGAAAAGAATCCTAACAGGATAGGAAAAGAAATCACGATTTTGGAGGAGTCCTGCCGCGTAACGACCAACTATACGGTCGCGGCCCGTATAGCTCCGGTCGTATAGTTAGCTTCAGGAAGGTACTTCCAAAAATATCGAGTCCAGGTTGGTTAGATTACCGACTAGCAACTGACAAAACATTTTTTTAGATTAATAAATAAGAACGAAAAAGGGTCAATGGTACAGAAGCTTTAACGACCAACTATATGGAGGGAGATTTTTCTCCGGCAGTATAGTTGCACCCGTATAGATATGATGTCTACGGACTTATATTCTTGTAGATAGGTGTTGGGCCTCCAAGTGCAGAGGTTTGTAGAACAGCAACAAGTTTCCCTTAAGTGGATTCC
Organism: Avena sativa; assembly: GCA_916181665.1. Classification (NCBI taxonomy): domain Eukaryota; kingdom Viridiplantae; phylum Streptophyta; class Magnoliopsida; order Poales; family Poaceae; genus Avena; species Avena sativa. Next base: position 201,335,753 of record OV702281.1, on the reverse strand, counting down.
CCAAGGTTTATCGAACTCAGGGAGGAAGTGGTCAAAGGTATCCCTCTCAAGCAATCCTGCAATCAAGATACAAGAAGTCTCTTGTGTCCCCAACACACCCAATACACTTGTCAGGTGTATAGGTGCACTAGTTCGGCGAAGATATAGTGAAATACAAGTGGTATGGATGATTATAAGTGGTAACGGTGCCAGAAAAGATCTTCTGACGGGGAGGAAAAGACTAAAGGGAAAAAAGGGAAGCAAGCAAAACATGTAACAGAACTAGTTGTAAACGGTGTTTCAATGCTTAGAAACAAGGCTTAGGTATCATACTTTCACTAGTGAAAACTCTCAATAAATATATTCTCTTCATGATGCTACCCTGAACTACTCTCCGGTTGGATAACTCTAATCCATGGTAGGGCTATAAAAGCACACCTCAAAGTCCGCCTTCCCCATCTAGATAACCCCACACTGTCACCTTGAGCGCTAGATGGTTCCAACAAACACCACAACTTCATAGACACAACCAACTCAAAATATACTCATGATAAGGATTTATGAACTCTAGCCTAAGTGCCACCACGGTGTGCATGCTGTCACTTTCACACACGTGGGGAGAGCAGAGATCTATTGAAGCACTTGAGTGTTTATGTAAACTCTAGCCTAAGTGCCACCGCGGTATGCACGCTGTAACTTTCACACACGTGGGGAGAGCCGGAGATCTATTAAAGCACTTGAGTAGCAAAGTAGATCTACTTGATTACAAAGCTCATGATCACAATATGATCACGCATAGAGAGAGAGAGATCAACACATAGTTACCGGTAGAGCCCTTAGCCTCGAGGAAGAACTACTCCCTCCTCATCATGGGAATCAGCAACGGTGATGAAGATGGTGGTGGAGATCGATGGAGATGGCTCCGGGGGCACTTCCTTGTCCCGGCAGGGTGCCGAAACAGATACTCCTGTCCCCCGAATCTCCACTTCAGTGGCGGCGGTGTTGTGGGACTTTTTATGGAGGTATGATTCACGATTTAGGGTTTTGTCCCCAGGGGCTTCTTATAGGCGAAGGGGCAAGGCGAGGAGGCAGCCAGGGGGGCCACACCCCTAGTGGCGCGGACAGGGTGGGCCCATGCCACCCTAGGGTGTGCCCACCCTGGTGCCCTACTCCGTCTCTATGAAGATTGGATTTTGTCCCGTCCAATTCCGAGAATATTCTTTTTTTAGCTTTTCTATAACCAAAAACGCAGAAAACAGGCAACTGGCACTATGTCATCTTGTTAATAGATTAGTTCCATAAAGTGTATAAAAATACCTCAAAGTGTAGACAAAACATAAGACAAATGATATAAAACAAGCATGGAGCATCAAAAATTATAGATACGTTTACGACGTATCAAGCATCCCCAAGCTTAACTCCTGCTCATCCTCGAGTAGGTAAGTGGTAAAAGGATAAGTTTTTAGGTGACATGCACCATCACAATCTTGATCAAACCATTGTAAAGCATTGAAAGCTGGGATCAAAGAACTCTAAACATGAGCATGAAAGATGAAGTTCTAACAATAAGACAAAGTAACTATGCTGCAACATGAAAGGATACAAACAAATATGCATGGATAACAATACATTGAGAGACATTTTTTTGTTTCACATATAGAAAACATAGCATAGTGGCATTCATCTTGTCCCTCATGGAGTAGCAGAACATAAATGCTTAGGACACCTTCAAAGTTCATAAGGGTGACTAGATACAAATAGTTCAAGAACAAGCAATATCAACAATATGAATCAATCAATAAGTTTTGGGACAATGCACATAGAACTAAGAATGGCAACTATGCTCTCTTAAGTGGTGCCTAAGGATAGAAGGTGGAGACTCAATATAAAAGTGGGAAGAAAGGCCCTTCACGGGAAAGCAGGGATTTCAAGTTTCATAAAGAGCTTCCAAAAATTATGGTACTTGTTAGATTTCATCTCTCATTGCCCCTATCATAAGCATTTTGAAGTGATTAAGGTTAAAGTGAACAAAGTATGGAGTATATGCTTGAAAAAATATAAGTTGGCAATCTCATGTCCCTTGAGTACGAGGGCCGCTCCTCATGCTACTCAACTTTAGTTAACGGTAAGTTCTTGTCATAGTAAGTACATGTGTATCATAGAGAACCGCCAACGGGGTACCCTTTGCCTCATGATACAGGAGCTATCCCATATCAAAATGACAAGGCAAGCAGACAATGAGCATCTCAGCAATCTTCATATTTACCATGGGAAAATGGTGCTTTTTCTATCTTTCCTCTTTTCTCGTCTCTTTTTTTCTTTTTTTTCTCAACCATTTTTTCTATCTCTCTTTTTTTATAAGAAGAATGCTTCATAGATTGCTCACTATGGTGATGCTGCAAGTTTTCACCATGATTAGGCATGGTTTAGGCTAGCGGCCCAAGCTTTTCTCTAACACATATACGTAACTCCATGGACTTACAAGCTCCCCTTTTATTTCACATCGACGACATCCATAAACAAAAGATCATGATATCAACTGGGTAGATATTTACAGGTGTTGAAAGCGTTCCCCGTGATAGCACGGTTCTGCTAATCCCAACTTATAAGTACAAGCATATACAACATAGATGACACATTAGTTCAAGTTTATTAGGGGCAAGAAAATAAAGTGTGCCATCAAGTTTGTGGGAGATTTAATCACTAATTTTCACATAACAATTTTAATTTTGAAGAAAGATAAAACAAGAATATACTTGGAATGGTGTAACACACCATGCATAGGAATTTATAGTGGACTCTTTGGAATAACTTGGTTTCTTGGGAGTTGGATGCATGAGTAGAGCTTACTCAATACAAGTGGAGGCTAGCAAAAGACTGGGAGCGACCAACTAAGAGAGCAATAATGGCCATAATCATGCAGAGCGACAAAACATTATTAATCAAAGCATGAAGTGGTACCACAAGTCAAAAAATAAATGATCATAAAGGCTAAGGTGACTGGTTCATAGTCATAACATGGTATGAGTATGTGTCAAGTCAACCCAAACAAATCATCAAAGGAGAATACCACAATACTATGCTTTTGTATGCTAAAATAACGCATGATTCTTTCAAGGCACATTAAGCAATCCTAATTGTTTGGAACAAGTCATGCAACAACAATAATCACTAAGCATAAGGTCAAAACAACATCTAGCATGACATGATAAAGTCTAAGCCATAGTCAAAACAAGCTCCCTTTTGTACCACTATAAGCATGAAGCTTCCTACTCTTTCTCCAACACCAATCAACTTATTTGAAACAACTCGCAAAGATAATAATCAATAAAGACCAGTGAGCTTGTATCACAAATCCACAAACAATAACTAAAAAGTTCTAAGCTGAAAGCACAAGAAAACTAAGGCTAAACATAGTGCTAGCAAAAGAGAACACTCACAAGACAATAAGAATGAAAACTAGAGTGTTCTAGGCAATGAAAACAGAGTGTGTCTCTCTCCAAAAGAAGTGTGTTGTGATAAACCAACTTATTGTGGCAAACCAAGCAAAATAAAATTAAAAACAAAAACAAATACACTCCAAGAACAACACAACAGTGCATGAAACAATAAAAACAAAGTGTCTAGAAAGACCTGAGATTTTTATTGATGAAGAAGGGGATGCCTTGGGCATGCCCAAGCTTTCGCTTGTACCTATTGAATATTTCTTGGGGTGACAAGGGTGGCATCCCCAAGCTTGAGCTTTTGTCCATTCTTCATCTCATTACATCATTCTTTCTCTACACCTAAAAGTTTTCCTTCATACAAAACTTCACACAATCTTCATTAGCAACATTAGAGTGTTCAAAAGATAATAGACCTTTGGGTTTAGTTTCAAAACAGCAAAACTTTCATTAAAGACACAAGAAACTTTAACAATTACCTTTAAAAAGCTCAAGTTACCAAAAAGAACTCAAAAAGAAATCGATAAGAGGCAAATGCAAATAATGGCAGAAATCTGTCAAAACAGACCAGCGGGCAAAAACCGATTTTTTAGAAGACCTTCTGTTGCTCAAATAAAAAAGTGTTTAACTAAAGAAAGTTATCTAACAACCTGGAGGATTTATTCAGAAAATTACAGCTCAATCCGACTTACAGATATTTTTCATGAATTTGTATAACAAAGCACAAAAATCTGTTCCTGGACAGCAACTTCCCCAAATCTTACTTCTCTCTCATTAAAGGTTATTCTTGGCACAAAAGGCAAATAAAAAGGATAAGGATAGGTTATTACAGTAAAGTAGTAACTTCCAAGACTCAAGAAAACTATTAGGTTATCTCCAAAGAAGTACTTTTCTTTACCGCCTTTAAGTTAGGCATGATAATTTGATAAGATGCTCACATAAGAAATATAAATTGAAGTAAAAGAGAGCATCAAGAAGAAAATTCAAAACACATTTAAGTCTAACCCACTTCCTATGCATAGGAATCTTGTAAGTAAACAAGTCATGAAAGCACAAAGCAACAAGCATAGGAAAGCAAAACAAGTGCAACTTCAAAAAATTCAACATAAAGAGGGGAAACTTAATATTATTGAGATGCATAAGACCATATTTCCCTCTCTCATAATAACTTTCAGTAGCATCATGAATAAAATTAACAATATAACTATCACATAAAAAATTCTTGTCATGAGCCACATTTTTTTTTCATACAATCCCCTAGGAAGAGGGATCGGGTTCCATTATCATCAGACAACGGAACAACAACCACACACACATCAACATAGTACTGACCCACCTAGGGGGTCAAACAAGATTCAAGAGGTCCAATTTACACACCAAACAAACTAAACAGATAGAAAGAAGGAGGCTGGAGACGCAAGAACACCGCCCTCAGGCTAGTGGGAAACAGTACTATCAAACACAGGCAAACAGCTATCAGACCAAAGCGAAGAAAAGACCACATGAGATGCTACCATCGTCTTCTCGCAACCCAGTCTTTGTTTTTCAAGTTCTCCTTCTCTTCTCCCGCCCCCTTTCCAGTTCCGGAGCTTCATGAGCATGACCTCCAGGGACAGGTAGTCCCAGAAAAGGAACAGGAGCCACATCCATAGCTGCCGCATCAGCCAGCGCATTCTGCTGCAAAGTATCCGCTCCAGCTTGCAGCACCGCCCGATCATTCTCCCCATGCAGCCCTGCCCAATAACGGATGAACACACAGGCATATATAATCAAATCAACAGGCGAGTTAATGAGTTTTTTTTCAAAATAGGCCCTATTCCTGAGCTTCCAAATGGCCCAGCAGATTGCAGCCACCACCGTAATCTGCACATTCCTGCTAACACCCACATACTGCGAAGCCCACCAAAAGTATTGAGAAAAGGACCCAGGCCTATTCGCGGCACCAATAGCTCTGGCAACTACCCCCCAAACGTATCTAGCTGCCACACAAGAAAAGAACAAGTGACCAATGCTCTCATCCTCACTACAAAACCTGCAAGTGAAGTCTCCTACCCAATTCTTCCTCCTCATGTTGTCTTTGGTGAGAATAGCATTGTGCCAGATGAGCCACAGCCAAATTTTGATCTTCAGGGGAATTTTAGCTTTCCACAGATGCTTAAAACTTCTATCAATCCCAACATTCGACAGATGTGTGTACATTGACTTAACAGAGAACTTGCCAGATTTATTCCACATCCACATTGGCCTGTCTTTTTCCTGACTCAAATACACCCCAGACAGTAACTTTCTCATTTGTTCCTGATGATTCAACCCATCAGTATCCAGCCATCTCCTAAAAGAACATCTCCAGCCTTTTCTTGCCATATCAGCAACAGTGATCATTTGATTCTGACAAATATCAAATAAATCAGGGAACCTATCTTTCAAAGGTGTATCCAGGCACCAAGCATCATGCCAGAAGTCAGTCAACTCCCCATTACCAATCCTCATTATCCTACCAGCCAAATAAAGATCCCTAATCTTAATCAAATCATGCCAACATGGAGAATCATTCTGTCTATGCTTCACAGTACTGATCCCACCTTTTTTCAAATATTTATTTCTCACAAAAACTTGCCATGGACCTTCCTCAGCTTCTAGTCGCCACCACCACTTACACAACAAGCAAATGTTAAAGAGACTAATGTTTTTAATCCCCAGTCCACCTTTTTTCCTGGGCCTACACACATACTTCCATTTAACCAGATGATATTTCTTTTTTCCCACCTTCCCATACCAAAAGAAAGCTCTAGTCTGTTTCTCAATTTCTTCCACATTTGACTTATGCAGAAGAAACATAGTCATGGGGTAAACAGCCACACTAGAGACACAAGCAGTGATTTTAACATGTCTACCTCCTAGGGATAGAGCCCCCCCATCCAACCATCTAACTTTTTCTTCAACCTGTCACCAATAAAGCTCATCTCAGCCACTGAGCATCTCCTGCTACAAACCGGCAGCCCCAAATTTTTGATTGGCCAACTACCTTTCTGACAGTTGAACATTTCAGCATAACTGGATAGTTTCTCCTCATCATCTAAAACCATCAGCACCTCACTCTTCTCAAAGTTAATCTTGAGACCAGACATGGATTCAAACAAATACAGCAGCAGCTTCAAGTTTTTAGCCCCCTCATGATCATCTTTAATAAACAGGATGGTATCATCAGCATATTGCAAAATAGCAATCCCTTTATCAAACAAATTATCAACCAATCCTCTAAACAAGGCACCAGCCTGTGCATTAAGCACCATCTTAGCCAAACATTCCCCTGCCAAATTGAATAAAAAAGGAGAAAAGGGGTCTCCTTGCCTAACCCCTTTAAAGCTGCCAAAGTAAGGACCAGTTTCCCCATTGACCTTAACACTGAGAGTACCCTGAGTCACAACACTTTTTAACCAAACCATCCAATCTTCACTAAAACCTTTCTGCCTACAGCAGTAAAACAAAAAGTCCCAATTGACCTTGTCATAAGCTTTCTCAAAGTCAATTTTTAAAACCACACCCTGCTGCTTCTGACTTTTCGACTCTTTTAAGATCTCATGTAACAAAGTCACCCCATCTGCAATAAACCTCCCCTTAATAAAAGCAGTCTAGCAAGTATCAATTAGTTTCCCCATCACAGGCTCAGTTCTAACCATCAGAGTTTTTGTAAAAATCTTAAACAACACCTGGAGCAGACAAATAGGCCTATACTTCTGGATCCTATCAGCATCATCACCTTTTGGCAGCAGAGTAATCACACCATAATTAATGCTCCTCAAATCAATCTTATGAGCAAAAAAATCATCAAACACAACCATAACATCTGTTTTTATAATTGCCTAACAATGCTGATAGAATTCAATAGGAATCCCATCAGAACCAGCAACTTTATTTTTCTCCATCTGATCAATAACCTCTTTAACCTCTTTCTCAGTAAAGGGCACCCCCATCTTTTCCCTATCTTCATCATTAAGCTTCTCCCAGTCCTGCCAATTGTCATCTGCAAGCCTAATAGAGAACCCACCAGCAGGTCCAAACAAGGATTTATAATAACTAGTAGCATGCTGCAGGAGATCACGAGTCCCCTGAATCTCATTCTCCCCATCTTTCATTGAAAAAATCATTTTCTTTCTCCTCACCCCATTAGCAATCCTATGAAAATATTCAGTATTATTATCACCTCTAAGCAACCAATTGTCCCTTGATCTCTGCTGCCAAAATCTCTCCTCATTTTCATACACCTCTAGCAACTCTTTCTGAATAACCGCTCTTCTTTTCAGTTGTTCAGCAGTAAGCAAAATCAACTCCTCAATATTTTCAAGCTCCTGCAGCTCCTCCACCAACCTCTTCTTCCTTTTTTTGTCCTCACCCCTTAAATGAGCACCCCATCCTTTCAAATCATTTCTGACATTCTTAAGTTTTTTCTGCAACCTATCAAGACTGTTCTTGACATTCACACGTTTTTTCCAAACTTTTTCCACCCTGGTCAAAAAATCATCACACTGTAACCAGCTTTTCTCAAATCTGAATTCCCTGCTACCTGTTTCCTGCCTTTCCATAGTATCCAGAATCAAAGGACTATGATCAGAAACTTCTCTAGACAACTTGTGCACTGTAGTAAGAGGAAACAACTTCTCCCATTCTTTACAAACTAAGATTCTATTCAACTTCTCCAAAGTCGGATTTTTCTGGTTTGTTGGACCAAGTAAACTGCCCACCAGACATGATGATCTCCCTTAAGCCATACGCATTAATAATCGAATTAAACATATTCCCCCACTTATTCAAAGAATGACCCTTATTTTTCTCAGAAGCACACCTGATCACATTAAAATCACCACCCACTAACAAAGGAATAATTTGATCCTGACAAACTTCAGCTAACTCAACCAAAAACTCCTCTTTATTCTCCTCTTGAGCAGCCCCATACACTATCACCAAGTGCCACTGAATCTATTTCAAAACATCAAACACCTTCATCTTAACATGAAATTTCCCCACAGACACACCAATTTGAGTCAATTTAGAGGAACGTAGGCCCCCCAAAATGCCTCCAGACCTTCCCACAGAAGGCAGCCAACTCCAAGAGAATTGATTCATAGGATCAATCCTCCTGAAAAAAGCATCAGAATAGTCTTTCTTAATAGTTTCCTGTAAACCAATAAAGTCCACCCTCTCCTGTCTCAGCAGATTGTTCAGATAAACACCTGCACCCTTCTTCCCCACACCTCTAATATTCAAAATAGCACCTATCATAATACAGATTTTCTCTCTCTTGTTCCAGTCACAATACCACTCATAGGGTGATAGTTGTGAACCTTCACAGCAGCAGCCTTTAACTTTCTCTCCCTCATAACAGAACCAGTTCTCAACTTTTTCTTTTGTTTCCTAGAAACCACGTGAGTAAATTCCTCCTCATCATTACTAGCATCCTTCCAATCCAGAAACAAAACCTTCTCATTCAGATCAACATCACAGTCATTCACTACATGTCTCCTATCCTATAAACTATGTCTAGCAATTTCTAACTCTTTTAAAGAATTAATATGTTCCAAAGATATAGAAGAAGCATCTATCCCCATTTCCAACGCTCTATGCATAATGATATCATCATCCAGAGCATCAAAAGAATTATGCAAAGTTAAATTTGTACCTGATAAATCTCTAGGAGGTTGCTGAGCCAAATGCCCTTCAGCCATATTTCTAGCACCACCTTGATCAGCCACCCTTGAGCTCCTTCTTACACCTTGTTCTTCCACACCAGCCACCTGTTCAGATTGAGAACCCACACTTTCCTGAGTAGAACCATCAGGTTGAGACAAGTCGACAACCACCACTTCTTGGTCTTGATTGACAACTTCCATGTCATGAGCACCCTCCATCCCAGACCCCCCCCCCCCCCCAACAGTCCTTTTTTCCACTATCAGAGGAAGAACCAAAAGAGGTATCGGTAGATGCACTATCATTTTTTGCCTCGGCACCCTCAACTTGCTCATCCTCCTCTTCCAGCAAATGGCCATACTGCTTCATAAGCTCATAATGTTTGTCACTGCTCCTATCTTTCAACAGACTCCTGATCAAATCATCAAACCTCTGGGGACCAGCAACAATCTCAGTACTGGACTCTTTAACCACAGTAGAGGATAATTTCTGTAAAACTTCCATGTGAACACTACCCAATCCACCCCCATTAGACACATTTTCCTGAGCATCAACTTGCATCCCCACATCAGCTGTTCTGGTTTGAGTACCTGTCCCACCACCACCACCAGAACCACCTGCTACATTTTCTCTAATCACAATTCCCCTTGAACGACCATCACCTCCAGAGCTAGCCCAGATGTTAGCCATTTTAGTCCCAAAGGAACCCCCCCCAGAATCCTCCTGCTCCACCACAACCTGTTTTCCATTGTCCAACCCAGCTTCACCAATACCATCACCACCATGTTGACGACCCCCAGCACCCCCACCACCACCTGCACCAGGAACAGTTGTTTGCCCACTATCAGCATCAGGTCTCCTATGCTCAGCTTCACCCTCATTCTCCTTATCCTGCCTATCATCACCATCTTGTCCATCAATCCCCATAGCAGAAGGCAGGGTGGACACAGCATCTGGAGCAAAAATCTCCCTGGTGTATTTGAATTCATAAATTCCACCCTGCATCTCCCCCCTTCTGGTATTAGGAACCAGAGAAACATCCAGACAAGCAATCTTCACCCTTACATAGGCCAAGTTCCTCAAGCTGTTCCTGTCCAGGGCCACAGGCTTGCCCACCAAAGAAGCAACATAGAAGACAGTTGATTTCTCCCTGTACTTCATAGGGATGCCAACAATTTTAAACCAGGCTTCCTCCAACCAGTCAACAGGTTGCAAGTCCCCATTCCACTTAGATAATTGTATAACAGCATCAGGGATTGTTTTCATGAAGACCTTCCCAAAGTGGAAGTCATCAATGGATCTGGCAAAAGGGAACCTCATCAAAAATTCCACATCATTAATAGACCTAGCATTAAACCTCCATCCAGATCCCAAAGCATCAGCCCACATTTGAAATTCCTTCTCCAAATCCTTTCCAGTAACATCACCCCTAACCACACTTATATGAGCATAATGCAATTGTTCCATAGACTGAACATTTGACTCCACCACAGGAATAGAATGGAAACCCTGCTCAAAATCAGTACTGCCAAAGAAAAGAGGAACATACTCCCAAGGTTTCCTCTCTTGACAGACCAAAATGCTATGATCCTTCCCACAATTGTCACACACAACCTCTTCCTGAATCACATCTAGCAACTGCACATCACCAGAACCTCCAGCCACATTACCATCCCTCGGCATACTCACTACTGGTGGTGGTACAGAGGACCCCACCAGAGTAGTAGCAACAGCATCAGACTGAGTAACTGACAAAATTGGAGATAAATTCACAGGGCGAGCCCCCCCCCCCAACAGGCACATTAACAGAGGTAGACGCCGAGGTGTTCAGACCAGAAACAGATCGAGTTACAGGTACATAAGTGTTCATCACAGCCCTAGGAACATTAACATGTTCAACTGTACGCGCAAAAACCGGCTCCCCCCTTCTAGGGTTCGAATCAGAGTTACCTGATCTGCCTGGGAATGACGAAGCAGTAGCATCAAACCCAGAACCTTGCTGCATCTCCGGGCGGTGACTCCAACGGCCCCGATTACGAGCCTGTTCCGCTTCACGACGGCGAGCCTCCGACAGCGCCTTCTCCCGCGCCAATGCCTCCCTGCGTTGATCCTCCATCCTGGCCTCAATCTCCGCCTGCCTCAACTCATCTCTATGCCTCGCATCCCGACGCCGAGCATCCTGCTCCTCGCGGCGTCGCTCCTGCTCACGGATCCAACCACTCTCCCTATGATCCCCTTTCAAACCCCTACGATCGACAGGAAAACGACCTTGTCCATACCCAAATCCGAATCTTCTCGCATAGGGACCAGATCGGACTGGAGGACGAGAAGGGGAACCACGCCCACCGCGAAACCGCCGATCCATATCAGATTCCGCAGCCACCACCTGAGCAAACGATCTACAATCCCTCGAAGCAACTCCGCTCCACTTCACCGGAGAAACAGCCCGCGGCGACGACGGGTGGAGAATTGGAGGCTCCCGGACGAACACCACACCACACACACCGCGATATCTGGAAATGGCGAGAGGGGAAACGGCTCCCGAACTAGGGTTAGAGAAAACACGAAGTGGAGGCGAAACTGACTGGGGATCGTGCTCCGCCGTATTAGTACCCCGCGCCTCTCCTGGCAGGTGGCCCTCCTCCAGCGAAGCCCCATCGTCAGCGCCCGCAGCTCTCCTGCAACCACCGAGCCGTATCACCCGGCACGTACGCACATAGGGCGACGCACCGGCGACACCGCGAGGAACCGCCCCTGCACCACCACCGGTGGACCCACGAGAACGTGCCAACCTTCGTGTACCAGACGCGCCCCGTACGAAAATTCCGCCACCGAACACCAACTCGCCAGGATCTGTCCCGAGACATCGCGCAACGACACCTGTCCCGAACTCTCCCTCGAGATCAGGCCCCGTCGGCAAGGACTGATCGAAGCCCTAGCCACCTCTCTGATTATGGCCCTCCAACTCCCGAGCAACCTACGTCGATCACCGGAGAAAACCGCCGCCGTGGAAGTAGGAAGGAGAGGAGAGGAGAGAGCCATCAGGAAAATCAGTTGGACCACCACTTCTTTCTCAGTCTATCATGAGCCACATGCATATAATAATTATTACTCTCCACATAAGCATAGTCATTATTATTAATTGTAGTGGGACCAAATTCAACAAAATAGCTATCATTATTATTCTCATCACCATAATCATCAAATATAGGAGGCATATTGTAATCATAATTAATTTTCTCCTCAATAGTAGGTGGACTGAAAATATCATATTCATCATTGTAATCATCATATATTGGAGGTTTGGTATCATCATAAGCAATAGAATAGCTATCTTCTAAAGCTGGGGAACTAAAAAGATCATTTTTATAAAAACTAGCTTCCCCAAGCTTAGACGTTTCCATAGCATTAGCAATAATGGTGTTCAAAGAATTCATATTAATAACATTTCTATTAGCATGCAAATAAAGTTCCATAGGTTTTTTAATTTTCTCTTCAAACACCTCATGTCCTAACTCAGGATAAATACTATAAAGCTCTCTATTTTTTTTTTGTTTTCCATTAAGCCTAACTAGTGAAAACAAGAAACAAAAAGACAAAATTGCAGAATCTAAAGGAAATAACTTTGATCACTCACACACCAAGAGGATGTGAGTACCTTTTACCTTACCTCCCCGGCAACAGCGCTAGAAAAGAGATCGATGTCTACGCACTTCTATTCTTGTAGACAGTTGTTGGGCCTCCAAGTGCAGAGGTTTGTAGAACAGCAGCAAGTTTCCCTTAAGTGGATTACCCCAAGGTTTATCAAACTCAGGGAGGAAGTGGTCAAAGGTATCCCTATCAAGCAATCCTGCAATCAAGATACAAGAGGTCTCTTGTGTCCCCAACACACCCAATACACTTGTCAGGTGTATAAGTGCACTAGTTCGGCGAAGAGATAGTGAAATACAAGTGGTATGGATGATTATAAGTGGTAACGGTGCTAGAAAAGAGCTTCTGACGGGGAGGAAAAGACTAAAGGGCAAAAAGATGGAAGCAAGCAAACATGTAACAGAACTAGTTGTAAACGGTGTTTTAATGCTTAGAAACAAGGCCTAGGGATCATACTTTCACTAGTGAACACTCTCAATAAATATATTCTCTTCATGATGCTACCCTGAACTACTCTTCGGTTGGATAACTCTAATCCATGGTAGGGCTATAACAGCACACCTCAAAGTCTGCCTTCCCCATCTAGATAACCCCACACTGTCACCTTGAGCGCTAGATGGTTCCAACAAACACCACAACTCCATAGAGACAACCAACTCAAAATATACTCATGATAAGGATTCATGAACTCTAGCCTAAGTGCCACCATGGCATGCACGCTGTCACTTTCACACACGTGGGGAGAGTAGAGATCTATTGAAGCACTTGAGTATTTATATGTAAACTCTAGCCTAAGTGCCACCACGGTATGCACGCTGTCACTTTCGCACATGTGGGGAGAGCCAGAGATCTATTAAAGCACTTGAGTAGCAAAGTAGATCTACTTGATTACAAAGCTCATGATCACAATATGATCACGCATAGAGAGAGATATCAACACCTAGCTACCAGTAGAGCCCTTAGCCTTGAGGAAGAACTGCTCCCTCATTATCATGGGAATATGCAACGGTGATGGGGATGGTGGAGGAGATCGATGGAGATGGCTCCGGGGGCACTTCCCCATCCCGGCAGCGTGCCGGAACAGAGACTTATGTCCCTTGAATCTCCCCTTCGGTGGCGGCGGTGCTATGGGACTTTTTGTGGAGGTATGATTCACGATCAAGGGTTTTCTCCCTAGGGGCTTCTTATAGGCGAAGGGGCAAGGCGAGAAGGCAGCCAGGGGGGCCACACCCCCTGGTGGCGTGGCCAGGGTGGGCCCGCGCCACCCTAGGGTGTGCCCACTCTGGTGCCCTACTCCGTCTCTGCTTCGATTTTCCGTATCGTTCAGGAAAAATATGAAGATTGTCTTTTGTCCCGTCCAATTATGAGAATATTCATTTTTTAGCTTTTCTGGAACCAAAAACAACAAAAAATAGGCAACTAGCACTGTGGCATTTGGTTAATAGGTTAGTTCCAGAAAGTGTATAAAAATACCTCAAAGTGTAGACAAAACATAAGACAAATAATATAAAACAAGCATGGAGCATAAAAAATTATTGATACGTTTACGACGTATCAAGATACTGGACATCAAAAATATTTCGCAAGGGGGGTACAGTACCTTTAACGACCACCTATACGGCGGGAGATATTTCTCCAGCCATACATTGCGCCCGTATAGTTACAAAACCCCCTCAAAAACTTTAGAAAAACAAGAGGAATTCAAAGGTAAAAAAATTAGAAGTAAAAATGTGAAGACAAAGCACTTATTAGAGTAAGAACACTTACCTTTCACTTACCGTTTATTAAGTCGGGAGTGACAAGCTCTTCCAACAACAGGGAGTTCTTATTTTGCGGAGGAATGGACCTTAGTTCATCTAATAATTCTTGAAAATAAAAATCACCAGGACTAAAGCTCCTCTCAATAAGATTGGTTTCTTGCTGGGCAAATATAGATGCTGCATCCACTACCTTTGCTTCTTGTCTTTGCATAATCTTCAACTCAAATTCTTGAAGTAAAAGGATCCAACGAATCAGTCTTGGCTTATTAATCTTCCTCTTGAGGAGTTCTTTTAAGCCATGACGATCTGTATGAACTCTTACTTTTTCATCAACTATATAAGAACGAAATTTTTTGCAAGATAAAAATACAGCAAAGAGTTCTCTTTCTTCCTTAGGATAATTCTTTTGAGAACTATTGATAGTTCTACTGGCATGATGTATAATATTAAATCTGTGACTATGTGTTGTCCCAGAGTTACTCCTACAACATCATCACTAGCTTCACATATTAAATCAAAATTCATCTCCCAAATAGGTGGTTTAATGATATGGCATGATATAAAGCATTTTTAAGTTTATCAAAGGAAATAAGACATTTATCATCAAAATTAAATCGTACTCCCTTTTGCAACAAAGTAGTTAAAGGTTTAGAAATTCCAGAGAAATTCCGAATGAACCTTCTATAAAAACCCACATGACCAAGAAATCTTCTTATACCTTTTACGTCCCTTGGTTGTGGCATTCTCTCTATTGCTTCAACTTTAGCCCTATCTACTTCAATGCCCTTACCTGATACCTTATGTCCAAGGTCTATGTTTTCTTTGATCATAAAATGGAACTTCTCTCAGTTTAGAACAAGATTGGTTTCTTTGCAAAGCTGCAAAATTCTTTTGAGATTATCCAAGCAACTAGTAAACGAAGTTCCATAGACAGTAAAATCATCCATAAATACTTCAATTATCAGTTCTATAAAATTTGCGAAAATAGCAGTCATGCATCTTTGAAAAGTAGATGGAGCATTACATAAATCAAAAGGCATGCGTCGGTAATCATGTAAACCATAAGGACTAATGAAAGTTGTTTTAAGTTGGTCATTAGGATGAACAGCTATTTGGGAAAAACCAGAGTATCCATCCAAGTAGCAAAAATGAGTGTGGTTTGCTAACCTCTCTTAGGTTTGATCTATGAACGGTAAAGGATAGTGATCTTTCCTAGTTTCCTTATTCAATTTCCTGAAATCTATGCACATCCTATGTCCAACAATAGTTCTAGTAGATATCAATTCATTGTTTTTGTTAGGGACAACAGTAAAGCCGCCTTTCTTAGGAACGCAATGAACAGGACTTACCCATTCACTTTCTTTTACAGGATAGACTATATCTGCATCCAGTAGGCATACTATTTCTTTTCTTACCACTTCCTTCATTTCAGGCTTTAGCCTTCTATTAAATTCTGCAACTGGTTTAGCACCTTCTTCCATGAATACTCAATGGATGGTTATCATGGGACTAATGCCCTTCAAATCGTCCATTGAGTACCCAAAGGCCTTGCGATGCTCCTTAAGTACCTTCATAAGATCTTCTTCTTCATTCCCTGAAAGTTTAGCACTAATAATAGGGAATTTATTAGTATTATCAAAAAGTCTGTATTTAATATTATCTAGTAAAGTTTTTAATTCTGGGGGTGGTAATTATTTATCCCTCTCTTTTCTGGCTCTTCAAAAGCCTCATCTGTTGGAGGTCCTAAAATGGTAAGTGAATCAAATTCACTTTCAAATTCTTCTACGGACCTATACTCCATAATTATTTCTTCACAATTTGAGTCTTCATTTATTTCTTCTTCTTGATTACTTAAGAAAAGAGCTGCCATCTCCTCAATAGTTTTATATTTCTCTTCTTCTTGTATAAGTAGAGGTTTGTCTTTAAATTTGTAAAAGTGGAATTCTTTTTCCTCTTTCCCAAGCTTAAGGGATACAATCTCCTTTTTGTAATCTACTGTGGGACCTACATTGCTCAAAAAGTTTCTTCCAAATATAATTGGGCAAAGAGTGTCAGCTGGCATATCAACAACTACAAAATCGATAGGGAAATTTTTATTGCCAATTGTGATAGTTGCATCCTCCACTACTCCCATTAGAATTCGAAGATTTTTATTGTCTAACATGATTGTCATATCAGTATTTTGTATTGTAGCTGGTGCTATCTCTTCTATTATTTCTAAATAAAAATCGTAAGATATAACATTAACTTTGGTGCCGAGATCACATAAATCTTAATGCGAGGTTTCTTTAAATATGCAAGGAAGAATAGGCTTACCCATATCTTTTACCTTAGTTTTACCTTCAACCAATACGAAAGTATCTTCATCAATTTCAACTATGTTACAATGTGCATACATAGCCATAATTGGTTCCTTGGTTACCTCTTCATCTTTGGTTTCATCCGGATGTTCTTAAACTTTTGGCACACTTTCCTCTTCTTTCTTCTCCTGTACTGATTTAACCTGTTCATATTCCAAAATATGCTTATGTGTAGTGTTAGGGAAAGGTATCTCATACATTGGTTCTAGGGAGGCCAATGTTGCTTTAACTTCTCTTTTCTTCTCAGGTTTGGGTGGTGGATCATACTTGGTCGAACCCTCTTTTGGAGCTTTGTTGTGTTCTGTAAAAGCTTTAACAACTTGCAACACAAGATCTGAATCTAAATAAAGTTCTTTATATAATTCATTAACATGGGCCTTCTTATTATAGTCATGAATACAATCATAGTCTCTTTTTGTGCCTCCTTCACTTCCTAGATCGAAATTCCATGAAACTCTATGATCGTGAATTCTATTAAGTAAAGCCCAAGCTTTAGTTATGCGTAAATTCATAAAAGCTCCTATCGCGCAGGAGTTTAGTTCAATTTCAGCAGGTTAAATTAAACCGCCATAAAAGATATGCAATAAGTACCATTCAGGCAAATCATGATGAGGACATTGATTAAGTAAATCTTTAAATCTTATATAAGCTCTTACTAGTCCTTCATCAGGACGGTTCCTCCAAGTCATTATAAGATACCCGATTCCAAAAGATTTTGATAAAAGATAATATTTGGATAGAAATTCACAAGCTAAATTATCCTAGGTAGTAGTGGCTTCTGAGGGTAAAGATATATACCATGAGAGAGCATGCTAGTCAAAGTCTGACTAAAAAGTTTAACCATTACCTCATTGGCGGTATACCCTGGTAGTTGGAAAGTGCCACATATATCTTTGAAGCATGCAATATGCTCATATGGATCAGGATCTTCTTCATCTCCAGTAAATTTCTTCCTGTGTAGAATACCAAGTAGTAGAGGATTTATTTCAAACCCCCTTGTATTCTCGTTGGAGTTGTCTCTTTTATAAATATCATAGGGCTTCCCAAAGTGGCTAAGTGGGTTAGCACTAGTCATATGCTCAAACTCCATCATGTTGGTGGTAACCTATAACTCAAAAAACTCAAAAAAACTAAAATAAATAAGCAAAAACTAAAAGACCTACAACGCTTAGCTCCCCGGCAACGGCGCCATAAAATAGCTTGATGACTTCAAATGCATAGATCGTTTATAGCTAGTTTCAAAATAAATATATCGATCCCACAGGAGCAGGAGTCTGAAGTCTAATAACTCTTGAAATAAATACTAAAAATATAAATGCTAAATGAAGTTCTAAGTAACAAGATAAAATGCGCGTGTTGTGTAAAAAGGTGTTTTTGGGTTTTTGGTATAAGAGAACAATGAGTAAAGTAAACAAACTGAACACAGAAAGTAAGTATCGCGTATGTAAAAGAGATTTGAAACTTCAGTGGGGAAAAACGTTCTCAGGGATTAGCGGATACACCACTAGCATTATAAAGGGCTAAGGTAAAGATTATTATCATGAACATTCTCAATTATATATGTGTGGGAGGAACCCCGTATTTGGACAAATAGGCAGCAACCACTTCTCACATCATTTTCATAACCACAGCAGACAGCAATCAACATCAATTGAATTACTGCGCTATTAAGGGAAGTAATCTCGCAGGACGTATCCCATGGCATGGATAGTGTTTCGTGAGTTTCCTCGATTCCCAAGTTGATATGTAAGGAGTACCAACAACTTTATAGTCACTATAAGTGCTAACAACCTCCGCGTACCAACAAGTAGTTCCCTCCATCAAGTCCCCACAAGAGGCAAATATTGAGAGGTCGACTTCTCCCAACATCAAGATGAAGACAATCTAACACATGGTCACATCAATGAATATCATAATAAACTTTATCTTATTTCAATCTCATACTAGGGTTTCTTCATCTCCCCAAGAACTAATGATCTACTCAGACATGGAGGCAATCAACATCATGGCAAAGACAATGGAATCTATCATGGATGAATAGTACTTGTATAAATCCACAACGAGTATGGAAATTACAACAAGATCTAGACAAGATGTAGATGGGATGGATGGAGATGGTGGTGATGCAGCGATTGATGATGAAGATCGATGCCTTAGCCTCCTGGATCTGTGTAGGGCCAAGATGGATCCCTGGTGGATGATTTCCCCCTCCAGATGCCTTCTGTAGGTGAGGTTTCGGCGATTTCTGGGTGTTCTATATGTCGTCTATTCGAGCCAGTTGCACGGGGTGAAACTATTTGAGGAGGCGGTGTTGGCGCCAACTATACGGCGGGAACTATATGGCCAGAATATTTATTCCCATCATATAGTTGGTCGTTAAACCTACTATATCCTCCAATTGCTTCGGGTTTACTTCTGGTGTAATTAATTGTTGGAGATATGCCCAAGAGGCAATAATAAAGTGGTTATTATCATATCTTCACACTTATGATAAATGTTTACATACCATGCTAAAATTGTATTAACCGGAAACATTAATACTTGTGTGATTTGTAAACTAAAATAAGAGTCCCTAGTAAAGCCTCTTGTTAAACTAGCTTGTTGGTTAATATATGATCATGGTTTCCTGATCATGAACATAGAGATGTTATTAACAACAGGATCATATCATTAGGAGAATGATGTGATGGACATACTCCTATAGATAAGCGTAGCATAAAGATCAAGTCATTTCAATAGTTCAATTGCTATATGCTTTCTGATACATAGTAACCTAATTCCTTCGACCATGAGATCATGCATATCACCTTTACCGGATGGATGCTTTGATGACATCAAACACCACACCGTAACTGGGTGGCTATAAAGGTGGCATTGAGTGTTCAGAAAGTATTGGTTGAAACACATGGATCAAGAGTGGGATTTGTCCATCCATATGACGGATAGATATACTCTGGGCCCTCTCGGTGAAATGTCATCCAATTAGCTTGTAAGCATGTGACTGGCTCACAAGGGATCACATATCACGGGAACGAGAAAAGAGTACTTATCGGTAACGAGGTTGAACTAGGTATGCAGAGATACCGACGATCATAACCTCGGATAAGTAAACTATCGTGAGACAAAGGGAAATTGGTATCGTATGTAAGTGGTTCATTCGATCGCAAAGTAATCGTAGAAATATGTGGGAGCCATATGAATTTCCAGATTCCTCTATTGGTTATTGTTCGGAGAAGTGTCTCGATCATGTCCGCATAATTCACGAACCGTAGGGAGACACACTTAAGGATTCGACGTTGTTTTGAGTAGTTATGGTATTATGAGAAAGAGACCGAATGTTGTTCGGAGTCTCGGATGGGATCCGGGATATCACGAGGTGATCCGGAATGGTCCGGAGAATAAGATTCATATAAGGAAAGACCCGTTTCGGAGTTCGGGAATGATTCCGGTGTTTTCATCGGGAATGTTCTAGAAGGTTCCGGATTGTCCGGCACTCCGGGGGAGGAGGGTACATGAATGTGTCATTATATATTGGAATGATTGCATCATGTACTAAGTGTTCTTGCTGTCCCAAATAAAGGATTAAATTGAATTCTAAAACAGAAAAGTCAAATGTCCAGTTTGAAAGTCAAACGGCTAAAACAAGAAACTGTGGGAAACAAGCAAGAGGAGATTGAAACCAACTTGGAGGAGGAGTTCCTCTCCTCCAAGCCGGCGGCCAGCCCTAGGCCGAGTTGGGGAGGGACTCCCCTCCCTCCCTGGCGCGCCAAGCCCCTCCACCTATAAAAGGAGGGGCAGGGCCTCCTCCTTGAGACACACAAGTTCCTATCCTCTAATCTCCGGTTTAGAGCCGTTTTGGTTTAGAGCTTCTAATTGCTCTAGCCTTCGGTTTAGAACCTTCTAATTGGTGTGTCTAAACCCTAGACCACTAATAGCTCTCTCTCATACTCCACCATACTCGCTCCGGCTTAAGGCGAAGCCCTGCGGGATCTCCCCTCTACTTCCGGTACCACGCCGTTGTGCTGCCGGAATCGCGAGGAGAGTGCTACAACCTCCGCTGCCTGCTGGAACAAGGGAGAGGAAGGTCTTCGTCGAGTACCGAACGTGTGACCGACTGCGGGAGCGCTGCCGGAACGTGGCGCCGGAAGGATCGTCTACGCGATCTTGAGATCGGAAAGAGTACGACTACATCACCCACGAGAATCTGCTCTCGTTAACCGCTTTGGAATCTTCGAGGGTAAGTTATTCCATCGACTCGTTGCTACAATCTAGTAGATAGATCTTGGCTTGTTTGTTTGTATGCGATAGAAAATTTTGTTTTCCATGCTACGAACCCCTACAGTGGTATCAGAGCCATGTCTATATGTAGATCTGTTGCACGAGTAGAACACAATGGTCATTGTGGGCGTTGATGCTTTTATTGTCGATTGCTTCTTGTGTACTTTGCATCTTGCGGTATGTTGGGATGAAGCGGCCCGGGCTAACCTTACATGACATCGTTCATGAGACTTGCTCCACGCTTGACATGCAACTTGTATTGCATAAGTGGCTTTGCGGGTGCCTGTTTCTCCTAGCATAGTTAAGATCCAATTTACAACGGGTGATTAACAATACTAGTATCAATGTTGTGGTTCTTGTTCGTAAGTTAGAACGACACTTATTGAAAGCCCCAAACCACGTAAAATATGCAAAGAAAGTAGAGGCGTCTAACTTTGTTTTGCAGGGGTGTGCTGTGATGTGATATGGCCATGATTGTGATTTTATATGATGTATGCAATGTTCCTTATTGTAAGTTGGCAACCGGCAGGAGCCATATGGTTGTCTTTAATTTATGTTAAGACCCGCGTGTCTATTCAAATTAGTTGTAATAGTTGAAGCCGGTGGACGACAACCATGGAGAAGCGTCATTGACCTTGATGCAATGCCGATGATGATGGTGATCATGTTCGTGCTTGAAGATGGAGATCGGAAGCACAAAGAAGAAAGGCCATATCATATCACATATTATTGAATTGCATGTGATGTTAATCCTTTATACATCTTGTATTGCTTAGTAGACGACGGTAGCATTATAAGATGATCCCTCATGCACATGAATTTCAAGTCATAAAGTGTTCACCCTTAGTTAGCACCGTTGCTAAAGCTTGTTGTTTCGAAGCACCACGTGATGATCGGGTGTGTTAGATTCTGCAAGTGTATACAACGTGAGCAAGCCAGATTTGCTCATGCGGAAACTAAGGTTTGATCTTGACGAGCCTAGCATGTACAGACATGGCCTCAGGAACACGGATTACCGAAAGGTAGAGCATGAGTCATATAGTATATATGATGAACATGTTGATTGTTCGCCATTGAAGCTATGTCAACTCTCGTGATGATCGGTTTTGATGTGGTGGATTTGGTTCGTGTGATCACTAAAACAATGTGAGGGATATTGTTTTGAGTGGGAGTTCACCTAGATTAATTTAATTATTAATTAGAACTCAATTTATCATAAACTAAATCAAAATGAATTTGCATAGTTGTTGTAGTCATTGGCATCCGTTTACCACCTTGCGCTTAGTTATAATTGAGATGATAGAGCTATAGAATTCTGGTTAGTTACTTTACGAACTGGTATCGTATTGTTTTGAAGTGTTAATCTAAAGTTTAAAAGTCCTATTGCAAACTTTCAGTAAGTTCCGGTTACTCCATGAAGTTTAATAATTGGTATTAAAACAAGAGTAACAATTCCAATGTTAGTATATAAGTATCATGTTTGTCTCCATGATTCTTGATATTCAAAGGATTCTCTTAATATCAAGGTTATCTAGGATCTGAAAGAGTTGTTTCAGAAACCATGATGTGTGGAAGATATTGTGATATCTGAAACGAAGTTTTGGTTACAACATGACAGAGTATAATATGGCAAAGTTCATGTTCTCATATTTTGATGAGAATTTGCAAAAGGTTGGAGACACTTGTTGTCCTAATCCACCAAAAGGTTTTGGATAGCAACATTATACTCACGATTCATCTTTATAAGCTAAAAGTAGCTTGATCATGGATAATTCCATGATAATGGTGAATATTTGATGTAGGTAAAATATTTACTACACCAAGAGATTACTAAAGAAAGGAATTTGGAAGAACACCAAACATTTGATGATGGTGATCTACTTCAAAGTGCAAGTCCAAAGACATTGGTATTTAATTATACACGCTTTGGATTATGTGTCATATGTATGACTCCACTATTGATGTTGATAGATTCTTTCAAACAGAAAAGGAGATACTGAAAGAGAATCTCATAAATATATGGCAGAAAAGAAAAGACTAGAATTGTTCAGTTTAAGTATATAGATGATATACATGTTATGGCTATATTCTTTGCTTATTAAACAATGTGGTTCTTAAGTATTTGATACTGAATTTGTTGGTGTGAATCGTCATACGAAACAACACAATTCATGAACTACAATGGCCTAAGTAACTAGCAAAAGAATATGTGAAGATGTTCATCGAGAACAAATAAAGGGTTATTGTGTTGCTCATTAAACATCAAAGCTTGTTTTCAAGATTTGTTTTATCAGGTGTTATGAGAACAAAAGGGTTGTTCAAATAATTGCCGTAATCCATAAAAGATGGATGATTCGCAAATCTCGTTGGAGACATCACATCCATAAAACTAGTGCTAAAGATGTCGAAAGACAAATTGATTGAAAGATCACTTAGGAAGTGACATCGCCGTTTAAATTATATTGGAAAGAAAACATGAAGAAACTCCATGTGGATGGAATTTTGGAGTCTTTTGATTTTTGATCAAATGACGCTTGTGAAACTTTCCTAGAGATAATTAAAACTTCGTTCATAGGCCAAAAGGGAACGAATGACTAGCTTATTGGAACTTGTACATATTGTTGTACGAAATCCATTATGTGTAGTCAAGAGCGATGGATTTCAACTTCATATGCTTTCTCCGAAAATTTGAGTGAATATATGAATATTTACTTAATAAGGATGAAGTATGAAACATTTGAAAAGTTCAAAGACTTTCAAGATGAAGTGCAAAATCATTGTAACAAGAATATAAATAGTTTATGATAAGATCATAAAGGAAGATATTTGAGTTACAAGTTTAGCATAAATACCTAAGATTTAAGGAATCGTTCCGTGGATTTGCATTTCCCGAAACACCATAAGAGTATGGAGCATTCGAGATATGTAATTAAACCTTGTTTGACATGGTAAGATCAAAAGGTATAATTCATAAAACTGCCATTATATTTTAAAAGATTAAAAGCTTTAGAGACTACCGTTTTTCCCACTGAAAAGAGCTTCATCATAATCCGTTGAAATGACACCATATAAAGTTATGGTTTGGGATAAAACCCAGGTAGTCCTTTATTAAACATTGGTATGCTATACATAAGAAAGATGTTTGCAACCAAAGTCAGATGAACCTGTCTTTGTTAAGTATTCCTCCATAACACCGGAGACAAAAGTGTTTGTCGCTTAGAACGTCAAGTTTCTTTGAGAAGGAATTTTTCGTGAAAAGTTAAGTGGGAGGACAATAGAACTTTGATAAGGTTAAAAGAACCTTAGCTATATGTGCAAAGTTGCGCAGCGCCGAAAAGTGTTCCGGAGGCAGCAACAAATGCTCATGGCTCACGTGCCTCAAAGGTTGTGGTCACAGAGATCTAAGTTCCTATTGAAATAAGTAGGTCGGGTAAACAATCAAATACCAAGATTTGAGGGTTGAATCATTATTTGAGAATAATGAACCGACTACATGCAAAGAAGCGATGATGGGCCCTGACTCCGTAAAATGGCTTGAAGCCATAAAATCCGTGATAGTTCCATACACGAGAAATCAAGTTTTGAACTTGAAGGACCCTCGAGAAAGGTGTAAGACCTTACAGTTGTGTTTGGATCTATAAAGAAATAGACATGGATGTTTCACATCTATGAAATAGTCGACATGTTGGGAAAGAGTTTACAACAATGTTCAAAGGTTGTATATGACAAGATTTGATCTTTCATAGCGATATTTAGTCTAGACGGATTAATGTAGCAGCCACTACATATAATTCTGTTATATGGTAGTTGAATAAACAAAACAAGTTCTTCTAATAGAATTGTTACCTAGGACGTGTGCATGACACGGTCCATAGGGTTTTGTTAAATCAAAGGATGCTAAATGCATATGCAAACTTCAATGGTTGAAGTAAGCATTGCGGAGTTGGAATCTTCACTATGATGAAACTGTTAAAGGAGTTTAAATTCGTCGGAGATGATGAAGATGCTTGCATTTGCAAGAAATTAAGTGGGAGCGCTAAGACATATTTTCTAATACATTATGTGGAAGACATATTGTTGATTGGAAATAATGTATCTTTTATTAACACATATTAAGAATTTCATCCCGATGAAAGACTTAGGCAAAACCCAAATATTTGGCATCAATAGACGCTAATATGGTTGTGCCAGAAGTACATAGACAAGATATTGAATGAGTTCAATATAGAAACTACAAGAGAGGTTCTTGTCGCACAGAAAGGATTGAATGAGTTCAATGTTGATGATATATTCAAGTGTATTGACATTTGGTAAAGTGAAACAAATAATCAAGTATAGATTGATACTTGATGTATAAAATCACAAAGAGTATTTATATCAATCATACTGTGATATGTACAAATCCAGATATGTCCTATGCTCTAAATGTTGTGAGCATATACCAGAATGATTCGTAAGATGATCATTGGACAATAGTAAGGATATTCTTATGATCTTTTGGAAGAACTAAGAGTATAATATTTGTAGAAGTGACAAATAGATGGTTAGTTCACAATAAAAGTACTACATTGATACTAGTTTTGTCACAAAGTACAAATTAAGTTTATCTCAATCTAAACTAAGGGTGGCACAATATAATGGAAAGTGAGTTCCATAATGGATTTGGATGAGTTCCAAAGTTAAGACATTGTGACAGATACTACAACAAAAGGCTAAGTATATGACTGCTATTTTAGCAGCAAAAGAGGGCATTTGTGTCAAGTAGTTTGTTATCAAACTAGGTGTAGTTCACAGTGGGATAATACTATGAAGATATATTGTGCGACAATATTATCAACATGTTTTAACCCCAAAGAGCTAAAGGTCACACCGAAAGACCAAATTTATACAAAGCCATCTCATTAGAGAATGAGTGATGCGTCGAGACGCAAAAACATGCAATTACACACGGACCTGGAAGTGTCAGATCCGGAGATCAGTTGACCACTAGCAATCGTGTACATACAACACCGGAAAGCCATAGGTGTTGAATACACAAAGGTTTGAAACTAGATTATTGACTCTAGTGCAAGTGGGAGACTGTTGGAGATATGCCCAAGAGGCAATAATAAAGTGGTTATTATCATATCTTCACACTTATGATAAATGTTTACATACCATGCTAAAATTGTATTAACCGGAAACATTAATACTTGTGTGATTTGTAAACTAAAATAAGAGTCCCTAGTAAAGCCTCTTGTTAAACTAGCTTGTTGGTTAATATATGATCATGGTTTCCTGATCATGAACATAGAGATGTTATTAACAACAGGATCATATCATTAGGAGAATGATGTGATGGACATACTCCTATAGATAAGCGTAGCATAAAGATCAAGTCATTTCAATAGTTCAATTGCTATATGCTTTCTGATACATAGTAACCTAATTCCTTCGACCATGAGATCATGCATATCACCTTTACCGGATGGATGCTTTGATGACATCAAACACCACACCGTAACTGGGTGGCTATAAAGGTGGCATTGAGTGTTTAGAAAGTATTGGTTGAAACACATGGATCAAGAGTGGGATTTGTCCATCCATATGACGGATAGATATACTCTGGGCCCTCTCGGTGAAATGTCATCCAATTAGCTTGCAAGCATGTGACTGGCTCACAAGGGATCACATATCACGGGAACGAGAAAAGAGTACTTATCGGTAACGAGGTTGAACTAGGTATGCAGAGATACCGACGATCATAACCTCGGATAAGTAAACTATCGTGAGACAAAGGGAAATTGGTATCATATGTAAGTGGTTCATTCGATCGCAAAGTAATCGTAGAAATATGTGGGAGCCATATGAATTTCCAGATTCCTCTATTGGTTATTGTTCGGAGAAGTGTCTCGATCATGTCCGCATAATTCACGAACCGTAGGGAGACACACTTAAGGATTCGACGTTGTTTTGAGTAGTTATGGTATTATGAGAAAGAGACCGAATGTTGTTCGGAGTCTCGGATGGGATCCGGGATATCACGAGGTGATCCGGAATGGTCCGGAGAATAAGATTCATATAAGGAAAGACCCGTTTCGGAGTTCGGGAATGATTCCGGTGTTTTCATCGGGAATGTTCTAGAAGGTTCCGGATTGTCCGGCACTCAGGGGGAGGAGGGGTACATGAATGTGTCATTATATATTGGAATGATTGCATCATGTACTAAGTGTTCTTGCTGTCCCAAATAAAGGATTAAATTGAATCCTAAAACAGAAAAGTCAAATGTCCAGTTTGAAAGTCAAACGACTAAAACAAGAAACTGTGGGAAACAAGCAAGAGGAGATTGAAACCAACTTGGAGGAGGAGTTCCTCTCCTCCAAGCCGGCGGCCAGCCCTAGGCCGAGTTGGGGAGGGACTCCCCTCCCTCCCTGGCGCGCCAAGCCCCTCCACCTATAAAAGGACGGGCAGGGCCTCCTCCTTGAGACACACAAGTTCCTATCCTCTAATCTCCGGTTTAGAGCCGTTTTGGTTTAGAGCTTCTAATTGCTCTAGCCTTCGGTTTAGAACCTTCTAATTGGTGTGTCTAAACCCTAGACCACTAATAGCTCTCTCTCATACTCCACCATACTCGCTCCGGCTTAAGGCGAAGCCCTGCGGGATCTCCCCTCTACTTCCGGTACCACGCCGTTGTGCTGCCGGAATCGCGAGGAGAGTGCTACAACCTCCGCTGCCTGCTGGAACAAGGGAGAGGAAGGTCTTCGTCGAGTACCGAACGTGTGACCGACTGCGGGAGCGCTACCGGAACGTGGCGCCGGAAGGATCGTCTACGCGATCTTGAGATCGGAAAGAGTACGACTACATCACCCACGAGAATCTGCTCTCGTTAACCGCTTTGGAATCTTCGAGGGTAAGTTATTCCATCGACTCGTTGCTACAATCTAGTAGATAGATCTTGGCTTGTTTGTTTGTATGCGATAGAAAATTTTGTTTTCCATGCTACGAACCCCTACATTAATATTTTCCAAATAAGCAATTTCTGTTATTTTGGCTCCTTTTTACTCCAATATAACTGGTCCAAGAATTGTGTCCATCGTATCCATCATCTGATCTGATCCTGGTGAAAATAAACATAAAAGATGCGCACAAACGCCGTAAAATACCAAGACCCTATCACTACAATGCAAAATAATGATATAAAACATGATGCAAATATGCACTCATCAGCCATCAGTTTTTGGAGTCCACTATTGCATGCTGTTATTCTGGCGCTGATTACCCCCAGCTCCTGGCTAATCTTGGGTTACAACAACAACATGACTCGAATTGTATCGATAATCTGGCCTATCATCTCTTCTTTTTCCTCGGAACCCATTCCTCCGGGATGACCGGCACCATCACGACTCCTAATTTTGCTCTATCGACATAAGCTCTGGCTGAGTCGGATCTCCCAATGCATTTGAGTAGGCAATTCTGATAATCTCAGCCAACGTAGTTGGCATATCTTGCTGCAATCTTTGCCATAACACACTGGTGTACCTGCAGCCTTGTGCAAACCATGCTATTGCCTGTGATTCAATCACTCCCTCACAGGAGTTCCTCAAGTTGCACCACCAAGTCAGGAATTTTCGGTCAGTCTCATTCGGATTCTACTTTCACATAGCAAGTTGTTAAGCTCTGTTTGGCCTTTTATACGTGCTTGTGAAGTTTCTAACAAACATCTCCTCAAAATCTAACCAGCAGTTGATACTTCTTGTCGGCAAATTATTCAACCAGACTCTCGCTGGTCCTTCCAAAATTTCTGGCACATATATCACCGCCCATCTGAGGTTACCTCCTGTGATGTAAACTGCAGTGGAATAATCTATGAGAAAATCTTGAGGCTTTGTACTTCAATCATACGTTTTGGTTCCCCTGGCCAACTGTAAATGTGGCACAGGTGTTTCCCTCATGATCCAAGGTCCAAAGCAAGCAAGACCCGAAGGACCCTGTCCTTCTAACAGTTCGGACCTGTATATCCTGTGCAACTTCAACCTTGCGTCATATGGATGCAAGTTCCTGTTCCCTAACCTTTTCTCTGGCATATAATTATTTGGCATGCGGAACCCGACATTCTCCATTTTCGAGTAATCTTCATTGTACCTATTGTGCTCTGGGTTCTGCTGAGCTGGCCCCGCACTCTGCTCTTGCCGAGGCATATACCTCGGCTCATTTAGCTGGGGTGGATGTTGTCCTCCGCCAGCCGAATTATGTTGGCCACTTTGTCCTTGGACGGGGTTTCTGTTACCTTGGCTGCCACTTCCTTGGTCGCGAGCTTGAGCTGTCTTTTCTTTTCCAGCTACTGCCGGATCATACGGCACCATCTTCTTGTTCCTTCTTCCCGAGGTTACCACCTCATCTCTCCTCGTGCCTCCACCGGGTGAAGATGTTGCGGCCGCTGATCTCGCCGGAGCACCTCCAGCCAAATGAACGATACAGGAAGCTCTGGGTCTTGCCAGGTTGTTCTTTAACAGTTCCTCATTCTGCTGGTTTGCTATGCGCACTATCTCATTCACTCTCTCCTGTTGCCGGACATAGAAGGCATCTCGGCACCTGCCACATCTGTAGCCCTGAGGTTTTTGCAGGCGTGTTATACCTCGGCAACCCTGGGTCAGTCGAGTCACCCTGCCTAGACACATGTTCCTTGTTGATATAGCTAAGGATATTCTTTCCCTTCAACCTTACACCATTCATGTGAGTTAGGCTAGTGTTCAGCTTATTTGCCCTAGCATACTCACACAAAGTGATGTTAAGTGACTGCTGCACAGCTGCTACTCTCTTTGCTCCCTCTAGCATTTTCTGTCGGGTCTCCTCCAGCTCGGCCTGTGCATGAGCCGGATCTACGATAGGAGTTATAGGAGTATTCAAACTATCTATGGCTTCCTAAAGGATATGCTTTGGCATTTCCAGTGGAGGGCCCCTCGTACGAGGTTGCCTAGGGGTCACATTACCAGCTTCTATTGGGTTTGCTGCTGCCGGATCTGTTGCCGCCGGATCTCTGCTTGGGCCGGCTCCTACACCTACAGACGGTGCCGTCATCATCACCTCGACGCTGCCAGCGGGGCGAGTGATACATGGACCGCTAGCAGCGCTGAGGGGAGGCTCTCCCATGAGGATGACTCGCTGCGGGTAGACGCAGGAGACGCCAATGCCGACATAGACCTTGTGCGCTCCTAGGCTGATGAATACCTCGTTGCATGGAGGAGGGCGCCTGGCAAAGTGATTCGTGTTGTCGCTGATGTAATCCCACATGCTGAAGCGCTGCACCAGCCCGGAGACGATGCGCTTGCCGATAGCGATGAAGTTTCCCGTCCGGATCTTGACTCCAGCCAGCACCACTGCTGGCCCCATGGTTGGCGCCAACTGTCGTGGTGGTGGCACGGCAGATGCCATGTGTAGGATAAAGTTGGGGCCAATGTGCACTAGTGGGATCCAGTGAGGGATGATGTAGTGGTTTCTACACACACAGACTATACTCAAGCTCTTTCCTTTGATCAACAATGGCTACACTTGCTCCTTGAGCTGTATCATAGAGAGGAGGAAGAAGGTCTTACATACTCTCTAAGTGTAGAATTAATCGATCCCCCCTCTAGGAGGCCCTGGCTCACCTTATAAAGAGGTGTCCAGGTTACATCTAGAACTAACGTGGATGGCATATTCCCCGAATATGCTTCTCCCAAAGAGGTAATTCGGTGCGCCCCTTTCCCTGTCGCCCTTCTATCGACGGCAATAACCTAGAGCCCATGTCATGTGAATGTTGGACTCTGGGATTGCCACCTCCGTGACGTATCTTCTGCCATTCTGTCCCTCTGACCCTTGTTTGTAGCACTTGGATCTGCGTGGATTCCTAAGGGGGAGACAGAGCGCAGTGTTGACTTCGGAGCTCGCTCTCTCCTTTTTGAGCAAGCCATCTCATGACTCGGTCTCGTACAAGATGACTCGACCAAGCTCATACCTGCAAATAGATAACATGCTAGACACCGTGTCGACATACCTCGTATGTCGGTCGAGTCAAGCCTTAGTTGTTTAACTTAGGGTAACCCGGTCCTTATTCGTCCAGCCCTTATATAACTCGGTCGGTTCATTCTTTGATCCGTACAATACCTTGGTGGGCTTTGCTCCTTTACCTTAGCTTGACCCTATCTGGGTCATCCCCCAATGTGCATGGTGATGCAGCTGGATTGCGACCCTGAGCTCTTGGTTAGCTCAGCGGGTACATGTGCCCGCCATGGCCGGCCAACATGATGGAGCCAACGTCGTCCTTGCTATTGCCCGTATCGATGCCATAATAGCCCGCATTCCGCGCCATCGATCCAGCTTCTTCCGTCGCGACCTGCTCGTTCAGCATCACCACGTAGGCATCATAATACATGTTGTGGCTTCCGACACCACACGTTAGGAATCATGGTGTACGACAAGTGGTGGTGGCCGCCTCCGGGCCGTGGTAGTGTGGTCGTGGCCTCCATAGTAGTAGCAAGAACTAGCACTATGCAGATACTATCATAGTGTTCCTGCTCGCTTGTCCAAAACACGTCCATGATGCAGAGAGATGCGTCAAACTTGAGGGGTAGGGCGGAGATCCTGGTGTAGTACCCGCCATTCGTGTCCACCGCGGGCGACATTGTCAGCGCCGCCGAAGTAGAAGGACGCGAGAAGGAGAAGATCGACGGAGAAATTAACTGTTAATCTCCTCGGTGGCTAAAACCATTTGTCCACGTGGACAAAACCACTATCAAAACAGCCATCAGCATCCGGAATGGGTCAATTGCCGGTATTTCATAGTTAGGCCTTGTTCGTTTGCTCTAAAAATAATCCCTGTAGGGAACTAACCCGCCAGGGGTTTGAGTGATCCCCGTCCCATCACCCAATCCCCGTCGCGCACCTCTGGGTCGCCCGACAATATCTGGATGCGCGACGGAGAAGGTGAGGGAAGAGGGCGCGTGCGCCTTTGGTTCTCCACAGCGTTGCGCCACCCCGCTTCCTCAACGTCATTGCGCCGCCGTCGCTTTCAGCCGTCGTGTGGTGAGGGAAGAGGGCGAGAGCTTTGCTGTTTCGTTTGGGATTTGTTCCACGCGTCTGGGGACGATTATTTTTTCCCGGGTGGAATGACTTGGATCGGGGTGGGGGGTGGGATGGAAACCTCACGGGACATAACCGAATACACAAAATTCATTGGATGAGGATTAATCCCCAGCCGGGCCAATCCACGCAGGTTGGCGTGGATTAGGCCATGATCCCGGCCGGGGAGGGACTAACCAAACAAGGCCTTAGGGGGGTTAAGTGCCCCAATCCGAATTATTTTTTCCCGTGTGGAATGACTTGGATTGGGGGGGGGGGGGGGGGGGTGGAAACCTCACGGAGCGTAACCAAATACACAAAATTCACTGGATGAGGATTAATCCCAGCCGGGCCAACCCACGCGGGTTGACGTGGATTAGGCCACGATCCCAGCCGAGGAGGGACTAACCGAACAAAGCCTTAGGGGGTTAAGTGCCTAATCCAAAATAAGGGTGTTTAGGGACCGAAAGCCCAAACTTAGAAGTTATCTGGACTTTCTAGTATATGATTAGACCAACAATAAGATGACGAGTCGTCTTTCGATTTTCCTCTCAACTCAACATTTGGAAACATTGTGTTGTACTCGGACAGTAAGATTTGCTACTACCGAAAGCTCAGCCGGAGCAACCGCTGCACAGTACGCTAGTATGGAAACGGGAAAAGCTTTATGTGGTCACCAAAAAAACAGCAGTTACCGAACCATACATCGAACCAACGACGCTACCGTCACGGGCGACGAGCAGCCATGGCCACGGGAGCTTCCTGCTACTACCACCCCGCCGCGGCTAGTGGGAGTCCCTCCTCGCCGTCTCTGAGCCTCAGGCCATCACGGAGCAAGGTGTTCTTTATCAGCAGCGGCGGCAGCAGCCGGTGGTGGATGAGAAGGAGGAGATGTGAGGGGATGGCGAGCCGCGGCAGCAGTAGCAGGGCAAGAGCGAGGCCTGCCTTGTTCTCCCCTGTGGTCATGGAGTGGCAGGAGTGCAGGTATCCCTACTATTCTAAATCCATGCATGACAGGATTCGATATTGCCTTTTGGATTGCCTTACCAATTGGGGGGATTAAGAGAGTTGGGAATTTTAGCTCATGATTGTGTAGCTGAAGCCTTATTTTGCCCAATTATGTGGCTAAAGCCTGATTGGATTCGACCTACTGAGCCCAGGTTCACTTGGCATGGAGTATAATCTCTCATTGTTAAATGAATCTGATGTTGAAAGGGTACTGGGAAGGCTCCTGGATATAGTCCCTTAAAACATGGCCTCCCTTTCAAACAACCACCTTGATTGCACTCAAAAGATCAGTTTGCCCTTCTTTTCGTATGTGATATTCTGAGTTATCAGTCATTTGGGGTCTTCTTGGTTCATCATGCTATTGCTCTACGTTTGCATACAACATTGATTTTAGTAAAGGCACTTTATGTTGTGTTTGCGTTGAATATTAGTGTACGAGTTAGGTTACGGTTTGGACTTGTGTTGTATTGTGGATAGGATAGAAGTAGTACTAGAGTCAGACTCTTATAGCCTAGGCCTCCCATATAATGTGAGAGGTGCCACACAATGTAACCTATGACGACTTGATAGCAACAGGCGCGCAAGGGAAGCCGACGGCTTGTTGTTGAATAAATAAGCAAATTATCATAATATTTAACCCAAAATAACCAATAATAAAGCATGACTATAATTGCAAGAATTAACCTAATCATGGATACTAGCAGAATAGACAAACATATCACATCTAACCATGATAAAAGATCACATCTATTTCAAAAGCTAGTACAAGAAACTATAACAGAAACTGAACTAGATAGGAGCATATTGCATACGATGTTGCACGAGGATTCAGGTTCGCGTTCAAGTTGGCGTTGAGGTTCGCGTTGACAACATCGTCGTCAGCCATGTCGTCGATGTAGAGGCTGCTGATGTCTGGGAAGAAGTCCTCTTTGGGGAAGGAGTGGTCGGTCGACGTAATGCCGTCAGTAGTCGCGCAGACGCGCTCCCCAAAAACCTGATCGCCCCTCACCCATACAGGTTCACGAGAGGCGGTGGTTCCGGAGGCCTACTGTCCCGTCGTCCGATGCACGCCGAAAGAGGGGATGGAGAAGGTGTAGCGGCAGCGCAAGGCTCTGGAGGCAGAGGGAAGGATGTGTGTAATGCACGTTAGGGTTTATGTCTGAGCCGCTTATATAGCGCCGGTCGGGTATGGCGTGGGGCGCAGCCCACGTCTGAGTTAGTAACAGCCCACGTTCCCGAAATACCGAAAACGGCTGATAGAAAAATAACTCGCGCGATAATTTTCCTGAGCAGCAAAAAGATAAGATCGGCACCAAGGCACAATTCTGCAAACCACGGCGCGCGCGTGTCGTGACGAGGCGAGGCGGCGGAGGAGGAGGAGTGTCCGTGTATGCCACTCTTCACTCTCTTTAGGAGGTAGTAAAACACTCCAATATATATAGCAAGATGGGACTAAATTTTGATGCCATCCCTTGCTAGGCATGAATGGCCTTGAGAATTTCAGAATTTGTTTTAGGCCATGAGCTAAAGCCCACAACCAAATTCCAACAATCCTCCACAAAGTCTCATAGGCACATCTCATCACATCACATCATCAGTTCCAGAACATTGTTTATATACCGGTGCGAGGTGGTGACTGTTAAGTTGAACTTTCACTTAGAACTTCATGCTACACTAGATTGCAACTTGAATAGTGGAGTATGCCTTGAACTACAAGTTTGGTGCGCACTAGTTTCACACAAAGTCTAGACCATACAGGGCTGAAGCAAGGCTTCCCCGCGGTCTGGAGCTTATGCGTCATACTCCATGGCCTTTCATGAGTTTATTAGAGAGCATCCAACTCCCACGGACTGTGACGTTGATAGTCAGACTCATATAGGTGTGTTCTTTGGTTTAAACAAGCCACTTAGAACACATTAAGATAAATATCAACCTGCCATGCAAAATAGGAGAGTATTCCATCTATACGGAGTGGTAGTATAATGTAAGGATACTCTTCTCCCAGCTGACCAACAGCTTATCTCCCAACTTTACTTCACGGGATCTCCGATCACATAGAGTGGGTTACCACAGTGGGCAACTCAAAGTGTGGGGTCTCAAACCCATCTCCCTTGATGTATTATGTATCAAATTACGTGATAGACCCTTTGTGAAGGGATTTGCCAGATTTGAAGATGTTTGAATATAGTCCAATGCAATAACTCCGAAGTTTCTCATTTTTCTGACAGATTTCAATCTCCTCTTCACATGCCTTGATGACTTCATATTGTCCTTAGAACTGTTTACTTTGATGATCATAGTTTGATTATCACAGTT
The DNA here is from genome assembly GCA_916181665.1 of Avena sativa. Classification (NCBI taxonomy): domain Eukaryota; kingdom Viridiplantae; phylum Streptophyta; class Magnoliopsida; order Poales; family Poaceae; genus Avena; species Avena sativa. The sequence continues at coordinate 201,300,197 of OV702281.1, read as the reverse complement.
AATAGAAATTGCGGGTATTGGTTTTTCAATTACAGGCAAGTTCATCAAGAGCTCATGAAACCACTACTTTAACAGTAGCTGTGTCTAATGCTGTGAGTTCTGTTTTCATAGTTGACCTTGTTAAGATGGTCTGCTTGCAAGACTTCTAGGAAACAGCACCACCACCGAGTGTAAACAAATAACCACTCGTGGCCTTAGTCTTATCAGCATCAGAAATCCAGTTTGAGTCACTATACCCTTCTAGTACCCTTGGATACCCAGAGTAGTCAATCCCATAGCTCGCAGTGCCTTTCAATTAATGCAAAACCCTTTCAAGGGCTTGCCAATGAACTTCTCCAGGATTTGATACAAATCGACTCAACTTGCTTATAGCAAAGGAGATGTCAGGCCTCATAGCACTGGCTAAATACATAAGCGAGCCAATAATCTAGGAATATCTCAGCTGATCTTTAGCATCCTTAGGATCTCTCTGATTCTTTCAAACCAACATGCTAGGATCATATGGTGTAGGAGAAGATCTGCAGTCGCTATACCAAGAACGACTTAAGATCTTTTTCACATAGTGAGATTGAAGTAGTGTTATCTCACCATCATCATGTTTCAGCAACTTAATGTTTAAGATCACATCAGCCACTCCTAGATCTTTCATCTCAAAACAACGAGATAGAAAGTGTTTGACATCCTTGACAACATTAAGATTGGTTCCGAATATCAGTATATCATCAACATACAACCATAAGATGACTCTCTCGCCCCCACCATGGCGATAGTACACACACTTGTTTACAATAAAGCCTTTATCAGTTAAAGTTCTTTCAAACTTCTCGTGCCATTACTTAGGTGCTTGCTTAAGACCATATAAAGACTTCAGCAACTTGCACACCTTTCCTTGTTGACCATATACCACGAATCCATCCGACTGATCCATGTAAATTTTCTTATCTAACTCTCCATTTAGGAAGCCGTCTTAACATTCATTTGATGAACGAGAAGACCATGCGAGGTAGCCAAGGGCAGTAGTACTCGAATGGTGGTCAATCTAGCCACAGTTGAATAAGTATCAAAAAAGTCTTCGCGTTCTTTCTAGGTATAACTCTTGGCAACAAGGCGTGCCTTGTACTTCTCAATAGTACCATCAGGTCTAAGCTTCTTCTTGAACACCCACTTATATCCTACAGGTTTGCACCTATAAGGACGATCAGTAATTTCCCAAGTTCCGTTTGCTATGATGGAATCCATCTCACTGCGAACGGCTTCTTTCCAGTAGTCAGCATCTTGAGATGCATACGCTTCGGAAATAGAGGTGGGAATGTCATCCACGAGGTATACAATGAAATCATCACCGAAGGACTTCGCAGCCCTCTGTCTCTTACTCCTGATAGGAGCTTCATTGTTATCCTTCACAGGATTATCAGAGTGTTCTATCGAAATGGTGGGTTCGGGAATTGTAATTAATTATTGACTACATGAACTAGGCATCTCCTGATTTGATGAGCTAGACGAATCTTTCATGGGAAAGATGTCTTCAAAGAAAGTCGCATCATTCGACTTCATAATAGTACCAGCACGCATGTCAGGTACTTTAGATTTTACTATCAAAAATCTATTGCTAATGCTATGGAAATCATATCCCAGAAGAACACAATCCACAGTTTTTGGTCTAAGCTTATGCTTTCTGGGTATTGGCACATTTATTACTTTTACCAAACAACCCCAAGTTCGTAAATAAGAGAGTTTTAACTTTTCTTTTTCCATTCCTCAAATAGTTTAATTTCTTAGTTCTTTTTGGGAACACGGTTTAGGACATGACATGCAATCACAATCACCTCCCCCCACCATGCCTTGGAGAGACCCGATTTGTCCAACATGGTGTTAACCAAATCAGTTAGAGTACGTTTCTTTTGTTCAGCCATCCCATTGGATTGAGGCGAGTAGGGAGGTGTCCTCTCATGGATTATACCATGTTTCGCACAAAAAGAATCAAATTCATTGGAAAAATACTCTCCACCACGATTGGACCTAAGCCGCTTAATCTTACGATAAAGTTGATTTTCTGCTTCAGCTTTAAGTTTAAACCTCCATCTTTGGATTTCAGAAGATACACATAGAGTATTTGGTGGAGTCGTCGATCAATGTCATGAAATATGTTTTTCCACCTTTTGTCAACTCACCATTTATCTCACAAAGATCTGAATGTATAAGCTCTAGTGGTGCCAAATCTTTTGCCTCCACAGTCTTGTGACACTTGCAAGGTTGCTTTGCTTGCACACACACACTTGACACTTAGAGCCCTTGACATTAGTAAATTTAGGAATTAAACTCATGTTGGCTAGCCGCGTCATGCAACCAAAGTTAATATGATAATGTCGTGAATGCCAAATATTGGACTCATTATCATTGCAAACATGATTAATAACTTTAGCACATAAGTCTGACAAAGAAAGGCGGAACAAGCCTCCGCACTCATAGCCTTTTCCAACAAATTGTCCATACTTAGATATTACAACTTTATTGGACTAAAAAACCAACTTAAAACCATCTCGACAAATAAGTGATCCGCTGACGAGATTTTTATTGATGTAGGGGGCATGCTGCACATTCTTTAGCTGTACGGTCTTCCCCGAAATAAACTTCAGATCCACCATACCAACACCTTGAACAAAAGCACGTGATCCGTTTCCCATCAGTATGGAGCCAGCCCGTGCAACCTGATAAAAAGAAAACATGGAAATATTAGCACATACATGTATATTGGCACTGGTGTCTATCCACCATTCAGGTGAATGATAAACTGAAAGGATAGTAGGAAATATGTTGTACCCGGCATCCTTCATCTTAGTATCACCAAGAACAATATTAGTGGACTTGCCGCTGTTTCCATGTGAACGCTTATCAAAGCGATTAGGGAAGCTAGGAGGCCAATAATTAGGATCACCGCAGCAGGATCCTTTCTTCTTATACTCAGTCTTCTTCTTGAAGTTGGTAGTCTGCGAGGCCTTGTTCTTGCCATCAAACTTTCCCTTGCCCTCAGACTTGTTCTTATTCTTGGATTTGTGGGACTGGAAGTTATTTTTCTGCACTACATGTAGGCTAGAACTTCCGTCAAAACCTTGAGCATGTGTATCTTTTGCTCTCGCATTTTCTTCAACATGAAGAGATCAGAAACGGAAAACTCCTGTCTCTTATGTTTCAGAGAAATAGCAAAGTTCCTCCACGAAGGAGGAAGTTTGGCAATAATGCCCTCGGCCATGAACTTGTCTGGTAAGGTACATTTTAACTGCTCGAGTTCTTTAGCAAGGGATTGTATCTCATGAGCCTGATCCACAATGGGACGGTCATCAGTCATCTTGTAGTCATACAATTGCTCCATGATATACAATTTAGTGCCAGCGTCCGAAATACCAAACTTGATATCGAGCGCATCCCACGCATCCTTGATAGTATCAAATGACATATATGTTTCAACAATTTTGTCACCAAGAATGTTGAACAAAGCCCTCATAAACATGGTGTCGACTTTGTGAAACGCTTCCTCCTGAACCGGGGAAAGGTCTCCCTTAGGTTTGCCAAGAGTGGCACTATAGCGGCCTAGGTTTTTCAACCATGGAACTGCTCTCGTGCGCCATATCTTATAGTGGATACCATCAAAGGGAGGCGGCCTTGTAGCCGCGGCTAAACCAGTTGAATTCAGTTGTCTATAATCAGGTTTTTAGATTGTTGAATAAATCAGCAAATTACCATAATGTTTAATCCAAAATAACCAATAATAAAGTATGACTATAATTGCAGGAATTAACCTAATCATGTATACTGGTAGAATAGACAAACAAATCACATCTAACCATGATAAACGGATCAAATCTATTCCAAAAGCTAGTACAAGAAACTGTAACAGAAACTGAACTAGATAGGAGAAGATTGCAAACGGTGGAGCAGATTGCAAACGGTGTTGTGGGAGGATTCAGGTTCGCGTTCAAGTTGGCGTTGAGGTTCGCATTGACAGCAGCGTCGTCACCTATGTCGTCAATGTAGAGGCTGTTGATGTCCGGGAAGAAGTCATCGTTGAGGAAGGAGTGGTCGGTCGACGTAATGCCGCCAGTAGTCGCGCAGACGCGCTTCCCCAAAACATGATCGTGTCTCAACGTACAGGTTCATGAGAGGCGGTGGTTCTGAAGGCCTACTGTCCCGTCGTCCGCTGCACGTCGGAAAAGGGGATGGAGAAGGTGTAGCGGTGGCGCAAGGCTCTAGAGGTGGAGGGAAGGATGTGTGTAACGCACGTTAGGGTTTACGCCTGGGCCGCTTATATAGCACCAGTCGGGTAAGACGTGGGGTGCAGCCCACGTCCGAGTTAGTAACAGCCCACGTTCCGGAAAGACCGGAAATGGCTGATAGAAAAATGACTCGCGCGATAATTTTTTCGAGCAGCAAAAAGATAAGATCGGCATTGAGGCATAATTCCGCAAACCGTGACGCGCGCGCGTCGTGACGAGGCGTGGCGAGGCGGGTGGCGGAGGAGGAGCACGCATGTATGCCACTCCTCTTCACTCTCTTTAGAAGGTAGTGAAACACTCCACTATATATATTGGTCCAACTCCCTCCAAACTAGCAAGATGAGACTAAACTTTGGTGACATTCCTTGTTAGGCATGAATGGTCCTTGAGAATTTCAGAATTTGTATTAGGCCATGGGCTAAATCCCACAACCAAATTCTAACACTTCCGCGACCAAGACGGTCGGTGTGGTGGTATTAATGGGGAGGAGCGTCCCTAGTCATGCCCCGTAGAGTAGACAATTTTTTGAACTGCGTTAACAAATCTCGGTATCGTCATGGTGTTCTGTGATTGCTTGGTCCTCAGTAGATCGACTATGCGCCTACGAGTGTAAAAAGTAGTATCTGAGCCAAGTTGGAGGCTGCGGATTGTTGATCTAGAGGAAGATTGCGTAATATTTACTGATTATCGTGCAAGAAGCTGGCGGGGCTGTCTCGGATCTATTCAGGTGGAGATGGCAGAGGCCGGCGACTAGAGCAGATCAATCAGGGTGGCATTGTTTTATTCCTCGGTGGCAGTCGGAATCAGCATGGACGGTGTGGGACAGCTTCGTGGCCAATTCGATTTCGGCGTCTCGAATTCGACGAGATCGATGGAGGGACAGATGTGTGCACGGGAGACACGGGCGGAGCTGGCGCTGTGATTCGGCAGCAAGTTACGCAAGACCAGGCAGTCAGCGTGGTTCGCGTCTTGAGGGGTCGGAAAGTGTTGGTTTTGGGGGACAATTTTTTGGATGGGCTTATCCCTTGGACCTCCACACCCTCTAATATATATAGCTGAACTTATGTACACCTTTACTAGTACACCAGAATACTCTAGAATCTAGTAGGACACTAACTTAGACTCTACATTCACTGGAATGTTCCAGACAGTCCTAGGACAGCACTACTATACTAACACTTACTGGAATATTCCAGGCTCTCCTATGACAGTCTCCAACACTCCCCCTCAAGAAGGGTGATAGATATCTATCATTCCCATCTTGTTACAAGCTGAACTGCACTCTTTATTTCCTAATCCTTTAGTTAAACTGTCTGCAATTTGCTCGCTAGAGGTTACATGATTTATCCTAATTATACCGTCATCCAACTTCTCCTTTATGAAGAAGCGATCAATCTCCACATGCTTGGTTCGGTCATGTTGAACAGGGTTGTTTGCGATGTTGATCGCCGACTTGTTGTCACACCACAAATTTAAAGAGCATTTTCTCAACACTTCCAGTTCTGAAAGAAGATTCCTCACCCATAACATCTCACTCAAACCTTGCGACATAGCTCTATATTCAGCTTCAGCTGTTGACTTTGAAACCACCGACTGCTTCTTACTTCGCCACGACACTAAATTTCCCCCGACAAATACACAATAACCAGATGTGGATCTCCTATCATCCAAGCAACTTGTCCAGTCAGCATCACAATACCCATCCACATTTAGATGACCATTTCTTTTGAACAATAGTCCCTTTCCTGGACTACCCTTCAAGTACCGGAGGATTTGATTGACCGCATCCAAGTGTCCGCTCCTAGGATCATGCATGTATCTGCTCACTACACTCACTGCATATGAAATATCAGGTCTTGTGTGACATAGATAGATGAGCCTTCCAACAAGCTTTTGGTACTTCTCCTTATCCACTGGTTCCCCAGATTTGGCACATAATTTGTGGTTTTGATCGATAGGTGTTGATGCAACCCGACACCCAAGCATGCCTGTGTCACTAAGCAAGTCCAATACGTACTCTCTCTGGGAGAGAACAATCCCTTTGGGAGATCTAGCAATTTCTATGCCAAGAAAGTACTTGAGTTGGCCAAGGTCCTTTACCTCAAATTCTTTGCGTAGGCTATCTTTTAACCGTGATATCTCCACCTCATCATCTCAGGTGATTATGATATCATCAACATATACGGCAAGGATTGTAATCTGGCTATTTGAGTGCCGATAGAACACCGTATGATCCCCATTACACTGCTTATATCCCATACCGCATACAACTCGTCTAAATCTATCAAACCATGCCCGCGGAGATTGCTTGAGGCCGTATAGAGATTTTCTCAACCTGCATACCTTTCCTGATGTTCTAGGAGTGGAGAAACCAGGTGGGATCTCCATGTATACCTCCTCATGTAAATCTCCATGCAAGAATGCATTCTTGACATCCAACTGATGCAAAGGCTACCCGAAGTTAGCTGCACATGAGATTAGGATCCTCACTGTGTTCATCTTTGCCACCGGCGCAAATGTCTCATCATAGTCAATCCCATATATTTGACTATATCCTCTCGCAACTAGTCTTGCCTTGTACCTTTCAATTTTCCCTTCTGGATTCTGTTTCACGGTGTAGATCCATTTACACCCAACAGCTCTCTTTCCTGCTGGAAGATGTACAAGTTCCCAAGTTTTATTCCTTTCGAGAGCATTTAACTCCTCTATCATGGCCTCACGCCACTTCGGGTCTTGCTTTGCTACTCTCCAGTCTGTTGGAATTACCACATATTGCAATGATGCGATGAAGGCCATGTAGTTCGTAGATAGAGATGTATATGATACATAATTAGCTATGTCATGCTCCTCCTAGTACCAATTTGGAGGTTTTCTAGCTCCAGCTTGAGTTCCTTTTCTTAAGGCAATGGGTAGATCCAATGAATCATCAGTGACACATGGCACACTCTCAGATGAGTCAACTTCATCGACCCCTGGAATTTGTTGTTGATGTTGCTCCCCCTGCAGCTGGATCTCACCATTTGTTTGACCCTGTTGTTGATGCGGTTGCCTCCTCGTATACACCCTTAAATTTTCTTCCTCATTTGGTTTTCTCCATCTCTCTTTATCCATAGGTTGTCTTCTTGTATACACCCTCAAATTTTGTTCCTCTTTTGGCTTTATCCATCTCTCTTCACTCATAGGACATGGAATTGAATCAACCACAAATCTCGATGGTTCATCTTCCCTTGTCCTGAGTGGTTCACTCCCCCCCTCTCGACTAGCATTACTTGTGCTAGGAGAGTCAAAGTCAAATAATGAGCTGAAATCCGTCTTCTCTCCATAGAACGGCTCAGACTCTCTGAATGTCATATCCATGCTCACAAATGTTCTCCGCTCACTAGGACTCCAACACTTGTAGCCCTTTTGTCCAGATGGGTATCCAATGAAGATGCACTTCACAGCACGTGGATCTAATTTTCCCACCGAAGGTCTGTGGTCCCTAACAAAGCATGTACATCCAAATACCTTTGGGGGAACAATGAACTCATTTTTCCCATAGATCATTTCATACGGAGTCTTCATCCCAAGAACTTTTGATGGCATCCGATTGATTAGATAAGTAGCAGTCATAACTGCTTCACTCCATAAGAATTTAGGCACATTCATAGTAAACATAAGTGATCGAGCTACCTCTAGCAGATGTCGATTCTTCCTCTCAGCTACTCCGTTTTGTGGAGAAGTATCAGGGCACGAAGTTTGATGAAGTACTCCCTTTTCTAAAAGAAAATTGCCAAATTCATGGTTCACATACTCTGTCCCATTGTCAGTCCTGATAATTTGAACACCAATGTTGAAACGATTTTGGATATATGCATAGAAGTCCCTGAAACATGCGAACACCTCACTTTTTTGTTTCATTAGATATATCCAAGTCATCCTAGAGTAACAATCAATGAATGTGACAAAATACTTCATTCCACTAACAGAGACCACAGGAGACGTCCAGACATCAGAGTGAACAAGCACAAAGGGCGATGTGCTCCGGAGTCCACGACTCACATATGATGTCCTTGTGTGTTTTTCATACTCACATGCATCACACACAAGCTTGTCTTTATCCACCTTCTTCATCTCTTCAGGAAATACCTTACTCATAGTATCAAAGGACATATGGCCCAATCGACAATGTTGGAGTATCACCCTTGCCTCATCATTACTTGCAACTGTCAGAGCGGTGCACAATGCTCCATCACTTTCTTGTCTATCTAAGTACCATAGCCCTTATGCCTCACTCCGATCCCAAGCCTCCTTCTGGTCTTCCTCTCCTCAATTATGCAATTGTATCGATCAACGATGATTCGACAATCAATATCATCAACCAAGGAGCTCATAGACACCAAACTCACCGGAAATGATGGAGCATATAAGACCGAAGACAATGTAATTGACGGAGTGCATTTCACTGTGCCGACACCTTTGACAGGTTGATAAGTTCCATCGGCTGTTTGGATGGTCTCTTTATGCATGGGTGGATGTGGAGCATATGATGCAAACTCACTCCACCTACCCGTGACATGTGTAGTTGCTCCCGAGTCTAGTATCCAATTTGAACGAGAAGTTTCATCTAACGTAGGAGCCTGATTTGAGATCCCTTCAATTTGTGCAAGATTGACAAAATTGCCAAGAACTGTTGTTTTCCCACTTTCATTGGCTCTTTCCGCACTCCTATTTGATTTTCTCAATGACTCCAAATCTTTGGTCCAGAATTCAAGCACCTCCCCTGATCCCTTGGCAGTCAAAATCAACATGTCCTTGTCTTTTGCCTTGAACAGTTGAGCCAATTTATCGAGCAATTGCTCAATATCTCGATTCTCTCCCATTCTTGGAGCACCGCTATGCCCTCTTGTTCTCCCTTTATTATGTGTCTTGCTGCACGAACTCTGCTTCTCCTTAGCACGAACTCTTTTGGACTGCTTTGTGAGCCTCCAGTCCACTCCTTGCAAATGCTGTTAAACTATCTACGGCTGCTCTGGCTCCTTCTCCTCTCTTCCCTGTTGTAGCAGCAACTCTCCCTGCAACACCAAGTCCACCACGTCCAAGGGCAGGGTTTACTTCTCTGCACCAAGCCACCAAGCCGCTGCTGGCTTCAATTGCGTCCTCCTCACTAATCCTTTGCTGTTTCCAACTTGCTGCAGCGCCGCTAGTTCTTCTCGCCACACGCGCACTGCTGGCCACCGGTCTAGCCTTTTCCTCTTCCTAGAGTCACCACTGAGCCTCACCTACAACTCGCCCCCCTGCTCCACCGCCGTGTCTCCAGCAGGGCACCTCCACACACGCGAGCTCCAACACTTGGTGATTCACCGTCGGCCACCTCCAGGAACCAGCAGCACCTCAACCTTGTGCTCTGATACCATGTTGGTTTTGGGGGACAATTTTCTGGATGGGCTTGTCCCTTGGACCTCCACACCCTCTAATATATATAGCTGAACTTATGTACACCTTTACTAGTACACCAGAATACTCTAGAATCTAGTAGGACACTAACTTAGACTCTACATTCACTGGAATGTTCCAGGCAGTCCTAGGACAGCACTACTATACTAACACTTACTGGAATATTCCAGGCTCTCCTATGACAGTCTCCAACAGAAAGGCACGGTACCGATAGCAGCATGCAATCCAGGTGCGTTCGGGGTTGAGCGGGCCCTGGCCGACTAGCTGAGAGGCAAGGTAAATTTCTAGGAGCACTAAGGCGGATGTGAAGGCTGCTATGCTAACGGATGGGCTGTACACACATCGTGAGATTTGTTTGGATTAAAAAGAATGGTTGCAAGGGCCATGCGAGGATGCACAGGAGCAGTTTTGGCAGGATCAGGATTTGATCTATTAATCTGCTATGGTGCACGGGAAGCTAGACTCAAAATTTGACAAGAAAATTTTGTGCAAAGAGATCAAGTTTGCACGGAGGTTTGTTCTTGGTCAGTTTGGTGAGAAGCTTTCGGACGCGTGGATCGGACGGGGCGACAATGAAAGGGCGGCGTGCACATAAGGTTCGGAACAACCTGGAATGCGAAGGCCGTCGTGGAGGATCATGCATATACATGGTGTGCCAGATAGTGCGGCGCCGTTGTGGCGGGTGAGCTAGGCACAAAGGTGGAGCATGGTTGTAGTCGGATAAATTCGGCTGGGTCGGTCTGGACAGTCTGACGGGACATAAGACGGTGAAGATCGACGGCAACGATGTAGGAGCATGAGGGCTTATGGTGTCTGAATTCTATGGTGTGGAAACACGTGGCGCATGCCTGAGGGGTGCGTGGTTCGACATGGCAATGGCACAGGGTTGATTAAAGAGGGGTGCCCATGAGAGCTTGAAGTCAATGGGGCGCGAGTGGACTGATCATCCATCGAGTCATGTTGAAGGTAGAGTTGGAATCTAAAGGAAGATTCTGCTTGTGCTGATGGAGGGGCTACAACGTAAGCATGCGGAGAGTTGAAGCCTAGTCAGCGGGAAGGCGAGATGCGCATAGGTCTGGAGAATGCGTGGAACTCGGCATTGGTAGGGTACTAATGATGGATCTGTAGTGGGGCCTGAGATGGTGTGGGTACGCGACCCAGGAGATCTTGGCCAAGATTGCGGATGCTCGGCGCGGTGATAGTGGCGAGGCGTGCGGAAGCACGGGACACAACGATGGACCAGGGCGCTGGAAGTCGGACGAGTGGTCTGACGAGTGTGCAGGGGTGCTGAAGCAGTGTTGGCAAGTATTGGGTTCAAGTTTGGTGACCGGGTCTATCTGGATTGACGTCAGGTGATAGACAGAAGTCGAACATGTGGAATCTGAGAAAGTGTTGCGGAAAGTCTAGAATGTCGAAGGCTTAGAAAACACATGGTTGTATATTTTGTGATGTTCAGTACACATGGCAAAGTGCAAGTAACAGGATGTAGAAGGAGACGGAGTGCTATAGCTGTGGGACATGTAGAAGACTATCCCAAAAAAGATGAGACGATTGTGAATTTGACTTAGGGTGATTCAAGGACAATGGTGAAATTTCTTCAACTTGGAAGCACTTTCACGCAAACCTGTGGTCGGTGTGATGGTGTTGAATGGAAAAAAGGAACTACAATTGCAGGTGGAGGCACGTGGAGTCAGGGAGTAGCAACGACGCTCATGGAGACAACCAAGTCCGGAGTACATGAAAGTTCGACGATTGGACGAATTCAAGGTAGCGGAGAATTGTTATGGTCGAGCTCTAGTATACACGGAAGAGGCCCAATTAGGGGCTTAGCCCAAGTTATCTAGGGTTTAGAGGAGCTGCCCTCCTATATAAACGCATGTACTTCTTTGATTATAATTAGACAATAAACATATTCTGTTGTCGTCTCCCTCAGGAGACGGGAGCCCCAAACCCTAGCCGCACCTTGCCCTAGCCGCCGCCTCCTCCCTCTCGCAGCGACGGCGCCCAGCCGCTGGCGTCTGCACCTCCAGCCTCTTCGCCCTCACTTCCACCCCTATAATCTATGCCGGAGATCTGGTAGAACCGTAGCCTCTACCAAGAATATTCGCCAAGGTGGAGTTTGTTGTGTTTGTGTCGAATATTAGTGTACGAGTTAGGTTACGGTTTGGACTTGTGTTGTATTGTGGATAGGATACGAGTAGTACTAGAGTCGGACTCTTGTAGCCTAGGCCTCCCATATAATGTGAGAGCTGCCACACAATGTAACCTATGACGACTTGATAGCAGCAGGCGCGCAAGGGGAGCTGACGGCTTGTGTCGGCGACCAAGGCGGCCGGTGCAGCGGTATTAATGGGGAGGAGCGCCTGTAGTCATGCCCCGCAGAGTAGACAATTTGTCGAACTGCGTTAACAAATCTCGGTATCATCATCATGTTCTGTGATTGCTTGGTCCTCGGTAGATCGACTATGCGCCTACGAGTGTAACACTTTAGATGCACGACTGTTTCAAATTAATGCCGGATATCCTATTTTTGTAGGATAATCCCAATTTTAGTTTAATAGTACATCCCAATGGACGGAAGCAACGTTGATTGCACTCCATAGCATGATGAATGTACTGTCGTAGAGACACTCGCTTCGGGGAAATGAGTACCATCATACATTCCAGCTTGCTGAAAGTTGCATGTTTGCCTCCAATACATATCCTCTTCGGTTGCTCTCCCCTCTTTGTAACTGAATGTTGTCTTGGATATAGTGCTGAGATCGAAGTTGAAGTTCCAAGTTCAGTGGCCTATCAATGTTACTCGGAACGCGAGACTATTCCTCAATGGATGCCATTCATATCATTCGTCAAGGTGATTCTTAAGCTTTTCTTCTAGGACATTTTAATTAAAATGCCATACTTGGGTGCCGATTTTTTCTTAAATGGATAGGAATGAACATTCTACCATTGCATTGCGAGGGATAGAAAATGATACTCGCTTTTTCGTGACTCTGAATATGTTAATACAAAAATGACCGCAGGAAAATAGGATAACCAATCACGCACAATATTTTCACAAAACCAAAACAAACAGGTATATCTCATGATTTTCTAAGTTCAATTTGTCTGTTTCCCACTGTAGGCTCATAGACAACTTCCCCGTTTACTTTAACATGGTATGAGCGTACGGCTTACAAATAATGATTTCCCCTCCTAATATTAATCTACATTCCATCTTTCCTTTCTCAAACATTCACCAAACTGCGCATCATCTACATTTCCTCATTTATATGGATATTTTAGTCTTTTTGATGTTTTTTCTTATTCATGGCTCACACTGGCATTTAAGCAAATACAGCAATTTAGCGATTCCCTTTCTCATAAGAAGGGATCTTTGCAGTGGCATATCTTCGAGTAGAGCACTTTTCAGACACATATATCTACATTCACATAGATGTGTGGAAGTGCTCTGGCCATATTACTTGGCTTCTATAGATCTTTTTATGTTTTCCCTCTTCTTGTATGTCCATCATCACCCACTAGCATTAGTTATAGCTGGAACGCTAGTAATGCTACTTAAATGTGAATAAACGAGATGGCTCTTTTGTGTTGTTTTCTTTTCATTAGCTTTGTTTTCTATGCTTTGTTTTTTCTGTTTCAGCGCATATGACTATGCATATGATAATTTATAGGTCCTTGAAGATAAACCAGATCTATCACGTTGGACTTTGAAGTATGCGATACTTGGCCAGGATGTAGAATTTTCTTGGCTTGCCCGAAACATGACAGTAAGTATATGCTTTGGCAAAGCTGCTACCTATCTGAGAGTGAATATTCAGTAATAAAACTTTCCTATGTGTCAGCCTACTGAAAATCAAAAGATCCATTGGCGTTCTCTTGAAGGTCTTCCTAACAGGTGATTATTCAACAAATTCAAACTTACATACATGCATTAATTCTCTTATTTCAATTGATAGTTCTTGTCCCCTTTGTTACGTTAAGTTACAGAACTTAAGTGTTTGATCCATGGATCCAGCTACGTTTTGATTTATTTGGATGTTAGGACAACGAATTTCACTCATTGCAGGGGTGCTGTCCGATTCTTCCCTAAGAGTTCATCGTCTTGTAGAGTACAAGTGAGCATTCCGCCCTGTGAATTTGACGTTTCTTGTTGTAACTGTAATGAGTTTCAGTTCTTCACAACTTGAGCTTCCATCATCACCGTATGCAGCTAACAGTGGCCTACGAAGTTCCTGAAATTCTGACCCCGGTAGCATCGGTAAGTCATGCCTATATTTATTTATTTATTTTTGCAGTGTTCCTGTGTTTTAAGATATGCAAGCACGTGAATTAAACAATCCAATTATTGTTCACCAGGCACTAAAACCATTTCTAGAAGGTTTACTTCTCAATGGGCTAGAACGTTTTGTGGCGTACGCGAAGGAGCAGTATAGCAAGACCCTTCAGTCCTGACGAGATCATCTATACTCAAGCACCAAGAATCTCAGTTCCATTCACAATTGATGTAAGACTGCATATCGCTACATGTGCCAGGTGAAGAACCTTGTCTGAAGAAAAACACAAGAGTGAATTAGTAGCAAATAAAATTTCGTAAGTTTGATTCTGACTGTCAGTCTATCTTGTCTGAGATTACGGCTGGTACTTGCATGTCCAAGTCAAAAAGCATACTCCCTCCCTTTCAAAATATAAGATGTTTTAGATTTGTGAAGAGAATGTGTCTAAACTTGTTTTAGTGTCTAGATTCACTCCACAACTGAGTGAACCTACATATTAAAAAAAGAAAAAAGTCTAGATACATTTACTTCATAAAGCTAAAACATCTTATATTTTAAAAGAGAGGGAGTACTTATTATCAATGATTTCGCAGCAAGATCCCAGCAAAAACTGGTCTTGTATTTGGCATTTTGCCCCAGAATGCTAATTATAACCCTGATGTTGGACACTCGTAGAGCCATCAAATGCAGTAGCATAACAAAAGAATAACGACAACACACAACGAATATCTAGAAACTATAAAAAGACAAAAAAGATTGCAGTCCTTCTCAATGCATCACGCAATTGCCCAAAATTGACCAGAAACACATCCAGCATTAGCTTATGGACACACCGACGTAGTTTTAAGGTATTATTAGAGCAGATATAGGACCTAAGATGGAAACAAAATTCTGCGGCATGTGTAGTAAACCCATGGCACCGGCAATATCAATTCAAGGTATCACCGACAAGGCAAAATGACAAGTATAGCCTTTTTGTTCCCATACATCCAAAATTATTGCAAAATTTTGGAACTTGCTGAGACAAGCAATTTGGAAGATGAATACAAAAAGGAAATCATATGTGGATGGCCTTGGAGAAGGTTTGCAAGCAAGCCTCCTTGAGAGCTTCGCTCACAGTGGGATGTGCATGGCATGTTCGGGCAACATCCTCACTGGATGCTCCATACTGCATGGCAAGGACAGCTTCGTGGATGATTTCTCCAGCATTCTGTGCCATTATGTGCACACCAAGAATCTTGTCAGTTTCTTTATCAGCCACGACCTTAACCAACCCTTCGGCGTCATCAATAGCCTTTGCACGGCTGTTTGCCAACAGCGGGAATTTGCCAACCCGGTAGGCAATTCCTGAGGCCTTCACCTGCTCCTCTGTCTTCCCAACAGATGCAACCTCTGGATGTGTGTACACCACACCAGGCACCAAATCATAGTCAACGTGGCCTTCCTTGCCAGCAAGGAATTCAACACATGCCACACCATCCTCTTCAGCTTTGTGGGCAAGCATGGGCCCAGGGATGGCATCACCAATTGCATACACTCCATTCACATTGGTCTTGAAACGCTTATCAACGAGAATCCTGCCAAACTTGTCTGTCTCAACTCCAAGAACCTCCAACCCGAGGCCAGCAGTATATGGGGTTCTCCCAGCAGAGACAAGAACAATATCTGCTTCAAGGATGCTCTGCTCACCTCCAGCTGCAGGCTCAAGTGTTAGCTTTACACCATCTCCACTGGTATCAACTCCAACTACCTTTGTTTTGAGCATAAATTTCATTTTCTGCTTCTGCAACATGCGTTGGAACTGCTTCCTAATCTCACCATCCATTGATGGGACTATCTCCGGTGCAAATTCGACAACAGTGACCTCTGATCCAAGCCGATTCCAGACTGAACCCATTTCCAGGCCAATGTATCCAGCTCCAATAACAACTAGTTTTTTAGGGATACCTGACAAGCACAGGGCACCAGTGGATGAAACGATCTTCTTCTCATCAATTGTAATTCCAGGAAGTGATTTAACGTCAGATCCAGTTGCAATGATTATGTTTTTCCCTTTGACAACAGTGTTACCACCATCAATCAAATCAACCGATACTTCTGAGGGGGAAGATAGTTTCCCAAAGCCTTTGACATAGGTCACTTTGTTCTTCTTAAAGAGGCCTTCAATTCCTTTTGTTAATCCTCCTACAGCCTTGTCTTTCTGCGCCATCATGGCTGAGAGATCCACTTCCAGATTAGAGACTTTCACTCCATGGTGTGCAAAAGAAGTCATTGCTTCGTGGTACATATGAGAAGAGTGCAACAGAGCCTGGAGACCAGAAGCACGGAAAGAAATTAGAAATGCTCCCAGTAAAGCACATCTGCAAGGGTAAATCACTGAAGTAGATAATTCTCTAGTTGCACTAGATCACATAAAAGAACTTCATCAACATGCTAGATCCCAGATAAAGTTGCACTAGATCACATAGCATAATCTTATGTTGGAGCAATACCAAGGATAGGCATGCAAGAAAGTTGTTTATCCCAAAAAAAAAAAGTTTAGCTTGTATATTGAGCATGCCTCTGTACGATCCAACCGAAACTATACAGCCTAAATCATATATTGTAGCTATGTAGGAAGAATAGATGGACGTAAGATGTTTAGCTCCCACATAAAAGACGAGACTTACTACCTTAAACAGGGCATACTTATGCTCAGCTGGTGGGGGAAAACTACTCCCTCCGATCCATATTACTTGTCATTGAAATAGATGTATCTAACACTAAAACATATCTAGATACATATATTTTAGTGACAAGTAATATGGATCGGAGGGAGAACAGAAAGCCCTTTGCTCATTTTACCAATTATGCAACATTGTTAACATGGTCCAAAACTAGATCCATTTAACCTCACTAGTGAACACATAATTCATGCTGAGTACAAAGCATAATAAAATATAGATGATAAATGAAGGATCAAGACATGAAACACTGAAAAACCTACAAAGGTAAAAAAAACTTACAAGTAGTACAACTCACTGAGGCTACATGTGATATCGTCACACATCACATAGAACAGTCAAGAGTAGAGTGTCCAAGGAAAAATATTATTAATTATTAACTGGAAATACCATGGGTCGGCAGAAAATATATATTGACAACAACCCTTCGTTTCAATCAAACTACAGTACAACAGCACATGAACTGCAGAAATCTCAAAATGCTGCCAAGCAGATTTTTGTTTTTTATTACAGCAAATGCTGCGAAGAAGATAAGTTTACAGATATTCAAAACAAAACAAATATATGTTCATAAATATTGCTTTCTTTAAGAAATATAACCCTAACTCTACCTTGGCAGCATTTTGAGATAAAAAGCAAAGGTCCTTTGCTTAGGAAGGATCGAATATTAGACTATGGAACTCTCTTTTGTTCGGCGCACGAATCGAGAGGCAAGTGAGGGCGCTGGCGTGCGCATGAGAGCCCCCTATCCCCAACCTCCCGCCGGCGGCCACTCTGGCTCCGACACCCACCCATCCTTGCTGTCGGCCTCCCCGGCAATGGCGCACACCACTATGGCCTCCCCTTCCCCATCCCCCAGCGACAAGGTGACCGGCCTACGCGGCAGAGAGGACAGGTGGCGTGGGGGACGGGACTCTGACTCCGACGAGTCCCCGCGCTCCTATCAGGAGACGCTCACCAGCGAGAGGTCGACGGAGAGGCAGGAGGCCTCCCGCACGCGCGAGGCACAGTCGGAGGTCCACCGCGAGCCACCATCGACGGCCATCAACGATCTGGACAACTCGGACGACCCAATCGAGGAGGACATCGGCGCGTTATGGGAGCTCCCCAAGAAGAAGCGACCTCGTGGTCGATTCTTAGGTAAGAAGGTGGCGGTGAAGTGGCGCCTTCGCAGCTTTTGACGGTCTGTGCCTCCTCTGCTCGGAGCCAGGCCACCACGCCGCGGAGTGTAAAACAGGGCCGGTCTGCCACCGCCGCGGCAGGGAGGGGCACATGACAAGGGAGTGCCACCTGCCGCGGCCACGCACCCCCACGGACGACGGCGATGAACCGGCTCACAAGATGCCGACGAACGACAGCCTCCCCAGCAGGAGCGGCATGCGCCAATTCAAGCGCAGAACGGCCATGCTGCGGCGGGTGGGCATGGTACCGCCACGGCTGCTGATGGTGCACAATGACGCAACGCCAGACAAGACCACCGACAGGTGCAGCCAGCGCGCGCACGCCACCAGGAGGCGCCGCCATGGGATGGGGCGCGTACGGATGCTCAACCTGTGCAGCAGGTTCGGCGCCAGAACACGCAGCCTGTCGCGGGCGTGCTCACGTTGGCCAACCGTTTCCGATCGTGCCGGTCCAGGAAGCGCGTGGGGAGGAGCACACAGTGGTACCCTCCTTGCCGTTGGCAAATCGAGTCAACACTAGCTCCCGCTCTAACAGCGGCACCGACACCCAAATCGCGTCGCCGCTGACGGCCATTAGAGGCGAGCTCGCAAGGAGGCCGTCTCGGACTGCGCTCATCTTTCGACGAACATAGGAGGTGGAGGAAGCCGAACTGGCGCTCGAGAGTGCTCTGGTTGGCGTGTTCATTGGCATGCGAACGGACGCGCCGCCGGCGGAGGTGGCGAACGCGATCATGGCAAGGTATGAACTGCCACCTGAGGTCTTCTCGGTTTACCGTCTTTGTCAAGGCAACCTCCTCATCTACTTCGTTGCTCAGGAAGATCGGAACCGTGTTCTCGGCGACAAGTTAGTGCAGAGCCAGTACTTCCGACTAATGGTCAAGCCATGGTCCCGTCGCACCAATACCACCAGCAGCAGCCTCGGCGTCCACATCAACCTTGAGATCAAGGGAATTCCAGCAAACGCCTGGAGCATGGCAGCAGCGGAATCCATCCTTGCACCGAATTCATGGGTCGAGAGGCTTGATCCGCTTACCCGCTCCAGGGCTAACATGGAAACCTTTAGACTCTCAGCTTGGTGCCTAGACCCGGCGCTAATCCCGAAAGAAGTCGTCTTCCACATGGTACATGACGCTAGCCAGCCACCCATGGAGACGATGGCGGCGCCAGAACACGCGATGATCCCGCCGCAGGTACCGACCCTGGTTCATCTCCTCATCGTGCATGTGATGGAATTCACGGATTACAGGCGCCGCCCTCCAAACGCGGGCTCTGGTCCAACTACGGGATGGCCGGACACGCTGCCAAACGGTGGCACGGCCGGCGCATCTAGTGCGGGCCATTCGAACGGAGGTGGGGCCTGCCACTTCCAATCGAGGACATGACACGCATCTGCTAATGAGACCAGTCGGCAGGCCAAGTGCCAAAGGCGGTACCGCGGTTGCAAAGCGGGCAAGCGCGTGGGGCGCGCGGGTGACGGCAGCGACAGATCTTTGTGTGGCGTTGGGTCGTTGCCTCCCGCAAACTCGTTGGGTAGTGGCTGCCTGATGGGCCCTATGGCGAGGGATGGACAATCTGATCCATCTCCTCCCAGTTTCACAACCGACAGCGCGAAGGGGGCAGCTGGTGGCGTTGTGCTGATTTTGTCCAAGAGCCAAATGCGTAGGCAAAAGAAGCAAAAGCACGGAAGGGCCGCATTGCGAAAGCTGCTGCTGCAGCCTTAGCCGCTAGTGCCATCCCCATGATCCCTGTGTCCAACGGCGAGGGGGCAGTTGTACAAGATAGACTGGTAACCACCACCCTCCCCGACATGTTGATGCTGGAAGGACCACAGGCCAGTGGTTCCGCTGTGCTCGATCTGGTGGCTTCGAGTAGCGTTGTCCAATTGGCTATCCTCCTCCCGATGGCGAGCACACAGGTGATGCTCAATGGCGAGCCAGGCCCCCCGATTTGGCATCGACGGGGCTTGAGAAAGGGGAATCCCCTGTCGCCGATGTTGTTCGTGTTATTCATCAACTCGCTCAACAAGTTGTTGGCTAAGGCCAAGGAGATGGGGGTGCTAAAGCGCATCGCGCCACGGGAGTTGGTGATGTCGGTTTCCCTCTATGTTGACGATGTAGTCATCTTCTACCATCCAGATGAGGCGAAGCTACGCGCAGTTCACGCAACTCTTGCGCTCTTTGGGGAGGCGTCGGGACTACATACCAACTTTGCCAAGTGCTCGGTTACCCTATTGCCTGCACGAAGGAAGGAGCCCAGATTGCGGCAGGTATTATGGAGTGTCAGCTGGCACACTTCCCTGTCAAATACCTTGGCATCCCACTGTCGGTCCGACGTCTCTCAGCATTGGCACTCCAAACTTTGGTGGACAGCATAGCAGACCACCTCCCATTATGGAAAGCTTCCATGATGACGAAGGCTGGGCACTTGGCCCTCGTTAAGTCCGTGTTGATGGCGATAGGCCTACACTAGATCATCGTACTCAGACTTAACAAGAAGACCCTAAAACAAATTCAGAGGATCTATAGGGGATTCCTTTGGGTTGGCAGGAAGGAAGCGAACGGAGGACATTGCCGTGTAATCTAGGAAAGAGTGTGCAGACTCCTCAGGCTAGGCGGCTTGGGGGTACCTGACCTAGCTCGCACGACCATCAGCCTCCGAACTCCCGAACTCGCTGGATCTGGAAGATGTGTATTAACCCGCTACGACCCTGGCGTGGTCTTGATATGCACTTCTCTAGAACCGAGCTTGAGGTGTTCGACGCCTCCACCACAATGATGGTGGGAGACGGAGACAGGAACACGACTCTCTTTTGGGTGGACAAATGGCTCGACGGGAAGACCATCGAGGAGACAACACCAAACCTACTAGCGCTAATCCCAAAATGCACCCGTACGTCTCGTACGGGTGAGAGAAGCGCTCCTTCAGCGTCGGTGGATCGCGGACATCCAGGGTGCCTGAGCTCGCTTGCCCTTTGACAATACGTCCAGCTATGGATCAGAGTGCGGGTCTTCCACCTGTCGAAGGGGATGGACACACTCCTTTGGAGGTGGACGCCAGATGCCCAATACACCTCCAAGTCTTGCTATGGCTTCCTCTTTCAGGGGGCCATCCTATCAAGCTCTTGGAGGCTGAACTGGTGCACTTGGGCCCGTCACAGGTCAAGTTCTTCGTCTGGCTAACCTGCCAAGACCGATGCTAGACAGGCGAGAGGCTGGCGCGGCGGGGTCTCCAACACCCTCCCTAATGCCCCTTGTGCGACCAATCGATTGAGACCATGAAACACCTCCTTGTAGGCTGCTCATTCTCACGATCGGTTTGACACGAGGTGTTGTCCTAGATCCAATCCATTGCTGCCCCCCGAGGAGGACGAGGTGGACTTCGTTGACTGGTGGTTGAAGGTGTGCCACTCCACCCCTGCACCTTGCGTAAGGGTACTTCATCGTTGGTCATGCTGACGGCCCGGTGGATTTGGAAGCAACGGAACTCAAGCCTTTTTGAGTTTTCGCGAGAAAAAAAAGGTCCTTTGCTCTTCAGGAAAAAAATCCCATAGATAAATAGCTAAAAGCAAACAAAAATAATTGACTCAGATGGTGCTTAGAAGCTGGAATAGTACCGTGCACTACCCACCCAAATGATAGCCAACCAAATCTCAAGGTGGAAGAAATTTACAAAACAGCTCATGTAATTGTATTTCGTGTGGTTTTAAATTGGGGAACAAAGACAATGCATAAGACCTCTAACCATGGTGGTAGATTGTAAAAGTATAATCATGCCAACAAGAAACGCCCTGAAAAACCGCGACCCAAACCCTAACTGCATAGCCCAGAATACAATAGGGATCAGCCTACCCGCTGCAAGACCAGAGTCAAAAACGCGCGCATCGCGCGAAGAATAAGAAATAATACACGAGCTACAAAGAAAACAACCTAAGAGCCGCCACAGATCTAACACTCGGCATAATGGCACCGCGAACGGAAAAAATCGATAGGGCTTCGCATCATCACCTTGGAGGGGATGCATCCGACGTTGAGGCAGGTTCCGCCGAGGGTGCCCCTCTTCTCGATGCAGGTGGTCTTGAGCCCCAGCTGCGCTGCCTTGATCGCCGCCACGTACCCTCCGGGTCCGCCGCCAACGACCACGACATCGCTCTCCTCCTCCGCCGTCGCCGCCGCCGCGTACGCCCTCCCAACGGACAGCGCCGCCGCTCCGGGGGCGTGCGGCCGCCTCAGCACGGCCTCCGCTGCCCTCCGCCTCGCCAGGATCGCCAGCGCCATCTCTCCTCCCGCTTCGCTTTGGCTTTCTCTTTTGCTCTCGCGTACACAGGAAGGAGGGAGAGGGGGCAGGTCTAGAAGGAGAAGGAAGAAGAGAAAATGGGAAGCACCTATCGCGGCTGCCTGTGGGACCCGACCAGAGATAGGGCGCCTCTCCCCTCGTTCCTCTGGCCCTACGATGCCGCCAAAACCTACTTCTAACTTAACAATCAATAATCATTCCCTAAAAAAATCCAACCTAATCATGGTTTTCTTCTGTTGGAGAATAATCTGTAAATAAAAAAAGTTAAATTGTTGAAATATATTACTAGTCTTTTTTATTAGTTTGGATTTTTGGTTGCGATGGCTAGTGCATGCGATTTAATGTTGTACCAAAGCAGGAGGCCGCAAAATTAAAAACAAATATTGCGACTTTCTAAACACACGTCACAACAGGCCAAAGGACAAAAGACGTAGGATGATTGTTGAAATATATTGTCTAGCTTTTTTATCACTTCGGACTTTTGGTTGTATTAGCTAGTGCATGCAATTCAATATAAATATTTTATAATTAGTTTTTTCCTGATATTTTTGTTAGAAAATGTTAGCCGCTGAGACTGTAAGTGTAGTTCTAGCAATGTCTTACATCAAAAGGCTTTAAGTTTTTGACCATTTTGAAAGAAATGTAACAACATTAACTAGATTCCTTTTGAAATAGAGTTTCATAATATATCGATTTAATGTTATATATATTGCAACTTTTTTCAATAATCTTGGTCAAATTAAAAATATTTTACTTACTATAAACCTAGAAACACACTTATTTAAGGGCGAAGGGAGTATTAAAGAATATCTAACAATGTATTATTATTTTCTTTTGAAACAATATTTAGGATTTTTAGAAAATAGCACCTATTTTTTCTATATAAACTAGCACTTCTTAACGGCGTTATTTTTCACATGTTGTGAAGACCATGTCTAGGAATAGTATATCTTTGGACTCAGGTATAAATGAACAGGTAAGAGCATTTTTTGGCCATGGATTTCATGGAATAGATACTCGCGAACTCATGGGTTGAACATGTTAGAAATAATACGCTAAATCATTAGACCCATGTGTGATTTTAGTTTTTTTTTAAATCTCAAAACCTATGTATGTGGAAGCTCATATGCGATTTGGCCTAAGTTGGTGGCAGCTCACATGTGTGTGCCAAGAGCTGTGGAAGCTAAAGTTTAGTCTCACATGAAAAGTTGAAAGAGAGTTGCACCATCTTATAAGGTGGAGTGTTGCACCACTTTGTAAGTGAGTGACAATAAGAGAGCTACACGTGTGCTCCTCCGACGACGACGCCGTCGCTCGCACGCACGCTCGCCTCGTCTCGTCTCGTCACGTCACGACGCGCGCACGCCGCGGGTTGCGTGTTACGGGAATCTCGCCGAACCGAGCTTTATTTTGTTGTTCAGAAAAATATGTGCGGTTAGACAGACGTGTCAACAATTAGCGGATCCGGTCGTGCACGACGTGGGCTTGGTCCACTACGTGTCTTGTACGGGATTTCCGAGCCGGTTTATATAAACGTTTGTGCGGCTTCCACAACACACGACACAAACCAATCTAGGGTTTAGTCATCCTCTCTGCTTGCGCCGTCACCGTAGTCTACTCCATCCTGCTTGCCGGCGTGCACCGGCGGTCGGAAGAGAAGGTCTTCGAAACCACTCGTCTTTGTGATCTGTACGGGAGAGGGCGAATAAGGTTTTTAGGAAGCGTTTCGCGCGACTGCTCAAGTTTGTCATCACGGCGCGTCTTCCCGGTCGTCAAGTCGGATCTCGTGCGCGTCGTCTTCAACTCCGACTTCTTTGACAGGCTACTACACCAACAACGACTACATCGACAACCGATCAGTACATACACCGTCAACAGATCTGTTGTTTTACTATGGCCGTTAGTGCGTATAATCTGCTACTGTTCATGTTGATCAATACATCTAGTATGTTAGAGGTTCACGTGATTGTAGCTGTTGTTGTCATGATTTATATTCTGGAATTAATCGTGGAAATTATGCCTAATAATCCAACAATCCAAAAACCTTATTATAGGCACTTTCCAAAATTAAACATGGGACACTTGGCCGATGCTATGAAGCCGGAAAAGTTTACCGGTGTTCATTTTAAGAGGTGGCAGTATAAGATCACTATGTGATTGCAAGCTCTGAAAGTATTCGAGGCTAGTGAGGGTTTACCTGAAAGAACAACATCTAACGAGGTTCAGAACAAGTTCAAGGAAACCAATCTTGCCTTTGTGGGATCGTTCTGAGTGTTCTTGACAACAAGCTATTTGATGTGTATATGCACATCAAAGATGAAAAAGAGCTCTGGGAGGCATTGAACGCTAAATTCGGTGTAGCAGATGCTGGCAGTGAGCTGTACATCATGGAGAACTTTTATGATTATAGGATGGTTAACAACCGTTCTGTAGTTGAGCAAGCTCATGAGATATAGTGCTTTGCCAAGGAGCTCGAAATCCTCAAGTGTATCTTACCCGACAAGTTTGTGGCTGGGTGCATTATTGCAAAGTTGCCTTCTTCATGGAGGAACTTCGCCACAACTACATTGCGCAAAAGAAGACCTTCGGCAAGAACAAAGGGAACTATAATACCTCATTCAACAAGCCTGAAAAGACTACAACCTTCAAGAAGAAGAAGAAGTCGAACAAGACCGAGCTACATTGTTACTCGTGTGGAGAGCTCGGTCACTTTTCCAAGGACTGCCCAGATCGTACAGATCGCAGAGGGAAAAGTGAGAAGACTGTCAACGTCGTGACCGCTAGCAACACTGATGGGTACAGTAATTTATTTACAGTTCTTTCAGTATTTCAATCACCATGTTGGTGGATTGATACGGGTGCTAATGTTCATGTGTGTGCTGACATCTCTATGTTCACTTCTTATCAGGTCGCTCGGGATTCATCCGTTCTAATGGGGAATGGATCACATGCTTTTGTTCGTGGTGTTAGCACGGTGGATCTGAAGTTTACTTCCGGAAAGATCGTGCAACTAAGGAACGTGCAGCATGTCCCTACTATGAACAAGAATCTCGTTAGTGGCTCCCTTCTATGCAGAGATGGGTTTAAGGTTGTGTTAGAGTCCAATAAAGTCGTTGTTTCGAAACATGGACAATTTATTCGTAAAGGTTATGAGTTCGGAGGCTTGTTCCGATTTTCACTTTCAGAGTTTTGTAATAAATCCATGAATCATGTTTGTGGTGATGTTAATGACGATACCAGTGTTTGGCATTCTCGTTTATGTCACATTAATTTTGGTTTGATGTCTCGGATGTCCAGTATGAGTTTAATTCCAAATTTCACTATTGCCAAAGGTTCTAAGTGCCATAGTTGTGTGCAATCAAAGCAACCTCAAAAGCCTCACAAGGCTGCCGAGGAGAGAAACTTGACACCTCTAGAACTCATACATTCTGATCTATGCGAGATGAATGGTGTGTTGACAAAAGGTGAAAAGAGATATTTTACAAATAATGATCCACATCAAACAATCATTCATCATGCTCAAGGATGATCACCACTAGATCTAAATCATCATAGATATGATCAACAGAGGGATATGAACCCTAATTAGGAGATGAACCCTAATCAGAACGTAGTCACTAGGCAAAGGTAGCGACTAGATACAAACAGAGAGATTCATGGTGATAGGATGAACCAAGATCCACAGAGGCGACTTACTCGGGGTCCTCGCTGACGAATTGAAGAGGAAGCAGATTGGCCGACGAGCTCGCGACAGCACTGGGAGCACCCTAGAGGGCGCTGCAACCTGCACCAAGGGAGCCTGCGACGGCAGCGACAGCACTTTCCCCAAACCCTAGGGTTCGGGAACGGGGTGAAACTGGCCACATGGGAACTCCAGAGTCAAATCAAATTAGACCAGATGAACGAGCGTAGTCGCCAACCTCACCCTGCACCACGGCAGCGGCCAGGGAGGGCCACAGCGGCGGCCATCGCCAGCGGCGGCGCCAGAACTCCACGGGGTCGAGAGAGAGGGGGAGGTGAGAACGAAGAAGAGACAAAGAGAGTGGGCTGGGTGGGCCGAAACCCCTCGAGGTGATGATTTTAACCCTACCCTATTGGGCCACAGGGGCCCAATAAGCCCAAATGGCCAGCCCAAGTCGTTTAGAATCTGTTTTAAATAAATAGGAAAAGACCAAAATGCCCCTAAACTTACTTAAATTATAGAAAATAAAATAAAAGTCCAAAAATTATAAATAAAATATTTTTGGATTCACAAAAATCTAAACTATCCAAATAAATTGAGATATAAAATTTTAGACATATAAATTTTATTAAGAATTTTGTAAATTATATATTCCATATGGAATTTTACAAAATTATTGAAAGATGATAAAAATAAATAAAAAACACTTTCATTATATACTAATATTGTAGTATGTTAGAAAAATACTAAATAAATATTTAATAGCAAATTTTAATATTTAAGTGATAATTCTTAAAAGAATTATTAAAATAATAAAAGTCAAATAAAAGAGAAATAAAGTAAATGCAATATATACTATAAATATTAATAAGGTAATATTTATAAATCCTTTATTATTAAAAATAGAATTTTTATAATAGTGGGGAAAATGGATATCAAGTGAAAAGATGCATTACATTACTTTGCATAATCATTTTTGCTTCTTTAAATATTGTCCTTACGAGGCAATAATGATGTTTTTGTAGACATAGAAGCTCAAGGTCTAGTGCAAGCATCAGACTTCACTACCTTGCAGTCACAAGGCAAGTTCATCTCTTGGTCATGTCCTTTGAATAGTCTTTATCAAAGTATTTGCAAATTGTGTGTTTGACGAGGTTTAATCTCATCAATGCCCATTGTTATGGACTTGGGTTTTGGAGAAGATGGGGATGCTGGAGATCGTGGCACGGTTAACAGACAAGCAACCAGGGGACACGAGATTTACCCAGGTTCAGGCCCCTGGAGGGAAAACCCTACTCCTGCTTGTCTGCTCTTGATTACGGCGGAACCGAAGGTTACAGGGTGCGCAGATTCGATCTGGCGTGGAGGTGCGTGCAAAGTATGAGTCGAGAGATCTAGGACGTGCCCTCCTGGCCTTTATATAGACTTAGGCAGGTCCCGGGCATAGTCCTAGTCGGTTACAAGTTCTAGGGTTTTACCCCTTTGAATTTCCTATCCACGCTAGTCTTGCTCTCCAAGGATCCGAAGGCATCATGGGCCTTGGCCACCCTAAAATCTTCATGGGCCAGCGTGTATCTGCTGTGGGCCTTTCTTGGGCTGGACCAGGTATGCTGAAGTCATGCACCCGTAGGGTATAACCATGTCAGTAGCCCCCGAGTGTTCAGTCGAATCGTAGATTCGGCTGAGGACTCTTCCATTTTTCGGGTGCAACTATGTATTTAATAATATAAGTGTGTAGGGATTGTTGATGCGTATGCCTGACTCACCCGACGGATCAGGGTCAGTTAACTGTCTTAGGACGAAACAACACGATCTTCTTCAAGTTCGAGTCCCTCAACTCGAACCTGGAACACATGCTGGGGTAATTCGACTCAGGCCGCGGAGGACTTACAGGAGCGGAATTCCAGTGATTTTAATTAACGTACCCAACGCGTCCGTCGGGATTTTTCATCACGCCTGTTGACATGGATTTGTACTAGCAGAGCGTAGTCATGTACGTTGCCAGGCCGTTAGATGATATCTGCAGGTCTTATCTTTGTGTCGCAGACATAGCATCCGAATGTTTGTCACCGCGGAGGTGTTTCGGGTGTCCAAGTGTGGCATCCCGCAAAACCACTACTAGAAAATCGCGTTGTTTTGTGCATTGCATCATCATGACCGCATGCTCATGTCATCATGCCACATTGCATTTGAGCATCGTCATCATCTTGCATTTGCTTGCATAAAACTATTTGCAGAAAAACCTATTTTGTATTTCCAAAACGCCCCGTCTTAATTCAAACGCAAACCCGGGTCTCCGGATTATTTTGTTGTCTGCTATCGGTTTGCAAACGGTGCATTTAAAATTAAATAAATATTTTCATTATTTTTAGTGGGGCAGTCGAACGGGCCGAATCGACCCGAACGACCACCCCAGAAATTAATCGGTCCACCTAAACCAGCCCCTCTAAATCCTAAGTTCACCCAACCTAATCTACCCACCCTTGCCTCCACATCACCCTGGCCAATCACCATATGCCACCTCACCCCTCCCCAATCCCCCCTCCACTCAGACACCGCCACCTCACCCCTCTCTCTCCTCTCTCTCCCCCACTCCCTCACCTGATACACACACACACACAAGCCACGCACTCACCTGCCCACATCCCCACGCCCCACCGACACCTGGGCCCGCGCCCCACCTGTCCCCACCGACCCCCTCTCCCCTGGCCCTGTTCCTCTTCCCCACCTGCCCCCGCGTCTCTCTCTCCCCGCTCGCCCGTCTCCTGCGAGCTCGCCCGCGCGCCGCCTCCCTCCTCCTTCTGCTCTCCCGCCACCCGAGCACCGCAGCACCTCCGGCCGCCCTGCCCCGGCGCCATCCTCCGCCCTCCTCGTCGACCGTCGCCGGACCTCCCCCCAAGCTCCTCGCCCCTCTCGTCCTCGTCCCGCCGCTCGTCCCCCTGGTGCTCGCCGCCCCCTCCGCTGCGCGTCTGCCGCCGCTCCGCCTTGCCTCTGGCCGCCCGCCGCTCCGCCTACCCGCAACAGCCGCCGGCGTCCCCCTCGTCACCGCCTGCCTCCACCCTCTCCGCCGCCGCGTTCTCCCGCGCCGCCAGACCCCTCCTCCCTCCCCGCCGCTCCCGCGCCGGCGCGCCCGCCCGCGTCCGCCGCAGCGCGAGCTCGCGCCTCCTCCGCGCCGGGGCCCCGCCTCCCTCTTCCCGGCCCTCCTTCCGTCGCCGGCTCGCTCCGCCGTCTACCTGGCCGCCTTCGGACGAGCTCTGCGCCGCCTCCTCCGTTGGTGCGAGCTCTGCCGCCCGGGACGAGCAACGGCGCCGCACCTCTGCCCGTGTCACCGCTGCCAGCAGTAGTGCGGCCACCGCGCTTTCTCTGCAGGTCGCCAGCCTCCTCGTGCTTCGTCTCAGCGCGCGGCCCAGCTTGTCCTCGACCCCACGCCCGCGAGTCGTCCCTGCCCCAAGCTCGTCAAGTGCACAAACACCGAGCCGTACAAGTTCGCCACTCGATCACTCGTTGAAGCGTCCAAACGAGGACCAAGCCCGTAACGCCAAGATCTCCCGAGAAGCCATGTACCAGGTGCCGACGGCTAACCAAGCTCGTCTGCGAGACTGTTGTCGTCAAGGACTCGCAACCCTCGGTACATCAAGGTCTCCCTCACGGAATCGGAAGACCGAACCCTCGACACGCCAAGATCTACCCCCAAGGACGCCCCCGACAAGTTGCATAAGACCCTTGGACTCGACACCCTCGAAGCGTCAAGATCTACTACACGGAGCATTGTCCGAGGCCGCGAACCCGCAAGAACTTCATCATAGAATGCGAAGACCTCGTTCTCGGACCGAAGGCCCTGAGTTCTTCTTCACGGATCCGATGGTCGGAACCCCGAAGACCGAACCCGGAGCTGGATCCGAAGACCATATGTGCGACAAGTACTCCGTCATGGACCCGATTGAAGCAAACCCGAGGACACCGACGCAGAACGCCAAGTTCTTCATCCCGAACGCCAAGAACGCCGATGCGGATACGACAAGCACTTCACCCCGGAACGCCAAGTACTTCCCCAAGGACGCCGAGTACTTCTCCCGGATCCGAAGACCACGGATGCGATACGACCTACCTCCGCTATCCGAGAACGTTCCGTCGAACCCTGGACCCTGTCGAGCCCCGAACCCCGGAACCCCAAGATCTGCCGAACCCTAATGTGTGACCCTTACCCGAGAACCCTATTTTATAAATTGCCAACTATATAAATTGTTGCATATTTAATTGTTCATGCATGCATACTTATCATGTGGTTTGGGGGCCTTATGCCGATTCACCTCGTAATTAAATATGGGGCCCATATGCGGGCATATCTAGTCTCATATCGGCCTCATTTAAACTTGTGAATCGAACCGGTACCATATCTTGCCTTGGTAAAACAACATTTAAATTGCGGGGGTTCTAAATAACATGAACCATTTAATTAATTGTCGGAACCCCGGTTCCGCTTAATATTGCCCAATTGCATCGCACCTTTGCCCTGCCATACATCATACATGCATCATGCCGATCTTTTGCCGTAGTATTAAATATTGCATCTGGTGTTTCTTCTAGTGTTTTGCTTCTTCGCGGATAAGGCCGTTGAGTTGATGCGAGTGTCGACCCGATCTTCGGTTGAACCTTCGGCAATGTTTTCAGGCGAGCATCTCCCCCTTTCTACCTATCTTACTTTTATAGTATTTATTCCCTCATGTTGATCTATCGCTATCTGTGTTGCGATGCTCTAGTTTTCGTACCCGTGATACCCCTTGCAACCTTATATTTGCCTTGGACACATCCTATTACCTGTTGATTGGTAGATAGTTGGACTTGCGCGTCGTAGTCGCTTGCTCAAGTGCTGTTGCGTGTCGTCAAGTGCCACAGTTGTTGGAGTATTGCCACATGTTTGATGCTGGAGATGATCCTGGTTTTACTTATCGTACACTTTATTTCCTGTTTAACAACTAAAATTGAAGTAAGCAGAGGCATCGGTGGGTGATAGATAATATTTGGTTTCCGAACGCCTACTTGTGTCCCGTAGGACCCCGAGTACTTGATACCTGTTCCTTGATTTATCGCGCTATCCACATCCGGGAGGTATATGGGACCCCCCTTAGCCAGAGCTTGATTCAGTCTTATTTCTTGGGGCCACAAACTAGTTTGAGGTTTTATTTACGATCCTGTACTTATGCCATGCTTTACTGCTTTATTTAAATTGTGCGACAGATAGCACTTGTACTGTTTAGGATCGGGACACGATTCCGCGGTGTCGACAAGCCTAGTTTTGGGTTGCCAGTCATTCACAGCCGTATACCCAAACCTTGAGTCCGTTTCAGAGTCAGCTAACTTCGTTGCGGGTAGCTTAATGGGGTGGCCCCCTGAAATATTTCTGAATCCTGTGATTGCTTTGTCGTGAAGGCCTTGTTGGGTTTTGATTTGGTTTTTCCGAGGTTGATCGAGTGTGTGTTGCTATTGGTGCACCCCGGCCGGGTAAAACTTTCTGAAAGCCGTGTCCGCGGTTATGGACGACTTGGAGCACAGTATCTCGATCATAGACAAGCATAACTAAAGTTTATTGCTATAAATTTGACTTTATAATGACTAGTAATCAGCTTCACTATAATGGAATGGCTAATTAATACTGCCCACCATTGCTTGTTTGGAGTGTCGCTTGCGACCATTGTACCTGACTAGTAAGTATGACAACTACAACGGAATGGCTAAATAAAAGTGCCAACAACTGCTGGGTTTTGGGTTATCTCATGCTAAATGAATCTGACTAGTAAGTGTTGCCACTATCACGGAATGGTTAACTAAAAGTGCCCACTGCTTATTTTATCAGGATGATTATCTATACCTGACTAGTAATTGCTGCAACGATAACTGAATAAATAAAACTGCCAACCGTGTGAGTTCCTCGGTTGACTTCCTCGTTCGGTCTCGAGGGGGAAACACCAGGATGGGTTTGTTTGGTGTTAGCTTTAGGTTGGATCCGGATAGGTCATTCTTATCCCTCTCTGATAACCGCCAGTTGGATCGAGTCTCTATAGGTTGTTTAGTGCATGCTGCCGCTGCCGCTTCAGTCCACCATACCTATGTAGGCGAGGACCGCCGAACTCTAGTCTCGCCGTGTACTGGCCTCAGTACTGACGCTCCTCTTTTTCCTTTGCTCTTTGTCGGCACCCCTTTTGTTTAAGCAGGTTTGAGATCGACGCCGTTAGCAGGGTTACCCTTTCGGCTTGGCCTGGGCAGGGTTATGGACGCCATTGGTTATTCTTCAGGGCTCTTAGCCCCATTTGCATCTTGTCCGTAGTCGGACGCTTTATCATTTTCAAGGTGATTTGAATCTTTGTATATTATATCTGTATTCTTGACTCATGGAGTCGCTGTTATATATATCTGTTCTGTGGGTCCCATCGAGGATTGTTGTGTAATGTTATTACTTCGTTTTCCACCCGCACGAAAGTGCCTGGTGGGCACCTTTGAATCGTTTCTATGCGGGTTTGGCGAGTTTTGCTAAAACTTGCATAGGTCCGATTCTGAGGGTGTTACAGAGTGGTATCAGAGCTCAGCAGTTGCGATACCCCACAAGTCCAGCCTGTAGGATAACCTAGCTAACGGCCGAAGTAGAGTGTCAAAACTATTTTGCAAAATCGGTTGGATAGTCCTGATTAGGTCTGATTTTACTCCTTACCCCTATGCTACTCTCCTCTCACCTCTGCGTGTTTTGAATCCGCTTTCTTCTCTCTCTTCGAGTCCAGGATTTCTCGTGATTGGGTTCCGTCGTATCTTCAGGGTTTCGCTTCCTCCTTTGGTAACGGTGTTCTGCCATCCGGTGATCAAGCTGCCTGATGAATCCGTCTATGGTGTTACCATTCTTTGTTCCTTGTTTGTGCCTTCCGGTGTTTTCCGACGTGACGACATCCTCCATGCTAGGTCCGGTGCAGAGTCTGCCTCACTCCTTTGTTTCCGAACCTCGCTTGTCGAGATCTTCAGTCTGATTCCGAGAATGGTTGCACTCTTTTCTACTGATCGTGCAGAGTAATAGTTTGGGTGCGTGATGGATTGGCCCCCATGCCGACTACCCCTTCTATTCGCTTTTGTACACTGAAGTGGATGAGAATGCATCGGTTCCCTCTTTCCACGGAAGCTAGAGGTGGCTTTATTTGTTGATGCGTCTACCTTCGACCTTTTGTTCCGGAGTGTTCTCTCGACGATCACGGACAACGACCTCTTGTTAGTGGTGTCGCGAGGATCTACACGAAGCGAGAAGACGCAGATCGCCGACCTTCCTTCCGGTACCATGAGGCGGATCTCGAGGGCGAGATCCATTGTTAGTGGTGTCGAATTGTGGCATCCCGCAAAACCACTACTAGAAAATCGCGTTGTTTTGTGCATTGCATCATCATGACCGCATGCTCATGTCATCATGCCACATTGCATTTGAGCATCGTCATCATCTTGCATTTGCTTGCATAAAACTATTTGCAGAAAAAACCTATTTTGTATTTCCAAAACGCCCCGTCTTAATTCAAACGCAAACCCGGGTCTCCGGATTATTTTGTTGTCTGCTATCGGTTTGCAAAGGGTGCATTTAAAATTAAATAAATATTTTCATTATTTTTAGTGGGGCAGTCGAACGGGCCGAATCGACCCGAACGACCACCCCAGAAATTAATCGGTCCACCTAAACCAGCCCCTCTAAATCCTAAGTTCACCCAACCTAATCTACCCACCCTTGCCTCCACATCACCCTGGCCAATCACCATATGCCACCTCACCCCTCCCCAATCCCCCCTCCACTCAGACACCGCCACCTCACCCCTCTCTCTCCTCTCTCTCCCCCACTCCCTCACCTGATACACACACACACACAAGCCACGCACTCACCTGCCCACATCCCCACGCCCCACCGACACCTGGGCCCGCGCCCCACCTGTCCCCACCGACCCCCTCTCCCCTGGCCCTGTTCCTCTTCCCCACCTGCCCCCGCGTCTCTCTCTCCCCGCTCGCCTGTCTCCTGCGAGCTCGCCCGCGCGCCGCCTCTCTCCTCCTTCTGCTCTCCCGCCACCCGAGCACCGCAGCACCTCCGGCCGCCCTGCCCCGGCGCCATCCTCCGCCCTCCTCGTCGACCGTCGTCGGACCTCCCCCCAAGCTCCTCGCCCCTCTCGTCCTCGTCCCGCCGCTCGTCCCCCTGGTGCTCGCCGCCCCCTCCGCTGCGCGTCTGCCGCCGCTCTGCCTTGCCTCTGGCCGCCCGCCGCTCCGCCTACCCGCAACAGCCGCCGACGTCCCCCTCGTCACCGCCTGCCTCCACCCTCTCCGCCGCCGCGTGCTCCCGCGCCGCCAGACCCCTCCTCCCTCCCCGCCGCTCCCGCGCCGGCGCGCCCGCCCGCGTCCGCCGTAGCGCGAGCTCGCGCCTCCTCCGCGCCGGGGCCCCGCCTCCCTCTTCCCGGCCCTCCTTCCGTCGCCGGCTCGCTCCGCCGTCTACCTGGCCGCCTTCGGACGAGCTCTGCGCCGCCTCCTCCGTTGGTGCGAGCTCTGCCGCCCGGGACGAGCAACGGCGCCGCACCTCTGCCCGTGTCACCGCTGCCAGCAGTAGTGCGGCCACCGCGCTTTCTCTGCAGGTCGCCAGCCTCCTCGTGCTTCGTCTCAGCGCGCGGCCCAGCTTGTCCTCGACCCCACGCCCGCGAGTCGTCCCTGCCCCAAGCTCGTCAAGTGCACAAACACCGAGCCGTACAAGTTCGCCACTCGATCACTCGTTGAAGCGTCCAAACGAGGACCAAGCCCGTAACGCCAAGATCTCCCGAGAAGCCATGTACCAGGTGCCGACGGCTAACCAAGCTCGTCCGCGAGACTGTTGTCGTCAAGGACTCGCAACCCTCGGTACATCAAGGTCTCCCTCACGGAATCGGAAGACCGAACCCTCGACACGCCAAGATCTACCCCCAAGGACGCCCCCGACAAGTTGCACAAGACCCTTGGACTCGACACCCTCGAAGCGTCAAGATCTACTACACGGAGCATTGTCCGAGGCCGCGAACCCGCAAGAACTTCATCATAGAATGCGAAGACCTCGTTCTCGGACCGAAGGCCCTGAGTTCTTCTTCACGGATCCGATGGTCGGAACCCCAAAGACCGAACCCGGAGCTGGATCCGAAGACCATATGTGCGACAAGTACTCCGTCATGGAGCCGATTGAAGCAAACCCGAGGACACCGACGCAGAACGCCAAGTTCTTCATCCCGAACGCCAAGAACGCCGATGCGGATACGACAAGCACTTCACCCCGGAACGCCAAGTACTTCCCCAAGGACGCCGAGTACTTCTCCCGGATCCGAAGACCACGGATGCGATACGACCTACCTCCGCTATCCGAGAACGTTCCGTCGAACCCTGGACCCTGTCGAGCCCCGAACCCCGGAACCCCAAGATCTGCCGAACCCTAATGTGTGACCCTTACCCGAGAACCCTATTTTATAAATTGCCAACTATATAAATTGTTGCATATTTAATTGTTCATGCATGCATACTTGTCATGTGGTTTGGGGGCCTTATGCCGATTCACCTCGTAATTAAATATGGGGCCCATATGCGGGCATATCTAGTCTCATATCGGCCTCATTTAAACTTGTGAATCGAACCAGTACCATATCTTGCCTTGGTAAAACAACATTTAAATTGCGGGGGTTCTAAATAACATGAACCATTTAATTAATTGTCGGAACCCCGGTTCCGCTTAATATTGCCTAATTGCATCGCACCTTTGCCCTGCCATACATCATACATGCATCATGCCGATCTTTTGCCGTAGTATTAAATATTGCATCCGGTGTTTCTTCTAGTGTTTTGCTTCTTCGCGGATAAGGCCGTTGAGTTGATGCGAGTGTCGACCCGATCTTCGGTTGAACCTTCGGCAATGTTTTCAGGCGAGCATCTCCCCCTTTCTACCTATCTTACTTTTATAGTATTTATTCCCTCCTGTTGATCTATCGCTATCTGTGTTGCGATGCTCTAGTTTTCGTACCCGTGATACCCCTTGCAACCTTATATTTGCCTTGGACACATCCTATTACCTGTTGATTGGTAGATAGTTGGACTTGCGCGTCGTAGTCGCTTGCTCAAGTGCTGTTGCGTGTCGTCAAGTGCCACAGTTGTTGGAGTATTGCCACATGTTTGATGCTGGAGATGATCCTGGTTTTACTTATCGTACACTTTATTTCCTGTTTAACAACTAAAATTGAAGTAAGCAGAGGCATCGGTGGGTGATAGATAATATTTGGTTTCCGAACGCCCACTTGTGTCCCGTAGGACCCCGAGTACTTGATACCTGTTCCTTGATTTATCGCGCTATCCACATCCGGGAGGTATATGGGACCCCCCTTAGCCAGAGCTTGATTCAGTCTTATTTCTTGGGGCCACAAACTAGTTTGAGGTTTTATTTACGATCCTGTACTTATGCCATGCTTTACTGCTTTATTTAAATTGTGCGACAGATAACACCTGTACTGTTTAGGATCGGGACACGATTCCGCGGTGTCGACAAGCCCAGTTTTGGGTTCCCAGTCGTTCACAGCCGTATACCCAAACCTTGAGTCCGTTTCGGAGTCAGCTAACTTCGTTGCGGGTAGCTTAATGGGGTGGCCCCCTGAAATATTTCTGAATCCTGTGATTGCTTTGTCGTGAAGGCCTCGTTGGGTTTTGATTTGGTTTTTCCGAGGTTGATCGAGTGTGTGTTGCTATTGGTGCACCCCGGCCGGGTAAAACTTTCTGAAAGCCGTGTCCGCGGTTATGGACGACTTGGAGCACAGTATCTCGACCATAGATAAGCATAACTAAAGTTTATTGCTATAAATTTGACTTTATAATGACTAGTAATCAGCTTCACTATAATGGAATGGCTAATTAATACTGCCCACCATTGCTTGTTTGGAGTGTCGCTTGCGACCATTGTACCTGACTAGTAAGTATGACAACTACAACGGAATGGCTAAATAAAAGTGCCAACAACTGCTGGGTTTTGGGTTATCTCATGCTAAATGAATCTGACTAGTAAGTGTTGCCACTATCACGGAATGGTTAACTAAAAGTGCCCACTGCTTATTTTATCAGGATGATTATCTATACCTGACTAGTAATTGCTGCAACGATAACTGAATAAATAAAACTGCCAACCGTGTGAGTTCCTCGGTTGACTTCCTCGTTCGGTCTCGAGGGGGAAACACCAGGATGGGTTTGTTTGGTGTTAGCTTCAGGTTGGATCCGGATAGGTCATTCTTATCCCTCTCTGATAACCGCCAGTTGGATCGAGTCTCTATAGGTTGTTTAGTGCATGCTGCCGCTGCCGCTTCAGTCCACCATACCTATGTAGGCGAGGACCGCCGAACTCTAGTCTCGCCGTGTACTGGCCTCAGTACTGACGCTCCTCTTTTTCCTTTGCCCTTTGCCGGCACCCCTTTTGTTTAAGCAGGTTTGAGATCGACGCCGTTAGCAGGGTTACCCTTCCGGCTTGGCCTGGGCAGGGTTATGGACGCCATTGGTTATTCTTCAGGGCTCTTAGCCCCATTTGCATCTTGTCCGTAGTCGGTCGCTTTATCATTTTCAAGGTGATTTGAATCTTTGTATATTATATCTGTATTCTTGACTCATGGAGTCGCTGTTATATATATCTGTTCTGTGGGTCCCATCGAGGACTGTTGTGTAATGTTATTACTTCGTTTTCCACCCGCACGAAAGTGCCTGGTGGGCACCTTTGAATCGTTTCTATGCGGGTTTGGCGAGTTTTGCTAAAACTTGCATAGGTCCGATTCTGAGGGTGTTACACCAAGGAGATCGTTGCTCGCTCAGCATTTTGTTGGGGTAGAGATGCCGAAAAGTTTTTGCGTGCTGATCCGAAAGATCGCAGTCGAAGAATTCGTAGGGTGCGCGACCAGCGCTCCCTATGGGAGTAGCCCCCGAGTGTCTATTCGAGTCGTAGACCCGAGCAGAGACTTTAGTTCAAGTATTTGTTCGGTTGTTAGGTCCGTAGGACTCAAAAAATTTCGGATGATTAAATCCTTCCTCCCTATGGGAGTAGCCCCCGAGTCAGTAGTGGAGTCGTAGACTCGACGTAGGACTCGAAGAAACTACTTTGTCGTTATTCATCTTCCGGGTGCGCGGCCAGCGCTCCTGATAGGAGTATTTCTCGAGTATTTAGTTGAATCGAAGATTCGAGTGAGTACTCTTAGCTCTTAGCTGTGGAGCCGAAGAATTGTAGTTGTTGCTAGTATAGCTTTTGATGACATCAGTGCTGACGATCAATGACCTCAAGCGTCTGCTACGCCAGAGATGACTTGACTGGACGAACATGGGTCCCACTTGCTGACTTTGAATTGACCGGTCATGCGGGGCGTGGGGATAATTACGGCGTCTCCTCGATTTCCACACGTAGTGGACGGCGTGGTAACGACGGTTCGTTGCGGTGTTGACACGTGTACGGCCAGATCTGCCGTTGGCGTTAGGTCTTCTAGATGAACGGCTGCCATGCGTCGTCTTCGCTGTTATAATCATTGAGGGGAACCGTGGTTTGTTTTCACCGCACCATTTCTTGTGTTTCACTGCCTCCTTGCGCTCGAGCGATTTTTGTGTCGCGTTGGGATTTACTTCCACATTTCCGTCGTCCTTTGTACGTTTTCACCGCCGGCGCCGCCGTAGCGTGATGGGGAAGCCAAAGAAGTCTTCATCTGCGGTTGGGACCAGCGCCGCTGGAGGAAAGAAGGGCACCGCCGCTACTCGCGTCACCGATGGTGGCTGGCGGCGATCAGAGACGCGGGAGAGCGATCTCCGCAAGCTGCGCGAGCGGGGCTTGATCCCGGAGGACAGGGAGGCCGTTAAACTCCCCGACAATGAGGTAATCCCCCGTCCCCCATCTGGGTACCGGGTTATGTTTCTTGCCTTCGTTTTGCGTGGGTTTTCGTATCCAGTCCATGACTTCCTTCGTGGACTGCTCTTCTTCTATGGGGTTCAGCTGCATCATCTGTCTCCCAATTCTCTTCTCCACATTGCTTGTTTTATCACTTTTTGCGAGTGCTGGCTTGGCATTGAGCCGCACTTTGGCCTCTTCCGGAAGCTCTATTCCGTGAAGAGGCAATCTGGTTCGGATGGTGTGTACCCCATTGGGGGTTTCATCATCTCTATTAGTCCCAATCTGCTCTTCTTCTCCTTTTCCATGTACTAATCTGTCCAGTACTGGCGGAGGCGATGGTTTTATATCCGCGACTCCGTAGTGCCTGGGCAAGATTTTGGTCTTGTTCCCTTTGACCCTTCCCAAATGATTGAGAAGAAAAGATCTTGGAAGAACCAAATCTTAGACGGTGAGGTGGCGGAGATAGAGGCCATGTACCGTCAGGTGGAGGATCTCCAACTGATTACTGAGAAGGAGGTGAACGGTGTGGACATCATCCGGACGTTTCTTGAGCGTCGGGTGCAGCCTTTCCAAGCGAGGGCACACCCGATGTTTCTTTATTCTGGGCGCCGTGATCCGACGAGGGTTTCGAGTGAGAAAATCTCCGAGGGGGAGCTTGACAAGGCTCTTCGCGCGCTGTTGAAGTTCAAGGCCGACGAAGAAATCCCGGGGAAGTCGCTGACTCCTCCCTTTTCTTCGACATTGGTCGTACCGAAGGTGTAGATTTGTGCACGTAGTGCTCCCCCCTTTTTTTGTCGGCTCTGTATTTGTTTCCTTTGTTTGCTAACAAAGTTACTTCTGATTTTGTAGAGCTTCAAGGTGCCGGGGATGGTACCACCATTGCCCGAAAGGTATCCGAATGCCCCGAATAATGAAGTGGTTGATTCCGTGTCCGAGCTACCGTCAGCGCGATCTCCAGTGGAGGATGCCGACGAGTCGAGTGAGGACCATTCACGCAAGCGATCACGGAGCTCCAGCGAGTCTTCGGATGCCTCGACTCCTCCGACTCCCAGAAATCCTCTAGGCCTTGAGCGTCAGAGTGATGGTCATGGAGGTTCTTCCTCTCCCCTTCCTGCCATTCCTGTGCGGGCTGTCGCGCCGCACCCGCCAGCAAAGCGGAAGAAGGAAGAAAAGAAGGAGGAGAAGAAGGAAGAGAAGAAAGAGGAGAAGAGGGCCCGAAGGGCTTCTCCTATCTTCGACCTGAGCGCATTGGGCTCGTAAGTTTTCTTGTTGTACTGTTGTCCTTGTTCCTTCGTGATTTTTGTACTTGTGCTGATTGGTTTGTATGCAGGCAATCCTCCCACGATGCCTCCAGTGATGGTGAACTGGAGATGATGGGGGAGTCGAAAATTGCGTCTCCTCCACCTCAAACGGTGGCGACTTCGGGTGGCGCCGCTCCAGATCCTCCTGTGCGGGAGGTGCTGGTGGTTGCACCTCAGAATTTCGCAGGCGGGGCTTCGGAATCGCCATCCTATATTTCAATATAGCCAAAGGAAAGATTATGAAATCTGGGCACATCTCTTAAAAGAGTAGCACCTCAGTATTCATAAATCCTATGGATCCATGCAACAAAACCTTAGCACACCCATTGTTTTACAATTATGCTTCAAGAATTAGCAGCTGGTAATTTTACCAGAACATTTCTATCAGGGACAGCCATTAGGAAACTAGTTCCTATGCCTTAGACCAACATCATAGGCAGGAGAATTAAAAGAAGCTTTCATTTTAACTTGCCAGTAT
This sequence comes from Avena sativa, assembly GCA_916181665.1. NCBI lineage: Eukaryota > Viridiplantae > Streptophyta > Magnoliopsida > Poales > Poaceae > Avena > Avena sativa. The sequence continues at coordinate 201,259,642 of OV702281.1, read as the reverse complement.
TAATCACAAGCATTGTCAGAGCTAAGCTCAGGAATAGGACCCAATCACTTGTGTGCTAGTTTATAATGGTATCACAAGGACAAGTTCTAATGATCTAATCCCAATCTTTACTTAGATTTCTCAAATAAAAAGGGGCAAGCCACTAAATATCATCTTCCTGAAACCAAATTCCAGGAATCACATCAAATTCATCTATACATCCACAGAAAATCATTAACATGTAATGATTATATTCAGTATGTATATTCTCATACAAGCCAACCATTATAAATGTAGTAAGCAATTACTGATAGAACTACTGTCAGTATAAACATCTTGATAGTGGAAAGTTCTCAGATCAACAACATTTCCAATTAGGGATTTCGTAGAAACACTAATATGACGTTGATAGATGATGCTACTAAATTCTGCTATGTTTACTTGTTGCAAACTAAAGATGAGGCTTTAGACTACTTTAAAATCTATAAGGCCGAAGTAGAAAATCAACTAGAGAGAAAGATTAAGCGTCTTAGGTCGGATCGTGGTGGTGAGTATTTTCCCAAAATATTTGATGAATTCTGTCACGAACACGGAATTATTCATGAGAGCACGTGTCAACACCCGGATTTTTAATCATAGATGTCTGTTATGCCATACATCGCAATCCCAGGATTACCATTTTTGCGAGACATAACAGATTGGATATCATAGTACATCATCCATTACAAACCATACATAAGGTCTTACACAAATAAGGATCTCATGATCTAGTTCTTAATACAATTCAAGCAGCGGAATAACGTAATAATAACGATAGCGTAGGAGAGGCTCCATCTTCAGGGTCACAGGCAATGCTGACGATGGGAGATGATCCTAGTTGTCATAACCTTCCTGCGGTCCATTATCCTGATACTCGTCTTCATAGTCTGGCCACAGGAATATCCAGGGACAAAGCCATGAGTACTCTTTAATTACTCGCAAACTAATACTAACAAGTGAAGTGGTTTTGCATAGGATATACTAAGCTCTAGGGTTGTTCTGCAAAAAGCCAGATTTACCTCTACTAAGTTCAGAAGCAAAGAAAGCTAGTTGCAAGTTTTATAACACCTAAGTGGGAACTTGAATTTCATATCACAACTCTGTTGTGGTCAAGTCAAAGTCATAAATCATTTCATGAGTCCTTTTGAAAACATCTGACGATAGAACAGTATGGCCACTTCAACTGTCCATAACCGTGGACGCGGCTATTCTAATAGTTTGACACTCTGCAGAGATTGTACACTTCCACCACAATATTCGATACATCCGTCAGGAACAATCCTGAATTCACCATACTCAGTATACGGATAATCAATCCTAACCTTTCAATTACACGTCCTAGTATAGGCACCTCTCCTGTGAGTTTGGCCTCCCAACCATGACCAACTGTCATCTTGGATACAACACAGGTGGACAATCTTCATAAGGTAGCCTGAGCTTAGACCTTGGCCGCAAGGGAACCCATACTAAGGTATATAAATTTCCAGTCAAGCCCTGCCCAAATTTCGGGTATTGTGGTTGTACAGTAAAATTGGAATGGTATCGCATCCAGACAACCATCACTTTTTTAAAGGGCTAAGGCTCGTGCCTTAATATTTTCATCATCAAAATCATTTGGTGTTCGGAAACACATGTCAAAACATTTCAGTAGAATGACTCATCATTCTAAGGTTTTCATAACCATTTTCACCAAGTATTCCCATCTAAAGTTGATCAATTTATGCTTAGCACTAGCATCTACAATTGGGGGTAAATACTAATGAGGGATGGTAAACAAGGGTATCTTATCTAAGTTCAATCTTATGCCTTAAGATGACATCAAGATTATCTAACTTAGGACAAATATTATGCTCTTTATTCTACCTTCCAATATCCTTCTATTATCTACAAGTTACTAAGTAAACTCTAAGAGAAAATATTAAGCTTTGCAAGTAAAAACTAGGATTAGGTATCATCCAATGGGTATAAGTTTGCAAGTAGAGCTTGCAAGTGGTAGCTTGCTTAAATATTAGTATAAGCTTGCTAATTCAACTAGTAGGCTTGCTAAGATATTAGTATAAGCTTGCCTTGTGTAGAGCAGTGGTTGAAGTTCTCCTCGGCTTCTTCCTCGTAGTATCCTCCTTCCTCCACGTATCCTTGGTCGGTACTAGTGTCTATAAATAAATACGAGGTACACAATCACCAAACAATACTTAACTATTGCTAATTATCACACAAAGGTTCACACTAGATGATCTAGCATCATCACTAACATTACAAGATTAAAGCACTTGTCCCATTTATTTTATATGAGAAAAGTAATTTCTACTCATTGAAAAACTATTTAAGATTTAATATTCTCCAACTCAAACATGGGATCATGTTGACACATGTCATCAACACATATTTCAGTACATGGGAATGTGATTTAAAGTGGTGTCACAATTTAATAAGGTTTAACCTTTTTATTTTAATTAAATTAAATGACTAGAATGGCCTATGAGGCATTCTTTTATTACTTGATTATTATTTCTGCAAGTAACCCCTATATATTTTTATATATTCTGAAAGGTATGGTAAAATGTGATTTTTGAGAGTTGGAATCAACTCAAAAGCTTTCATGGTTGAATTTTGAAAAATGTTTGAATGTAGAAAAGCTTCTGCCTTGTTATTTTTACCATGGGTGATCTACAAATCTAAATGGTTTGAATCCAACAGGATTGGATTAAGCATTCTAGTACCTTTCTAACAAAACTGGTTTCATGCATTTTGGTTCAGTGAATCGAGCTGGGTGATTTTTGAATCTAGGTACAGAACTGGGTTTGAAATTAAATGAATAAATCTAAATTTGAATTATTTGGTTGCGCGGGATGTTTAACTGGGCCGGCCCACTACGAACATCGCACGTGCGGGCTGGTTAAGTGAACGACCCCACTCGTCAGTGAGACAACGAGTGGCGAAGCGGTACGGGGCGATTAGGACTGTAGGATCTAACTCTAATCGAACGGCTCTGTTTTATCGTCCACGTCGGGCAGCGCCGGCGAGACAGAACCCTAGCGCGGCCGGTGGGGGTCGTTGGAGGCTCACCGGGGCTCAGGCGATGGTCGGCGACGGGGTCGAACGACGAAGTTGACGACGGGGATTCTCCTGGTACCGACAGCTTCTCCTGGGCGGCTCCAATCGATGGCGCCTCTTCTCCTCTATAGCGGCGAACTCCGGTGAAATTCCGGCCACCTGGTGCTCGCCTTGCTCCGGGAGTGAGTGGGGTGTATCAGTGAGAGGTGGGGAGTGAACTGTTGTGAAGAAAACGAGCGGGGGAGGCCTCCTTTTATAGTGGCTAAAGGGGACCGAATGGCGCAGGTGGAGCTCGTCGGTGTCGATGGCACAGAGTGCTACAGGAATGGACGACGATAGGGGGCGATGTTGTGCTCCCTGGCGAAGCTCAACGGCGTGGTGGCGAGGCATGGGGCGGTGCGAGATGGTCGGAATGTCGCAGCGCTTTTGGCAGGTCCGACGGTAATTTTAATGGTGCACAGCGTGCGTGGTCCGCGCGGCGGCGAACGAGGTTGTCTGGCGGGGTGCTGGGGTGTTGGTGATCATGTATGCAAGCGGCGAGGGTGGCGCGCGGTCTGTGGGCTGGTGTCGCTGACGGCGCACTGGCGTGCTCTCGGCTCGCACGCAGAGAGACTGGGCGCATACTTGGCGGGTGGTCCAGTGGCTGGCTGCGCTCGGGGCTTGGACAGGGAGTGGCGGTCGACGGTGCTGCATGTCCCAGACAAGGTTGGCGAAGCTAGTTCTTCCTCTAGCTCGCTGGCGACATGTGGGTGGCAATGGTGCTTTTGGCATGCTCACCATTAATGGCTAGGCTTGCTCACATTGGTGCTAAAGCTAGTTAGATTACTTTGATCATCTACTGGGAGTGTAGAGTGAGCTATAGAGAGAGCAAGTTAGGCATCGATCACTGCTCACTATAAAGTTTTGTGTTTGTTTGTTTGCTGCTGACAAGGTGTTTGATGAAATGGCCGAAAGAAATTCAAATTTGAATTTTGGATTCAAACTTGGTGGGTTTGCTAGGCACATACTAGGGAGTATCTGGTTAGTTGGATTAGTCAAGGGGCACTGGTTTGGTTGGGTTTTGAAAAATGTGTGATCTTCACATTTGTTAAAGATTCAATTTTGAATTGTCATTTGAATGGGGTTGCTAAATGTTTCTGCAATTTTGAAAGGTGGTCTTTGATTCACTTTTACTTGGTCTAGCAAGGGGTGAAAAGAATTGGAAAAGTTTCTGTGTGAAATCTTGGACTAGAAACACTCAAAGTGACCTAGTGAGCAAGATTGGCAAAAATGACCATTTGCCCTATTTGATTTGTTTTTGATTTTCTCTTGATTTGTTTCTGCTTGGAAATGTTTTAGATGATGTTATATTCATCTTTGAACCATTCCTTTCTATTTAGGTTAATCACACAAGTCCATTCATGCATTCATCAAATCATCACATACACACATACATTCATTTGGTTTTTATATAATCAAAGTTTTTGTTAACCCTAATTTTAGTGATTAGAGTTTGATGATCATTCTTTCATATATTTGGGATGTTAAAAACCTTCCCTCCTTAAACAAAATCTCGTCCCGAGATTTGAAAAAGAAGAAAAAGATTACCTAGGATTTAAAGAGATCGGGAAACTCCGTCCTGATGTGATCTTCTCGCTCCCAGGTAGCTTCTTCTTCAGTGTGGTTGCTCCACTGAACCTTGAGAAACTTGATGCTTCGGGTTCTGGTGGTTCTGAAAGCTTCTTCCAAAATACGGATGGGTACTTCGAGATACGTCAGGTCATCATTGATCTCTATGGTCCGGTGATCAATGAACTTGAAAACTTCAGTCTTCTCCGAAACTTCAAGGCATTTGCGGATTAACGATATATGAAACACATTGTGCACTGCTGACATTTCTTCCGGCAGTTCCAATTAATACAATACTTCTCCTCGATGGTTCAGAAACTTGAAAGGTCCGATATATCTGGGGGCTAACTTTCCTTTGAGTTGGAAACGCTGCATTCCCTTCAAAGGCGACACTTTGAGATACACAAAATCTCCGATATTAAAAGCGAGGTCTCGACGTCTCTTGTTGGCGTAACTCTTCTGTCTTGACTGGGCGGTCTTGAGGTGCTCCCGAATATTGTGAACTTTCTCTTCTGCTTCTCGTAGGATGTTGGGTCCAAAAATCTAACTCTCTCCCACTTACGACCAATTCAAAGGGGTCTGACACTTCCTTCCATACATGAATTCAAATGGGGCCATTTGCAGACTAGATTGATAACTGTTGTTGTATGAAAATTCTGCGAAAGGCAGACAGTCTTCCCATTTAGATCCATACTCTAGCACACATGCTCTCAACATATCTTCGAGTATTTGATTTACTCGCTCCGTTTGTCCATGGGTCTAAGGGTGATACGCTGTGCTGAAATCTAGTCGGGTTCCTAAACCTTCTTGGACTTTCTTCCAGAATCTCGAGGTAAACTGAGTTCCTCGATCTGATACGATGTTCTTGGGGACTCCGTGCAATTGAAAATTCTAGCAATGTACAACTCCGCTAGCTTCGAACTCTGGTAAGTGGTCTTGACTCGTAAGAAATGGGTTACCTTAGACAATCTATCAACTATGACCCAAATAGAGTCATTTCCCCTACTAGAAGTAGGCAATTCTTTGATAAAGTCCATTCCAACAGAATCCCATTTCCATTCCAGAATCTGCAATGGTTGCAACATTCCTGCGGGTCTTTGATATCCTGCCTTGACTCTCGGACATATATCACACTTTGCGATATAGCTTCCGATTTATCTCTTCATCTTATGCCACCAAAATTGCTCCTTCAAATCCTGATACATCTTTGTTCCTTCGGGGTGGATAGAATAAAGAGTATCATGGGCCTCCTTCAAAATAACTTCTTTCAACTCTGAATCTGCTGGTACACAAAGGTGTCCTTTGTACCACAGAATTCTTTCTTCGTCTTTGGTGAATCCGGGTACTTTGCCTGTACCGATACGACGTTTGATTCCGTCGATACTAGAATTTCCTTTCCGCGCCTCCTTGATCTGACTGATCAAAGTGGGTTGATGTTCTATGCTAGCCAAAAATCCTTCACTCACTAATTCCATTCGGAAATCTTCCATCTCTTTGTGGAAACTTGGTTGCTCCTTCAAAATCATGGAGTTCAAGCGGCACGGCAATCTGCTAAGGGCATCTGCTACCACATTGGCTTTACCGGGGTGATAGTGAATGTCTAGATCGTAGTCCTTGATTAGCTCAATCCATCTTCTCTGCCTCATATTCAGCTCCTTCTGAGTGAATATATACTTTAGGCTCTTGTGATCCGAATAAATCTCACATAGGTTTCCCATCAGATAATGCCTCCATGTCTTCAGGGCTAGAACTATGGCTGCGAGTTCAAGGTCATGGGGTGGATAATTTTGTTCATGCTATTTCGGTTGTCGGGATAGATAAGATATAACTTTGCCTTCTTGCATTAGCACACATCCGAGACCAATCTTGGATGTCGTCACAATACGCATCAAAGGGCTTCGTGATATCCGGCATGATCAAGATTGGGGCTGAAATCAATCTCCTCTTAAGTTCCTGAAAACTCGATTCACATTTGTCCATCCATTCAAACTTCTTGTCCTTCTTCAGCAATTGGGTCATGGGTCTTGCAATACTCGAGAATCCTTCTACAAACTTGCAGTAGTATCCTGCTAATCCGAGAAATGTACGAACTTGGGTTTGAGTGGTTGGGGCTTGCCAATCTTCAACATCCTTCACCTTCGCAGGGTCAACGGCAATTCCTCCGGCTGATACAATATGTCCGAGGAATCCTACCTCCTGTAAGCAGAATTCACATTTGCTAAACTTGGAATACAGTTGATGCTCTCTAAGGGTTCCAAGAATGGTCCTTAGGTGTAGCTCATGTTCGTCTTCTGATTTAAATGTCATCGATGAAAACAACGACAAACTTATCCAGGAAGTCCATAAAAATCTTATTCATGAGGCTCATGAAATAAGCGGGGGCATTGGTTAATCCAAAAGACATGACAGTATACTCGTACAATCCATATCTGGTGGTAAAGGCGGTCTTTGGAATATCCTCTGCGCGAATCTTGAGTTGATAATAGCCAGTTCTAAGATCAATCTTAGAAAACACTTTGGCACCGGTCAACTGGTAAAACAGGTCTTCTATCTTGTGCAATGAGTACTTGTTCCTGATGGTGACGTCATTCAATTTCCGATAATCCGTACACAAACGGTTACCTCCATCTTTCTTGTCCACAAACAAAACAGGTGATCTCCATGGCGATGCACTTGGTTGAATTAATCCTATTTCCAGCATGGCATCCAGTTGCTTCTTCAGTTCCACTAGTTCAGACGGGTTCATACTATATCGTCTCTGGGCTATGGGTCCGGTTCCAGGGATTAGTTCAATGATAAACTCGATATCCCGATCTAGGGACATACCAGGCAAAACATCTGGAAATACATCGGGGTATTCACAGACTATCCGGACTTGGTCAATGGTTGGCTAGGCTATACTCTTGTTGCACTTGAATTGACCGGGCAAGGTTTTGGATACATGCTCGACTGATATTCCGGCTGTATTGGTCATGGTTATGGCTTTCTTGGCACAATTAATTAATCCTTTGTGTTTGGACATCCAATCCATTCCTAGTACTACTTCCAAACCTTTAGTTCCGAGTACTATTAGATTAGCATAAAAATCTATGCCATGGATTCAGATAGGGACGACTTTGCAAATTTGTCTAGCTTTGGTGGTTGAACCAGGTATTTGAACAATCATAACATGCTTCAATTTGGTTGGTTGGATCTTACTAGTGCATGCAAATTCTTCAGTAACAAATGAGTGCGATGATCCAGAATCAAACAACACTCTTGCAAGTACCGAGTTAACAGAAAACATACCCAACATGACATCTAGCGCTTCTTGGGCTTCTTCAGCTTGCATGAGAAAGAGACGGCCGTTGCGGTTCAGCGAATTCCCTGGGGCAAACCTTCTTCTGGGCTGAACACAACGCTGCTGCTGAGCTGGGGCATTTGCATTGGGGGCTGCGGCAATCTTCTTGGGACACTTATTGGAATAGTGACCTTTGGTTCCACATTCATAACAAGTCACTTGTGACTTGTCCTTTGCTGTAACAGGCACAACATTGCTTCCAGTCCTTGGGGCAGTGTTGGTGTTGGTGGCGGCACTGTTGTTGTTGAACTTGGGTGGGGCACGGTTGAAATTGCTGGGATTGCCGGGGTTGTTGTGGTTTCCTCCGGGCCTTGGGTTTCCACGGTTGGGATAGGTCGGACGGTTCATCAGGGGTCTGTTGTTTCTTGGGGCAAATCCTGGAGATGGGTTGGGGCGATACTTTGGTGTATGGTGGGTTCCTGGTTGATGCATCATGCGACGCTTGCGGTTCTCATTAGCTTGGTTGATCTTTCCTTCCATCTGAATGGCAGAGTCAACTAAGGCTTCAATATCTGCAAAGGGGATATTGACTAGCACTGTCTGCATCTCATCGTGCAGACCATTCAGGAATATCTCTTTCTTCTTGGCTTCAGTGTCTATCTCATCCGGTGCATACCTAGCTAATGACAAGAATTTGTCACGGTATTCCACTACCGTCATCCTTCCTTGCTTCAGTTCCCTGAATTTATCTCTCATCCTCTTGATCAAACCTGGTGGCACATGGGTTCTGCTGAACTTGACTTTAAACTCTTCCCAAGTCATCAGCTGACCTCCTGTCATTGCGCGAATGCTGTTCCACCATGCTCTTGCATCTACGGCCAGATAGTGGGTAGCAAACAACACTTTCTCGTTAGCTTCCACCCCTGCAACTTCCAGATTGTTCTCCATGGTTTGCAACCAATCATCTGCATTTAGGGGCTCTTTTGACTTAGTGAAAACAGGTGGATTGGTGTTCTGGAAATTCTTGAGCTTAGATCCATGGTTGTCCTGATTTCCATGGCCTTGATTGTTGTTGGCCATCTCGGCTATCTGTTGAAGGGTGTCTAAGTTGGCTTGACGTTTGGCTCTTTTGGCTTCGCGATCAGAAACCAACATTTGCAAGAGTTGCAACATCGGGTCCGGGGCTGAGTTGCTTCCTCCACGAGGCATCTGAAGATGGAGATAAATCATGAGAAAAGAGGGAAATTTCTAAGGTTTAGGGTTTTTGAAAAGTTTTTAAAGTTTGACTCAGATTTTTCTAGCGACTTGATTTTCATTCATTCACAGCACACGATACAAACACACACCACAACAAAGGAAAACAGATGGTTTTAAGAACCATTCTGGGAAACTACGATACAGTGGGACCGAATACAACTCACTAACGCTAGTGCTCAAGTGCTACTACTCCTTGGAGTCAGTGTCCTCATCATCCTCATCATCACCATCATGATCGATGAAGGCGAAGTCATCCTCATCGGTGAAGAAGTCCATGGCCTGATCCTCCAGAAAGTCATCATCATCGCTGAGATAGGAGTAGGGGTCTCCACGAAGGTCTTCCCCTGCATTCTCCCTCTCCTCCAACTGCATGTCTCTCTCGTGGATGGTCTACTCCAAATCCGTGATCCACTGGCAAAGACGGACAATGATTCGCTCCTTCTTGTCGAGCTAAAGGCGGCGAGACTTGCGATCCTTCACTAGCATGGCAATGGTCTGGTCCTTCTTAGCGGCGATGGAGTACTTGTGGTTGGCGTAGGAGCGGGCATTGTCCAACTCCTTCTAACGGTCATACATCATGAAGCTGAGGTGGTCTAACCGAGTCTTCAGCTCATGGTGATATGGGGCCTCCAGTGGCTTTCCCATAGCATCACGCCTTGGGTAGAACTCGACGCGGGTACCCTTGATTTGATTGATACTCTGCCTACACAGACGGGCAAGAGCTTCCTGCATGGCCCTGGCAAGTCCATCGAGCCAGTTGTTCTCTCTTAAGGTGAACTGAATTCCCTCTGCAGTGGGGGGTTCAATCTTTCCTCGGAGACTTGCAACAACTAGCCACTGCAAATCTTCTCCTTCCTGATCATTGAGCTGAGCTCCGAAGAACTCGGGGTGTGGACGCTCCAGCATTTCTGCCAGCTGGTCCAAGTCACGCTCAAAGATGAGGTCTCCTCCATTCCCCAACTGATAAAACTTGTTATACTTCACGTCCATCTATAAGAATATAGGATGAGTAAGTTAGTAGAGCGATCAAGTGTGTCAAATTTTATGTAAGTTTGCAAGAATTTTTGAGAAACACGAACTTTCATGAAAGAGTCTAAGTGATAAGAATAAGAATATTTTTTTGTAAATACTCACCTCCTTTGGTTTTGAAACTAAGTTTTTTATTCAAACATCCATTCTAACTAGGGTCTCCTATGATCAGGATGGCTCTGATACCAACTTGTCAACACCCAGATTTTTAATCATAGATGCTTGTTATGCCATACATCGCAATCCCAGGATAACCATTTTTGCGAGACATAACAGATTGGATATCATAGTACATCATCCATTACAAACCATACATAAGGTCTTACATAAATAAGGATCTCATGATCCAATTCTTAATACAATTCAAGCAGCGGAGTAACGTAATAATAACGATAGCGTAGGCGAGGCTCCATCTTCAGGGTCACAGGCAATGCTGACGATGGGAGATGATCCTAGTTGTCATAACCTTCATGTGGTCCGTCATCCTGATACTCCTCTTCATAGTCTGGCCACGGGAATAGCCAGGGACAAAGCCATGAGTACTCTTTAAGTACTCGCAAACTAATACTAACAAGTGAAGTGGTTTTGCATAGGATATACTAAGCTCTAGGGTTGTTTTGCAAAAAGCCAGATTTACCTCTACTAAGTTCAGAAGCAAAGAAAGCTAGTTGCAAGTTTTTATAACACCTAAGTGGGAACTTGAATTTCATATCACAACTCTGTTGTGGTCAAGTCAAAGTCATAAATCATTTCATGAGTCCTTTTGAAAACATCTGATGACGGAACAGTATGGCCACTCCAACTGTCCATAACTGCGGACGCGACTATTCTAATAGTTTGACACTCTGCAGAGATTGTACACTTTCACCACAACATTCGATACATCCGTCAGGAACAATCCTGAATTCACCATACTCAGTATGCGGATAATCAATCCTAACCTTTCAATTACACGCCCTAGTATAGGCACCTCTCCTGTGAGTTTGGCCTCCCAACCATGACCAACTGTCATCTTGGGTACTGCATAGGTGGACAATCTTCACAAGGTAGCCTCAGCTCAGACCTTGGCCGCAAGGGAACCCATACTAAGGTATATAAATTTCCAGTCAAGCCCTACCCAAATTTCGGGTATTGTGGTTGTACGGTAAAATTGGAATGGTATCGCATCCAGACAACCATCAGTTTTATAAAGGTCTAAGGCTCATGCCTTAACATTTTCATCATCAAAATCATTTGGTGTTCGGAAACACATGTCAAAACATTTCAGTAGAATGACTCATCATTCTAAGGTTTTCATAACCATTTTCACCAAGTATTCCCATCTAAAGTTGATCAAGTTTTATGCTTAGCACTAGCATCTACAAGTGGGGGTAAATACTAATGAGGGGTGGTAAACAAGGGTATCTTATCTAAGTTCAATCTCATGCCTTAAGATGACATCAATATTATCTAATTTAGGCCAAATATTATGCTCTTTATGCTACCTTCCAATATCCTTCTATTATCTACAAGTTACTTAGTAAACTCTAAGAGAAATCTTTGATAAAAAATAAAGTATTAAGCTTTGCAAGTAAAAACTAGGATTGGGTATCATCTAATGGGTATAAGTTTGCAAGTAGAGCTTGCAAGTGGTAGCTTGCTTAAATATCAGTATAAGCTTGATAATTCAACTAGTAGTATTAGGCCTGCTAAGATATTAGTATAAGCTTGCCTTGTGCAGAGAAGTGGTTGAAGTTCTCCTCGGCTTCTTCCTCGTAGTATCCTCCTTCCTCCTCGTATCCTTGGTCGGTAATAGCGTCTATAAATAAATACGAGGTACACAATCACCAAACAATACTTAACTATTTCTAATTATCACACAAAGATTCACACTAGATGATCTAGCATCATCACTAACATTACAAGATTAATGCACTTGTCCCATTTATTTTATTTGAGAAAAGTAATTTCTACTAATTGAAAAACTACTTAAGATTTAATATTCTCCAACTCAAACATGGGATCATGTTGACACATGTCATCACCACATATTTCAGTACATGGGAATGTGATTTAAAGTGGTGTCATAATTTAATAAGGTTTAACCTTTTTATTTTAATTAAATAAAATGACTAGAATGGCCTATGAGGCATTCTTTTATTACTTGATCATTGTTTCTGCAAGTAACCCTATATATTTTTATATATTCAAAGGTATGGTAAAATGTGATTTTTGAGAGTTGGAATCAACTCAAAAGCTTTCATGGTTGAATTTTGAAAAATATTTGAATGCAGAAAAGCTTCTGCCTTGTTATTTTTACCATGAATAATCTACAAATCTAAATGGTTTGAATCCAATGGGCTTGGATTAAGAATTCCAGTACCTTTCTAACAAAATTGGTTTCATGCATTTTGGTTTAGTGAATCGAGCTGGGTTGATTTTTGAATCTAGGTATAGAACTAGGTTTGAAATTAAATAAACAAATCTAAATTTGAATTAGTGGGTTGCGCGGGATGTTTAACTGGGCCGGCCCACTACACACAGCACATGTTGTCGTGGTATTGCCGACGAGTACGCCATGGAGGGGTCCTCATAGTGCGTGTTTAGAGACGTGGGGTAAGGCGGACGATTGACGGGTACGAGGTAACACAGCTTACCCAGGTTCAGATCCCACAACGGTGGCGGAATCCTACTCCTGCTATAAATCACTATAAGGGCAATACGCCGAGTTACAGAGATAGGTTCGCTGTGCGAGGTTGTCTGAGATTGTGTGCCCTAAAGGCTCCCATAGGCCCGACTTATATAGTCGCCAGGTCCTAGGGTTACAGGGAAAAGTCCTAGCCGGACAGGTCACAGAGTCCTACACCGTCTATTACTAGTATTTTGTATCTTGCACTCCAAGGCTCCGGGTACGCTGGTGACTCCACCGTAGCCTTCCTTTATCCGGCATGGGTCTCCCTTCTGGATCCACCTAACTGGGCCGCCCAGCAGGCCATAGGCCATGCTACCGACTATGGGCCACCCGGGTTAGTCGGATAAGAGACATGCTATAAGGATACCCATATAGCATATCCCCAACAGTAGCCCCCGGAGAACTCCGAGATCTTGCGCCGTCTTGCCTCTTCACATGGAATGCTCCGTCTAGATGGATGTCGGCAGATCGTCAAGCAACATCTTGTAGTCCTCCCAAAGAACCCTTCAAGGTTTTCTCCGTCTTCGAATAATGCTGAATCTTCCATCGTACTCTTTCGTAGTCGGATTAAATCAGTCCATGCCGGAATCTTTGATGTGACGGCTCATCTACCCGTGTCAGTTAGGACGACATAGTCTTAGGTCAGCGACGCCTCGTAACTCACACATGTAGAGAACGCAATCATATCCGATTTTCCCGCGCGAGCGATACGAACCGTTGGCGGCGACGGTTGGAGACGTGGCAAAATTTCCGCACACGTTCGCTAAACACGTCGTCTATGCGGCAACCATCCGATTAGCTGCACGAATCTTGATGTCGAGGATGATAAATAGTAACCGTGGGGCATTTTCCACTTTTTACCTCATTCTTCTCGCGTCATCGTCTTCTTCCTCCAGCCGCACGCCTCCTCGAGCTTTCCGCGAGAAACCTCGAAAACCCTAACTTCCATCTGTGTCAGTCGCACCCGTCCTCCACTCCATGGCCAGCAGCAGCACCTCCCCGTCGATGGCAGCATCGAGCGAAGCCGCGGCGAAGCCGGCGAGCTCCGTCGTCGTTCCCCAGAGAGCTTGGTCATCCCCGCATCGGCGGTGATCGAGTCCACCGGCGGCGACCACAATTTGGCGGCGCTAGAACCACTGGACGAAGAGCCAGACTCGCATAAGGGCGACTGGCGCGGCTCAGACATCACCGCCGCGACATCCAAGAGATGGTCGCCGAAGGCTACCTCCCCGCGACGGAGGGGCTCGCCTGGCGGGCGGCGCCGGTCGGCGAGGTGACACCTTCTCCCCAAGCCGTAGAAAAGGTGTACCTCAAGGCTCAGCTGGTACGCGGCGTTTCCCTGCCCATCTCCCACTTCTTCCTCTCCGTCTTGAACCACTACAAGTTCCAACCCCATAACCTTTCCCCCAATAGCATCTTAGTGCTTAGCAACTTCGCGGCACTTTGTGAGGGTTACCTAGGGATTAGGCCTAGGTTAGACTTGTTCGTGTACTTCTTCACTATCAAACGTGAAGCCGGACATAGTAAGGAGGAGCTTAGGAAATGCGACACCATAAGCTTCAAGATTCGACCTGGCCGGCGGTTCCCCGACATCATCAGCCACGAGTCCTGCAAAAACTGGCAGCGGACGTACTTCTACGGCCCCGACATTCCTTTGGCGGGCTGAGAAGTAAAGTACCCGGACTTCGCGGATGGAGCCGCCGCTGAAGTTTCCACATGGAGATCCCATGCCTCCCTTCCCTCCGACCTCGACGCTTCTCGCGTAATAAGGCGGATCGAATGGTTCGTAGAGACGGGTTTGTCCGGCTTGGACCTAGCCATGTGCCGGTTCATCAGGCGAATCCAACCTCTACAGCACCGCGCGAAGTTCATGCACGAGTATACTAGTGATCGAAGGGATACCCTCCGGATCTCCGTGGATAACTTCTCGAGCGACTCCATTAAGCTCCGCCTGAAGGACATCGTCAAGGTGAAGGATAAGAAGCGTGGCTTCACCATCACCTACGACATGTTCGTAGAAGGCAAGTGCCCAAAGGTAGATATTTATTTTCCGTGTACGACATATGCTCTAGTTTCTCCGTCTTGTTAATATCATCCTATCTAACACGGTGATTTCTTACTTAACAGCTTAGCGATCTAGATGAGGACAACCTGGCTGCCCAAATCTACGATCCAAAGATGAAGGAAGACACGGTCGTGTCCGACGACGATGTCCGTTGGCGCGAAAGCAAAAGAGCTCCACCTCTGACGCTGCCGACGGAGGCAAGAAGAAGAAGACGGAGGTTGGAGCCTCCAAAAAGACTACCGCCGCCCTAGAGGCGAAAAAGAGAAAAGCCACCGGGATTTTTGCCAAAGCACCCCCCCTAGTGTAAGCTTCTCATTCTCCGTCATTGTCTATCTGTCTGTTTTGTTCCTGTACTTATGCATTTTGCATGTCTCAGGAAGAAAGCCATGACCAGCCTCAAGAAGACCTCCAAAACTTTGGGGGCTTCTAGAAATATCAAAGATATGTTGCATTGCGACGCCTCCCCCGCCATCGCCCCTGCTACTCCTGCCGTCAAGCCTTCGTCTGCCCCGACAAGCTCGCAGGCTAAGGAGGCACCAGGCCCTTCCGTCATGGAAGTGGATTCTGGCGCCTCTACCGAACTCGCTGTTGTCGGCGAGAAGGCGACGCAGGAGAGCACCACCCAACAAATGGCTGAAGCTCCGGCTAAGGATGCCATTGGTAGCGGCAAGGCGGTAGTGGGAGCTGGTACCTCTGCCGAAGGCGGCGCCCCCGCTCCCCAGAAGCCCTTCGAGTTCCCAAAGATAGTTTACCCGGCGCTCACGCCGAGTAACACAATTCTGGTTCCTGGAGGAGTGCCGTCGTCTCCGACGTGCGGTATTGAGGAGCTTCTCCGACAAGCAGATATCTTGCAAGGAAATAGCATATCCTTTGGCAA
Source organism: Avena sativa (assembly GCA_916181665.1). Lineage (NCBI taxonomy): Eukaryota > Viridiplantae > Streptophyta > Magnoliopsida > Poales > Poaceae > Avena > Avena sativa. Next base: position 201,243,783 of record OV702281.1, on the reverse strand, counting down.
GCTGCTAGCCGAGATCACTACAAACCTCAAGATTATTGCACTTGTAAGTTTTACTTTGCCTTTTGCATTTCATATGAGTATCCCACTGTAGCGCCCGAGGATGTAGACGGAAAACCATAGGTCTTTGCATCTATATGCTCTAAGAGTGACTAAGTTAGAAAGAATTCTCACTGTATCCCCCAAGCATTTAGATGGAACAAACTATTCCGACTAGATGCTTTAAGAGTAGCATACGCAGTGTTTATAATTTTCAATACTGTAGCCCCCAAGCTTCTAGTTGTAACTGAATTAGTTCCGACTAGATGCTTAAAGAAAAGCTAAGCATTTTCCGTGTTAAAACTTTATACTATAGCCCCCAAGCTTCTAATCGAGAACTGAATTAGCTCGGACTAGATGCTTAAAGAAAAGCTAAGCATATTGCTAAGTTTAAAAACTCTCGCTGTAGCCCCCGAGCGTCTAGGTGGAAAGATTCTGACTAGAAGCTCCAAGTAGGCTAAACAACGATTTAACTTTTTTCTTTTGTTCCACAGAACGAGAATGCTCGGAGGGGCATGGCCAACGACAAGTACCAGAAGATGCGCGCAGATCTTGAAGCCGAAAAGGGTAAAACTACCATCTTGAAGGAACAGATCATCAAAAACGAGAGTCTGTTTTCTTTTTTGCGCATTCCGTCTTGGTTTTATGCCTTCATTCTCCGAGTACTCACTATGTACTTTGTTTTCTACGACTTTGCAGAACAGGTAGCCAAGGTCAAGGACATTGTCGAGCAGTCCAAGCATATTCAGCAGCTGGACAGCGAGAACAAGATCCTTAAAAAGGAGAGGGAACAAATGCTGAAAATGCATGAAGATTCCATGAAGGCCCTGCAGGAATTCGCCTCCGCGGAAATCAATCGCTTGAAGGAGGAGCTTGCGATCTTAAAAGATCAGAAGCAAGCTGCTGATGAGCAAAACCATCGCGACGGCGAGGCATATAAGCTCCTCCAGCAAGAGAAAGAATCCCTAGCGGATACCCTTTGGCAAACTAATGCCAGCATCTTCAGTAAGATTTCTCCGCCTTGTATTTCTGCAGTCTGGATACTTGGAATTATTGAACTCATGTGATCCTTGTTGGAATTTGCAGCTCCTATGGGTTTAACCAGATCGCCTCCTCCGGCCAAGGAATGCATGGTTCTTGCCGGCAACTTTATCAACACCGCCATCACCCAAGCGAAAGAGATCGCCAAGCCCCTCCAGATACACATCAAGGCCTCGAACTCCGTGGCAAAGTACTCGGAGATTCTGTGCCTAGCCCCCGAGCGTATCACAAGCTGGAAAGCTTCATGTGCATGGGCTGGCACAAGGATGGCGCTGTCTATGGTGAAGGCACACTACGAAGATGCCGACATCGACACGGTGACCTCTGGCATCCCCGACGTTGATGATGACGACAAATAAATTGATCATGAAGCCATCTTGTCATCACTCGCGGGTTATGACACCAGAGTTGCCGAGTTGGTGGATATCAACGTCTTCGTGCCCATGAACACCACCGACAACGTCAACCAAGATTCCTCCGAGTCCCACCAAAGTGCCGATGCTGAGGGTGATTCTCCGGCCGATGACGATGCTGCTTCCAAGTCTCCTGCGCCCAAAGAATGAAAAACACTTTGTAATATTTGCTTCATCTTTGGTATATGTGCGGAAAAAACTTGATGGTGTGACTTAAGGCAGAAAACAATTGTCGTTATTTCCTGCTACTTAAGAACTTAGTTCCCAGCATGTATATATTTTTTAAGCAAGTGCTGGCTTATCCATTACTTTGGTTCTTATGCTTGACTTTTCGCGAGTCGAAGACTCGTTGTCGGAACCATGCACTTAGGTGATGATGCCCAATGGCACCGTCAATAACCTGAGCACAAAATCGCCGACAATAATTGCCGAAAGTCACTACTCCAGAATCCACATAAAAACAAAAAAGAACGTGTAGACCAGAAAACTTAAGCTAACGCCCATAGGCGGAATTTTCACAAGTGCAAACGCAATACTTATGCATAAAGGTTTTACATGATCCAAAAATGAACACTAAAGGAGGTAAAAGACTCAAAAATATGAGTGAACCAAAGAGCTTTATTTCATTGATCATATAAGAGGTATACAATTAGATAAAAAATGCTAAGTGTAAAAAGGACGTAGTTGTGCTATGTTTCATGGCCGATCAAGCTCCGGGTAGTCATCACTGGGTCACGTCGCTTACGTTTATGATCTTCATTGGGTCTATCATTTAGTTCATGATTGTCAACAAGGTAGTAAGACCCATTGAGCAGCGCCTTGCTTATGATGAACGATCCTTCCCATGGCGGGGATAATTTGTGTGACTTATTCTGCTTAAGTCGGAGCACCAAATCCCCCTCTTTAAACGAGCGATGCCGAACGCGGCGACTATGGTAGCTGCATAGCTTTTGCTGGTAGATGGCGGATCTTTGGCATGCAAAAACGCGCTCCTCCTCGAGAAGGTCCACATCCAGGCGTCTGGATTCTTCAGCATCATCCTCGTCGTAGGCGGCAACTCTTGGTGCATCGTGAAGGATGTCGGAAGGCAGGATGGCTTCTGCTCCATATACCATGAAATAAGGGGTGTAGCCGGTGGATCTGTTGGGTGTAGTTCGTAGACTCCACAGCACAGATGGCAATTCTTCCGCCCAGGCTCCAGCTGCTCTATGTAGCGGTGCCTCAAGGCGTGGCTTGATTCCCTGCAGAATTAATCCATTGGCTCGCTCAACCTGACCATTGGATTGTGGGTGTGCCACACATGCGAGGTCAAGTCGGATGCCTTTCTCCCAGCAATATGCCTCCACTTTTCTGAGTAATAAATTGCTGCCGTTGTCGGTGATAATGCTATGTGGGAGGCCAAATCTCACCACTAGATCTCGGACGAACCTGAGGGAAGTTGCCCCATCAAGCTTTCTAATAGGTTTAGCTTCTATCCATTTAGTGAATTTGTCAACTGCTACAAGCAGATGCGTAAACCCACAAGGTGCCGTCTGCAACGGTCCCACCATGTCTAGCCCCTAGACTGCAAACGGCCGAGTTATTGGTATTGTTCGCAGTTCTTCAGCAGGAACATGTGGTTGTCGGGCATAATACTGGCATCCCAGGCATGTCTCAACCAGCTTGTCGGCGTCCGCCTTCGCGGTCTGCCAATAGAATCCTTGCCTAAAGGCTTTCGCGACCAACGATCGAGGAGCGGCGTGGTGCCCACAATCTCGAGATGGATTTCGCGTAGGATTTCCATACCTTCTAGCTGGGAAACACACTTTAGGTATACACCAGTAGTGCTCTTTTTGTAGAGTTGCCCATTGACTATGGTATAAACTTTTGCTCGTCATACTATTTGCCGTCTTTCGACTTTGTCGTCGTGCAAAGTTCCGTGTTCGAGATATTCCATGAACGGTTTTGTCCAAGCCGGAGGGACCTTAGTCACCATGTTGATGAAAGAGTCAGCTCTATCCGGGTTGTCGATGTCGGCCCCCTTCACGGATGGTGTGCGCAGGTGCTCTAGGAAAACTCCTGGCAGAATTCGCTTGCGCCCTGATCCTAGCTTAGACAGTAGATCAACCGCCTCGTTTTGTTCCCTAGGCACATACTTAACTTCGTAGCCCAAGAAGCTCTTGGCTATCTCGTCCACTTCGTCTCGATATGCCGCCATCATAGGGTTCCGCGCATTCCAGGTGCCAGCCACCTGCTGGGCAACCAAGTCGGAATCTCCACAGCAAACTATGCGCTTGATGCCAATATCCTTGGCTACACGTAGTCCGTGAATGAGTGCTTCATACTCCGCCATGTTGTTTGTAGCCTCGAAGTGGATCTGCAGAACGTAGTGTAGCTTGTCTCCTGTTGGTGACTGTAGCAATACACCAGCCCCGAGCCGTTGAGCATCTTTGATCCGTCAAAGTGCATCACCCAGTACTCTGGCTCTGGCAACGGAGTAGCGTCTGGCATCTCCGTCCAATCTGCAACAAAATCCGCCAAGGCTTGAGACTTGATAGCGTCGCGTCTCTTGTAGGTGATCTCGAAGGCGACAAGTTCAATGCCCCACTTCGCGACCCTTCATGTAGCGTCGCTGTTATTGATGATGTCGGACAGTGGGGTCTTGCTCACCACTGTGATTGGGTGCTCCTGAAAGTAATGCCTCAGCTTCCGAGAAGCAAGGAATACTCCATAAGCTATCTTTTGGTAGTGCGGGCAACGCTGCTTGGACTCCGTCAAGACCTCGCTCACATAGTAAACTGGTCGTTGAACTCCGTGCTCATAGCCTGGTTCCTTCCGCTCTACCACGACGACGATGCTGATAACCCGGTTGGTTGCCGCCATGTAAATTAACAGGGGCTCTCCAGGCTTGGGTGCTGCAAGGATGGGCGCTGAGGAAAGAATCTCCTTGAGCTGCTTCAATGCTGCATCTGCTTCGTCCATCCACGTGAATTTGTTCGCCTTCTTCAGCAACTTGTATAGCAGCAGAGCCTTCTCTCCAAGTCGGCTGACGAACCGACTAACTGCTACAACACAACCTGTTAGTCGTTGAATGTCCTTTAGGCATGTCGGACGGTTTATGTTCAATATGGCCTTGATTTTCTCCGGGTTGACCTCGATTCCACGCTGGGAAACGATGAAGCCCAACAATTTGCCGGCTGGAACCCCGAAGACGCACTTCTTAGGGTTAAGCATCATGTTGTATTTCCAGAGATTATCAAAGGTTTCTTTTAAGTCGGAGATTAAGTCGTTTGACTTTTTAGACATCACCGCAATATCGTCCACATAGGCGTGAACGTTCCGACCAATTTGGTCATGAAGGCAACGTTGCATTGTCTGCTGGTAGGTAGCACCTGCGTTTTTCAGCCCAAAGGGCATCGTGACATAGCAAAACGTGCCGTATGGGGTAGTGAACGAAGTGGCCAATTGGTCCGACTTCCTCATCTTGATCTGGTGGTATCCTGAGTATGCATCGAGAAAACACAAAAGTTCCGAGCCAGCCGTCGAGTCAATGACTTGGTCAATGCAAGGAAAAGCAAACGAATCTTTGGGACATGCTTTGTTCAAGCCGGTGTAATCAACGCATATTATTAATTCATTGGTTCCCTTTTTGGGGACAAGTACAAGATTGGCCACCCATTGGGTGTGAAGGACTTCTTGCATAAATCTAGCCTTAAGTAACCTAGCTATCTCTTTGCCAATGGCGCGTCTCTTCTCATCTTCAAAGCATCGTAGAGGTTGTTTCACTGGTTTGCATTTTGGATCAATGTTTAAGCCGTGCTCGGCAAGTTCCCTAGGTACACCTTTCATGTCGGCAGGTTGCTAGGCAAAGATGTCCCTGTTCTCACGGAGGAACTCGACGAGCGCGCTTTCCTATTTGGGATCCAGGTTTGTCCCAATGGCGGTGACCATGGAGGCATCGCCTACCACAAGTTCCACCGGCTTGGTCTCGATGGCGGCCTTGAACGCAGGAGCGGAGTCAGAGATCTGCTTCTTCGACGTGGGCATCTCTGAGTCATCGACCTTGCTCTGGATCTCTTTGAATTCTTCGCTGTAGAGGACAGCTTCTGCAACGGCTGCTTCATTGATCTCGCAGTCCCTTGCCTTGGTAAAGCTTCCGGATACGGTGATGATGCTGTTTGGTCCGGGTATCTTGAGCTTGTTGTAGACGAAGCATGGCTTGGCCATGAACGTGTGGAATATGTCACGGCCGAATATGACGTGGTACACGCTCTTAAAGGGCACCACCTCGAAGGTCATGCGCTCTCGACGGTAATTATTAACATCGCCAAAGGCAACCTGAAGTGTAATGCACCCAAGGGACCGAGCCTCCCGACCAGGAACTACGCCGTGGAAGATGGTGTTGGTCCGCCTTAGGTTTGCCTCCGTCAAGTTCATCTTTTGCAGTGTATCCAGGTACATGATGTTGATGCTGCTTCCACTATCCACCATACACTTGGTGAACTCCACGCCGTCAATAAAGGGGTTGATGACCATGCCGTACTGGTTCTCCGTCGGTATAAGGTCTGGGTGGTCCGTCCTGTCCCAAGTTATTGGAACCTCCGACCAGCGCAGGTACTGGGGGGACTGGGGGGATAGTAGCCATCAGGATCCTCAGAGAGGTCTTCTGTTGTCGGACGGTGGGGGTGCCAAGGAAAGTGTGGTAGACTGGGGCCTTCTTTGTGAAAGGGTTCTTGCCCTTGTCGTCGCTCTTGGAGGCGAGCTTGGGGTCAACGTCCTCGTCCATGTCACTTGAATCCTTGGATTTCTCCTCCTTCTTCTTCCCCTTGCCCTTGCCTCGCGGTCTGTTCTTCCGACTTTGCTTGTAGCCGGACTCCGGGTCTTCCTTGAGGTCATTGACGAACTTGTAGTGTCGATTGGTATGGGTGGCTTTGCCGTTGACGTCGAGGTGTACGAGGAATGGCTTATCGCGGTACTCCTCGTAGGTTTGGGGAATGCGGAGCGGCGCCGAGGTGGTTTCACTTCCTCGTTGCTGCCCACGACCAGCTCCCCTTCCTCGGCCACGTTGTCCTCCTTCTCCCCGTCCTGCAAAAGTCATAGCGACCATGTCGGTAGATTGCTTTTCTTCTGGAGCGGTCTTCCGCTTTGTACTGCTGTTCCTCCGAGCTTGAGTTGGAACGGCCATTGTCGGCAAGGAGCCACGAGCATCATCGTCGGCAGCTGCGAACTCACTATACAACTGAATCATCTGGTTCAAGTCAAGCTGGTGATTATCCTGCAAGCGCTTCAGCTTATGTCGGAGCAACGTGCCCCTTTCCAACCCATCGATGAAGGCGGCCATGGCGGTCTGAGCATGCACTCCTGCGCAAGAATTCTTCATATCCAGCCAGCGGGAGAGGTAGGCGCGAGATGTCTCGTCTTTTGCTTGCACGCACCGCTGTAAATCGCCCACAGTGCAGGGACGCTTGTTTGTACCCTCAAAGTTCTTGGTGAACGCTTCTTGCATGTCCAACCAGTTGTAGATAGATTTTTCCGGCAAGTCGTCGATCCATTGATGGGCCGTACCCGCCAATATTAATGGGAGGTACTTGCCAGCGACGTTGGGGTTGCCTCCGGCAATCTCCACCGCGTTGCCGTAGTCCTGCAACCATGTGGCTGGCTTGGCGGTGCCGTCATAGGGCTTGATGGTCTTGTCAATCCGGAAACCTTTGGGGTAATTTGCGGACCGTATTGCAGGTCCAAAGCAATGTGGTCCTAGGTATGGTCCTTCCCAGGCCTCGTGGATATTATCGATCCGCGAACGCACGTCGTATGGCTCCGGGTTATTTTTCTTTTTGTCAACAGGGGATGGGCTGCGTGAACGACGCGGGCCTCCTCCGCCATGGTGACTGCTTGGTGGTGACGGAGGCGGAGGTGGCGGTGGGTTAGCCTTATTGCTGTTACCCTCCTGCGATGCCTCACGCCTGTCACGGTTGCTTGTTGGACGCGGAGGGTCATGGCGCGACCTGCTCTTATGTCCTTGATTGCGCTCTCCGTCATGACGGGTCTGCTCCGTGTTGTCGCGGATGACGATGCCACACTGCTTTGGTGGGGGCATATCCGTTCGATGGTGAGCTTTGTAATCTTCGCGATGTCGGGGAGATCGGGGCGGTGGCGATGGGCGACGAGGTCAGGCCTTTTATCCGTGGTCGGAGGATATGGGGATGGCATCCTTCCTGTTGCGTGCATCCCTCCGTCTTCGTTCTGATGGACCCGTCTGGGACCCGACATCAAGAGGAGATCTGTCCCTTGGCGGCTTGCACTGGCTAGACTGGCAGAGCGCTAGGTTAGACTCAAGCCTCTAAGAGGTGGCCTTTTCCTGCTGCTTCACCGCCTTGGCCACTAGGTCATAGACCTTTTCCACTGCTTCAGGCGATCTATCCTGCTCCAGAAGGGTCTTGGCGACGGCGAGGTTAAGGAGTGGGGTGGGCATCACCTGCTTTCCTTCACTGTCAATGTATGGCTTGGCCTGTGCCGGCTTAGAGGGAGCCCATCCTAGGTTGCGCCGTACGCCAGGATCGTTGATGACGCGATCCGGAGCTTTCTTAGCCTTCTGCTATTGTAGCAGGGTCTTGTACTCGGCCTCCATTGCTCTAGCTTTTTCTATGGACTTCTGTGCGTTGACCAGATCTCGATCTAGTTTAGCGCCTTGCTCCGCGATGGCTTGCGCCTCCTCCAGCAGCTGCTGGCGCTTCTCATCAAGCTGGGTCACGTTCCGGATATGAGCAACGGCAGTGGCTGAACGAGGAGATTGCCGTACATCACTCTATCAGCTGGAGTAACTTGGGCTGCTGTAGACGTAGATGCTGGAGGCGGCAAGTTTGCGGTGTTGTTGTTGCTCGGGCCGGTGCCGAGTTCCTGCGTCTGCTGCACTGGGTTAGGCGGAGGAGGCATGACTTTTGCACGATCATCGTCAGCAGCAATAAGTGGCCCCTTCCCCTTTTCCAGCTCCGTAGGTGGAGCTTGTCCGGGTTGATCTTCATCCATCGCCGTCCCAATGGCGACGAACACCCCTCGGGATGCGACGGCATTGTTGGCTTGCTCGTCGCGCGAGTACTCCTCCTCCATCTCCTGCATAGCAGAGTCTAGCTCTTCTGGATTGAAGTCTATCTCCTCTGAATCTGCACTAAAATCAGCATAAAGCGCGTCAATGATAGAGTCGGAGGGTGCCAAGACTTCCTCGATGACGGGCGGTGGAGGTGCAACAGGCTCGACGATGACTGGAGGTGGTGGTGCTGCTACGAAGATGGCGGCAGGAGGCGGTGGTGGCGGCTACTGAATCGGAGGTTCTCCGTCTCTGAGCGTAAGCTCCATCTGGGCTGCCGCGTCAGCTGCCGCATAGCTGTTGACGGTGCTCACCATCTCTTCGAGCGTAAGGTGTCATGTTGCCTGCTGTCGTTTTAAAGAATGTCGGAGAAGCGTGCCACGGTCCAGTCCTTCCACGAAGTGATACAGAGCGTTATCATCGGGGTAGTGGGCTAGGTCGGCTCGTATACGGAGCCACCTGGCCAGGTAGTCGCGGGGGTTTTCGCCCTCTCTCTGAACGCAGCGCGCCAGATCGAAGATGGTAACCACGCCGACGAACTTGGATCTCTGCTGTCCAGACGCACAGACGAAGCCGGCAGATTTGCAGTGATCTTCCACCTTTATGTCCTACACAGGGGCGGTTTGGGTGGGCCTTGAATTTTTTCGATCTTTGTCGGCAAACTCTGAAGAGAGATCCAGCATTGATCCTTCCGCGAACGTATCCTGCCCATAGGCGGTCCGTGCGGGTCTTGATGCTTTCCGATCTTTGCCGGCAAACTCCGAAGAGAGATCCGACATCGATCCTTCTGCGAACGTATCCTGCCCGTAGGCGGTCCGTGCGGGTCTTGATGCTCCTCCGACTCCCAGGGAACTAGTGCCCAAGTCGGTTTCGCCGATGAAGAGGTGGATGTCTCCGATAGGAACGATCGAACACCGCGTAGGGTTCGTCTTCGCCGGGATCCAGAACTCGTCGGGAGGGACGATCGGAACTTTGCCCGAGAAGAGAACGCGACCTATGGCTACGGTTTCGCCGATTCCCGCGAAGATCTTGGTCCTCGCCCGCTGAAGAGCCTGAAGTGCCTCTTGCCCCACGGTGGGCGCCAACTGTCATGGTATTGCAGACGAGTACGCCATGGAGGGTTCCTCACAGTGCGTGTTTAGAGACGTGGGGTAAGGCGGACGGTTAACGGGTACGAGGTAACACAGCTTACCTAGGTTCAGATCCCACAACGGTGGCGGAATCCTACTCCTTCTATAAATCAGTATAAGGGCAATATGCCGAGTTACAAAGATAGGTTCGCTGTGCGAGGTTGTCTGAGATTGTGTGCCCTAAAGGCTCCCATAGGCCCGACTTATATAGTCGCGAGGTCCTAGGGTTATAGGGAAAGTCCTAGCGGGACAGGTCACAAAGTCCTACACCATCTATTACTAGTCTTATGTATGTTGCACTCCAAGGCTCCATGTACGCTGGTGACTCCACCGTAGTCTTCCTTTATCCGGCATGGGCCTCCCTTCTAGATCCACCTAACTGGGCCGCCCAGCAGGCCATAGGCCATGCTACCGACTATGGGCCACCCTGGTTAGTCGGATAAGAGACATGCTATAAGGATACCCATATTGCATATCCCCAACACACTTGCAGGCTGGTTAAGTGAATGACCCCACTCGTCAGTGAGACAACGAGTGGTGAAGCGGTACAGGGCGATTAGGACCGTAGGATCTAACTCTAATCGAACGGCTTTGGTTCATCGTCCATGTCGGGCAGCGCCGGCGAGACAGAACCCTAGCGCGGCCGGTGGGGGTCGTGGGAGTCTCACCGGGGCTCAGGCGATGGTCGGCGACGGGGGCGAATGACGAAGTCGACAACGACGATTCTCCTGGTACCGGCAGCTTCTCCTGGGGCGGCTCCAATCGACGGCGCCTCTCCTCCTCTGTAGCGGCGAACTCCGGTGAAATTTCGGCCACCTGGTGCTCGCCTTGCTTCGGGAGTGAGTGGGGTGTATCAATGAGAGGTGGGGAGTGAACTGGTGTGAAGAAAACGAGCGGGGGAGGCCTCCTTTTATAGTGGCTGAAGGGGACCGAATGGCACGGGTGGAGCTCATCGATGTCGACGTCACAAAGTGCTACTGGCATGGGCGATGATAGGGAGCGGTGTTGTGCTCCCTGGTGAAGCTCAACGGCGTGGTGGCGAGGCGTGGGGCAGTGCGAGATGGTCGAAACGTCGCAGCGCTCTGGGCGAGTCCGACGGCAATTTTAATGGTGCACATCGTGCATGGTCCGCGTGACGGCGAACGAGGTTGTCTGGCAGGGTGCTGGGGTGCTGGTGATCATGTCTGCAAGCGGCAAGGGAGGCGCGCGGTCTGTGGGATGGTGTCGCTGACGGCGCACTGGCGTGCTCTCGGCTCGCACGCAGAGAGACTGGGCGCGTTCTTGGCAGGTGGTCTAGTGGCTGACTGCGCTCAGGGCTTGGACATGTAATGGCGATGGACGGTGTTGCGTGTTCCAGGCAAGGTTGGCGAAGCTAGTTCTTCCTCTAGCTCGCTGGCGACATGTGGGTGGCAATGGTGCTCTCGGCATGCTCACCATTAATGGCTAGGCTTGCTCACATTGGTGCTAAAGCTAGTTAGATTACTTTGATCATCTACTGGGAGTGTAGAGTGAGCTATAGAGAGAGCAAGTTAGGCATCGATCACTGCTCACTGTAAAGTTTTGTGTTTGTTTGTTTGCTGCTGACAAGGTGTTTGATGAAATGGCCGAAAGAAATTCAAATTTGAATTTTTGATTCAAACTTGGTAGGTTTGCTAGGCACATACTAGGGAGCATCTAGTTAGTTGGATTAGTCAAGGGACACTGGTTTGGTTGGGTTTTGAAAATGTGTGATCTTCACATATGTTAAAGCTTCAATTTTGAATTGTCATTTGAATGGGGTTGCTAAATCTTTCTTCAATTTTGAAAGGTGGGCTTTGATTCACTTTTACTTGGTCTAGCAAGGGGTGAAAAGAATTAGAAAAGTTTCTGTGTGAAATCTTGGACTAGAAACACTCAAAGTGACCTAGTGAGCAAGATTGGCAAAAATGACCATTTGCCCTATTTGATTTGTTTTTGATTTTCTCTTGATTTGTTTCTGCTTGGAAATGTTTTAGATGATGTTATATTCATCTTTGAACCATTCCTTTCTATTTAGGTTAATCACACAAGTCCATTCATGCATTCATCAAATCATCACATACACACATGCATCCATTTGGTTTTTATATAATCAAAGTTTTTGTTAACCCTAATTTTAGTGATTAGAGTTTGATGATCATTCTTTCATATTTTTGGGATGTTACAGGACGCCTCCCTACTCGCCCCAATCAAACGGGGTTGCCGAGAGGAAAAACCGCACGCTGACTGACTTGGTGAATTCCATGTTAGTCACTGCTGGTTTATCAAAGGCATGGTGGGGGAGGCTTTGTTGACTTCATGTCATGTCCTGAATAGAGTTCCTAACAAGAATAAAGAAAAGACCCCTTATGAGGAGTGGGCTGGGAGAAAACCATCACTTTCGTATTTGCGCACTTGGGGGTGTTTGGCAAAGGTCAACATACCGATTCCCAAGAAACGCAAGCTCGGACCTAAGACAGTGGATTGTATCTTTCTAGGATATGCTCCACGGAGTGTAGGCTATAGATTTCTAGTGGTTAAATCTCAGGTACCTGATATGCATGTTGATACTATAATGGAATCTCGTGATGCAACATTCTTTGAGAATATTTTTCTTATGAAAGATATGCATAGCATTGGTAGAATTTCTTCTGAAATACTTCCTGAATCTAGTGCATCTAATAAGAATTCTGAACAACCACATGAGGAAGTCCTTGAGAAGGATGACGAACCTCTCAGGAGGAGTAAGACATAGAGGATTGCAAAATCGTTTGTTAATGATTTCATCGTGTACCTTGTGGACGATACTCCCAAATCCATTGCAGAGGCATATGCATCTCCTGATGCAGATGATTGGAAAGAAGCTGTCCAAAATGAGATGGACTCGATTCTTTCTAATGGAACTTGGGAATTATCAGAACGACCCTATGGTTGTAAACCTGTGGGCTGTAAATGGGTGTTCAAGAAGAAGGTAAGTCCTGATGGTACTATTGAGAAGTACAAGGTGCAACTTGTAGCTAAGGGCTACACATAGAAATAAGGCGAAGATTACTTTGACACATACTCACCTGTCGCTAGACTGACCACCATTCGAGTACTACTGTCCTTGGCTGCCTCTTATGGTCTTATCGTTCATCAAATGGACGTGAAGACAACTTTCCTTAATGGAGAGTTGGAAGAGGAGATCTATATGGATCAGCCGGATGGGTTTGTGGTAAAAGGTGAAGAGACAAAGGTGTGCAAGTTATTAAAATCTTTATATGGCCTTAAACAAGCACCTAAGCAATGACATGAAAAGTTTGACAGAACTCTACTTTCTGCTGGCTTTGTCATTAATGAGGCTGATAGGTGTGTTTACTATCGCCATGGTGGGGGCGATAGCGTTATATTATGTTTGTATGTGGATGTATTCTGATCTTTGGTACAAACATTAAAGTGATAAATGAAGTCAAGTCTTTCCTGTCAAAGAGTTTTGATATGAAAGATCTGGGAGAGGCTGATGTGATTCTGAACATCAAGCTTACTAAGAACGAGAATGGGATTACTTTAATGCAATCTCATTATGTTGAGAAGGTCTTGAGCCTATTTGGCTTTAATGATGGCAAGACTTCTCCAACACCTTATGATCCCAGTTTGACATTACGAAAGAATAAGAAGGAACCAACAGATCAGCTGAAATATTCACAAGTTGTTGGTTCTCTCATGTACTTAGCAAGCGCTACAAGACCTGATATCTCTTTTGCTATGAGAAAGTTGAGTAGGTTCATGTCTAACCCGGGTATTGATCATTGGAATGCACTTGAAAGGGTCATGCGCTATCTATGTGGTACAATGAGCTATGAGATTCACTATTCAGGACACCCTGTTGTGCTTGAAGGATATAGTGATTCGAACTGGATCTCGGATGTTGATGAACTCTACGCAACGAGCGGGTATGTGTTTACCCTTGGAGGTGGTGCGGTGTCATGGAGATCCCGTAGACAAACCATATTGATGAGGTCAACTATGAAAGAAGAGCTTACTGCTTTAGACACAGCCACTATTGAGTCAGAATGGATGCGTGAGCTCTTGATGGACTTGCCTGTGGTTGAGAAACCTGTGCCGGCAATCCTTTTGAATTGTGACAACCAAACTGTTATTGTCAAAGTGAACAATTCTAAGGATAACACAAAGTCATCAAGACATGTGAAGAGACGTTTGAAATCTATCAGGAAATTGAGAAACTCGGAGTAATAACTGTTACGTATATTCAAACAGACAAAAACCTGGCAGATCCCTTTACAAAGGGACTATCGCGAAATGTGATAGAAAGTGCATTGATGGAGATGGGGTTGAGACCCATGAATGTCACACCTAGTGGTAACCCAACCTATGTGATCGGAAATCCCGTGAATCAGGTCCTAGGAAGAACAAGCTAGTGGTTTGAATGAGGAGAGTAGTTGGTAACCCTCTCTATGTGAAGATGCATAATTCTCATAATCTATAAGGTAGGTTGGCGACACGCCTTAATGTGTTTTTGTTGGCTTTAACTAGCAAAGATGCTGTCCTGCAGGGCATTCTTGAAAGAACACACCTATATGAGCTCGACTATAAACGTCGCGGTTTATAAGACTTGAGTGATCTCTAGTAAACTCATGAAGAGACCAGAGAGTATGACGCATATGCTCCAACCCGCGGGGTAGGCTACTGGCAGCCAGGTACTATTTATGATTTTGAGTAAAACCTATTGGCACCAAACTTGCAATTCAAGGTTCGTCCATTGTTTAAGTTGTTGATAGACGTAGTTCAAGATTCTAGGCGGAAGTGCAACTTAACAGTCTCTGCTGAAACATTGGTATATAAACAAGTAGTGAGGATTGGCAAATCTTCAAATGAGCATTTGAGATCTGGTGGGGGATTGTTAGAAATAATGGGCTAAATCATTAGACTCATGTGTGATTTCATATTTTCCCTAAATTTCAAAGCCCATGTATGTGGAAGCCATATGTGATTTGGCCCAAGTTGGTGACAGCTCACATGTGTGTGGCAAGAGCTGTGGAAGCTAAATTTTAGTCCCACATAAAAAGTTGAAGGAGAGTTGCACCACCTTATAAGGTGGAGTGTTGCACCACTTTGTAAGTGAGTGACAATAAGAGAGCTACACGTGCGCTCCTCCTGCGACGACGCCGTCGCTCGCACGCATGCTCGCCTCATCTCGTCACGACACGCGCGCGCGCCGCGGGTTGCGGGAATCTCGCCGAGCCGAGCTTTATTTTGCTGCTCAGGAAAATGTGTGCGGTTAGACAGACGTGTCAACAGTTAGCGGATCCGGGTCGCTCCCGGATCGTGGGCTATCTGTAACCGACCCGAAACGTGCGCGACGTAGGCTTGGTCCACTACGTGTCTTGTACGGGATTTCCGAGCCGCTCTATATAAACGCCTGTGCGGCTTCCACAACACACGACACAAACCAATCTAGGGTTTAGCTATCCTCTCTGCTTGCGCCGCCACCGTAGTCTACTCCATCCTGCTTGTCGGCGTGCACCGGCGGTCAGGAGAGCAGGTCTCCGGAACCACTCGTCTTTGCAATCCTGTACGGGAGAGGGTGAATAAGGTTTTTGGGAAGCGCTCCGCGCGACTTCTCAAGTTCGTTATCACGTCGCGTCTTTTCGGTCGTCAAGCCGGATCTCATGTGCGTCGTCTTCAACACCGACTTCTTCGACAGGCTACTGCACCAATGACGACTACATCGCCAACCGATCAGTACGTATACCATCAACAGATCTGTTGTTTTACTATGGCTGTTAGTGCGTATAATCTGTTATTGTTCATGTTGATGAATACATCTAGTATCTTAGAGGTTCACGCGATTGTAGCTGCTGTTGTCATTATTTATATTATGGAATTAATTGTGGAAATTATGCCTAATAATCCAACAAAACATACGTAGATTTTGCTAAAGAAACTTAGGAAAGTCAGCTAAATGTGTTAAGTAAGATGAGACAATTAAAATTCATATTGACAGGGGTTGTTATTTTTGCAATGTTGTCACTTTTTTTAGATTTTTTAATTGCTACCCATCTCACTGCAATGAATATTCGACCTGTTGAAATAGGTAAGGGCAGTTTTTGTCCATGGATTTCACTACTCGTGAACTCACGGGCTGAACATATGAAGATTTTGCTCTAGAAACTTGGAAAAAAAATCAGCTAATTGTGTTGGGTCAGGAAAGATAATTAAAATCATGTTGATTGGGTTGTTACTTTTGCAATGTTGTCGCCTTTTTCTTATGTACCACTATCTACGATATTTTATGTCTGAATAGTTAGGTGAGTTGGCCGTGTGCCGGTAGTGGGCTCTTTGCCCGATAGTTGGAGGCGAGCGGGAGATCTTAGCGCCCAGATCCCGCCGGCTCTAGGGCTTCTTCTTCCCTTGCTGCTGCTCCGATGGCCAGAGCGTGCGATGGAGGGGGAATCCACCGTCTCCCCGAATAAATCTGTGGCCGTCGGCTCCTTCTTGGCGCTCAGGTGTGGCTCTTCTCTGTGTTGGAGATATGCCCTAGAGGCAATAATAAATGTAGTTATTATTATATCTTTGTGTTTATGATAAATGTTTACATTCATGCTATAATGGTATTAAGAAGGAAACATTAATACTTGTGTGATTTGTAAACTTAAATTGAAGTCCCTAGTAAAGCCTCTATATAATACTAGCTTGTTGGTTAATAAATGATTGTGGTTTCCCTATCACGAACATTGAGATGTTATTAACAACGAGATCATATCGTTAGGAGAATGATATGATGAACATACTCCTATAGATAAGCGTAGCATAAAGATCAAGTAATTTTAATAGTTCAATTGCTATATGCTTTCTGATACATAGTAACCTAATTCCTTCGACCATGAGATCATGCATATCACCTTCACCGGAAGGATGCTTTGAGACATCAAACACCACACCGTAACTGGGTGGCTATAAAGGTGGCATTGAGTGTTCAGAAAGTATTGGTTGAGACACATGGATCAAGAGTGGGATTTGTCCATCCATATGACAGATAGATATACTCTGGGCCCTCTCGGTGAAATGTCATCCAATTAGCTTGCAAGCATGTGACTAGCTCACAAGGGATCACATATCACGGGAACGAGAAAAGAGTACTTATCAGTAACGAGGTTGAACTAGGTATGCAGAGATACCGACGATCGTAACCTCAGATAAGTAAACTATCGTGAGACAAAGGGAAATTGGTATCGTATGTAAGTGGTTCATTCGATCACAAAGTAATCGTAGAAATATGTGGGAGCCATATGAATTTCCAGATTCCTCTATTGGTTATTGTTCGGAGAAGTGTCTCGATCATGTCCGCATAATTCACGAACCGTAGGGAGACACACTTAAGGATTCGACGTTGTTTGAGTAGTTATGGAATGATGAGTGAGAGACCGAATGTTGTTCAGAGTCTCGAATGGGATCCGGGATATCACGAGGAGATCCGGAATGGTCCGGAGAATAAGATTCATATAAGGAAAGTCCTGTTTCGGGGTTGGAGAATGGTTCCGGTGTTTTCATCGGGAATGTTCTAGAAGGTTCCGGAATGTCCGGCACTCCGGAGGGGAAGGGTACATGAATGTGTCATATCAAGTTAGAATGATTGCATCATGTACTAGGTGTCATCGCTGAACAAAATAAAGGGTTTAATCAAATCCTAGTTTGAAAAGTCAAACGCCAATTTGAAAAGTCAAACGGCTATTTTGGAAGGTGGAGGGGAAGTAGGAAACCTACTTGGGGAGGAGTTCCCTCCCTCCACCGCCGGCCCACTTGGGATCCGAGTTGGGGAGGGACTCCCCTCCCCTTGGCCGGCGCCTCCCACCTATATAAGGAGGGGCAGGGCTGCCCCTCCTAGCACACAAGTTTCCCCCCTCTAAACCCTAACCCTAGCCGCCGCCGCCCTCCATAGCCGCCGCCTAGGTCAAACTCTAGCCGCTGGCCTTGCCCCTCTTTGGTGTGTCTAAACCCTAGATCACCGAGGCTCTCTCTCATAGTCAACCATACTCGCTCCGGCTTAAGGCGAAGCCCTGCGAGATCTCCCCTCTACTTCCAGTACTACGCCGTTGTGCTGCCGGAATCGCGAGGAGAGTGCTACAACCTCCGCTTCCTGCTGGAACAAGGGAGAGGAAGGTCTTGGTCGAGTACCGAACATGTGAGCGACTGCGCTGCCGGAACGCAGCACCGGAAGGATCGTCTACGCGATCTTGAGATCAGCAAGAGTACGACTACATCACCCACGAGAATCCGCTCTCGTTAAACACTTTGGAATCTTCGAGGGTGAGTTATTCCATCGACTCGTTGCTACAATCTAGTAGATAGATCTTGGCTTGTTTGTTTGTATGCGGTAGAAATTTTTTGTTTTCCATGCTACAAAACCCTACAGTGGTATCAGAGCCGTGTCTATATGTAGATCTGTTGCACGAGTAGAACACAATGGTCATTGTGGGTGTTGATGCTTTTGTTATAGATTGCTTATTGTGTACTTTGCATCTTGCGAGATGGTGGGATGAAGCGTCCTGGGCTAACCTTTCATGACACCGTTCATGAGACTTGCTCCACGCTTGATATGCAACTTGTATTGCATAAGTGGCTTTGCGGGTGCCTATTTCTCCCAATATAGTTAAGATCCAATTTACAACGGGTGATTGACAATACTAGTATCAATGTTGTGGTTCTTGTTCGTAAGTTAGAACGACACTTATTGAAATCCCCAAACCACGTAAAACATGCAAAGAAAGTAGAGGCGTCTAACTTTGTTTTGCAGGGGTGTGTTGTGATGTGATATGGCCATGATTGTGATTATATTTGATGTATGCAATGATCCTTATTGTAAGTTGGCAACCGGCAGGAGCCATATGGTTGTCTTTAATTTTGTTAAGACCCGCGTGTCTATTCAAAGTAGTTGTAATAGTTGAAGCCGGTGGACGACAACCATGGAGCAGCGTCATTGACCTTGATGCAATGCCGGTGATGATGGAGATCATGTTCGTGCTTGAAGATGGAGATCGGAAGCACAAAGAAGAAAGGCCATATCATATCACATATTATGAATTGCATGTGATGTTAATCCTTTATGCATCTTGTATTGCTTAGTTAACGACGGTAGCATTATAAGATGATCCCTCATGCACATGAATTTCAAGTTCTAAAGTGTTCACCCTTAGTAAGCACCGTTGCTAAAGCTTGTTGTTTCGAAGCACCACGTGATGATCGGGTGTGTTAGATTCCGCAAGTGTATACAACGTGAGCAAGCCAGATTTGCTCATGCGGAAGCTAAGGTTTGATCTTGACGAGCCTAGCATGTACAGACATGGTCTCGGAACACGGATCACCGAAAGGTAAAGCATGAATCATATAGTAGATATGATGAACATGTTGATTGTTCGCCATTGAAGTTACATCAACTCTCGTGATGATCGGTTTTGATGTGGTGGATTTGCTTCGTGTGATCACTAAAACAATGTGAGGGATATTGTTTTGAGTGGGAGTTCACCTAGATTAATTTAACTATTAATTAGAACTCAATTTGTCATAAACTTAGTCTAAACTATTGCAAATATGTTGTAGATCAATGGCGGCCCCTACCATCAATTTTAATGCGTTCCTATAGAAAGAAAAGTTGAAAAACAATGGAAGCAACTTCGCGGATTGGTTCCGCAATTTGAGGATTGTCCTCACAGCTGGTAATTTGACCTATGTGCTAGATGCACCGCTGGGTGACCCACCTGCAGCTACTGCTACCGATGAAGTAAAGAATGTTTACCTCGCTCGGAAGACTCAGTACTCCATAGTTCAGTGTGCTATCTTGTATGGTTTAGAATCGGAGCTTCAGAAAAGGTTTGAGAATTCGGACCCACGTGATATTGTCCGTGATCTCAAATTGATCTTTGAGACTCACGCGGCAATTGAGAGCTATGAGGCTTCTGAAAAGTTCTTTAACTGCAAGATGGAAGAGGGCAGCTCCGTCAGTGAGCATGTGCTTAAGATGTCTGGGCACGCAAACAAACTTCAAAGCTTGGGTATAGTGATTCCTAATGCTTTGGGGATTTATCGTGTCCTCCAATCACTACCACCAAGTTACAAGAACTTTGTGATGAACTACAATATGCAAAACATGAACAAGCAATTGCCAGAACTCTTTGCCATGTTAAAATCTGCACAAGTGGAGATTAAGAAAGAGCACCAAGTGTTGATGGTCAATAAGACCACCAAATTCAAGAAAGGCAAGTCTAAGCAAAAGGGACACTTCAAGAAGGGTGGTAAGAAAGTTACCGCGCCGACGAAGAAGACCAAGGCTGGACCTAAGCCTGATACTGAGTGCTTTTACTGCAAGGGAGAAGGTCACTGGAAGCGGAATTGCCCAAAGTACTTGGCGGATTTGAAGAACGGCAACATCAAGAAGAAAGGTATATCTGATATACATGTTATTGATGTGTATCTCACTAGTACTCATAGTAGTGCCTGGGTATTTGATACTGGTTCGGTTGCTCATATTTGTAACTCGAAACAGGTGCTGCAGAATAAACGGAAGCTAGCGAAGAACGAGGTGACGATGCGCGTGGGAAACAGATCAAAGGTTGATGTGATCGCGGTCAGCATGCTACCTCTTCATCTACCATCGGGATTAGTTTTATACTTAAATAATAGTTATTTGGTGCCTGCGTTAAGCATGAACATTATATCGGGATCTTGTTTATTGCGAGACGGTTACTTGTTTAAGTCCGAGAATAATGGTTGTTCGATTTATATGAGTAATATGTTTTATGCACATGCACCTTTGATAGATGGTCTATTCTTATTGAATCTCGATAGTGGAAATACATATATTAATAACATTGAGGCTAAACGTTTGAAATCGAGCGATAACTCGACCTATATGTGGCACTGTCATCTTGGTCACATTGGAATGAAGCGTATGAAGAAACTCCATTCCTATGGACTTCTTGAATCACTTGATTTCGAATCACTTGAAAGATGCGAAGCATGTCTGATGGGTAAAATGACTAAGACTCCATTTTCTGGTATGATGGAGCGAGCTACGGACTTATTGGAAATCATACATACCGATGTGTGTGGTCCAATGAGTGTAGCATCGCGCGGTGGTTATCGTTATGTTCTTACCTTCACGGATGACTTGAGTAGATATGGGTATATCTATTTCATGAAACATAAGTCCAAAACTTTCGAGAAGTTTAAGGAATTTCAAAGTGAGGTGGAGAATCAACGTAACAAGAAGATTAAATTTCTACGTTCTGATCGTGGAGGTGAATATCTAAGTTACGAGTTTGGCGAGCATTTGAAGAAATGCGGAATACTTTCACAATTGACACCGCCGGGAACACCACAGCGTAATGGTGTATCCGAACGTCGTAATCGAACTCTCTTAGATATGGTTCGTTCTATGATGTCACTTATAGATTTACCGCTATCATTTTGGGGTTATGCATTAGAAACAACCGCATTCACTTTAAATAGGGCACCATCTAAATCCGTTGAAATGACACCGTATGAATTATGGTTTGGGAAGAAACCTAAATTGTCGTTCCTTAAAGTTTGGGGTTGCGAAGCCTATGTAAAGAAGTTACAGCCGGACAAGCTTGAACCCAAAGCGGAAAAATGCGTCTTCATAGGATACCTGAAGGAAACTATTGGGTATACCTTCTATCATAGATCCGAAGGCAAAATTTTCGTTGCCAAGAATGGATCCTTTCTAGAGAAGGAATTTATCTCGACAGAAATGACTGGAAGGAAAGTAGAACTCGACGAGGTTGTCGAACCTTCTCTCGAACTTGCGAGTAGCGCAGCACCGAAAGAAGTTCCTGTGGTGCCTGCACCAATAAGAGAGGAAGCTAATGATGATGATCATGAAACTTCGGTTGTAGTTGCTACAGAGCATCGCAGGTCAACGAGAACTCGTACCACTCCTGATTGGTATGATCCCGTTATGAGTGTCATGTTGGTGGACAACACCGATGACCCTGTGACATATGAGGAAGCGATGATGAGCCCAGATTCCAATAAATGGCAAGAAGCCATGAAATCCGAGATTGGATCCATGTACGAAAACCAAGTGTGGACTTTGGTGGACTTATCGGATGGCCGGAAGGCTGTCGAGAACAAATGGATTTTCAAGAAGAAAACAGATGCTGATGGTAATGTTACTGTCTATAAAGCTCGACTTGTCGCAAAAGGGTTTCGACAAATTCAAGGAGTTGACTACGATGAGACTTTCTCACCAGTAGCGAAGCTAAAGTCTGTAAGGATTATGTTAGCAATCGCTGCATATTATGATTATGAGATATGGCAGATGGATGTCAAAACAACATTCCTCAATGGAGACATTGATGAAGAGTTGTATATGATGCAACCCAAAGGTTTTGTCGATCCTAAAAATGCTAACAAGGTATGCAAACTTCAACGGTCCATCTATGGATTGAAGCAAGCATCCCGGAGTTGGAATCAACGTTTTGATAAGGTAATCAAAAATTTTGGTTTTATACAAACTTATGGAGAAGCTTGTATTTACAAGAAAGTGAGTGGGAGCTCTGTAGCATTCTTAATACTATATGTAGATGACATATTGTTGACTGGGAATGATGTAGACCTTCTTAATAGTGTCAAGGAATATTTGAATAATAGTTTTTCAATGAAGGATCTTGGCGAAGCAACTTATATATTAGGCATAAAGATTTATAGAGATAGATCAAGACGCCTAATATCATTGTCACAAAGTACATATTTGGACAAAGTTCTGAAGAGGTTTAGAATGGAAGATAGCAAGAAAGGGTTCTTGCCCATGTTGCCCAATACGACGTTGAGTAAAACTCAAAGTCCGACAACGGCAGAAGATAGAGAAAGGATGAGTAAGACTCCATATGCCTCAGCCATAGGATCTCTAATGTATGCCATGCTATGTACTAGACCCGACATTGCATATGTTGTTAGTTTAACTAGCAGATATCAAAGTGATCCAGGAGTGGATCATTGGACAGCGGTCAAAAACATCCTTAAGTATTTGAGAAGAACTAAGGATATGGTTCTTTCTTATGGAGGTGATGAACAGCTCGTTGTTAATGGTTACACCGATGCTAGTTGGAACACCGATCCGGATGATTCTAAATCACAATCTGGATACGTATTTACTTTGAATGGTGCAGCAGTTAGCTGGAGGAGTGCAAAGCAAAGCGTTGTGACGAGATCTTCAACTGAATCGGAATACATTGCTACTTCGGAGGCTTCACAAGAAGCGATATGGATGAAAGAGTTCATTACATAGCTCGGTGTGGTTCCTAGTGCGCTGGACCCAATGTCTATCTACTGTGATAACATGGGCGCCATAGCCAATGCGCAAGAACCAAGGTCACACAAGAAGCTGAAGCACATCAAGCTACGTTTTCACGCTATTCGAGAACATGTCCAAGATGGGGACATAAAGATTTGCAAAGTACACACAGATCCGAATGTGGCGGATCCGTTGACTAAACCTCTCCCGAGGGCAAAACATGACCAAAACCAAACTGCCATGGGTGTTCGGTATATTACCATGTAATCTAGATTAGATGACTCTTGTGCAAGTGGGAGACTGTTGGAGATATGCCCTAGAGGCAATAATAAATGTAGTTATTATTATATCTTTGTGTTTATGATAAATGTTTACATTCATGCTATAATGGTATTAAGAAGGAATCATTAATACTTGTGTGATTTGTAAACTTAAATTGAAGTCCCTAGTAAAGACTCCATATAATACTAGCTTGTTGGTTAATAAATGATTGTGGTTTCCCTATCATGAACATTGAGATGTTATTAACAACAAGATCATATCGTTAGGAGAATGATATGATGGACATACTCCTATAGATAAGCGTAGCATAAAGATCAAGTCATTTTAATAGTTCAATTGCTATATGCTTTCTGATACATAGTAACCTAATTCCTTCGACCATGAGATCATGCATATCACCTTCACCGGAAGGATGCTTTGATGACATCAAACACCACACCGTAACTGGGTGGCTATAAAGGTGGCATTGAGTGTTCAGAAAGTATTGGTTGAGACACATGGATCAAGAGTGGGATTTGTCCATCCATATGACGGATAGATATACTCTGGGCCCTCTCGGTAAAATGTCATCCAATTAGCTTGCAAGCATGTGACTGGCTCACAAGGGATCACATATCACAGGAACGAGAAAAGAGTACTTATCAGTAACGAGGTTGAACTAGGTATGCAGAGATACCGACGATCATAACCTCAGATAAGTAAACTATCGTGAGACAAAGGGAAATTGGTATCGTATGTAAGTGGTTCATTCGATCGCAAAGTAATCGTAGAAATATGTGGGAGCCATATGAATTTACAGATTCCTCTATTGGTTATTGTTCGGAGAAGTGTCTCGATCATGTCCGCATAATTCACGAACCGTAGGGAGACACACTTAAGGATTCGACGTTGTTTGAGTAGTTATGGAATGATGAGTGAGAGACCGAATGTTGTTCGGAGTCTCGGATGGGATCCGGGATATCACGAGGAGATCCGGAATGGTCCGGAGAATAAGATTCATATAAGGAAAGTCCTGTTTCGGGGTTGGAGAATGGTTCCCGTGTTTTCATCGGGAATGTTCTAGAAGGTTCCGGAATGTCCGGCACTCCGGAGGGGAAGGGTACATGAATGTGTCATATCAAGTTAGAATGATTGCATCATGTACTAGGTGTCATCGCTGAACAAAATAAAGGGTTTAATCAAATCCTAGTTTGAAAAGTCAAACGCCAATTTGAAAAGTCAAACGGCTATTTTGGAAGGTGGAGGGGAAGTAGGAAACCTACTTGGGGAGGAGTTCCCTCCCTCCACCGCCGGCCCACTTGGGATCCGAGTTGGGGAGGGACTCCCCTCCCCTTGGCCGGCGCCTCCCACCTATATAAGGAGGGGCAGGGCTGCCCCTCCTAGCACACAAGTTTCCCCCTCTAAACCCTAACCCTAGCCGCCGCCCTCCATAGTCGCCGCCTAGGGAATCTCGCCGCCGCCTAGGTCAAACCCTAGCCGCTGGCCTTGCCCCTCCTTGGTGTGTCTAAACCCTAGATCACCGAGGCTCTCTCTCATAGTCCACCATACTCGCTCCGGCTTAAGGCGAAGCCCTGCGAGATCTCCCCTCTACTTCCAGTACTACGCCGTTGTGCTGCCGGAATCGCGAGGAGAGTGCTACAACCTCCGCTGCCTGCTGGAACAAGGGAGAGGAAGGTCTTCGTCGAGTACCGAACATGTGAGCGACTGCGGGAGCGCTGCCGGAACGCAGCGCCGGAAGGATCGTCTACGCGATCTTGAGATCGGCAAGAGTACGACTACATCACCCACGAGAATCCGCTCTCGTTAAACACTTTGGAATCTTCGAGGGTGAGTTATTCCATCGACTCGTTGCTACAATCTAGTAGATAGATCTTGGCTTGTTTGTTTGTATGCGGTAGAAATTTTTTGTTTTCCATGCTACGAAACCCTACAGTGGTATCAGAGCCGTGTCTATATTGTAACACCCTCAGAATCGACCCTATGCAAGTTTCGACGATTCCCGCCAAACCCGCATAGAAACGATTCAAAGGTGCCCACCAGGCACTTTCGTGCGGGTGGAAAACGAAGTAATAACATTACACAACAGTCCTCGATGGGACCCACAGAACAGATATATATACAACCGCGACTCAATGAGTCAAGAATACCGATATAATATACAAAGATCCAAATCACCTTGAAATCGATATAGCGTCCGACTACGGACAAGATGCAAATGGGGCTAAGAGCCCTGAAGAATAACCAATGGCGTCCATAACCCTGCCCAGGCCAAGCCGGAAGGGTAACCCTGCTAACGACGTCGATCTCAAACCTGCTTAAACAAAAGGGGTGCCGACAAAGGGCAAAGGAAAAAGAGGAGCGTTAGTACTGAGGCCAGTACACGGCGAGACTAGAATTCGGAGGTCCTCGCCTGTAGGGGTTCGTAGCATGGAAAACAAAAATTTTCTATCGCATACAAACAAACAAGCCAAGATCTATCTACTAGATTGTAGCAACGAGTCGATGGTATAACTTACCCTCGAAGATTCCAAAGCGGTTAACGAGAGCAGATTCTCGCGGGTGATGTAGTCGTACTCTTTCCGATCTCAAGATCGTGTAGACGATCCTTCCGGCGCCACGTTCCGGCAGCGCTCCCGCAGTCGGTCACACGTTCGGTACTCGACGAAGACCTTCCTCTCCCTTGTTCCAGCAGGCAGCGGAGGTTGTAGTACTCTCCTCGCGATTCCGGCAGCACAACGGCGTGGTACCGGAAGTAGAGGGGAAATCCTGCAGGGCTTCGCCTTAAGCCGGTGCGAGTATGGTGGAGCTTATGAGAGAGGCTATTAGTGGTCTAGTAATTAGACACACCAATTAGAAGGCTCTAAACCAATTAGAAGGCTCTAAACCGCTGGCTAAAGCAATTAGAAGCTCTAAACCAAAACGGCTCTAAACCGGAGGTAGAAGATAGGAACTTGTGTGTTCTAGGAGGGGAGCCCTGCCCCTCCTTATATAGATGGGAGGGGGCTGGCGCGCCAGGGGAGGGAGGGAGTCCCTCCCCAACTCGGCCTAGGGCTGGCCGCCGGCTTGGAGGAGAGAAACTCCTCCTCCAAGTCGGTTCCAACTCCTCTTGCTTGTTTCCCACAGTTTCTTGTTTTAGCCGTTTGACTTTCAAACTGGACATTTGACTTTTCTGTTTTAGGATTCAATTTAATCCTTTATTTGGGACAGCAAGAACACTTAGTACATGATGCAATCATTCCAATATGTAATGACACATTCATGTACCCCTCCCCCCCGGAGTGCCGGACAATCCGGACCCTTCTAGAACATTCCCGATGAAAACACCGGAATCATTCCCGAACTCCGAAACGGGACTTTCCTTATATGAATCTTATTCTCCGGACCATTCTGGATCACCTCGTGATATCCCGGATCCCATCCGAGACTCCGAACAACATTCGGTCTCTTTCTCATAATACCATAACTACTCAAACAACGTCGAATCCTTAAGTGTGTCTCCCTACGGTTCGTGAATTATGCGGACATGATCGAGACACTTCTCCGAACAATAACCAATAGAGGAATCTGGAAATTCATATGGCTCCCACATATTTCTACGATTACTTTGCGATCGAATGAACCACTTACATACGATACCAATTTCCCTTTGTCTCACGATAGTTTACTTATCCGAGGTTATGATCGTCGGTATCTCTGCATACCTAGTTCAACCTCGTTACCGATAAGTACTCTTTTCTCGTTCCCGTGATATGTGATCCCTTGTGACCTAGTCACATGCTTGCAAGCTAATTGGATGACATTCCACCGAGAGGGCCCAGAGTATATCTATCCGTCATATGGATGGACAAATCCCACTCTTGATCCATGTGTTTCAACCAATACTTTCCGAACACTCAATGCCACCTTTATAGCCACCCAGTTACGGTGTGGTGTTTGATGTCATCAAAGCATCCTTCCGGTGAAGGTGATATGCATGATCTCATGGTCGAAGGAATTAGGTTACTATGTATCAGAAAGCATATAGCAATTGAACTATTAAAATGACTTGATCTTTATGCTACGCTTATCTATAGGAGTATGTCCATCACATCATTCTCCTAATGATATGACCCTGTTGTTAATAACATCTCTATGTTCATGATCAGGAAACCATGATCATATATTAACCAACAAGCTAGTTTAACAAGAGGCTTTACTAGGGACTCTTATTTTAGTTTACAAATCACACAAGTATTAATGTTTCTGGTTAATACAATTTTAGCATGGTATGTAAACATTTATCATAAGTGTGAAGATATGATAATAACCATTTTATTATTGCCTCTTGGGCATATCTCCAACATCGCCTACATAGGTATGGTGGACTGAAGCGGCAGCGGCAGCATGCACTATACAACCTATAGAGACTCGATAAAACAGGCGGCTATCAGAGAGGGGTAAGAAAGACCTATTCGGAACCAACCTGATTCTACCACCAAACAAACCCATCCTGGTGTTTCCCCCTCGAGACCAAACGAGGAAGTCAACCGAGGAACTCACACCGTTGGCAGTTTTATTTATTCAGTTATCGTTGCAGCAATTACTAGTCAAGTATAGATAGTCATCCTGATAAAATAGGCAGTGGGCAGTTTTAGTTAACCATTCCGTTGTAGTGGCAACACTTACTAGTCAGATACAATTAGCATGAGATATCCCAAAATCCCAGCAGTTGTTGGTACTTTTATTTAGCCATTCCGTTGTAGTTGTAATACTTACTAGTCAGATACAATGGTCGCAAGCGACACCCAAACAAGCAATTGTTGGCAGTTTTATTTAGCCATTCCATTATAGTGAAGCTGATTACTAGTCATTATAAAGTCAAATTTATAGCACTACTTTAGTTATAGTTGTCTATGATCGAGATACTGTGCTCCAAGTCGTCCATAACTGCGGACACGGCTTTCAGAAAGTTTTACCCGGCCGGGGTGCACAAATAGCAACACACACTCGATCCACCTCGGAAAAACCAAATCAAAACCCAACGAGGCCTTCACGACAAAGCAATCACAGGATTCAGAAATATTTCAGGGGGCCACCCCATTGAGTAGACCCGCAACGAAGCTAGCTGACTCCGAGACGGACTCAAGGTTTGCGTCAATGGCTGTAAACGACTGGGAACCCAAAACTGGGCTTGTCGATACCGCGAAAACACTCCGCTTACCTAAACAGTACAGTGTGCTCCTCGCACAATCGTAAATAAAGCAGTAAAGCATGGCATAAGTACAGGATCGTAAATAAAACCTCAAACTAGTTTGTGGCCCCAAGAAATAAGAATGAATCAAGATCTGGCTCAGGGGGGACCCATAATTCCCCCGTATGTGGATAGCGCGAATATTCAAGGAACAGGTATCAAGTACTCGGGGTCCTACGGGACACAAGTGGACGGTTAACAACCAAATAACATCTATTGCCCACCTGTGCCTCTGCTTACTTACTTCAATTTTAGTTGTTAAACAATAATTAAAGTGAACAATAAATAAAGCCGTGATCATCTCCAACATTAAACAGACGGCAAATCTCCAACAACTGTGGTACTTGACGACACGCAACAGCACTTGAGCAAGCGACTACGACGCGCAAGTCCAGCTATCTACCAAACAACAGGTAATAGGATGTGTCCAAGGCAATATACGGCTGCAAGGGATTTCACGGGTACGGAAACTAGAGCATCGCAACACAGATAGCAATAGATCAACAGGAGGGAATAAATACTATAAAAGTAAGATAGGTGGAAAGGGGGAGATGCTCGCCTGAAAACATTGCCGAAGGTTCAACCGAAGATCGGGTCGGCACTCGCATCAACTCAACGGCCTTATCCGCGAAGAAGCAAAACACTAGAAGGAACACCGGATGCACTATTTAATACAAAGGCAGAAGATCGGGCATGATGCATGTATGATGAATGACATGGCAAAGATGCGATGCAATTAGATCATATTAAGCGGAACCGGAGGTCCCGACAATTAATTAAACGGTTCAAGTTATTTATCTACCCCGCAAATTAAATGTTGTAATAACAGGGCAAGATAAGTTACCGGTTCGCTACACAAATTTAAATGAGGCCAATATAAGACTAGATTTGTCCGCATATGGGCCCCATATTTAATTATGCAGTGAATCGGCATAGTGCCCCCCAACCACAGACAAGCATGCATGCATGAACAATTTGATATGCAACAATTATATATCATTTAATAAAATAAGGTCTCGGGTTCGGGTTCACACATTAGGGTTTGACGATCTTGGTGTTCCAAGGGTTCGGGGTTCGACAGGGTCGAGGTTCGGATACAAGACGGAGAACTTGTCGTGACGTGCCGGAGATCTTGGTTCCAAGCGGTCGTTCTTGTCGGGTCCACGGATCGGCCGGTCTTGTCGTTCGGAAGTAGAACTCGTCGTCCTTGTGGCGATCTTGGCGTCCTTCCGGTTCGGGTTTTGGCGTCCGAGGGTAGTACTTGGCGTTCCGGATCGGGTCGATCCTGTCGATGAGAAGAGCTTGGCATCTAGGTTCTCGGCGAACTTGGCGTCCGAGGGTTCGGCCTTCGGGGATCGGTCTTCGGGGTGGAGAACTTTACGTCTGGGTAGACGATCTTGTCGGGTCCTTTCCGAAAGTCATGACGTTGGCGACGGACTCGGATCCACTGCCGATGGTTCGTCGGGTTCTGGACGGAGATCTTGTGGTTTCCGTGAAGGACTCGTGGTCTCGGCACTGGGAGATCTTGGCGTTTTGAGAAGCGGGTGGGATGTCCTGGGTCGAAGATCTTGTTGGTGGTTCTTTGAGTGGTGCCGGGTTCGGTATGGTCCCTTGGGCGACACCATGTTCTTTCTCCGGGGGACCTTGCCAACGTCCACGATCGGGTTAGTAGCAGAACTTGTCAACGAAGAGGGTGTCGCATCCTTGCATTTTGTGGAGACCATGCATCGCGGCAGATCTTGGAGTCACACTTGGTACACGTCGGGAGGCGCATGGAGCAGAGCCGTGCGGCCAGAGAGGTGGGTCGGCGAGGAGCTTGGCGGTGAGACGAGCTAACGAGGCGCAGAGGAGGGGCGCGGCGAGTGCCTGCGGCTTGCGGGGCTCGCAGGGGCTGCTGCAGAAGAGGGTCGGGCCGGGCCCCGCGGTGGTGTAGAGAGGCGCAGTGGAGGCGGACGCGTGCTTCCAGGGACGGCGAGGTCGACGGGGGCCGGCAACGAGCTGGAGGCGGTGGCGGCCTCGACGGCGACGGAGGGAGAGGTGCTCGGAGCGACGCTCGAGGATGCGGCCAAGGGCGGCGCCGCGCCGGTCGAGGAGCTGGCCGGCCTACGCGGCCGCGGCAGCTCGGGCCGGGGAGCGATGGAGGGAAAGGGTGGACCGGGGCGGCGGCCGGGTTCGCGGGAGGCGGCGGAGCTCCAGGGGCGCGGCCGGGAACGGGTGGCGAGGCCGGCGCGCAGGGCGAGGAGGCGGCGAGGGGATGGAGGCGAGCGAGGCGGCTCGGCCGCGGCTGGGCGGAAGGGGACGGCGGCCGGAGGCGGGGAGCGGAAGAGGGGGTGGACGGCGAGGCGCGGGAGGAAGCTCGGGTCGGCGAGCTCGCTGCGGCGACGGGGACGCGGGGGGGGGGGGGGGGGGGGGGTGCAGAGGCGGCCGCGAGGAGGGGCGGCGGGGCAGGAGGAGCCGACGGGGACGTGCCGGCGCCGAACGGCGGTGGGGGCGAAGGTTGGAGAGGAGGGAGGAGGAAGAGAAACATGGGAGGGGTGCGCGCGTCGGGGGACGTGAGGGGGTGTGAGTTGGGTGGGGCCAGGCGCCAGGGGAAGTGGGGCGGGGTTGGTGGCGCGGGGCCAGGGGGTGGGCCAGGTGGGGGTGAGAGGGAGCGGTTGGCATGGTGGTGTGGGGCTGCTGGGTAGACCAGGTGCGGGTGGGTCCCAGGGGAAAGAGAGAGAGGGTGAGGGAGTGGCTGTGAGGAAGAGAGAGAGAGGGGGAAAAGGGGTATGGATTGATGAGATGGCGGGGTGGGTAGGGATTGGGGCCAGGGGTGAGGTGGCGATCTAGGATAGGTGGGTAGGATAGTTTCGGGTAGTTTTAGGATTCGGGTGGGCTGGTTTAGGTGGACCGATTTAATTCCGGGGGTGGTCAACTGGGTCGAATCGGCCCGTTCGACTGCCCCACTAAAATAATTAAATATTTTATTTGTTTAAAACAGGGTTTTTGCAAACCGATAGCAGACAAACAAAATAATCCGGAGACCCGGGTTTTGTGTTTGGAACATAGACGGGGCGTTTAGAAAACAAGAACAGGTTTTTCTGCAAATAGTTTTATGCAAGCAAATGCAAGATGATGACGATGCTCAAATGCAATGTGGCATGATGACATGAGCATGCAGTCATGATGATGCAATGCACAAAAACAACGCGATTTTCTAGTAGTGGTTTTTGCGGGATGCCACATATATGTAGATCTGTTGCACGAGTAGAACACAATGGTCAT
Source organism: Avena sativa (assembly GCA_916181665.1). Taxonomy (NCBI): domain Eukaryota; kingdom Viridiplantae; phylum Streptophyta; class Magnoliopsida; order Poales; family Poaceae; genus Avena; species Avena sativa. The sequence goes on along the minus strand of OV702281.1, from coordinate 201,212,015 downwards.
TGTGGGTGTTGATGCTTTTGTTATCGATTGCTTATTGTGTACTTTGCATCTTGCGAGATGGTGGGATGAAGCGTCCTGGGCTAACCTTACATGACACCGTTCATGAGACTTGCTCCACGCTTGATATGCAACTTGTATTGCATAAGTGGCTTTGCGGGTGCCTATTTCTCCCAACATAGTTAAGATCCAATTTACAACGGGTGATTGACAATACTAGTATCAATGTTGTGGTTCTTGTTCGTAAGTTAGAACGACACTTATTGAAATCCCCAAACCACGTAAAACATGCAAAGAAAGTAGAGGCGTCTAACTTTGTTTTGCAGGGGTGTGTTGTGATGTGATATGGCCATGATTGTGATTATATTTGATGTATGCAATGATCCTTATTGTAAGTTGGCAACCGGCAGGAGCCATATGGTTGTCTTTAATTTTGTTAAGACCCGTGTGTCTATTCAAAGTAGTTGTATTAGTTGAAGCCGGTGGACGACAACCATGGAGCAGCGTCATTGACCTTGATGCAATGCCGGTGATGATGGAGATCATGTTCGTGCTTGAATATGGAGATCGGAAGCACAAAGAAGAAAGGCCATATCATATCACATATTATGAATTGCATGTGATGTTAATCCTTTATGCATCTTGTATTGCTTAGTTAACGACGGTAGCATTATAAGATGATCCCTCATGCACATGAATTTCAAGTTCTAAAGTGTTCACCCTTAGTAAGCACCGTTGCTAAAGCTTGTTGTTTCGAAGCACCACGTGATGATCGGGTGTGTTAGATTCCGCAAGTGTATACAACGTGAGCAAGCCAGATTTGCTCATGCGGAAACTAAGGTTTGATCTTGACGAGCCTAGCATGTACAGACATGGTCTCGGAACACGGATCACCGAAAGGTAAAGCATGAATCATATAGTAGATATGATGAACATGTCGATTGTTCGCCATTGAAGTTACATCAACTCTCGTGATGATCGGTTTTGATGTGGTGGATTTGGTTCGTGTGATCACTAAAACAATGTGAGGGATATTGTTTTGAGTGGGAGTTCACCTAGATTAATTTAACTATTAATTAGAACTCAATTTGTCATAAACTTAGTCTAAACTATTGCAAATATGTTGTAGATCAATGGAGGCCCCTACCATCAATTTTAATGCGTTCCTATAGAAAGAAAAGTTGAAAAACAATGGAAGCAACTTCGCGGATTGGTTCCGCAATTTGAGGATTGTCCTCACAGCTGGTAATTTGACCTATGTGCTAGATGCACCGCTGGGTGACCCACCTGCAGCTACTGCTACCGATGAAGTAAAGAATGTTTACCTCGCTCGGAAGACTCAGTACTCCATAGTTCAGTGTGCTATCTTGTATGGTTTAGAATCGGAGCTTCAGAAAAGGTTTGAGAATTCAGACCCACGTGATATTGTCCGTGATCTCAAATTGATCTTTGAGACTCACGCGGCAATTGAGAGCTATGAGGCTTCTGAAAAGTTCTTTAACTGCAAGATGGAAGAGGGCAGCTCCGTCAGTGAGCATGTGCTTAAGATGTCTGGGCACGCAAACAAACTTCAAAGCTTGGGTATAGTGATTCCTAATGCTTTGGGGATTTATCGTGTCCTCCAATCACTACCACCAAGTTACAAGAACTTTGTGATGAACTAAAATATGCAAAACATGAACAAGCAATTGCCAGAACTCTTTGCCATGTTAAAATCTGCAGAAGTGGAGATTAAGAAAGAGCACCAAGTGTTGATGGTTAATAAGACCACCAAATTCAAAAAAGGCAAGTCTAAGCAAAAGGGACACTTCAAGAAGGGTGGTAAGAAAGTTACCGCGCCGACGAAGAAGACCAAGGCTGGACCTAAGCCTGATACTGAGTGCTTTTACTGCAAGGGAGAAGGTCACTGGAAGCGGAATTGCCCAAAGTACTTGGCAGATTTGAAGAACGGCAACATCAAGAAGAAAGGTATATCCGATATACATGTTATTGATGTGTATCTCACTAGTACTCGTAGTAGTGCCTGGGTATTTGATACTGGTTCGGTTGCTCATATTTGTAACTCGAAACAGGTGCTGCAGAATAAACGGAAGCTAGCGAAGAACGAGGTGACGATGCGCGTGGGAAACGGATCAAAGGTTGATGTGATCGCGGTCAGCACGCTACCTCTTCATCTACCATCGGGATTAGTTTTATACTTAAATAATTGTTATTTGGTGCCTGTGTTAAGCATGAACATTATATCGGGATCTTGTTTATTGCGAGACGGTTACTTGTTTAAGTCCGAGAATAATGGTTGTTCGATTTATATGAGTAATATGTTTTATGCACATGCACCTTTGATAGATGGTCTATTCTTATTGAATCTCGATAGTGGAAATACATATATTAATAACATTGAGGCTAAACGTTTGAAATCGAGCGATAACTCGACCTATATGTGGCACTGTCATCTTGGTCACATTGGAATGAAGCGTATGAAGAAACTCCATTCCGATGGACTTCTTGAATCACTTGATTTCGAATCACTTGAAAGATGCGAAGCATGTCTGATGGGTAAAATGACTAAGACTCCATTTTCTGGTATGATGGAGCGAGCTACGGACTTATTGGAAATCATACATACCGATGTGTGTGGTCCAATGAGTGTAGCATCGCACGGTGGTTATCGTTATGTTCTTACCTTCACGGATGACTTGATTAGATATGGGTATATCTATTTCATGAAACATAAGTCCAAAACTTTCGAGAAGTTTAAGGAATTTCAAAGTGAGGTGGAGAATCAACGTAACAAGAAGATTAAATTTCTACGTTCTGATCGTGGAGGTGAATATCTAAGTTACGAGTTTGGCGAGCATTTGAAGAAATGCGGAATACTTTCACAATTGACACCGCCGGGAACACCACAGCGTAATGGTGTATCCGAACGTCGTAATCGAACTCTCTTAGATATGGTTCGTTCTATGATGTCACTTATAAATTTACCGCTATCATTTTGGGGTTATGCATTAGAAACAACCGCATTCACTTTAAATAGGGCACCATCTAAATCCGTTGAAACGACACCGTATGAATTATGGTTTGGGAAGAAACCTAAATTGTCGTTCCTTAAAGTTTGGGGTTGCGAAGCCTATGTAAAGAAGTTACAGCCGGACAAGCTTGAACCCAAAGCGGAAAAATGCGTCTTCATAGGATACCCGAAGGAAACTATTGGGTATACCTTCTATCATAGATCCGAAGGCAAAATCTTCGTTGCCAAGAATGGATCCTTTCTAGAGAAGGAATTTATCTCGAAAGAAATGACTGGAAGGAAAGTAGAACTCGACGAGGTTGTCGAAACTTCTCTCGAACTTGCGAGTAGCGCAGCACCGGAAGAAGTTCCTGTGGTGCCTGCACCAATAAGAGAGGAAGCTAATGATGATGATCATGAAACTTCGGTTGTAGTTGCTACAGAGCCTCGCAGGTCAACGAGAACTCGTACCACTCCTGATTGGTATGATCCCGTTATGAGTGTCATGTTGGTGGACAACACCGATGACCCTGTGACATATGAGGAAGCGATGATGAGCCCAGATTCCAATAAATGGCAAGAAGCCATGAAATCCGAGATTGGATCCATGTACAAAAACCAAGTGTGGACTTTGGTGGACTTACCGGATGGCCGGAAGGCTGTCGAGAACAAATGGATTTTCAAGAAGAAAACATATGCTGATGGTAATGTTACTGTCTATAAAGCTCGACTTGTCGCAAAAGGGTTTCGACAAATTCAAGGAGTTGACTACGATGAGACTTTCTCACCAGTAGCGAAGCTAAAGTCTGTAAGGATTATGTTAGCAATCGCTGCATATTATGATTATGAGATATGGCAGATGGATGTCAAAACAACATTCCTCAATGGAGACATTGATGAAGAGTTGTATATGATGCAACCCAAAGGTTTTGTCGATCCTAAAAATGCTAACAAGGTATGCAAACTTCAACGGTCCATCTATGGATTGAAGCAAGCATCCCGGAGTTGGAATCAACATTTTGATAAGGTAATCAAAAGTTTTGGTTTTATACAAACTTATGGAGAAGCTTGTATTTACAAGAAAGTGAGTGGGAGCTCTGTAGCATTCTTAATACTATATGTAGATGACATATTGTTGATTGGGAATGATGTAGACCTTCTTAATAGTGTCAAGGAATATTTGAATAATAGTTTTTCAATGAAGGATCTTGGCGAAGCAACTTATATATTAGGCATAAAGATTTATAGAGATAGATCAAGACGCCTAATATCATTGTCACAAAGTACATATTTGGACAAAGTTCTAAAGAGGTTTAGAATGGAAGATAGCAAGAAAGGGTTCTTGCCCATGTTGCCCAATACGACGTTGAGTAAAACTCAAAGTCCGACAACGGCAGAAGATAGAGAAAGGATGAGTAAGACTCCATATGCCTCAGCCATAGGATCTCTAATGTATGCCATGCTATGTACTAGACCCGACATTGCATATGTTGTTAGTTTAACTAGCAGATATCAAAGTGATCCAGGAGTGGATCATTGGACAGCGGTCAAAAACATCCTTAAGTATTTAAGAAGAACTAAGGATATGGTTCTTTCTTATGGAGGTGATGAACAACTCGTTGTTAATGGTTACACCGATGCTAGTTGGAACACCGATCCGGATGATTCTAAATCACAATCTGGATACGTATTTACTTTGAATGGTGCAGCAGTTAGCTGGAGGAGTGCAAAGCAAAGCTTTGTGACGAGATCTTCAACTGAATCGGAATACATGGCTGCTTCGGAGGCTTCACAAGAAGCGATATGGATGAAAGAGTTCATTACATAGCTCGGTGTGGTTCCTAGTGCGCTGGACCCAATGTCTATCTACTGTGATAACATGGGCGCCATAGCCAATGCGCAAGAACCAAGGTCACACAAGAAGTTGAAGCACATCAAGCTACGTTTTCACGCTATTCGAGAACATGTCCAAGATGGGGACATAAAGATTTGCAAAGTACACACAGATCCGAATGTGGCGGATCCGTTGACTAAACCTCTCCCGAGGGCAAAACATGACCGAAACCAAACTGCCATGGGTGTTCGGTATATTACCATGTAATCTAGATTAGATGACTCTAGTGCAAGTGGGAGACTGTTGGAGATATGCCCTAGAGGCAATAATAAATGTAGTTATTATTATATCTTTGTGTTTATGATAAATGTTTACATTCATGCTATAATGGTATTAAGAAGGAAACATTAATACTTGTGTGATTTGTAAACTTAAATTGAAGTCCCTAGTAAAGACTCCATATAATACTAGCTTGTTGGTTAATAAATGATTGTGGTTTCCCTATCATGAACATTGAGATGTTATTAACAACAAGATCATATCGTTAGGAGAATGATATGATGGACATACTCCTATAGATAAGCGTAGCATAAAGATCAAGTCATTTTAATAGTTCAATTGCTATATGCTTTCTGATACATAGTAACCTAATTCCTTCGACCATGAGATCATGCATATCACCTTCACCGGAAGGATGCTTTGATGACATCAAACACCACACCGTAACTGGGTGGCTATAAAGGTGGCATTGAGTGTTCAGAAAGTATTGGTTGAGACACATGGATCAAGAGTGGGATTTGTCCATCCATATGACGGATAGATATACTCTGGGCCCTCTCGGTAAAATGTCATCCAATTAGCTTGCAAGCATGTGACTGGCTCACAAGGGATCACATATCACAGGAACGAGAAAATAGTACTTATCAGTAACGAGGTTGAACTAGGTATGCAGAGATACCGACGATCATAACCTCAGATAAGTAAACTATCATGAGACAAAGGGAAATTGGTATCGTATGTAAGTGGTTCATTCGATCGCAAAGTAATCGTAGAAATATGTGGGAGCCATATGAATTTCCAGATTCCTCTATTGGTTATTGTTCGGAGAAGTGTCTCGATCATGTCCGCATAATTCACGAACCGTAGGGAGACACACTTAAGGATTCGACGTTGTTTGAGTAGTTATGGAATGATGAGTGAGAGACCGAATGTTGTTCGGAGTCTCGGATGGGACCCGGGATATCACGAGGAGATCCGGAATGGTCCGGAGAATAAGATTCATATAAGGAAAGTCCTGTTTCGGGGTTGGAGAATGGTTTCGGTGTTTTCATCGGGAATGTTCTAGAAGGTTCCGGAATGTCCGGCACTCCGGAGGGGAAGGGTACATGAATGTGTCATATCAAGTTAGAATGATTGCATCATGTACTAGGTGTCATCGCTGAACAAAATAAAGGGTTTAATCAAATCCTAGTTTGAAAAGTCAAACGCCAATTTGAAAAGTCAAACGGCTATTTTGGAAGGTGGAGGGGAAGTAGGAAACCTACTTGGGGAGGAGTTCCCTCCCTCCACCTCCGGCCCACTTGGGATCCGAGTTGGGGAGGGACTCCCCTCCCCTTGGCCGGCGCCTCCCACCTATATAAGGAGGGGCAGGGCTGCCCCTCCTAGCACACAAGTTGCCCCCTCTAAACCCTAACCCTAGCCGCCGCCGCCCTCCATCGCCGCCGCCTAGGGCATCTCGCCGCCGCCGCCTAGGTCAAACCCTAGCCGCTGGCCTTGCCCCTCCTTGGTGTGTCTAAACCCTAGATCACCGAGGCTCTCTCTCATAGTCCACCATACTCGCTCCGGCTTAAGGCGAAGCCCTGCGAGATCTCCCCTCTACTTCCAGTACTACGCCGTTGTGCTGCCAGAATCGCGAGGAGAGTGCTACAACCTCCGCTGCCTGCTGGAACAAGGGAGAGGAAGGTCTTCGTCGAGTACCGAACAGGTGAGCGACTGCGGGAGCGCTGCCGGAATGCAGCGCCGGAAGGATCGTCTACGCGATCTTGAGATCGGCAAGAGTACGACTACATCACCCACGAGAATCCGCTCTCGTTAAACACTTTGGAATCTTCGAGGGTGAGTTATTCCATCGACTCGTTGCTACAATCTAGTAGATAGATATTGGCTTGTTTGTTTGTATGCGGTAGAAAATTTTTGTTTTCCATGCTACGAAACCCTACACTCTGTTCTTCCTGGCCAGCCGAGGTGGCGAGGAGGAAGAACGGTGTGGCTCCTTCCACCCTAGGACATCGATGCCTCTGGCCGGCCGTGGTGGCAAGGAGAGGCAAAGGTGCTACTCGGTGTCCCTAGCTGCTAGAAGTGGTTGTTGCCCTTCGGTGGTGGGGTGGTTTGTGTGGAGCAGTGGAGGCGGCAAGGCGTGGTCTCCCTTCCCCTTCCAAGCTATCGAGGTGATGTCACGACGGTGGTAGGTCGTCCTCGTCCCGGGTCTCTTCCTCCTGCTCCGGGGATCGATGAAGTGTGGGCTTGTCCTCGCCCTTCTCAAGCTTCAACTCATGGAGACCCCAAGCTTCACGAGAGTCGAAGCTATCTGCGGCTAAGAGAGCCGCTTCGTGCTCGGAAGATTCCGAGCCTCTTCTTCCTAGAGAGGAAGTTCTACCCCTTCCACGACGCCGGACCAAGTGGTTCGTCCCCAGCGCCGGTGTCCTTACTGTGGCGGAGCAGATCGTTGATGAGATTTGTCAGACACGCTGAAGAACTTGGAGGACCTGATTGCTTTTTCAGATCTGCTCTAGGGGTTCCTCTACAAAAGTTCAGGCCTTATCCAAATGCCCCCTGACCTGTAGGGGCCTTGATGTAATTTATATTCACCGCTTGGTTATTATATGCAGCTGCTAGGGTCTTTTAACCCTATCCCGTTAAAAAAACGATATTTTTTGTCCATAAATATCTTTGCGGACGGGGCGTGGATCTAGGCGTTTTGCCCATCAAAACTCACCCGTGGTCTTCCATGACCATATTTTGCCGCTGTGAGTTTCTTTCCAACATATATAATCTCTCTGTCCAAAAAAGGATATCACAGATTTATGTAGATTTTCAAAACGTATATAGATACATGCATATCCGGACAAATCTATGATATCTTTTTTGGGAGGGAGTACTTTCTTTGCAATCTATGTGCATGAGAGTGTTTTTGCTCCCAGCTCTAGTGCTCCCTTCAATTAAAGAAATTCAAAAATCATATTTACAAATTTAGAAAAATCTAAATAAATGAGGACGTAGTCAATGTCGCATCGTGTAAACATGCAAAATTGCTACCCAAAATTCTATTGTGGGTTATACAAAAATGACAAAATCAGATAAAATTTGGAGATTTAACAATGTACATACTCAGATCCACACTTTTATCATTTTTATGTAGCTCAGAATGTAAAATATTTAAGATTAATAGTTTGCAAGCTTGTATGTGGTATACATTATTGACATCATCCGGAGTATTTTTCAAGATTAATTAAACTGGAAAATATGGTTTTAATTCTTTTTAGAATAACAAGATCACTCTCGGGAGCCAAAAATCTCAACGTAACATGTTTAACTCTTCACTTAAAAAAACATGTCCAACTATACTCACATATGTGTTTTGGTACTTTTTTAATACATTTTGTCAATAAAAAACAAGGTCTACCTCCATGACATTTTAGTTGATAAAATTTGTTCTCTATCGGACGTGGCAAGAATGTATGTTTCTACGCGCACGGTAGCCTTTTCTGCCCATTGAGTCCGAGGGACGAGAGTGAAGTTGTTGGCTCACAGTTAACGCCCAATCCTGCAGAGGATATGCCGCTTCTTGCAAGTCCTTGTAGACCACTGGGATCCTGGAGAGACTATGCCCTCATAAGTCACTTTTGCTATCTGTACTTCTCTTATAGGATCACTAAAAAAAACCAGCATGCTTCTCACCCAATCTTGTTCAACGACATTTTTGCTGCAGGATTGGGTTCATAACTTTATGATGCCCAGGTTCAAAACTTGAGTTACCCATGGTTTATTTACCATTAACTTCAAAATGGCATGAGTTATCCAGAGCATACAGCTTGAGATTCCTTCTGAAGCTTTTCCCACAAGCACATCATAAGCCTCGGGCTCTGATAGTGGGCAAGGACATAATGAGCATCACATCCTTCACTGTAGAATCGTTTATCGCTTGCATAGTTCACTTTCTGACCGCTGTCTTTACATTGCTGGATCCATATGCCCATCGCCACATCTTCGAGTTTGAATAGCTGAGGAAGCAACAAGATCAATCAAGAGCTGGGTCAATGCGTAATAAGATAATACAGAAGAAGTTTGTGAGTGTATTGCGAGTTCTTTCAAGCTGAAGTGTTCGTTCTTGATGACCTTGAACGACAAATTTTGCAATGTCCCTTGAAATTATGTATCCGGGACCATGAGCCCATGGCGGATATGTTTCAAAAGGCCATTCCTGTGTTTCTCAAGGGTAAGAAAAAGCAGCCTAAATGAATGAAACATCCGTGCATGGAATTGGAAACATCCAGTACCTTTGGGCTGATAAACCATTTGCTATCCTTGTCTCTGTGTGGTGAAGACTGGTAAGAAATAAGACCATACAAAAGCCCATGGGAGTCAGCTCTTCTTCAGGCTAGAGATGATCTCATCAATCCTAACAAAAGCATCATCGTCTGTTTTCATGATGTACTTTGCAGGCATAATTTTAGTCTGTAATTTTGTAAGCAAAATCTAAGTTTATGTCACCAGGATGAGCATATAGTACTATAGGATATAGCCCATATTTCGAATTTGAGAAGTTTATGGAGATTTCAGGATTACTTGGCATATAGAAAAAACATACACAACAAGCAAACTATGATAAAGGGAACTTATATCATTTTCCCTCTCAAGTAGCATGTAGCAATGCTTTGTGCCACAGCTTCCTCAGTTTCATACTTCCAGTCTCAAGTTTTGTCAATATATGTAATGACACAACTGAATGTGCTTATAAGCTATAGATTGACTATTGCTTCTGATGATGCCAAAGCTTAATAGATATGCTTCACTATAGTTGTTGAATCTATAAACCGCACAATTTGAAGAAAAATAGCTTGCAATAATATATGCTGTAAGGGTGTGTTTGGTTTTGGAACCAAGTGGAAATGGAACCATTCCAGCCTTTTCGCTCGTTCCTGTGTTTGGTTGAGAAGTGGAATAGAATCTGCCTGTTCCTTCAAAGGGAATATACTCTCTACAATCGGAATTCACCGGTTCCACCGATTCGATGGAACGTGGTGGAATCTGCATGTTGCTCTGGCTAACCATGCGCAAATCTCTCTCTTATCCAAACGAAATTAACTCACATCCACCCGCTCCGCTCGCCTCTCCGCACGTTTCTTTCGTCCTCCCCATCTCTCCCATGGGATGCGGTAGTACGCGCCGAGCCAGCTTCTCACCTGTCCAGCAGCGGTCTTGGCAAGCCAGCCAGACAAAGAACTTGACCCGTGGCGGGGCCCAGGTCCGCCAGTTCAGCCTCCAAGAGCTTGATTGGAGGGCCCCCTCAAAGAGGAACTCGTAGCAAGACTTGGAAGTGTACTGTGCATCTGTCGTCCACCGCCAGAGAAGGGTGTCTGTCTCCTCTGACAAGGGGAAGTCCTGAAGTCTGATCCATAGCTGAACATACTGTCAGAGGGCAAGCGAGCTCAGCGCGCCCTGGATGTCAGCGATCCATTGGCGCTAAAGGAGCTCCTCTCTCACCGTCCGGCTCTTACGAGCGTGTTTTCGGATTAGCGCGAAGAGCTCTGGCGCTATATCCTCAATGGTCCTCCCGTCGAGCCACCGGTCCATCCAGAAGAGGGTTGTGTTCCCATTCCCAACCACCATCGTAGTGGAGGTGTCGAACACCTGCAATTCTGTGCTGGAGAAATGCAATGTCACAGTGGGTCAGTACGCATCCTCCAGATCCAGCGAGTCTGGAGGCTAATGGCCATGCGAGCCAGGTCGGGGAACCCTAGACCTCCAAGCTTTAGGGGTCTATAGACTCTAACCCAGTTAACATGGCAGTGACCTCCGTTGGCATTTGCTCTACCGGCCCATAGAAAGCCCCTAAAAATCTTCTGGATCTGCTTGAGGGTCTTCTTGTTGAGTGCCAGCACTATGATCTGGTGCAGGGGGATCGCCATCAACACGGACTTCACCAACGCCAAGTGCCCAGCCTTCGTCATCATGGAGGATTTCCATGATGGTAGACGGTCCGCTATATTGTCCACCAGAGGTTGGAGTGCAGCTACAGAGAGACGCCGGACCGAGAGGGGTATGCCAAGGTATTTGACAGGGAAGGTTACCAGCTGGCACCCCATGACCCCAGCCGCACCCTGGGCCTCCTCATCCGTGCAGGCTATCGGGGTAACCGAGCACTTGGCGAAGTTTGTATGTAGTCCTGATGCCTCACCAAAGAGAGCGAGGATAACGCGTACCGCGTGAAGCTCTGCCTCGTCTAGGTGGCAAAAGATGACTACATCGTCGGCGTAGAGGGACACCGATGTCACTAAGCTCCGAGGGGCAATCCGTTTCAGCACTCCAAGATCCTTGGCCTTAGCCAACAACCTGTTGAGGATAAACAACATTGGCGACAAGGGATCTCCCTGTCTCAGGCCCCTGCGATGCCAGATCGGGGGGCCTAGCTCGCCATTGAGCAACACCCGTGTGCTAGCTGTGGAGAGTAGGATGTCCACCAGCTCCCTGAATCTTGGGCCAAACCCTACTCTACGCAGCACATCAAACAACAGCGCCCAGGAAACCGAGTCGAAGGCTTTAGTGATGTCTAGCTTGAGCATGACTCTAGGTTCCTTGAGTGTGTGTACCAAGCATGCTGTCTGCTGAACAAACATGAAGTTATCATGAATACAACGCTTCTGTATAAAGGCACATTGGTTCAGGTCCACCATGGCACCCAATCTTGGGGCAAGCCATGATGCCAGTACCTTTGCCGCCAGCTTGGCAAAGATATGAATCAGGCTGATCGGACGGTAGTCACCCAGGGCGGCAGCGTCACACCTTTTGGGCAGCAGAATGACCAGGGCCTGGTTAAGGCCTTGAAATCCGCGCCCGTTCATGGTGTGGAACTTGTCAAAAGCCAACATGAAGTCGGCCTTGATGGTTTGCCAGCAGGATTGGATGAACTCCATGGTGAAGCCGTCAGGGCCAGGCGCCTTACCATGCGGTAGTCGCCTGATCATGTCCCACACCTCCTCCTCTGTGAAGGGTGCGTCTAGCTACGAAAGCTCTTCATCATGGGTTCCTAGGAAGTCTAGGTCCAACGAGAACTCCCGGTCTGTAGTTGTTCCTAGCAGAGCTTGGAAGTGGTTAAACGTAGCTTCTGCCATGGCCGCGTGTTCAACTTCGATCGCGCCATTGACCTGGATGCTATGAATTACGTTCTTCTGTCTCCGGTAGGAAGCATGTTGGTGGAAGAAAGCTGTGTTGGCATCCCCCTCCTTCAGCCAGGATACCTTTGCGCGCTGGCGCGCCATGGTGTGCTCTAGGGAGGCGAGCCCGAGGTAGGTGCGCTTCAGCTTGGCGCGGAGGGCACGCTCATTTGCGCTCAGCTGCCTAGTCTCCATGGCGGTGTCTAGGCGGTACACCACCTCCCGCGCTATCATGAGCTGCAGTTTCACCAACCCTACCTTTTTATCTGCCCAACTATAACATCCCAAAAATATAAAACAAGGATCATCAAACTCTAATCACTAAAATTAGGGTTAACAAAAACTCTGATCAATTAAAATCATATGAATGCATGTGTGAATGAGATGATTGGATAAATGCATGAATGAACTTGTGTGATTAATCTAAATAGCAAGAAATGGTTTAAAGAGGAAAATAACATCATATAAAACATTTCCATGTAGAAACAAATCAAGAGAAAATCAAAAAACAAATCAAATAAAGCAAATGGTCATTTTTGCCAATCTTGCTCACTAGGTCACTTTGAGTGTTTCTAGTCCAAGATTTCAAACAGAAACTTTCCTAATTCTTTTCACCCCTTGCTAGAAAAAGTAAAAGTGAATCAAAGCCCACCTTTCAAACTTACAGAAACATTTGGCAACCTTATTCAAATCACATTTCAAAATTGAATCTTTATCATATGTGAAGATCACCCATTTTCAAAACCTAACCAAACCAGTGCCCCTTGACTAATCCAACTAACCAGACACTCCCTAGTATGTGCCTAGCAAACCCACCAAGTTTGAATCCAAAATTCAAATTTGAAACTCTTGCGGCCATTTTATCAAACACCTTGCAGATATAAATCAAACAAACATCAAACACTATAGTGTGCAGTAATTTTGGCTAACTTGTTCCCTATCCAGCTCACTCTACACCCTCAGTAGATCATCTAACTTGTTTAACCCCACTAGCTCACTGTAAACCAGACCATGCCATTAATGGCAAGCATGCCGAGTCTCACCTTGCCACCCCATTGTCGACAGCAAGCTAGGAGCAGCACCAAGCCTAGCAAGCATGTCTAGCAGGCACCCCACCGTCCATCGCCACTCCCTGTCCCATCCCCGAGCACTACCAGCGCCTGGACCACACGACAAGACCATGCCAAACCTCTCTGCGTGCGAGCCGAGAGAGCGCTAGTGCGCCACCCTCGACCAGCACCCACAGACCGCGCGCCTCCCTCGCCGCGTGCGTGCGTGATCACCACCGCCCCAGCAACCCCGCAGACATGCCCGTTCACTGCCGCGCGGACCACACACACTGTGCGCCATTAAAATCACCGTCGTACCCGCCCAGAGCATCGACGCATTCCGACCGATCAGCACCGCCCCACGCCTCGCCACCACGCCATTGAGCTATGCCAGGGAGGAAAGCACCGCCCCCTACCGTCGCCCATGCCAGTAGCACTCTGTCCCGTCGACCACGATGAGATCAGCCCGCGCCCATCGGTCCCCTTCAGCTACTATAAATAGAGGCCTCCACCGCTTGTTTTCTTCACACCGGTTCACTCCTCTCTCCCTTAGAACCACCCCACCTCACTCCCGGAGCAAGGCGAGCAGCGCATCGTCGAAATTTGGCCGGAGCCCGCCGCTGCTGGAGGAGAAGGGAGCCGTCGATTGGAGTCGCCCCAGGAGAACTGCCGTCGTCGACTTCGTCATTCGCCCCCATCACCGACCCTCGCCTGAGCCCCGGTGAGCCTCCCACGACCCCCACCTGCCACGCTAGGGTTCTGTCTCGCCGGCGCTGCCCGACGTGGACGATGAACCAGAGCCGTTCGATTAGAACTAGATCCCACGGTCCACATTGCCCCGTACCGCTTCGCCCCTCACCGTCTCACTGACGCATGGGGACAACCACTTAACCAGCCTGCGCGTGCGCTGTGCATAGTGGGTCGGCCCAGTGAAACCTCCCGCGCGACCCAACAATTCAAATTTAGTTTTATTCATTTAATTTCAAACACAGTTCGGTACCTAGATTCAAAAATCAACCCAGCTCGATTCACTGAACCAAAATGCATGAAACCAATTTTGCTAGAAAGGTACTAGAAAGCTTAATCCAAGCCCGTTGGATTCAAACCATTTGGATGTATAGATCAACCATGGTAAAAATAACAAGGCATAAGCTTTTCTGCATTCAAACATTTTTCAAAATTCAACCATAGAGTTTTTGAGTTGATTCCAACTCTCAAAAATCACATTTGATCATACCTTTCAGAATATATAAAAACAGATGGGTTTAATTGCAGAGATAATGTTCAAGTAATAAAAGAATGCCATATAGGCATTTCTAGTCACATTATTTAATAAAAATAAAAATGTTAAACCTTATTAAATTGTGACACCACTTTAAATCACATTCCCATGTACTGAAATATGTGGTGATGACATATGTCAACATGATCCCATGTTTGAGTTGGAGAATATTAAATATTAAGTAGTTTTTCAATGAGTAGAAATTACTTTTCTCAAATTAAAATAAATAAGACAAGTGCTTTAATGATAGTGATGATGATAGATCATCTATTGTGAACCTTTGAGTGATGTTTAGAAATAGTTAAGTATTGTTTGGTGATTGTGTACCTCGTATTTATTTATAGACGCTAGTACCGACCAAGGATACAAGGAGGAAGGAGGATACTACGAGGAAGAAGCCGAGGAGAACTTCAACCACTACTCTGCACAAGGCAAGCTAACACTTGCAAGATACCCTACTTATGAGCAAGCTATTAACTTAGCAAGCTTACACCACTTGATACCCAATCCTAGCTTTACTTGCAAGCTTAACACTTTATTTTCTTTATCAAATCTTTCTCTTAGAGTTTACATAGTGACTTGTAGATTTTAGAAAGATAATTGAAGGTAGCATAAAGAGCATAAAACTTGGCCTAAGTTAGATAATCTTAATGTCATCCTGAGGCATGAGATTTACTTAGATAAGATACACTTGCTTATTACCCACCATTAGTATTTACCCCCACTTGTAGATGCTAGTGCTAAGCATAAAACTTGATCAACTTTAGATGGGAATACTTGGTGAAAATGGTTATGAAAACCTTAGAATGATGAGTCATTCTACTGAAATGTTTTGACATGTGTTCTTGAACACCAGATGATTTTGATGATGAAAATATTGAGGCATGAGACTTAGCCCTTTACAGAATTGATGGTTGTTTGGATGCGATACCATTCCAATTTTACCGTATAACCACAATACCCGAAAATTGGGTAGGTCTTGACTGGAAATTTATATACCTTAGTATGGGTTCCCTTGCGGCCAAGGTCTAAGCTGAGGCTACCTTGTGAAGATTGTCCACCTGTGCAGTACCCAAGATGACAGTTGGTCATGGTTGGGAGGCCAAACTCACAGGAGAGGTGCCTATACTAGGGCGTGTAATTGAAAGGTTAAGATTGATTATCTGCATACTGAGTATGGTGAATTCAGGATTTGTTCCTGACGGATGTATCGAATGTTGTGGTGAAAGTGTACAATCTCTGCAGAGTGTCAAACTTTTCGAATAGCCGCGTCCGCGGTTATGGACAGTTGGAGTCGCCATACTGTTCCCCCGTCAGATGTTTTCAAAACAACTTGTGAAATGATTTGTGACTTTGACTTGACCACAACAGAGTTGTGATATGAATTCAAGTTCCCACTTAGGTGTTAAAATTTTCAATTAGTTTTCTTTGCTTCTGAACTTAGTAGAGGTAAATCTGGCTTTTTGCAAAACAACCATAGAGCTTAGTACTTCCTATTCCAAAACCACTTCACTTATTAGTATTAGTTTGCGAGTACTTAAAGAGTACTCATGGCTTTGTCCCTGGCTATTCCCGTGGCCAGACTATGAAGAGGAGTATCGGGATGATGGACCATAGGAAGGTTACGACAACTAGGATCATCTCCCATCGTCAGCATTGCCTGTGACCCCGAAGATGGATCTTCGCATACGCTATCGTTATCTTTATGTTATTCCACTGCTTGAGTTGTATTAAGAACTGGATCATGAGATCCTTATTTGTGTAAGACCTTATGTATGGTTTGTAATGGATGATGTATTGTGATATCCAAATCTGTTATGTCTCGCAAAAATAGTAATCCTGGGATTGCGATGTATGGCATAACAGGCATCTGGGATTAAAAATCCGGGTGTTGACACCAACTCATGAGCTGTCGCGCCGTATGCTTCAGCTTAGTGACTAACCGGCGGTAGGGATCAGGGTCTCCGTCAATGGCCGACCAGGATGACTCCACAACGTCGTGGAAGCCGTCCAGCTTTGTCCAGAACTGCTCAAACTGGAAACGCTTCTGACCTAGCATGACGGGCGTGCAGTCCAGAAGCAGCGAACAATGGTCAGAGATGGCGGATGCTAGGCAGCGCAGAGAGCAGCTATCATGCATCTCGTCCCAGTCAGCCGTGCAAAATACCTGGTCTAGCCTCACGAGAGTTGGAGATTCCCTCTCGTTCGACCAAGTGTATCTTCTAGCATGCAGGTAGATCTCCTTAAGCGCAGAGTCATTCAGGAATCTTCTGAAGAGACCCATCATGCGTCTGTGAAGGTTGCCGTTGTTCTTATCCTCATCACGGTAGATCATGTTGAAGTCCCCACAGAGGACCCAGGGTTCGATGTGTGTACTCCTGACCTCCCGAAGCTCTGCGAGGAAGGCGATCTTATCTGCCTCATCCTGAGGACCGTAAACACAAGTCAACCACCAGGGTGTCCCTCCTGGAGGCGTCACCCTGTTTAGTTCAACATATGCGCTATCGAGCTGCACCACCCTGCTCTTCCAAGCAACTATAATACCACCCCTCGTCTCGGTCGCCGGCAAGCAGAAGTAAGCATAAAAATCCGCGCCTAGGGTTTCCATAACAATGGTAGGTGATACAATAGAAAGTTTGGTCTCTTGCATACATACAATGGACGCACGCGTGGAGCCCACAACACTCCTAACACATGTGCGACGTGCCCGGTCATTAAGGCCACGCACGTTGCACACCAACATCATAGGGTCGGACAACATTGGGATAGCTTTTCACCCGGGTTGGGACTACGGGGTCAGGCCACCACTAGGCGGCCACCCGACATGTCCATCGATGGTGTAGCACATCCTATGATCGCGTACATATACAATCCATAGAGTTCGCCCACCACCTCGACCATATCATCTGTGAGGGGTGTCTCGAACATCCTATGGTATGCCTCCATGGCCGCCTCGGAGGGTGCCTCGTCTCCCATAATGATTCCCAGCTTCCTCAGAAGGTTCTTGATCGCCTTCTGCTCCGTGTTGAGCCCTTCTGGCCGTCCGGCGATCCTAGAACTGCGCCGAGGCTGGAAGTCCAAGGCCATAAGCCTCCGCTGTATGGGCGGCGCCATCATTAGCGTGTCTGAACGGAGCTTGGCGGCAGCCAGAAAATCCCCTAGAGTGCATGGTCGTACCAGCAGTGGTGCCCTAGTCCTTGGTGTCGCCGAAGTCGAAGCATTCCTGCTCATGAAGTGTATCGGCGACGATCTGTACCGTGATAGCGAGGTGCTTTGAGCGGCCACTAATGGCGCTGTCGTTGGGGTGGTTTGGGCGGACACTAATGGCGCTGTCATCGGGGCAGTTTGGGCAGCCACTAACGGCACTATCAGTGGCATGTGTCTCGGAGTGAGGGTCGGAGAGTATGCATCTTCCGCGGATAGGTGGAACAGGTCACGTGGCATACCCAAAGGGCTCGGTGAAATTGTTAGATCGGGGCTGCCCTCATGGGTCTCAATCTTGAGCAACACTGGGCTCAAAATCTGGGCCACAACCTCATCTCGGGCTATCACAACCTCCCGTGTTGGTGAAGATGAGGTCGCTTCGCGGGCTGAGCTGGCAGTCGCATCGCGGGCCGGGCTGGCAGGCGTGGCGGGGCAGCTTGGCGAAGCTTACAGCATCACGAGTTATGTCCCCATCCCTGCTCCCTTTCCTCTCGTTGTGATGGTAGGGGTCGAGTCTGATTCGGCGCTTCCCTCCTTCCTGCCGTTGTCGCTGCCATCGAGTGAAGCGGGCATAGCTGCGCTCTAAGGTCTGGGCTGTGCTCCCTCATGTGTAGTGGCGCTTTGCGACCCGGCCTGTGGTCCCTCCGGCAGCAGCATACTTGGGGAGACATGGGTGGTGGCTGCCAGTGAGCTTCGCACTTGTGTAGTGGGAGACAGAGCCGCATCTTCGTCGTCATCAACTACCACTAAAGCAGCAGCAGCTCTAGCTTTACGTGCAGTTCTCCTTCGTCTCTGCTTCTTTTGATTTCTCTTTTGGCGTCTGGACAACCTTGTGTAACACCCTCAGAATCGGCCCTATGCAAGTTTTAGCGAAACTCGCCAAAACCGCATAGAAACGATTCAAAGGTGCCCACCAGGCACTTTCATGCGGGTGGAAAACGAAGTAATAACATTACACAACAGTCCTCGATGGGACCCATAGAACAGATATATACAACACGACTCCATGAGTCAAGAATACAGATATACAGAACAAAGATCCAAATCACCTTGAAAACGATATAGCGTCCAGCTACGGACAAGATGCAAATGGGGCTAAGAGCCCTGAAGAATAACCAATGGCGTCCATAACCCTGCCCAGGCCAAGCCGGAAGGGTAACCCTGCTAACGACGTCGATCTCAACACCTGCTTAAACAAAAGGGGTGCCGACAAAGGGCAAAGGAAAAAGAGGAGCGTCAGTACTGAGGCCAGTACACGGCGAGGCTAGAATTCGGCGGTCCTCGCCTACATAGGTATGGTGGACTGCAGCGGCAGCGCAGCATGCACTAAACACCCTATAGAGACTCGATACAACTGTCGGCTATCAGAGAGGGATAAGAAAGACCTATTCGGAACCAACCTGATGCTACCATCAAACAAACCCATCCTGGTGTTTCCCCCTCGAGACCAAACGAGGAAGTCAACCGAGGAACTCACACAGTTGGCAGTTTTATTTATTCGGTTGCCGTTGCAGCAATTACTAGTCAAGTATAGATAGTCATCCTGATAAAATAAGCAGTGGGCACTTTTATTTAACCATTCCATTGTAGTTACAACACTTACTAGTCAGATACAATTAGCATGAGATAACCCAAAACCCAGCAGTTGTTGGTACTTTTATTTAGCCATTCCGTTATAGTTGCGATACTTACTAGTCAGATACAATGGTCGCAAGCGACAACCCAAACAAGCATTTGTTGGCGGTTTTAATTAGCCATTCCGTTATAGTGAAGCTGATTACTAGTCATGATAAAGTCAAATTTATAGCACTACTTTAGTTATAGTTGTCTATGATCGAGATACTGTGCTCCAAGTCGTCCATAACCGCGGACACGGCTTTCAGAAAGTTTTACCCTGCAGGGGTGCACAAATAGCAACACACACTCGATCAACCTCGGAAAAACCAAATAAAAACCCAACGAGGCTTTCACGACAAAGCAATCACAGGATTCAGAAATATTTCAGGGGGCCACCCCTTGGAGTACACCCGCAACGAAACTGGCCGGCTCCGAGACGGACTCAAGGTTTGTGGGGCCGGCTGTAAACGACTGGGAACCCAAAACTGGGCTTGTCGATACCGCGGAAACGGGTCACGATCCTAAACAGTACAGTGTGCTCCTCGCACAATCGTAATAAAGCAGTAAAGCATGGCATAAGTACAGGATAGTAAATAAAACCTCAAACTAGTTTGTGGCCCCAATAAATAAGAATGAATCAAGCTCTGGCTCAGGGGGGGTCCCATAATTCCCCCGTATGTGGATAGCACGAATATTCAAGGAACAGGTATCAAGTACTCGGGGTCCTACGGGACACAAGTGGACGGTTAACAACCAAATGACATCTATTGCCCACCTGTGCCTCTGCTTACCTACTTCAATTTTAGTTATTAAACAATAATTAAAGTGAACGATAATTAAAGCCATGATCATCTCCAACATTAAACATGCGGCAATACTCCAACAACTGTGGTACTGGACGACACGCAACAACACTTGAGCAAGCGACTACGACGCGCAAGTCCAACTATCTACCAAACAACAGGTAATAGGAGGTGTCCAAGGCAATATAAGGCTGCAAGGGATATCACGGGTACGGAAACTAGAGCATCGCAACACAGATAGCAATAGATCAACAGGAGGGAATAAATACTATAAAAGTAAGATAGGTAGAAAGGGGGAGATGCTCGCCTGAAAAACATTGCCGAAGGTTCATCCAAAGATCGGGGCGAAGCTCACATCAACTCAACGGCCTTATCCGCGAAGAAGCAAAACGCTAGAATAAACACCGGATGCACTATTTAATACAACGGCAGAAGATCGGCATGATGCTTGTATGATGTATGACATGGCAAAGGTGCGATGGAATTAGGCCATATTAAGCGGAACCGGGGGTCCCGACAATTAATTAAACGGTTCAAGTTATTTATCTACCCCGCAAATTAAATGTTGTAATAACAGGGCAAGATAAGTTACCGGTTCGCTACACAAATTTAAGTGAGGCCAATATAAGACTAGATTTGCCCGCATATGGGCCCCATATTTAACTTAGGTGAATCGGCATAACGCCCCCAAACCCACATGAATATGCATGCAAGCATGAACAAAATAATATGCAACAATTTTATATAGATGGCATTTATAAAATAGGGGCTCGGATCAGGGTCACACATTAGGGTTCGTCGAACTTGGGCTCCGAGGGGTTCGGGGTTCGGGTCTCAGGGTTCAGGGTTCAACGGGATCGGTCTCGGACAACGGAGGTAGATCTTGTCGCATCCGAGAAGAAGAACTTGGTTCGGTGTTGGGGCGCGTCGGACTCGCCCTGGTCGATGTCGATCTTGTCGCATCTGTGGTCCTCGGGTCCGTGTAGACGGTCATGGCGTTCAAGGTGGCGAACTTGGCGTTCTGATTGGAGATCTTGGCGTTTTCGACCGATCTTCAGGGTCTCAGTCATCGGGTCTGGGAAGGAGAACTGGTCGGTGTCAGGTTCCATGTCGGCATTTTCGGTGTCCCGCGGTGAAGTGCTTGTCGTTTTTGTGGCGAGCTTGGCGGTCATCGGGTTCAGCGCCGATGGTCGACGAAACACGTAACGATGCAGATCTTGGCGACAAAAAGGGCATCGGGGCTCTTGTGACGAGACGGTCATGTGCTTCGGGTGGCGTCGCGCTGCTAGAGACGGGGACCGCCGGTCGCGCGTGGGCTGGGCGCAAGCGACAGAGGGAGGGTGGCAAGCCGCACGGGACGCTCGCAGGCGGTAGAGCGCGTGCAGCCAGGGTGGCACCGGGGTCGAGGACGCGGCTATGACCTGCAGAAGGGAACGTTGAGCATGCGCGGGCACAGAGGAAAGCAGGCTGCCGTTGGTGGCGAGTTTGCAGGGGGCGAGACAGCATAGGAGGCCAGGATACGGGGCCCGCCCGGCGGACAAGGGAGCATGCTCGCGGGGTGCCATGGCGGAAGGAGGTCGCGGCGCTACGGACGGCGGTGAGGACGGGGGCGCGGGGCCGGGAGGAGAGGAGAGGCGGCGCAGGAAGGGCGCATCGCGAGGGAGGCGGCGGCTCCCTGGCGGCGGAAGGCGACGGCGGCCCGCGCGGTTGGAGGTTGGAGGGGGGGGCGAAGGTCGGTGGAGGCGGAGGTGATGGCCGGAGGCGGCTCGCCGGCGGCGGCGTGCGCGCAGGACGGCGGGAGGTCCACCTCGGGGAGGAGAAGAGGGAGGAGCCGAAGGGAAGGAGGGCGAGCAGGGCGTGCCGGCGGCGGAGAAAGAGGTCGGGGACGGCCGGGGCGGAGAGTACGGTGGAGGGAGGCGGCGAGCGCCGGCGCCGGAGCAGAGGCGGGCGGGGGAGCTCGACGGGAGGCGCCGGCGGCAGGGCGAGCCCGAGCGGCGGGGAGGGAGGCGGTCGGGGCCACGGTGGAGGAGGCGGTGGGGGACCCTGCTGGCGGGGCTTGAGGGCTGTGATGGAGGGGAGGGAGGAGGAGGACGTGAGCGGGGCGGTGGTGGTGAGCAGAGAGAGGTGAGGGGAGAGAGAGGAGGAAGGAGCGGGGGGGACGCGGTCGGTGGGGGAGCGGGGCTGTGGGGACTCGGGTGGTCGGGCCCACGCGGGGTGGGTCCCGGTGGCAGGGAGGGGGTGTGCGTGTGTTGGGTAGGGGCGCGGGAGGCCGCTGGCTGGTGGGCCGCTCGCGGGTTGACCAGGGGGTGGGTCGGTGTGGGGGTGAGTGAGGAAGTGGTGGGCCAGAGAGGGTGGGTCCAGGTTGTAAGGGAGAGGGGGTAGGTGGGGGCTAGGTGAGAGAGAGAGGGGTGTAGGTGGGGGCTGTGGATTGGTGAGGTGGCTGGGCTGAGGGTGAGGTGGAGGGACGGTGAGGTGGCAAGCTGGGGTTGGTGGGTAGACTAGGTTTAGGTAGATAAGGGTTTAGGTTTTAGGTTGATTATTTTGTAGGATATTTATTTGTTTGGTTTTGTTTGAAATCTTTTTAGCAAATAATTTTTAGTTAAATAGTTTAACAGATAATTATGAGACTTTGTTTTGAAATAAAAGAAGGGTAATTTTAGAAAACAAAAATAGGCTTATTGAAAATAGTTTCATGCAAACAAATGCAAGATGATGACGATGCAATGCACAAAACAACGCGATTTTCTAGTAGTGGTTTTTGCGGGATGCCACACCTTGGCTCGGTGCTGCTGGTGGAGGGACTCGCAGGGGAAGGGACCTCCTGCCCCACTCTGCCTGCCTGCCGAGAATTGGCGGGAGGCAACGCTCCAGCCTCATCTATCGCCATGCACGCTGCAGCCTTGCATCCCTTCTGTCGCCACCACCTCCTTTGGCGCCGCGACGGTTGTTGACCAGGTTCGCTAGCGCC
The DNA here is from genome assembly GCA_916181665.1 of Avena sativa. Lineage (NCBI taxonomy): Eukaryota > Viridiplantae > Streptophyta > Magnoliopsida > Poales > Poaceae > Avena > Avena sativa. Next base: position 201,188,818 of record OV702281.1, on the reverse strand, counting down.
CACGCGCCTAGCGTCCACGTGCTCAGCATCCACGCGTCGGTGGCGGGGCCCACTGGATCCGTCGACCCTACCGTTGGAGCTATAGGGTCCACCCGCGCCGTTTCCAGCGCCGGCGGCCGCGTCGCCATCCGGGAGGGAGTCGGGCCTGCCCTTCTGGTAGTCGTATCTCCGGGTCGTTGGCCAGCTTGGAGAGGGCCTGTTACTCCCGCCGCACGCACCCGATGGATGCCGCCGGTAGTCGGTGAAGCCTGTCATATGGCCAATCAGCGGGTGGATCATCGTGGGCATTCGTGGTGGGATGATCGCGTTCACCGGCGCCGCCATCTTCACCGCCGAGGGAGGGTGAGCGTCCTCAACCATATGGAAATTGACCTCCTTGGGGAACAAATCAGGGTCAAGGCACCAGGCGGATAGGCGGAAGATCTACATATCGGCACGCGGACAGGTGAGGGGATCGAGCCGCTCTACCCAAGAATTCGGCGCGAGGATCGTCTCTGCCGCAACGATGCTCCATGCGTTTGCTGGGAGCCCCTCGATCTCCAGAGTAACGTGAACCCCTAGTGCGCCCGAGGTTGCGTTGGTGCGCCTCGACCAAGGCCTGACACGGAGCCTGAGGTAGGGACTCCGAACGAACTCACCTACAAGCACGCGATCTCTATCCTCTTTGTCAGCGAAGTAAATCAGTAGGCTTCCATGGCCGTGGCGGTGCACCGAGAAAACGTCGAGTGGCAAGCCATGCTGGTTTCTGATAGCATCTGCCACGTCGGTCGGCAGCGCGTCGGAGTGCGCGTCGAAGAACACGGCCACCAGCGCGTTCTGGAGTGCGTGTTCTGCCTCGTCCACCTCCGCGGTGTGCGGGAATACGCACGCCGTCCGCGCCGGTCTCCGGGCGAGCTCACCGCCCATGGCAGTGAAGGGTGATATGACCTGGGTCGCGTCGCGGCAGGGGTGGCCAGTGGGCTCTGCACGGATGGCCAACGGGAGCGGCGCGGCCACCGTACGCTCCTCTCTCCTCGACAGGGTGGTCGGTGCCGACACGGCCACAACGCGGCCAGAGCCAACCTGCGTCCCCGCTGTCGCATGCCCATGCAAACGCCGTTCCTGTGGCTCGGCTCTGCCTGCCTGCCGTGGCGCGCTTGCCGACGAAGCGCCCGGTACCTGGCGCTCCATCAGCCCAGGGCGCCAGTCTTGCCCGGCGCTGCGTTCTACCACTGCAGCAGCTGCCCGACCGGAGCCCTGTCCAGTCAGAGCGGCGCGGGCAGGAGGACGTGCACTGTTGGGCAGTTGTCGGTCCTGGCGTGTCACGAGCCTTCCTTGGGTCGACGCCCGGTGCCGCTCCGGTTGCGCCGCCGGTGGTCTCGAGGCGCCGTTCGCCATCCGCTTGGGAGGTGGCTCGTCGCCGGTATCCGAGGGGGTGCGGGGTCTCGGGAGGTGGCAATCCCTGGCCATATGCCCATCCTTGACGCATCGGTGGCACACTGGACCTGTCTTGCAGTCCGTTGCGCGGTGCCCCGGCTCAGAGCATAGGAGGCATAGCCCATCGTAGGCCGCGTAGGTGTCGCATCGTGCTCGGAGCGCGCTGCCTTCGCTGCCACATTCTTGCCGGCACGCCAACCGCGGGGATGCTTCTTCTTGGGGAGCTCCCATGGCGCTCCGTGTGAAACAACAGAATTGGGGGAACCGGCTCAACCCTCAAAGGGGTGGCCTATCACATATATATATATAATGAGTGTGTTACAATTGGTACAATACACGTACACAATTACAGAAGCTATACACAGTCTAACACCCTCCATCAATCTTAGCCACTTCCTAAAGAATCTAGAAGGGTAAGATTGCACCTACAGGTCTCAAACTGTGGTAGAGACAACGGCTTGGTGAAGATGTCTGCAAGTTGATCCTTAGAGGAGATGAACCTGATCTGTAGTTGCTTCTATGACACACGTTCCCGCACAAAGTGATAGTTAACTTCGATGTGTTTCGTTCGGGCATGGAATACCGGATTTGCAGAAAGGTATGTAGCGCCGATGTTATCACACCAAAGGATAGGAGGCTGCGGTTGAGATATACTCAACTCCTGAAGCAGACTATACCCAAACAATCTCTAAAGTAGTATTAGCCACAACCTTATACTCGGCTTCAGTACTGCTACGTGAGATAGTAGCCTGTTTTCGAGCACTCCAGGCGATCAAATTAGAGCCAAAGAACACAACATAGCCCCCCGTGGATCGCCTGTCATCCGGACTGCTAGCCCAGTCCGCATCAGAATACATCGAGAGGACCCCAGAGGGGTTCGGCCGTATATGCAGCCCATGAGACATTGTCAGACGGACATAGCGTAAGATACGCTTAACAGCTGACCAATGAGTTTCGCGAGGCGTCTGGAGATACTGACAAACTCTGTTGATAACATATGATATATCTGGTCTCGTGATCGTCAAATACTGGAGACCACCAACAATACTTCTATACTCCGTCGCATCAGCAGAAGACAGAAGCTCACCATCAACAGCAGTGATCTTGTCAGTGGTAGACATAGGCGTAGTAGTCGTCTTGCACTTAAGCATCCCAGCCCGCTACAACAAGTCCAATGAATACTTCTTTTGCGTCAGAACAAGTCCATCAGCACGAGAATCTACCTCCACACCAAGAAAGTAATGGAGCTTCCCAAGATCCTTGACATCAAAATTAGTACCAAGAGAGCGAACGGCAACTGACTGAGAGGAGCTGACCAAAATTATATCATCCACATAGACCAACAAGTAAATAGTGACCTCAGGCTTCTGTAGAAGAAACAACGATGAATCAGCAGTGGACGGTGCAAAACCATGAGCACGAAGAGCTATAGCAAGACGGGCATGCCAGGCACGAGGAGCTTGCTTCAATCCATATAGTGCTTTGGTAAGACGACAAATATGATCAGGACGGTCAGGATCAGAAAACCCAGGCGGCTGTCGCATATAAACTTCCTCCTCCAACACACCATGAAGGAAGGCATTCTGCACATCAAGATGACGAAGAGACCAACTTCGAGTGACGACAATAGATAGAAGAAGCCTGATGGTAGTAGGCTTGACCACTGGACTGAAGGTGTCTTCATAGTCAAGACCATAACGTTGCCGAAATCCTCTAGCAACAAGACGCGCTTTGTAGCGCTCAATAGACCCATCAGAATGCTTCTTCACTTTGAATACCCATTTAGAATCAATCACGTTAACTCGCGGTGGTGGAGGAACAAGAGTCCACGTCTCATTGCGAATAAGAGCGTGATATACCTGTTCCATAGCCTCTCTCCAATAAGGAATACTCATAGCAGCTTGGTACGTGCGGGGCTCGAAGGATGGATCCGCAATGGCAACAGTCATACACACAGCATGCCAGGCAACTGTGCCGTCAGTGTGCTCCTTGGGGCGATGAATGCCACTACGACTGCGCGTATGGGGGCGCAGTACAGGAGCCGTAGAGGTCGAAGGTGCAGCCGACGAGGGGCTGGGTGACGGTGACAAAGAGGGCCCAGTAGGCGAAGGGCTGGGCGATGGTGACAGCAGTGGCCCAGTCATCGAGGGACCGGGCAACACGCTGCAAGGCGACATGCTGGGCGTCGGGAAGGCCGGCGACGCGCTGGACGTCGAGGAAGCCAAGCCGTAGCCTGCCAAGGGAGTCGCAGGGGCTGGGCTGCTCGGCGAGGGAGACATCCCAGGCGAAGGCGACAGAGGAGAGGTAGGCGTGGAAGGCCGAAGACTCGGCGAGGCCAGCCCAGCATCAGGGGGCGAGGCCGACCCAGCGGCAGGGGGCGAGGTCGGGCTTGACGTCACAGGAGCATCGGTCGGGCATACATGGGCACGATGTCCAAGGCCATGCAGGAGCACTGGCGGCTCGACGTGCGCGTCGGATGATGCCGGCAATGGAGGTGCCGGTGTCTCCAAAATTTCCAAACGAGCCCCGCGTCCAGTGCCTGCACCATGGTTAGGCAACAATACAGGAGAGCATGCAACATCATCAAATTGGTCAGAGGCAATGGAGGATGAATGCATGGATGGAGGTTCATCGGTAGACACAGGGAGTTTGGCAAAGGGAAAAACATGCTCATCAAACACGACATCCCGAGATATATAGACACGATTAGTGGGAACATGAAGAAATTTGTAGCCTTTATGAAGGGAACTATAGCCAACAAAGACACACTTTTTGGACCAAAATTTCAGCTTGCGTTTATTGTATGGGCGAAGATGCGGCCAGCAAGCGCACCCAAACACTTAAAAAAAAGGTATAATCAGGTTGTTCATTAAGAAGGAGTTCAATAGGAGTCTTCATGTCTAGAACACGTGTGGGAGTACGATTGATGAGAAAATATGCAGTGGTAAAGGCATCACTCCAAAAACGAAACGGAACCGATGCATGGGCTAAAAGAGTAAGACCAGTTTCAACGATATGACGATGCTTACGTTCTACGGAGCCATTCTGCTGATGTGTATGTGGACATGCTAAACGGTGAGCGATCCCAAGCGATTGGAAAAAGGAGTTGAGATTGGGATATTCACCACCCCTGTCCAATTGAACATGGACAATTTTATGCTTGAGAAGGCGTTCAATATGTTTTTGAAACTGAACAAAAATATCAAACACATCAGATTTACGCTTAATAAGATAAAGCCAGGTAAAGCGACTGTAAGCATCAAAGAAACTAATATAATAATTATGACCACTAACAGAGATTTAGGCAGGGCCCTAGACATCAGAAAACACAAGTTCTAGAGGATGTGTCACCTCACGAGTAGACTCCAAAAAAGGAAGTTGATGACTCTTTCCCTGCTAACAAGCATCACGAACTGCTACATCTTTATTACTAGGCATGATAGGAAGCTCATGACGGCGCAAAACATGACGAACGATAGGAGTGACAGGATGACCAAGGCGAGCATGCCACTGTGACGACGAAACGCGAACTCCACTGAAAACGCGAGACTCCAGGATGCTCCAGACGATAGAGGCCCTGACACAGACGCCCACTAAGGAGCACGTCCCCCGTGTCCCGATCCTTAATAAAAAGATCAAACGGCTGAAATTCATGGGTGAGTCTAGGAATTGAAAGAAGATTACGCGTCAAAGATGGTACTCGAAGAATATTGCGAAGTTGGAGACTCCTATTGGCATGACTAGTGAGAAGAGATGCTTGACCAATATGGGAGATATGCATATCTACTCCGTTGGCGGTGTAGACCTTGTCAGACCCATGATATGGCTCGTGGGTGTGGAGCTTCCCCATCTTGTTCATCATGTGCTCCGTTGCCCCCGAGTCCATGTACCAATATGGGTCAACGGAGTAGGACTGAGTTTGTCCAAGGTTTGCCTGGGGCTTCGGAGGCGGCGCCAGACGATCGGCCATAGCCGATTGGCGCGCATCCTTGCCATCATTATCGAGACCGAGGAAACTTTTTTGGAAGCGGCAGTGGCACTTGGAGGCCTAGTGCCCCTCAATACCACACAGCTGGCAGCATCAACCCCCGCTGGAAGACAGTGTCGAAGGGGGCCGGTCGAAGATGGGGTCGACGGCGCGGGCCCCTTGCCCGAGGCGGATGACGGGGCACCCGAGGAGGGCCGGCTGCCCCTGTAGACAGCATTCGCGGAGGAGCCCCCTCCACGGCTGAGGTTGGCGCGGTGCGCCTCGATGGCGGTGGTGTCGAGCTTCTCACACTCGCCTAGCTAACGACGGAGAGCGCTGGCACGGGCCTGTGACTGCGATGTGAAGGAGCGCTCAAGGATTGTCCATGCCTCATGAGATGTCTTGGAAAAGACAATAAGCCCGGCAACAGCCGGGGTGAGCGACCCCTGGATGGAGGAGAGGTTTGCCTGATCCTGCCCCGTCCACACATGGTGTGCCGGATTATAAACCGGGCCGTTCACGTTGTCCACCAGCGCAGGGGGGGGGGGCAAGGAAGAGTGCCGTCAACGTAGCCGAGCAGGTAGTGACTCCCAAGGAGCAGAAGGACCTGCGCGCGCCAGAAGATGTAGTTATCCGGCGATAGCTTGACGGTGATGAGGTTGCCGAAGTGAAACGGTGGAGGCAGCGAGCCTGTCGAGAAGATTACCGGAGGCGCGTACGCCATAGGGGCAGAGACCGGCGGTGCGGCCGTTGGTGCCGGGGAGAACCCACGTCTGGCGCGGGGTGAGACCCTGCAGGAGGCGCGGACTCCACGAGAGCAGGGTGCATCGGCGCGAGATCCGACGCAGAGGGCTCGACAGTCTAGGCCACCGAGGAGGCCGCGGGCATGAAGGCGAGCGGCGAGATGGCGGCGGCCGTGGAGGCGGGCGAGGAGGCGCTGGACGTGTGGACCATCAGCGAGTGCCCCGGCGACGAAGAGGTCGGGTTATGGTTGGAGAAGACGGAGCCGACGCTCCTCGTCCCGATCGGGGGCGGCCGGATGGCGGCGGCGTCGATGGGGAGGGAGAGGAGGGCGGCAAGGGAGGCGGGCAGGTAGCTCGCGTTGGTGGAGCCGGAGGCGATGGCACTCGTCATGGCGGCGGCGGCGTCGATCGGTGATGCGATCGGCGACGGCGGCGGGTGCGGCGGCGCGGCTAGGGTTTGGTGGAGGCGGCGGAAGCGTAGGACGTAACCAAGTCTGATACCATGTGAAACAACAAAATTGGGGGAACCGGCTCAACCCTCAAAGGGGTGGCCTATCACATATATATATATATATATAATGGGTGTGTTACAATTGGTACAATACACGTACACAATTATATAAGCTATACACAGTCTAACACTCCTAAAAGGATACGGATGTCTCCTAGAGGGGGGGTGAATAGGCGATTAAAACTTTTCCTAGAGTGGCTCAACAAAGGCGGAATAAAACTAGTGTTTACTTTGTTAAGCACAACATAGAACAACTAGGGTTCACCTATGTGCACCAACAACTTATGCTAAGCAATACAAGCAACCATGTGATAGCAAGATATATATTACTTCAAGCGCGAAGGCTATCACAATGTAAAGTGCATAAGTAAAGAGCTCGGGTATAGAGATAACCGAGGCACGCGGGGACGACGATATTTTACCGAGTTCCTCCCAACATGGAGTACGTCTCGTTTGGAGAGGGGGTGATATCAAACCACCAACGCCACAAAAGGCCTCCCTTATTCTCCGGTGAATCTCACCCCAACGGGATCGATCCATGCTTCCACTATCGGTGCCCTTGTCGGTGGCAACCGGAACCTCTCACAAGGTTGGGGCACTTCTCCACAACTTAATTGGAGGCTCCCAACAAATTCCACCAAGGCCACAATGCCACCAAGGCCACAAAACCGTCTAGGGTTCCAAGAACCCAAGAGGGACAAGCTCCAATGAGTAACTCAAACCAAATCCTCCAAGGAGAACTCAAACCGATGCACCAAATGCAATGGCAAGAACACAAGTAGTGCTCAAATCCTTCTCTCCCAAATTCTACCAAAGCTACAAAATCTTGTGGGGGAATAAGAGAGGAAGAACAATGGAGGAAATCCACACAAGACTCCAAGATCTAGATCCCAAGATGTTCCCCTCACTTAGAGGAGAGAAGGATTGGTGGGATTGTAGATCTAGATCTCCTCTTTCAAATCCCTAAAGTATATGCAAGAATGAAGTGAGGGATTGAAGGGGGAGCAAGCTCAAGAGGGTCAAGAATGGAGGAGAAAGCCTGTAAAACTCGAGCTAGGTCATTGGGGAAGAAGGGCCCCTTTTTATAGGCCCACAGATTTCTGACCGTTTTCTGCCCGTTGGGGACTTGCCAGACCGGAGACTCCGGTGTACAGACCGAAGACTCCGGTCTACACCGGAGATTCCCAGGCTGAATTCTAGAGTCCCCTCCGGGGACTCCTGCAAACCACCTATCAGAATGTCCCAGGCTGAATTCTGGAGCCGCCTCCGGGGACTCCTGCGGAAACTCCGGTCCACACCGGAGTCTCAGGTCCACGCAGACCGGAGACTCCTCTCTGGACCAAATAAGAGGCAAACTTCAAATGGCGATATCTAGAGTTTGGAAACACCTATTGACCCGAAACCAATTTTGTTGGAAAGAGGATAACAAGAGCTACCCAACAAAAAGTGAAAATATTGGATACCACCAAGAGAGAATATTTCATGTAATATAAAGTGAGATACCTCTCTTAGTGAGAAACCGAAAAACCTCAAAGATTAAAAACGCAATATGATATAAAAGGGAAATCCGTTTTTGATGTTATGAATATTACCACAAGCTCTAGAACCTCACATGGATAAGATCCAAATAACAAGAAAGGATGATGCTAACTATGCAAAGGTTTGAGCTCTCTCGGAAAGATATGATCGAGTTACTCACTTGAGAGCCCCTCTTGATAGTACAGTTATCTATCCTATAAACCGGTCTCCCCAACTAACACCACGAGACCGGTAAGAAGAAAACCTATCAAGATCATACCTTTGCCTTGCGCATATTCCACTTGATTATGATATAGACGGTCTTGTCCTTTTCAAGATGGAACACCTTTCTTGATTGCTCTTGTGCGCACTTGCTTGATGAAGACTTGCAAGTTACTCCCCCATACAACATGGGGAAACCTTTACTTTGACCTTGTCTTCATCGATCCATGATTACCGAGGATGGCAAGCTTTAAGAATGAGATCTTCTATATATTGCACATCTTTAGCTTGCACATCATTTCTTCTTTTCTTCATTATGTTGATGCCTTAAAGGTACAACAGAGATATTACTCCATCTTATTCTTCAAGACATACTTGCCATAATTTTAACTCTCACATGACCAATCTGTGGATCATTCTTTAAACACCTTGGTCACCACATGATCCTCTTCACTTCTTCTCCAAACCTTGAAGCCAACATATGGTTCAAGCATTGCCTATGGACAATTCCTACAAGTACAACTTGATACAAGCATTAGTCCATAGAGATTGTCATTAATTACCAAAGCACACATGGGGGCCCACATGTTCTTTCAACTCCGTTCTCTTCCTCGATAGGGTCGTCAGAGTTGTCCAACTCGTCGATTGCTGCAGATGGTGCCTCGCGGTGGACCTCAGAGCGTGGCTCGCGCGCGCGGGGGGGGGGGGGGGGGGGGGGGGGGGCTCCTGCCCCGGCGGCGGCCGCTCGCCAGTGAGGGCCTCCCGGTAGGAGCGCGGGGACTCGTCGGAATCGTAGTCCCGCCCTCCACGCCATCTGTCTTCTCTGCCACGCGGGCTGGTGTCCATGTCGCCGGTGGAAGAGGTGGGGGAGGTCAAGGAGGTGGGCCTCGTCGCCTGGGAGGCCAGCGGAGAGAAGGGGTGGGCGCCGGAGCCGGAGCGGCCGCCGGCGGTGGGTTGAGGGTAGGGGGTCTCATGCACGGTCTTCGGTCTCCTCGTTCGTCAGTCTGATTAATATTGGGCACCTAATTTTAGTCTAGAAAATTTGTTGTGATTATAATTATACATAGCAGCAGCCAGCAGAGTACATGTTGATACACTACTATGAAATTGCTTAATGACAGAGACAAGTGTAACTCTTCCTACAAAGAAGTTGATCTGAAACAGCCTGATGGAGTCGTTCCATTGCACCTCAGTGCCTCTACTAAACACAGGAACGGAATGTAACCATAATATTCCATTCCGGTGGAATGTAACCGTGATCCAAAACCAAATACACCCTAAGGGTATATCTTGGAACCAGAATTCAGAACCTTAATAAAGTAACTGGAAAGAATTATGTCTGCCAACAAAAAAGCAAACACTGAAGATTCAGTTGAGTTGGATATTTTAATCTAGAGATGTCACAGTGCACTTCTTGCACTTACTCAACAGACCTAACGGGTGAAGTTTTTTGTCAGACGAGCTATGAAATGGACGTATACAACAACTGGAAAATATAATGTGTACCGACAAATGCGACATAGTATTACAGCATTGATAATTTTATTTTTTTAACATACTCCTTAGTCTTACAGCATTGATAATTGATAGACCGATATTGCAGATTTGCTCAAAGTTTACATAACTTAAGGGCCCGCTTGGAATATAGCAGAACCTCAGGTCAATGTTAAGAATATCGCTTATCAGTAATTTATTGGCCGGCTGAAAATTGGCAATTTTTCAGCGTATCGGCCGATTTATCGGGCGATAAATCGGAAAATCGGAAGAAAAATCAGAAAATTGGCATATCTGCCACTCTCGAGTAGCGATAAATCAGCATATCGGCCGATTTTTTTATCAGTGTCTCAGGTAGTCCGTGAAATCCTACCCGCCCGCCATTCAACAGAACATGCGAGGAAAATACTGGCCGACGGGAAAAAAAAGGGCGACCAAGTGCAGATTTATGGAACGGTCACGGCCCCTATTTTTTACAGCAGGGCCATCTAGAAAACGCTGAACCAAGTGGGACCTAAGAGAAAAGCGAAGTGTCCCATTAACATTTCTTCATCTGAATCATTCTCAAGTTAGACACCCAGAGCAAGCAAGTGACAGAAGAAAGTATCACTTTGTCAGAATGACAGGCAAATCGTTCGGTTGTAATCATGTTTAAAAAGACCATCTCTTGCTTTCAAGATACTAATAGAGCATTGTTTATGACAAAAAAAATGATTTTCTACTATGTCTAGAGAGAGCAAGGAAAACAAATTTCATATAAGCTGCAAACCTGAAAAAGAATACATACCCCAAATGTACAAATTGCAACGGTCTTTAGAGTGATCAAGGTATAGTAGTCAACAAATGGCATAAACTGGATATCACCATACAGCTGAGCTTCTCTCCATAATTCCATATTGACTTGTTCATTCTTATGCTGCATTTTAGGCGGAAGATATGATGATCACATTGGATGAAACCAAAAAATGGATATCTAAATAAATCGAGTATGGAAAGCAGACTAGACAGAAGTCTCGAGAGAAGAGATTCATTTAAAAGAAATGAATGTGTGAGCAACAATCGTCAAATCCAAGCAGTACTGAAAATCTTACAACTTGCAAAATGTTGTTGTAAAGGAAGAAAACATAAATAATATGGTAATACAGATGAAAGAGAATGCTGCAACCATTAGCATTTGTAATGCACGTAAATGGCCTCACATATGTAGGTACTAGTTACAGTCTCCTATTCCTTCAATTTCTCCTTCATATGTTATTCTTTGCAGAAATGTCACCTTGGTCGCATGTGCTAATTTAAGCTATGTGACTGCCACAATTCAAGGAAAAATAAAGGAAAAAAGGATAGCTACAATGTTTGGTTCACTTTCGGCATTTTAAATTTTATCTGTATCTACTGAACAAAGAGGCTGGCTGGTGTGTTAAGGTTGCATAAGCCTAATCAAGATGTACGAGGCAGAGGGGGGGGGGGGGGGGAGATGATATTTAAAATGATTTTAACATAGGAAGCAATAGAATATAATTGATCCATCGGTGTTAGTATAATACCAAGTCATTAGTCTAATAAGAGGCAGCGTAAGGGTCTATTTGCATCTTAGGCCCAAAATATTTCAATAATGGACTGACGCCCAAAATCCTACATTGTCCTATCCTCTTCACCTTCTTTTGAACTTTCTTTCTGATAGTAATCTGATTTTTTTGCAGGGATAGTAATCAACTTTTAAGTAACTAACTAAGAAACTATGTGACAACCCATCTGTCGAAACGCGCGGATGTAGTAAGAAAATGTCCCTCAATCCCAACAAAAAAAAAGCAAGTCGCTAATGATTCAGAAGTATGCAGGCTATGATGTTGGTGTGGCCGTGTGAGGAACCACTAGAGTGTAGAGAGATCATGGCAGATTCTGCTTACATGCATGAAGTAAGAGCAGTAGAAGTTCTTATGTTTGAAAGATAAGTTGAAGTTTTAAGGACTAGTCTTGTTTGAGGATGAAAGTAAATGTTGAAAGTACCCTCTACAGGAGATGACTGCTAAGATTATCCTCCACTGTTTGTTTGGATTCAAGATTTCTCTTTGGTCTTTCTGAATAAATCTAAACACCACATTATGTTCGGCTAAGTTGGTTGATTGACTTATCATTAAGTAGTAGATTGGTAGGTCTGGAAAAAAATGTAATTTCGTATGAAGATACTTTATTTGCAATTTATGGAAGTTCTCGTACATTTGCTAGGCCAGACCTAATTTTTCTCAACACTAACTACTAGACCTACGATCAACAAATGACGGAAAGAGGGCAACATACTGGAAAGAGACTGACCATGTTTCTTCATAGATGCAAGAAATAAGTGGAACTCAATCTATTAAGCAGTCATAACTGAACAGAAATATTGATGTGAAAGAAAGAACATGCAACATTGTAACTGCACCGAAGGCGAATGAAGTAAGCATACAAGGCCAGTGAAAAACTGCACAGCTACTTCGCCTGAGCAGACAGGCTCATATTGCATCCATGTTCGCCTCCAAACCATCCGACGCTTAAAGTTGTTTCCAGTAGAGAAAACACCAACAAGAAGAAAAATCCGCTTCTTTGGAAGAGGTGGGGCCTTTAGAAGTTCAACACTTGCCATGTCTACATCTTCTGAAACTGGCAATCCATTAGCCAAGATTGATAGAAGCTCCAAATCCCCAGAGACCTTGACTTCTGCTACTGACCATGGCTCCAACCTCTATCAAAAACCTAACAGTTTTCATAATTATCGAATACTCACAAACATTTATGAATGTGGCCTTAGTACTTAGCGCAAGATCACCTCTTTGTATGTAAAACATGTCTCATGCCTCCCATTTACTGTCATATGGAACCCTTCAGCACAGCCCACAGTGTTGCTGTAAAAGGCTCTCCTTCGACAATTGAGAAGCTGGGACTAAAGTGTGCACGTCCTTTTTGTTTCTTCTCATCTTCAGACTGGTTCGCAGTAACATTCTCTCTGGTATTATTACTCCCCTGGATGACATTTGTACCCACTTGATGATTGCAATGAACAAGGCTATCAACCAGACTGATCAAACTCGAAGCTAGAACCCAAACACGGAAAGAAAATAAAGAATGTTCGCTAAAAGTAGGGTTTACATTGTCAAAGCATTTGCGCATTTCTTTGGAAAATCCATCCATTTAGAGGCTGCCAGCAGAACATTGTGACCTACTGGCTGTTCACATGACAGGCAACCACCGGTAGAGGCTGGCCATGATAACTTTGCTGAGGGCACTGTTAGATGTATATATTTCAGCAGCCAGATCTAGATCTAGATCAAAAAAAAAAAGAAAAAAGAAGAGAGAGATATGTCTTCTTCCTCGGGTTATGTTGCGATTCCTCGCTGCCCGGTGATCTTCGATGGCGCGAATTATCCTGATTTCGCTGCCTTTATGCGCGGTCTCCGTCTTTGGGGTGTGCTCTCCGGCGAGGTCTCCTGTCCGCCGTGCCCCCCCTGCTCCTGTGGCTCCTCTTCCGCCGACGCCGATTGTTCTCGGTGCTGATGCTTCTCAGGAGGCCAAGGATGCTGCTCAGAGTGCTGATGATACTGCCGTTGCTGCTTATGACCTGAAGTTCAAGCAGTACTCTTCTGATCTCGAGGCCTATCCACGCTCTGACTGCTTACACTCAGTGGGTTGATGAGGATGCTCGTGCTGCTGTTGTTCTCACCTCCAGTGTTCTGCCCCAGTATGCTGCTGAGTTCATGAGTCGCCCTACTGTTGCCGCTCAATGGGCCCATCTTCGTCAGCGCTATCAGCCGTCTGAGGATGCTCTTTACCTGTCTGTGGTTCGCCAGGAGCATGCTCTCCAGCAGGGTGATTCTACTATTGATGAGTTCTATACTCAGAGTGCTGCTATCTGGCGTTAGCTTGATTCTCTCCGTACTGCTGTTTGTGGCACATGCTCGTGCTGCCAGATTGTGCGCTCGGACTTGGAGTTTCACCGCATCTATGAGTTTCTGTCTCGGCTTCGCCAGGAGTTTGAGCCCCGGCGTGCTCAGCTGAATGCTCGTGGTCGTGTTCCGCTCTCTGAGGTGTTGTCTGAGCTTCGGGCTGAGGAGACCCGTCTCCGTGGTGTTGGTCTTCTTGCGGTTCCATCTGCGCTTTCTACTCGTGGTGCTCCTTTGCCGTCTGCTCCCTCGACTCAGCCGCGGTCCCCTGTGCCGCCGCCGCCGATACTACCCACTCCTCCAGGTCAGGGTCAGGGTCAGCTTCAGCACCAGCAGCCTCAGGGTCAGAGTCAGCATCAGCAGGCTCGTGGTCAGGGTCGCCGTGGTTCTCTTCGTCACTGCTCTTACTGCAACAGGGATGGTCACACTTGGGCCACCTGTTATACACGGGACCCCAGTTTACGTCAGCAGCACCACGCTCGTGGGCAGTCGGCTTCTTCCGGATCTTCAACAGTTGCTCTCTCTGATCAGGACATTATCAGGAGTCTTCGCGGTCTACTTGCTGCTACAGGCTCTTCTTCGACGGGCACTGCTGGTTCTGTGACTGACTCTTCAGGCACTGTGCGACCACCACCTTCTACACAGTCAGGTACGTCTCCGTGGTATCTGGATTCTGGAGCTTCTTTTCATATGACCTCTGAGTCTTCTTTTCTGTCCGCTCTTCGTTCTCTCCCTTCTCCTGTCCGTGTTTTTACGGCTGATGGTACCTCTCTACCTGTTTCTAGTCGGGGCACCCTTTCTACATCTTTTTTTGTTCCTAATATTTCTCATGTCCCTCTTCTTAAGATGAATCTGTTCTCTGCTAGCCAGCTTACTGACTATGGTTGTCGCGTCATTCTTGATGCTGATTCTTGTGTTGTTCAGGACCGTCGCACCCAGGCCCTGGTTGGAGCTGGCCCTCGCAGCCATGACTCTTCAGGTCTTTGGGAGTTAGACTGGCTTCGTGTTCCTTCCGCTGCCACTTCATCTGCCAGTTCTTCTCCGGTTGTCGCCTCTACTACCAGCTCTTTTCAGCAGTGGCATCATCGTCTTGGTCACCTCTGTGACTCTCGCCTGTCGTCATTAGTTCATCGTGGTCTTCTGGGGTCTGTCTCAGGAGATGGGTATTTGCATTGTCAGGGCTGTAGGTTGGATAAACAGATTCAGCTTCCCTATCCTACTAGCGCGTTTGTATCTCAGCGACCTTTTGATTTAGTTCATTCCGATGTTTGGGGTCCGGCTCCCTTCGCTTCGAAAGGGGGCCATCGCTACTATATTTTATGCGTTGTATTTTATCGGTACACTTGGTTGTATTTTATGCGCTCTCGTAGTGAGGTGCTCTCCATATATCAGCGTTTTGCGGCCATGGTTCGTACTCAATATTCTACCCCCATACATGTTTTCGTGCTGATTCTGCTGGTGAGTATATCTCCCAGATGTTGCGAGGTGTTCTTGCTGAGCAGGGCACTCTTGCTCAATTCTCCTGTCCTGGCGCACATGCCCAGAATGGCGTTGCTGAGCGTAAGCATCGCCATCTTCTTGAGACCACTCGCGCTATGATGATTGCTTCTTCTCTCCCGCCACATTTCTGGGCTGAGGCTGTCGCTACGTCGGCTTACCTCATCAATATTCAGCCTTCTGATGCCTTGCAGGGTGGTATCCCTCTTGAGCGCCTCTCTGGACAGTCTCCAGATTACTCCATGCTTCGCTTGTTTGGTTGTGTTTGCTATGTTCTCCTTGCTCCTCGCGAACGCACCAAACTGACCGCTCAGTCTGTTGAGTGTGTCTTCCTCGGATACAGTGATGAGCATAAGGGCTATCGCTGTTGGGACCCTGTTGGTCGTCGGATGCGTATCTCTCGTGATGTTACTTTTGATGAGACGTGTCCTTTCTATCCTCGTCCCACCGCTGGTACTTACCCGGTGGAAGATATCTCTTTTCTTCTCTTTCCTGACACACCTCCTTCTATCCCTATTGTGTCTTTTCAGGATCTCCTCCCCCTGATGTCTCTTCTTCGACACCGTCCTCTTCTGCTCCGTCTAGTTCTCCTAGTTCTCCTCGTTCTCCGGAGTCTTCCTCTACTATTCCCTCTTCTTCATCGTCGTCTCCTGCGTCGTCTTCCTCTGATGATCTTCCCTCTACTCGTCCTGTTCGTCAGCGTCGTGCCCCAACCGTTACTCTCCTAGTCAGTATGGTCTTTATGGTGCCTCCGAGCCGACTTCTTATCGGGATGCTGAGCATCATCCTGAATGGCAGCTGGCCATGGCTGAGGAGATTGCTGCGCTTGAGCGCACTGGCACCTGGGATCTTGTTTCTCCCCCTCCCGGTGTTCGTCCTATCACGTGTAAGTGGGTCTATAAGATTAAGACCCGCTCTGATGGATCTCTTGAGCGCTATAAAGCGCGTCTTGTGGCTCGTGGTTTTCAGCAGGAGCATGGTCGTGACTATGATGAGACCTTTGCTCCTGTGACCCATATGACCATTGTGCGTACTCTTCTTGCTGTTGCTTCTGTTCGTCACTGTTCTGTGTCTCAGCTTGATGTTCAGAACGCCTTTCTCAATGGTGAGTTGAGTGAGGAGGTTTATATGCAGCCTCCTCCTGGGTATTATGTTCCCGAGGGGATGGTTTGTCGTCTTCGACGGTCTCTTTATGGCCTTAAACAGGCTCCTTGTGCCTGGTTTGAGCGCTTTGCTTCTGTAGTGACTGCTGCTGGTTTCTCCCCTAGTGCTCATGATCCAACACTATTTGTTCGCACTTCTCCTCGTGGACGCACTCTTCTTGTTCTCTATGTTGATGACATGATCATTAATGGTGATGATCCTGAGTATATCGTCTTTGTTAAGGCTCGTCTTCGTGATTAGTTTCTTATGACTGATCTTGGTCCTCTTCGATACTTTCTTGGGATTGAGGTTTCCTCCACTTCTGATGGCTTTTACATCTCTCAGGAAAAGTATATTCAGGATCTTCTTGCTCGTGCTGCTCTTGGGGATGAGCGCACTGTTGAGACCCCTATGGAGCTTAATGTTAAGCTTCAACCTACTGATGGTGATCCTCTTTCTGATCCGACGCGTTATCGTCTTCTTGTTGGGAGTCTAGTTTATCTTGCTGTCACTCGTCCTGATATCTCTTATCCTGTTCATATTCTGAGTCAGTTTGTCTCTGCTCCCACCACTGTTCACTATAGTCATCTTCTCCGTGTTCTTCGTGGTACGATCACTCGTCGCCTTTTCTTTCCTCGTTCCAGCTCTCTCCGGCTCCAGTGCTATTCGGACGCTACGTGGGCGAGTGATCCTTTGGATCGTCGTTCACTTTATGCTTACTGTGTGTTTCTTGGTGGTTCGCTCATTGCTTGGAAGACGAAGAAACAGACATCGGTTTCCCGTTCGAGTGTTGAGGCTGAGTTGCGTGCTATGGCCTTGTTGACTGCTGAGGTGACCTGGTTACGGTGGTTACTTGCGGATTTTGGGGTCTCTATTACCACACCCACTCTGGTTTTGTCTGACAGTACAGGTGCTATTAGTGTTGCACGTGATCCGGTCAAGCATGAGCTTACCAAGCATATTGGTGTTGATGCTTTCTATACATGTGCTCAGGTGCAGGCTCAGGTTGTTGCGCTTCAGTATGTGCCTTCAGATTTACAGTTGGCGGATTTCTTTACGAAGGCACAGACCAGAGCGCAGCATGATTTCTTACTCTCCAAACTCAGTGTTGTGGATCCACCATGAGTTTGAGGGGGGGTGTTAGATGTATATATATGTATATTGTATTTCTCCCATATGTTAGGGGGCTTCCTGCATATTTGCCCTGTACCTGTACTATATATTGTGGCCTTTGGCCCCAGAGGAATACAAGTTGTCTATCCCCAACAGGCACAACGTGGCATGTAATCTACCTACTGTGTGAATGATGCAAATGGCACATGATTGTTAGTTGCTCTCATTGCTAGCATACTTATGTACTGTGTACTATCATGATCTACATAATGTTCAACTCAGTGATCCTAAATACACTTTATTCATGCTAAAAGTGGCTGCATGCATACTGCACGATGATCCTAAATACACTTGTTCCTGTAGGCACGTGCATCCTTATTAGCCTATAAAATACACACAAATATTAGAGATGATATAGTGAAGTTGTAGAGGTAAGCACAAAATAAAAAATGTAGGATTACGTACCTCCACATATCGAGACCACACTTCGTCACTTTCAACCGATACCATGTTTTTGTCCCAATCCCATCCAAATCCACTTTGAGCAAGCATCTTGGTAATGATCTCATAATGCTTGTCAAATTTGTTAATTCTTTCAACAATGTTGTCCTTGGTGATGTCAACACCACATTTATCCTTCACATGCTTAATGCAAGCATTGTACACATGTGGCTTGCAACTATTTTGAGCATGGTCACCATTGTTGTGATGCTCAACAAGCACAGCCAATAGTGCCGTGTCCATCTCAGGAGTCCATGAAAGGTAACTCCTACTACCTCCTTTCTTTGATTTTGGTTCAGCCATGCTTCTACAATTGCATAAAAGTAAGGACAAAATATGTAGGTAAAGCATCTTTACTATTAATTTCAAAAGCGTAATGAATGCCTGGTGTCACACTTTATATAATTACAAACAAAATGCCACTCTAGCTTAAAAAAAACTCTGAAACCCCTTATCTCCACCTTAGGTGCCGCACGTATAAAACTGATTTTCCACGCTAGGTGCCACACGTACAACTTACTCCTCAAGTATCTCCTCATGTGGGCGCAGTTGTTTCAATTTCTATGCATCGCATAATCATGCGAATAATCGGTAACAAACTTGGATGAGATCACGGTTTCTTTATTCCTGCCCAGCACGCCCTCGCTGGCTGCCCCAACACGAGTCACACAACCTTCAGTTTTGTTCGCTCTCGTCCAATCCACGTGCCTAACCAAACTTCGTCTTCGTCGACGTTGAAGAAGCTAGCTTTGTTGAAGGTGGAGACGATCGCCCCATGGATGACCTAGGCCGGGCATCCGCCGTCTTGCCGTGCACCTTTGATCTCCTCGGCTAAGTTATTCGCTTGTCCCACCTCACCATTATCCTAGGTAAAAGCTCTTCTTATACAAGGTATTTGTGACAGATTATAGTACAGTTGGTAATTGAAAGCCATGAGATCTGATCCACGACATCACTACACCTGCATGAGGATCCACGAGGATCCACGCTCTGATTGGGAACACATATTACAATGTGTTGTACTGAACTAGGTAATTGGATTGATTTGAGGTACCCCTTCTTATACATTAAGTAGCATCTTCAATGCAATTACCTACTTCACTATAGCAATTGTTTTGCTTGAATATCGGTAACTTATAACATGTCATAATATTTTCACGAAATACAACAATTTGATTGATGCATGTATAACTTGTTAGATCCATCAACTAAAAAAACTTATTTGTTCCAATTATTCTCATAGCATGTAATTTTACTTACATGCCACAAGTTATATGTATTTCGATTAGTAGCTAGACTTAATTGCATGCGTACAACAAATATTTTTTTATTTTCTTAAATGAGACCATGCATGTATCCAACATTGAATATACAACAATGAAGTTTTATAATTGTTGAATGGAGGTAAAGTTTTTACCGTGGCCATTTACTTGATATATCTTTACAAATTTAGAGCACTTCAAAAATATTACCAAGGGAAAACATGGTCTCACATGCGCAGGTTTTCAGTAAGCAGTGGAAAAGCACCTTCTCGTAAGTGGACAAGCAACTTCCCGCCATATGATGTGCACAACCATGAAACCGGATTCTTTTTTTTTTGAAATGGGGAGCGAAGCCCGGCCTCTGTATCAATTGATGCACACAGCCTCATTTATTGCAACGTTTAAAATAAGATTCAAAGTATTACATTTACGGATCAGAGAGGGTTGAGACATGTATCAACCATCTAAAAAAATGAAACCGGATTCTTACATTGACAAAATTCTGCAGGTTGATCCCAGGACATAGTTTTGGTATATAACCATGCCCATTGTTTCACCCTTGTTGGGCCTTGAGGATTATCTCGTTGTAATAGAGAGTTGTAGAAAGTCCATTTGATGACGACTCACTATCAGTTAGGATTGTCTAGACCAGATTTTAGTGTGCGACATCATTTTCAAATGAGTGGACATGTGATACAGTAATTTCAGAAGAGGTGGTACAAGCGAAAGCACGCCATGCCTGTGCTCGCAACTCACCCGCTATTCATGGATCCGATAATGTGGCCATGATGGATTCGATGGACACTGGTTAGCGAGTAAACAGTGACGACGGCATGCCTGAGCAATAGAGTGGGAACATAAGCGGCTCTGCTCCTCTTTCAATGAACCCACCTTCGCGTGTGAGCTTCTCAGATTGAACACGACACTGAAGGTAATTCTGCTTTTGCTTTACTTTTGCTTTTGCTCAGATGGTGAAGAGAAAATATCTCCATTGTTTACACAGAAAGATGTAGAGGTCAGTCTAATTGCAAACTACCATTAGCAACATTAATCTTTGCTTAACTGATTACTTAATTGCTTGAATGCTATACATACTAACACAAAAAGAAAGGAATTTAGATCCTATGACAGGTTGATCAAGAATCCTAACAAACCTGCAACATATTACTTGCTTAAAGATTGGGAGAATGACACACGGGATAATTAAGAGAACTATATAGACAGATCAAGATCAACTGTAATCAGACAAACTTATCGGATACTAAATTTAGGACAACGTATCTACAATTAGGCAGGATGGTAATTAGCAGATTCATTGGTGTAGGCATACACAGTTTTAAATAAATTATAGGCAATGCGCGATGTTAGGGGTGACCCCTTGGGATGGCCCGATCTTTCACGAATTCCGTGGAAATCGAGGGAGAAGCGAGTGGACGGAGGAGGGGGATGAAAACCACGAACACACACACGAAGAACTCGATGAACACACACATACGAAAACACGATACAAGCCGATAGCTCACGACGGTGGCAACCGGTCCAACACAATCCCGAGGATCGGCGTTGGGCAAGACACTCTCCCACGGCCAACAACGGGGGTGAGAGGCTTGATGAGATCTCGACTACTTGGGGACGAGACACCGAGATCCCAAGAACTTGTACAACTTGAACGCACGAGTCAAAATCCAAGAGGTTGTGGGGGATAATTGGTGCTCCTTGTCAAGGAGCATGAGACTAGTAATTGATAGATCCACTAGGGGTGTCTTCAATTATAATTATCCAAGTCTAGGGTTTACAATAAAGGGTGGGGACTATTTATAGGCCAGCCACATAAACAGGGGTAATTTAGGAACGAAACGGACAAATATAGAGAGGGGTACAGGGCGCTGGGCCGAGCTGACGCGAACAGGTTCAGTCACGACCGGTAGTACCGGGCTCGCGACCAGTAGTATCGGTCACAGCCGGTAGTACCGTTCAGGGTCCGGTAGTACCGCTTGCGGTCCTGGGACTTCAGTTGGCGACGTCAGTAGCGGGCGGTAGTAGAGGGCGGTAGTACCGCTGACCGGTAGTACCGGTTATAGCACCGGTAGTACCGCTGGCGTTTGAGGCTTGGATGGGTTCCTTATGGAGTGCTCGGTAGCAGGGTCCGGTGGTGCCGCTTGCACCGGTAGTACCGGTCGCTGGATCCGGTAGTACCGCTGGAGCCTGAATGCTGTTGGTCCCTTCCGCTGTGGTTTCTCCGTTCCATGGGTCCTTCTCTTCATACCTGATGATGCACAGGGTGGGCGTATGAAGTAGCAAGCCATCCAGGGCCGTATCAAAATTACACGAGGAAAGGAGCGATTTAACCTTAGCTTGTAGGAGTTTGGCTCGAGCGCTAGTCATGGGTCCACTTGGGGAGCTCGTAGGTTTAGATGTAGTAGCTTTTGTAGGACGGGCTGCATCAGCTCCCCTCCCTTGGGAAAGATTCGTCCTCGACTCTTCAACCTTCTCAACGTCATCATCTCCATGGAATGGTGATAGGTCTTTGATATTGAACGTCGAGCTCACTAGGTATTTTGATGTCGGGATGTCGATAATGTAGGCGTTGTTGTTGATTCTTTTGAGGACTTTGAAAGGGCCATCGGCCCTTGGTTTGATCTTGGAGTCGCGATCCTTGGGGAAGCGGTCTTTACTCAAGTGTATCCACACAAGGTCGCCTTCTTCGAAGATTATCTCCTTCTTGTTCTTGTTTAGCCATGATGCTTGGCGAAGTACTTGTTGCTCGATCGTAGCTCTTGTGTCTTCATGGAGTTTCTTCATACCTTGGGCGCGCTTGTCGACGTCCATGTTGATGCGGTCATGAAGAGAAAGAGGTAGGATGTCGAGCGCGGTGAGAGGCTCGAATCCATAGACGATCATGAACGGGCTCCGCATGGTTGTGGAGTGTTTGTCGCGGTTGTAGGCGAACTCGGCGTGGGGAATGCAGTCCTCCCAATCCTTAAGGTTCTTCTTGATCAGCACGCGGAGTAGCGTTCTGAGGCTCCGGTTGACGACCTCCGTTTGTCCATCAGTTTGGGGATGTGATGCGGACGAGAATAGCAGTTTGATCCCGAGCTTTTCCATGAGCGTCTTCCAAAAATAGCTCATGAATTTGACATCGCGGTCGGAGACGATTGTTCGAGGTACACCGTGTAGCCGAATTATTTCCCTGAAAAACAGATTTTCAACATGTGAAGCATCATCGGTCTTATGCCACGGGATGAAGAGTGCCATTTTGGAAAAACGATCTACTACCACAAATATAGAATCGTGGCCATGCTTAGATCTAGGTAGTCCTAACACAAAGTCCATGCTAATGTCTGACCAAGGTGCATGAGGAATAGGTAATGGCATGTAAAGACCAAAAGGGTTAGATTTAGACTTAGCTTGGACACATGTAGTGCATCGTTGGACGTGGCGTTCCATGTCGCGCTTCATCTTTGGCCAAAAGTAGTGAGTGGAGAGGATGTCATATGTGTTGTCACGGCCAAAGTGATCCATAAGGCCTCCACCATGGGACTCTTGAAGAAGCAAAATTTGGAGAGACGACTTCGGAATGCAAAGCTTGTTTTGTTTGAAAAGGAAACCCTTATGCAAATAGAAGTCATCAACCCCTTTGTCTATTGAACATTTTGCAAAAATTGATCCAAAGAATGGGTCGGACGCGTACAAAGATTTGATGTCATCAAGACCCAAGACATTTACTTCGAGTCGCATAAGAAGGTTTGTGTTTTTGCGAGACAAGGCGTCCGCTACTACATTTTCTTTCCCCTTCTTGTACTTGACAATGTAAGGAAAAGATTCCATGAACTCAACCCATTTGGCATGTCTTTTACTCAAATTGGCTTGGCCCTTAAGATATTTCAACGACTCATGGTCAGAATGGATGATAAATTCTTTTGGCCAAAGGTAGTGTTGCCACACTTGAAGGACACGAACCAAGGCAAAAAGCTCTTTGTCATAAATTGGATAGTTAAGGCGTGCGCCATCGAGTTTCTCACTATGGTATGCAATAGGACGCCCATTTTGCATAAGAACGCCTCCAATGCCAATACCACTAGCGTCACATTCAATCTCAAAAGTTTTTGTGAAATCCGGAAACGCAAGAAGTGGTGCTTCGGTGAGTTTCTTTTTGAGCTCATCAAAAGCTTTTTGTTGTGCCTTGCCCCAAACTAATGTGACATTTTTCTTGGTCAATTCGTTGAGAGGGCAAGCAATGGTAGAAAATTCTTTCACAGAGCGACGGTAAAAACCGGCCAACCCATGAAAACTACGAAGTTCACTAACATTGGTAGGGATGGGCCAATCTCGTATGTCCTTAACTTTTGAGACATCAACTTCAATGCCATTAGAAGACACAACAAAACCAAGGAAAATCAGTTTGTCTTTCGCAAAGGTACACTTGGGGAGATTAGCATATAACTTTTCATGACGAAGGATTTGAAGTACCTCCTTAACATGTGTAACATGCTCCTCTAGTGACTTGCTATAGACAAGGATGTCATCAAAGTAAACAATGACACTCTTCCCAATGAGAGATCTCAAAATATGGTTCATGAGGCGCATGAAGGTAGATGGGGCATTTGATAAGCCAAAAGGCATAACCAACCATTCATAGAGACCAAGCTTGGTCTTGAAGGCGGTTTTCCACTCATCACCTTCGGCCATGCGAATTTGATGGTAACCACTACGAAGATCAATTTTCGAAAAGATAGTGTCTCCACATAACTCATCAAGCAAGTCATCAAGACGCGGTATAGGATGTCGATAACACACGGTGATAGTATTGATTGGACGGCAGTCCATGCATAACCGCAACATATCATCCGTTTTTGGTACAAGAATCACGGGTACCGCGCTTGGGCTAGTGCTTACTTGGATCAAACCTTTGGAGACGAGTTGGTTGATTTGTCGTTCTATCTCTTTCGTCTCTTCGGGGTTCGTGCGGTACGCGGCGTGGTTTGGAAGTGGTGTGTCGGGTATGAGGTCAATGCGATGCTCGATTCCGCGAAGAGGAGGTAGTCCATGAGGAAGCTCTTCGGGGAATACATCTTGGAATTCCTGTAAAATAGCCATCAAAGAGGGAGGAACATTTGTCAAGTCATTAGTTTATTGCGCTAGTCCCTTGCATATAAGGACATAGTGCAATATGGATGGGTTGTTCCTCACTTCTCTCATCTCACTTTTGGTGGCAACAAGAACACTCTTAGTTTTTCCACTCGAGCTTGGCTTGTGGCTCTCACTTACTATAGTGTGGTTCTCTCGCGCACCGATCTTCTCACAAGGTGGTTTTGTTCTTTGCGCCCTCGCTAAAGCCTTTGCATTGTCCGCAATTATTTGGGTAGGAGTCATTGGTTGCAAAACACAAGTCTTTTCAAGCCATTTGAAGGTATAAGTGTTTGTGTGACCATCATGCAAAGCACACTTGTCATATTGCTACGGCCTTCCTAGAAACATATGGCAAACCGTCATGGGGACCACATCACATTCCACCGTGTCTTTGTATGGTCCAATTGAGAATGTTACCGAGACGGTGTGCTTGATCTTGACGGACCCTTGGTCACTTAGCCATTGTATATGGTGGGAATGCTTGTGCGGATGGAGGGTGAGGTTGAGTTTCTCACACAATTCCGTGCTTGCAAGATTGTGGCAACTCCCTCCATCGATGACAACTTTGATGGACTTCCCATTGATACCGGCACGTGTTTGGAAGATGTTTGATCTTTGGTCTTCATTCTCATTGACTTGTGTAGTTAAGACCCTTGTGACCACAAGCGATGGACTTGCGTCATGCTCACACACAAGTAGTTCTTGGTCATCTTCGAAATGTTGCCTAGCCAATGCTTCCTTGACCCTTGCATCAAACTCATCTTCACTCAAGTATTCTTCATCGCCATTGTCGTGGATGAACAAAACTTTCTTGTTTCCACATGCCGTCGACTTGTGTCCTTTTCCTCCACACTTGTAGCATTCACCATTGAATGGTTGATCATCCTTTGTGTATTTTCCACTTGGGGGGCGGTTTTCCTTAAGGAAGTGTTGGCTTGAAAGGAAGCTTGGTGGTACTTGATGAGCTTCCACTTGGGGTTGTTGGAGTAGTGGTTGGTGCTTGCTTGTTGGTGAAGTACGTCTTTGGCTTGTTGTACTTGATGTCCTATTGTACTTGACGTTCGGCTTTTGATCCTATGTGTACAAGCTCAACCATGTTGTTGTACTTTTGGAACTCGGTGATGCGCTTGATTGGATGGTTTAAGCCATTGAGGAAACATGCCATTGTTTGTTCATCACGCTCTTCAATGTTGGCACGGATCATGTTGAGCTCCATTTGCTTGAAGTACTCTTCCACGGTCTTTGTCCCTTGACTAAGCGTTTGAAGCTTGTTGAAAAGGTCACGCGTGTAGTGCGAAGGAACAAAGCGGGATCTCATATGAGCCTTCATATCTTGCCAAGTTGTGATTGGAGGCTCTTCTTTTGCTTCACGAGCGAGTTGTACTTGTTTCCACCAAAGGTTTGCATACTCATCAAACTCGAGGGACGCCATGGCCATCATCTTCTCATTGCTATAGTTGTGAATGCGGAAGATCTTGTCAACCTTGAGTTCCCACGAGAGATATTCTTCGGGTTCGTTGGAACCGGTGAACTTGGGCATGGTGAATTTGAGCTTGCCGAAGGTTTCTTCTTCATTGTGGTTCTAGTGTCGGCGGTTGCCATGGTTTTGGTGGCCATCTTCGTCATCCGAGCTCTCACGTCTTGCTTGGTGATGGTGGCGTTGCCCTTGCGGTTGTTGCGGTGCCGCATTTGGTGGTGGAACTTGGTCTTGATGACGAGCTTGGGGAGCTTGCTCGTGTTGTTGGCACGGTTGAGGACGAGGAGACTGTTGGTTCTCACGGCGAGCTTGGGGAGCTTGCTCTTGCTCTTGGCGTGGTTGATGATGATGAGCATCGTCTTGCGCCATATGGCGAGGAGGATGGCAAGCCTCATGCGCAATGGGCTGCTCCCTTTCTTCTTGATGTGTAGGAGGCTCGTCATGGTTATCATTTTGTCGATGTTGACGTTCATGACGATGATGACGCCTTGGTGGGTCTTCGAGTGCCTCACGTTGACGGCGATCTTGTTCGTCCACTTCGGATGCTTCACTTGTTGTTGATGGGATGCGTCGTTGACGATGGGCTTGGGAGTCTATGTGTGGTTGCCCTTGTTGAACCACGAGTGCCCTAGGTTGTGGACGGTTCGCTTCACGTCTTGGAGGTCTTGCGGAGAGGTCACCATCATAGCTTGATGTTGCGGCGTGTCGCGGAGATGGTACCGCTTGAGAAGAGCTCATAGAGTGAAGGACGGGTCCATCTTGGTGCCTTGAAACGTGATGGCGTGAAGAGCTTGATTGAGGAGTGGCATGACGCGCTTGATTCGCGAGATCGCGGTCTTGCTAGCCCATCAATGAGTCGTTGAAGCTTCTCATCCATTACGGCGAGAGCGCGTCGAAGAGCTTCATTTTGATGGCCAAGGTTGTGTTGCATTGCATGCATTTGGCCACGGACTTTCTCGAAGCGGTTGTCAATGCTCTTGAACTCCACTCGAGTTTCGCTGAATTGTTCATCTTGGCGCTGCTCAAGGGCGTCACAACTGTAGTTGAATTCTCCTCTGATCTTCCAATGATCCAACCTTGTCATGTATTATGCGTCTTCCTCTTGATGTGGCGTTTGTTGGGACGACTCAGCGTTCCTGTCCATAATGCAAAGCCGACAAGGGTTGTATATGGGGGAGATAACGTGGAGAGTGAGCCTTATACCTCACCTTGGAGATTGTATCGAACCAAGTGCCAGACAAGAGAGCTAAGAGCTTGCAAAGTGAAATCGCAACGAAACTCACACAAATCAAGTAGGACGCTCAAAAGCTTTTGGTGGAAGGTTAGGAGTGTGGGAAGCCAAACAAAACGATCCAAGAAAAGGGTTATTGTTCTAGGTGGTAAAGAACCGAAGATCAAAAGCAAAAAGGATACGATCTACAAAAACACGAGAAAACGCACACTGGAGATTAAAGGGGTTAGCACGACTATGAAAATGAGCACAAAAGGTCCTAACGGAGACTAAGCTCAGTGTCGTGCCAACGCAAGGAGAGACCATAACTCATTTGCCAAAAGAGGGTTAAGCAATGGATTTGTGCACTTACCTTGGCGCGCCTTTTCCTCTCTCTTTTTACTTACAAGATTTGTCGGGGGGATAACCCCCGGGTGGGGAAAGCCAGGCATAGGTAGGCAAACGAGTTACCAAGCCCTGGTAGCTACGCATTGGTCCTGGACCCCATCATCATCTCCAAGAAGCATTCATGCCGCTTCTCTCGAGCGTTGATCGATGGAGGGAGCAGCATCAACCTCCTTTACCGGAGCAGCCTCGAGAGGCTGGGCATCAGTGAGTCCCAGCTGGAACCTTCAAGCACCTCGTTCCATGGAGCAGTACCGGGGCCATCGCACTCCCCAATCGGCAAGATCCGGCTGGACGTCATCTTCGGCAGCGAGAACAACTTCCGCCGCGAGCCAATTTGGTTCGAGGTCGTGAATCTCTCTAGCGCCTACCATGCCATACTAGGGCGCCCAGCTCTGACCAAGTTCATGGGAGTACCGCACTACGCATACCTCAAGATGAAGCTGCCAGGCCCAAAGGGAGTGATCACCATCGATGGATGCTACAAGCGTTCGATCGAATGCGCCTCAGACGGCTCTAAGCTGGCCGAAGCAATATCATCGCTGAAGAGAAGCGCGTCATAATGCAGAACATGGCGGCTCTACAGAAGGACATGCCGGCTGGAGAACCCAAACCAGCTGGAGAATCGCAGTTCAAGCCCTCGCAGGGGGCAAGGAAGATCCTGCTGAACGAGGAAGACCCAAGCAAGTTCGTCCTGGTCGGAGACGGCCTGAACAACAAATAGGAAAGCGCGCTCGTCGATTTCCTCCGTGAGAATCGGGACATTTTCGCATGGTGCCCCAAAGACATGCCAGGTGTCCCGAGGGAACTCGCCGAGCACTCCCTTCATGTTCGACCTGACGCGAAGCTGGTAAAACAATCTTTACGCCGCTTCGCAGAAGAAAAAAGAAGAACCATTAGTGAGGAGATCACACGGCTTCTCGCGGTCGGCTTTATCATGGAAGTTTTCCACCCGGAATGGCTAGCCAACCTGGTGCTGGTGCTGAAGAAGAACAAGACATGGCGCATGTGCGTCGACTATACTAGTCTCAATAAGGCTTGCCCCAAGGATCCTTTCGCCCTGCCGCGAATTGATCAGGTCATCGATTCCACTACCGGGTGCGATTTGTTGTCTTTTTTGGACGCTTACTCGGGCTACCACTAGATCAAGCTCAATGTAACCAACCAAATAAAGACATCGTTCATAACCCTGGAGCATACTTCTACACCACCATGCCCTTCGGATTGAAGAACGCAGGCGCAACCTATCAGCGCTGCATGCAGAAATGCCTGCAGACGCAGATTGGAAAGAACGTACATGCCTACATCGACGACGTCGTCATCAAGACCAAGGAACGGCGCATGCTCCTTGAGGATCTGAAGGAAACATTCGACAACCTCTACCATTTCAAGATCAAGCTGAACCCGGAGAAGTGCGTGTTCGGTGTCCCAGCCGGCAAGCTCCTGGGCTTCCTCGTCTCCGAGCGTGGAATCGAGGCGAACCCGGAGAAGATCGGAGCCATCGAGCGCATGGAGCTGCCACAGAACCTGCGCGACGTACAGAAGTTCACCGGGTGCCTCGCTTCACTCAGCTGACTGGGAGAAAAGGCCCTCCCCTGTACCAGCTGATGAAGAAGACAGACAAATTCGTCTGGACAGCTCAAGCGGATGAAGCTTTCCGAGACCTCAAGCGCATGCTCACCTCGCCACCCGTCCTGGCGGCACCAGCCGCGAAGGAGCCCATGCTGATGTACATCACTGCCACAAATAGAGTGGTCAGCGTGGTGCTGGTCGTCGAGCGGCAAGAGGAAGGAAAAGATCAAATGGTCCAGCGCCCCGTATACTACCTGAGTGAGGTGCTCTCGCTATCCAAGCAGAACTATCCTCACTACCAAAAGCTGGTGTACGGCGTGTACATGGCTGCCAAGAAGCTCAAGCATTACTTCCAAGAGCATTCCATCCGGGTGGTAGCATTGGCCCCACTTGCGGAGATCATCGGCAACAAAGACGCCACTGGCCGCATGGCGAAATGGGCCATCGAGCTCGCTGCGCATAAAATCCAGTACGAGCCGCGCACAACAATCAAGTCGCAAGCATTGGCTGATTTCATCGTCGATTGGGCGGAGACGCAATACATGCCCCCAGTGCCGGACTCAACTTACTGGAAGCTACACTTCGACGGGTCGAAAATGATAGGAAGACTCAGAGCCGGAATAGGGATAACCTCGCCCAAAGGCGACCGGCTGGAATACGTTCTCCAGATCCACTTCAAAGCTTCCAACAACGTCGTCGAGTACGAAGCGCTCATCCATGGGCTCAAAATGGCCAAGCAGATAGGCATTCAGAGGGTGCTGTGCTTCGGAGATTCAGACTTGGTGGTGCAGCAAGTATCTGGCGAATGGGACGCCATGGACGCGAACATGGCCCTCTACCGCTTCTTCGTCCAGCAACTATGCGCTTGCTTCGAAGGATGCGAGTTCCACCACATACCCAGAGCCAACAACGAAGCCGCTGACGCTTTGGCCAGGGTCGGGTCAACAAGACAAGCCATACCGCCTGGAGTTTCTCTCGAGCACCTGCACAAGCCCTCCATCACTCCCTCACCAGAGTCCGACTCCATCGTGTTCGACGCGGATCCAGGAGCAGCCGGTGCCGCGTCGCACCCGGGGACTGCCGCACCGCACCCGGGGACTGCCGTGCCGCACCCGGAGACTACCGTGCCGCACCTGGGGACTGTTTCACCGCACCCGGGGACTGCCTCGCTATACCCGGGGACTACCTCGACGCTTCCCACGGTCTACATCAGCACCCCTCCACCCGGCATACCGCCCGACACTGCGGAGCCGGTAGTCCGCGAGGAGATCAAGCTCATCATACAGACGGTGCACACCATATGGGAGGCGCCCGACTAGGCGAAGCCGTTCATGGATTTCCTGGCCAAGGGTGAACTCCCAACAGAAGAGGTGCCAGCACGACAAGTGCGACGAAGGGCAAGCGCCTACACCATCATCAACAACGAGCTGTACAAGCGCAGCGTTGGAGGCATCTACCAGCGATGCGTCAGTCGAGAGGAAGGAGCCAAGCTTCTAACGGACATACACTAGGGCGAGTGTGGCCACCATGCCTCGTCGAGGGCGATAGCAGCCAAGGCCCTTCGGCATGGTTTCTATTGGCCAACGGCGCTGAAGGATGCCAAAGAAATAGTCAAGACATGCAACGGCTGCCAGCGATTCAGTCAGTTGAAGCACACACCGTCTGCGGCGCTCAAGACAATACCGATCACCTGGCCGTTGCAGTCTGGGGCCTGGACATGGTTGGGCCATTCAAGACAGCTCGATCCGGCATGACGCACCTGCTCGTCGCGGTGGACAAGTTCACCAAGTGGATCGAGGCGAAGCCAATCAAGAAGCTGGATGGGGCGATGGTGATCAAGTTATTCACATACATCATCATCCGGTTCGGCTACCCTCACAGCATCATCACTGACAATGGAACCAACTTTGCGAAAGGAGTCTTCGCTCGTTTCTGCGGGGAAAAAGGGATCCGCCTGGACCTGGCATCGGTTGCGCACCCACAGTCCAACAGACAATGCGAGTGCGCTAATGGTCTGGTGCTAGCCGAAATCAAGCTGAGGCTCATCGAACCGCTCGTCAGGTCACCTTGATGCTGGATAGAGGAGCTGCCTGCAGTGCTTTGGAGCCTGCGCACCACACCCAATCGCTCAACCGGCTTCTCGCTGTTCTTCCTCGTCTATGGTGCAGAAGCCATTCTCCCCATAGACATCCAGTTCGACGCACCTCGCAAGCAGCTCTACACGGAGCAGGAAGCCAAGGAGGCAAGGAAGGACAGCGTGGACTTGCTAGAGGAGGCACGCGAGTTGGCTCGGTCCAGATCAGCAATCTACCAACAAGACCTACGCCGATACCACGCCAGCCGGATCTGGCCCACCTCTTTCCGCGAGGGAGACCTGGTGCTGCGCCTGGTCCAGAGCATCAAAGGAATGCACAAGCTGTCCCCGCCATGGGAGGGTCCATTCATCATCAGCCGAGCACTCCACAACAATTCGTACTACCTGATCGACGCGCATCAGCCGATGAAGAACAAGGCAGATCGCTCAGACGAGGAGACGGAGCGTCCATGGAATGCCAGCCTGCTCCGCCCATTTTACACTTAGAAAAGTGTATGTATCTTCCCTTTTTTTGTAACAAGTGAACAAGAATGAGAGCCTTAGTGTAGCGCTAAGGACTTCTTCCCAATTCTATGCACCATCTGCATTTTCGTACCGGCTGGCCTAGGCCCCACAATTTCTACAGACGGCATAATGTTGCACGCGACACCTAGAGTAGCCTCTTCGGTCCCGGTTTCAGTACGCACGGCGGCTGTCGACCCGACAGGAGAAAAAACTCAAAGCGCACGTGGCAAGAAGATGTCGGCGTAGAAAGCAAGGGGGTCCAGGCGAACTGGTTGCACCCTACAAAAGTTAAGCGAACAACAGCGAACCGAAGTATCGCGAGGCACACCAACATAGCAACTCCTTCGGTTCCGGCTGCAGACCGCAACCCGGCTGACGGCCGGCAAGGAAAAATGCTAGAAGGGCCAATACTCGCTGAGAAAAGGGGAGTTGCTCGCGGCCTAACTCGAAGGGGCGCATGTCTATTTTTCTCCTACGATAATTACCAACTCACGCATGAGCTTATGCACAAGAAAACTAACCCAAAGAAACACTTTGTCTTGCACGACCCGAGTCACAAGTTGGTAGGAAACAAGGTAGCCAAGAGAGCTTCGCCCCGGCTGGCTACCCCAGGTGGCCCGAACCTCGGGGACTACACCCAGTGGACGCGCTCCCGCGCACCCACACACTCAAGTCAAGGTAGCCAAAAGAGCTTCGCCCCGGCTGGCTACCCCAGCTGGCCCGAATCTCGGGGACTACACGTAGTGGACGCGCTCCCGCGCACGCACAAACTCAAGTCAAGGTAGCCAAAAGAGTTTCGCTCCGGCTGGCTACCCCAGCCGGCCCGAACCTCGGGGACTACACCCAGTGGACGCGCTCCCGCGCACCCACCCACTCAAGTCAAGGTAGCCAAAAGAGCTTCGCCCCGGCTGGCTACCCCAGCCGGCCCGAACCTCGGGGACTACACCCAGTGGACGCGCTCCTGCGCACCCACAAACTCAAGTCAAGGTAGCCAAAAGAGCTTCGCCCCGGCTGGCTACCCCAGCCGACCCGAACCTCGGGGACTACACCCAGTGGACGCGCTCCCGCGCACCCGCACACTCAAGTCAAGGTAGCCAAAAGAGCTTCGCCCCGGCTGGCTACCCCAGCCGGCCCGAATCTCGGGGACTACACCTAGTGGACGTGCTCCCGCGCACCCACAAACTCAAGTGAAAGTAGCCAAAAGAGCTTCGCCCCGGCTGGCTACCCCAGCCAGCCCGAACCTCGGGGACTACACCCAGTGGACGCGCTCCCGCGCACCCACAAAACAAAGAAAAGATGGCAAAAAGAGCTCGAACCCGGGTGGCTATCCCAGCCGGCGCGAGCATAAAAGACCGCAAATGATGAAGACACAAACAAAGATTAGCAAAAGGTACCAAGCCATAAAACGGAGCATGAAGGCTCCGCACAGATTAAACGATCGGCGACAGAAGTCAGCAGAAGTGTAGCACATCAGAGTAGCAATTTTAACAAATACACCCGACATCCCGGGGATCAAGAGTCAGGAGCTTGCGAAGTAGAAGGAGCGGTGGCTGGATCAGCAGGGGCGGCGCCGGCGTCAGCAGGAGGAGGCTGGCTGCTAGAGGCTACGTCAATGGGATTCCAAGGCGCCGGCTCCCAGTGGAACGGCCGTGGCTCTCCGAGGGCGCTGAACTAACGCTCCAGGTTCACGTAGGTGCCGATCTTCACCCCGTAGGCCTGGAGCGCAGGAAGGCTCTCGCGAAGACCCTCGTAAGTCGTCCCGAGGCGGAAGCCACGGTCGATCACGCTCAGGTCGACGCCAGAATATCATGACTTCACCATCGCAAGCGACATCTCCACCCCACCTCGAGCAGCCCACTCCTTGTGCACCTCCAGCACGTCGATGCCCTTGGACAGTGCCACGGCCAGGCTGGCCATGTCGTGCACGACCAGGCCCGCGTCTGGCCAGATGTAGTGGAAGAGATCATTGCCAACGGCGCGCAAGCCGTTGCTCTCCTCTGCCACCACCTTGACCAGGTCAAGGGCGATTAGGTCATGACCAACCTCTTCCAGCGGCAGCTTCTCCATGGCCATCTCGGTCGCCTCAGGATAGTGAGCTGCAGCCAGACACAAAGCAGAATAAACTGACAAGATCGAGCAAGTCGCGGCACAACGGAAGAGAGTAGCTAAAAAACTTACTGATGACCATCTCCGAGACGTTCTGGAGGTGCTAATTGAGCTCCTCCTCCCTGCGGCAAAGAGACTGGATTGTCCCCTCCTGCTGGGTGCAGATCGTCTCAAAGTTCTTTAGCGCCTCCGCCTGGATATCAGCCGTCTTCTTGCCCTGCTCTATGCTAACCTCAAGCTGGTGTTTGGCCGCGGCGAGCTGATCAAACTGCGCTTGTCGCGCCTTGTTCGAATCTTCCAGCCGGGCAACCTCAGCCTTGAGGCATTCAAGCTCCTTCTCCTTGTCCTGGATCATGGCTGTAGGAGGATACCCGATGGTCAACAAAAAGCGGGAAAAGGGAGCCAATCGCCAAGACAGATCTGAAGAAGCAATCTTATGGCCAAGATCTCTGGTGTTCTTCACCGACTCTGTAAACGCTTTCTGCAGCAAGAAAGCAAATGAGCAACAGAGGAGCAAACCAGATGAAAGAGCGGAAAACGTTTGAAGGGCAACGACTCACCTCCATCAAAACAAACAATTTTTTGGCCTCGCCAAGGCCCTGTTCCATTCCTTCAACCAGGTCGCGAACCTAGTTGAGCGCGACGGGTGCCGAGCCGGAGAGCTAGGCAAGGATCGCAGACGGCGTCAACACATGCGGAGCTGGCCTCGAGCCAGTGACGATAACCTCGTCATCATCGGCAGCTGCACCCGAAGGCACATCCACCATCAACTCCCTCCCAGCCGGCTGACCGCCATCTGGCTGTCCGGCATCCGCCGCAGCCGCCTGTGCGGCCCCCGCCCCCTCCGTCACCTCCGTAATGATGGGCCTGGCGGACCTGCTTGGGGGATCGCTCCAAGCCGGGTTCACGCCAGCCCTTAGGAAAGGGAAGGGGGTCTCCGGGTCCTGCGCAGCCACAAACAGCTGGCCCAACCGCGAAGACGTAGGGGCCTGGTGCAGCAGCCCCGTGGTCGGAGAGCCCTCAGGCGCCCTGTGCGGAGAGGGCACGGCTGGTGCAGCCGGGCCAGCCGCAGCCGGAACGGGTGCAGCCGGCATCCTCGCCACCTCTTCAATCGGAGGAGGAGGTGGAGGAGGCATGACGGCGGCACCTCCATCGCCAAGCACCATGGCCTCGCTGCAAAGAACAAAGAGTCAAAGGAGGAGCCAGCAAAACCGCAGAATGGAAAGCAAGGGCAAGAGAGATACTAACCCGACGACGAAGGGTGGAGCAACAACCTGACGCCCTCGGCGCGTCTTTTTCGTCTCAACTTGAGCGGGAACGGCAACAGGTGCCGCCCTCTTTCCCCGGGCTCTCGCCGCGGGTCTTTCTCGGGGTCCCTCCTCGTCGGTGACATTGACTGCGGCACAAGCAAATAATAAATACCATAACCTCAAGAGCAAAGGTGATAGAAAAAGCTGCGGAAAACAACCTACCATGAGGATCCGGGGGGCCGTCATCCGCCCGGATGGGAAACCCTTCGGGTTCCGTCTGGGGGTACTTCTTCGGCTTCCTGTCCTCCAAGAAGGACAGAAGCGGGAAGTCACCCATGCCATCCTCGGCCAGCTGCGCCGTGAACAACTAATCAAAAAGGAGGGCATAAGGCACCCAAGGAAAGCTAGCAAATACAAGAAGCGAGGCGCAAAGCAACCAGAGAAAAACTTACCTACGACGGCAGGCGGCCGCGATAGTACGGGGGGCAGGAGTATGCCCAGTTGGCCTCAATGCGGAACTTGGAGATCATGGAAATCCAGTTCCGCAGGTCCTGGATGGGCACACCCTTCCGCGACGTCCTCGTCGGATCGTTGGCGGTCGAAAGATGGCACATCTTGTGCGACCGCTTCTGCAGCGGAAGCACGCAACGCACCATCCACGACAAGGTGATGTCCCACACGGTGAGCCTCTCCGTCCCCACCATCGTCTCCACCCGGGCGGCCATCCGATCAAGGTCCGCCACCGCGCCCATGCTCTTCGTTGTCCAGGCCCTCTGCGATGAGGGCACGTCGGTGAAGGGCGGGAGGCAGATCCAATCAATCTCCATGGCATTGCTCACATAGAAATATGTGCGCTGCCACAACTTGACGGTGTCGGGGAGTTCGAATCGCGACATCGGCGAGGAAGTCTGCCGGTAGATGGCGCAGCAGCCCGTCCTCGTCAGTGAGCCACCCTTGACGATGTTCTGGGCCTTGAAGTGGAAGAACTTGAGAAAGTTCCCCACCTCGGGCCACACCCCAAGGTACGACTCACAACAGGCCGCAAAGTGCGACAGCTGCGCCATGGCGTTGGCGCCAAGGTGGTGAAGCTGGAGGTCAAAGAAGCCGAAGAGCTGGAAGAGGAATGGGCTGACGGGAAGGCCGAAACCGCGCGCGAAGTGCGCGAGGAAGACAACGGGCTCCCCCGGCCGAGGGTTCGGCACCCGCTCCCCCTCCGGCGCAAGCCGGTGCTACACAAGCAACGACGAGGGAAGAAACCTCCCCCGCCGATACTTGTCGATGAGCTCATCGGTCACGAAGGACCCGCACCAACTGCCATGTTGCTCCGACAGCATCTCGGAAGTGGGTGAGACCGTGTTTGGCGAAAAGAAGGTGGCCGGCAGCGATAGGAAGAGGGCGTGCAAGAACAAGGAACGCAAGGGCACGAGGAGAAGATGAGCCGGAGGATGGACAAGTGTGGTAACTGATCCCCTTGGAGCCCTATTTATCCCCGCAAGCGGCAATGTCGCCCCTTCGGCTTCTGCGCGACGCGTGGCGTCACGGTGCCACAGCTGCGCGACGCTTCGGCTCCAGATCCCCTGCGCCGTCGTGATTGCCACAGAAGATCCCTAGGCTTCAGCGGGAGGCGAGGCGTGCGCCCTTGCCCCGAGGAAACGCTGCGGCACATTTGCGTGCACAGTTGCCAAAAACTGACGCAGCGACGCGGAAGTCAAACTGACGCGACGTGCGCTAGAGCCACAAGCGTGGGTGACGACATCAATGACGTCATCTAGCCCAACGTTTCGTCTTCAGCTCTGCCAGCCGGTATCTGCCTTCGCTGTTTACACCCAGTGGACGGCCATCGATTCCGCAGCCGGTTAACTCCAGCCAGAAAGCAAAAGCAAAAGCCACAGTCGGAGAAAGTAAAGCAACCTCTTAGGAAAATAAGGAGCATGAAAGATCTTGCCCACCGGCCAAGCCCATACGTGCTCAGGGACTAGTGTCGGGGGGATAACCCCCGGGTAGGGAAAGCCAGGCATAAGTAGGCCGGCTCCAGAAGATGCAGGCCGCCTGGCCTCCAATAAATACAACTCTAACCGTCTGGCGAGCAAGCCCGGCTAGGATTATAACCTTGCCGGCTTGCCCGTCTAGCCGGTGGCCAGAAGAACCGGCCGGGTGGCCGTTCCCACCCGGCTCACCTCGGATTCGATGGAGAGCACGGAAGGTCTGGCGCTCCATGCACGGTATGCTTCTGGCTCTCCCTCGTCATCAAGGAAGCTGGCATGCCATCATGACCAGCGCTACCAGACAAAGATAAAGCAAGACGGTCGGATGGACTGGCGAAAGCGGTCCGGGTGACCGTTAAAGCAAGGGGTGACGCTCCAAAGGAAGCCCGGGTGACCACTAAAGAGAAGGATGACGCTAAAAGAAGGGCGGACTGGGTCCTGGCCCACCGGCTGGGCCCTGCAGCCGGCCCTGCCCTGTAAACCCATATCCAAATAGTAAACCCTAGGACCCAATCTGTAATCTGCCCCCCAGACCAGTATATAAGGGAGGGTAGAGCCAGGGTTCTAGGTAAGTGAAAACAGTAGAAGAATAGAAGTGTTAGCATCTAGCTCCCATCTTCCTCTAGCCATCGATAGTAGCTAAGGAAACAGCTCAAGGAGCACTTGTACTGAGCATCGAGCTCCCATACATAGTTCATCTTGCAGGAGTAGGGGTGTTACCTCGCCAAGAGGGCCCCGAACCTAGGTACGTCCCTGTGTTTACAGTGCATCATGCCCAACCCGTTGCATGAGCCACCGAATGCATCAGTGTGTCCCTTCTTTGCCATCCCCGATGGCTCTGCCGTGTTCCACACCACGACAAGCTTGATACTCTCTTTGTATTGGGAGACTACGTATCTTTCTATTTTTATTTTGCTTTTTCTCTTTTTTTTTATTCTTTTTCTCCCTTTCTATACTACTATGTTAACTTTTGTATTTGCCCTCACACTCTCACTTTCCAAAGGCAAGTGCACAATGCTTAGACAAACACAAAATGAGTTGCTCTCATAGGATAGATACACACAAAGGAAGATATGGGGCTGTCAAAGTGGTGCAAGTTATACCTTTGGTATTGTTGACAACTTGCAACCGTTGTTGTGGACGATGTTCGAGTGTCGCGGTGTCGTTGAGTGTGGTGAACTTTGTTGCGGAAGCTTTTGTTAGAATGGTGACAAACACGCGAAACACGAACAAGTTAAGGAGGACATTCAGCAAACGAAATTGAGGTGTCAACAGGAAATGAAAGACTGTCAGTTGCGGGCGGTAGTACCGCCGGGTACAACCGGTAGTATAGGTGATTTGAGGTAGTACCGCTCGTATGACCGGTAGTACCATCGGGCGCAGACCTGGGCACGCAATCAACCTGGAAACAACCTCAAATTCGTGGTAATCTGACCGAAAGATTGGGCTAGGAACATATGAAGACTGTAGATCCACTCCAAAAGCAACAGTTCTATGGTCCAAAACCACGAAAAACTCACCAAATCCAAAGATAGATCCGAAGGCAATTTGGGGTATTTTTTGGGGAATTTTCGATTTTATGATGGATAGAAGAAAAATTGAGGAGAAATTCGTGATCAACCTTGCTCTTGATACCAATATGTTAGGGGTGACCCCTTGGGGTGGCCTGATCTTTCACGAATTCTGTGGGAATCGAGGGAGAAGCGAGTGGATGGAGGAGGGGGATGAAAACCACGAACACACACGCGAAGAACTCGATGAACACACACACACACACACGAAAACACGATACAAGCCGATAGCTCACGCCGGTGGCAACCGGTCCAACACGATCCCTAGGATCGGCGTTGGGCAAGACACTCTCCCACGGCCAACAACGGGGGTGAGAGGCTTGATGAGATCTTGACTACTTGGGGACGAGACACCGAGATCCCAAGGACTTGTACAACTTGAACGCACGAGGCAAAATCCAAGAGTTTGTGGGGGATAATTGGTTCTCCTTGTCAAGGAGCATGATACTAGTAATTGATAGATCCACTAGGGGTGTCTTCAATTAAAATTATCCAAGTCTAGGGTTTACAATAAAGGGTGGGGGCTATTTATAGGCCAGCCACATAAACAGGGGTAATTTAGGAACGAAACGAACAAATATAAAGAGGGGTACAGGGCAATGGGTCAAGCTGACGCGAACAGGTTCAGTCACGACCGGTAGTACCGGTCACAGCCGGTAGTACCGCTCAGGGTCCGGTAGTACCGCTTGTGGTCCTGGGACTTCAGTTGGCGATTCAGTAGCGGGCGGTAGTAGAGGGCGGTAGTACCACTGACCGGTAGTACCGGTTCCACTACCGGTAGTACCGCTGGCGTCTGAGGCTTGGATGGGTTCCTTCTGGAGCGCCCGGTAGCAGGGTCCGGTGGTGCCGCTTGCACCGGTCGTACCGGTCGCCGGATCCGGTAGTACCGCTGGAGTCTAAATGTTGTTGGTCCCTTCCGTTGTGGTTTCTCCGTTCCATGGGTCTTTCTATTCATACCTGATGATGCACAGGGTGGGCGTATGAAGTAGCAAGCCATCCAGGGCCGTATCGAAATCACACGAGGAAAGGAGTGAGTTAACCTTAGCTTGTAGAAGTTTGGCTCGAGCGTGAGTCATGGGTCCACTTGGGGAGCTCGTAGGAGTAGATGTAGTAGCGTTCGTAGGACGGGCTGCATCACGCGAGAAATATATATAGTAGATTCAACTAATAAAGAAGGATGAATATTCTAAGAGTTAGAGCAAAGGACGAAGAACTTTGTGACCAACAAAATCTTCCTACAATCTGAACAAGATCTCTGCTCGGTTTGGCCAGTCAATTCACATTGCATCTCAGTCCAACTGGTTGTGACAACCGTACAACCTAGAGCAATGTCTATGCATTAGAAGCTATTACTTGATGTTCGTTTTGAAGATATGAATGAAGTGGAATACTTTTTGAATATATGAGAGGGAGAATACTTATTGCAATAAGAGATAATTAGTTGGGTCATTTTTTTATTGAAGTACATTTCAAGAAAAATAGCATTGTATTTTTCTAGAATACCATATGACCACCCCTTCAATGCACATAAGTTTTGATATGCATTATATTTGCACTTGTGATAAAATATGCATTATATTTGCATATGCGATAAGAAAATTTGAATAAACGGTAACACCACATAGTATTTAGGTTCCTAACCATATGGATCTAATGAGGTTTTAGTATTCGTGATATATGAATTTGTTATTCCGTAGCAACGCACGGGTATTCAACTAGTATATATTAATTTCATGAAGATGCGTATAGAAAATATTACGCCATCACCAAGCTAGCACAAAAAGGGACATATATAAGAACAAGCATATGGTTCATAGTGAGTTTATGTTTTTCGGACTTATTATGTCAACACCATATGGACATGTGTTACCTGCTCCTCTATGGGAAAGTAAGAACAAGCACGAAGTATGGCCCATTTTTTCTTCAACAACCCAAAGGTTCTCTCCACAGCATTTCTAGCACGAGCATGACGCAAGTTGTACAATTCTCTCTCATTTTGAGGTTGTTGTTGACTTGCAACCCACTCTTTTAAATGGTACCGAGTAGATCTGAATGGAGATAAAAATCTAGGTCCATTAGTATAACCAGCATCTACAAGGTAGTATCTTCCTATTGTCAAGTAAATAAGTTAGCCAACATTTAAGTGTTTTCCTATTGTCAAGTAAAAAGCTAAAAGAGATAGAGTCGTACCCTGTGGTACAACAAATGCTTCTTTGTGATCGGTTCTCATAGCATCTTTTAGCACTCTTGAGTCTGATGTCGAGCCCTGCCAACCAGGCAAAACATAGAGAAATTTCATCTTCCAATCAACTACACCTAGCATGTTAGTAGTGATTTCTTGATGTCTGTTCCTATACCTCCCTTTGTCAGCGGCTTTGACATGCACAGGAATATGAAACCCATCTAGTGTTCCAAGTGCATCGCCAAACCACTTCCATTTATAATCATTGAGAGGGTGGATAGAAGGATCGGGAAGCTTGATGAACTCCCCATGTAGAGATAGATAGCCGATAGCACGATAGATATATGCCTAGTAATAGTCTCTATAGACCGTTGGTACGTGCCACCCAACACTCTCAATTTAAGTCCGCCCGACAACTTGTAGGAACATAGCAACATTTTTCTCTACCGTCACAAACGAGCTATCTTTGAGGCCACACTTCTCACGCAACATAGCACAAAGATCATGAAAGTTTCTTTTAGTTAAGCGTAGCTTATCATAGCAAGTCGCCTGAGACCCCTCATAAGTTTTTTTCAAGATGTACTTCCTATATGCAACCTTGTCCTCATCATGATTGAAACGTCCTAAGTTTCTCGGTGCCCTTGTGTACTAAGATGGGCTAGATCAAGACATGACATCTCAAAAAACTTCTTTGTCAATAATAGCCGTTTCCTTTTTCTTCTTTTGTTCTCTTCGATAATGTAAGAAACCAACTCTTGTTGAGACATGATGGTGCTACATCATACACAATATGTGAAGAAATCTAATTATTTTAGAGCATACAAACAATGAATGAATAAAACTATCTACCATTTCTCATCTATTTTCTAACATACAACCATATACATGAAGAAAAACACATGTATATTGCGCAAATTTCACAACCATAGACAACCATAGAATCTCAGATCATAGAGTAGATAATGAATTTTATACCTTCGGTTATGGACTCACCACCTCCTACTTATTCTCAGGATCTGCAAATTTCACACACAAAAATCAAAAATAGGCCATATCCACACTTCCATGAAGAGGAACAGAGGGGGGGGGGGGCAGCCCGCGCCGGCCAAGGAGCAGCTCACGCAGGGCAACGAGGAGCTCACGGCAAGCCGTTCTCCTCCCGCCTCCGTCGCCCTGGATGCCATCCCCTCCCTCCGCTTCCCTTCCCGCCACGATTTAGGGTTTGGGGAGGGACGGTGGACGGGGACGGGCTCCATGGCCACCGCGGGCTAAGATCGAAGCAGCGCGGGGAAGGAGGGCAGGAGGGCGAGGAAGAGATGAAGCAGCAGAGCACTAACCTGAGCCACCGTCGCCGCCGCCCTGTAGTCGCACGGCGTTGCCTGCAGTCGCCCAGGTCGACCTGGACGAACCAGTGCTCTGTTTCCGAGCCTTTCCGAGGTCTCTGGCTTGGAAACAAGAGACAGGAAGTTACACGCTCCGCAGGACGGTGTGGAATTCGGTCCATCTTTTCACGGTCCATTTCCTTAGCCATCCAAACTAACGAATTCGGCTAGCCCATTTCCAAAAGAGCAATTCCAAGCCCCAATTACTACATCCAAATACAGCGTAAGAGAAATACTGCATTATCATCTTGCATACTCCGTCACAGTATAATCACTAGTATGCACTATATTTGGGCGTGGACAGCCTGGCCCGGTCCGGCCCGAAAAAATCCCGACAGGCCAGGCCTCGGCTCCAGATCTGCAGCTCGGAGGCTGCTCGGGCCAGGCTTGGGCCAAAGGAAAGACAGAATTAAGGGAAGGCCCAGCCCGGAGGAATTTGTGCAGAGCGGGCCAAGATCAGGCCGAGATTTGAGGCCCGGCAGCCAGGCTGGGCCAGGCTCGGGCCTGGGATATGTGCGGGCAGGCTTTTTCCGCCCCGGCCCAGCCCGAAAAATGCCAGGTATAGTACAAGATGTACAGTGTTTAATATG
This sequence comes from Avena sativa, assembly GCA_916181665.1. NCBI lineage: Eukaryota > Viridiplantae > Streptophyta > Magnoliopsida > Poales > Poaceae > Avena > Avena sativa. The sequence continues at coordinate 201,146,055 of OV702281.1, read as the reverse complement.
ATAACTGCGGCCCGGCCCGAACTATGCACTCATGTAATACACCAGTCTTTTAGGCATTATTCAACAACAACCTGAGCTCAATCATCCGCTAGCAACATAATTCGTGAATAGTACAGAATGCACAGTGTTTAATATGATAACCACGGAATTGAGTTGGCTGCAAAGCAACAGAACTGCATGACCAGACACAAGGCCACATGGGACAATATGCATAGAGAGAATAACCAATATACCACCAGTGAAAACTGAGAGTTCCAAAATACCACTAAGAAAACCAAGGTTGCCAAAATGCCATTACAATCTAATTTTTCATGCCAAAATACCACTATGTTCTAACTGAGTGTAACACATTCACAAAAAGACTTATATGCCCTTGCCTACACACCACAACAACCTTGACGTATCAAAACCAGATTTTCCCCAATATAGACACACCATGTCTGTACAAGAATCTGAATCCATTGAATTAAAATAGCTTGGAAATGCAGCATCGGAGACGGCTCTCGATGCTGTTTTAGTTCATTGAATTGGGCCGTAGGGAACTGACAAAATTTGTGTGCATTGCAACTTCGGAAGTTTGTGCTGCTGAATTTTCAACACCGTGTAGATAGAACTAGACTTACAGATCCTGCTGCCGCCGTGGGTTCACTACTACACTGCTTAGTGTCCAGTTGTTCCTTTCAAACATACATATAAACCAGGCAGCAAGCGAGTAGGCCACGGCGGCCAGCCAAGCATCAGGCAGGAGACGCGACTGGAAGCTGGGCGGCGGCCAGCCAAGCCCCGCAGATGTAGGCGTTTATCGCTGAACTGCGTTACAAAAGATCGTCTTCCGTCTACTTTCTTCCATGATCTAATCACTAATTATGCTAACAAAAAGGTATCTCAACCATGGCACCAGGGCTAATCCTACTTCCTAGATCAAACACCAACACTGTCAATATAGCAACACATCCTGATCAATCTTTAGACGCCATCCAGAGACAGGAGTAGTAAGGGCGTGTCTCAAGGGTTCGAATTTGTAGATCCCAGCAACACTGACAAAAAGTATCACCTTAGTTGCCAGCTGCTATTGCTGCCGATGTCACCAAGCGGCGGGCACCTCTCCCACCCACCCCAGCCGTCCACAGGCGTCCAAGAACTCTGCTCCACCACCGTCCCAGCAGCCCCCAGGCTCACATTAAAGCACGACCTCGCCGCCTCCTCCCACCATGTCGACCCTGAATCCGGCTGCTGCTTGCCTGGGCACCCCCACCACCGTCACCGCGGCGCCTTCCGCGAGTCCGCACGGGATCCTAAGCCCATGAGTGCGCAAATCCCCGTACAGACGCCTGGCAGCTCGCGTCGAGGGTCTCTTGATTGCTGCGAGATGCTGCTGCCGCCGCAATGGCGACGGTGAGGTTGCGCCAGGCGGCGGCGGCGGCCTCGAGGACGCCCGCTACAGTGCCAGGGATCGCATCAGAGCGTGAAAGGATGGGGCGGAGGAGGCGCCAGGAGAGGTGTGTGGTGGAGTTGGTTTGGGGTGGGTAAAGGCCCAAGAGTCCCGGGAGGGAGGGGAGGAGGTGGGCGACTGGGCCAGCAACCCCGGTGGCGGACTGATGGGTGGTGAAGGAGACAGTGAAAGTAGGAAGAACAGAGAGGTGAGGGAGAGAGTTAAATCCATGGTTGGTCATTAAACTTGCTTAGCAAGTTCAATAAAATCATTGTACAATGGCAATACGATTTTACGGTCATGAAAGTTGCGTTGAAGCGTCACTCATGGTCACCGCTCGTGTTGTAGAGACGTATTTGCTGATGTGGCGAGCTAGGGACTCATTGTCAGCCTCTAATTCTGTTTCATTTTACAAAAAGAACCTTACGTCTTATTTTCTTAACAAGACAACCGAGGAGACCCACTGTCAGCCCCATCACCAACTCTCCTCCACTCGTCCACGATTCCCCACCCTATCTACCCGCTCTCCTTCCCATTGCCGACCGCCCCTGCTCAACGCCGCTTACTCCTCGCGCGCGGCCGCCCTGCTTTCTGTTGGTGTGCCGCCGTCCTCCTTCTGGCATGTTGACGAAGAACATCAGCTCGAAGCTGCGCGCTGCCCAACGCCGGAGCTGCGCGGCATGGGCGAAGGCCAGAGTGGTGCTTGGCACCGCGGACGGGGCCATCAAGCTCTGCCTGGCCAAGGACAACCGAACACATATGAAACTACTAGTAGTATATACCTGGGAAATGATCATTTGGATGCTGCCGACCATTAACAGCACCTTGTGGCCATAGCGGTAGATGACGAGGGCGGAGAGCATGAGGGCCCCCAGGTTGCTGGCGCCGATTATGATGGCGCCCATGAGGGTCGCGTTGCTGCCAAACCCGACGGTGCGGAACACATCGGGGAGAAGGAGGAGAGCACGATGACTTCGGTGAGCTGGAAGAACATGGGCATGGCCACGACAACGTTGGCAAGCACCAGGTGAGGGCGGTACTCCCGCCTCGTCGTCATCCTGCGGCACGCGTCATCCTCGCTCTCGCGCACCACCTCCACGGCGCGCGCGATGTCCTTGAGCTCCGCATCCACGTCCGCACTGTCACTGCGCACACGGAGGAGCATGGCGTGGGCGTCCTCGTCCCTGCCGCGCATGAAGAGGCTGCTGGGGGTATCAGTGAGGAAGAGGGCGCCCAGGAAGATGAGCATGGCGGGCGCACCGATGAGGCCGAGGGAGAGGCGCCGGCCCCAGGAGATGCGCGTCGTGGCGTAGTTGAAGAGGTTGGCGATGAGCACACCAAGACCGAGGAAGAACTAGAAGCCGACGGTGAGGGAGCCGCGGCACTGCGTCGGGGCCATCTCGGCAGGGAACAAAGGGACGGCCTGTTTCAAAAGTGGATGGGAAATCACCATCGTTAATCAACAGCAACAACGCATATTGCGTTCTGATGATTTTGTAGCGTATAGATTCACACAAGTTAATTAGCTTTAGCATTTTTAGGAGTTCAGTTGCCATGGGATGAGATGATTTCTGGACCTCTGCGCCTCGGTATTTCTAGACCGTAGTGGGGCTCGCTCGGCGAGTGGCATACGGCGGCTGCGCCGGGAGCCGGAGCGCGTGCTGGCGGTGGTGGAACGGCTGTGTCGAACGACTGTAATTCAACCAGCGAGGGGCTGGGGCGCGGTCCGGCGGCGTGTGTGTAACGGCGGTAGTAGGATCTCGCACCGGCTTGGGGAGGCGACGGAGCATATGCCGGCGTGCTCCATCGGCGCCGCCGGATTTCTTCGATGCCATGGACATGTCTGGTAGAGATAGAAAAGACAGGGAACAGTGAGAGGACAATGATTTTGCAAAAAGGCCCTCATATACATGATAACTTTTACCTCTATATGTTAAGTTGCTTGACATGGGTTCCTAGCTCGCCACGTCAGCAAATACGTCTCTACAACACGAGCGGTGACCGTGAGTGACGCTCTGATACAACTTCGATGACCGTAAAATCGTATTCCCATTGTACAATGATTGTATTGAACTTGCTAAGCAAGTTCAGTGACTAACCATGGATTTAACTCTGAGGGAGATGATGAAGATCAAGCCGGAACACTTCCTCATCGGAGCGAGGAGTTACGAGATCAGGCCATCAGGGGAGACCTCAGGCTCGGAGGCTCGGAGTAGAGAGGACTAGATGGACCTCGCGCAGCGTTCTAATCTACTCCCTTCATTTTAAAATATAAAATATTTTAGTTTTGTAAAGCAAATGTATCTAGACTACTTTTAGTGTATTGGTTCACTCATGTTTGAAATAAATCTACACACTAAAACAAGTCTAGATATATTCTTTTCACAAACCTTATATTTTAAAATGGAAGGAAATATTTATATATACCTACTAATAAAAACAAAAGCGTTTCTGGTTTGGTTTGTTTTTGACAAAACACTAAATTACCCACTAATGCCACGGGGAAAATGACGGTTTAAAAGAAACAACCCGCTGATACCTACTAATAAAAGCAAAAATGTTAAAGCAGTTTGGTCTATTTTGGGACCGTTTTGTCCTCCGGCAAAATAGTAAATTACCCACCAATGCCACCGACAAGGGGAAAATAATGGTTTGAAAAGAAACAACCCACATATCTATATTATTAAAAAGATTGGGAACGTTCGTCGCCAGCCCAATTTTCCGTCTGCCTTGATTTGACTATTTTGCCCCTCCATCAAACCAGTAAACCCACCTGTGCCACTCTTAAGTCAAAAAATAAGATAGTTTACAACGCCCTTTCCTCTCCTCGGTGGGAAGGCGGCGGCAGACGTCGAGGCAGGGCCGGCGCTGCGGCAGACGAGAAGGCGAAGCGTGGCAGAGGCCGCGGGCGCGCGCGGCGAGCGGATGACGACGACGATGGTTTGCGGTCGAGGGTGAGGAGAGCGACGAGGGGAGAGGCTGCTGGGGCCGGTGAGGAAGGAGACTAGCGGTCGAGGCGGCGGGCGCCGGTGAGGGAGGAGACCAGCGGTCGAGGATGCGAAGGATTGTCAGCGGGAAGAGGGAGGCGCTCGCGCGGGAGCGAGGGGATGACGGAGAGGGTCGGCGCTGCGGAGAGGAGCCAGGGAGGAGGCGGGGAAGGGCACTGCGGCGGCGGGGATGGTGGATGCGGGAGGAGACAGAGGCGGGGTGGACCATGAGCGGGTGGGGGTCGGGATGGGAAGGTGGAGGCGAGAGAGGCGGCGGGGATAGTGTGGAGAGAGAGAGAGAGGGTGCGGTTCGCGAGGGAGAGTGGCGCGGGGTCAGGCTGGTTCTGTGTCGAGAGGAGCGTGAGGAAGGGGTAGGGCCGGGAACGCGATGAACGCATTGCTGCGGGAACGTGGGGTGCGTGCGCCCGCGTCGCGCGTGGGGAGACGGCGCCACTCCATCAAGGCGGACGGTGGTCTTTTCTGCTCCTCTGAGGGCCGCTTGTGAGCCGATCTGAGAGGCCGTGACTAGGTTCTGGCCGATTGGCCAGCTTCTCGTCGGTCCCTAGCAGTCGCGCTAGCTGGTTTGCCGCCGCCCATCGATCCCTCTCACACAGCCCCTTGCACCAGAGAAGAGGCCATAGGGGCGGAGCACTAGGTGGAGGACACTCTGCTGTGGCGCCCTGTGAACACATGGATCTGAACGCCACCACTCCTGACTTGAGCCCCCACAAAGAAAAAAGGATGTTCATGAAGGAACTGCTCCTGCAGCCGCTCCCCGAGCGCATAGAGCTAGCCTACTTCCACTTCGGCTCCTCCATGCCCATCTTCACCGGCACCACCACCTTTTAGCCAAGGCCATCTCCAACCTGGTACGTCCCCTCAATGTCTATGTGCGTATCAATGCTAAAAAAAGATAGTCCAGATTTCTATGCTTTTTATATGCAATTCTATTATTCACATATGGTTATTTTGTTACACGAACTCTCATGATATCTGGTTGTAGAATAAAATTTAGAAGTTTTCTTAAGGTAAGTTTGTGGATTTTGAGTGAATCAACTCTTTGTATCAAGATCTTGCAATGAAGTATCAAAACCAAGTTTTTTGTATATGCTTAATTGCTCGATACCGAGAATAAGAAAAGAGAAACTGCAATCATGGATGTTTGATCCATCCGCAAGACAAATAAAATCTATCCGTAGCAACGCACGGGCATTCAGCTATATCAGTGTTCTTTTGAAGAGAAGACACGTTCTACATACATTTTCATAGTTTCGTGTCGACCGGCTTAAACGTATGTTAGTCCAATTCGGTGACAGGGCAGGGTTGCAGATTCTCTGCAGCTTGTAATTAGATATATTCATATTTAGATTTAGATGAATCCAAGTTAACTAATATCGGTCTGAGAGAATATAATAATGTCATGATGATATAAAAAACAAAACAACAAGCACATACTACTATCAAACATTTTACGGCACATTATAATTGGACACCACTAAAAAAAAGAAGCTCATGTGAAGTCGCATCGCGGTAGGGGTTTTCATTTTTTCAAATGTTAGTTTTAAAGATTTCAAAAAAAAAAGAAGAATGGTTTTTTTAAGTAAAACGACAACCCCTTTTCAAACCTATAACCAAATAAATGATGAGTGTTTATAGTGTTGAGGAGTGCTTTGGTGCTTTCCAAAACTTTTTTGAATGATTTCTAGAGGAAAATAAAAGCTGTGATTACGAGAAGTAATGCACCTGCTTTGATCAAGGAAATATATATCCACATCCGAGGGAAACTGAAACCGAAGAGTGTGAAACTACCCATGTTGTTATGGGTTATGGCTGACATATTAAGTCAATGTTGTTACAGGCGGCCGAACCTAGAGGGAGACAAACTCAGCCACAGGGTCATGCTGCTGATCAACATTCATTAATTCATCAGGCTTCATGTAAACGGGAATACGTAGCTACTGGCATAGGAGAACCCGTTGCAATGTTGGTTTGAGGCGGTGATCCCCTGGTCACCTTCTCATCGTGAGGATGTGGATATCACGGCCACGAGGGGTCGATGGGGTTAGACAGGCGAGCATGCGTATTTAAGTCCATCTTCTCCGCGTCTGGCGCCGGCGACAATGACGTGTATGTGGGTCGTGGCCTCGTGCGTAGTTGCACACGCGGTAGTTCATGTCTCCCACTTGAGTGGATATTAACTACAATACTAATGGCAATGAACTTGCAGTTGCTAGATTTCCCCTTGTAATGTAAGTAGGTGGATTAGTTCTCCTTATCACAAACTTTGTTATTTGTTTTAAAAGCCTTGCAAAAAAGAACTTTTAGAAAAGCATTGGAGCACTCCTCGTGTTTATATATAGTTGTAATATTATGCAAATAACGTTTACATATCTAACTAAGAAGCTGTGGCAACGCACGGGCACTCTGCTAGTACCTACTAATAAAAGAAAAGGCGTTTCTACGATTTGGTCCTTTTTGGACCGTGGCAAAACACTAAATTACCCACCAATGTCACCGACGAGGAGAAAATAACGGTTTGAAAAGAAACAACCCGCACTGAGGTGTGTGCGAGGATGCAGGGGAGGACACCGACCGGAGCGGCATGGAGGTTCTTCGCGTCCTCCGGGAGCCCGACCACGAGGAGGATAGGCGGAGCTTGGCGAGCGCGGACGAACGCATGGAACAGAGCCGAGGCTGTGGTGGTGCTCCTGGATGGCGACGGAGGTGTCCAGATGGTGGAGATCGGTTCCAGATGGCAGAGCGGCCGTCAGACGTCAGTGGCCACAATTCGGCCGGTCTTGCAAGGGATCGATGCGGACAACGTCGGGTAGGACATGACCGGTGTGGTGGCTCGCCGGATTTTTCCAAGGGAGGGAGGGAGAAGGAAGCTGGCTGCAACGAATCAGCAGCAGTGCAGGGTGCGCGTCCGCCGTGTTGGAGTTGAGAATGACGCAGATCGAAGCCGAAGTGGGTGACCAAGCTGGTGCTCGTCGTCACCGCTACTGATCTGCTGCAACCGAGGATCCAGTGAAGTTGAACGAATGCATGCCTCTTTTTTAGACCGGTTTCAACTGATTATGCGATCTTGCTTCTCCTTGGATGTCGAACAAATCATGTTTAATTCCCATGTGCTTTAACTTCCGATTAATTGTTTCCAATTGGTAATGTACTTTCGTTGTGTATGTGGCGCATTGGAGTGGTGTTGGGCCACGCAGAGATAAAACAAAACTTTTTTCTCTAACATGGTGATCCCAAGATCTAGCTGGGGTAGAAGGCCACGAGGTTTATCACTAGACGCGCAGTTGCGGATTACTGATGAAGCGCGTCAGTTGATGCAGCGCAGTCCTTTGCGATCCGATCATCCTGGTGCTGATCGTACATCACCTCTGCTAGTATCCACACGTACAAGGAGGAGCACCGGCGGCGAACTGCTAGGTTCGTTACGACGACAGGACTGTTGTGGAGCTAGGGTTTCTAACACATGTAATGACCTAACTGATCAACGATTAATCTTTCTAGGTTACGGTGCTCCACTATATATAGGGAGTGAACGCGGGCTCCACTCTCGTGGCCCATTCACTAAAGCCCATATAACACTGGTCACCGTGAGTCCGACTCACTGACTCAGTCCTGATCCGGCTTGGGTCCGACCCAACCAGATTTCCGGTTTAGATCCAATCCGAACTTGCTCCCGCTCTTAAGTGTGTGACCCGGCAGGCTCATGGCTACTCGGACACGATTGGAATCCGACTCACAATCGATCAGTCGGCAGCGGCTCCTAGCAGAACGTGCCGACTCCCAAGTACCAAAGAGTCATGACGACTCGCCTTTCCAATGTGATTTATGTCCGAGTCCCTTTTGCCTCACGATATTCCTTGTCAGACTATAGACGAATATATGTCATCCCTTAAATAGTCCGACTCTCTTCTCGATCCGAGATAAGTGATTCACCCGACTAACTCTTAGTCGATCGCCTCGGTTAACACTTAACTGTAGGGATTCGTAGCATGGAAAACAAAAAATTTCTATCGCATACAAACAAACAAGCCAAGATCTATCTACTAGATTGTAGCAACGAGTCGATGGAATAACTTACCCTCGAAGATTCCAAAGTGTTTAACGAGAGCGGATTCTCGTGGGTGATGTAGTCGTACTCTCCCCGATCGCAAGATCGTGTAGACGATCCTTCCGGCGCTGCGTTCCGGCAGCGCTCCCACAGTCGGTCACACGTTCGGTACTCGACGAAGACCTTCCTCTCCCTTGTTCCAGCAGGCAGCGGAGGTTGTAGCACTCTCCTCGCGATTCCGGCAGCACAACGGCGTGGTACCGGAAGTAGAGGGGAGATCCCGCAGGGCTTCGCCTTAAGCCGGAGCGAGTATGGTGGAGTATGAGAGAGCTTTAGTGGTCTAGGGTTTAGACACACCAATTAGAAGGCTCTAATCCGAAGGCTAGTGCAATTAGAAGCTCTAAACCAAAGCAGCTCTAAACCGGGGTCTAGGGCTAGGGTTCAGATTTAGAGGATAGGAACTTGTGTGTCTAGAGGAGGGGGCCCTGCCCCTCCTTTTATAGGTGGAGGGGCCGGCGCGCCAAGGGGGAGGGAGAGGAGTACCTCCCCAACTCGGCTTGGAGGTGGGCCGCCGGTTGGAGGAGGGAACTCCTCCCCAACTCGGTTTGCCCCCTCTTTCCTCTTTCCCTCTCTTTCCTGTTTTAGCCGTTTGACTTTTCAAACTTGCTATTTGACTTTTCAATTAAGGATTCAATTTAATCCTTTATTTGGAACAGCGAGAACACTAAGTACATGATGCAATCATTCCAATATGCAATGACACATTCATGTACCCCTTCCCCTCCGGAGTGTCGGACATTCCGAAACCTTCTAGAACATTCCTGATGAAAACACCGGAATCATTCCCGAACTCCGAAACGGGACTTTCCTTATATGAATCTTATTCTCCGGACCATTCCGGATCACCTCGTGATATCCCGGATCCCATCCGAGACTCCGAACAACATTCGGTCTCTTCCTCATAATACCATAACTACTCAAACAACGTCGAATCCTTAAGTGTGTCTCCCTACGGTTCGTGAATTATGCGGACATGATCGAGACACTTCTCCGAACAATAACCAATAGAGGAATCTGGAAATTCATATGGCTCCCATATATTTCTACGATTACTTTGCGATCGAATGAACCACTTACATACGATACCAATTTCCCTTTGTCTCACGATAGTTTACTTATCCGAGGTTATGATCGTCGGTATCTCTGCATACCTAGTTCAACCTCGTTACCGATAAGTACTCTTTTCTCGTTCCCGTGATATGTGATCCCTTGTGATCCAGTCACATGCTTGCAAGCTAATTGGATGACATTCCACCGAGAGGGCCCAGAGTATATCTATCCGTCATATGGATGGACAAATCCCACTCTTGATCCATGTGTTTCAACCAATACTTTGCGAACACTCAATGCCACCTTTATAGCCACCCAGTTACGGTGTGGTGTTTGATGTCATCAAAGCATCCATCCGGTAAAGGTGATATGCATGATCTCATGGTCGAAGGAATTAGGTTACTATGTATCAGAAAGCATATAGCAATTGAACTATTGAAAAGACTTGATCTTTATGCTACGCTTATCTATAGGAGTATGTCCACCATATCATTCTCCTAACGATATGATATTGTTGTTGATAACATCTCAATGTTCATGATAGGGAAACCTCAATCATTTATCAACCAACAAGCTAGTGAAGTATAGAGGCTATACTAGGGACTTCAAATTAAGTCTACAAATCACACAAGTATCAATGTTTCCTTGTTAATACTATTTTAGCATGAATGTAAACATTTATCATAAACACAAAGATATAATAATAACTACATTTATTATTGCCTCTAGGGCATATCTCCAACAGTCTCCCACTTGCACTAGAGTCATCTAATCTAGATTACATGGTAATATACCGAACACCCATGGCAGTTTGGTGTTGGTCATGTTTTGCCCTCGGGAGAGGTTTAGTCAACGGATCCGCCACATTCAGATCTGTGTGTACTTTGCAAATCTTTATATCCCCATCTTGGATATGTTCTCGAATAGCGTGAAAACGTAGCTTGATGTGCTTCAGCTTCTTGTGTGACCTTGGTTCTTGCGCATTGGCTATGGCGCCCATGTTATCACAATAGATAGACATTGGGTCCAGCGCACTAGGAACCACACCCAGCTCTGTAATGAACTCTTTCATCCATATCGCTTCTTGTGAAGCCTCCGAAGCAGCCATGTATTCCGATTCAGTTGAAGATCTCGCCACAACGCTTTGCTTTGCACTCCTCCAGCTAACTGCTGCACCATTCAAAATAAATACGTATCCAGATTGTGATTTAGAATCATCCGGATCAGTGTTCCAACTAGCATCGGTGTAACCATTAACAACGAGCTGTTCATCACCTCCATAAGAAAGAACCATATCCTTAGTTCTTCTCAAGTACTTAAGGATGTTTTTGACCGCTGTCCAATGATCCACTCCTGGATCACTTTGATATCTGCTAGTTAAACTAACAGCATATGCAATGTCGGGTCTAGTACATAGCATGGCATACATTAGAGATCCTATGGCTGAGGCATAGGGAGTCTTACTCATCCTTTCTCTATCTTCTGCCGATGTCGGACTTTGAGTTTTACTCAAGGTCGTATTGGGCAACATGGGCAAGAACCCTTTCTTGCTATCTTCCATTCCAAACCTCTTTAGAACTTTGTCCAAATATGTACTCTATGACAATGATATTTGGCGTTTCGATCTATCTCTATAAATCTTTATGCCTAATATGTAAGCTGCTTCGCCAAGATCCTTCATTGAAAAACTATTATTCAAATATTCCTTGACACTATTAAGAAGGTCTACATCATTCCCAATCAACAATATGTCATCCACATATAGTATTAAGAATGCTACAGAGCTCCCACTCACTTTCTTGTAAATACAAGCTTCTCCATAAGTTTGTATAAAACCAAAACTTTTGATCACCTTATCAAAACGTTGATTCCAACTTCGGGATGCTTGCTTCAATCCATATATGGACCATTGAAGTTTGCACACCTTGTTAGCATCCTTAGGATCGACAAAACCTTTGGGTTGCATCATATACAACTCTTCATCAATATCTCCATTGAGGAATGCTGTTTTGACATCCATCTGCATATCTCATAATCATAATATGCAGCGATTGCTAACATAATCCTCACAGACTTTAGCTTCGCTACACAGTGAGAAAGTCTCATCGTAGTCAACTCCTTGAATTTGTCGAAACCCTTTTGCGACAAGTCGAGCTTTATAGACAGTAACATTACCATCAGCATCTGTTTTCTTCTTGAAAATCCATTTGTTCTCGACAGCCTGCCGGCCATCCGGTAAGTCCACCAAAGTCCATACTTGGTTTTCGTACATGGATCCAATCTCGGATTTCATGGCTTCTTGCCATTTATTGGAATCTGGGCTCATCATTGCTTCCTCATATGTCTCGGGGTCATCGGTGTTGTCCACCAACATGACACTCATAACGGGATCATACCAATCTGGAGTGGTACGAGTTCTCGTTGACCTCCGAGGCTCTGTAGCAACTTCAACCGAAGTTTCATGATCACCATCATTAGCTTCCTCTCTATTTGGTGCAGGCACCACAGGAACTTCTTTCGGTGCTGCGCTACTCGCAATTTCGAGAGAAGGTTCGACAACCTCGTCGAGTTCTACTTTCCTTCCAGTCACTTCTTTCGAGAGAAATTCCTTCTCTAGAAAGGATCCATTCTTGGCAACGAAGATTTTTCCTTCGGATCTATGATAGAAGGTATACCCAATAGTTTCCTTCGGGTATCCTATGAAGACGCATTTTTCCTCTTTGGGTTCAAGCTTGTCCGGCTATAACTTCTTTACATAGGCTTCGCAACCCCAAACTTTAAGGAACGACAATCTAGGTTTCTTCCCAAACCATAATTCATACGGTGTCGTTTCAACGGATTTAGACGGTGCCCTATTTAAAGTGAATGCGGCTGTTTCTAATGCATAACCCCAAAATGATAGCGGTAAATCTGTAAGTGACATCATAGAACGAACCATATCTAAGAGAGTTCGATTACGACGTTCGGACACACCATTACGCTGTGGTGTTCCCGGCGGTGTCAACTGTGAAAGTATTCCGCATTTCTTCAAATGCTCGCCAAACTCGTAACTTAGATATTCACCTCCACGATCAGAACGTAGAAATTTAATCTTCTTGTTACGTTGATTCTCTACCTCACTTTGAAACTCCTTAAACTTCTCGAAAGTTTCGGACTTATGTTTCATGAAATAGATATACCCATATCTACTCAAGTCATCCGTGAAGGTAAGAACATAACGATAACCACCGCGCGATGCTACACTCATTGGACCACACACATCGGTATGTATGATTTCCAATAAGTCCGTAGCTCGCTCCATCATACCAGAAAATGGAGTCTTAGTCATTTTTCCCATCAGACATGCTTCGCATCTTTCAAGTGATTCAAGAAGTCCATCGGAATGGAGTTTCTTCATACGTTTCACTCCAATGTGACCAAGACGACAGTGCCACATATAGGTCGAATTATCGCTTGATTTCAAACGTTTAGCCTCAATGTTGTTGATATGTGTATTTCCACTATCGAGATTCAATAAGAATAGACCATCTATCAAAGGTGCATGTGCATAAAACATATTACTCATATAAATCGAACAACCATTATTCTCGGACTTAAACAAGTAACCGTCTCGCAATAAACAAGATCCCGATATAATGTTCATGCTCAACGCAGGCACCAAATAACAATTATTTAAGTATAAAACTAATCCCGATGGTAGATGAAGGGGTAGCGTGCCGACCGCGATCACATCAACCTTTGATCCGTTTCCCACGCGCATCGTCACCTCGTTCTTCGCTAGCTTCCGTTTATTCTGCAGCACCTGTTTCGAGTTACAAATATGAGCAACCGAACCAGTATCAAATACCTAGGCACTACTACGAGTACTAGTGAGATACACATCAATAACATGTATATCAGATATACCTTTCTTCTTGATGTTGCCGTTCTTCAGATCCGCCAAGTACTTTGGGCAATTCCGCTTCCAGTGACCTTCTCCCTTGCAGTAAAAACACTCAGTATCAAGCTTGGGTCCAGCCTTGGTCTTCTTCGCCGGCGTGGTAACTTTCTTACCACCCTTCTTGAAGTGTCCCTTTTGCTTAGACTTGCCTTTCTTGAATTTGGTGGTCTTATTGACCAACAACACTTGGTGCTCTTTCTTTATCTCCACTTCTGCAGATTTCAACATGGCAAAGAGTTCTGGCAACGTCTTTTTCATGTTCTGCATGTTGTAGTTCATCACAAAGTTCTTGTAACTTGGTGGTAGTGATTGTAGGACACGGTAAATCCCCAAAGCATTAGGAATCACTATACCCAAGCTTTGAAGTTTGTTTGCATGCCCAGACATCTTAAGCACATGCTCACTAACGGAGCTGCCTTCTTCCATCTTGCAGTTAAAGAACTTTTCAGAAGCCTCATAGCTTTCAATTGCCGCATGAGTCTCAAAAATCAATTTGAGATCCTCGACAATATCATATGGGTCTGATTCTTCAAACCTTTTCTGAAGCTCCGATTCCAAACCATACAAGATAGCACACTGAACTATGGAGTACTGATTCTTCCGAGCGAGGTAAACATTCTTTACTTCATCGGGAGCATCAGCTGCAGGTGGGTCACCCAGCGGTGCATCCAGCACATAGGTCAAATTACCAGCTGTGAGGACAATCCTCAAATTGCGGAACCAATCCGCGAAGTTGCTTCCATTGTTTTTCAACTTTTCTTACTCTAGGAACGCATTAAAATTGATGGTAGGGGCTGCCATTGATCTACAACATATTTGCAATAGTTTAGACTAAGTTTATGACAAATTGAGTTCAAATTAATAATGAAATTAAACTAGGTGAACTCCCACTCAAAACAATATCCCTCACATTGTTTTAGTGATCACACGAACCAAATCCATTACATCAATACCGATCATCACGAGAGTTGATATAGTTTCAATGGCGAACAATCATCATGTTCATCATATCTACTATATGATTCATGCTTTACCTTTCGGTGATCCGTGTTCCGAGACCATGTCTGTACATGCTAGGCTCGTCAAGATCAAACCTTAGTTTCCGCATGAGCAAATCTGGCTTGCTCACGTTGTATACACTTGCAGAATCTAACACACCCGATCATCACGTGGTGCTTTGAAACAACAAGCTTTAGCAACGGTGCTAACTAAGGGTGAACACTTTATGACTTGAAATTGATGTGCATGAGGGATCATCTTATAATGCTACCGTCGTCTACTAAGCAATACAAGATGCATAAAGGATTAACATCACATGCAATTCAATAATATGTGATATGATATGGCCTTTCTTCTTTGTGCTTCCGATCTCCATCTTCAAGCACGAACATGATCTCCGTCATCACCGGCATTGCATCAAGGTCAATGACGCTTCTCCATGGTTGTCGTCCACCGGCTTCAACTATTACAACTACTTTGAATAGACACGCGGGTCTTAACATAAATTAAAGACAACCATATGGCTCCTGTCGGTTGCCAACTTACAATAAGGAACATTGCATACATCAAATATAATCACAATCATGGCCATATCACATCACTGCACACCCCTGCAAAACAAAGTTAGACGCCTCTACTTTCTTTGCATATTTTACGTGGTTTGGGGCTTTCAATAAGTGTCGTTCTAACTTACGAACAAGAACCATAACATTGATACTAGCATTGTTGATCACCCGTTGTAAATTGGATCTTAACTATGCTAGGAGAAACAGGCACCCGCAAAGCCACTTATGCAATACAAGTTGCATGTCAAGCGTGGAGCAAGTCTCATGAACGATGTCATGTAAGGTTAGCCCGGGCCGCTTCATCCCAACATACCGCAAGATGCAAAGTACACAAGAAGCAATCGACAATAAAAGCATCAACGCCCACAATGACCATTGTGTTCTACTCGTGCAACAGATCTACATATAGACACGGCTCTGATACCACTGTAGGGATTCGTAGCATGGAAAACAAAAAATTTCTATCGCATACAAACAAACAAGCCAAGATCTATCTACTAGATTGTAGCAACGAGTCGATGGAATAACTTACCCTCGAAGATTCCAAAGTGTTTAACGAGAGCGGATTCTCGTGGGTGATGTAGTCGTACTCTCCCCGATCTCAAGATCGTGTAGACGATCCTTCCGGCGCTGCGTTCCGGCAGCGCTCCCGCAGTCGGTCACACGTTCGGTACTCGACGAAGACCTTCCTCTCCCTTGTTCCAGCAGGCAGCGGAGGTTGTAGCACTCTCCTCGCGATTCCGGCAGCACAACGGCGTGGTACCGGAAGTAGAGGGGAGATCCCGCAGGGCTTCGCCTTAAGCCGGAGCGAGTATGGTGGAGTATGAGAGAGCTTTAGTGGTTTAGGGTTTAGACACACCAATTAGAAGGCTCTAATCTGAAGGCTAGTGCAATTAGAAGCTCTAAACCAAAGCAGCTCTAAACCGGGGTCTAGGGCTAGGGTTCAGATTTAGAGGATAGGAACTTGTGTGTCTAGAGGAGGGGGCCCTGCCCCTCCTTTTATAGGTGGAGGGGCCGGCGCGCCAAGGGGGAGGGAGAGGAGTCCCTCCCCAACTCGGCTTGGAGGTGGGCTGCCGGTTGGAGGAGGGAACTCCTCCCCAACTCGGTTTGCCCCCTCTTTCCTCTTTCCCTCTCTTTCCTGTTTTAGCCGTTTGACTTTTCAAACTTGCTATTTGACTTTTCAATTAAGGATTCAATTTAATCATTTATTTGGAACAGCGAGAACACTAAGTACATGATGCAATCATTCCAATATGCAATGACACATTCATGTACCCCTTCCCCTCCGGAGTGCCGGACATTCCGGAACCTTCTAGAACATTCCTGATGAAAACACCGGAATCATTCCCGAACTCCGAAACGGGACTTTCCTTATATGAATCTTATTCTCCGGACCATTCCGGATCACCTCGTGATATCCCGGATCCCATCCGAGACTCCGAACAACATTCGGTCTCTTTCTCATAATACCATAACTACTCAAACAACGTCGAATCCTTAAGTGTGTCTCCCTACGGTTCGTGAATTATGCGGACATGATCGAGACACTTCTCTGAACAATAACCAATAGAGGAATCTGGAAATTCATATGGCTCCCACGTATTTCTACGATTACTTTGCGATCGAATGAACCACTTACATACGATACCAATTTCCCTTTGTCTCACGATAGTTTACTTATCCGAGGTTATGATCGTCGGTATCTCTGCATACCTAGTTCAACCTTGTTACCGATAAGTACTCTTTTATCGTTCCCATGATATGTGATCCCTTGTGATCCAGTCACATGCTTGCAAGCTAATTGGATGACATTCCACCGAGAGGGCCCAGAGTATATCTATCCGTCATATGGATGGACAAATCCCACTCTTGATCCATGTGTTTCAACCAATACTTTGCGAACACTCAATGCCACCTTTATAGCCACCCAGTTACGGTGTGGTGTTTGATCTCATCAAAGCATCCATCCGGTAAAGGTGATATGCATGATCTCATGGTCGAAGGAATTAGGTTACTATGTATCAGAAAGCATATAGCAATTGAACTATTGAAATGACTTGATCTTTATGCTACGCTTATCTATAGGAGTATGTCCACCATATCATTCTCCTAACGATATGATCTTGTTGTTGATAACATCTCAATGTTCATGATAGGGAAACCTCAATCATTTATCAACCAACAAGCTAGTGAAGTATAGAGGCTATACTAGGGACTTCAAATTAAGTCTACAAATCACACAAGTATCAATGTTTCCTTGTTAATACTATTTTAGCATGAATGTAAACATTTATCATAAACACAAAGATATAATAATAACTACATTTATTATTGCCTCTAGGGCATATCTCCAACAGTCTCCCACTTGCACTAGAGTCATCTAATCTAGATTACATGGTAATATACCGAACACCCATGGCAGTTTGGTGTTGGTCATGTTTTGCCCTCGGGAGAGGTTTAGTCAACGGATCCGCCACATTCAGATCTGTGTGTACTTTGCAAATCTTTATATCCCCATCTTGGATATGTTCTCGAATAGCGTGAAAACGTAGCTTGATGTGCTTCAGCTTCTTGTGTGACCTTGGTTCTTGCGCATTGGCTATGGCGCCCATGTTATCACAATAGATAGACATTGGGTCCAGCGCACTAGGAACCACACCCAGCTCTGTAATGAACTCTTTCATCCATATCGCTTCTTGTGAAGCCTCCGAAGCAGCCATGTATTCCGATTCAGTTGAAGATCTCGCCACAACGCTTTGCTTTGCACTCCTCCAGCTAACTGCTGCACCATTCAAAATAAATACGTATCCAGATTGTGATTTAGAATCATCCGGATCAGTGTTCCAACTAGCATCGGTGTAACCATTAACAACGAGCTGTTCATCACCTCCATAAGAAAGAACCATATCCTTAGTTCTTCTCAAGTACTTAAGGATGTTTTTGACCGCTGTCCAATGATCCACTCCTGGATCACTTTGATATCTGCTAGTTAAACTAACAGCATATGCAATGTCGGGTCTAGTACATAGCATGGCATACATTAGAGATCCTATGGCTGAGGCATAGGGAGTCTTACTCATCCTTTCTCTATCTTCTGCCGATGTCGGACTTTGAGTTTTACTCAAGGTCGTATTGGGCAACATGGGCAAGAACCCTTTCTTGCTATCTTCCATTCCAAACCTCTTTAGAACTTTGTCCAAATATGTACTCTATGACAATGATATTTGGCGTTTCGATCTATCTCTATAAATCTTTATGCCTAATATGTAAGCTGCTTCGCCAAGATCCTTCATTGAAAAACTATTATTCAAATATTCCTTGACACTATTAAGAAGGTCTACATCATTCCCAATCAACAATATGTCATCCACATATAGTATTAAGAATGCTACAGAGCTCCCACTCACTTTCTTGTAAATACAAGCTTCTCCATAAGTTTGTATAAAACCAAAACTTTTGATCACCTTATCAAAACGTTGATTCCAACTTCGGGATGCTTGCTTCAATCCATATATGGACCATTGAAGTTTGCACACCTTGTTAGCATCCTTAGGATCGACAAAACCTTTGGGTTGCATCATATACAACTCTTCATCAATATCTCCATTGAGGAATGCTGTTTTGACATCCATCTGCATATCTCATAATCATAATATGCAGCGATTGCTAACATAATCCTCACAGACTTTAGCTTCGCTACCGGTGAGAAAGTCTCATCGTAGTCAACTCCTTGAATTTGTCGAAACCCTTTTGCGACAAGTCGAGCTTTATAGACAGTAACATTACCATCAGCATCTGTTTTCTTCTTGAAAATCCATTTGTTCTCGACAGCCTTCCGGCCATCCGGTAAGTCCACCAAAGTCCATACTTGGTTTTCGTACATGGATCCAATCTCGGATTTCATGGCTTCTTGCCATTTATTGGAATCTGGGCTCATCATTGCTTCCTCATATGTCTCGGGGTCATCGGTGTTGTCCACCAACATGACACTCATAACGGGATCATACCAATCTGGAGTGGTACGAGTTCTCGTTGACCTCCGAGGCTCTGTAGAAACTTCAACCGAAGTTTCATGATCACCATCATTAGCTTCCTCTCTATTTGGTGCAGGCACCACAGGAACTTCTTTCGGTGCTGCGCTACTCGCAATTTCGAGAGAAGGTTCGACAACCTCGTCGAGTTCTACTTTCCTTCCAGTCACTTCTTTCGAGAGAAATTCCTTCTCTAGAAAGGATCCATTCTTGGCAACGAAGATTTTTCCTTCGGATCTATGATAGAAGGTATACCCAATAGTTTCCTTCGGGTATCCTATGAAGACGCATTTTTCCGCTTTGGGTTCAAGCTTGTCCGGCTATAACTTCTTTACATAGGCTTCGCAACCCCAAACTTTAAGGAACGACAATCTAGGTTTCTTCCCAAACCATAATTCATACGGTGTCGTTTCAACGGATTTAGACGGTGCCCTATTTAAAGTGAATGCGGCTGTTTCTAATGCATAACCCCAAAATGATAGCGGTAAATCTGTAAGTGACATCATAGAACGAACCATATCTAAGAGAGTTCGATTACGACGTTCGGACACACCATTACGCTGTGGTGTTCCCGGCGGTGTCAACTGTGAAAGTATTCCGCATTTCTTCAAATGCTCGCCAAACTCGTAACTTAGATATTCACCTCCACGATCAGAACGTAGAAATTTAATCTTCTTGTTACGTTGATTCTCTACCTCACTTTGAAACTCCTTAAACTTCTCGAAAGTTTCGGACTTATGTTTCATGAAATAGATATACCCATATCTACTCAAGTCATCCGTGAAGGTAAGAACATAACGATAACCACCGCGCGATGCTACACTCATTGGACCACACACATCGGTATGTATGATTTCCAATAAGTCCGTAGCTCGCTCCATCATACCAGAAAATGGAGTCTTAGTCATTTTTCCCATCAGACATGCTTCGCATCTTTCAAGTGATTCAAGAAGTCCATCGGAATGGAGTTTCTTCATACGTTTCACTCCAATGTGACCAAGACGACAGTGCCACATATAGGTCGAATTATCGCTTGATTTCAAACGTTTAGCCTCAATGTTGTTGATATGTGTATTTCCACTATCGAGATTCAATAAGAATAGACCATCTATCAAAGGTGCATGTGCATAAAACATATTACTCATATAAATCGAACAACCATTATTCTCGGACTTAAACAAGTAACCGTCTCGCAATAAACAAGATCCCGATATAATGTTCATGCTCAACGCAGGCACCAAATAACAATTATTTAAGTATAAAACTAATCCCGATGGTAGATGAAGGGGTAGCGTGCCGACCGCGATCACATCAACCTTTGATCCGTTTCCCACGCGCATCGTCACCTCGTTCTTCGCTAGCTTCCGTTTATTCTGCAGCACCTGTTTCGAGTTACAAATATGAGCAACCGAACCAGTATCAAATACCTAGGCACTACTACGAGTACTAGTGAGATACACATCAATAACATGTATATCAGATATACCTTTCTTCTTGATGTTGCCGTTCTTCAGATCCGCCAAGTACTTTGGGCAATTCCGCTTCCAGTGACCTTCTCCCTTGCAGTAAAAACACTCAGTATCAAGCTTGGGTCCAGCCTTGGTCTTCTTCGCCGGCGTGGTAACTTTCTTACCACCCTTCTTGAAGTGTCCCTTTTGCTTAGACTTGCCTTTCTTGAATTTGGTGGTCTTATTGACCAACAACACTTGGTGCTCTTTCTTTATCTCCACTTCTGCAGATTTCAACATGGCAAAGAGTTCTGGCAACGTCTTTTTCATGTTCTGCATGTTGTAGTTCATCACAAAGTTCTTGTAACTTGGTGGTAGTGATTGTAGGACACGGTAAATCCCCAAAGCATTAGGAATCACTATACCCAAGCTTTGAAGTTTGTTTGCATGCCCAGACATCTTAAGCACATGCTCACTAACGGAGCTGCCTTCTTCCATCTTGCAGTTAAAGAACTTTTCAGAAGCCTCATAGCTTTCAATTGCCGCATGAGTCTCAAAAATCAATTTGAGATCCTCGACAATATCATATGGGTCTGATTCTTCAAACCTTTTCTGAAGCTCCGATTCCAAACCATACAAGATAGCACACTGAACTATGGAGTACTGATTCTTCCGAGCGAGGTAAACATTCTTTACTTCATCGGGAGCATCAGCTGCAGGTGGGTCACCCAGCGGTGCATCCAGCACATAGGTCAAATTACCAGCTGTGAGGACAATCCTCAAATTGCGGAACCAATCCGCGAAGTTGCTTCCATTGTTTTTCAACTTTTCTTACTCTAGGAACGCATTAAAATTGATGGTAGGGGCTGCCATTGATCTACAACATATTTGCAATAGTTTAGACTAAGTTTATGACAAATTGAGTTCAAATTAATAATGAAATTAAACTAGGTGAACTCCCACTCAAAACAATATCCCTCACATTGTTTTAGTGATCACACGAACCAAATCCATTACATCAATACCGATCATCACGAGAGTTGATATAGTTTCAATGGCGAACAATCATCATGTTCATCATATCTACTATATGATTCATGCTTTACCTTTCGGTGATCCGTGTTCCGAGACCATGTCTGTACATGCTAGGCTCGTCAAGATCAAACCTTAGTTTCCGCATGAGCAAATCTGGCTTGCTCACGTTGTATACACTTGCAGAATCTAACACACCCGATCATCACGTGGTGCTTTGAAACAACAAGCTTTAGCAACGGTGCTAACTAAGGGTGAACACTTTATGACTTGAAATTGATGTGCATGAGGGATCATCTTATAATGCTACCGTCGTCTACTAAGCAATACAAGATGCATAAAGGATTAACATCACATGCAATTCAATAATATGTGATATGATATGGCCTTTCTTCTTTGTGCTTCCGATCTCCATCTTCAAGCACGAACATGATCTCCGTCATCACCGGCATTGCATCAAGGTCAATGACGCTTCTCCATGGTTGTCGTCCACCGGCTTCAACTATTACAACTACTTTGAATAGACACGCGGGTCTTAACATAAATTAAAGACAACCATATGGCTCCTGTCGGTTGCCAACTTACAATAAGGAACATTGCATACATCAAATATAATCACAATCATGGCCATATCACATCACTGCACACCCCTGCAAAACAAAGTTAGACGCCTCTACTTTCTTTGCATATTTTACGTGGTTTGGGGCTTTCAATAAGTGTCGTTCTAACTTACGAACAAGAACCATAACATTGATACTAGCATTGTTGATCACCCGTTGTAAATTGGATCTTAACTATGCTAGGAGAAACAGGCACCCGCAAAGCCACTTATGCAATACAAGTTGCATGTCAAGCGTGGAGCAAGTCTCATGAACGATGTCATGTAAGGTTAGCCCGGGCCGCTTCATCCCAACATACCGCAAGATGCAAAGTACACAAGAAGCAATCGACAATAAAAGCATCAACGCCCACAATGACCATTGTGTTCTACTCGTGCAACAGATCTACATATAGACACGGCTCTGATACCACTGTAGGGATTCGTAGCATGGAAAACAAAAAATTTCTATCGCATACAAACAAACAAGCCAAGATCTATCTACTAGATTGTAGCAACGAGTCGATGGAATAACTTACCCTCGAAGATTCCAAAGTGTTTAACGAGAGCGGATTCTCGTGGGTGATGTAGTCGTACTCTCCCCGATCTCAAGATCGTGTAGACGATCCTTCCGGCGCTGCGTTCCGGCGGCGCTCCCGCAGTCGGTCACACGTTCGGTACTCGACGAAGACCTTCCTCTCCCTTGTTCCAGCAGGCAGCGGAGGTTGTAGCACTCTCCTCGCGATTCCGGCAGCACAACGGCGTGGTACCGGAAGTAGAGGGGAGATCCCGCAGGGCTTCGCCTTAAGCCGGAGCGAGTATGGTGGAGTATGAGAGAGCTTTAGTGGTTTAGGGTTTAGACACACCAATTAGAAGGCTCTAATCTGAAGGCTAGTGCAATTAGAAGCTCTAAACCAAAGCAGCTCTAAACCGGGGTCTAGGGCTAGGGTTCAGATTTAGAGGATAGGAACTTGTGTGTCTAGAGGAGGGGGCCCTGCCCCTCCTTTTATAGGTGGAGGGGCCGGCGCGCCAAGGGGGAGGGAGAGGAGTCCCTCCCCAACTCGGCTTGGAGGTGGGCTGCCGGTTGGAGGAGGGAACTCCTCCCCAACTCGGTTTGCCCCCTCTTTCCTCTTTCCCTCTCTTTCCTGTTTTAGCCGTTTGACTTTTCAAACTTGCTATTTGACTTTTCAATTAAGGATTCAATTTAATCATTTATTTGGAACAGCGAGAACACTAAGTACATGATGCAATCATTCCAATATGCAATGACACATTCATGTACCCCTTCCCCTCCGGAGTGCCGGACATTCCGGAACCTTCTAGAACATTCCTGATGAAAACACCGGAATCATTCCCGAACTCCGAAACGGGACTTTCCTTATATGAATCTTATTCTCCGGACCATTCCGGATCACCTCGTGATATCCCGGATCCCATCCGAGACTCCGAACAACATTCGGTCTCTTTCTCATAATACCATAACTACTCAAACAACGTCGAATCCTTAAGTGTGTCTCCCTACGGTTCGTGAATTATGCGGACATGATCGAGACACTTCTCTGAACAATAACCAATAGAGGAATCTGGAAATTCATATGGCTCCCACGTATTTCTACGATTACTTTGCGATTGAATGAACCACTTACATACGATACCAATTTCCCTTTGTCTCACGATAGTTTACTTATCCGAGGTTATGATCGTCGGTATCTCTGCATACCTAGTTCAACCTCGTTACCGATAAGTACTCTTTTCTCGTTCCCATGATATGTGATCCCTTGTGATCCAGTCACATGCTTGCAAGCTAATTGGATGACATTCCACCGAGAGGGCCCAGAGTATATCTATCCGTCATATGGATGGACAAATCCCACTCTTGATCCATGTGTTTCAACCAATACTTTGCGAACACTCAATGCCACCTTTATAGCCACCCAGTTACGGTGTGGTGTTTGATGTCATCAAAGCATCCATCCGGTAAAGGTGATATGCATGATCTCATGGTCGAAGGAATTAGGTTACTATGTATCAGAAAGCATATAGCAATTGAACTATTGAAATGACTTGATCTTTATGCTACGCTTATCTATAGGAGTATGTCCACCATATCATTCTCCTAACGATATGATCTTGTTGTTGATAACATCTCAATGTTCATGATAGGGAAACCTCAATCATTTATCAACCAACAAGCTAGTGAAGTATAGAGGCTATACTAGGGACTTCAAATTAAGTCTACAAATCACACAAGTATCAATGTTTCCTTGTTAATACTATTTTAGCATGAATGTAAACATTTATCATAAACACAAAGATATAATAATAACTACATTTATTATTGCCTCTAGGGCATATCTCCAACATTAACCGAGTCGTGCATGGCCATACTTTCTGAATCATATCTTCCGAGAGGGCCCAGAGAATATCTCTCCGAGTGAAGGGGCAAAATCTCATCTCGGTTATTCACATCACGCAGCTTGATTCTCAGTCGACCCGAACTCTGCCTTTATAACTGCCCAGTTACAGATCAACGTTTGATAGAACATAAGTTGGTGATCCTCAACTCGGACTATACAACAACCTCAGGTCTAAGGATTACATTGATTTAGATATACAAATGACTACTTGTTCGTTGTACCTCAATATGGGTCAATCCGACTCGCTAAACTCTTTAGCCGAGTCTGTGTAAGTTGGAATGGCATCACCATGCCCATGACAAGTGGAACCGAGTCATCAAGCCGACTTTCATATTGGTCTAAGTTGTGTGTCCAGCACAACCTCATTGACCAATGACATTTAGTACAAACAACATGAATGCATAGTTCCACAACCGAATCACATATTCAATGATACATATCAGATGTTTATACAAGGACAACTTTATATCTTTATGAATATAATGAGAAATCTCATCATACATGATTGCCTTTAGGGCATATTCCCAACAAGCAGTGTGTCTCGTGCAGTTGTCTTAGCATGCACTGGAAGTGTTTGTGCAAATGCACAAGTGACTATAGGGTGGACAAAAGTGGGGAATATCTTGCTACTATCAAGCAGGACATCTTCCTTACGTCTAGAACATGCTTCTCTGTCACTCTAGGCCGTCAACGTCTACTCCGCTCGCTGCTCCAACCACGGCATGTGTGCTAGCTAGAGCAGTTCACCCTACGTTGTTAAATTTTCTTCGATGTACCGAATCTTAGTCTATTTTACTCCAAGAGATGTCTCTACTTAAGAAATTTTATTAATTTAAGAGGGAAGTTCACAATCGCATTGAATGGGCAAAATAAAAATAAAATGATTTTATGAATTCTTGTGTTAGTAGATTTATTATTTATCTCGCCGTAACGCGTGGGCATGTTCCCTAGTAAATTTAAATTATGTAGTTGCTCATTCGCTAATGTATATATAGTTTTGTATTCGGTTTGATGTGAACCAACCTCACCAACATATATCACACTAGGGAAAACATAGACGTTAACAACAAAAACACAATGAAAAAGGCACAATGCAGCAGTAGTGAACCCAACGAAACCATAAGCAACACAAACGAAGGATGGACATGAATTTTTTTTGAAGGATGTTTTCTTCTTTCTTTTGTTTTCAATATATCTTTGTTTTATTAATTAGTTCCCATTTTAAAATGTTCCTCTAACTTTTTCTTAAATTTTTCACTATTTTCAAAGAAAATATCATTTCATTTTCCACAGAACTTTTACTTTCTTTTATTTTCATTCTTCATTTTTTATTTTGTTCATGTTTTATTTTTTCCTTTCTTTCCTTATTTTTATGTGTATACTCTTATTTCTTTTTATATTAAAACCTATGAATATGTTTTTTGGAACACATGAACATATTGTATTCTTATGAATGATATGGACATTTTTCACCCGATAATTTTTCTCAAACCGATGAACATTTTATAGACAAATTAAATTTTTTCAGACCGGTGAATATTTTTCGAAATTAGCACTCATCAACTTCCCCATGCTTAAACTCTTGCTCATCCCAAGCAAGTTTATCTTAATTAATGTGATCCTCATATTCATGAAGCTGAGTCGATAAAATAAATAAGGCAGTTGCAGCATGTGTTTGTCATAAAGAATACATATAAATAAGTTCATGAATAGTATGTTACTCGAACCACCTGAATAATATTAGCAGGCTTCTAGACCTTAGCAATTAATAGTTCACAAAATATTATTCTCAACATGATGTAAAAGTATTCGGTTCAACCGAATGAGTTAGTGAGGTAGTCCCAAGTGTTTTTAGGATTAACATATTCACCCGGGATTCAAAATCTCAAACGTCCCTTTGTCTTACTACAATATAGTGGTATATGCCTATTTGCTCTTTGCACATTCGCTCTTTTTCTTTATCTTTCTTTTTCTATATATATTTGTGCTCACACTTTTGTTTAAGTGTTGTGCAAAGGAACTAGCCATATATTCACTTCATGTAGGAATTTCAAACTTTAACGATCTCAATTATCGAATTCCAAATATATATGAAGCATCTTTATAACTTGAGTATTCTACCTCAAACTTGTTCTCACTATATTTGATAGCACCTATAATTTCTCCTTTGTTCAAGGTTTTTCTTTTTCATCTTAATTAATTAGATAATTTCTCCCTTTTGTAAATCAAACCATTGACCTACAACATATTGATCAAATTATCTTTATATGTTCCATTAATATCAATGGTGTGGAAGACTCCTATTGCTATCATCAAGTGCAAGTAAAATCATACTCAAGTCATTCATATATCCAATAAGACAAACTTAAACTCAATAATGCTCCATATATTATAATAAACTCAGAATTTCATAAGAGAGATCAACTATTCCTGAAGGGAATTCTAATGATGCAAACTTTATTTATGAGCTCAAAATGCAAAACTAGAATAGAAATAAAAACTTCTAAGATAAATTACAAGGTCTTAAAGATCTCCCCAAGCTTGGAATCAAGCCAGGCAGGATCAAATAAGTCCTCACGATTATTTGATACCGTTTTTTATTGAAGGTCACTGTGGCGCCATAGCATGTAGAACCACGGTGTGTAGCTTCTTGTTGGTGTCTTCCAGAGCAGTGATGCGGCTGTAGCACCTGCATAAATCATATTGCAGAGTATCCACCCTATCCGCAAGCTTAGTCACAATTTGGAGAAGATCATCCTTCTCCTCTATCTCCTTGAGGCGGTGACGGACTTCGACGTGATGCAGTAGCTCCTGCTTCTGATATATCTCTAGTGCCCGTACGTGAAATTTTGTCCTCGGGACAACTTCTTCTTCCTCATCCATTATTGATGGATCGGGGAAGTAGAAGCTGCTCCTCCACTCCTCTTGAGGCTTCACCCTCATACGAGCGCTAGTGGTAGGCCTCAAGCGGGGCAACACCGGTCCCTTGCTAGCACCTGAACCAATGTTAGGTATTTCCTTACGCTTGACCGTCTCCACATGTCCTTTTCCGTGCGGCTTGCAGCATTGGATCTGTAGTGATGAAATTGACCGTCTCCACATGTCCTTTTCCGTACGGCTTGCGGACTTCTCTCTTCTTTAGTTCTTTTCATCGCCGCCCAGTCAACCCCGAGGGATCATAAACGTCACAGCAGATGTAAACGTCGCTCCAGCCTTCATCGGGGTCGCTATTGTAGAATCTTGGCTCGACGTACTCCTTGTACCCTAGGATAAACCTCTCCACCTCCTCATAGTCGTCCTCCATGGACGTGCTGCTAGAAAGGTCCCTAGGAGCAATGAGCCCCATAGGTTTTCCATGGCCTAGGATGGGATAGTGCATAGCTGGATTTGTTCCTGGTGATTTGTGATTAGAGAGAGACACAAGGGAGTATATAAGAGGGGTCAGAGGTCGGTAAAACTCGCGAGAAACACCAAATTTACGCCCAAAAAAGAATCCAAACCGACTATAAAAAGGAATCGCGGATTTGGAGGAGTTATGCTCCGTAATGACCAACTATACGGTCCCGGTCCGTATAGTTCCGGCCGTATAGTTGGTTCCGGGAAGATATTTCCAAATATCTCGAGCCCAGGTCGGTTAGATGACCGACTAGGAACCGACAAAGTGTTTTTTTAATAAGAATAATAATGAAAACGGGTTGAGGGTACCGAATCTTTGACGACCAACTGTATGGCGGGAGAATTTCCTCCGGCCGTATAGTTGAGGCCATATAAATATGGTACCCCGAAAATATTTTACGAGGGGGATACAGAAGCTTTGACGAACAACTATACGGCGGGAGATTTTTCTCCGGCCGTATAGTTACGGCCGTATAGATGCTGCATCCCAAAAATTATTTCTCAAAGGGGGTACAAAACATTTAATGACCAACTATACAGCCAGAGAATTTTCTCTGGCCGTATAGTTGCACCCATATAGTTATAGCAACCCGGCAAAAACTTCAAAAAAACAAGAGGAAAGCAAAGGCAAAAAATTTAGAAGTAGAAACTGTGAAAATAAAGCACTTATTAGAGTTAGAAAACTTACCTTCCACTTACCGCTTATTTAGTCGGGAGTGACAAGCTCACCCAACAACAAGGACTTCTACTTCTTGGGAGGATTTGACCTTAGCTCATATAATAATTCTCGAAAACAAAAATCACCAGGACTAAAGCTCCTCTCAATAAGATCGGTGTCTTGCTGGGCAAATATAGATGCTGCTTCCACTACCTTTGCTTCTTGTCTCTGCATGATCTGCAACTGAAATTATTGAAGTAAAAGGATCCAACGGATCAGTCTTGGCTTATGAATATTCCTATCGAGGAGTTCTTTTAAACTATCACGATCCGTGTGAACTCTTAGTTTCACATAAAAAATATAAGAACGAAACTTATCACATGAGAAAAATAAAGCAAAAAGTTCTCTTTCTTCCTTAGGATAATTCTTTTGAGCACTATTGAGTGTTCTACTAGCATGATGTATAATAGTAAATCTGTGACCTATGTGTTGTCCAAAGTTACTCCTACATCATCATCACTATCTTCACATATTAAATAAAAAGTCATATCCCATATAGGTGGTTTAATGATGGGAGCACGGGATAAAGCATATTTAAGTTTATCAAAGGCAATAAGGCACTTATCATCTAAATTGAATCTTACTCCTTTTTGCAACAGATTAGTTAAAGGTTTAGAAATTCCAGAAAAATTCCTAATGAACCTTCTATAAAAGCCTACATGACCAAGAAAAATTCGTATACCTTTTACGTCCCTTGGTTGTGGCATTATCTCTATTGCGTCAACTTTAGCCCTATCTACTTAAATACCCTTACCTGATACTTTATGTCCAAGGACTATGCCTTCTTTGACCATAAAATGGCACTTCTCCTAGTTTAAGACAAGATTGGTTTCTTCGCAACGCTGCAAGATTATATTGATATTATCCAAGCAACTAGTAAACGAAGTTTCATAGACAGAAAAATCATCCATAAATACTTCCATTACCAATTCTATAAAATCTGTGACAATAGCAGTCATGCATCTTTGAAAAGTAGCTGGAGCATTACATAACCCAAAAGGCATGCGCCTGTAAGCATGTAAACCATAAGGACTAATGAAAGTTGTTTTAAGTTGGTCATCAGGATGAACAACTATTTGGTAAAAACTAGAATATTTGTCCAAGTAGCAAAAATGAGTGTGTTTTGCTAACCTCTCTAAATTTTGATCTATGAACGGTAAAGGATATTGATCTTTCCTTGTTTCCTTATTCAATTTCCTGAAATCTGTGCACATCCTATGTCCAACAATAGTTCTAGTAGGTATCAATTCATTGTTTTCATTAGGAACAATAGTAAAGTCGCCTTTCTTAGGAACACAATGAACATGACTTAAATATTCACTTTCTTTTGCAGGATAGATTATACATGCATCAAGTAGGCGTACTATTTCTTTTCTTACCACTTCCTTCATTTTAGGCTTTAGTCATCTATTAAATTCTGCAACTGGTTTAGCACCTTCCTCCATGAATATTCGATGGGAGGCTATCATGGGACTAATACCCTTCAAGTCGTCCATTGAGTACCCAAAGGCCTTGCGGTGCTCCTTTAGCACCTTCATGAGTTCTTCTTCTTCTTCTTCCCCTGAAAGTTTAGCACTAATAATAGGGAATTTATTAGTATCATCTAAGAATCTATACTTAAGATTATCTGGTAGAGTTTTTAATTCTGGGGGTGGTAATTCTTCATCCCCTCTCTTTTCTGTCTCTTCAAAAGCTTCATCAGTTGAAGGTTGTTCTAAAAGAAATGAATCAAATTCACTTTCTAATTCTTATAGAGTTATGTCCTCCATAATTATTTCTTCACAATTTGGGTCTTCATTTATTTCTTTATCTTGATTATTTAAGAAAAGAGTTGCCTTCTCCTCAATAGTCTTCTATTTCTCCTCTTCTTGTATATGTAGAGATTTGTCTTTAAATTTGGAAAAGTAGAATTCATTTTCCGCTTTCCCAAGCTTAAGGGATACAACCTCCTTTTTGAAGTCGACTGTGGCACCTATATCACTCAAAAAGTTTCTTCCAAATATGATTGGGCAAAGAGTTTCAAATGGCATATCAACAACTATAAAATCAATAGGGATTTTTTTCCTATTGTGACATTTGCGTCTTCAACTACTCCCATTGGAATTCTAATATTTTTATTGGCTTATCAGTATTTTCTATTATTGCTGGTGCTATCTATTCTTTTAATTCTAAATAAAACTCATATGATATAACTTTAAATTCGGTGCCAAGATCACATAAACCGTAATGCGAGGTTTCTTTAAATATGCAGGGAAGAATAGGCTTACCCACATCTTTTACCTTAATTTTACCTTCAACCAATATAGAAGTCACTTCATCAAGTTCAACTATGTTGCAATGTTCATACATAGCCATGATTGCTTCCTTGGTTACCTCTTCATCTTTGGTTTCATCCAGATGTTCTTTAATTATTGGCACACTTTCCTTTTATTTCTCCTCATGTACTGCCTTGACCTGTTCATATTCCAAAATATGCTCTTGTTTAGTGTTAGGGAAATGTATCTCATACATTGGTTCTAGGGAGGTTAATGTTGCTTTAACTTATCTTTTCTTCTCAGGTTCGGGTGGTGGATCATACGTGGCCGAACCCTCTTTTGGAGCTTTGGTATGTTTTGTAAAAGCTTTAACAACTTGCAACACAAGATCTGAATCTAAATAAACCTCTTTAGATAATTCATTAATATGGCCATTTTATTATAATCGTGAATACATTCATGATCTATTTCTGTGCCTCCTTCACTTCCTAGACCAAAATTCCATGAAATTCTATGATCACGAATTCTATTAAGTAAATCCCAAGCTTTAGTTATAGGTAAATTCATAAAAGCTCCTCTCGCAAAAGAGTCTAGTTCTATTAGGTTCGATTAATCTGCCATAAAAGATATGCAATAAATACTATTCAGGAAAATCATGATGAGGACATTGATTAAGTAAATCTTTAAATCTTATATAATCTCTTACTAGTCCTTCATTTGGATAGTTCCTCCAAGTCATTATAAGAGGCCTGATTCCAAAGGATTTTGATAATGAGTAATATTTAGAAAGGAATTTGCAAGCTAAATTATCCCAAGTAGTAGTGGCTTCTGAGTTTAGAGATCTATACCATGAGAGAGTTGTACTTGTAAAAGTTTGACTAAAATATTTAACCCTTAACTCATTGGCGGTATACCCCGTTAATTGGAACGTGCCACATATATCTTTGAAACATGCAATATGCTCATATGGATCAGGATCTTCTTCATCTTCAGTAAATTGCTTCTTGTGTAAAATACCAAGTAGTAGAGGATTTATTTCAAACCCCCTTGTCTTCTTATTGGAGTTGTCTCTTTTATAAATATCATAGGGCTTCCCAAAGCGATTGAGTGGGTTAGCACTAGTCATATGCTAAAACTCCATCATGTTGGTGGAAACCTGTAACTCAAAACAAAACTTAACAAAACTAAAGTAAATAAGCAAAAACTAAAAGACCTACAACGCTTAGCTTTCCAACAACGGCGCTATAAAATATCTTGATGATAGCTAGTTTCGAAATAAAGATATCGATCCCACTGGGAGAAGGCGTCTGAAGTCTAAGAATTCTTGAAATAAATACTAAAAATAGAAGTGCTAAATAAAGTTCTAAGTGACAAGATAAAATGCGAGTATTGCGTAAAAAAGTGTTTTTGGGTTTTTGGTATAAGAGAGCAATGAGTAAAGTAAATAAAACTGAATACAGAAAATAAGTATCACGTATATAAAAGAGATTTGAAACTTCAATGGGAAAAAGCGTTATCAGGAATTAGCGGATACACCACTAGCATTATAAAGGGCTAAAGTAAAGATTATCATCATGAACATTCTCAACTATGTATGTGTGGGAGGAACTCCGTATTTGGACAAAGAGGCAGCAACCACTGCTCAAATCATCCTCATAACCACAACAGTCAACGATCAACATCAATTGAATTACTGCGCTATTAAGGGACATAATCTCGCAGGACATATCCCATGGTATGGATAGTGTTTTGTGAGTTTCCTCGATTTTCAAGTTAATACGTAAGGGGTGCCAACAGCTTTATAGTTATTATAAGTGCTAACATACCTTCGTCTACCAACAAGTAGTTCCTATATCAAGTCCCCATAAGAGGCAAATATTGAGAGGTCGACTTCTCCCAACATCAAGATGTATACAATATAACACATGTTTATAGCGATGAATATCATAATAAACTTTATCTTATTTCAATCTCATGCTAGGGTTTCTCTGTCTCCCGAAGAAGTAATGATCTACTCAGATATGGAGGCAAACAACATCATGGAAATGGTAATAGAAACGATCATCGATGAATAGTACTTGTATAAATCCACAACTAGTGCAAGAATTACAACAAGATCTAGATGGGATGGATGGAGATGATGGTGGTGATGAAGATGCAGCGGTTTATGAAGACGGAGATTGATGCCTTGGCCTCCCAGATCTTCTTAGGGTGAAGATGGATCCCTAGGGCAAGTTCCTCTCCAGACGCCTTCTAGAGATGAGGTTTCGGCGATTTCTAGGTGTTTTGTATGTCGTCTCTCTGTGTAGTGACCTCGGATCGGTGAGGATCCTAAGTCCCTGTGATTAACATGCTAGTCCCTGGATCAATAGCTAGCACTCACAGTCGATGAAATATCATGTAAAACACAAAGTCTTCATTATACGGAGAATCCAGAGTATAAATTTATTACAAATTTGCTTAGCATAAGGCTAGCTCAAATAACAACGGAAACATAAAAGCAGCTTGAGTCCATCAACGCCCCAGGTTTGTCGAGTGTAGACTCGCGATCCCTACGCACCTTTCAATTTTTGGATTCTGCACATAAAACATGCAGCCAACAAGTTGGGTCAATACTTTGAATGTATTGGCAAATTACACCAAGGAGAGAAAATACTATCTCTACATGCAAGGCTAGTTTAGGCTGTAGAGTTCATTTGCTCAAAGCTAGTTTTCTTAAGTAGAGAGAAGAAGAGAAAATTTTCCTACTTTGTAAACAATTGCATAGATAAAATAAGGTCGAGCGGCACACGAGGATATTACGCACCAAGTGTCCGAACAACCAAACACTTGGATATTACGCACCAAGTGACACTTGGATATTACACACCAAGTTCCCAAAATCCCACCCATTGGCGATATTACTCACGCCATGGGGTTTTAAAACTTTGTTTTAGAAAAGAGAGACGAAGATCCTTCAGAGGCTCCATCCTTCAGACGCTCATTGTTGTTCTGTTACCGTGAACACGGCTGATCGATCAGATTGCAATACTCTCGAGAGTGTGCACTTTACCCACAATCCACGATCAAGTCCACTTACAGACAAGACCATGGCGAGGCTTTCCCTTAGTATCCCCTCTACCTTCTGGATCCAACCGTTCCAAGAACCTCCAAATGTTGGTACCCAGGTGAGGTTTCCCACTAAGTACTAGGCCAAGACAGAGCCCATAATGTATTGTGGTTGCACTGGAAGCTTCTGAATTCCGAAACATGGCAGACTTCTTTGATTCCTGGGCGGCCGTCCTCCACCAAAATCTCACTCGTTTTCCCGACAACCATTCCGCCCAGAAGACAACTTAGTTTTATTTTGAAGTGGATTTTAGAAGAAAAGTTTGCTCTAGAGAGCCTTTATACTTAGAAAAAATTCTTTGTCTTTCGAACCCCCCAACGGTACTTTGTATATATAGCATAGCAAGCAATAGTTAGCAAAAACAGGGGAACCTATTAGGAGGGTAAATCCTAAGTATTGAGCTACTCATGGAATACTACAAAAATCATCGCACTTGCAAAATAATACTAAGGAAAAATTCTACTAGAACATCCTACACATGCATACTACAGAATTTT
This sequence comes from Avena sativa, assembly GCA_916181665.1. Lineage (NCBI taxonomy): Eukaryota > Viridiplantae > Streptophyta > Magnoliopsida > Poales > Poaceae > Avena > Avena sativa. Next base: position 201,111,454 of record OV702281.1, on the reverse strand, counting down.
GAAGATCACATGCATACAATCAAAACTGGGACAAAAATTATGAACAAGTGGTGTAACTTGCCTTGATCCGAGCAGCACTCTACACAATAGCACCCCTTAGCGCACTCCGAACAATATATCGATTCACAAACATAGATCTGATCACAACTTGTTCAAACCATGTCACAGAGATAATCATGCATGCATGCAACATGGTATTTTATGCAAGATTGGTTCTTCTAAATTGACCAAGGTATCATAATTGAGTTGCAATAGTGTTAAGGGTGTTACTAGGATTGATTTCCCATAGGTTTAAAACAATTTGGGTCACTAATATTATTCATAGGATAAATAGGAGATCCAACCATCTAATTAGCCCCAAATTAGATCTAATGATCTTAAGCAAGGTTTTATAATTTTTTTCAGTAGGTATTGCGGAAACAAAACCAACGCAACAAAAATCAACTAAAACGGAGTTCTAATTATTTTTCTATGAATTAAATATTCCAATCTAATAATTAAAATCTACACCAGAAACCCTACTGTAAACTTGGAATTTTATTGCAGATCTGTGTTCTACATAAAATTATGAATCCAACGGTATATTATAAGCTAAATTTGGCCAAATATCTAATTTTATACGAATTTCGCAAGTTTTAAATTAAATCTGCAAACAGATCTAACCCTAACATAAAATATTGCCAAGTGGCACCTTCTGATTGGGCCAGCTGGCAAGGTGGGGGGTGACGCGGCGCGGGCGCGGTGCCGACGCATTTTGCCACGCGGCGCAGCGCGATTGGCGCGTACCGCTTCGCTCGCCCCCTTCTAATCTGGGCCGTACCTAGCGGATCCAACGGACGGAAGCGGTGGCGACGACTTACCAGCGGCGTCGATGGCTAGACGGCGGCGACGCGGTCGGACGTGGTCGTCGGCGGCGCTGCGGTGGCTCCTCGGGGTAGCGAAGAGTACGACGGTGCTCTGCTCCTCCTTGCGGTCCTGCATGCGTGATCGGCTTCGGCCCTTTCTTCCTCGTCTAGCCGCACGGCTCCGCTGGTCCCCGCGAGCTCCGGCGGCACGTCGGCGAGAAATCCCCGACGCTGTGCTGCACAAGGGGAGGAAAGTGAAGGGTTTCGCGGCATAGTAAATCAAAATTTTCTACGGATGCGAACAGAGGGAAAGCCAAGATCTAATCTAGGAGATGCAAACAACGAGAGAGATTGGATTAGATCTTCATACCTATGAAGATTCGCACAGCGGAACGTTCGTCGGAACGTGGGTGATGTAGTCGTACTCGCTTCTCCTCCTCGCGATCCGATCCGATCTAGCACCACAAGTGGCGGTGCCTCCGTGAGATGCACACGTGCAGCACCTCGACGTCTCCTCCTTCCTCGGACCAGCAAGTATGGTGGAGAGACGGATTGGATCTACAACACGACGGCGTGGTGTATATGGTGGAGAATTTCTGCAGCAGGGCTTCGCCTACAAACAGTCGGGAGGGAGAGAGGAGGGCAGCAGGGCGGCTAGGGTTGGAGGGGAAGGTGTAGGGGGTTGGTGCGCCCCCAGCCCTCTATATATAGAGGGGTGGGCGCAGCCCTAGCCCCTCCCCCAAGCAAGGGTCGGCGGCCCCAAGGAGGAAGAGTGGGGGGCAAGGAAACCCCCCCTTCTAGAAGCTCTATCTAGAGTTTACACCTCTCTTGGCCGGCTGGGCCCTATGGGGCCTTGTTCCCCTGGCCCAATGCGGTCAGGGCACTCCCTCATAGGCCCATGCCCCCTCCCGGAAGGTGGGGCCACGTTGGTCCTCTTCCGGAAGGTTCTAGAAGCTTCCGGTACAATACCGATTAATCCGGAACAATTCTGAACTCCAAAAACTGCACTGCCTTATATGAATCTTATTCTCCGGACCACTCCGGAACCTCTCATGATGTCCCGGATCCCATCCGAGACTCTGAACAAAAACTCATAAACCAATTATCCAATCTATCCTAGCGTCGAGACACGTTAAGTGTGTGACCCTGCGGGTTCGAGAATATGCAGACATGACCTTCTATCAACAATCAACAGCGGGGTCTGGAAACCCATATTGACTCCCACACATTCATCGATGATCATATCGGATGAACCACGATGCCAGGATTCAATCAATCCCATATATATGTTCCCTTCGTCTCGCGATATTTTACTTGCCCGAGATTCGATCGTCGGTACCGTCATACCTAGTTCAATCTCGTTCACAGCAAGTACTTTACTCGTTCCGTAATCCGATATCACTTTGTGATTAACTCCTTAACCACATGCTTGCAAGCGGTGTTGATATCGATTACCGAGTGGGCCCGAAGTATATCTCTCCGACTTGGGAGGAACAAATCCCATCTCGATACATACAACCCAACAGATACTTTCCGATCACCTGAGAGACACTTTTATGATCACCCTCTCATAGAATGACGTTTGATGACCTCAAAGTTTTCTTCCGATACCAGGGAGTTGTATTATCTCATGGTCTAAGGAATACAATATTTGACATAAGAAAAGCTTCGCAAAGACGAACACGATGACACGATCTAATTGCTTCGCTTAGTTTGGGTCTGTCCACCGTATCATTCTCCCAATGATATGATCTCATTATTAATTGACAACTCATGTCCATGGTTAGGAAATCTTAACCATCATTAATCAATGAGCTAGTCGTACTAGGGACACGGTGTTGTTCACAAACCACACAAGTATTAAAGTTTCTGCTTAATACAATTCTAGCATGGAATATAAACATTATCATGAACAAGAATTATAATAATAACATCTTTATTATTGCCTCTAGGGCATAATTCCAACAGTCTCCCACTTGCACTAGAGTCAATAATCTAGTTTACATTTGGCAACAATCTCACACCCATGGCACTGAGGTGTTGATCATGTTTTACACGTGGAAGAGTTTTAGTCAATGGATCTGCGACATTCAGATCTGTATGTACTTTGCTAATCTTCAGATCTCCATCTGCTATATAATCTCGGATTATATGAAACTTTCGGTTGATATGCTTGGTCTTTGGATGATATCTTGGTTCCTTAGCGAGTGCTATGGCGCCAGTGTTGTCACACAATATCTCTAGTGGGTCCAATGCACTTGGAACCACGCCAAGCTCAGTGATGAAGTTTCTGATCCAAACTCCTTCACTTGACGCTTCTGCAGCAGCCATGTATTCCGCTTCTACTATAGATCCCGCGATCACGCTTTGCTTGCAGCTTCTCCAGCTCACAGCTCCTCCATTCAAAATATAAACGTATCCTGTCTGAGATTTAGAATCATCCTTGTCGGTGTCAAAACTAGCGTTGACGTAACCTTTTACGACGAGCTGTTCATCACCCCCATAGACTAAGAACATTTCTTTAGTCCTATTTAGGTACTTTAGGATGTTCTTCACGGCTGTCCAGTGTTCCACTCCTGGATCACTTTGATATCTGCTCGTCAAACTAAGAGCATTGGACACATCCGGTCTAGTACATAGCATGGCATACATGATAGAACCTATGGCCGAGGCATAAGGCACTTTGCTCATAGCTTCCCTATCATTTACCGTAGCTGGACACTGAGCCTTGCTCAATATCTTACCTGACAACATGGGCACTGAACCTTTCTTTGCCTTATCCATTCTGAACCTTTTCAGAACTTTGTCTAGGTGTGTACTCTGGCTTAAAGCTATCAGGCGTCTTTGTCTATCTCTATAGATCTTGATGCCCAATATATAAGCAGCTTCACCTAGGTCTTTCATTGAAAAACACTTTTTCAAATAACTCTTCACATCGTTAAGCATGTTGATGTCATTTCCGATAATCAATATGTCATCCACATATAGTACCAGAAACGTCACCGAGCTCCCACTCACTTTCTTGTAGATACAAGCTTCGTAGCTATTTGGAACAAATATAAAGCTCTTTATCACTTGATCAAAACGAAGGTTCCAACTCCGAGATGCTTGCTTCCGTCCATAAATGGAACGCTGAAGTTTGCATACTTTATCAGCATCCTTAGGATCGACAAAACCTTCGGGTTGCATCATATACAACTCTTCATCAATGTTGCCATTGAGGAACGCAGTCTTGACATCCATCTGCCATATTTCATAATCATGAAACGCAGCAATTGCTAATAAAATCCGAATGGACTTAAACATCGCTACGGGAGAGAAAGTCTCATCGTAGTCAACACCTTGAACTTGTCGAAAACCTTTCGCAACAAGCCGTGCTTTATAGACGGTAACAATACCATCCGCGTTCGTTTTCTTCTTGAAGATCCACTTGCACTCAACGGCCTTTCGGTCGCTAGGAGGGTCCACCAAAGTCCATACTTGGTTTTCGCTCATGGATCCCAATTAGGATTTCATAGATTCTAGCCATTTCTCAGAGTCTGGGCTCATCATCGCTTCCTCATAGTTCGTAGGTTCACTGTCTTCTACTAGCAAGACAGTCAAGACAGGGTTGCCGTACCACTCAGGAGGGGCACGCGACCTTGTCGACCTGCGACATTCAGTAGCAGCATCGTCAGGAGCTTCATGATCCTTGTCATTAGCTTCCTCTATTGTTGGTGCAGGCGGCACTGGAACAATTTCAGGTGCTGCGCTACTCTCCAATTCAAGAGAAGGTTCAACAACCTCGTCTAGCTCTACTTTCCTCCCACTCACTTCTTTCGAGAGAAACTCCTTCTCAAGAAAGGAACCGTTCTTTGCGACAAACACTTTGCCTTCGGTTCTATGATAGAAGGTATACCCAATAGTTTCCTTAGGGTATCCTATGAAGACGCATTTCTCCGCTTTGGGTTCGAGCTTGTCCGGCATCAACTTCTTGACGTAAGCTTCGCATCCCCAAACTTTAAGAAACGACAACTTAGGTTTAGTACCAAACCACAGTTCATACGGTGTCGTCTCAACGGATTTAGATGGAGCCCTATTTAAAGTGAATGCAGCGGTTTCTAATGCATAACCCCAAAATGATAATGGCAAATCAGTAAGAGACATCATTGATCGGACCATATCTAATAGGGTTCGATTCCGGCGTTCAGACACACCATTGCGCTGTGGTGTTCCGGGTGGCGTGAGTTGTGAAACGATTCCACTTGCTTTAAGATGCGTGAGAAAATCATAACTCAAATATTCACCTCCACGATCGGATCGTAGAAACTTAATCTTTCTGTTACGATGGTTCTCCACTTCATTCTGAAATTCCTTGAACTTTTCAAATGTTTCAGATTTATGTTTCATTAAATAGATATACCCATATCTAATTAAGTCATCGGTAAAAGTGAGAAAATAGCGATATCCACCGCGTGTCGAAACACTCATCGGTCCGCATACATCGGTATGTATGATTTCCAACAAGTCCGTTGCTCGCTCCATCATACCGGAGAACGGGGTTTTGATCATCTTGCCCATGAGGCATGGTTCGCATGTGTCAAATGATTCAAAATCAAGAGACTCCAAAAGTCCATCAGAATGGAGTTTCTTCATGCGCTTTACACCAATATGACCTAGACGACAGTGCCACAAATAAGTAGTATTATCACTATCTACTTTGCACCTCTTAGCCTCAATGTTATGGATGTGTGTTTCATCCCTTTCGAGATTTAGAAGAAATAAACCATTCACAATAGGTGCATGACCATAAAAGATGTTACTCATATAAATAGAACAACCATTATTCTCCGATTTAAATGAATAACCGTCTTGCAATAAACAAGATCCAGAAATAATGTTCATGCTCAACGCAGGCACATAATAACATTTATTAAGGTTTAAAACTAATCCCGAAGGTAAAACTAAGGAGAGCGTGCCAACGGCCATCACATCAACTCTTGATCCGTTGCCAACGCGCATCGTCACCTCATCCCTCGCAAGCCGCCGTCTATTCCGTAGCTCCTGTTTCGAGTTACAAATATTAGCAACTGAACCAGTATCAAATACCCAGGCACTACAACGAGGGCTAGTAAGGAAAACATCAATAACATGTATATCAAATATACCTTTGATGGTGCCAGCCTTCTTGTCCGCTAAGTACTTCGGACAGTTGTGCTTCCAGTGACCCTTGTCCTTGCAATAGAAGCACTCAGTGTCCGGTTTAGGACCAGACTTGAGCTTCTTCTCAGCAGGGGCAGTGCGCTTGCCGCCGCCCTTCTTGAAGGGCTTCTTTGCTCCCTTACCTTTCTTAAAGGTGGGCTTGTTGACCATCAACACATGATTATCCTTTTTGATGTCCACTTCCGCGGCCTTCAGCTTTGCGAAGAGCTCGGTGATCGTATCAGTGGAACCAATCTGATTATGAGTCACTACAAAACTTTTGTAGCTGGGAGGGAGTGATTGCAGAACCCTGTCAATCTTGAGCTCCTCTGGAATTGTGCATTCCAGTTGCTCAAGGCGTTGAGTGTAGCCCGTCATCTTAATGGCGTGCTCACTAACGGAACTCCCTTCCTCCATCTTGCAGTTAAAGAACTTCTCAGAGATCTCATATCTCTCAGAACGGGCCTGAGTCTGAAACATGGTTTTCACCTCTTCGAGAATCTCAAAGGGCCCGGGATAGTCTTCAAAACGATTTTGAAGTTCCGGTTCCATAGCAAACAACATGGTTCTCTTAATCACACCATAATCATCTTTGCGCGACTGATAGACAGCTTTCTCATCAGCCGGCGCAGTTGCAGCAGGGGGGTCACCTAACGCTTTCCCAAGGACATAGTCCTTTTGACCGCCAGAGAGAATGATTCTCAGATTGCGGAACCAATTGGTGAAGTTAGACCCATTGTTCTTAAGCTTTTTTTTCTCAGCAAAAACGTTGAAGTTGAAGTTGGACTTAGCCATGTGATCTACAATATTTGCAAGTACAAATTAGACTATGTTCATGATAACTAGTTCAACTTTTAATCAAATTACTAGATGAACTCCCACTAAATTCAACATCCCTCAAGTTGCTTAGTGAACACGATCCAAATTCACCACACCTAATCTGATCTTCACGAGAAGAGATGTGGTTTCAATGGTGGACAACGAAGTGTCGATCATATCATTCATATGACTCATGCTTAACCTTTCGGTTCATGTGTTCTGAGGCCATGTCTGTACATGCTAGGCTCGTCAAGTTAGACCCAAGTATTTCCGCGTGTGCAAAACTGGCTTGCACCCGTTGTATGTGAGCGTAGAGTCTGTAGCACCCGATCATCACGTGATGCTTGGACACGACGAACTTTCGCAACGGTGCATACTTGGGGAGAACACAGTTTTTATCTTGATCTTTAAGTGAGGAATCATCTTATAATGCTACCGTCGCGATCTAAGCATAATAAGATACATAAAAGGATAAACATCACATGCATATAACTCTATGTGACATGGTATAGCCAATCTTCACGCAATGATCTCCATCTTGTGCGTTTCGGCATGATCTCCATCACTCCACCATGATTGCCTCCACCACGAATAGCAACTACAACTATTGCTAACTACTTAGTGATAAAGTAAAGCTATTACATGGCGTATAAGAAGTTGACTCGCAGGTCATACACAACTATAAAGACAACCATATGGCTCCTGCCGGTTGTGTACTCATCGACATGCAAGTCGTGAACCACTGAAGGGCTTCGCGGCATAGTAAATCAAAATTTTCTACGGATGCGAACAGAGGGAAATCCAAGATATAATCTAGGAGATGCAAACAACGAGAGAGATTGGATTAGATCTTCATACCCTTGAAGATTCGCACAGCGGAACGTTTGTCGGAACGTGGGTGATGTAGTCATACTCGCTTCTCCTCCTCGCGATCCGATCCGATCTAGCACCACAAGTGGCGGTGCCTCCGTGAGATGCACACGTGTAGCACCTCGACGTCTCCTCCTTCCTCGGACCAGCAAGTATGGTGGAGAGACGGATTGGATCTACAACACGACGGCGTGGTGTATATGGTGGAGAATTTCTGCAGCAGGGCTTCGCCTACAAACAGTCGGGAGGGAGAGAGGAGGGCAGCAGGGCGGCTAGGGTTGGAGGGAAGGTGTAGGGGTTGGTGCGCCCCCAGCCCTCTATATATAGAGGGGTGGGAGCAGCCCTAGCCCCTCCCCCAAGCCAAGGCCGGCGGCCCCAAGGAGGAAGAGTGGGGGGCAAGGAAACCCCCCCTTCTAGAAGCTCTATCTAGAGTTTAAACCTCTCTTGGCCGGCTGGGCCCTATGGGGCCTTGTGCCCCTGGACCAATGCGGCCAGGGCACTCCCTCATAGGCCCATGCCCCCTCCCGGAAGGTGGGGCCACGTTGGTCCCCTTACGGAAGGTTCTAGAAGCTTCCGGTACAATATCGATTAATCCGAAACAATTCCGAACTCCAAAAACTGCACTGCCTTATATGAATCTTATTCTCCGGACCACTCCGGAACCTCTCGTGATGTCCCGGATCCCATCCGAGACTCCGAACAAAAACTCATAAACCAATTATCCAATCTATCCTAGCGTCGAGACATGTTAAGTGTGTGACCCTGCGGGTTCGAGAATATGCAGACATGATCTTCTATCAACAATCAACAGCGGGGTCTGGAAACCCATATTGACTCCCACACATTCATCGATGATCATATCGGATGAACCACGATGCCAGGATTCAATCAATCCCATATATATATATTCCCTTCGTCTCGAGATATTTTACTTGCCCAAGATTCGATCGTCGGTACCGTCATACCTAGTTCAATCTCGTTCACAGCAAGTACTTTACTCGTTCCGTAATCCGATATCACTTTGTGATTAAATCCTTAACCACATGCTTGAAAGCGGTGTTGATATCGATTACCGAGTGGGCCCGAAGTATATCTCTCCGACTTGGGAGGAACAAATCCCATCTCGATACATATAACCCAACAGATACTTTCCGATCACCTGAGAGACACCTTTATGATCACCCTCTCATAGGATGACGTTTGATGACCTCAAAGCTTTCTTCCGATACCAGGGAGTTGTATTATCTCATGGTCTAAGGAATACAATATTTGACATAAGAAAAGCTTCGCAAAGACGAACACGATGACACGATCTAATTGCGTCGCTTAGTTTGGGTCTGTCCACCATATCATTCTCCCAATGATATGATCTCATTATTAATTGACAACTCATGTCCATGGTTAGGAAACCTTAACCATCATTAATCAATGAGCTAGTCCATAGAGGCATACTAGGGACACGGTGTTGTTCACAAACCACACAAGTATTAAAGTTTCCGCTTAATACAATTCTAGCATGGAATATAAACATTATCATGAACAAGAATTATAATAATAACATCTTTATTATTGCCTCTAGGGCATAATTCCAACATAAAGAAGAGGTCGGGGTGAGGCGGTGTTGCACGGGGAAGATGGTCAACAGCAAGAGAGGGTTTGGGGTGGAGCGAATCGCCGGATCTTCAACCTTCCCGAGCGCGACGCCGGCGAGGAAGAACGACAGCGATTCGGCGAAGCTTGAGCTAGGGTTTTTCGAGGGGAAAGCAACAGGAGGGGTCGGCTTTTAAGGGCCAGATACTTGGGAAAGGGGGTGGCTGAGTCCGTTGGGATTTGGGGTCCGACGCGACAGAGGGGGACGTGCTCGCCGCGGTCTCCGCGAGGACGACGACGGGGTGGGACCCCCGCGTCTGCGGCTGCGGCCTGCGGGCCGGCGCTCTGCTGGGCTGCGCTGGCGAGGCTGGCAAGCTAGGTGACGCGCGCGCGTTAGCGGGCTGGCACAGCCGGCCCAGTTAGGTTAGGTTCCCTTTTTTTTCTTAAACATTTTTTTTCAATTTTTGTTTTAGTAAAACCTAAATAACTTTTGCATATAAAGTCAAAAAGAGATGAAACCAACTTCTAAATTTTTGTAAAAAGAAGGTGGTCATCATAGGGCCATAGTTTAATGTTTTACAAAGTTTTTAGAAGGATCAAGCTTGACTACAACAATAATGCCTACATAAAGAAATCTTTATTAGGGTTTTGATAGGTTTAGGTGTTAGGATTTTGTTGCATATTTTTATTGTAGGATGCAATGATGAAAGGATGATGCATGGCACTAATAACATCCTAATATAAAATCTGGGATGTTATAAACCTACCCCCCCTTAAGAAGAATCTCGTCCTCGAGATTCGGGTTGGCTAGCAAATAGGTGTGGGTGTTTTGCCTTCATGTCTTCTTCACGCTCCCACGTAGCTTCTTCCTCGGAGTGGTGGTTCCATTGTACCTTGCAGAATCTTATAGTCTTGGTGCGGGTAATCCTTTCGGCTGTTTCCAGTATTTTGATGGGTTTTTCCTCATAGGTAAGGTCATTCTCACGTACAAGGAGGAGCACCGGCGGCGAACTGCTAGGTTCGTATCGACGGTAGGACTGCTGTGGAGCTAGGGTTTCCAACACATGGAATGACCTAACCGAACAACGATTAACCTTTTTGGGTTACGGTGCTCCACTATATATAGGGAGTGAACGTGGGCTCTGCTCGCGCGACCCATTCACTAAATCCCATATAACACTCGTCACCGTGAGTCCAACTCACTAACTCAGTCCTAATCCGGTTTAGGTCCAACCCAACCAGATTACAGGTTCAGATCCAATCCGAACATGCTCCCGCTCTTAAGTGTGTGACCCCGCAGGCTCATGGCTACTTGGACACGATTGGAGTCCGACTCTCAATCGATCAATCGGTAGCGGCTCCTAGCAGAACGTGCCGACTCCCAAGTACCAAAGAGTCATGACGACTTGCTTTTCCAATGCGACTTACGTCCGAGTCCCTTTTTCCTCACGATATACCTTGTCAGACTATAGGCGAATAATTTTCATCCCTTAAATAGTCTGACTCTCTTCTCGATCCAAGATAAGTGATTCACTCGACTAACTCTTATTCGATCGCCTCGGTTAACACTTAACCGAGTCGTGCATGGCCATGCTTTCCGAATCATATCTCCCGAGAGGGCCCAGAGAATATCTCTCTGAGTGGAGGGGCAAAATCCCATCTTGGTTATTCACATCACGCAGCTTGATTCTCAGTCGACCCGAACCCTGCCTTTATAACTGCCCAGTTACGGATCAGCGTTTGACAGAACCTAAGTCGGTGATCCTCAACTCGGATTATGCAACAACCTCAGGTCTAAGGATTACATTGATTGAGATATACAAATAACAACTTGTTCGTTGCACCTCAATATGGGTCAATCCGACTCTCTAAACTCTTTAGCCGAATCTGTGTAAGTTGGAATAGCATCTCCATGCTCATGACAAGTAGAACCGAGTCATCAAGCCAACTTTCACATTGGTCTAAGTTGTGTGTCCAGCACAACTTCGATGACCAAGGATATTTAGTACAAACAACATGAATGCATAGTTCCACAACCGAAACACATATTCAATGATACACATCAGATGTTTATACAAGGACTATACAATGGGAAATATCATCATACATGATTGCCTCTAGGGCATATTCCCAACATGGAAATCTTTTGAGAAGATAATTTTCGAAAGCCTATGTTTTCATAAATAGGGATTGTCCTGTCTAACGTCTGTGCTAATTAAGGTCTCCTATAGTCAGGATGGCTTTGATATCAAGTCTGTGGGACCCTCGGATTTACGGTCCAAGAATCCCTATTATGCCTGCAATTCACGTTACCATGATCAGTGAGCCGTGAGCATAACTGACAAATATCATTACAACAACCAGAAAGTAACGAGTACAAAACTTACATTGTTGCCATTATGGCGATTACAACTATCCATAGCGGAAGTCTTCATTCACCGAGCCCATGTCATCCGTAACCTACAGACGACTGACTAGAAGACGGCCTAGATCGCATAGACGTCAGCATATCCATCGTTTCTCCCGATCCTCTGAAAGTCTGGCCAAGTAAATATCCAGGGACAATGCCGGTGAGTACTTTGAATGTACTGGAAAACCACCTTAAAGAACAATACTAAAGGATATGCAATATGGCTGCGGTAGTAGGAAGGCTCCATAAGAGGTTCTTTTATAAAATCGTATCGGCCCTATGCAATGACGGTGAGTACAATTGTAACACCCTCGGATCGGCCCTATCAGCTTGGTCTGGAGAAGTAAATATCTAGGGACAATGCCGGTGAGTACAATTGTAACACCCTCGGATCAGCCCTATGCAAGTTTTAGCGATTCCCGCCAAAACCAAATAGAAACGATTCAAAGGTGTCCACCAGGAACTTTTGTGCGGGTGGAAAATGAAGTAATACCATTACACATTAGTCCACGATGGAACCCATAGAATAGATATATACAACAATGACTCCATGAGTCAAGAATACAGATATACAGTACAAAGATCCAAATCACCTTTAAAACGATACAACGTCCGAGTACGGACAAGAGGCAAATAGGGATAAGAGCCCTGAAGAATAACCAATTGTGAGGACCGGAACTTAACTTCTATCCCCCATGTGTTTATTTTTCAATCCCAAGATCAACGTTGATGAAACAACGATATGTATATCATTGCAGACGTACAAAATAGTAATAATTATAAAGTTTGAATAATTACATAGTAAAATTTCTTGTGACATTTATTACAATAAGAAAGCACAACGGAAATATAAAATGCGTAGTGACTCCATCTCAGCCACAGACAGTCAATATAGTCCACGAGGCCTCACTTCTCGGCATCATCATAGTAGTCATAGTCATATCCTTCTCCATAGTTCTCTAAAGTATCAATAAAAGTATTGCCATGAGTACATAACGTACTCAACACGCCCCCTCATGGGAGACCTGTAATATCTATAGGAGGCTTCAAAGGAGGGTTGTATGGTTCTTTTGCATAAAAGCCAATTTTTGTTGAAATACAATAATAGATTTGATCAAAGTGGTTTTAGAAAAAACATGTTTTTGAATTCAATGTGGTATTTCTCATCAGTGTAATTGTCCACGACAACTCACGTATTCCATCAGATTTTAGGAGAAGGATGGAGGCAAAGAGAAAAGTAGCAAGATAGGTTCCCATATGTCAAGAAAGATTCATGTGTCGTACATGACCATGGACACGGCTATTCGAATAGTTTTACACTCTACAAAGGTTGTACACTTTTCCCACATGACACAATCCCATCTTGTTGCCCACCGATGGCCGCTGGTTTAGTACACACCTCTTGGTGTACCGACAGAGGGATCGTGACGAAGTCTTTTAGATAGATCCCCCAAATATGTGACGAGCCTACCAGGTATGGCGCACTGAACTGAGAGTATGTCACCAAACCGGTCCACCCATCTGTGCCGAAGGCTCCCTCACAGGCAGACACCTCATCAGCGGTATGGCGACATCAACACCTAAGGCTGACTAACCTACTTGACCAAGATAGTGTCCATTATAGCATGTGGTTGTACGGTGGTCACAATCTTTAAATACAAGACTTAACCCTCATGCGGCACGGACGACGGATTGCTCCCTCCAACTAGTGAAGGGCAGCCAGTCGCTCTTTCCTTTGATCCAGCTGCCGCCCGCGCCAGTATTTAGACGGTAAGTTTCACCCAGAGTAGAATAGAGTAGAGGAAACGGCAACGGCTATTCAGCCTATATCAACGAGTTCAACAAGTTTCAAAAGGTGTATGTGACCCGAAGGCCATCGAATTCCTCCAAAGAGGCAACATAGAATATACTAAAGATTATTGAGCATGGTAAGTAATTGTACTCTATCAGGATTACTATATAATCTCTACTCAGGATATCAAGTATATGGCGACAAGCAGATCAAGATGTGTGTCAGTCGACACGAATAAACTAGCGAGTATATTTGTAACACAACAAAATAATATGGACATTGTAAAACATGGGATAAATCATGTTCAAAGAGGGGGCATGCCTTCGTTGACGAATCTTTCTTCTTCAACTCCTTGGTAATAATCGTATCCTGTTCCACTCCCTAATTGTTGTATCGAAGCAATGCAAAAAATTAAATAAATAAAAGCAACAGAACAATCAAGATTCAAATGAACGACGCCAGATAAAATCCAAAGAGAGGCTAGCAAGGTTTGGAAGGTTTATGGAGCAATGGTCGATTCTACCCATCCCAAACTTAATAATATTATACTAGGAAAATAATTCATATTTAATAAAACCACTATAGGTGGTATAGTTTTATTATGCAATGCACAAACAATCTACCGACTAGTCTATAACTACTCATGGGATAGAATTGTAATGAAATATCTACCCTATTCTGGCATCATCAAAACATACAACAAGAATGATTCATAGTATGAGCAAAATAGTACCAATATATGGTAAAACAATATATACTAAAAGTGGATTGGAGCATAGAACACATGCAATAATGACTCACTCTAAGATTTAAAGACATGAACTAAAATAGAATGATATAGACCACATCATGAAAGAAATGTACTCTTAGACACGCTACTGTAACAAATTCAAACAATCACAACTAAACATCTAATAAAACTACCGTAACAAAAAAAAGAGTATTATGCTCACAACGAATTTACCTGCTAGTCTACTACTCAACATGACGAACAATATACACTAAAATAAATCCTAGCAAATTAACATGATACTAAGCAGGACAATCATACAGTATAATATGATTTATAAAGCACCTCACATGGTCTACGGACAGTACGTGAACTAATTAACATGTTAGGAAAAACTTGTAAGTAAGACCTCGAATAACTATATAGCTAACGTGTATAGACTAGTGTGAGACAAAACAGAGAACATTTTTCTCTCTATAATAAATAAATATACCACTAAGCATGTGTAATCAATTTATAAAAAAAATTACACGACTAGAATATGCAGCCTAGCAAATGGATACAAACGAACTGAATTCAAACAAGGCAAACATGATGACATACAAAATAAACTAGCAGATGTACCGGAGACAAACCAATTACACGGACATGACAGGATGCTCAAGCTATGCACCAAATTCAAATCTCTTTTCAAAATAGTTTTATAAACCTTGAAAATATTCCCATCTAACATCACCGATGGTTTCCTAGAGTTAATTGGAAGATTTTCCAGGTTGGGATCGATTGGATCCGTGATAGGTAAAGCAGTCTATGATGCCAATGCCGTTGGACGGCATTCGGTTCACCGGCGACGCGGTCAATTAGAAAGATATGACTAGAAATCATGTCTAAGAGGTAGATCGCATCTAGACTAACGGGTGTCTGTAATGTTTTCTGCTAGTGCTCACCGAGTGCGACACGATCGTCCGAGAAAGGCGGTGAACTGAGTTGGAGAGATGACACTGTATGTCGTCGGGGCGATTGGAGACTCGTGGTCACTGTCAGCCCACAGCTTGTCCTGCGAAGTCGTCGGGGACAGGAGCGGCGGCAGCCCGACGAAATTTGCTTGACCTTGAAATTGTAGACTAAACCAACAGCCCTTCTGGATGGAAAAATGAAGGTGCGTGGATTGTTAGGCAAAAGATATCTAGGATATTTGTAGAGGATGCTCCATGTGTTTCAACTGCCACAAATTAAGTGGAGAATCAATATCAGAGTGATTAGCGAGAATAGTAATAGCGCAGTTTCCTATGGCGTTTCAATGCGTGATCTATGTTAGAAATCATTAGATCGTGCGTTGCTACGGCATCTCTACACCGTGTAGTTTGAATCTCTAGCAAGATTCCCAGGAACTCCTCCTCGCCGTCAGCTTCGTCCCCGCACTTGGAATCGATGTGGGATGCCATGAATCCCTGGCATCCTCTCCGCCTCCGGCCGACGCTGCAGCGTCGCTGATCCGCTGTTCCCGACCGGACATGCCCCTGATGAGCCGGAGAACCTCCTGTGCCCTTCCTCTCTTGCTCTCGCTTCCTATAGAGCGCTCGCGTCGTGTATCGCAGTCCGTCACTGCTCGGACTCATCGCCGGCGCCGCTCCGGCGACCCATTTTTCTAGCGGCGACGCCACCATCATGCTCGTCTCAGTCCCCCGGTTCGACCATAGTAGGTGGCGCAGTCCCGCGCTAGTTCCTAGCCTGTGGCCCACCTCCACGCACGTGTAGCCTCGCGTCGCTCCCTAGTCCCTCCTGCATCAGCACCAGACATGGAGGAAACCGAATAATAATATCCCAACCGGTCGGTTTCACTCGACGGTGGCATTGACATGTAATATATACAGGGCAAAATTGTTCGAAAAAAATGGAACAAACCTACTTAAAAAAATTAGTATGAGTACCCGTGTGTTGCTACAGTTTTTTAAACACAAAACGCATGTGTAAATCGAGCTCCTATGAGATGCTCCATTTTTGCCCATCTATTTTAAAAATGAATCAGGAAAATATATTAGTACTATAACAATTTTTTTGAAAATGAACATGAATTTTTTTTAAAACCAGCCAGCATCTCATAGGAGCTCGAGCGAGCCCGAAGGTGGACGCTAGGCTAGATTTCGCAGGTTGTGCTCAAATCCCTGGGATTTGCGTCGACGCAAGAAGTAGCGTCGGGCGTGAAGGCTCTTTTTTCCGGCACAATCCTGATTGACCCGTGGCGGCGCTAGGCAACTACAAGCCTTGATTTAACTAATTATATTATCGGTGAAAAAAAACTAACTCAACAGAATCATCGGAGCTTTTGGAGGTGACACAACTAACTTTGCATTGGATTTTCCTAGGCACACACAGAAAAAATTAAATATATTAGTAACAAAATATATTTATAAATAATTAATACTACCTCCGTTCAAGGCTCAAGACGCACACGTTTTCCAAAGTAAAGTTTAACCAAAAGAATTAAACAACAAAATCTTGATTATATTGTACATAATTAGTATCGTTGGATTCGTATTGAAAAATACTTTTCAGTGATACTAGTTTTATACCAAAACTCTTTACGTATTTAGAGTAATTCTTAGTCAAAGAAAAACACGTAAAACGAGGACGCCTTAAGCCCTGAAATCTCGTCCATGCTCTAACTTACAAGAATCCACTAATTTTCCAATAATCTAGTCAACTCCGAATCTCCATTATTTCTCAAAATCTGTAATCAGAAAAAGAGTATCGGATTACACATTTTTAGCATTGCAGAGATACACAAGAGAATCAATATAAAAATAAAGCAAAAGGAAGCTAGCTTTGCAGCATTGCTGGACAGCCGGGGCAAAGGACCTCGAGTGACCCAAGAGAGGTGAGTCGCCGCTGGATGCTGCTCACACGGCGTGCCTGAGCGCGGGCGCCGGGTGCTATATGTTGATCCAAATTCTACAAAGTACGGTATGGATCGTCGAAGACCTAGGTTTTCACCGATATATAAACCCCTTGTAAGCCGCCGGTTGGGATGAGTTGCATCTGTAAAATCCCCGGCGTTTGTAAACACTTCTCGATATAGTGAAGTTTCGCTGGCTGGCGCCCGTGGTTTTTTCCTCTCTTTGTTGGAGAGGTTTTCCACGTTAAATCTGTGTCCCCTTGCTGTGTTTCTCGTTTTTCGTTCTTCGTTATCTTCTTGTCGCAATTGTAACACCGGGCGCGTCGCATATGATAGAGAGAGAACAAAGCGTTATCCGTTCGTCTATCTGTGGAACAAACTGATTATAATACAACATTCTCCTTGGTCTTCAACACTTCCGGTGCTGCCTCGCTGCGCCGATGCCAGCCACTCAGCCTTGCAGAAGATGGCCAGGCCTCTGTGCCGCTCGCGAGATCCAACGCCAGCACAAGCAAGCTGCACCTCCGGGAGAAACGCCCAGCAAAAGACACCTATTCCTCACGCGCTTCCGTAGGAGCGGGAGACGCCAAACACCCACTGTCTACCCGCCAGAGATCAGATCCCTAGCGAAACGCGGATGGAGCCGGGGCGACTTATTTCCGACGTGATGCGGCCGCCAGCGTCTCAGCGGCGCCACCAGGAACCTATCAACAAACCCCGCGAGTCCCCGGAGCTCCTTCCCACCTAGTGAGGCCACTCAGGCCAGAACGGTCTCATCGAAGGCGAGGAGGAGCGGTGTGAGGCCGTCGGCGGAAGAAACGAAGCCTGAGTTAACCTTTTTTTCTTTTAGAAAAATAGCCGCGTTTTATATTAATCATAACTAGAATCCCCCTTACAAGACAGTTCACAATCCAAGTTGGAGCATCTCCAAACCATACATTACATGATTTATTTTTGCAGCTTCTTTTTGCTAGATCATGTGCCACAGCATTCATGGATCTTCGCATCGCACGCACCTCAGAGTCACCAAAGCTCCTTAGCAGAAATTTGATCTCCTTCACGGGAGGACCATGGAAGGATCTGTCTATATCACCAGCCCTTAGCTTTGCAGCAACTCCCGTACTATCTGTTTCCAGCACCACTTGATTAACCTGCGCCTCCATTGCCAAAAGCACTCCCTGACGACACGCCAGCAGCTCCGCTCCTTTAGCATCTGCAACATGGGGAAAAAAATGGTTTGCTCCGCACACGAAGGTACCATGATGGTCTCTCAGGACCATGCCGCCCCCGCCGTTGCCTTTAGCTAAACGGTAAGCACCGTCGGCATTAATTTTAATCCAGCCGATGCCCGGGGCGAGCCAGTGCTCACTCGGACAACCTGCTGTAGCACTGGGTCTGATTTGCATCTCTCGCCATTCGTCAGCAGCTGCCTTGGCACGCCTTACTATAGCCTGAGGGTCCTCCATACACTTCGATTCCCTTGCATCATTCCGTGCGAGCCAGAGGTTGTATATCATCAGGAACAGCCAAGAAGTTTGTTCTGCATTTGCTTTTCCAATCCAATCAAGCAGCCAGCCCCGGAGCTCAGAATGACATCCCAACTTTTTTGGAGGCACAAGAACAATAAACCCAGTAAGATCTGCTAGGCAAGTCCAAGTCAAAACAGAGTGGGGGCAGGTCCAGAATCGGTGCACTAGATCTTCCGTTCTGCCGCACGCTAGACAGGAAACACCGTCTTTGATTCTCCTACGAGAGAGTTTAGTGCCAACCGCTAGACCATTCTCCACTAATCTCCAGAGATGAACCTTAACCTTGCAGGGTACCCGCGCTGCTCACAACGCCAACCGGCCGCGATGATTTTCAGCCGAGCCCGAGGCCTCTGCATCACCCTTTGCAAGCTTCTTCCGCTGTACTGCCAAGTGATATGCTGATTTAACAGAGAACAAACCTCCTTTTGTGTGATTCCATGCAAGAAAATCTTCGGAGCCCCTTCTGCCAGTTGGAATTTTTAGAATATCCTCAACATCAGGTTCTGGGAGGAATTCTCTAAGCTTCTCCTCATTCCAACACGTCGTATCTGGTAGCATAAAATCACAAACCCGGTCTGGTGGTTCTTCTTTTAACCAACCAAATGGTCTTTGAAAGCTTGCTCTAGCAATCCAGTTATCTTTCCACACTTTGATGCTTCTACCGTCACCCACTCTCCAAATCAAACCAGCTTTGAGGAGCTCTCTTCCGTGCAGAATGCTGCGCCAGGTGAACAAAGCTCGCTTGGGACAAGCAGCCTGCAAGAAGTCGGCATCCTTAAAATAACGTGCCTTCAGGACCTTAGAACAGAGTGATTCAGGGTTTAGGAGCAGTATCCACCCCTTTTTTTTTGCAGGGTTTAGGACCTTAGAACACTCAAAGTCCCGAAAACCAAGTCCACCACTTTGCTTACTTCGACACATACTGTCACATCCCAAAATTCTCCTAATTTTGGAATGTGAAATAAATAAATAAATTTGATTGATTGTTTGACTATGTTGAAAATTCTCAAAGAGAAAAAACTTTTTGAATAGAAAATCCTCTCAACCTTGAATTCAAAATCTTATATTCTTTTGTTATGACCTAAGTAGCCATATAGGCAAAAGGGCATAGATTGATTATGGATTGTAGAATTGGTGTGCAAGATTTCAAAAATGAAAATCATGAAGCATTCATAAGCATTTTATTATATCCATGCAAAGTTCTCACAAACTAAATCCAAATCCTGGTATCTAAATCCTATAGTTGATTCGCCCAAATGTTCCTAAGGGTAATTAAATTAACTTATTAAAACCCATTGTTTCTAAGGCATAAATTATTGATAATTATAGCCTAAAGAGATCCAATTAATACTACAAAATTTTAGAAACAAAATTGAGCTCATTTGGAGCTAGTATGAAAAAGTTATGGAATAAATACAAACAAATAAAGATATAAATAAAATGGGATATACAAGGATTTATAAATCCACTACTTCCAAACTAGTAAAAAGATTACAAATTTGATCCTACAATGATCTATTCGATTTTAGAAAAATTTAGAAACTTGTTTGAGTGGTTTTAGACTCCTAAATAAAAAGATATGAAACAAATACAAAAAAGAAAGAATAAAAAAAACCTAGCCTAACCGGCGAGCTAGCCCAGCCTGCCTTTCCCTACCTATCTACCGCGCGCCCCCTCTCGTGAGCAGCATGGAAGCGAGCCACCCAGCTCGTTCCCGGCCTGCCAGCCCACGCGCCAAGCCCTTCCCTCTCCCCACTATCCTCCGCCCATAGCCCTGCCCCGCGTAGCAGCCAGCAGCCGCCGCGCAGCCCAGCCCGCTCCCCTGTCCCGCTCGCTGATGCCTGGGACCCACCTGGTCATCTCCTAGCTCCAGCCAAAGACAGAAGCGAGCACGGCACCTCAATCCCGATCAAATCCGAACGGATTCCCCCGATTCGGTGCGACCCCGTGCCCCCTTCCGAACACATACAAGTCCATATAATTCCCCTCCTCTCTCCCCGTTCGACTTTTTCCAAATCGCGAAACCCTAGCCCCCCAAATCGATCCGATTTGATCCGCACCGTTGCTACCGTTGCCAAGCTCCAGGTCGAGCTCGTGATCGATGAATTATGTCGCCCCTCTCCCTTATCTTCCTCCTATCCTATTCCCCATCCTTGACCTCGTCTCTCTGATGGTTTTTCCCCTTGTGCAGCACCTCGGAACGTCTCCAATTGCTCGTCGGAGAGATTGCCGGAGCCACGCCTCCCGAAGCTCTCCATCCACTCCCTTCCGTCGCTATAGGAAGCGAGAGACCGTGTAGTGACCACCGAAGTGACCTCCGCCCTCTTCCGCATCACGTGGACCCTCTCGCCCATCCAGGAGACCGCCGTAGCACCGCCGAGCCTCACCCCCGAGCCGTCCGCCGCCAGCCACTGCCGTCATCCACCGTGAGAGCATGTCTAGCTCGCGTGAGCCGTTCGATCTAATCTGGGCGGCCAAGGTTAGATCCATCCCACGAAGGGGTACCGTCCACTCTCTGGACGCCATGTGTCAACGTCTACTCAGCAGCAGGCAGCAGCCGGTCAGCGCCAACTAATTGTTTTTAATATTTAAAATAACAGAAAATAGGCAGATTTTGTAAAATTCATATAAAATTGAATATTTATCCAAAAATAGCGTATAATATATAATTGGATTCATAAAATTGTGTAGAACATTAATACGAGATTAGATCTAACTTTTATAGCACATATTTACTGTAATAAATTAAATATTTTAATGGACATTTTAGACCAAATAAATCATAGAAAATTATCTGTAGATCCTAAAAATACAAATAAAGATGTCTATGGATTCGTAAATTCATATGAAACATTAATATACTTTTAGGTACCACTTTATAAGTGTAGAATTCCGGTAGTAATTTAAATAGTTTTAATAGACTTTTAGAGTATAAAATTCATAGTACATAATTTATAACTCATAAAAATACAAATAATATGTCCCTGGAATCACAATTTCGTGGAGATTACAGATATAATTTTAGTTTGATTTTTAGACAACAGAAACTATATGAATAATTTAAAACCCATTAAACACTATTTAAATCATATAAAAAGATCTATAACTCCGATTAGGGTGAATCCAAGTGCTAAGGTTTTGTATTGACAATATCTATACAGAGAAATTGCATGACAAATTATTTGGTACTGTTAAAACATAAATTCATACAGAAATATTTAAACCCATTGAAATAGTGTTTTAATCATAGGAAAATATCTATAACTCCTTTTTAGGTGATTCAAATTGCTACTGTCTCTAAATTGCATTACCTCTATCCAGTAGCATCTAGTTCACAATTTAATACGACATAAACATATTTAGTTCAATTAAAGTGGTATACACCATAATTAAATCGATACAACTTTAGTAATAAAAGCTTTAGTGCATAAAATGAATTTCCACATGCATCAAGTAATCTAACTATGTTCATAACACTAAATGCAACCATTGTGACTCATTAAATCGTCATGCATGCATCTGTTCATCATTGTTTTCTTGTAATGTTGCACTGTTGTATGTTTGCAATGTTTTGAATGGTGTTTGTTGTGTTTGCTTCAAACGTTAGATTGCGAGGAGTGCAACTACTGTGATTGCAACTACTATGATTGCAAGTATTGAAGGGAATATGCCCTGAGAGGCAATAATAAAGTGTTTATTATGTGTATTCCAAGTATATGATAGATGTTTATTTTGCATGCTATAATTGTATTAATATGGAAACGTTAATACATGTGTGTTTAATAAACAAACAGAAAGTTCCTAGTTATGCCTCTCTCATAAACTAGCTCGTTGATTAACAAGATGATCAAGGTTTTCTGATCATGGACATTGGATGTTGTTAATAACGGGATCACAACATTAGTGTGATGGTGTGATGAACATTCATCCGAAGTATAGCATTACGATCAAAGTCATTGAGTTTATATTGCTATAACAACTTACAAAGTGATCCTAATCCTTAGACCATGAGATCATGTCAATCACTAACACCGGAAGAGTTTCTTGATAACATCAAACGTCACACCGTAACAGGGTGATTATAAAGATGAATTCAGAACTAATAAAGTGTTATGTTGAGGCTCATGGATCGAGAGTTGTTCATCCCGATGACGGATAGATATACTCTAGGCCCTCTCGGTGATATCACATTGATTAGCTTGCAAGCAAGTGATTTGATCACTAGAATGTTATATCACAGGAACAAGAAAAGAGTGCATGTCGGTAACGAGATCAAACTAGGTATGGAGATACCAATGATCGAATCTCGGACATGTAATATATCATGAAACAAAGGGATTAAGATACTAGCGTAAAAGGTTCCGACGATCACAAGAAAGTCATCGTTGAATGTGTGGGAGTCAGTATGGGTCTCCAGACCCCGCTTCTGATTATTGATCCGAGAGGGGTCTCGATCATGTCCGCATTATTCACGAACCGTAGGGTGACACACTTAAGAGACACCGACATCCAATTGGAGCAAATGTTTCATGCCGAAAGAATGAACAAGCGCAGGAATTTATTTCACTAGATACCGAAACAGGTTTTCGGGTGAAATTGCATAAGTGGTTATGCATGTGAAATAGAATTCTAGCAAGGGGTTATTTGTGAATGTTTGTCATTAAAGTAATTGACAAAATTCTGAATAAAATAAAAGAGTTTTATTTAATGAGAGTTTGCATTAAATTTGGTGGAAATTTAATGGGAATTTGAGTGGACTTTTGAGTGGAGGGAATTTAAAGGAGATTTGTGAGTGGAGTGTCCACCCACATGAAGAGGGGAGGGCAAGGGGGCAGCCCCATGCGCCGGCCACCCCCTTGGGGTTCCCCCCTCCTCCTATAAAAGGAGCCCCCCTCCTCACTTGTCTCTCACACCTCCTCGTGAAGGATCTCTCTCCCCCTCTAGAATTTATCCCCCATGGTCTCGGACTAGCGAGATACATGTTCCCGGTGGCTATTCGGCAAGAAAGAGTTGTGCTTTCGCTGCATCGCTGGAGTGAGAAGGCGGAGGTTGCTCGGTGCCTCGAACGTGTGTGCGAGCACGGATGCGCTGCTGATTTGCGGCGCTAGGACTTCCTCTCGATCTTGAGATCGCAAGAGATCGTCTACATCAACCACGAGTTGAACTCGTTAAGCTTTGTCGGTCTTCAAGGGTATGTTCTCTACGGATATACATCCGCCCGTTGTTTGTATCTAGTAGATAGATCTTGGTATATAGTTCACATCGTAGGAAAATTTTTGTTTTCTATGCTGCGAACCCTACAGTGGTATCAGAGCCGGATCTATGCGTAGATACTTTACACGGGTAGTACACATATGAGTATGTGGGCGATGATGATCATGTTGTTGCTCCTTTGTTGTAATTTTGGATATTGGTGGCATAGTGGGATGAAGCGGCCCGGACAAACTTTACATGTCCTCGCACATGAGACCTGTTCCACGCTTGACATGCAACTAGTTTGCATAAGTGGCTAGCGGGTGTCTGTCTCTCCTACTATAGTCAATAACTATTTTGCAAGCGAGTTGTCAACAATTTGATTATCCTTGTTATGGTTCATGTTCGTAGGTAAGAACGGTTCTATCTCGAAAGCCCTAAGCCACGTAAAACTTGCAATGGATAAATTAGAGGCGTCTAGTTTAGATTGTTGCTGGGCTAGTGTTATGATATGGTAGTGTTGTAAGTAGAAGTATGAGATGATACTCTTACAACACACATAGCGTGTAAAATCCATAGACCTTGGATTTACACATATAGGTATGATAGTGATCATACCACGATGCACATGATAGAGATCATCTGCGGGAACCATATCATTTCACTAATAAACATATGATGTTTGATAGCATCTTATATTGCTAGTTTAGCGCTTTGTTAGCATAATAAGATGATCCCTCATTTAAATATCAAGATAAGAATGTGTTCTTCCTTTAGTATGCACCGATTATGTTTTCGTCGCTCCAAGACATCACGTGATGATCGGGTGTTCTTGGATCCACGACCATATTTCGGGTGTAAAACAGTTACACACGCGAATACTAAGGTTCTAACTTGGCGAGCCTAGCATGTACAGACATGGCCTCGGAACACGGACCGAAAGGTTAAGCATGAGTCATATAATTGATATGATGCCCATTTGATGCTCGCCTTTGAAGCTATACCGACTCACGTGATGATCGGACTTGGTGTAGTGGATTTGGTTCATGTAATCACCAAAAAGGCACGAGGGATGTCGTTTTTGAGTGGGAGTTCATTCGTAATATAGATTAGTTAAACTCAATCTATCATACACTTAGTCTAAACTTTACAAATTCTGTTGTAGATGGCACCACCTGCTTTTAATTTCAATGTGTTCATGGAGAAAGAGAAACTAGCAACGAATGGTAGCAACTTTACCGAATGGGCCATGAATTTGAGGATTCTCCTCTCTGCTGCACAAAAGCAATATGTGCTAGAAGCGCCGTTAGGCCCCCCACCTTTTGATGATGCCCCTGACGAGGAGAAGAATGTCTATCAGACTCGTCAGGAGGACCACAACTTAGTTCATTGCGGCATATTGTATGGGCTAGAGCCGGAACTTCGAAAGCGTTTCGAAAACGGCAATGCATTTGATACAATGGGTGAGTTGAAAATGATTTTCGACACACATGCTGCTGTAGAGAGCTACAACGCTTCAGAAAAGTTCTTTAGCTGCATGATGGAAGAGCACAGCTCCGTTAGTGAGCATGTACTCAAGATGTCGGGTTACGCCGATAAGCTTGTGTCCTTGGGAATATCGATTCCCATTGACTTAGGAATCCATCGTGTTCTGCAGTCTCTGCCACCTAGCTATAAGAGCTTCGTGATGAACTATAATATGCAAGGCATGAAGAAGTCTCTCCCCGAGCTTCTGTCAATGCTTAACACTGCAGAAGTGGAGATCAAAAAGGAACATCAAGTGTTGATGATCAATAGGAACACTGGTTTCAAGAAAGACAAGAAGGGAAAACGGAAGGGAAGTAAGGGCGGCAAGCCTGTCGCCGCGCCTGAAAAGAAACCCCGAGTTGGACCTAAGTCTGATTCCGAGTGCTACTATTGTAAGGGGACTCGCCACTGGAAGCGCAACTGCCCCAAGTATCTGGCAGACAAGAAGGCCGGCAAGGAAAACAAAGGTATATATGATATACATGTTATTGATGTGTACTTGACTAGTGCTCGCAGTAGCACCTGGGTATTTGATACCGGTTCAGTTGCTAATATTTGTAACTCGAATCAGGGGCTGCGGAACAAGCGACCGCTAGCAAGGGGTGAGGTCAAGATGCGTGTCGGCAATGGATCAAGCGTTGATGTGATCGCCGTCGGAACACTGCCTCTCCACTTGCCGTCGGGATTAGTTATAAACTTGAATAAATGTTATCTGGTGCCTGCACTGAGCATGAACATTGTATCTAGATCGTGTTTGATGCGAAGTGGTTATTCATTTAAATCCGAGAACAATGGTTGTTCCATTTATATGAATGAAATCTTTTATGGTCATGCACCGATGATGAATGGTTTATTTCTATTAGATCTCGATGATAATGTTACACATATTCATAATGTTGATGCTAAAAGGATTAAACTTAATGATGATATATCCGCATATACGTGGCACTGCTGTCTAGGTCATATTGGCGTTAAACGCATGAAGAAGCTCCATTCGGATGGACTTTTGGAATCACTTGATTATGAATCATTTGATACATGTGAGCCATGCCTTATGGGCAAGATGACTAGAACGCCATTTTCCGGTTCAATGGAACGGGCGATAGATTTATTGGAAATCATACATTCTGATGTATGTGGTCTAATGAGTGTGTCGGCGCGAGGTGGATATCGTTATTTTGTTACTTTCACGGATGATTTGAGTAGATAAGGTTATATCTACTTGATGAAACACAAGTCTGAAACCTTTGAAAAGTTCAAGGAATTTCAGAATGAAGTGGAAAATCATCGTAATAGAAGGATCAAATTTCTACGGTCCGACCGTGGAGGTGAGTATCTAAGTTACGAGTTTAGCACTCACATGAAAGAGCGTGGAATTGTTTCACAACTCACACCTGCCGGAACACCACAGCGAAATGGTGTGTCGGAACGTCGTAATCGTACTTTATTAGATATGGTTCGATCTATGATGTCTCTGACGGACTTGCCGTTGTCATTTTGGGGTTATGCACTAGAAACTCCTGCATTCACTTTAAATCGGGCACCATCTAAATCCGTTGAAAAGACACCGTATGAATTGTGGTTTGGAAACAAACCTAAGCTGTCATTTCTTAAAGTTTGGGGATGCGATGTTTATGTGAAGAAACTTCAACCGGATAAACTCGAACCCAAAGCGGAAAAATGCGTCTTCATAGGATACCCTAAAGAAACTATTGGGTATTCCTTCTATCACAAATCCGAGGGCAAGGTTTTTGTTGCCAAGAATGGATCCTTTCTAGAGAAAGAGTTTCTCGCGAAAGGTGTGAGTAGTTGGAAGGTAGAACTCGAAGAGGTTGTGGAACCTTCTCTTCAAAGTATGGCGAGTAGCGCAGCGCCGGAAGTTGTTCCGGAGTTGGCTCCACCTGTTGAAGAGGGAACTAATGATAATGATCATGAAACTCCGAAAGAGAGTACTACCGAACCTCGCAGGTCAAACAGGACGCGTGCAGCTCCCGAGCTGTACGGAAATCCTGTCATGAATTTCATGGTTGATGAAAATGATGACCCTGCGACGTATGAAGAGGCGATGATGAGCCCGGATTCCAACAAATGGTTAGAAGCCATGAAATCCGAGATGGAATCCATGTATGAAAATCAAGTTTGGAACTTGGTGGAATTACCTCACGACCGAAAGGCCGTGGAGAACAAATGGATTTTCAAAAGGAAAACTGATGCTGATGGTAATGTGACCGTCTATAAAGCTCGACTTGTCGCAAAGGGGTTTCGAAAAATTCAAGGAATTGACTACGATGAGACTTTCTCTCCCGTAGCGATGCTAAAGTCAGTTAGGATTATGTTAGCAATTGCTGCATATTTCGATTATGAGATATGGCAGATGGATGTCAAAACCGCGTTTCTCAATGGTAATATTGAAGAAGAGTTGTATATGATACAACCAAAGGGTTTTGTCGATCCTAAGGATGCTAACAAGGTGTGCAAGCTTCAGCGATCCATCTATGGATTGAAGCAAGCATCACGAAGTTGGAATCTCTGCTTTGATGAGGTGATCAAAGAGTTTGGATTTGTCCAAACTTATGGGGAAGCTTGTATTTACAAGAAAGTGAGTGGGAGCAATGTGGCATTTCTGATATTATATGTGGATGACATATTATTGATCGGAAATGATATAGATCTTTTAAACAGTGTTAAAAGTTATCTAAACAGGAAATTTTCAATGAAGGACCTAGGTGAAGCGTCATACATATTAGGCATAAAGATCTATAGAGATAGATCTAGGCGCCTAATAGGGCTATCGCAAAGTACATACCTTGATAAGATTTTAAAGAAGTTTAAAATGGACGGAAGTAAGAAGGGGTTCTTACCTATGTTGCAAGGCAAGACATTGAGTAAGACTCAAAGTCCGGCTTCGGCGGAAGAAAGAGAGATAATGGACAAAGTCCCCTATGCTTCAGCCATAGGCTCTATAATGTACGCCATGCTATGTACAAGACCGGATGTGGCACATGCTATTAGTTTGACTAGTAGGTACCAATCGGATCCAGGTTCGGAACACTGGATAGCGGTCAAGAATATCCTTAAGTACTTACGAAGAACTAGGGATATGTTTCTTGTATACGGAGGTGAACAAGAGCTCGTCGCTAAGTGTTATGTCGACGCTAGCTTTGACACCGATCCGGATGACTCTAAGTCTCAATCCGGATACGTATTTCTCATGAATGGCGGAGCGGTTAATTGGAGGAGCTCCAAACAACCTGTGGTAGCGGGATCAACAACGGAGGCCGAATATGTTGCTGCTTCAGAAGCGGCTCAGGAAGCAGTTTGGATGAAGGAGTTCATATCCGAACTAGGAGCGGTGGCAAACGCGTTGGACCCAATGGTGATCTATTGTGACAACAATGGTGCCATTGCCAATGCCAAAGAGCCAAGGTCTCACAAGCATTCCAAGCATATTAAGCGCCGGTTTCACTCCATCCGCGAGCATGTCAAGGATGGAGATATAAAGATTTGTAAAGTACATATGGATCTCAATGTAGCAGATCCGTTGACTAAAACTCTCCCTAGAGCAAAACATGATCAACACCAGAACTCAATGGGTGTTAGATTTATCACTATGTAACTAGATTATTGTCTCTAGTGCAAGTGGGAGACTGAAGGGAATATGCCCTGAGAGGCAATAATAAAGTGTTTATTATGTGTATTCCAAGTATATGATAGATCTTTATTTTGCATGCTATAATTGTATTAATACGGAAACGTTAATACATGTGTGTTTAATAAACAAACAGAAAGTTCCTAGTTATGCCTCTCTCATAAACTAGCTCGTTGATTAACAAGATGATCAAGGTTTCCTGATCATGGACATTGGATGTTGTTAATAACGGGATCACAACATTAGTGTAATGGTGTGATGAACATTCATCCGAAGTATAGCATTACGATCAAAGTCATTGAGTTTATATTGCTATAACAACTTACGAAGTGATCCTAATCCTTAGACCATGAGATCATGTCAATCACTAACACCGGAAGAGTTTCTTGATAACATCAAACGTCACACCGTAACAGGGTGATTATAAAGATGAATTCAGAACTAATAAAGTGTTATGTTGAGGCTCATGGATCGAGAGTGGAATTTGTTCATCCCGATGACGGATAGATATACTCTGGGCCCTCTCGGTGATATCACATTGATTAGCTTGCAAGCAAGTGATTTGATCACTAGAATGTTATATCACAGGAACGAGAAAAGAGTGC
Source organism: Avena sativa (assembly GCA_916181665.1). Lineage (NCBI taxonomy): Eukaryota > Viridiplantae > Streptophyta > Magnoliopsida > Poales > Poaceae > Avena > Avena sativa. The sequence goes on along the minus strand of OV702281.1, from coordinate 201,081,818 downwards.
ATGTCGGTAACGAGATCAAACTAGGTATGGAGATACTGATGATGGAATATCGGACATGTAATATATCGTGAAACAAAGGGATTAAGATACTAGCGTAAAAGGTTCCGACGATCACAAGAAAGTCATCGTTGAATGTGTGGGAGTCAGTATGGGTCTCCAGATCGTGCTTCTGATTATTGATCCGAGAGGGGTCTCGATCATGTCCGCATTATTCACGAACAGTAGGGTGACACACTTAAGAGACACCGACATCCAATTGGAGCAAATGTTTCATGCCGAAAGAATGAACAAGCGCAGGAATTTATTTCACTAGATACCGAAACAGGTTTTCGGGTGAAATTGCATAAAGTGGTTATGCATGTGAAATAGAATTCTAGCAAGGGGTTATTTGTGAATGTTTGTCATTAAAGTAATTGACAAAATTCTGAATAAAATAAAAGAGTTTTATTTAATGAGAGTTTGCATTAAATTTGGTGGAAATTTAATGGGAATTTGAGTGGACTTTTGAGTGGAGGGAATTTAAAGGAGATTTGTGAGTGGAGTGTCCACCCACATGAAGAGGGGAGGGCAAGGGGGTAGCCCCATGCGCCGTCCACCCCCTTGGGGTTCCCCCCTCCTCCTATAAAAGGAGCCCCCCTCCTCACTTGTCTCTCACACCTCCTCGTGAAGGATCTCTCTCCCCCTCTAGAATTTATCCCCCATGGTCTCGGACTAGCGAGATACATGTTCCCGGTGGCTATTCGGCAAGAAAGAGTTGTGCTTCCGCTGCATCGCTGGAGCGAGGAGGCGGAGGTTGCTCGGTGCCTCGAACGTGTGTGCGAGCACGGATGCGCTGCTGATTTGCGGCGCTAGGACTTCCTCTCGATCTTGAGATCGGCAAGAGATCGTCTACATCAACCACGAGTTGAACTCATTAAGCTTTGTCGGTCTTCAAGGGTATGTTCTCTACGGATATACATCCGCCCATTGTTTGTATCTAGTAGATAGATCTTGGTATATAGTTCACATCGTAGGAAATTTTTTGTTTTCTATGCTGCGAACCCTACAAGTATTATGGTTATTACGAAAGAGGCCAATATAATTGTAAGGATTATATAATCGACTACATCTACAACAAAGTCAAGTGGTGTTATCTTTGTCATAAATGTCCTACTGTTTTCCTATGCATTGTAGATGTTTTTGTAGAATTGCATGTGTAGGAATTGATGTGTATATGCTATGCTATGTCCCATATTATTCCCTAGCATTCCTTGTTTATGAGCCACCGTTGGTAGATGTGCTTAGCCATGCTATGATGAACGAGGGCTGGGTTACATCACTGATGTTAATTCTAAATGTGTTGGTTTGCGAAAACTAAAACAACTTAATCAATGAATCTCCTGGGTGTGATGGGATTGATAATTTTTGGTGGTATCATTGCGGAAAGGCACCCAGGACACTGAGAAATGATTGGTTTCTTTGTTTGGAAGCTTTCGTGTGCAACCATGTGCCAATAATGAAATGGGCGGTTGGTTGAACTCAGTAGGTTGTGGTAACTCGAACCCGCGTATCCAGAGATGTAGATAGTGTAGGTTGGACCGGTGCGCGTCGGGATTGGGGAGCTACTTCCCGAACGGTTCCTTCTTGGAATTCTCCCTATCATCACCCAATATGAGAGTGGTGGTACGAGCTGGGCTGGCCAAGTCACATGGGTAAAGTGTACTAACCCCTGCAGGGTGTATAAACTAAGTGCTTAGCCGTGTCCCCGGTTATGGACAATTTGAGCGACCTGATACTGATGCTATGATATTTCTCACTCATCCTTATTTCTTAATTACTTAAAACTTATTGGATGAACATAATTGGGTAGGAGCACCTGGGAGTGAACCAGAGTGTCCTAGTTATCGTATTGGAAAACTACTTTGTTACAAATGTTAGGATAAAACTGTTGCTTTATGCAAATGAGCCTGAACTCCACTTGGCCAAATAAGCATGTAGTTGATAGATCTGTTGTTAACCACTTTAGCCTACTTGCCATATATTCAATGTATTGACCATTCGTGGCTGCAACGTTTCATGTTGCAGGTTATATCGTATCTGAGTGATCGTTCATAGGTCGCGAAACTTCACTCAACAATTGTTCGCCTGTGGCACATTTGAAGGATGAAGATCTACCTTGTATTCGTTTTCCGCTGTGTACTTGAATAAATAATGTAAATTCTAGATCATATTCGTTGTATTTATGATGCACAGTTATATTTGGTATCATTTTGTACTGTGTGTGCCAGTGAACCGATCCAGGGATTGGCACTATACACATGAACTCAGCCTTATCAGGCGAGGGTGTTACAAGATGGTATCAGAGCTGTGTGTTGACTGTAGGATCGTGACCTTAGAAATGGATTAGCAATAGAAGACCTCTATTAGGAGAACTACCATATTTTATACATATTGGAGTTCTTATATTCCTTGTCTATCATTTTCCAACACCTCTCCTTGTTCAAACTTGCAGATGTCCATTCATTTGATTAGTAGAAGAAGTGATCTACTATCAAAACTATAAGAATTGGAAAATGTTATTAGTAGTTTTGTATAAATAAAATCACTATATGAGAGTTGGCCTACAAGTAAAGAACAAATAACATGACATAAATGAACATCTCACCAAGTTTGGGTAGGTCTGGACCACCAAATTTTATCTCTTTAGGAGATCATCGCTATCGTGTTAGCATATTGTTCTTACCAACTTATGTGGTATGAAAATATAGGTTGCTTGATTGTTTGTACTGAACCATATTGTGTGATGCCTTGTTTAGGATATGTTATTTTGAAACTCTAAAGTTGCTGGAGTTTTCGTGTGGTTTTAAAATTATTTTAATGGTGTAATTTGATTGAAATTCGTGAGATTACTGCTGCAGTTTTCTGCCTGACCTGTTGTACCGCGCGATTTCTCATATTTTATTGGTGACTCATAAAAATCTAAAAAATAGGATCTGGAGCGTAATTACCTGTAGTACATGGACAAAAATTGGCTAAAATTCCTGACGAGTTTAGGTCGGTCAGAAAAATTCATGAAGTCTGCTGTACCGTTTTGACAGATTTTGTTTATTGCTTATATGTTGCTCTGTTTTACTCTAGTATTGTTCCCAATGCTTTCAAACTATTTTGTGGTTATATACTACTAATTTTATACACCTGTAATGTTATTATACAAGTGTTTGATTGTGTGTTGATTGCCTATGATTGTTTCCTTGTTTATGACATTGATTGCTTCATATAGTTATGGGTAGGATTATTTTCTTAGTCGTTTCTTTCCTATAGAATCTATTCTTCCCTATCTTGAACCCTGGGAGATATAATGATGTATTAAGCGGAAGGTTTGACAACACAATGCATTTAGTAAGGAGAATGCTTTATCTAATGGAAAAAAATGTGGGAGTATGAAGTGTTGAAATGATGTTATGTAGTAGATTACACAACCCGAAAGTTGAAGTATCGATAGTTTAGTTTTAGTAGTAGCTTTGTTGATTGAATACATGAGAGTATACATAGAGCTTAGTTCGTGCCCGTGAAAACATTCTTCAAGGCAAGTGAGAATGCCCGAGTGATAGAAAAACGTGATTCACCTATCCTCATACAGGGTAATGATTTGGGTGCACGATGGATTGATCACCATTCGTACTACTCTTATTATTCGCTCTTGTACCGTTGGCTTTGCGAATCTTGAGTGTCTTTTCAACCTTAGCAGAGAGTCGACGTTGAGCCTAAACCCTAGAATGGTATATTGTTACACCCTTCTAAAAGCATCCATTGCTAAGCATAGGAATGTACGGTAAAGATGAATCCCAACCGTGAATTATGGGTATCGTGAAGCAAACGTTTCCTAATTGCCCACCATGAGAGTTTCACTAGTTTAAGAAGTGATTCCTCAGAAACTATAAATCATGGAATTAGAATGTGCAATGAAAACCAATTGAGCCAAGTGAATCCTCGAGAAATGACCTAGTCAATTTTATTTTAAGGGCGGTAGCATCCTAATGGATCCCGAACCCTTCTTTCTTTCTAGCCTTCCCAAATCTCGGGATGAGATTTCTTTTAAGGGTGGTAGTCTGTCACATCCCAAAATTCTCCTAATTTTGGAATGTGAAATAAATAAATAAAATTGATTGATTGTTTGACTATGTTGAAAATTCTCAAAGAGAAGAAACTTTTTGAATAGAAAATCCTCTCAACCTTGAATTCAAAATCTTATATTCTTTTGTTATGACCTAAGTAGCCATATAGGCAAAAGGGCATAGATTGATTATGGATTGTAGAATTGGTGTGCAAGATTTCAAAAATGAAAATCATGAAGCATTCATAAGCATTTCATTACATCCATGCAAAGTTCACACAAACTAAATCCAAATCGTGGTATCTAAATCCTATAGTTGATTCGTCCAAATGTTCCTAAGGGTAATTAAATTGACTTATTAAAACCCACTGTTTCTAAGGCATAAATTATTGATAATTATAGCCTAAAGAGATCCAATTAATACTACAAAATTTTAGAAACAAAATTGAGCTCATTTGGAGCTAGTATGAAAAAGTTATGGAATAAATACAAACAAATAAATATATAAATAAAATGAGTGGTTTTGGACTCCTAAATAAAAAGATATGAAACAAATACAAAAAAGAAAGAATAAAAAAAACCTGGCCTAACCGGCGAGCTAGCCCAGCCCGACTTTCCCTACCTATCTACCGTGCGCCCCCTCTCGTGAGCAGCACGGAAGCGAGCCACCCAGCTCGTTCCCGGCCTGCCAGCCCACGCGCCAAGCCCTTCCGTCTCCCCACTATCCACCGCCCATAGCCCTGCCCCGCGTAGCAGCCAGCAGCCGCCGCGCAGCCCAGCCCGCTCCCCTGTCCCGCTCGCTGACGCCTGGGACCCACCTGGTCATCTCCTAGCTCCAGCCAAAGACAGAAGCGAGCACGGCACCTCAATCCCGATCAAATCCGAACGGATTCCCCCGATTTGGCGCGACCCCGTGCCCCCTTCCGCACACATACAAGTCCATATAATTCCCCTCCTCTCTCCCCGTTCGACTTTTTCCAAATCGCGAAACCCTAGCCCCCCAAATCGATCCGATTTGATCTACACCGTCGCTACCGTTGCCAAGCTCCAGGCCGAGCTCGTGATCGATGAATTATGTCGCCCCTCTCCCTTATCTTCCTCCTATCCTATTCCCCGTCCTCGACCTCGTCTCTCTGATGGTTTTTCCCCTTGTGCAGCACCTCGAAGCGTCTCCAATTGCTCGTCGGAGAGATCGCCGGAGCCACGCCTCCCGAAGCTCTCCATCCACTCCCTTCCGTCGCTATGGGAAGCGAGAGACCGTGTAGTGACCACCGAAGTGACCTCCGCCCTCTTCCGCATCATGTGGACCCTCTCGCCCATCCAGGAGACCGCCATAGCACCGCCGAGCCTCACCCCCGAGCCGTCCGCCGCCAGCCACTACCGTCATCCACCGTGAGAGCATGTCCAGCTCGCGTGAGCCGTTCGATCTAATATGGACGGCCAAGGTTAGATCCATCCCACGAAGGGGTATCGTCCACTCTCTGCACACCACGTGTCAACGTCTACTCAGCAGCAGGTCAGCGCCAATTAATTGTTTTTAATATTTAAAATAACAGAAAATAGGCAGATCTTGTAAAATTCATATAAAATTGAATATTTATACAAAAATAGCGTATAATATATATTTGGATTCATAAAATTTTGTAGAACATTAATACGAGATTAGATCTAACTTTTACAGCACATATTTACTGTAATAAATTAAATAGTTTAATGGACATTTTAGACCAAATAAATCATAGAAAATTATCTGTAGATCCTAAAAATACAAAATAAGATGTCTATGGATTCGTAAATTCATATGAAACATTAATATACTTTTAGGTACCACTTTATAAGTGTAGAATTCCTATAGTAATTTAAATAGTTTTAATGGCCTTTTAGAGTATAAAATTCATAGTACATAATTTATAACTCATAAAAATACAAATAATATGTCCCTGAAATCACAATTTCGTGGAGATTACAGATATAATTTTAGTTTGATTTTTAGACAAAAGAAACTATATAAATAATTTAAAACCATTAAACACTATTTAAATCATATAAAAAGATCTATAACTCCGATTAGGGTGAATCCAAGTGCTAAGGTTTTGTATTGACAATATCTATACAGAGAAATTGCATGACAAATTATTTGGTACTGTTAAAACATAAATTCATACAGAAATATTTAAACCCATTGAAATAGTATTTTAATCATAGGAAAATATCTATAACTCCTTTTTAGGTGATTCAAATTGCTACTGTCTCTAAATGGCATTACCTCTATCCAGTAGCATCTAGTTCACAATTTAATACGACATAAACATATTTAGTTCAATTAAAGTGGTATACACCATAATTAAATCGATACAACTTTAGTAATAAAAGCTTTAGTGCATAAAATGAATTTCCACATGCATCAAGTAATCTAACTATGTTCAGAACACTAAATGCAACCATTGTGACTCATTAAATTGTCATGCATGCATCTGTTCATCATTGTTTTCTTGTAATGTTGCACTGTTGTATGTTTGCAATGTTTTGAATGGTGTTTGTTGTGTTTTCTTCAAACGTTAGATTGCGAGGAGTGCAACTACTGTGATTGCAAATACTATGATTGCAAGTATTGTGGTTATTATGAAAGAGGCCAATATAATTGTGAGGATTATCTAATCGACTACATCTACAACAAAGGCAAGTGGTGCTATCTTGGTCATAAATGTCCTACTGTTTTCCTATGCATTGTAGATGTTTTTGTAGAATTGCATATGTAGGAATTGATGTGTATATGCTATGCTATGTCCCATATTATTCCCTAGCATTCCTTGTTTATGAGCCACCGTTGGTAGATGTGCTTAGCCATGCTATGATGAACTGGGGCTGGGTTACATCACTGATGTTGATTCTAAATGTGTTGGTTTGCGAAAACTAAAACAACTTAATCAATGAATCTCCTGGGTGTGATGGGATTGATAATTTTTGGTGGTATCATTGCGGAAAGGCACCAGGACACTGAGAAATGATTGGTTTCTTGGTTTGGAAGCTTTCGTGTGCAACCATGTGCCAATAATGAAATGGGCGGTTGGTTGAACTCAGTAGGTTGTGGTAACTCGAACCCGCGTATCCAGAGATGTAGATAGTGTAGGTTGGACCGGTGCGCGTCGGGATTGGGGAGCTACTTCCCGAATGGTTCCTTCTTGGACTTCTCCCTCTCATCACCCAATATGAGAGTGGTGGTACGAGCTAGGCTGGCCAAGTCACATGGGTAAAGTGTACTAACCCCTGCAGGGTGTATAAACTAAGTGCTTAGCCGTGTCCCCGGTTATGGACAATTTGAGCGACCTGATACTGATGCTATGATATTTCTCACTCATCCTTATTTCTTAATTACTTAAAACTTATTGGATGAACATAATTGGGTAGGAGCACCTGGGAGTGAACCAGAGTGTCCTATTTATCGTATTGGAAAACTACTTTGTTACAAATGTTAGGATAAAACTGTTGCTTTATGCAAATGAGCCTGAACTCCACTTGGCCAAATAAGCATGTAGTTGATAGATCTGTTGTTAACCACTTTAGCCTACTTGCCATACATTCAATGTATTGACCATTCGTGGCTGCAACGTTTCATGTTGCAGGTTATATCGTATCTGAGTGATCGTTCATAGGTCGCGAAACTCCACTCAACAATTGTTCGCCTGTGGCACATTTGAAGGATGGAGATCTACCTTGTATTCGTTTTCCGCTGTGTACTTGAATAAATAATGTAAATTCTGGATCATATTCGTTGTATTTATGATACACAGTTATATTTGGTATCATTTTGTACTGTGTGTGCCAGTGAACCGATCCAGGGATTGGCACTATACACATGAACTCAGCCTTATCAGGCGAGGGTTTTACACATACGGTCCCAACTAATCCAATGAACCTTTCTTTTGCCGTCAGAATCTCCCCACCAGAAATTAGAGGAGACATTTCTTAGTTTTTTACACTGACTTTCTGACAGTTAGAAACAGCTCATAGCATAGCCTGTGACAGCTTGGAGAACAACTTTGACAAGGGTCCCTCTACCAGCCTTCGACATGCCCTGCCCTTTCCATCCCTTTACCTTTCCCCACGAGCGATCAGTGAGGTACTGAAATGCCCCATCTTTTGCTCTACCAACTACTGTGGGCAGTCCCAAGTAGCGTTCTGATAATGCTTCACACCCAATGCCAATCTCCTGTTTCAAAGCGTCCTTGAGATCACCCTGGCATCCTGGCCCAAAATAAAAGGAAGATTTTTGGAGATTGAATTTTTGACCCGAACTGCTTTCATAATCTCGCAAAATACTTCTTAACACCTGGACATTCCGATGCGATGCCTCAAGGAAGATAATACTATCATCTTCAAACAAGAGGTGTGTGACATGCGGCCCCGCGACACCAAAGCGAACCCCTTTGATCTCGTTTTCAGCTTGAGCATGTTTGAGTAGGACCGAAAAGCCTTCAACACAGAACAGAAAGAGATAAAGGCTGATCGGGTCGCCTTGGCGAAGACCACGAGAAGGAGCAAAAGAATCCGACAGGACTCCATTGAGCTTGACTGAGAATCTCGCTGATGTAATACACCTCATTACCATATTGATCCAACCTTGAGAGAAACCTAATTTAAGCATCATCTGCTCTAGGAAAATCCACTCTACCCTGTCATATGCTTTCATCATATCAAGCTTCACCGCACACAAAGGATTCTTCCTCTTCCTTGTCCTGATAGCAAGAGTGCACTCGTAGGCCACAAATACATTGTCAGTGATAAGTCTCCCAGAGACGAAGGCACTCTGTTCCTCCGAGATGAGGATGGGGAGGATCACTTTGAGACGGTTAGCCAACACCTTTGAGGCTAATTTGTACAGCACATTACACAGACTGATGGGTCTGAACTGAGTTAAAAGCTCTGGCGAGTTGACCTTCGGGATCAGGATAAGAATGGTATCATTGAAATCTTCCGGACAGTCTCCCCCTCCCAGGAACTCGCGGATCGCCACAGACACCTCGCCCTTTATGACATCCCAGTGGCGCTGGTAGAAGAGGGCCGGCAACCCATCTGGCCCGGGTGCCTTCGTTGCCCCCATCTGAAACATGGCCTTTTCTATTTCGTCATCTGAGATATTTGCAGTCATCTTTTCGTTCATCTCCGTAGTGACAAATCCAGTGATTTTGTCAAGGATAATCTCCATATTCGTGGCTCCTTTAGAGGTAAAGAGATTGTGGTATAAGGCCTGTGCCATAGCTCCCATGCCCACATCAGAGTCACATCTGATGCCGTCCTCCCGCCGCAAGAAATGGACGGTATTCTTTCGCCGGCGATGGGAAGCACGATTCTTGAAGAACCTTGTATTTCGGTCCCCACTTGCAACCAATCCTGTCTTGATCTCTGTCTATACATAATTTCTTCACGCTCATACATGTCATGCAAAGATTTTTCAATTCCTCGAACCTCATCCGTCGAGCCTGAGACAAGGGTACGTACCTTCGCCTCATCAAGCCCTGCTCTCAGCTTTTTTATCTCCCTTTGTACTGAACCAAAGTTGTTGAAACTCCATCTATGCAAGTCCTTCGAGACATCTTTTAGCTTTCTCCATAGTGCTTTTATACCAGAGCCATGGTAACCTATGTTACTCCATGCCTCCCTGACCGTGTCTTCATAGTGTTCATGCTTGCACCACATCTCCTCGAATAAGAACCTCCGTGCTTGCAGTGACATTGGTGGGTAATATTTAGTTTTGCAGGAGGCCAAATCCATCCAATAAAAGAAAAAATGTGCAGACTAACGTACCTCGAGAGAAATTAGTAGATAGATAATCTCTTTAGACGTCGGTACAACATCGTGTGCACATATTCCTGTCCGAGTAGATCAAGTAGTCCAGCTAATACATGACGTATCCGGATTGATCAGTACTAGACGGAAAGACGAGTTTCGCCTCACCACCTGCATTGTCCTGACACAGCATGGCAAGCATGGTTTTCGACAATGTCTATAGTGACATATCTAGATTTTTTTGTTTAATGCCACCCGGCAATTAAAATTCTTATTTGCAGCTCAGATCTGTATGCAGCGCTTGTGTGCTGACATGAGATGGTGCGGTGTTTTGGCAGTGCACATGCGTTTTTATCTCTGAGTAGTAAGTTGGACAAAACAGTATTACATCTTTTTATATAATCCTGGATAGCAAGTATCGTACAAATATTTGTTCGTATTAGCATATATAATACTCCAATAAAAGAAATTTTGTGCTTTCAAAAGATGTTATCACTCTCCCAGAAAACGGAAATGGCAATACTCTTTTTTAACAGATTAAACAACACCTTTCCATTCAGAGGGAAACCCCAGCTCCTACAGGGAAATTGATCAAACACCAGAGATTTTTTTTTGAAGTAAAACATCAAAGATTTATTGTTCCCAAACTAAATAAAACTGGTTGCTAAAAACATCGAAACGTGCCGCCAGCTGCTGATCGTGCAGTGAAAATAGATATGATATAACAAAACCATATGCACAGACTACTCTTACACCCTTGTTTGTAGACAACCTCACAAGAACGTGAATAGTTGGTGCTGCACCAAAACAAACTAATGCACACTTATAACACCGTGAGAGTTCTTGGATGTGGTGTGGCATAACAGAAGAGTGAAGAGCAGGCATCGCTATTAAAGAAATGAGATGAGGGAGGTCCAGGATGAAGCTTCCTGTTTGCCATGCATCATGCTGACATTTTTAGAAGATATGAAAAGAAGCAAAGAACCAATTGAGCTTCATGTATACATTCATCTGCTGTTGTACATAAAGCAAATTGAGGAAAATCAGGAAAGCCAGGGACAGTAATAATACTTGAATATATTTGGTTTTATAATTGAGTATTTTGTTTCAAAGAATAGAAAGTGCTACAACTGGAGTATAGACACAAAAGAATCTGAACTGAACAGATAGACTCAATGCAACTTAACTGAAATTCATGATAGAAGTGTAGGAGAGCAAAATGTGAAGTTCTTTTGCCATGCACGATCACAAATGAAATCATGTTTGCATCTGAATTTACAAAAGTCGTCACCTATAGTAAGCAGTTAACTCATCTAGAAAAAATAATATGCCGGCAATGGCTCAAAAGATCGACTGAATATTTTGCACTTTCATTAAACAACACTAATGACACAGTTACCACATCCATGATCCAAAAGGCCATCAATTGATAAAGCTCAGTACTATCTAAACTGCAGATCATATAAAAATACATAAATCTAACTTGCATATCGAAAGCTTAGTAGGCTAACACCACAACACATGTTACATGATTGTAATTTCCTTGTGATTTTTGAACCGAAACATAGAGTGACGCTGTTGAATAAGTTGCAAATTAAGTCAAATGCCTTGTCAACACAACTATGCTAATTGCATATACCCTATAAGCTCCAGATCTAAACTATCTCTCAATTACAAATCGTCAAATTTTACAAAACATAAGCTCTAGGCATATGGTTAATAGAACAGAGTATTAAAAAAATCAGTTTCTATGGCTGAAGTTTGGAAGCTATACTCTCATAAGTGATAACCCATCAGCTTGTTTCTATCTGCACATACTAATTGGAGAAGTCAGTGATGTGAAATAACGTCAAACCACATTCTCTTCATTGCGAGGTTATCAGAAACTTCTCTCTGAAGTGACATAGCAATTAAGTGAACTGAACTACATCACATATCATGAAGCTTGTCTAACAGAGAATACTAAGTTGCAGATCATCACGGATAAAAGTATACCAGACCTATATTTGCACATCGTCTCTTCAAAACAGCATATCCTTACAACTATTCTACAACAATCATGTAGAGTTGTGTTGTTGGTACAATCTAATCCCCAAATTTCGACCTCTCCTTTTGCATTTGTATCGACCGCCTATCCTTCTGCATCTGTATAATAAAAGGGTAACATCAAGCACATTGTGCACACCCACCGAGCATAAACCAAAGAGTGGATTGCCAAAAAAGAAAAGAACAGACGATGATGTGCTATTAGACCAGCGGGCGGGATGGATATGGCGACGTTACTGGAAGGACGCGCAGCCTTGACCAAGGACATCCGCCCCCACATATTGTTGAGATCTGGACGACCACGCACCACAATCTAAAGGCGAGGAGCGACAGTGATCCATGTAGTCTGTTTCTCACCGATGCCTCGGCGCACAGGTTGAGGAAAGCAGGTCTGGCTCCTCCACCGCCGCCCCTGTGCCCTGCCTTGCTCTAATCCTGGTGACGCTGCGGTTGATACCATATTATCCGTTGCCCGAAGAGGCAGCTCCCGATCCTCCAACCCTCGCTGCCCGTGACCTCTACCTCCTCCAACCCCCGATCCTCTTCGCGGCCCATTGCGCCTCTCCGTCGTCTATACCTCCTCCAAGCACCGTTCCTCTTCGCCGCCCGTGGAGGCCGAGGTCGGAGTTCCCCGCGGCGCACCAATGGAAGTGATCCCTCCTCTTCGTGCACACCTCCCCGCCGCCTCTACCTCCTCCAAGCGCCGGCGCTCTTCGTTGCCCATGGAGGCCGCGACCACGTATGGAAGGGATCCCAGGCGGGGCGACGGGGCGTGGGAGGCGGAGCGGTGGGGGCGTGGGGCTAGTCACGGACTCCTCCAGAGACCAGTCAATGTGGCGCGGTGATTGTTGGGCGTTCCCTGGCCCATAAGCAGTGGCAGCATACCCACGAAACAGCCTCACGGCGCACGGCAGATGGGCTCAAATCGCTCCGTACTCACTGTTTGGAAACCGGGCCGGCAGAGGCCCATTCGGTGTGGCCTCTACCAGGCTAGGGTTGGCCAATGTGGGTATCGTATCCCCTTTTGCCTATAAATAGAGGAACAACCTTTGTACGTGAGTTACCGAGAAAGATATCAATAAAGTTCCCTATTTCACCTACTTTGTACTGTGTGTGCCTTCTCCTAGTCTTCTCCTCCGACGTGGAACAGCCCCGGGACCGGTCAGTCGGCAGGGGGTGTTCCAACACGTTATCAGCACGAGTATCTCCGTCGAGCCTCCGTCAAGCCACCGTCGAGCCTGCATTACGCAGGCTTTCGTTGAAGGTAACACAAATCTGACCGCAAAAATGGATTCGTCTCGAGTTTTCCTTTCAAGATTTGCGTTCAGATTTTAGATCAGATCCCATCTTAGGTGCGGATTTTTCTTTCCGGGAGTCGAGCTGACCTGCTGTCGCCGACCAATGTCGATCTAATCACTTCCAGATTAGAAATTTGTTGACTGTACCATCGATGCGTGCACCCGCTGTGCAGATCTGTTTTTTTCTTAACAGATCGGGCTGATCCCGACCGTTTTTCGGATCAGATCTACAGTTTTTACACGTATATTTTTTTAATCGCATGCGTACGCGACTTGAGCAAACACTCAGGCCATAGCCATGGAGCACCGCGCCAGCTGCAGCTCGCGTCCACGCCCACGGCCTCGCTCGCCGAGCCGCCGCCGCACATCCTGGCCCCGCTGGCCGGGCCACCGCAGCGCGCTCGCGCCATGGCCGCCGCCCGCCGGCCTCGCTGGCCGCCGTGCTCGCGCGCTGGCCGCCGTGCTACTGCGAGCTCCGTGCGCGCTGGCGCCTGCTGCGCCAAGTCGCCGTGCGCGCTCGCCGGCCTCCCGCCCGCGTCTGCCCGCGCCGTCGCGCACTGCTGGCGCCTGCTGCGTCGCGCCGCCGCTCGCCGCGCGCTCGCCGGCCTCCCGCCCGCGTCTGCCCACGCCGCCGCGCGCTGCTGGCGCCTACTGCGCCGCGCCGCCGCTGGCCCGCTGGCGCACGCCGCGCCGTGGCCCCGCTGGCCGCCGCCGCAGTGCGTCGCCGCGCCGTCCGCCGCTCCCGCGACCCGTCGCGCCGCCACGTGCCTGTCTGGCCGCCGTCGCCGAGGCCCTTGCTGGCTGCGTGCCGCGCGCCGCCGCCGCGCCGGCCGCTGGCCGCGCCGCCAAGCCGCCGCATGCGCGTGCCGTCGCCCGGCCCTGCTGGCCTCGTCCGCCGCGCCCGCCGCTGGCCGCGCCGCCAAGCCGCCGCATGCGTGCGCCGTCGCCCGGTTCTGCTGGCCGTGCGCCGCCTGCGCGCTGCTGCCGCGCCGCTCGCCTGTTGCTGTCGCCCGCGCAAGCCGCGCATGCAACTGCCCGCACGCATGCAGCAGCTAATTGATCCCCTGTTTTCCTGCATGGTCAGTTAGAGTGGGCCGTTTTCTGGACCATTTTTTTTTAATATTTCGTACGCGCCTGCAACCTCCGCCGGCTATGCCCACACGCCAATCGCGACGCTGGTTCGGCCCGCTGCCGGCACCGCCGCCCCAGTCGGGAGCTAGCTCTGCTAGCTCCGTTCCCCCGCTAAGCGGGCAGGGACAGTCTGGAGCGGACCAGCCACGCAGAGACAAGGGTAGCTGGGCCGTTTGGTAGCACGCGATCGCGGGCAGATGAACCGTTTCGGCTCTGTTTTTGGTCCGTTTTTACACAAGCTTTTGAACTATGTTTTACTATAGTTATTAATCACCGCATGTTTTTAATACTTTGTATCTCATAGATAGCTTGCACCGTTTTTAAATTAAATTTTGGAACGCCGTCATATTTGAATTATTGTATCGATTATCGCATTTATACAACCGATTACCTGCTGTAATCTTACACACTTTGCATAAATTGCAGATGACCGGAATCGTCAGCCGCGAGTTCCCGGAGTTGACCCAGGATGGGCTTAACTACCTGACTTGGGCCTCGGACGTTGAGATCGTCCTTGAGGGCCGATGCATCAAGGATGCGTTGATTGAGGGGACCCCGACGGCCCCCAGCAAAACCATCCCGGCGGATAACGCCAAAGCCCTGCATTTCCTCCGCCATCACATGTGTGAGACCCTCAAGAATGAGTACATGGCAGAACGGAGTGCTTCTGCCCTTTGGACCGCCCTCAACAAGCGGTTCTCTAGGCTGAAGTACACCATTCAGCCACAGGCGGAGGCAGATTGGATACGTCTGAGGTTTGCGGACTTCAAGACGGTGGGAGAGTACAACTCCAGGTTGCACCGGATTTGTACTATTTTTCAGCTGTGTGGGACCAGTACCACTGATCAGCAGAAGATAGACAAAACCCTCTCCACATTCCATCCGGACAACATCCAGTCCTCGCGAAACTTTCGCTAGGAAGGATTCACGGAATATGCAGCGCTTATTGATGCTCTCCAGGTGGCCGAGGCGCAGGATAATGTTCTGAAAAAGAACTTCTCCGCGCAACCCTTCGCAGGGGGCCCAAGTCATGAGGCCAATGCTGGTGCCTATAAGGTGCGCAAGCCCATCCACAAGAAGAGAGGCAAGAAGGGCAAGAAGGGACCCAACTCCTCCAACCCGGCCAAGCAACGCAAGGCGGGCAAGGGGGAGGCGAGGCCCCAAGACTGCTTCCGCTGTGGCTCCAAGACTCACTTCTCCAGGCAGTGTTTGGCCCCAAAACACGTCGTCGACGCGTTCAAGGCCAACAAGAAGGCGCGCGAGGCGCATCTTGTCTAGGTTGAGGCACCACTGGCGCCCGGAGCGGCGCCTGTGCAAAACGTCACGCACATAGTGGCGCAGGACGTAGCACAAGTGGCAGCACCCTCGGCGGACCCCCACGGACGCCGCTGTGCCCATGGTGGTTGAGCACGTTGTGCCCCCGCCACCTCAGCCAGGCCCCTTGTCCATGATGATGGCCAGCGCAGAGCCCCCCACTGACCTTGAGATACTGGCTGAGCTTGGTGATTTCCTCACAGAATCCACCTGAGCTCCATTTTGTTGTGATGATTCCTTTTCCGCAATAATCAGATACAATTACTCGATATGGTTGTAAGCTCTATGAGAGCATAACATTCATTTGTTTTCTGGCGATTGGATGACATTTATTCATTTATTCCATTATTTGATTATGTGATGTTCTGAAATGCTTCTGTGTTTTACTTACTTGATGTAGCATCTTCCTCGCTCCATTATATTAATTAGGCACTATATTTTAGAACGCGTGTGGCGCCCAAATGGAGGAAACGTGCCTTGCTGATAGCGGCACCACCAATACCATCTTGAGAGAAACAAAGTATTTTGAGTCAATTACCAAAAACCCTGATAACATAATGACGATCGCCGGCTGCGGTCCGAATGTAGTTGGCTCCGGAAGAGCAACTATCATACTCCCAAACGAAACAACTCTGGTCATTGAAGAGGCATTGTTGTATCCGGAGTCGACTCGTACTCTCTTAAGTTTTAGAGACATCCGCGCAAATGGTTTCCATGTCGAAACCGATGATGATGAGAATGGAAAGGAGTTCCTACTCATTACCAAGCGCGACGAAAATGGTAAACATGTTGTCGAAAGACTCCCTTCATTAGCTACTGGGCTGTACTACACTAAGATAGTAGCACCACCTATTTACACTACCCTTAAGACTGTCTTTAGAAGCTCCGAACTATTCTGCCTTTGGCATGATAGGTTAGGCCACCCCGGTCTTAGGATGATGAGAAATATAATTAACAACTCGAACGGTCATAATGTTAATGTGAAAAATTTCCCGAATCCCGATGATTTCGTGTGCTCCGCATGCGCTACGGGGAAATTGATCATTAAACCGTCCCCCCTAAAGGTGAAGGATGAACTCCCCGCGTTCTTGGAACGCATTCAAGGGGATATATGTGGTCCAATTCAGCCCCTCTCAGGGCCGTTTCGGTACTTCATGGTGCTCATCGATGCTTCCTCTAAATGGTCCAATGTTTGCCTGCTGTTAACACGGAACCATGCTTTTGCAAAGTTGATCTCCCAGATCATACAAATAAGGAATAAATTCCCTGATTATCGTTTAAAGTCTATTCGAATGGACAATGCCGGAGAATTTACTTCAAAGGCATTCGATGATTATTGCATGGCAACTGGAATCAAACTTGAGCACTCCGTACCGCATGTCCACACTCAAAATGGACTCGCGGAGGCATTGATTAAAAGGATTAAATTCATTGCCAGACCACTCCTTCAGGGTTGTAATTTACCAACTACATGTTGGGGACACGCGGTGTTACACGCCGCTAATCTCATCAACTTTCGACCATCGGCCTACAACATCCACTCTCCCATCCAACTTGCGCAAGGGTCGGCACCGAAAATTTCCCACCTACGTAGGTTCGGCTGCCAGGTATATGTACCTATACCACCACCCCAGCGATCAGCAATGGGACCGCTCCGTAAGTCGGGGATATACGTTGGTTATGAGACTGTGTCCATAATCAGGTTCTCGAACCCCTTGACAGGTGACTGTCACACGGCCCGTTTTGCTGACTGCATTTTTGACGAGGATCTTTTCCCGACTTTGGGGGGAGGTAATCAACCCCTGGATGACAAAAGTCGAGAAATCACGTGGAAAGCCACGGGGATCCACGCTCATGACCCGCGCACTGTTGAGACTAATAGAGAAGTCCAAAAGATACTAGATTTGCACTCCCTAGCGAATCAACTGCCCGATCATTTTAGTGATTTAAAGACTGTAACAAAGTCGCATGTGCATGCACGCAATGCACCGTAAAGGGTTGAAATACCAAAGAAAAATGATGGTATACCCGCTCCTACTCCAAGGCCTAAGAGGACGCGGATTCCGGTTTCTCAAATCCCAAGTACCCGGGGACGCCCGAAGAAAAAGGATAAGAGAGATTTATTACAGACTACCCCTGTTGAGGGGAGCCAGTTGAGACCTGGCACGAGTACGGATATTTCAGTGCACGAAATTCCGGACTTGAACTTTCCTATATCGGAAATACCCAGCGAAGTTGTGTGCGCACACATCGGAGCGGGAAAGCTAAAGGACCTAGCTCCTGGATTGGGAAATCCGGTGGAGCAAGAGGATGTGCCTGATGCACTCCATGACGAAATGGCCATTAACTATGTTAATTCGGGCGAGTCATACAACCGAGCCATGGCAAATGTCAACGTTAATTTTGCCAAGAAAATTGCCTCAATCATAGATCTTGACCCTGAGCCTAACACGCTCGCTGATTGCAAGAAAAGGTCGGATTGGAAAGATTGGCAGAAGGCAATTACTGCTGAATTATTATCGTTAAACAAAAGAGAGGTATTTGGACCCGTTTATCTAACTCCTCCCCACATTCGCCCTGTTGGCCATAAATGGGTTTTTGTTCGAAAGAGAAACGAGAATAATGAAGTAGTAAGGTACAAAGCAAGGCTCGTTGCTCAAGGTTTCACTCAGCGACCAGGTGTCGACTTTGAGGAAACTTACTCCTCGGTCATGGATGGAATTACCTTTAGATACTTGATCTCAATGGCAGTAAACATGGACTTAAAAATGAAACTAATGGATGTTGTCACCGCTTACCTATATGGTAACTTGGATTCGGACATATACATGAAAGTACCAGAAGGTATCCCTGTCCCGAACCAGGATAGAGCAAACAGGAGCTTATACAGTGTTCAGCTTAAGAAGTCATTGTATGGACTAAAACAGTCAGGTAGGATGTGGTATAATCGTTTAAGAGATTTCCTTCATGAGAAGGGCTACGCGAGCAATGAAGATTGCCCATGTGTTTTTATACGGAGATCCTAGGATGGTTTCTGTATTATCTCGGTGTACGTGGACGATTTGAATATAATCGGTACACCTGACGATATTGAGGAAGCGAGTTCCTACCTGATGTCGGAATTCGAGATGAAAGACTTAGGCAAAACCAAGTTCTGCCTCGGTCTGCAACTTGAGCATTCCCCTGCTGGGATTCTAGTTCACCAGTCGGCCTACACCCAGAAGGTGTTGGAACGATTTGGGTTTGAAAAGGCATATCCTTCTAAGACCCCGATGGTCGGAAGATCTTTGCAGCAAGACAAGGACCCGTTCAGGCCTAAAGAAGAGGGGAGGAAATTCTGGGACCGGAATTCCCCTACTTAAGTGCAGTTGGCGCACTTATGTACCTCGCAAATTGTACACGGCCGGATATTGCATTCGCCGTCAATTTGCTTGCAAGGTACAGTTCTGAGCCTACCAAGAGGCATTGGAAAGGCGTTAAAGACATCTTTAGGTACATACAAGGGACAAAGGACCTTGGCTTGTTTTACCAAAAGAACCAAGACCTATCTGTTGTAGGCTATGCAGATGCTGGGTACCTTTCGGACCCGCATACATCCAAGTCACAGACTGGATATGTTTTCCTTTGTGGTGGAACAGCTATTTCCTGGAAATCGTCTAAGCAAACTCTTGTGTCGACTTCGACGAACCACTCGGAAATCATAGCATTATATGAAGCATCACGAGAATGTGTATGGCTTCGATGCGTAGTCAGTCACATCCAGATGTCATGTGGACTGAACACCGTACAAACCCCAACAATTATCTATGAAGATAATGCCGCTTGTGTTGCACAAGTCCAGACGAGTTACGTGAAGAGCAATCTCACAAAACATATAAACCCCAAGTTCTTCTATGCACATGAGTTGCAAAAGATGAACGAAGTCAAAGTCTTGCATACTAAGTCATGTAAAAATCTCGCTGATTTGTTCACTAAATCATTGCCAGCATCTTCCTTCGAGAGATGTGTCCGAGGGATCGGCATGATAAGACTTAGGGAGATGCAGGGTTCAGGGGGAGAATCTTCACAAACTCATCGCTGAAATCTTGATCCCGATGATTGAGTACTTAACTTTAATAGTTAAGTAAATTGTACTCTTTTTCCCTTAGTGAGTTTTTATGAAGTTTCTCACATGAGGTTTTTAATGAGGCAATTCGTGCAACATAGCAAGAAGTATACCGTGTGCATTTCTCCATATTTTTCCCACTGGGTTTTTCGGAGTTTTAAGCCATGGTTATACAGATAAGATACCCAGGGGGAATGTTGGGAAACCGGGCCGGTAGAGGCCCATTCGGTGTGGCCTCTACCAGGCTAGGGTTGACCCATGTGGGTATCGTATCCCCCCTTTTGCCTATAAATAGAGGAACAACCTTTGTACGTGAGTTACCGAGAAAGATATCAATAAAGTTCCTTGTTTCACCTACTTTGTACTGTGTGTGCCTTCTCCTAGTCTTCTCCTCCGACGTGGAACAGCCCCGGGACCGGCCAGTCGGCAGGGGGTGTTTCAACACTCACCACGTTTAAGCTATAGATGATCCTGGACTATACACGTACCGGTAAATCTCCTTGTAACTTGAGGTGAGAACCAAAACAACGAAACCAACAGGAGCGAGTGTTTTTTTTTTTACGTACTCGTGTGAGTTGGTTGAGATTGATCAGCTAGCTAGCTTCAAGGCTCGACTGTTTGGTACGTGGGCGACTCGCCGGAGAACTTTATCGTCGTCGCGCCGGACTATACTCGGCGGTTGGGCTGGGCTAGCTAACGACCTGCCCTTCGTGCGTGCGCTCGGGAAGAAGAGGAAGAGCAGTACTACGTCTCGCTCGGCTGTTTCAGCTGATTAAATGCGTGTGCGGGAATTGAAAGAACAACGTGGCTCTTCGGCTCATTGGACTGCTGGGCATGGTCACTTTCCTTAGTATAGGCCGGATGTATTGCTCGGTTGGCCTTAGCGACCCGAGCATTGACCTTCACCGATCGATTGAGGCTCAGAGGAAATGAAAGAATACGAGGAGAGAAAATACGATTTGGTTCAGCTCATAGATGAGAAAGAAAATAGAAAGAAAGGAATGAGAAAAGAAGCTAGCAAGGAAGATGCTAGCGTGCATGTGCATGCTACAGAATTAAACCCCAAAAAATCTTTTAGAGTGAAACAAATAAGAAACGATTGGTAATCAAAAATCAATTTTAAATTGCATATTTTAATATGGTAAAGCCAACAAGAATACAATCCAATTTGAGGGACAATAAAAATAAAATTTTATATTCACGTTGGAATTAATTCATGTTAAAGCCGTTTGGCATTTGAAAATTGTCGTTAAGCTTTAACTAATTGAGCGAAATTTTCCGGTTCTCATTTTTAGATAAAAGTTTTTGAAACCTCCAAATATCGGTCTGTTACACCAATAGCGTCCATTACTCTGCCCAGGCCAAGCCGAAAGGGTAACCCTACTAACGACATCGATCTCAAAAACCTGCTACAACAAAAGGGTTGCCGACAAAGGGCAGAGGAAAAAGAGAGCAGTCAGTACTGAGGCCAATACACGACGAGTCTAGAATTCGGCGGCTCTCGCCTACATAGGTATGGTGGACTGAAGCGGCAACAAAGCATGCACTAAATAACCTATAGAGACTCGATACAATTGTCGGCTATCAGATAGGGATAAAAAGAACC
Source organism: Avena sativa (assembly GCA_916181665.1). Taxonomy (NCBI): domain Eukaryota; kingdom Viridiplantae; phylum Streptophyta; class Magnoliopsida; order Poales; family Poaceae; genus Avena; species Avena sativa. The sequence goes on along the minus strand of OV702281.1, from coordinate 201,060,438 downwards.
TATTCGGAACCAAGCTGACACTACCACCAAACATACCCATCCTGGTATTTCCCCCTCTAGACCAAACGAGGAAGCCAAGCCGAGGAAACTCACGCGGTTGACAGTTTTATTAATTCTTTCCATGGTGGTTGTCCAACTTACTAGGCATATCAAATACAAGTCAAATTATAACAGTAAACTTTAGTTATAGTTTTCTATGATCGAGATACTGTGCTCCAAGTCGTCCATAACCGCGGACACGGCTTTTCAGAAAGATTAAACCCTGTAGGGATGCACCAAAGTTTTTACATGCACTTCGATCCTTGTTGCCAGGTCAATTAACATACGTCTATCGGTATGTCGGCAGGGCCTAGGACACGGCGTTTTCCGAGAGCCAAAGCAAGTATATGGGGGCAACCCCAATAAGCTACCCATAACGAAGTCGGCCGAGCTCCGAAGACGGACCCAGAGGTTGCAAGATAGGCTAAGAGATCAAAGGCCATAGGTATAATCCTCAACATGACGACCCACATCCTAAACAGTATAGTAGTAAACGCTCATCGAGCAACAGATAATAAACATGGCATACATGGCATAACATGACATGAAAATGGCAAACTAGTTTGTGGCCCTAGTACAGTACTTTGAAATCAGGTACTAAGACGATAGGGGTGTTTATACGCCCCACATGTGGTTAGCACGCTTAGTCTCGAAACATGTGTCAAGAACTCGGGTCCTAGGTGGACACAAGTGGGCGGTTAACAATCAAATCTCAACTATTATCCACTGGTGCCTCTTCATTAGTTATATCAATTTTAATATTTAAATAACCATATGTAATTAAAACCACGATCATCTCCACCTTTATGAATATACCAACCCCCAACATCAGTCAAACATCGACGACGCGAAACAACACCTGAGCAAGCAACTACGACTCGCAAGGCCAACTGTCTATCCAAACAACAGGCAATAGGAGGTGTCCAAGGCAATATAAAGGCCGCATGGATATATAAAGGGGTATGGAATCTAAAGCATTGAAACATAGATAGCAATAGATCAATATGAGGAAATAAAGACTATAAAAGTAAGATGGGTAGAAAGGGCGAGAATGCTCGATTGAAAACATTGCCCAAGGTTCATCTGAAGATCGAATCGACACTCACATCAACTCATCAGCCTAGTCCGCGAAGAAGCAAAACACTAGAAAAAATACCGGATGCACTATTTAATACTATGGCAGAAGATGGGAATGATGCATATATGATGTATGACATGACAAAGGTGTGATGCAATTAGACAATATTAAGCGGAACCAGGATCCCGATAATTAGTTATATGGTTCATGTTGTTTAGATATCACGCAATTTAAATGTTGTCTTAACAAGGCGAAATATGTCATCATTTCAAATAGAGCTAATATAAGACTAAAAAAGCCCGAATATAGTCTCCATATTCATTTATGAGGTGAATTGGCATAAGACCCCCAAACTTCAGAATATGTATGCGACATGAACAATTTATATGCAACAAGTATATGGAATTTAATAAAATAGGGGCTTATATAAGGGTCACACATGTCGGATCGACGATCTTGGTCTCCGAGGGTTCGATGGGATCGGTCTCGGCCGGATCTGTCTTCGATATCCGGGGTGGCGAGCTTGGTATACCGAGGATTGCGGGTTCGTCTTCGAGTCTCTGGTTCTGGTCTTCGGATCGGGCTTCAGGGACTTTCGGTTTTCCGTGAAGGATATCATGCGTTCCATGATGAAGACCTTGGCGTCCTTGTCGAATTTCTCGGGTGTTAGTGACGAACTTGGCGGTGTTCAGGGTGGTATCGTACCATATTTCCACAGTCACCATATGGTGTCTCCACCTCACCAACACGAGTCCAGGGAGCAAAAGGAATCGCCTTTGGGACGCATCAGCTAGGAAGAATCCGCAACATGGCCACACACACTTAGGGGTCGGAGAGGAGGGCCTCGGTTAGGAGCAGAGCATCAACACCACACTTAGCGCACCATATGGCCCGCACACAGAAAGCACACGGCAGGGGCATGTGAAAGAGGTAGGCGAGCAAAGGACATCTGCGATGGTGCACCGGCTCGAGCGCTGCTGCGAGGGAGGAGTGGCCTGGAGGCATGGCAGCGAGGCGGCGGTAGGGTGTGCCCCTGGTGGCGGCCAACATCACGGCTGAGGGTCGCTAGGCCGTAGGAAGGTGGTCGGGGAAGGATACGGGGCCGGAGGTTGGGGACGGGGCTGTGCATGGGCGAGCTCGGTGCAGGGCAACACACAGGCGGCGGTGGCTGGGTTGCCAAAAGGGACGCAGCGGCTCGGGAAGAAGAGTGGCAGCCGGCGGGGAGGCTTGGTCACGGTGGCCACGGGGTAGGGGTCGGTAGTCCGTGCTCATGGCAGTAGCGTCTGATGCGAGGATGGAGGAAGAAGGGGACGTGGGCGAGAGACTTCTCGCGGCGGTGGTCGCTGCAGGGATGGCAGGTGGCGGGGGCTGCGCTGGCGGCGGGGTGTAGAGGAGGCTCTAGCGATGAGAGAAGGTGCCTGGCGATGGTGGTCGAGCAAGAGAAGGAGAGAGGAGCGGGGATCGAGTGTAGGAGTGGCCAGTGCAGTTGGGTGCGCGCGTGTTGCGTGTTAAGTGTGTGGGTGTGCTGTGTGCTACGAGGGTGGGACGGGCAAGAGGAGCATGACGGTGAGTGGATTGGGTTGCTCGCATGGCGGTGTAGCGAATGGGTGCACATCGGGCAGGTGGGGTGAGTCAGGTTGGGTCTGGGGGTGTGGTGTGCGTGCTTGTGTGACCTGTGTCAGGTGTGGGTGGGGAGTGCAACGGCCGCTGGGTGGGGTTGTTTGATAGGTGTGGATTAGTTTTAGGCAAACGGGATCTAGGGTTAGGGTTTCAGGGGTAGTCTAGGTTTTGATTTGGGTAGTAGGTGGTCTGGTCGGTTGGGCCTTCGGGCTGGCCGGCTGGACTGCCTCCTCGATAAACTAGTTTTATTATTTAGATAGTTTTCAATATTCTTTTGTAAGTAGTTTTTTGACAAAATAAGATATCCGGAAGATTGGCTTTATAATTTGAAACGAAAAAGAGGATATGTAGAAAACAAAGATACGCTTTTATAAAATATATTTGGCAAACAGATGCATGAGGATGATATGATGATGCTATTGGAGAGATGCCCTAGAGGCAATAATAAAAGTAGTTATTATTATATCTTTGTGTTTATGATAAATGTTTACATTCATGCTATAATTGTATTAACCGGAAATATTAATACTTGTGTGATTTGTAAACTGATTAGAGTCCCTAGTAAAGCCTCTATAATACTAGCTTGTTGGTTAATAGATGATCGTGGTTTCCAGATTATGAACATTGATATGTTGTTAACAACAAGATCATATCATTAGGATAATGGTGTGATGGACATACTCCTATAGATAAGCGTAGCATAAAGATCAAGTCATTTCAATAGTTTGTTTTCTATAAGCTTTCACATACATAGTAACCTAATTCCTTTGACCATGAGATCATGCTAATCACCATCACCGGAAGGATGTTTTGATGACATCAAACACCATTTCATAACTGGGTGGTTATAAAGGTGGCATTGAGTATTCGAAAAGTATTTGTTGAGGCACATGGATCAAGAGTGGGATTTGTCCATCCATATGACAGATAGATATACTCTGGGCCCTCTCGGTGGAATGTCATCCAATTATCTTGCAAGCATGTGACTGGCTCACAAGGTATCATATATCACAGGAATGAGTAAAGATTAATTATCGGTAACTAGGTTGAACTAGGTATCGAGAGATACCGACGATCATACCTAGGATAAGTAAAATATCGCGAGACAAAGAGAAATTGGTATCGTATGTAAATGGTTCATTCGATCACAAATTAATCATAGAAATATGTGGGAGCCATATGAATTTCCAGATTCCTCTATTAGTTATTGATTAGAGAAGAGTCTCGGTCATGTCTGCATAATTCACGAACCGTAGGGAGACACACTTAAGGATTCGATGTTGTTTAGTAGATATGGAATGTAAGTAGGAAAACCGAATGTTGTTTGGAACCTCGGATGGGATCCATGATATCATGAGGAGATCCAGAATGGTCCGGAGAATAAGATTCATATAAGGAAAGTCCAATTCTGGAGTTCGGGAATAATTCCGGTGTTTTCACCGGAATGATCTAGAAGGGTCTAGAAGGTTTATTATACCAGAAGGGGAAGGGTACATGAATGTGCCATGACTAAGTGGAATGATTGCATCATGTCCTAGGTCACTTGGCTAGGCGTTTAAAAGAAAGAAATTAAACTCTAAAATTGAAAGTCAAAAGGCAAGTTTAAAAAGTCAAACTAGGACAATGTTTCCTGGTGGAGGAAAGAGAAAATCCTTCTCTCCCTCCACCACACGCGTAGAAGGAGAGGGATTTGGGGTAGGATTCAAACTCCCCTCTCCCAAGCTGCCCCTCCCTCCCATAAATATAGGGGATGGGGTGCCCCCAAAGACCACCTCAAGCCCAAGCCCCCCAAGCTGCCGCCTGCCGCCGGATTGCCACCGCCGCGCTAGTCGCCGCCGGTTCCACCTCCTCCTCTCCAGCTTCTAAACCCTATACACGGGGAAACCTTACTACTCCACCATAACCCGCTCCGGTTTAAGGCGAAGCCCTGTAGGATTTCCCCTCTAACTCTGACACCACGCCCTCGTGCTGCCAGAATCGCGAGGAGAGAACTACAATCTCCGTTGCCTACTAGAACAAGGGAGAGGAAGGTCTTCATCAAGTACCGAACATGTGACCGACTGCAGCAGCGCTGCCGGAACGGGGCGCCGGAATGATCGTCTTCACGATCTTGACATCGACAAGTGTATGACTACATCACCCATGAGAATGTGCTCTCCTTAACTGCTTTGGAATCTTCGAGGGTGAGTACTCTTATCGACTCGTTGCTACAATGTAGATAGATCTTGGCTTGTGTGTGTTCATGCGGTAGATTTTTTTGTTTTCCATGCTACGAACCCCTATAGTGGTATCAGAGCCATGTCTATATGTAGATCTGTTGAACGAGTAGAACACAATGGTCATTGTGGGCGGTGGTGCTTTTATTATCAATTGCTTCTTGTGTACTTTGCATCTTGCGGCATGGTGGGATGAAGCGGCCCGGGCTAACCTTACATGACATCATTCATGAGACTTGCTCCATGCTCAACATGCAACTTGTATTGCATAAGTGGCTTTGCAGGTGTCTGTCTCTCCCATCATAGTAATGATTCAATTTACAACGGGCACTTGATAATTCAAGCATCAACGCTGTGGTTCTTGTTCGTAAGTTAGAACGGTACTTATTGAAAGCCCCAAACCACGTAAAATATGCAAAAGAAAAATAGAGGCGTCTAACTTTGTTTTGAACGGGTGTGTTGTGATGTGATATGGACATGATTGTGATTATATATGATGTATGCAATGTTCCTTATTGTAAGTCGGCAACCGACAGGAGCCTTATGGTTGTTTTTTAAATTTTGTTAAGACCTGCGTGTATATTATTCAAAGTAGTTGTAATAGTTTATGCTGGTGGAAGACAACCATGGAGCGGTGCCATTGACCTTGACGCCATGCCGGTAATGATGGAGATCATGTTCGTGATTGAAGATGGAGATCCAAAGCACAATAAGAAAGGCCATATCATATCACATATATTTTGAATTGCATGTGATGTTAATCCTTTTATGCATCTTCTATTGCTTAGTTCACGGCGGTAGAATTATAAGATGATCCCTCTCACAAAATATCAAGTTATAAAGTGTTCATCCTTAGTAGGCACCGTTGCCAAGACTCGTTGTTTCGAAGCACCACGTGATGATCGGGTGTGTTAGATTCTGCGAGTGTATACAATGGGAGAAAGCCAAATTTCCTCATGCGGAAACTAAGGTTTGATCTTGACGAGCCTAGCATGTACAGACATGGTCTCGGAACACGGATTAGCATCTCAAAATAGTCATGACATATGTTTGTGCATTGCATTCATGCATAAGAAAATCCAGGGAATTTTTGCGCAAAACTAAAGAAGCTATAGAGGGATCGAGATCTCTCTTTTTCTGATGGAAACATCAGGGCAGGTGCGATGGATTTCGACATGAACTCTATTGTACTTTTGCATTTTAGAGGAAGACAATTCAAAATTTGAATATTTAATCGATATATTTGAATACTAAAAGAATTTGAAATAGAATAATAATTGGAAATTAAAGTGTAATAAGAAATAAGAGGTGAACTCTTATTGCTAAAAAGATACACTAATTATAAGTCTCAATTAATAAAATAAAATTGAAAGAAATGAATGATAATAATAAATAAGAATGTTATTCTTATTTATAGGTAAGATATAAATATTTATTTTGTTCCAAGAAAAATGGAACACTTTATTATATAATACAATGTTATATTATTGTTACAATAAAAGTATAATAGTAAATTACTATAAAACAAATAAATATAAAAAAGGAATTACATAAATGAAATAACTAAAAGAATTCTTTATTATATGAAGATACATATATTACAAAGTCTTACATTTATTCAAATAGAAAAGTATGTGGCAATATGAATAATATAAGAGAGAGAAATTAATCATAATACTTAAGGAATAGACATAGACCTTATGTCTCAAAAGTATAAACATACATGATGATAGTGGTGTAAAGAATTGGTTCATATTTTTAAACAAGATATAATATTACCAAAAAGAAATAAAATTTAAACTCTATTATTATACCATATTACACTGACAATTACAATATTCAAAGTAAAAAAAAGAAAAACAAGATTACAAGAATAATAGATATAATCCTAAGCTAAATCTTCATGACCTGAGGATTTCCTTCTTGATCTTGTATATCTGCAAAACAATTTAAAAAGACACAAAACAAAAGTAAAATAATAAGGGGGTTAGAGTATATATTGAGCCCTCAGATATCAACAGTGAAATGCACTGTTTTGTCTCATCATAGAGCTTAATTTGAAGGGGCAAGTTTCACCAAAATGAATAGTAACTGTTCTTATCAGATAATAGCCTCAGAGCACCATCATTGGCCAGGGGCAATTTTACCAAAGTAAAATAAAAAGGCAAGTGGTAACACATCAGATTTTCACTTGCTCTGATCCATTTGGGTGAGGCAAGCCTACAGACAGCTCACACAACACATGCAAATGTGTCTGTTGTCAACACATAGAGACATCAGGGAACTGATAAGGCAACCTACTGTCGTAGAAGCAAAGCCAACACTGCTCTATTTTATGTCCAAACCAATTCCTAACCACATCCATACAGTTCTATCCACACAACATGTTCTTCTCAAAGAACACCCATTCATTTCTTCACACCACCACCAAACCCACCACACAATCAGCATCTGGTTGCTTACTTAAGCCATCCAAGAGGATATCAAGTAGTAGAAGGAGGGGAAAGGAGGTGTATCATAGGAGAATAAGTAATCACAAGAAGCCAGTTCTATAGGATCTAGAAGGACAAGGTTCAGGATCACAAGATTCACATGTGTAGGATGATCAAGAGCAAGGCAGCAATATTAGAAGGAGCAAGCCAAGTGAGCAGTAAGTAGGAGCAGATCAAGAAGCATCCAGGAACAAGATCCACTAGGAACCACAAATCACAGGACAAAATCAGCAACAACAAAAGGTTGCTATACCACTAATCATGCATAGTATATGTTCTTGTTCTATTTCACCATCATAAACAAGGGAATAAAGGGGGTTATTGCAAATCAATATCTAATCAACTACTCTACAACTAGCATCTGTCTAGGAGAGTAGGAGAATAGTTTATCTCTCAGAATTTCATAGAAGTGCTATGCAAATTCATCATAGAGAGTAGAAGGCAACCAAGTAAGTATCTGTCTTTATAAAGATTTAGTGTCTCAGCCTTTGCATCATAGACTGGAACATATTGCACACAACCAAAAATCAAGGGCTAGTGATCCTTAACCATGTAAAATTCATCCTAGAGTTAATTAGCCTCAGACCATGCATCATTGGCATTCAAGTCATAAATTCCCATCCAATCAATTCACACCAGTCACAATACCAACTCATTTACCCACACTACTAGCAGCATATTAACCAATAGATCCATATTGGTATTGGTTCTTATCATTTTAAGCAAGCAAATCATTTGAAAAGCAAGCTCTCAGTGAGCATAGAGTTGCTATGCTAATGTCAGCCTAGAGCTAGAATAAGGCAACCACAGTATTATCCTTAAGGGGAATCCAAGCCTCATTCTTTTACATCCTTTGCATTGGAATAAAGATTTAGTCAGAAAAGAAGCCATGCAATAATTCATAGCTGCAGATCAAGCTATCTGATCCATCACTGTGCACACTCCAGCATTAGAGGCACCACAACAACAGCCAGGACATCATGAGCCATTAGAACAATCTTTCATACTGGCTAATCAACATTTACATTAAGCAGTTCAGTTTAAATCATTTCGTTAGGCTATAATTCAAAGGATCATCTGAACACTTCACTACCATATAAGTGACTCATATGTGATACACCATTCTATCTACAAGCAACAATGGAATACCAAATCAGATCTCCACCATAAATACTAGAGATCAAACTAACAACCAAAGGTAGCTGTACAAGTAACAACTACCAAGTACTGGTACTATGAAATCAAGACACCTATGCCACACTTTGGACCTGAGGGTAACAGTAATCACAAACCTCTCTTCTAAAAATAAATTTCACAAGCTATCCAATATATTTCATCAACATAGTTTCCTCCACTTAGCAGTTCAAAGGAAATCAGATCCTTATCACACAAACACTAGGACAGAGCATCTGTGCTACTTAGGATAATCCTATCATCACATAGATAAATCCAGAGAGGAATCAAGTGGAGAAAAGAAAAGGAGAATCCCCGCTTACCTGTGGTCCTCGCTTAGAGATTGAAGAGGAAGAAGAGGGGTCGTCGGTGGCTGATACGGCACGACAGCACAGGGAGCACGGTGGCACTCGACCTGCACCAAGCCACAACTTGTAGTCCATCAGTGTCCCGGAGCGCGCTGTCAAGCTCCAAGAAGCCACGAGTTCGGCGGTAGAGCACCACCGCAAGCACACAACGGAAACTTATATTTTTATAGTTAACTTTGGTCTATTCCAGTTAAGACATAAAGCATCTCAAGTCCAAACTAATCAATCAAATACCAAAAGGCATTTATCACGTTCTATTAACCATAAAGATTGTTTTAACCTTAGAAAAGAAATCTTTTCTTCAAATGTTATTCTTTTTGCCACTTCAAACAATAATATCATAATAAGTTCTTCAACTCTTAACAACTAAAACCAATGACTTTTATCTTAGTCACCAAATGACAATTAATCATAGTCACATTACTTATACCTTACTTGTATATTTTGGATTGTTAACACTTAAGTACTTTATAAATGCCATTACTTGTAAAGTAAAACTTGAAGATAAATCAACTCTTAAAAGTATCACCTAAACTCACTTCACTCAAAGTATTGGGGATCCACTTGAGGAGTTTTACAAAATGCATAGAATTACTTATGCATAATTGCATATTGCTTCTTTAAACATTAGTCCTTACCGGACCAATGATGCTGTTTTCAGATATTGGATCTTATATTGTCTCGAAGGCCGTGAGTACATAATCTTGCAATCACAAAAGGAAGTTCACACTTGCTCATGTCCTTTGATTATTTTCAGTAAAGTATTTTGCAAATCCAGTGTTGTCATCACCTGCATTTCAAAAAGGTCGAAAAACACTGTTTTTATAATAATATGATTATAGGTTATTTACCATGAGGTAATAACCTACTATGGAAGTTCCGGTGGTAAAGGAACATAATATCTAGGACTTAACAACCAATGGCGCAAGTGATTCTTGCGCCGTATATTGCGCGTTAACCATGAGATTTGGAATGGGACGGAGAAGTCAGCTGGATCGGCTCACTTTTGCATGCCAACAAATGACCAGGCCGTTGTTGCAACTCCTCTTGTAGAGGGTTGGCAGGTTATGGGTGGGATCCCTCAACGTTCCATGGCTTCTGGTATCTATGAGGGTTGTACACCTTAGGCTGATAATGGAAACAAGTTTCATCCTAGGCCTGATGTGCAATCTGTCGGGTATGCGGGGTCACGGATAAGGACAGTGATTGGCTTGGATCATCTACTGGGCCCCACACCATAGGAAGTGTGGACGTGATAGACTCGCCTGGTTGTGCAACAAGGATTTTATCTCTCAAGGGTAAAGTAACGCACCTCTGCAGGGTGTAAGAACTGTAACTTGTTACTCCCTGTTTCGGGAAGGAGCTGCGAACGCGGCGGGAAAGGAACTCCATGAAAGTTCTGGTAAACCTGTGAAGGCTGACGGACATGGCTTTTAGAATAAAAGCAACCTTTGAAGAAATATTTACAAAAACCTGCATTGCATATGACCTATGGTTTGTGGCTGTAGATATAGTGCATCAAATACTCCTTTTTAGTGAACTTGTTGAGTACGCTCGTACTCAAAGTATCTTTTTAACCCTTGCTAGATTCTGAAGGCAATGTAGACGACGTCTACATCAACTTATGCTCCAGGAATCATCATCATCAAAAGCTAAAGCTCTTCAATAAAGTCAAGAGAGTAAACATATACATCTACTCAAGTGAAGACGAAGTTGCTGATGAGATAGGATATAATATCTAGCCATAGAACCTACTTCTTTAGAGTATTGCAAAAGCAGCAATGCAAGCCCCAATAGTTCAGATGCTAGTCTATTAGTATGTTGGTTTTGAGTTGATTATTTATGATTTTTCTTTGTAAGAAGTTCCTTTCTCTCTCTTTAACCTAGAGTGTTCTCTAGATCTTTTGTAAAGAGTCGAATTGTAATCTATAGTCATATCTTGGACCTGCTATGTTTCTGTTGTACCACTCTGAGGGATGTAATACTAGTGAATGGTGTTTCACTGGTGTTATGTGAACGACTATAGTGTACTACATCATGCAGTGGTATGCTGGGTCACCACAATGAGTCATATAGTATATATGATGAACATGTTGATTGTTCGCCTTTGAAGCTACATCATCTCTCGTGATCGGTTTTGAGTTAGTGGATTTGGTTCGTGTGATCACTAAAACAATGTGAGGGACGTTGTTTTGAGTGGGAGTTCATCTAGATTAATTTAACTATTAATTAGAACTCAATTTGCATAAACTTAGTCTAAACTATTGCAAATATGTTGTGGATCAATGGCGGCCCCTACAATCAATTTTAATATGTTCCTAGAGAAAGAAAAGTTGAAAACAATGGAAGAAACTTCACGGATTAGTTCCGCAATTTGAGGATTTTCCTCAATGCTGGTCAGTTGATCTATGTGCTAGATGCACCACTAGGTTACCCGCCTGCAGAAGATGCTACCAATGATGGGAAAAATGTTTTCCATACTCGGAGAAATCAGTACTCCACGGTTCAGTGTGCTATCTTGTATGGTTTGGAATCGGAGCTTCAGAAAAGGTTTGAGAACTTTGACCCACATGATATTATCCGTGAACTCAAAATGATATTTGAAGCTCATGCGATAGTTGAGAGTTATGAAGCTTCTGAAAAGTCTTTCACTGCAAGATGGAGGAGGGCAGCTCCGTCAGTGAGCATGTGACTAAGATGTCTGGGCACGCCAATAAGCTCCAGATCTTGGGAATAATAATTCCCAATGCGTTGGGGATTCACCGTTTCCTCCAATCACTACCACCAAGTTTTAAGAACTTTGTAATGAACTACAACATGTAGTGCATGAATAAGACGTTGTCAGAACTCTTCTCTATGTTGAAGTCTGCGGAAGTGGAGATCAAGAAAGAGCACCAAGTGTTGATGGTCAATAAGACCACCAATTTCAAGAAGCAAGGCAAGCCTAAGAAAAAGGGAAACTTCAAGAAGGGCGGTAAGAAAGATACCGTGCCGGCGAAGAAGACCAAGGATGGGCCTAAGCCTGATACTGAGTGCTTTTACTGCAAGGGAGAAGTGTTGGGGTTCGTAGCATGGAAAACAAAAAAATTCTACCACATGAACACAAACAAGCCGAGATCTATCTACTAGATTGTAGCAACGAGTCGATTAGAGTACTCATCCTCAAAGATTCCAAAGCGGTTAATGAGAGCATGTAGAGGGAGTGTCCCAACCTTTAAACAATAATAGGTGGAGTCCCCTGTATTTACAATGCTAGTCCCTGGATCAATAGCTAGCATCCATAGTTAAGATGTAATATCAAGAAACAAAGGTCATAATATAACTTTATAACCAGGAATAACATAATTTTATTACATCTTACATAGCTCACTTGGCTATTACATTACTTTGCAGCGGAATAACTATAGTCATGGGGTCCTTCATCTTCAAAGTGCCACAGGCAGATGTTGGTTATAGACTTTGTAATCCTAATCAATCAATCTTCACTAAAACAATCAAGCCTGCAACATTACAAGTTACAGCCACAAAGGGTCAGTCAATACATTTGAATTGTATTGGCAAGTTTCACTACTATGTTGAATATAAGTGGATCCTATCATTTCATGCATTTTTGGCTAAGTAGGGTTTTAGGCTCATTTGCATAAAGCAATATTTTATCCTATCTTTTCAAAATGGTTTTTGTCCTTTGTCAAATCTCCTTTTCAAAATCCCTTGAACTCCTTGGTAACCCCAAGTGTTCAAGTCCTTGTCAAAAAAATCCCTTGAGCTCCTTGGTAACCCCAAGTGCATCAAGTTTTATCAAAATCTCATGAGTTCCTTGGTAACCCCAAGTGTTCATGTTTTCATCAAAATCTCTTGAGTTCCTTGGTACCCCCAAGTACATCAAGTTTTATCAAAGTCTCTTGAGCTCCTTGGTACCCCCAAGTGCATCAAGTCTTTAAAAGTTTTCTTTTAGAAATTAGAATATCGAGATTTCCCATAGCTTCAAACTTTAGTTGCTCAGTATTGTCCATAACCGGGGACACGGCTAAGTACTTAGATTTTATTATCTTCTGCATAAGGAGTACACTTTACCCACATGTCACAATCCCATACTTTTGCCACCAGTGGCCACTGGATTAGTGCTCACCAAGATGGAGTACCGGCAGATTGAGAATGTGACGAAGTCTTTCCAGAGGGTCCTCCCATACACCATTGCTAGCTTGTCTTCAAGTACCCATGTAGGATTCCAGGTCCTCATGTCCAGTAGCCTGAAGACAATGCATGGGTCTTCCCAATGTAGTTGACTAAGCCAGAGCCATAAATAGCATGTGGTTGCACACGAAAGCCACAATTGGAGAAACATGTTCCATCTCTAAGTTTCCTGGGTGGTTTCCTTTGGATCACAACACAAAGAGATTTCCATAGACATGGTTCCTTTTGTTGCCACCTTCTCCAAAACTCAAAGTATCCTTGGCCACCCAGGTGGTTCATTGAGTCCTTGTTTTATTATATAAAAACACAAGTCCTTTCCTCAATTTCATAAAAATCTCAACATGTATCTCTTTTCAAAATATAGCATGGCTAAGCATGTAACAACTACAATATTTCACTAAGGAGTGTATAGAGAATCCTATTAGGATTTAGCATAGCATAAGTATAGAAATTCTTTTCATGCATGTTTCAAAATCCACTAAGTATAATGAAAATAGTAGGACTTTTAGATGATAGTGTAACTTGCCTTTTTGGTAGGGAATGTTGGTTCACTCCTTGGTCTTGCTAGTCTCACACTTTTCTAACTTCACTACAATCAATCAAGCAAACACAATATCAACTAGCATTCCAAACCAATAATCAATCAATAATTCACACACATAAACAATGGGATCTAAGTTATGCATGCAAGCATGCAAGATATGGTTCTATTTGTAAAGGTGGTCTCCACTAGGCTTCTAAACTTTGTAAGGTTCAAGGTGGTCATTTTCCAAAGTGGCAAAGTCATTTGCAAAAGGGTTTTGTCCATAAACCATTTTTAAATCCATTCATTATTTTATGTGGTGGAAAAATATTTTTATCAAAGCAACAACTTTAAGTTGTTCACCAAATGAGTTGTTGTTTCTCAAAACTTGGTGTTTTAGGGTCAGTAGGTTTTGGTCCAAATCATTTTCCCAAAGTTTTTACTCCAAAACATTTTCATATCAAAATCATTATTTTTATTTGGCTAGAAATGGGCTAAACCAATTAATCCATACTAAACTTCACCAAATTCATTTTATAAACCATGGGCTGGTTCCTAGGGTTAGTAAGTTCACCACAAACTAATTTTCCAAGATTTTAACTCTAAAAACATTTTTGAATAATTTTTCTAATCAAAACAAGCATACAAAAGTTTCTGTAAAAACAAACAATCTAACAGATACTATTTGCTAAACAAATTCCATGGTTGGCTAGGGCTTGTTCCACTGATTCCAACGATATAAAGTTTGCAAATTTTGGACGTGTGGATCAAAAGTTATAGGGTTTTCAAATCTGCATCTAATTCTGATTTCAAATCTGTTTTTAAACAGAACTGGTGACACGCGTCGCTTTCCTATTCGCTGGTACCGGTTCGGGTGGATCACGTGCTGCAGGCCATTAGATCAAGTTGAATCGCACGGCACTGGCTGCATACCCTTTTGAAGTTAAGTGATCTAATCTTGTCTCTTCGATCTAAATCGAACGGCTCCTATCCACTAGCCAAGAACTTGCGGCGCGCGGCGGCGACGGTCAGATGGTGGCGGCGCCGGCGATACAGGAAGCTAGAAGGGAAGGGAAAGTGCTCACCGTGATCGCAGAGGCCTGGGGAAGCTCAACGTGGAGTCGTCTGGGCAAGGGGCGCACGAGGACAGGAGGAATTCCTCGCCGGAGTTAGGTCTGGCGACGGTTGCACGCGGTCGAGGTCGAGGACGGTGCTACGGGTCACGGGAGGGCAAACAAGTAGCATGGTTAGACGCGTACAATCAAGGATATGACGTGTGCGTGAACGAGATGGCGCGGGGTGGTCTGGACTTACCAGGAGACTTCGCCGGAGAAGAAGGCAGACGCGGCGGCACTCGGAGGCTTGTCGTAGTCGACGCTCTGGGGCGCCCGCGGTGGAACAAAAGGTACAGACAAAAGCGCCTGTGAGTGGGGAAGGTGTGAGCTTTGTCGGGGAGGCACGGGGTGGAGAGGCTCGGCCGGAATCGAGGAGAGACGATGGTCGGAGCAGTAGCGTTGCAGCTCGAAATTCCGTCGGCCTGGGGGCTCTTGTGCTGCGGTGTCTAAGGGGAAAGGAGTAGAAGGCGCAGGCGTTTAAGAATGCGTGGTCGCAGCGAGGTTAAGGCGCGGCATTATGGCGAATTGATCGTGGCTTTCAATGGCAGCAACGGCATGCGTCGTCTGCGCAAGGAAGAAGAGAAGGAACGCTGCGGTGGGGACTGGCTGTCAGCAAGGGAGCGAGAGGGAGAAGAGGGGCCACCAGTCAGCGATTGCGTGGGTCGTCTGGTGAGTGAGAAAACGTTTCGCTGAGAAAGTGGGAGTGGGCTGGTACTGGGCTTAGTGGGCTTTGTCGACTTGGCTGAGTCAAATCCTATTTTTTTCTTTCAAATTGTTTTTCCTTTTCTGTTTCTAAATTCTGTTTTGAAATTCAAACGACCAAACAATACTCAAAACAATTCAAACAATCACCAAATTTTGTAACTTTGAATTTGGTTCTGTTCAGTAACATAAACCAAAATTCCAAAACCAAAATAATAATTTTTATTTTAGGGTCCATTTATAATTAAATAAAATAGACCATTGTTATTAAATCAAATAGGATTTGTTTTATTTAAATACTCCTTTTGAAATCTAATTATTTTCAAAACCAAATCAGTAGGTTTTATTTGGGAATATAAAATATTTGGAAAACTTATTTTAAATAAATAAATAAGTTTTGATGTTTTGGAAATAGTAAAACCTTTAATAATAAAACTTGGATATTAAATCCTTATTATTTTATTTAATAAACCTTTACTATTTTTATCAAAACAAAATGTTTTATTTCAAAAGCTTGGCCAAGGTTTAATTTGGCTCTATAAATTAATCCTTATTTATAAAACCTCTATTTCTTTTGAAAACCAAATCCTTTTATTTAAAGATCCAAAATAGTAATTCCAAAGTGTTTTATTTTCCTTTATTAAATGTTTAACTTTTTAAATCCCCTTTAAGATTTATTTGATCCAACTTGGTTTGAAGATTTCCAATTGGATTCAAAAAGTTTCTTCTCACTCTGAAAATTAACAAAGTTTTATTTTATTCATTTATTTTTCACATTACAAGATTTGGAAAGTCTTGGGATGTGACAGGCTACCACCCTTAAAATAAATCTCGTCCCGAGATTTGGGAAGGCTAGGGTTACAAGTAGGCTCAAAACAACTTGGGTACTACCACCCTTAAAAATTTTCAAACAAAAATTACATATTGGCCTTCTTGGGATCCTGGGGAAACTTCTCTAAGCAAACATTTGCATTGTGTCCTTGGTTTCCACACTTGACTCATGGGCCAAGGTTGAGTTTCTCCATAGGCTTGTTCAACTTGTTCTTCATCTTTTCTGGACAGTTGCTTGCATAATGTCCTGGGTTCTTGCAATTGAAATAGTTGATGTCCTTGAGTTCTTTACGTGGCTCTTGTGGACAAGTTGCTACATAGTGGCCTAGCTCTTTGCAGTTGTTGCACACCACTTGGCCAATCTCCTTATTCTTCTAGTTCTCTGGGCATTCACCGGAATAGTGTCCCATTTCCTTACATTTATGACATTGCACATGGCTCTTGTCCTTCTTTTGCTTCTTGGGTTTCTTTTGTCCTTTGAATTGGGTTGTTTTGTTTGGAGGTATAAGTGATCCTTTTCCTTTGTCATCAACCTTCTTGGTAGACTTGGATCCTTCTTGATGGTTTGCAATCATTTGTTGCACTCCACCTTGTTTCCTTTGTTCCACAATGGAATAGATGGGGCATTGGATAGGTACATGATTGTTTCCCTCACATAGATAGCAAGTAGCTTGAGAGGTGGGACATTGTCCAACAGGATGTTTCTCTTCACAGTTGGGGCATTGATCTCCATGCTCCTTGGAAGTATGGTCCTTGTCTCCACAAATAATGCAAGCTGGGGCTCCATCTAGAATAATATTTCTGTCATCCTTGTTGTCACTAACTCTTTTGGAATAGTTTTCTTCCATATTGATCATTTGATCAGTCACCTTAAGCATCAGTTGGCCTTGAGTTTCCAAAAATCCTTGCAGGGTTGGATCTTCTCCACTGGTGTTGGCTATGAATTGAGCTGTCACTTGGTTCAGCTAGTTCTGGGTTGCTATGAGCTCTTTCATGCTGTCCTTTTGGTTGGTGTTGGTGTCATCAACCTTGATGTTGGAGTCTCTTGGAGTAGTCATCTGTTTGGGTTGAAGGGAGATTAGAATAGGCAAGATATTTCTAAGGAAATAGTTCTAACCACACACATCACAATTCACTCAAGCAATGTGCAAGCATTCACAAACAACTTTTCACTCAAACAACAAAGTTCAAGCACACACTTAGACAACAAAATATTTTTGTTACACCACATAAGTTGGTGTGTTTGACTTAACTAAAATATGGTGGTCCATCTATATGGTTTACTTGTGATCTTTCCATCTTTCTTTGGTTGATTCTTCTTGTAGGAGATCATGGTTTCCTTAGGAGAAATTCTTGGTCACAAGACTTCAAATGATGTAGGTTCCTTCTAACTTTTGCATTCCCTCAGTCTCTAAATCTTAAGTAAGATTTACTTGTTTCACTTGTAGTCCTTAGTGGTATCCAAGTTGGAAGTCCTTGGTGACTATGCTGAAGATGTTGAAGTCATTAGAGTTGAAGAAGTTGAAGTCATTAGAGTTGAAGAAGTTGAAGTCATTAGAGTTGAAGATGTTGAAGAAATCCTTTGCACATGGTGTAGTCTTTGGCCATGGGTAGGTTTTTCCATCAAGTCGGAGTAGAAGAGATGTACAGTTGAAACCAAAATAGTTGAGGAAAGAGTTTACAAGTGTTTTGTAAATAAGTTTTTGGAACAATACAACTCCTATTTTTCTAAGGGTTTTTGTCCAATCCTAGATTTACATATCCTACAGGCAACACAATGCTCTGATACCATCTGTAGAGGGAGTGTACCAACCTTTAAACAATAATAGGTGGAGTCTCCTGTGTTTACAATGCTAGTCTCTGGATCAATAGCTAGCATCCACAGTTAAGATGTAATATCAAGAAACAAAGGTCATAATATAACTTTATAACCAGGAATAACATAATTTTAATACATCTTACATAGCTCACTTGGCTATTACATTACTTTGCAGCGGAATAACTATAGTCATGGGGTCCTTCATCTTCAAAGTGCCACAGGCAGATGTTGGTTGTAGACTTTGTAATCCTAATCAATCAATCTTCACTAAAACAATCAAACCTGCAACATTACAAGTTACAGCCACAAAGGGTCAATACATTTGAATTGTATTGGCAAGTTTCACTACTATGTTGAATATAAGTGGATCCTATCATTTCATGCATTTTTGGCTAAGTAGAGTTTTAGGCTCATTTGCATAAAGCAATATTTTATCCTATCTTTTCAAAATGGTTTTTGTCCTTTGTCATATCTCTTTTTCAAAATCCCTTGAACTCCTTGGTAACCCCAAGTGTTCAAGTCCTTGTCAAAAAAATCCCTTGATCTCCTTGGTAACCCCAAGTGCATCAAGTTTTATCAAAATCTCATGAGTTCCTTGGTAACCCCAAGTGTTCATGTTTTCATCAAAATCTCTTGAGTTCCTTGGTACCCCCAAGTACATCAAGTTTTATCAAAGTCTCTTGAGCTCCTTGGTACCCCCAAGTGCATCAAGTCTTTAAAAGTTTTCTTTTAGAAATTAGAATGTCGAGATTTCCCATAGCTTCAAACTTTAGTTGCTCAGTATTGTCCATAACCGGGGACACGGCTAAGTACTTAGATTTTATTATCTTCTGCATAAGGAGTACACTTTACCCACATGTCACAATCCCATCCTTTTGCCACCAGTGGCCACTGGATTAGTGCTCACCAAGATGGAGTACCGACAGATTGAGAATGTGACGAAGTCTTTCCAGAGGGCCCTCCCATACACCATTGCTAGCTTGTCTTCAAGTACCCATGTAGGATTCCAGGTCCTCATGTCCAGTAGCCTGAAGACAATGCATGGGTCTTCCCAATGTAGTTGACTAAGCCAGAGCCATAAATAGCATGTGGTTGCACACGAAAGCCACAATTGGAGAAACATGTTCCATCTCTAAGTTTCCTGGGTGGTTTCCTTTGGAGCACAACACAAAGAGATTGCCCTAGACATGGTTCCTTTTGTTGCCACCTTCTCCAAAACTCAAAGTATCCTTGGCCACCCAGGTGGTTCATTGAGTCCTTGTTTTATTATATAAAAACACAAGTCCTTTCCTCAATTTCATAAAAATCTCAACATGTATCTCGTTTCAAAATATAGCATGGCTAAGCATGTAACAACTACAATATTTCACTAAGGAGTGTATAGGGAATCCTATTAGGATTTAGCATAGCATAAGTATAGAAATTCTTTTCATGCATGTTTCAAAATCCACTAAGTATAATGAAAATAGTAGGACTTTTAGATGATAGTGTAACTTGCCTTTTTGGTAGGGAATGTTGGTTCACTCCTTGATCTTGCTAGTCTCACACCTTTCTAACTTCACTACAATCAATCAAGCAAACACAATATCAACTAGCATTCCAAACCAATAATCAATCAACAATTCACACACATAAACAATGGGATCTAAGTTATGCATGCAAGCATGCAAGAGATGGTTCTATTTGTAAAGGTGGTCTCCACTAGGCTTCTAAACTTTGTAAGGTTCAAGGTGGTCATTTTCCAAAGTGGCAAAGTCATTTGCAAAAGGGTTTTGTCCATAAACCATTTTTAAATCCATTCATTATTTTATGTGGTGGAAAAATATTTTTATCAAAGCAACAACTTTAAGTTGTTCACCAAATGAGTTGTTGTTTCTCAAAACTTGGTGTTTTAGGGTCAGTAGGTTTTGGTCCAAATCATTTTCCCAAAGTTTTTACTCCAAAACATTTTCATATCAAAATCATTATTTTTATTTGGCTAGAAATGGGCTAAACCAATTAATCCATACTAAACTTCACCAAATTCATTTTATAAACCATGGGCTGGTTCCTAGGGTTAGTAAGTTCACCACAAACTAATTTTCCAAGATTTTAACTCTAAAAACATTTTTTGAATAATTTTTCTAATCAAAACAAGCATACAAAAGTTTCTGTAAAAACAAACAATCTAACAGATACTATTTGCTAAACAAATTCCATGGTTGGCTAGGGCTTGTTCCAGTGATTCCAACGATATAAAGTTTGCAAATTTTGGACGTGTGGATCAAAAGTTATAGGGTTTTCAAATCTGCATCTAATTCTGATTTCAAATCTGTTTTTAAACAGAACTGGTGACACGCGTCGCTTTCCTATTCGCTGGTACCGGTTCGGGTGGATCACGTGCTGCAGGCCATTAGATCAAGTTGAATCGCACGGCACTGGCTGCGTACCCTTTTGAAGTTAAGTGATCTAATCTCGTCTCTTCGATCTAAATCGAACGGCTCCTATCCACTAGCCAAGAACTGGCGGCGCGCGGCGGCAACGGTCAGATGGTGGCGGCGCCGGCGATACAGGAAGCTAGAAGGGAAGGGACAGTGCTCACCGTGATCGCAGAGGCCTGGGGAAGCTCAACGTGGAGTCGTCTGGGCAAGGGGCGCACGAGGACAGGAGGAATTCCTCGCCGGAGTTAGGTCTGGCGACGGTTGCACGCGGTCGAGGTCGAGGACGGTGCTACGGGTCACGGGAGGGCAAACAAGAAGCATGGTTAGACGCGTACAATCAAGGAGATGACGTGTGCGTGAACAAGATGGCGCGGGGTGGTCTGGACTTACCAGGAGACTTCGCCGGAGAAGAAGGCAGACGCGGCGGCGCTCGGAGGCTTGTCGTAGTCCACGCTCTGGGGCGCCCGCGGTGGAACAAAAGGTACAGACAAAAGCGCCTGTGAGTGGGGAAGGTGTGAGCTTTGTCGGGGAGGCACGGGGTGGAGAGGCTCGGCCGGAATCGAGGAGAGACGATGGTCGGAGCAGTAGCGTTGCAGCTCGAAATTCCGTCGGCCTGGGGGCTCTTGTGCTGCGGTGTCTAAGGGGAAAGGAGTAGAAGGCGCAGGCGTTTAAGAATGCGTGGTCGCAGCGAGGTTAAGGCGCGGCATTATGGCGAATTGATCGTGGCTTTCAATGGCAGCAACGGCATGCGTCGTCTGCGCAAGGAAGAAGAGAAGGAACGCTGCGGTGGGGACTGGCTGTCAGCAAGGGAGCGAGAGGGAGAAGAGGGGCCACCAGTCAGCGATTGCGCGGGTCGTCTGGTGAGTGAGAAAACGTTTCGCTGAGAAAGTGGGAGTGGGCTGGTACTGGGCTTAGTGGGCTTTGTCGACTTGGCTGAGTCAAATCCTATTTTTTTCTTTCAAATTGTTTTTCCTTTTCTGTTTCTAAATTCTGTTTTGAAATTCAAACGACCAAACAATACTCAAAACAATTCAAACAATCACCAAATTTTGTAACTTTGAATTTGGTTCTGTTCAGTAACATAAACCAAAATTCCAAAACCAAAATAATAATTTTTATTTTAGGGTCCATTTATAATTAAATAAAATAGACCATTGTTATTAAATCAAATAGGATTTGTTTTATTTAAATACTCCTTTTGAAATCTAATTATTTTCAAAACCAAATCAGTAGGTTTTATTTGGGAATATAAAATATTTGGAAAACTTATTTTAAATAAATAAATAAGTTTTGATGTTTTGGAAATAGTAAAACCTTTAATAATAAAACTTGGATATTAAATCCTTATTATTTTATTTAATAAACCTTTACTATTTTTATCAAAACAAAATGTTTTATTTCAAAAGCTTGGCCAAGGTTTAATTTGGCTCTATAAATTAATCCTTATTTATAAAACCTCTATTTCTTTTGAAAACCAAATCCTTTTATTTAAAGATCCAAAATAGTAATTCCAAAGTGTTTTATTTTCCTTTATTAAATGTTTAACTTTTTAAATCCCCTTTAAGATTTATTTGATCCAACTTGGTTTGAAGATTTCCAATTGGATTCAAAAAGTTTCTTCTCACTCTGAAAATCAACAAAGTTTTATTTTATTCATTTATTTTTCACATTACAAGATTTGGAAAGTCTTGGGATGTGACAGGCTACCACCCTTAAAATAAATCTCGTCCCGAGATTTGGGAAGGCTAGGGTTACAAGTAGGCTCAAAACAACTTGGGTACTACCACCCTTAAAAATTTTCAAACAAAAATTACATATTGGCCTTCTTGGGATCCTGGGGAAACTTCTCTAAGCAAACATTTGCATTGTGTCCTTGGTTTCCACACTTGACTCATGGGCCAAGGTTGAGTTTCTCCATAGGCTTGTTCAACTTGTTCTTCATCTTTTCTGGACAGTTGCTTGCATAATGTCCTGGGTTCTTGCAATTGAAACAGTTGATGTCCTTGAGTTCTTTATGTGGCTCTTGTGGACAAGTTGCTACATAGTGGCCTAGCTCTTTTCAGTTGTTGCACACCACTTGGCCAATCTCCTTATTCTTCTGGTTCTCTGGGCATTCACCGGAATAGTGTCCCATTTCCTTACATTTATGACATTGCACATGGCTCTTGTCCTTCTTTTGCTTCTTGGGTTTCTTTTGTCCTTTGAATTGGGTTGTTTTGTTTGGAGGTATAAGTGATCCTTTTCCTTTGTCATCAACCTTCTTGGTAGACTTGGATCCTTCTTGATGGTTTGCAATCATTTGTTGCACTCCACCTTGTTTCCTTTGTTCCACAATGGAATAGATGGGGCATTGGATAGGTACATGATTGTTTCCCTCACATAGATAGCAAGTAGCTTGAGAGGTGGGACATTGTCCAACAGGATGTTTCTCTTCACAGTTGGGGCATTGATCTCCATGCTCCTTGGAAGTATGGTCCTTGTCTCCACAAATAATGCAAGCTGGGGCTCCATCTAGAATAATATTTCTGTCATCCTTGTTGTCACTAACTCTTTTGGAATAGTTTTCTTCCATATTGATCATTTGATCAGTCACCTTAAGCATCAGTTGGCCTTGAGTTTCCAAAAATCCTTGCAGGGTTGGATCTTCTCCACTGGTGTTGGCTATGAATTGATCTGTCACTTGGTTCAACTGGTTCTGGGTTGCTATGAGCTCTTTCATGCTGTCCTTTTGGTTGGTGTTGGTGTCATCAACCTTGATGTTGGAGTCTCTTGGAGTAGTCATCTGTTTGGGTTGAAGGGAGATTAGAATAGGCAAGATATTTCTAAGGAAATAGTTCTAATCACACACATCACAATTCACTCAAGCAATGTGCAAGCATTCACAAACAACTTTTCACTCAAACAACAAAGTTCAAGCACACACTTAGACAACAAAATATTTTTGTTACACCACATAAGTTGGTGTGTTTGACTTAACTAAAATATGGTGGTCCATCTATATGGTTTACTTGTGATCTTTCCATCTTTCTTTGGTTGATTCTTCTTGTAGGAGATCATGGTTTCCTTAGGAGAAATTCTTGGTCACAAGACTTCAAATGATGTAGGTTCCTTCTAACTTTTGCATTCCCTCAGTCTCTAAATCTTAAGTAAGATTTACTTGTTTCACTTGTAGTCCTTAGTGGTATCCAAGTTGGAAGTCCTTGGTGACTATGCTGAAGATGTTGAAGTCATTAGAGTTGAAGAAGTTGAAGTCATTAGAGTTGAGGAAGTTGAAGTCATTAGAGTTGAAGATGTTGAAGAAATCCTTTGCACATGGTGTAGTCTTTGGCCATGGGTAGGTTTTTCCATCAAGTCGGAGTAGAATAGATGTACAGTTGAAACCAAAATAGTTGATGAAAGAGTTTACAAGTGTTTTGTAAATAAGTTTTTGGAACAATACAACTCCTATTTTTCTAAGGGTTTTTGTCCAATCCTAGATTTACATATCCTACAGGCAACACAATGCTCTGATACCATCTGTAGAGGGAGTGTACCAACCTTTAAACAATAATAGGTGGATTCCCCTATGTTTACAATGCTAGTCCCTGGATCAATAGCTAGCATCCACAGTTAAGATGTAATATCAAGAAACAAAGGTCATAATATAACTTTATAACCAGGAATAACATAATTTTAATACATCTTACATAGCTCACTTGGCTATTACATTACTTTGCAGCGGAATAACTATAGTCATGGGGTCCTTCATCTTCAAAGTGCCACAGGCAGATGTTGGTTGTAGACTTTGTAATCCTAATCAATCAATCTTCACTAAAACAATCAAACCTGCAACATTACAAGTTACAGCCACAAAGGGTCAATACATTTGAATTGTATTGGCAAGTTTCACTACTATGTTGAATATAAGTGGATCCTATCATTTCATGCATTTTTGGCTAAGTAGAGTTTTAGGCTCATTTGCATAAAGCAATATTTTATCCTATCTTTTCAAAATGGTTTTTGTCCTCTGTCAAATCTCCTTTTCAAAATCCCTTGAACTCCTTGGTAACCCCAAGTGTTCAAGTCCTTGTCAAAAAAATCCCTTGATCTCCTTGGTAACCCCAAGTGCATCAAGTTTTATCAAAATCTCATGAGTTCCTTGGTAACCCCAAGTGTTCATGTTTTCATCAAAATCTCTTGAGTTCCTTGGTACCCCCAAGTACATCAAGTTTTATCAAAGTCTCTTGAGCTCCTTGGTACCCCCAAGTGCATCAAGTCTTTAAAAGTTTTCTTTTAGAAATTAGAATGTCGAGATTTCCCATAGCTTCAAACTTTAGTTGCTCAGTATTGTCCATAACCGGGGACACGGCTAAGTACTTAGATTTTATTATCTTCTGCATAAGGAGTACACTTTACCCACATGTCACAATCCCATCCTTTTGCCACCAGTGGCCACTGGATTAGTGCTCACCAAGATGGAGTACCGACAGATTGAGAATGTGACGAAGTCTTTCCAGAGGGCCCTCCCATACACCATTGCTAGCTTGTCTTCAAGTACCCATGTAGGATCCCGGGTCCTCATGTCCAGTAGCCTGAAGACAATGCATGGGTCTTCCCAATGTAGTTGACTAAGCCAGAGCCATAAATAGTATGTGGTTGCACACGAAAGCCACAATTGGAGAAACATGTTCAATCTCTAAGTTTCCTGGGTGGTTTCCTTTGGAGCACAACACAAAGAGATTGCCGTAGACAGGGTTCCTTTTGTTGCCACCTTCTCCAAAACTCAAAGTATCCTTGGCCACCCAGGTGGTTCATTGAGTCCTTGTTTTATTATATAAAAACACAAGTCCTTTCCTCAATTTCATAAAAATCTCAACATGTATCTCTTTTCAAAATATAGCATGGCTAAGCATGTAACAACTACAATATTTCACTAAGGAGTGTATAGGGAATCCTATTAGGATTTAGCATAGCATAAGTATAGAAATTCTTTTCATGCATGTTTCAAAATCCACTAAGTATAATGAAAATAGTAGGACTTTTAGATGATAGTGTAACTTGCCTTTTTGGTAGGGAATGTTGGTTCACTCCTTGATCTTGCTAGTCTCACACTTTTCTAACTTCACTACAATCAATCAAGCAAACACAATATCAACTAGCATTCCAAACCAATAATCAATCAACAATTCACACACATAAACAATGGGATCTAAGTTATGCATGCAAGCATGCAAGAGATGGTTCTATTTGTAAAGGTGGTCTCCACTAGGCTTCTAAACTTTGTAAGGTTCAAGGTGGTCATTTTCCAAAGTGGCAAAGTCATTTGCAAAAGGGTTTTGTCCATAAACCATTTTTAAATCCATTCATTATTTTATGTGGTGGAAAAATATTTTTATCAAAGCAACAACTTTAAGTTGTTCACCAAATGAGCTGTTGTTTCTCAAAACTTGGTGTTTTAGGGTCAGTAGGTTTTGGTCCAAATCATTTTCCCAAAATTTTTACTCCAAAACATTTTCATATCAAAATCATTATTTTTATTTGGCTAGAAATGGGCTAAACCAATTAATCCATACTAAACTTCACCAAATTCATTTTATAAACCATGGGCTGGTTCCTAGGGTCAGTAAGTTCACCACAAACTAATTTGCCAAGATTTCAACTCTAAAAACATTTTTGAATAATTTTTCTAATCAAAACAAGCATACAAAAGTTTCTGTAAAAACAAACAATCTAACAGATACTATTTGCTAAACAAATTCCATGGTTGGCTAGAGCTTGTTCCACTGATTCCAACGATATAAAGTTTGCAAATTTTGGACGTGTGGATCAAAAGTTATAGGGTTTTCAAATCTGCATCTAATTCTGATTTCAAATCTGTTTTTAAACAGAACTGGTGACACGCGTCGCTTTCCTATTCGCTGGTACCGGTTCGGGTGGATCACGTGCTGCAGGCCGTTAGATCAAGTTGAATCGCACGGCACTGGCTGCGTACCCTTTCGAAGTTAAGTGATCTAATCTCGTCTCTTCGATCTAAATCGAACGACTCCTATCCACTAGCCAAGAACTGGCGGCGCTCGACGGCGACGGTCAGATGGTGGCGGCGCCGGCGATACAGGAAGCTAGAAGGGAAGGTAAAGTGCTCACCGTGATCGCAGAGGCCTGGGGAAGCTCAACGTGGAGTCGTCTGGGCAAGGGGCGCACGAGGACAGGAGGAATTCCTCGCTGGAGTTTGGTCTGGCGACGGTTGCACGCGGTCGAGGTCGAGGACGGTGCTACGGGTCACGGGAGGGCAAACAAGAAGCATGGTTAGACGCGTACGATCAAGGAGATGACGTGTGCGTGAACGAGATGGCGTGGGGTGGTCTGGACTTACCAGGAGACTTCGCCGGAGAAGAAGGCAGACGCGGCGGCGCTCGGAGGCTTGTCGTAGTCGACGCTCTGCGGCGCCCGCGGTGGAACAAAAGGTACAGACAGAAGCGCCTGTGAGTGGGGAAGGTGTGAGCTTGGTCGGGGAGGCACGGGGTGGAGAGGCTCGGCCGGAATCGAGGAGAGACGATGGTCGGAGCAGTAGCGTTGCAGCTCGAAATTCCGTCGGCCTGGGGGCTCTTGTGCTACGGTGTCTGAGGGGAAAGGAGTAGAAGGCGCAGGCGTTTAAGAATGCGTGGTCGCAGCGAGGTTAAAGTGCGGCATTATGGCGAATTGATCGCGGCTTTCAATGGCAGCAACGGCAGGCGTCGTCTGCGCGAGGAAGAAGAGAAGGAACGCTGCGGTGGGGACTGGCTGTCAGCGAGGGAGCGAGAGGGAGAAGAGGGGCCACCAGTCAGCGATTGCGCGGGTCGTCTGGTGAGTGAGAAAACGTTTCACTGAGAAAGTGGGAGTGGGCTGGTATTGGGCTTAGTGGGCTTTGTCGACTGGGCTGAGTCAAATCGTATTTTTTTTCTTTCAAATTGTTTTTCCTTTTCTGTTTCTAAATTCTGTTTTGAAATTCAAACAACCAAACAATACTCAAAACAATTCAAACAATCACCAAATTTTGTAACTTTGAATTTGGTTCTGTTCAGTAACATAAACCAAAATTCCAAAACCAAAATAATAATTTTTATTTTAGGGTCCATTTATAATTAAATAAAATAGACCATTGTTATTAAATCAAATAGGATTTGTTTTATTTAAATACTCCTTTTGAAATCTAATTATTTTCAAAACCAAATCAGTAGGTTTTATTTGGGAATATAAAATATTTGGAAAACTTATTTTAAATAAATAAATAAGTTTTGATGTTTTGGAAATAGTAAAACCTTTATTAATAAAACTTGGATATTAAATCCTTATTATTTTATTTAATAAACCTTTACTATTTTTTATCAAAACAAAATGTTTTATTTCAAAAGCTTGGCCAAGGTTTAATTTGGCTCTATAAATTAATCCTTATTTATAAAACCTCTATTTCTTTTGAAAACCAAATCCTTTTATTTAAAGATCCAAAATAGTAATTCCAAAGTGTTTTATTTTCCTTTATTAAATGTTTAACTTTTTAAATCCCCTTTAAGATTTATTTGATCCAACTTGGTTTGAAGATTTCCAATTGGATTCAAAAAGTTTCTTCCCACTCTGAAAATCAACAAAGTTTTATTTTATTCATTTATTTTTCACATTACAAGATTTGAAAAATCTTGGGATGTGACAGAGCAGATTCTCGTGGTTGATGTAGTCGTACACTTGCCGATGTCAAGATCGCGTAGACGATCCTTCCGGCGCTGCATTCCGGTAGCGCTTCCGCAGTCGGTCACATGTTCGGTACTCAATGAAGACCTCCTCTCCGTTGTTCCAGCAGGCAGCGGAGGTTGAAGTTCTCTCCTCGCGATTCCGGCAGCACGACGGCGTGGTGTCGGAAGTAGAGGGAAGATCCCGCAGGGCTTCGCCTAAGCCGGAGTGGGTTATGGGGGAGTATTAGGGTTTCCTAGGCAATCTAGGGATTAGAATACGGAGAGGAGGAGGTAGTCGGCGGCGGCGCTACGGCGGCGTGGGGAGGGCTGGTGTTGTTGTGTGTCTTGGGGCACCCCCCCTCTATTTATGAGAGGGAGGGAAGCTTGGGAGAGGGGAATTTGAATCCTTCCCCAACTTCTTCTCCTACTTGGCTTGTGGTGGAGGGAGAGAAGGATTCTTTCCTTCCTCCACCAGGATACATTGTCCCAGTTTGACTTTTCAAACATGCCTTTTGACTTTCAATTTGGAGTTTAATTTCTTTCTTTCGAATGCCCAACCAAGTGACCTAGGACATGACGCAATCATTCCACTTAGTCCTAACACTTTCATGCCTCCTTCCCCTTCCGGTCCGGTGAACCTTCTAGACCCTTCTAGATCATTCCAATAAAAACACCGGAATCATTTCCGAACTCTAGAATTGGACTTTCCTTCTAAGAATATTATTCTCCAGACCATTCCGGATCTCCTCGTGATATCCTGGATCTCATCCGAGACTCCGAACAACATTCGGTCTCCCTACTTACATTCCATATCTAAAAAACAATTGATGGTGTTGCGTCAACGTGGAGTGCTTCGTCGGGAAACCCCAAGAGCAAGGTATGATGCATCATAGCAGCAAGTCTTCCCTCAGTAAGAAACCGAGGTTATCGAACCAGTAGGTGGAAGGAAATGTCTCAAAGGTGTTGCAAGCAACATGGAAACCTGCACAACACAAACTCAAGACTTTGCCCCAACTAACAGTGAGGTTGTCAATCTCACTGGTTGCTGTAACAAAGGATTAACTGTATGGTGTGGAAGGTGATGATGGTTTGCACCAGGTAAATAGTAACAGTGGAGATGTATCAATGGTGAAGATTGGACCGGGGTCCATAGTTCACTAGAGGTGTTCTCCTTAGATAAACAAACATGGCATGCTGGGTAAACAAATTACAGCAGGGCAATTGACAGGACTGAGCAAGGCATAACAATGCAATACTATACATAAAGATCCTATGAGATTCGATTGGGCAATACAACAAGATACATAGAGCGCCAACCAACTGCATCTATGACTAGACGTCCACCTTTGGGTTATCATCCGAACCCCCTCTAGTATTAAGTTGCAAGCAATAGACAACTGCTTTAAGCAAAGTGTGTAAGGTAAACAATCCACTTGTTCCATGAATAAGAGACCGTTGTTTTCTCCCTAGTGGCAACAACACATCTACAACCTTAGAGATTTATGTCACTTCCCTTGATTAAATAGAGGCATGAACCCACTATCGAGCATAAATACCCCCTCTTGGAGTCACTAGCAACTACTTGGCCAAGATAGCTACTAACAACGGAGAGCATGAAGATCACAAATAACACAGACATGATAGAATCAATAAGACAAAACCATTAATCAATCTGACATAGTAATCTCAATATCTATCGGATCCCTGGAAACACAACATGCATGATTACAAATATATGAGATCTTGATCATGAATGGAGTTCACAAGATCTAGACATGAAAGCACAAGGAGGAGATACAACCATCTAGCTACTACATGGACCCGTAGTCCAAGGTGGAACTACTCACACTTCATACCGGAGGCTGGCATGATGAAGAAGAAGGCCTCCGGGCTGATCTCCCCTCCAGCAGGGTGTCGGGAAGATCTTCATATCCCCATAATCTAGGGACGATGGTGGCGGCGACTACTGACAGTTTCGTGGAATATTGATCTGGTCCTTTGGGTTTAGGCATCGGGTGCTTCTTATAGGTGAAGAGGCGAGGCTGGCAGGGGGCCAGGGGGCCCACACCCTGCCCAGGCGCGTCCTAGGGTGGGCCCGCGCCTGGGGGGTGCGCCCGCCTTGTGGCGCCCCTCCGTCTCTCCTCTGGACTTCGTGTTCTCCTCGGTGAAATATTGACTTTAGCTTTTGTCCCGTCCATTCCGAGAATATTTCCTTACTAGCTTTTTTGGAACCAAAAATAGTAGAAAACATGCAACTGGCATTGTGGCAACTTGTAATAGGTTATTACCAGAAAACATATGAAAAGCACCTCAAATTGTGGACAAAGCAAAGCAAAGTAGATACTAAACAAGCATGGAACATAAAAAATTATAGATACATTTCTGACGTATAAAGCATCCCCAAGCTTAACTCCTGCTCGTCCTCGAGTAGGTAAGTGATAAAATAATAATTTTTGAGGTCACATGCACCATCAAAACCAAGATCAAACCATTGGCAAGCATTGAAAGCTGGGATCAAAGAACTCTAAACATGTGCATGAAAGATGGAGTTCTAACAGTAAGACAAAGTAACTATGCATGCAACATGAAAGGATACAAACAAAGATCATGGATAACATGCATTGAAAAATGTTTGTTTGTTTCACATACAAAAAACATGGCATAGTGGCATTTAGCTTGCCCTCATGGAGTAGAAAATAGATGCATAGGACACCTTCAAAGTTCATATGAGTGACTAGATAAAACAGCACAAGAACAAGCAATATCAACAATATGCATCAATCAATAAGTTTTGGGACACTCCACATAGAACTAAGAATGGCAACTATGCTGTCTTAACTGGTGCCTAAAGGTAGAAGGTGGAGACTCAATATAATAGTGGAAGAAAGGCCCTTCATAAAGGGAAGCAGGGATTTCAACTTTCAAAAAGAGCTTCCAAAATTATGGTACTTGTTAGCTTTCATCCCTCATTGCCCTATCATAAGCATCTTGAAGTGATTAAGGTTAAAGTGAACAAACTATGGAGTATATGCTTGACAAAGTATAAGTTGGAAATATCATGTCCCTTGAATACGAGGTCCGCACCTCATGCTACACAATTTTAGTCACCTGTAAGTTCTTGTCATAGTAAGTACATGTGTATCATAGAGAACCGCCAACGGGGTACCCCTTGCACATGCTACAGGATCTATCCCATAACCAAAATGACAAGGCAAGCAAACAATGAGCATCTTAGTGATCTTTTTATTTGCTATTTGCATAGGTTTTTATTGAGGATGCTTCACATATTGCTCATTATGGTGATGCTGCAAGTTTCCACCATGATTAGGCATGGCTTAGGCTAGATGCCCAAGCGTTTCTCTAACACAAAATACATAACTCCATGGACTTACAAGCTCCCTTTTTATTTCACACCAGCGACATCCATAGACAAAAGAGCATGATATCAACTGTGTACAAAGTACAAGTGTAATGTTGAAAACGTTACCCATGACTACATGGTTCTGCTAATTCCAACGTATAAGTGCAAGCATATACAACATAGAAGACACAATGTTTCAAGTTTATTAGGGGAAAGAAATATAAAGTGTGCCATAAACGTGAGAGCTTTAATCACTAAGTTTTCACATAACAAAATACTTTTTAATTAGAAGATAGATGAAAACAAGAATATACTTGGAAGGGTGTAACACACCATGCATAGGAATTTATAGTGGACACTTTGGTATAACTTGGTTTCTTGGGAGTTGGAATCATGAGTAGATCTTACTCATACAAGTGGAGGCTAGCAAAAGACTGGGAGCAACCAACTATTAGAGCAATAATGGCCATAATCATGCAGAGCGACAAAACGTTACTAATCAAAGCATAGAGTGGTACTACAAGTCAAGGACTAAATGGTCATAGAGGCTATGGTGACTTGTTCATAGTCATAACATGGTGTGAGCATGTGCCAAGTCAACCCAAACAAAACATCAAAGGAGAATACCACAATACTATGCTTTTGCATGCTAAAACAACGCCTGATTCCTTCAAGGCACACTAAGCAATACCAATTGTTTGGAACACGTCATGATAAAGCAATAATTACTAAGCATAAGGTCAAAACAACACCTAGCATGACATGATAAATTCTTAGTCAAAGTCAATGCAAGCTCCTCTTGCACTTTCAAGCAAGAACTTTCTACTCCTTTCCAACACCAATCAACTTATTTGAAACAAGACATCGAGAACGGGGGTCCAAACTACTTTATTCAAGAAAACTAAACAAACTAAGCAATGCAAACGAAAACTAAGACGCTCCAAGAATAACACAACTTATGCATGAAACAATAAAAAAGAAGTGTCTAGAAAGACCTGAGCTTTTTATTGATGAAGAAGGGGATGCCTTGGGAATCCCCAAGCTTTGACGCTTGTACCTCTTGGTTATTTATTGGGGTGACACCGGGGTGTCATCCCCAAGCTTGAGCTTTTTTCCATTCTTCATCTTATTACATCATTCTCTCTCTACACCTGAAATGTTTCCTTCATACAAAACTTCACACAATTCTTCATTAGCAACATTAGTGTATTCAAAAGATAATAGTCCCTTGGGTTTAGCTTTCGAACAGAAAAACTTTCACTACAAACACAAGCTACTGTAGAAACTCCTTCAAAAAGCTCAATTTCCTAAAAAGAACCCAAAAAGGAATCAATAAGAAGCAAATGCAAATAATGGCAGAAATCTGTCAAAACAGACCAGCATGGAGAAACCGATGTTTTCATAGACCTTTTGTTGCTCAAATAAACAATTATTGAACTAACGAAAGTTATCTAACATACTGGGGGATTTATTCGTAAATTTTCAGCTCAATCCGACTTACAGAGACTCTTCACGAATTTTTATAGTGGAGGACAGAAATCTGTTTCAGGACAGCAACTCCCCAAATCTTACTTCCCTCTCATTAGAGGTCATTCTTGGCACAAAAAGCAAACAAAAAGGATAAGAAGAGGTCATTACTGAACTAATAACTTCCAAACGTCAAGGAAACTCTTGGGTTATCTCCCAACAAGTACTTTTCTTTAACGCCTTTAAGTTAGGCACAAAAAGTTTGAGAAAATGCTCACATAAGAAATATGAATTTAAGTAAAAGAGAGTACCAAGATGCAAATTCAAAACACGTTTAAGTCTAACCCACTTCCTATGAAAAGGAATCTTGTAAATAAACAAGTCACTAAATCACAAAGCAACAAGCATAGAAAAGCAAAACAAGCGCAACTTCAAAACTTTTAACATAAAGGGAGAAAACTTAATATTATTCAGATGCATAAAACCATGTTTCCCTCTCTCATAATAACTTTCAGTAGCATCACGAATAAAGTTAACAATATAAATATCACATAAAACATTCCTATCATGGGCCACATGCATATAATGATTATTACTCTCCACGTAAGCATAGTCATTCTTATTAATTGTAGTGAGAGCAAATTCAACAAAATAGATATCATTGTTATTCTCATCACCATAATCATCAAATATAGGAGGCATATTGTAATCACAATTAGTTTTCTCCTCAATAGTAGGTGGACTAAAAATATCATATTCATCATTGTAATCATCATAAATTGGAGGTAAAGTATCATCATAGGCAATAGAATTTTCATAATTGGTACCAAAGAGATTTTTGTAGGGATTCGTAGCATGGAAAACAAAAATTTTCTATCGCATACAAACAAACAAGCAAGCCAAGATCTATCTACTAGATTGTAGCAACGAGTCGATGGAATAACTTACCCTCGAAGATTCCAAAGTGTTTAACGAGAGCGGATTCTCGTGGGTGATGTAGTCGTACTCTCCCCGATCTCAAGATCGTGTAGACGATCCTTCCGGCGCTGCGTTCCGGCAGCGCTCCCGCAGTCGGTCACACGTTCGGTACTCGACGAAGACCTTCCTCTCCCTTGTTCCAGCAGGCAGCAGAGGTTGTAGCACTCTCCTCGCGATTCCGGCAGCACAACGGCGTGGTACCGGTAGTAGAGGGGAGATCCCGCAGGGCTTCGCCTTAAGCCGGAGCGAGTATGGTGGAGTATGAGAGAGCTTTAGTGGTCTAGGGTTTAGACACACCAATTAGAAGGCTCTAATCCGAAGGCTAGTACAATTAGAAGCTCTAAACCAAAGCGGCTCTAAACCGGGGTCTAGGGCTAGGGTTTAGATTTAGAGGATAGGAACTTGTGTGTCTAGAGGAGGGGGCCCTGCCCCTCCTTTTATAGGTGGAGGGGCCGGCGCGCCAAGGGGGAGGGAGAGGAGTCCCTCCCCAACTCGGCTTGGAGGTGGGCCGCCGGTTGGAGGAGGGAACTCCTCCCCAACTCGGTTTGCCCCCTCTTTCCTCTTTCCCTCTCTTTCCTGTTTTAGCCGTTTGACTTTTCAAACTTGCTATTTGACTTTTCAATTAAGGATTAAATTTAATCCTTTATTTGGAACAGCGAGAACACTAAGTACATGATGCAATCATTCCAATATGCAATGACACATTCATGTACCCCTTCCCCTCCGGAGTGCCGGACATTCCGGAACCTTCTAGAACATTCCTGGTGAAAACACCGGAATCATTCCCGAACTCCGAAACGGGACTTTCCTTATATGAATCTTATTCTCCGGACCATTCCGGATCACCTCGTGATATCCCGGATCCCATCCGAGACTCCGAACAACATTCGGTCTCTTTCTCATAATACCATAACTACTCAAACAATGTCGAATCCTTAAGTGTGTCTCCCTACGGTTCGTGAATTATGCGGACATGATCGAGACACTTCTCCGAACAATAACCAATAGAGGAATCTGGAAATTCATATGGCTCCCACATATTTCTATGATTACTTTGCGATCGAATGAACCACTTACATACGATACCAATTTCCCTTTGTCTCACGATAGTTTACTTATCCGAGGTTATGATCGTCGGTATCTCTGCATACCTAGTTCAACCTCGTTACCGATAAGTACTCTTTTCTCGTTCCCGTGATATGTGATCCCTTGTGATCCAGTCACATGCTTGCAAGCTAATTGGATGACATTCCACCGAGAGGGCCCAGAGTATATCTATCCGTCATATGGATGGACAAATCCCACTCTTGATCCATGTGTTTCAACCAATACTTTCCGAACACTCAATGCCACCTTTATAGCCACCCAGTTACGGTGTGGTGTTTGATGTCATCAAAGCATCCATCCGGTAAAGGTGATATGCATGATCTCATGGTCGAAGGAATTAGGTTACTATGTATCAGAAAGCATATAGCAATTGAACTATTGAAATGACTTGATCTTTATGCTACGCTTATCTATAGGAGTATGTCCACCATATCATTCTCCTAACGATATGATCTTGTTGTTGATAACATCTCAATGTTCATGATAGGGAAACCTCAATCATTTATCAACCAACAAGCTAGTGAAGTATAGAGGCTATACTAGGGACTTCAAATTAAGTCTACAAATCACACAAGTAATAATGTTTCCTTGTTAATACTATTATAGCATGAATGTAAACATTTATCATAAACACAAAGATATAATAATAACTACATTTATTATTGCCTCTAGGGCATATCTCCAACAGTCTCCCACTTGCACTAGAGTCATCTAATCTAGATTACATGGTAATATACCGAACACCCATGGCAGTTTGGTGTTGGTCATGTTTTGCCCTCGGGAGAGGTTTAGTCAACGGATCCGCCACATTCAGATCTGTGTGTACTTTGCAAATCTTTATATCCCCATCTTGGATATGTTCTCGAATAGCGTGAAAACGTAGCTTGATGTGCTTCAGCTTCTTGTGTGACCTTGGTTCTTGCGCATTGGCTATGGCGCCCATGTTATCACAGTAGATAGACATTGGGTCCAGCGCACTTGGAACCACACCCAGCTCTGTAATGAACTCTTTCATCCATATCGCTTCTTGTGAAGCCTCCGAAGCAGCCATGTATTCTGATTCAGTTGAAGATCTCGCCACAACGCTTTGCTTTGCACTCCTCCAGCTAACTGCTGCACCATTCAAAATAAATACGTATCCAGATTGTGATTTAGAATCATCCGGATCGGTGTTCCAACTAGCATCGGTGTAACCATTAACAATGAGCTGTTCATCACCTCCATAAGAAAGAACCATATCCTTAGTTCTTCTCAAGTACTTAAGGATGTTTTTGACCGCTGTCCAATGATCCACTCCTGGATCACTTTGATATCTGCTAGTTAAACTAACAGCATATGCAATGTCGGGTCTAGTACATAGCATGGCATACATTAGAGATCCTATGGCTGAGGCATAGGGAGTCTTACTCATCCTTTATCTATCTTCTGCCGATGTCGGACTTTGAGTTTTACTCAAGGTCGTATTGGGCAACATGGGCAAGAACCCTTTCTTGCTATCTTCCATTCCAAACCTCTTTAGAACTTTGTCCAAATATGTACTCTGTGACAATGATATTTGGCGTTTTGATCTATCTCTTTAAATCTTTATGACTAATATGTAAGCTGCTTCGCCAAGATCCTTCATTGAAAAACTATTATTCAAATATTCCTTGACACTATTAAGAAGGTCTACATCATTCCCAATCAACAATATGTCATCCACATATAGTATTAAGAATGCTACAGAGCTCCCACTCACTTTCTTGTAAATACAAGCTTCTCCATAAGTTTTTATAAAACCAAAACTTTTGATCACCTTATCAAAACGTTGATTCCAACTTCGGGATGCTTGCTTCAATCCATAGATGGACCGTTGAAGTTTGCATACCTTGTTAGCATCTTTAGGATCGACAAAACCTTTGGGTTGCATCATATACAACTCTTCATCAATATCTCCATTGAGGAATGCTGTTTTGACATCCATCTGCCATATCTCATAATCATAATATGCAGCGATTGCTAACATAATCCTCACAGACTTTAGCTTCGCTACCGGTGAGAAAGTCTCATCGTAGTCAACTCCTTGAATTTGTCGAAACCCTTTTGCAACAAGTCGAGCTTTATAGACAGTAACATTACCATCAGCATCTGTTTTCTTCTTGAAAATCCATTTGTTCTCGACAGCCTTCCGGCCATCCGGTAAGTCCACCAAATTCCATACTTGGTTTTCGTACATGGATCCAATCTCGGATTTCATGGCTTCTTGCCATTTATTGGAATCTGGGCTCACCATTGCTTCCTCATATGTCTCGGGGTCATCGGTGTTGTCCACCAACATGACACTCATAACGGGATCATACCAATCTGGAGTGGTACGAGTTCTCGTTGACCTCCGAGGCTCTGTAGCAACTTCAACCGAAGTTTCATGATCACCATCATTAGCTTCCTCTCTATTTGGTGAAGGCACCACAGGAACTTCTTCCGGTGCTGCGCTACTCGCAATTTCGAGAGAAGGTTCGACAACCTCGTCGAGTTCTACTTTCCTTCCAGTCATTTCTTTCGAGATAAATTCCTTCTCTAGAAAGGATCCATTCTTGGCAACGAAGATTTTGCCTTCGGATCTATGATAGAAGGTATACCCAATAGTTTCCTTCGGGTATCCTATGAAGACGCATTTTTCCGCTTTGGGTTCAAGCTTGTCCGGCTGTAACTTCTTTACATAGGCTTCGCAACCCCAAACTTTAAGGAAAGACAATCTAGGTTTCTTCCCAAACCATAATTCATACGGTGTCGTTTCAACGGATTTAGACGGTGCCCTATTTAAAGTGAATGCGGCTGTTTCTAATGCATAACCCCAAAATGATAGCGATAAATCTGTAAGTGACATCATAGAACGAACCATATCTAAGAGAGTTCGATTACAACGTTCGGACACACCATTATGCTGTGGTGTTCCCGGTGGTGTCAACTGTGAAAGTATTCCGCATTTCTTCAAATGCTCGCCAAACTCGTAACTTAGATATTCACCTCCACGATCAGAACGTAGAAATTTAATCTTCTTGTTACGTTGATTCTCTACCTCACTTTGAAACTCCTTAAACTTCTCTAAAGTTTCGGACTTATGTTTCATGAAATAGATATACCCATATCTACTCAAGTCATCCGTGAAGGTAAGAACATAACGATAACCACCGCGCGATGCTACACTCATTGGACCACACACATCGGTATGTATGATTTCCAATAAGTCCGTAGCTCGCTCCATCATACCAGAAAATGGAGTCTTAGTCATTTTTCCCATCAGACATGCTTCGCATCTTTCAAGTGATTCAAAATCAAGTGATTCAAGAAGTCCATCGGAATGGAGTTTCTTCATACGTTTCACTCCAATGTGACCAAGACGACAGTGCCACATATAGGTCGAATTATCGCTTGATTTCAAACGTTTAGCCTCAATGTTGTTGATATGTGTATTTCCACTATTGAGATTCAATAAGAATAGACCATCTATCAAAGGTGCATGTGCATAAAACATATTACTCATATAAATCGAACAACCATTATTCTCGGACTTAAACAAGTAACCGTCTCGCAATAAACAAGATCCCGATATAATGTTCATGCTCAACGCAGGCACCAAATAACAATTATTTAAGTATAAAACTAATCCCGATGGTAGATGAAGGGGTAGCGTACCGACCGCGATCACATCAACCTTTGATCCGTTTCCCACGCGCATCATCACCTCGTTCTTCGCTAGCTTCCGTTTATTCTGCAGCACTTGTTTCGAGTTACAAATATGAGCAACCGAACCAGTATCAAATACCCAGGCACTACTACGAGTACTAGTGAGATACACATCAATAACATGTATATCAGATATACCTTTCTTCTTGATGTTGCCGTTCTTCAGATCCGCCAAGTACTTTGGGCAATTCCGCTTCTAGTGACCTTCTCCCTTGCAGTAAAAGCACTCAGTATCAGGCTTGGGTCCAGCCTTGGTCTTCTTTGCCGGCGTGGTAACTTTCTTACCACCCTTCTTGAAGTGTCCCTTTTGCTTAGACTTGCCTTTCTTGAATTTGGTGGTCTTATTGACCAACAACACTTGGTGCTCTTTCTTTATCTCCACTTCTGCAGATTTCAACATGGCAAAGAGTTCTGGCAACGTCTTGTTCATGTTCTGCATGTTGTAGTTCATCACAAAGTTCTTGTAACTTGGTGGTAGTGATTGTAGGACACGGTAAATCCCAAAAGCATTAGGAATCACTATACCCAAGCTTTGAAGTTTGTTTGCGTGCCCAGACATCTTAAGCACATGCTCACTGACGGAGCTGCCTTCTTCCATCTTGCAGTTAAAGAACTTTTCAGAAGCCTCATAGCTTTCAATTGCCGCATGAGTCTCAAAAATCAATTTGAGATCCTCGACAATATCATATGGGTCTGATTCTTCAAACCTTTTCTGAAGCTCCGATTCCAAACCATACAAGATAGCACACTGAACTATGGAGTACTGATTCTTCCGAGCGAGGTAAACATTCTTTACTTCATCGGGAGCATCAGCTGCAGGTGGGTCACCCAGCGGTGCATCCAGCACATAGGTCAAATTACCAGCTGTGAGGACAATCCTCAAATTGCGGAACCAATCCGCGAAGTTGCTTCCATTGTTTTTCAATTTTTTCTTTCTCTAGGAACGCATTAAAATTGATGGTAGGGGCTGCCATTGATCTACAACATATTTGCAATAGTTTAGACTAAGTTTATGACAAATTGAGTTCAAATTAATAATGAAATTAAACTAGGTGAACTCCCACTCAAAACAATATCCCTCACATTGTTTTAGTGATCACACGAACCAAATCCATTACATCAACACCGATCATCACGAGAGTTGATATAGTTTCAATGGCGAACAATCATCATGTTCATCATATCTACTATATGATTCATGCTTTACCTTTCGGTGATCCGTGTTCCGAGACCATGTCTGTACATGCTAGGCTCGTCAAGATCAAACATTAGTTTCCGCATGAGCAAATCTGGCTTGCTCACGTTGTATACACTTGCAGAATCTAACACACCCGATCATCACGTGGTGCTTCGAAACAACAAGCTTTAGCAACGGTGCTAAATAAGGGTGAACACTTTATGACTTGAAATTGATGTGCATGAGGGATCATCTTATAATGCTACCATCGTCTACTAAGCAATACAAGATGCATAAAGGATTAACATCACATGCAATTCAATAATATGTGATATGATATGGCCTTTCTTCTTTGTGCTTCCGATCTCCATCTTCAAGCACGAACATGATCTCCGTCATCACCGGCATTGCATCAAGGTCAATGACGCTTCTCCATGGTTGTCGTCCACCGGCTTCAACTATTACAACTACTTTGAATAGACACGCGGGTCTTAACATAAATTAAAAACAACCATATGGCTCCTGCCGGTTGCCAACTTACAATAAGGAACATTGCATACATCAAATATAATCACAATCATGGCCATATCACATCACTGCACACCCCTGCAAAACAAAGTTAGACGCCTCTACTTTCTTTGCATATTTTACGTGGTTTGGGGCTTTCAATAAGTGTCGTTCTAACTTACGAACAAGAACCACAACATTGATACTAGCATTGTTGATCACCCGTTGTAAATTGGATCTTAACTATGCTAGGAGAAACAGGCACCCGCAAAGCCACTTATGCAATACAAGTTGCATGTCAAGCGTGGAGCAAGTCTCATGAACGATGTCATGTAAGGTTTGCCCGGGCCGCTTCATCCCAACATACCGCAAGATGCAAAGTACACAAGAAGCAATCGACAATAAAAGCATCAATGCCCACAATGACCATTGTGTTCTACTCGTGCAACAGATCTACATATAGACACGGCTCTGATACCACTGTAGGGATTCGTAGCATGGAAAACAAAAATTTTCTATCGCATACAAACAAACAAGCCAAGATCTATCTACTAGATTGTAGCAACGAGTCGATGGAATAACTTACCCTCGAAGAGTCCAAAGTGTTTAACGAGAGAGGATTCTCGTGGTGATGTAGTCGTACTCTCCCCGATCTCAAGATCGTGTAGACGATCTTTCCGGCGCTGCGTTCCGGCAGCGCTCCCGCAGTCGGTCACACGTTCGGTACTCGACGAAGACCTTCCTCTCCATTGTTCCAGCAGGCAGCGGAGGTTGTAGCACTCTCCTCGCGATTCCGGCATCACAACGGCGTGGTACCGGTAGTAGAGGGGAGATCCCGCAGGGCTTCGCCTTAAGCCGGAGCGAGTATGGTGGAGTATGAGAGAGCTTTAGTGGTCTAGGGTTTAGACACACCAATTAGAAGGCTCTAATCCGAAGGCTAGTGCAATTAGAAGCTCTAAACCAAAGCGGCTCTAAACCGGGGTCTAGGGCTAGGGTTTAGATTTAGAGGATAGGAACTTGTGTGTCTAGAGGAGGGGGCCCTGCCCCTCCTTTTATAGGTGGAGGGGCTGGCGCGCCAAGGGGGAGGGAGAGGAGTCCCTCCCCAACTCGGCTTGGAGGTGGGCCGCCGGTTGGAGGAGGGAACTCCTCCCCAACTCGGTTTGCCCCCTCTTTCCTCTTTCCCTCTCTTTCCTGTTTTAGCCGTTTGACTTTTCAAACTTGCTATTTGACTTTTCAATTAAGGATTCAATTTAATCCTTTATTTGGAACAGCGAGAACACTAAGTACATGATGCAATCATTCCAATATGCAATGACACATTCATGTACCCCTTCCCCTCCAGAGTGCCGGACATTCCGGAACCTTCTAGAACATTCCTGATGAAAACACCGGAATCATTCCCGAACTCTGAAACGGGACTTTCCTTATATGAATCTTATTCTCCGGACCATTCCGGATCACCTCGTGATATCCCGGATCCCATCCGAGACTCCGAACAACATTCAGTCTCTTTCTCATAATACCATAACTACTCAAACAACGTCGAATCCTTAAGTGTGTCTCCCTACGGTTCGTGAATTATGCGGACATGATCGAGACACTTCTCCGAACAATAACCAATAGAGGAATCTGGAAATTAATATGGCTCCCACATATTTCTATGATTACTTTGCGAACGAATGAACCACTTACATATGATAACAATTTCCCTTTGTCTCACGATAGTTTACTTATCCGAGGTTATGATCGTCGGTATCTCTGCATACCTAGTTCAACCTCGTTACCGATAAGTACTCTTTTCTCGTTCCCGTGATATGTGATCCCTTGTGATCCAGTCACATGCTTGCAAGCTAATTGGATGACATTCCACCGAGAGGGCCCAGAGTATATCTATCCGTCATATGGATGGACAAATCCCACTCTTGATCCATGTGTTTCAACCAATACTTTCCGAACACTCAATGCCACCTTTATAGCCACCCAGTTACGGTGTGGTGTTTGATGTCATCAAAGCATCCATCCGATAAAGGTGATATGCATGATCTCATGGTCGAAGGAATTAGGTTACTATGTATCAGAAAGCATATAGCAATTGAACTATTGAAATGACTTGATCTTTATGCTACGCTTATCTATAGGAGTATGTCCACCATATCATTCTCCTAACGATATGATCTTGTTGTTGATAACATCTCAATGTTCATGATAGGGAAACCTCAATCATTTATCAACCAACAAGCTAGTGAAGTATAGAGGCTATACTAGGGACTTCAAATTAAGTCTACAAATCACACAAGTATCAATGTTTCCTTGTTAATACTATTATAGCATGAATGTAAACATTTATCATAAACACAAAGATATAATAATAACTACATTTATTATTGCCTCTAGGGCATATCTCCAACAATTTTCAATATCAAAAGTAGTGTCATTTTTCCAATCATGATTAATACTATAGGTAACATGCATAGGAACATCATCACAAGTTTTACCCATAGTAGATAATTCAAAAGAATCTAGAGGAGCATAACATTCATCCTCTTCTTTTTCATCTAATGAGCTTCCTGTTTCAGCAATTTCTTCTTCCATAGGCTCCTGCAAGGCATTAGTCTCTTCCGTTTGTGGAAAGCACCTATTAAAATATTCAAGAATATAGCCATTTTCTTCCTTGTGATTATCAAAGAAAAATTTAAGTATCTCATAAACCTCATATTCATAAGGTGTATCATCAGTATTTTCAAGCAAACTGGCAAGTTAAAATGCACCCTTGAAAGCAATAAATTCTTCAATTTGTTCCACATCATAAAGGTCATAATTTCCTTTAAAATAAGAGGATACGGTAACATTATCATTATACTCACATTGAAAAGGGAGGTATTTGTACCTCCTACAGCAACAAGCTTTATCAAAGCAATAAGTAATATTATAAGTAGAGCACACCTCTCTAGCAATAGTATTAAATTTGTGCACATAAGTGTTTCCCTTTTTGTGACAAACGGTGTTCCTTATAACAGTACTTTTGTTCTTCCGTGAACCCACCTTGCCAATAAGAACTAGTTTCAAAGTAACCATCCATTTATAGAAAGCATGACCAAGCAAGGCAATAACAGATCACCAACTAGAGTAGGAACTAATTTTTTGTGTTTTTGATAAGAGAAAGCAAACCAAACTAAACTATTTTTTTGGAGTTTTTGATAAAAAGAGGCAAACAAAACCAAGCAAACTAAGCAAACCAACAAAAAGTAAAGAGAAAGGTTGAGGAGGACTCCCCTTGTGAAGACGTCCTTAGCCTCCCAGGCAACAATGCCAGAAAATCTTGATGGCA
The DNA here is from genome assembly GCA_916181665.1 of Avena sativa. Lineage (NCBI taxonomy): Eukaryota > Viridiplantae > Streptophyta > Magnoliopsida > Poales > Poaceae > Avena > Avena sativa. The sequence goes on along the minus strand of OV702281.1, from coordinate 201,016,512 downwards.
CTGCATCAACATGGAGCGTTTTGTCGGGAAACCCCAATAGCAAGGTATGATGCAGCACAGCAGCAAGTCTTCCCTCAGTAAGAAACTGAGGTTATCGAACCAGTAGGAGGAAGGAAACGTCTCAAAGGTGTTGCAAGCAACATGGAAACCTGCACAACACAAACTCAAGACTTTGCCCCAACTAACATTGAAGTTGTAATCTCATTGGTTGCTGTAACAAACGATTAACTGTATGGTGTGGAAGGTGATGATGGTTTGCACCAGGTAAATAGTAACAGTGGAAGATGAATCAATGGTAAAGATTTGACCGGGGTCCATAGTTCACTAGAGGTATACTCCTTAGATAAAAAAACATGACGTGCTGGGTAAACAAATTATAGCAGGGAAATTGACAGGACTGATCAAGGCGTAACAATGCAATACTCGACATAATGATCCTATGAGTTTCTGTTGGGCAATACAACAAGATACATAGACCGCCATCCAACTTCATCTATGACTAGAATTCCACCTTTGGGTTATCATCCGAACCCCCTCCAGTATTAAGTTGCAAGCAACAGACAACTGCTTTAAGCAAAGTGTGTAAGGTAAACAATCCACTTGTTCCATGAACAAGAGACCGCTGTTTTCTCCCTAGGGGCAACAACACATCTACAACCTTAGAGATTTCTGTCACTTCCCTTGATTAAATAGAGGCATGAACCCACTATCGAGCATAAATACCCCCTCTTGGAGTCACTAGCAACTACTTGGCCAAGATAGCTACTAACAACGGAGAGCATGCAAGATCACAAACAATACAGACATGATAGAATCAATAAGACAAAACCATTAATCAATCTAACATAGTAATATCAATATCCATCGGATCCCTGCAAACACAACATGCATGATTACAAATAGATTAGATCTTGATCATGAAAGGATATCATAAGATCTAGACATGAAATCACAAGGAGGAGATACAACCATCTAGATACTACATGGACCCATAGTCCAAGGTGAAACTACTCACGCTTCATACCGAGGCTGGCATGATGTAGAAGAAGTCCTCCGGGATGATCTCCCCTCCGGCAGGGTGCCGTAAAGAGCTTTAGATCCCCCCAATCTAGGAACGATGGTGGCGGCGGCTAAAGACGGTTTCGTGGAATATTGATCAGGTCCTTAGGGTTTAGGCATCGGGGGCTTCTTATAGGCGAAGAGGCGAGGTTGGGAGGTGGCCCGGGGGCCCACACCCTGCCCAGGCGCGACCTAGGGTGGGCTCGCGCCTGGGAGGGTACGGACGCCCTGTGGATCCCCTCCGTATCTCCTCTGGACTTCGTGTTCTCCTCGGTGAAATATTGACTTTGGCTTTTGTCCCCTCCAATTCCGAGAATATTTCCTTACTAGCTTTTCTGGGACCAAAAACAGCAGAAAACAGGCAACTGGCACTATGGCAACTTGTTAATAGGTTAGTACCAGAAAACATATGAAAAGCACCTCAATGTGTGGACAAAGCAAAGCGAAGTAGATACTAAACAAGCATGGAACATCAAATATTATAGATACGTTTCCGATGTATCAACAACATCGAATCCTTAAGTGTGTCTCCCTACGGTTCGTGAATTATGTATACATGACCGAGACACTTCTCCGACAATAACCAACAGAGGAATCTGGAAATTCTTATGTGTAACATCCCAAAAATATTAAACTAGAATCATCAAACTCTATGCATCAAAATTAGGGTTAACAAAAACTTTTCTAAATAAAAATATGAAAGCATGCATGTGTGTATGCATCCCATTTTGAATTCTTTTGAATTGCCCTGTTTATGTGTTTCTTTGCTTGTAAAAGGATTCTTAGGTGAAATAAACATCATCTAGACAATCCCCACACTTTTCCCAAAGACAAATAAATCAAAACAAACAAAATAAGGGAATGGTCATTTTGACCAATTTAACTCCCATGCCTACTTTGGCTGTCTCTAACTTTCAGAACTTAACAAAAACTTGTTTGGATCTTTGCACCCCTTGATAGTACTCATAACAAAGTATCAAGGCCCACCTTGTGATAATCCAGAAACATTCAAATGCATAGTTTAAATGACAGTTTAAAATTGAATCTTTATCATATGGGAAGATCCCACTTTTTCAAAAACCACTCAAACAAGCTCAACTTTCAAAACCCCAGGCATCTACTGACTCACCAGCACCTACCTAACACACCCACCAAAAATCTTTTCAAAATTCAAAACTTGAATTCATGCGGCCATTTCACCAAACACCTTGCAGATGCAAATCAAATAAAATCCAAACACTATTTGGAGCAGTGATTTGAGCCTAACTTGTTCCCTCTCTGGTTGCAACTAGGCTTTAGTAGATCATCTAGCTCATTTGTAAACATCTAGCACCACTGTAAGCTTGGCAATGTCATCAATGGTGAAGAGCTGAAGCCACCCATGCCACCCCAGTGTAGACAACAAGCTAGGAGAGGAACTAGCCATGCCAACCTTGTCTGGGAGATCACCCATGCCTCACCGCCCCCTCTCGACCACCCCTGCCTCGAAGACATCGACCAGAGCACCCAGGAACGCCGTGCCCGTGCCTCTGTCAACCATGCCGAGCGTGCGCCAGAGAGCCACCGTCGACACACGCCCACAGACCGCGCGCCGCCCTCGCCGCATGCATACGCGATCACCACCGTCCCAGGAGACCGCCAGACATCCCCGTTCGCCGCCCCATGCCTCACAGCCACCGCTCGCTGTTGAAGACGCCGCCTCTGCCGCACAGAGCATCGCATGTTCCAGACCGTTTACCACCGCCCCTACACGCGCATTAAAGCCATAGAGCATCGCATGGAGACCACCGATCGATCGCCACCGCCGGCCATGCCTCTAGCTGCCCTTAGTCGTATCGCCATCGTCGCCTTCCCATCCCGTCCGGTCTCGTCGTCGAGACTATAAATAGAGGCCTTCCCAGCTCATACTTCACACCATCTCACTCCCCTCTCCTCACTGATCGTTCCAACCCGTTCTCGGAGCAAGGCGAGCAGCGCATCGCTGGAATTTGGCTGGAGCAGGCCGCCTTTGGAGAAGAAGGGTGCCGTCGATTTCGTCCACCCCAGGAGAAGCTGCCGGTACCAGGAGGTTTGCCGTCGTCGACTTCGTCGTTCGCCCGCCTCTCCGACCCTAGCCTGAGCCCCGGTGAGCCCCCGACGACCCCCACCTGCCGCGTTAGGTTTCTATCTCGCCGGCGCCGCCCGACGTGGACAATGAGTAGCAGCCGTTCGATTAGACTTAGATTGTGCGGATGAGATTGCCCCGTACCGCTTCGCGTTTAAAGAGCCACTGACTGGTGGAACCCCCTGTTAGTTGAGCCCCGCGCCGCGGAGCGACACCGAGCCGGCCCATTATCGTTTCCCGCGCAGCCCAGTCGTTTGAATTTAACCTTTTCCATTTTAATTCAAACACAGTTCTGTACCTAGTTTCAAAAATCAACCCAGCTCGATTCAGTGAACCAAAATGAATGAAACCAATTTTGTTAGAAAGATATTTAAATGCTTAATGAAAGCCTGTTGGATTCAAATCATTTGAATCTATATATCAACCTTGGTAAAAATAACAAGGCAGAACCTTTTCTGTATTCAAACATTTTTCAAATTTAAACCATAATAGCTTTTGAGTTGATTCCAACTCTCAAAAATCACATTTAATCATACCTTTCAGAATATATAAAAACATTTGGGTTTACTTACATAAATAATGTTCAAGTAATAAAATAATGCCACATAGGCATGTCTAGCCACTTTATTTAAGTAAAATAAAAGGTTAAACCTTATTAAATTGTGACACGACTTTAAATCAAATTCCCATATACTGAAATGTGTGGTGATGACATGTGTCAACATGATCCCATGTTTGGTTTGGAGAATATTAAATCTTAAGTAGTTTTTCAATGAGTAGAAATTACTTTTCTAAAAATAAAAGAATTTAAACCAAGCTTTAATCTTGTAATGTTAGTGATGATGCTAGATCATCTATAGAACCCCTTTGTGTGATGATTGAAAGTAGTTAAGTATTGTTTGGTGATTGTGTACCTCGTATTTATTCATAGCGCTAGTACCGACCAAGGATACGAAGAGGAAGGGGGATACTATGAAGAAGAAGTCGAGGAGAACTTCAACCACTGCTCTGCACAAGGCAAGCTTATACTGATACTTGTGCAAGATAACACTTGCAAGATACTATACCTATGCAAGAAAATACTTGCTTGTTACCATGCCAACTATATGCCTTAAGCATATATGATCATAACCACTTGATAAACCAATCCTAGTTTTACTTACAAGCTTTATACTTTATTTCTTTATCAAAGCTATTACTTAGAGTTTACTTAAGTGAATTGTAGATACTAGAAAGATATATGGAGGTTGCATAAAGAGCATAAAATTTGGCCTAAGCTAGATAATCTTTATGTCATCCTAAGGCATGAGATTGAACTTAGTTAAACTCCACTAGTTTACCACCCCTCATTAGTACTTACCCCCACTTGTAGATGCTAGTGCTAAGCATAAAATTTGATCAACTTAGATGGGAATACTTGGTGGAAAAATGGTTATGAAAACCTTGGAATGATGGATCATTCTACTGAAATGTTTTGGACATGTGTTTCCGAACACCAGATGATTTATGGTGATGAAAATGTTGAGGCATGAGCCTTAGCCCTTTATAAAACTGATGGTTGTCTGGATGAGATACCATTCCAATTTTACCGTACAACCACAATACCCGAGAATTGGGTAGGGCTTGACTGGAAGCTTATATACCTTAGTATTGGTTCCCTCACGGCCAAGGTCTGAGATGAGGCTACCTTGTGAAGATTGTCCACCTATGTAGTACCCAAGATGACAGTTGTTCATGGTTGGGAGGCCAAACTCACAGGAGAGGTGCTTATACTAGGGTGTGCAATTGAAAGGTTAGGATTGATTATCCGCATACTGAGTATGGTGAATTCAGGATTTGTTCCTGACGGATGTATCAAATGTTGTGGTGAAAGTGTACAATCTCTACAGAGTGTCAAACTATTCGAATAGCCGCGTCCGCGGTTATGGACAGTTGGAGTGGCCATACTGTTCCCCCGTCAGATGTTTTCAAAATGACTTTTGAAACGAACTGAGACTTTGACTTGACCACAAAAGAGTTGTGATATGAAATACAAGTTCCCACTTAGGTGTTATAAAATTTCAATTAGCTTTTCTTGCTTCTGAACTTAGTAGGTGTAAATCTGGATTTTTGCAAAACAACCATAGAGCTTAGTGTCCTACTACCAAAAACCCCCTTCACTTGTTAGTATTAGTTTGCGAGTACTTAAAGAGTACTCATGGCTTTGTCCCTGGCTATTCCCGTGGCCAGACTATGAAGAGGAGTACCTGGAGGATGGACCCTAGGAAGGTTACGACAACTAGGATCATCTCCCATCGTCAGCATTGCCTGTGACCCCGAATATGGAGCTTCGCCTACGCTACCGTTATTATTACGTATTTCCGCTGCTTGAGTTGTATTAAGAACTGGATCATGAGATCCTTATTTGTGTAAGACCTTGTGTATGGTTTGTAATGGATGATGTACTGTGGTAACCAATTCTGTTATGTCTCGCAAAAATGGTAATCCTGGGATTGCGATGTATGGCATAACATGCATCTGGGATTAAAAATCCGGGTGTTGACAAGTTGGTATCAGAGCCATCCTGACCATAGGAGACCCTAGTTAGACTGGACGTTTGGAATCAAAAACTTAGTTTCAAAACCAAAGAAAGCAAATATTTACAAAAACTTATTCCCATTCTTATCACTTTGATTCTTTCATGAAAATTCATGTTCCTCAAAAACTCTTGCAAAATACATAAAATTTGACACACTTGATCACTCTACTAACTTACTCATCTTATATTCTTTTAGATGGACGTGAAGTACAACAAGTTTTACCAGTTGGGAAATGGAGGATACCTTATCTTTGAGAGGGATTTGGACCAGCTTTCAGAACTTCTGGAGCGTCCGCACCCCGAGTTCTTCGGAGCTCAGCTCAGTTACCAAGGAGGAGAAGATCTGCAGTGTCTAATTGTTGCAAGTCTCTGAGGAAATATTGAACCTCCCACTGCTGAGGGAATTCATTTTACCTTAAGAGAGAACAACTGGCTCAATGGACTTGCCAGGGCCATGCAGGAAGCTCTTGCCCGTCTGTGTGGGCAGAGTATCAACCAGATCAAGGGTACCCGCTTTGAGTTTTGTCCAAGTCGTGATGCTATGGGACAGCCACTGGAAGCCCCATACCACCACGAGCTGAAGACTCAGTTGGACCATCTTAGCTTCATGATGTACGATCGCCAGCAGGAGTTGGATAATTGCCGTGACTACTCCAACCACAAGTCCGCCATAATCAATACGAAGGATCAGACCATCGCCATGTTAGCAAAGGATCGCAAGTCTCGCCGCCGTCAGCTCGACAAGAAGGAGCGCATCATTGCCCGTCTTCGCCACCGTATATCGTCTTTGGAGGAGACCATCCACGAGAGAGACATGCAGTTGGAAGAAAGGGGGAATGCCAGAGAGGATCTTCGTGGAGACCCCTACTCCTATCTCAGCGAAGATGATTTTCTGGAGGATCAGGCTACGTATTTCTTCACCGATGAGGAGGATTTCGCCTTCATCAATGGCGACGATGATGATGAGGATGATGACTACACCGACTCCGAGGAGTAGTAGCACTTGAGCACTAGCGTAGTGAGTAGTATTCGGTCCCACTGTATCGTAGTTTCCAGAATGGTTCCTAAAACCATCTGTTTACCTTGTTGTGGTGTGTGTTTGTATCATGTGGTATGAATGAATGAATGAAAAGCAAGTTGTTAGAAAATCTGAGTCAAACTTTAAAAAACTTTTCAAAGCCCTGAACCTTACAAATTTCCCTCTCTTCTCATGATCTATCTCAATTTTCAGATGCCACGCGGAGGAAGTGGTTCATCCCCGGACTCGATGATGCAGATCCTGCAACATGTTGGTTTCTGACTGCGAAGCTGAAAGAGCGGAACGTCAAGCCAACCTAGCCACCCTTCAACAGATAGCTCAGCTATCCCACAACAATCAAGGCCACGGAAACCAGGACAACCATGGATCTAAGCTCAAGAATTTCCAGAACACCAACCCACCTGTTTTCACTAAGTCGGAAGAGCCCTTAGACGCTGATGATTGGCGCAAACCATGGAAAATAACTTAGAAGTCGCCGGAGTGGAAGCTAACGAGAAAGTTCTCTTCGCCACCCACTATCTAGCTGGAGATGCCAGAGCATGGTGGAACAGTGTTCGTGCAATGGCCGGAGGACAGATGATGACCTAGGAGGAATTCAAAGTCAAGTTCAGCAGAACCCATGTGCCACCAGGTTTGATCAAAAGAATGAGAGACGCATTCAGAGAACTGAGGCAAGGAAGGATGACCGTAGTGGAATACCATGACCAATTTTTGTCATTAGCTACGTATTCCCCGGATGAGATCGACACCGAAGCCAAGAAGAAAGAAAGATTCCTGAATGGTCTGCACGATGAGATGCAGACTGTGTTAGTCAATATCCCCTTTGCGGATATCGAAGCCCTTGTCGACTCTACCATCCAGATGGAAGGAAAGATCAACCAAGCCAATGAGAAACACACGCGTCGCATGATGCATCAACCAGGAACCCATCAGAACCCAAAGTATCGCCCTAACCCATCTCCAGGATTTGCCCCGAGAACAAACACACCCCCAATGAACCGTTCGACCTATCCCAACCGTGGAAACCCTAGGCCCGGAGGAAATCACAACAACCCCGGCAACTCTAGCAATTTCAACCGTGCCCCACCCAAGTTCAACAACAACAATGCTACCGCCAACCCCAACACTGCCCCGAGGACTGGAAGAAATGCTGTGCCTGTTATAGCAAAGGACAAGTTGCAAGTGACTTGTTATGACTGTGGACATAAGGGTCACTACTCCAACGAGTGCCCCAACAAGAAGAATAGCGCAGCCCCCAATGAAAATGCCCCAACTCAGCAGCAGCGTCGTGTTCAACCAGGAGGGAGGTTTGCCCCAGGGAATTCGCTCAACCGCAACGACCGTCTTTTTCTCATTCATGCTGAAGAAGCTCAGGAAGCGCCAGACGTCGTGCTGGGTATGTTTTCTGTTAATTCAGTACTTGCAAGAGTTTTGTTTGATTCTGGTGCATCGCATTCATTTGTCACCGAAGAATTTGCATGAACTAGTAAGATTCAACCAACAAACTGAGCATTTTATGATCATTCAAATTCCCGGTTCAACCACCAAGGCTAGGCAAATTTGCAAAGCCGTCCCTATCCGAATCCATGGCATAGATTTTTATGCTAACCTGCTAGTACTCGGAACTAAAGGTTTGGAAGTAGTACTAGGAATGGACTGGATGTCCAAACATAAAGGATTGATTGACTGTGCCAAGAAAGCCATCACCATGACCAGTACAGCCGGAATATCAGTCGAGCATATATCTGAAACCTTACCTCGTCAATTCAAGTGCAACAAGAGTATAGCCCAACCCACCATTGACCAAGTTCGGATAGTCTGTGAATACCCCGTTGTATTTCCAGATGTTTTGCCCGGTATGCCCCTAGATCGGGATATCGAGTTTATCATCGAACTAATCCCCGGAACAGGACCCATAGCCCAGAGACCATATAGTATGAACCCGTCTGAACTAGCAGAACTGAAGAAGCAACTGGATGCCATGCTGGAAATTGGATTGATTCAACCAAGTGCTTCACCATGGAGATAACCTATCTTGTTTGTGGACAAGAAGGATGGAGGTAACCGTTTGTGTACGAATTATCGGAAGTTGAATGATGTCACCATCAAAAACAAGTACCCCTTGCCCAAGATAGAAGATTTGTTTGATCAGTTGACCGGTGCCAAAGTGTTTTCTAAGATTGATCTTAGGACTGGCTATCGTCAACTCAAAATTCGGGCAGAGGATATTCCCAAGACTGCCTTTACCACCAGATATGGATTATACGAGTATACCGTCATGTCTTTTGGATTAACCAATGCCCCCGCTTATTTCATGAATCTCATGAATAAGATTTTTATGGACTTCCTGGATAAGTTTGTCGTTGTTTTCATCGATGACTTTCTGATTTATTCCAAATCGGAAGAAGAACATGAGCTACACCTAAGGACCATTCTTGGAACCCTTAGAGAGCATCAGCTGTATGCCAAGTTTAGCAAATGTGAATTCGGGTTACAGGAGGTAGGATTCCTCGGTCACATTGTATCAGCCGGAGGAATTGTCGTTGATCCTGCAAAAGTGAAAGATGTCGAAGATTGGCAAGCCCCAACCACTCAAACCCAAGTTCGTGCATTTCTCGGATTGGCGGGATACTACCGCAAGTTCGTAGAAGGATTCTAGAGTATCGCCAGACCCATGACCCAATAGCTGAAAAAGGATAAAAAGTTTGAATGGACAGACAAATGTGAAGCGAGTTTTCAAGAACTCAAGAGGAGATTGATTTCAGCCCCAATCTTAATCATACCGGATATCATGAAGCCCTTCGACGTGTATTGTGACACATCCAAGATCGGTCCCGGATGTGTGCTAATGCAAGAAGGCAAAGTTATATCTTATCTATCTTGACAACTGAAACAACATGAGAAAAATTACCCAACCCATGACCTCGAACTCGCAGCCGTAGTTCTAGCCCTGAAGACATGGAGGCTTTACCTGATGGGAAATCGTTGTGAGATTTATTCGGATCACAAGAGCCTGAAGTATATATTCACTCAGAAGGAGTTGAATATGAGGCAGATAAGATGGATTGAGTTAATCAAGGATTACGGTCTGGACATTCACTATCACCCTGGTAAAGCCAACGTGGTAGCAGATGCCCTTAGCAGATTGCCGTGCCGCTTGAACTCCATGATTTTGAAGGAGCAACCAAGTTTGCACAAAGAGATGGAAGATTTTCGAATGGAATTAGTGAGTGAAGTATTTTTGGCTAGCATAGAACTTCAACCCACTTTGATCAGCCAGATCAAAGAGGCGCAGAAAGGAAATTCTAGTATTGACAGAATCAAGCGTCGTATCGGTACATGCAAAGTACCCGGATTCACCGAAGACGAAGAAGGAGTTCTGTGGTACAAAGGACGCCTTTGTGTACTAGCAGATTCTGAGTTGAAAGAAGTTATTCTGAAGGAATCTCATGATACTCTTTATTCTATCCACCCCGGAGGAACTAAGATGTATCATGATTTGAAAGAGCAATTTTGGTGGCATAAGATGAAGAGAGAAGTCGGAAGCTATATCGCCAAGTGTGATATATGTCAGCGAGTCAAGGCCGGACATCAAAGACCCGCTGGATTGCTACAAACCTTGCAGATTATGGAATGGAAATGTGATTCTGTTGGAATGTACTTTATCACCGGATTGCCTACTTCTAGTAGGGGAAATGACTCTATCTGGGTCATAGTGGACAGATTGTCGAAAGTCGCCCATTTCTTACCCGTCAAGACCACATATCAGAGTTCGAAGCTAGCGGAGTTATACATTGCTAGAATCATCAGTTTGCATGGAGTCCCCAAGAACATCATATCGGATCGAGGAACTCAGTTTACCTCGAGATTCTGGAAGAAAGTTCAAGAAGGTTTAGGAACCCGCCTAGATTTCAGCACCACGTATCACCCTCAGACCGATGGAGAAACGGAGCGAGTAAATCAAATACTCAAAGATATGCTGAGAGCATGTGTGTTAGAATATGGATCTAAGTGGGAAGACTGTCTGCCGTTTGCAGAATTTTCGTACAACAACAGTTATCAAGCTAGTTTGAAAATGTCCCCATTTGAATTCATGTACGGAAGGAAGTGTCGCACCCCTTTGAACTGGTCGGAAGTAGGAGAGAGTCAGATTTTTGGACCCGATATCCTACGAGAAGCAGAAGAGAAGGTTCACAAGATTCGTGAGCACCTCAAGACAGCCCAGTCCAGACAGAAGAGTTACGCCGACAAGAGACGTCGAGACCTCGCCTTCAACATAGGAGATTTTGTGTATCTGAAAGTGTCGCCATTAAAGGGAATGTAGCGTTTCCAACTCAAAGGAAAGTTAGCCCCCAGATATATCGGAGCTTTCAAATTTCTGAACCGTCGAGGAGAAGTGCCGTATCAATTGGAACTACCCGAAGAGATGTCAGCCGTGCACAATGTGTTCCATATCTCATTACTTCGCAAGTGCCTCAAAGTTCCGGAGAAGACGGAAGTGTTCAAGAATATCGATCACCGGACCATAGAGATCAACGATGATCTGACCTATTCCGAAGTACCCATCCGTATTTTGGAAGAAGCTTTTCGAACCACCAGAACCCGAAGCATCAAGCTTCTCAAAATTCAGTGGAGCAACCACACAGAAGAGGAAGCTACCTGGGAGCGCGAAGATCACATCAGGACGGAGTTTCCCTATCTCTTCAAATCCTAGGTAATCTTTTCATCCTTTTTCAAATCTCGGGACGATATTTTGTTTAAGGGGGGAAGGTTTGTAACATCCCAAAAATATTAAACTAGAATCATCAAACTCTCTATGACTAGAATTCCACCTTCAGGTTATCATCCGAACCCCCTCCAGTATTAAGTTGCAAGCAACAAACAACTGCTTTAAGCAAATTGTGTAAGGTAAACAGTCCACATGTTCCATGAACAAGAGACCGTTGTTTTCTCCCTAGTAGCAACAACACATCTACAACCGAAGAGATTATTGTCACTTCCCTTAGAAACTAGAGGCATGAACCCACTATCAAGCATAAATACCCCCTCTTGGAGTCACTAGCAGCTACTTGGCCAAGATAGCTACTAACAACAGAGAGCATGCAAGATCACAAACAACACATACATGATAGAATCATAAATAAAAAACCATTAATCAAACCAACATAATAATCTCAATATCCATCGGATCCCCGCAAACACAACATGCATGATTACAAATAGATTAGATCTTTATCATGAACGGAGCTCGCAAGATCTATACATGAAAGCACAAGGAGGAGATACAACCATCTAGATACTACATGGACCCATAGTCCAAGGTGGAACTATTCACGCATCATACCGGAGAGAAGGCCTCCGGGATGATCTCCCCTCCGGCAGGGTGCCGGGAAGAACTTCAGACCCCCCAATCTAGGGACGATGGTGGCGGCGGCTACAGACTGTTTTGTGGAGATTTGATCGGGTGCTTAGGGTTTCTGCATCGGGGGCTTCTTATAGGCAAAGGGGGAGGCCGAGGCGGCGGCCTGGGTGGCCAAACCCTAACCAGGCGCAGGGCAAGGCCCACCCGCGCCTGGGGTGGGTCTGGCCCCCTGGCTGGCCCCTCCGACTCGACTCTGGACTTTTTGTTCCCCACTAAAAGTAATTGACTTTAACGTTTGTCCCTTCCAATTCCAAGAATATTTGTTTACTAACTTTTATGAAACCAAAAACAGTAGAAACATGCATCTGGCACTATGGCAACTTGTTAATAGGTTAGTACTAGAAAACATGTAAAAAGCACCTCAAAGTGTGGACAATCAAAGCAAAGTAGATACTAAACAAGCATGGAGCATCAAAAATTATAGATACGTTTCCGACGTATCAACATCCCCAAGCTTAACTCCTGCTCTTCCTCGAGTAGGTAAGTGATAAACAGAATAATTTTTGAGGTGACATGCACCCTCACAATAAAGATCCAACCATTTGCAAGCATTGAAAGATGGGATCAAAGAACTCTAAACATGTGCATGAAAGATGGAGTTCTAACAATAGGACATAGCAACTATGCATGGAACATGATAGGCTACAAACAAAGATCATGAATAACATGCATTGAAAAATGTTTGTTTGTTTCACATACAGAAAACATATCATAGTGGCAATCAGCTTGTCCCTCATAGAGTAGCAATATAGATGCATAGGACACCTTCAAAGTTCACAAGGGTGACTAGAAAAAAATAACACAATATGCATCAATTAATAAGCTTTGGAACACTACACACAGAATGACAACTGTGCTCTCTTAATGGTGCCTAAAGGTAGAAGGTGGAGACTCAATAATGGTGGAAGAAAAGCCTTTTTTGTAAAGGAAGCAGGGATTACAAGTTTCAAAAAGAGCTTCCAAAAATTATGGTACTTGTTAGCTTTCAGCCCTCATTGCCCCTATCATAAGAATCTTGAAGTGGTTAAGGTTTAAAGTGGCAAAGATGGAGTATATGTTTGATGAAGTATAAGTTGGCAATCTCAAGTCCCTTGAATACGAGGGCCACACCTCATGCATACTCAACTTTGGGTCTAGGTAAGTTCTTGTAATTGTAAGTATTTGCATATCATTGAGAACCGCCAACGGGGTACCCCTTGCACATGGTATAGGAGCTTTCCCATAACCAAAATGACAAGGCAAGAAGACAATGAGCATCTCAGCAATCTTTTTATTTACCATATGCATAGCTTTTTTATTGAGGATGCTTCATAGATAGCTCATTATGGTGATGCTGCAAGTTTCTACCATGATTAGGCATGGCTTAGGCTAGCGGCCCAGGCGTTTCTCTAACACAGGATACAAACTCCATGGACTTACAAGTTACCTCTTTATTCACACCGGTGACTTCCATAGACAAAAGAGCATGATATCAACTGAGTACAAAGTACAAGTGCAATGTTGAAAACGTTCCCCGTGACAGCACGGTTCTGCTAATTCCAACTTATAAGTGCGAGCATATACAACAAAGTTATCACAATGGTTCAAGTTTATTAGGGGCAAAGAATAAAGTGTGCCATCAAGTTCATGAGGGCTTTAATCACTAAGTTTTCACATAACAAAATAGTTTTTAATTGGAAGATAGTTGAAAACAAGAATATACTTGGAATGGTGTAACACACCATGCATAAGAGTTTATAGTGGACACTTTGGAAAACTTGGTTTCTTGGGAGTTGGAAGCATGATTAGAACTTACTCATACAAGTGGAGGATAGCAAAAGACTGGGAGCAACCAACTAAGAGAGCAATAATGGCCATAATCATGCAGTGCAACAAAGCATACTAATCAAAGCAAAGAGTGTTACTACAAGTCAAGGACTAAATGATCATGGAGGCTAATGGTGACTTATCATAGTCATAACATGGTGTGAGCATGTGCCAAGTCAACCCAAGCAAAGCATCGAAGGAGAATACCACAATACTATGCTTTTGCATGCTAAAACAACGCATAATTTATTCAAGGCACACTAAGCAATCCCAATTGTTTGGAACAAGACATGATACAGCAATAATCACTAAGCATAATGCCAAAACAACACCTAGCATGTCATGCTAAAGTCTAAGTCACAGTCAATGCAAGATCCTCTTGCACTTCAAGCAAGAACTTTCTACTCCTTTCCAACACCAAGCAACTTATTTGTAAAACAACACAGCGAGAACGGGGGTCCAAACTACTTTATTCAAGCAAGCTAAACAACCTAATAAAAGCAAACGAAAACTAAGATGCTCCAAGAACAACACAACTGTGCATGAAACAATAAAAACGAAGTGTCTAGACAGACCTGAGCTTTTTATTAATGAAGAAGGGGATGCCTTGGGCATCCCCAAGCTTTGACGCTTGTACCTCTTGGATATTTCTTGGAGTGACACCACGGTGACATCCCCAAGCTTGAGCTTTTGTCCATCCTTCATTTCATTGCATCATTCCCTCGCTACACCTGAAATTTTTCCTTCATACAAAACTTCACACAATCTTCATTAGCAACATTAGTGTATTCAAAAGATATTAGACCTCTGGCAAAGCTTTGGAACAACAAGGCTTTTTAATAAAAACACAATCTACTGTAGTAACTCCTTCAAAAAGCTCAATTCACCTAAAGAGAACTCAAAAAGGAATCGATAAGAAGCAAATGCAAATAAAGGCAGAAATCTGTCAAAACAGACTAGCAGGTAGAAACCGATTTTTTTGAACATCTGCTCAAATAAAAAAGTATTGAACTAACGAAAGTTAGCTAACATACTGGGGGATTTTTTAGTAAATTTTGATCTCAATCACAGTTACAGATACTCCTCACGAAATTTTTTGGTGGAGGACAGAAATCTGTTTTTGGATAGCAACTCCCCAAATCTTACTTCCCTGACATTACAGGTCATTCTTGGCACAAAAAGCAAACAAAAAGGATAAGGAGAGGTCATTACAGAAGTAATAACTTCCAAGACTCAAGGAAACTCTTGGGTTATCTCTCAACAAGTACTTTTCTTTAACGCCTTTAAGTTAGGCACAAGAAGCAAGAAGAATCAAGTATTTTGAAATGAAGAAGCATTCACATCAAATCTTGCTTTCAAAGGAGGAGAAAAAATAACTTCTCTCTCCTCATAGGGAAGTGTTCAATACCTTTCTTAAATGGAAAATGATATTTAATGGTGCCTTCTTTCATATCAATGATGACACTAACTGTTCTAAGAAAAGGTCTTCCCAAAGTAATAGGACAAGAAACATTGTACTCAACATCCAAAACATAGAAATCAACAGGGACATAAGCATTATTAACCATAATTAGAACATCATTAATACTCCCCATGAGTTTGTTCTTAGCATTATCATTGAGTGGGACATCTAAATAACAATCTTCTAATCGTGGCAAATCAAGCATTTCATAAATCTTCCTAGGCATAATAGAGACACTAGAACCAAGATCACATGAAGCTTTGAGATCAAAGTCATTCACTTGCATATTAATAATGGGTTCCCAACTATCTTCTACTTTCCTAGGAATAGAAGCTTTGTGTTTTAGCTTCTCTTCCTTAATCTTAACAAGAGCATCTGTAATGTGTTTAGTGAAAGTAACGTGCATATCACTAGCATCAGGACGTCTAGCAAGCTTTTGCAAGAACATAATCACTTCGGAAATATTGCAACCATCAATATCAAAGTCAAACTTGGCATCACTAGTAGTAGTCTCAATAGGCTTAGGCATAATAGGAGGAGGTATAGGGACTACTTGTGGTTTAGTGGTGATGGTGCACACAATATTGTTTCTATCAATTTCAGCTTCCGTTTCCCACTTAGCATGAAGTTGAGCTAACAGCCTAACATTCTCATCAACAGTAACTTGTATGGCATGAGCAGTAGCAAAGGTATTTTTCATGGCTTCAGGTTTAGAAGCCATTTTATTAATCAAGGAGGACTGAGTTTCAGACAAAGAGGATATATTTTTCTCAATAGTTAAAAGCTTGTCCTCTATAGTCTTATTGAAAGTGGTTTGTTTACTAATAAAGTCTTTGAGCATGACTTCAAGTTCAGAGGGGGCACTTCTAGCATTATTGTAAGAGTTTCCATAGGAATTGCCATTATTAGGAGTATAAGGCCTATAATTATTGTTGCTTCCAAAATTGTTCCTATAGGCATTGTTGTTTCTAATGAAGTTCACATCAACTTGTTCTTCTTGAGCAACCAAAGAGGCTAAGGGAACACTATTAGGATCTAAAGGAGCTTTCCCATTAACAAGCATAGCCATAATAACATCAATCTTTTCACTTAAAGAGGAAGTTTCCTCAACATAATTTACCTTCTTACCATGTGGAGCTCTATCAACATGCCATTCAGAGTAGTTAACCATCATATTATCCAGAAGCCTAGTTGCAACACCCAAAGTGAGGCCCATAAAAGTACCTCCAGCAGCTGAATCCAACAGATTTCTTGAGGAGAAGTTCAAACATGCATAAAAAGTCTGGATAATCATCCAAGCAGTGAGTCCATGAGTAGGGTAATTTTTAACCAAAGATTTCATTCTTTCCCAAGTTGGAGCAACATGTTCACTATCAAGTTGTTTAAATTTCATAATGTCACTTCTCATAGATATAACCTTAGTAGGAGGATAGTACTTTTAAATAAAAGCATCTTTGCACTTAGTCCAAGAATCAATACTATTTTTAGGCAAAGAAAGCAACCATTTTTTAGCATTTCCTCTCAAGGAGAAAGGAAAAAGCCTGGGCTTAATAATATCTCCATCCTTATACTTTTGCATCTCACAAAGTTCAACAAAGCTGTAAGCATCCCAAAAATATAAACAATGATCATTAAACTCTAATCACTAAAATTAGGGTTAACAAAAACTTTGATTAATTAAAATCATATGAATGCATGTGTGTATATGATGATTTGATAAATGCATGAATGAACTTGTGTGATAAACCTAAGTAGCAAGAAATGGTTTAAAGATGAATACAACATCATATAAAACATTTCCAAATAGAAACAAATCAAGGGAAAAGCAAAAACAAATCAATTAAGGTAAATGGTCATTTTTGCAAATCTTGCTCACTAGGTCACTTTGAGTGTTTCTAGTCCAAGATTTCAAACAGAAACTTTTCCAATTCTTTGCTAGACCAAGTAAAAGTGAAGCAAAGCCCACCTTTTAAACTTGCAGAAACATTTGACAACCTCATTCAAATGACAATTCAAAATTGAATCTTTATCATATGTGAAGATCATACATTTTCAAAACCCAACCAAACCAATGCCCCTTGACTAATCCAACTAACCAGAGACTCCCTAGTATGTGCCTAGCAAACCCACCAAGTTCGAATCCAAAATTCAAATTTGAATTTCTTTCGGCCATTTCATCAAACACATTGTGATTAGCAAACAAACAAACACAAAACACTATAGTGTGCAGTAATTTTGGCCTAACTTGTTCCCTATCTAGCTCACACTACACCCTCAGTGGATCATCTAACTTGTTTAACCCCTCTAGCTCACTGTAAACCAAACCATGCCATCAATGGAAAGCATGCCGAGAGCACCCTTGCCACCCCAATGTCGCCAGCCAGCTAGGAGCCTCACTAGCCTCGCCAACCTTGTCTGGAACACGCATCACCGTCCACCGCCACTCCATGTCCCAGACTCGAGCACTGCCAGCCCCTGGACCAGACGGAAAGCTCGTGCCAAACCTCTCTGCGTGCGAGCCAAGAGCGCGCCAGTGCGCCACCCTCGACCAGCACCCACAGACCGCGTGCCGCCCTCGCCGCTTGCGTGCATGATCGCCAACACTCGAGCACCCCGCCAGACAACCTCGTTGTCCGCCAAGCGACCAGTAGCATCCGTGTGCCATTAAAATCTCCATCGGACCCGCCCAGAGCATCGACGCGTTGAGAAACTTGATGCTTCAGGTTCTGGTGGTTCTGAAAGCTTCTTCCAAAATACGGATGGGTACTTCGGGATATGTCAGGTCATCGTTGATCTCTATGGTCGGATGATCAATGTTCTTGAAAACCTTGGTCTTCCCCGGAACTTCAAGGAATTTGCGAAGTAACGATATATGGAACACATTGTGCACTGCTGACATTTCCTCTGGCAGTTCCAATTGATATGATACTTCTCCGCGATGATTCAGAATTTTGAAGGGTCCTATATATCTGGGGGATAACTTTCCTTTGAGCTGGAAACGTTGCATTCCCTTCAAAGGCGACACTTTGACATACACAAAATCTCCGATATTGAAAGCGAGGTCTCGACGTCTCTTGTCGGCGTAACTCTTCTGTCTTGACTGGGCGGTCTTGAGGTGCTCACGAATCTTGTGAACTTTCTCTTCTGCTTCTCGTAGGATGTCGGGTCCGAAAATCTGACTCTCTCTTACTTCCGACCAATCTAAAGGGGTGCGACACTTCCTTCCGTACATGACCTCAAATGGGGCCATTTGCAGACTATCTTGATAATTGTTGTTGTATGAAAATTCTGCGAAAGGCAGACAATCTTCCCATTTAGATCCATACTCTAGCACACATGCTCTCAATATATCTTCGAGTATTTGATTTACTCGCTCCGTTTGTCCATTGGTTTGAGGGTGATACGCTGTACTAAAATCTAGTCGGGTTCCTAAACTTTCTTGGACTTTATTCCAGAATCTCGAGGTAAACTGGGTTCCGCGATCCGATACGATGTTCTTGGGGACTCCATGCAAACTGACGATTCTAGAGATGTATAACTCCGCTAGCTTCGAACTCTGGTATGTGGTATTGACTGCTAAGAAATGGGCGACTTTGGACAATCTGTCAACTATGACCCAGATAGAGTCATTTCCCCTACTAGAAGTAGGCAATCCGGTGATAAAGTGCATTCCAACGGAATCCCATTTCCATTCCGGAATCTGTTGTGGTTGCAATAGTCCTGCGGGTCTTTTGATGTCCCGCCTTGACTCTCTGACATATATCACACTTGGCGATATAGCTTCCGATTTCTCTCTTCATTTTATGCCACCAAAATTGTTCCTTCAAATCCTAATACATCTTCGTTCCTCCGGGGTGGATAGAATAAAGAGTATCATGGGCCTCTTCCAAAATAAATTCTTTCAAATTTGAATCTGCTGGTACACAGAGACGTCCTTTGTACCACAGAACTCCTTCTTTATCTTCGGTAAATCTGGTTACTTTGCCTATACCGATACGACATTTGATTCCGTCGATACTAGCATTTCCTTTCTGCGCCTCTTTGATCTGATCGATCAAAGTGGGTTGAAGTTCGATGCTAGAAAAAAATCCTTCACTTACTAATTCCATTCGAAAATCTTCCATCTCTTTGTGCAAACTTGGTTGCTCTTTAAAAATCATGGAGTTCAAGCGGCACGACAATCTGCTAAGGGCATCTGCTACCACGTTGGTTTTACCGGGGTGAGAGTGAATGTCCAGATCATAGTCCTTGATTAGGTCAATCCATCTCCTTTGCCTCATATTCAGCTCCTTCTGAGTGAATATATATTTCAGACTCTTGTGATCTGAATAAATCTCACAACCGTTTCCCATGAGATAATGCCTCCATGTCTTCAGGGCTAGAACTACGGCTTCTAGTTCAAGGTCATGGGTAGGATTATTTTGTTCATGTTGCTTCAGTTGTCGGTATAGATAAGATATAACCTTGCCTTCTTACATTAGCACATATCTAAGACCGATCTTGGATGCGTCATAATACACATCAAAGGGCTTTGTGATATCCGGCATGATCAAGATTGGGGCTGAAATCAATCTCCTCTTTAGTTCTTGAAAAATCGCTTCACATTTGTCCGTCCATCAAACTTCTTGTCCTTCAGCAATTGGGTCATGGGTCTGGCAATACTCGAGAATCCTTCTACGAACTTTTGATAGTATCCCGCTAATCCGAGAAATGCACGAACTTGGGTTTGAGTGGTCGGGGCTTGCCAATCTTCAACATCTTTCACCTTCGCCGGGTCAACAGCAATTCCTCCGGCTGATACAATATGTCCGAGGAATCCTACTCCTGTAACCAGAATTCACATTTGCTAAACTTGGCATACAGCTGATGCTCTCTAACGGTTCCAAGAATGGTCCTTAGGTGTATCTCATGTTCTTCTTCTGATTGGAATAAATCAGAATGTCATCGATGAAAACAACGACAAACTTATCCAGGAAGTCCATAAAAATCTTATTCATGAGGTTCATGAAATAAGCTGGGGCATTGGTTAATCCAAAAGACATGACAGTATACTCATATAATCCATATATGGTAGTAAAGGCAGTCTTTGGAATATCCTCTACGCGAATTTTGAGTTGATGATAGCCAGTTCTAAGATCAATCTTAGAAAACACTTTGGCACCAGTCAATTGGTCAAACATGTCTTATATCTTCGGCAACGGGTTCCGTACAAAAACGGTTACCTCCATCTTTCTTGTCCACAAACAATACAGGTGATCTCCATGGCGATGCACTTGGTTGGATCAATCCTATTTCCAGCATGGCATCTAGTTGCTTCTTCACTTCTGCTAGTTTAGACGAGTTCATACTATATGGTATCTGGGCTATGGGTCCGGTTCCAGGGATTAGTTCAATGATAAAATCGATATCCCGATCTGGGGCATACCAGGCAAAACATCTGGAAATACATTGGGGTATTGACAGACTATCCGGACTTGGTCAAGGGTAGGTTGGGCTATACTCTTGTTGCACTTGAATTGACGGGGCAAGGTTTCAGATACATGCTCGACTCATATTCCTACTGTACTGGTCATGGTTTGGCTTTCTTGGCACAGTCAATTAATCCTTTGTGTTTGGACATCCAATCCATTCCTAGTACTAGTTCCAAACCATTAGTTCCGAGTACTATTAGATTAGCATAAAAATGTATGCCATGGATTCAGATAGGGACATCTTTGCAAATTTTGCCTAGCTTTGGTGGTTGAACCAGGTATTTGAACAATCATAACATGCTTCAATTTGGTTGGTTGAATCTTACTAGTGCATGCAAATTCTTTAGTAACAAATGAGTGCGATGCTGCAAAATCAAACAACACTCTTGCAAGTACTATTTTAACAGAAAACATACCCAGCACGACATCTGGCGCTTCTTGGGCTTCTTCAGCATGCATGAGAAAGAGACGGCCATTGCGGTTGAGAGAATTCCCTGAGGCAAACCTTCTTCCAGGCTGAACACGACGCTGCTACTGAGTTGGGGCATTTGCATTGGGGTCTGCGGCAATATTCTTGGGGCACTCATTGGAATAGTGACCCTTGGTTCCACATTCATAACAAATCACTTGTGACTTGTACTTTGCTGCAACAGGAACAGCATTGTTTCCAGTCCTTGGGGCAGGGTTGGTGTTGGTGGCAGCATTGTTGTTGTTGAACTTGGGTGGTGTACGGTTGAAATTGCTGGAGTTGCCGGGGTTGTTGTGGTTTCCTCCAGGCCTTGGGTTTCCACGATTGTGATACTTTGGTGTATGGTGGGTTCCTGGTTGATGCATCATGCGACGCTTGCGGTTTCCATTAGCTTGGTTGATATTTCCTTCCATCTGAATGGCAAAGTCAACTAAGACTTCAATATCTGCAAAGGGGATATTGACTAACACTGTCTGCATCTCATCGTGCAGACCATTCAGGAATCTCTCATTCTTCTTGGCTTTGGTTTCGATCTCATCCGGTGCACACCTATCTAATGACAAGAATTTGTCACGGTATTCTACTACTGTCATCCTTCCTTGTTTCAGTTCCCTGAATTCATCTCTCATCCTCTTGATTAAACCCGGTGGCACATGGGTTCTGCTGAACTTGACTTTGAAATCTTCCCAAGTCATCAGCTGACCTCCTGTCATTGCGCGAATGCTGTTCCACCATGCTCTTGCATCTCCGGCCAGATAGTGGGTAGCAAACAACACTTTCTCGTTAGCTTCCACTCCTGTAACTTCCAGATTGTTTTCCATGGTTTGCAGCCAATCATCTGCATCTAGGGGCTCTTCTGACTTAGTGAAAACGGGTGGATTGGTGTTCTAGAAATTCTTGAGCTTAGACCCATGGTTGTCCTGATTTCCATGGCCTTGATTATTGTTGGCCATCTGGGCGATGTGTTGAAGGGTGGCTAAGTTGGCTTGACGTTCGGCTCTTTCATCTTCGCGGTCAGAAACCAACATTTGCAAGATCTGCCACATCGGATCCGGGGATGAACCGCTTCCCCCGCGAGGCATCTGAAGATTGAGATAGATCATGAGAAAAGAGGGAAATTTCTAGGGTTCAGGGGTTTTGAAATGTTTTTGAAGTTTGACTCAGATTTTTCTAGCAACTTGCTTTCATTCATTTATTCATAGTACACCATACAAACACACACCACAACAAAGAAAAACAGATGGTTTTAAGAACCATTTTGTGAAACTACGATACAGTGGGACCGAATACAACTCACTAACGCTAGTGCTCAAGTGATACTACTCCTCGGAGTCAGTGTCCTCATCATCTTCATCATCATCATCATCATCATCATCATCGATGAAGGCAAAGTAATCCTCATCAATGAAGAAGTCCATGGCCTGACCCTCCAGAAAGTCATCATCATCACTGAGATAGGAGTAGGGGTCTCCACGAAGGTCTTCCCCTACATTCTCCCTTTACTCTAACTGCAT
The DNA here is from genome assembly GCA_916181665.1 of Avena sativa. Classification (NCBI taxonomy): domain Eukaryota; kingdom Viridiplantae; phylum Streptophyta; class Magnoliopsida; order Poales; family Poaceae; genus Avena; species Avena sativa. The sequence continues at coordinate 200,993,588 of OV702281.1, read as the reverse complement.
GTCTCTCTCGTGGATGGTCTCCTCCAAATCCGTGATCCGATGGAGAAGACAGGCAATGATGCGCTCCTTCTTGTCGAGCTGAAAGCGACGAGACTAGCGATCCTTCACTAGCATGGCGATGGTCTGATCCTTCTTGGCGGCAATGGCTTACTTGTGGTTGGCGTAGGAACGGGCATTGTCCAACTCCTTCTGACGGTCAAACATCATGAAGCTGTAACACCCTCAGAATCGGACCTATGCAAGTTTTAGCGAAACCCGCCAAACCCGCATAGAAACGATTCAAAGGTGCCCACCAGGCACTTTCGTGCGGGTGGAAAACGAAGTAATAACATTACACAACAGTCCTCGATGGGACCCACAGAACAGATATATACAACAGCGACTCAAAGAGTCAAGAATACAGGTATAATATACAAAGATCCAAATCACCTTGAAAACGATAGAGCGTCCGACTACGGACAAGATGCAAATGGGGCTAAGAGCCCTGAAGAATAACCAATGGCGTCCATAACCCTGCCCAGGCCAAGCCGGAAGGGTAACTCTGCTAACGGCGTCGATCTCAAAACCTGCTTAAACAAAAGGGGTGCTGACAAAGGGCAAAGGAAAAAGAGGAGCGTCAGTACTGAGGCCAGTACACGGCGAGACTAGAATTCGGCGGTCCTCGCCTACATAGGTATGGTGGACTGAGCGGCAGCGTCAACATGCACTAAACACCCTATAGAGACTCGATACAACTGGCGGCAATCAGAGAGGGGTAAGAAAGACCTATTCGAAACCAACCTGATACTACCACCAATCAAACCCATCCTGGCGTTTCCCCCTCGAGACCAAACGAGGAAGTCAACCGAGGAACTCACACAGTTGGCAATTTTATTTATTCGGTTATCGTTGCAGAAATTACTAGTCAGGTATAGATAATCATCCTGATAAAGTAAGCAGTGGGCCATTTTAGTTAACCATTCCATTGTAGTTGAGGCGCTTACTAGTCAGATACAAATAGCATGAGATAACCCAAAACCCAGCTGTTGTTGGTACTTTTATTAAGCCATTCTGTTGTAGTTGCAATACTTACTAGTCAGGTACGAGGGTCGCAAGCGACAACTCAACAAGCAATTGTTGGCAGGATTATTTATCCATTCCATTATAGTGAAGCTGATTACTAGTCATTATAAAGTCAAATTTATAGCACTACTTTAGTTATGCTTGTCTATGGTCGAGATACTGTGCTCCAAGTCGTCCATAACCGCGGACACGGCTTTCAGAAAGTTTTACCTGGCCGGGGTGCACCAATAGCAACACACACTCGATCAACCTCGGAAAAACCAAATCAAAACCCAACGAGGCTTTCACGACAAAGCAATCACAAGATTCAGAAATATTTCAGGGGGCCACCCCTTAAAGTAGACCCGCAACGAAGCCGGCCGGCTCCGAGACGGACTTAAGGTTGTGGGGACGGCTGTGAACGACTGGGAACCCGAAAGTGTGGCTGGGCTTGTCGACACCGCGGAATCGTGCCACGATCCTAAACAGTACAGTGTGCTCCTCGCACAATCGTAAATAAAGCAGTAGCATGGCATAAGTACAGGATAGTAATAAAACCTCAAACTAGTTTGTGGCCCCAAGAAATAAGACTGAATCAAGCTCTGGCTCAGGGGGTCCCATATACCTCCCGGATGTGGATAGCGCGATAATTCAAGGAACAGGTATCAAGTACTCGGGGTCCTACGAGACATAAGTGGGCGTTCGGAAACCAAATATTTTCTATCACCCACTGATGCCTCTGCTTATTTCAATTTTAGTTGTTAAACAGGAATTAAAGTGAACGATAAGTAAAACCATGATCATATCCAACATCAACATGCGGCAATACATCAACAACTGTGGCACTTGATGACACGCAACATCACTTGAGCAAGCGACTACGACGCGCAAGTCCAACTATCTACCAAACAACAGGTAATAGGATGTGTCCAAGGCAATATAAGGCTGCAAGTAATATCAAGGGTACGGAAACTAGAGCATCGCAACACAGATAGCAATAGATCAACAGGAGGGAATAAATACTATAAAAGTAAGATAGGTAGAAAGGGGGAGATGCTCGCCTGAAAACATTGCCGAAGGTTTATCCGAAGATCGGGTCGGCACTCGCATCAACTCAACGGCTTAATCCGCGAAGAAGCAAATCACTAGAAGAAACACCGGATGCAATATTTAAGATCGGCAGAAGATCGGGCATGATGCATGTATGATGCATGACATAGCAAAGGTGCGATGCAATTAGGTCATATTAAGCGGAACCGGGGTCCCGACATTTAATTAAACGGTTCAAGTTATTTATCTATCCCGCAAATTAAATGTTGTCTTAACATGGCAAGATAAGATACCGGTTCGCTACACAAATTTAAATGAGGCCGATATGAGACTAGATTTGCCCGCATACGGGCCCCATATTTAATTATGCAGTGAATCGGCATAGTGCCCCCAAACCACAGACAAGGATGCATGCATGAACAATTTAATATGCGACAAGCTGTATTATATTATAAAATAGGGTTTCAGGAAGGGGTTCACACATTAGAGGGGTCTCGACGGTCTTGGGGTTCCGGGGTTCGGTGTCCGGGTTCGGTCTCGGCGGGAGCGTTCTCGGATAACGGGGTAGATCTTGGCGGATCCGCGGTGGTCGGGCCATGTTGTCGGTCTTGTCGTCTCGCGCGAAGATCTTGGTGTCCGGGAAGAAGGACTCGGTTCGGCGTCAGGGCGCATCGGACCCGCCCTGGTCGGTGTCGTTCTTGTCGGCCCGCGCAGTTGACCTTGGTGTCGGGGAATCTTCAGGCTCGGCCATCAGACCCAGGTAGACGAACTTGTGGTCCATGACGAAGTACTTGTATTTTGGTTCGAGCGACGTTGACGATCTTGGACCGGTATCGAGACCTGCGAGTGGCACGATGCACATCCTTGCAAAACGTCGGCGACGAGTCGGTCTTGTCGATGAGGGGATCTCGGTGCCTTGTTAGTGTCCTCCGTGGTTGGTTATCCTTGGCATCGAAGATTGTACTGCGAAGGTCTTTATTCCACCATGGACAAGGATGGTGTCGCAAAACAGGAGCACCCTCACTTACACCCAACAGGGACCATCCGAACTCAGGAAGTCGAGCAGCGGCAGGGGAAAGTGGCGATCTCCGACACTGGAGGTACCACGAGGCTCGGTCGACCCTGTAGTTGGCGTCACGGCATGGAGGCGTGCGAGCCAGAGCAGAGGGCAGCGACGAACAGGGGACGCGGGGGCACTGGCGGCGGGATGTGGGCAGCGCCGAGCGGTGAGGGCCCACCGGCGGGGAGAAAACGCGGGCGCGGCGAGCGGGCCTCCCTGCCGGCGACGAGGGCGGCGTCGGGCCGGCAGCAGGGCACCACGGCGGAGGGGAAGCGCGACTGGCGGCCGGGGCTTGCGGGAGATGCGGGTCGGGGAAGCGCTGTCGGACGGAGGTGGAGCTCGGTGGAGAGGGACTCGCGGCGGCAGACGACGGAGGATGGGGGGAAAAGGGGCCGGCGAGGCTGCAGAGGGAGCGGAGGCGGGGGGTCCGGCGACGAGAAGCGGTGGAGGCGGCGGAGGAGCCCTGGGGGAAGGGAGACCTTGGCGACGGCGAACGCTTGTTGGCGTGGCCGAAAAGATGGCGAGGAAGGGGCAGGTGCGGTGTGGAGGCGGGGAACCCAGTGGCGGCAGCGCGCGCCTGGGAGGGAAGGGGAGGAGAAGCAGAGGCGGTTGCGGCCGCTGGGAGGCACGAGGGCGAAGGGGTCATGGTGGGGCCGGCCTCGCGTGCACCCGATGCGGAAAGAGAGAGAGCGTGTGGAGCGGGGGTGGTCGCCGGTGGGGCCAGGTGTCGGTGGGGTGGGCGCGTGCGTGGTGTGTGTGGCCAGGGTGTGTGTGTGGGGTGTTGTGTGCTGGAGGGAGAGAGAGGAGAGAGAGGGAGGGCTGTGGACAAGTGGCAGCATCTGGTTGGTTGGGGGTTGGGATGAGGGTGAGGTGGCGAGAGATGATAGGCTGGGGTGAGGTGGAGGGGGTGTGGGTAGACTAGGTTGGGTATGTCTAGGAATTTAGGCGGACCGATTTAAATGGACCGTTTATTCTGGGGGTGGTCATTCGGGTCTAACCGGCCCGTTCGACTGCCCCTACTGAAAATAATTCAAAGTTTTATTTAATTTAAACAGGGCCTTGGCAACCCGATAACAGGCAAAAGAAAATAATCCGGAGACCCGGGGTTTGCGTTTGAATTAAGACGGGGCATTTAGAAAACATGAACCGGTTTTTCCGCAAATAATTTTATGCAAGCAAATGCAAGATGATGACGATGCTCAAATGCAATGTGGCATGATGACATGAGCATGCGGTCATGATGATGCAATGCACAAAAACAACGCGATTTTCTAGTAGTGGTTTTGCGGGATGCCACAATTCGACACCACTAACAATGGATCTCGCCCTCGAGATCCGCCTCATGGTACCGGAAGGAAGGTCGGTGGTCTGCATCTTCTCGCTTCGTGTAGAGCTTCGCGACACCACTAACAAGAGGTCGTTGTCCGTGATCGTCGAGAGAGCACTCCGGAAACAAAAGGTCGAAGGTAGAGGTATCAGTAAATAAAGCCACCTCTAGCTTCCGTGGACGGAGTAAAATTGCATCGATCCACCATTCAATGTACATAAGCGAATGATAAGAGTAGTGGTATGGTCGCGACTCCATCCCGCACTCAAAGCATTACTATGTACACGAATAGACAGATTATGCAACCAACTCTCAGGATTCAGACTGAAGATCTCGACAAACAAGGTTCGGAAACAAAGGAGTGATGCAGACCCTGCATCGGATCTGGCGGAGATGATGTCGTCGCGTCGGAAAACACCGGAAGGCACAAACAAGGAACAAAGAATGGTACCACAGACGAAGGATTCCCCGGATAGCATGAAGACAAGATGAAGCAACACCGTTATCAAAGAAGGAAGCGAAACCCTGAAGGTACGACCGAAACCCGACCACGAGAAATCCTGGACTCGAAGAGAGGGAAGAGAGCGGAATCAAAACACGTAGAGGTAAGAGGAGAATAGCAGAGGGGTAAGGAGTAAAAGCAGACCTAATCAGATCTATCCAACCGATTTTCAAAAATACTTTTGACACTCTACTTCGGCCGTTAGCTAGGTTATCCTACAGGCTGGACTTGTGGGGTATCGCAACTGCTGAGCTCTGATACCACTCTGTAACACCCTCAGAATCGGACCTATGCAAGTTTTAGCGAAACCCGCCAAACCCGCATAGAAACGATTCAAAGGTGCCCACCAGGCACTTTCGTGCGGGTGGAAAACGAAGTAATAACATTACACAACAGTCCTCGATGGGACCCACAGAACAGATATATACAACAGCGACTCAAAGAGTCAAGAATACAGGTATAATATACAAAGATCAAAATCACCTTGAAAACGATAGAGCGTCCGACTACGGACAAGATGCAAATGGGGCTAAGAGCCCTGAAGAATAACCAATGGCGTCCATAACCCTGCCCAGGCCAAGCCGGAAGGGTAACTCTGCTAACGGCGTCGATCTCAAAACCTGCTTAAACAAAAGGGGTGCCGACAAAGGGAAAAGGAAAAAGAGGAGCGTCAGTACTGAGGCCAGTACACGGCGAGACTAGAATTCGGCGGTCCTCGCCTACATAGGTATGGTGGACTGAGCGGCAGCGGCAACATGCACTAAACACCCTATAGAGACTCGATACAACTGGCGGCAATCAGAGAGGGGTAAGAAAGACCTATTCGAAACCAACCTGATACTACCACCAATCAAACCCATCCTGGCGTTTCCCCCTCGAGAACAAACGAGGAAGTCAACCGAGGAACTCACACAGTTGGCAATTTTATTTATTCGGTTATCGTTGCAGAAATTACTAGTCAGGTATAGATAATCATCCTGATAAAGTAAGCAGTGGGCCATTTTAGTTAACCATTCCATTGTAGTTGAGGCGCTTACTAGTCAGATACAAATAGCATGAGATAACCCAAAACCCAGCTGTTGTTGGTACTTTTATTAAGCCATTCCGTTGTAGTTGCAATACTTACTAGTCAGGTACGAGGGTCGCAAGCGACAACTCAACAAGCAATTGTTGGCAGGATTATTTAGCCATTCCATTATAGTGAAGCTGATTACTAGTCATTATAAAGTCAAATTTATAGCACTACTTTAGTTATGCTTGTCTATGGTCGAGATACTGTGCTCCAAGTCGTCCATAACCGCGGACACGGCTTTCAGAAAGTTTTACCCCGGCCGGGGTGCACCAATAGCAACACGCACTCGATCAACCTCGGAAAAACCAAATCAAAACCCAACGAGGCTTTCACGACAAAGCAATCACAAGATTCAGAAATATTTCAGGGTGCCACCCCTTAAAGTAGACCCGCAACGAAGCCGTCCGGCTCCGAGACGGACTTAAGGTTGTGGGGACGGCTGTGAACGACTGGGAACCCGAAAGTGTGGCTGGGCTTGTCGACACCGCGGAATCGTGCCACGATCCTAAACAGTACAGTGTGCTCCTCGCACAATCGTAAATAAAGCAGTAGCATGGCATAAGTACAGGATAGTAATAAAACCTCAAACTAGTTTGTGGCCCCAAGAAATAAGACTGAATCAAGCTCTGGCTCAGGGGGGTCCCATATACCTCCCGGATGTGGATAGCGCGATAATTCAAGGAACAGGTATCAAGTACTCGGGGTCCTACGGGACACAAGTGGGCGTTCGGAAACCAAATATTTTCTATCACCCACCGATGCCTCTGCTTATTTCAATTTTAGTTGTTAAACAGGAATTAAAGTGAACGATAAGTAAAACCATGATCATATCCAACATCAACATGCGGCAATACATCAACAACTGTGGCACTTGACGACACGCAACAGCACTTGAGCAAGCGACTACGACGCGCAAGTCCAACTATCTACCAAACAACAGGTAATAGGATGTGTCCAAGGCAATATAAGGCTGCAAGTAATATCAAGGGTACGGAAACTAGAGCATCGCAACACAGATAGCAATAGATCAACAGGAGGGAATAAATACTATAAAAGTAAGATAGGTAGAAAGGGGAGATGCTCGCCTGAAAACATTGCCGAAGGTTTATCCGAAGATCGGGTCGGCACTCGCATCAACTCAACGGCTTAATCCGCGAAGAAGCAAATCACTAGAAGAAACACCGGATGCAATATTTAAGATCGGCAGAAGATCGGGCATGATAGATGTATGATGCATGACATAGCAAAGGTGCGATGCAATTAGGTCATATTAAGCGGAACCGGGGTCCCGACATTTAATTAAACGGTTCAAGTTATTTATCTATCCCGCAAATTAAATGTTGTCTTAACATGGCAAGATAAGATACCGGTTCGCTACACAAATTTAAATGAGGCCGATATGAGACTAGATTTGCCCGCATACGGGCCCCATATTTAATTATGCAGTGAATCGGCATAGTGCCCCCAAACCACAGACAAGGATGCATGCATGAACAATTTAATATGCGACAAGTTGTATTATATTATAAAATAGGTTTCAGGAAGGGGTTCACACATTAGAGGGGTCTCGACGGTCTTGGGGTTCCGGGGTTCGGTGTCCGGGTTCGGTCTCGGCGGGAGCGTTCTCGGATAACGGGGTAGATCTTGGCGGATCCGCGGTGGTCGGGCCATGTTGTCGGTCTTGTCGTCTCGCGCGAAGATCTTGGTGTCCGGGAAGAAGGACTCGGTTCGGCGTCAGGGCGCATCGGACCCGCCCTGGTCGGTGTCGTTCTTGTCGGCCCGCGCAGTTGACCTTGGTGTCGGGGAATCTTCAGGCTCGGCCATCAGACCCAGGTAGACGAACTTGTGGTCCATGACGAAGTACTTGTATTTTGGCTTCGAGCGACGTTGACGATCTTGGACCGGTATCACGACCTGCGAGTGGCACGATGCACATCCTTGCAAAACGTCGGCGACGAGTCGGTCTTGTCGATGAGGGGATCTCGGTGCCTTGTTAGTGTCCTCCGTGGTTGGTTATCCTTGGCATCGAAGATTGTACTGCGAAGGTCTTTATTCCACCATGGACAAGGATGGTGTCGCAAAACAGGAGCACCCTCACTTACACCCAACAGGGACCATCCGAACTCAGGAAGTCGAGCAGCGGCAGGGGAAAGTGGCGATCTCCGACACTGGAGGTACCACGAGGCTCGGTCGACCCTGCAGTTGGCGTCACGGCATGGAGGCGTGCGAGCCAGAGCAGAGGGCAGCGACGAACAGGGGACGCGGGGGCACTGGCGGCGGGATGTGGGCAGCGCCGAGCGGTGAGGGCCCGCCGGCGGGGAGAAAACACGGGCGCGGCGAGCGGGCCTCCCTGCCGGCGACGAGGGCGGCGTCGGGCCGGCAGCAGGGCACCACGACGGAGGGGAAGCGCGACTGGCGGCCGGGGCTTGCGGGAGATGCGGGTCGGGGAAGCGCTGTCGGACGGAGGTGGAGCTCGGTGGAGAGGGACTCGCGGCGGCGGACGACGGAGGATGGGGGGAAAAGGGGCCGGCGAGGCTGCAGAGGGAGCGGAGGCGGGGGGGTCCAGCGACGAGAAGCGGTGGAGGCGGCGGAGGAGCCCTGGGGGAAGGGAGACCTTGGCGACGGCGAACGCTTGTTGGCGGGGCCGGAAAGATGGCGAGGAAGGGGCAGGTGCGGTGTGGAGGCGGGGAACCCGGTGGCGGTGGCGCGCGCCTGGGAGGGAAGGGGAGGAGGAGAAGAGGCGGTTGCGGCCGCTGGGAGGCACGAGGGCGAAGGGGTCGTGGTGGGGCCGGCCTCGCGTGCACCCGATGCGGAAAGAGAGAGAGCGTGTGGAGCGGGGGTGGTCGCCGGTGGGGCCAGGTGTCGGTGGGGTGGGCGCGTGCGTGGTGTGTGTGGCCAGGGTGTGTGCGTGGGGTGTTGTGTGCTGGAGGGAGAGAGAGGAGAGAGAGGGGGGGTGTGGACAAGTGGCAGCATCTGGTTGGTTGGGGTTTGGGATGAGGGTGAGGTGGCGAGAGATGATAGGCTGGGGTGAGGTGGAGGGGGTGTGGGTAGACTAGGTTGGGTATGTCTAGGAATTTAGGCGGACCGATTTAAATGGACCGTTTATTCTGGGGTGGTCGTTCGGGTCTAACCGGCCCATTCGACTGCCCCTACTGAAAATAATTCAAAGTTTTATTTAATTTAAACAGGGCCTTGGCAACCCGATAACAGGCAAAACAAAATAATCCGGAGACCCGGGGTTTGCGTTTGAATTAAGACAGGGCGTTTAGAAAACATGAACCGGTTTTTCCGCAAATAATTTTATGCAAGCAAATGCAAGATGATGACGATGCTCAAATGCAATGTGGCATGATGACATGAGCATGCGGTCATGATGATGCAATGCACAAAAACAACGCGATTTTCTAGTAGTGGTTTTGCGGGATGCCATAGAAGCTGAGATGATCCAATTGACTCTTCAGCTCGTGGTGGTATGGGGCCTCTAGTGGTTGTCCCATAACATCACACCTCGGGTTGAACTCAAAGTGGGTACCCTTGATTTGATTGATACTCTTCCCACACATATGGGCAAGAGCTTCCTGCATTGCCCTGGCCAGTCCATCGAGCTAGTTGTTCTCTCTTAAGGTGAACTAAATTCCCTTTGCAGTGGGAGGTTCAATCTTTCCTCGGAGACTTCCAACAACTAGCCACTACAGATCTTCTCCTTCCTGATCATTGAGCTGAGCTCCGAAGAACTCGGGGTGCGGACGCTCCAGCATCTCCGACAGCTAGTCCAAGTCACGCTCAAAGATGAGGTCTCCTCCATTTTCCCAACTGATAAAACTTGTTGTACTTCACGTCCATCTATAAGAATATAGGATGAGTAAGTTAGTAGAGTGATCAAGTGTGTCAAATTTTATGTATCTGCAATAATTTTGAGGAACATGAATTTTCATGAAAGAATCCAAGTGACAAGAATGAGAATAAGTTTTTGTATATACTCACTTTCTTTGGTTTTGAAACTAAGTTTTTGATTCAAACGTCCATTCTAACTAGGGTCTCCTATGGTTAGGATGGATCTGATACCAACTTGTCAACACCCGGATTTTTAATCCCAGATGCCTGTTATGCCATGCATCGCAATCCCAGGATTACCATTTTTGCGAGACATAACAGATTTGGATATCACAGTACATCATCCATAACAAACCATACATAAGGTCTTACACAAATAAGGATCTCATGATCCAGTTCTTAATACAACTCAAGCAGCGGAATAACGTAAAGATAACGATAGCGTAGGCGAAGCTCCATCTTCAGGGTCACAGGCAATGCTGACGATGGGAGATGATCCTAGTTGTCGTAAACTTCCTGCGGTCCGTCATCCTGACACTCCTCTTCATATTCTGGCCACGGGAATAGCCAGGGACAGAGCCATGAGTACTCTTTAAGTACTCGCAAACTAATACTAATAAGTTAAGGGGGTTTTTGTAGTAGGATACTAAGCTCTAGGGTTGTTTTGCAAAAAGCCAGATTTACTTCTGTTAAGTTCAAAAGCAAAGAAAACTAGTTGAAAGTTTTATAACACCTAAGTGGGAACTTGAATTTCATGTCACAACTCTGTTGTGGTCAGGTCAAAGTCATAAACCATTTCATAAGTCATTTTGAAAACATCTGGCGATAGAACAGTATGGCCACTCCAACTGTCCATAACCGCGAACGCGGCTATTCGAATAGTTTGACACTCTGCAGAGATTGTACACTTTCACCACAACATTCGATACATCCGTCAGGAACAAATCCTGAATTCACCATACTCAGTATGCGGATAATCAATCCTAACCTTTCAATTACACGCCCTAGTATAGGCACCTCTCCTGTGAGTTTGGCCTCCCAACCATGAAAAACTATCATCTTGGGTACTGCGCAGGTGGACAATCTTCACAAGGTAGCCTCAGCTCAGACCTTGGCCGCAAGGGAACCCATACTAAGGTATATAAATTTCTAGTCAAGCCCTACCCAAATTTTGGGTATTGTGGTTGTATGGTAAAATTGGAATGGTATCGCATGCAGACAACCATCAGTTTTATAAAGGGCTAAGGCTCATGCCTCAACATTTTCATCATCAAAATCATCTGGTGTTCAGAAACACATGTCAAAACATTTCAGTAGAATGACTCATCATTCTAAGGTTTTCATAACCATTTTCACCAAGTATTCCCATCTAAAGTTCATCAAGTTTTATACTTAGAACTAGCATCTACAAGTGGGGGTAAATACTAATGAGGGGTGGTAAACAAGTGGGGATTAGCCAAGTTTAATATCATGCCTTAGGATGACATCAAGATTATCTAACTTAGGCCAAGTTTTATGCTCTTTATGCTACCTTCAATTATCTTTCTAGAACCTACAAGTCACTAAGTAAACTTTTGATATAAAGCTTTTAATAAATAAAATAAAATACTAAGCTTGCAAGTAAAACTAGGATGGTGGGTCAAGTGGTTATAATCACATATGCTTAAGGCATATAGTTGGCATAGTAACAAGCAAGTAGTAGCTTGCATAAGTAGGGTATCCTGCAAGTGTTAGCTTGCAAGGATGCAACTATAGGCTTTCTAAGATATCAGTATAAGCTTGCTAAGTTGCAAGTGTTAGCTTTCCTTGTGCAGAGCAGTGGTTGATGTTCTCCTCGGCTTCTTCCTCGTAGTATCGTCCTTCCTCCTTGTATCCTTGGTCGGTCCTAGCGTATATAAATAAATACGAGGTACACAACCACCAAACAATACTTAACTATTTCTAATCATCACACAAAGGTTCAGACTAGATGATCTATCATCATCACTATCATTACAAGGATTAAAACACATGTCTTATTTATTTTATTTAAGAAAAATAATTTCTACTCATTGAAAAACTACTTGAGATTTCATATTCTCCAACTCAAACATGGGATCATGTTGACATATGTCATCACCACATATTTCAGTACATGCGAATGTGATTTAAAGTGGTGTCACAATTTAATAAGGTTTGACCTTTTTATTTTATTTAATTAAAGTGACTAGAAATGCCTATGTGGCCTTATTTTATTACTTTATCATTATTTCTATAAGTAAACCTATATGTTTTTATATATTCTGAAAGGTATGGTTAAATGTGATTTTTGAGAGTTCGAATCAACTCAAAAGCTTTTACGGTTGAATTTTGAAAAATGTTTGAATGCAGAAAAGATTCTGCCTTGTTATTTTTACCATGGGTGATCTACAAATCTAAATGGTTTGAATCCAACATGCATGGATTAAGCACTCCAGTACCTTTCTAACAAAATTGGTTTCATGCATTTTTGTTCACTGAATCGAGCTGGATTGATTTTTGAATCTAGGTACATAACTGTGTTTTAAATTAAATGAATAAAAGTAAATTTGAATTGTTGGGTCGCGCTAGACGTTTAACTGGGTCGGCCCACTACGCACAGCAGACGCGTGGGCTGGTTAAGTGGGTGTCCCAACGCATCTGTGACACAGTGAGGGGCGAAGCGGTACGGGGCAACGTGGACCGTGGGATCTAATTCTAATCGAACGGCTCTGGTTCATCGTCCACGTCGTGCAACGCTGGCGAGACAGAACCCTGCACGGCAGGTGGGGTCGTGGGAGGCTCACCGGGGCTCCGGCGATGGTCGGCGACGGGGGCAAACGATGAAGTCGACGATGGCGATCCTCCTGGTACCGACATATTCTCCTGGGGCGGCTCCAATCGACAGCGCCTCTCCTCCTCTTGAGTGGCGAACTCCGATGAAATTTCGGTGATGCTGCTCGCCTTGCTCCGGGAGTGAGTGGGTGTGATCATTGAGAGGTGGGGAGTGAACTGGTATGAAGAAAACGAGAGGGGGAGGTCTCCTTTTATAGCGCGGCGCGGGGACCGAAGGTTGCGGGCTGAGCTCGTCGTGGTTGACGACACAGAGGGCTAATGGCATGGTCGACGATACGGGGCGGTGCTGTGCTCTCTGGCAAAGCTCAACAGTGTGGTGGTGAGGCGTGGGGCGGTTCTGATCGGTCGGGTAGGGCTTGACTGGAAATTTATATACCTTAGTATGGGTTCCCTTGCGGCCAAGGTCTGAGTTGAGGCTACCTTGTGAAGATTGTCCACCTGCACAGTACCCAAGATGATAGTTGGTCATGGTTGGGAGGCCAAACTCACAGGAGAGGTGCCTATACTACGACGTGTAATTGAAAGGTTAGGATTGATTATCCGCATACTTAGTATGGTGAATTCAGGATTTGTTCCTGACAGATGTATCAAATGTTGTGGTGAAATGGTACAATCTCTGCAGAGCGTCAAACTATTCGAATAGCCGCGTCCGCGGTTATGGACAGTTGGAGTGGCCATACTGTTCTATCGTCAAATGTTTTCAAAATGGCTTATGAAATGGTTTATGACTTTGACCTGACCACAACAGAGTTGTGACATGAAATTCAAGTTCCCACTTAGGTGTTATAAAACTTTCAACTAGTTTTATTTTCTTTTGAACTTAGCAGAAGTAAATCTGGCTTTTTGCAAAACAACCCTAGAGCTTAGTATCCTACTACAAAAAACCCCTTAACTTATTAGTATTAGTTTGCGAGTACTTAAAGAGTACTCATGGATTTTTCCCTAGCTATTCCCGTGGCCAGACTATGAAGAGGAGTATCAGGATGATGGACCACAGGAAGGTTACGACAACTAGGATCATCTCCCATCGTCAGCATTGCCTGTGACCCTGAAGATGGAGCTTCGCCTACGCTATCGTTATCTTTACGTTATTCCGCTACTTGAGTTGTATTAAGAACTGGATCATGAGATCCTTATTTGTGTAAGACCTTATGTATGGTTTGTAATGGATGATGTACTGTGATATCCAAATCTGTTATGTCTCGCAAAATTGGTAATCCTGGGATTGCAATATGTGGCATAACAGGCATCTGGGATTAAAAATCCGGGTGTTGACAAAAGCTATTGAGATGGGCAGCAGGATCATCAGAACCAGCACCATAAAATTGCTCTCTCATCACAAGATTCAACAAAGCAGGCTTATTTCATAAAGGTAGCATCAGGAGCAGGTGGAGCAATAGGAGTGCTTAGGAAATCATTGTTGTTGGTGCTAGTGAAGTCACACAACTTGGTGTTCTCAGAAGAGTTCATTTTGGCAAAGGTGGGCAAGCCAAAAACAGCAGCAGCTAGAGTAGGAACTAATTTTTTTGTGTTTTTGAAAAGAGGCAAACAAAACCAAGAAAATAAACAAAGCAAACTAAAAACAAAGTAAAGAGAAAGGAAGTGAAGGACTCCCCGAGTGAAGACGTCCTTAGCCTCCCCGGTAGCGGCGCCAGAAAAGCTTGATGGCTGTTTACGCAGAGCCTGTTGGGAACCCTCAGTAGAGATCGAGGTTATCGAACTAGAAGGAGAAAGGAAACGTCACACAGGTGTTGCAAGCAACACGGAGACCTGCACAACACAAACTCAAGACTTTGCCCCAACGAACAATGAGGTTGTCAAGCTCACCAGTTTGCTGTAAAAAAGGATTAAACATATGGTGTGGAAGGTAATGGTTTGCAGCAAGTAAACAAGTAACAGTGGAAGTTGTATCAATGGTAAAGATTGGACCGGGGTCCATAGTTCACTAGAGGTTCTCTCCTTAGATAAACAACATGGCATGAAGGGTAAACAAATTATAGTAGGGAAATTGACAGGAATTGAGGAAGGCATAACAATGCAATTACTAGTCAGAAAGATCCTAGGAGATTCGATTGGGCAATACAACAAGATACATAGACCGCCATCCAACTGCATCTATGACTAGAAGTCCACATTTAGGTTATCATCTGAACCCCCTCTAGTATTAAGTTGCAAGCAACAGACAACTGCTTTAAGCAAAGTGTGTAAGGTAAACAGTCCACATGTTCCATGAACAAGAGACTATTGTTTTCTCCCTAGTAGCAACAACACATCTACAACCGAAGAGATTATTGTCACTTCCCTTGGAAACTAGAGGCATGAACCCACTATCGAGCATAAATACCCCCTCTTGGAGTCACTAGCAACTACTTGGCCAAGATAGCTACTAACAACGGAGAGCATGCAAGATCACAAACAACACAGACATGATAGGATCATAAAGACATGAACGGACCATTAATCAAACCAACATAATAATCTCAATATCCATCGGATCCCCGCAAACAGGACATGCATGATTACAAATAGATTAGCTCTTGATCATGAACGGAGCTCACAAGATCTATACATGAAAGCACAAGGAGGAGATACAACCATCTAGCTACTACAAGGACCCATAGTCCAAGGTGGAACTACTCACGCATCATACCGGAGAGAAGGCCTCCGGGATGATCTCCCCTTCGGCAGGGTGCCGGGAAGAACTTCATATCCCCCGATCTAGGGACGATTGTGGTGGCAGCTTTAGACGGTTTCGTGGAATTTTGATAGGGTGATTAGGGTTTCTGCATCGGGGGCTTCTTATAGGCGAAGGGGAAGGCCGAGGCGGTAGCCTGGGTGGCCAAAACCTAGCCAAGCGCGGGGCAGGGCCCACCCATGCCTGGGGTGGGTCTGGCCCCCCTGGCTGGCCCCTCCGCCTCCCCTCTTGACTTCTTGTTCCCCACGGAAAGTAATTGACTTTGACGTTTGTACCGTCCAATTCCGAGAATATTTCTTTACTAACTTTTCTGAAACTAAAAACATCAGAAAACATGCATCTAGCACTGTGGCAACTTGTTAATAGGTTAGTACCAGAAAACATGTAAAAAGAACCTCAAAGTGTGGACAAGCAAAGAAAAGTAGATACTAAACAAGCATGGAGCATCAAAAATTATAGATACGTTTCCGACGTATCAACAACGCAACACTATTTAAATCCTTCTCCTGTTTTGAAACGAGCAAGAAAATAACTGAACTAAAGGAGGCATACCTGACTCATATGAGATTTGGAATCCTACACTACTGAATGATGTTTTCGGAAACCCTTCAAGATTCTCAAGATGAAGAAACCATCAAGCTAGACGATTTATCTGACTTTGGATCTTAGAGACTTCTGTGGGCTACTTTTGGGGATATACTTTCCGGGTATACCCATAGCACTTGCTGACTAGGGTGGCCCACCAACGGGATAGAGCTTTGCTCCACTGGTGGCCTAGTTAGGGAAAGAGGAGGAGTCACTTTCGGCTATGACAAGGCCCATAAGTGTTACAGACTTAGGCATGTAGTATTACTTTTAGTCCAAGCTGTATCTAGTTACCGACTCTGTAACGTAACCAGAATGGTCTCTCCTATAACCCTAGGCCCAGGTGACTATATAAACTAGAACTGAGGGAGCCTTTAGGGCACCAGATCATAGATCAACCACAACCAACTCACACAGGTGAACCTCTCTTGTATTCCGCTGTAACATCCAACTCTCTTGTATTCTGATGTAAACCGGTGATACCCTCGAGATCATGGCTAAACAAATCCCAAACCTTAGACTGTCATAAGCTTAACCTTGAGCTAGAGGATATCCAGTGAAGAATCAGTAACACAGTAGTGACCCTATGACACAAAGTTTTTACAGCAAGCTCATAACTGAGCAGTGAACCAAATTATTACAAGAAGAGGTCACTATCAACAAACATCAAACAACAGAAGGAAAATTATGCTATTAAGTATAGAAAACATGACAAATGGCCTAAGAGGCCTGAAGCACAAGGATGACGTCCTAGATAATAGATTCCAAGCTGCTGGCCGGGAACCCCAACCTACTTATCGGTGTTGATGTCATACCAAACTCATCTTCAAGGAACACTTACTCTGCTACAAAAGTATCAAGAAAGAAAGGGTGAGTACATGGTGTACTCAGCAAGACTTATGGATGTTGGAGCTATTTTGCATAAAGCCATCTTTGTTTATAAAACAAGAGGAAGAAGAAGCTTGTCTAATCAGAGTATTTAAAAAGGGATAAGAGAGTGACATCTCCAAAATATTGATCATCATCTTTTATATCCACCAAATCATCAACCCTCAACCAGGATCACCACCTCGTACCCATGAGGAAGCATCCTTAAGCACACATTGATCTAACAAGTTTTACGATTAGGTTAATGTTTTCTATGATCACCACGTCCGTTCCCAAGTAGTCCATAACCGTGGACATGGCTTTTCGAAAGGATTATTACCCTGTAGGGGTGTACAAATTTACCCACATGTACCAGCTGACTCTTAATGCCACTAGTAATAGCTCTCTTCCTTGGAAGGCTAGCAGAGGTTGGTTGAACACGATCTTTACCTTTGTTTTGTCGAGACCATGAGTCACACCCTAAGGATGGTTGTGCCATAACGGTTCAAATCTCGAAGCTGGTCCCTAGATATGTGACGTGAGGTTGGTTTACGAGGGGCTCCATCTACCCCAAGCAACCTGGTCCATGCTTCCCTACCTGTTATGAATGCACCTCCTTCACCACCTTCTAGAACAACCGGAATCCATATGTCGAATGGAACGCCTGAACTATGTGACTCATGGAATCTACTAGGCAAGTTAGTTACTCGTGGGGTTTTCCAGGCCCCGTGTGGTTGTACGCTCGTCTTGGTTCAAGAGGAAAGAACTCAGGTCCTAGTGGTGACGAGCATGGGACTACAAAAACCACATCCCAATGTGGCCTTACATAGAAGCCTTAGCATGTTTAACCTTTACCACTAATCTCACCTCATTAGTATATCTTGATCTTAACATACTCTATTATCTGCATCTGATATATCATCTGGATGAACCAGCACTGACAGCTATGCATGGCTAAGCAGGATACAGATATAAACTCTAGCAGTGCACACAAGCCAAACCTAGTTATGCTAAGAGGAGCAGATTAGGTAATATAAGCTCAAAGGGAGTAATGCAAAAGATATGTTACTCTATCTATTGATAAAAGACAACAATAGAATCCTATGCATCATGGAAGGAATTTGAAATACTTTCGCAATCAAAGGATTGTATAATGGTGGGGTTATGATTGCCTTTGCTCGTTGAAAACCAATAACAAGATCTTCAGACATCTTATACTTGAATTGGTTATAGTTGGTCAAGTATTGGTCTTCGATCTTCGATGGTGTTGATCTCGGTCTTCGGTCTCGATCTTGATATCGTATTCTACCAGGAAGAACCAAACACCAGAAAGGAAAGGAAACAATCCAACACATGTTATCTATGTAATGCTCAAGCAAGGATGATGGTATGACAAGTTAAATTGTATTGAAATGTAACCCTAAGGCATGCTCGACCATTTTAAACAAGGTCCAAGGGGTGCAAAACCTAGAATAGGGAGAACATTGGAGTCACCTATGGGGTTAAATTTGTTCTTCTAATTAAACATGGAATGAAATTTGTTGGGAAATGCATGATTTTGATGCTATGAGATAGATCTCATTTTTCTAAATGTTTTGATATATTATACATATTTTTCTAAATTATGGATTAAAAGGTATTGATTTTGCAATATTTAAACCATTTTCTGGAATCATTAAACCAATTAAAAAGGTTTACTACGTCATGCTGACATCACCACGACGCTAGAACAGGCACTAAAACTTTTCTCACCGGGCAGGGGCTACCCACTATGGCTGAGTTGTGGGCCAAGCGCCACGTCAACACCATAGTGGCGCCATGTCGTCTCGCCGGCCAATGGGCTAGACGTCGGCGGGGAACGACGCAGAAGGGTGAGCGGGGCTGTGGGACTACGTGCGCTCGAATCAGCGCATCATGGCAGACCTAGAAGAGGTGGCGCTACTATATGGTGGTCATCAGAGCGGTGGTTACGACGAGCAGCGGCGGTGGCACACAGTAGTGGTCGATGCGGGGAAGAACCAGAGAGGGAGGGGGTCAACGGAGGGGTGTGTGAGCACCGCAAGCTCACTGTGAGCACGAAGAGGCGGTCGATGAGGAGGGGCGCATCTAGAATTGCGCCAATTGACGGCAAGGAGCTTCATAGGATTTGGGTAAGGTGGTGCGATTCCCTCGGCGGAGAGGCTTCCCGGCTTGCTTCCTTTGGTGGAAAGGATCCTCATGGCGCGACGGAGCTCATGGCAATATTAGTAGGGCACGGGGAGGTCGGAGAGGGCAGATGACGGTTCTGCGGAGCTAGGGTTTTGTTCTGGGGTGGGGAACTAGAGATAGAGAGCTCCAGAGAGAGGGAGAGGATGAGGATGGGTTGGGGCGTCTTAGTGGCCGCCTTATACTCATAGGGTGTCGGCGGCGGACATCACAACGTAGCCGCGCGGCAGGCGGCATCAGCAACGCCACCAAGCAGCTTGCCTCTCAGGAGGAAGACAACGAAGAGCAGAGGGTGAAGCAGTATGGGCCAGAGTGGGCCGTGCTTGGGTCACGAGCTATGCTGACGGCTGTGCACGAGCGGCAGGGGGGAGGGAAGAAGGAGATGGGCCAGCCTGCTATGGCTTTGCTGCTAATTTTATTTGCAAAACCTTTTTCCCCTTTTCTGTTTTCATTTCTCTTTTCTAATTCAAATACAAAACTGTTTTGGATACTTTTAAATATACCAGAAGGTTTACAAAATATATAAAATACTCAGGGCCCTTGTAGTCAAGTTGGGCTCCATTGTTTTTTTATTTAAAACTTTTAAACCATTTTGAATGGATTTGAGGGGGAGGGAGGTTAGGGTTTAGGGTTTGCATTCTATTTTCTTCAATGCATATGTTATAATATGATGCTCATGAATGCACAAATAACCATAATTACTATTTGAAGAAAAACAGGGGTGTTACAGCTCTATCCCCCTTATGAGAATCTCGACCCAAGATTCCAAAGGTAGGAAAAGAAAGAGAGAAGGAGAACATGGTCACTGTAAGGGTATGAGGGAAACACACTAAAGAACACACATAGTATCTCATGGTCAACTCTTGGAAGGATTGTTCAAAAACAACTCTGAGGTGACAAAACATGAAACACATCAAGGTAAAGGAGGAAACAAAAGGAGAAGGTTTCAACTTGTTTGATATCTAGTCTTCATAAGGATTGAGACCATGGAACTTCAGAAGAGTTTAAGATTCTACAAAGGAAGGGTTTCAATATAAAGAACATAACCAAAGTCTTCGATAGGGAACCTCTACTAACTGACTTACGTAGAGATTTTAGGTTGCAGAGATGTGGATCAACAAAACCAAGCTGTTGAACTACTTTTGAAACAGAAGGGTCACTATTTTGTTCAATAGAAGGCCAATACATAGAGGTTGTTTAGTAGAGACGACTCATATGAGTCACAAGGAACATGTAACAAGAGAAACTTCTGATTACCAAAATCGTAGTCGCTCTTAGAACATGGTCGAAAAGACGAAGGAAACGTTTTAGTCATCCAAGACTATCAAGATCAAAGCGAAAGATCATGATATCACTATTACACCACCAAGATTAATAATAAATAATATTCCTGATGACATGACAAGAAATAAACTTCATTCTCAGACTTCAACTACTTGGCATAACCATACGCTTGCCAACTTAAAGGGTCTGGAGGATCGACCAAGAGACATTTAGCAACACTACCTTAAATGTTCTCCTTGATGTTCGAGACACGAGACATCAAGTAAAGGTTGGACTTCGGGTACAAAAGAAACCATAAGAACAACTACTATATTAAATTAGAGAAGAAGCCTCATGAAGAGTGGTTGTTATTGCTGAATCAAGAGAATATGACAAAAGGTCTTGTCGTCTGTGTGTCAATCATTACATCAATCTTTCCAGATTTATAAATAGAGCTATGTCAACTCCTTGAAAAACACCAAACATAATTTTTGCTTGAGATTTAGTTTTTGTTAGGTGTGATAATACTTCAGAATCAGCGTGTCCGAACATAATGTTTGCAACATTTACCACAAAGGTAAAGTTACTATATTCTCAAGATATGGACTACAACGACAAGCTCCAAAAGACCGAGCTAGATTGCTATACTCATGTATTAGCAACTTGTCGAGAGACAACTACAAAAACGTAAAGTACTAACAATAAAACACACATGTTTCCATAAGGAAAGAAGGATAACTCTACTCAGTTCCATGGCGACATGTCAACATTTGCACGTGAATGAGAGAAGGTTACTTCTAACATCTAGAACACATACTTCAAGATGACCTGGAGATGGTTCTCGAAATCCAACATTAATGCCAAATGTTCCACATGAATCTTTTCTAACATGGAGAAGATGAGGATATCATTGATGGGCTAAAAAAACTTATTGGAATACTCCAAGAAGTTGGAATCATATGTGGTATGAACAAAGCATGAATATTGGTCAGATCAAAGAACATGAAGATGTACTCAAGTGAAACATCACAAGTAGAAACATCATCAAGATAGTCCTTGGAACTAAGTTTGATCTGATGGTAACCAAAATCAAATCAAAGGTGGGCGAAGATAACATATCCACGAAGGAAATATTATCTTCCTTCAACTCAACCAAAGCTATACATCCCTTTGAGATGGAACAAAGTCAGATATAACTTTTGTCTTACAACTCTCCAAGTTGTTGTTTAAGCTCAACCAACTATTTCAGGGGTATACAGTATGGATTCTTGGAGAAAGGAGTGGTTCAGAGAACTAGCTTGATCGAGAACTTGACATCACGGTCATCTTACAAGATGGAGATACTTCTAGTAGACATCTAGAATATCGTGAACCACCGATATGTCTCTTAGTTCGAGAGGAAACTCGCTTTGTATGGCAAGAAGAGATAGTCTCAGAGCGTCAGCATGAGCCTAACTCTTTCACCGAAGAGAGTGTACCAGAATAATAGACATGGTAGAACAATCCCGAAATGGATCACAAAGCTTAGCATGACCTCTTGATATAGAAGAGTGTGATACTTTAATGTAGGATAAACATAATCTATCAATGCCTTTTAATCTACATACTACAACACTTTGACCGAGTCCTAGAAATGACAAGGTACTGGGGTTTGTTTCTCCTAACATCCCGAAATGGTTTGTCATGACGGACCACAAGAGTACCTTGCATCAGAACACACCAATGCACATTTACTACTTGGCTACCAACTGGTAGACAAAGGTCGAAAAACAACAAGGGGAAAGGTACATGCTAAGGATAGAATCCGAACATGTGGATGCATAAGTCAACAGCTTTCCGGAAACCAATGCAAGGAAAGGGGAAGGTGTGCAGAGTCACAAGTATAGATGCGAGACTCGCGAGGAGTACTCTTGTCGTTATCTATTTGGTTCTACTAAATAACATCTTCCATAGCTAGTGGTAGGGGAAGTCTTTAGTTGTCACAATTCAATCGCGAGAAAGACCACAAGATTGAAGACTAGAATTGTAATACTATCCATCCTGAGGTATTGTGTGAAAATTAACAATAGGGGTTAAAGGAATGGATCTTGGGTAAAAGATCAACTTCATGTACAAGATTCACAACACTAGAATCTAGCACAATACAGGACCTTTGGTTCAAGTCCAAGGGTTAAAACCCGAGAAAAGAGTAACTACTACTTGAGTGACACAACGTACACTACAAGGTAGTAACCACAAGGTAGCTTCCAACAGAATAAATGACTTCTGAAGTACCCAAACAAGCAAAAAGGAGGCATACAAGGCGAAAGGAAACCTCAAAGCCTAGAATAGAACATTGTGGCAACATTATATTGTAGGCACCATAAGATAGAGAGATCATGATGGAAAGGAATCTCTCAGAATAAACATAGGAAAGGGAACAAGGAAATCACGACACACAAAACTCTAGAGAAATCTACACTAGGTCAACTGGCTTAGAAACGACATGCCTGAAGGCACCTAAACATTGAAAGACTATAAGAGATATCAAAACTTTTCCAAATCAACACAAGATAAGATGACCCAGCGTTAGAGCGATACCAGATAAGGAATGAAATAAGCATACTAGAGTTTTCGCAAATACTTTTCATCTTTGAAATAGTTTTCACAAGTGTAACACCCCTCGGATCGGCCCTATGAAAGTTTTAGCGATTCCCGCCAAACCTGCATAGAAACGATTCAAAGGTGCCCACCAGGCACTTTCGTGCTGGTGAAAAATGAAGTAATACCATAGAAAGGACGTAGTTGTGTTATGTTCCATGGCTGATCAAGCTCCGGGTAGTCATCATCCGGGTCATGCCTCTTACGCTTATGATCCTCGTTGGGTCTATCCTTCAGTTAACGATTGTCAACGAGGTAGTAAGACCCATTGAGTAGCGCCTTGCTTATGATGAACGGTCCTTCCCATGGCGGGGATAATTTGTGTGACTTCTTCTGATTAAGTCAGAGCACCAAATCCCCCTCTTTAAACGAGCGACGCGGAACGCGGCGACTATGGTAGCTGCGTAGCTTCTGCTGATAGATGGCGGATCTTTGGCAATGCCAAAATGCGCACCTCCTCGAGAAGGTCCACATCTAGGCGTCTGGATTCTTCAGCGTCATCTTCGTCGTAGGCGGCAACCCTTGGTGCATCGTGAAGTATGTCGGAAGGTAGGATGGCTTCGGCTCCATATACCATGAAGTAAGAGGTGTATCTAGTGGATCTGTTTGGGTGTAGTCCGTAAACTCCACATCACAAATGGCAATTCTTCCGCCCAGGATACAGCTGCTCTATGTAGCGGTGCCTCAAGACATGGCTTTATTCCTTGCAGAATTAATCCATTGGCTTACTCAAGCTGACCATTGGATTGTGGGTGTGCCGCAGATGCAAGGTCAAGTCGGATGCCCTTCTCCCAACAATATGCCTCCACTTCTCCGAGTGACAAGTTGATGACGTTGTCGATGATAATGCTATGTGGGGGACCAAATCTCACCACTAGATCCCGGACAAACCTGAGGGTAGTTGCCCCATCAAGCTTTCTAATGGGTTTAGCTTATATCCATTTAGTGAATTTATCAACTGCTACTAGCAGATGCGTATACCCACATGGTGCCTTCTGCAACGGACCAACCAAGTCCAGCCCCCAGACTACGAACGGCCAAGTTATTGGTATTGTTCGCAATTCTTTAGCAGGAACATGTGGTTGTCGGGCATAATACTGGCATCCCATGCATGTCTCAACCAGCTTGTCGGCGTCCGCCTTCACTGTCAGCCAGTAGAATCCTTGCCGGAAGGCTTTCGCGACCAACGATCAAGGAGCGGCGTGATGCCCGCAATCTCCGAGATGGATTTCGCGTAGGATTTCAATACCTTCTAGCTGGGAAACACACTTAAGGTATACACCAGTAGTGCTTCTTTTGTAGAGCTGTACATTGATTATGGTATAGCCCTTCACTCGACATACTATTTGCCGTGTTTCGACTTCATTGTCGGGCAAAGTTCCGTGTTCGAGATATTCCATGAACGGTTTTGTCCAAGCCGGAAGGACCTTTTCCACCATGTGGACGAAAGAGTCAACAATATCCGGGTTGTCGATGTCTGCTCCCTTCACGGATGGTGTCTGTAGATGATCTAGGAAAACTCCTGGCGGAATTCATTTGCGCCCTGATCCAAGCTTAGACAGCAGATCAGCCGCCTTTTTTGCTCCCTAGGTACATACTTGACCTCGTAGCCCAAGAAGCTCTTGGCTATCTCGTCTACTTCGTCTCGATATGCCGCCATCATAGGGTTCCGCCATTGCAGGTGTCAGCCACCTGCTGGGCAACCAAGTCAGAATCTCCACAGCAAACTATGTGCTTGATGCCAATATCCTTGGCTACGCGTAATCCGTGAATGAGTGCTTCATATTCCGCCATGTTGTTTGTAGCCTCGAAGTGGATCTGTAGAACGTAGTGTAGCTTGTCCCCAGTTGGTGACTGTAGTAGTACACCAGCCCCGAGCCATTGAGAATCTTTGATCCGTCAAAGTGCATCACCCAGTATTCTCGTTCCGGCAATGGGGTAGCATCTGGCATCTCCGTCCAATCTGCAATAAAATCTGCCAAGGCTTGTATCTTGATAGAGTCGTGTCTCTTATAGGTGATCTCGAAGGCGGCAAGTTCAATGCCCCACTTCGTGACCCTTCCCGTAGCGTCGCTGTTGTTGATAATGTCGGACAATGGAGTCTTGCTCACCACTGTGATTGGGTGCTCCTGAAAGTAATGCCTCGGCTTCAGAGAAGCAAGGAATACTCCATAAGCTATCTTCTGGTAGTGCGGGTAACGCTGCTTGGACTCTGTCAAGACCTCGCTTACATAGTAAACTGGTTGTTGAACTCCGTTCTCATATCCTGGTTCCTTCCGCTCTACCACGACGACGATGTTGATTACCCGGTTGGTGGCCGCCATGTAAATTAACATGGGATCTCTAGGCTCGGGTGCTGCAAGGATGGGCGCCGAGGAAAGAATCTCCTTGAGCTGCTTCAATGCTGCATATGCTTCGTCCGTCCATGTCAATTTGTCCGCCTTCTTCAGCAACTTGTATAGCGGCAGAGCCTTCTCTCCAAGTCGGCTGACGAACTGACTAACTGATGCAACACAACCTGTTAGTCGTTGTATGTCCTTTAGGCATGTCGGACGGTTTATGTTTAAGATGGCCTTGATTTTCTCCGGGTTGACCTCGATTCCATGTTGGGAAACGATGACGCCTAACAATTTGCCGGTTGGAACCCCGAAGATGCACTTCTTAGGGTTAAGCATCATGTTGTATTTCCGGAGATTATGAAAGGTTTCTTTTAAGTCGGAGATTAAGTCATTTGACTTTTTAGACATCACCGCTATATCGTCCACATAGGCGTGAATGTTCCAACCAATTTGATCGTGTGGGCAACGTTGCATTGTCCGCTGGTACGTAGCACCTGCGTTTTTCAGCCCAAAGGGCATCATAACATAGCAAAACGTGCCGTAGGGAGTAGTGAACGAAGTGGCCAATTGGTCTGACTTCCTCATCTTGATCTGGTGGTATCCTGAGTATGCATCGAGAAAACACAAAAGTTCCAACCCAGCCGTCGAGTCAATGACTTGTTCAATGCGAGGTAAAGCAAACGGATCTTTGGGGTATGCTTTGTTCAAGCCGGTGTAATCAACGCACATTATTAATTCTCTAGTTCCCTTTTTGGGGACAAGTACAGGATTGGCCACCCATTGGGTGTGAAGGACTTCTCGGATAAAACTAGCCTTAAGTAATCTAGCTATCTCTTTTCCTATGGCGCGTCTCTTCTCATCTCCAAAGCGTCATAGAGGTTGCTTCACTGGTTTGCATTTTGGATCAATGTTTAAGCTGTGCTTGGCAAGTTCCCTAGGTACACCTTTCATGTCGGCAGGTTGCCAAGCAAAGATGTCCCTATTCTCACAGAGGAACTCGACGAGCGCGCTTTCCTATTTGGGGTCCAGGTTCGTCCCAATGGCAGTGGTCTTGGAGGCATCTACCACAAGTTCCACTGACTTGGTCTCGATGGCGGCCTTGAATGCTGGAGCAGAGTCAGAAATCTGTTTCTTCGACGCGGGCATCTCCGAGGCATCGACATTGCTCTGGATCTCTTTGAATTCTTCGCTATAGAGGATAGCTTCCGCGTAGGCTGCTTCATTAATCTTGCAGTCCCTAGCTTTGGCAAAGATTCTGGATACGATGATGACACCGTTTGGTCTGGGTATCTTGAGTTTGTTGTAGACGAAGCATGGTTTGGCCATGAAGGTGTGGAATATGTCGCGGCCGAATATGACGTGGTACACGCTCTTGAAGGGGACCACCTGAAAGGTCATGCGCTCTTGGCGGTAATTATTAACATTACCAAAGGCAACCTGAAGTGTGATGCACCCAAGGGACCGAGCCTCCCGACCAGGAACTACGCCGTGGAAGATGGTGTTGGTCCGCCTTAGGTTTGCCTCCGTCAAGTTCATCTTCTACATTGTATCCAGGTACATGATGTTGATGCTGCTTCCACTATCCACCATACATTTGGGTCAATCAAGGGGTTGATGACCATGGCATATTGGTTCTCCGTAGGGATAAGGTCTGGGTGATCCTTCCCGTCCCAAGTAATTGGAACCTCCGACCAGCGCAGGTACTGGGGAACTAGGGGGAGTAGCCATCAATATCCTCATAGAGGTCTTCTATTGTCGGACGGTGGGGGTGCCAAGGAAAGTGTGGAAAACTGCCGCCTTCTTCTCGAAGGGGTTCTTGCCTTTGCCATCGCTCTTGGCGGCGTGATTGGGGTCAACATCCTCTTCCATGTCACTTGAATCCTTGGACTCCTCCTCCTTATTCTTCCCTTTTTCCCTTGCCTCGCGGTCTGTTCTTCCGACTTTGCTTGTATCCGGACTCCGGGTCCTCCTTGAGGTCATTGACAAACTTGCAGTGTCGATTGGTATGGGTGGCCTTGCCGTTGACATCGAGGTGTATGAGGCACGACATATTGCGGTACTCTTTGTAGGTTTGGGGAACGCGGAGTGCGGCCGAGGTAGTTTCACTTCCTCGCTGCTGCCCACGACCAGCTCCCCGTCCTCGGCCACGTTGTCCGCCATCACCTCGTCCTGCAAAGGTCATGGCGACCATGTCGGGAGTTTGCTTTTCTTCTGGAGCGGTTTTCCGCTTTGTGCTGCTGTTCCTCCGAGCTTGAGTTGGAACGGCCGTTGCCGGTAGAGATCCGCGAGCATCGTCGTCGGCAGATGCGAACTCACTAGGCAACTGAATCATCTGGTTCAAGTCAAGCTGGTGATTGTCCTACAAGCGCTTCAGCTTATGTCGAAGCAACGTGCCCCTTTCCAACCCATCGATGAAGGCGTCCATGGCGGTCTAAGCGTGCACTCCTGTGCAGGAATTTTTCATATCCAGCCAGCGAGAGAGGTAGGCGCGAGATGTCTCGTCTTTCTCTTGCATGCACCGTTGTAGATCGCCAACAGTGCAGGGACATTTGTACGTACCCTCGAAGTTCTTGGTGAACGCTTCTTGCATGTCCAACCAATTGTAGATAGATTTCTCCGGCAAGTCATGAATCCATTGACGTGGTGTGCCTACCAACATCAATGGGAGGTATTTGACGGCAACATTGGGGTTACCCCCGGCAATCTCTACCGCGTTTCCGCAATACTGCAACCATGTAGCTGGCTTAGCAGTGCCATCATAGGGCTTGATGGTCTTGTCAATCCGGAAACCTTTGGGGTAAGTTGCGGACCATATCGCAGGTCCAAAGCAACGTGGTCCCAGGTATGGTCCTTCCCGGGCCTTGTGGATCTTATCGATCCACAGACGTGCATCGTATGGCTCTGGGTTTCTTTTCTTCTTGTCAATAGGGGATGGGCTGTGTGAATGACACGGGCCTCCTCCGCCATGGTGACTATTAGGTGCCGACGGAGGCGGAGGTGGCGGTGGGTTAGCCTTCTTGCTATTACCCTCCTACGACACGTCATGCCTATCACGATTGCTTGTCGGACACAGAGGTTCATGGCGTGACCTGCTCTTGTGTCCCTGTTGCGCTCTCCGTCATGATGGGTCTGCTCCGCATTGTCGCGGATGATGATGCCTCTCTGCCTTGGTGGGGGCATATCCGTACGACGGTGAGCCTTGGGGTCTTCGCGATGTCGGGGGGAATGGGGCGGTGGCGATGGGCGACGAGGTTGGGCATTTTCTCCATGGTCGGAGGATATGGGGATATCATCCTTCCTGTTGCGCGCATCCCTCTATCTTTGTTCTAATGAACCCGTCTAGGACCCGACATCAAGAGGAGATCTGTCCCTTGGCGGTTTATACTGGCTAGACTGGCAAAGCGTTGGGTCAGACTCAAGCCTCTGAGAGGTAGCCTTTTCCTGCTGCTTTACCGCCTTGGCCACTAGGTCATAGACCTGGTCCACCGCCTCGGGCGATCTATCCTGCTCCAGAAGGGTCTTGGCGACGGCGAGGTTAAGGAGAGGAGTGGGCATCACCTGCCTGCCTTCACTGTCAATATATGGCTTGGCTTGTGCCGTCTTCGGGGGAGCCCATCCTAGGTTTCACCGTACACCAGGATCGTTGATGATGCGAGCCGGAGCTTTCTTGGCCTTCTGCTGCTGCAGCAGAGTCTTGTACTCAGCCTCCATTGCTCTAGCTTTCTCTATGGATTTCTGCGCGTTGACCAGATCTCGATCTAGCTTAGCACCTTGCTCCGCGATGGCCTGCGCTTCCTCCAGCAGCTGCTGGCGCTTCTCGTCAAGATGGGTCACGTTCCGGATATGAGCGACGGTCAGTGGCTCGACGAGGAGATTGCCATACACCACTCTATAACCTGGAGTAACTTGGGCAGCATCAGACGTAGATGCTGGAGGCGGCAAGTTTGCGGTATTGTTGTTGCTTGGGCCGGTGCCGAGTTCCGGCGGCTGTTGCGCTGGGTTAGGCGGAGGGGGCATGATCTTTGCGCGATCATTGTCAGCAGCAACAGGTGGTCCCTTCCCTTTGTCCAGAGCTATAGGCGGATCTCGTCCGGGTTAATCTTCATCCATCGCCGTCCCAATGGTGACAAACACCTCTCGAGACGTGATGGCGTTGTTGGCTTGTTCATCGCGTGTGTACTCCTCTTCCATCTCCTGCATGGCGGAGTCTAGCTCTTCTGGACTGAAGTATATATCCTCTGAATCTACACTGAAGTCGGCGTATAACGCGTCGATCACAGAGTCGGAGGGTGCCAGGACTTCCTTGATGATGGAGGGCGGAGGTGCAATAGCAGCGACGATGACTGGAGGTGGTGGCGCAACTGCGGCAATGGCGGCCGGAGGTGGTGGTGGCGGTTGCTGAGGCGGCGGCGCTCCGCCAATGAGCGCAAGATCCGCCTGAGCCGCCCCCTCGGCCTCCGCGTAGCTTTTGATGGTGTTCACCATGCTTTCAAAGGTGAGGCGACCTGAAGCTTGCTGCCGCCTTAGAGAATGCCGGAGAAGCGTTCCCTGGTCCAGTCCTTCCACAAAGTGATACATAGCGTCATCATTGGGGTAGTGGGCCAGATTGGCTCGTATACGAAGCCACCTGGCAAGGTAATCGCGGGGGTTTTCGCCCACTCTCTAAACGCAGCGCGCCAGATCGAAGATGGTAACCACACCGACGAAATTGGATCTCTGCTGTCCAGACGCATGGACGAAGCCGACGGACTTGCAGTGATCTTCCACCGTTATATCCTGCACATGAGCGGTTTGGGTGGGCCTTGAATTTTTCCGATCTTTGCGGGCAAACTCCAAAGAGAGATCCTATATCAATCCTTCCGCGAACGTATCCTGCCCGTAGGCGGTCCGTGCGGGTCTTGATGCTCCTCCGACTGCCAGGGAACTAGTGCCCGAGTCAGTTTCGCCGATGAAGAGATGGATATCTCCGATAGGAATGATCGAACACCGCGTAGGGTTCGTCTTCTCCGGGATCCAGAACTCATCGGGAGGGACAATCGGAACATTGCCGGAGAATAGAACCCGACCGATGGCTACGGTTTTGCCGATTCCCGCAAAGATCTTGGTCCTCGCCCGCTGAAGAACCTGAAGCGTCTCTTGCCCCACAGTGGGCGCCAACTGTCGTGGTATTGCCGACGAGTACGCCATGGAAGCGTCCTCACAGTGCGTGTTTAGAGACGTGGGGGAAGGCGGACGGTTGATGGGTACGAGGTAACATAGCTTACCCAGGTTCAGATTCCACAACGGTGGCGGAACCCTACTCCTGCTATAAATCACTATAAGGGCAATACGCCGAGTTATAGGGATTGGTTCGCTATGCGAGGTATGAGTTAATTGGTGCCCTAAAGGATCCCATAGGCCCGACTTATATAGTCGCCAGGTCCTAGGGTTACAGGGAAAAGTCCTAGCCGGACAGGTTACACAGTCCTACACCGTCTATTACTAGTCTAGCGTGTCTTGTACTCCAAGGCTCCGGGTACGCTGGTGACTCCACCGTAGCCTTCCTTTATCCGGCATGGGCCCCCCTTCTGGATCCATCTAACTGGGCCACCCAGCAGGCCACGGGCCATGCTACCAACTGTGGGCCACCCGGGTTATCCGGATAAGAGACATGCTATGAGGATACCCATATAGCATATCCCCAACAATATGTGTGGGAGGAACTCCGTATTTGGAAAAAGAGGCAGCAACCACTGCTAAAATCATCCTTATAACCACAGCAGACAGCAATCAACATCAATTGAATTACTGCACTATTAAGGGACGTAATCCCGTAGGACGTATCCCGTGGCATGGATTGTGTTTTGTGAGTTTCCTCGATTCCCAAGTTGATACGTAAGGGGTGCCAATAGATTTATAGTCACTGTAAGTGCTAACATCCCTCCGTATACCAACAAGTAGTTCCCTACATCAAGTCCCCACAAGAGGCAAATATTGGAGAGGTCGACTTCTCCCAACATCAAGATGTAGACAATCTAACACATGGTCATAGCAATGAATATCATAATAAACTTTATCTTATTCCAATCTCATACTAGGGTTTCGCCATCTCCCCAAGAAATAATTATCTACTCAGACATGGAGGCAGACAACATCATAGTAATGGTAATGGAAGCGACCATTGATGAATAGTACTTGTATAAATCCACAACTAGTGCAAGAATTACAACAAGATCTAGATGGGATGGATGGAGATGATGGTGGTGATGAAGATGCAGCGTTTGATGAAGATGGAGATTGATGTCTTGGCCTCCCAAATCTGCGTAGGGCGAAGATGGATCCCTAGGGCAAGTTCCCCCTCCAGATGCCTTCTGGAGGTTAGGTTTCGGTGATTTCTGGGTGTTCTGTATGTCGTCTCCCCGCACTAGTTGCACGGGGTGAAAATATCCGAGGTGGCGGAGGCGACGCCAACTATATGGCGGCCTGCCGTATAGTTGGTCATCAACTCTTTTGTCTCCGCTTCTCGCTTCGTGTTTTCTTCTGGTATTATTAATATTTTCCAAATAAGAGATTTATGTAGTTTTTGGATCCTTTTCTCTCCAGTACAACTTCTCCAAGAATTGTGTCCTTTGGATCCATCATCTGATCTGATCTTGGTGAAAATAAACATAAAAAGTGCATGTGGACGCCGTAAAATACCAAAATCCTACATCTACAATGCAAAATAATAATGTAAAACATGATTTAAATGTGCACTAATCACCCAACACGTTTGAGGGGGAACAAAGAGAGATTCACTAAGCTAATTATGATATCCACGGGGAAACCCTTAATTGTGGTGGTGTGCATGGTGATTGCTTCCAGGCATCACAGTGGTTATTTAGAGATGACCTCATTCTTGGCTCAACAAAGTGACTACCTACGAGCCTTATAGTGAACATCTTATTACCGAAATCTCTCCACACATATCATTAAATAAGAATTAGGTTATCCTAATTATGATTAATTACAACATGCTAGTGGTGTATCCTACATCCTCGATAACATCTTAACCCTATTGAGTTCAACCACCATTCCAAATGCTCTAGTTACTTGCTTAATTTTCACTTGCTTTATTTACTTTGTTGCATTCAACCCAAAAACATTTCAAACACCCTTTAATTGAAATAAAAGGAAGCTTACAAGTATCCTTTGGAAGATAGTGACGAGGGGCATAAAGACCGTAACCAACTAGCTCTCAATGGGTTCGATACTCTTATTTCCAAACTATCTACAATTTATCTATGCACTTGCAGTCATCACATACTTAACCTAACCAGGCATCCTTGCGCATCAAGATCCTCCACCGTTTTCCGAACCGGCATGACTGAATCTTCCGACATTGCTCGGAAAATGTGCCCTCCTTCAAATACTTGCATAGAGACTTCGTGGAGAAGGAAGAGGTAGGGGAGATGGTGCTCACATTCGCTCGCGAATAACTAGACCACTGATAACTGGGGCCCATGGTAGAGAGCCCGTAGGCCCCAAACATGAGTAAACTAGTTTGACTTGCATTATATGTACTTTTGGAAATAGAGTAAAACTCAATAAATAAACCAAAGGCCCCTATGTCTTTTTTAGCGAAACCCCGGTACAAAACGGAGATGCTCACAAATGTGTAAACACACTCACCCCTGTGAATGCATGAACGTACAACCTACCCTATGAGCACCTCGGAAATAATGTGTCTTGAGACTGACCCGGCAGGGCTTGAGCTTGACGAAGTCACCATCGGGACCTTGCCTCCCACTATCATCATAACCATCCTTCAAAGTCGAGAGCCGAGGCTTCGTGGATAAGGAAGGGCTAGGGAAGTCGGATCTCACATTCGCTGGCTGCTATAGGATATAATTGGACCACTGATAACATGTCCCCATGGTAGTGAGCCGATAAGCCCTATACATCAGTGACCTAGTTTGACTTGCATCGCAGGTACTTTAGGAAAACCAAGAAAAACTGAATAGAAACCAAATGCCCCTCTCTCTCTTTGTGAAAACACACTACAAAAAGCAGACGATCACAAATGCATACACACAGTAACCCCTATGAACACAACAACGCACACCCTACCCCTATGAGCACCATTGAAAGATTTTGTCTTGAGACTGATCTGGTGGGGCTTGAGCTTGACGAAGTCACCATAGGCACCTCACTATTGACGACAACATCGCCACCTACTGCCTTGATAACCATCCTTCAAAGATGAGCATCACGACTTCATGGATAAGGAAGAGTTAGGGGAGTGAGAGCTCACATTCTTTGGCTGCTATAGGATATAATTGGACCACTAATATCGGGGCCCCACGGTAGTGAGCCCATAGGCCGCATACATCAGAGTAAGCACATTGTGAGCCATTACTAGAAATTTACTAGACTCGCTTCAAAGAGAATAAAATCTCCTCCACCGTTTAGACCAGATAGGGGACCCACTCATCCGAGCAGAAAGACACAATAAAGAAAACCTGCCATTTGATTCCCTTAGACATGGGTCTTGTACTAGACCTAGGGTCCAGAAAAACTTAGCTAGACTCACCCTCTCAAGGCATCCACTATGTTGTCCACAAGCTTGTCCATAAGGAAAAAAGTAGTGAAAGTTATCCATGAGCTAAAAACCTTAAGGGTCACCCTTAGATTATGGGTAGTCCATAAGTTTTAAAACATTGATATCTAATACACATTGCAATACAAAACAAATTTTGATCACAAGGCTATGAGAGGGTAGCTCTTACGTGTTGGGTCCTATCTTATGGACAAGTTTGACTAGATACATTATGGTGCAGTCAACTAGCTTATGGTATAGTAAGTGGGTCCCATCTTAAAAATAGGTTTGGCCATATACATAGGTGTTTCCCTCGAGTTTTAGACCTAGTTCTAGTACGAAAAATATTCTCTTTTAGACACCCCAAATTTCCAACACTACACACACTCTCAGTGACCTAGTTTGACTTGCATTATAGGTACTTCTGGATAACTAAGAAAACCTCAATACAAACTAAAGTATGAACACACGCACACCCTATTACCTCTATATGACCACCTATGGCATATTGTGACTTGAGACTGATCCAGTGGGTCTTGAGCTTGAAGAAGTTACCATACACACCTCACTATAGACGGGCACATCACTTCTCACTAAAGAATATTCCGCCTTTTACAAGACACCAAAGTGTCAAACCCGAGGTTTGAACTATGGGATAGGGGTATGAGTTCTCTCATAATAACCATCCAACCACGAGTGATCTCCCTATCTTGCTTCACGGGCGGCCCAGTTAGAGAAAGAGGAGGAGCAACATCCGGCTACGACAAGGACCAGAAGAGTTACCGACTTAGGCCTGTAGTATTACTTGTAGTCCAAGTTGTATCTAGTTACTGACTCTGTAATGTATCCGGATAGGTCTCCCTTGTAACCCTAGGTCTTGATGACTATATAATCCGATCCTATGGGAGCCTTTAGGGCAACCAATATTTATAACACCACAACCTACTCGCACATGCGAACCTCTCTTGTAATCTTCTATGACATCTGGCTCTCGCTGATATATTACTAGGTTGCTAGCAGGAGTAGGATCCGATCACCGCAGTCGGATTTGAACCTAGGTAAACTTGTGCTCACCGCTCCCGGAACACTGTACGTCTCACACCACATATTCTCAATGCCTTCAGGACCCCCTATGGCTTACTTTTCGACAATCCGACGATAGTTGGCGCCCACCGTGGGGCAAGTGACTTTCAGAGTTTCATTTCGGGCGGAATCTGCGCTTGCAGGAATTGGCGAAACAATCTCCATGGGTCGCGTGGTCTATTCCAGTGATGTCCCTCTCGTTCTTCTTAACGAGACTTGGATTCCGGCTAAGTAGCCCGTGACAAACTACACCATCATGTCCATCGGCGTGATCGACATCTACCTCGGCTTTGCTAAACCCGCCCAACCCACCCTTGAGGTGATGACCATGGCGGAAGAAAAATCCTGATCTGCTCTGTCCGCAAAGGCGGAAGAGTTCAAGATCTCGGAAAAACGTGAGCCCACCTAGCCGGTACTGTAGTGGAATAAGTGGTGGAAGAAAAATCCGGATTTGATATCCTCGTTGAGATCAGATACACAGAAGAGGAGTATATTTTCTTCCGATCCGACTATGTCGACGCTGAACCAGAAAAATTGTTCTCAAGGTACAGGACTGAGAAGACGATACGCCCCCGCGTTAACTGCAGGATAGAGGCAGAAGTGAAGACGCTCCGATACCCAAAGATCATGAACAAGAAGAAGCATTGCTTCGTGTCCCACGTGGGCTGTGGCTCCGACTCTGTCGATGCTGGAGCCGGAAACAATTCAGTTCTTGATGCGATTGAAGAAAGTGTTGACTTACTTGATTCCCCTCAGGAGTCAATAACGTCATAGGAGCTTTGAAACTTTGAGAAAGAGATGGAGTCATACAAAGAAGAGTACGCCTCCAAACCATCGCAAGGTGATCCGGAGACTCCTCCGAGTCCATATGATAGCATGGATGAAGACTACACAATGCAAGATGACATGGACACTAGAGATTCATTCGAGGTCCAGAACCAACTACTACAGAAAGTACCAACGGAAGTTTACCTCCCGGTACCAGACCGAAAGCCATGTTTGCCACTGGTACGCACGTTAAGGCAACCGGGCGGTCAAAAAAGAAGAAGACGAACAAGAACCCAACACCGGCAGAGCCGGTTGAGGAAGCCAACAAAGAGCAAGTTGACGAAGATATTGAGATGGAGAATCAGGATGGAGATCCGATTAATCCAATGCAAATTGACCCTACGGTGGATGGACACGTTGTCACCAAGATTGCACGTGAAATCTATGGAGACGCTCTCACGATACCAATCCCAACTGCTTCAGATCTCACTCCGGAGGAGCTGGAGAAAAGGACTGAGGACCTGGAAAAACATCACTTGTTTTTGCTAGAAGAGGCTACGCGCATCGTTGAGCTTACACATCAATCCTGCCTAGTACCAGATAAAATTCAAGAGACTACCAAACAAGACAAGGGGAGGTCCGGTTCTTGCTAATAGGAACCTGGATGTCCATAGATATTTATTCGACGGTAAAATCAGAGAGAAGATCCGAGTCTACAACACGCC
This sequence comes from Avena sativa, assembly GCA_916181665.1. NCBI lineage: Eukaryota > Viridiplantae > Streptophyta > Magnoliopsida > Poales > Poaceae > Avena > Avena sativa. The sequence goes on along the minus strand of OV702281.1, from coordinate 200,957,122 downwards.
AGAGGAAAAAAATGCTGCGGCTTCTCGAGACATCCTCGCCAATAATTTGTCTCCAGAATAGGTCCAAAAATGCGTTGCATTGCTCTACAAAGGATTGAAACAGCAAATGACAGCCGCGTCATTCAGTGGCAAGCTGGCCTCAAGGTCGGAATTTTGCCACACTAGCACAGGCCAAAGTGGAGAGGAAATACCCCACATGGATATGGATCAGCATCACCATCCCCGGGAAGAAGAAAATTCAACTACCGGATTAAACAGTCATCATCGCAGGGCTGGCGGGACTGGTCGAGAGTTATTCCTACTACATCTGAAGATGCCATCAGGGCATTGGTGCCTTACTAGGGCCATTGTCGGCAGAATAATCGCTACAGGGAAGACCCGGAGGTGCGCCACAAGCGACAACAAGATCAGCTAAGGATGCCACCCCAGCAGTCCAGCTGGTTACACTAGATGAGGAAACGACCCGGATCGTCCTGAATCAAGTAGGGATGGAGCCCGAAGAAATCAACCTCGGAGCCAGCATAATGAGGCTCCACCACCGCGTCGTTCAGCCGGAAATAACCCACCAGAGCCACCGTCACCATCTAATAGCGACCATGAAGGATCTCATCGTATCTATGGAAGCCACAGGGGTGGGGGTGGCGATGGTGGAAGGAGAAGAAGGAATCCGACTCTACCGCGCAGAAGCCGCGAGCCTCCAAGGGTTAGATCTCTCTCGCCAAACAAGCTCACAATCGCATCGAACCAAACATGGCAGCACGACAGTACGAGGAAGATGACGTATATGTTGGACCCAAATACTTCGGCCCACGTATTCATCGAACCAAATTTCTGGTTTACTTCGGCAATGCCAAACACATCCAACCCTATGACAACGCAACTTGGCCAGATACTTGTCTTCAAGATTTTTTTCCAGGCTTGCTGCATCGCCAAAGGAGGAAACAACCTGGTTGCAGTTTGATATCTCCCACTTATGTTGCGGAAGACGGCTCGATCATGGCTCAATAAGCTTCCAGAGAATTCAATTCACAACTGGTATGATATGCAAAGTGCGTTCTTTTCAAACTTCGAGGGAACATACAAGAGGCCCTGCACAGTCGGAGACCTGTAGTGTTCCACTCAAAGACCCAGAGAAACCTTTCGGGATTACCTCAGATGCTGGATTGACACGAAGAACTCCTGCGAGGGAGTAAACGAGAAAACTACGATTGAATCTTTCATTGCAGGACTCCCAGTCGTACTTTTGCGTCACAAATTGAAGCGTGACCATGTCACAAATCTGGGAGATATGATAGACACGGCGAGAAAGTATGCTGACGCCGATGACGCTTCAGATGGACGGCTGAATATTCTGGCCAATTCAAATGTGGCCAAGCAGCAGAAGAAACAAACTCAGAAGCGCAATAATACCTCTGAAGATAAACAGGTTCCGGACAACGCAACAGTGAACGCAACGTTCGGATCCGGAGGACGAGGAGGGCACGGAGGCGGGCGGGGACGAGGTCACGGAACTTCTCGGATCCAAGGTAGAGGAGATCAGCAACCTGGAAAATCATATTCCTATGCCAACATCACCAACAACCCTTGTTTGCATCACCTGGACGCGAGTGGAGGTTCTACCCACAGAAATGTCGACTGTCGTTTCAATGACGACATCGAGAAAGACGAATCCGCTGGCTACAGAGCCAAGCGACAAAAATGAAGTAAAACTCTGAGAAAGGCAAGAAGCCCAAGGAATATTCTAACATTTAAGAAGCGGATGCCGGACAGCCCAGGTCGGTTGGAAAGAAGGATTTTCCCACAAATAAAGACGCATACGTCTTCTTCCTTGGGACTCAGCCAGCTAATGTCAAATATGTGGTTCTCCGTGAACTCAATGCCACGTTTCCGGCTGTTCCCCAATTCCTGGATTGGTTAGATGTAACCATCACCTTTGACCGCACAGATCACCTAAGGAAAACAAATCATCGGGGAAAGTACCCTCTGATCATCAATCCTCTTATTGATGGCTATGATTTCTCTAAAACTCTCATGGACAGTGGTAGCAGCATCAACATCCTCTACATCGAAACGCTTCACCGCATGAAGATACACGAGAGCCAGTTGAGTTATAACAATGTAACTTTTCATGGCATTGTACCAGGGAGACATGCAGATTACCTAGGTGAGATCATACTGGACATGACATTTGGAACCCAAGATAACTATCGGACCGAGCCACTCTCCTTCGAGGTTGTACCGTTCAAAAGTGCTTACCACGCCATCTTTGGTCGCCTGGCTTACGGGGAGTTCATGACTAGTCCATGTTATATTTACAACATGATAAAGCTTCTAGCTCCAAAAGGCGTCATCACCATCCGGGGAAACCCGAAGAAAGCGCAAGACTGCAAGGAAGGATATACCAACTTTGTTGAAGCCATGCTACACGCCCACGAGTACTAGGAGATCAAGAAGACCATCGACCAGTCCGAGATGCCCGCCATGAAGAATGAGGTGCTGAAGTCAAACCTGCAGTTCAAGGCATCAGAAGAGACGAAGAAGACGTCGATGAAAGAAGACGACCCCTCCAAGACGACGAACGTAGGGGTAGGCTTAGACCGCACATAGGAAAGCGCGCTCGTCGAGTTCCTCAAAGCTAATAAAGATATCTTCGCATGGCAGCCTTCTGACATGACCAGAGTACCTAGGGAACTTGGCGAGCACTCTCTTAATGTGTACCCTGACGCTAAACCCAACAAACAGTCCTTACGATGGTTTGGTGATGAGATGTGCAAAGCTATAGCTAAGGAATTAGCCCAACTAGAGTTAGCCGTATTTATCGCAGAGGTCATCCACGCTGATTGGGTGGCAAATCCTCTACTTGTCCCTAAAAAGGACACTATTGATTAAGGATGTGCATTGTTTATTCCGCCTTGAACAAGGCTTGTCCTAAAGATCCATTCCCTTTGCCTAGAATCGATCAAGTTATCGACTCAACGGCAGGGTCGGAATTACTCTGTTTTTTAGATGCCTATTTCGGATATCAACAAATACCGATGAAAGAATCGGATCAACTGAACACGTATTTCGTCACACCTTTTGGAACCTTCTTCTAAAAAACTATGCCTTTTGTCTTAAAGAACGCAGGAACTACATATCAACGCACAATGCAGCGCTACCTTAACGATCAAATCTAACGTAACGTCCATGTGTACGTATATGATATAGCAGTGATGTCCAAAAAGAAGGAAATACTTATTTCCAACTTAGAGGAAACATTTGCTAGCCTACGCAAATTTAACAAAATACTAAATCCGAAGAAGTGTTTCTTTGGAACTCCAGCCGGAAAATTGTTAGGTTTCATCCTATCTGAAAGAGGCATAGAGGTGAACCGGGAAAAAATCGAGGCTATACTCAACATTACTGGGCCAACTCTCCTGAAGGACGTGCAACGTCTCACTATTTGCATTGCAACAGTGAGTCGGTTCGTCAGCTGACTAGGAGAAATAGCCACGTGATGCGGCTCAGTTCATTGTAGAGCTTCGTTGGGATACACCAAGAGAAAGGTGTGAAGAGCACAACAGTAAGTTTTCCCTCAGTTATGAAACCAAGGTTATTGAACCAGTAGGAGTATGGAAACAACTCCAAGGTATTGCTAACAACTTGGAACCTGCACAACACAAACTCAAAACTTTGCCCCAACATAAAGTGAGGTTGTCAATCTCACCGGTTTGCTGAAAACAAAGGATTAAATGTATAGTGTGGAAGATAGTACTTTCTTGTAGAAAGTAAACGGAAACAGTAGATGATGTATCAATGATAAATATTGGACCGGGGTCCACAGTTCACTAGAGGTGTTCTCTTTAAGATAGATAACATGCTGGGTGAACAAATTACAACGGGGCAATTGACAGATTGAGAAAGCATAACAATGCATATACTATATATCATGACTCCTATTAAATTTTATTAGGCCTTACAACATAATACATAAACCGTAATCCAACTGCATCTATGACTAATAATCCGCCTTCAGGTTATCATCCGAACCCCTTCTAGTATTAAGTTGCAAGCAACAGATAATTGCATTAAGCAATATGTGTAAAGTAAACAATACAATTGTTCCATGAACAAAAGATTGTTGTTTTCTCCCTAGTAGCAACAACACATCTACAACCTTAGAGATTTATATCACTTCCGCAGATTACTAGAGGCATGAACCTACTATCGAGCATAAATACTCCCTCTTGGAGTCACAAGCATCTACTTGGCCAAGATAGATACTAGCAACTGAGAGCATGCAAGATCACAAATAACACAGACATCATAGAATCAATAATCAATCTGACATAGTATCTCAATATCCATCGGATACCCACAAAAACAACATGTATGATTACAAATAGATTATCGAGATCATGAACGGAGTTCGCAAGATCTAAACATGATAGCACAAAGGAGAAGAAACAACCATCTAGGTACTGTCTGGACCCGTAGTGCAAGGTTGAATTACTCACGCATCATACCGAAGGCTGGCATGGTGATGAAAAAGGCCTCCAGGACGATCTCTCCCCTCCGGCAGGGTGCCAAGAAGAGCTTCAGATCCTCCCCGATCTAGGGATGATGGTGGCGTGTGGCATCCCGCAAAACCACTACTAGAAAATCGCGTTGATTTTGTGCATTGCATCATCATGACATCATCATACATCTATCTGTCTAAAACTATTTTGCTAAAAGACCTACTTTGTGTTCTATAATATCCTCCCCCTTTGTTCAAACCAAACCGTCGGTCCAGTTGGATCTTTTATTTGTCTAAAAACTAATTACAAAAGTTATTTTAAATTAAATAAAAATCTATATTATTTTTAGGGGGCAGTCGAACGGGCCGATCCGACCCAGTCGACCACCCCCAGTACAAAATCAGACCAGCCTGTCTAATTCTATTCCTACCCAATCCTAGTCTACCCACCCTCCAGCCACATCACCCTGGCCAACCACGGCTCGCCACCTCATCTCTCATCTTCCCCCATCCAATCCCAGCAGTCCACTTCACCCTTCTGGCCCCACTCCCCACTTCCCCCCAACCGACCAGGCCACCTGGGCGGGGCCCCCAACCCCACCTGCCGCCACTCCCTCCCTCACCCAACTCCACCCCTGGAACCTCCCCCACTCCCCCGGCCCCACCCCGCAGCACACAGACGCACACACGCACGCCACACACTCCCCAACCGCCCCCTGCCCCGATCCCCACGCCTCTCCTGGCCCCACCATGTTCCCGTCCCGCACGGCACCCCTCCCCTCGCGTTTCCTTCCACCCCGCTCGACCAGGTCCTCCTCTTCTCGATCCCGAGCATCGCCACCGTGGACACCGCCGTCGCCCTCTGCCGCGGCGCCTCCCTCCGGACCTCTCCTTCCCCCCCGACGCACTCGCCCACCTCCTTCTCCCTCCCTCATCTGGCCCTCCTCGCTGCCGGCCACCTCTACAGCGCGCCGCCACCGCGCCTCTCTCTGGCGCCTCCGCCCGTCCTCCCCCGGCCTCGCGCGCCGACCCGGTCCTCGTCGCCCCCCCCTCGAGCTCGCCGACTCGAGCCGGCCGCGTCCTCCCCGCCCTCTCACCGAGCTCCGCCACCACCGCTGTTCTCCGGCCGCCCCTCTCATCCACCTCTCGCCGCCATCGGGCTCCATCGCGCGGCCGCGCCTCACCTCCCTGGGACGGCCCTCCGCTGTGCTTCCTCGTCAGACCGCTCGACCCCGGCCGCTCCTCCGGCCGCTGCCGACCGCGCGAGCGCCCGAGTACCCCGCCGCCGCCGTCCGCCGCTGCGGGTGCTTCCCTCCCCCCCCCCCCCCCCCCCCGCAGCCTCTTCCCTCCGTCCGCTGCCCGGCCCCAAGATCGCCCTCCCCGCCTCGCCGGACTTCTCCACCGGCCCGCCGGCTCCTCGGTCCCCCTCGCCAGCGACCACCGGCCGCGTCGCGCATAAGGCCGCCCCTGTGCAGCTGCTGCTCCGCTGCTCGTGATGGTGTTATGTGCTGCACACATGGTACTGGAAGAGTTGGATACTCTCAGGATTGTGGTGATGCTGCCCTCTGGCCAATCATTTTCGCTCCAGCGTTAATCGGAGACCACCGACGCATATACAAGATCCTCATCGACCATTGAAACGGGAACCCAAGATCTTCCTGAGACCCATTCGCTACGAAGACCTACGTCACGGAAACCCCAAGATCTCCTTCACGGAATTCAAGAAGCCTGTTCGGGTGCCTGAAGACCGAGCCGAAACCCGTCGAACCCTCGGAACCGCCAAGTTCGCCAAGACCCGTTCCCGGAGTCCGATTGTCGAGCCCGAACCCGTGGAAACCCGAAACCCCCAAGATCTATGCCGCGGAACAACCAGGCCTTCGGGGTGGAACCGACAAGATCTACCGCCTAACGCCAAGTTCTTCATCCCGGACGCCAAGACCGACTTGATGGCGCGAACCCGACAAGATCTTCGCAACGACAAGATCGACACCGACCAGGGCGAGTCCGATGCGCCCCGACGCCAACCAAGTCCTGCTTCCCGGATGCGACAAGATCTACCTCAGTTATCCGAGAACGATCCCGCCGAGACCGAACCCCAGATCCGAACCCTGAGACCGGACCCCAAACCACATCGAACCCCAAGATCGCCGAACCCTAATGTGTGCCCCTTTTCTCGAGCCCTATTTTATAGATGATATTACTTGTTGCGTATAAAATTGTCATACTTGCATACATGTTGTGGGTTTGGGGGCATTATGCCGATTCACCTTATAATTAAATATGGGGCCATATGCGGGATATCTTTGTCTTATTCCGGACTCCATTTAAATTTGTGTAGCAAACCGATGCCATGTTTCGCCTTGTTAAGACAACATTTAAATTGCGGGGGTTCTAAATAACTTGAACCGTTTAATTAAATGTCGGGACCCCGGTTCCGCTTAATATGACCTAATTGTATCGCATCCTTGCCATGTCATACATCATACATGCATCATGCCCGATCTTCTGCCGTAGTATTAAATAGTGCATTCGGTGTTTTCTTCTAGTGCTTTGCTTCTTCGCGGATTAGGCCGATGAGTTGATGCGAGTGCCGCCCGTTCTTCGGATGAACCTTCGACAATGTTTTTCAGGCGAGCATCTCCCCCGTTCTAACTATCTTACTTTTATAGCATTTATTCCCTCCTGTTGATCTATTGCTATCTGTGTTGTGTTGCTCTAGTTTTCGTACCCGTGATATCCCTTGCAGCCTTATATTGCCTTGGACACATCCTATTGCCTGTTGTTTGGTAGATAGTTGGACTTGCGCGTCGTAGTCGCTGGCTCAAGTGCTGTTGCGTGTCGTCCGGTACCACAGTTGTTGGAGTTTTGCCGCATGTTTATTGTTGGAGATGAGCATAACTTAAATTACTGTTTAACAACTAAAATTGAAGTAGGTAAGCAGAGGCACAGGTGGGCAATAGGTGTTATTTGGTTGTTAACCGTCCACTTGTGTCCCGTAGGACCCCGAGTTCTTGACACCTGTTCCGAGATCGAGCGCGCTAACCACATGTGGGATGTATGGGCACCCCATCGATTTAGTAACTGATTTCAAAGTATTGTGCTGGGGGCCACAAGTAGTTTGGGGCTTTATTACTATCCTGTACTTATGCCATGCTTTACTGCTTTATTTAAATTGTGCGAGGTACTGCACGTGTACTGTTTTGGAAGCGGAGTGTTTTCGCGGTATCGACAAGCCCAGTTTTGGGTTCCCAGTCGTTTACAGCCACTGGCGCAAACCCTGAGTCCGTCTCGGAGACCGGCCGACTTCGTTGCGGGTAGACTTAGTGGGGTGGCCCCCCGTGCTTGCTTTGGGTCTGGGAAACGTCATGACTTAGGCCCCGCCGACATACCGATGGGTGTATGTTAATTGATCTGGCAAAAAGGGTCGAAGTGCGTGTGGATACTTTGGTGCACCCCTGCAGGGTTAAATCTTTTCGAGAAGCCATGTCCGCGGTTATGGACGACTTGGAGCACAGGTCTCGATCATATACAACTATAACTAAAGTTTACTGCTATAATTTGACTTGTATCCGATATGACTAGGAATCAGCTTCACTGCAACAGAATGGCTAAATAAAAGTACCAACAACTGCTGGGTTTGGGGATATCTCATGCTAATTGTATCTGACTAGTAAGTGTTGCAACTACAACGGAATGGTTAAATAAAACTGCCCACTGCTTATTTTATCAGGATGATTATCTATACCTAACTAGTAATTGCTGCAACGATAACTGAATAAATAAAACTGCCAACTGTGTGAGTTCCTCGGTTGACTTCCTCGTTTGGCTTGAGGGGGAAATACCAGGATGGGTATGTTTGGTGGTAGTAACAGGTTGGTTCCGAATAGGTCCTTCTTACCCCTCTCTGATAGCCGCCCGTTGTATCGAGTCTATAGGATGTTTAGTGCATGCCGCGCTGCCGCTTCAGTCCACCATACCTATGTAGGCGAGGACCGCCGAATTCTAGCCTCGCCGTGTACTGGCCTCAGTACTGACCGCTCTCTCTTTTTCCTTTGCCCTTTTGTCGGCACCCCTTTTGTTTAAGCAGGTTTTGAGATCGACGTCGTTAGCAGGGTTACCCTTCCGGCTTGGCCAGTGCAGGGTTATGGACGCCATTGGTTATTCTTCAGGGCTCTTAGCCCCATTTGCATCTTGTCCGAGCTGGACGCTCTATCGTTTTCAAGGTGTTTTGGATCTTTGTTCTGTATATCTGTATTCTTGACTCATGGAGTCGTGTTGTATATATATCTGTTCTGTGGGTCCCATCAAGGACTGTTGTGTAATGTTATTACTTCGTTTTCCACCCGCACGCAAGTGCCTGGTGGGCACCTTTGAATCGTTTCTATGCGGGTTTGGCGGAAAGCGCTGAAACTTGCATAGGGCCGATTCTGAGGGTGTTACAGAGTGGTATCAGAGCTCAGCAGTTGCGATACCCCACAAGTCTAGCCTGTAGGATAACCTAGCTAACGGCCGAAGTAGAGTGTCAAAACTATTTTTGAAAAATTGGTTGGATAGTTCTGATTAGTTCTGATTTTACTCCTTACCCCTCTGCTGCTCTCCTCTCACCTCTGCGTGTTTTGAATCCGCTCTCTTCTCTCTCTTCGAGTCCAGGATTTCTCGTGGTTGGGTTCCGTCGTACCTTCAGGGTTTCGCTTCCTCTTTTGGTAACGATGTTGCTACATCTGATCTTCATGCTATCCGAGGAATCCTTCGTCCGGTGGACTTCTCTTTGTTCCTTCTCGTGCCTTCCGGTGTTTTCCGACGCGACGACATCATCTACGCCAGATCCGATGCAGAGTCTGCATCACTTCTTTGTTTCTGAACCTCGATTGTCGAGATCTTCAGTCTGATTCCGAGAATGGTTGCACGCTTTTCTACTGATTGTGCAGAGTAATAGTTTGGGTGCGTGATGGATTGGCCCCCATGCCGACTACCCCTTCGATTCGCTTTTGTACATTGAAGTGGATGAGAATGCATTGGTTCCCTCTTTCTATCGAAGCTAGAGGTGGCTTTATTTGTTGATACCTCTACCTTCGACCTTTTGTTCCGGAGTGTTCCCTCGACGATCACGGACAACGACCTCTTGTTAGTGGTGTCGCGAAGATCTACACGAAGCGAGAAGATTTAGATTACCGACCTTCTTTTCGGTACCATGAGGCGGATCTCGAGGGCGAGATCCATTGTTAGTGGTGTCGAATTGTGGCATCCCGCAAAACCACTACTAGAAAATCGCGTTGATTTTGTGCATTACATCATCATGACATCATCATACATCTATCTGTCTAAAACTATTTTCCTAAAAGACCTACTTTGTGTTCTATATTAATATCCTCCCCCTTTGTTCAAACCAAACCGTCGGTCCAGTTGGATCTTTTATTTGTCTAAAAACTAATTACAAAAGTTATTTTAAATTAAATAAAATCTATATTATTTTTAGGGGGCAGTCGAACGGGCCGATCCGACCCAGTCGACCACCCCCAGTACAAAATCAGACCAGGCTGTCTAATTCTATTCCTACCCAATCCTAGTCTACCCACCCTCCAGCCACATCACCCTGGCCAACCACGGCTCGCCACCTCATCTCTCATCTTCCCCCATCCAATCCCAGCAGTCCACTTCACCCTTCTGGCCCCACTCCCCACTTCCCCCCAACCGACCAGGCCACCTGGGCGGGGACCCCAACCCCACCTGCCGCCACTCCCTCCCTCACCCAACTCCACCCCTGGAACCTCCCCCACTCCCCCGGCCCCACCCCGCAGCACACAGACGCACACACGCACGCCACACACTCCCCAACCGCCCCCTGCCCCGATCCCCACGCCTCTCCTGGCCCCACCATGTTCCCGTCCCGCACGGCACCCCTCCCCTCGCGTTTCCTTCCACCCCGCTCGACCAGGTCCTCCTCTTCTCGATCCCGAGCATCGCCGCCGTGGACACCGCCGTCGCCCTCCGCCGCGGCGCCTCCCTCCGGACCTCTCCTTCCCTCCCGACGCGCTCGCCCACCTCCTTCTCCCTCCCTCATCTGGCCCTCCTCGCCGCCGGCCACCTCTGCAGCGCGCCGCCACCGCGCCTCTCTCTGGCACCTCCGCCCGTCCTCCCCCGGCCTCGCGCGCCGACCCGGTCCCCGTCGCCCCCCCCCCCCCCTCGAGCTCGCCGACTCGAGCCGGCCGCGTCCTCCCCGCCCTCTCACCGAGCTCCGCCACCACCGCTGTTCTCCGGCCGCCCCTCTCATCCACCTCTCGCCGCCATCGGGCTCCACCATGCGGCCGCGCCTCACCTCCCTGGGCCAGCTCTCCGCTGTGCTTCCTCGTCGGACCGCTCGACCCCGGCCGCTCCTCCGGCCGCTGCCGACCGCGCGAGCGCCCGAGTACCCCGCCGCCGCCGTCCGCCGCTGCGGGTGCTTCCCCCCCCCCCCCCCCCCCCCCCCCGCAGCCTCTTCCCTCCGTCCGCTGCCCGGCCCCAAGCTCGCCCTCCCCGCCTCGCTGGACTTCTCCACCGGCCCGCCGGCTCCTCGGTCCCCCTCGCCAGCGACCACCGGCCGCGTCGCGCGTAAGGCCGCCCCTGTGCAGCTGCTGCTCCGCTGCTCGTGATGGTGTTATGTGCTGCACACATGGTACTGCAAGAGTTGGATACTCTCAGGATTGTGGTGATGCTGCCCTCTGGCCAATCATTTTGGCTCCAACGTTAATCGGAGACCACCGACGCATATACAAGATCCTCATCGACCATTGAAATGGGCACCCAAGATCTTCCTGAGACCCATTCGCTACCAAGACCTACGTCACGGAAACCCCAAGATCTCCTTCACGGAATTCAAGAAGCCTGTTCGGGTGCCTGAAGACCGAGCCGAAACCCGTCGAACCCTCGGAACCGCCAAGTTCTCCAAGACCCGTTCCCGGAGTCCGATTGTCGAGCCCGAACCCGTGGAAACCCGAACCCAAGATCTACGCCGCGGAACAACCAGGCCTTCGGGGTGGAACCGACAAGATCTACCGCCTAACGCCAAGTTCTTCATCCCGGACGCCAAGACCGACTTGATGGCGCGAACCCGACAAGATCTTCGCAACGACAAGATCGACACCGACCAGGGCGAGTCCGATGTGCCACGACGCCAACCAAGTCCTGCTTCCCGGATGCGACAAGATCTACCTCAGTTATCCGAGAACGATCCCGCCGAGACCGAACCCCAGATCCAAACCCTGAGACCGGACCCCAAACCACATCGAACCCCAAGATCGCCGAACCCTAATGTGTGCCCCTTTTCTCGAGCCCTATTTTATAGATGATATTACTTGTTGCGTATAAAATTGTCATACTTGCATACATGTTGTGGGTTTGGGGGCATTATGCCGATTCACCTTATAATTAAATATGGGGCCATATGCGGGATATCTTTGTCTTATTCCGGACTCCATTTAAATTTGTGTAGCAAACCGATGCCATGTTTCGCCTTGTTAAGACAACATTTAAATTGTGGGGGTTCTAAATAACTTGAACCGTTTAATTAAATGTCGGGACCCCGGTTCCGCTTAATATGACCTAATTGCATCGCATCCTTGCCATGTCATACATCATACATGCATCATGCCCGATCTTCTGCCGTAGTATTAAATAGTGCATTCGGTGTTTTCTTCTAGTGCTTTGCTTCTTCGTGGATTAGGCCGATGAGTTGATGCGAGTGTCGCCGTTCTTCGGATGAACCTTCGACAATGTTTTTCAGGCAAGCATCTCCCCCGTTCTACCTATCTTACTTTTATAGCATTTATTCCCTCCTGTTGATCTATTGCTATCTGTGTTGCGTTGCTCTAGTTTTCGTACCCGTGATATCCCTTGCAGCCTTATATTGCCTTGGACACATCCTATTGCCTGTTGTTTGGTAGATAGTTGGACTTGCGCGTCGTAGTCGCTGGCTCAAGTGCTGTTGCGTGTCGTCCGGTACCACAGTTGTTGGAGTTTTGCCGCATGTTTATTGTTGGAGATGAGCATAACTTAAATTACTGTTTAACAACTAAAATTGAAGTAGGTAAGCAGAGGCACAGGTGGGCAATAGGTGTTATTTGGTTGTTAACCGTCCACTTGTGTCCCGTAGGACCCCGAGTTCTTGACACCTGTTCCGAGATCGAGCGCGCTAACCACATGTGGGATGTATGGGCACCCCATCGATTTAGTACCTGATTTCAAAGTATTGTACTGGGGGCCACAAGTAGTTTGGGGCTTTATTACTATCCTGTACTTATGCCATGCTTTACTGCTTTATTTAAATTGTGCGAGGTACTGCACGTGTACTGTTTTGGAAGCGGAGTGTTTTCGCGGTATCGACAAGCCCAGTTTTGGGTTCCCAGTCGTTTACAGCCACTGGCGCAAACCCTGAGTCCGTCTCGGAGACCGGCCGACTTCGTTGCGGGTAGACTTAGTGGGGTGGCCCCCCGTGCTTGCTTTGGGTCTGGGAAACGTCATGACTTAGGCCCCGCCGACATACCGATGGGTGTATGTTAATTGATCTGGCAAAAAGGGTCGAAGTGCGTGTGGATACTTTGGTGCACCCCTGCAGGGTTAAATATTTTCGAGAAGCCATGTCCACGGTTATGGACGACTTGGAGCACAGGTCTCGATCATAGACAACTATAACTAAAGTTTACTGCTATAATTTGATTTGTATCCGATATGACTAGTAATCAGCTTCACTGCAACGGAATGGCTAAATAAAAGTACCAACAACTGCTGGGTTTGGGGATATCTCATGCTAATTGTATCTGACTAGTAAGTGTTGCAACTACAACGGAATGGTTAAATAAAACTGCCCACTGCTTATTTTATCAGGATGATTATCTATACCTGACTAGTAATTGCTGCAACGATAACTGAATAAATAAAACTGCCAACTGTGTGAGTTCCTCAGTTGACTTCCTCGTTTGGTCTTGAGGGGGAAATACCAGGATGGGTATGTTTGGTGGTAGTAACAGGTTGGTTCCGAATAGGTCCTTCTTACCCCTCTCTGATAGCCGCCCGTTGTATCGAGTCTCTATAGTATGTTTAGTGCATGCCGCGCTGCCGCTTCAGTCCACCATACCTATGTAGGCGAGGACCGCCGAATTCTAGCCTCGCCGTGTAATGGCCTCAGTACTGACCGCTCTATCTTTTTCCTTTGCCCTTTTGTCGGCACCCCTTTTGTTTAAGCAGGTTTTGAGATCGACGTCGTTAGCAGGGTTACCCTTCCGGCTTGGCCTGGGCAGGGTTATGGACGCCATTGGTTATTCTTCAGGGCTCTTAGCCCCATTTGCATCTTGTCCGTAGCTGGACGCTCTATCGTTTTCAAGGTGATTTGGATCTTTGTTCTGTATATCTGTATTCTTGACTCATGGAGTCGTGTTGTATATATATCTGTTCTATGGGTCCCATCGAGGACTGTTGTGTAATGTTATTACTTCGTTTTCCACCCGCACGCAAGTGCCTGGTGGGCACCTTTGAATCGTTTCTATGCGGGTTTGGCGGAAAGCGCTGAAACTTGCATAGGGCCGATTCTGAGGGTGTTACATAGCGGTGGCTATGGAATGTTTCATGGAGATTTGGTTGGGTACTTAGGGTTTCTGCATCGGGGTGACTTTATAGGAGAAAGGGCAAGGTCGGTGGGCGCTCGAGGGGCCCACACCTGGTGGCGGCGCGCCCCCTGTGCCGCGCGGCCCTAGGGTGTGGCCACCTCGTGGCCCCCTTCGGCTGCCCTTCGGACTCTATGTTCTCTCCGATAAAATATTGAATTGGGCTTTTTTCCCGTACAATTCCGAGAATATTTCCTTACTAGCTTTTCTGAAACTAACAACAGCAGAAAACAGGCAACTGGCACTGCGGCATCTTGTTAATAGGTTAGTCCCAGAAAATGTATGAAAATACCTCAAAGTTTAGACAAAACATAACAAAGTTGATACTAAACAAGCATGGAACATCAAAAATTATAGATACATTTACGACGTATCAATCATCCCCAAGCTTAACTCTTGCTCGTCCTCAAGTAGGGAAGTGATAAAAAGAATAATTTTCGAGGTGACATGCACCATCACAATCTTGATCAAACCATTGCAAAGCATTGATAGCTAGGATCAAAGTACTCTAAACATGAGCATGAAAGATGTAGTTCTAACAATAAGGCATAGCAACTATGTTGTAACATGAAAATGTACAAACAAAGATCATGAATAACAATGCATTGAAAGACGTTTGTTTGTTTCACATATAGAAAACATAACATATGTGGTATTCAGCTTTTTCCTCATGGAATAGAAAAACATAAATGCATAGGACACCTTCAAAGTTCATAAGGGTGACTATATACAAATAGTTCAAGAAAAAGCAATATCAACATTATGAATCAATCAATAAGTTTTGGGACAATGCACATAGAACTAAGAATGACAACTATGATCTCTTAATTGGTGGATAAAGATAGAAGGTGGAGACTAAACATAAAAGTAAGAAGAAATGCCCTTCACAGAGGGAAGCAGGGATTTCAAGTTTCATAGAGCTTCCAAAAATTATGGTACTTATTACCTTTCATCTCTCATTGCCCCTATCATAAGCATCTTGAATTGATTAAGGTTAAAGTGACAGAAATATGGAGTATATGCTTGACAAATCATAAGTAGCAATCTCATGTCCCTTGAGTACGAGGGTCGTTCCTCATGCTACTCAACTTTAGTCACAAGCAAGTTCTTGTCATTGTAAGTATATGTGTATCATAGAGAACCACCAACGGGGTACCCCTTGCCCTGTGACACAGGAGCTATCCCATATCAAAATGAGAAGGCAACATACAATGAGCATCTCAGTGATCTTTTTATTTTCTATTTGCATAGGTTTTTATTGAGGATGCTTCATAGATTGCTCACTATAGTTCTTCTACAAGTTTCCACCATGATTAGGTATGGCTTAGGCTAGCCTCCCATGCGTTTCTCTAACACATATACAATACTCCATGGACTTACAAGCTCCCCTTTTATTTCACACCGCCGACATCCATAAACAAAAGATCATGATATTAACTAGGTAATATGTATAGGTGTTGAAAGCGTTCCCCATGACAACATGGTTCTGCTAATTCCCAACTTATAAGTGCAAGCATATACAACATCGATGACACAATGGTTCAAGCTTATTAGGTGCAAGAAAGTAAAGTGTGCCATGAATATACTTTGAATGGTGTAACACACCATGCATAGGAATTTATAGTGGACTCTTTGGAATAACTTGGTTTCTTGGGAGTTGGATGCATGAGTAGAGCTTACTTAGGACAAATGGAGGCTAGCAAAATAATGGGAGCGACCAACGAAGATAGAAATAATGGCCATAATCATGCAGAGCGACAAAACATTATCAATTAAAACATAAAGTGGTATCACAAGTCAAAAACTAAATGATCATAGAGGCTAAGGTGACTGGTGCATATTCATAACATGGTGTAAGCATGCGCCAAGTCAACCCAAACAAAGCATCAAAGGAGAATACCACAATATTATGCTTTTGTATGCTAAAACAACGCATGGTTCTTTCAAGGCACATTAAGCAATCTCAATTGTTTGGAACTAGTCATGTTACAACAATAATCACTAAGCATAAGGTCAAAGCAACAACTAGCATGACATGATAATGTCTAAGCCACAGTCGAAACAAGCTCCCTTTTGTAGCACTATAAGCATGGAACTCTCTACTCTTTTCCAACACCAATCAACTTATTTGAAACAAAAGAGCGAATGCGGGGGTCCAACTACTTTATTCAAGCAAACCAAACAAACAAAAACTAAGACGCTCCAAGAACAACACAATAGTGCATGAAACAATAAAAAACAAAGTGTCTAGAAAGAGGCCTGGTATTTTTATTGATGAAAAAGAGGATGTCTTGGGCATCCCCAAGATTTTATGCTTGTACCTCTTGAATATTTCTTGGGTTGACACAGGGTGGCATCCCCAAGCTTGAGCTTTTCTCCATTCTTCATATCATCACATCATTCTTCCCCTACACTTGAAAATTTCCTTCATACAAAACTTCACACAATCTTTATTAGCAACATTAGTGTATTCAAAATAATAGGCCTTTGGGTATAGTTTCAACAGAAGTAAAACTTTAACTATAACACAATCTACTGTAGCAATTCCTTTTTAAAAGATCAAGTGATCAAGGAGAACTAAAAAATAAACCGATTAAGGGGCAAATGCAAATAATGGCAGAAATATGTTGAAACAGACCAGCAGTTAAAAAACAATTTTTTCAAAGACCTTCTGTTGCTCAAATAGAAAATTGTTGAACTAAAGAAATTTAGATAACAACCTGGGGCATAAGCACAGAAAATGACATCTCAATCCGACATATAGATATTTTTCACGAATTTTTACAGTGAAGCATGAAAATCTGTTTCGGGACAACAACTTCCGCAAATCTTACTTCTCTCTCATTAGAGGTTATTCTTGGCACAAAAAAAACACAAAAAGGATAAGGATAGGTTATTAAAGAATTAATAACTTCCAAGAATCAACAAAATAAAATCCTAACGAAATTTGGGTTATCTCCCAATGAGTACTTTTCTTTAACGCCTTTAAGTTAGGCACATGAAGCAAGAATCAAGTATTTTCAAATGAAGAAGCATTAACATCAATTTTTCTTTAATAGGAGGATAAAAAGGTAACTTATATCTCCTTATAGGGAAGAGTTCTATACCTTTCTTGAATGGGAATTGATATTTAATGTGCCTTTCTTCATATCAATAATGGCACCAACAGTTCTAAGAAAAGGTCTTCGCAAGGTAATAGGACAAGAAGCATTGCATTCAACATCCAAAACATAGAAATTAACAGGGAAATTGGAATTTTTGACCATAGTAAGAACGTCATTAATACTCCCCATAAGTTTATTTTTATCATTATCATCAAGTTGGACATCTAAATAGCAATCTTACAAAGGTGGCAAATCAAGCATTTCATAAATCTTTCTAGCCATAATAGATACACTAGAACCAAGGTCACATAAAGCTTTGAGATCAAAATAATTCACTTTCATATTAATGATGGGTTCCCAACTATCTTCTAATTTCTTATGAATAGAAGCTTTATGTTTCAATTTTTCTTATTTAATTTAATGAGAGCATCTGTAATGTGTTTTGTGAAAGACATATTCATAGCACTAGCATTAGGACTTCTAGAAAGTTTTTGTAGGGGAATAATCACTTCATAAATATTTTGCAACCATCAAGATCAAAATCAAAGTTAGCATCACATGTAGTAGACTTATTGTTTCCCATATTTCGAAAAATTTAAGCATTCTTATTGGGTTTAGGCATTGTTTTAGAAGGAATAGGGACTTCTTGTGGTTTACTAGCATCAACATTCATGGTGGTAACAGTAAAAACACTATTGTTTCTAGCAATTTCATATTCTATTTCCCACTTAGCATGCAATTTAGATAACAGTCTAACATTTTCATCAATTCTAACTTGTATGGCATGAGTAGCAGCAAAGGTATTTTCCATGGTTTTAGGTTTAGCGGCCATTTTATTAATCAAAGAGGATTTGCTTCAGACAACGATCGAATATTTTTCTCAGCATTCAAAATTTTGGATTGCAAACTAGGAATTTCGCTATTCAAATTCTAAAGATGATGACTAATATTTTTCAAAATAGCAGATTGGTCTTCCATAGTTTGAGTGAATAATTTATTCTGCTCATATTGCATCTGAATGAATTTTTTAGTGGATCTTTCAACTTCTAGAATCCTATCTTCACTAGGCATTCCAGTTCTACCATGATAAGTATTGCTATTATTAGGAGGGTATGGCCTATAATTATTATTACCATAAGCATTGTTGCCAAAATTATTATTTCTAATGAAGTTCACATCCACTTGCTCTTCTTGAGCAACCAAGGAGGCTAAAGGAACACTATTTGGATCAATATGATCTTTTCCATTAATAAGCATAGACATAATGACATAAATTTTACTCAAGGAGGAGGTTTCTTCAATAGAATTTACCTTATTACCTTGTGGAGCTCTCTCAGTGTGCCATTCGGAATAGTTAACCATCATATTATCAAGGAGATTTGTTGCAGCACCCAAAGTAATGGTCATAAAGGTACCTCCAGTAGAAGAATCCAATAGATTTCTTGAAGAAAAATTTATTCATGCATAAAAAGTTTGGATAATTATCCAAGCAGTCAGTCCATGAGTGGGACAATTCTTTACCAAAGATTTCATTCTTTCCCAAGCTTGAGCATCATGTTAATTATCAAGTTGTTTAAATTTCATTATTTCACTTCTCATAGATATAATCTTAGCATGAGGATAGTATTTTCCAACAAAAGCATCTTTGCATTTAATCCAAGAATCAATACTATTTCTAGGCAAGGATAGCAACCATTCTTTAGCTTTTCCTCTCAAGGAGAAAGGAAGCAATTTAAGATTAATAATATCTCCATCTACATCCTTATATTTTTGCATCTCACAAAGTTCAACAAAATTATTAAGGTGAGCAGCAACATCATCAGAACTAGCACAATAAAATTGCTATTTCATAACAAGATTCAACAAAGCAGGTCTAATTTCATAAAATGTATCATCAGGAGCAGGTGGAGCAATAGGTGTGCAAAGAAAATCATTGTTGTTTGTGCTAGTGAAGTCACACAACTTGGTGTTCTCAGGAGTGTTCATTTTTGCAAAAGTGAAGCAAGCCAACAACAGTATCAACTAAAGTAGGAACTAATTTTTTGTGTTTTTGATAAGAAAAAGAAAACCAAACAAAACTAACTTTTTTGTATCTTTGAAATAAAGAAACAAGCAAACCAAAGCAAAAGAAACTAAGCAAAACAAAAACAAAGTAAATAGAACGATTGTGAGATACTCCCCTTGCGAGATGTCAATACCCGGATTTTTAATCCCAGATGCCTGTTATGCCATACATCGCAATCCCAGGATTACCATTTTTGCGAGAAATAACAGAATTGGATACCACAGTACATCATCCATTACAAACCATACATAAGGTCTTACACAAATAAGGATATCATGATCCAGTTCTTAATACAATTCAAGCAGCGGAATAACGTAATAATAACGGTAGCGTAGGTGAAGCTCCATCTTCGGGGTCACAGGCAATGCTAACGATGGGAGATGATCCTAGTTCTCGTAACCTTCCTGGGGTCCATCCTACAGATACTCCTCTTTGTAGTCTCGCCACGGGAATAGCCAGGGACGAAGCCATGAGTACTCTTTAAGTACTCGCAAACTAATACTAACAAGTGAAGGGGTTTTTTGTAGTAGGACACTAAACTCTAGGGTTGTTTTGCAAAAAGCCAGATTTACATCTACTAAGTTTAGAAGCAACGAATGCTATTTGAAGTTTTATAACACCTAAGTGGGAACTTGTATTTCATATCACAACTCTGTTGTGGTCAAGTCAAAGTCTCAACTCATTTCACAAGTCATTTTGAAAGCATCTAACGGGGGAACAGTATGGCCACTCCAACTGTCCATAACCGCGGACGCGGCTATTCGAATAGTTTGACACTCTGCAGAGATTGTACACTTTCACCACAACATTCGATACATCCGTCAGGAACAAATCCTGAATTCACCATATTCAGTATGCGGATAATCAATCCTAACCTTTCAATTACACGCCCTAGTATAAGCACCTCTCCTATGAGTTTGGCCTCCCAACCATGACCAACTGTCATCTTGGGTACTGCACACGCGGACAATCTTCACAAGGTAGCCTCAGCTAAGACCTTGGCCGTGAGGGAACCAATACTAAGGTATATAAGTTTCTAGTCAAGCCCTACCCAATTCTCGGGTATTGTGGTTGTACGGTAAAATTGGAATGGTATCGCATTTAGACAACCATCAGTTTTATAAAGGGCTAAGGCTCATGCCTCAACATTTTCATCACCATAAATCATCTGGTGTTCGAAAACACATGTCCAAAACATTTCAATAGAATGATCCATCATTCCAAAGTTTTCATAACCATTTTTCCACCAAGTATTCCCATATAAGTTGATCAGGTTTTATGCTTAGCACTAGCATCTACAAGTGGGGGTAAGTACTAATGAGGGGTGGTAACTAGTGGAGTTTAACTAAGTTCAATCTCATGCCTTATGATGACATAAAGATTATCTAGCTTAGGCCAAGTTTTATGATCTTTATGCAACCTTCATTTATCTTTCTAGTATCTACAAGTCACTTAAGTAAACTCTAAGTAAGAGCTCTGATAAAGAAATAAAGTATAAAGCTTGTAAGTAAAACTAGGATTGGTTTATCAAGTGGTTATGATCATATATGCCTTGTATGGTAACAAGCAAGTATTTGCTTGCATAGGTATAGTATCTTGCAAGTGTTAGCTTGCACAAGTATCAGTATAAGGTTTCTAACTTAATAGCTTGCAAGTATTGGCTTTCCCTGTGCAGAGCAGTGGTTGAAGTTCTCCTCGGCTTCTTCTTCGTAGTATCCTCCTTCTTCCTCGTATCCTTGGTCGGTACTAGAGTCTATAAATAAATACGAGGTACACAATCATCAAACAATTCTTAACTATTTTCAATCATCACACAAAAGGGTCCTATAGATGATATAGCATCATCACTAACATTACAAGATTAAAGCTTGGTTTAATTCCTTTTATTTTTAGAAAAGTAATTTCTACTCATTGAAAAACTACTTAAGATTTAATATTCTCCAAACCAAACATGGGATCATGTTGACACATGTCATCACCACATATTTTATTCCATGGGAATGTGATTTAAAGTGGTGTCACAAGTTAATAAGGTTTAACCTTTTATTTTACTTAAATAAAGTGACTAGAAATGCCTATGTGGCATTATTTTATTACTTGAACATTATTTCTATAAGTAAACCCAAATGTTTTTATATATTATGAAAGGTATGATCAAATGTGATTTTTTAGAGTTGGAATCAACTCAAAATCAATTATGGTTTAAATTTGAAAAATGTTTGAATGCAGAAAAGGTTCTGCCTTGTTATTTTTACCAAGGTTGATCTATAGATTCAAATGATTTGAATCCAATGTGCTTCGATTCAGCAGTTCCAGACCTTTCTAACAAAATTGGTTTCATCTAATTTGGTTCAATAAATCGAGCTGGGTTGATTTTTTAAAATGGGTACAGAACTAGGTTTGAACTTAAATGGAAAAAATTACATTCAAACAACTGGGCTGTGCGGGAAACGATACTGGGCCGGCCTGCTAAGCACGCGGGCTGGTTAAGTTGCTATGCCCACACATCAGTGAGACGAGGGGGTGCGAAGCGGTACGGGGAAATGTGAGCCGTAGGATCTGGTTCTAATCTAACGGCCCTGGTTCATCGTCCACGTCGGGCAGCGCCGGCGAGACAGAACCCTAACGCAGCAGGTGGGGGTCATCGGGGGCTCACCGGGGCTTAGGCGAGGGTCGGCGAGGCGGGCGAACGACGAAGTCGACGACGGCGAACCTCCTGGTACCGGAAGCTTCTCCTGGGGCGGCTCCAATTGCTGGCTCCCTTCTTCTCCAGCAGTGGCAGGCTCCGGTGAAATTCCGGCGATGCGCTGCTCGCCTTGCTTCGGGAACAGGGTGGAACGATCAGTGAGGAGAGGGGAGTGAGATGGTGTGCTAAATTCGGCTGGGGGTGGCCTCTATTTATAGTGGCGAGAGGGGACCGACGGGCGCAAGGTGAGCTCGTCGTGGTCGACGGCATGGAGGGATATCAGCGTGGGCTACGGTAGGGGGCGGTGCTATGCTCCCTGGCGAAGCTCAATGACGTGGTCGCAAGGAATGGGGCGGTGCGGATTGGTCGGAACGCGGTGGTGCTCTGCGCGTGCCCGACGAAAGTTTTTATGGCGCACAGCACGCGTGGTCCGCGCGGCGGCAAACGAGCGTGTCTGCGGGGTTGCTGGGACGGTGGTGATCACGTATGCACGTGTCGAGGGTGGCGCGCTGTCTGTGGGCATCTGTTGAGTGTGGTGCACGGGGCGCGCTCTCGGTATGATTGCTGGCGAGCTTGGCATGGTCTATGCGTGTGGTCCAGGGGCTGGCAAGGTTCAAGCGCAGGACAAGGTGTGGCGGTGGGGTGTTAGCTTGCTCCCAGACATGTTGCCTAGCTCGCTGTCGACATGTGGGTGGCAAGGGTGCACTCGGCCTGCTCACCATTGATGACAATGGCTACCTTACAGTAGTGCTATAGATTAGTTTAGGTTGTTAGATGATCTACTAAGGCTAGTGGTGTCCAAAGAGGGAACAAGTTAGGCTCAAATCACTACTCCAAATAGTGTTTAGATTTTGTTTGATTTGTATCTGCAAGGTGTTTGATGAAATGGCCGCATGAACTCAAGTTTTGAATTTTGAAAAGATTTTTGGTGTGTGTGCTAGGTTGGTGCTGGTGAGTCTGCATATGCTTGGGTTTTGAAAGTTGAGCTTGTTTGACTGGTTTTTGAAAAAGTGGGATCTTCCCATATGATAAAGATTCAATTTTAAACTATCATTTAAACTATGCATTTGAATGTTTCTGGATGATCACAAAGTGGGCCTTGATACTTTGTTATGAGTACTATCAAGGGGTGCAAAGATCCAAACAAGTTTCTGTTAAGTTGTGAACGTTTGAGACAGCCAAAGTAGGCATGGGAGTTAAATTGGTCAAAATGACCATTCACTCATTTTGTTTGTTTTGATTTATTTGTCTTTAGGAAAAGTATGGGGATTGTTTTGATGATGTTTATTTCACCTAAGAATCATTTTCCAAGCAAAGAAACACACAAACAAGGCAATTCAAAATAATCCAAATTGGAACGCATACACACATGCATGCTTTCATATTTTTATTTACTTAAACAAAATCTCGTCCCGAGATTTGAAAAAGGACGAAAAGATTACCTAGGATTTGAAGAGATCGGGAAACTCCATCCTGATGTGATCTTCGCTCTTCCAGGTAGCTTCCTCTTCGGTGTGGTTGCTACACTGAATTTTGAGAAACTTGATGCTTCGGGTTCTGGTGGTTCGGAAAGCTTCTTCCAAAATACGGATGGGTACTTCGGGATAGGTCAGGTCATCTCCGGAACTTCGAGACACTTGTAAAGTAATGAGATATGGAACACATTGTGTACGGCTGACATCTCTTCGGTTAGTTCCAATTGATACGACACTTCTCCTCGACGGTTCAGAATTTTGATAGGTCCGATATATCTAGGGACTAACTTTCCTTTGAGTTAGAAACGCTGCATTCCCTTCAATGGCGACACTTACAGATATACAAAATCTCCTATGTTGAAGGCGAGGTCTCGACGTCTCTTGTCGGCGTAACTCTTCTGTCTGGACTAGGCTGTCTTGAGGTTCTCACGAATCTTGTGAACCTTCTCTTCTGCTTCTCGTAGGATGTCGGGTCCGAAAATCTGACTCTCTCCTACTTCCGACCAGTTCAAAGGGGTGCGACACTTCCTTCCATACATGAATTCAAATGGGGCCATTTGCAAACTAGCTTGATAACTGTTGTTGTACGAAAATTCTGCAAACGACAGACAGTCTTCCTACTTAGATCCATATTCTAACACACATGCTCTCAGCATATCTTTGAGTATTTGATTTACTCGCTCCGTTTGTCCATCGGTCTGAGGGTGATAAGAGGTACTAAAATCTAGGCGAGTTCCTAAACCTTCCTGGACTTTCTTCCAGAATCTTGAGGTAAACTGAGTTCCTCGATCAGATACGATGTTCTTGGGCACTCCATGCAAACTAACAATTCTAGCGATGTATAACTCCGCTAGCTTCGAACTCTGATATGTGGTCTTGATGGGTAAGAAATGGGCGACTTTGGACAATCTGTCCACTATGACCCAGATAGAGTCATTTCACCTACTAGAAGTAGGCAATCCGGTGATAAAGTCCATTCCAACAGAATCCCATTTCCATTCTAGAACCTGCAAGGGTTGTAACAATCCACCAGGTCTTTGATGTCCGGCCTTGACTCGCTGACATATATCACACTTGGCTATATAGCTTCCGATTTCTCTCTTCATCTTATGCCACCAAAATCTTGATACATCTTAGTTCCTCCGGGATGGATAGAATAAAGGGTATCATGATCTTCCTTCAGAATAACTTCTTTCAACTCAGAATCTGCTGGTACACAAAGGCGTCCTTTGTACCACAGAACTCCTTCTTCGTCTTCGGTGAATCCGGGTACTTTGCCTATACCGATACGACGCTTGATTCCGTCGATACTAGCATTTCATTTTTGTGCCTCTTTGATCTGGCTGATCAAAGTGGGTTCAAGTTCTATGCTAGCCAAAAATCTTTCACTCACTAATTCCATTCGAAAATCTTCCATCTCTTTGTGCAAACTTGGTTGATCCTTCAAAATCATGGAGTTCAAGCGGCATGGCAATCTACTAAGGGCATCTGCTACTACGTTGGCTTTACCAGGGTGATAGTGAATGTCCAGGTCGTAATCCTTGATTAACTCAATCCATATTCTCTGCCTCATATTCAACTCCTTTTGAGTGAATATATACTTCAGGCTCTTGTGATCCGAATAAATTTCACAATGATTTCCCATCAGGTAATGCCTCCATGTCTTCAGGGCTAGAACTACGGCTGCGAGTTCGAGGTCATGGGTTGGGTAATTTTGCTCATGTTGTTTCAGTTGTCGAGATAGATAATATATAACTTTGCCTTCTTGCATTAGCACACATCCGAGACCGATCTTGGATGCGTCACAATACACGTCGAAGGGCTTTGTGATATCCGGCACGATTAAGATTGGGGCTGAAATCAATCTCCTCTTGAGTTCTTGAAAACTCGCTTCACATTTGTCGGTCCATTCAAACTTCTTGTCCTTGCTTAGCAATTGGGTCATGGGTCTGGCGATACTTGAGAATCCTTCTACGAATTTGCGGTAATATCCCGCCAATCCGAGAAATGCATGAACTTGGGTTTGAGTGGTTGGGGCTTGCCAATCTTCGACATCTTTCACTTTTGCAGGATCAACGGCAATTCCTCCGGCTGATACAATGTGACCGAGGAATCCTACCTCCTGTAATGAGAATTCACATTTGCTAAACTTGGCATATAGCTGATGCTCTCTAAGGGTTCCAAGAATGGTCCTTATGTGTAGCTCATGTTCTTCTTCCGATTTGGAATAAATCAGAATGTCATCGATGAAAACAACGACAAACTTATCCAGGAAGTCCATAAAAATCTTATTCATGAGATTCATGAAATAAGCGGGGGCATTTGTTAATCCAAAGGACATAACGTTATACTCGTATAATCCATATCTAGTGGTAAAGACAGTCTTTGGAATATCCTCTGCGTGAATTTTGAGTTGATGATAGCCAGTCCTAAGATCAATCTTAGAAAACACTTTGGCACCAGTCAACTGATCAAACAAATCTTCTATCTTGGGCAAGGGGTACATGTTCTTGATAGTGACATCATTCAACTTCCGATAATCCGTACACAAACTGTTACCTCCATCCTTCTTGTCCACGAATAAGATAGGTGATCTCCATGGTGACGCCCTTGGTTGAATCAATCCAATTTCCAGCATGGCATCCAGTTGCTTCTTCAGTTCTTCTAGTTCAGACGGGTTCATACTATATGGTCTCTGGGCTATGGGTCCTGTTCCGGGGATTAGTTCGATGATAAACTCGATATCCCTATCTGGGGGCATACCAGGCAAAACATCTGGAAATACATCGGGGTATTCGTAGACTGTCCGGACTTGGTCAATGGTAGGTTGGGCTATACTCTTGTTGCACTTGAATTGACGAGGTAAGGTTTCAGAGATATGCTCGACTGATATTCCGGCTGTACTGGTCATGGTGATGGCTTTCTTGGCACAGTCAATCAATCCTTTATGTTTGGACATCCAATCCATTCCTATTACTACTTCCAAACCTTTAGTTCCGAGTACTATCAGGTTAGCATAAAAATCTATGCCATGGATTCGGATAGGGACGGCTTTGCAAATTTTCCTAGCTTTGGTGGTTGAACAGGGAATTTGGACGGTCATAACATGCTTCAGTTTTGTTGGTTGAATCTTACTAGTGCAGGAAAATTCTTCGGTGACAAATGAATGCGATGCACCAGAATCAAACAACACTCTTGCAAGTACTGAATTAACAGAAAACATACCCAGCACGACGTCTGGCGCTTCTTGAGCTTCTTCAGCATGCATGAGAAAAAGACGGCCGTTGCGGTTGAGAGAATTCCCTGGGGCAAACCTTCTTCTTGGTTGAACACGACGCTGCTGCTGAGCTGGGGCTTTTGCATTGCGGGCTGCGACATTCTTCTTGTTGGGGCACTCGTTGGAGTAGTGACCCTTATTTCCATAGTCATAACAAGTTAATTGTGACTTCTCCTTTGCTGCAACAGACACATCATTGCTTCCAGTCTTCGGGGCAGTCCTTGTGTTGGCAGTAGCATTGTTGTTGTTGAACTTAGGTGGCACTACTACAAAATAGGCTATTAGTGACAGGCTTAAAACGCCCATTAGTGACAGGCAAAATGTCTATCACTGATGACTAGTCACTGGTATGTGGGTACTAGTGACTGGCAAGTGCCTGTCACTAGTACACAAACTAGTGACTGGCATTTATGTGTGCCTGTCACTAGTATGTGTATACTAATGACAGGCAAAACAAATACATGTCACAGAAGCCTCGACACTATGGGTTTTCTAATGACATGTCATTATCTCGCCCATCACTAGTTTGAATTTCAGTAATAAAAAAATTAAATGTGTTTCCATGAATATTCCATACATCACAATAATATGTTATAAAAAATATAATGCATTTTCCACGAATATTTCGGATAGCATAATAAAATCTTGTACCAATTGTACTCACATAAACAAATATGATGTAATATTGACACGGTTAACACACTGACATAAGAACTTACAATCTATCATAGACTAGAAAGGAATAATTTCTTGATGAGTTATCTAGCTAGTCTGAACTCCAAAGAATAGCACCACCACAATACATATATTATTTCACTATTCTAAATTTCCATGATCTTATTGAGTTGCTAATTCTTTCATTATGTACTTCTCATATGCCTTCTTTGTATAGACATGAATCCATAGAACATCGATGACGTTCTTAACCTGATACAAATAAGAAAATGAGCATATAATTGTAAGAACTTCTGGTTGGTACAACAGATGAACAACTGCCATTATTATACTATACTAGGAAACGCCGCGTCCGTGTGGTGATACCAATCCATGCAAGAAAATGTGTAATAATGTATGGCTCTAGAGAGAAGAAAAATGTTGTACTTGGAAAAAATTCCAAATAAATGCAAGCAAAGAGGACAGGGGCGACCGTCCAAGCTTATTCAACATGCAGAATTGCCTATTCGTGCAATATTAAGAACAACATATTCACACCGTCTAAATTGATGAAAATGACATGGTACAGACCAAACTAATGAAAACTACAATGAGAAACGCCGAGTGAAGAACATGAACAAGATCACGTTACCATTTTATCCTAACAGCTGGTACAGAGCACAAAAAAACTGATTACAATCCCACCTACGCTTCCTCTGGTACTGTATCAGCTTGTATGGATACATGAAATACTGAACCGATGCAGGTGGCAGGTGTCTTTTGTGGAGACTTGAGGCAAATCTATAGCACCGAATGGTAATACTTCGGTGCATAGGGCAGCTGGTCTTCAACGTTTTTGCGACTAATCAAGTAAATAGAAAATTTCATTTGTTTTTATTGAAAAAATGTTTGGCCAAAGTTAATTGCTG
The DNA here is from genome assembly GCA_916181665.1 of Avena sativa. Classification (NCBI taxonomy): domain Eukaryota; kingdom Viridiplantae; phylum Streptophyta; class Magnoliopsida; order Poales; family Poaceae; genus Avena; species Avena sativa. Next base: position 200,928,799 of record OV702281.1, on the reverse strand, counting down.
GAAAGGGAAGTGAAAACTGCTAATTTGAGCAAATTTGTGACCACATAAGTAACTAGCAAATTTTGTTTAAAGCGTCTTGTACAATAGAGAGAGAAAATAGGAAATATTTTTATCATTGTTTATCAAAGCCAAAATAAATTAGAGAGAATTAACAATCTGGAAGAACTATATATGACTTACCCCATTGCAGTGAAGTCATATGGATGAGTTACTCATTATCCCCGCAGAATGTATTCTGACTGTTATTGGGTACCAATGTATCATGTCCCTAGCTTTGTTTGTCCTTCCTTCATAGAACATCTGGCTAACATAAAGTAAACAACAATGTTTGTTAAAAGATCCATTTCAACACTTCTGTATTTGGTGCCAAGAATAAGAAACGGGATGATTATTTATTTTTCCCCAATAAAAATACAGGATAACAATATCACAGTGGAAGACTTGATATTACAAAAGGATGCAGCTGAAAATCTATATTGTCAAGCCTACTGGTATCATTATAATACTTCACCACACACTAGAAAACAAATAACAAATCTGATCTGCATTCAACCATCCATTAATAACCTACTCTTGTAGTGTAGATGAACCATAACAGAAGTTATCTATTCTTAAGTTTTAGTCCCTCTGAATCCCGCGAGCAGCTCCTGTTTTGGATCTATTCAGCTGAAATTTACTGAACAACATTAAAACAACACGAGTTATAACAGCGAGAAAAATGGCTAGTTTCAGAAAATTCATAAACCTCAAACAAAAAAGTGAATCATGATGGAGAAGGAAAAAAGCTCAGCTATGCATTCTCTTTGCAAGATTGAACCGGCGAGACACCTAAAAAACATAAGAATCGTTACCATACAACCTGTAATCCAAAAAACATGCTCCATGATTAAATCGATCATAGTACAATCGGCTCTTGAGGGACCAACAACACTGGACGAAGACCAAACAGGTGGGCGTTGTACTCGTTGAGCGACATGGCTCCTCACCACAGGAATATACATGCGTTAGAATCATCCATAAAAAAATGGCTCCGTGGGAAGGATGCAATCAACACTCTACCTAGAGCAGGCGACATAATACTCGCTGGAGCAAGCATGCACCAAATGCAGATAGAACACGAAGGAGATTACCACATTCTAAACATGTAATGAGCAATCGTCATAACTCCCTCTATTTTGTACACAAATTCCTTTTCTCCATTTAGGCATAAATGGAAACAACAACAAGCCAGCTGTGTTACCTCTACACATAATTTGGCGGCAGAAAAAAATAGAGAGAGATAGGGTGTCCGCGAGCTCCGTGCTGCTACGGCCTGGCTGCCGAACAGCGGCGCCTACCCACGTCTCGCACAGGATTGTCTGATCCTCCACCATCGCCAATCTGTGCTGCTAAAAAGAAGAATAAGAAAAGAAAAAACAGGAAAGAAAGATGGCGGACACAGGGGGAACAACTTCACCTGGGCAATAGAGAGCTGACGAACCTGGGACGCGTCGATGGCAGCAGGCTAGGCGATGTCGACGGCAGAAGGCCTGGTGGGAGGCCTGGGATGGGTCGGAGGCAGGAGGCCTGGCGGTGTAAGGGATGAAGGAGCGTAGCTTCGGGTAGCGACGTCCTCGCGTCGTGGGAAGGCGTCACTCGCGGCAGCGTTTGTGTTGATGGCAGTTGGAGGGGCGGAGGCGGTTGGGAACTTGGGAGTCGGGGACGGGGACGGGGATCATGGCGGCGGCGGCTGTTGGGGACTCGGGAGTCGGGGCGGGGGACGGGATGCAGGGCTGGGGCGATGGAGGGGGCGGCGGCGTTGACTTGGGACTCGGGAGGGAGCAAGGCGGCGGCGATTAGGGATGGGAGGGTCTCGTTCGGTGAGATCCTTCTTTTCTGGAAGAAAAAATATCTATTTTTTTTACTTTTAACATATATACAACTGATCGGTGTCCGGTATGCTGCTTGACCATATGGCCTAGTCCTGACCTCAATAGGTGTCGACTGTCGTTGATTCGATCGTCCAAGAAACATGTTGTCCGTGCGCTGCCGTTGCCGCTGCGTGTGTCGCTCAAGCGTCTGTGTCATCATAAATATACTGTGTATGAATAATTTAGTTATAGCATGTACGATAATCAGAGTAAGTTACATGGTCGGGCAAAATATACACATACATATTGATTAGGATTGATATCGCTTGTGTCATCTACATTTGCTTCATGGCATAGAGCAAAAGAGAGGCGTGGCACCGTCCGGTCTGGTCGGGTCTACCGGTAGAAAAAAATTATCTATTATCAGTTACGTTAGAAATATCCGTCGCTAAAAAATTGTCCCCATCTATCTGGTTTCATGAAGAATACTAGTGACTGACATATTTTAAATCTGTCACTATTTATAGCGTTCTCAGTGGCAGGCATTTATATACGACTGTCACTAAGTAATTTTTCCATTCGGCCTACCTCTCCAAAAAATACTAGTGATAGTCAATTTTATGCGCCCGTCACTAGTGTTTTGTACTAGTGACAGGCATATCATTGACTGTCACTAGGAATACTTACTAGTGACAGGCACCATTTTACCCGTCACTAACCACCTGGAAGCTATAAGCCTTTCTGCAGTAGTGTGGGGCACGGCTGAAATTGTTAGAGTTGACGGGGTTGTTGTGATTTCCTCCGGGCCTTGGGTTTCCACGGTTAGGATAGGTCGGACGTTTCATCGGGGGTCTGTTGGTTCTCGAGGAAAATCCTAGAGATGGGTTAGGGCGATACTTTTTGGTCTGATGGGTTCCTGGTTGATGCATCATGCGACGCTTGCGGTTCTCATTGGCTTGGTTGATCTTTCCTTCCATCTGGATGGAAGAGTCGACCAGGGCTTCAATATTCGCAAAGGGGATATTGACTAACACAGTCTGCATCTCATCGTGCAGACCATTCAGGAATCTTTCTTTCTTCTTGGCTTCGGTGTCGATCTCATCTGGGCATACCTAGATAATGACAAGAATTTGTCACGGTATTCCACTATGGTCATCCTTCCTTGCCTCAGTTCTCTGAACTCATCTCTCATCCTCTTGATCAAACTTGGTGGCACATGGGTTCTGCTGAACTTGACTTTGAATTCCTCCCAGGTCATCATCTGTCCTCCGGTCATGAAACGAACACTGTTCCACCATGCTCTGGCATCTCCGACTAGATAGTGGGTGGCGAACAGAACTTTCTCGTTAGCTTCCACTCTGGCGACTTCTAGGTTATTTTCCATGGTCTGCAGCCAATCGTCTGCATCTAAAGGCTCCTCCGACTTAGTGAAAACAGGTGGGTTGGTGTTCTGGAAATTCTTGAGTTTGGATCCATGGTTGTCCTGATTTCCGTGGCCTTGATTGTTGTGGGATAGCTGAGCTATCTGTTGGAGGGTGGCTAAGTTGGCTTGACGTTCCGCTCTTTCAGCTTCGCGGTCAAAAACCAACATTTGCAGGATCTGCAACATCGGGTCCGGGGATGAACCACTTCCTCCACGTGGCATCTGAAGATTGAGATAGATCATGAGGAAAGAGGTAAACTTCTAAGGTTTTGGGACTTTGAAAAGTTTTTAAAGTTTGACTCAGATTTTCTAGAAACTTGCTTTTCATTCATTCATTCATAGCACACGATACAAACACACACCACAACAAGGTAAACAGATGGTTCTAGGAACCATTCTGGAAACTACAATATAGTGGGACCGAATACTACTCACTACGCTAGTGCTCAAGTGCTACTACTCCTCGAAGTCGGTGTAGTCGTCATCCTCATCATCATCGTCATCATTGATGAAGGTGAAAACCTCCTCATCGGTGAAGAAATCCATAGCCTGATCCTCCAGAAAATCGTCATCATCGCTGAGATAGGAGTATGGGTCTCGACGAAGATCCTCTCCAGCATTCTTCCTTTCTTCCAACTTCATGTCTCTCTCGTGGATGGTCTCCTCCAAAGTCGAGATACGGTGGCGAAGACAGGCAATGATGCGCTCCTTCTTATCGAGATGACGGCAGCGAGACTTGCGATCCTTTGCTAGCAAGGCGATGGTCTGATCCTTCGTCTTGATGATGGCAGACTTGTGGTTGGAGTAGTCACGGCAATTATCCAACTCCTGCTGACGATCGTACATCATCAAGCTAAGTTGGTCCAATTGGGTCTTCAGCTCGTGGTGGTATGGGGCTTCCAGTGGTTGTCCATTGGCATCACGCCTTGGAAAAAACTCAAAGCGGGTACCCTTGATTTGGTTGATACTCTGCCCACACAGACGGGCAAGAGCTTCCTGCATGGCCCTGGCAAGTCCATCGAGCTAGTTGTTCTCTCTTAAGGTGAATTGAATTCCCTCCGCAGTGGGAGGTTCAATCTTTCCTCGGAGACTTGCAACAATTAGCCACTGCAGATCTTCTCCTCCTTGATCATTGAGCTGAGCTCCGAAGAACTCGGGGTGCGGACGCTCCAGAAGTTCCGAAAGCTGGTCCAAATCCCTCTCAAAGATAAGGTCTCCTCCATTTCCCAACTGGTAAAACTTGCTGTACTTCACGTCCATCTAAAATAATATAAGATGAGTAAGTTAGTAGAGTGATCAAGTGTGTCAAAGTTTATGTATTTTGCAAGAGTTTTTGAGGAACATGAATTTTCATGAAAGAATCAAGGTGATAAGAATGGGAATAAGTTTTTGTAAATATTTGCTTTCTTTGGTTTTGAACCTAAGTTTTTTTGATTCCAAACGTCCAGTCTAACTAGGGTCTCCTATGGTTAGGATGGCTCTGATACCAACTTGTCAACACCCGGATTTTTAATCCCAGATGCTTGTTATGCCATACATCGCAATCCCAGAATTACCATTTTTGCGAGACATAACAGAATTGGATACCACAGTACATCATCCATTACAAACCATACATAAGGTCTTACACAAATAAGGATCTCATGATCCAGTTATTAATACAATTCAAGCAGCGGAATAACGTAATAATAACAGTAGCGTAGGCAAAGCTCCATATTCGGGGTCACAGGCAATGCTAACGATGGGAGATGATCCTAGTTGTCGTAACCTTCCTGGGGTCCATCCTCCAGGTACTCCTCTTCATAGTCTGGCCACAGGAATAGCCAGGTACAAAGCCATGAGTACTCTTTAAGTACTCACAAACTAATACTAACAAGTGAAGGGGTTTTTTGTAGTAGGACACTAAGCTCTAGGGTTGTTTTGCAAAAAGCCAGATTTACATCTACTAAGTTTAGAAGCAACGAATGCTAGTTGAAGTTTTATAACACCTAAGTGGGAACTTGTATTTCATATCACAACTCTGTTGTGGTCAAGTCAAAGTCTCAACTCATTTCACAAGTCATTTTGAAAGCATCTAACGGGGGAGCAGTATGGCCACTCCAACTGTCCATAACCGCGGACGCGGCTATTCGAATAGTTTGACACTCTGCAGAGATTGTACACTTTCACCACAACATTCGATACATCCGTCAGGAACAAATCCTGAATTCACCATACTCAGTATGCGGATAATCAATCCTAACCTTTCAATTACACGCCCTAGTATAAGCACCTCTCCTGTGAGTTTGGCCTCCCAACCATGACCAACTGTCATCTTGGGTACTGCACACGCGGACAATCTTCACAAGGTAGACTCAGCTAAGACCTTGGTCGTGAGGGAACCAATACTAAGGTATATAAGTTTCCAGTCAAGCCCTACCCAATTCTCAGGTATTGTGGTTGTACGGTAAAATTGGAATGGTATCGCATTCAAACAACCATCAGTTTTATAAAGGGCTAAGGCTCATGCCTCAACATTTTCGTCACCATAAATCATCTGGTGTTCGGAAACACATGTCCAAAACATTTCAATAGAATGATCAATCATTCCAAAGTTTTCATAACCATTTTTCCACCAAGTATTCCCATCTAAGTTGATCAGGTTTTATGCTTAGCACTAGCATCTACAAGTGGGGGTAAGTACTAATGAGGGGTGGTAACTAGTGGAGTTTAACTAAGTTCAATCTCATGCCTTATGATGACATAAATATTATCTAGCTTAGGACAAGTTTTATGCTCTTTATGCAACCTTCATTTATCTTTCTAGTATCTACAAGTCACTTAAGTAAACTCTAAGTAAGAGCTCTGATAAAGAAATAATATAAAGCTTGTAAGTAAAACTAGGATTGGTTTATCAAGTGATTATGATCATATATGCTTAAGGCATATAGTTGGTATGGTAACAAGCAAGTATTTGCTTGCATAGGTATAGTATCTTGCAAGTGTTAGCTTGCACAAGTATCAGTATAAGCTTGCTAACTTAATAGCTTGCAAGTATTGGCTTGCCTTGTGCAGAGCAGTGGTTGAAGTTCTCCTCGGCTTCTTCTTCGTAGTATCCTCCTTCTTCCTCGTATCCTTGGTCGGTACTAGCGTCTATAAAGAAATACGAGGTACACAATCATCAAAAAATACTTAACTATTTTCAATCATCACACAAAAGGGTCCTATAGATGATCTAGCATCATCACTAACATTACAAGATTAAAGCTTGCTTTAATTCCTTTTATTTTTAGAAAAGTAATTTCTACTCATTGAAAAACTACGTAAGATTTAATATTCTCCAAACCAAACATGGGATCATGTTGATGTAGGGTTCGCAGCATAGAAAACAAAAATTTTCCTACGATGGGAACAACTATGTACCAAGATCTATCTACTAGATACAAACAACGGGCGGATGTATATCCATAGAGAACATACCCTTGAAGACCGACAAAGCTTAACGAGTCCAAACTCGTGGTTGATGTAGACGATCTCTTGCCGATCTCAAGATCGAGAGGAAGTCCTAGCGCCGCAAAACAGCAGCGCATCCGTGCTCGCACACACGTTCGAGGCACCGAGAAACCTCCGCCTCCTCGCTCCAGCGATGCAGCGGAAGCACAACTCTTTCTTGCCGAAAAGCCACCGGGAACATGTATCTCGCTAGTCCGAGACCATGGGGGATAAATACTAGAGGGGGAGAGAGATCCTTCACGAGGAGGTGTGAGTGAGAAGTGAGAGGAGGGGCTCCTTATATAGGGGAGGGGGGCAGCCCAAGGGGGCATGGCCACCGGCCATGGAGGGTGCCCCCACCTCTCCCTCATTCATGTGGGTGGACACTCCACTCACAAAATGGCCCTTCAATTTTCTCCACTCAAAAACCCACTCAAATTCCCATTAAATTTCCACCAAATTTAATGCAAACTCTCATTAAATAAAACTCCTTTTATTTATTCAGAATTTTGTCAATTACTTTAATGACAAACATTCACATATAACCCCTTGCTAGTATTTCATTTCACATGCAGAAACACTTTCTGCAATTTCACCCGAAAACCCGTTTCGGTATCTAGTGAAATAAATTCCTGCGCTTGTTATTCTTTTCGTCATGAAACTTTTGCTCCAAATGGATGTCGATGTCTCTTAAGTGTGTCACCCTACGGTTCGCGAATAATGCGGACATGATCGAGACCCCTCTCGGATCAATAATCAGAAGCGGGATCTGGAGACCCATACTGACTCCCACACATTCAACGATGACTTTCTTGTGATCGTCGGAACCTTTTACGCTCGTATCTTAATCCTTTTGTTTCGCGATATATTACATGTCCGAGATTCGATCATCGGTATCTCCATACCTAGTTTGATCTCGTTACTGACATGCACTCTTTTCTCGTTCCCGTGATATAACATTCTAGTGATCAAATCACTTGCTTGCAAGCTAATCAATGTGATATCACCGAGAGGGCCCAGAGCATATCTATCCGTCATCGGGATGAACAAATTCCACTCTCGATCCATGGGCCTCAACATAACACTTTAGTAGTTCTGAACCCATCTTTATAATCACCCTGTTACGGTGTGACGTTTGATGTTATCAAGAAACTCTTCCGGTGTTAGTGATTGACATGATCTCATGGTCTAAGGATTAGGATCACTTCGTAAGTTGTTATAGCAATATAAACTCAATGACTTTGATCGTAATGCTATACTTCGGATGAATGTTCATCACACCATTACACTAATGTTGTGATCCCGTTATTAACAACATCCAATGTCCATGATCAGGAAACCTTGATCATCTTGTTAATCAACGAGCTAGTTTATGAGAGAGGCATAACTAGGAACTTTCCTTTTGTTTATTAAACACACATGTATTAACGTTTCCGTATTAATACAATTATAGCATGTAAAATAAACATTTATCATAAATAAGGAATACGATAATAACCACTTTATTATTGCCTCTCGGGCATATTCCCTTCAGTCTCCCACTTGCACTAGAGATAATAATCTAGTTTGAGAACTTTGCGTATTGAACACTTATGGCTTTCCGGTGTTCCATATACGCAATTGCAAGTGGTTAACATAATATATGGATCTGACGCTTCAGGTCCGTGTGTATTTGCATGTCTTTGCGTCTTCACGCATCACTCATTCTCCAATGAGATGGCATTGTATAAATTTGGTCTTTCGGTGAGACCTTTAGTTCCTTGGGGTTAAAACACGTCGATACTATTGTCATACAATATATCTTTAGTGTTAGCCCGTTGCGAACCACACCTTAGTTTGATAACAAACTACTTGACACAAATTCCCTCCTTTGCTGCTACTATAGCAGTCATATACTTAGCCTTTTGTTGTAGTATTCGTCACAATGTCTTAACTTTGGAACTCTTCCAAATCCATCATGGAATCTCCTTTCCATTACATTGTGCCACCCATAGTTTAAATTGAGATAAACTTAATTTGTATCTTGTGACAAAACTAGTATCAATGTAACTCTTTACAATGAACTATTTGCAATTGTTTGTCACCTCTACACAAATATATTCTTAGTTCTTTCAAAAAGATCATAAGAATATCCTCACTATCGTCCAATGATCATTTTATGATTCATTCTGGTATATGCTCATAACACTTAGAGCATAGGACATATCTGGATGTGTACAGATCATGGTATGATTGATCAAAACATTCTCGTGATTTCACTCATCAAGTGTCAAAGCACTTGAATCTTGTTTCACTTATCAAGTGTCGATACACTTGAATCTTGATTCAATTCCTTTCCATGCAACAAGAAATGTTTCTTGTCGTTTCTATATTGAACTCCTTCAATATCTCATATATGTACATTTGGCACAACCATATTAGCGTCATAGTCTATCCACTATAGACATTCATGCTAAATATTCGGGTTTTTCCTAAGTATTTCATCGAAATGAAATTCTTAACCTTTGTCAATAAAATATACATCATTTCTAATCAACAAGATGTCCTTCACATAATGTATTAGAAATATGTCTCAGCGCTCCCACTTAATTTCTTGCAAATGCAAGCATCTTCATCGTCTCCAGATGAAAACTCCTTTTTCATCACGGTGAAGATTCCAACTCCGCGATGCTTACTTCAACCATTGAAGTTTGCATGCCCTTTTAGCATCCTTTGAATTTAACAAAACCCTTTGGACCGTGTCATGTACACGTCCTAGGTAACCATTCTATTAGAAGAACTTTGTTTTGTTTATTCATCTACCATATACCAAATTATATGTAGTGGTTGCTACTTTAATCCGTTCAGACTAAATATCGCTATGAAAGATCAAATCTTGTCATAGTCAACTCTTTGAACATTGTCATAAAATACTTTACGACATGTCGAATATTTCATAGATGTGAGACATCCATGTCTGTTTCTTTATAGATCCAAATACGACCGATAGGTTTTTACACCTTTCCGGAGGGTCTTACAAGTTCAAAACTTGATTTCTCGTATATGGAACTATCACGGATTTTATGGCTTCAATCCATTTGACGGAGTCAGGGCCCATCATCTCTTCTTTGCATATAGTCGGTTCATCATTGTCAAACAATAATGATTTACTCTCAAATCTTAGTATTTGATTATTTATTCGACCGACTTGGTTCAATAGGAACTTAGATCTCCGTGACCACAACCTTTGAGGCACATAAGCTATGGGCATTATGGCAGTCTCCAGAACGATTTCCGGCACTGCGCAACTCAACACATTTAGCTAAGGTTCGTTAACCTTATCAAAGTTCTATTGTCCTCCCACTTAACTTTTGCGGAAAATTCCTTTTTCAAGAAACTTCACATTTCAAGCGACAAACCCTTTTGTCCTCGGTGTTATGGAGGAATAACCAATTGTTATTCGGAATAACCTACAAAGACATGCTCATCCGAATTTGGTTGTAAACATCTTACTTATGTTTAGCATACCAAAATTTAAGAAATGACAACTTGGGTTTTACCCCAAACCATAACTTCCATGGTGTCATTTCAACGGATCTAGATGGAGCTCTTTTCAGTGTAAAAGCGGTAGTCTCTAAAGCTTTAATCTTTTAAAACATAATGGCAGTTTTATAAATAACACCTTTGATCCAACCATGTCTCACAAGGTTTCATTACAAATCTCAAACACTCCATACTCCTATGGTGTTTCGGGAGATGTAAATCTAGGTGTTTTGCTAAACTTGCAACTCAAATAAATCCCTTTATGATAAAATCATGATTCATTTATTTTCTTGTTACACTTGTAACTCAAATAAATCCCTTTATGATCAAATCATAATTCATTTATTTTTCTTGTTACAATGATTTTCCACTTCATCTTGAAAGTCTTTGAAACATTTTCAAATATTTCATACTTCTTTCTCATTAAGTGAACATTCACTCAAAATTCCGGAGAAAGCATATGAAGTTGAAACCCATCGCTTACGACTACACATAATGGACTACATACATCGATATGTATAAATTCCAATAATTTAGTCGTTCGTTCTTCTTTGGCCTTTGAACGAAGTTTTAATTATCACGTGGAAAGTCTCACAAGCGTCACTTGATCAAATCAAAGACTCCAAAAATCCATGAATATGGAGATTCTTCATGTTTTCTTTCCAATATAATTTAAACAGCGATGTCACTTCATAAGTGATCTTTCAATCATTTGTCTTGCGACATTTTAGCATTAGGTTTTATGGATGTGATTTCTTCAACTAGATTTGTAAATCATCCATCTTATATGGAATACGGTAATTATTTGAACAACCTTTGTTCTCATAATACCTGATTCAAATAACAATTATTAAAACAAATCTTGAAGTCAAGCCTTGATGTCAACGAGAAATACAAACAACGGTTTGTTTGTTTTTGATGAACATCATCACATATTCTCTTGCTAGTTACTTAGGCCATTGTGGTTCATGAATTGCATCGTTCCGTATGAAATTTCATACCAACCAATTCGGTATCCAATACCCAAGAACCACATTGTTTAACAAGCAAAGAATACAACCATAACATGTATATCATCCATATACCTAAATTGGATATTTCCAATCTTTTCTTTTCTGCCAAGTATATTTTATAGATTCTCTTTCAGCATTTCCTTTTCCTTTTAAAAGAATCTATCAACATCAAAAGTGGCGCCATGTACATGACACATAGTCCAAAGCGTGTATATTCAAATAATAATACCTTTGGACTTGCACTTTGAAGTAGATCACCATCATCAAAATGATCGGTATTCTTTCAAAATCCATTCTTTAGTAATCTTTTAGTGTAGTAACCACTTTACATACATCTTCTATTCATCCTTATCATGACGACTTTCATGATCAAGCCAATTTAGCTTATAAAGGAGAATCGTGAGTATAACATTACTTTCCAAAACCCTTTTGGATGATTAGGATGTCTAGCATCTCCAACCTTCGTAAATTCTCATCCAATATGAGAACATATATTATACTCTATCATATTGCAACCAAAACATTATTTCAGATATCGTTATATCTGCCACACATGATGGTTTCTGAAACAATTCTTTCAGCTCCTAGATAAACTTGATATTAAAACAATCAAGAATCGTGGAGGCAAACATGATACTTAAGATACTAACACTGGAATTGTTACTCTCGATTTAATACCAACTATTAAATTTCCCGGAGTAAATAGAGTTTGCTGAAAGTTTGCAATAGGACTTTAAACTTTAGATTGACACTCAACACAATACGATACCAGTTCGTAAAGTATATATCCAGAATTCTATAGTTCTATTATCTCAATTATAACTAAGCATAAGGGGGTGAACGAATGCCAATGACTACAAAAATTATGCAAATTCACTTTGATTTAATTTATGATAAATTGAGTTCTACTAATCCAAATTAGAAAAGAACTCCCACTCAAAAACGACATCCCTCGTGCCTTTTTGGTGATTACATGAACCAAATCCACTACACCAAGTCCGATCATCACGTGAGTCGGCGTAGCTTCAAAGGCGAGCATCAAATGGGCATCATATCTACTATATGACTCATGCTTAACCTTTCGGTCCGTGTTCCGAGGCCATGTCTGTACATGCTAGGCTCGCCAAGTAAGAACCTTAGTATTCGCGTGTGTAACTGTCTTACACCTGAAATATGGTCGTGGATCCAAAAACACCCGATCATCACGTGATGTCTTGGAGCGACGAGAACATAATCGGTGCATACTAAAGGAAGAACACATTCTTATCTTGATATTTAAATGAGGGATCATCTTATTATGCTAATAAAACGCCAAACAAGCAATATAAGATGCTATCAAACATCACATGTTTATTAGTGGAATGATATGGTTCTCGCATATGATCTCTATCATGTGCACTGTGGTATGATCACTATCATACCTTTATGTGTAAATCCAAGGTCTATGGAGTTTACACGTTATGTATGTTGTAAGAGTATCATCTCATACTTCTACTTACAACATCACCATATCATAACACTAGCCCAGCAACAATCTAAACTAGACGCCTCTAATTTATCCATTGCAAATTTTACGTGGCTTAGGGCTTTCGAAGATAGAACCGTTCTTACCTACGAACATGAACCACAACGAGGATAACCAAATTGTTGACAACTCGTTGCAAATTAGATATTGACTATAGTAGGAGAGACAGACACCCGCTAGCCACTTATGCAAAACTAGTTGCATGTCAAGCGTGGAACAGGTCTCATGTGCGAGGACATGTAAAGTTTGTCCGGGCCGCTTCATACCACTATGCCACCAATATCCAAAGTACAACTAAGAAGCAATAAAATGATCATCATCGCCCACATACTCATATGTGTACTACCCGTGCAAAGCATCTACGCATAGATCCGGCTCTGATACCACTGTAGGGTTCGCAGCATAGAAAACAAAAATTTTCCTACGATGGGAACAACTATGTACCAAGATCTATCTACTAGATACAAACAACGGGCGGATGTATATCCGTAGAGAACATACCCTTGAAGACCGACAAAGCTTGAAAAGTCCAAACTCGTGGTTGATGTAGACGATCTCTTGCCGATCTCAAGATCGAGAGGAAGTCCTAGCGCCGCAAAACAGCAGCGCATCCGTGCTCGCACACACGTTCGAGGCACCGAGCAACCTCCGCCTCCTCGCTCCAGCGATGCAGCAGAAGCACAACTCTTTCTTGCCGAAAATCCACCGGGAACATGTATCTCGCTAGTCCGAGACCATGGGGGATAAATACTAGAGGGGGAGAGAGATCCTTCACGAGGAGGTGTGAGTGAGAAGTGAGAGGAGGGGCTCCTTATATAGGGGAGGGGGGCAGCCCAAGGGGGCATGGCCGCCGGCCATGGAGGGTGCCCCCACCTCTCCCTCATTCATGTGGGTGGACACTCCACTCACAAAATGGCCCTTCAATTTTCTCCACTCAAAAACCCACTCAAATTCCCATTAAATTTCCACCAAATTTAATGCAAACTCTCATTAAATAAAACTCCTTTTATTTATTCAGAATTTTGTCAATTACTTTAATGACAAACATTCACATATAACCCCTTGCTAGTATTTCATTTCACATGCAGAAACACTTTCTGCAATTTCACCCGAAAACCCGTTTCGGTATCTAGTGAAATAAATTCCTGCGCTTGTTATTCTTTTCGTCATGAAACTTTTGCTCCAAATGGATGTCAGTGTCTCTTAAGTGTGTAACCCTACGGTTCGCGAATAATGCGGACATGATCGAGACCCCTCTCGGATCAATAATCAGAAGCGGGATCTGGAGACCCATACTGACTCCCACACATTCAACGATGACTTTCTTGTGATCTTCGGAACCTTTTACGCTCGTATCTTAATCCTTTTGTTTCGCGATATATTACATGTCCGAGATTCGATCATCGGTATCTCCATACCTAGTTTGATCTCGTTACTGACATGCACTCTTTTCTCGTTCCCGTGATATAACATTCTAGTGATCAAATCACTTGCTTGCAAGCTAATCAATGTGATATCACCGAGAGGGCCCAGAGCATATCTATCCGTCATCGGGATGAACAAATTCCACTCTCGATCCATGGGCCTCAACATAACACTTTAGTAGTTCTGAACCCATCTTTATAATCACCCTGTTACGGTGTGACGTTTGATGTTATCAAGAAACTCTTCCGGTGTTAGTGATTGACATGATCTCATGGTCTAAGGATTAGGATCACTTCGTAAGTTGTTATAGCAATATAAACTCAATGACTTTGATCGTAATGCTATACTTCGGATGAATGTTCATCACACCATTACACTAATGTTGTGATCCCGTTATTAACAACATCCAATGTCCATGATCAGGAAACCTTGATCATCTTGTTAATCAACGAGCTAGTTTATGAGAGAGGCATAACTAGGAACTTTCCTTTTGTTTATTAAACACACATGTATTAACGTTTCCGTATTAATGCAATTATAGCATGTAAAATAAACATTTATCATAAATAAGGAATACGATAATAACCACTTTATTATTGCCTCTCGGGCATATTCCCTTCAGTTGACACATGTCATCACCACACATTTTAGTCCATGGGAATGTGATTTAAAGTGGAGTCACAATTTAATAAGGTTTAACCTTTTATTTTACTTAAATAAAGTGACTAGAAATGCCTATGTGGCATTTTCTTATTACTTGAACATTATTTCTGTAAGTAAACCCAAATGTTTTTATATATTATGAAAGTTGGAATCAACTCAAAAGCTATTATGGTTTAAATTTTAAAAATGTTTGAATGCATAAAAGGTTCTGCCCTGTTATTTTTACCAAGGTTGATATATAGATTCAAATGATTTGAATCCAACGGGCTTGGATTTAGCATTTCCAGACCTTTCTAACAAAATTGGTTTCATCTAATTTGGTTCACTAAATCGAGTTGGGTTGATTTTTGAAAATGGGTACAAAACTAGTTTTGAACTTAAATGGAAAAAGTTAAATTCAAACAACTGGGCTGCGCGGGAAACGATACTGGGCCGGCCTGCTAAGCACAGCGCTTACGCGGGCTGGTTAAGTTGTTGTCCCCACGCGTCAGTGAGACGAGGGGGTGCGAAGTGGTATGGGGCAATGTGAGCCGTAGGATTTGGTTCTAATCTAACAACCCTAGTTCATCGTCCATGTCGGGCAGCGCCGGCAAGACAGAACCCTAACACGGCAGGTGGGGGTTGTCGGTGGCTCACCGGGGCTCAGGCGAGGGTCAGCGAGGCGGGCGAACGACGAAGTCGACGATGGCGAACCTCCTGGTACCGGCAGCTTCTCCTGGGGCGGCTCCAATTGCTGGCTCCCTTCTTCTCCAGCAGCGGCGGGCTCCGGTGAAATTCCGGCGATGCGCTGTTCGCCTTGCTCCGGGAACGGGGTGGAACGATTAGTGAGGAGAGGGGAGTGACATGGTGTGCTAAATTCGACTGGGGGTGGCCTCTATTTATAGTGGCGAGAGGGGACCGACGGGCGCAAGGTGAGCTCGTCGTGGTCGACGACACAGAGGGCTATCGGCGTGGGCAACGATACGGGGCGGTGTTGTGCTCCCTGGCGAAGATCAACGACGTGGTGGCGAGGCATGGGACGGTGCGGATTGGTCGGAACGCGGCGGTGCTCTGCGTGTGCCCGACGGAAGTTTTTATGGCGCACAGCACGAGTGGTCCACGCGGCGGCGAACGAGTGTGTCTGCGGGGTTGCTGGGACGGTGGTGATCACGTATGCACGCGGCGAGGGCCGCGCGCGGTCTGTGGGCGTCTGTCGAGCGTGGCGGACGGGGCGCGCTCTCGGCATGGTTGCTGGCGAGCTTGGCATGGTCTGTGCGTGTGGTCCAGGGGCTGGCAAGGTTCGAGCGCTGGACAGGGAGTGGCGGTGGGGTGTTAGCTTGGTCCCAGACATGTTGGCTAGGCTTGGTGCTTCTCCTAGATCGCTGTCGACATGTGGGTGGCAAGGGTGCACTCGGCCTGCTCACCATTGATGACAATGGCTAGCTTACAGTAGTGCTAGAGATTAGTTTAGGTTGTTAGATGATCTACTAAGGCTAGTGGTGTCCAGAGAGGGAACAAGTTAGGCTCAAATCACTGCTCCAAATAGTGTTTAGATTTTGTTTGATTTGTATCTGCAAGGTGTTTGATGAAATGGCCGCATGAACTCAAGTTTTGAATTTTGAAAAGATTTTTGGTGTTTGTGCTAGGTTGGTGCTGGTGAGTCTGCAGATTCTTGGGTTTTGAAAGTTGAGCTTGTTTGAGTGGTTTTTAAAAAAGTGGGATCTTCCCATATGATAAAGATTCAATTTTAAACTGTCATTTAAACTATGCATTTGAATGTTTCTGGATGATCACAAAGTGGGCCTTGATACTTTGTTATGAGTACTATCAAGGGGTGCAAAGATCCAAACAAGTTTCTGTTAAGTCTGAAAGTTTGAGACAGCCAAAGTAGGCATGGGAGTTAAATTGGTCAAAATGACCATTCACTCATTTTGTTTGTTTTGATTTATTTGTCTTTGGGAAAAGTGTGGGGATTGTTTAGATGATGTTTATTTCACCTAAGAATCATTTTCCAAGCAAAGAAACACACAAACAAGGCAATTCAAAATAATCCAAATTGGAATGCATACACACATGCATGCTTTCATATTTTTATTTAGAAAAGTTTTTGTTAATCCTAATTTTGAAGATTAGAGTTTGATTGATCCAAGTTTAGTATTTTGGGATGTTACGCGAGAATATTATTTCTCCCTAAAAGGTGACTAACGAGGAGGAAGAGATTGAAGCTGTCCTTAACTCCCCGGCAACGGCGCTAGAAAACGTCTTCATGCGGCTCAGTTCACTGTAGAGCTTCGTTGGGATACCCCAAGAGGAAGGTGTGAAGAGAACAATAGTAAGTTTTCCCTCAGTTATGAAACCAAGGTTATCTAACCAGTAGGAGTAAGTAAACAACTCCAAGGTGTTGCTAACAACTTGGAACCAGCATAACACAAACTTAAAACTTCGCCCCAACGTACAGTGAGGTTGTCAATCTTACCGGTTTGCTGAAAACAAAGGATTAAACGAATTATGTGGAAGATAGTATTTGCTTGTAGAAAGTCAACGGAAACAGTTGATGATGTAGATTGGACCAGGGTCCACAGTTCACTAGGGGTGTTCTCCTTAAGATAGATAACATGCTGGGTGAACAAATTACAGCGGGGCAATTGACAGATTGAGAAAGCATAACAAAGCATATACTAGACATCATGACTCCTATGAGATTTGATTGGGCATTACAACATAATACATAGACCATAATCAAACTGCATCTATGAGTAATAATCCACCTTTAGGTTATCATCCGAACCCCTTCTAGTATTAAGTTGCAAGCAACAGATAATTCCAATAAGCAATGTGTGTAAAGTAAACAATACAATTGTTCCATGAACAAAAGATTGTTGTTATCTCCCTAGTAGCAACAACACATCTACAATATTTTTGTCACTTCCCCAGAATACTAGAGGCATGAACGTACTATCGAGCATAAATACTCCCTCTTGGAGTCACAAACATCTACTTGGCCAAGATAGTTACTAGCAACATAGAGCATGCAATATCACAAATAACACAGACATGATAGAATCAATAATAAATCTGAAATAGTATCTCAATATCCATCAGATCCCCGCAAACACAACATGTATGATTACAAATAGATGATCTTAATCTTGAACGGATCTCACAAGATCTAAACATGATAGCACAAATGAGGAGAAACAACCATTTATCTAATGTATGGACCCATAGTCCAAGGGTAAACTACTCACGCATCATACCGGAGGCTGACATGGTGATGAAGAAGGCCTCCGGGATGATATATCCCCTCCGGAAGGGTGCCGGGAAGAGCTTCAGATCCCCCCAATCTAGGGACGATGGTGGCAGCGGCTACGGACTATTTCGTGGAGATTTGATCGGGTACTTAGGGTTTCTTCATCGGGTTGACTTTATAGGCGAAAGGGCAAGGTCGGTAGGCGCCTGAGGGGCCCACACCTGGTGGCGGCGCCCCCCCTAGGCCGCGTGGCCCTAGGGTGTGGCCACCTCGTGGCACCCCTTCGGCTGCCCTTCAGACTCTATGTTCTCTTCGGTAAAATATTGACTTTGGCTTTTGTCCCGTCAAATTCCGAGAATATTTCCTTACTAGCTTTTCTGAAACCAAAAACAACAGAAAACAGGTAACTTGCACTGCGGCATCTTGTTAATAGGTTAGTCCTAGAAAATGTATAAAAATACCTCAAAGTGTAAACAAAACATAACAAAGTTGATACTAAACATGCATGGTACATCCAAAATTATACGTTTATGACGTATCACCACGCCTCTATACAAACTCTTGAAGAAAATCGACAAATTTGTGGAACCAGGAAGCCTACGTTGCTCTACAAAGTTTGAAATATCTACTTTCGAATCCACCAATCCTCGCAGCACTAGAGCCGTAGGAGCCTATGTTACTTTACATCGCAACGACTAACAAAGTCATAAGTGTGTTAACATCAGTGGAGCGCGAGGAAGAAGGCTATGAGCATAAGGTGCAACGTCCAACATACTACTTGAGAGAGGTCCTGACACAGTCGAAACAACGGTATCCACATTACCAAAAGATATCATATGAAGTATTCTTTGCTTCCATAAAGCTATGGCACTACTTTCAATAGCATAAGATCACAGTGGTGAGTACTACTCCCCTGCGAGATACAATCAACAACCCCGATGGCACAGGACGTGTCGCAAAGTGGGGAATAGAGCTTGCAACTTTCAACATCGAATACAAGCCACGAACAACAATCAAATCACAAATACTTGCCAATTTTGTCGCTGATTGGACAGAGATGGCAGAAAATATAAGCCTTCCAAACTCGGAATTTTGGACCCTACATTTTGATGGGTCAAAAGCACGAGGGGGATCAGGGGATAGCGTGGTTCTCAAGTCACCCTAAGGAGATAAGTTGTTTTATGTGTTACAGATATACTTCATGACAACCAATAATATTGCCGAGTATGAAGCACTGTTGCATGGAATACGCATGGCCAAAAATATTGGTGTAACTCAGGTTTAGTTGCTCAGCAAGTATCCGATATCTGCAATGCAAACAAGCACATGAAATCTTACAAATATGTTGTGGATGAATTATCTAAATCATTCAAGGGTTTTGAGGTTCAACACATCCCTCGAGCGGAAAATGAGGAAGCAGATGCTTTATCAAGATTAGGCTCTGCGCAGAAACAAGTATCGGATGGTGCTTTTCTAGAGCACTTAAATATCCCCTCCATCATAGGAGTCGATGACGACTATCTGAAGAAATCCGACTCACCTTTAGTAGTAGTTCTGGCTGTAGTTCCCAGCTGGACAAACCCTATATAGATTTCTTGATAAACAGAAAATTACCCGAAGACGAAGTTCTAGGCTGACAGATCGTCCGACGAACAAAATCCTATACGATAATAAATGGTGAGCTCTATAAGCAAAGTGTTTCTGGGGTTTTCCAGCACTATATTTCTCCGGAAGAAGGAGTGGAAATCTTACAAGAAATCCATGAGGGCGAGTGTGGCCACCACACCGTAGCCAAATCCTTAGTGTAAAGAGCTTTTAGACACGGATTATTCTGGCTCACAGCTAAGGAAGATGCTGAGAAACTGGTCAAAACATGCAGAGGATGCCAAAAGTACGCCCGTCAAGCACACGTCTCAGCTGATCAGTTGCGAACAATCCCTATTACATTCCATTTGTGGTCTAGGGGATTGATATGGTAGGACCATTTCATTTGGCAAAGTGTGGATTTACTCACCTACTAGTGATGGTGGATAAATTTACCAAATGGATGGAGCCATAGCCAGAAAGTTTGTTGAGGACATAATCATTAGATTTGGATATCCGCATAGCATTATTACTGACAACAGGAGCAACTTTTCCATGGGAGAATTAGCCATATTCTATAAAGAACAAGGTATCCGACTTGATATTGCATCAGTCGCACATCCACAAGCTAATGGACAATTCGAAAGAGCAAACAATATCATTTTACAAGGACTTCGATCTCGTCTCGAGGCACCACTTCGTCGTGCCACGGGGGCTTGGGCGGAAGAATTACCCTATGTGATATGGAGCTTACGAACAACTCCTAACAGATTAACCAGATACAATCCTTTCTTGTTGGTCCACGGTGCAGAAGTAGTTCTTCCAAGTGATTTAATTCATCAGTCTCCTCGAGTCAAAGCGTATATCGAAGAAGATGTAGAAGTTTCTCGACAAGATGATCTCAACATAGTCGAAGAAGTTCGCGTTGTTGCTGAACAGAGATGTACAGCCTATCAACAGAAGATACACAAGTATCATAGTCAGAGAGTACAAAACCGTTCTTTCAGAAAAGACAATTTCGTTCTCCGACTGGTGTAAAAAAGAAAGCACAAACTATCCCTGATTTGGGAAAGACCTTTCATAATCAGCAGATTTCTACATAATGGGTCATATTATTTAACCGATATGAGACCAATCAAGGAAAGACCGGATACTTGAAAGAGAAAGAGAGATGGTGGTAGTACATACCCGGATGAATTAGACCATCCAAACATTGCACAGCTATATACCTTCTATTCTTAATTATATTTCCTTGTAATCATATATGTACATGTTCAAGGAGAAATAAAGTACTGGTTTACTCATATATTATTTTTGGGAAGTTTTTTGCCATCTTATTTCCAAAAGAGCATATCGTTTTCAAAAATCCCAGGATGCTTGAAATTACTTTATGCTCATGTAAGTTCTGGTTATGATTTTTGAATATCTAAAACAAATGTTACCTTAGGGTGTAAATCTAATTTTGTGTTTATACTTTGGTTTTTTATCTGATTGCTCAGACGCGGGTATATTCCGAGTACTGAATTTTTGCTGCTGGAGGCCGGCTTTGTTTCCGAGTTTAAACAGGTTTAGCAATTGCGCTCAATTGACTCGAAAGAGTTTCCGTGCTAAAGGTTGGCCGGCTCATGAAAGGGACGAGGCAGAGAGCCAGATAAAACGAAAGGTGTAAATACACAGTGCTTAAGAAAATTTCAAGCACACACATTCAAATATATACAACAAGTGTTAAGTAGTAACGCGTTAGTTCTAACATACCAGCACATTTAAAACAAAATATTGTTCCCATCATTACATGCCAAATGAAAAAGTCCAGGATAATGCATCAAATGTTTATGCTACAGATTCAGGCGGTGGTGGTGGAGACCTTGGAGCACTGGAGTCGACATTTTCGCCACCTTGTTACTAAGACTCGGAAGCTTCTTCATCATCAACGAGGATCTCTTCCGGCTCTTTGGGAAAAGGTTGCACAACGACAAATTGGAAGAATGGCGTCGTGTAGTTCGTATCTCCGCCACGTGACAAGCATAACCCGCGCAAGTTCTTGGATGGCCTTGATGTCTTGCGGGTTACCCTCATCGTCCTCGTCGGTGATGCCCTTGGTGATGTGCCATATTTCCATGTCACTGTGGTGGCTCATCACGATAGTAAGGGAAGTCTGTGCAGTAGTCAGGGCATGGGAAATCTTCCAATCTTCGATGATCTTCGAATCTCCCACACTCTATCCCTCACCTCGAGCACTGGAATGTTGCTCAAGCCGGAAAGTCTAACCGACTCGCCAGCCTCTTCAAGAGTCTGGCAAAAGTCGAAAAGAACATCTCTGACATGTTTTATGCGCTCGAGACGAGGTTCAAAGGAAGAGGAGTTGGAAATATGTAGAGGATCTGGGAAAGATCCAAAAATAAAATTCCAACTCAAAGAAATTTGAAAATCAAGGGAAGAGTGATAGTCAGAAATATTACCTAGCACACAGTGGTTCCACTGAGAATGCTCCTCTTGAAGACTCTTCAGTTCTGCTTCTGTGGCCTGGGCTAGATCTTGTTCACTCTCGAAAACCTTCCTTAGATCATCAAGTTGTTTATCATAGAGGGCTAACATATTATCGAGCCTCTCGGCAGCCATGTTTCTTGACTCCAGGACGACATTCACGGATTTCTCTGATTCATTTTTCAGCTCCTCAAGCTCGTCTTGGAGTTCAGTATTCTCCATTTGTAAGACCCTGAAGTTCTCGGACACCTCCACCATCTTGCTAGATTGATTCAACAATTCTTCAAAGGAAAAATTATCAGTCAGCTAAAAAGTCCGACTATGATAAATACTAAGGTTAATGTCGGAAAAATTACCTTCCGCCTCATCCTTCTCAACCTGCAACCTTGGAATTCTCAAGATACAAATCCTTAATTTTTTTGTGCTTGTTGCAAATATTCTTGAGAAAATCCTGGTTGCAAGATGTAACTTTATATAAGTTAAAGATGGAATAACCGTCAGACGGCTAGTAAGACTCGGGCTGCAACTTCAACTAAGTAAAAATCCAGCACGAGCCTTGGGGGCTAACACTATATCGTTCTTTTGCATTCTTTAAGCATCAACTTGGATCTTATTCTATGGTCTTTATCCGACTTTATGCTTAGGGGCTAGAGGATATGATAACAAATACTTCAAATGAGATTCTAAAAACATACAATGTGGTCCAAGTGTAGCTTTTAAAATCCGAGTTTCGTGTTGTGGAACACTTACTCGGCAAAGGAGAGGGGAGCAACGCTTGTCGCTAGAAGCTCGCCAGACTCGATCTTTTTATCCCGGACCAAAATTTGGTCCAGGAGGCTCACTAGCTTGACATCCTCCGTCACCTGGCTCGCTGCCTATGGAGTAAGGACTTGCTTCTCAAGGATAGATAGCGCTAGCTTGATAATCTTCTCCTTCTTCTTCCACTTTAGGCCAGAGGCAGCAGAGCCAGCCATTTTATCGATCTTCCCTGACGACATTTCCAAGAGATCATTACCCTTGGCAGGTTCACCCTTGTCAATTGCCTGGCTACCAACGGTAACTAGGGCTTGTGAGGTCGTGGCAGCGTCAGGGATGATAGAACTGGCACTGGGAGAGGCAGAAACCTCTGGTGCTGAGGTATACTCTTCTTTATTTATCCATCACTAATATTTCTCCAGTAAATTTCTATATTAAACTACTTCACCTCAAGTGTTAGTATTCTCCAAAAGGAAACTACTACTTCTACAATCCAATGTTGCTCTAGCATCATTTTAATCATACTATCATGTCTCTACTTAACTCCAGTATCTAACATTCCAACCTCACATTGTATTAATGTGACTTGTAATGACTAATCTTGGATAATATATCTATACTAGGATTGAATCATCTTGTATCCACCAATGTCACTTATACATGATATAAGCATTTAATCTTGGTGGCTAAAGCATGATCATTCTAATCTTTTGATCCTTTATGGTTTAGGTTTCCAGTTGGCTAATCAAGGATTCATCAATACAACATTATAGTTGTTTTTAAATTATCTTTCTTAGTATCCCTATTAGATTAAGGAATATTATTCATGGACTATGCTTACTTAATCCAAAAGGATTACTCCTTGGTATCTATCTTCAGGATTCATCCTTATAATCTTCTTTATCAACATACAATTATAGGCTCCATATAACTCTTCTATCATTCCAGGAGTGAGTTCACTCCATTAAATATCACATTGATCTTATTCTCTTCCAACTCTCCCATCCTATAAATGATATTCAAATCTAGCATTACTATTAACTCTTCTTACTTCTTTCTTTATAGGCCTTAAGTGAATGTTATGATATGGTCAAGAGTTGATAGATCAAGAATTGATAGTTTAAGAATTTGTGAATCAATAGTTGATTACTCAACATTGATGAACAACAGACATTGAGATAGGACTCCAGAAGGATTGATATGAAAAGAAAGATATATGGTGAATGATATTGACTTAGTTTCTTTCCTACTCAAACTCACTGAAGAGTTACGGTTAGGTATTACCATGATACTCATGGTATAAGTAAATGAGATTAAGATAGATCAAGATATAGTTGTTACATTCCTATTACTTAAGTTATGTTTATAACTTGGTATTCATGAGTTGTGTAATGAATACTAGGATATGATTACTTAAGGATCACATATAAATCATTAAGTAATGTAATAGGGTTTAACCTTTATTACATTTGATCTACCCTTAGATCAAATCATGTTTACCCAAAATAAGGTTTTAGCAAAGGTCATATTGAAACTTATCGCAGTCAACTTGATGATCTACTTCAATTCCATCAAGTTGGGAGAAGCTGTTGGAGATATGCCCTAGAGGCAATAATAAATGTAGTTATTATTATATCTCTGTGTTTATGATAAATGTTTACATTCATGCTATAATATTATTAACAAGGAAACATTAATACTTGTGTGATTTGTAAACTAAAATAGAGTCCCTAGTAAAGCCTCTTTATAATACTAGCTTGTTGGTTAATAAATGATTGTGGTTTCCCTATCATGAACATTGAGATGTTATTAACAACAAGATCATATCGTTAGGAGAATGTTATGGTGGACATACTCCTATAGATAAGCGTAGAATAAAGATCAAGTCATTTTAATAGTTTAATTGCTATATGCTTTCTGATACATAGTAACCTAATTCCTTCGACCATGAGATCATGCATATCACCTTCACCGGAAGGATGCTTTGATGACATCAAACACCACACCGTAACTGGGTGGCTATAAAGGTGGCATTGAGTGTTCGGAAAGTATTGGTTGAGACACATGGATCAAGAGTGGGAATTGTCCATCCTATGACGGATAGATATACTCTGGGACCTCTCGGTGGAATGTCATACAATTAGCTTGCAAGCATGTGACTGGCTCACAAGGGATCACATATCACGGGAACGAGAAAAGAGTACTTATCAGTAACGAGGTTGAACTAGGTATGCAGAGATACCGACGATCATAACCTCGGATAAGTAAACTGTCATGAGACAAAGGGAAATTGGTATCGTATGTAAGTGGTTCATTCGATCGCAAAGTAATCATAGAAATATGTGGGAGCCATATGAATTTCCAGATTCCTCTATTGGTTATTGTTCGGAGAAGTGTCTCGATCATGTCCGCATAATTCACGAACCGTAGGGAGACACACTTAAGGATTCGACGTTGTTTGAGTAGTTATGGAATGATGAGTAAGAGACCGAATGTTGTTCGGAGTCTCGGATGGGATCCAGGATATCAGGACGAGATCCGGAATGGTCCGGAGAATAAGATTCATATAAGGAAAGTCCTGTTTCGGGGTTGGAGAATGGTTCCGGTGTTTTCATCGGGAATGTTCTAGAAGGTTCTGGAATGTCCGGCACTCCAGAGGGGAAGGGTACATGAATGTGTCATATCAGGTTGGAATGATTTCATCATGTACTAGGTGTCATCGCTGAACAAAATAAAGGGTTTAATCAAATCCTAGTTTGAAAAGTCAAACGCCAATTTGAAAAGTCAAACGGCTATTTTGGAAGGTGGAGGGGAAGTAGGAAACCTACTTGGGCAGGAGTTCCTCCCCTCCACCGCCGGCCCACTTGGGATCCGAGTTGGGGAGGGACTCCCCTCCCCTTGGCCGGCGCCTCCCACCTATATAAGGAGGGGCAGGGATGCCCCTCCTAGCACACAAGTTGCCCCCCTCTAAACCCTAACCCTAGCCGCCGCCCACCATAGCCGCCGCCTAGGGCATCTCACCGCCGCCGCCTAGGGCATCTCGCCGCCGCCTAGATAAACCCTATCCGCCGGCCTAGCTCCTCCTTGGTGCGTCTAAACCCTAGATCACCGAGGGTCTCTCTCATAGTCCACCATACTCGCTCCGGCTTAAGGCGAAGCCCTGCGAGATCTCCCCTCTACTTCCAGTACCACGCCGTTGTGTTGCCGGAATCGCGAGGAGAGTGCTACAACCTCCGCTGCCTGCTGAAACAAGGGAGAGGAAGGTCTTCGTCGAGTACCGAACGTGTGACCGACTGCGGGAGCGCTGCCGGAACGCAGCGCTGGAAGGATCGTCTACGCGATCTTCAGATCGGGAAGAGTACGACTACATCACCCACGAGAATCCGCTCTCGTTAAACACTTTGGAATCTTCGAGGGTGAGTTATTCCATCGACTTGTTGCTACAATCTAGTAGATAGATCTTGGCTTGTTTGTTTGTATGCGGTAGAAATTTTTTGTTTTCCATGCTACGAAACCCTACAGTGGTATCAGAGCCGAGTCTATATGTAGATTTGTTGCACGAGTAGAACACAATGGTCACTATGGGCGTTGATTCTTTTGTTGTCGATTGCTTCTTGTGTACTTTGCATCTTGCGGGATGGTGGGATGAAGCGGCCCGGGCTAACCTTACATGACATCGTTCATGAGACTTGCTCCACGCTTGACATGTAACTTGTATTGCATAAGTGGCTTTGTGGGTGCCTGTTTCTCCCAACATAGTTAAGATTCAATTTACAATGGGTAATTGACAATACTAGTATCAATGTTGTGGTTCTTGTTCGTAAGTTAGAACGACACTTATTGAAAGCCCCAAACCACGTAAAACATGCAAAGAAAGTACAGGCGTCTAACTTTGTTTTGCAGGGGTGTGCTGTGATGTGATATGGCCATGATTGTGATTATATTTGATGTACGCAATGTTCCTTATTGTAAGTTGGCAACCGACATGAGCCATATGGTTGTCTTTAATTTCTGTTAAGACCCGCGTGTCTATTCAAAGTAGTTGTAATAGTTGAAGCCGGTGGACGACAACCATGGAGCGGCGTCATTGACCTTGATGCAATGCCGGTGATGATGGAGATCATGTTCGTGCTTGAAGATGGAGATCGGAAGCACAAAGAAGAAAGGCCATATTATATCACATATTATGAATTGCATGTGATGTTAATCCTTTATGCATTTTGTATTGCTTAGTTAACGACGGTAGCATTATAAGATGATCCCTCATGCACATAAATTTCAAGTTCTAAAGTGTTCATCCTTAGTAAGCACCGTTGCTAAAGTTTGTTGTTTCGAAGCACCACGTGATGATCGGGTGTGTTAGATTCCGCAAGTGTATACAACGTGAGAAAGCCAGATTTGCTCATGCGGAAGCTAAGGTTTGATCTTGACGAGCCTAGCATGTACAGACATGGTCTCGGAACACGGATCACCGAAAGGTAAAGCATGAATCATATAGTAGATATGATGAACATGTCGATTGTTCGCCATTGAAGCTACATCAACTCTCGTGATGATCGGTGTTGATGTGGTGGATTTGGTTCGTGTGATCACTAAAACAATGTGAGGGATATTGTTTTGAGTGGGAGTTCACCTAGATTAATTTAACTATTAATTATAACTCAATTTGTCATAAACTTAGTCTAAACTATTGCAAATATGTTGTAGATCAATGGAGGACCCTACCATCAATTTTAATGCATTCCTAGAGAAAGAAAAGTTGAAAAACAATGGAAGCAACTTCGCGGATTGGTTCCGCATTTTGAGGATTGTCCTCACAGCTGGTAATTTGACCTATGTGCTGGATGCACCGCTGGGTGACCCACCTGCAGCTACTGCTACCGATGAAGTAAAGAATGTTTACCTTGCTCGGAAGACTCAGTACTCCACAGTTCAGTGTGCTATCTTGTATGGTTTAGAATCGGAGCTTCAGAAAAGGTTTGAGAATTCAGACCCACATGATATTGTCCGTGATCTCAAATTGATCTTTGAGACTCACGCGGCAATTGAGAGCTATGAGGTTTCTGAAAAGTTCTTTAACTGCAAGATGGAAGAGGGCAGCTCCGTCAGCGAGCATATTCTTAAGATGTCTGGGCACGCAAACAAACTTCAAAGCTTGGGTATAGTGATTCCTAATGCTTTGGGGATTTATCGTGTCCTCCAATCACTACCACCAAGTTACAAGAACTTTGTGATGAACTACAATATGCAAAACATGAACAAGCAGTTGCCATAACTCTTCGCCATGTTGAAATCTGCAGAATTGGAGGTCAAGAAAGAGCACCAAGTGTTGATGGTCAATAAGACCACCAAATTCAAGAAAGGCAAGTCTAAGCAAAAGGGACACTTCAAGAAGGGTGGTAAGAAAGTTACCGCGCCAACGAAGAAGACCAAGGCTGGACCTAAGCCTGATACTGAGTTATTTTACTTCAAGGGAGAAGGTCACTAGAAGCGGAATTGCCCAAAGTACTTGGCGGATTTGAAGAATGGCAACATCAAGAAGAAAGGTATATCCGATATACATGCTATTGATGTGTATCTCACTAGTACTCGTAGTAGTGCCTGGGTATTTGATACTGGTTCAGTTGCTCATATTTTTAACTCGAAACAGGTGCTGCAGAATAAACGGAAGCTAGCGAAGAACGAGGTGACGATGCGCGTGGGAAACGGATCAAAGGTTGATGTGATCGCGGTCAGCACGCTACCCCTTTATCTACCATCCGGATTAGTTTTATACTTAAATAATTGTTATTTGGTGCCTGCGTTAAGCATGAACATTATATCGCGATCTTGTTTATTGCGAGACGGTTACTTGTTTAAATCCGAGAATAATGGTTGTTCGATTTATATAAGTAATATGTTTTATGCACATGCACCTTTCATAGATGGTCTATTCTTATTGAATATCGATAGTGGAAATACACATATTAATAACATTGAGGCTAAACGTTTGAAATCGAGCGATAACTCGACCTATATGTGGCACTGTCGTCTTGGTCACATTGGAGTGAAGCGCATGAAGAAACTCCATTCCGATGGACTTCTTGAATCACTTGATTTCGAATCACTTGAAAGATGCGAAGCATGTCTGATGGGTAAAATGACTAAGACTCCATTTTCTGGTATGATGGAGCGAGCTACGGACTTATTGGAAATCATACATACCGATGTGTGTGGTCCAATGAGTGTAACATCGCGCGGTGGTTATCGTTATGTTCTTACCTTCACGGATGAAGTGAGTAGATATGGGTATATCTATTTCATGAAACATAAGTCCGAAACTTTCGAGAAGTTGAAGGAATTTCAAAGTGAGGTTGAGAATCAACGTAACAAGAAGATTAAATTTCTATGTTCTGATCGTGGAGGTGAATATCTAAGTTACGAGTTTGGCGAGCATTTGAAGAAATGCGGAATACTTTCACAATTGACACCGCCGGGAACACCACAGCGTAATGGTGTATCCGAATGTCGTAATCGAACTCTCTTAGATATGGTTCATTCTATGATGTCACTTACAGATTTACCGCTATCATTTTGGGGTTATGCATAAGAAACAGCCGCATTCACTTTAAATAGGGCACCATCTAAATCCGTTGAAACGACACCGTATGAATTATGGTTTGGGAAGAAACCTAAATTGTCGTTCCTTAAAGTTTGGGGTTGCGAAGCCTATGTAAAGAAGTTACAGCCGGACAAGCTTGAACCCAAAGCGGAAAAATGCGTCTTCATAGGATACCCGAAGGAAACTATTGGGTATACCTTCTATCATAGATCCGAAGGCAAAATCTTCGTTGCCAAAAATGGATCCTTTCTAGAGAAGGAATTTCTCTTGAAAGAAGTGACTGGAAGGAAAGTAGAACTCGACGAGGTTGTCGAACCTTCTCTCGAACTTGCGAGTAGCGCAACACCGGAAGTAGTTCCTGTGGTGCCTGCACCAATAAGAGAGGAAGCTAATGATGATGATCATGAAACTTCGGTTGTAGTTGCTACAGATCCTCGCAGGTCAACGAGAACTCGTACCACTCCTGATTGGTATGATCCCGTTATGAATGTCATGTTGGTGGACAACACCGATGACCCTGCGACATATGAGGAAGCAATGATGAGCCCAGATTCCAATAAATGGCAAGAAGCCATGAAATCCGAGATTGGATCCATGTACGAAAACCAAGTATGGACTTTGGTGGACTTACCGGATGGCCGGAAGGCTGTCGAGAACAAATGGATTTTCAAGAAGAAAACAGATGCTGATGGTAATGTTACTGTCTATAAAGCTCGACTTGTCGCAAAAGGGTTTCGACAAATTCAAGGGGTTGACTACGATGAGACTTTCTCACCAGTAGCGAAGCTAAAGTCTGTGAGGATTATGTTGGCAATCGCTGCATATTACGATTATGAGATATGGCAGATGGATGCCAAAATAGCATTCCTCAATGGAGACATTGATGAAGAGTTGTATATGATGCAACCCAAAGGTTTTGTCGATCCTAAAGATGCTAACAACGTATGCAAACTTCAACGGTCCATCTATGGATTGAAGCAAGCATCCCGAAGTTGGAATCAACGTTTTGATAAGGTAATCAAAAGTTTTGGTTTTATACAAACTTATGGAGAAGCTTGTATTTACAAGAAAGTGAGTGGGAGCTCTGTAGCATTCTTAATACTATATGTAGATGACATATTGTTGATTGGGAATGATGTAGACATTCTTAATAGTGTCAAGGAATATTTGAATAATAGTTTTTCAATGAAGGATCTTGGCGAAGCAGCTTATATATTAGGCATAAAGATTTATAGAGATAGATCGAGACGCCTAATATCATTGTCACAAAGTACATATTTGGACAAGGTTCTAAAGAGGTTTGGAATGGAAGATAGCAAGAAAGGGTTCTTGCCCATGTTGCCCAATACGACCTTGAGTAAAACTCAAAGTCCGACAATGGTAGAAGATAGAGAAAGGATGAGTAAGACTCCCTATGCCTCAGCCATAGGATCTCTAATGTATGCCATGCTATGTACTAGACCCGACATTACATATGCTGTTAGTTTGACTAGCAGATATCAAAGTGATCCAGGAGTGGATCATTGGACAGCGGTAAAAAACATCCTTAAGTACTTGAGAAGAACTAAGGATATGGTTCTTTCTTATGGAGGTGATGAATAGATCGTTGTTAATGGTTACACCGATCCGGATGATTCTAAATCACAATCTGGATACGTATTTACTTTGAATGGTGCAGCAGTTAGCTGGAGGAGTGCAAAGCAAAGCGTTGTGGCGATATCTTCAACTGAATCGGAATACATGGCTGCTTCGGAGGCTTCACAAGAAGCGATATGGGTGAAAGAGTTCATTACAGAGCTCGGTGTGGTTCCTAGTGCGCTGGACCCAATGTCAATCTACTGTGATAACATGGGCGCCATAGCCAATGCGCAAGAACCAAGGTCACACAAGAAGCTGAAGCACATCAAGCTACGTTTTCATGCTATTCGAGAACATGTCCAAGATGGGGCATAAAGATTTGCAAAGTACACACAGATCTGAATGTGGCGGAGCTGTTGACTAAACCTCTCCCGAGGGCAAAACATGACCAACACCAAGCTGCCATGGGTGTTCGGTATATTACCATGTAATCTAGATTAGATGACTCTAGTGCAAGTGGGAGACTGTTGGAGATATGCCCTAGAGGAAATAATAAATGTAGTTATTATTATATCTTTGTGTTTATGATAAATGTTTACATTCGTGCTATAATAGTATTAATAAGGAAACATTAATACTTGTGTGATTTGTAAACTAAAATAGAGTCCCTAGTAAAGCCTCTTTATAATACTAGCTTGTTGGTTAATAAATGATTGTGGTTTCCTATAACAACAAGATCAAGTTGTTAGGAGAATGATATGGTGGACATACTCCTATAGATAAGCGTAGCATAAAGATCAAGTCATTTTAATAGTTCAATTGCTATATGCTTTCTGATACATAGTAACCTAATTCCTTCGACCATGAGATCATGCATATCACCTTCACCGCAAGGATGCTTTGATGACATCAAACACCACACCAACTGGGTGGCTATAAAGGTGGCATTGAGTGTTCAGAAAGTATTGGTTGAGACAGATGGATCAAGAGTGGGATTTGTCCATCCATATGACGGATAGATATACTCTAGGCCCTCTCGGTGGAATGTCATCCAATTAGCTTGCAAGCATGTGACTGGCTCACAAGGGATCACATATCACGGGAACGAGAAAAGAGTACTTATCAGTAACGAGGTTGAACTAGGTATGCAGAGATACCGACGATCATAACCTTGGATAAGTAAACTATCGTGAGACAAAGGGAAATTGGTATCATATGTAAGTGGTTCATTTGATCGCAAAGTAATCGTAGAAATATGTGGGAGCCATATGAATTTCCAGATTCCTCTATTGGTTATTGTTCGGAGAAGTGTCTCGATCATGTCCACATAATTCACGAACCGTAGGGAGACACACTTAAGGATTCGACGTTGTTTGAGTAGTTATGGAATGGTGAGTAAGAGACCGAATGTTGTTCGGAGTCTCGGATGGGATACGGGATATCACGAGGAGATCCGGAATGGTCCGGAGAATAAGATTCATATAAGGAAAGTCCTGTTTCGGGGTTGGAGAATGGTTTCGGTGTTTTCATCGGGAATGTTCTAGAAGGTTCCGGAATGTCCGGCACTCCGGAGGGGAAGGTTACATGAATGTGTCATATCAAGTTGGAATGATTGCATCATGTACTAGGTGTCATCGCTGAACAAAATAAAGGGTTTAATCAAATCCTAGTTTGAAAAGTCAAACGCCAATTTGAAAAGTCAAACGGCTATTTTGGAAGGTGGAGGGGAAGTAGGAAACCTACTTGGGGAGGAGTTCCTCCCCTCCACCGCCGGCCCACTTGTGATCCGAGTTGGGGAGGGACTCCCCTCCCCTTGGCCGGCGCCTCCCACCTATATAAGGAGGGGCAGGGCTGCCCCTCCTAGCACACAAGTTGCCCCCCTCTAAACCCGAACCCTAGGCGCCACCGCCCACCATAGCCGCCGCCTAGGGCATCTCGCCGCCGCCTAGCTAAACCCTAGCCGCCGGCCTAGCTCCTCCTTGGTACGTCTAAACCCTAGATCTCCGAGGGTCTCTCTCATAGTCCACCATACTCGCTCCGGCTTAAGGCGAAGCCCTGCGAGATCTCCCCTCTACTTCCGGTACCACGCCGTTGTGCTGCCGGAATCGCGAGGAGAGTGCTACAACCTCCACTGCCTGCTGGAACAAGGGAGAGGAAGGTCTTCGTCGAGTACCGAACAGGTGACGGACTGCGGGAGCGCTGCCGGAACGCAGCGCCGGAAGGATCGTCTACGTGATCTTGAGATCGGGAAGAGTACGACTACATCACCCACGAGAATCCGCTCTCGTTAAACACTTTGGAATCTTCGAGGGTGAGTTATTCCATCGACTCGTTGCTACAATCTAGTAGATAGATCTTGGCTTGTTTGTTTGTATGCGGTAGAAATTTTTTGTTTTCCATGCTACGAAACCCTATAGAAGCTTCAATCACTTTGACAGGTTCTTATTTAAAAGCGCGAAAATTATTCAGATTTTCTATGCATGAATGCAATGCACACCTCTGGGTTCAGCTTATTTCTAAGCTCTAATGCTGGGATGTTACAGGTATCCTCGAGGGTCAACATTTTCTCTTTGTGGATACACGAACTCGGATTGGGCTGGTGATAAGGATGATATAAAATCAACATCCGGGGCTTGCCAATTCCTTGGTAGGTCCTTGGTATGTTGGTCTTTTAAGAAACAAAATTGTATTTCTCTCTCCATCACCAAAGCCGAGTATGTGGCAGCTGCTATTGCTTGCACTCAATTGCTATGGATGAGGCAAACTTTAAAGGAATA
The DNA here is from genome assembly GCA_916181665.1 of Avena sativa. NCBI lineage: Eukaryota > Viridiplantae > Streptophyta > Magnoliopsida > Poales > Poaceae > Avena > Avena sativa. Next base: position 200,894,898 of record OV702281.1, on the reverse strand, counting down.
CGTTGTCCATTGTGACAAAGTGCCTCTTCTATGTGACAATGAAAGTGCTATCAAGATTGTCTACAACCTGGTGGATCACACAAGGACAAAGCATATTGAGATTCGTCATCACTTCATTAGAGATCATGTTTCTCGAGGTGATATTGAGCTATCATATGTGTCAACCAAAGACCAACTTGCCGACATCTTCACGAAGCCACTTGATGAAGCAAGGTTTTGCTATTTGAGGAATGAACTAAATATCATAGATTCAAGGAGCTTGACTTGATCACCTTGCATACTCACCTATGTCTTGACCCTTATTTGGTTTAGGTGAAGGCATGGATATAGGGGGAGTGCGGTCCTAACTGATTGGACTATCCCTCCCCCATTATGCCCAAAGCGATAATACTAGTGAGGCCTTGGGGTGAGGTTCATCGGAGAAGAAGGGAGGCCTCTCGTGGCGTTGGTGGTTTGAAACCACCCCCTCTCCAAACGTAGATGTACTTCCCCTCAAAAGGAAGGAACTACGGGAAACAAATCCTTGTGTCTCCGCGTCCACCACTTTGGTTACTATCCTTTACCGCACTTTACTTACTTGTTCTTGCTTAGTGTTGTGCTAGTTAGTGCTTGTTTGACATATAGGTAAATTCACCTTAGTTGCATAATCTAGAGAATTTACCTTTCTTGTCAAACCCTAATTTGAAAAAGAAGAAAATTTGAAGTAGCATCTATTCACCCCCCTCTAGGTGCCCATACGATCCTTTCAACTGCTATATCATCTACGTATACATGGACATTGCGTCTGATTTGATCATTAAGACAACGCTGCATTGTGTGCTGATATGTAGCTCCCGCGTTCTTTATGCCAAAAGGCATAGTTTTGTAGCAGAAAGTTCCGAAAGGTGTGACGAAAGATGCCTTTAGTTGATCCAATTATCTAATCAGTATTTGGTGATATTCGAAATATGCATCTAGAAAACAGAGTAATTTCGACCCTGCCGTTGAGTCGATAACTTGATCGATTCTGGGCACGGGAACGAATCTTTGGGACAAGCGTTGTTCAAGGCAGAGTAGTCAATGCACATCATGAAATCAATAGTGTCCTTTTTAGGGATGAGTACAGGATTTGCCACTCATTCAGCTTGGATGACCTCTACAATAAATCTGACTAATTCTAGTCTAGCTAATTTCTTAGCTATTGCTTTGCGCTTTTCATCACCAAACTGTCATAAGGACTTTTTGATGGGTTTAGCATCAGGGTACACATTAAGAGGGTGCTCGGCAAGTTCCCTAGGTACTCTAGTCATGTCAGAAGGCTTCCATGCAAGGATATCACTATTAGCTTTGAGGAACTCGACGAGCACGTTTTCCTATGCACGGTCTAAGCCTACCCCTATGTTTGTCGTCTTGGAGGGATCGTATTCCGTCAGTGACGTATTCTTCGTCTCTTCTGACGCCTTGAACTGCATGCTTGGCTTAAGCAACTCGTTCTTCGTGGTAGGAATCTCGGACGGGTCGATGGTATTCTTGATCTCCTGGTACTCCTGGGCGTGCAACATGGCTTTCGCAAAGGCAGCAGATCCTTCGTCGCACTCTCGCGACTTCTTCGGATTTTCTCTAATGGTGATGACGCCCTTTGGACTTGGAAGTTTTATCATGTTGTAAATGTAAAAGGGATGAACCATGAACGCCCAATAAGCCGGACGCCCGAAGATGGTGTGGTAAGCACTTTTGAATGGTACCACCTAGAAAGAGAGTGGCTCAGTCTGATAGTTATCTCGGGTTCCGAATGTCACGTCTAGTGTGATCTCTCCCCGAGAATCCACCTGTCTCCAAGGTACAATGTGATGGAAAGTTATAGTGCTGTAACTCAACTGTCTCTTGTGGATCTTCATGTGGTAAAGCGTCTCAATGTATATGATGTTGATGTTGCTGCCACCGTCTATGAAATTTGTCGAGAACTCATAGCCATAAATAAGAGGATTGACGACCAGAGGATACTTTCCCCGACGATGTGTTTTCCTCGGGTGATCCGAGCGGTCAAAGGTGATGGTTACATCCGACAAAGCCAGGAATTGGCGGACAGCCGGAACCGTGGCATTGACCTCACGGAGAACCGCCTTGACCTTAGCCGGCTGCGTCCCAAGGAAGCAGACGTATGTGTCTTTCTTCGTAGGGTAATCCTTCTTTCCATCCGACTTGGGCTGTGCGGCATACGCTTCTTCCATGTCAGAATCTTCCTTGGGATCCTTGCCTTTCTCAGATTTTTTCTTTAATTTTCGTCGCTTGGCCCTGTAGCCTCCTCTTTTTGATGTCGTCATTGAAACGACACTCAGAATTTGTGTGGGTAGAGCCTCCGTTACAATCCAGGTGATGCACACAGAGATTGTTGGCAATGTCAGCCTAGGTATAAGTTCTTCTGGGTTGCTGATCTCCTCTTTCTTGGATTCGGGAAGTTACGCGGCCTCGTCCCCGGCCGCCTCTGCGCCCTCCTCATCCTCTGGATTATAATGTTGCGTTAACTGTAGTGATTCGTAGCATGGAAAACAAAATTTTTCTACCGCATGAACACACAATCAAGATCTAATCTATGATCAAGCCAAGATCTATCTACTAGATTGTAGCAACGAGTCAATAGAGTACTAACCCTCGAAGATCCAAAGCGGTTAACGAGAGAAGATTCTCGTGGATGATGTAGTCGTACACTCCCGATCTCAAGATCGCGTAGACGATCCTTCCGACGCTGCGTTCCGGCAGCGCTTCCGCAGTCGGTCACACGTTCGGTACTCGATGAAGACCTTCCTCTCCCTTGTTCCAGCAGGCAGCGGAGGTTGTAGCACTCTCCTCGCGATTCCGGCAGCACGACGGCGTGGTACCGGAAGTAGAGGGGAGATCTCGCAGGGCTTCGCCTTAAGCCGGAGCGAGTATGGTGGACTATGAGAGAGCCTCGGTGATCTAGGGTTTAGACGCACCAAGGAGGAGGGTCTAGAGCCGGCGGCTAGGGCTTGGAGGTGCCCAAGTCGGCGGCTATGGTGGGCGGCGGCGGCTAGGGTTAGGTTTAGAGGGGGCAATCTTGTGTACTAGGAGGGGAGACCTGCCCCTCCTCTTATAGGAGGGAGGCGCCGGCCAAGGGGAGGGGAATCCCTCCCCAACTCGGATCCCAAGTGGGCCGGCGGTGGAGGAGGGACTCCTCCCCAACTCGGTTTCCACCTCTCTCTCCACTTCCCAAAAATAGCCGGACTTTCAAATTGGCGTTTGACTTTTCAAACAAGGATTTGATTAAACCCTCTATTTTGTTCAGCGATGACACTTAGTACATGATGCAATCATACCAACCTGATATAACACATTCATGTACCCTTCCCCTCCGGAGTGCTGGACATTCCGGAACCTTCTAGAACATTCCCGATGAAAACACCGGAACCATTCTTCAACCCCGAAACAGGACTTTCCTTATATGAATCTTATTCTCCGGACCATTCCGGATCTCCTCGTGATATCCCGGATCCCATCCGAGACTCCGAACAACATTCGGTCTCTTACTCATCATTCCATAACTACTCAACAACATCGAATCCTTAAGTGTGTCTCCCTACGGTTCGTGAATTATGCGGACATGATCGAGACACTTCTCCGATCAATAACCAATAGAGGAATCTGGAAATTCATATGGCTCCCACATATTTCTACGATTACTTTGCGATCGAATGAACCACTTACATACGATACCAATTTCCCTTTGTCTCACGATAGTTTACTTATCCGAGGTTTTGATCGTCGGTATCTCTGCATACCTAGTTCAACCTCGTTACCGATAAGTACTCTTTTCTCGTTCCCGTGATATGTGATCCCTTGTGAGACAGTCACATGCTTGCAAGCTAATTGGATAACATTCCACCGAGAGGGCCTAGAGTATATCTATCCGTCATATGGATGGACAAATCCCACTCTTGATCCATGTGCCTCCACACATACTTTCCGAACACTCAATGCCACCTTTATAACCACCCAGTTACGGTGTGGTGTTTGATGTCATCAAAGCATCCTTCCAGTGATGGTGATTAGCATGATCTCATGGTCGAAGGAATTAGGTTACTATGTATCAGAAAGCATATAGCAAATGAACTATATTAAATGACTTGATCTTTATGCTACGCTTAAATATAGGAGTATATCCATCACATCATTCTCCTAATGATATGACCCTGTTGTTAATAACATCTCTATGTTCATGATCAGGAAACCATGATCATATATTAACCAACAAGCTAGTTTAACAAGAGGCTTTACTAGGGACTCTTTTATGTTTACAAATCACACAAGTATTAATGTTTCCTGTTAATACAATTATAGCATGGTATGTAAACATTTATCATAAGTATGAAGATATGATAATAACCACTTTATTATTGCCTCTTGCGCATATCTCCAACATTAACCACTGTGTTGTCCGGAGCCGGTTTATCCCCCGAGGTGTTTTTGTGCTTCTGAGTTTGTTCCTTCTGTTGCTTGGCCATGTTTGGATTAGCCAGAATATTCAGCAGTCCTTCTGAATCGTCATCGGCGTCGGCATATTTGCTCGTCGTCTCTATCATCTCTCCCAAATCTGTGACATGGTCATGCTTCAGCCTGTGATGCAAAAGTCTGACTAGGAGTCCTGCAATGAAAGCTTCAATCGAAGTTTGCTCATTTACTCCCTCGCAGGAGTTCTTTGTGTCAATCGAGCGTCCAAGGTATTCCCGACAGGTTTCTCCGGGTCTATGAGTGCAATGCTGCAAGTCTCCGACTGTGCAGGGCCTTCTGTATGTTCCCTTGAAGTTTGAAAAGAACGCACTTTGCATATCATACCAATTATGAATTGACTTCTCTGGCAGCTCATTGAGCCATGATCGAGCAATCTTCCGCAACATAAGTGGGAGATACCGGACTGCAATCAGGCTGTTTCCTCCTTTGGCGATGCCGCAAGCCTGGAAAAAATCTTGAAGCCAAGTATCTGGCCGAGCTACGCCGTCATAGGGTTGGATGTGTTTGGCAATACCAAAATCAACCGGAAATTTGGTTCGACGGATCCATGGGCCAAAGCATTTGGGTCCCATGTACATGTCTTATTCCTCATACCACCGCGCCTCTATGTTTGACTCAACGCAGTGACGAGTGTCATTCGGCGAGAGACATCTACGCCTTGGAGGCTCGCGGCTCCTGCGCGGCAAAGTCGGATTTCTGCTTCTCCTCTCACCATTGCCGCCTCTATCTCTACGGCTTCCATGGCTGCGATGAGACCCCTCATGGTCGTTGTCTAGAGGCGATGGTGGCCCTGGTGGATTGTTTTCGGCTGGATTACGCGGTGGTGGTGGTGGAGCCTCATTATACTGACTCCAAGGTTGGTTTCTTTGGGCTCCGTCCCTACTTGATTCAGGACAGTCCGGATCATCTCTTCGCCCGCCGTTGCTAGCCAGACGGCTTGGGGTTGGCATTCTTAGCCGATCCTGTTCTCGCTGGCGGCGCACCTCCGGGTATTCCCTATGGCGATTATTCTTCCGACGATGTCCCTGGCAAGGTACCAATGCCATAATCGCATCTTCAGATGCAGCCGGAATAACTCTCAACCAGTCGCGCGCGGGCCTGCGATGATAACCATTTGATCCGGTCCTTGAATTATCTTCTTATCCCCTGGGACAATAGCGTTGATCTGTATCCCTTGAGGTCTTTCATCAATGCTTTGGTCAGCGCTAGTGTGGCCAAATTCCGACTTCGAGGCCAGCTTGCCACTGAATGACGTGACCGTCTTATGTTGTTTTAATCCTTTGACTAGAAACGCTACACATTGTCGAACTTTCTCTGGAGACGTATTATTGGCGAGGACAGCCCGATAAGCTACATAGTTTTCTAACTTCGTGCTGTAGACTCAAATCTTCTCTCTGGATTTACCGTCGAATAGATCCCCGTGGATATCCGGGTTCCTATTAGCAAGAACCGGACCTGCCCTTGTCTTGTTTGGTAGTCACTTGAATTCTGAATGGTACTTAGCAGGATTGCTGTCTAACTACTGCTTGAGCTCGACGATGCGCATAGCTTCCTCGAGCAAAAACAAGCGGCGCTTTTCTAGATCCTCAGCCCTTTTCTCTAGCGCATCCAGAGTAAGATATGAAGCAGTTGGGATTGGTATGGTGAGAGCATCTCCGTAAATTTCACGTGTACCCTTGGTGAAAACGTGTCCATCCACAGGAGGGTCGACCAGTGTGAGGTTAATCGGATCTCCATCCTAATTCTCCATCTCAATCTCTTCGTCAACCATTTCTTCGTTGGTTTCCTCGACCTCCGGCTCTACTGTTGTCGGATTCTTGTTCTTCTTCTTATTTGACCGCCTAGTAGCCTTAACGTGCGTACCAGTGGCAAAGACGGATTATGGACCGGTACTTGGAGATAGACTTCCATCGGTTCTTTCCGTTGTTGTTGGCTTCTGGACCTCAGATGAATCTCCGGTGTTCATGTCATCTTGCGAGGTGTAATCTTCGTCCATGCGATCGTACAGACTCGAAGGGGTATCCGTCTCACCTTGCGCTGGTTTGGAGGCGTATTCTTCTTCGTATGCCTCCATCTCCTTCTCGAAGTCTCAAAGTTCCTGCAACGTTATTGACTCCTGAGGGGAATCAAGTAAGTTAACCCTTTCTTTGATTGCATCAAGAACTGAATCGTTTCTAGCTCCAGCATCAATAGAGTCGGATCCATAGCTCACGTGGTATACGAAGCAATGATTCTTCTTGTTCATGTTCTGAAGGTAGCGACATAGATGGGTTTCCGCCTCTGCCATCTCAAAGCTCTCCTTGGTCTCGGCAATTGATTTGTAATCGATGTAGGGGTGTTTCATCATCTTCTTTATCTTGTGCCTCAAGAGTGTTTTTCTGCTCCAGCATCGGTAGAACTGGATCCGAAGAGAATATATTACTCTTTCGTGTATCCGATCTCAACAGGGAGATTAGGTTCGGATTTTTCTTCCACCACTTCTTCCACTACTGGAGTGGGCTGGGTGGGTTCAAGGTTTTCTGGGATCTTAAACTCTTCTCCTTCTGCGGACATATTAGACCCAGACTTTTCTTCTGCCATGGTCATCACCTCAAGGGTGGGTTGGGCAGGTTCAGCGAAACTGAGGTAGATATCAATCTCGCCGATAGAAATTATTGTGTAGGTTGTCACGGGCTCCTTAGCCAAAATCCACATCTTTTTGAAAAGAACGAGAGGGATATCACTGGCATAGACCACGCGACCCATGGTGATTGTTTCGCCGATTCCTGCAGGAGCATATTCCGCCTAGAACGAAGCTCCAAAAGTCACCTACCACATGGTGGGCGCAAACTGTCGTTGGATTGTCGATAAGTATGCCATAGGGGGTATTTACGACATTGAGAAGATGGGGTGCGAGACGTCAGATGTTCCAGGAACAGTGAGCACAAGTTTACCTAGGTTCAGATCCAAGTGCGGTGATCGGATCCTACTCCTGCTAGTAACCTAGTAATGCGAGAGCCGGATGTTATAGAGGATTACAAGAGAGGTTCGCCTATGTGAGTAGGTTGTGGTTGATCTATGATTTTGTTCCCTAAAGGATACCATAGGGCCAGTTTATATAGTCACCGGGACCTAGGGTTATAGGAGAGACCTATCCGGCTACATTGCAGAGTCGATAACTAGATAAGCTTGGACTACAAGTAATACTACAGGCCTAAGTCAGTAATTATTCTGGGCCTTGTCGTAGCCGGAAGTGGCTCCTCCTCTTTCTCTAACTAGGCTGCTCGTGAAGCAAACCTCTAACCTGTTGGTGGGCCACCCTGGTCAGTGAGTCCTGTGGGTATACCAAGAAAGTATATCCCCAACAGCAGGCATCACCAATGATAGGGGTGAGTGTCGACATTATGTCGTGAGTGTCGACACTATGTCATGCTGCTTGTACCTTGTCCTGGATTATGTCGCCAATCGGGAGTAAAGATGAACCTTTAGTCCCGGTTGGAGACACCAACCGGGACAAAACATGAGTCCCAGGTGGCAGCACTACAGATAAGGGTGAGTGTCGACATTATGTCATGAGTGTCAACACTATGTAGTACAAATAGGCATCCTTGTACTATAAATATGTCGTGTTGCTTCTACTATCCTTAGGCATCTCCAAGAATAGGGACACCACTATGGCCAGTTTGAGGGAGATGCCGCAGGAGCCTAGTCCTCTGGCATCTCCAACAAACTAGCCATAGATGCAATCCCTAATATGTGAAATTAGTTAGCTCCCACGCGTATTGATCTAGTTAGAGAAGTTACAAGCTGCAAGATGGTGTGCGAGAGCAGGGACACCACTACGGCCAGCTTTAGGGATATGCCGTCGGAGCCCAGTCCTCTGGCATGTCCCTAAAGTTGGTCATAGAGGAACTCCCTAATATGTGACCACACACGTTTGGAGATCAGATCTTCATGGCCAGTACGAATCGGAACAACATCTTCATAGTTCAGGAAAGTCGTAGTACGAATCGGGACTAAAGGCCCCCCTTTAGTCTTGGTTTCCTAACTGGGACTACAGAATCAGGACAACACTACGGACAGCTCTATGGACAACACTATCCAGTCCCAGTTTGCTATCCGAGACTACAGAATCGGGACTAAAGGCCCCCTTTAGTCATGCTCATATCTAGACTATAATACATAGCTTCAGGGTCATCTTCGTGTTCGTCATCGTCATCATTGGTAGACGCACGCGGCTGGATCCTCAGCTCAGCCATGGAATATTATGGGGGCACCTGCCACTCTGGCGTCGTATTCACGACGTGTGGGGGAGGGGGCTCCCGGATGATGACGCCGCTACTACACCTGCGGCCTTCACCACCGCCACCCTACTTATGGCTCCGCGATGGCTGCGGGTTCCGCATGCGAGGATGATCTCCCTGCGCGATGTAGCACATCACGCCGACAATAGTCCAGTTTGCCCACCATAGGCGGCGCCCGGCTTCGTTATAGTTCACCAGAGGAGGGGCATCACCCACGTACCTGGCGAGCTCCCTTTCCCGCGGGTTAGCAAAGAAGGCATTCCAGGTGTCGTATTTGTCAGAATCCCAATGGGGATCCATCCGCTGCTCCGTTGTGAGCTCAAGGTAGAAGTGGTTCATGATGCCCGCCTGGCGTGCGAAACCTTGAGGGGCAGGAACCCCTCCAGCGCTGGATGCGTTGTCCATTGTTGTGAGAGACAGAGGTGTGGATGTGTGGATGGCCATGACACGGTCGGCCTAGATATAGAGGGAAAGGCGGGAAAACATGGCGGGAAGCGGTGGGAAATGACGGGAAATATCTTTATTCCTAGTTAATGGCTACAACCAGGATTAAAAGCTTCGGTCAGAGGGAAAGGTCGGGAAAACATGGTGGGAAGCAGTGGGAAATGTCAGGAAATATATTTAGTCCCGGTTATTGGCTACAACCGGGAGTAAAAGCTTGGTCAGAGGGAAAGGGCGGGAAAACATGGCGAGAAGCGGTGGGAAATGACGAGATATATTGTTGGGGATATACTTTCTGGGTATACCCATAGGACTCGCTGCGGTGACCCAGCATACCACTGCATGTGTATTACACTATAGTCGTTGACATGACATCCATAGAACACCGTTCTGTAATATCACATCCCTCAGAGTGGTACAACAAAAACATTGCGGGTCCATATTACAAACATTCATACATTATTATTACAATACCAGAAGTTCAAGACTTAAAAATGATTCAACTTACAAACCAAAATATAAAGTGTTTCAGCGGAATTCAAAAGTAGCAACTCCCACTAGGAGTTGAGCTCAGCAACTTATTCTATATGGTTCATGTTGTTCGGCTTCGTTGGTTACTACTAACTAGGATACTTAGTTGGAGTCATTGTCATCGACCCCATACCGTATTTCGTAATCCACTCCTTCAACACCTCCTGACAGGCCAGGCTCCTCGTAGAACACATCTTCTTAGCATTCAGCTGCATACATTGGCGTATCTTCGGGATCCTCAGAGTCTAAGCAAAGGATCAAAGGAAAGGATGAGTAACAATGTACCCAGCAAATTCATTATATGCAAGGTGGGTAGTTTGATACTCTAACTACCACCTCAGACTATAAGTCTTTGGTACTATGCAGTTTTTGTAAATATTTCTTCAAAGATTGATTTTACTATAAAGATCTATGACCATCAGCCTTCACAGGTTGACCAGAACTTTCATGGAGTTCCTTTCCTGCCACGTTCGTAGATCTTTCCCGGAACAGGGAGTAACAAGTTACAGTTCTTACACTCTCTAGAGGTGCGTTACTTTACACATGAGAGATCAACTCCTTGTTGCACAATCGGGCGTACTTTCCCGTCCACAATTCCATGATATGGGGCCCAGTAGGTGATCCAAGCCAATCACTGCCCCCTTCGCGACCTCGCATGCCTCCTTGGTGTACACCATGCCCACATATTGAATTACGGCAATGGTTTGTACAGACCGTTAGATGCCAGAACTATCGTGGGACGTCGAGGGTTCCCACCCATATGTTGCATATCCTCTACGAATTACCAATTAATATGCACGCTACGAGTGATAACACCCACAACCTGCAAATCCGGCTGCATGCGAGAGTAAGAAGATACAACTGAGTTCTCTGTCCCATTCCAAATCACATGGCTAACATGTGATATACAGCGCTAGAATCACTGATGTCATGGGTTATTAAGTCCCTAATTGATCATCATTGTTGCAAATAGAACCCTAAGTTCTTTTTCTCCATTATATCATCACTTACGATGATATCTAAGATTTCTTTCTTTGGAGTATATATGATAAAACACAATTTTCAAATACTTTGATAATGACTCTTCAAAGGACATGAGCAAGTGATGAACTTGCCTTGTGATTGCAAGGTAGTAAAGTCTGATGCTTGCACTGGACCTTGAGCTTCTATGTCTACAGAAAAATCATTATTGCTCGGTAAGGACAATATTTAAAGAGATAAGATGATTATGCAAAGTAATGTAATGCATTAATTAGCTTTGTGTGTATTCTTCCCCCATTATTTAAATTATAAAAATTCTTTTTAATAATAAAGAATTTATAAATATTAATTTTTAATATTTATTGAATATTGTATTCTTTTATTTTATTTCATTTTATTTGAATTTTACTTATTTAATAATTCCTTTAAGAATTATCATTTAAATACCAAAAATTGATATTAAATATTTGTTTAGTATTTTTGTAAAATACTAAAATATTAATATATAATGAAAGTGATTTTTATTTATTTTTATCATCTTTCAATAATTTTATAAAACTCCATAAGGAATATATATTACAAAATTCTTCATAAAAATTATATGCCTAACATTTTATTTCTTAATTTATTTAGATAATTTATATTATTATGAATCCAAAATTTTTTCTTTATAATTTTTGGAATTTTATTTTATTTTCTAGAATTTATTTAAATTCAGGGGTATTTTGGTATTTTCTTAATTATTAAAAACTGCCTTTAGGTAATTGGGCTGTCTATGTTTGTTTATTGGGCCCTTGTGGCCCAATAGGGCAGAAACAAAACAACTCCCCGATGGGATATTGGCCCATCTAGCCCACACTCTCTCTGGCACTCTCTCGTTCTCATCTCTCTTATTCTCCTCCCCCGACCCCGTGGTCGGCAATGCCACCGCCGGCGATTCACGCCGCCGTGGACCTCCCTGGCTGCCGCCGTGATGTATAGGGTGGTTGTCGACCCTGCTCCATCTTCCTGTCCAACTCGATTTAGACCTGGAGCCCTCCTGTGGCTAGACCGGCTCCTTCCCGAACCCTAGGTTTGGGGTGGTGCTGGTGCTGTCGCCACTGCTGCTCCTGTGTGTTGTGGTGGTGTTCCTCGCCTTCAGGCGTGGCTGTGGTCGCCGCCTCGGCATGATGTGGGTCGCAGCTCCCCCTTGGAGTGCTCCCCGTTCCACCGTGCTCGTCGACGATGCTTCCTCTTCTCGCCCACAGCAACATCCTTCAGTAAGTTGTTCTTTCTCCCCCTCGTGTCCTCTGTGCTAGGCCACCCTATGCTATGCGTTGGTAGTGGATACTCTTGGCTAGTGGCTATGCCCTGATTAGGGTTCTTTGTTCTTCTTAGGGTTCATATCCCTCTGTTGATTGAACATCTTATGCTTTGGATCATGTATTGATGATTCCTAAGCATGTTGAATGGTTGTTTGCTGTGGATTACTACTTATGGTTAGATTTGGTGAGGCTAGTGGCTTACCAGATTGATTCCACTGGTTAATTTGATATGATTCAGATGGTAATGTTACTATTGAATCATTACTTTAAAGATTCTAGTGATTTGATAGCTCACCACTATCATTACTCTGTTATTGATAGTGATTTTTGAGTGATGAAGTCACTGTATCTGTACTGTTGGCTTATGGATTCATATACAATTTGAGATTAACTTGTCTCTTATAGTGATGTTATGTATATGTATATTCCTGGAAATGATTCCTGTGATTAGTATCAGGAAGATGATTTATAGTTTGCTGTGAGTGTATTTGTGAAGGTTGGATGCTTAACCTGCTTAGTTTAGAAACTGTTCTTGTGACATCATTCTAATATGGCACACAAGATTATATTCTATTACTTGTCTTGGTCTTGCTCAAGCTTAATATTAGCTTGGTATCAGAGATAAGTGGAAACTTCTTTCCTTGAATCCCTAAAACCTATGTTGGTCTGAGGGTTAGGGACTAGGCCATTATCTTGTTGTTCCTCATGGAATGGTTCTGGTAGTGATACGAGCTACTGATTCTTTAGTCAAAGTTGGGAAAATAATTTGTAGGTTTATTAAGTTATATAGATCCATAAGATGTAGGAATTCTAAGGTGATACTCTTGTTTAAGAGGTGTGCCTAAAAGTTCAGATCTTGGCTATATTCATTCCTAGAATTTAAAATATAGCTTGATAGCAAGGATCAATGAGGTTGCTCTAAGATCCTAGTGGGATCTATATAGTTTTCTGATTGCTTTTGGTGTTTGAAAAACTTCAATGATGGACTCACCCCACTTCGGTGTTTTTCTGAGAATTTGAGTATGAGATAACTCATGAATGCTTTTCTAGCTTAGACAGATAAATCATGTGATGGTCTTTTTCTACTCACCACACTTGGGTGTTGTTAGGGTTGCAAGTTGTTGATCTTGTGGCTTGATCTTGCTAGTTGTGTGGCTAGCTTGATCTGGTGCTCCTCCTAATACTTGCAGCTCCTGGACTTGTCCTTGATCTAGCTCTCCACCTCCTGGTCCTGGTGGCTTAACCTTGTTCTTGCTATCCACCTGATCTACCCCCTCCTTATGTCACCATCTTGGTGAGATGATCAAGGGTGTGGTTGGTGTGATCTGGTTTGTTTTAGTTTGGCAGCTTCTTGATGTGTATCAACCAGGGAATGGTGTTGGAGTTGCTTGCCCACGGCTGTGCTGAGCAGTTTTGTTTGTTGGAGCTGTTGATGCTATGCTGACAGCACACACCATGCAGTTTGGTGTGTGTGCTGCTTGTGTGCCTGCTGCACACCTTGTGGATATGCTCAGGAACTGAAAGTTACTTTTTATCTATTTACCACATAACTGCTTGGTTAAACTTGCCTCTTCTTGATGTTTGGAGTTATTTGACTTATGGCTTAAAATTATGAAAGATTTATTTCTTTCATATTGGTGAAACTTGCCCCTTTAAGATTACTCAATGATGAAAAATTGAATAGTGCAACTCACTGTCAAAACTGAGAGTAACACATTTTTAATCCTTAATTTTCTTTCTTTTGGTTTGTGTTTTGTTCTACAGGTACAAGACTTGAAGATTCAAGACTTTAGATTATGTTTTCTTTTTCTTTATAGAATAGTCACTTGTAATATTTCTTTTATTCTTTTGTAATCTTTATTTTTATTCTTTTGTAATAAATATTGTACAATTACTCAATATATAAAGGTTCTTATTTTATTTCATTACTATTGTAAAGATTCTTGATCATTTTCATAAGTTACATTTTGTAACTTATTTATTGAATAAAAATATGGAATAAATACTCTTTTTCTTGATTATATTATTTATTTAAAGTTTGAGCTACTAATTATCAACTCTTGACTAAATAAAAATACTCAAACATAATTCTAAATCCTTTTGAATTATAAATCTATCACTCAAGTTTAAATTCAAATTCCATTTCCCAAAACACACTTATCCACAAAGATCATATCATAGTTTATAACAATCATTCTCCAAGACTATACCTAATCTCACAGAATGAAAGAAACTTTGATCACTTTAGGTTTTTATTTGGCAAAAATTTTGTTGAAGACTATACCTAATCATTCTCCAAGACTATACCTAATCATTCTCCAAGACTATACCTAATCTACCCTTCGTTGATTCATAAATGCTAGGATGTTACAAACTTCCCACCTTAAATTAAACTTCGTCCCGAAGTTTGTTGAAGTGTACCTGAATAGTTCTGGATAGGCTATTATTAAATCCTCTTCTTTCTCCCAAGTGGCTTCCCTTTCGGGGTGGTGTTCCCACTGTACCTTGCAGTATTTGATTGCCCTGTTCCTCAATATTTTCCATTTTTCTTCTAAAATTTTGCAGGGTTTTTCTACATAGGTCAAGTCTACTTGTAATTCTCTCTCTTGGCGTGTGATTGCATCATCCGGAACTTTCAAACATTTAAGAAGTTGTGACACATGGAAAACATTATGAACTTGAGACAATCTTGATGGTAACTCTAAAGCATAATCTATAGTCTTGTTCTGACTTAGTATCTTGAATGGCCCAATATATCTTGGACTCAATTTTCCTTTAACTCTGAACCTTTTAACCCCTTTCATTGGGCTTACTTTCAAATATACCATGTCTCCCACTTCTGGATGACATGATCTTCGAATTTGATAAGCATAACTTTTCTGCCTACTTTGAGCTATTTTCAGTCTCTCCTTAATCTTATCAATGATATCTTGTTTTTTCCTGGATATAGTCTAGCGCAAATTCTTTGATGCTTCCAGGCTCATACCAACATATTGGTGATCTACATTTCCTTCCATACAGAACCTGATATGGAGCTGCCTTCAGACTACTCTGATAGCTATTATTGTAGGAAAATTCTGCCAATGGTAGATGATTTTCCCATGTACCTGCAAAATCTAATGCACAAGTTATTAACATGTATTCTAGTATCTGATTTGTTCTTTCTATTTAACCCCCTGTCTTTGGATGATAAGTTGTGTTGAAATCTGACTTTGAACCAAGTGCTTCATGTAATTGCTTCCAAAATGCTGAAGTAAACACTGATCCCCTATCAGTAACAATCTGTTTGGGCACCCCGTGCTTACTTACTATTTATTTGATGTAAACTTCTACTAACTTCTTGGCATTATCCTTCTAATTTACCGGAATAAAATGTGTACTTTTAGTGATACTATCCACAATTACCCATATCATATCCTTCCGTTTAGGTGTCATGGGCAATACTGTGATGAAGTCCATACCTATTTCCTCCCACTTCCATTCGGGAATTTCCAAGGGTTGCAATGGTCCTGCTGGACTTTGATGTTCAGCCTTCACCCTTTGGCAAGTATGGCATTATGATACATATTTAGCAATGTACCTTTTCATGTTATTCCACCAGAATAGTTCTTTCAAATCCATATACATCTTAGTACTTCCTGGATGTATGGAATATGGTGTTTCATGTGCTTCTCTGAGTATGACATCTCGAATCTCAGTCACATCTGGAACACAAAGACGATCTTGGAACCACAAAGACTCATAATATCCAAGGCGAAAAACTGATTTTTTTCCCTTGAGATATCCTCCGAATTTCCTCAGCAATGGAAGGATCTTCTGCGTCATGTCTAAAAATTTCGTGCTTAAGATCACTGTCCTGCTCTGCAACTACCTGCATAGTAGCTAATCCTCCAAGAACCTCTGTTCTAATGAATTGAAGATCTAATCTTTCCAAGTCCATTTGTAACTCTTTTGGTAGCTCCCGATCGCTAGGTTGAATATCTGCACTTTTACGACTTAAAGCATCTGCTACAACATTTGCTTTTCCTGGAGTATAGTTGATTGTTAAATCATAATCTTTGATTAGTTCCAACCAACGCTTCTGTCTCATATTCAACTCTTTTTGAGTGAAGAAATATTTAAGACTTTTATGGTTAGTGTATAACTCACATCTGGCTCCATAAAGAAAGTGCCTCCATCCTTTCAGCGCAAAGACTACTGCTGCTAACTCTAAATCATGAGTTGGATAGTTGAATTCATGTGGTTTCAGTTGTCTTGAACCATAAGCAATCACTTTCTGATCTTTCATTAACACACAACCCAAACCTTCTTTAGACGCATCACAATATACTGTAAAGTCTTTCCCTGTTTCTGGAACTGCTAAGATTGGAGCTGTGGTTAACCTAGTCTTCAACTCCTAAAAATTCGCTTCACACTTCTCATCCCAATTGAATGGTGTATTCTTTCTTAACAACTTGGTCATTGGTTTAGCTATTTTGGAGAAACCTTCAATGAATCTCCGATAATAACCAGCTATCCCCAAGAAACCTCGAATTTGTTTCACATTGGTTGGTGCGGTCCATTCTAGTACTGATTGAACTTTAGATGGATTTACATCAATTCCATCTTTACTGATCACATGGCCGAGGAATTCTACCTTATCTAGCCAAAATTCACACTTACTGAACTTAGCATAAAGTTTATGTTCTCTTAGAGTTTGCAATGTGATTCTCAAATGATCAGCATGCTCTTCCTTATCTTTGGAATAGATCAGAATATCATCAATGAAGACGATGACGAACTTATCCAAATATGGCATGAATATTTTGTTCATCAGATTCATGAATATTGCTGGTGCATTGGTCAAACCAAATGGTACAACCAGATACTCATGGTGTCCATATCTTGAGACAAATGCTGTTTTTGGAACATCCACAGGTTTAATTTTTATCTGATGGTATCCCGATCTTAGATCGATCTTAGAAAATACTCTGGCTCCTTTTACTTGATCAAACAGATCTTGAATTCTTGGTAAAGGATACTTATTCTTTATGGTAACATTATTCAGATTTTTGTAGTCTCCACACATCCTTCTACCACCATCCCTTTTATCCACAAAGATTACTGGTGTTCCCCATGGGGATACACTTTCCTGGATAAACCCTTTTCTGGCTAACTCATTAATTTGCTCTTTGAGTTCTTTTAATTCTTTTGGTGCCATCTTATAGGGTGCTTGATCTATTGGTGTTGTACTTGGAATTAGGTCAATAGTGAACTCTATTTCCCGGTCTGGTGGCATTCCAGATAGCTCTGCTGGAAAAACATCTTGAAACTCATTTACTATGGGAATATCTTCCAATTTGACCTCTTTCATTGAGTTCAACTGCAGATCCACCATGATATGACTGTTCTTATCTGCTTGGTAAACTATCCGTGCTCCACTTGAAGTTTTGATTGAGACAGTTTTCTCCTCACAATTTATCTGAGCCCCATGTTCCATCATCCAGTCCATCCCCAGCACTACTGCAATTCCCTTCAAAGGAATCACATAAAGGTCTGCAAAGTATGTACAACCATAGATCGATATAACCTGATCTTGTTTAATGTGGCGTACAATCACATTTCCCCCTGCCGTAACTACAGTCATAGGGTTTTCTAACATTGCCCTTCTAATCTCGAATTTATCACATAATTCTTCAGAAATGAATGAAGTAGTTGCACCAGTATCAAATAGAACTTCGCCGGGAGTGGTAAGGATATTAAGTGTACCTATCACTGCATGCTCCGAATTATCCACCTCCTCTAGGGTTGCGCAATTTAGCTTCCCGGTAGGTCTGTTCCTCTTTCCATTGTTGTTCTTGACATTATTTCCTCCTCGATTGGGCTGTCAATTTCCTCCACTGGCTTGTCCTCCTCCCTTGGTAGGCCAACAAGCTGGTGGTTTGCTCGGACAGTCAGGCTTGATATGCCCCTTCTTACCACAACCATAACAGATCACTACAGGCTTTTTGCATTCCCTCTGGAAATGCCCTAGAATTCCACAGTTGTTACAAATAACATTCCTCCTAGGATTGGATTGATTTCCACCACTGCCCTTGTTATTGTTATTGTTACCATAGGCCTTGTTCCGGGGTTTGATCTCCAGATTGGGTTTAGGTTTACTTTCCTGAATTCTCTTGGTTTCCTTCTTGGCTCTCTTCCTCCTATCCTCTTGGACATTCTTGTAGTCAACTTCGAAAGTGTAGCTGCATCCAGCAACTGCTGATGAGTTTGCTTATTAGCCAACCTTAACTGCATCCTCACAAATGGATTTAACCCACGTAGGAAACGCTTCTTCCGCTTATCTTCTATGTTAACATCCTCCTCAGCATAACGAGACAGTTGACTAAACTCCCGGATATACTTCATGACACTAGTATATCCCTGGTGAAGCTCCTCAAATTCTCTCTGCTTCAACTCCATAAAACTTTCCGGAACATGGTATTCGCGGAATCTCTACTTGAACTCTTCCCAGGTGTACTCCCTTCCTGGCTGTTGCATGGCTAACTGATTCTTCCACCATGATGCTACAGGTCCAGTCAGAAGATGAGTTGCATACCTCAACTTCTCCTCATCATTGCAACCTACAGTCTTCAACTTTCTTTCTATATCTGCTAGCCAATCTTCTGCATCCATTGGTTCAGGGGCTGATGCAAAAGGTAATGGCCTTGCATTCTGGAAGTCAGAAAGACTCACTCCTCCACCTTCAGGTGCCCTCTGATTTGCTCGTTCCAGCAAATCCTCCATGAACTTGTTTTGGGTCTCTTGCATCATTTGCATACACTACATAAAGTTCTGCTCTGTTAACGGCCTCATTGGTGGTGGTGGTAACGCTCCCTGATTTCCTGCATCTACATCAGCCTTCTTCTTGGCCTCACGTTCCATCCGTTGCTGCTCAAATTCAGTATCTACACCTGTATCCATGACCCACTAGTCCTACACATAAAGCGAATACTCATAATTAAATCATGCACATCTGTTCTGAGCTCGACTTTACGCACAGAACTAGTCACACAATGAAAATCCAAATATGCATTTCACATATTATATATTACAATATCATAATAATACAAAGTCATTACAACATATACCATATAGGTATAATCATACACTACCTTATTTATCTAACTATCTTACTTCTCGGATTACAATACACGGTACTCGATACCTCTAAATAGTTGCCTACTTCTAGTAGTAACTACGCTCATCATACATGCCTGATGTCCAACCGTGATGACATGACGTTTGTCGCACCGTTTGTGGAACAAATGGCCTTCTAGAAGGAACATACTCAATATCTGAAGTGTTAGGACTTCATTCATTACTCAACCTGAGCGCACTGACTCCTTCCAACTCAGCTGAAAAGTCTTTAGAAACAGATTCAACATTATCTCCCACTTGCATCTCCTGAGCTTCATTACTTGAGTTGTCAACATAATACGCAGATCCTGCTGCTCCCTAGGTGCTCCTTTGGGCAAGATAGTTAAACACTGGATAATGTATATTCCCTTGGCTTTGAGAAGATGTTGATGATTCAAACACTCTGTCCTCAGGATCTTCTTCTTCATCCTGATTATCTATGAAAATGGCATTTCTACTACTGTTACTAGGGTTAATTCCTGCACCCATCTAGCTAGATTGTCCAACATTTCTGTGAGAACCATCTATGAACATCTAGTGTTCATGAGATCCTTCATATGATCCCATTCTCCAACCATCAGAATTCTCAATATGAAGTTCTGAATCAGAACCATCCTCTGAACCTTATGGTACTGCAGACCTCATATCCACAGTAGGATCATATATAGGTTCAGGCCTTGGTGAATAAGGATATGGTGTAAAAGATTCAGGATCTATAGGTATATCCTTAAAGATAGGTTTTGCACTACTACTTGCTTTCTTCTCCAACTGGAATGCTAACTTCTTCCTCCTTTCTGGATCAGTTAGATCCTCTAACATGTCATTTTTATCTTCAATAATAACTTGATGTGTCTTATAAAAAGATGCAACGAGTGTTCGATATCTATCCATAAACTTGGAAGCTAACTTAGGATGCTTCTTAACCAAAGTAAGATGATCCGGTATAGGCTCCGAGTCTGTAGAATCATGAGGTAGCACAGAAAATGTGCTACCTTCTAACTCCTTAGCTTTATGCTCCCGGATATTAGCTATCGCCTCCACAACAACAACATGATATGCTTCTAGGTGACTCCTACCTTCACCTATAGGTAGATCATGATACAATCCAAGCTCCTCTGGAATTTGGATACTCACACAATACTTGGATAACATCCGACCACCATAATAGGTTATGGTGTTCACTGGAATTTTAGTTGGACAACTAAAAATCTTTAAAAGTTGATGAAGTTGGTCTGTGAATGATCCTTGGTAATCATCAAGAGTCTCCTCTTTCCTTACCGAAGTCTATTTCGGAAACTTTGGTGCCATAGTTCCATATATAAGAAAAATATTTTTATTAGTAACAAATAATCTATTGCATCATAACAAAGAATTATCGCACTAAAACATATAACAGAATATTCTCATTTTAATACCCATTATATTTCATTTAGAGAATTCTTTATCGTTGCTACACATTCCTACATGTAATACCTTTTACTAGGTTTCCAACCTAAGGTCAAGGCAATTTTGTCTGATACCAACTGCGGTGAGCCAGCATACCACTGCATGTGTAGTACACTATAGTCGTTGACATGACATCCACAGATCACCGTTCTGTAAATATCACATCCCTCAGAGTGGTACAACAGAAACATTGCGGGTCCATATTACAAACATTCATACATTATTATTATTACAATACCAGAAGTTCAAGACTTCAAAAGGATTCAACTTACAAACCAAAATATAAGGTATTTCAGTGGAATTCAAAAGTAGCAACTCCCACTAGGAGTTGAGCTCAACAGCTTATTCTGTATGGTTCATGTTGCTCGGCTCCGTTGGTTACTACTAACTAGGATACTTAGTTGGACTCATTGTCATCGACCCCATACCGGATTTCATAATCCACTCCTTCAACACCTCCTAATAGGCCAGGCTCCTCGTAGAACACATCTTCTTAGCATTCAGCTGCATACATTGGCGTATCTTCGGGATCCTTAGAGTCTAAGCAAAGGATCAAAGGAAAGGATGAGTAACAGCGTTACCCATCAAATTCATTATATGCAAGGTGGGTACTTTGATGCTCTAACTACCACCTCAGACTATAAGTCTTTGGTACTATGCAGTTTTTGTAAATATTTCTTCAAAGATTGATTTAATTATAAAGATCTATGACCATCAGCCTTCACAGGTTGACCAGAACTTTCATGGAGTTCATTTCCTGCCGCGTTCATAGCTCCTTCCCAGAACAGGGAGTAACAAGTTATGGTTCTTACACTCTGCAGAGGTGCGTTACTTTACCCATGAGAGATCAACTCCTTGTTGCACAACCGGGCGTACTTTCCCGTCCACAATTCCATGATGTGGGGCCCAGTAGGTGATCCAAGCCAATCACTGCCCCCTTCGCGACCTCGCATGCCTCCTTGGTGTACACCATGCCCACATATTGAATTACGGCAATGGTTTGTACAGACCGTTAGATGCAAGAACTATCGTGGGACGTTGATGGTTCCCACCCATATGCTGAATATCCTCTACGAAGTACCAATGAATATGCATGCTACGAGTGATAACAGCCATGACCTACACATTCGTCTACATGCGAGAGGAAGAAGATACAACTGACTTCTCTGTGACATTCCAAATCTCATGGATAACGCGTGATATACGGCGCTAGAATCACTGATGTCATGGGTTATTAAGTCCCTAATTGATCATCATTGTTGCAAATAGAACCCTAAGTTCTTTTTCTCCATTATATCATCACTTAGGATGATATCTAAGATTTATTTATTTGTGAAAATAATACTTTCTTTCTTTAGAGTATATATGATAACACACAATATGCAAATACTTCGATAATGACTCTTCAAAGGACATTAGCAAGTGATGAACTTGCCTTGTGATTGCAAGGTAGTGAAGTCTGATGCTTGCACTGGACCTTGAGCTTCTATGTCTACAAAAACTTCATTATTGCCTGATAAGGACAATATTTAAAGAAACAAGATGATTATGCAAAGGAATGTAATGCATTAATTAGCTTTATGTGTATTCTTCCCCCAATATTTAAATTATAAAAATTCTTTTTAATAATAAAGAATTTATAAATATTAATTTTTAATATTTATTTAATATTGTATTCTTTTATTTTATTTCATTTTATTTGAATTTTATTTATTTAATAATTCCTTTAAGAATTATCATTTAAATACAAAAAATTGATATTAAATATTTGTTTAGTATTTTTCGAAAATACTACAATATTAATATATAATGAAAGTGATTTTTATTTATTTTTATCATCTTTAATAATTTTATAAAATTCCATAACGAATATATATATTACAAAATTCTTAATAAAAATTATATGCCTAACATTTTATTTCTTAATTTATTTAGATAATTTAGATTATTATGAATCCAAAAAAAATATTTATAATTTTTGGAATTTTATTTTATTTTCTAGAATTTATTTAAATTCAGGGGTATTTTGGTATTTTCTTAATTATTAAAAACTGCCTTTAGGTAATTGGGCTGTCTATGTTTGTTTATTGGGCCCTTGTGGCCCAATAGGGCAGAACCAAAACAACTCCCCGATGGAATCTTGGCCCATCCAGCCCACACTCTCTCTGTCACTCTCTCGTTCTCATCTCTCTTCTTCTCCTCCCCCGACCCCGTGGTCGGCGATGCCACTGCCGGTTATTGACGTTGCCGTGGATCTCCCTGGCCGCTGCCGTGATGTATAGGGTGGTTGTCGACCCTGATCCACCTTCCTGTCCAACTCGATTTGGACCTGGAGCCCTCCTGTGGCTAGACCGGCTCCTTCCCGGACCCTATGTTTAGGGTGGTGCTGGTGCTGTCGCCGCCGCTACTCCCGTGTTCTATGGCGGTGTTCCTCGCCCTCAGGCGTGGCTGTGGTCGCCGCCTCAGCGTGGTGTGGGTCGCAGCGCCCCCTTGGAGTGCTCCCTGTGCCTCCGTGCTCGTCGATGACCTCTGCTTCCTCTTCTCGCCCACATCAACATCCTTTAGTAAGTTGTTCTTTCTTCCCCTCATGTCCTCTGTGCTAGGCCACCCTATGCTATGTGTTGGTACTGGCTACTCCTGGCTAGTGGCTAAGCCCTGATTAGGGTTCTTTGTTCTTCTTAGGGTTCATATCCCTCTGTTGATTGAATATCTGATGGTTTGGATCATGTATTGATGATCCCTAAGCATGTTGAATGGTTGTTTGCTGTGTATTACTACTTATGGTTAGCTTTGGTGAGGCTAGTGGCTTACCAGATTGATTCCACTATTAATTTGATATGGTTCAGATGGTAATGTTACTATAGAATCATTACTTTAAAGATTGTAGTGATTTGAGAGCTCACCACTGTCATTACTTGGTTACTGACAGTGATTTTTAAGTGATGAAGTCACTGTATCTGTACTGTTGGCTTATGGATTCATATATAGTTTGAGATTAACTTGTCTCTTACAATGATGTTATGTATATGTATATTCCTGGAAATGTTTCCTGTGATTAGTATCAGGAAGATGATTTGTAGTTGGCTGTCAGTGTATCTGTGAAGGTTGGATGCTTAACCTACTTAGTTTAGAAACTGTTCTTGTGACATCATTCTAATATGGCACACAAGATTAGATTCTATTAATTACTTGGCTTGGTTTTGTTCAAGCTTAAGATTAGCATGGCATTAGAGATAAGTGGAACCTTCTTTCCTTGAAACCCTAAAACCTATGATGTTGGTCTGAGGGTTAGGGACTAGGCCCTTATCTTGTTGTTCCACATGGATTGGTTCTGGTAGTGATACCAGCTACTGATTATTGAGTCAAAGTTGGGAAAATAATTTGTAGGCTTATTAAGTTATATAGATCCATAAGATGTAGGAATTCTAAGGTGCTACTCCGGTTTAAGAGGTGTGCCTAGAAGTTTAGATCTTGGCTATATCCATTCCTGGAATTTAAAATATAGATTGATAACTAGGATCAATGAGGTTGTCCTGAGATCCTAGTGGGATCTATTTAGTTTTTTGATTGCTTTTGGTGTTTGAAAAACTTTTATGATGGACTCACCCCACTTGGGTGTTTTTCTGAGAGTTGGAGTATGAGAAAACTCATGAATCCTTATCTAGCTTAGACAGATAAATCACGTGATGGTCGTTTTCTACTCACCACACTTGGGTGTTGTCGGGGTTGCAAGTTGTTGATCTTGTGGCTTGATCTTGCTGGTTGTGTGGCTAGCTTGATCTGGTGCTCCTCCTGATACTTCCAGCTCCTGGACTTGTCCTTGATCTAGCTCTCCACCTCCTGGTCCTGGTGGCTTGACCTTGTTCTTGCTATCTAGCTGATCGACCCCCTCCTTATGTCACCATCTTCGTGAGATGATCAAGGGTGTGGTTGGTGTGATCTGGTTTGGTTTAGTTTGGCTGTTGTGCTTGATGTGTATGAACCAGGGAATGGTGTTGGAGTTGCTTGCCCACGGCTGTGCTCAGCAGTTTTATTTGTTAGAGCTATTGATGTTGTGCTGACAGCACACACACCATGCAGTTTGGTGTGTGTGCTGCTTGTGTGCCTGCTGCACACCTTGTGGATATGCTCAGGATATGAAAGTTACTTTTTATCTATTTACCACTTAACTGCTTGGTGAAACTTGCCCCTTCTTGCTGTTTGGAGTTATTTGACTTATGGCTTAAAATTATGAAAGATTCAGTTCTTTCATATTGGTGAAACTTGTCCCTTTAAGATTACTCAATGATGAAAAATTGAACAGTGCAACTCACTGTCAAAACTGAGAGTAACACATTTTTAATCCTTAATTTTCTTTCTTTTGGTTTATGTTTTGTTTTGCAGGTACAAGACTTGAAGATTCAATACTTTAGATTAGGTTTTCTTTTTCTTTATAGAATAGACACTTTTAATATTTCTTTTATTCTTTTGTAATTTTTATTTTATTCTTTTGTAATAAAGATTTTACTATTACTCAATATATAAAGGTTCTTCTTTTATTTCATTAGTATTGTAAAGATTCTTGATCATTTTCATAAGTTATATTTTGTAACTTATTTATTGAATAAAATTATGGAATAAATACTCTTTTTCTTGATTATGTTATTTATTTAAAATTTGAGCTACTAATTATCAACTATTGACTAAATAAAAATACTCAAACATAATTCTAAATCCTTTTGAATTATAAATTCATCACTCAAGTTTAAATTCAAATTTCATTTCCCAAAACACACTAATCCACAAAGATCATATCAAAGTTTGTAACAATCATTCTCCAAAACTATACCTAATCTCAAAGACTGAAAGAAACTTTGATCACTTTAGGTTTTTATTTGGCGAAAAATTTACCTAGATTTTTACAGATGAATGCATGAAATTTCACAGATTCCTAAATCTACCCTTCGTTGATTCCTAAATGCTTGGATGTTACTCTCGCTGACCAGGGTGGGCCACCAACGGGTTAGAGCTTTGCTTCACGGGCGGCCCAGTTAGAGAAGGAGGAGGAGATAGTTCCGGCTACGACAAGGCCCATAAGAGGTATCAACTTAGGCCTGTAGTATTACTTGTAGTCCAAGCTGTATCTAGTTACCGACTCTGTAACGTAGCCGGATAGGTCTCTCCTATAACTCTAGGTCCTGGTGACTATATAAACCAGCCCTATAGGAGCCTTTAGGGCACAACCATAGCAATAACCACAATCACAACTCGCATAGGAGAGCCTCTCTTGTAATCCACTGTAACATCCGGATTATGTCGACATATTACTGGGTTGCTAGCAGGAGTAGGATCCGATCAACGCAGTCGGATCTAAACCTGGGTAAACTTGTGTTCACCGCTCCTGGAACATCCGACATCTCACACCCCATCTTCTCAATGCTGTTAGGACCCCCTATGGCATACTTGTTGACAATCCGACGACAATTGGCACCCACCGTGGGGCGGGTGACTTTTGGAGCTTGGTTCTAGGCGGAATCTGTGAAACAATCGCTATGGGTCGCGTGGTCTACGCTAGTGATGTCCCTCTTGTTCTTCTTGACGAGACTTGGATTCTGGATAGCAAACCCGTGACAACCTACACGATCATGTCCATTTGCAAGATCGATATTTACCTTAGTTTCACTGAACCCGCCCAACCCACCCTTGAGGTGATGACCATGACAGAAGAAAAATCTGGATCTTCTTTGTCCGCAAAGGTGGAAGAGTTCAAGATCCCGGAAAAAACCAAACCCACCCAGCCCACTCTTGAAGTGGAAGAAGCGGTGGAGGAAAAATCCGGATATGATCTCCTTCTCGAGATCGGATACATGGACGAGGAATATATCCGCTACGGATCCGGCCCTACCGATGCCGTAGCAGAAAAAGCACTCTTGAGGAACAAGATAAAGAAGATGATGAAACACCCCTACATCTATTACAAAGCAATCACTGATATCAAGGAAATCTTTGATATGGAGGAGGCGGAAACCCAACTATGCCACTACCTCAAGAAACAAGAAGAATCACTTTTTCATATACCACATAATCTCTGGATCTGACTCTATCGATGTTGGAGCCGGAACGATTTAGTCCTCGATGCAATCAAAGAAAAAGCCGACTTACCCGGCTCCCCTCAGGAGTTAATAACGTCACAGGAACTTCGAGACTTCGAGAAAGAGATGGAGGAGTACGAAGAAGAGCACACCTCCAAACCAACGCAAGGTGAGCCGTAAACTCCCCCTACTCCACATGATAGCATGGATAAAATATACACCTCGGAGGATGACATGGACACTAGAGATTCGTCCGATCTCCACAAGCCAACCACTACGAAAAGTACCGACAGAAGTTTAACCCCCGGTACTGGATCGAAAGCCGTCTTTGCCACCGGTGCGCACGTTAATGCTACTGGGCGGTCAAATAAGAAGAAGAAGAACAAGAATCCGACACCGGTAGAGCCGGACGTCGAGGAAACCAATGAAGAAAAAGTTGATGAAGAGATAGAGATGGAGAATCAGGATGGGGATCCGATAAATACCACGCTGATCGACCCTCCCGTGGATGGACACGTCGTCACCAAGGGTGCACGTGAAATTTACGAAGATGCTCTCACAATTCCAATCCCAACGGCTTCAGATCTTACTCCGGATGCGCTGGAGAAAAGGGCTAAGGACCAGGAAAAGCACCGTCTGTTACTCGAAGAGGCCGCACACATCGTCGATCTTAAACATCAGTTAGACAGTGATCCTGCCAAATATCAGTCATATTTTAAGCGACTACCAAACAAGACAAGAGGAGGTCCGGTTCTTGCCAATAAGAACCTAGATATCCACAGATATCTATTCGATGGAAAAAATGGAGAGAAGATCCGAGTATACAGCACGCCATTGGAGTATGCTGCAGCAGCTCGAGCTATCCTTGCTAATAATCCGTCTCTAGAGCAGGTCCGACAATGCGTTGTGTTGCTAGACAAAGGATTGAAGCAACAGAAAACGACCGTGTCATTCAGTGGCAAGATGGCCTCCAAGTCAGAATTTTGCCACACCGGCACCGACCAAGCGCTGACGAAGACGCCACAGTGATACGGATCAACGCTATCGTCTCCAGGGAGAAGAAGAAAATTCAAGGACCGTCTCAAACGACCATTCTCGCAGGCCCGCACGTGACTGGGAAAGAGTTATTCCGGCTGCGTCCGAAGATGCCATCATGGCAATGGTTCCCCATCAGCGCCATCGTGGGCAAAACAACCGCTATAGAGAGGACCCGGAAGTGCGCTGCCAGCGAGAACAAAATCGGCTAAGAATGCCACCATCAAGCCATCCGGCTGGTAACACCAGACGAAGAGATGATCCGGATCGTCCTGAATCAAGTAGGGATGGAGCCCGAAGAAACCAGCATCGAAGTCAGCATAATGAGGCTCCACCACCACCACCACCGCGTAACCCAGCTGGAAACAATCCACCAGGGCCATCATCATCTCCAGGCAGTGACCATGAAGGATCCCACCGTAGCCATGGAAGCCACAGGGACGGAGGCGTCAATGGTGAGAGGAGAAGCAGAAATCCGACTCTGCCGCGCAGAAGCCGCGAGCCTCAAACGCGCAGATCTCTCTCGCCAAACGACGCTCGCCACCGCATTGAGTCAAACATAGAGGCGCGACGGTATGAGGAAGAAGATGTGTATGTGGGACCTAAGTGCTTTGGCCCACGCATCCGTTAGACAAAATTTCCAGTTGACTTTGGTATTGCCAAACACATCCAGCCCTACGACGGCGCGGCTCAGCCAGATACCTAGCTCCAGGATTTTTTCAAGGCCTGCTGCATCGCCAAAGGAGGAAACAGCCTATTCACAGTCCGATATCTCCGGCTTATGCTGAGGAAGACGGATCGATCATGGCTCAATGAACTACCAGAGAATTCAATTCATAACCGGTATAATATGCAAAGTGCGTTCTTTTCAAACTTCGAAGGAACATACAGGAGGTTCTGTATAGTTGGAGACTTGTAGTGTTGCACCCATAGACCTGGAGAAACTTGTCGGGATTACCTCGGACACTGGATTGACATGAAGAACTCCTGTGAAGGAGTAAACGAGTAAACTGCGATAGAATCTTTCATTGGAGGACTCCCAGTCGGACTTTTGCATCACAGATTGAAGCGTGACCACATCACAGATTTGGGAGAGATGATAGAGACGGCAAGCAAATATGCTAATGCTGATGATGATTCAGAAGGGTTGCTAAATATTCTGGCCAATCCCAATGCGGCCAAACATCCAAAACAATAAGCTCAGAAGCGCAATAACACCTCAGAAGATAAACCAGCTCTGGACAACGTAGCTGTTAACGCAACGTTTGGATCCGAAGGATGAGAAGGGCGCAGATGCGGCCGGGGTCAAGGCCGCGGAACTTCCCGAATCCAAGGCAGAGGAGAGCAGCAACCCGGAATAACCTATACCTGGGCCGACATTGCCAACAATACCTGTGTCCACCACTTGGATAGTAACGGAGGATCTACCCACACAAATGATGAGTGTCGTTTCAATGATGACATCAAAAAAGACGAATCCGCTGGCTACAGAGCCAAGCGACAAAAAGGAAAGAAAAATTCCGAGAAAGGAAAGGAGCCCAAGGAAGATTCTGACATGGAAGAAGCGGATGCCGCACAATCCAACTCAGATGGAAAGAAGGATTTGCCGACAAAGAAAGACGCATACGTCTGCTTCCTTGGATCTCAACCGGCTAAGGCCAAGAAGGCGGTTCTCTGTGAGCTCACTCCCATGATTCCGGCTGTTCCACAATTTTTGGATTGGTCGAATGTAACCGGCTAAGGCCAAGAAGGCGGTTCTCTGTGAGCTCACTCCCATGATTCCGGCTGTTCCACAATTTTTGGATTGGTCGAATGTAACCATCACCTTTGATCGCTCAGATCACGCGAGGAAAACACATCGTCGGGGAAAATATCCTTTGGTCGTCAATCCTGTTATTGATGGCTATGAGTTCTCTAAAACCCTCATGGACGATGGTAACATCATTAACATCCTCTACATCGAAATGCTCCACCACATGAATATCCACGACAGCTAGTTGAGTTACTGCAATGTAACTTTCCATGGCATTGTACCAGGGAGACAGGCGGATTCTCTAGGTGAGATTACTGTGGACGTGACATTCAGAACTCGATAAAATTACCGGACCGAGCTACTCTCTCTTGAGGTGGTAACGTTCAAAAGTGCTTACCACGCCATATTCGGGCGTCCGGCTTACTAGGCGTTCATGGCTTGTCCCTGTTACATTTACAATATGATAAAACTTCCAGGTCCGAAGGGCGTCATCACCATCCGGGAAATCCGAGGAAAGCGCGAGAGTGCGATGAAGGATCTGCTGCCTTTCCCGAAGCCGTGCTCCACGCCCAGGAGTACCAGAAGATCAAGAAGACCATCAACCCGTCCGAGATGCCCGCTATGAAGAACGAGGTGCTGAAGCCAAGCATACAGTTCAAGGCGTCGGAAGAGACGAAGAAAACAGTTCAAGGAAGATGATCCCTCCAGGACGACGAACATAGGGGGTAGGCTTAGACCTCGCATAGGAAAGCACGCTCGTCGAGTTCCTCAAATCTAACAGTGACATCTTTGCATGGCATCCTTATGACATGATCGGAGTACCTAGGGAACTTGCCGAGCATTCTCTTAATGTGTACCCTGACACTAAACTCGTCAAACAGTCCTTATCACGGTTTGTTGACGAAAATGGCAAAGCAATAGCCAAGGAATTAGCCCGACTAGAATTAGCCTGATTCATAATAGAGGTCATCCACATAGATTGGGTGGAAAATCCTGTACTCATCCCTAAAAAGGACACTATTGATTTAAGGATGTGTGTTGATTTTACCGCTTTGAACAAGGCATGCCCAAAAGAACCATTCCCTTTGCCAAGAATCGATCAAGTTATCGACTCGATGGCATGGTCGGAGTTACTCCGTTTTCTCGACGCATATTCCACATATAACCAAATACCGATGAAAGAATCAAATCAAATTAAGACGTCTTTCTTCACTCCTTTCAGAACCTTCTGCTACAAAACTATACCTTTTAGTTTAAAGAACGCAGGAGCAACATATCATTGTACTACGCAACGTTGTCTGAACAATCATATCGGACGCAACGTCCATGTATACTTAGATGACATAACAATTATGTCCAAAAAGAAGGGAACTTTAATTTCTGACTTGGAGGAAACATTGTCTAGCCTACGAAAATTCAATATGATGCTAAATCCAAAGAAGTGTTTCTTTGGAATTCCAGCCAGAAAAATTGTTAGGTTTCATCATCTCTGAGCGAGGCATAGAAGTGAACTGGGACAAAATTAAGGCTATACTTAACATTACCAGGCCGACTCGCCTGAATGACATACAACATCTCACTGTTTGCATCGCAGCAGTGAGTCGGTTCGTCAGCTTGCTCGGAGAAAGAGCCGCACCTTTATACAAACTCTTTAAGAAACCGACAAATTTGTCTGGACCCAGGAAGATGATAATGCCCTACAAAGTTTGAAAGACCAACTTTCAAACCCACCAGTCCTCGCAGCACCAGAACCTCAGGAGCCTATGTTACTCTACATTGCAGGGACCAACAAGGTCATAAGTGTGGTAACAGTAGTAGAGTGCGAGGAAGAGGGCCACGAGCATAAGGTGCAACATCCAACTTATTACCTGAGTGAGGTTCTGACAGAGTAGAAACAACGATATCCACACCATCAAAAGCTATCCTATGGAGTATTCTTCACATCCAGAAAGCTATGCCACTACTTTCAAGAGCACAAGATCACAGTGGTGAGTACCGCTCCCCTGCGAGATATAATCAATAATCGAGACGCCACATGACGTGTCACAAAGTGGGGAATAAATCTTGCAGCTTTCGACATTGAGTACAAGCCGCGTACAACAATCAAGTCCCAAATACCTGCCGATTTCGTTGTTGATTAGATGGATACGATAGAACATACAAGTCCTCCAGACTCGGAATTTTGGACCCTTCATTTTGACGGATAAAAAACACGAGGAGGCTCGGGGGCTGGCATGGTGCTCAAATCACCCCAAGGAGATAAGATATTCTATGTATTATAAATACACTTCACGACAACAAATAACATTGCCGAGTATGAAGCATTGTTATATAGAATACGCATGGCCAAAAACATTGGCATAACAAGACTCATGTGTTATGGAGACTCGAATTTAGTTGCTCAGCAAGTATCCTATATCTTCAATGCAAACAAGAACATGGCAGCCTACAAAGCTGTTGTGGATGAATTATCTAAATCGTTCGAGGGTTTTAAGGTTCAACACATCCCTCGAGAAGAAAATGAGGAAGCAGATGCTTTGTCAAGGATAGACTCTGTGCGGAAACAAGTACCGGATGGCGCTTTCTAGATCATTTAAGGGTCCCCTAAATAACTGGAGTTGATGAGGACTATCCGACGAAATCTGACTCACCTTTAATAGCAGTTCTGGCTGTAATTCCTAGATGGACAAAACCCTATCTAGATTTCCTGATAGACGGAAAGTTACCTGAAGACGAAGTCCTAAGCCGGCAGATCATCCGACGAGCGAAATCCTACACAATAATAAATGGTGAGCTCTATAAGCGGAGTGTTTCTAGGGTTTTTCAGCAATGTATTTCTCCGAAAGGAGTGGAAATTTTACGAGAAATCCACGAAGGCGAGTGTGGTCACCATGCTGCAGCCAGATCCTTAGTGGCAAAAGATTTTATACACGGATTCTTTTAGCTTACAGCTAAGGCGGATGCTGATAAACTGGTCATAACATGCAAATAAAGCCAAAAGTACGCCCGTCAGGCACATGTTCCGGCTGATCAGCTGCGAATAATCCCTATTACATGGCCATTTGCGGTCTGGGGGCTTGATATGGTTGGGCCGTTTCACATGGCAAAATGTGGATTTAATCACCTACTAGTGATGGTGTATAAATTTACAAAGTGGATTGAGGCTAAACCCATAACAAGTTGCGATGGAGCCGCAGCCAAAAAGTTCGTCGAGGACATGATTATCCGATTCGGATATCTGCACAGTATAATTACAGACAATGGGAGCAATTTTACCATGGGGGAACTTGCCAAATTCTACGAGGAACAAGGGATCCGACTCGACATTGCATCAGTCGCGCATCCACAAGCTAATGGACAAGTCGAAAGAACTAACAGTCTTATTTTATAAGGACTCCGACCTCGTCTCGAGGCACCACTTCATCGTGCCGTGGGGGTTTGGGCGGAATAATTACCATTTGTGATATGGAGCTTGCGTACAACTCCTAACAGATGAATCGGATACACTCCTTTCTTCTTGGTCTATGGTGCAGAAGTAGTTATTCCAAGTGATCTAATTCATCAGTCTCCTAGAGTCAAAGCGTATATCAAAGAATATTCAGAAGTTTCTCGACAATATGATCTTGATATAATCAAATAAATTTATGTTGTTGCTGAGCAGATATCTATAGCCTATTAGCGAAAGTTGCGCAAGTATCATAGTCAGAGAGTAGAGAACCATTCTTTCAGGAAGGGAGATTTGGTTCTTCGACTTGTGCAAAAAAGAAAGCACAAACTTTCCCCGATTTGGGAATGACCTTTTATGATCTTTAACCGATATGAGACCAGTCAAGGAAAGACCAAATACTCAGAAGATAAAGAGAGCTGGCGGTAGTACAGACCCAGATGAGATAGACCGTCCATGGAATATTGCATAGCTACGTCCCTTCTATTCTTAGTTATATTTCCTTGTAATCATATATGTACATGTTCAAAGTGAATTAAAGTATTGGTTTCCTCATATATTATCTTTAAGAAGTTTTTTGCCATCTTATTTCCAAAAGTGCATGTCACTTTTGAAAAATACCAGAATGCTTGAAAGTACTTTATGCTCATGTTCATTCTGGTTATGATTTTTGAATATCTAAAAAATGTTACCCTAGGGTAAAAAATCAATTTATTATTTATACTTTGGTTTTTTATCTGATTGCTTAGACGCAAGTATTTTTCGAGTAATGAATTGTTTGTATTAGAAGCCGGCTTTGTTTCCGAGTTTAAAATGGTTTAGCAATTGATTCCATTTCTCGGCAAAGTTTTTGTGCTAAAGGTTGGCCGGCTCATGAAAGGGACGAGGCAGAGAGCCAGATAAAACGACAAGTATAAGCATAAAAATAGTGCTTCAGAAATTTTCAAGCACACACATAAAATATATACAAACAAAAGTTCTATGATAGTAAAAGCATCATCTCTTATAGACCAAGACAAGCAAAATATTGTTTCCATCATCACATGACCAAGTTCAGAATAATGCATTATAAATGTTTATGCTGTAGAATCAGGCGGTGGTGATGAAGAGCGTGGTGCGCTGGAGTCGATAACGTCGTCGCCCTGGACCTCAGACTAGGAAGCTACTTCAGCGAGGCTGTCTTCTGGCTCTTGAGGCAAGGGAGGCATAGCGACGGATTCGAAGAATGACGTCGTGTAATTGGTCATCTCCGCCACACGGCAAGCGTAACCTGCACATGACTCTTGGATAGCCTTGATGTTCCGTGGCTTACCCTCATCGTCCTCATCGGTGATACCCTTGGTGACATGCCAGATCTCCATATCGCTATGGTGGCTCATCACCATGGTAAGGGCGGTCTGTGCAGCGGCCTGAGCATAGGAGATCTTCCAGTCTTCAATAAGCTTCGGAATCTCCTTAGCCTTGTCCCTCACCTCTTGCACTGGCATCTTATGCAAGTCGGAAAGTTTGACCGACTCGCCAGCCTCGACTTTTGATTCTTTCCCAGCCCCTCTGAACCTTTCTGAATCTCCTACCTCCGAACCTCGCCTCGAGCGCATAAAGTTCGTCGGAGATACTCTGTCCGACTTCCGCCAGAGTCTGGTGGAAGTCGAACAGAATATCTCCGACGAGCTTTATGTGCTCGAGGCGGTGGAAGTCGAATAAGATATCTCTGACGAGCTTTATGCGCTCGAGGCAAGGTTCGGAGGTAGGAGATTCATAAAGGTTTAGAGGGGCTGGGAAAGAATCAAAATTCAAAATTCGACTCAAGAGAAAGTCAAAAAAATCAACCGAATAAAGAAAGTCGGAAATCTTACCTAGCACGAAATGATTCCACTGAGAGCGCTCCTCTCGGAGGCTATTCAGTTCATTCTCTATGGCCTGGGATAGATCCCTCTGGCTATCGAAGTCCTTCTTGAGATCATCTAGTTGTTTATCTCGGAGGGCTAGCAGCTTCTCGAGCCTCTCGGTCTCTATGTTGCTTGACTCCAGGATAGCATTTACGGATTTATCCGACTCAATATTAAGCTTCTCAAGCTTGTCTCAGAGCTCAGCATTCTCCATCTCCAAGACCTTGAAGTTCTCGGATTGCTCCACCATCTTGCTGGATTCACACAACAATTCTGCAAAGGGAAAAAATCAGTCGGACATAACAAGTTTGGCTATGACAATAACTAAGTGACAAAGAGGGAGTCGGAAAAGTTTACCTTCTGCTTCATCTTTCTCCACTTCCAGCTTTGAATTCTCAAGGCGCAGGGCCTTGATTTCCTTGCGTTTTTGCATATATTCTTGAGCAATTCCTGGTTGGAAGATGCAATTTTCTGTAAGTTTAGAGAGGGAATACCATCATAAGGCTACTAAGACTCGGGCTACAAATTTAACTAAGTAAAAATATAGCACGAGCCTTGGGGGCTACACTACATCGTTATTTTGCATCCTATAAGCATCAAATCGGATTCAATGAAGTTTATCCGACTTTATGCTTGGGGGCTAGAGGATATGATAATAAAACACTGCAAATAAGAATCAGAAACTTACAATGTGTTCCAGATGCAACTTCTCAAATCCGAGTTTTCTGTTGTGGAACACTTTCTCGGCAAGGGAGAGGGAGGGAACGTCCGTTGTTGGGAGTTTGCTAGACTCTATCTTCACGTCCTGGACCAAAATTTGGTCCAGGAGGCTGACCAGTTTCACGTCCTCCATCTCTTGGCTCGCTGCCTCTAGAGTGAGGGTTTGCTTCTCCAGACTGGACTGAGCCAGCTTGAGGATCTCCTCCTTCTTTTTTCGTTTTAAGACGGAGATAGCAGAGCTGGCTACTTTATCCAACTGTCCTGTAGATATTATCATGGGATCATTACCCTTGACGGGTTCACCCTTGTTAGTTTCCTGGCTACCAATGGTAACCAGGTCTTTCGAGATGTTTCCGGCATCAGGAGAGGCAGAAACCTCTGGTTCTGATGATGGGATACTAGTTGGAGTTGGATACGATCCAATCATTCCACATACCCATGACACATTCATGGAAAATTCTCCTTTCGGACCGGTGAACCTTCTAGACCCTTCTAGAACTTCTCTGATGAAATCATCGGAAACTTTCCCGAACTCCGAAATAGGAATTCCTTAAATGAATCTTATTCTCTGGACCGTTCCGGATCTCCTCGTGATATCCCGGATCCCATTCGAGACTCCGAACAACATTGGTTATCCCTACTAACATTCCATATCTACTAAACAACATCGAATCCTTAAGTGTGTCTCCCTATGGTTCGTGAATTATGCGGACATGATCGAGACACTTCTCCGATCAATACCCAATAGAGGAATCTGTAATTCATATGGCTCCCACATATTTCAACGATAACTTTGCGATCGAATGAACCACTTACATACGATACCAATTTCCCTTTGTCTCACGATAGTTTACTTATCCGAGGTTTTGATCGTCGGTATCGCTGCATACCTAGTTCAACCTCGTTACTTATAAGTACTCTTTTCTTGTTCCCGTGATATGTGATACCTTGTGAGCCAGTCACATGCTTGCAATCCAATTGGATGACATTCCACCGAGAGGGCCCAGAGTATATCTATCCGTCATATGGATGAACAAATCCCACTCTTGATTCATGTGCCTCAACCCATACTTTCCGAACACTCAATTCCACCTTTATAGCCACCCAATTACGGTGTGATGTTTGATGTCATCAAAGCATCCTTCCGGTGATGGTGATTAGCATGATCTCATGGTCGAAGGAATTAGGTTACTATGATCAGAAAGCTTATAGAAAATGAACTATTAAAATGACTTGATCTTTATGCTACGCTTATCTATAGGAGTATGTCCATCATACCATCCTTTTAATGATATGATCTTGTTATTAACAACATCTCAATATTCATGATCGAGAAACCATGATCATCTATTAATCAACAAGCTAGTATTATAAAGAGGCTTTACTAGGGACTCTAATTTAGTTTACAAATCACACAAGTATTAATGTTTCCTGTTAATACTATTATAGCATGAATGTAAACATTTATCATAAACACAAAGATATAATAATAACTGCTTTTATTATTGCCTCTAGGGCATATCTCCAACAGTGTCCCACTTGCACTAGAGTCAACTAATCTATATTACATGGTAATATACCGAACGCCCATGGAGGTTTGGTGCTGGTCATGTTTTTCCCTCGGGAGAGGTTTAGTCAATGGATCCGACACATTCATATCTGTGTGTACTTTGCAAATATTTATGTCACCATCTTGGACATGTTCTCGAATAGCGTGAAAACATAGCTTGATGTGCTTTAGCTTCTTTTGTGAACTTGGTTCTTGCGCATTGGCTATGGCGCCCATGTTATCACTATAGATAGACATTGGTTCCAGTGCACTTGGAACCACACCGAGCTCTGTAATGAACTCCTTCATACATATCGCCTCTTGTGAAGCCTCCGAAGAAGCTATGTATTCCGATTCAGTTGAAGATCTCGCCACAACGCTTTGCTTTGCACTCCTCTAGCTAACTGCTGCACCATTCAAAGTAAATATGTATCCAGATTGAGATTTAGAATCATCTGGATTGGTGTTCCAACCAGCATCGGTGTAACCATTAACAACGAGTTGTTCATCACCTCCATAAGAAAGAACCATATTCTTAGTTCTTCTCAAGTACTTAAGGATGTTTTTGACCGCTGTCCAATGATCCACTCCTGGATCACTTTGATATCTGCTAGTCAAACTAACATCATATGCAATGTCGGGTCTAGTACATAGCATGGCATACATAAGAGATCCTATGGCTGAGGCATAGGGAGTCTTACTCATCCTTTCTCTATCTTCTGCCGTTGCAGGACTTTGAGTTTCACTCAAGGTCGTATTGGGCAACATGGGCAAGAACCCTTTCTTGCTATCTTCCATTTCAAACCCCTTTAGAACTTTGTCCAAATATGTACTTTGTGACAATGATATTAGGCATCTCGATCTATCTCTATAAATATTTATGCTTAATATGTAAGCTGCTTCGCCAAGATCTTTCATTGAAAAACTATTATTCAAATAATCCTTGACACTATTAAGAAGGTCTACATCATTCCCAATCAACAATATGTCATCTACATATAGTATTAAGAATGCTACAGAGCTGCCACTCACTTTCTTGTAAATACAAGCTTCTCCATAAGTTTGTATAAAACCAAAGCTTTTGATTACCTTATCAAAACGTTGATTCCAACTTCAGGATGGTTGCTTCAATCCATATATGGACCGTTGAAGTTTTCATACCTCATTAGCATCTTTAGGATCGACAAAACCTTTGGGTTGCATCATATACAACTCTTCATCAATGTCTCCATTGAGTAACGCCGTTTTGACATCCATCTGCCATATCTCATAATAATATGCAGCGATTGCTAACATAATCCTTACAGACTTTAGCTTCGCTACTGGTGAGAAAGTCTCATCATAGTCAACTCCTTGAATTTGTCGAAGCCCTTTTGCGACAAGTCAAGCTTTATAGACAATAACATTACCATCAGCATATGTTTTCTTCTTGAAAATCCATTTGTTCTCGACAGCCTTCCGGCCATCCGGTAAGTCCACCAAAGTCCATACTTGGTTTTCGTACATGGATCCAATCTCGGATTTCATGGATTCTTGCCATTTATTGGAATCCAGGCTCATCATTGCTTCCTCATAATTCACAGGGTTATCGGTGTTATCAACCAACATGACACTCATAACGGGATCATACCAATCAGGAGTGGTACGAGTTCTCGTTGACCTGCGAGGTTCCGTAGTAACTTCAATCGAAGTTTCATGATCAACATCATTAGCTTCCTCTCTTATTGGTGTAGGCGCCACAGGAACTACTTCCGGTGCTACGCTACTCGCAAGATCGAGAGAAGGTTCAACAACCTTGTCGAGTTCTACTTTCCTTCCAGTCACTTCTTTCGATAGAAATTCCTTATCTAGAAAGGATCCATTCTTGGCAACGAAGATTTTGCCTTCGGATCTATGATAGAAGGTATACCCAATAGTTTCCTTCGGGTATCCTATGAAGACGCATTTTTTCCCGCTTTGGGTTCAAGCTTGTCCGGCTGTAACTTCTTTACATAAGCTTCGCAACCCCAAACATTAAGGAATGACAATTTAGGTTTCTTTCCAAACCATAATTCATACGGTGTCGTTTCAACGGATTTAGATGGTGTCCTATTTAAAGTGAATGCGGTTGTTTCTAATGCATAACCCCAAAACGATGGCGGTAAATCTGTAAGTGATATCATAGAATGAACCATATCTAAGAGAGTTCGATTACGATGTTCGGACACACCATTACGCTGTGGTGTTCCCGGAGGTGTCAATTGTGAAAGTGTTCCGCATTTCTTCAAATGCTCGCCAAACTCGTAACTTAGATATTCACCTCCACAATCAGATCGCAGAAATTTAATCTTCTTGTTACGTTGATTCTCTACCTCACTTTGAAATTCCTTAACCTTCTCGAAAGTTTCGGACTTATGTTTCATGAAATAGATATACCCATATCTACTCAAGTCATCCATGAAGGTAAGAACATAACGATAACCACCGCGCGATGCTACACTCATTGTACCACACACATCGGTATGTATGATTTCCAATAAGTCCGTAGCTCGCTCCATCATACCAAAAAATGGAGTCTTAGTCATTTTACCCATCAGACATGCTTCGCATCTTTCAAGTGATTATAAATCAAGTGATTGAAGAAGTCCATCGGAATGGAGTTTATTCATACGCTTCACTCCAATATGACCAAGACGACGGTGCCACATATAGGTCGAGTTATCGCTTAATTTCAAACGTTTAGCTTCAATGTTATTAATGTGTGTATTTCCACAATCGAGATTCAATAAGAATAGACCATCTATCAAAGGTGCATGTGCATAAAACATATTACTCATATAAATCGAACAACCATTATTCTTGGACATAAAAAAGTAACCGTCTCGCAATAAACATGATCCAAATGTAATGTTCATGCTCAACGCAGGCACCAAATAACAATTATTTAAGTAAAACTAATCCCGATGGTAGATGAAGAGGTAGTCTTCCGACCGCGATCATATCAACATTTTATCCATTTCCTACGCACATCGTCACCTCGTTCTTCGCTAGCTTCTGTTTGTTCTGCAGTACCTGTTTCGAGTTACAAATATGAGCAACCGAACCAGTATCAAATACCCAGGAACTACTACGAGTACTAGTGAGATACACATCAATAACATGTATATCGGATATACCTTTCTTTTTGATGTTGCCGTTCTTCAAATCCGCCAAGTACTTTGGGCAATTCCGCTTCCAGTGACCTTCTCCCTTGCAGTAAAAGCACTCAGTATCAGGCTTAGGCCCAGCCTTGGTCTTCTTCGCCGGCACGGCAACTTTCTTACCGCCCTTCTTGAAGTTTCCCTTTTTCTTAGACTTGCCTTGCTTCTTGAATTTGGTGTTCTTATTTACCAACAACACTTGGTTCTCTTTCTTGATCTCCACTTCTGCAGATTTCAACATGGAGAAGAGTTTTGGCAACGTCTTGTCCATGTTTTGCATATTGTAGTTCATCACAAAGTTCTTGTAACTTGGTGGCAGTGATTGGAGGACACGGTGAATCCCCAAAGAATTAGGAATCACTATACCCAAACTTTGGAGTTTATTTGCGTGCCCATACATCTTAAGCACGTGCTCACTGACGGAGCTGCCCTCTTCCATCTTGCAGTTAAAGAACTTTTCAGAAGCCTCATAACTCTCAACTGCCGCATGAGCCTCAAATATCATTTTAAGTTCACGGACAATATCATGTGGGTCATGGTTCTCAAACCTTTTCTGAATCTCCGATTCCAAACCATACAAGATAGCACACTGAACTGTGGAGTACTGATCTTCCGAGTGAGGTAAACATTCTTTACTTCATCGGTAACAGTAGCTGCAGGCGGGTCACCCAGCGGTGCATCCATCACATAGGTCAAATAACCAGCATTGAGGACAATCCTCAAATTGCGGAACCAATCCGCAAAGTTGCTTCCATTGTTTTTCAACTTTTCTTTCTCTAGGAACGCATTAAAATTGATGGTAGGGGCCGCCATAGATCTTCAACATATTTGCAATAGTTTAGAATAAGTTTATGACAAATTGAGTTCTAATAGTTAAATTAATCTAGGTGAACTCCCACTCAAAACAATATCCCTGTCACATCCCAAGATTTTCCACATCTTGTAATGTGAAAAATAAATAAAAAAATTAATAATTGTTGAAATTTAGAGTGAAAAGAAACTTTTGTTTCTAAATGGAAACTTAAAATCCCATCTTGAACAAACTTTGGTTAATGTTTGAATCTAATTAAATCCAAATCAAGTGGTATGCATTCCTCATAAAATGCATCTTGAAATTTAAACACTTGGAAAAGTTAAACCAAAACCCTAAAACCCTAATGGGAGAGAAATCACTTCCAAGTTATCTCTAAGCCTATGGATTGGATCCATATAGAAATTGATCAAACAAACATTTCAAAATGATCAAGAATGACAAATGGAAATATTATAAAATCATATCAATTGATTTCATTCAATTTGGAGCCATAGATAAAATCTTATGAATTTAATAAGATAAGGAAATTGAATTTCCAAAGCTAATAAAGACCTTATCTAAAATCCATACCAAATGGTGAGCAAATAATCCTAAAAGGATTTAAAAATATAAACAAATAATAAATAAAGTTATAATAGTTGGAATCACTATTTTTGGATCTTTAAATAGAAGAGATGGTTTCTATAAAGAAAAGGTAGAAATAAAAATAAGGATTATTTTATAGAGCCAAATTAAATCTTGGCCAAGCATTTGAAATAAAATATTTCTATTTGATAAAAAGAGTAAAGGTTTATTTAAATAAAATAATGAGGATTTATTAATAGCCATTTTTATTAAAGTAAAGGCTTTTCCATTTTAAATAAACACTAAAACTTGTTAATTTATTTTAAATAAGATTTCCAAGTATTTTAGTTTTCCAAATGAAACCTACTGAAAAGATTTTGATATTATTTAGATTTCAAAAAGAGTTTTAAAATAAATTAAAACCTATTTGAATTAAAGACTATGGTCTATTTATTTAATTATTAATAGATCCTAAATGAATAAAAGAATTATTTTATTTTGGACTTTGAAATATGTTGATAAACAGAATTAAAATTCAACCAAAGTTAGTGGTGATTTGAATTCAAATGGAGATTGAAAAATATTAATAAATCTTATTTAATTAATACTAGGGCCAATTTTAAATGATTAAAAGACCCTAAAAAGAATAAGATATTTATTCTAAAAATGATTTCAGAATGTATTATTAATCAGTATTAAAATCTACTCAAGGTTTGAGAGAAGTTTGAATTCAAATGGATGTTTAAATTGATTAATCAAAATCAAAACAGAATAATAAGAATAGAAAAAGAAAAACAAAACAGTACAAAAAAAAATATGATCTAGCCAGCCCAGCCCGCTAAGCCCATCAGCAACCCACCTACTCACCCCCGCAGTGAAACGTT
Organism: Avena sativa; assembly: GCA_916181665.1. Lineage (NCBI taxonomy): Eukaryota > Viridiplantae > Streptophyta > Magnoliopsida > Poales > Poaceae > Avena > Avena sativa. The sequence goes on along the minus strand of OV702281.1, from coordinate 200,852,345 downwards.
TTCACTCAGAATAGAACCCGCAAGGTCACTGAGCAGTGGACCCCACGCCCCTCTCTCTCACTCACTGACAACGATGTCCCACCTATCAGCTTTCTCTCCTACCCCGCGATGACCCCTTCTTCCCCCAACGCCGCTGCCGTTGCTGCACTAATTCCTCTGCTTAAATCCGCCTTAATGCCGCGTTATTTCCTCGCCGTGACCATGCAGTATTAATCGCCAATCTCTCCTCTCCCTTTTCCCCCAAACATCACCCCACCGGAGCCCCCAGGCTGTCCTAATTCACCCGCACACCGTCACTGTCTCCGACGTCCTCCGGCGGCAATTCAGGCTAGTCGCCATCGCACCTCACTCTCTCGACCACGCAAGAATCATCTCCATCACTCCCTGAACCTCCCAGTGGCCTCAGCTCGGCCGCGCTTGCCCAGAGCGTCGGCAAGGACGATCACTGCCCGCCCCATTCCCTCTGGCTGATACTCCCGTACTCACCTCTCTCTCGCGAACATAATGGCATTTCTTGTTTGGTTTTTCATGAACTGTAGACCTGCCTCCGACGATAAACAGACGAGCCCATCGCCAGGCATCTCTCCGGCGAGCAATCATCGTCACCACCGTGCGCCCCTCCACGAACTACCACCACCTTGAGCATCCCCACACCACGGCTAACTCGGTGAGCATCTCCCTTCGCTCTCTCGCTTCCTGTAACATCGACACAGCCACCGTCTGACCGCTCCGCCGCCACCAGCGCCGCCACTCGTTGGCAAGCATGCTGAGCACCGTCCGATCTCGATCTAGTGGCTAGGAAAGAAGCTAACCCGAAGGGGTAAGTAGTGCCACTGAGCCGTGCGATGTCACTTAGATCCAACGGCTCGCATCTGTCGATCCGAGCGAAACGGTACAGACGAATAGAATCGTGACGCGTGGCCTCTGATTGTTTTAAAAACCAGAAACTTGTCTATTTGATGTTCCAATTTGAAAAAAATCATAACTTCCAAACCACACGTCCAAATTTTGTAAATTTTATATCAATGGATTCAGCAAAACAAGTACTTTCTGACCATGCACTTTGTTTAGTAAAATGTTTCTGTTAAATTGATTGTTTTTGCAGAAACTTATGTAGGCATATTTAGAATATAAAAATTGTTCTAAAATGATTTTTGAGATAAAACCTTTGGAAAATGGATTGTTTTGAATCTATTGACCTTAGAAACCAACTCAGGGATTTGAAAATGTATTTGGTAAAGCAAAAGAATAAATCTTTGATTTAAACCATTTCCAGACAAATAAAAATAATGTTTATTTATTAAAAATGCTTTTTGAGGAAAACCTTTGGGAAATGTTTCGATTTAAACTCTCTGACCCCAAGCACCAAGTTTATGATTTGAAAACATATTTTGTGAACCCTATAGATTGTTGCCTTATTAAAAGCATTTCTCCACCACATAAAATAATGATTTGGTTTGAAAATGGTTTATAGGTAAAATCTTTTGCAAATAGTTTTGCCACTTTATAAAATGACCAATAAGTGTTTTAGAATGTATATAACCTATTAGAAATCACTTTTGTAAATAAAACAATCTTTGGCATGCTTGCATACATTGTTTTGTTTCCATTATTTTATGTGATGTTGCTTGAATGGTAGATTGAAATGTTGCTTGCTTGATTGAATTGTAGTGATTTGAAGAGTGTGAATATTGCAAAGATCAAGGAGTGAACTTATACTCTCTACCAAAAAGGCAAGTGGTACTTCATACTTTTGTCCCATTATTTTCACTATGCATTAGTGATATTTCTAAAGTAGGGCTTGCATGGAATTTTTGCTAAGTATAAACTATGCCATGGGAAATCCTAGTAGATGAAACCTTAGTAGAAATTTCCTAAGTTAAGATTCCTACTACTATCATGCTTAGCTTAGCTAGTAGAAAACAAGGGTGGAATATATTCATACCATGGAATATTTCTAATTCAAGGACTTATGTTTTGTTTAATAAAACAACTAAGTGAATGAATCACCTGGGTGGAATGGAAGGAATGGTTTGTGTTGAGTGGTTACACAAGGCCCATTTCTATGGTTTACCTTGTGTATCTCACTTGTGGATGGCCACCCAGGAACAAAGAGATTTGAGATGTCAAATGTTGAGAAGCTTCAAGTGCAGCCACTTGGCATTATGGGCTCTGCCTGGATCATATAGGTTGCAATAACTTAGCCAAATGGACAGTTGGTGGTAGGGGAATGATAGGTTGGAACGCGTCCATTCTGGTCTAACGGAAGGCTTCTGAAAGATATTATCTTGGTGAAACCAAGTCTTGTGGGGAAAGTGCACCACCTCTGCAGAGTGTAAAATCTAAGTACTTAGCCATGTCCCTGGTAAAGGACAATTTGAGCATCAAGACATGGAAGCTATCAAGAATCTCCTCATCCCAATTTCTAAGTTAAAAACTTGTGGTTGAACAAGGGATTGAAGGGTCACCAATTTCTATTGGGAGATGCCTTGGGAAAGATTTTGTCAAGCAAAAACTTAGTGTTTTCCAAATGATAAGGAAAATCTATTTTGAGCAAAGCAAGCTTAAGCTCCACTTAGCCAAATGCATATAGATGGTAGACTCCACTATACTACCATAGTATACCTTGCCAATACAATTCAAATGTATTGACCCTTGTGGCTGTAACTTATTATGTTGCAGGTTTGTTTGATGTTAGTGAAGTTTATTGATTAGGATTACAAGTCTACAACCAACATGACTGCCTGTGGCACTTTGAAGATGAAGGACCCCATGCTATTGTTATATTCTGCTGCATTATAATAAGATAGCCAAATGAGCTATGTAATATGTAATAAATTATTTTAGTCCTGGTTATAAAGTTGTATTATGACCTTTGTTTCTTGATATTACATCTTAACTGTGGATGCTAGCTATTGATCCAGGGACTAGCATTGTAAACACAGGGATCTCTACCTTATTAAAGGTTGGGACCCTTACAGATGGTATCAGAGTATTGTGTTGCCTGTAGGATTTGTAAACCTAGGATTGGACAAACCCCTTAGAAAAATAGGAGTTGTATTTGTTCCAAAACTTATTTACAAACAATCTTGTAAACTCTTTCCTCAACCATTTTGGTTTTGACTCTACATTTCTTCTATTTAAACTTGATGGATAAAGCCTTCTCCATGGCCAAAGACTTCACCATGTGCAAAGGACTTCATAAACTCTAATGTCTTCAACATCTTCAAGTGATTTCAACCTTATTCTCAACAAAGACTTCAGCCTTGGATATCACTAAGGACTACAAGTGAGACAAGAAATGTTGCTCAAGACTTGAAGACTAAGGAAACACAACTTGGGAATCATCATCACCTTTGAAGTTTTTGTGACCAAGAATTTTCCCAAGGAAACCATGATCTCATTCAATAAGAATCCACCAGGAAGGATAGAATGATCTGAAGTGAGCCATATAGATGGACCACCATATTAAGTATAGATCAAACACACCAACTTAATGTGGTGTAGCAAAAATATTTTGTTGCCTAAAAATATGCTTGAGACTTGTTGTTTGAAGGGAATGTTGTTTGTGATTGTTTGCACATTGCTTGTGTGAATTGTGATGTGTGTGATTAGAACTATTTCCTTAGAAATATTTTGCCTATTCTAATCCCAATCCAACCCAAACAGATTACTTCTCCAAAAGACTACAACATCAAGAATGACAACAACAACAACCAAGAGGTCAACATGAGAGAACAACTACTAGCAAATCAAACCTAGTTGAACCAAGTGACAACTCAGTTTTTAGCCAACAACAATGGGTTAGACCCAACCATGCAAAAGTTTTTGAAATTCAATCCCAATTGGTGCAAGGGATAGCCACTCAAATGATCAACATGGGAGACAACTCTTCCCAAGGATTTTGTGACAACAAGGATGTCAAGGATGATATTTTGGAAGGAACCCAAGCTTGCAATATTTGTGGAGACAAGTATCACACTTCCAAGGAACATGAAGATCAATGTCCCAATTGTGAAGAGAAACATCCAATTGACCAATGCCCCACATCTCAAGCTACTTGTTTCCTATGTGAAAGAAATAATCATGTCCCTATCCAATGCCCCATCTATTCCATAGTTCAACAAAGGAAACAAGGTGGAGTGCATCAACAGTTTGTAAACCCTCATGAAGGAACAACTTTTACCAAGAAGGATGAAGGCAAAGTCAAAACTATGCATCATAAGGCCAAATCCAAAGTGATCACAAAGTGTTGCTACTCTTGTGAAGAAGAAGGTCATATCTCTAGTAACTTCCCCAAGAAGAGAGAAAGATTTCCCACCTTTATGGTGAAGTATGAAGAGCATGAACTAGAAGAACTACTAGCTTTGGAGAGACCCAAGAAGAAGAAGAAATGCCCCAACCCTAGCAAGAAGGATATTACCCAAGAGCAATGTTACACTTGCAAAGAGATGGGACACTATGCCAATGAATGCCCAGAAAAGAAGAAGAAACAAGGAAACAAACAAGAGGCAATGATACCAAAGGAAAAGAAAGATATCAGCCAAGTGATGTGTTTCAATTGCAAAGAACCAGGACATTATGCAAGCAGTTGTCCAGAAAAGATGAAGCACAAGATAAACAAGCCTATGAAGGATCTCAACCTTGTCACATGTTTGAAGTGTGGAAACAAAGGACACAATGCAGATGTTTGCCCAGAGAGGTTTCAACAAGATCCCAAGCAAGCCAAGAAGTAATCTAGTTTGAATTTTTTTTAGGGTGGTAGTACCCTAGTTGCTTTGACCCAACTTGTAACCCCTAGCCACCCCAAATCTCGGGACGAGATTTATTTTAAGGGTGGTAGCCTGTCACATCCCAAGATTTTCCACATCTTGTAATGTGAAAAATAAATAAACAAAATTAATAATTGTTGAAATTTAGAGTGAAAAGAAACTTTTGTTTCTAAATGGAAACTTTAAATCCCATCTTGAACAAACTTTGGTTAATGTTTGAATCTAATTAAATTCAAATCAAGTGGTATGCATTCCTCATAAAATGCATCTTGAAATTTAAACACTTGGAAAAGTTAAACCAAAACCCTAAAACCCTAATGGGAGAGAAATCACTTCCAAGTTATCTCTAAGCCTATGGATTGGATACATATAGAAATTGATCAAACAAACATTTCAAAATGATCAAGAATGACAAATGGAAATATTATAAAATCATATAAATTGATTTCATTCAATTTGGAGCCATAAATAAAATCTTATGAATTTAATAAGATAAGGAAATTGAATTTCCAAAGCTAATAAAGCCCTTATCTAAAATCCATACCAAATGGTGAGCAAATAATCCTAAAACGATTTAAAAAGATAAACAAATAATAAATAAAGTTATAATAGTTGGAATCACTATTTTTGGATCTTTAAATAAAAGAGATGGTTTCTATAAAGAAAAGGTAGAAATAAAAATAAGGATTATTTTATAGAGCCAAATTAAATCTTGGCCAAGCTTTTGAAATAAAATATTTCTATTTGATAAAAAGAGTAAAGGTTTATTTAAATAAAATAATGAGGATTTATTAATATCCATTTTTATTAAAGTAAAGGCTTTTCCATTTTAAATAAACACTAAAACTTGTAAATTTATTTTAAATAAGATTTACAAGTATTTTATTTTTCCAAATGAAACCTACTGAAAAGATTTTGATATTATTTCGATTTCAAAAAGAGTTTTAAAATAAATTAAAACCTACTTGAATTAAAGACTATGGTCTATTTATTTAATTATTAATAGATCCTAAATGAATAAAAGAATTATTTTATTTTGGACTTTGAAATATGTTGATAAACAGAATTAAAATTCACCCAAAGTTAGTGATGATTTGAATTCAAATGGATATTGAAAAATATTAATAAATCTTATTTAATCAATACTAGGGCCAATTTTAAATGATTAAAAGACCCTAAAAAGAATAAGATATTTATTCTAAAATTGATTTCAGAATGTATTATTAATCAGTATTAAAATCTACTCAAGGTTTGGGAGAAGTTTGAATCCAAATGGATGTTTAAATTGATTAATGAAAATCAAAACAGAATAATAAGAATAGAAAAAGAAAAATAGTACAAAAAAATATATGATCTAGCTAGCCCAGCCCGCTAAGCCCATCAGCAGCCCACCTGCTCACCCCCGCAGTGAAATGTTTTCACTCAGAATAGAACCCGCAAGGTAACTGAGCAGTGGACCCCACGCCCCTCTCTCTCACTCACTGACAACGATGTCCCACCTGTCAGCTTTGTCTCCTACCCCGTGATGACCCCTTCTTCCCACAAAGCCGCTGCCGTTGCTGCACTAATTACTCTGCTTAAATCCGCCTTAATGCCGCGTTATTTCCTCGCCGTGACCATGCAGTATTAATCGCCAGGCTCTCTTCTCCCTTTTCCCCCAAACATCACCCCACCGGAGCCCCCAGGCTGTCCTAATTCACCCGCACACCGTCACTGTCTCCGACGTCCTCCGGCGGCAATTCAGGCCAGTCGCCGTCGCCCCTCGCTCTCTCGACCACGCAAGAATCATCTCCATCACTCCCTGAACCTCCTAGTGGCCTTATCTCGGCCGCGCTCGCCCCAGAGCATCGGCAAGGACGATCACTGCCCGCCGTTGTCGTCTGCTACCTCTCCGGCGAAACCTCCTGGTAATTCCTGGCCGCCCCATTCCCTCTGGCTGATACTCCCGTACTCGCCTCTCTCTCGCGAACATAATGGCATTTCTTGTTTGGTTTGGCATGAACCGTAGACCTGCCTCCGACGATAAACAGACGAGCCCATCGCCAGGCATCTCTCCGGCGAGCAATCACCGTCACCACCGTGCGCCCCTCGACGAACTACCACCACCTTGAGCATCCCCACGCCACGGCGAACTCGGTGAGCATCTCCCTTCGCTCTCTCGCTTCCTGCAACGTCGACACCGCCACCGTTTGACCGCTCCGCCGCCACCTGCCGCCGCCAGCGCCGCCACTCGTTGGCAAGCATGCTGAGCACCGTCCGATCTCGATCTAGTGGCTAGGAAAGAAGCTAACCCGAAGGGGTAAGTAGTGCCACTGAGCCGTGCGATGTCACTTAGATCCAACGGCTCGCATCTGTCGATCCGAGCCAAACGGTACAGACAAATAGAATCGTGACGCGTGGCCTCTGATTGTTTTAAAAACCAGAAACTTCTCTATTTGATGTTCCAATTTGAAAAAAATCATAACTTCCAAACCACACGTCCAAATTTTGTAAATTTTATATCAATGGATTCAGAAAAACAAGTACTTTCTGACCATGCACTTTGTTTAGTAAAATGTTTCTGTTAAATTGATTGTTTTTGCAGAAACTTATGTAGGCATATTTAGAATATAAAAATTGTTCTAAAATGATTTTTGAGATAAAACCTTTGGCAAATGGATTGTTTTGAATCTACTGACCTTAGAAACCAACTCAGGGATTTGAAAATGTATTTGGTAAAGCAAAAGAATAAATCTTTGATTTAAACCATTTCCAGACAAATAAAAATAATGTTTATTTATTAAAAATGCTTTTGGATGAAAACCTTTGGGAAATGTTTTGATTTAAACTCTCTGAGCCCAAGCACCAAGTTTTATGATTTTCAAACATATTTTGTGAACCCTATAGATTGTTTCCTTATTAAAAGCATTTCTCCACCACATAAAATAATGATTTGGTTTAAAAATGGTTTATAGGTAAAATCTTTTGCAAATAGTTTTGCCACTTTATAAAATGACCAATAAGTGTTTTAGAATGTTTATAACCTATTAGAAATCACTTTTGTAAATAAAACAATCTTTGGCATGCTTGCATACATTGTTTTGTTTCCATTATTTTATGTGATGTTGCTTGAATGGTAGATTGAAATGTTGCTTGCTTGATTGAATTGTAGTGATTTGAAGAGTGTGAATATTGCAAAGATCAAGGAGTGAACTTATACTCTCTACCAAAAAGGCAAGTGGTACTTCATACTTTTGTCCCATTATTTTCACTATGCATTAGTGATATTTCTAAAGTAGGACTTGCATGGAATTTTTGCTAAGTATAAACTATGCCATGGGAAATCCTAGTAGATGAAACCTTAGTAGAAATTTCCTAAGTTAAGATTCCTACTACTATCATGCTTAGCTTAGCTAGTAGAAAACAAGGGTGGAATATATTCATACCATGGAATATTTCTAAGTCAAGGACTTGTGTTTTGTTTAATAAAACAACTAAGTGAATGAATCACCTGGGTGGAATGGAAGGAATGGTTTGTGTTGAGTGGTTACACAAGTACCATTTCTATGGTTTACCTTGTGTATCTCAGTTGTGGATGGCCACCAAGGAACATAGAGATTTGAGATGTCAAATGTTGAGAAGCTTCAAGTGCAGCCACTTGGCATTATGGGCTCTGCCTAGATCATATAGGTTGCAATAACTTAGCCAAATGGACATTTGGTGTTAGTTGAATGATAGGTTGGAACGCGTTCATTCTGGTCTAAGGGAAGGCTTCTGAAAGATCTTGTCTTGGTGAAACCAAGTCTTGTGGGGAAAGTGCACCACCTCTGCAGAGTGTAAAATCTAAGTACTTAGCCATGTCCCGGGTAAAGGACAATTTGGGCATCAAGACATGGAAGCTATCAAGAATCTCCTCATCCCAATTTCTAAGTTAAAAACTTGTGGTTGAACAAGGGATTGAAGGGTCACCAATTTCTATTGGGAGATGCCTTGGGAAAGATTTTGTCAAGCAAAAATTTAGTGTTTTCCAAATGATAAGGAAAATCTATTTTGAGTAAAGCAAGCCTAAGCTCCACTTAGCCAAATGCATATAGATGGTAGACTCCACTATACTACCATAGTAAACCTTGCCAATACAATTCAAATGTATTGACCCTTGTGGCTGTAACTTATTATGTTGCAGGTTTGTTTGATGTTAGTGAAGTTTATTGATTAGGATTACAAGTCTACAACCAACATGACTGCCTGTGGCACTTTGAAGATGAAGGACCCCATGCTATTGTTATATTCTGCTGCATTATAATAAGATAGCCAAATGAGCTATGTAATATGTAATAAATTATTTTATTCCTAGTTATAAAGTTGTATTATGACCTTTGTTTCTTGATATTACATCTTAACTATGGATGCTAGCTATTGATCCAGGGACTAGCATTGTAAACACAGGGATCTCTACCTTATTAAAGGTTGGGACCCTTACAGATGGTATCAGAGTATTGTGTTGCCTGTAGGATTTGTAAACCTAGGATTGGACAAACCCCTTAGAAAAATAGGAGTTGTATTTTTTCCAAAACTTATTTACAAACAATCTTGTAAACTCTTTCCTCAACCATTTTGGTTTTGACTCTACATCTCTTCTATTTAAAATTGATGGATAAAGCCTTCTCCATGGCCAAAGACTTCACCATGTGCAAAGGACTTCATCAACTCTAATGACTTCAACATCTTCAAGTGATTTCAACCTTATTCTCAAAAAAGACTTCAACCTTGGATATCACTAAGGACTACAAGTGAGACAAGAAATGTTGCTCAAGACTTGAAGACTAAGGAAACACAACTTGGGAATCATCATCACCTTTGAAGTTTTTGTGACCAAGAATTTTCCCAAGGAAACCATGATCTCATTCAAGAAGAATCCACCAGGAAGGATAGAATGATCTGAAGTGAGCCATATAGATGGACCACCATATTAAGTATAGATCAAACACACCAACTTAATGTGGTGTAGCAAAAATATTTTGTTGCCTAAAAATATGCTTGAGACTTGTTGTTTGAAGGGAATGTTGTTTGTGATTGTTTGCACATTGCTTGTGTGAATTGTGATGTGTGTGATTAGAACTATTTCCTTAGAAATATTTTGCCTATTCTAATCCCAATCCAACCCAAACAGATTACTTCTCCAAAAGACTACAACATCAAGAATGACAACAACAACAACCAAGAGGTTAACATGAGAGAACAACTGCTAGCAAACCAAACCCAGTTGAACCAAGTGACAACTCAGTTTTTAGCCAACAACAATGGGTTAGACCCAACCATGCAAAAGTTTTTGAAATTCAATCCCAATTGTTGCAAGGGATGGACACTCAAATGATCAACATGGGAGACAACTCTTCCCAAGGAGTTTGTGACAACAAGGATGTCAAGGATGATATTTTAGAAGGAACCCAAGCTTGCAATATTTGTGGAGACAAGGATCACACTTCCAAGGAACATGAAGATCAATGTCCCAATTGTGAAGAGAAACATCCAATTGACCAATGCCCGACATCTCAAGCTACTTGTTTCCTATGTGAAAGAAATAATCATGTCCCTATCCAGTGCCCCATCTATTCCATAGTTCAACAAAGGAAACAAGGTGGAGTGCATCAACAGTTTGTAAACCCTCATGAAGGAACAACTTTTACCAAGAAGGATGAAGGCAAAGTCAAAACTATGCATCATAAGGCCAAATCCAAAGTGATCACAAAGTGTTGCTACTCTTGTGAAGAAGAAGGTCATATCTCTAGTAACTTCCCCAAGAAGAGAGAAAGATTTCCCACCTTTATGGTGAAGAATGAAGAGCATGAACTAGAAGAACTCCTAGCTTTGGAGAGACCCAAGAAGAAGAAGAAATGCCCCAACCCTAGCAAGAAGGATATTACCCAAGAGCAATGTTACACTTGAAAAGAGATGGGACACTATGCCAATGAATGCCCAGAAAAGAAGAAGAAACAAGGAAACAAACAAGAGGCAATGATACCAAAGGAAAAGAAAGATATCAGCCAAGTGATGTGTTTCAATTGCAAAGAACTAGGACATTATGCAAGCAGTTGTCAAGAAAAGATGAAGCACAAGATAAACAAGCCTATGAAGGATCTCAACCTTGTCACATGTTTCAAGTGTGGAAACAAAGGACACAATGCAGATGTTTGCCCAGAGAGGTTTCAACAAGATCCCAAGCAAGCCAAGAAGTAATCTAGTTTGAATTTTTTTTAGGGTGGTAGTACCCTAGTTGCTTTGACCCAACTTGTAACCCCTAGCCACCCCAAATCTCGGGACGAGATTTATTTTAAGGGTGGTAGCCTGTCACATCCCAAGATTTTCCACATCTTGTAATGTGAAAAATAAATAAACAAAATTAATAATTGTTGAAATTTAGAGTGAAAAGAAACTTTTGTTTCTAAATGGAAACTTAAAATCCCATCTTGAACAAACTTTGGTTAATGTTTGAATCTAATTAAATTCAAATCAAGTGGTATGCATTCCTCATAAAATGCATCTTGAAATTTAAACACTTGGAAAAGTTAAACCAAAACCCTAAAACCCTAATGGGAGAGAAATCACTTCCAAGTTATCTCTAAGCCTATGGAATGGATCCATATAGAAATTGATCAAACAAACATTTCAAAATGATCAAGAATGACAAATGGAAATATTATAAAATCATATAAATTGATTTCATTCAATTTGGAGCCATAGATAAAATCTTATGAATTTAATAAGATAAGGAAATTGAATTTCTAAAGATAATAAAGCCCTTATCTAAAATCCATACCAAATGGTGAGCAAATAATCCTAAAAGTATTTAAAAAGATAAACAAATAATAAATAAAGTTATAATAGTTGGAATCACTATTTTTGGATCTTTAAATAAAAGAGATGGTTTCTATAAAGAAAAGGTAGAAATAAAAATAAGGATTATTTTATAGAGCCAAATTAAATCTTGGCCAAGCTTTTGAAATAAAATATTTCTATTTCATAAAAAGAGTAAAGGTTTATTTAAATAAAATAATGAGGATTTATTAATATCCATTTTTATTAAAGTAAAGGCTTTTCCATTTTAAATAAACACTAAAACTTGTTAATTTATTTTAAATAAGATTTCCAAGTATTTTAGTTTTCCAAATGAAACCTACTGAAAAGATTTTGATATTATTTAGATTTCAAAAAGAGTTTTAAAATAAATTAAAACCTATTTGAATTGAAGACTATGGTCTATTTATTTAATTATTAATAGATCCTAGATGAATAAAAGAATTATTTTATTTTGGACTTTGAAATATGTTGATAAACAGAATTAAAATTCACCCAAAGTTAGTGGTGATTTGAATTCAAATGGAGATTGAAAAATATTAATAAATCTTATTTAATCAATACTAGGGCCAATTTTAAATGATTAAAAGACCCTAAAAAGAATAAGATATTTATTCTAAAAATGATTTCAGAATGTATTATTAATCAGTATTAAAATCTACTCAAGGTTTGGGAGAAGTTTGAATTCAAATGGATGTTTAAATTTATTAATCAAAATCAAAACAGAATAATAAGAATAGAAAAAGAAAAATAGTACAAAAAAATATGATCTAGCCAGCCCAGCCCGCTAAGCCCATCAGCAGCCCACCTGCTCACCCCCGCAGTGAAACATTTTCACTCAGAATAGAACCCGCAAGGTCACTGAGAAGTGGACCCCACGCCCCTCTCTCTCACTCACTGGCAACGATGTCCCACCTGTCAGCTTTCTCTCCTACCCCGTGACGACCCCTTCTTCCCCCAACGCCGCTGCCGTTGCTGCACTAATTCCTCTGCTTAAATCCGCCTTAATGCCGCGTTATTTCCTCGCCGTGACCACGCAGTATTAATCGCCACGCTCTCTTCTCCCGTTTCCCCCAAACATCACCCCACCGGAGCCCCCAGGCTGTCCTAATTCACCCGCACACCGTCACTATTTCCGACGTCCTCCGGCGGCAATTCAGGCCAGTCGCCATCGCCCCTCGCTCTCTCGACCATGAAAGAATCATCTCCATCACTCCCTGAACCTCCCAGTGGCCTCAGCTCGGCCGCGCTCGCCCCAGAGCGTCGGCAAGGACGATCACTGCCCGCCGTCGTCGTCTGCTACCTCTCCGGCGAAACCTCCTGGTAATTCCTGGACGCCCCATTCCCTCTGGCTGATACTCCCGTACTCGCCTCTCTCTCGTGAACATAATGGCATTTCTTGTTTGGTTTGGCATGAACCGTAGACCTGCCTCCGACGACAAACAGACGAGCCCATCGCCAGGCATCTCTCCAGCGAGCAATCACCGTCACCACCGTGCGCCCCTCGACGAACTACCTCCACCTTGAGCATCCCCACGCCACGATGAACTCGGTGAGCATCTCCCTTCGCTCTCTCGCTTCTTGTAACATCGACACAGCCACCGTCTGACCGCTCCGCCGCCACTCGTTGGCAAGCATGCTGAGCGCCGTCCGATCTCGATCTAGTGGCTAGGAAAGAAGCTAACCCGAAGGGGTAAGTAGTGCCACTGAGCCGTGCGATGTCACTTAGATCCAACGGCTCGCATCTGTCGATCCGAGCGAAACAGTACAGACGAATAGAATCGTGACGCGTGGCCTCTGATTGTTTTAAAAACCAGAAACTTGTCTATTTGATGTTCCAATTTAAAAAAAATCATAACTTCCAAACCACACGTCCAAATTTTGTAAATTTTATATCAATGGATTCAGCAAAACAAGTACTTTCTGACCATGCACTTTGTTTAGTAAAATGTTTCTATTAAATTTATTGTTTTTGTAGAAACTTATGTAGGCATATTTAGAATATAAAAATTGTTCTAAAATGATTTTTGAGATAAAACCTTTGGCAAATGGATTGTTTTGAATCTACTGACATTAGAAACCAACTCAGGGATTTGAAAATGTATTTGGTAAAGCAAAAGAATAAATCTTCGATTTAAACCATTTCCAGACAAATAAAAATAATGTTTATTTATTAAAAATGCTTTTGGAGGAAAACCTTTGGGAAATGTTTCGATTTAAACTCTCTGAGCCCAAGCACCAAGTTTTATGATTTTCAAACATATTTTGTGAACCCTATAGATTGTTGCCTTATTAAAAGCATTTCTCCACCACATAAAATAATGATTTGGTTTAAAAATGGTTTATAGGTAAAATCTTTTGCAAATAGTTTTGCCACTTTATAAAATGACCAATAAGTGTTTTAGAATGTTTATAACCTATTAGAAATCACTTTTGTAAATAAAACAATCTTTGGCATGCTTGCATACATTGTTTTGTTTCCATTATTTTATGTGATGTTGCTTGAATGGTAGATTGTAATGTTGCTTGTTTGATTGAATTGTAGTGATTTGAAGAGTGTGAATATTTCAAAGATCAAGGAGTGAACTTATACTCTCTACCAAAAAGGCAAGTGGTACTTCATACTTTTGTCCCATTATTTTCACTATGCATTAGTGATATTTCTAAAGTAGGACTTGCATGGAATTTTTGCTAAGTATAAACTATGCCATGGGAAATCCTAGTAGATGAAAACTTAGTAGAAATTTCCTAAGTTAAGATTCCTACTACTATCATGCTTAGCTTAGCTAGTAGAAAACAAGGGTGGAATATATTCATACCATGGAATATTTCTAAGTCAAGGACTTGTGTTTTGTTTAATAAAACAACTAAGTGAATGAATCACCTGGGTGGAATGGAAGGAATGGTTTGTGTTGAGTGGTTACACAAGGCCCATTTCTATGGTTTACCTTGTGTATCTCACTTGTGGATGGCCACCCAGGAACAAAGAGATTTGAGATGTCAAATGTTGAGAAGCTTCAAGTGCAGCCACTTGGCATTATGGGCTCTGCCTGGATCATATAGGTTGCAATAACTTAGCCAAATGGACAGTTGGTGGTAGGGGAATGATAGGTTGGAACGCGTCCATTCTGGTCTAAGGGAAGGCTTCTAAAAGATCTTGTCTTGGTGAAACCAAGTCTTGTGGGGAAAGTGCACCACCTCTGCAGAGTGTAAAATATAAGTACTTAGCCATGTCCCTGGTAAAGGACAATTTGAGCATCAAGACATGGAAGCTATCAAGAATCTCCTCGTTCCAATTTCTAAGTTAAAAACTTGTGGTTGAACAAGGGATTGAAGGGTCACCAATTTCTATTGGGAGAAGCCTTGGGAAAGATTTTGTCAAGCAAAAACTTAGTGTTTTCCAAATGATAAGGAAAATCTATTTTGAGCAAAGCAAGCCTAAGCTCCACTTAGCCAAATGCATATAGATGGTAGACTCCACTATACTACCATAGTATCACTTGCCAATATAATTCAAATGTATTGACCCTTGTGGCTGTAACTTATTATGTTGCAGGTTTGTTTGATGTTAGTGAAGTTTATTGATTAGGATTACAAGTCTACAACCAACATGACTGCCTGTGGCACTTTGAAGATGAAGGACCCCATGCTATTGTTATATTCTGCTGCATTGTAATAAGATAGCCAAATGAGCTATGTAAGATGTAATAAATTATTTTATTCCTGGTTATAAAGTTGTATTATGACCTTTGTTTCTTGATATTACATCTTAACTGTGGATGCTAGCTATTGATCCAGGGACTAGAATTGTAAACATAGGTATCTCTACCTTATTAAAGGTTGGGACCCTTACAATCCCTCACATTGTTTTAGTGATCACACGAACCAAATACACCACATCAAAACTAATCATCACGAGAGCTGATGTAGCTTCAATGGCGAACAATCAACATGTTGATCATATCTACCATATGACTCATGCTTTACCTTTCGGTGATCCGTGTTCCGAGACCATGTTTTTACATGCTAGGCTCATCAAGATCAAACCTTAGCTTCCGCATGAGCAAATCTGGCTTGCTCACGTTGTATACACTCACAGAATCTAACACACCCGATCATCACGTGGTGCTTCGAAACAACGAGCTTTAGCAACGGTGCTTACTAAGGATGAACACTTTAAAACTTGAAAATTGTGTGCTTGAGGGATCATCTTATAATGCTACATTCGCAAACTAAGCAATACAAGTTGGATAAAGGATTAACATCACATGCAATTCATAATATGTGATATGATATGGCCTTTCTTCTTGTGCTTCCTATCTCCATCTTCAAGCACGAACATGATCTCCATCATCACCGGTATGGCATCAAGGTCAATGGCGCCGTTTCATGATTGTCTTCCACCAGCTTCAACTATTACAACTACTTTGAATAGACACGTAGGTATTAATGGAATTTAAAGGACAACCATATGGCTCCTGCCGGTTGCCAACTTACAATAAGGAACATTGCATACATCATATATAATCACAATCATGGCCATATCACATCACAGCACACCCCTGCAAAACAAAGTTAGACGCCTCTAATTTTCTTTTAATGTTTTACATGGTTTGGGACTTTCCAATAAGTACCGTTCTAACTTACATACAAGAACCACAACATTGATGCAATAACTATCAAGTGCCCATTGTAAATTGAATCTTCATTATGATGGGAGAGACAGACACCCGCAAAGCCATTTATGCAATACAAGTTGCATGTTGAGCGTGGAGTAAGTCTCATCAACGATTTCATGTAAGGTTAGCCCGGGCCGCTTCATCCCATCATACCGCAAGATGCAAAGTATACAAAAAGCAATTGATAATAAAAGCACCACCGCCCACAATGACCATTGTGTTCTACTCGTCCAACAGATCTACATATAGACGCGGCTCTGATACCACTTTAGGGGTTCGTAGCATGGAAAACAAAAAATTTCTGCCGCATGCACACAAACAAGCCAAGATCTATCTACTAGATTGTAGCAACGAGTCGATAGAAGCACTCACCCTCGAAGATTCCAAAGCAGTTAACGAGAGCAGATTCTCGTGGGTGATGTAGTCGTACACATGCCGATCTCAAGATCGCGTAGACGATCCTTCTGGCACTGTGTTCCGGCAGCGCTTCCGCAGTCGGTCACATGTTCGGTACTCGATGAAGACCTTCCTCTCGCTTGTTCCAGCAGGCAGCGGAGGTTGTAGTTCTCCCTTCGTTATTCCGGCAGCACGACGGCGTGGTGTCGGAAATAGAGGGAAGATCCCGCAGGTCTTCGCCTAAGCCAGATGCGAGTTATGGTGGATTAGGGTTTCCTAGAAATCTAGGGTTTAGAAATCCAGGAGGAGGAGGTGTCGGCGGTGGCTAGGGCGGCGGCGACGGACCGGCGGCGGCGCGGCGGCGGGTCGGCGGCAGCGGGCTCGGGTGGAGAGGGTTTGGAACTTGTGTGTCGTGTTGGGGCAGCCCTCCCCCTCTATTTATGAGAGAGGGGCAGCCTTGGGAGGGGTGGGTTTGAATCCAAACCCAAACCCAAGTTGGATTGAGAGAAGGACTTGTTTCTTCTCCCACTAGGAAACCATTGTTCCAGTTTGACTTTTCAAACTTCCGTTTGACTTTCAATTTAGAGCTTTATTTATCTCTCTCATATGCCAACACCAAGTAACCTTGGATATGATCCAATCATTCCAAATACCCATGACACATTCATGGACCATTCTCCTTCCGGACCGGTGAACCTTCTAGACCCTTCTAGAACCTCTCCGATGAAATCATTGGAAACTTTCCCGAACTCCGAAATAGGACTTTCCTTATATGAATCCTATTCTCTGGACCGTTTCGGATCTCCTCGTGATATCCCGGATCCCATCCGAGACTCAGAACAACATTCGGTATCCCTACTAACATTCCATATCTACTAAACAACATCGAATCCTTAAGTGTGTCTCCCTACGGTTCGTGAATTATGCGGACATGATCGAGACACTTCTCCGATCAATAAACAATAGAGGAATCTGGAAATTCATATGGCTCCAACATATTTCAACGATAACTTTGCGATCGAATGAACCACTTACATACGATACCAATTTCCCTTTGTCTCACGATAGTTTACTTATCCGAGGTTTTGATCGTCGGTATCTCTGCATACCTAGTTCAACCTCGTTACTGATAAGTACTCTTTTCTCGTTCCCGTGATATGTGATCCCTTGTGATCCAGTCACATGCTTGCAAGCCAATTGGATGACATTCCACCGAGAGGGCCCAGAGTATATCTATCCGTCATATGGATGGACAAATCCCACTCTTGATTCATGTGCCTCAACCCATACTTTCCGAACACTCAATGCCACCTTTATAGCCACCCAGTTACGGTGTGATGTTTGATGTTATCAAAGCATCCTTCCGGTGATGGTGATTAACATGATCTCATGGCCGAAGGAATTAGGTTACTATGTATCAGAAATCTTATAGCAAACAAACTATTAAAATGACTTGATCTTTATGCTACACTTATCTATAGGAGTATGTCCATCATACCATTCTCCTAATGATATGATCTTGTTATTAACAACATCTCAATGTTCATGATCGAGAAACCACGATCATCCATTAATCAACAAGCTAGTATTATAAAGAGGCTGGAAATTCATACGGTACAAATTTCCCTTAGTCTTGCAATACTTTACTTATCCGAGGTTTGATCGTCGGTATCTCTTCATACCTAGTGCCTCGTTACCAATAAGTACTCTTTACTCGTTCCTTTGATATGTGATCCCTTGTGAGCCAGTCACATGCTTGCAAGCTAATTGGATGACGTTCCAGCGAGAGGGCCCAAAGTATATCTATCCGTCATATGGATGGACAAATCCAACTCATGATCCATCTGCCTCAACACATACTTTCCGAACACTCAATGCCACCTTTATAACCACCCAGTTACGAAGTGGTGTTTCATGTCATCAAAACATCCATCCGGTGATGGTGATTAACATGATCTCATGGTCGAAGGATTTAGGTTACTAAGTATCTGAAAGCTTATAGCAAACAAACTATTGAAATGACTTGATCTTGATGCTATTCTTAACTATAAGAGTATATCCATCACACCATTCTCCTAATGATATGATATTCTTGTTAATAACAGCTCAATGTTCATGATCAGGAAACCATGATGATCAATGAACCAACAAGTTAGTATTACAAAGAGGCTTTACTAGGGACTCTTACAAGTTTACAAATCACACAAGTATTAATGTTTCTGCTTAATACAATTATAGCATGAATGTAAACATTTATCATAAAAACAAATATATAATAATAACTACTTTTATTATTGCCTCTTGGGCATATCTCCAACAGTATCCCACTTGCACTAGAGTCAATAATCTAGATTACCTGCTAATATACCGAACACCCATGGCGGTTTGGTGCTGGTCATGTTTTTCCCTTGTGAGAGGTTTAGTCAACGGATCTACCACATTCATATCTATGTGTACTTTGCAAATCTATATGTCACCATCTTGGACATGCTCTCGAATAGCGTGAAAATGTATCTTGATATGCTTCAGCTTATTGTGTGACCTTGGATCCTGCGCATTGGCTATGGCAACCATGTTATCACAGTACATAGCGATTGGGTTCAACTCACTAGGAACCACACCAAGATTCATAATGAACTCCTTCATCCATATCGCCTCTTGTGAAGCCTCCGAAGCAGCTAAGTAATCCGATTCGGTTGAATATCTCGCCAGAACGCTTTGCTTTGCACTCCTCCAGCTCACTGCTACACCATTCAATCTAAATACGTATCCAGATTGAGATTTAGAATCATCTGAATCAGTGTTCCAATTAGCATCGGTTTAACCATTAACAACGAGATGAACATCACCTCCATAAGAAAGAACCATATCCTTAGTTCTTCTCAAGTACTTTAGGATGTTTTTGACTGCTGTCCAATGATCAAATCCTGGATCACTTTGATATCTGCTAGTAAAACTAACAACATATGCAATGTCATGTATATTACATAGGATGGCATACAAGATAGATCCTATGGTTGATGCATATGGAGTCTTACTCATCCTCTCTGTTGGGGATATACTTTCCGGGTATACCCACAGGAATCGCTGACCAAAGTGGCCCACCAATGGGTTAGAGCTTTGCTTCACGGGTGTCCCAGTCAGAGAAAGAGGAGGACCCAGTTCCGGATATGAAAAGGCCGAGAAGATTTACCGACTTAGGCATGTAGTATTACTTGTAGTCCAAGCTATACATAGTTACCGACTCTGTAACATAGCCGGATATGTACTCTGTGAAAGCGATATTATGCGTCACGATCTATCTCTATAAATATTTATGCCTAATATGTAAGCAGCTTCGCCAAGATCCTTCATTGAAAAACTATTATTCAAATAATCCTTGACACTTTTAAGAAGGTCTAAATCATTCCCAATCAACAATATGTCATCCACATATAGTTCTACGAATGCTACAGAGCTCCCACTCGCTTTCTTTTAAATACAAGCTTCTCCATAAGTTTGTATAAATCCAAAACTTTTGATCACCTTATCAAAACATTGATTCCAACTTTGAGATGCTTGCTTCAATCCATAAATGGATCGTTGAAGTTTGCATACCTTGTTAGAATCTTTAGGATCGACCAAACCTGTGGGTTGTACCATATACAACTCTTCATCAATGTATCCCATGAGGAACGCCGTTTTAACATCCATCTGCCATATCTCACAATCATAATATGCAGCGATTGCTAACAAAATCCTCACAGACTTTAGCTTCGCTACCAGTGAGAAAGTCTCTGTAACATCCCAATTTCAGCAAACCTGATTAACTGCCCAAAAGGAAAAAATTAGGGGGAACAAAAACTTTTTCTTGTTAAGTGTTGCAATGTTTTCTTGCTTGTTTGCTTGTGCTCATGCAACTATTTGTGTACTATTGTGCACTCCTCATCTCAACACTAGTCTACAAAAAGCTATTTTACAAAAGGGACGTCTTGGCTCATCTTTCATATTCTCAAATGTTCTGGCAATTCAAAACCTGAGCCAAGATGACTTTGACACAACAAACTATTTTGCTAGTTTATATTAACAAAATTATGGAGACGTATATATTATCTCCTTGTGTTTTCAAGAAAGAACTCCCAGCTACTCTTATCCCTAGGTTTTCCAAAACCTTTATTAAAACCTTTTCATCTCAATCTTGGTAGAGATACCAAGATGGCCCTTATCTTACTTCAAATCCTAACCAATTCAAAATACCCATCCTTAACCAACCTAGGCTTGATGGTAACCCTGGTAATAGATGGATAAGTGATTAGATGTTTTGCCTTGATCTACTGTCTGGTGAATTGTCTTGATCTGCTGATTGCCTTGTTTGCCTAGGAAATAGAGTGAGCTAATCCAGTAGCTCATTCCTTAGGACCCAATCTATGCTTGTGATCATTAAGCCCATATCAAGCATCCAAGTCTGGATCTATCCTAAGCCCCTCAAGTGAACCTCTCATCTCCAAATCAGCTCAATCCAGGGATAAATCCTTATGCTAGTTTCCAACCTAGTGAAGACCAATCTAAGCATGAACCCTATCTACTTAGTTATTACCTCAAAATCAACCACTTTATGGAAAGGATAAACCGTTGCCACCTCCTCAAATGTCTCCCTCTTGCACACTAGTCAAAATCTTCAAATCTGCCAAAATGGCCAAGTCTGGATTTATTATCTAGATTCAATCTTTGGAGATCTACCTCTCCCAACCTATGTGCATTCTTGAGAATGTACTTGAACCATCTTGTAGTACATCGTTAGTAATACCAAATTCCACTCTTACCCTTGGATAAGCCATTCTATTTACCACTCGCCTAAATTAAACAGCCAAACTCGAAGCTGCTCAGCCCCGAACCGAAACGGACCCTGCTTGTTTATTAGAAGACCTGCTAACATTTCATACCTCCTTCCCCTGAAATTGTTAAGCGAATGTTATCACCCCAACCCTACTCCTCCCTAATCTCGGGATGAGATTATTTTAAGGGGGAAAGGTCTGTAACATCCCAATTTCAGCAAACCTGATTAACTGTCCAAAAGGAAAAAATCAGGGGGAACAAAAAAAATTCTTGTTAAGTGTTGCAATGTTTTCTTGCTTGTTTGCTTGTGCTCATGCAACTATATGTGTACTATTGTGCACTCCTCCTCTCAACACTAGTCTACAAAAAGCTATTTTACAAAAGGGATGTCTTGGCTCATATTTCATATTTTCAAATGTTCTGGCAATTCAAAACCTGAGCCAAGATGACTTTGACACAACAAAATATTTTTCTAGTTTCTGTTAACAAAATTATGGAGACCTATATATTATCTCCTTATGTTTTCAAGACAATACTCCCAGCTACTCTTATCCCTAGGTTTTCCAAAACCTTTATTACAACCTCTTCATCTCAATCTTGGTAGAGATACCAAGATGGCCCTTATATTACTTCAAAGCCTAACCAATTCAAAATACCCATCCTTACGAAAGCTAGGCTTTATGGTAACCCTGGTAATAGATGGATAAGTGATAACATGTTTTGCCTTGATCTGCTGTCTGGTGAATTGTCTTGATCTGCTGATTGCCTGATTTTCCTAGGAACTAGAGTGAGCTCATCTAGTAGCTCATCCCTTAGGACCAAATCTATACTTGTGATCATCAAGACCATATCAAGCATCCAAGTCTGGATCTATCCTAAGCCCCTCAAGTGACCCTCTCATCTCCAAATCAGCTCAATCCAGGGATAAATTATTATGCTAGTTTCCAACCCAGTGAAGACCAATCTAAGCATGAAACCTATCTACTTAGTTATGACCTCAACATAAATCACTTGATTGAAAGGATAAACCGTTGTCACCCCCTCAAATGTCTCTCTCTTGCACACTAGTCAAAATCTTCAAATCTGCCAAAATGGCTAAGTCTGGATTTCTTATATAGATTCAATCTTTGGAGATCTACCTCTCCCAACCTATGTGCATTATGGAGAATGTACTTCAACCATCTTGTAGTACATCTTTATTACTACCAAAGTACACTATTACCCTTGTCTAAGACATTCTATTTACCACTCATCCATGATGGTTTTATAGTCAAGATAATAATCTTTTTTGCAAATCTTATCATCTTGGCTACTTTGGCAGAAGCTCACACCTATATGCCACCTACCCTTGAAAAAAATCCTTGCTTGGTTATGATCTAATAACCTTGGCCTATCAACCCCCACTTCACTTGTTTCCATTGAAGCCATGTGCTTCTTAAAACCACGTGGTTTAGGAGGCTACCCGACGTATCTGCTATGGCAGCCTTATTTTCAACAAAGTTTGCCATCTCCTCTACACCACCTCAAATGCAACCAAGCCCAAATCTTGCTTCCATGATCATCTATATGACTTGGTCTATCCATCCATATACCCCTTGTACCAAGGTGAGCTCTGAGCTCCCTAATTCAACCCTATTTAGGTGGCATCAAAATAACTAAACCCTAGACCCTCCCTTATCTAGTTTCCATCCTTTTCACCACTTTTCTTCGAAACCAAGGTTGAACTTGATGCCTACATCCAGTTTACATCATCTACCTTGGATATAAGCATCCCAAAATAATTCCCACAATTATTTGGATTATTAAACTATTTTATTCCCTTTACTTACCAATTTCTCAATAACCTTGTCTTTAAAGGCAAGTTTGCTTTTCTCCAAATCACCTTGCCAAATCAAGGCACATTTGATGCCTATATATCATATCCCATATTTCCAACTCAAAAATGAATATTTTTGAGATTCTTTATTATTTTTTTTTGCCCTTTTTCTTAAATGGCAGAAAGAAGAAATACTTCCCAAAAATACTTTTCCACCTCATTAAATCCCAATAAAATTCTCCAATGTGTGTTATGGTATTTAGGACCATCTCACATGAAAAACCAAGCTTGTCCCATGTAAAAATATCATATAGCTTCTAGAAACCATCTCTGCACTTTTTTGAATAAGTGCCTTTAATTTGGGTTATAATAATTAGGAAAATCCATTTAAATACCGAGGAGATTATTTGACCTCCTATACCTACTAGTACTCTCTCCCCACCTTGTCTAATGCAAATTTATCAAGTTCTTTCACAATCCTCCATCTAATCAATTTTTCTAAAACAATGCAAACTTGATTCAAACTAAAACAAAACCAGCTCCAAACTTGTCAAGCACTCCTCCATAGCAGCACACACCCCTCTGGTCGAGCCACGCTATAGCTGACCACTGTAGCACCTCCCATCCTTGTCCCATGTGCTTGTACGAGAGAGGGAGGAGCATGACTTGTTTATACTTGTAATAAAGGGGTAGGCAGCACCCCCACCCCCTCTCTTTCCCCTAGAACAACCAGAGCCCCCTCTCTCACCTCCCCACCGCCCTCCTTGCCCAATGCCTGGCCAGCACCCCTCCTCCCAAGCTCCCCATGCACATGGTGCACCATGGACCCATCTAGATCGAGTTAAAAGCCGAGAGGCCACCCCAGCTTTCCCCCTCGCCCTCATTTGCCCCCAACAACCCCTAGTCCCACCCCAGAGCTCCAACTCCGTCCCCCGTGCTCTGCTCTACTCAAGGAAGAAGAAGAAAGGAGCTTGGGCCTCCTCCACGAAATCGAGCAAGAGATCTTCTCCCTAACCCTTCTCCCTCTGCATGTCACCGCACTGCGACCCACTCTTCCTCCTCTACCTAACCCTGCCCTTCTTTTCGACATGCAGGCACCGCAGGTACCAACCTGGCGAACTCCGGCGAGTTCCCTCTCGGTCACCCTCGCGCGAGATTTCTCCCAGCATCAAAGCACCCTGTGCCGCCCCTCCTCTGACTCGCCGGCGTGCCCCGCATTGACCTGGACCATTCTCGGTTCCTCTCCGCCCTCTGGTAAGTCTCCCCGAACCCCGCACCTCCCAGCTAGTGTTCCCTCGCGGCGGAGCTCTGGCCAGCGGGGAAGAAGGCCGTGCACCGTCAATCCACCCTAGATCGGACGGCCACGCCCCCCCCATACCGTTTTGCTGTTGGGCCCCTAACGGCCGGGCCGGCTGCGCGGTGGGCTACTTACGCTACTGGCTACCCTCCTCCCGCACGCTCCAGCATGAGCTGGGCCGGTTACCGCCGCGCAGCCTATTTTCCTCTCTAGATCTGGCCCGTTGACCACCCTAGCCCTTCTCCTTTTAAGGGGAATTTCAGATCTACAAATTAGTGGTTTGGATTAATTCAAAATGAAATCGAAAAGTGATTTAAAATATTTATACCCCAAATTTCTCAGGCACCTGTATGTCTTTACAAACATGCAAGCTTGGTGCTGGACCAATTTGGGTTTTAAAATAAAATCTGATAATCCCCTACTAAGATCTATCTAGATCACTAAATAATTTGTCCAAAAAGTTCTGCAAATCCAAATAGGGTAAAACCAACTTTAAAGGAGAGTTACTGTCCCTACCTTGCATGTCCCATAGGCCCCATAGTCATTTGCTTCTTAGATTGCTGGTAGCAAAAATATCAATATCAAGCTATTTCTGACTTTAGGAAATTCTCTAGGTCAAACCAAATGAAGTTTTGACCTAATTCCAACTCTCCTTGGACACACGGGCCCATATATTTTATAATCCAGCAGATCATAATTTTATGAGTCTCTGCTGAATTTTAGTGAAATAAACTATTCTGTGCATGGTTTATTCACTAACACCACAGTATCTCTGTAACTCCAAAAAGGTTGATTCCAAGTTCTACAGAAAGGGATTCTCAGTACCTAATATGTGTCCTTGGAATCACCTAAGAATATTCTGTAGATTAGATATGATGAAAACGACAAATCACATCCAGTACTGACTTTGGGAATTTCTCAAGGGCATTCGGGTGAATGTTTCGAGGTGAAACTAACTCCTATTGTTTCATACCACTACCTAATACCTTTTCACCCAAGGAAATAATTTTTGGAACTCCAGAATAGTTCTGGTGAATTATTTCCTAAAACTAGAATTTTAATCACTATAAAATACATTATCAATCTTTGGAAATTGATAAAATAGTGAATCCACTTTTGTTGGATTCATTTTATCAATACCTATATGATGGTATCATTTTCATATAATGGTATCATACAGATCAAGTCCTTGGTCAAAAAGACCCTCATAGGTAGTTCCTAGACTTTAAATCAAAAAGGAACCCCTTTTTCCTATACCTCCAAATCTTCCTCCAATCCAACCAAATCAAACCTCCAACATCCTACTGATGTTTATCATGGTTTGATGCTTGTATGCTTGGTATTGATTGGTTATTGTTTGTTTGCATGTGTACTCGATAACAGAGATAGTTGCGTTTGCGAGACACCGAGAAGAAGGAAGGATCGGGTTATCCTTATTATTGTTATTATTGGTTTCTGGTATTCTAAAGAAGCCACGGGACATCTCTGGTCATAGGCAAGCCACCATTCCTTAACTCCTATGTTAACCTACTCCTTTTTCTAAATTGTTTTATCTCTCGTTTATGAATCTCATCATTAAATGCATGGTTTGTTTCAACTAAAAGTGTGTGAGTAACTTGGCTCCTCCAAGTTATGGATGTGTGTC
Organism: Avena sativa; assembly: GCA_916181665.1. Lineage (NCBI taxonomy): Eukaryota > Viridiplantae > Streptophyta > Magnoliopsida > Poales > Poaceae > Avena > Avena sativa. The sequence continues at coordinate 200,826,091 of OV702281.1, read as the reverse complement.
CATTAGGATACCTACCCTTTTGATACCTAATTTTACCCCTTTATATCGAGGCTAGGATGATTGGCATCTTCCCTCTTGGAACCCATGGATTTTCACTGATAAAACTATTTTGGGTTTTACCATACTACAAAGTTTTCAAAATAAAATCCTTGGGAAAAAGGCGTCGATCCTGAGTGAAAGTTTTACTAAAAGGAGATATGAGGAGGATGAAGAGAAAGTCAAGTAAGAGAAAGAGAAGGGATGTTCTACGCCGATATCCGGAACAATTTATCCGTGCAACCACATTACCCCAGTCGCTGGGGCTTATCTCGTAGTTGGTGTCCTTAGCCGGGGCTGCTTGTCCTTGATTAACGGGAGCAATCCTTGGAAGCCCGAGTGGACTCTACTCTAGGTCTGCGGATCTGGGGCCTCAATCGCCCGCTACGACGGAAGTTTCGGTGCAACAATTGGGTCTCCCGCGAACGGTATGTTTTAGGCATAGGGAAGGAAGTGGACTCAACAATTGTATATTGCCAAGCCGAGGGTTTGGGTATACAAAAGTGCTGCAGGGAGGACTAAGGCCATAGTGCCGCATACTCGTGCCGGGGAGAACAAACCCAAAAGGAAAAGCCGCCTTTGCTAGGGATGGACAAATGAAAAGCTAGGTTTGATTATCCGAACACCCGTCTACTGTGTGTAGCGGGCCGTGGTTGTAATCCCGGCGGATGTATTGATTCTTGTGGGTAAAGTGCGCAAACTCTGCAGAGTCTAATCTATCCGAATAGTCGTGTCCATGGTCAAGGACAGTTGGAATGGAAATTGCTAGGAGGGCCCTCAATTAAGTTGAGATGAATAAAAGGATGTGACTTGGTCACGAGGAAAGATAAGAACGAGTTTGGTTTTGACCAGAGATGGTCGAAGATGTTTTAAAGGATTTTACTACAAAACTGTTTGAAATCTTTTTAACAAGGATGTGCGGATGTCCAGATTTTCTAAAAGGAGGCATATTTTCCAAAAACTCTTTTTCAACAAAGATATAGAGATGCCATTGTAGATTCCCTCTGAAAACAACTATAGTGTAGTGCTATCCCGCCACAGCCAAATATGCATTTTCGTATTACCTTGTCTCAGTGGTTTGCGAGTACATTCAAAGTACTCAACGACATTGTCCCTGTATATTTACTTGGCCAGATTGCAGGTGTCAAGAAGTAATGAAGGTGCTGACGTCTATGCGAGCTAGGCCGTCTTCCCAGTCAGTTGCATGTAGGTTAAGGCAGGACATGGGCTCTGCGCTTGAAGACTTCCGCTACTTGTGTTGTAATTGCCATAATGGCCCCTTTGTAAGTTTTGTACTCGTTACTTTATGGATGTTGTAATGATACTAGTCGGTTATGCTCACGGCTCACTGATCATGGGAACGTGAATTGCATGCATAACGGGTATTCTCGGACCGTAAATCCGGGGTGCCACAGACATGGTATCAGAGCCATCCTGACTATAGGAGACCTTAATTAGCATGGACGTTAGACATGATAACCCCTATTTCTGAAAACAACCGGTTTTCGAAAAACTGTTTCCTCAAAAGCTTTTCGAAAGATTTCTTATCTCATCTTCTCCGACTTAAACAATTTGAAAATGGATTACTCTATATCTCGTCTACTTCAACTAATCTGTTTTCAAAAGCAAAGTACGACTCGGAGACTATGAAGATGGAGATCCCGTAATGAAGAGACCTCGAGACAAGAAAAACAAAGGAGCTACCAACGACAAAATACACTACAAGATCACCCTACCAATGGAGTCCTTCATCGCACCTAAATCAATCAAAGTACGACAACAACGATAAAATACGGCAGGATAGAAGTTAAGACCCCCGTAACATCCATACCTAGGATTAGCATACCTAAAATAGGATTCCCTTTATGGCGTGTAGTCAAATCCTCAGTACTTATGGTATGCCTTGTTTGCTTGTCATGTGCGTGTATGATGATTCGAATGTGTTGCTTGACTGTCTGGGATCATCCGATCCTAAAAGTTTTGACCACCTTGTTGGTGTACCCCGACGCTACCCCTCGCAACCCCATTGCCGGAAACCTCTCCTCAACAAGATGGCCACATAAGAAAACCTCGACAACCACAAGTAAAACTCTAAGGTGGAAAGACGACGTCTTTCCACTCAACTCCAATAAACCCCGACTGACCTATCATCGTCAACCATAGCATTCCACCCAATATTATACCTCACTAACTCCTGCATCCTCAAACTCAGAAGACTAACTCCGTCACACCGTTTCCTTCTTCAACTGAAGACTTTATCTCCACCCAAAAACGCTGCAGATGGCTCCCACCCGTTCAGAAAGCATCATCATCGGAGAAAGCTTCTGGCCCTTTGAAGAGCAACTGCATGATCTACTGAAGATCATCCGTCGTCCCCCACCTAAGATCAAAGGGACAGAGCTTCCTCGCAGCAATTCAAGCATAGCTCAGTGGGTCATCAAGGCCACCATTCCAGAATGTGAGAACGACCCCGAGCCCATCATCTTCACCTTCATTGACCACAACTGGGTAGATGGAGTCGTGCGAGAGATACAACAAATCATGGCACGCCTTTGCAAGATCCATGAAGAGGAGCTGAAAGATACCCCTTACAACCTGTTTGGGAAGAGCGACAAGGATGGTCTCCCAATCGAATCCTTGCTCACCTGCTGCATTGCAAACCAGCTAGAGAATATGGAATACGTCCCGCAACACTATCAAGAAGATATCAACAATACCCGCCGTCAGAACATCCTGATGTGTATGGATCTCGCCATACTTCGTACCCCGGAGAAAAGTTTACAAGCCGCCAATGCTCGTATAGAAAGGAGAGTGGCCGCTCTAGCCTCTTCAACCTCTAAAGCTATCAACTCCGAGACTGAGAATGAAGCTCTGTCCTTCTATGAGTATCACCCTGTCTTCAAGTCAACCCCACCAGAAGACCCACCTGCTGAAGCAACTCTGGAAGCAGACATGACCCTCACCCTCTCTGCCGAAGAGTTGAATATTCCCCACACCCCGGAGGAATTGCAGTAGCCAAAGTCAATGCAATAACTCAAGAAGAATCAACTAGAGTCAAGCGATACCCATGGAGTAGTTTTCCTCTCTCGACTCACCGATTGTGGCGTAGTGTAGCACATATGTACCATCCCAGAACCTGTTTTGTAAAACTCTAAGTGCCTTGTCGCCCTGCGGCACAAACCCGTTTTGTAACCCCTTAAGTCCCTCCTCCACCAACCGGCTTGAACCTGCTAAATGCATGGATGATATGCAAGTGTGATATCCTTCTTTCCATGTTTTACCCACGACGTTGCATCAGACCAAACCGGAATGACCCCTTCCCAAAGGACCTCGTTTCCTAGACCGCCAAACTCCAATGGTGTCCTTCAACCCATTGGATCCCTAACTAGCTCACATCTAAATACCGGGAAGCCAGTAGACGCCCTTTCTGACAAACCTTCTAACTCATGAGGCTGTTCCGACGATGTCGACAGAAGATAACTACCCCGAAGGAAAGGTGTAGCGCCTTACCCTAACCTTAGTATACGACTCCAACCAAGAAAGTCGGCGACTCCACCAAGAACCCCTAGTGTCGCTTTAAGGGGGAAAGACTGTGTCTTTCCGGCCCAAAACCCAATAGTCCCTAAAGCCAAACACTAGTTAGCGTTAAGTGATGACCACCCTCCAAATCCGAATCATCGACCCGACTAGAAGGAAGACAAACGGCACTTCTCCAAAATCAGAAGGTACTTCAGGAAAGTCCTCCACTCCAAGGTTGGCCGTCTAGCTAAACACCCCGGTGTATCAAGACCTTGAAGAGACAAAAGTAGACCGCGAGACAAAGAAATAAAGAAGACATAACTCGCCGTCCCGCCTCACGAAGGAAGTACCCCGCCGACGGAAAACCTACCTAGACTTGCCCTAAGGGGAAAAGACTGCGTCTTTTCCACTCGCCTATAATTAATATTTAAATTAATCTAGGTGAAATCCCACTCAAAACAATATCCCTCACATTCTTTTAGTGATCACACAAACCAAATCCACCACATCAAGTCCAATCATCACGAGAAATGATCTAGTTTCAAAGGCGAACAATCAACATGTTCATCATATCTACTATATGACTCATGCTTTGCCTTTCGGTATTCCGTGTTCCGAGACCATGTATGTACATGCTAGGATCGTCATGATTAACCTTATTTTCCTCATGAGAAAATCTGGCTTTCTCCCATTGTATGCACACATAGAATCTATCACACCCGATCATCACGTGGTGCTTCGAAATGACGAGTTTTAGCAACATCGCTTACTAAGGACGAACACTTTATTACTGTATATTTTGTGAGAGGGATCATATTATAATGCTACCATCACGATCTAAGCAACACATGATGCATAAAAGGATTAACATCACATGCAATTCATAATATGTGATATGATATGTCCTTTCTTCTTGTGCTTCCGATCTCCATCTTGAATCATGAACATGATCTCCATCATCACTGGTGTGGCGTCAAGGTCAATGGCACCGCTCCATGGTTGTCGTCCACCAGCATAAACTATTACAACTTCTTTGAATAATAGGCACACATGTCTTAACAAAATGAAAATACAACCATAAGGCTCCTGACGGTTGCCAACTTACAATAAGGATCATTGCATACATCATATATAATCACAATCATGGCCATATCACATCACAGCACACCCCTGCAAAACAAAGTTAGACGCCTCTAATTTTCTTTTAATGTTTTACATGGTTTGGGACTTTCCAATAAGTACCGTTCTAACTTACATACAAGAACCACAACATTGATGCAATAACTATCAAGTGCCCATTGTAAATTGAATCTTCACTATGATGGGAGAGACAGACACCCGCAAAGCCACTTATGCAATACAAGTTGCATGTCTAGCGTGGAGCAAGTCTCATGAACGATGCCATCTAAGGTTAGCCCAGGCCACTTCATCCCACAATCCTGCAAGATGCAAAGTACACAAGAAGCAATTGATAATAAAAGTACCATCACCCACAATGACCATAGTGTTCTACTCATGCAACAGATCTACTTATAGACACGGCTCCGATACCACTTCAGGGGTTCGTAGCATGGAAAACAAAAAATTTCTACCGCATGAACACATACAAGCCAATATTTATCTACTAGATTGTAGAAACGAGTCTATAGAGTACTCACCCTCGAAAATTCCAAAGCGGTTAACGAGATCAGGTTCTCGTGGGTGATGTAGTCGTTCACTTGCCGATCTCAAGATCGCATAGACGATTCTTCCAGCGCCGTGTTCCGGCAGTGCTCCCGCAGTCGGTCACACGTTCAGTACTCGATGAAGACCTTCCTCTCCCTTGTTCCAGCAGACAACGGAGGTTGTAGATCTCTCCTCGCGATTCTGGCAGCACGACAGCGTGGTGTCGGAATTAGAGGGGAAATTCCACAGGGCTTCGCCTAAGCCGGAGAGGGTATGGTGGAGTTGAAGAGTGTCGGAGGGATCACCCCCGTTTAGGCTAACCAAACAAGATACAGGAGCAATATAACTGCCAGCTGGCTGATCCCAGGTGGATGCAAAAACTCAAGAGAAGGTTGAAGAGAAGGCCTGACGCAGAGCGAACCGGCAAACCAACCAGTCGGATAAGAAGCATCTCTACATGCGTCTAGCCGGCTAGATCATACCAGCCGAATAGAGCAAGACAAACAAGAAGGTTAGTCGGCTAGGGCAACCTGGCCGGATAATCAAGCCAGACAGACAAGGAAGACAACCGTCTAGGAGGACCTAGCCAGATAGACAAGGCAGACGGAGTACAAGATGACACAGGGCACAGTACGCAGTACACCCAGTACCACAGACAAGACATGGAGAATACCCGGACACTAGGCCCATACCGTGGAATTTTCCAGTGAAGGCTGCAACATTGTTCAGTAGGTGGTACTGTGCTCAACTACTCGCACAACAACCACTGTAGATCGCGTATGCGGCATGGCTACCATTGTGGGTACATGCCCGCCATGCCAGATACTGTAGATGAACTAGCCGGCTAGGGCCTGCCTGTGGGACCAGCTAGTCGGCCAGGTCTTTTCCCATGCCGCCTCGACCTATATAAGGGGGGCAGGGGCAACGTAGCAAGGGTTGGACTCTCACCTTCTAGTTAGGTACATCGATATAGCTCAAGGAGCCTTTGTAGTTCTTGGTGTTCATTGAGATAGTTAGATAGGCAGGAGTAGGGGTGTTACCTCACCATGAGGGCCCCGAACCTGGGTACTTCTTTTGTCCCTGACGCATGCTTGTGCCCAATCCTACCTGCGGACGCTGTCGCTCGCTTCCCTTCTTGCTCCCACACCTCTATCTAGCCTGCTCAGGCACTTCCGTTTTCAGACCGACGACAGTTGGCGCCCACTATGTGGATGAGATGGCGGCGACCGGAGTCACGTTTCGCATGTGACCATGCACTTCATCTGGCAAGCGCGTGGCCTCCGGCCTTGTGCTCACCCTGGGCAAGTTCGATTGCATCATCAACAACGCGCGCTGCTTCACTGGTTCCAGCTTTCCGGCAGGTGGCTTCGTTCTGCTATTCGGCGACCTTCTATTCTATGTCGCCACCGTGCCAAGGGATTTCCCTCGGGATATCGTGTCCTTTGCCGAGTCGCTGCCCTCAGCCAGCAGCGCGCTCGTCGGGCCTCATAGCATGGAGGTGATGGTAGCTGGTTCAGGCCACGACCTTCGACCCGCCCACGAGCGCACCAGCAACATAGCCGGCACGTGCACTCCCTTGCATGGAAAGGGCGTGGTGGAGGAAGTTATCGAGGAGATCCTCACTTCGGTTGACCTGGGAGAGGATCCAGAGGAGGCGGCCGCAAATATCGAGGCGGCACGAGAGTGCTTGCTTCTCTAGGCTTAGGGCGTGGCCTCCACCAAGTACCAGATGGAAAGCAACATGCGTGAGTACCACCGCACCCATGGCTTAACCCCGGCTAACCAAGATCCTAGCCGGTTGGGGTCCGTGCATCGTAGTGGGGGAGAACTAGGAGGCCGATTCGAGCAAGATGTCAACTCGGGGCCTCACATGTACTTCCCCCCGCCAGTGTATGACACCGCAGTCAAAAATGTCCGGGCGGCGTGAGCCGTCGTGGAGGAGCTACCCCACCTGGAGGGGGATGAAAGGATCCAATAGTTTCAGCGGCTGCAACACCTGCTGCGAGTGGCTGACGAGCAGGCGGAGGCCGCTCAGGTTGCATACGAGGCAGGAGCTAGCACTGGAGGGAACCATCCGGCTAGAGGCATTCGGGGTGGCCCTCGCCAGACCGAGTACTCCGCGTCTCTGGGCCAACCTCGTGCGCGCACGCGTTCCAAGCATCTCCAATCTGGCAGCAACCAACCCCGTGACGACCAAGGCTCCACGAGTCACCCACCGACTGCGGCACCAACGCATCCAGATGATCAGGGCCACCCTCCACCCCCTCCCCCATCCTGCCTCAATGGCCGGTGGGAGCACCCAATCCGGATGAGCCGGACGCGCATGACAGAATCGACCTCCTGGTGCAAGCCTGCATCATAGAGGAGTAAGACACAACCGGACCGGTCTGCTTCGGGCCATGTATCCAGAAGGAACCGTTCCCCGACAAGTTCTCCCTACCACGAGACACCCCCAAGTACGATAGCAGCATGAAGCCATAAGAATGGCTGACCGACTATGCCATGGCAGTCGGAATCGTCCACGGCAACAAGTGCATGGTACTATGCTATGTGCCTCTCATGTTGACCGGTTCGTCGAGAACCTGACTCAATAGCCTTGCACCCTACAGCATCAATGCTTGGCCCAACTTTGAGGAGGTATTCATCCGGAACTTCAATGGCACCTACAAGTGTCCGGATAGACCTCGTGATCTATCTCTGTGCATCCAAGGAGACCGCAAGTACCTAGCCCACTAGACCGAGCTGTGCAACTCTTGCAAATGGGTGGTGGAGAACCAAGAAATTGGTTTCTTCATCGAAGGATGTTGAGAGGGCACGATGCTACGCAACTGGCTGTTGTGCGACAAGACCAAGGCCATGGCGGAGATGATGACTGTCGCCGACCAGTATGCCATCGCGGAAGCAGCAATGAAGAAGCCCCTCCGGGTGAACGCGGAAGGCCGGCCGGTCCTCACCGAGCTGGCTCGAGAACGCGGAGACGCTTGATCGTCCAGGCGGCCCGGTGGTGACAACTGCTACTGGGCAAGCGCCCGATCGAGCAGCAGAACCCTCGATACCACCAGAGGAGTCAACGCGGTGCAAGGCGCACCAGCTGGAAATGACAAGAGGCAGAGGAACACCTTCACCTTCGAGCAGATGTTTTATGGGCCATGCAAGTACCACAGCGGCGCATTCAAGCCTGCTACACACACCACTCGGCAGTGCAGCTGGACCCGGCAGATCAAGGAGCAGGCTGGCTTGCCCCTCTCCCTGCACCCCCTCCTGGCAGACCCCCACCATCGTCTAGGGCAGTCGGGAACAACAACAACAACAACAACGGGGCCGAACCGCAAGAGCACGAGAACTACCACATCTTCGAGGCCGAGCCGACCGACTGTCGCAGCTGGAAGCAGCATGCTGTGGAGGTGAACGCTTTTGTTCCTCCGGTCCCCTAGCGCCTCAACTGGTCCGAGACTCCCATCACCTAGAGCTAGGAGGACGAACAAGATCTTCTCCCGAATCCCGAGTACTACATGATGGTGCTAGACCCTCTCCTCATCTCCGACGTGCGCACCTACCGATTCTCGCGCGTGCTAGTTGACAGCGGGAGTAGTCTCAACCTACTCTACCAGTCCTCCATGGAGAAGCTGGGCATACGGGAGCGCGACCTGTATCCCTCGAGCACTGTGTTCCATGGAGTTGCGCCTGGACCACCGTGTGTCCCGCTAGGCAAAATCCGGTTGGATGTCATATTTGGTTTGGAGGAGAACTTCCAGCACGAGCCGATCTAGTTCGACATGGTGAACCTTGCCAGCACCTACCATGCTCTTCTTGGGCGCCCTGCCCTCGTAAATTTCATGGCGGTTCCCCTTTATGCATACCTCAAAATGAAGTTGCCAGGTACGAATGGTGTGATCACCGTGGCTGGATGCTATAGGCAGTCCATGGCATGCGCGACAGAAGGCGTAAAGATAGCTGAGTCCCTGCTCATCGCCAAGGAGAAGCGAGAGATGATGCGTAATGTTGCAATGCTAAAGCAGGAGGTTCTGGATATCTTGAAGCCGGCTGGGGACATGGAGTTCTAGCCGTCCAATGAGACAAGGAAGATCCCGATCGACCCGGCTAACCCCTCCAAGTGCATCACCATCAGTGCCGACTTGGTTAGCAAATAGGAAAGCGCGCTGGTCGACTACCTCCATGAGAATCGGTACATCTTCGCATGGTCCCCCAAGGACATGCCGGGTGTGTCGAGGGAGTTTGTCAAGCACTCGCTTCATGTGCGGCCGGATGCCAAGCCCGTCAAGTAACCCCTTTGTCGCTTCGCGTAGGACAAGAGTAAGGTCATCGGTGACAAGATTGCCCGACTACTTGCTGCCAGCTTCATCATGGAGGTGTACCACCCAGACTGGCTGGCTAACCCAGTCCTGGTGTTAAAGAAGAACAAGACCTGGTGCATGTGTATTGACTACACCAGCCTGAACAAGGCCTGCCCGGAAGACCCTTTCGCTTTACCCCGTATTGATAAAGTAATTGAATCTACGACAGGCTGTGATTTGATTTCTTTCCTCGACCGTTATTCTGGTTATAATTAGATCTGGCTAAATCCGACTGATCAGTTGAAAACATCGTTCATCACCCCGTATGGGGCTTACGGCTATGTAACCATGTCATTCGGCCTAAAGAATGCAGGTGCTACCTATCAGCATTGCATGCAGAAATGCTTGCACTCGCAGATCGGCCTGAATGTGCACGCTTACGTGGACGATGTCATCATCAAGACGAAGGAGAAGCAGACCCTGTTGGAATGTCTAGGAAAGACGTTCGCGAACCTCCGGAGGTACCGGATGAAGCTGAATCTGGAGAAGTGTGTGTTTGGCGTGCTAGCCGGACAACTCCTCGGTTTCCTCGTGTCACATCGAGGAATCGAGGCCAATCCGGAGAAGATCGCGGCCATCGAGAGGATGCAGCCGCCCAAGAGCCTGCTCGGTGTCCAGAAGTTCACGAATGCCTGGCATCCCTCGGCCGATTCGTTTTTCGGCTTGGGGAGAAAGCACTTCCGCTATACCAGCTGATGAAGAAGACAGACAAGTTCACCTAGACTACGCAGGCGGATGCCGCATTCCACAACCTCAAGCGCATGCTATCCATAGCGCCGGTTCTCTCCACTCCAGCTGAGAAGGAGCCGATGTTGCTCTATATAGCCGCCACCAACCGGGTCGTCAGTGTCGTCCTGTCGATGGAGCATCATGAGGAGGTCAAGGCCCAGTCGGTTCAGCGACCCGTCTACTACCTCAGCGAGGTGCTCTCCCGCTCCAAGAGGAACTGCCCCTACTACCTGAAGATGTGCTATGACGTCTACTTGGCCTGCAAGAAGCTCAAGCACTACTTCCAGGAGCATCCACTCATGGTGGTGTCCACCGCGCCATTGGGGGAGATCTTTGGCAACAAGGACTCCATAGGCCGGGTGTCCAAGTGGGGAATCGAGCTGTCTGCCTACTGCATCCGGTATGAGCCAAGAATCACCATTAAGTCTCAAGCGGTGGCGGATTTCTTCGTCGACTGGGCAGAGAACCAGTACCTGCCACCGGTTCCTGATTCCAACAATTGGAAGATACACTTTGACGGATCGAAGATGGGTAGGGATTAGGAGACGGCATCGTGCTCACCTTGCCCAAGGGAGACCGGCTGGAGTACGTGCTACAGATCCACTTCACCACCTCAAACAATGTCACCGAGTATGAACCGCTGGCACACGGGCTCTGGCTAAAGACATCAGTATCCGCCGGTTCCTCTGCTTCGTAGATTCAGATCTGGTGGTGCAGCAAGTATCCGGCTGGTGGGACGCCCGGGATGCCAACATGGCCCTCTACCGGTTCCACATCCAGCTGGTCAGTGCCGGTTTCGAGGGATGTGAGTTCCACCACGCCCCCTGCCAACAACAAGGCGGCCGACGCGCTCGCATGAGTCGGATCCACCAGATCGGGCATCCCTCCTGGAGTGTCCTTGGATCACCTCCGCAAACCCAGCATGACCCCCTCTCTGAAATCCGAGTCCATCATCTGGGTAGAATACCCAGGGGCTGCCGGCTCAAAAGAGTCGGGCCCTGTTGTTGTGCCTCCCGGCTCGAAAGACCCGGGGGTTGCCATCTCATCAAGAAGGGCATCGTCGAGCAAGCCAAAGGTCTCGGGGGCTGCTGAGTCGGGCATCCCACCGGGCCGACCCCCGGATGAGATCCAGATCGTGCCGGCTAGTGTCTTCGCCATCCAGGAAGTTCCATCCTGGGCCTAGTCCTTCATGAACTACCTCCTCAGCGACTAGCTTACGGATGATGAGGTGGAGGCAAGGCAAATCCGGCGACGCGCGCACACGTACACCATCATCAGCAAGGAGCTGTATAAGCACAGCGCCGCAGGAGTGTTTCAGCGGTGCGTCGACGCGAATACAGGGTATCGGCTTCTTAAGGAGATCCACCAGGGGAATGCGGCCACCACGCTCTTCTCATGCCATGGTGGCGAAGGGAATGTGCCATGGTTTCTACTGGCCTACCTCCTCGGAGGATGCGGACCAGTTGGTTCGCTCATGCAACGGGTGCCAATGTTTCGGCCGGCTAAGGCACATGCCGACTTCGGTGTTCAAGACCATACCGATCACGTGGCCCTTTGCTGTCTGGGGGCTGTACATGGTCGGCCCCTTCAAGCGAGCCTTAGCCGGCATGACCCACCTGCTGGTGGCGGTGGACAAGTTCACCAAGTGGATCAAGGAGAAGCCAATCCAGAAACTGGACGGTGCCACGGTGATCACCTTCTCCTGGGACATCATCATCTGGTTCGGGTACCCCCACAAAATCATCATCTATAACGACACAAACTTCTCCAAGGGAGCCTTCGCCTAGTTATGCCACAATAAGGGGATCCAATTGGACCTCGCGTCCATCGCGCACCTGCAGTCCAATGGGCAGGTGGAGAGGGAAAACGGCTTGGTGCTAGACGAAATCAAGCCCCGGTTGATCGAGCCGCTTGAGCGTTCACCCGGCTGCTGGGTCGAAGAACTCTCGGCTATGATGTGGAGCCTGCGCACCACCCCAAATCGCTCAACCGGCTTCACCATGTTCTCCCTCACCTACGGCTCAGAATCGGTCCTCGCGGAGGACATCGAGTTTGACTCACCCCTCGAGGCGATGGAGGACAGTGTGGACCTCCTCAAGGAGGCACGTGAGCTGGCCTTGTCCAGGTCGGCCATATACCAGCAAGGACTGCGCCGGTACCACTCAAGCCGGATCCGGTCTATCGCATTTCACGAAGGCGACCTAGTGCTCCAGCTGGTGCAAGACACAAAGGGCATGCACAAGTTGTCTCCTCTGTGGGAGGGCCCCTTCATCATCAGCAAGGCGCTGCACAACAACTCCTACTACCTCATTGACGCGTAGCAGCCGCGCAAGAACAAGATGGACAAGTCGGACGGGGAGACGAAGAGGCCATGGAATGCAGACCTGCTCCGCCCATTTTACAGTTAGTAGAAAATTAGCGTATGTATCCGTAACCCTGAATGAATGAAGGATGTGGAACCCCGACTGATGCTCGGGGGATCCTTGCCAAATATTTGGTTGTTGTTCCTTTCCGATTAATCCTACAAATATTTTTCTAGCATCCGTCGACCCCTAATCGCGGAGGCTCGCCGGTTGGCCCGACCTGCTAATTCTATAAACCGACTAAGTAGTGTGCAACGATGTCGGAGGCCCACTCTTCGTCTTAGCTACAAACCGCAACCCTGCTGGCCGGCTAGCAAGAGAAAAAGCCTGAGGCATCCCACATGAAAAACAGTGAAAGTTTCGACATATCGGACATTCCGTCCATGTGCCTAGTTGGTATTTTCCGGCTACTAAGACTCTAGTAACGTGCACAATGTATTGTCAGCTCCCTTCGGTTACGGCTCTAGTCCGCAACCCGGCTGCCTGGCAAGGACGCAGCATAAACAACAGATCGCACGGGAAAGTGACTAAGTGTTCATAAAAGCATGAGCTAGTTTTTGAAAAAATAAAAAATGCTAGTCGGATAGCAACAAATGTATCGCGCAACAAATATAGTAATAAAAAACATTTTGTGTGTGTTTTATTTTGCACAATCGCACCGAGTCGAATCTCAAGGGCAGGAAAGATTCAAAGCACCTACCTACGGTAGCTACTCCGAATCTCGGGGGATACACGCACCCCAACTGGAAGTATGTATCTCCCGTCTAGAAGATGTTCCAGCCAGTTGGAGAAAGACGGATCTAGTCGGTAAGGCAAGATAACAAGACACCCGGGTCGGGATGCAGTTTCTCCCGTCCGGCTAAGTTCATCAGTTGGACATGCAAGGCACCGAGAAACGCAAGAAGTTTTTGAAGATTCAAAGTGCCTACCTGCGGTAGCCACTCCGAATCTCGGGGGTACACCCAGTGGGTGCGCTGGCGCGCCCCCACTAGAAGAATGAAGTTCCCGGCTAAAAGATGTTCTATCCGGTCAGGGCAAAGCAAGAGAGGTTCAGAAGGAAGATCGGAAGGAAAGAAAGAAAGAGAGAAAGATGGAGGTGGTGCGCAAAGCACAGCCGAGAAGACCAACCGGGCTGGGATGCATCTTCTCCGTTCGGCAACACAAGTTAGATTCTAAGAGATAAGTTAGAAAGCAAGAATTTTTGAAGATTCAAAGCACCTGGCTACTCCAGCTAATTTGAATCTCGAGGGCTACAACTAGTGGGTGCGCTGGCGCGCCCCCAATGGAAGCATGTAGTTCCCTGCTAGAAGATGTTCTAGCCGGTCAGAGCAAGACGACAAGTTCCTACCAAGTCAGAAGCGCAAGGTCACAAAAAGAAAGAAGATAGAGGGGAAAATGGGTTCACAACCGAGTAAGGACACAAGTTAGCCCGGGATGGAACCCGGCTAAGTCAGAAATAGTTGGCACCCAAGAGAAGCAAGGGTAAAACCGATTGGAAAGGACTAGTAGGGAGAAAATAGTCGGACAGATTCAACAAAGCGCATACAGACCAAGGCAAAAGATATCCAAATAATCATTAAACAGCGGGGGACGAAGCCCCGTAGATCCAAAGGTTCAGAAGCACAAAGTACGCATGACAATTTTTACAAATACACCCGGGATCCCGGGGATTTCTTATTCAAGCCATCGCCCCCTTGCCGCGAGGAGCATCTAAGCCGGCCCTGACCGACTGGGAGGACGCCTCTAGTACACTTCTGTCCAAGCGCTCGCCTCCCTCTCCATCAGCACCTCGTTGATGTCGGCTAGCCGGCAATCTTGATGGCAGCATTTCGAAGGCACGGGTGGTCTTGGTGCACGACAGCCTGGTCCGCGCCGGCTCAGAAGCCCTCCGTCATCTGCTCAACGCGTCCATCCTTGTACCACCTAAGAATTAGCGCCAGGGCCATCTCGGACCCGGCACGGGCAGAGAGGTCGCGGAGCCGGTCAATGGCATTCGACGCACTGCCAAGCTTGATGGCCAGGGCGCCCATCATCTTCGGCAGGAGGTCATCCGACCAGAGGAGGTCGTGGATGTCAGCACCAGCCTTGCGAAGTTTGGTGGAATCTTCCCCGAGTTGCGCCACTAGATCCCGGGCGCTAGACTTGTCGCCTGGCGCAACCTGCTGCACCCGGTCATAGGTCAAGGCATCTACTTGCGGATAGAAGCCTTTTTTATCAGAAACGTAAGTCAAAAGGAAAATCCGAAAGCACCAGTTGGACGAACATAAGTGCAAGGAGGGAGCCGGACTAACCTTTGGAGACGTGCCCAATGTTCATGAGCTCGTCCTCCAGGAAGGCCATATGATCCTTCAGCCGGGTGACCTCATTGTCCAGAAGATCGAAGGCGGTGGCCCGGCTGGCGAGGACCTCCTCGCGCTCCTTTGTCGCGGCCTCCGGTCAGTCGACCTTCACGTGGAATTCCTTATTCTGCAAACGTAGTGCTGAGTTGTCCCGGCTGAGACGCGCATTGGAGTATGACAGTTGGTTAATCTCGTGCTACGCGTAGACAAGGATAGTTGCAACACAAGACGAAGACAAAGAAAGAAGAATGAGGAATCAGTCGGACACAAAAAAAGAGAAAGGCAAGGAGAAAGACTTACTTCGAACGGTCCCCCGCGTTGTGGCCAGCTGCTCTGATGCGGCCTTGTTGGCACTCACCAACGTCGTCTGCAGTTGCCGGAACTGCACCAGGCCGGCTCCAAGGTTGCTCCACAAGCCTTGGAGTGAAGGGCCTGCCTCCATGGGCAGCGGCGCGAGAGGGCCGTCTAGGGCAGCCGAGGCGTCACGGGTTGTGGTTAGCCACTGCACCATCACCTCCTTGTCAAAGTCGACCTCCTCCACCACCAATGATGACCCACAAGTATAGGGGATCGCAACAGTCTTCGTGGGTAGTATTACCCACTTTATTGATTCGACACAAGGGGAGCCAAAGAATACTTGGAAGCCTTAACAACTGAGTTGTCAGTTCAGCTGCACCTGGAAATAGTTCTTGCTCATAGAAGTTTATCAGTAGCAACAGTTTGGTAGTAGCAATAGCAAAGCAATAGCAACAGCAACAGCAGTAGTGAAACAGGAGCAATAGTAACAGTAACGATAACAGTAGGATTCGAGTGCAATAGGCATAGGGATGGATGGAAGGGCATTGCATGGACGAGTCTAAACATGTAACTTCAAGATCTAGGGCATTGCAGATAAATAATAACAAGCATCCAAGTACTAAACAATCCTAGGCATGTGCTCCATATAAAGTCATACGTGCTCGCAATGAGAACTTGCACAACATCTTCTGTCCAGCCAGCCCGTGGCAGCGGGGCCTCTAGGGAACTACTGGTAATTAAGGTTCTCCTTTTAACGGAGCACCGGAGAAAAGCATTAATACTCCGTGAACACATGTGATCCTCACACCATAGCCGTCCCCTCCGGTTGTCCCAATTATTGTCACTTTGGGGCCTTTGGATCCGGACAATGATATGTGTACACAACTTGCAGATAATATCACAAACAATACTATCATAATGATTCAATAAAAAGTTCAGATCTGAGATCATGGCACTCAGGCCCTAGTGACAAGCATTGAGCACAACAAGTTGCAACAAAGTCAAATAGCACTAATAGAGATACTAGGCACTATGCCCTCACAGATCTTATTCGATTACATGATATAACTCATCCAATCCCTACCATACCCAAGCCTACAGTGGGGGATTACTCACTCATGGATGAGGGAAACACCGGTGGTTGATGGAGATGCGTTGTTGATGACGATGGCGATGATCCTCTCCAAATTCCCCGTCCCGGCAGGGTGCCATAACGGAGTTTCTGGATCTGAATCTTGGTTTCTGGTGGCGTCGGCGGAGCGGAACTCTTTCTGGAAAACTATGGACCCCCCTCGGTTTTTAGGTCGAAAGGAAACTTATAGGCGCAGAGGGAGGCCGAGGAGGTGCCTGGGATGGCTGCATCCCCTCCAGGCGCGGCCAGTGGTGGGCCCGTGCCTGGGGTGGGTGTGTCCCCCCAGGCCTCCTCTCTATCTCGTCTTCTGGCTCCGTGGATCTTCTAGTGAAATATAATTTTTGGCATATTTTCCGGGATTTTTCCTAATAGTTGATTTTCTGCACAAAAACAAGACACCAAGGTAATTCTGCTGAAAACAACGTCAGTCCGTGTTAGTTGCATCCAAATCACACAAGTTTAGAGAAGAAACAATAGCAAAGTGTTCGAGAAAGTAGATACGTTTTGGATGTATCAACTCCCCCCAAGCTTAGCTTATTGCTTGTCCTCAAGCAATTCAGTTGAAAACTTAGTGCGATAAAAGAACTTTCACGAACACTTTTCTTCATATGATGTAAATATTCTCAGCACATGAGTATATGCTTAGACAATTCATAATAAAGGGTATGCAACTAAGTCTACTCAATAGTCATTGCAAGCTATGAAGAGAAACCAACACAATAATAATAAGTAGCATGAAACATAAACATAAGCAACATTGCAATGCTCATAATAAGGTATGATAGATTGGTATCTCGCTTGCCTTTGTTTGTAGAGCACAATATGAATGCCAAGGCACCTCTGAAGTTCAAGTGAAGACTAGAGGTAAAGATATCAGAGATACAAGCATCAAAGTCGTGACATAATTAACCAAGTTTTGAGACAAACACAAGAATGACAACTATGCTCTCAAGAAGGTGCTCATAGAATAAGTGGTGGCTCAACAAAGTTGTGAAAACATTTTTGAAGAGTTTGAAAGGCTTCCCAATGCTGAAAGGAAGGTACTCATTAGCTTTGAGCTCTCATTGCCCCTATCATAGGCATGTTCATGTGGTTAAGGTGAAAGTGAGGTCCACTCTGAATCATATGCTTGATAGACCATAAACTGGAAATCCTAAGTCCCCTGAGTACGAGGGTCGCTCCGCATGCTACTCAACTTTGGTCACCTGAAAGTTCTTGTCATTGTAAATACATGCATATCATCAAGAACCGCCAACGGGGTACCCCTTTCACATGGTACAGGAGCTTTCCCATAACCAAAATGACAAGGAAAGCAGACAATGAGCATCTCAGCAATCTTTTTATTTACCATATGCATAGCTTTTTATTAAGGATGCTTCATAGATGCTCATTATGGTGATGCTGCAAGTTTCCACCATGATTAGGCATGGCTTAGGCTAGCATCCTAGGTGTTTATCTAAAACAATGTATAGACTCCATGAACTCACAAGCTCCCCTTTTATTTCACATCGTCGACATCCGTAAACAAAATAGCAAAGTATCAACTTGATGAGATATCCAAAAAGTGTTGAAAGCTTTCCCCGTGACAGCATGGTTCTGCTGACTCCCAGCATATAATTAGCAAGCATATAACTTGCATGTACAGGTCACGATGGTTCAAGATTATTAAGTGCAAGGAATAAAGTGTTCCATCAAGTTCGTGAGATCTTTACTAACTAACTTTCTCAAAACAGACAAACATATTATTTTGGAAGAAAACACGGCATATAGAATATGCGCTGAAGTAGCAAATGATGCTAATAGGTAGGTATGGTGGACATAGCTGGCAATATTCGTTTTGGGGAGGCGGAAGCACAGGTAGAGCACATACTCAGTGTAAGTGAAGTCTAGCAATAGAGAGCGAGCGACAAACGAGAGAGCAATAACTGTCATAATCATGCTTGCAACAAAACAGGACTAATTATGGCATGAAAGTGATACAAGAACTCTGAGGCAAAATAAATCATCGAGGCTTACTGACTATTGATTAGTCATATGCATGCGTGAGCATGTGCCAAGTCGATTCACATGAATAGTCAGAGGAGGATACCACAATGTCATACCAAAGTACAAATAAACAATGCAAGCAAACATTCATATGACATGCTACAAACTATTAGCAAGCTGGAGCTAATCATGGACAAGCAAGAACTACTAAGCATCCATAATGACATTCTCCTTACACAAACATGCTAAGCATGCTCACAATGATGAGTATATGTACAAAAATGGAACAAAATAGAGCTCGTTACCAGCCTCTTACCACACCTCAAGTTGTCTTAATCTTCATTATTGCTCTTCACTTGTGTGACTTGAATATTAACATGAAACCAAAATCCACTGAGGACAGCTGAACCCTACAAAGAACTCACAAAACCAAAGAAGAACAACAAATATTTTTGGTGTTTCCGATTTTTTAGAAACAAGCAAACAAAGAAAAACCAAACAAAAACAAAGCAAACCAAACAAAGCAAAATCTTTTTGGATTTTTCTTTTAAGGCAAACCAAAGCAAAGAAACAAAGAAAAAAACCAAGAGAAACAACGAAAATATTTTTTGGTATTTTTCGGTTTTTAGAAAGAAGCAACAAAAACCAAAAAGAAAGCGAAAACAATGGATGTACAAAGAACTGACCGAACATGATATATACATGAGTGTGTGATGTCGGTATACCTCCCCCAAGATTAGGCTTTTGGCCTAAGTGGAGCTCAATCCCATGGTGTCCAAGAGGATGAACCTCCGTAGTATGTCGAGGAAGCTCCCTCGTCCTGGTACGAGATCGAGGCCTCCCCTGTGTAATACACAGAGGGGTCGTATGATGGTGCTTCCTCCTGATAGTGCCCGTGGAAGTTGAGAGAGCGCAGCTTGTCATCTATCTCCGCCTTCGAGCGTGACCAAGGTCCCTGAGAAATACTGAACACAGTTTTTTGGGGTAGAGGGATCTCTCTCACTCTTCCCCGTCAATAAACAGCATTCTATAAACCAAGTTCTCAAGAGTAGAGCTAGTGGTGACAAAGTGGTGCGCCTTCATGGCAGCAAGATCAAGCCTCTGAGGAGCCAAAACTGTATCATGTGGATTAACAACAATGTTCAAGGCAGCAGCAACACGAGTAGCAATAATTCCCCCCATAAATGGGTCCCTTAGCAGCTAAACGACAAGCAATGAGAGAACCAAGATTATACTTATCCTCATTGTTGAGCGCAGCAGCTAAGAAGGCCAATTGATAGTTGTAAATATTACTATTGTTCTCCCTACCAAGAACACTCGTGGCAAGATAGTAGGCAAAGTACATGATGGTTGGGAGTTGAATATTCTTTATCTTTCCTCGTTGAGATCTGCGGTCATCATCATTGGTTATTACTCGGTAAATCTCCAACAAATCAGCGGGAAGAGCTGGAATCTTCTTTGATGACCCAGTTGTACCAAGTCCCAGGGCCTTGCAAAATTTCTTCAAAGTCATAGAATGAGACCTGCCATAAATTTTGAAAGACACAGAAGGCTTGAACATGCTGTTAGTTAAGGAGAAACTCTCCAATGTGTTTTAATAAGCAAAGCATATTGTGCGCTCTCATCCTGCATGTAACTTGTTAGTCCAGCCCTCTGAATCAAAGTCATAAAATCGTTAAGAATCCTAGCAGCTCGCAAGAAAGTTTGGCAAGGAAAGGTGGAGGGGTGCGCATCCCCTTCATCCCCCTCATCACCAAATCGCAGGGTGATGAGATCCTCATTGTATGAGGGTCTAGTACTGGTATATGACCTTGGAATCCTTGCCTTTGTAGGTGCATCATTCTCAAATATATTACCAAATGTGTGGTGGTCCATGACTTCACTTTTCTGAAATTCTAAACAACCATCAAACCAAGTGATTTCTAAGTTGCTAGAGGACTACACATGCATCAAAACAAAGTTTCTAAGCATAGAACAAGCATGCAAGCTCAAACAACCTATCACCTATAGCAGCAAAATACTCAAGATACAATCTACCAATCACAAATCTAATTGGACAAGTGGAGGAGGCACATACCAAGGAGAAATCCCTCCAAAATTTAGCGCTTGAGATGGGATGAACAAGGAGATCAAAAATCGCGAGAAAGAACAACAAGAACTCAAGCTTGAGCAAGTTTTTCGGTGTTTTTTGGGAGAGAGAAAGAAGGTGGCTTTGAGGAGGCAGCCCGGAGGGTCCCAGGTGGGCCAGACCCCCCCCAGGCGCCACCCCCTGGTAGGCCGCGCCTACCATGGGTGTGGTGCCCCTGGGTCACTTCTGGTGCCTCTCTACCCTTTTTTCGAGGAAAAATTTATTTTGAATTTTCTGGGATTTTTCGGGAAACTTTATTTTTGCCAATTTTCAGGGTATGAAAATTGATTTTCTCGCAGAAACAGTTTTTCAGAAGAAGCAAAAGCAAACCAAAAGACAAACTACAGGAGCTCTAAGAAACTCAAACAATCAAACAACTAGCAAAACTAAAGCTAAAGCAAAGACTAGGAAGGAGAAAAGTAAAAGAAAGAAAGTATAACCACAGTGGAAACATTATTTTGTTCATTAATATCCTTTTGTTAACAAGGTTGATCAAGTCTTGTTACCAAAACAATCTTATATGAAGCAAAACTTTGCAATCCACAAGGTGATTATGTTACCTCATACTTGATAGCAATGGTCCCAATCATAATAGTAATAATAGTTTCAAAATTTTCTTGTGGAATGGGACAATATATTTCTCCAACCTTGATGCTCTCAATATTTTCAATGGAATTCAGGCAATAGCTCTTAACAACCTTCTTGGGGAATAGACAGTGTGCTCTTTGTCATTAATATTGAATTTTACTTTTCCTTAATTGCAATTGATGACAGCACCTGCAGTATTAAGAAAAGGTCTCCCAAGAATAATAGACATATTATCATCTTCAGGCATTTCAACCACAACAAAATCAGTTAAAACCATGCAATTATGAGCATCTTGAACAGGAACATCCTCACATATACCAACAGGAATAGTAGTTGACTTATCAGCCATTTCCAAAGATATATCAGTTGGTATCAACTTTTCTAGTTGGAGTCTCTTATAGAGAGAAAAAGGCATAACACTAACTCCAGCTCCCAAATCACATAAAGCTGTTCTAACATAATTATTCTTAATGGATCAAGGAATAGTTGGTATTCCTGGATCACGAAGTTTCTTTGGAACCTTACCATTGAAGGAGTGATTAGCAAGCAAAGTAGAAATCTCCTCATTAGGAATCTTCCTTTTATTAGAGACAATATCCTTCATATACTTTGAATAAAGAGGCAATTTAATAGCATCAGTCAAAGGAATTTGCATGAATAAATGTTTCATCCACTCACAAAACTTGTTGTAGTGTTCTTCCTCCTTTGACTTGTGTTTCCTACCTAAAAAAGGCATAGGTTTCTGCACCCAAGGTTCTCTCTCTTTGCAATGTTTATTAGCAATAAAATCTTCCCTTGTGTACCTAGTGTTCTTAGTGTGCTTCTCAGGTTCTTCCTCAACTTCCTCCTTATCAGGAGCATCATTTTTATCATTGCGAATCTCAGTTTCAGCATCAGAGACAGATATACTATTAGGATCTACAGCAGGTTCAAGTGGTTCCTCAACTATTTTGTGTTTCTTTTTCTTTCTCTTACGAGGACTACCACTATTCTCACCTTGTTGAGAATCCTTCTCAATTCTTTTAGGATGTCCTTCAGGATATAAAGGATCTTGAGTAGCTATACCACTCCTAGTTCTAATTCCATAAGTAGCATATCCTGAGGCATTAACTAGCATATCCTTTTGCACCTTAGCAAGTTGATCAAGTTGAGTTTGAACCATTTGAAACTGTTTACAAAGCATTTTAATATCATTAGAAGTTCTTTCCACAATATCTTTGAACTCATGGATAGCTCTAGAGTTTTCCAATAAATGATTTTTAACTTGTTTATTAAAATACTCTTGTTTAACAATAAATGTGTCAAGTTCCTCTAAATATTGATCAGGAGGCTTACCATAAGGAATATCACCTTCATCAAAGTGTTGGAGAGAGTGTACTTCAATAGTAGATGAGTGGGAAATTGGCTTACATAATTCTTCTATAGGAGGTAGATTCTTCACATCTTTAGCTCTAATACCTTTCTCCTTTAGACACTTCTTAGCTTCCTTCATCATTTAATGCAATAACTCCCCTCTTCTTTGTTGTTGGTGCTGGAATTGATTCAGGAACAACTAGTTCAGGAGTAATAGGCTCAGGTGTATTTAGCTCAGGTGAAGTCCAATCATCATAATTCTTGCTTATTTTAGTCATTAATTCTTCAGCATCTGTAGGAGTTCTTTTCCTGAAAACACAATTATCAAAGCTATCTAGGTAGGTCCTAGAATCATCTGTTAGTCCATTATAATAAATATCAAGAAGTTCATTCTTTGGTAATGGAAATCCAGGATGTGCATGAATCAAGGCACAGAACCTTGTCCATGACTCAGGCAATTTCTCTTCTTCTCCCTGTTTAAAATCAAAAATTCTCTGCAAAGAAGCATGTCTAGCACTAGGAGGAAAATATTTCTGGAAGAAAGAAGCAATCAAGCAATCAGGGCTATCAATGGAATCAGGAGGTAATCTATTAAACCAAGCCCTAGCTTCTCCTTTTTGTGAAAAAGGGAAGATCTTAGTAAAAAAGTACTCGCGCATCTTATAATCATCAGAGAATAAAGCACTCATAGTAGAAAGCTCATTCATATGAGCCACAACATTCTCATTTTCAGTCCCACAAAAAGGTTCTTTCTCAATAATATCTAAATAAGATAAATCAAGAGATAAATCATAGTCTTCATTTTTAATATTTGTGGGAGAAGTGGCAAACTTAGGATCATAGGACAACTTAGGCATGATAGTACGTCTAGCATGGAGAGTCTTAATAGCGCTAGTACCATGTGTGTTTTGGAACTCTTCAACAAAATCATCAGTGAACTCAATGTAACCATCATTAATATCATAACTCTCACTAGACTCAGATGAGCTAACAGGTGTAATAATTTCTTCACTAGGAGTTTCGGTATTTCCTAGACTAGCCATAGTAGCATCTAGAAAAGGACCTAATGAACCACTCGCATCAAGCACAGTAGAAGTAACATCATGAGCATCAAAAGCAGTTTCAGACTCAAGCAGTAGTAGAAGTGTGTGTACCATGAGTATGTGGTGGTGGTGTGACAAGCTTACTTATAACAGACGGTGAATCAAGAGCAGCAGCGGTGTTTAGGACGGTACCTCTTCTTGTAGTGGATGGTAAAAAAGGGAACTTTCCATCATGAGACTTCCCCATGATGAAAGGAGTAGCAGTGAAAAATAATAGATCCAAGTGAAATTTCAAATAAAGCTATGCTCCCCAGCAACGGTCTTGATGACCCACAAGTATAGGGGATCGCAACAGTATTCGCGGGTAGTATTACCCAATTTATTGATTCGACACAAGGGGGCCAAAGAATACTTTCAAGCCTTAACAACTGAGTTGTCAGTTCAGCTGCACCTGGAAATAGTTCTTGCTCACAGAAGTTTATCAGTAGCAACATCAAAGCAACAACAACAACAATAGTGAAACTGGAGCAATAGTAATAGTAACGGTAATAGTAGGATTCGCGTGCGGTAGGCATAGGGATGGATGGATAGGCGTTGCATGGACGAGTCTAAATATGTAACTTTAAGATCTAGGGCATTGCAGATAAATAATAACAAGCATCCAAGTACTAAACAATCCTAGGCATGTGCTCCATATATAGTCATACGTGCTTGCAATGAGAACTTGAACAACATCTTCTGTCCAGCCAGCCCATGGCAGCGGGGCCTCTAGGGAACTACTGGCAATTAAGGTGCTCCTTTTAATAGAGCACCGGAGCAAAGCATTAACACTCAATAAACACATGTGATCCTCACACCATAGCCGTCCCCTCCGTTTGTCCCAATTATTATCACTTTGGGGCCTTTGGATCCGGATAATGATATGTGTACACAACTTGCAGATAAGATCACAAACAATACTATCATAATGATTCAATAATAAGTTTATATCTGAGATCATGGCACTCGGGCCCTAGTGACAAGCATTAAGCACAACAAGTTGCAACAAAGTCAAGTAGCAGTAATAGAGACACTAGGCACTATGCCCTAACAGATCTTATTCGATTACATGATAGAACTCATCCAATCCCTACCATCATCAAGCCTAAAGCAGGGGATTACTGAATCATGGATGAGGGAAACATCGGTGGTTGATGGAGATGCGTTGGTGATAACGATGTCGATGATCCTCTCCAAATTCCTCGCCTGACAGGGTGCCAGAACGGAGTTTCTGGATCCGAATCTTTGTTTCTGGTGGCGGCGACAAAGCGGAACTCTTTCTGGAAAACTATCAAACGCCCCTCGGTTTTTAGGTCGAAAGGCACCTTATAGGCGCAGAGGGAGGCCGAAGGGGTGCCTAGGGTGGCTGCATCCCCTCCAGGCGCGGACAGTAGTGGGCCCATACCTGGGGTGGGTGTGGGCCCCCAGGCCTCCTCTCCGTCTCGTCTTCTGGCTCCGTGGATCTTCTGGTGAAATATAATTTTTGGCATATTTTCCGGCATTGTTTCTGATAGTTGATTTTCTACACAAAAACGAGACACCGAGGTAATTCTGCTGAAAACAGCGTCAGTCCGTGTTAGTTGTGTCCAAATCACACAAGTTTAGAGAAGAAACAATAGCAAAGTGTTCGAGAAAGTAGATACGTTTTGGATGTATCAACCACCGTCTCCTTCCAGGCTCTCGAGCCCCCTGCGCTGGCTGAAGAACCTCCTCCAGGGTTAGAGGCCGTGTCTCGCTGACCCGACATGGGCGCGCACATGGAGGGGTCTAGATGAACTATGGTCGCCGGTTATAGTAGAGGGGTGACGTCAGGCGGAGGCAGTGGGAAGTCATAGAAGGGGCGTCCTGCTGGATAAGGGGTCAAGAGGCGGCAAGGCAGAGACATTGCAAGTCGGGCTCGCGGCGCCAAAATAAAGGGCGGCACTGCAAAGGCATAATCAAAATACCAAATCAAGGAAGGGAAAAGGGAAAGTCAGAGTGATAAGAGAAAAACAAGAGCTAGATGAAGGAAAAAGAGACTTACCCCTACACCACCGGCGCGCCTGGCCACTTCCGGGTACCTCTGCCCCGACCAGGGCGCGGGGGGGGGGGGATGCCTACCTGGCTGCGCTTGGCAGCCGAATCCTTTGGGGCGGCAGCATGGCTCAACTTGCCCTCACCGAACCGCTTCCTGGTCGGTTCGGGCAGTGCGGCGCCATCGCTCTCATTCGGCGCGGGGCTGTGCGGGTCCTCCACCGCTTCGTTGGTCCGGCTGGGGAGAACTCCTCCTTGCCATCCAATCCCTCGCTGGATCTTCGCGGGCGCGGCTCGGGGAGGTCGGTGGTGAAGGACTGGAGGGGATCCTCACCATACTCCCGGACGATGCACGGGAACATCTGCCAGAAAGGGAAGAAAAATGAGCCGGATCAAGAAGCGATTCCGGATGAGAAAAAGTCAAGATGAGGCGACAAAGGAAACTTACCTGGGGGCTCGGTTCTCACGGTGGTAGGGCCAAGACCAAAGGACCAGACAGCCTTGATCTTCTCCTTCGTGATCATCCAAACCCACTCATAGAGGTTGGCAAATGGGGGATCACAGTGGGAGAGCCGTGTCAGGTCCAGCCGACCGGAGTAGTAGCACATCTTGTGTGCTCGCTGCTGCAACAGCATCATCAGCCAGGAGACCCACCTGAGGGTGACGTCAACGCCGGTCTAGCCGGCTGTGACAAGCGCCCTCATCCGGCACAGCAGCTCCTCCGCCTCGGTCTTGGATCTAAAGTGCTTCTGCTCCTAGTTCGCCTGGGTGGTCTTAACGTCTTGGAAGGCCGGGATGTTGGTCCAGTCGACGGAGGACAGGTTGCGTACATAAAAGTACGTTTGCTACCAAAACTTCAGCGTGTCGTGCAGCCGAAACTTTGGGTAGCTGGTCTGCGAGCGGGAGTAGATGGAGGCGCCACCTCAAGGCACGAGCGGGCCTTTGGCGTACTGGTCTTGGGGCCGTATGAGGAAGATGCGGCAGAAGAGCCTGAGATCTGGCTGGATCCTGAGGTAGCACTTGCAGAAGGCCACGAAGTGCGCAAGGATGCATATGGCATTGGGGCCGAGATGGTGGAGGCAGAGATCGAAGCGGGTGAGGAAGGAAAGAAAGAAGCGTAACATCCCAGAAATATTAATCAAGATTACCAAGTTCCAATCACCCAAGTTTAGTGTTAACAAAAACTTTTATCATTAAAATGAATATGAATGCATGTGTGTGATGAATGCATGAATGATTGCAATGCCATGTTTGATTCCTATGAATGGTAAGGATTGGTTTAAAGATGAAAACAACATCATCTAAATCATTTCCAAGCAGAATCAAATGAAGAGAAAATAAAAAATAAACAATATAAGCAAATGGTCATTTTGACCAAAGACCACTTTGAGTGTTCCTAGTCCAAGTTTTCCAACATAAACAAATCCAATTCTTTTCACACCTTGCTAGACCAAGTGAAAGTGAACCCAAACCCACTTTGCAAACCAACAGAAACAAATTTCAAATCTATTCAAATGATAATTCAAAATTGAATCAAGTGTAGGTACTAAGATCATCATTTCTCAAAAACCACTCAAACCAGTTCACCTTGACCAACCCAAGCAGCCAGATACTACCAAGCATGTAACCAAAGCACTCACCAAAATTCATCCAAAAATTCAAAACTAAATTTCATGCGGCCATTTAATCAAACACCTGGTGAGCACATTAATCACTGCCTAACTATCACTATCATCAAAGCTTTGTCCAATTTTGTCCCCAATTCTCACCCCTTGTCCCCCCAGTGAGCACACTCGCATTGAACAAGATAGCAAGCTACCCCTTGCAACAGTGCCATGCCACCCGAGCCCCACCTTTCTGGTCGATCATGGCCAGGACGTTTGAGCAAACGCCGCGCCCGTCCACAATGTCCAGGAGGCAGCTCACCGTCCATCGCCACCCCTTGTCCAACCCTCGAGCATAGCCAGGCCCTGGACCATAAAGAAAACACCGCGCCCACTTTCTATGCGCCGTGCGAGAGCGCGCCAGAGCGCCGCAGCAGACACGTGCGTACACGCCACGCCTCGCCCTCACCGCCCATGCCTGCAATCACCGCGGCACCAGCTTGGTCCCAGGCATCCCCGTTTGCCACCACGCGACCAAGAGCACCTGTGCATCGTCGAAAATGACGTCGGTGCCGCTCAGAGCACCAAACCATTCTGACCAACCTCGACCGCCCTGTTCGATGCCATTAATCCCTTGAGGGTTGCCAGGAGACCGCGCACCGGCCTACGCCCTTCGACATACCGTTAAATCACTTCATTGTCATCACCGACGAGGTCCGACCATGCCGCACTGCCCCTCTCGCTCGGTGTAACACCCTCAGAATCGGCCCTATGCAAGTTTCAGCGCTTCCCGCCAAACCCGCATAGAAACGATTCAAAGGTGCCCACCAGGCGCTTGCGTGCGGGTGGAAAACGAAGTAATAACATTACACAACAGTCCTCGATGGGACCCACAGAACAGATATATATACAACACGACTCCATGAGTCAAGAATACAGATATACAGAACAAAGATCCAAATCACCTTGAAATCGATAGAGCGTCCGACTATGGACAAGATGCAAATGGGGCTAAGAGCCCTGATGAATAACCAATGGCGTCCATAACCCTGCCCAGGCCAAGCCGGAAGGGTAACCCTGCTAACGACGTCGATCTCAAAACCTGCTTAAACAAAAGGGGTGCCGACAAAGGGCAAAGGAAAAAGAGAGAGCGGTCAGTACTGAGGCCAGTACACGGCGAGGCTAGAATTCGGCGGTCCTCGCCTACATAGGTATGGTGGACTGAAGCGGCAGCGGCAGCATGCACTAAACAACCTATAGAGACTCGATATAACTGTCGGTTATTAGAGAGGGATAAGAAAGACCTATTCGGTACCAATCTGATACTACCACCAACATTCCCATCCTAGTATTTCCCCCTCGAGACCAAACGAGGAAGTCAACCGAGGAACTCACACCGTTGGCAGTTTTACTCATTCCGTTATAGTTGCGGCAATTACTAGTCAGGTATAGATAATCATCCTGATAAAATAAGCAGTGGGCCGTTTTAGTTAACCATTCCGTTGTAGTTGCGACACTTACTAGTCAAATACAATTAGCATGAGATATCCCAAAACCCAGCAGTTGTTGGTACTTTTATTTAGCCATTCCGTTATAGTTGCCATACTTACTAGTCAGGTACAATGGTAGCAAGCGACAACCCAAACAAGCAATTGTTGGCAATTTTATTTAGCCATTCCATTATAGTGAAGCTGATTACTAGTCATTATAAAGTCAAATTTATAGCACTACTTTAGTTATAGTTGTCTATGATCGAGATACTGTGCTCCAAGTCGTCCATAACCGCGGACACGGCTTTCAGAAAGTTTTACCCTGCAGGGGTGCACAAATAGCAACACACACTCGATCAACCTCGGAAAAACCAAATCAAAACCCAACGAGGCTTTCACGACAAAGCAATCACAAGATTCAGAAATATTTCCGGGGGCCACCCCATTGAGTACACCCGCAACGAAGTTAGCTGACTCCGAGATGGACTCAAGGTTTGCGTCAATGGCTGTAAACGACTGGGAACCCGAAAATGTGACTGGGCTTGTCGATACCGCGAAAACACTCCGCTTACCTAAACAGTACAGGTGCTCCTCGCACAATCGTTAATAAAGCAGTAAAGCATGGCATAAGTACAGGATAGTAAATAAAACCTCAAACTAGTTTGTGGCCCCAAGAAATAAGAATGAATCAAGCTCTGGCTCAGGGGGGTCCCATAATCCTCCCGGATGTGGATAGCGCGAATATTCAAGGAACAGGTATCAAGTACTCGGGGTCCTACGGGACACAAGTGGACGGTTAACAACCAAATAACATCTATTGCCCACCTGTGCCTCTGCATTTTCCTACTTCAATTTTAGTTGTTAAATAGTAATTAAAGTAAACGATAATTAAAGCCATGATCATCTCCAACATTAAACATGCGGCAATACTCCAACAACTGTGGTACTGGACGACACGCAACAGCACTTGAGCACGCGACTACGACGCGCAAGTCCAACTATCTGCCAAACAATAGGTGATAGGATGTGTCCAAGGCAATATAAGGCTGCAAGGGATATCACGGGTAAGAAAACTAGAGCATCGCAACACAGATAGCAATGGATCAACAGGAGGGAATAAATGCTATAAAATTAAGATAGGTAGAAAGGGGAAGGTGCTCGCCTGAAAAACATTGCCGAAGGTTCACCCGAAGATTGGGTCGGTACTCGTATCAACTCAACGGCCTTATCCGCGAAGAAGCAAAACACTAGAATAAACACGGGATGCAATATTTAATACTACGGCAAAAGATCGGGCATGATGCATGTATGATGTATGACATGGCAAGGTGCGATGCAATTAGGTCATATTAAGTGGAACCGGGGTCCCGACAATTAATTAAACGGTTCAAGTTATTTATCTACCCCGCAAATTAAATGTTGTAATAACAGGGCAAGATAAGTTACCGGTTCGCTACACAAATTTAAATGAGGCCAATATGAGACTAGATTTGCCCGCATATGGGCCCCATATTTAATTTAGGTGAATCGGCATAAGGCCCCCAAACCACACCAATATGCATGCATGAACAATTAATATGTGACAGGTGATCAATATCATATTATAAAAATAGGGGTCTCGGATAAAGGGTCACACATTAGGGTTCGGCGAACTTGGGCTCCGAGGGGTTCGGGGTCGGTCTCAGGGTTCAGGGTTCGACGGGATCGGTCTCGGCGGGATCGCTCTCGGATAACATAGTAGATCTTGGCGTTCCACGAAGAAGGACTTGGTTTGGTGTCGGGGCGCATCGGATTCGTCCTGGTCGGTGTCGTTCTTGTCGTTGCGAAGATCTTGTCGGGTCCGCGCCATCGAGTCGGTCTTGGCATTCAGGGTGAAGAACTTGGCGTCCGAGAGACTATCTTGTCGCATCCGCGGTCGTCGGGTCATGTCGCCGGTCTTGTCGTTTCACGGCGGATATCTTGGTGTCCCGGGTCTCGGCGTCTTCGGATTCGAGAGGAAGAACTTGGCGTGTCGGGTTCGGTTTTCTGATCCGAGAAGGAGAACTTGGTGATTCCGAGGGTCTTGGTGTTCGACGGGGTTCGGGCGCGCCAGGATCGGTCTCGGATCACGGAAGGAGAGCTTGGCGCGCCAGGGCTCGGGGTCGTCCGAATGTCCCTGCAGGTGGTTCTCGGTTCTTCTTCGTATCACCACACCATCTTCAATTTCACCACATCCCCAGGTAGAACTGGGCAACTCTGGTGGTTTCTATCATCTGTAACAAGCATACTTGCCTCCTATCACCACCACACCTGGCCAAGAGGAAGCAGCGGCGCACGCTAGCCGACGACCCGGACAAGGTGAAGCAGGGGCAGTGGCGATGATAACGGCGACGGGGAGGCCAGGCTTGGTAGCTGTCGGCGGTACAGAGAGAACTGCAGGGCGAGACCTGCAGGGAGAGGTGACGCGCGACGCCGACGAGGAGGCGCGCGGTGGCGGGGTCGGTGCAGAGCCGGTAGGCAGAAGGCGAGGCGGCGGGGCGCGGTTCCGGGCCGGTGTGGAAGAGGTGGCGGGGTTCACTCGGGAAGGAGCTCGGCGACCAAGGCGGTGGGGAACGAGGTCGGCGGCGCACTGGAGGCGAGGCCTGGACGGAGGAAGGTGAGGCCGGAGAAGCATCCAGAGGCTGCATGCGGCTCCGGGGAGGTGGTGGCGCGTCGAGGATCCGGCGAGGACGCGCGCTCACGGGGACTGGCGTTGCAGAGGGCCAGGGCGAGCGCGGCGTCCGCGGCGGAGGCGGCCAGGAGGGAGGCGAGGTCGCGGCCTGGGGGTGAGCGGGTCTTGGGCGCCGGCGGCGCTCGAGCGCGGGGCCGGCGAGGCGGCCTGACTCGGGGTGGCGCGGCGCTGGATGGGGAGGAGCGATGCAGGGCAGAGGAGGGCGCTCGAGCGGCGAACGCTGGCGGGGCGGTTGGCGGCCTGCGGAGGAGAGCGGCGGCGCTCCGGGCAGAGGAAGCTTGCAGGGGAGAGGGCGGCGGAGGGAGTCCAGAGTGGAGGGGCCCGATGGCGAGGTACCGCGCGCAGGCGGCGGCGCAGATCGGGCGGAGGAGGTCGACGGTGCCGGGGCGGTCCGTCCAGGGGGGGTGCGGGAGGAGCGGCGAATGGCGATGGGGGAGGAGGTTGGAGAGGAGGTTCTGGTGCCATGGGGAACGAGGAGAGGAACGGGGGAGGCGTGCGGTGGCGAGGAAGGTGGGGAGTGGCGGGACCCGCGGGTGGGCCGAGCGGGACAGGGGCAGGTGCGGCCTAGGGTGGGGCCGGCTCTCGTGGGGTGGGTGTGTGCTGCAGGCGTGCGTGCGTGGTGTGCTGGGTGTGTTTGTGGCCAGAAGGGTGGTTGAGAGAGAGAGGGTCTGAGGTGAGGTGGCGGGCTGGGATAGGATAGGGGGAAGGGAGTGGTGAGGTGGCGAGCCGTGGTTGGTCGGGGTGATGTGGCTGGAGGGTGGGTAGCATAGGATGGGGTAGGAAAAGAATTAGACAGGCTGGTCTTGCACTGGGGGTGGCCGACTGGGTCGGGTCGGCCCGGTCTGGCTGCCCCCTAAAAATAAAATAAATATTTTATTATTTAAAACGGGGCGTTTGAAATCTGTGGTTAGACAAAACAAAATATTCCGGAGACTCGGGTTTTGAGTTGAATTAAAGACGGGGTATTTAGAAAACAAAAATAGGTTTTTCCGAAAATCGTTTTATGCAAGCAAATGCAAGATGATGACGATGCTCAAATGCAATGTGGCATGATGACATGAGCATGCGGTCATGATGATTCAATGCACAAAAACAACGCGATTTTCTAGTAGTGGTTTTTGCGGGATGCCACAATTCGACACCACTAACAATGGATCTCGCCCTCGAGATCCGCCTCATGGTACCGGGAAGAAGGTCGGCGATCTGAATCTTCTCGCTTCGTGTAGATCCTCGCGACACCACTAACAAGAGGTCGTTGTCCGTGATCGTCAAGAGAACACTCCGGGAACAAAGGGCGAAGGTAGAGGTATCCACAAATAAAGCCACCTCTAACTTCGATAGAAGGAGAGAAAAGATGCGGCCTATCCCACTTCAATGTACAAGAGCGAATAGAAAGGGTAGTCGGCATGGGGGCCAATCCATCACGCACCCAAACTATTACTCCGCACAATCAGTAGAAAAGCGTGCAGCCATTCTCGGAATCAGACTGAAGATCTCGACAATCGAGGTTCAGAACAAAAGAGTGATGCCGACTCTGCATCGGATCTGGCATAGATGATGTCGTCGCGTCGGAAAACACCGGAAGGCACAAGAAGGAACAAAGAGAAGTCCACCAGACGAAGGATTCCTCGGATAGCAGGAAGCCCAGATGTAGAAGCATCGTTACCAAAGGAGGAAGCGAAACCCTGAAGGTACGATGGAACCCAACCACGAGAAATCCTAGACTCGAAGAGAGAGAAGAGAGCAGATTCAAAACACGCAGAGGTGAGAGGAGAGCAGCAGAGGGGTAAGGAGTAAAATCAGACCTAATCAGAACTATCCAACCGATTTTGCAAAATAGTTTTGACACTCTACTTCGGCCGTTAGCTAGGTTATCCTACAGGCTGGACTTGTGGGGTATCGCAACTGCTGATCTCTGATACCACTCTGTAACACCCTCAGAATCGGCCCGATGCAAGTTTCAGCGCTTCCCGCCAAACCCGCATAGAAACGATTCAAAGGTGCCCACCAGGCACTTGCGTGCGGGTGGAAAACGGAGTAATAACATTACACAACAGTCCTCGATGGGACCCATAGAACAGATATATATATACAACACGACTCCATGAGTCAAGAATACAGATATACAGAACAAAGATCCAAATCACCTTGAAATCGATAGAGCGTCCGACTACGGACAAGATGCAAATGGGGCTAAGAGCCCTGATGAATAACCAATGGCGTCCATAACCCTGCCCAGGCCAAGCCGGAAGGGTAACCCTGCTAACGACGTCGATCTCAAAACCTGCTTAAACAAAAGGGGTGCCGACAAAGGGCAAAGGAAAAAGAGAGAGCGGTCAGTACTGAGGCCAGTACACGGCGAGGCTAGAATTCGGCGGTCCTCGCCTACATAGGTATGGTGGACTGAAGCGGCAGCGGCAGCATGCACTAAACAACCTATAGAGACTCGATATAACTGTCGGCTATCAGAGAGGGATAAGAAAGACCTATTCGGTACCAATCTGATACTACCACCAACATTCCCATCCTGATATTTCCCCCTCGAGACCAAACGAGGAAGTCAACCGAGGAACTCACACCGTTGGCAGTTTTACTCATTCCGTTATAGTTGCGGCAATTACTAGTCAGGTATAGATAATCATCCTGATAAAATAAGCAGTGGGCCGTTTTAGTTAACCATTCCGTTGTAGTTGCGACACTTACTAGTCAAATACAATTAGCATGAGATATCCCAAAACCCAGCAGTTGTTGGTACTTTTATTTAGCCATTCCGTTATAGTTGCCATACTTACTAGTCAGGTACAATGGTAGCGAGCGACAACCCAAACAAGCAATTGTTGGCAATTTTATTTAGCCATTCCATTATAGTGAAGCTGATTACTAGTCATTATAAAGTCAAATTTATAGCACTACTTTAGTTATAGTTGTCTATGATCGAGATACTGTGCTCCAAGTCGTCCATAACCGCGGACACGGCTTTCAGAAAGTTTTACCCTGCAGGGGTGCACAAATAGCAACACACACTCGATCAACCTCGGAAAAACCAAATCAAAACCCAACGAGGCTTTCACGACAAAGCAATCACAAGATTCGGAAATATTTCAGGGGGCCACCCCATTGAGTACACCCGCAACGAAGTTAGCTGACTCCGAGACGGACTCAAGGTTTGCGTCAATGGCTGTAAACGACTGGGAACCCGAAAATGTGACTGGGCTTGTCGATACCGCGAAAACACTCCGCTTACCTAAACAGTACAGGTGCTCCTCGCACAATCGTAAATAAAGCAGTAAAGCATGGCATAAGTACAGGATAGTAAATAAAACCTCAAACTAGTTTGTGGCCCCAAGAAATAAGAATGAATCAAGCTCTGGCTCAGGGGGGTCCCATAATCCTCCCGGATGTGGATAGCACGAATATTCAAGGAACAGGTATCAAGTACTCGGGGTCCTACGGGACACAAGTGGACGGTTAACAACCAAATAACATCTATTGCCCACCTGTGCCTCTGCATTTTCCTACTTCAATTTTAGTTGTTAAACAGTAATTAAAGTAAACGATAATTAAAGCCATGATCATCTCCAACATTAAACATGCGGCAATACTCCAACAACTGTGGTACTGGACGACACGCAACAGCACTTGAGCACGCGACTACGACGCGCAAGTCCAACTATCTGCCAAACAACAGGTGATAGGATGTGTCCAAGGCAATATAAGGCTGCAAGGGATATCACGGGTACGAAAACTAGAGCATCGCAACACAGATAGCAATGGATCAACAGGAGGGAATAAATGCTATAAAAGTAAGATAGGTAGAAAGGGGAAGGTGCTCGCCTGAAAAACATTGCCGAAGGTTCACTCGAAGATCGGGTCGGTACTCGCATCAACTCAACGGCCTTATCCGCGAAGAAGCAAAACACTAGAATAAACACCGGATGCAATATTTAATACTACGGCAAAAGATCGGGCATGATGCATGTATGATGTATGACATGGCAAGGTGCGATGCAATTAGGTCATATTAAATGGAACCGTGGTCCCGACAATTAATTAAACGGTTCAAGTTACTTATCTACCCCGCAAATTAAATGTTGTAATAACAGGGCAAGATAAGTTACCGGTTCGCTACACAAATTTAAATGAGGCCAATATGAGACTAGATTTGCCCGCATATGGGCCCCATATTTAATTTAGGTGAATCGGCATAAGGCCCCCAAACCACACCAATATGCATGCATGAACAATTAATATGCGACAGGTGATCAATATCATATTATAAAAATAGGGGTCTCGGATAAAGGGTCACACATTAGGGTTCGGCGAACTTGGGCTCCGAGGGGTTCGGGGTCGGTCTCAGGGTTCAGGGTTCGACGGGATCGGTCTCGGCGGGATGGCTCTCGGATAACAGAGTAGATCTTGGCGTTCCGCGAAGAAGGACTTGGTTTGGTGTCGGGGCGCATCGGATTCGTCCTGGTCGGTGTCGTTCTTGTCGTTGCGAAGATCTTGTCGGGTCCGCGCCATCGAGTCGGTCTTGGCATTCAGGGTGAAGAACTTGGCGTCCGAGAGACTAGTCGCATCCGCGGTCGTCGGGTCATGTCGTCGGTCTTGTCGTTTCACGGCGGAGATCTTGGTGTCCCGGGTCTCGGCGTCTTCGGATCCGAGAGGAAGAACTTGGCGTGTCGGGTTCGGTTTTCTGATCCGAGAAGGAGAACTTGGTGATTCCGAGGGTCTTGGTGTTCGACGGGGTTCGGGCGCGCCGGGATCGGTCTCGGATCACGGAAGGAGAGCTTGGCGCGCCAGGGCTTGGGGTCGTCCGAATGTCCCTGCAGGTGGTTCTCGGTTCTTCTTCGTATCACCACACCATCTTCAATTTCACAACATCCCCAGGTAGAACTGGGCAACTCTAGTGGTTTCTATCATCTATAACAAGCATACTTGCCTCCTATCACCACCACACCTGGCCAAGAGGAAGCAGCGGCGCACGCTAGCCGACGACCCGGACAAGGTGAAGCAGGGGCAGTGGCGATGATAACGGGGACGGGGAGGCCAGGCTTGGTAGCTGTCGGCGGTACAGAGAGAACTGCAGGGCGAGACCTGCAGGGAGAGGTGACGCGCGACGCCGACGAGGAGGCGCGCGGTGGCGGGGTCGGTACAGAGCCGGTAGGCAGAAGGCGAGGCGGCGGGTCGCGGTTCCGGGCCGGTGTGGAAGAGGTGGCGGGGTTCACTCGGGAAGGAGCTCGACGACCAAGGCGGTGGGGAACGAGGTCGGCGGCGCACTGGAGGCGAGGCCTGGACGGAGGAAGGCGAGGCCGGAGAAGCATCCAGAGGCTGCGGGCGGCTCCGGGGAGGCGGTGGCGCGTCGAGGATCCGGCGAGGACGCGCGCTCATGGGGACTGGCGTTGCAGAGGGCCAGGGCGAGCGCGGCGTCCGCGGCGGAGGCGGCCAGGAGGGAGGCGAGGTCGCGGCCTGGGGGCGAGCGGGTCTTGGGCGCCGGCGGCACTCGAGCGCGGGGCCGGCGAGGCGGCCTGACTCGGGGTGGCGCGGCGCTGGATGGGGAGGAGCGATGCAGGGCAGAGGAGGGCGCTCGAGCGGCGGACGCTGGCGGGGCGGTTGGCGGCCTGCGGAGGAGAGCGGCGGCGCTCCGGGCAGAGGAAGCTTGCAGGGGAGAGGGCGGCGGAGGGAGGCCAGAGTGGAGGGGCCCGATGGCGAGGTACCGCGCGCAGGCGGCGGCGCAGATCGGGCGGAGGAGGTCGACGGTGCCGGGGCGGTCCGTCCAGGGGGGGTGCGGGAGGAGCGGCAAACGGCGGTGGGGGAGGAGGTTGGAGAGGAGGTTCTGGTGCCATGGGGAACGAGGAGAGGAACGGGGGAGGCGTGCGGTGGAGAGGAAGGTGGGGAGTGGCGGGACCCGCGGGTGGGCCGAGCGGGACAGGGGCAGGTGCGGCCTGGGGTGGGGCCGGCTCGCGTGGGGTGGGTGTGTGCTGCAGGCGTGCGTGCGTGGTGTGCTGGGTGTGTTTGTGGCCAGAAGGGTGGTTGAGAGAGAGAGGGTCTGAGGTGAGGTGGCGGGCTGGGATAGGATAGGGGGAAGGGAGTGGTGAGGTGGCGAGCCGTGGTTGGTCGGGGTGATGTGGCTGGAGGGTGGGTAGCATAGGATGGGGTAGGAAAAGAATTAGACAGGCTGGTCTTGCACTGGGGGTGGCCGACTGGGTCGGGTCGGCCCGGTCTGGCTGCCCCCTAAAAATAAAATAAATATTTTATTATTTAAAACGGGGCGTTTGAAATCTGTGGTTAGACAAAACAAAATATTCCGGAGACCCGGGTTTTGAGTTGAATTAAAGACGGGGTATTTAGAAAACAAAAATAGGTTTTTCCAAAAATCGTTTTATGCAAGCAAATGCAAGATGATGACGATGCTCAAATGCAATGTGGCATGATGACATGAGCATGCGGTCATGATGATGCAATGCACAAAAACAACGCGATTTTCTAGTAGTGGTTTTTGCGGGATGCCACAATTCGACAGCACTAACAATGGATCTCGCCCTCGAGATCCGCCTCATGGTACCGGGAAGAAGGTCGGCGATCTGAATCTTCTCGCTTCGTGTAGATCCTCGCGACACCACTAATAAGAGGTCGTTGTCCGTGATCGTCAAGAGAACACTCCGGGAACAAAGGGCGAAGGTAGAGGTATCCACAAATAAAGCCACCTCTAACTTCGATAGAAGGAGAGAAAAGATGCGGCCTATCCCACTTCAATGTACAAGAGCGAATAGAAAGGGTAGTCGGCATGGGGGCCAATCCATCACGCACCCAAACTATTACTCCGCACAATCAGTAGAAAAGCGTGCAGCCATTCTCGGAATCAGACTGAAGATCTCGACAATCGAGGTTCAGAACAAAGGAGTGATGCAGACTCTGCATCGGATCTGGCATAGATGATGTCGTCGCGTCGTAAAACACCAGAAGGCACAAGAAGGAACAAAGAGAAGTCCACCAGACGAAGGATTCCTCGGATAGCAGGAAGACCAGATGTAGAAGCATCGTTACCAAAGGAGGAAGCGAAACCCTGAAGGTACGATGGAACCCAACCACGAGAAATCCTGGACTCGAAGAGAGAGAAGAGAGCGGATTCAAAACACGCAGAGGTGAGAGGAGAGCAGCAGAGGGGTAAGGAGTAAAATCAGACCTAATCAGAACTATCCAACCGATTTTGCAAAATAGTTTTGACACTCTACTTCGGCCGTTAGCTAGGTTATCCTACAGGCTGGACTTGTGGGGTATCGCAACTGCTGAGCTCTGATACCACTCTGTAACACCCTCAGAATCGGCCCTATGCAAGTTTCAGCGCTTCCCGCCAAACCCGCATAGAAACGATTCAAAGGTGCCCACCAGGCACTTGCGTGCGGGTGGAAAACGAAGTAATAACATTACACAACAGTCCTCGATGGGACCCACAGAACAGATATATATACAACACGACTCCATGAGTCATGAATACAGATATACAGAACAAAGATCCAAATCACCTTGAAATCGATAGAGCGTCCGACTATGGACAAGATGCAAATGGGGCTAAGAGCCCTGATGAATAACCAATGGCGTCCATAACCCTGCCCAGGCCAAGCCGGAAGGGTAACCCTGCTAACGACGTCGATCTCAAAACCTGCTTAAACAAAAGGGGTGCCGACAAAGGGCAAAGGAAAAAGAGAGAGCGGTCAGTACTGAGGCCAGTACACGGCGAGGCTAGAATTCGGCGGTCCTCGCCTACATAGGTATGGTGGACTGAAGCGGCAGCGGCAGCATGCACTAAACAACCTATAGAGACTCGATATAACTGTCGGCTATCAGAGAGGGATAAGAAAGACCTATTCGGTACCAATCTGATACTACCACCAATATTCCCATCCTGGTATTTCCCCCTCGAGACCAAACGAGGAAGTCAACCGAGGAACTCACACTGTTGGCAGTTTTACTCATTCCGTTATAGTTGCGGCAATTACTAGTCAGGTATAGATAATCATCCTGATAAAATAAGCAGTGGGCCGTTTTAGTTAACCATTCCGTTGTAGTTGCGACACTTACTAGTCAAATACAATTAGCATGAGATATCCCAAAACCCAGCAGTTGTTGGTACTTTTATTTAGCCATTCCGTTATAGTTGCCATACTTACTAGTCAGGTACAATGGTAGCAAGCGACAACCCAAACAAGCAATTGTTGGCAATTTTATTTAGCCATTCCTTTTTAGTGAAGCTGATTACTAGTCATTATAAAGTCAAATTTATAGCACTACTTTAGTTATAGTTGTCTATGATCGAGATACTGTGCTCCAAGTCGTCCATAACCGCGGACACGGCTTTCAGAAAGTTTTACCCTGCAGGGGTGCACAAATAGCAACACACACTCAATCAACCTCGGAAAAACCAAATCAAAACCCAACGAGGCTTTCACGACAAAGCAATCACAAGATTCAGAAATATTTCAGGGGGCCACCCCATTGAGTACACCCGCAACGAAGTTAGCTGACTCCGAGACGGACTCAAGGTTTGCGTCAATGGCTGTAAACGACTGGGAACCCGAAAATGTGACTGGGCTTGTCGATACCGCGAAAACACTCCGCTTACTAAACCGTACAGGTGCTCCTCGCACAATCGTAAATAAAGCAGTAAAGCATGGCATAAGTACTGGATAGTAAATAAAACCTCAAACTAGTTTGTGGCCCCAAGAAATAAGAATGAATCAAGCTCTGGCTCAGGGGGGTCCCATAATCCTCCCGGATGTGGATAGCGCGAATATTCAAGGAACAGGTATCAAGTACTCGGGGTCCTACGGGACACAAGTGGACGGTTAACAACCAAATAACATCTATTGCCCACCTGTGCCTCTGCATTTTCCTACTTCAATTTTAGTTGTTAAACAGTAATTAAAGTAAACGATAATTAAAGCCATGATCATCTCCAACATTAAACATGCGGCAATACTCCAACAACTGTGGTACTGGACGACACGCAACAGCACTTGAGCACGCGACTACGATGCGCAAGTCCAACTATCTGCCAAACAACAGGTGATAGGATGTGTCCAAGGCAATATAAGGCTGCAAGGGATATCACGGGTACGAAAACTAGAGCATCGCAACACAGATAGCAATGGATCAACAGGAGGGAATAAATGCTATAAAAGTAAGATAGGTATAAAGGGGAAGGTGCTCGCCTGAAAAACATTGCCGAAGGTTCACCCGAAGATCGGGTCGGTACTCGCATCAACTCAACGGATAAACACCGGATGCAATATTTAATACTACGGCAAAAGATCGGGCATGATGCATGTATGATGTATGACATGGCAAGGTGCGATGCAATTAGGTCATATTAAGTGGAACCGGGGTCCCGACAATTAATTAAACGGTTCAAGTTATTTATCTACCCCGCAAATTAAATGTTGTAATAACAGGGCAAGGTAAGTTACCGGTTCGCTACACAAATTTAAATGAGGCCAATGAGACTAGATTTTCCCGCATATGGGCCCCATATTTAATTTAGGTGAATCGGCATAAGGCCCCCAAACCACACCAATATGCATGCATGAACAATTAATATGCGACAGGTGATCAATATCATATTATAAAAATAGGGGTCTCGGATAAAGGGTCACACATTAGGGTTCGGCGAACTTGGGCTCCGAGGGGTTCGGGGTCGGTCTCAGGGTTCAGGGTTCGACGGGATCGGTCTCGGCAGGATCGCTCTCGGATAACAGAGTAGATCTTGGCGTTCCGCAAAGAAGGACTTGGTTTGGTGTCGGGACGCATCGGATTCGTCCTGGTCGGTGTCGTTCTTGTCGTTGCGAAGATCTTGTCGGGTCCGCACCATCGAGTCGGTCTTGGCATTAAGGGTGAAGAACTTGGCGTCCGAGAGACTATCTTGTCGCATCCGCGGTCGTCGGGTCGTGTCGTCGGTCTTGTCGTTTCACGGCGGAGATCTTGGTGTCCCGGGTCTCGGCGTCTTCGGATCCGAGAGGAAGAACTTGGCGTGTCGGGTTCGGTTTTCTGATCCGAGAAGGAGAACTTGGCGATTCCGAGGGTCTTGGTGTTCGACGGGGTTCGGGCGCGCCGGGATCGGTCTCGGATCACGGAAGGAGAGCTTGGCGCGCCAGGGCTCGGGGTCGTCCGAATGTCCCTGCAGGTGGTTCTCGGTTCTTCTTCGTATCACCACACCATCTTCAATTTCACAACATACCCAGGTAGAACTGGGCAACTCTGGTGGTTTCTATCATCTGTAACAAGCATACTTGCCTCCTATCACCACCACACCTGGCCAAGAGGAAGCAGCGGCGCACGCTAGCCGACGACCCGGACAAGGTGAAGCAGGGGCAGTGGCGATGATAACGGCGACGGGGAGGCCAGGCTTGGTAGTTGTCGGCGGTACAGAGAGAACTGCAGGGCGAGACCTGCAGGGAGAGGTGACGCGCGACACCGACGAGGAGGCGCGCGGTGGCGGGGTCGGTGCAGAGCCGGTAGGCAGAAGGCGGGGCGGCGGGGCGCGGTTCCGGGCCGGTGTGGAAGAGGTGGCGGGGTTCACTCGGGAAGGAGCTCGGCGACCAAGGCGGTGGGGAACAAGGTCGGCGGCGCACTGGAGGCGAGGCCTGGACGGAGGAAGGCGAGGCCGGAGAAGCATCCAGAGGCTGCGGGCGGCTCCGGGGAGGCGGTGGCGCGTCGAGGATCCGGCGAGGACGCGCGCTCACGGGGACTGGCGTTGCAGAGGGCCAGGGGAGCGCGGCGTCCGCGGCGGAGGCGGCCAGGAGGGAGGCGAGGTCGCGGCCTGGGGGCGAGCGGGTCTTGGGCGCCGGCGGCGCTCGAGCGCGGGGCCGGCGAGGCGGCCTGGCTCGGGGTGGCGCGGCGCTGGATGGGGAGGAGCGATGCAGGGCAGAGGAGGGCGCTCGAGCGGCGGACCCTGGCGGGGCGGTTGGCGGCCTGCGGAGGAGAGCGGCGGCGCTCCGGGCAGAGGAAGCTTGCAGGGGAGAGGGCGGCGGAGGGAGGCCAGAGTGGAGGGGCCCGATGGCGAGGTACCGCGCGCAGGCGGCGGCGCAGATCGGGCGGAGGAGGTCGACGGTGCCGGGGCGGTCCGTCCAGGGGGGGTGCGGGAGGAGCGGCGAACGGCGGTGGGGGAGGAGGTTGGAGAGGAGGTTCTGGTGCCATGGGGAACGAGGAGAGGAACGGGGGAGGCGTGCGGTGGCGAGGAAGGTGGGGAGTGGCGGGACCCGCGGGTGGGCCGAGCGGGATAGGGGCAGGTGCGGCCTGGGGTGGGGCCGGCTCGCGTGGGGTGGGTGTGTGCTGCAGGCATGCGTGCGTGGTGTGCTGGGTGTGTTTGTGGCCAGAAGGGTGGTTGAGAGAGAGAGGGTCTGAGGTGAGGTGGCGGGCTGGGATAGGATAGGGGGAAGGGAGTGGTGAGGTGGCGAGTCGTGGTTGGCCGGGGTGATGTGGCTGGAGGGTGGGTAGCATAGGATGGGGTAGGAAAAGAATTAGACAGGCTGGTCTTGCACTGGGGGTGGCCGACTGGGTGGGGTCGGCCCGGTCTGGCTGTCCCCTAAAAATAAAATAAATATTTTATTATTTAAAACGGGGCGTTTGAAATCTGTGGTTAGACAAAACAAAATATTCTGGAGACCCGGGTTTTGAGTTGAATTAAAGACGGGGTATTTAGAAAACAAAAATAGGTTTTTCCGAAAATCGTTTTATGCAAGCAAATGCAAGATGATGACGATGCTCAAATGCAATGTGGCATGATGACATGAGCATGCGGTCATGATGATGCAATGCACAAAAACAACGCGATTTTCTAGTAGTGGTTTTTGCGGGATGCCACACTCGGCTATAAAAAGGAGGACACCCCAGCCTCAATTCGCCACACCACCTCACTCCCCACTCCTCATAGAACACCACTGACCCTTCCCCGAAGCAAGGCGGGCACCAGGCTGCTGGTATTTCACCGGAGTCTGCCGCTGCAGAGGAGGAGAAGGGCTGTTGGAGCCGCCCAGGAGTCGTCGTGACCACAGTTCGATCCGCCATTGTCGACGACGTCGTTCATCCCCATCGCCGACCCTAGATGGAGACCTAGTGAGCCTCACACGACCCGCACCACTGCGTTAGGGTTTAGACATCGCCGGAGCTGTTCGTCGTCGACGATGAACCTTAGCCGTTGGATCAGATTCTAATCGTAAGGCCTAGATTGAAGGATACCGCTTCGCGTAGCTAGAGCCGTTGACGCGTGGGACCGCTCTGGTAGTAGCCCGCTGCGCATGCTGTGCAGTTGGGTTGGCCCAGTTTAGTTCCTGCGTGTAGCCCAGTAATTCAAATATAAACTTTCCAATTTCAAACCTAGTTCAGCCAGTGACTTTGAAAATCAATTCAAAGAGTTGTACTGAACCAAATTGCATGAAACCAATTTTTCTAGAAATGTATTCAAATTATTAATACAAGCCCGTTGGATTCAAACCATTTGGAATTATAG
Source organism: Avena sativa (assembly GCA_916181665.1). Classification (NCBI taxonomy): domain Eukaryota; kingdom Viridiplantae; phylum Streptophyta; class Magnoliopsida; order Poales; family Poaceae; genus Avena; species Avena sativa. The sequence goes on along the minus strand of OV702281.1, from coordinate 200,782,200 downwards.
ATCACCTATAGAAAAAATAACAAAAAAGAGACTTTTACCCATTCAAACATTTTTCAAAAATCAACCATAAATGATTTTGAGTTGATTCCAACTCTCAAAAATAACATTTGACAAGATCTTTTTGAATATGTAAAAATATTTAGGTTTACATGCAGTGATCTTGGACAAGTACTAAAAGAGTGCGACATAGGAATTTCTAGTCACTTTAATTATTTAAAATAATAATGTTAAACCTTATTAAATTGTGACACCACTTTAAATCACATTCCCAAGTATTAAAATATGTGGTGATGACATGTGTCAACATGATCCCATATTTTAATTGGAGAATGTTAAATCTTAAGTAGTTTTTTGCAATAAGTAGAAATTACTTTTCTAAAAATAAAATAAATAAGACTAGATCTTTAACTCATGTGATGATGCTAGATCATCTAGTGTGAACCTCTGTGTGCCAAATAGAAGTAGTTAATATTGTTTGGTGATTGTGTACCTCGTATTTATTTATAGACGCTAGTACCGACCAAGGATACGAGGAGGAAGGGGACTACTACTACGAAGAAGAAGAGAACTTCAATCACTGCAGTACTCAAGGCAAGTTACTAACTATGGAAGCTAAGCTAAAACCATACAAGTCTTACTTGCAATCCTAAATCTACTAGTTAAGCTATGCAAGATGCATTAGGCATGCTTGGGTTATGCAACCTTGATTATACCAAATCCCAATTTTACTTGCAAGCTTTATTCTTTTATTTCTTCATCAAAGTTCTTTATTACTTCTAGTTAGTCTTTTGTGAGTTTTGGAAAGATATTAGAGGTAGCATAAAGAGCATAAAACTTGGCCAAAGTTAGTTAGAAATAGATGTCATACTGAGACATGAGATTAGATTTGGATAAGTCACACTTGATTAGCACCCCTCATTACTGTTTACCCTCAACTTTAGTGACTAGTGCTAAGCATAAGAGTTGATCACTTTAGATGGCAATACTTGGTGAAAATGATTATGAAAACCTTATAATGATGAGTCATTCTAATGAAATGTTTTGACATGTGTTGTGAACACCAGATGATTTGATGATGAAAATGTTGAGGCATGAGCCTTAGCCCTTTATAAAACTGATGGTTGGGTTCCGATGCGATACCATTCCAATTTTTCCGTACAACCACAATACCCGAATTTGGGTAGGGCTTGACTGGAAGGTTATATATTTTAGTATGGGTTCCCTTGCGAAAGAGGTTTGAGCTGAGGCTACCTCAGGATGATTTTCCACCTGTGCAGTTACCAAGATGACATATGGTCATGGTTGGGAGGCCAAACTCATAGGGGAGGTGCCTATACTAGGGTGTATAATTGAAAGGTTAGGATTGATTATCCGCATATTGAGTATGGTGATTCAGGATTGTTCCTGACGGATGTATCGAATGTTGTGGTGAAAGTGTACCACCTCTGAAGAGTGTCAAACTATTCGAATAGCCGCGTCCGCAGTTATGGACAGTTGGAGTGGCCATATTGTTCCGTCGTCAGATGTTTTCAAAATGACTCATGAAATGAATTATGACTTGACTTGACCACAGCAGGGTTGTGAACATGAAAAATAAGTTCCCACTTAGGTGTTGTAAAACATTAAGTTAGTTTTCTTTACTTCTAAACTCAATAAGAGATAAACCTGGCTTTTGCAAATAAACCTAGAGCTTAGGATCCCTACTCAAACTACTTACTTGTTAGTGATAGTTTGCGAGTACTTAAAGAGTCCTCATGGCTTTGTCCCTCGCTATTCCTATGTGGAGGACTACCAGGATGATGGACAACAGTAAGTCTATGACAACTAGGATCATCTCCCATCATCAGCATTCCTTGTGACCCTGAAGATGGAGCTTCGACTATGCTACCGTTATTATATTATTTCGCCGCGTTGATTGTATTAAGACTAGATCATGAGATCCTTTATTTGTAAGACCTTTATAATGGTTTGTAATGGATGATAAACTATGGTACCAATCTATTATATCTCGCAAAAATGGTAATCCTGGGATTGCGATGTATGGCATAACAGGCATCTGGGATTAAAAATCCGGGTGTTGACAAGTTGGTATCAGAGACATCCTGACCATAGGAGACCCTAGTTAGAATGGACGCTTGAATCAAAAACTTAGTTTCAAAACAAAAGAAGTGAGTATTTATGAAAAACCATTGTCATTCTTATTACTTAGATTCTTTCATGAAAATTCATGTCCCTCAAAAAAATTCTTGCAAACTTACATAAAATTTGACACACTTGATCACTCTACAAACTTACTCATCCTACATTCTTATAGATGGAGGTGAAGTATATAAAGTTCTACCAGTTGGGCAATGGAGGACAGCTCATCTTTGAGCGCGATTTGGACTACCTCTCGGAACTTCTTAAGCACCCACACCCCAAGTTCTTTGGAGCACAGCTCAATGATTAGCAAGGAGGAGAACTACAATGGTTGATTGTTGCCAATAATAGAGGCAAGATGGAAGCAACTACTTCAGAGGGGATCAAATTCAGCTTAAGAGAGAACAACTAGCTAGATGGACTCGACAGGGCTATGCAGGAAGCTCTTGCCCGTCTGTGTGGGCAAAGCATCAATCAGATCAAGGGTACTCACTTTGAGTACTACGCAAGGCGTGATGCTATGGGACAGCCATTGGAGGTGCCACAACACCCGGAGGTGAAGCATCACGTGGATCATCTCAGCTTCATGATATATGACAGGCAGAAGGAGTTGGAAAACGCCCGCGCATACGCCAACCACAACTATGCCATTGCAGTGAAGAAGGACCAGACCCTCGCCATCCTTGCGAAGGAGCACAAGTCATTTTGCCGTCTACGTGATAAGAAGGATCGCATCATTGCTCGCCTTTGTCACAAGGTGTCAGACTTGGAGGAGACCATCCATGAGCGGGACATGCATCTTGAGGAGAGGGATAATGAAGGGGAAGATATCCGTGGAGATCCCTACTCCTACCTCATTGATGATGATGACTACCTGGAGGAGCAAGCCATGTACTTCCACACTGATGATGATGATTCCGCCTTCATTGATGATGATGAAGACACCAATTCTGATGAGTAGTAGCACTTGAGCACTATCGTAGGTGTGAGTTGTATCCGGTCCCACTGTATCATAGTTTCACATAATGGTTCTTAAAACCATCTGTTACCTTAGTGTGGTGTGTGTTTGTATTGGGTGCTATGAATGAATGAAAAGCAAGTTGCTACTTGGCAAAACCTAAGTCAAACTTAAAGTTTAAAAACTTTTCAAAAATAAATCCATGAACCTTAGAAATTTCCCGCTTGTCTCATGATCTATCTCAATCTTCAGATGCCTCGCGGAGGAAGTAGCTCATCTCAGGACCCAATGCTGGATATCTTGCAAATGTTGGTTTCATACCGTGAAGCTGAAGAGCCGAAAGTCAAGCCAACTGAGCCACCCTTCAACACATAGCTCAGATGTCCAATAACAAGCAAGGCCATGGAAACAAGGACAACCATGGATCCAAGCCCAAGAACTTCCAGAACACCAATCCACCCTTTTTTATGAAGTATGAAGAGCCATTAGATGTTGATGACTGGTTGTATACCATGGAGAACAACTTAGAAGTCACAGGAGTGGAGGCCAATGAGAATGTACTGTTTGCCACCCATTATCTGGCAGGTGATGCAAGGGCTTGGTGGAATAGCATTCGCACAATGAATGGAGGTCTGATGATGACCTAGGATGAATTCAAACTCAAGTTTAGCTGAACCCATGTGCCACCGGGTTTAATCAAGAGGACGAGAGATGAATTCAGAGAATTGAAGCAAGGGAGGATGACAGTAGTTGAGTACCGTGACAAATTTCTGTCATTAGCTAGGTATGCACCAGATGAGATTGACACTGAAGCCAAGAAGAAGGAGAGATTTCTGAATGGTCTGCATGATGAGATGCAAACAGTATTAGTCAACATTCCTTTCCCTGACATTGAAGCCTTAGTGGATTCTGTAATCAAGATGGAAGGAAAGATCAACCAAGCCAATGAGAATTGCAAGCGTCGAATGATGCATCAACCAGGAACCCACCATACCCCAAAGTATCGCCCCAACCCATCTGTAGGATATGCCCCGAGAAACAATAGACCCCCGATGACCCGTATGAACTATCCCAGCCATGGAGAAGGAAACCTAAGGCCCGGAGGAAACCACAACAACAACCTCTGCAACTCCAACAATTTCAACCGTGCACCACCCAAGTTCAACAACAACAACAACAACAACACCAACAACACCAATACTGCCCCAAGGAATGGAAGCAATGTCGTGCCTGTTGCGGGAAAAGACAAGTCTCAAGTTACTTGTTTTGAATGCAAAGTCAAGGGTCACTACACTAGTGAGTGCCCCAAGAAGCTTGCATCAGCTACCAATGTGAATTCCCCAGCTCAGCAGCAATGTCGTGTTCAGCCTGGAAGGAGATTTGCCCCAGGGAATTCGTTCAACCGCAACGGCCGTCTGTTTCACATGAGTGCTGAAGAAGCTCAGGAAGCGACAGCGGTCGTGTTGGGTATGTTTTCTGTTAACTCAGTACTTGTAAGAGTGTTGTTTGATTCTGGAGCATCGCACTTGTTTGTTACAGAAGAATTTGCATACACTAGTAAGATTCAGCCAACAAAATTGAAGCATGTTATTATAGTTCAAATACATGGTTCAACCACCAAAGCTAGACAAATTTGCAAGGCCGTACCTATCAGAATCCATGGAATAGATTTTTATGCTAATCTAATAGTACTTGGAACCAAAGGTTTGGAAGTAGTACTAAGAATGGATACGATGTCAAAACATAAAGGATTAATCGACTGTGCCAAGAAAGCCATAACCATGACTAGTACCACTAGAGTATCAGTACAACATGTATCTGAAATCTTGCCCCATCAATTCAAGTGCAACAAGAGTCTAGCCCAACCAACCATTAACCAAGTCAGAATAGTCTTTGAATACAACGACGTATTCCCAGATGTATTGCCCGGTATGCCCCCAGATCGGGATATTGAGTTTATCATTGAACTAATCACTGGAACTGGACCCATAGCTCAGAGACCTTATAGTATTAACCCGTCTGAATTAGTGGAGCTAAAGAACCAACTGGATGATATGCTGGAGATAGTTCTAATTCAACCAAGTGCGTCGCCATGGAGATCATGTGTTTTGTTTGTGGATAAGAAAGATGGAGGTAACTGTTTGTGCACGGATTATCGGAAGCTGAATGATGTCACCATTCAGAACAAGTACCCACTGCCGAAGATAGAAGATCTGTTTGACTAGTTGACCGGTGCCAAAGTGTTTTCTAATATTGGTCTTAGAACTGGTTATCATCAACTCAAGATTCACGCAGAGTATATTCCAAAGACTGCCTTCACCACCACATATAGACTGTATGAGTACACTGTCCTGTCTTTTGGATTAACCAATGCCCCCGCTTATTTCATGAACCTCATGAATAAGATTTGTATGAACTTCCTAGATAAGTTTGTCGTTGTTTTCATCGATGACATTCTGATCTATTCCAAATCAGAAGAAGAACATGAGCTACACCTAAGGACCATCCTTGAAACCCTCAGGGAGCATCAGTTGTATGCCAAGTTTATAAAATGTGAGTTCTGGTTAAAGGAAGTAGGATTCCTCGAACATATCGTGTCGGAAGGAGGAATTGTTGTCTACCCTGCCAAGGTTCAGGATGTTGAAGAATGGCAAGCCCCAACCACCCAAACCCAAGTTCGTGCATTTCTCGGATTAGCGGGATATTACCGCAAGTTCGTAGAATGATTCTCGAGCATCACAAGACCCATGACCCAGTGGTTGAAGAAAGATAAGAAGTTTGAATGGACGGAGAAAGGTGAAGCAAGTTTTCAAGAGCTCAATAAGAGATTGATCTCATCACCAATCTTGATCATGCCGGATATCACAAAGCCTTTTGATGTGTTATGTGACGCATCCAAGATTGGTCTCGGATATGTGCTAATGCAAGAAGGCAAAGTCATATCCTATTTATCCCGACAACTGAAGCAACATGAGAAGAATTACCCTACCCATGACCTCAGACTAGCAGCTGTAGTTTTAGCCTTGAAGACATGGCGGCATTACCTCATTGGTAATCTCTGTGAGATTTATTCGGATCACAAGATTCTGAAGTATATTTTTACCCAGAAGGATATGAATATGAGGCAAAAGAGATGTATAGAGCTAATCAAGGACTATGACCTTGACATTCATTATCACCCCGGCAAAGCCAATGTGGTAGCAGATGCTCTTAGCAGATTGCCATGTCGATTGAACACCATGATTCTGAAGGAGCAACCAAGTTTTCATAAGGAATTGGAAGATTTCAGAATGGAATTAGTTAGTGAAGGATTTTTGGCTAGCATAGAACTTCAACCCACTTTGATCAGTCTGATCAGGGAGGCACAGAAAGGAAATGCTAGTATCGACGGAATCAAACGTCGTATCGGTACATGAAAGGTACCCGGATTCACCAAAGATGAAGAAGGAGTTTTGTGGTACAAAGAACGTATCTGTGTACCAGTAGATTCAGAGTTGAAGCAAGCTATTTTTCAAGAAGCCCATGATACTCTTTATTCTATCCACCCCAGAGGAACCAAGATGTATCAGGATTTGGAGGAGCAATTTTAGTGGCATAAGATGAAGAGAGAAATCGGAAGATACATAGCCAAATGTGATATCTGTCAGAGAGCCAAAGCGGGACATCAGAGACCCGCAGGACTTTTGCAACCATTGCAGATTCGAGAATGGAAATGAGATTCAGTTGTAATGGATTTTATCACCGGTTTGCCTACATCTAGTAGGGGAAATGACTCTATCTAGGTCATAGTGGATAGACTGTCCAAAGTAGTAGATTTATTACCAGTCAATACCACTTATCAGAGGTCGAAGGTAGTAGAGTTGTACATTGCTAGAATAGTTAGTTTGCATGGAGTCCCCAAGAACATTGTGTCAGATCGAGGAACCCAGTTTACCTCGAGATTTTGGAAGAAAGTCCAAGAAGGATTAGGAACCAGAATAGATTTTCAGCACAGCTTATCACCCTCAGACTGATGGACAAACGGAGTGAATAAACTAGATACTCGAAGATATGTTGATAGCTTGTGTGTTGGATTATGGATCAAAATGGTAAGACTGCCTTCCTTTCGCAGAATTCTCATACAACAGTTACCAGGCCAGTTTGCAAATGGCCCCATTTGAGTTTATGTATGGAAGAAAGTGTCGTACCCCACTGAATTGGTCAGAAATAGGAGATAGTCAAATTTTTGGACCCGACATCCTAAGAGAAGCCGAAGAGAAAGTTCACAAGATCCATGAGCACCTAAAGACCGGCCAATCTAGACAGTAGAGTTATGTAGACAAGAGACATCGAGATCTAGCCTTCACTATCGGAGATTTTGTGTATCTGAAAGTATCACCTTTGAAAGGAATGCAGCGTTTCCAACTCAAAGGAAAGCTTGCCCCTAGATATTTTATCGGACCCTTAAAGATTTTGAATCACCGGGGAGAAGTATCATATCAACTGGAACTATCGGAGGATATGCAACCATGTTTAATGTGTTTCATATCTCGTTACTTCGCAAATGCCTCGAAGTCCCGGAGAAGACCAAAGTTTTCAAGAATATTGATCACAGAACTATAGAGATCAATGATGACATAACATATCCTGAAGTACCCATTCGTATTTTGGAAGAAGCCTTGAGAACCACCAGAACCCGGAGTATCAAGTTTCTCAAGATCCAGTGGAGTAACCATACTGAAGAAGAAGCTACTTGGGAACGAGAAGATTACATTAGGACTGATTTTCCAGATCTCTTTAGTTCCTAGTTTTCTTTCTCTTAAATTTCGGGACGAGATTTTTTTAAGGAGGGAAGGTTTGTAACATCTCAAAAATATTAATCAGGATTATCAAGTTCCAATCACACAAGTTTAGGGTTAACAAAAACTTTTATCATTAAAATGAATATGAATGCATGTGTGTGTGATGAATGCATGAATGCTTGCAATGCCATGTTTGATTGCTATGAATGCCAATGATTGGTTTAAAGATGAAAACAACATCATCTAAATCATTTCCAAGTAGAATCAAATGAAGAGAAAATAAAAAATAAACAATATAAGCAAATGGTCATTTTGACCAAAGTTAACCACTAGACCACTTTGAGTGTTCCTAGTACAAGTTTTCTAAAAGAAAAAAATCCAATTCTTTTCACCCCTTTCTAGACCAAGTGAAAGTGAACCCAAGCCCACTTTGTAAACCAACAGAAACAGATTTCAAATCTATTCAAATGACAATTCAAAATTGAATCAAGTGTAGGTACTAAGATCACTATTTCTCAAAAACCACTCAAACCAGATCACCTTGACCAAACCAAGCAGCCAGATACTACCAAGCATGTAACCAAAGAACTCACCAAAATTCATCCAAAAATTCAAAACTAAATTTCATGCGGCCATTTAATCAAACACCTGGTGAGCACAGTAATCACTGCCTAACTATCACTGTTTTTTATCAAATCTTTGTCCAATTCTTGTCCCCAATTCTAACCCCTTGTCCTCCCGGTGAGCACACTCGCATTGAACAAGCTACCAAGATACCCCTTGCACCAGTGCCATGCCACCCAAGGCCCCCTTGTCGGTCGATCATGGCCAGTACGCTTGAGCAAATGTTGCGCCCGTCCATGATGTCCAGGAGGCAGCTCACCGTCCACCGCCACCCCCTGTCCAACCCTCAAGCACAGCCAGGCCCTAGACCACAGAGAAAACACTGAGCCCACTTTCTCTATGCTCTGTCGAGAGCGCCGCAGCCGACATGCGCGTACACGCCGCGCCTCGGCCTCATCGCCCGTGCTTGCAATCATCGCGGCACCAGCTAGCTCCCAGACATCCCTGTTCACCGCCGCGCGACCAAGAGCACCTGTGTGTCGTCAAAAACGCCGTCGGTGCCGCTCAGAGCACCAACCCGTTCTGACCAACCTCGACCGCCCCTTTGCATTCCATTAAGCCCTTGAGGATCGCTAGGAGACCGCGCACCGGCCTACTCCCTCCGACATGCCGTTAGCTCACTGTATCATCGTCACCAACGAGCTCCGACCATGCTGCACTTCCCCTCTCGCTCCGCTATAAACAGAGGCCAACCCAGCCTCAATTCGCCACACCACCTCACTCCCTACTCCTCACATAACACCACTGACCCTTCTCGGGAGCAAAGCGAGCACCAGGCTGCCGGAATTTCACTGGAGTCCACCGCTGCAGAGGAGGAGAAGGGTTGTTGATTGGAGCCGCCGCAGGAGCCTCCGTGACCATCGTTCGAACCGCCGTCGTCGACAACGTCGTTCGCCCCCATCGCCAACCCTAGCTGGAGCCCTGGTGAGCCTCACACGACCCCCATTGACACGTTAGGGTTTAGACCTCGCCGAAGCTGTCCGTCATCAACGATGAACCTTAGCCGTTAGATCAGATTCTATTCGTAAGGCCTAGATTGAAGGATACCGCTTCGCGTAGCTAGAGCCGCTGACGCGTGGGACCACTCTGGTAGCAGCCCACTGCGTGTGCGCTGTGCAGTAGGGCCGGCCCAGCTTAGTTCCCGCGCGTATCCAAATTCAAATATAGATTTTCCAATTTAGTTCAAGCCTAGTTCAACTAGTGACTTTGAAATTCAATTCAAAGAGTTGTACTGAACCAAATTGGATGATACCAATTTTTTTAGAAAGTTATTCAAATTATTAATCCAAGCCCGTTGGATTCAAACCATTTGGAATTATAGATCACCTATAGCAAAATTAACAAAAAGAGACTTTTACACATTCAAACATTTTTCGAAAATCAACCATAAATGCTTTTGAGTTGATTCCAACTCTCAAAAATCACATTTCATAAGATCTTTCTGAATATGTAAAAATATTTAGGTTTACATGCAGTGATCTTGGACAAGTACTAAAAGAATGCTACATAGGCATTTCTAGTCACTTTAATTATTTAAAATAATAATGTTAAACCTTATTAAATTGTGACACCACTTTAAATCACATTCCCAAGTATTAAAATATGTGGTGATGACATGTGTCAACATGATACCATATTTTAATTGGAGAATGCTAAATCTTAAGTAGTTTTTTGCAATAAGTAGAAATTACTTTTCTAAAAAAATAAGACTAGATCTTTAACTCACGTGATGATTGTGATGATGCTAGATCATATAGTGTGAACCTCTGTGTGCGAAATAGAAGTATTTAAGTATTGTTTGGTGATTGTGTACCTCGTATTTATTTATAGACGCTAGTACCCACCAAGGATACAAGGAGGAAGGGGACTACTACTACGAACAAGAAGAGAACTTCAATCACTGCACTACTCAAGGCAATCTACTAACTATGCAAGCTAAGCTAAAACCATACAATTATTACTTGCAAGCCTAAACCTACTAGTTAACCCATGCAAGATGCATTATGCATGCTTGGGTTATGCAACCTTGATTATACCAAATCCCAATTTTACTTGCAAGCTTTATTGTTTTATTTCTTTATCTAGTTAGTGTTTTGTGAGTTTTGGAAAGATAGTAGAGGTAGCATAAAGAGCACAAAACTTGGCCTAAGTTAATTAGAACTAGATGTCATACTGAGGCATGAGATTAGATTTGGATAAGTCACACCTGATTAGCACCCCTCATTAGTGTTTACCCTCAACTTTAGTGGCTAGTGCTAAGCATAAGAGTTGATCACTTTAGATGGGAATACTTGGTGAAAATGATTATGAATTTTGACATGTGTTGTGAAAACCAGATGATTTGATGATGAAAATGTTGAGGCATGAGCCTTAGCCCTTTATAAAACTGATGGTTGGGTTCGGATGCGATATCATTCCAATTTTTCCGTACAACCACAATACCTGAATTTGGGTAGGGCTTGACTGGAAGGTTATATATCTTAGTATGGGTTCTCTTGCGGAAGAGGTTTGAGCTGAGGCTACCTCAGGATGATTGTCCACCTATGTAGTTCCCAAGATGATAGATGGTCATCGTTGGGAGGCCAAACTCATAGGGGAGGTTCCTATACTAGGGTGTGTAATTGAAAGGTTAGGATTGATTATCCGCATACCGAGTATGGTGATTCAGGATTGTTCCTGACGGATGTATCGAATGTTGTGGTGAAAGTGTACCACCTTTTTAGAGTGTCAAACTATTCGAATAGCCGCGTCCGCTGTTATGGATAGTTGGAGTGGCCATACTGTTCCGTCATCAGATGTTTTCAAAATAAATTGTGAAATGAATTATGACTTGACTTGACCACAACAGGGTTGTGAACATGAAAACTAAGTTCCCACTTAGGTGTTGTAAAACATTAAGTTAGTTTTATTTACTTCTAAACCGAGTTAGAGATAAACCTGGCTTTTGCAAATAAACCTAGAGCTTAGGATCCCTACTCAAACTACTTGTTAGTGATAGTTAGCGAATACTTAAAGAGTACTCATGGCTTTGTCCCTGGCTATTCCTATGTCCAGACTATGAGGAGGACTACCAGGATGATGGAAAGTAGGAAGTATATGACAACTAGGATCATCTCCCATCGTCAGCATTGCTTGTGACCCTGAAGATGGAGCTTCGACCATGCTACCATTATTATATTATTTGACTGCGTTGATTGTATTAAGACTGGATCATGAGATCCTTTATTTGTAAGACCTTTATTATGGTTTGTAATGGATGATGAACTATGGTACCAATCTTTTATGTCTCGCAAAAATGGTAATCCTGGGATTGTGATGTATGGCATAACATGCATTTGGGATTAATTATTCGGGTGTTGATCAGAAGGCGCTGACCGGACGGGCCAGGAAGTGCGCCAGGTGCGCTAGGAAGATCACGCGCTCATCGGCTTGGGGGAGCGGCGTCACCTCAAAGACCGGCGCGAGGTGCACTCCGACCTTGCTGGCGGTGGGCAGCACGCAGGAGCGGCGGTATTTTTCAACCTGCTCCTCCGTCACGAAGGAGGCGCACCGAGCCCCGCGGCTCTCTACCATTCTTTCAATGACGGTGAGCGGCAGATAAGAAGGGCGAGCGACGAAGGAGATACGGTGGCCCGTCGCTCTGATAAGAAAGAAAAAGGCGGCACTGGCGAGACGGAGACGCGAAGGCTCGTTGGCGGCAGCAGAGGCTCGGGCGCGAAAGGAGGCAGCGAGGGCACAAAGGGGCGGCGCTGCGACTCTGGCGATGGAAATGGAAATTGGCAAGGTGGGGGCCGGTGGTGCGGCAGGGCCGATATTTATGGCTCGGGCAGGGCAACCACTGGCTAGTCACGTGGCGGCACCGCGCGCTCCCAACGGTTCCCGGATCGGTTGCGCAGGCGGAGAATGCACAAAAGATCGTCGGTGCGACACGCGAGGCACTGGCGGCGGTTCTCGAGGCACCGTTTGACACGACGCATCGCTGCGCACGGCAGTAAAGGCATCATGACCTCATGCGCATGGCTGAAGTCCGTGATGACATAGCCGAGTAACCCAACCGCCAGAACTTAGCCAGACAAAAATTCAAACTAGCTTTGGAGCCCGCGCACATTTCGCCTAAGGGTGGACTCTACGCGCGCTTAGGGGCTAGTGTCGGGGGGATCATCCTCGGGTAGGCTAACCGGACAAGATTCAGGAGCAATATAACTATCAGCCGACTGATTCCAGCCGGATGTAAAAACTCAAGAGCAGGTTGAAAAGAAGGCCAGACGCAGAGCGAACGGGCAAACCAACCAACCGGATAAGAAGCATCTCTACATGACTCTAGCCGGCTAGATCATACCAGCTGGATAGATCAACACAGACAAGATAGTTAGCCGGCTAGGGCAACCTAGCCGGATAATCAAGCCAGACGGACAAGGAAGACAGTCGACTAGGAGGACCTAGCCGGATATCCAAGGTAGACAGAGTACATGATGACGCAGGGCATAGTACGCGGTACTCCTAGGACCGTAGACAATATAGGGAGAGGACCCGGACACCCGACCCATACCGTAGACTTTGCCAGTGACGACTGCAATAGTGTTCAGTAGGTGGTACTATGCTCAACTACTCGCACGACGCCCACTGTAGCTCGCGTATGCGGCATGGCTACCACTATGGGTACACGCCCGCCATGTCGAATACTGTAGATGACTAGCCGGCTGGGGCCCGCCTATGGGACCCGATAGTACGCCATGTCTTTGCCCATGCTGCCTCGGCCTATATAAGGGGCGACAGGGGAAACGTCGCAAGAGTTGGACTCTCATCTTCTAGCTAGGAACATCGATACAGCTCAAGGAGCCTTTGTAGTTCTCGTTGTTCATCGAGATAGTCATATAGGCAGGATTATGGGTGTTACCTCACCATGAAGGCCCCAAACCTGGGTACTTCTTGTGTCCTCGATGAATTCTTGTGCCCAATCCCGCCTACGGATACCGTCCCTCGCTTCCTTGCTCTCTCCCACACCTCTATCTAGCCTGCTTAGGCACTGTATTTTCCACACCGACGACAAAGAGGGCCTCGAAGATCTAGGGTTTAGAGGGCCGAGGTTTAGAGGTGGCTGGCGGCTAGTATATATTTAGACGGGGCTACTTTTAGATGCTCTAAATTGACTGCAACTTTAGAGTCTGTAACCAATCTAGGATTTGAGGTGTGTGGGGAGCAAGGGGGCACCCCCTCCCCTCCATTTATGAGAGGGAGGGGCGGCAAGGGGAGGGGAGTCCTCCCCCAACTCCCCTTTCTTGGCCGGCAGAAAGGAGAGGGAGGAGTCCTCCGTTCTGTAGGATTCCTTCCCTCCCTCCACTAGGCAACCAATTTTGGGATTTGACTTTTTCAAATTGGCGTTTGACATTTCAAACAAGAGTTTGATTTATATCTTCCCATTGCCCAGCCATGTGACCTAGTTCATGATGCAACCATTCCACTTTGTCATTACACATAGATGTACCCTTCCCACTCCGGATCAGTGGACCTTCTAGACCCTTAGAACATTCTAGTGAAAACACTGAAACCATTCCCGAACTCTGGAATTGGACTTTCCTTATATGAATCTTATTCTCTGGATCATTATGGATCTCCTCGAGATGTCCTGGATCAAATCCGAGACTCCGAACAACATTCATTCTCTTTACTCACATTCCATATCTACTAAACAACATCGAATCCTTAAGTGTGTCTCCCTACGGTTCGTGAATTATGTAGACATGATCGAGACTATTCTTCGATCAATAACCAATATAGGATTGTAGAAATTCATATGGATCCCATATATTTCTATGATTACTTCATGATTGAATGATCCGTTTACATACGATACCAATTTCCCTTTGTCTCATGATACTTTACTTATCCGAGGTTTGATTGTCAGTATCTCTGCCTACCTAGTTCAACCTCGTTACCGATAAGTACTCCTTACTCGTTCCTGTGATATGTGATCCCTTGTGAGCCAGTAACATGCTTGCAAGCTAATTGGATGACATTCCACCGAGAGGGCCTAGAGTATATCTATTCGTCATATGGATGGACAAATCTCACTCTTGATCCATGTGCCTCAACACATACTTTCCGAAAACTCAATGCCACCTTTATAACCACCCAGTTATGAACTGGTGTGTAGACATGATCGAGACTATTCTTCGATCAATAACCAATATAGGATTGTAGAAATTCATATGGATCCCATATATTTCTATGATTACTTCATGATTGAATGATCCGTTTACATACGATACCAATTTCCCTTTGTCTCATGATACTTTACTTATCCGAGGTTTGATTGTCAGTATCTCTGCCTACCTAGTTCAACCTCGTTACCGATAAGTACTCCTTACTCGTTCCTGTGATATGTGATCCCTTGTGAGCCAGTAACATGCTTGCAAGCTAATTGGATGACATTCCACCGAGAGGGCCTAGAGTATATCTATTCGTCATATGGATGGACAAATCTCACTCTTGATCCATGTGCCTCAACACATACTTTCCGAAAACTCAATGCCACCTTTATAACCACCCAGTTATGAACTGGTGTTTGATGTCATCAAAGCATCCATCCAGTGATGGTGATTAACATGATCTCATGGTCAAAGGATTTAGGTTACTATGTATCTGAAAGCTTATATAAAACGAACTATTGAAATGACTTGATATTTATGCTACGCTTAACTATATGAGTATGTCCATCACACCATTCTCCTAATGATATGATCTTGTTGTTAATAACATCTCAATGTTCATGATCAGGAAACCATGATGATCAATTAACCAACAAGCTAGTATTACAAAGAGGCTTTACTAGGGACTCTTACAAGTTTACAAATCACACAAGTATTAATGTTTCCGGTTAATACAATTATAGCATGAATGTAAACATTTATCATAAACACAAAGATATAATAATAACTACTTTTATTATTTCCTCTTGGGCATATCTCCAACAACTCCACCCCTAGAGGGATCCACCATGTGGAGCGTGCCACTTGATCTCCACAAAAGAGACCTCCGATCCCTCCCAGGACCCGTGCTCGCCGGTGGCCTCCTTGATTTCTTCCTACTTGCCAGCGGCGGCGTTGGATGGATCCATCTCCTCTAGTTCTTCACCCGCCTCCTCCTCTAGAAGGGGCATGGATTTCCTAGGCCCTGTTGTAGCCGCACATGAGCACGCAAGGAGGTAGCCACACCTCGCAGAAGAAGAGAAAAGTGGTGAAGGAAATGCTAGATGAGGTGGTGGAGAGGAAGAAGAGCAAGGGCCAAAGAGCAGCGGCGCAAGGAGAAAGGAGAAACTGAAACGAAAATCTGGATATCTTCCCCCACACCCCTAATTAAGGGAGCGATGAAATATGAGGTAGTGGGATCAGTTATGGCCAAGGGCCACACTATGGCCATATGCGCGGGCAACTGCCGGGTCAGATCGCGCCACGGGTGCAACAATTTCACATGACGCTGCAGCGCATCAGTCAATGTGCAGCCCGAGGCTCTCCATGACATGACTGCCACAGTGACGTTTGAGAAGAAAATGTGGCAAAGTGTGATGATTACGCGCCGCCCTTGATAAAATAAATAAAACCAAGGGATACTCAGCAAATATCAAGCTAAGACCGTGCCCAAGAAGGAAGGTTGTAACTCATAAATGATCGAGCCAAAACCAATGTCAAAACAGAAGAGTTGAGCAGATTCACTAAATGTTGGATAGAATAGAGATGTTCCAAAAAATCATTAAAGTAACCTGCTAAGGCCTATTAGTCAAAACTGCTAGACCTTAACAACTTCGGGGACTGTAACACCCTCAGATCAGCCCTATGCAAGTTTTACCGATTCCTTCCAAACCCACATAGAAATGATTCAAGGTGCCCACCAGACACTTGCGTGCGGCTGGAAAACGAAGTAATATCATTACACAATAGTCCATGATGGAACCCATAGAACATATATATACATGAACGACTCCATGAGTCAAGAATACAGATGTACAATACAAAGATCCAAATCACCTTGAAATGATACAGAGTCCTATTATGGACAAGATGAAAATTAGGCTAATAGCCCTAAAGAATAATCAATGGCGTCCATAACCATGCACAGGCCAAGCCGGAAGGGTAACCCTGCTAATGACGTCGATCTGAAACCTGCTAAAACAAAAGGGGTGCTAGCAAAGGCAAAGGAAAAAGAGAGCGGTCAGTACTGAGTCTAGTACATGGAGAGACTTAGAATTCAACAGCTTTCGCCTACAGTGGTATGGTGGACTGAAGCGATAGTGCAGCATTCACTAAACAACCTATAAAGACTCGGTATAATTGACGACTATCAAATAAAGGTAATAAAGACCTATTCGAAACCAACCTGATACTACCACCAAACATACCCATCCTGGTATTTCCCCCTTGAGACCAAATGAGGAAGTCATGCCGAGGAAAGTCAAACGTTTGGCAATTTTATTCATTCTTTCCATGGTGGTTATCCAACTTACTAGTCATATCTGATACATGTCAAATTATGATAGTAAACTTTAGTTATAGTTGTCTCTGATCGAGAAACTCTGCTCCATGTTGTCCACAACTGCTGACCCACATCCTAAACAGTCTAGTAGTAAACTCTCATCGAGCAACAGATAATAAACATGGTATAACATGGCATACATGGCATTAAAACCTCAAACTAGTTTCTGGCCCCTGGTACAGTACTTTGAAATCAGGTGCTAAGCAGATAGGGGTGCCCATACACACATGTGGTTAGTGAGTTCGATCTCAGAATAGGTTTCAAGAACTCGGGTCCTAGGTGGACACACGGTGGCGAGATAATAACCATATCTCAACTATTACCCCTTTGTGCCTCTGCATTATTATATCCACTCCCAACATTTAATGAACAAGTTGTAATTATAACCATGATCATCTCCACATTAAGCATGTGTCAACCCCAACAGTGGTGGCACTCGACGACACGAAGCAGCACCTGAGAAAGTGACTATGACTCACAAGGCAAAATGACTATCAAAAAATAGGTAATAGGAGGTGTCCAAGGCAATATAGGGGCTGCAAGAATATAACAGGGGTACAGAATCTAAAGCATCGAAACACAAATAACAATAGATCAACAGGAGGAATTAAAGACTATAAAATCAAAATAGGTAGAAAGGGGAGAATGCTCGCTTGGGGAACACTGCCGAAGGTTCATCCGAAGATAGGGTCAACACTCGCATCAACTCATGGGCCTAATCTATGAAGAAGCAAAGCACTAGAAGAAAAACCGGGTGCACTATTTAATACTACGGCAAAAGACATGTGTGATGAATGTATGATGTATGACATGGTAAAGGTGCGATGCAATTAGGAAATATTAAGTAGAACCAGGGTCCCGATAATTGATTAGGTGATTTATGTTGTTTAGATATCCCGCAATTTAAATGTTTTCTTAAAAAGGCAAAACGTAGCATCGGTTCTCAAGCAAATTTACATGGAGCCAACATAAGACTAAATTTGCATGCATATGGTCTCCATATTTAATAATAAGGTGAATTGGCATAATGCCCCCAAACCATAAAATATGTATGCAATTATGAACAATTTATATGCAACAAGTAGATATAATGCAATTTATAAAATAGGTCTATAGGGTCGGGGCCACACATCGAGGCGAAGGTATTGGGGCTGAAACCGTTCAGGTATCTGTATTCGGATTTCCATGAAGGGGAACTCGGGCAATCGGATCAATGGTCGAGGTCTTGGCATTCCATGAACAAGATCTTGAGGTCCCTACTTGGTGTGTCATGGTGAACTTGAATGGCTGTCGATGAACTCCGAGTAGAATTTTGGGGGTATCGCACCGAAGTCACACTCCACAACATCCTTGTTCAACTTGTTCGTCCATAGTTAGCTGATGTAGTCATTACCGAATTTCGCTGCACCAACATCTCAAGCCTGATGCCACAACACATCAACAACACCTCCTCCACTAACATATCAGTGCCATACCCACCTACACAGCTTGTGCACAACCAACGCCACAAAGAAAAAACAGGAGAGCCTAGGACATGAAGGAAGGGGCGGCACTGGGATGGAAGGGGTAGTGGCTCCATCATGCATCAGGAAGGGGACCTTGCGAAGAAGCTAACCAGGACAGAGACCACACTCACAGGAGGAGGCATCAACCTGCGACTGCGAGGGGCATTACCAGGAGAAGGGAGGCTAGAGGCAGCATGGAGGCGGGCGAGAGGAAGTCAGCGAGGGCGCGGAAGGCGAGCACGACGGTGCGGCCGAGGAGGGATCTGACGACAGTGGTCGTGCGCTGGGCGGAGAGGCAGCGAGGAGATCGCTAGCAGGGTCGACCGCGGCGGCGGCGTGCACGGGGACTATGTAGGCGGGGAAGAGGACGGAGCTAGCAGGGGCACATAGGAGGTTGGTCGCGGGGGCCTACAGAGCAGCACGGGCGGCTCGCCGTGATCCCTTGGGCCGAAGAAGAAGGGGGCCGTGCAGCGGCGGGGGGAGGAGAGGGAGGCCGGAGGCGATCTTGCGAGAGGAGGCGAGCAAGAGGGCGGCGCCCTGTTAGACTGTATATACGTAGCGTGTCTGTATATAACTGTATATGACTTGTACTATACCTCTTGGTACTTCTATATAATGAGACAGCCGCACCCACGTTTAGGGTGTCGAGAAGTTCCCCAAACACATTGTTTTACATGGTATCAGATTAGGTTACGATGTCGTCTTCCGCTTCCCTAACCCTAGCCGCCGCCTCATCCGCTGCCGTGCCGGCCCTAGCTGCCGCCGTGAATGCCTCTGTCCCTGCCTCGCCCTTCCTCGTCTCCACTCCCCTCGCGTGGTGGCAGTCTCGCTCCCCTGGGTCCGCTCCTCCGGTGCCGCCCTCGATGGGATCGGTACATCCGCTGCTTGCCGTCGGGCCTGGTGCAGGGGTGATCCGCTGCCGCCGGCCTTCTCCGGCGGCCCGTCTGCCTCGACCAACATGGCCGCGCCTCCACCCCCTGGTGGCCATGCGCCCTCCCCCTACGGCGCTCACCCGACGCCGACCTACGGCGCCCCGCCCGCGCCGACTTACGGCGCGCCTCCTGTGTCGACCTACGGCGCCCCGCCCGTGCCGACCTATGACGCGCCTCCCGCGTCGGCCTACGGCGCCCCGCCCATGTCGCACTACGGCCTTCCTTCCGATGGGGCCCTAACGACGCCGCCGTCCTCCTGGTTGGCGCCTCCCTATGGTGCGCCGCCTCTGTAGCCCTACGCCACGCCTACGGTGCCGCACTACGGGGCCCCACCTGCACCGACCTACGGCGCCTACTCATCGTCAGCATATGATGGTGCGGCGCCTGCTGCCCCTGCACCGTCCATGGAGACAACGCGACCGATGGGCTACTATGCGCCTCAGCCATCCGCTCACGCAGATCATGCTACGCCGCCGTCGCCCTTCTACTTCTCACACCTCATCCCGGTGAAGCTCACGCCCGACAATTACTTGTCTTGGCGTGCACAGGTGCTGCCGCTCCTTTGGAGCCGCTACCTGGAGGGCTATGTCGACGGCACACTTCCGTGCCCGCCGGTGTATCATCCAGCGTACCATACGTGGGTGGCCCAGGATCAGGCCATCCTCTCTGCCATCCAGTCGTCGCTCACTCCGAGTGTCTCGTCGTTGGTCCTCTTCGCCTCTATGTCGCGAGATGTGTGGACGGCGCTCCACACCAGCTTCTCCTCTCAGTCTTATGCTCGTGCTCATGCTATCCGCACCGAACTGGGCGAGACGAAGCTCCATGACAGCAGCATCACGGACTACTTCAACATGATGACCGGCCTCTCCGACACGCTGGCCTCCATTGGCAAGCCGCTTCGCCCCGAAGACTTCACCACCTACGTCATGAATGGCCTCGACGACGACTATGATAATCTCATTGAGAACATCAATGGTCGCGACGTTCCGCTTCAGCCTCGTGAGCTCTACTCATGCCTCCTCGGCCGCGAACAGCGTGTCAAAGCGCACCATGCCTCCCCGAGCTTCTCCGCCGCCAACGCCGCAACCCGCGGCAAACCTCAGAAGCCGCCAGCTGGCGGCAAGCCGGTGATCGCCCCTCAGCAGCAGCCCCGCGCCGCTGTGCCTCCCGTCACTGGCAGGGGTCGCCCGCGTGCCTGCTGCCCCTGCTGCGGCGCTCAGCAGGCTTGTCAACTTTGCGGTCTTGAGGGTCACATCGCCTCCCGCTGTCATCGACGCTTCAAGCAGTACTTCCTTGGCATTGGAAACAATGGCAAGGGTAATGACAAGCAGGCGGCCGCCGCTGTGGCGGGAAACGAGCACGGGCACACTCCGTCCTACTCCATTGATCCGGCATGGTACATGGATACGGGAGCTACCAATCACCTGACGAGTGAGATGGGAAAGGTCTCCACCCAATAGCCATACCGCAGTCATGATCAGGTTCGCACCACCAACGGAGCAGGTATGTGCATCTCACATCTTGGTCAGGCCGCTCTTCTTACACACAATTCTAGAAAACTGCACCTTCGTAATGTTCTTCGTGTTCCTTCTGCTACACGTAGTCTGTTATCTGTTCCTCAGCTTACTCGTGATAATCCTGTCTTCGCTAAATTTTAATGTTTCTTCTTTTTTATTAAGGATCGGGACACGAGAGCCGTTCTGCTTAGAGGTCGTCTTTGCCATGGCCTTTATGCGCTTGATGCGCCACCTGCACCTCCTGCGCCGCATGCCCCCCAGGTGTTCACTGGTGTTCGCGTGTCGTCTTCATACTGGCATGCGCGCCTTGGTCATCCTGCTGCTCCCATAGTTCGTCATGTTCTGCATCGTCATGAACTTCCAGTTGTGTCCAATCAAATTGCTAAAACTCTCTGTGATGCCTGTCAGCAAGGCAAGAGTGATCAGCTTCCGTTTTCTAAGTCTATTCATGTCGTTAAACAGCCTCTTGAGCTAGTGTTTTCTGATGTATGGGGTCATGCCCAAACCTCTGTCAGTGGCCATAATTATTATGTCAGATTTATTGATGCTTATAGTCAGTTTACATGGCTTTATCTTATCAAGCGTAAATTTGATGTGTTCGATGTTTTTATTCAGTTTCAAGCACATGTTGAGCATCTCCTTAAGCATAAGATTCTTCATGTTCAGTAGAATTGGGGGGGAGTGAATATCATCATCTCAATTCGTTCTTTCACAAGCTTGGGATCTCGCACCGTGTGTCTTGTCCTCATACACATCAGCAGAATGGCTCCACTGAATGTAAGCATCGTCATCTTGTAGAAATTGGCCTTACTTTACTAGCTCATGCCTCCGTTCCATTTCAGTTTTGGAGTGATGCTTTCTCCACAGCCTGTTTTTAATAAATAGTCTTCCTTCACGACTCTTGCAAATGAAAACTCCTCTTGAACTCTTTCTCAATGAACTCCCAAACTACACTTTTCTAAAGGTTTTTGGATGTGCATGTTGGCCTCACCTTCGTCCGTACAATAAACATAAGCTAGAGTTTCGGTCTAAAAAGTGCGTTTTTCTTGGATATAGTTCCCTTCATAAAGGGTACAAGTGCCTTCACGTTCCCACCAATCGTGTTTATATATCTCGTGATGTCGTGTTTGATGAGAGCGTGTTCTCTTTTTCTGCACGTCAGAACAACTCTACTACTCCTACACCACCCATGCACTCCACTTTACCTTCGCCTGATCAATTTGTAGATGTTGCATATGCTCATGTGTTGCTTCCTAACCATGCTGCAGGTATTGGACGTGGTGCTCCCCTTGAGCTTCTGGATGATCAGGCGACCAGCGTCGATCACACTGGCATCGTCGATCCCGTGCATGGCGCATGCACACCGGGTCATGCCCGCCAGCCCGCTGCCGTGCCACCCGTGGAGGTCACGCCCGCGCCGGCTCCCCCTGGCCCAGCTTAGCCCGAGTTGGGCTCGCCCGGCCCAGCTTCCCTGGCCGCCTCCTCGTCGCCTAGCCCCGTGGCCATCTCTGCCCCGGCTCTGAGCGGGCCGGCCTCGCCTGTCCCTTCAACGCCGGCCCAGCGTCACCAGCTATCGCCTCGCCTCCTTCTGGATCGACGTCGTCACCAGCCTCGTCGCTGCCAGCGTCACCTCCTGCTGTGGCTCTTCGCCCTCGTACACGCAGTCAGGCTGGTGTCTTTCGTCCAAAGGAGCGCACTGATGGGACTATTGCATGGATTGCTGCTTGTGTTGCCCATGCTGTTGCTGATCCCACTGCTGATCCTCGACACTTTCAGTCTGCTCTCGGTATTCCTCACTGTCATGCTGCTATGGAGGAGGAACTTCAGGCTCTCATGAAGAATGATACTTCGCGACTCGTTCCTCCTATTTCTGGGGTCAATATTATTGATTCCAAGTGGGTCTTCAAGGTCAAGAAGCATGCTGATGGTTCCATTGAACGCTACAAGGCACGGTTAGTTGCTAAGGGCTTCAAACAGAGGTATGGTCTTGATTATGAAGACACGTTCAGTCCAGTTGTCAAGCCTACTACCATTCGTTTGCTACTCTCTTTGCCCGTTACTCGAGGATGGTCTCTCCGTCAGCTTGATGTGCAGAACGCTTTTCTGCACGGAGTTCTGGAGGAGGAGGTTTAGATGCGTCAGCCACCTGGTTTTGTTGATCCTGCACGTCCTCAGCATCTCTGTCGCCTGGTGAAGGCTCTCTATGGACTGAAGCAGGCTCCTCGTGCATGGCATGCACGCCTTGGCTCGGTTCTTCGGGCTCACGGTTTTGTTCCCTCCACGGCTAACACATCACTGTTACTTCTGCATCGTCCTGAGGTGACGATGTACATGCTGGTCTATGTGGATGATATCATCCTTATTAGCTCGTCTGATGCTGCTGCCCAGCGTCTTGTTTCTGCGCTGAGTGGACATTTTGCTGTCAAGGATTTGGGTGCTCTGTACTACTTCCTTGGTCTGGATGTCTCACGGTCTTCTGCTGGGTTGACTCTCACTCAGCATAAGTACTCTCTAGACTTGCTGCGCCGTGCTGGTATGTTGAAGTGCAAGCATGCTACCACTCCTATGTCTGCCACCGATCGGTTGTCTGCGCTTGATGGAGATCCTCTTTCGCCTGATGATGCTACTGAGTACCGCAGCCTCGTTGGTGGTCTGCAATACCTCACTATCACCAGACCGGATGTCTCTTATGCAGTCAACCGTGTATGCCAGTACCTTCATACACCCAGGACGTCTCATTGGTCAGCTGTGAAGCGGATTCTACGCTATGTCTGTCTGACCGCCTCGTATGGATTGCTCCTTCAGCCTACTCCATCTTGTGAGCTTTCGGCCTTCTCAGATGCAGATTGGGCTGGTAGTCCCGATGACAGGCGATTCACGGGGGGCTATGCAGTATTCTTTGGTCCTAATTTGATCGCCTGGAATGTTCGCCAGTAGGCTACAGTATCTCGCAGTAGTACTGAAGCTGAATACAAGGCGGGTGCTAATGCCACAGCTGAGCTCATATGGGTACAGTCTTCGTTGAGAGAGTTGGGAGTCTCTCAAGATCAGACTCCGATACATTGGTTTGACAACATCGGTGTTACATACCTCTCTTCGAATCCAGTATTTCATGCCCGAATGAAACACATCGAAGTTGATTATCACTTTGTCAGGGAACGCGTTGCACAGAAGCTACTCCGTATCAAGTTCATCTCTTCCAAGGATCAACTTGCTGACATCTTCACGAAGCCTCTTCCACAACCTCAGTTTGTAGGATGTAGGCAAAATCTTAACTTGCTTTGTACTTCAGGACACAGTTAAGATTGAGGGAGGGTGTTAGACTGTATATACGTAGTGTGTCTGTGTATAACTGTATATGACTTGTACTATACCTCTTGGTACTTCTATATAATGAGACAGCCGCACCCACGTTTAGGGTGTCAAGTAGTTCCCCAAACACATTGTTTTACATGCCCCTAGCGACTGCGGGGAGGCAGGGATTTGGGAGTTCCGAGGAAGAGGACGCGTCCTGGGGAACGGGAGGAACAAGCATCGGGGGAAGGAGAGGTGGGACATGCAACAATGGGGTTGCAACATGTTGGGACAGACAGGGAAGTGGTGGGGGGCGCAGGGTCGACGTTGGTGTGCGAGGGAGCGACCGAAGTTGTCGCTAGCAGGTGCTGGCTCACGGGGTGAGGCGGTGAGTGCGTGAGGCGAGTCATAGTGGGAGTAACTTGAGTAGTAACATAGTCCTACATGTATTGCCAACTAAGCATTTAGATGACATGTCATGCAATTAAATGATGAGAGAGAGGCTTGTGGTAACTAGCTATGTTACCATAATATCACACATTTCAAGACAAAATGAGTCTATATTGTAATAAATGAGGCTTTGCATGATACCACATCTATGTTATTTTGCACTATGAAGATAGTAACTTAGACTAGTAATATATACATGTTACTACTCTAAGTTACTCCCCACTATGACCAGCCTGAAGGCGTGTCATGGGGTGGGGCTAGGGAAGGTTGCCGCGTGAGCAGTTGTTCCTGGCGGCGCCCAAGTGGAGGGATGGGGGTTGGATCTGGTGGTAGGTGGGGTAACTAGGGTTAGGGTTTGGAGTAAAATGGGCTGGGCCAGCCAGGGTGGTAGGTGGCCTAGCCTATGGGATGGGTTGCCTCCCCTGGTTGAAAACAATTTATTATTTATATTGTAAACACTTTTGCATAAATATTTTAGATAAACAAAATATCTGAAAAGACTGGGGTTTTATGATTTGAAATAGGTAAGATGTATTTAGAAAACAAAGGTAGGGTTTTAGAATATAGTATTAAGCAATTAATATGCATGTAGTCATGAAGATGCTCATATGCAATGTGGCATGATGACATGAGCATGCCGTCATGACAATGCACAAAACAAAAAATCAACCAGCGATTTTCTAGTAGTGATTTTACCCGGGGTGCTACAGGGACTAGTGTCGGGGGGATAACCGCCAGTAGGGTCTTAAGAGGTGAAAGTTAAGGTTAACTCGGCCAGACCTCATCTGATTCTGGCCGACATAGGCCAAGTAAATAATTGTTGAGTAATAATGGGAATGCTCAGCCAACATATACTGTATGTCGGCACATACTTTAATTTGTGTTCTTATTCACAGGTACACCAAGTCCGAGTCGTAGAGGTGAGGGTGAGTCAAGAAGGAAGAGAAGCTCCTTCCAGTGTACACTTTCAACTCCATGCGTCACCAAACAGGCTGGCGTAGGGCCACTATATAGCCGGGTCAAAGAAGAAGGACGGGGAGAGCCACGCCCGATCATGATTAAAGTACCGAGTGACGCATAAAGCAACGGGTGACGCCAAAATAACTGGCACCAAGGTACTGGAAGACCATAGGCGAGGAAGCTTTGCTAACTGGGTCTAGTGTCAAGAATTGGCCCTATGACCTGGCCCGCTGGATAAAGGCAAAGCCCAAATGGTAAACCCTAGGATCCATAATGTAAACCTAGCTACTCTCATCTACTATAAAAAGAGAGGTAGATCTACGGTTAGAGATACGCGCAATAGAGAGCCACAAGGTTGGACACTTCTTCTTCCTCTAGCCACTAGCTGCTACTTGGCAAACAGCTCGAGGAGCACTTGTAGTCAAGATCAAGAGGAATAAGATAGCAAGTTCATCATACAAGGATTGGATCTAGGGTTCTTCCTCACTCTTCATGTGCGGGTACACCGAACACTCGCTCCTCGGATTCCTCTTGCATCCATACGGCCCGAACTTAAGCCTAGCCATGGCATCTGCCTTGACACCACCACGACAATTTGACTTTGGCATGACTAGTAATCATCTTCACTATAATGAAATAGATAAATAAAAGAGACAATAAATGATGGAAATGGGGTGTCTCATGCTATATATATCTGACAAGTAAGTATTGTACTACAACGAATTGGCTAATTAAAAGTGCCAACAATTGATGGAATTGGGATATCTGTTGATACCTATATCTGACTAGTAATTACAACAACTTTAATTTATGATGAATAAAACTTCAAAATGTGTGAGCTCCTCGGAATGACTTCCTCATTTGGTCTCGAGGGGGGAAATACCATGACGGTTATGCTTGGTGTTAGTATTAGGTTGGTTCTAAATAGGTCTTTCTTATCTCTCTCTAGTCGGCGATAGTTTCACAAGTCTCTATAGGCTGTTTAGTGCATGATTTGTTGCCGCTTCAGTCCACAATACCTATGTAGGTGAGAGCCACTGAATTATAAGACTTTCCGTGTACTGGCCTCAGTACTGACTGCTCCCTTTTTCCTTTGAACTATGTCGGTACCCCTTTTGTTTGACAGTTTTGAGAACGACGTTGTTAGATAGTTTACCCTTCCGGCTTGGCCTGGGCAGGGTTATGGACACCTCGTTATTCTTCAGGGCTCCTAGACCAATTTGCATCTTATCTATACTCGGATGTTGTATTGTTTTCAAGGTGATTTGGATCTTTGTACTATATATCTGTATTCTTGAGTCATGGAGTCGTTGTTGTATATATATGTTTTGTGGGTTCCATCATGAACTATTGTGTAATGGTATTAATTCATTTTCCACCCGCACACAAGTGCCAGGTGCTCATCTTTGAATCGTTTCTATGCGGGTTATGGCGGGTATCGCCAAATCTTGCATAGGGCCGATTCGAGGTTGTTACATAAAGCCTCCCACGCGCTTTGCCCTTGATTCCCGAGGAGATATCTAGGAGACCATGCAGCTGAGGCACTCCGGAGGTGGTGATGGGTGGAGAGTGTCACTCAAGTCCCCCGCATAGGGCACGATGTACCTTACCTCTGTCTAGAAGGACTATCACTGACCATGAGATCGGGTGTGGATCCATGCGGAGGGTCCACTACGACATCAAGAGGGACTTATCCATGGCGGTTTATGTCCTGCCGGCGTGCCACGTCGACTACCCCTGTCACATTGGAGCATGTACGAAGGGGGACTCCTGAGGGTGCCGCAGCGCCGAGGGGGCCGCTGGTCACATGGAGGGGTAGACATGATCTCGAGCGATTGTTAGACTTCTCCTTAGTAGGCTGTGACTGTAATGGACTTCTTTAAGATGATTCTGCGCTAGCTTTTTTTCTTTCAGCTTCCTTTGTTGTGATACCAGGGCCTGAACGAGGTCGTGGCACGATGCTAGCTCGAGGGATCCGGTGGTGGCCTCCTGTGCGGTTATCTCGGGCGACTTGCCTCGCGAGGCTCCTGCGTACCTACTTTTTGTAGATCATGCTCTTGGCGGTGCCTAGGACGCGTCCTTCACCGGGAGGGAAGAGTGAGCGCCTCGCAGGGAAGAAGAGACGACCTCGGGATTCGTCACCTAGACTTAGCCTTTGGTGTAAGGATTGTGTCATGTCCGAGCTAATGGGAGGAGGAAAACCCATTCGCGGGCTGCCCCTTCCCCTTTTTCCCGTGGAGTGTGTGTGTTTCCTATAGTTCTCCAGAGAGATATCTACATGCCTTGTGTGTCCTGGCCCATAGGCTCTCTTGTGAAGGGCTTGAGGAGGCTGCCCTCGCCTTGTTTGATCCATAGGGAGACACCATGGGGGAACTGTGCAAGAGGAGTATTTTAGGTCGTGATGACCTTTGACGGTCGTGCGACGTGTTCCGAGTGGCGATCCCCGTGGGGTTTCACACGTTTGTGCCCGGGGAGCACCTGTCCTAATGGAGGATTTTGGGTAGAAGGCGTGGAGATCCTCATAGGGTTTCTTGATCTAGGCTTTGAAGGGATACGGGTAGGCTACACTAGCGCAAATCAAAAAAATTCTACCGCGTAAACCAGGAATACTGTTGTCATAGATCTCGGGATTACCACTAGACACGCATTTGTGGAACTTGATGAAGCGCGTCGAGGCAGTGTAGATGTTCTACGTCTCCTCCTCTTCCTCGTCCCACAAGCAGCTCCCCTTTACACGTCTCGTCCAAGTGCTACAACTGCAGCACCTCCGAGGTATGCACACGTACGGGATGGAAGCGTCAAACACCGGACTGCTAGATCCGTGCGTGCCATGTAGGCGAGAGAGGAGTGGCAACTGGGTGGAATGCTCAACCCTGTTCATATCGCCCCACCCTCTCTTAAATAGGCGTCCCTAGTAGGCTTCTATATTATCATCACATTAGTAGCCTAAGCCTGGTCTAATTCGGATCCAATCCTCATTAGGCTTCCAGTTCCTTAAGTGTGTGACCCTATAGGTTCATATATAGACATGACACAAATATACTTATTCTATCAATAGTTGGTAGCGGCCTCTAGCAAGATGTGCTAACTCCTAAACGCATACAAAGATCATTCGGACGAACCATCACAAGGTTTAGTACATGTCTTTCCCTTTTCCTCACGATATTTGGTCTAGCTCCAAGCTGACCTCCCTTTCTTGATACTGTGATTCAGAATCCCTTTACTTGGTTAACTCTTAACCATATGTAGAACGGCCATGCATTTTTGGATCCGATCACTCGAGGGGCCAAGAGATATCTCCTCTCAAGTAGAGAGGGGCAAATCCCATCTTGATTGACCAATGCCTTGCAGCATGCTTCAAGACAAACCCGAAAGATACCTTTATAACTATCCAGTTATGGAGCAGTGTCTGATAGCCCCAAAGTAGGTTGATCCACATATCAAGTACATGCGACAATCTCAGGTCTAAGGACAAAAGGTACACAATTGGTAGAGAGAGCTGCAAGTCTAATTGCCAGTGTCAAGTTGGGTCAGTCCAACCCCATGTTCATAACATGTGTTCACATCATTGGTTTGACATCTCCATGTTTATGACTTGCGAAACATAGTCATCAACCAATCAATATGCTAGTCTAATATCCATGTGTGTCGTTGCATGAACTCCGACTAGGGACAACTATTCGATAACCATAAAAGTAAAGAGTTTCAAAAACAATTCACATAATTGTCAATCAATACAAGTTTCTTGATATGGATGTTCAAGGAACATTATAATAACTCATAGATACACATGGAATATAATCATCTCTATGATTGCCTCTACATCATATTTCCTTAAGTCTCCCACTTGCACTAGAGTCGATCTAAAATGTATCTAATACCTATTGCTCTGGTGTGTGCTTCATGCGCAGGCTGCGGGAGTGTCTTTGTAAAAGGATCAGCAACATTTAAGTCCATATGTATGTTGCATATCATTACAGTACCATCCTCAACGAACTCAAGAATCTGACGGTAACGCATGCGAATGTTTTTTGTCTTATGGTGCTGTCTAGGTTCCTTGGCTTGTGCAATAGCACCATTTGTGGTCACAATGAACGTCCAAGGGATTGGACGTGCCCTGAACCACACCGAGAGCGATCAGGAAATTCCTAATCCAAATAGCTTCCTTTACAGCCTCCAAGGCAGCAATATATTCAGCTTCTGTTGAAGAGGAGGTCACCGTTTCTTGCTTGGATATTTTCCAACTCACAGCACCACCATTCATGACAAACACATACACTGATTGCAATTTGGAGTCATTTGAGTGTTAAGGTAACTCTCATCTATGTAACACTTTACACTAAGTTCATCCTTACCTCCATAAACTAGGAACATATCCTTAGTTATTTTCAAGTACTTAAGGATATTCTTTACCGCTGTCCACTGACTTTCAGCTGGATCAGCCTGGTATCTACTCGTAACACTTAAAGCATGGGAAACATCTGGGCGAGTACATATCATTGCATACATGATGGATCCAATAGCCGAATCATATGGAACCCTTCTCATGCACTCACGCTCATCAGTAGTCGAAGGAGAATCAGTCTTGCTGAGTTTAATGCCGTGAGACATGGGCAAGAACCCCTTCTTAGCCTCTTCCATGCTGAACCATTTCAACACTTTGTCAATGTATGTACTCTAGCTTAATCCAATTAGCCTCCTTGATCTATCTCTATAGATCTTAATATCCAGAATATATGACGCTTCTCCTAAGTCCTTCATCAAAAAACTATTTTTCAATGAGGTCTTAACAGACTCGAGCATAGGAATGTCATTTCCAATCAGCAATATGTCATCTACATATAAGTTTAGAAATATGAGCGCTCTCCCACTTTCCTTGTAAACACAAGGTTCTTGTTCGGCTTTTATGAAGCCAAACTCCTTTAAAACTTCATAAAATCGAATGTTCCAACTCTGAGATGCTTGCTTTAGCCAATAAATAGACTTTAGAAGTCTGCACATCTTTCCAACATTGTTTGGATTGACAAAACCTTCGGGCTGCATCATATACACATCCTCAGTAAGGATTCCATTTAAGAAAGCCGTCTTGACATCCATCTGCCATATCTCGTAGTCGAAATGTGCAGCAATCGCTAGATTGATCCGTATAGATTTAAGCATCGCTACGGGCGAGAAAGTCTCGTCGTAGTCAACTCCTTGAACTTGTCGAAAACCTTTTGCAACAAGTCTACCTTTATAGATGTGAACATTTCCATCCATATCAAAATCTTATTCTTTAGATCCATTTTCACTCGATGGATTGAAAACCATTAGGCAGGTCAACCAAGTTCCAAACTTGATTGTCTCCCATGGACTCTATCTCGGATGTCATCGCGTTCATCCATTTCTCAGATTCTGCGTCCACCATCGCTTTTGCATAGATCGCAGTCTCATCATTGTCTAACAATAATAATTCCCGTGTCTCGCGGAGCCTCGCCAACATTCATGGTTGTCGTGATTCTATTGCCACGGGTTCCTCAACTTGTTCTGCTACAATAGCATTACTCGCAGAAGTATCCTTGACTGGATCATCTTGAACTTCTTCAAGTCGCACCGACCTTCCACTCGTTCCTTTTGTGAGAAACTCTTTCTCTAGGAAAACACCGCTACGAGCGACAAACACTTTTCCCTCTTCTCGGTTGTAGAAGTAATACCCTAAGGTTTCCCTCAGATATTCCACAAAAATTCACTTATCCGATTTGGGTGTTAGCTTGTCCGACTGAAGTCGCTTGACAAATGCATCGCAACCCCAAATCTTTAGAAAAGACAAACTGGAATTCTTTCCAGTCCACATCTCATATAGTGTCTTAACTACGAATTTAGATGGTACCCTATTAAGTGTGAAAGCTGTCGTTTCTAGAGCGTAACCCCAAAATGATAATGGTAAATCCAACTGGATCATCATTGATCGAACCATGTGCAATATAGTTTGATTGTGCCGTTCGGAGACCCCATTTCTTTGAGGCATTCCGGGCGGCATGAGCCATGGAACAATTCCGAAACTCTTAAGATGATTGCTAAATTCGTGAATCAAATATTCACCTCCACGATCAGATCACAAGGCCTTTATTTTCTTGCCATGTTGATTGTCTACCTCACTCTGAAACTCCTAGAACCTTTCAAAAGTTTCAGACTTATGATTCATGAAGTAGACATAACCATATCTACTGAAATCATCAGTGAAAGTAATGAAGTAGTGATACCCTCCTCTAGCTGTCGTGCTCATTGGTCCACATACATCAGTATGTATGAGTTCCAAAAAGTCTGCCGCTCTCTCGGGTAAACCCGTAAAAGGCGACTTGGTCATCTTTCCAAGTAAACAAGCTTGACACGTATCCTATGATTCAAAATCAAACGAAGTTAGAATACCATCACCATGGAGCTTCTTCATGCGCTTTTCACTTATGTGCTCGAAACGATAATGCCATAAATAGGTAGGACTCAAATCATTAGGAAGCCTTTTAGCATTAACATTGTAAATAGATGCATCATCAAGATTTAAAAATAAATAACCCATTCACAATGGGAGCATTATCTATAAACATAGCATTCTTAGAGATTACACAACAATTGTTCATACTCGTGAATGATTATCCATCCATCATCAAACATGAAGGTGATAAAATGTTTCGACCCATACTAGGAATGTAATAACAATTACTCAACTCCATAATAAATCCTGACAGAAGGTGAAGTCGCATGATGCCGACGAATAATGCAGCAACCCTTGATTTATTTCTGACGTGAAGATCCACTTCGCCTTTCTACACTTCTCTAGTCCTTATTAGCCCCTGCATCGAATTGAAAATATGAGCAACCGATCCTGTATCAAATACCCAAGAGTTAACATAAGAATCAGCGAGAAGAATGTCCACAACATTTACAACAAGTGTACCTAAGTGGGAAGTACTCTTACTTCCACTCTTCTTCAAACAAGTGTGGTACTTGCGACGGTTTCTCTTCCAGCGGCCATGTTCATGACAAAATAAACACTCAGTGTAATCCGCAAGTCCAGCCTTTTGCTTGGGTGCGGGCTTAGGGATCGTATCCTTAGACTTGCCCTTCTTATTCTGCCAAGAAGTACCCTTTTTCTTGAAGCTAGGATTCTTCTGCATAGCCATCACATGGCTATGCCCTGCACACTTCTTAATGTCACTTTCTGCTATTTTTAGCATCCCACATAACTCATTAAGGACCTTCTCCAGCCCATGCATATGGTAGTTCAAAATGAACTGCCCATAGCTAGATGGAAGAGGCGCCAAAATGTAATCAGTAGACAACTCTTGTCCTAGTGGAAAACCAAGATTTTCTAAAGTCTAACTATAACTAACCATTTTGATCACATGGGGGCCTACAGATGCTACCTTTGGCAGCTTGCATTCCACAAAGAACTTGGCTATATTGTACCTCTCAGTCCTTGCTTGAGTCTAGAATATGTCCCTAAGCGCAACGATCATACCGTACGCTTCCTTATCCTCAAACTTCTTTTGGAGTTCAGGTTCCATGCATACAAGCATAAGACAGCTAACCTCAAGAGAATCATCACATGCTCTCTTGTAAGCATTCTTAAGGGAAGCAGTTGCATTATCAGTAGGTTCATCGGGGATTGGGGTATCCAGAACCGTTTCCTTTTTATCATACCTGAGAACAATTCTCAGGTTATGTACCCAGACCGAATAGTTTGTTCCATTTAGTTTATCTTTGTCAAGAATCAAACGCAAAGAAAAAGGTGATGCAGTGTTCGGTGCCATTGATCTACAATAGAAAACATGCAAAATACTAATCCATGTAACCACGAAAGAGTAAAACATATTAAACAATTTCATAGCATATACTCCCACTTAAATTAACATCCCTTTATTGATACTAAGTGCTTCAAGATCCACAATTAACAAGTCGACTAGTGAGCTTTAGCATCACTTCTAGAAGACAGGGTAAATCGGTAAGCAACTCTTGCTAATCATATCACATATGACTCTTGTTGTTGGGTGACATTTCTATGTCTAGACTAGGCGCCCAACCTTTATGCCCCAAGGTCCTTAACTGTTAAGATGACCTTGTCAAGATACCAACCCTTATGCGTGTAAGTATCTGATGCAAACCCATCCTGCCAAGGAAAACCACGGCACCCTAATTTCATAGGCCCACCAACGATTGTACATGGCATAGGATGGTGCAAGGTTTGGTTGAGAGGGCATGGTTTAACTTAAACTTTGTGAGGGATTGTTCTACTTCTATCATCTAAGCATGCATAGTAGTAAAATGCATAAGAATAGCATTCACATAGATGTGACACAGTATGGCCCATTTTCTCATGGTGATCTCCATTGCCATAGAACCTATCCACCACGATGATCTCGATCTTCATGTTCCATGTGAGCCATCATCCAAGTGATGAATCCTCCAAGAACTAATACAATCTATTACTCCTAATAGCCGGTAATCAAAATTACATAGTATTGGGATCATCACAAGTTGGCACGCATGCCTTCACAATAAATGACAACACATATGGCTCCAGCCGTGTTGCCGTACTCACAACACGTAGGTCATGATAAAATATATAAATTCATCACATACATATATGGGCCATACTGATCACATACATCCTTCAAAAACAAGTTATGCATAGAATCACATTCTACCGGATCATGTGAAATAGCAGCACCAAGTTACCTAAATGAGATACGACAGGGGCTATGACTAAGGAGGGGTATCCCCTTGCGGAGTTCGAAGGGGCAGCACGCCTCGCGGTATCAAATTTTCCTAAAGGATTTTGATCCACAAATCAAATTTACCAAAAACCGACTATTGTTCTGATTCGATCAAACTTAGGTAGAAGGCATTTGTGCCTGGGGAGCCTGTGGCACCCCGGATTAACGGTCCGAGAATACCCGTTATGCATACAATTCACGTTCCCGTGATCAGTGAGCCGTGAGCATAACCGACCAGTATCATTACATCATCCAGAAAGTAACAATTATAAAGCTTACAAAGTGAACATTATGGCAATTACAACACAAGTAACGGAAGTCTTCAAGCGTAGAGCCCATGTCATGCCTTAACCTACAAGCGACTGACTGGGAAGATGACCTAGCTCACATAGATGTCAGCACCTTCGTCACTCCTTAACATCTGCAATCTTGCCAAGTAAATAACTAGGGACAATACCGGTGAGTACTTTGAATGTACTCGCAAACCACCAAGACAAGGTAAAAAGATATTGCATATTGGGATATGGCGAGATAGCTCTACACTATAGTTGTTTCTTAAAAAGACTAACATTGGCATCTCTATATCTTTGTTGAAAAAAATATCTTTTGGAAAAATATGCCTCCTTTTAGAAAGTCCGGATATCCCCATATCCTTGTTAAAAACTTGTTCAAAACAGTTTTATAGTAAAACCCCTTTTTAAAATGTCTTTGGCCATCTCTGGTCAAAACAAAACTCTTTCTCATACTTCCCCGTGACCAAGTCACATTCTTTTAATTCATCTCAACATATCCCAAGGGTACTCCTAGCAATCACCTTTCCAACCGTCCTTGACCATGGACACGGCTATTCGAATAGATTAGACTCTGCAGAGTTTGTGCACTTTACCCACAAGAATAAATACATCCACCGGGATACAACCACGGCCCGCTACACACGGTAGACGGGGGTTCGGATAATCAAACCTAACTTTTCATTTGTCCATCCCTAGCAACGACGTATTTTCCTTTTGGGTTATTCTCTCCGTCACGAGTATGTGGCACGATGGCCATAGTCCTCCCTTCCGTACAAGCCTATTCCCCAAACCATAGTTTGGAATATAGTAATTTGACTCCACTTCCTTCTGTACATACAATAAGTCATACCGTCCGCGAGAGACCCAATTGTTGCATCGGTACCTTGTCCACGACAGTCCGGATTTCAGGGGATTTCTCCCCTTTAGCGAGTACGAGCAGCCCCGACTAAAGACCACAAACTACGAGTTAAGCCCCAGCGACTGGGGTAGTGTGGTTGCATGGATAAATTGTTGCGGTAAGACCATAAATTGTATTTCTGAACATCCCTTTCCTCTTTCTCTTG
Source organism: Avena sativa (assembly GCA_916181665.1). Taxonomy (NCBI): domain Eukaryota; kingdom Viridiplantae; phylum Streptophyta; class Magnoliopsida; order Poales; family Poaceae; genus Avena; species Avena sativa. The sequence continues at coordinate 200,746,401 of OV702281.1, read as the reverse complement.
CTCAACCTTCTCTTTATCCTCCTCATTTCTTCTTTAGTAAAACCTCTACTCGGAAAGGCTGCCTCCTTCCAAAGGTTTTATTTTGAAAACTTTGCAGTAGGGTAAAACCCAAAATAGTTTTATCGTTGAAAACCCGTAGTTTCCAAGAGGGAAGATGCTAAGCATCTTAGCCTCGATCTAAAGGATAAATATGGGTGTCAATACTGTAGGTGTCCTAATGGACACTCATCCATAACTTGGAGGACCCAATTTACTCACGCCTTTTTAATTGAAACAAACCATGCATTTAACCATGAAGTTCATAAACAAGATATAAAACAATTGATAAAAAGTAGTAGGTCAACATAGGAGTTCAGGAATGTTGGCTTTCCTGTGACCAGAGAGATGTCCCTTGACTTCCTTATAATACCAGAATACCAATAGTGTCAATACCAATAATAATAAGAATAACCCAATTCTTCCTTCTTCTAGCGTCCCACAAACGCAACTATCGCCGTTATCGAGCATACATGCAAACAAACAACAACACCATCAATACAATGCATACAAGACTCAAACCATACAGAAACAAGGAATATTCACCAGGATAGACATCAGTAGGGTGTTGGATTTGGATTTGGATTTGATTAGATTGGTAAAAGATTTGGAGTCATTGGAAAAGATCCTCTTGGATTTATAGTCTAGGAACTACCTAAGAAAGGGGTTTTAGACCAAGGACTTGATCTGTGTGATACCATTGTATAAAATTATACCATCAAGATTTATTTTGGATTTTTCAAATGATTACAAGCCCATTTAAGATCATTTATTCAAAGAGTGCAGAAGTTGTTTCTAGAAGGTAATTTGATAATTTTACATTATAAAATGTGGGTTTTTGGTGTGAGATGGTTATAAATAGCATAACACACATTGGAGAATTTTATTGGAATTTATGGAGATGGGAAATTATTTTTAAGGAATTATTTCATGTTTCTACCATTTAAGAAAAAGGGCAAAAAGAAATAATAAAGAATCTCAAAAATATTTATTTTTGAGATGGAAATATGGGATATGATATATATGCATCATATGTGCCTTGATTTGGCAAGGTGATTTGGAGAAAAACGAACTTGTCTTTAAGGACAAGGTTTGGAGGATTTTACCAGAAAAAAGAATTTAAATAGTTTTAGGATCCAAGTAATTATGGAAATTATTTAGAAAACGATTATATCCAAAGTAGGTGATGTAAACCTTATTCATACATCATTGTACACTTGGGTTTTGAATGGTTTTTGAGAAATGGGAAGAAACTAGATTTTAGGGAATCTAGGGTTTTGTTATTTTCATGCCACCAAAACCTGGTTTTATTAGGGAGCTCATAGCTCACCTTGGTACAAGGGATAGATGGATATCGATACCAAGTTATATAGATGACCCATGAAGTAGGGGTTGGGCTTGGTTGTATTTGAGGTGGTGTAGGAGTGATGACAAACTTTGATGAAAATAAGGCTGCCATAACAGATACATCAAGATTCCTCATAAACCTTGTGGGTTTAAGAAGCCCAAATCTCCAATGGAAACAAGTGAAGTGGGGATTGATAGGCCATGATTAGTAGATCATAACCATGCAAAGATTTGGTCAAGTGGAGGTAGCATATAGATGTGACCTTCTGCCAAAGTAGGCAAGATGATGAGATTTACAGAAAAGATTATTATCTTGTCTACAAAACCATCATGGATGAGTGGGAACCAGAATGGTTTAACCAAGGTAAAAAGGGGGGCTTTGGTAGTACTAATGACTTACTACAAAATGGTTCAATTACATTCTCATGAATGCACAGGGGTTGGAAAAGGTAGAGCTCCAAAGACTGAATCTAGATAAGAATTCTAGACTTTGCCATTTTAGCTGATTTAGGGTTTTAGACTAGATTACAAGTGTAGATGATTTTGTGAGAAAGATAGGATCCAAACTCATTATAAAGGTGGTGATGATTAAGTGCTAACTAATTAGATAGGATCCATGCTTAGATTGTGTCTTCACTGAGTTGGAAACTATCAGAAAGGGATTATCCCTGGATTGATCTGATTAGGAGATGAGATGGCCACTTTGGTGGCTTAGGTAGATCTAGATTTGGATGCTTGGTCTGAGATTGATGATCACAAAAATAGATTGGGTCCTAAGGGATGAGCTACTATATTAGCTCACTCTAGTTCCTAACCAAACAAGGCAATCATCAGATCAACGCAATTCAACAGACAACTGATCAAGGCAATTCAACTTATCAATTATCCAACTACTAATAGGGTTACCATCAAGCCTAGCTTGAGGTAAGGATGGGTATTTTTAATTGGTTATGCTTTCAAGTAAGGTAAGGGCCATCTTGTTATTTCTACCAAAATTGGAATGAAAAGGTTTTAATAAACATTTTGGAAAACCTAGGGATAAGTGTAGCTGGGGGTTCTGTCTTGAAAACATAAGGAGATCATATATAGGTCTCCATAGTTTTGTTAATAGAAACTAGTAGAGTATTTTGTTTTGTGAAAGTTATCTTGGCTCACGTTTTGAAATGCTAGAACATTTGAGAATATGAAAGATGAGCCAAGACATTTCCATTACAAGATAGCCCTATCCAAATAGAGTTGAGATAAGAAGTAGAGTACCTAATGCACAATCAGTTGCATGGACTCAAGCAAACAAGTAAGAAAACATTGCAACACTTAATAAGAAAAGTTTTTGTTCCCCCCGATTTTTGCCTTTTGGACAGAAAATCAGGGTTGCTGAAATTGGGATGTTACAGAGCCACTGTCCTAATGGAGGATCTTACGTAGAAGGCGTGGCGATTCTCACGGGGTTTCCTGATCTAGGATTTGAAGGGATACGGATAGGCTAGACTAGCATAAATCAAAAAAATTATACCGCGTAAACCAGGAATACTATTATCATAGATCTCGGTATTACCACTAGACGCGTAGTTGCAGAACTTGATGAAGCGCGTCGAGGCAGTATAGAGGTTCTACGTCTCCTCCTCTTCCTCGTCCCACGAGCAGCTGCCCCTTGCACGAATTTTCCAAGTGCTATAGCTACAGCACCTCCGAGGTATCCACACATACAGGATGGAAGCGTTAGACGCCAGACTGCTAGATCCATGCGGGCAACACATGCGAGAGATGATTAGCGGCTAGGTGGAATGCTCAACCATGTTTAGATCGCCCCAACCTCTCTTAAATAGGCGTCCTTAGTGGGCTTCTACATTAGCAGCCCATTAGTAGCCTAAGCCTGGTCTAATTTGGATCCAATCCTCATTAGGCTTCCATCCCTTAAGTGTGTGACCCTATAGGCGTTGTACATGTCGGCGACATGGAGTAAGACGGCAAGTGACAAGAGTTGGCACGAGTCGGATTACATGCTTTGTGGAGATGGAGATCGCCATGAAGAGAGCCATACCATTTCACATTATAATTTCTTTATTTTGTGTTATTGTTATGTCTCAGTTTTACCTCTATTAGATAGTCGGTAAAATTTAATCCCTCAAAGAAGGTCTAGTCAGTTTTCCCGCCAGTGTTTGCACCATCACAAGTCGGACATTTTTGGTAGTGGGCTCATAAAATTGAGGTGCTTCCAATTCTTTCCGACTAGGTGGGTTTGAGTCGGACTCTTACTGCGGAAACACTCGGTAAGCTAGACGGGTCTATCACAACGGTTGTGGGGCTCGGGGAAAAGTCGGATGGGAGCCGGGGCATGTGATGCCACCCGTCCAACAGGAGTCACATGAGATGCAATTGACAAGGAGTTGTCTACCTAGATCACTTGGTGGCTAGCGTTGATGCTAAAGCTCACTAGCCGACTTGCTTATTTAGGATCCTGAATCACTAAGCAACCATCGGAGGGGTGTTGGTTCTAGTGGGAGCATAAAATATTAAAATGTTTAATATGCTTGCTCTTTTATGAATACATGTCTTAAGTGTTTTGCATATTTTATGTTGTAGATCATGGCACCAAGTAGCGGTCACTCTCAGATATCCGGTTTTGCGTTGAGAATCATTCTTGAGAAAGATAAACTGAACGACACTAATTTTACCAACTGGTATCGAAATCTGAGAATTGTTCTCAAACAAGAAAAGAAGGACCATGTCCTAGACAACCCACTTCCAGATGAGCCGAATGAGAAAACGATGGTCGCAGCCACCAATGCCTACCGTCGGGCTAAGGATGAGTCCACGGATATTAGCTGTCTTATTCTTGCTCACATGGAACCAGACTTGCAGAAGCAGTTCGAGCATGTTGAGGCCTACGATATGATCGAAAGCCTCAAAAGTATGTTCCAGGCTCAGGCGAAGACTAAGAGGTATCAAGTCTCTCAGGATTTGCTGAGTTGCAAGCTTAAGGATGGTGATCCACTAAGTCCGCATGTGATCAAAATGGTTGGTTACGTGCAGTCTCTAGAGAGGCTTGGCTACCCCATAAGCGAAGAGTTCGCTACGGATATAATTCTGAACTCTGTTCCTAGTGCATATGGGCAGTTCATTTCGAACAACCACATGCATGGTATGGATAAGAAGCTCACTGAATTACATGGGATGCTCAAGCAGGCAGAGGCGGATCTCAAGAAGGGCGCCAGTCAAGTGTTGATGGTGCAGAATAAGGCTAAGTTCAAGAAGATTTCTTGGACTAAGAAGAAGGCTAAGTCAGGAGGAAAGCAGGCTCAGGACCCGGTCCCAAGCGCTTCCTCAGGGACTAAACCATCTCCTTCAGCCGGATCGACTTGCTTCTACTGCAAGGCGGATGGCCACTGGAAGAGGAACTGCAGCAAGTACTTGGCCGACAAAGCCAAGAGTGGAGGTATGACTTCCGACTCAGGTACACTTGTTTGCAATGTTATAGACATATATCTTGCTGATGCACCTAATAGTTCTTGGGTATATGATACCGGATCAGTTATTCACATCTGCAACTCGTTACAGGGACTGGTAAGAACTAGGAGCGTAGCAAGAGGCGAGGTTGATATTCGAGTCGGCAACAAAGCAAGAGTTGCTGCGTTGGAAGTTGGCACGATGCAACTTCATTTACCTTCCGGATTCATTATGGAACTAAATAATTGTTATTATGTTCCAGTGGTCAGTCGAAACATTATTTCTGCTTCATGTTTGATGAGTCAAGGCTATGAGTCGAATATCAAAAATAATGGTTGTTCTTTGTATTTGAATGATATGTTTCACGGCTTTGCACCCGTCCAGGACGGGTTATTTATTTTGAATCTTGATGGTGAGTTGGTTTAAAACATAAATGTTAAAAGGTTGAAACCAAATGATCTGAATATGACTTACTTTTGGCACTGTCGGCTTGGTCATATAAGTTGGAAATGCATGAAAAGGCTCCATGATGATGGACTCCTAACTTCATTCGACTTGGAGTCGTTCGAGACATGCGAATCTTGCCTACTCGGCAAAATGACCAAGACACCTTTTGCAAAGAGTTGCGAAAGGGCGTCCGACTTGTTGGGACTAGTACATAGTGATGTATGTGGACCAATGAGCACGACAGCCAGGGGTGGTTATGAGTACTTCATTACCTTCACTAATGATTTGAGTAGGTATGGATATATCTACTTGACGAAACATAAGTCGGAAGCCTTTGAAAAATTCAAAGAATTCCAGAATGAAGCACAGAATCAACTCGGCAAGAAAATAAAGTTTCTTCGGTCGGACCGAGGAGGCGAGTACATGAGCCATGAGTTTGATGACCATCTGAAAAGTTGTGGAATAGTTCCTCAACTTACTCCGCCAGGAACGCCGCAAAGGAACGGTGTTTCGGAAAGGAGGAATCGGACCTTGTTGGACATGGTACGATCAATGATGAGTCGGACAGATCTGCCTTTATCATTTTGGGGTTATTGTCTAGAAACAGCGGCGTTCACGCTAAACAGAGTACCATCAAAATCGGTAGAGAAGACACCGCATGAGATGTGGACAGGAAAAAAGCCGAGTTTGTCTTTATTTAAGATTTGGGGTTGTGAAGCATTTTTCAAGCGACTTCAGTCGGACAAGATTACGGCCAAGTCGGATAAATGTATTTTCGTGGGGTATCTGAGGGAAACCTTGGGTTACTACTTCTACAACCGAGAAGAGGGCAAAGTGTTTGTCGCTCGGAACGGTGTCTTCCTTGAGAAAGTGTTTCTCAGTCGGGGAGTAAGTGGGAGCACGGTGCAACTCGAAGAAATTCGAGAGGAACCGGCTAGTAGCGAGTCGGCAAAAACCTTGGAGGTTGAGCCGGTCGTGGCAGCTGAGCCGGCAGCAACACCTGTACTACGAACATCGGCAAGATTACGAAATGTTCGTGATGTGTTACTGTTAGATAGTGATGAGCCGGCAAATTATTCGGAAGCGATGGTGGGATCTGATTCCGAGTCATGGCTTAGAGCCATGAGATCCGAGTTAAAAATCCATGGATGAAAATCAAGTTTGGAACTTGGTTGATCTGCCAGACGGTGCAAGACCCGTCGAGTGCAAATGGGTCTTTAAGAAGAAAACTGATATGGATGGAAATGTTTCCGTCTATAAAGCACACCTTGTCGCGAAGGGGTTCCAACAAGTTCAAGGAGTTGATTACGACAAGACTTTCTCGCCCCTAGCGATGCTTAAATCAGTTAGGATCATGTTAGCTATAGCGACCTATTTCGACTATGAGATATGGCAGATGGATGTCAAAACGGCTTTCCTTAACGGAAATTTAACCGAGGACGTGTATATGATACAACCCGAGAGTTTTGTCGATCCGGCTAATGCTGACAAGGTGTGCAAACTTCAGAAATCCATTTATGGGTTGAAGCAAGCATCTCGGAGTTGGAATATTCGCTTTGATGAGGTAGTCAAATCATTTGGCTTCATCAAGAGTGATCATGATTCTTGTTTGTACAAGAAGTTTAGTGGGAACAAAGTAAATTTTCTAATCTTATATGTGGATGACATATTACTGATTGGAAATGATGTCCAGATGTTGCAAGAAACCAAGGAATCATTGGAAAGGAGTTTATCAATGAAAGACTTGGGTGAGGCAACATACATCCTCGGAATTCGGATCTATAGAGATAGATCAAGGAGGCTCATTGGATTGAGTCAGAGTGCTTATTTGGACAAAGTGTTGAAGAAGTTCAACATGGAATCGTCTAAGAAGGGGTTCTTACCGATGTCCCATGGTATAAAACTTTGCAAGACTCAGTGTCCTTCGACAACTGATGAGCGAAGTCGGATGAGTGCGATTCCATATGCTTCTGCAGTCGGATCCATCATGTATGCCATGATTTGTACTAGGCCGGATGTTTCCTATGCTCTAAGTGTTGTGAGCAGATACCAGGCTGATCCTGGAGAGATCCACTGGACAGCGGCTAAAAATATCCTGAAGTACTTGAGAAGGACTAAGGATATGTTCCTGGTTTATGGTGGTGAAGATGAACTCAGTGTAAAGGGTTACACGGATGCGAGTTATCTTACCGACTCTGATGATTCTCGTTCGCAATCCGGATACGTTTTTATTATAACCGGAGGTGCTGTGAGCTAGAAGAGTTCCAAGCAAGAGACTGTGTCTGCGTCTACAATAGAGGCTGAGTATATTGCCGCCTCGAATCCAGCAAAGGAAGTTGTTTGGATGAGGAATTTCCTCATGGATCTTGGTGTGGTTCAGGGCTCGTCCAATCCGTTGGACGTGTATTGTGACAACAATGGTGCTGTTGCACAAGCCAAGGAACCTAGACAACACCAGAACAACAAGCACATACTCATGCGGTACCACCTGATTCGCCAATTCGTGGATCAGGGTGATATCAAGTTATGCAAGGTACACACGGATGCAAATATTGCGGATCCGTTGACAAAGCCGTTACCACAGCCGAAGCATGAGGCGCACCTGAGAGCCATGGGCATTAGATGCTTAGACATGTGATGTCGGAAGATTGACTCTAGTGCAAGTGGGAGACTGTTGGGAATATGCCCTAGAGGCAATCATGTATGATGATATTTCCCATTGTATTCATAAATATATTAAGTAGTCCTTGTATAAACATCTGATGTGTATCATTGAATATGTGATTCGGTTGTGGAACTATGCATTCATGTTGTTTGTACTAAATATCCTTGGTCATTGAGGTTGTGCTGGATACACAACTTAGACCAATGTGAAAGTTGGCTTGATGACTCGCTTCCACTTGTCATGGGCATGGAGATGCTGTTCCAACTTACACAGACTCGGCTAAAGAGTTTAGCGAGTCGGATTGACCCATATTGAGGTACAACGAACTTGTTGTCATTTGTATATCTCAATCAATGTAATCCTTAGACCTGAGGTTGTTGCATAGTCCAAGTTGAGGATCACCGACTTAGGTTCTGTCAAACGCTGATCCGTAACTGGTCAGTTATAAAGGCAGAGTTCAGGTCGACTGAGAATCAAGCTACGTGATGTGAATAACCAAGATGGGATTTTGCCCCTCCACTTGGAGAGATATTCTATGGGCCCTCTCGTGAGATATGATTCAGAAAGCATGGCCATGCACGACTCGGTTAAGTGTTAACCGAGGCGATCGACTAAGAGTTAGTCGGGTGAATCACTTATCTCGGATCGAGAAGAGAGTCGGACTATTTAAGGGATGCCATATATTCGCCTATAGTCTGACAAGGTATATCGTGAGGCAAAAGGGACTCGGACGTAAGTCGCATTGGAAAGGCAATTCGCCATGACTCTTTGGTACTTGGGAGTAGGCACGTTCTGCTAGGAGCCGCTACCGACTGATCGATTGAGAGTCGGACTTCAATCGTGTCCAAGTAGCCATGAGCCTGCGGGGTCACACACTTAAGAGCGGGAGCAAGTTCGGATTGGATCCGAATCTGTAATCTGGTTGGGTTGGACCTAAACCGGATTAGGATTGAGTTAGTGAGTTGGACTCACGGTGACAAGTGTTATATGGGCTTTAGTGAATGGGCCGCGCGAGCAGAGCCCATGTTCACTCCCTATATATAGTGGAGCACCTTAACCCAGAAGGGTTAATCGTTGTTCGGTTAGGTCATTCCATGCGTTGGAAACCCTAGCTCCATAGCAGTGCAGCCATCGTTACGAACCTAGCAGTTCGCCACCGGCGCTCCTCCTTGTACGTGTGGATACCAGCAGAGGTGCTGTGCGATCAGCACCAGGACCATCGGATCATGAGGACTGCACTGCATCAACTGACGCGCTTCATCAGTAATCCGCAACTGCGCGTCTAGTGGTAAACCTCGTGGCCTTCTACCTCAGCTAGATCTTGGGATCACCATGTTAGAGGAAAAAGTTTTGTTTTATCTCTGCGTGGCCCAACATTAAAAACCTTCCCTCCTTAAAAAAATCTCGTCCCAAGATTTGAGAAAAAGAATACTAGGATTTAAAGAGATCGGGAAACTCCGTCTTTATGTAATTTTCTCACTCCCAAGTAGCTTCCTCTTCAGTGTGGTTACTCCACTGAATCTTGAGAAACTTCATACTCCGGGTCCTGGTGGTTCTAAAAGCTTCCTCCAAAATACGGATGGATACTTCGGGATACGTCAGGTCATCATTGATCTCTATGGTTCGGTGATAAACGTTCTTGAATACTTTAGTCTTCTCCGGGACTTCTAGGCATTTGCGAAGTAACGATATACGAAACACATTATGCACGGCAGACATCTCCTCTGGCAGTTCCAGTTGATACGATACTTCTCCTCGACGATTCAGAATCTTTAAAGGTCCAATATATCTAGGGGCTAACTTTCATTTGAGTTGTAAACGTTGCATTCCTTTCAAAGGCGACACTTTGAGATGCACAAAATCTCCGATATTGAAAGCAAGGTCTCGACGTCTCTTGTCGGCATAATTTTTCTGTCTGGATTGGGCAGTCTTGAGGTGCTCATGGATCTTGTGAACTTTCTCTTCCGCTTCTCGTAGGATGTCGGGTCCGAAAATCTGACTCTCTCCTACTTCCGACCAATTCAAAGGGCTACGACACTTCCTTCCATACATGAATTCAAATGGGGCCATTTGCAAACTGGCTTGATAACTGTTGTTGTACGAAAATTCTGCGAAAGGTAGACAATCTTCCCATTTAGATCCATACTCTAGCACACAGGCTCTCAACATATCTTCGAGTATTTGGTTTACTCGCTCTGTTTGTCCATCGGTCTGAGGGTGATAAGCTGTGCTGAAATCCAGTCGTGTTCCTAGACCTTCCTGGACTTTCTTCCAAAATCTCGAGGTAAACTGAGTTCCTCGATCTGACACGATTTTCTTGGGGATTCCATGCAAACTGACGATTCTAGCGATGTACAACTCTACTAGCTTCGAACTCTGGTAAGTGGTCTTGACTTGTAAGAAATGGGCTACCTTGGAAAATCTATCTACTATGAACCAAATAGAGTCATTTCCCCTACTAGATGTAGGCAAACCGGTGATAAAGTCCATTCCAATAGAATCCCATTTCCATTCTGGAATCTGCAATGGTTGCAACAGTCCTGCGGGTCTCTGATGTCCCGCCTTGAATCTCTGACAAAAATCACACTTGGTTATGTAACTTCCAATTTCTCTCTTCATCTTATGCCACCAAAATTGCTCCTTCAAGTCTTGATACATCTTTATTCCTCCGGGGTGGATAGAATAAAGAATATCATGGGATTCTTTCAAAATAGCTTGCTTCAACTCTGAGTCTGCTGGCACACTGATACATCCTTTGTACCACAAAACTCCTTCTTCATCTTCAGTGAATCCGGGTACTTTTCTTGTACCGATACGATGTTTTATTCCATCGATACTAGCATTTCCTTTCTGCGCCTCCTTGATCTGACTGATCAAAGTGGGTTGAAGTTCTATGCTAGCCAAAATCCTTCACTTACTAATTCCATTCTGAAATCTTCCATCTCTTTCTGTAAACATGGTTGCTCCTTCAGAATCATAGAGTTGAATCGACACGGCAATCTACTAAGGGCATCTGCTACCACATTGGCTTTACCGGGGTGATAGTGGATGTCCAGATCATAGTCCTTGATTAACTCTATCCATCTTCTTTGCCTCATATTCAGCTCATTCTGAGTGAAAATATACTTCAGGCCCTTGTGATCCGAATAAATCTCACAGCGATTACCCATGAGGTAATGTCGCCATGTCTTCAAGGCTAAAACTGTGGCTGCTAGTTCGAGGTCATGGGTAGAATAATTCTTCTCATGTTGCTTCAGTTGTCAGGATAGATAAGATATGACTTTGCTCTCTTGCATTAGCACACATCCGAGACCGATCTTGGATTCGTCACAATATACATCAAATGGCTTCATAATATCCGGCATGATCAAGATTGGGGCTGAGATCAATCTATTCTTGAGTTCTTGAAAACTCGCTTCTCATTTGTCCGTCTATTCGAATTTCTTATCCTTCTTCAACAATTGGGTCATGGGTCTGGCGATGCTCGAGAATCCTTCTATGAACTTGCGGTAATATCCCGCTAATCCGAGAAATGCACGAACTTGGGTTTGGGTGGTTGGGGCTTGCCATTCTTCAACATCCTTTACCTTTGCGGGGTCAACGGCAATTCCTCCAGCTGATACAATATGTCCGAGGAATCCTACTTCCTGCAACCAGAATTCAAATTTGCTAAACTTGGCATATAACTGATGATCCCTAAGGGTTCCAAGGATGATCCTTAGGTGTATCTCATGTTCTTCTTCTGATTTGGAATAGATCAGAATGTCATCGATGAAAACAACGAAAAACTTATCCAGGAAGTCCATAAAAATCTTATTCATGATGTTCATGAAATAAGAGGGGGCATTGGTTAATCCAAAAGACATGAGAGTGTACTCATACAATCCATATCTGGTGGTAAAGGCAATCTTTGGAATATCCTCTGCGCGAATCTTGAGTTGATGATAACCAATTCTAAGATCAATCTTAGAAAACACTTTGGCACCGGTCAACTGGTCAAACAGATCTTCGATCTTTGGTAGTGGGTACTTGTTCTTGATGGTGACATCATTCAGCTTCCGATAATCCGCACACAAACGGTTACCTCCATCCTTCTTGTCCACAAAGAAGACAGGTGATCTCCATGGCGAAGCACTTGGTTGGATCAATCCTATCTCTAGCATAGCATCCAGTTGCTTCTTCAGCTCCACTAATTCATACGGATTCATACTATATGGTCTTTGGGCTATGGGTCTGGTTCTAGGGATTAGTTCAATGATAAACTCGATATCCCGATATGGGGGCATACCGAGCAAAACATCTGGAAATACATCGGGGTATTCACAGACTATTCTGACTTGGTCAATGGTTGGTTGGGCTAGACTCTTGTTGCACTTGAATTGACGGGGCAAGGTTTCAGATATATGCTCTATTGATATTCCGGCTGTATTGGTCATGGTTATGGCTTTCTTGGCACAGTCGATTAATCCTTTATGTTTCGACATCCAATCCATTCCTAGTACTACTTCCAAACCTTTAGTTCCAAGTACTATTAGATTAGCATAAAAATCTATGCCATGGATTCTGATAGGTACGGCCTTGGAAATTTTGTCTAGCTTTGGTGGTTGAACCAGGTATTTGAACTATCATAACATTCTTCAATTTTGTTGGTTGAATCTTACTAGTTCATGCAAATTATTTGGTAACAAACGAGTGTGATGCAAGTACTGAGTTAACAGAAAACATACCCAGCACGACATCTGGCGCTTCTTGGGCTTCTTCAGCATTCATGAGAAATAGACGGCCGTTGCGGTTGAGCGAATTCCCTGGGGCAAATCTTCTTCCAGGTTGAACACAACGTTGCTGCTAAGATGGGGCATTCACATTGGGGACTGCAGTCTTCTTGGGGCACTCATTGGAATAGTGACCCTTGGTTCCACATTCATAACAAGTCACTTGGGACTTGTCCTTTGCTGCAACAAGCACATCATTGCTTCCAGTCCTTGGGGCGATGTTGGTGTTGGTGGCGACATTGTTGTTGTTGAACTTCGGCGGTGCACGATTGAAATTGTTGGGGTTGATGGGGTTGTTGTGGTTTCCTCCAGGCCTTGGGTTTCCTCCTCCACAGTTGGGATAGGTCGGACGGTTCATAGGGGTTCTATTGGTTCTTGGGGAAAATCCTGGAGATGGATTGGGGCGATACTTTGGGGTATGGTGGGTTCCTGGTTGATGCATCATTCTACGCTTGCGGTTCTCATTGTCTTGGTTGATCTTGCCTTCCATCTGAATGGAAGAGTCCACTAAGGCATCATTGTCAGTGAATGGGATGTTGACTAACACTGTCTGCATCTCATCATGCAGACCATTCAAGAATATCTCCTTCTTCTTGGCTTTAGTGTCAATCTCATCCGGTGCATACCTAGCCAATGACAAAAATTTGTCACGGTACTCAACTACTGTCATCCTCCCTTGCTTCAGTACTCTGAATTCATCTCTCATCCTCTTGATCAAAACAGGTGGCACATGGGTTCTGCTGAACTTGAGCTTGAATTCATCCCAAGTCATCATTTGTCCTCCAGTCATGGCGTGAATGCTGTTCCACCAAGATCTTGCATCTCTTGCCAGATAGTGGGAGACAAACAGTACTTTGTCGTTAGCTTCCACTCCTGCAACTTCTAAGTTGTTCACCATGGTTTGCAGCCAGTCATCGGCATCTAGGGGCTCTTCAGACTTAGTAAAGATGGGTGGATTGGTGTTCTGAAAGTTCTTGAGCTCTGATCCATGGTTGTACTGATTTCCATGGCCTTGGTTGTTGTTGGGCATCTGAGCTATGTGTTGAAGGGTGGCTAAGTTGGCTTGACATTCGGCTCTTTCAGCTTCACGGCCCGAAACCAACATTTGCAAGATTTGCAACATCGGGTCCGGGGATGAAGTGCTTCCTCCGCGAGGCATCTGAAGATTGAGATAGTGTCGTGGTATTGCCGACGAGTACGCCATGGAGGGGTCCTCACAGTGCGTGTTTATTGACATGGGGTAAGGCGGACAGTTGACAGGTACGAGGTAACACAGCTTACCCAGGTTCAGATCCCACAACAGTGGCGCAATGCTACTCCTGCTATAAATAACTATAATGGTAATACACCAAGTTACAGGGATTGGTTCGCTGTGCGAGGTATGTGTTGATTGGTTGCCGTAAAGGCTCCCATAGGACCGACTTATATAGTCACCAGGTCCTAGGGTTACAGGGAAACTCCTAGCCGGACAGGTTACAGAATCCTACACAGTATACAATCAGTCTAACGTGTCTTGCACTCCAAGGCTCTGGGTACGTCGATGACTCCTCCATAGCCTTCCTTTATCCGGCATGGTCCTCCCTTTTGGATCCATCTAACTGGGCCGCCCAGCAGGCCATGGGCCATGCTACCAACTGTGGGCCACCCGGGTTATCCGGATAGTATACATGCTATGAGGATACCCATATAGCATATACCCAATAGTAGCCCCCGGAGAACTCGGAGATCTTGCGCCGTCTTGCCTCTTCAGGTTGAATGCTCAGTCTAGATGGATGTCGGCAAATCGTCAAGCAATATCTTGTAGTCCTCCCAAGAACCCTACAATGTTCTCCATCTTCAACTTGTAAGTCGGAGAATACTGAATCTTACATCGTACTTTTCTCGTAGCCAGACTGGATCCGTCCATGAAGGAATATTCCGATGTGATGGTCCACCTGCCCGTGTCAGCTAGAACGACGTAGACATAGGTCAGCGGCGCCTCGTAACTCACACATGCAGAGAACACAATCATGCCCTTTTTCCCCGCGCGAAGGATACGAACCGTTGGCGGCCGCGGTTGGGAACGTGGCGAAATTTCCGCGCACACGCCCGCACATGTCGTCCACGCGCCGACCATTCGATCACTTTGCACGAATCTTGATGCTAGGGTTATTAATTTTAACTATGGCAGATTTTTTATCTCTTCATCTCATTCTTCCCCTGCGTCATCGTCTTCCTCCTACGAGCACCTCCTCAAGCCATCCGCGCGCACGCGAAAAACCCTAGCCACCCAATCTCCCCGGTCACCCTTTCTCCCATCTCAATGGCAAGCAGCAGCTCTAACCCATCCATGGCGGCAAAGGCTGACGCTGCGGTGAAGCCAGCGAGCGCCGTCCACGTGCCCCCAGAGGGTCTGTTGCTTCCCTAGTCCGTGGTTGTGGAATCCACCGGCGGAGACCATAACCCAGTGGCGCTGGAGCTGCTGTAGGAAGAGGGCGACTCCCATAAGGGGGATTGGCGCGGCTCTGATATCACTAACAGTGATATCAAGGAGCTGCTCGTCAAAGGCTACCTCCCTGCGATGGAGCGGCTTGTCTGGCGAGCGGCGCCTGCCGGCGAGGTCACCCCTTCTCCCCAAGCCGGAAAGAAGGTGTGCCTCAAAGCTCAACTGGTACGCGGCTTCTCCCTCCCCATCTATGACTTCTTCCTGGTTGTCCTCAAACATTACCGGGTACAACCTCAGAACCTTTCCCCCAATGGTATCCCCGCGCTTAGCAACTACGCGGCGCTTTGTGAGGGTTACCTAGGGATTAGGCCTAGGTTAGACTTGTTCATCTACTTATTTACCGTCAAGAGGGAAGCCGAAGCGAGCAAAGACGATCTCAGGAATTGCAGGACAATTATTTTTAAGATCCGGCTTGGCCGGCGGTTCCCCGACATCATCGGCCACGATTCCTACAAGAACTGGCAAAGAACGTACTTCTACGGCCCAGATATCCCTCTGTCCGGCGGAGAAGGAACGTATCCGGATTTTGTCGATGCAGCTGCCTCCGAAGCCCCGACATGGACATCACAGGCCACCCTTCCATCTGACAACGACGCTTCCCGCGCCATAAAGCGGATATAGTGGTTTGTAGAGACGGGTCTGACCGGATTGGACCTGTCCATGTGCTGGTTCGTCAGGCGGATCCAGCCTCTACAGCACCGCTCGAAGCTGATGCACCAGTACACCAAGGAGAGGAAGGATAGCCTCCGCGTCTCCAAGGACAACTTCTCAAGTGACTCCATCATGCTTCGCCTCAAGGACATCGTCAACGTGAAGGACAGGAAGCGCAGCTTCGCCATCACCTACAACATGTTCGTGGAGGGCAACTGCCCAGAGGTACCTATTTATTTTCCATGTATGACATATACTCCAGTTCTTCCGTCTAGCCATTATCATCTCATCTAACACTTTGGGATTTCACTTGGCAGCTTAAAAGTCTAGAGTAGGACGACATGGCTACCCAAATATATAACCCCAAGATGAAGGAAGTCACCATCATGTCCGACGATGATGCCTCGTTGGTGCGTAAGCAGAAGGGCTCCACCTCTGACACTGCCGATGGAGGCAAGAAGAAGAAGACGGAGGGTGGAGCCTCCAAGAAGACTACCGCTGCCCTGGAGGCAAAGAAGAGAAAGATCACCGGGATCCCTTTTACCAAAGCACCCACTATTGTGTAATACTCTCATCCTCCGACATTGTCCATTGCTCGTCTTATTCCTGTACTTATACATTTGAACGTTTCAGGAAGAAGGCCAGTATCAGTTTGAAGAAGACCTCCAAAACATCGGGGGCTTCTAAAAACATTAAAGATATGTTTCACCAGGATGTGTTGCACCACGCATCTCCCGCCATCGCCCCTACCACTCCTAGCGTCCAGCCTGCCACCGCTCCGACAAGATCTCCACCCAAGTATGCATCTGGCCCTTCCGCCATGGAAGTGGACCCATCTGCCTCTGTGGAGTTCGTCGTTGCCGGCGAGCAGCTGACACAAGAAAGTACTTCTTCCAAAATGGCTGAAGCTCGGGCTAAGGATGCCATCGGTAGCATTAAGGCGATGGTGGTAGGTGGAACATCACTCTAAGGCGGCGCTTCTACACCCAGGACAACCACAGAGCTTCCAAAGATAGTCTATCCGGCGCTTACGCCGAGTAGCTAAACTATGGCCCCTGGTGCAGCGCCAACCTCTCTGACTTTTGGTCTTGAGGAGCTCCTCAGGCAAGATGATATCCTACGAGAAAATAGCCTTTCCTTCAGCAAGATATTTGCCGAGAGCAGCACCAATCTCAAGATCATAGCACTTGTAAGTTTTATTTGCCTTTTGCATTTTATATGAGTATCCCACTGTATCCCCCAAGGATTTAGACGGAAAACCATATGAATGCTCTAAGAGTGACTAAGCTAGAAAACTTCTCACTGTAGCCGCCATGTATTTAGTTTGAATGAATTATTCCGACTAGATACTTTCAGAGTAGCATACGCAGTGTTTGTAAAATTCAATGATGTAGCCCCCAAGCTTCTAGTTGAAAACCGAATTAGTTCCGACTAGATGCTTAAAGAAAGACTAAGCATACTTGCTGAATTAAAAACTCATACTGTAGCCCCCAAGATTCTACTTGAAAACTGAATTAGTTCCGACTAGATGCTTTAAAAAGAGACTAAGCAACTTCCGAGTTAAAAACTCTCACTTTAGCCCCCAAGCTTCTAGGTGGATATTTATACGGCTAGATTCTCCAAGTAGACTAAGTGTATCTGATCTTCTTTCCACAGAATGAAAATGCTCGGAGAGGTGTCTCCAACGAAAAGTTCCACAAGATGCGCACAGATCTGGAAGCCGAAAATAGTAAAACTGCCTTCTTGAAGGAACAAATCACCAAGAGCAAGAGTCTGTTTTTCCTTTCATTTTCGTACTCCAACTTCGTCTTGTGTCGTCACTCTCCGACTACTCACTATGTACTGCTCTTTCTCCAACTTGCAAAAACCATCGCCAAGGCCAAGTACATTGTTGAGCAATCCAAGCACATTGAGTTGCTGGATAGCGAAAACAAAATCCTTAAGCAGGAGAGGACTGATACCTTGAAGATGCATGAGGGTTCCATGGCGGCCCTGCAGGAGTCTGCCAATACGGAGATCAATCATTTGAAGGAGGAGATTGGGATGCGGAAAGAGCAAAAGAAAGCTGCCGATGAGTAAAATCAGCGCAATCTTGAAGCATACAAGATCCTCCGACAAGAACATGACTCCAGGGCGGAGACGCTCCAGCAAGTTGAGGCGAGCATCTTTGGTAAGTGATTCTCCTTCTTGTACTTATGTAAATTAGGTACTTTGAAATTTTGTGTTATTGAACTCATGTGCTCCCTTGTCGGAAATGCAGCTCTTATTGGGTTGAATAAGTCGCCTCCTCCGGCAAAGGAATTCATGGTCCTCGCCGGCAACTTCATCAGCACCGCCGTCAAGCAGTCCAAGGAGATTGCCAAGCTCCTAAAAATTAATATCAAGGAAGTGGACTCCGTGATGAAGTACTCGGAGATCTTGCGGCAAACCCCTGAGCATATCGTAAACTGGAAAGCTTCATGTACGCGGGCTAGCGTTGGCAATGGTCAAGGCTCACTACGAGAATGCCGACATCGCCACGGTAACCGCAGGTCTCCCCGACATAGACGATTATGGCCAAAAGATTGATCACAAGGCTATCTGGTCATCGCTCGTGGGTTTTGACACTAGGGTTGCCGAGTTGGTCGATCACAACGTCTTCGTGCCTTTAGAGATCATTGACGGTGACAACCAAAGCTCCTCCGAGTCCCTCAAGACCACCGACTTCGAGGAAGATGACTCTCCTGCTGCCGACGATGCTGCATCAAAGTCTCTTGCGCCAGAGGAATAAAAAAACACTTTGTAATATTTGTTTCATCTGGTTTGGTGTATGTGGAAAAACTACTATGTTAACTTAAGGCGGAAAAACAATAGGTGTAATGTCCTGCTACTCAATTACTTGCTTCAAGCATGTAATTATTTTTTAAGCAAGTGCTGGCTTATCCATTACTATGGTTTTTATGCTTGACCTTTCGTGAGTCGGAAGACTCATAGTTGGAACCATGCTCTCAGGTGATGATGCCTAATGGAACCGTCAAAAACCTAAGCACAGAATCGCCAACAACAAGTGCCAAAAGTCACTACTCCAGAATCCATATAAAAACAACAAAGAACGTGTAAACCAGAAAACTTAAGCTAATGCTCGTAGGCGGAATTTTCACAAGTGCAAACGCAAAGCTTGTGCATAAAGGTTTTATACGATCAAAAAATGAACACTAAAGGAGGTAAAAGACTTACGAATATGAGTGAACCAGAGAGCTTTATTTCATTGATCATATAAGACGTACACAATAGATAAAAAATATGCTAAATGTAAAAAGGACGTAGTTGTGCTATGTTCCATGGCCGATCAAGCTCTAGGTAGTCATCATCTGGGTCACGTCGCTTACGCTTATGATCTTTGCTGGTCTATCCTCAAGTTCACGATTGTCAACGAGGTAGTAAGACCCATTGAGTAGTGCCTTGCTTATGATGAACGGTCCTTCCCATGATGGGGATAATTTGTGTGACTTCTTCTGCTTAAGTCGGAGCACCAGATCCCCCTCTTTAAAGGAGCGATGCCGAACACAACGACCATGGTAGCTGCGTAGGTTCTGCTGGTAGATGGTGGATCTTTGGCATGCCAATACGCTCTCTTCCTTGAGAAGGTCCACATCTAGGCGTCTGGACTTTTCAGCGTCATCTTCGTTGTAGGCGGCAAATCTTGGTGAATCGTGAAGGATGTCAGAAGGCAGGATGGCTTCTGCTCCATATACCATGAAGTAAGGGGTGTATCCGGTGTATCTGTTGGGTGTAGTTCGTAAAGTCCACAACACAGATGGTAGATCCTCCGCCCAGGCTCTAGCTGCTCTATGTAGCGGTGCCTCAAGACGTGGCTTGATTCCCTGGAGAATTAATCCATTGGATCGCTCAACTTGGCCATTGGACTGTGGGTGTGCCATAGATGCTAGGTCAAGTCGGATGCCCTTGTCCCAACAATAAGATTCCACTTCTCTGAGTGACAAGTTGTTGCCGTTGTCGGTGATAATGCTATGTGGGAGACCAAATCTCACCACTAGATCCCGAACAAACCTAAGGGAAGTTGCCCCATCAAGCTTTCTAATGGGTTTAGCTTTTATCCATTTGGTGAATCTGTCAACTACTACTTGCAGATGCGTAAACCCACATGGTGTCGTCTGTAATGAACCAACCATGTCTTGCCCCCAGACTGCAAACGGCCAAGTTATTGGCGTTGTTTGCAATTCTTCAGCTGGAACATGGGGTTGTCGGGCATAATACTGGCATCCCATGCACATCTCAACCAGCTTGCTGGCGTCCGCCTTCGCGGTCAGCCAGTAGAATCCTTGCTGGAAGGCTTTGGAGACCAATGATCAAGGAGAGGCGTGATGCCCGCAATCTCTGAGATGGATCTCACGTAGGATTTCAATACCTTCTTGCTAGGTAACACTCATAAGGTATACACCTGTGGTGCTTATTTTGTAGAGTTGTCCATTGATTATGGTATATCACTTTGCTCGACGTACTATTTTCCGTGTTTCTACCTCGTCGTCGGGAAAAGTTCTGAGTACGAGATATTCCATGAACGTTTGTGTCCAAGCCGGATGGACCTTTGTCACTATGTGAATGAAAGAGTCACCTCTATCTGGGTTGTCGATGTCTTCTCCCTTCATGGATGGTATCCGTAGATGCTCCAAGAAAACACCAGGCGGAATTCGTTTGTGCCATGATCCAAGCTTAGATAGTAGATCAGCCGCCTCGTTTTGCTCCCTAGGCACATACTTGACTCCGTAGCCTAAGAAGCTCTTGGCTATCTCGTCCACTTTGTCTCGATATGGACGTCTTCACTAGGGGAGTCCTTCACTTCCTTTCTCTTTACTTTGTTTTTAGTTTGCTTTGTTTTTTTGCTTGGTTTTGTTTGCCTCTTTCCAAAAAACCCAAAAATTAGTTTATCTTGGTTTGCTTTCTTTATTCAAAAACACAAAATGATTAGTCCCTGCTCTAGTTGCCACCTTGCTCTATCTCACCATGTTTCTCCCCAAGTTCGCCCCGAAAGATCTTGCAATAGGTAGTGGCTCCATAATTGGGAAACATAATATTGATTAATTCTTTAATTATGTTAGCAAGCATGAGGATATTGAGGATAAATCTATAGCAGAGCTTAGGGTTTCGCGCATTCCAGGTGCCAGCCACTTGCTGGGAAACCAAGTCGGAATCTCCACAGCAAACTATGCGCTTGATGTCAATATCCTTGGCTACGCGTAGTATGTGAATGAGTGCTTCATACTCTGCCATGTTGTTCATAGAATCGAAGTGGATCTACAGAACGTAGTGTAGCTTCTCCCAGTTGGTGAATGTAGTAGTACACCAGCCCCCGAGCCATTGAGTAGATTTGATCCATAAAAGTGCATCACCCAGTATTCTGGCTCCAGCATAGGGGTAGCATCTGGCATCTCAGTCCAATCTGTAATGAAATCTTCCAAGGCATGTGACTTGATAGCGTCGCGTCTCTTGTAGGTGATCTCGAAGGCGGCAAGTTCAATGTCCCACTTTGTGACCCTTCCTGTAGCGTCGCTGTTATTGATGATGTCGAACAGTGGAGCTTTCCTAACAACTGTGATAGGGTGCTCCTGGAAGGAGTGCCTTAGCTTCCGAGAAGCAAGCAACACTCCATAAGCTATCTTCTAGTAGTGAGGGTAACACTGCTTGGACTCCGTCAAGACCTTGCTTACATAGTAAACTAGTCGTTGAACTCCATACTCATGCCCTGGTTCCTTTTGCTCTGCCACGACGACGATGCTAATTACCCGGTTGGTGGCCGCCATGTAAATTAACATAGGATTCATAGGCTCGGGTGCTGCAAGGATAGGCGTCGAGGATAGTATCTCCTTTAGCTGCTTCAGTGCTGCATCTACTTCGTCCGTCCATGTAAATTTTTCCGCCTTCTTCAGCAACTTGTATAGCGGCAGAGCCTTCTCTCCAAGTCGGCTGATGAACCGACTAACTGTTGCAACGCAACCTGTCAATCGTTGTATGTATTTCAGGCATGTCGGACGATTTATGTTTAGGATGGCCTTGATCTTCTCCGGGTCGACCTCGATTCCACGCTGGGAAACGATGAAGCCCAACAATTTGTCGGCTGGAACCCCGAAGACGCACTTCTTAGGGTTAAGCATCATGTTGTATTTCCGGAGATTATCAAAGGTTTCTTTTAAGTCGAAGATTAAGTCGTTTGACTTTTTATACATCACCGCTATATCTCCCACATAGGCCTGAACGTTCCGACCAATTTGATCGTGTAGGCAACGCTTCATTGTCCGCAGGTACGTAGCACCTGCGTTTTTCAACCCAAAGGGCATCGTGACATAGCAGAACATGTCGTAAGGTGTGGTGAACGAAGTGTCCAATTGGTCTGACTTCCTCATCTTAATTTGGTGGTATCCTGAGTATGCATCGAGTAAACACAAAAGCTCCGAGCCAGCCGACGAGTCAATGACTTGGTCAATGCGAGGCAAAGAAAACGGATCTTTGGGACACGCTTTGTTCAAGCCGGTGTAATCAACACACATTCTTAATTCTTTGGTTCCCTTTTTGGGGACAAGTACAGGATTGGCCACCCATCAGGTGTGAAGGATTTCTCGGATAAAACTAGCCTTAAGTAACCTAGCTATCTCCTTGCCTATGGTGCATCTCTTCTCATCTCCAAAGCGTCATAGAGGTTGTTTCACCGGTTTGCATTTGGGATCAATATTCAAGCTATGCTCGGCAAGTTCCCTAGGTACACCTTTCATGTCGGCAGGTTGCCAGGGAAAGATGTCCCTATTCTCACGGAGGAACTCGACGAGCGCACTTTCCTATTTGGGATCCAGGTTTGTCCCAATGGCGGTGGTCTTGGAGGCATCACCTACCACAAGTTCCACCGGCTTGGTTTCGATGGTGGCCTTGGATGCTGGGGTGGATTCAGAAATCTGTTTCTTCGATGTCGGCATCTCCAAGGCATCGACCTTGCTCTGGATCTCCTTGAATTCTTCGCTGTAGAGGACAGCTTCTGCAAAGGGTGCTTCTCTAATCTCACAGTCCCTTGCCTTGGTAAAGCTTCCGGATACGATGATGACACCGTTTGGTCCGGGTATCTTGAGCTTGTTGTAGACGAAGCATGGCTTGGCCATGAACACACTCTTGAAGGGGACCACCTCGAAGTTCATGCGTTCTTGGCGGTAATTATTAGAATCGCCAAAAGAGACCTAAAGTGTGATGCACCCAAGGGACCAAGCCTCCCGACCAGGGACTATGCCGTGGAAGATGGTGCTAGTCCGCCTTAGGTTGGCCTCCGTCAAGTTCATCTTGTGCAGTGTATCTAGGTACATGATGTTGATGCTGCTTCCACTATCCACCATACATTTGGTGAACTCATTGCCATCGATCAGGGGGTTCATGACCATGGCATATTGGTTCTCCGTAGGTACTAGGGAACTGGGGGTAGAGTGGCCATCAATATCCTCATAGAGGTCTTCTGTTGTTGGACAGTGGGGGTGCCAAGGAAAGTGTGGAAAACGGTCGCCTTCTTCTCGAAGGGGTTCTCGCCCTTGCCATCGCTCTTGGCGGCATGCTTGGGGTCAAAATCCTCATCCATGTCACTTGAATCCTTGGACTCCTCTTCCTTCTTCTTCCCCTTGCCCTTGCCTCGCGGTCTGTTCTTCCGACTTTGTTTTTAGCCGGACTCTGGGTCCTCCTTGAGATCGTTGACGAACTTGCAATGGAGATTGGTGTGAGTGGCTTTTCCGTTGGCGTCGAGGTGTACAAGGCACGACATATCGCGGTACTCCTTGTAGGTTTGGGGAACGCGGAGTGCTGCCGAGGTAGTTTAACTACCTTGCTGCTGCCCACGACCAGCCCCCCGTCCTCGGCCATGCTGTCTGCCATCACCATGCCCTACAAATGTCATGGCGATCATGTCGGAGGTTTGGTTTTCTTCTGGAAGGCTCTTCCGCTTGGTGCTGTTGTTCCTCCAAGCTTGGGTTGGGACGGCCGTTGCCGGCAGGGAGCCGCGAGCATCGTCATCGGTAGCTGCGAACCCACTAGCTAGCTGGATCATCTGGTTGGGATCTAGCTGGTGATTGTCTTGCAAGCGCTTCAACTTATGTCGGAGCAACATACCTTTCTCCAACCCATCGATGAAGGCGGCCATGGAGGTTTGAGAGTGCACTCCTGCGCAGGAATTCTTCATATCCAACCAGCGAGAGAGGTAGGCGCGAGATGACTCGTCTTTCTCCTGCACGCACCGCTGTAGATCGCCAACAGTTCAGGGATGCTTATAGGTTCCCTCGAAGTTCTTGGTGAATGCTTCTTGATGGATTTCTCTGGCAAGTCATCAATCCATTGTCGGGTCGTGCCCGCCAGCATCAGCGGGAGGTATTTGACGGCGATGTTGGGGTTACCCCCGGCGATCTCCACCGTGTTGCCGTAATCCTGCAACCATGTAGCTAGCTTGGTGGTGCCTTCATAGGGATTGATGGTCTTGTAAATTCGGAAACCCTTGGGGTCAGTTGTGGTCCGTATTATAGGTCCAAAGCAACGTGGTCCCAAATACTGTCCTTCCCGGGCCTCGTGAATCTTGTCCAAACGTGAACGTGCATCGTATGGCTCCGGACTTCTTTTCTTCTTCTTGCCATCAGGGGATGGGCTGCGTGAATGACTGAGGCCTCCTCCGCCGTGGTGGCTCCTAGGGGGCAATGGAGGCGGAGGTGGCAGTCGGTTAGCCTTCTTGCTGTTACCCTTGTGTGACGCCTCGTACTTGTCGCGGTTGCTTGTCGAACGCGGAGGGTCATGGCGCGATGTGCTCTTGTGTCCTTGGTTGCGCTCTCCATCATGACGGGTCTGCTCCGTGCTGTCACGGATGACGATGCCGCTTTGCCTTGGTGGAGGCATATCCGTGCGACGGTGAGCCTTGGGGTCTTAGTGATGTCGGGGGGATCGGGGCGGTGGAGATGGGCGACGAGGTTGAGCCTTGCGTCCATGGTTGGAGGATATGGGGATAGCATCCTTCCGGTTGCCTACATCCCTTCGTCTTCGTTCTGATGAACCCGTCTGGGACCCAACATCATGAGGAGATCGATCCCTTGGAGGCCTAGGCTGGCTAGAATGGCAAAATGCTGGGTGAGACTCAAGCTTTTGAGAGGTGGCCTTTTCCTGCTGTTTCACCGCCTTGGCCACAAGGTCATAGACCTGTTCCAAAGCTGCGGGTGATCTATCATGTTCCAGAAGGGTCTTCGCGACGGCGAGGTTGAGAAGAGGAGTGGGCATCACCTGCCTGACTTTGTTGTCAATGTATGGCTTTGCTTGTGGCGGCTTCGAGGGAGCCCATCCTAGGTTTCGCCATACACCAGGATCATTGATGATGCGCGCGAGCCGGAGCTTTCTTGGCCTTCTACTGCTGGAGCTGAGTCTTGTACTCAGCCTCCATGGCTCTAGATTTCTCTATTGACTTCTGCGCGTTGGCCAGATCTCGATCTAGCTTAGCGCCTTGCTCCGTGATGGCCTGCGCTTCCTCCAGTAGCTGCCGGCGCTTCTCATCAAGATAGACTACGTTCTGTATATGGGCCACGGTCATGGGTTCGACGAGTAGGTTTCCGTACATCACTCTATCAGCTGGATTGACTTGGGAAGCAGCAGACGTAGATGCCAGAGGCGGCGGGTTTGCGGTGTTGTTGTTACTCGGACCGGTGGCGAGTTCCTGCGGCTGCTGCAACAGGTGGTCTCTTCGCCTTGTCCAGCGCTGTAGGCAGAGCTCGTCCGGGTTGATCATCATCCATCGTTGTCCCCATGGTGATGAACACCTCTCGTGACGTGATGGCATTGTTGGCCTGCTCGTCGCGTTTGTAATCCTCTTCCATCTCTTACATAGCAGAGTCTAGCTCCTCTAGGATAAAATCTATCTCCTCTGAGTCAGTGCTGATGTCGGCGTAGAGCGCATCAAGCACGGAGTCGGAGGGTGACAGGGCTTCCTCGATGATGGGCGGTGGAGGTGCAACAACAGCGACGATGACTGGAGGTGGTGATGCAGCTACTTCGATAATGATCGGAAGCGGTGGCGGTGGTGGCTAAGGAGGAGGGGCGACGTCAAGGAGCACAAGGGCTATCTGAGCTGCCTCCGCAACCTCCGCGTAGTTGTTGACGGTATTCACCATGCTTTTGAAAGTGAGTCGTCCTGAAGCCTGCTACCTCCTTAGCGTATGTCGGAGGAGTGTACCTTGGTCCAGTCCTTCCACAAAGTGATACATGGCATTATCATTGTTGTAATGTGCTAGATTGGCCTGTATGCAGAGCCATCTAGCCAGGTAATCTTGTGGGTTTTCTCCGTCTCTATGAACGCAACGCGCCAGATCGAAGATGTTCACTACTCCGACGGACTTGGATCTCTGCTGTCCAGACACACAAGCGAAGCCGGCGGACTTGCAGCGATCTTGCACCGTTATATCCTGCACATGGGCGGTTTGGGTGGGCCTTGAATTTTTCCGATCTTTGTCGGAAATCTCCAAAGAGAGATCCAACATCGATCCTTCCGCGAACGTGTCCTTCCCATAGGCGGTCCATGCGGGTCTTGACGTTCTTCCGACTCCCAGGGAACTAGTGCCCGAGTCATTTTCGCCGATGAAAAGGTGGATGTCTCCGATGGGGACGATCGAGCATCTGGTAGGGTTCGTTTTCGCCGGGATCCAGAACTCATCAGGAGGGACGATCAGAACGTTGCCGGAGAATAGAACATGGCCGATGGCTACGGTTTCGCCGATTCCTGCGAAGATCTTGGACCTCGCCCGCTGTAGAGCCTGAAGCGCCTCTTACCCCATGGTGGGCACCAACTGTCGTGGTATTGCCGACGAGTACGCCATGGAGGGGTCCTCATAGTGCGTGTTTAGAGACATGGGGTAAGGCGAATGGTTGACGGGTATGAGGTAACACAGCTTACCTAGGTTCAGATCCCACAACGGTGGCGGAATCCTACTCCTGCTATAAATCACTATAATGGCAATACGCCAAGTTACAGGGATTGGTTCGCTGTGCGAGGTATGTGTTGATTGGTTGCCCTAAAGGCTCCCATAGGCCCTACTTATATAGTCGCTAGGTCCTAGGTTTACAGATAATTCTTATCCGGACAGGTTACAGAATCCTACATAGTATAAATCAGTCTAATGTGTCTTGCACTCCAAGGCTCTGTGTATGTCGATGACTCCTCCGTAGCCTTCCTTTATCCGGCATGGGCCTCTCTTCTGGATCCATCTAACGGGGCCGCCCAGCAGGCCATGGGCCATGCTACCAATTGTGGGCCACCCCGGTTATCCGATAGGAGACATGCTATGAGGATACCCATATAGCATATCCCCAATAGATAGATCATGAGACAAGAGGGAAATTTCTAAGGTTCGGTTTTTTGTTTTTGAAAAGTTTTCAAATTTTGACTCAGATTTTTCTAGCAACTTGCTTTTCATTCATTCTTAGCACACGATACAAACACACGCCATAACAAGGAAAAACATATGGTTTTAAGAACCATTCTGTGAAACTACGATACAGTGGGACCGGATACAACTCACTAACACTAGTGCTCAATTGCTACTACTCCTTGGAATCGGTGTCCTCCTCATCCCCATCATCAATGAAGGCGAAGTCATCCTCATCGGTGAAGAAGTCCATGGCCTGGTCCTCTAGAAAGTCATCATCATCAATGAGGTAAGAGTAGGGGTATCCATGGATGTCCTCCCCTGCATTCTCCCTCTCCTCAAGCTTCAGGTCCCTCTCGTGGACGGTCTCCTCAACCTATGTGATACTGTGACGAAGACGGGAAATGATACACTCCTTGTCAAGCTGACGGTGACGAGACTGGCGATCCTTCACCAACATGGCCATGGTCTGATCCTTCTGGACAACGATGGCATAGTTGTGGTTGGCGTAGGAGCGGGCATTGTCTAACTCCTTCTGCCGGTCATACATCATGAAGCTGAGGTGGTCCACTTGGTTCTTCGCTCAGGGTGATATGGTGCCTCCAATGGCTATCCCATAACATCACTCCTTGGGCAGAACTCAAAGCGGGTACCCTTGATCTGATTGATACTCTGCCAACACAGACGGGCAAGAGCTTCATGCATGGTCCTAGCAATTCCATCTAGCTAGTAGAGTGATCAAGTGTGTCAAATTTTATGTAAGTTTGCAAGAATTTTTGAGGAACATGAATTTTCATGAAAGAATCTAAGTGATAAGAATGAGAATATTTTCATAAATACTCACTTCCTTGGTTTTGAAACTAAGTTTTTGATTGAAACGTCCATTCTAAACTAGGGTCCCCTATGGTTAGGATGGCTCTGATACCAACTTGTCAACACCTGGATTTTTAATCCTAGATGCCTGTTATGCCATACATCGCAATCCTAGGATTACCATTTTTGCGAGACATAACAGATTAGATATCACAGTACATCATCCATTACAAACCATACATAAGGTCTTACAACAAATAAAGGATCTCATCATCCAGTCTTAGTACAATCATAGCCGCGGAATAATATAATAATAACGGTAGCGTGTGTGAAGCTCCATATTCATGGTCACAGGCAATGCTAACGATGGGAGATGATCCTAGTTGCTGTAACCTTCCTGTGGTCCATCCTCCTGATAGTCCTCTTCATAGTCTGGCCACAGGAATAGCCAGGGACAAAGCCATTAGTACTCTTTAAGTACTCGCAAACTAATACTAACAAGTGAAGTGGTTTTTGAGTAGGAATACTAAGATCTAGGTTGTTTCGCAAAAAGCCAGATTTATCTCTAACTGAGTTCAGAAGAAAAGAAATCTAGTTGAAAAGTTTTGTAACACCTAAGTGGGAACTTCAGTTTTCATATCACAACCCTGTTGTGGTCAAGTCAAGTCATGATTCATTTCACAAGTCATTTTGAAAACATCTGACATCGGAACAGTATGGCCACTCCAACTATCCATAACCGTGGACGCGACTATTCGAATAGTTTGACACTCTGCAGAGGTAGTACACTTTCACCACAATATTCGATACATCTGTCAAGAACAATCCTTAATTCACCATACTCAGTATGTGGATAATCAATCCTAACCTTTCAATTACACGCCCAAGTATAGGCACCTCTCCTATGAGTTTGGCCTCCCAACCATGACCAACTGTCATCTTGGGAACTGCACAGGTGGACAATCTTCACAAGGTAGCCACAGCTCAAACCTTTGCCGCAAGGGAACCCATACTAAGGTATATAAACTTCCAGTCAAGCCCTACCAAAATTTCGGCTATTGTGGTTGTACGGTAAAATTGGAATGGTATCGCATCCAGACAACCATCAGTTTTATAAAGGGCTAAGGCTCATGCCTCAACATTTTCATCATCAAAATCATCTGGTGCTCAAGAACATCATTCTAAGGTTTTCATAACCATTTTCACCAAGTAATCCCATCTAAAGTGGTCAAGTTTTATGCTTAGCACTAGTATATACAAGTGGGGGTAAACACTAATGAGGGGTGGTAATCAAGTGTGACTTATCTAAGTTCAATCTCATGCCTCAGGATGACATCAAGATTATCTAACTTAGGCGAAAGTTTATGCTCTTTATGCTACCTTTAAAAATCTTTCTAAAATCCACAAGTCACTAAGTAAACTTAAACAGAAAGCTTTGATAAAGAAATAAAATAACTAAGCTTGCATGTAAAACTGGGTTTGGTATAATCATTTGGTATAACCAAGGCATGCCTAAAGCATTGAAAAGGTTATATAGCTTTCACAGTTGCAAGTGTTAGCTTGCCTTGTGCAGAGCAGTGGTTGAAGTTCTCCTCGGCTTCTTCCTCGTAGTATCCTCCTTCCTCCTCGTATCCTTGGTTGAAACTAGCATCTATAAACAAATACGAGGTACACAATCACCAAAAAATACTTAACTACTTCTACTTAACACACAAAGGCTCATACTAGATGATCTAGCATCATCACTATTATCATAAGAAAGAAAGTACTAGTTTCAATTATTTTATTTTAGAAAAGTAATTTCTACTCATTGAAAAACTACTTAAGATTTAATATTCTCCAACTAAAATAGGGGATCATGTTGACACTTGTCCATTATTTCTGCAAGTAAACCTAGATATTTTTATATATTCAGAAAGGTCTTGTCAAATGTGATTTTTGAGAGTTGGAATCAACTCAAAAGCTTTTTTGGTTGAATTTTGAAAAATGTTTGAATGCAGAAAAGCTTTTGCCTTGTTATTTTTACTATAGGTGATCTATAATTCCAAATGATTTGAATCCAACGTGCTTGGATTAAGAATTCCAGTACATTTCTAGCAAAATAGGTTTCATGCAATTTGGTTTAGTGTATCTCTCTAAATGATTTTTTAATCTAGGGACAGAACTAAGTTTAAAACTAAATTAATAAACCTATATTTGAATAATTGGGTCGCGCGGGAGTGTAACTGGGCCGTCCCACGGTGCACAGCGCGCACGGGTGGGTTTAAGTGGCTGTCCCCACTTGTTAGTAAGACAGGGAGTGGCAAAGGGGTACGGCGAAATCTAGACCGTGCGATTAACATTTAATCTAACGGTCGGTGCTTGTCGTCTCCGTCGGGCAGCGCCGGCGAGACTGAACCCTAACGCGGCCAGTGGGGGTCTATGGTGGCTCACCGGGGCTCTAGCGATGGTCGGCGATGGGGGCGAACGATGAAGTCGACGAGAGCGATCCTCCTGGTATCGGCAGCTCCTCCTAGGCGGCTCCAATCAATGGCGCCTCTTCTCCTCCTCCGCGGCAGACTTTGACGAAATTTTGACCACCTAGTGCTCGCCATGCTCCGGGGATGAGTGGGTGTGATCAATGAGAGCTGGGGAGTGATATGGTGTGCTGAAATCGAACGGGGAAGGCCTCTATTTATAGTGCAAAGAGGGGACCGAAGGGTGCGGGTGGAGATCGTTGTCACAGTGAGCTAACAACATGGTTGGGGTAGGGGATGGTGCTCTGCCTCCTAGCGAAGCTCAATGGCATGGTGGCGCGCCGTGGGGCGGTGCGAGTTGGTCTGAATGTTGTGATGCTCTGAGAGGGTCTGACGGGAATTTCGGGCATGTCCGGGCGGTTCCTGGGGCGGTGGTGATCACGCACGCAAGTGTAACATGCTCGGATCGGACCTATGCAAGTTTTAGCGATTCCCGCCAAACCCGCATGGAAACGATTCAAAGCTGCCCACCAGGCACTTTCGTGCTGGTGGAAAGAGAAGTAATATCATTGCACAATAGTCCACGATGAAACCCAGAGAACATATATATACAACAGCGACTCCATGAGTCAAAAATACAGATATACAGTACAAAGATCCAAATCACCTTGAAAACGATACAGCGTCCGAGTACGGACAAGATGCAAATTGAGCTAAGAGCCCTGAAGAATAACCAATGGCGTCCATAACCTTGCCCAGGCCAAGCTGGAAGGGTAACCCTGCTAACGACGTCGATCTCAAACCTTCTCAAACAAAAGGGGTGCCGACAAAGGCAAAAGAAAAAGAGAGCGGTCAGTACTAAGGCCAGTACACGACGAGACTAGATTTTGGCGGTCCTCGCCTACATAGGTATGGTGGACTCAAGTGGCAGCGGAGAATGCGCTGAACAACCTATAGAGACTCGATACATTTGTCGGCTATCAGAGAGAGATGATAAAGACCTATTCGGATCAAACCTGATACTAACACCAAACATACCCATCCTGGTGTTTCCCCCTCGAGACCAAACGAGGAACTCCGACCGAGGAACTCACAAAGTTGGCAGTTTTATTCATTCTTTGCATGGTGGTTATCCAACTTACTAGTCATATCGGATACAAGTCAAATTTATAACAGTAACTTTAGTTATAGTTGTCTATGATCGAGAACTGTGCTCCAAGTCGTCCATAACAGCGAACACGGCTTCTCGAAAATATTAAACCCTGCAGGGGTGCACCAAAGTTCCACACACACCTACACCCTTGTTAGATCATGTAGGTACAAGATCACAAAACATACACCCAATTGTATGTTGACGAGGTTTCGGACACGACGTTTCCCAGACCCAGAGCAAGCACATGGGGGCCACCCCACTAAGCTACCCGCAACGACGTCGGCCGGTCTTCGAGACGGACCCAGAGGTTTGTGACAATGGTTGTAAACGACTGGGAACCCGAAAGTGTGACTGGGCTTGTCGATACCGCGAAAACATTCCACCTTGGTTCCAAAACAATACAGGCGCTCCACGCGCAATCGTAAATAAAGCAGTAAAGCATGGCATAAGTACATGATAGTAATAAAGCCCCAGACTACTTTTTGGCCCCCGGTACAGTACTTTAAAATCAGGTACTAATCGATGGGGGGTGCCCACACACCCCACCTGTGGTTAGCGCGCTCGATCTCGGAACAGGTGTCAAGAACTCGGGGTCCTACGGGACACCAGTGAGCGGTTAAAAACCAAATATTGTCTATTACCCACCCATGCCTCTACATTATTTACCTACTTTCAGTTTTAGTTATTAAACGGTAATTAAATCCATAATCATATCCACCATTAAGCATGTGTCAACCACACAACAACGGTGAAACATCGACGACGCGAAGCAGCACCCGAACAAGCGACTACGACTCGCAAGACAACCTATCTACCAAACAATAGGTAATAGGAGGTGTCCATGGAAATATAGAGGCTGCAAGGAATATAACTGGTGCACAAAATCTAAAGCATCACAACACGGATAGCAATAGATCAACAGGAGGAAATAAAGACTAGAAATGTAAAATAGGTAGAAAGAGGGAGAATCCTCGCCTGGAAACATTGCTGAAGGTTCATCCGCAGATCGGGTCGACACTCGCATCAACTCATCGGCCTAATCTGTGAAGAAGCAAAGCACTAGAAGAAACACCGGATGCAATATTTAATACTACGGTAGAAGATCGGGCATGATGTATGTCATGACAAAGATGCGGTGCGATTAGGCCATATTAAGAGGAACCGGGTCCCGACAATTAATTATATGGTTATAGTTGTTTTATATACCCGCAATTTTAATGTTATATTAACAAGGCAAAAAAATGACATATGTTATCTATACGAAGTTAAATGGAATAGGGAAATATATAAATTACCCCCTCACATATTCCACATGTTACTTAATATAGGTAAGGTGCAACTACCAAACACCCACATGAAACATGATGGAAACAAGAGTATGTATGGCATATTTATGTTCGGTGCATTTTTCTAGACAAATTTCATATATAACATTATCTAAGATGAGCTACAGATTAAAAGATACAAAAAAACACATTTTCATAAGAAAAATAAGAGGAAAGGCTAGCAGAACAAAAGAAGAAGAGATGTGTGAGGAAGTGCGTGATTTGTTCTCAAATCAAGACGATAATATTCGGAAAGGTGAGATTAATCCTTAATTTGAGATGATGTTATACTGGTACTAGAAGACGTGCCAAATTGAAGCATGGAGGTTGGGTCGTTAGTTGATACATGAAAGAAAATGCAATGTATTGAGTAGACAGACCGGGACGTTTAGATGGCAAGCCGGCAACTAGGTAGACATGCAGCTAGGCATGCAAACAGGCAGAGAGGAAGCCGGATCAATTCGGTCTGAGCAAAACGAGCTAGCTCAAGCTAGCTAGCAGGCAGATTAAACATGGGTATACAAACTACGCTGATTGAAATGTTGTAGATCAAAAAGACAGACATCTGTTTGATCGATTTATCCATCGTATCTAGTTGGTTGAAAAAAAATAACTTGACGTGTGTAGTTCAGGGGCACGAGATGAAGAACATGCCCGAAACCGACCACAAGAGCTACAGTTCATTGCCGAGCCGTCCACGGCGCCACACGCTGATGACTGACAAAACTAACGTGAAAATGTTGACAGTTTCAGACAAGAATAAGAGCAAAATGCTCGGAAGAAATTTGAGCTCCTGGAAATTCGCGCTTGAGTGCTAACGATGTTGGGATGTTCCTGGTACCACTGGGCTATAGTGCATTTGATCAACAAGGAAAAGGGTAGCCAAGAATGAACTGCGCGCGCTCGGGAACAGGAGGCAAAAAGAGGTGGCGTGCTGCTTGTGCTGCATGGCGGCGAGATGGCAAACTCCAGCGAGACGGCGGACGCGGCACTCCGATGAAGGAAGGAGACGATGGAATGCTCGAGGATGTACTCCAGGACGAGGCCCGACATGAGGAACAGGCAGACGGGGTCAGCATCGATGGGAACATCGATGATCTGCAGGGAATGGCTGCGTACTGCACTGCACGGAGTGTGCTCGATGAAACGAACAATGGCAAGAGGGGATGGCATGATGCAGAAACTTGTCAGGGAGGATGGTGAACTCAGCAGAATGACTCCAGCCTAGAC
Source organism: Avena sativa (assembly GCA_916181665.1). NCBI lineage: Eukaryota > Viridiplantae > Streptophyta > Magnoliopsida > Poales > Poaceae > Avena > Avena sativa. The sequence continues at coordinate 200,712,160 of OV702281.1, read as the reverse complement.
AAGCTAGTGGAGGCGGTGGAGATCTTGCAGGAGGCACGCAGATATGGAGCTTCGGGCTCCGGCGTTCATGGCGACGGTGGTGTCAATCCAGGACTTCTCCGGTGCGGCTACTTGTACAGGGAGAAGTAGGAGAACCTTTCTCAGCTACTGGTGGCGGTGGACGACCTTGGGGAGTACCAGAACGGCTGGAGGAGGGGATAGCTGTGGTGGACATGGGCTTGATTGTGGAAAAATAAGAAGAAGGGGAGGCTGCTCTCAGATCTCGATCTGGCCAGAGGGAGGGGGTAGGGATGAGCTGCATCTGCTAGTTTGCTTTATGCGCAAAGGAGAGAGGAGGGGATCACGTGGACCAGATGGTTGCAAAAAGGTGAGCTCGGCTAGTGGTTGGGTCTTCTTTTCCCTTTCTCTCTTCTGGTAGCTGGCTGCGTGAGAGAGGGAAGATGGGACCAGAGAGGAGGGCTCACCTTCTTGCCATCTAGGAAAAGAAGAAAGAGACACCTTGGTGGTGGCGTTTGGAATGTAGCCGAGAGAGCGCTGAGAGGGAGTACATGTATATTTGGATTTTAGGAGATAAGCACAATAAAAAAATAAGGATGATACTATTGATATGGATTCCACACAAATACCATTGGGCATGATTTAAATCACAAGGCAAAAATAAGGAGAGCCCATTAGTCATATATGTGGCAGATTTAGCACATGATGAACATATGGCAAGATTAAAGGATGGATCCACATAATATCATATGGACATGATTTAAACTCAAAATAAAATAGGAGCCCATATGTACTATGTAGTAGAAATAGAGCAAGATTAGAAAGACACATGTAGATTGGAGTCAGTGATGGATGGAACCAAAAGATATGCCCCAACTCAATTTGGGCATTTGGCAAATATAAAATATTAAAACTCAACTAAATAGAATCTTGACATTATGGTTCCATCAAGTATGGCACCACTAGAAATAGAATAGAGGGAGAGAAAAATAAAATGAGTCAAATGGAAATGTTCAAATACAATTTAGCAAGAACCAAATACAAACAAAATAATTAATGCGAGGATGCATATAATATGATGATGATGCGGAAAAATAAAACAACAAGCAATTTCTAGTAGTGATTTTACCCGGGGTGCTACAATTCGACACCACTAACAATGGATCTCGCCCTCGAGATCCGCCTCATGGTACGGGGAAGAAGGTCGACGATCTGAATCTTCTCGCTTCGTGTAGATCCTCGCGACACCACTAACAAGGGTTCTTTCTCCATCTTGAAATCCACGACACCACCAACAAGGGTCGATGCTCACATTCGTCGAGAGAACACTCCGGAGAAACAAAGGACAAAGGTAGAGGTATGAAAAGATAAGGCCACCTCTAACTTCCAGGAGAAGAGGAAAAGTTACATTGACCCACCAGTTCGATGTACAAGAGTGAACAGTAAGAGTCTGGTAGGGTGATCAGACCATCCCGTACCCAAACTATTAACTCCATACATGAATAGTAAAATCGTGCAACACAGCTCTCGAAATTTAGAATGAAGATCTTCACAAGCGGTATTCGGAACAAAGGGATGATGCAAGCTGATGTAGATGATGTTATCACGTCGGAAAACACCGGAAGATACAAAAGAAATTGTATGAAAATACATAATGATTAGGTTTCGCGATGGTTTCATTGGCATGAACAACACATGCTCAAGGTATACTCCAACTTCACCAATGCTCGTCCTTCTCATATGTATTTCAACGATATGGATATCCACCATGGTACACATACAGATAAAGAATTCAAGAACAAAAAGATTGGATGGAGGGTACAACAAACAAGATGCAGATTTGATGTTTGTAGTACCACTGTTATAAAAGGATGGAAGGGAAACCCTAAAGGTACGATAGAAACCCAACCGCGATAAATCCTGGACTCGAAGAAAATATAAGAGAGCAGATTCAAAACACGCAGAGGTAAGAAGAGAATATCAGAGGGGTAAGGAGTAAAAGCAGACCTAATCACATCTATCCAACCGATTTTTCAAAATAATTTTGACACTCTACAACGTCCGTTAGCTAGGTTATCCTACAGGCTGGACAAGTGGGGTATCGTAACTGCTGAGCTCTGATACCACTATGTAACACCCTCGGATCAGTCATATGCAAGTTTTAGCAATTCCCGCCAAACCCGCATAAAAACGATTCCAAGGTGCCCACCAGGAACTTTCGAGCGGGTAGAAAAAGAAGTAATATCATTACACAATAGTCCACGATGAAACGCACAAAACATATATATACAACAGCGACTCCATGAGTCAAAAATACAGATATACAATACAAAGATCCAAATCACCTTGAAAACGATACAGCGTCCGACTACGGACAAAATGCAAATTGAGCTAAGAGACCTGAAGAATAACCAATGGCGTCCATAACCCTGCCCAGGCCAAGCCGGAAGGGTAACCCTGCTAACGACGTCGATCTCAAACCTGCTCAAACAAAAGGGGTGCTGACAAAGGCAAAAGAAAAAGAGAGCGGTAAGTACTGAGGCCAGTACACGGCGAGACTAGATTTCGGTGGTCCTCGCCTACATAGGTATGGTGAACTGAAGCGGCAGCGGAGCATGCGCTAAACAACCTATAGAGACTCGATACATTTTTCGGCTATCAGAGAGAGATGAGAAAGACCTATTCGGATCCAACCTGATACTAACACCAAACATACCCATCCTGGCGTTTCCCCCTCAAGACCAAACGAGGAAGTCCGACCGAGGAACTCACAAAGGTTGCAGTTTTATTCATTCTTTGCATGGTGGTTATCCAACTTACTAGTCATATCAGATACAAGTCAAATTTATAACAGTAACTTTAGTTGTAGTTGTCTATGATCGAGAACTATGCTCCAAGTTGTCCATAACCGCGGACACAGCTTCTCAAAAAGTTTAAACCCTGCAGAGGTGCACCAAAGTTTCCACACGCACCTACACCCTTGTTGTCAGGTAGGTACAAGATCACAAAACATACACCCAACGGTATGTCGACGAGGTTTCGGACACGATGTTTCCCACACCCAAATCAAGCACATGGGGTCCACCCCACTAAGCTACCCGCAACGAAGTCGGCCGGTCTCCGAGACGGACCCATAGGTTTGTGACAATGGCTGCAAATGACTGGAAACCCGAAAGTGTGACTGGGCTTGTCGATACCGTGAAAACATTCCACATTGGTTCCAAAACAGTACAGGCGCTCCACGCGCAATCTTAAATAAAGAAGTAAAGCATGGCATAAGTACAGGATAGTAATAAAGCCCCAGACTACTTTGTGGCCCCCGATACAGTACTTTGAAATCAGGTATTAATCGATGGGGGTGCCCATACACCCCACTTGTGGTTAGCGCGCTCGATCTCGGAACAGGTGTCAAGAACTCGGAGTCCTACGGGAAACGAGTGAGCGGTTAAAAACCAAATATTGTCTATTACCCACCGGTGCCTCTGCATTATTTACCTACTTTCAATTTTAGTTATTAAACGGTAATTAAATCCATAATCATCTCCACCATTAAGCATGTGTCAACCACCCAACAACGATGAAACATTAACGACGTGAAGCAGCACCCGAGCAAGCGACTACGACTCGCAAGACCAACTATCTACCAAATAATAGGTAATAGGAGGTGTCCATGGCAATATAGAGGCTGCAAGGAATATAACTGGTGCACAAAATCTAAAGAATCGCAACACGGATAGCAATAGATCAACAGGAGGAAATAAAGACTACAAATGTAAAATAGGTAGAAAGAGGGAGAATGCTCGCCTGGAAACATTGCTAAAGGTTCATCCGCAGATCAGGTCGACACTCGCATCAACTCATCGGCCTAATCCGTGAAGAAGCAAAGCACTAGAAGAAACACCGGATGTAATATTTAATACTATGGTAGAAGATCGGACATGATGTATGTATGATGTATGTCATGACAAAGATGCGGTGCGATTAGGCCATATTAAGCGGAACCTGGTCCCGACAATTAATTATATGGTTATAGTTGTTTTATATACCCGCAATTTTAATGTTATATTAACAAGGAAAAACAAATGACATATGTTATCTATACGAAGTTAAATGGAATAGGGAAATATATAAATTACCCCCTCACATATTCCACATGTTACTTAATATAGGTAAGATGCAACTACCAAAAACCCACATGAAACATGATGCAAACAAGAGTATGTATGGCATATTTATGTTCGGTGCATTTTTCTAGACAAATTTCATATATAACATTATCTAAGGTGAGCTATAGATTAAAAGATACAAAAAAAAGGATTTTCATAAGAAAAATAAGAGGAAAGGCTAGCAGAACAAAAGAAGAAGAGATGTGTGAGGCAGTGCGTGATTTGTTCTCAAATCAAGACGATAATATTCGTGAGATTAATCCTTAATTTGAGATGATGTTATACTGGTACCAGAAGACGTGCCAAATTGAAGCATGGAGGTTGGGTCATTAGTTGATACATGAAAGAAAATGCAATGTATTGAGTAGACAGATCAGGACGTTTAGATGGCAAGTCGGCAACTAGGTAGACATGCAGCTAGGCATGCAAACAGGCAGAGAGGAAGCCGGATCAATTCGGTCTGAGCAAAACGAGCTAGCTCAAGCTAGCTAGAAGGCAGATCAAACATGGGTATACACACTTGGCTGATTGAAATGTGTATATCAAAAAGACAGAAAACTGTTTGATCGATTTATCCATCGTATCTAGTTGGTTGAAAAAAAAAGAACTTGCCGTGCGTAGTTCAGGGGAACAAGATGAAGAACATGCCCGAAACGACCACAAGAGCTACAGTTCATTGCCGAGCCGGCCACGGCGCCACATGATGATGACTGACAAAACTGACGTGAAAAACGTTGATAGTTTTAGAAAAGAATAAGATCAAAATGCTCGGAAGAAATTTGAGCTCCTGGAAATTCACTCTTGAGCGCTGACGATGTTGGGATGTTCATGGTACCACTAGGATATAGTGCGTTTGATGAACAAGGAAGAGGGTAGCCAAGAATGAACTGCGCGCGCTCGGGAACAGGAGGCAAAAAGAGGTGGCACGCTGCTTGTGCTACATGGCGGCGAGATGGCAAACTCCAGCGAGATGGCGGACGCGGCACTCTGGTGAAGCAAGGAGACGATGTAATGCTCGAGTATGTACTCCAGGACGAGGCCCGACATGAGGAACAAGCAGATGGGGTCAGCGTCGATGGGAACATCGATGATCTGCAGGGAATGGCTACGCACTGCACTGCACGGAGTGTGCTCGATGAAACAAACAATGGAAAGAGGGGATGGCATGATGCAGAATCTTGTCAGGGTGGATGGTGAACTCACCAGAACGACTCCAGCCTAGACAAGCTTGTGGAGGCGGTGGAGATCTTGCAGGAGGCACGCAGCTATGGAGCTTCGGGCCCCGGCGTTCATGGCGACAGTGGTGTCGATCCAGGACTTCTCCGGTGCGGCTACTTGTACAGGGAGAAGTAGGAGAACCTTGCTCAGGTACTGGTGGCGGTGGACGACCTTGGGGAGTACCAGAACGGCTGGAGGAGGGGATATCTTTGGTGGACATGGTCTTGATTGTGGAAGAAGAAGAAGAAGGGGAGGCTGCTCTCGGATCTCGATCTGGCCAGAGGGAGGGGGTAGGGATGAGCTGCAGCTGCTAGTTTTCTTTATGCGCAAAGGAGAGAGGAGGGGATGTGGACCAGATGGTTGCAAAAAGGTGAGCTCGGCTAGTGGTTGGGTCTTCTTTTCCCTTTCTCTCTTCTGGTAGCTGGCTGCGTGAGAGAGGGAAGATGGGACCAAAGAGGAGGGCTCACCTTCTTGCCATCTAGGAAAAGAAGAAAGAGACAGCTTGGTGGTGGCGTTTGGAATGTAGCCGAGAGAGGGCTGAGAGGGAGTACATGTATATTTGGATTGTAGGAGATAAGCACAATAAAAAAAATAAGGATGATACTATTGATATGGATTCCACACAAATACCATTGGGCATGATTTAAATCACAAGGCAAAAATAAGGAGAGCCCATTAGTCATATATGTGGCAGATTTAGCACATGATGAACATATGGCAAGATTAAAGGATGCATCCACATAATATCATATGGACATGATTTAAACTCAAAATAAAATAGGATCCCATATGTACTATGTAGTAGAAATAGAGCAAGATTAGAAAGACCCATGTAGATTGGAGTCAGTGATGGATGGAATCAAAAGATATGCCCCAACTCAATTTGGGCATTTGGCAAAAATAAAATATTAAAACTCAACTAAATAGAATCTTGACATTATGGTTCCATCAAGTATGGCACCACTAGAAATAGAATAGAGGGAGAGAAAAATAAAATGAGTCAAATGGAAATGTTCAAATACAATTTAGCAAGAACCAAATACAAACAAAATAATTAATGCGAGGATGCATATAATATGATGATGACGCAGAAAAATAAAATAACAAGAAATTTCTAGTAGTGGTTTTACCCGGGGTGCTACAGCAAGCGGCGAGGGCGGCGCGCAGTCTGTGCTCGCGTGTCGAGCGCGGCGCTCTGGCGCACTCTCGGCATGGCACATATGCATAGGGCGCAGTGGTTCTAGGGTGGTGCAGGGGCTGGCAGTGCTTGGGCATTGGACAGGGGGTAGCGATGGACGCTGGCTTGTGTCCCAGACAAGGTGGCTAGGCTTGGTGAGGCTCCTAGCTGGCTGTCGACAATGGGGTGGCAAGTTAGGCTCGGAAATGGTCACCATTGATGACAATGGCAAGCTTAGAATGAGCTAGAGCTTGTTAAATGAACTATATGATCTACTAAGTGTGTGCTGTGAGCTAGGGGGAGACAAGTTAGGCACAAACACTGCTCACTATAGTGTTTGATGTTTTGTTTGATTTGTGTTTACAAGGTGTTTGATGAAATGGCCTAAAGAGATTTAAATTTGAATTTTTGGATGAAACTTGCGGGTGTACTAGTCACATACTAGGTAGTCTATGGTTGCTTGGAATGGTCAATGTGAACTCGTTTTGTTGGGTTTTGAGAAATGGTGATCTTCACATATGATATAGATTCAATTTTGAATTGTCATTTGAATCAAGTTCCAAATGTTTATGTGAGTTTAAAAGGTTGGCTTGGGTTCACTTTCACTTGGTCTAGCAAGGGGTGAAAAGAAATAGAATTGTTTCTGTTTGAAATCTTGGACTAGAAACACTCAAAGTGGTCTAGTGAGCAAGATTGGCAAAAATGACCATTAGCTCATTTTGTTTGTTTTTGAATTTCTCTTGATTTGTTTCTGCTTGGAATTGTTTTAGATGATGTTGTTTTCGTCTTTAAACTATTCATTGGTATTCACAATAATCACACAAGTCCACTCATGCATTCATACCATCATCACATACACACATGCATTCATATGATTTTAATTAACAAAAGTTTTTGTTAACCCTAATTTTGGTGATTGGAATTTGATAACCCTTGATCAATATTTTTGGGGTGTTACACGAACAGTGTTAAATGGAAGGACAAGGCAAGTCAAACACATGTGCGCAGCGCCACATATTGGACGAGGGAGAGATCAGCCAAACGGGGTGTGGGGGTGCTGATGAGGAACTGGAGGAGAGAGAAAACACAATTTATTTTACCCATCACCGTACATATATACTATGTGCCTCGTGTCAGGAACCCATCGCAGCTTTGCTCTAATATTGCACGGACTACAAAACCTACTCTTCATTCTCTCGTGTTGCCTCCTCCGTGCTCTCTCGATCTTCTCGCTCCCAGATATTTTTTCAACAGGGAGAAACTCCTTGTGGAAATATTGTTTTTTTAGGAAAATATTGGCAATATTGTTCACTATGACAAGAGGCACCCATGTACTTATAACGAGTATGGTAACTCCACCATGCTATGTTCTTGCATAGCTAAGAACTTGAATTTTTCAGAAACTATCGGTGGTTTTGACGTACTAAATTCCTAGTTAGCTTAGAATTTTTTTTTGAAAATTTTAAGATGAATATATCGCATTTACTTGTACTCCTATAGTTAAATTTTTACACTAATGGTGGGAGTATATTTTACATCAAGGACATAAACAAGGGAAAATTACATCGAGGTCCATACATTTAGCACAAAGGACCCTCCAATTAAGCAAGGAAAACAGTCTGGTTCGGCTCCTTGTCGAGAGAGGAGTTGATCAACCCATACTCTTCATACTACTTCCTCTTAAATTATTTTCAAAATATGGCCAAATTTGGCGGCATGAAAATTCTTGGATATGGGATCATCAACGTAAACTATGAAGTAGATATGGCCCTGACCTTATTGGTCGTTCGGCAATAAATCCAAGAATGTTCATACTCATTGACATCTATCTTAAAATCGTTTAAATTTTACCACTTACTTAGACAGTGAGAGTACATTTTACATCAAGTTCCTAAAAAGGGAAAATTACATCAAGGTCCATACATTTTGCACGAAGCACCCTAAAATTAAGCAAAAAAGAAAATAATCTGGTTCGGCGCATTCTCGAGAGAGCAGCTGAACGAGCCAGACTCTTCATACTACTTCCTCTTCGATAGTTTTCAAAATATGGCCAAATTTGGCAGCATGCAAATTCTTGGATATGGGATCATCAACATAAAGTATGATGTAGATAACGCCATGACGTTGGTCATTCGGCTTGAAATCCAAGAATGTTCACACTCATTGTAACAACTAAGCTTAAATTCGTTTAAAATTTACCACTTACTTTCAGGTTCGAATTTTAGACAATGATGGGAGTACGTTTTACATGAAACACCAAAAAAGGGGAAAATCACATCAAGGTTCATACATTTAGCACGAAGAACCCTAAAATTAAGAAGGGCCAACAGTCGGGTCCGGATTCTTCTCAAGAGAGGAGCAGCTGATCGAGCCTTACTCTTCATACTACTTCCTCTTTGATACTTTTCAAAATATGGCCAAATATGGAAGCATGAAAATTCTTGGATATGGGATCATCAACATAAAGTATGATGTAGATAACGCCATGACCTTCGCCATTTGGCTTGAAATCCAAGAATTTTCATACTAATTCTAATAACTAAGCTTAATTTCATTTAAAATTTACCACTTACTTTTAGGTTCAAATTTTACACGGACGATGCAAGTATGTTTTACATCACGGACCTAAAAAAGGGAAAAATCACATCGAGGTCTGTACATTTAGCACAAAGCACCCTAAAATTAAGCATGGCAAATAGTCAGGTTAGGCTCCTTCTCGAGAGAGCACGCAACTAATCGAGCCATACTCTTCATACAAATTCTTAGATATGCAAATTCTTAGATATGAGATCATCAACATATGGAAACAATTGGCGACATACAAATTCTTAGATATGAGATCATCAACGTAAAGTATCTGATGTAGATATGAATTTCTTTAATTTAAAGGAAAACATTAATTATTTTCATTTCTACAATCCAAAATGGTTTTTTGTTCCTAAAACTTAGAAAGTCCCATTATTTAGCAGTATTTTTGTTCACCATGCCAAGATGAAACCACCTACAAAGTATGGAATCGAATAATACCACAAAGTATGTCCATTTACCCTTGTCATTTGGCTTGAAGCCCGTGAATTTTCACCAATGGCTGGACATATTTTGAAGGAGTTTGCTTTTTTAAAAGTTGTGAATTCTCATGATCATCATCTTTGACGGTAAGTAGTACAAGTCAGAGAATGTCATGCGATGTTTTTTTATTTGTTTGTTTACTTATTACGAATCAAGGTAAAATTTTCTAGATGCAAATTGAATTTTTTTTACATTCAATTTTTTCGAAGCCTGAGTTTGTAACTTAGAAAATTGAATTTTTTCCTGATCCTATAAAGTGAAAAACTTTCTTGTCACTTAGAAAATTGGTAATCTTAATAAATTGAGTAATTTAAGTGGGCAGGGTTTCACTAATAATAAGAAGCTTGAAAACTAAAGGAACTTGGGAATCACGAGTAAGAGCATGGTTGTCCACTCTATCTGAAACTATAGTGTAGCATTTCGAGTCATAGAATTCGTACATTATTTATAGACAAAACACACATGTCACACGGAAAATTATCATTAACTTTTCTCCAATATTTGGGAACTCCTGCTAGAAAAACAAATTAGTATAAAAAGATACACCCAATATAGCAGATGCCGGAACTCTATCCTAAATAAACATATGATGTCGATAAGGGCGTGAAATTCGTCGTTTAATTTGAGTTGAAACCAAAAAAAAATTAATAATAGAACGCCACACAAAAAATATTGTACTTTTTATTTTTAATGTTAACAAAACCATGTCAACTTTGTAGGGATGTGGATGCACTACAAGAACTTGAATTTTTCAGAACTTTCGATGGCTTTGATGTACTAAATTCCTAGTTAGATTCAAAAAAAATTGGAAAATTTTAAGAGCAAACTATCGAGCTTACTTGTAGTAAAAATTTGGCATGGTCGGTGGGACTACAGTTTACATCTAAGACCTCAAATAATAGAAAATTACATAAAGGTCCAAACATTTAGCACAAAGGCCCCTAAAATTATGCAAATAAAAGAAGTTTCGTCCGCTCCTTCTCCAGCGAGTAGCTGAGCCATACAGTAATACTGTACTTACAAGCTTCGCACAAAAGGAACGCTCTTCACTTTTGAATTACCGTGTTGCAGGTCGCGCAGGGTGTGAAATGGAAGAACATGGCAAGTCAAACGCATGTGAACAGCGCCACGTATTGGATGAGGGAGAGATCAGCCGGCTGGGGTGTGGGGATGCTAATAAGCAAGTGAAGGAGAGAAAAAACACAATTTGTTGTACCCATCACCGTACGTCTGTACTCTATACCTCGTGTTAGGAACCCATCGTAGCTTTGCTCTGACATCGCACAACCTTCAAATCCTACTCTTCGGTGCTCTCGCGCTGCCTCCTGCGTGCTCTCCATTTCTTCTAGCTCCTAGATTTTTTTTTGAACAGGGGGAAACTTCTAGAGAAAATATTTTTTTTAAGAAAATAGTACTAGCAATATTGTGCCAAGAGGCACCCATGTACTTCTACCAAATATGGTAACTCCACCACACCAAATTCTTGCATAGCTAAGAGCTAGAATTTTTCAGAAACTCTCGATAGTTTTGATGTACTGAATTCCTAGTTAGCTTAGAAAGGTTTTTAGAAAATTTTAAGATCAATCAATCGCATTTACTTGAACTCCGTAAAACAATCCCTTGTACACTGTTGAATAATAGAGCAATTTACCAAGCGAATTATCTATAATAAACGCTAGATAAATCATGATTAGAATAATAGGCAATATACTAATCATGTGAAAAAGCGAGTACATATTAAGGCATATAACCAAACAAACTTCAAGGCATAAAACTTTGGATATGATCAGAACAAGATTGAGACAGAAGATATACACGCCAGTAGCAGAAGTGGAACCGCCGGCGTTGGAACCGTCGTTGGCCATGTCGTCGAGGAAGAGGGTGCTGATGTCGGGGAAGAAGTCCTCGTCGGGGAAGACGTCGCCGCAGTCGCTATCTATGACGGAGTCCGTGATGAAGCTAGTAGTCGCGCTGATAGCGCTCCCCAAAAACCTTATCGCCCTTCTCCCGTACAGGACTCGAAGCAGCGGGGTCTCCGAGGCCTACTGTCCTGGCTCGTGGTGCACGCCACAAGACGGGATGGGGAAGATCTAGGTAGCGCAGTGCTCTGGAACTGGAGGTACAAAGGATGTGTGACAGTGTAACTGAGAGGAGGCGCGACCTCTCTCTCTTATAGGCACAGAGGGGAAGGTAGACAGACTGCACAGAAGATGAAACGGATGGACGGAAGATGAAGGGAACAGGCGGCAGCCCACCGGACAGCCTCCACTCAATTAGTATTCATTTACCTCGTATTCACGCGTCGTGACGAGGCGAGGCGTTGCGTGGCGTGGCGTGGCGAGGCGAGCGAGGAGGAGGAGGAGCGTGCGTGTGGAACTCTCTCCTTCTCCTTCTCATCCTTTTACCAAGTGGTAGGAGAGCTCACCTTATAAGCTGGTCCAACTTCCACTCAACTAGCAATGTGGGACTAAACATTTGTCCCAGCTCTTGCCTTGCATGAATGGGCCACATGGGCCTCTAGGATTTTCAGGAATTATTGAAATGGAAAATGGGCTAAACTATTTGGGCCAAAATTCCAACAATCCCCCACCAGATCCCAGAGGCACATGTAATTTGCCTTTTGTTCCAAAACACTGTTTATATACCGGTACAGTAGTGGATACTGTTAAGTTGAACTTCCACCTAGAATTCTATGCTACACTAGGTTGCGAATTGTACAGTGGACTATGCCTTGAACTGCAAGTTTGCTGCAACCTAGCTTCACACGAAGCCTTAACCGATACTGGGCTACCGTGGTACTTCCCCGCGGGTGGAGCTTATGCATCATACTCCATGGTCTTTCATGAGTTTATTAGAGAGCACCCAACTCTCATAGACTGCGACGTTTTAACAGTCAGACTCATATAGGTGTGTTCTTCAAAAGATGTTCTGCAGGACAACATCTTTGCTTAGGATAAGCCACTTAGAACACATTAAGATAATAAATCAACCTGCCATGCAGAATAGGAAAGTATTGCATCTTTATGGAGTGGTGTTAATTAAAGTAGGGATACTTTCCTCTCAGCTAACCAACAGCTTGTCTCCCAATTCTAATTCACGGGATCTCCGATCACATAGAGTGGTTTACCACTGTGGAAAACTCATAGTGTGGGTCTCATACCCATCACCTTCGATGCATTTTCTATCACATTGCGTGATAGTCCCTTTGTGAAGGGATCTGCCAGGTTCTTAGATGTTTGGATATAATCCAATGCAATAACTCTGGAGTTTCTCATTTTCCTAACAGATTTTAGTCTCCTCTTCACATGTCTTGAGGACTTCATATTATCCTTAGAACTGTTCACCTTAATAATCATAGTTTGATTATCACAGTTCATTGGAATTGCGGGTATAGGTTTTTCAACCACAGGTAAGTCCATTAAGAGTTCACGAAGCCACTCTGCTTCAACAGTGGCCGTGTCTAGTACTGTGAGTTCTGCTTCCATAGTTGACCTCGTTAAGATGGTCTGCTTGCAAGACTTCCAAGAAACAGCGCCACCACCAAGTGTGAAAACATATCCACTTGTGGCCTTTATCTCGTCAGCATCAGATATCCAATTTGAATCACTATAACCCTCTAGTACCCTCGGGTACCCGGTATAGTGTATGCCATAGCTCGCAGTGCCTTTTAGATATCGCATAACTCTCTCAAGAGCATGCCAGTGATCATCTCCTGGATTTGAAACAAATCGACTGAGTTTTCTTACAGCAAAGGCGATGTCAGGCCTCGTGGCACTAGCTAAATACATAAGCGAGCCAATGATTTGAGAGTATCTTAGTTGGTCTCTAGCATTTCCTCGATTCTTTCGAAGCAACACACTAGGATCATACGGTGTAGGAGAAAAATTGACGTCGCTATACCCGAAACGACTCAAGATCTTTTCCACATAGTGGGACTGAAGCAGTGTATTCCCACCATCATCATCTCTCAATAGCTTGATGTTCAGGATGACATCAGCTACTCCCAGATCCTTCATCTCAAAGTAACGAGATAAGAAATCTTTGACCTCCTTAATTGCATTAAGGTTGGTTCCGAAAATCAGTATGTCATCAACATACAAACAAAGGATGACTCCCTCACCCCCACCATGGCGATAGTATACACACTTGTCAGCTTCGTTTTACAACAAAGCCTGCAGCGGTTAAGGTTTTATCAAATTTTCCGTGCCACTGCTTAGGTGCTTGTTTAAGACCATACAAAGACTTTAGTAGCTTGCACACTTTTCTTTCTTGACCATTTACTACAAAACCATCTGGTTGATCCATATAAATTTCCTCATCCAACTCTCCATTTAGGAAAGCCGTCTTAACGTCCATTTGATGAACGAGAAGACCGTGTGAGGCAGCCAGAGAAAGTAGTACTTTAATGGTGGTCAACCTTGCTACAGGTGAGTAAGTGTCAAAGAAGTATTCACCTTCCTTTTGGGTATAACCCTTGGCCACAAGCCTTGCCTTGTACTTCTCAATAGTACCATCAGGCCTTAGTTTCTTCTTGAACACCCATTTACATCCTAAAGGTTTGCACCCATAAGGACGATCAGTGATCTCCCATGTTTCATTAGCTAAGATGGAATTCATCTCACTATGAACAGCTTCCTTCCAGTAGTCGGCATTAGGAGATGCATAAGCTTCTGAAATGGAAGTGGGAGTGTCATCCACAAGGTACACAATGAAATCATCACCAAAAGACTTTGCAGTCCTTTGTCTCTTGCTCCTTTTAGGAATTTCATTATCATCCTCCTTAGGACTTTCAGAGTGTTCAATCGGAATGGTAGGTTCAGAGAATATAGCAAATTCCTGATTATATGAACTAGGTATCTCCGGATTTGATGAGTTAGGCTTATCCTTCATTGGAAAAATATCCTCAAAGAAAGTCGCATCAGTCGACTCCATGATTGTACCGACATGAATGTCAGGTACTTCAGATTTTACTATCAAGAATCTATACCCAATGCTATTAAAAGCATAGCCCAGAAAAACACAATCAATGGTTTTTGGTCCAAGCTTGCGCTTCTTGGGGATTGGTACATTAACCTTTGCCAAACAACCCCAAGTACGTAAGTAAGAGAGTTTTAATATTTTCTTCTCCCATTCTTCGAATGGAGTAATTTCTTTGTTATTTGTGGGAACTCGGTTTAGGACATGACACGCGGTCAATAGTGCCTCCCCCCACCATTCCTTACAAAGACCCGATGTGTCTAACATGGCGTTAACCAAATCTGTTAGAGTACGGTTCTTTCTTTCGGCTACTCCATTTGACTGGGGTGAGTAGGGAGGCATCCTCTCATGAATTATGCCATGTTCTGCACAAAAGGAATCAAACTCGTTGGAAAAATACTCTCCACCACGATCAGACCGAAGCCTCTTAATATTTTGATCAAGTTCATTTTCTGCCTCAGCTTTATAGATTTTGAAGAAACTCAGAGCCTCATCTTTTGATTTCAGAAGATACACATGACAATATCTCGTAGAGTCATCGATCAAAGTCATGAAATATTTCTTTCCACCTTTTGTCAACACACCATTCATCTCACAAAGATCAGAATGTATGAGCTCTAGTGGTGTTAAATTTCTCATTTCTGCAGTCGTATGTGACTTGCGAGGTTGTTTAGCTTGCACGCAGACTTGGCACTTAGATCCCTTAACAGTTGAGAAATCAGGGATTAAATTCATTTTGGCTAGCCGCGTCATACAACCAAAATTAATATGACAAAGACGAGAGTGCCAGACATTTGATTCAAAATTCGTGTAAATATGATTAACAACTTTATTACAAATGTCTGACAGAGATAAGCGGAACAAGCCTCCGCATTCATAGCCTTTACCAACAAAGGTTCCATACTTCGAAATTAAAAATTTATTGGACTCGAATACAATCTTGTAGCCATCTCGACACAGAAGAGATCCGCTAACAAGATTTTTATTTATTGAGGGAACATGATGCACGTTCTTCAGGCGCACGGTCTTTCCCGAAGTGAACTTCAGATCGACCGTACCAACACCATGAACAGAAGCATGTGAGCCATTCCCCATCAGCACGGTTTGAGTCCCTCTGACCTGATATGAAGAAAACATGGAAATATCAGAACGGACATGTACATTAGCGCCCGTGTCAATCCACCAATCAGGAGAATGACATAATGAAAGAACAGTAGGTAATATACCATACCCAACATCTTTCATCTCAACGTCGCTCATGACAACATTAGCAGTCTTTCTGCTCTTCCCATGCTGGCGCTTGTCAAAGCGGTTGGGACAAGCAGGCGCCCAATGATTAGGATCACCGCAGACATGACAAGCACCTTTCCTCTTATCTGTCTTCTTCTTGAAGCTGGTGGATTGTGAGACCTTGTTCTTTCCATCAAACTTTCCTTTGTCATCAAACTTGCCTTTGTTCTTGAACTTGTGAGGATGGAAGTTCCTTTTCTGTGCCAGGTTGGCATTAGAACCTCCCTCGATACCTCGAGCATGTGTGTCTTTTGCTCTCGCCTTCTCTTCCACATCAAGAGACCCAATGAGATCCGTCACGGAGAACTCTTGTCTCTTGTGCTTCAGAGAAGTAGCAAAATTCCTCCATGACTGAGGAAGTTTGGCAATGATGCCTCCGGCAACAAACTTGTCCGGTAACACACAAGTGAAGTTCTCAAGCTCCCTGGCAAGTGACTGTAACTCATGAGCCTTCTCCGCAATGGAGCGGTCATCAATCCTCTTATAGTCATAGAATTGTTCCATGACATACAGTTCACTGCCAGCATCGGAGACTCCAAATTTTCTCTCGAGCGCATCCCACATATATTTGCCATTGCTAAATGACAGATATGAATCGACAATATTGTCGCCAAGGATACTGATCAAGGCAGCCTTGAAAGTGGTATCAAGTTTTTGGAATGCCTCTTCCTGAGCGGGATTAAGTTCCCCCTCAGGTGCGCCATAGATGGCGTTATAGAAGCTCATGGGCTGAAACCACAGCACTGCTCTCGCACGCCATCGTTTGTAATTCACACCATCAAACACAGGTGGCTTCATAGAAGCAACAAAGCCACTTGGGGAAATTGCCTGAAATAAGGTTTTTGGATTGTTGAATAATAGAGCAATTTACCAAGCGAATTATCTATAATAAACGCTAGATAAATCATGATTAGAATAATAGGCAATATACTAATCATGTGAAAAAGCGAATACATATTAAGGCATATAACCAAACAAACTGCAAGGCATAAAACTTTGGATATGATCAGAACAAGATTGAGACAGAAGATATACACGGCAGTAGCAGAAGTGGAACCGCAGGCGTTGGAACCGTCGTTGGCCATGTCGTCGAGGAAGAGGGTGCTGATGTCGGGGAAGAAGTCCTCATCGAGGAAGACGTCGCTGCAGTCGCTATCTGTGAGGGAGTCCGTGATGAAGACAGTAGTCGCGCTGATAGCGCTCCCCAAAAACCTTATCACCCTTCTCCCGTACAGGACTCGAAGCAGCGGGGTCTCGGAGGCCTACTGTCCCGGCTCGCGGTGCACGCCACAAGACGGGATGGGGAAGATCTAGGTAGCGCAGTGCTCTGGAACTAGAGGCGCAAAGGATGTGTGACAGTGTAACTGAGAGGAGACGCGACCTCTCTCTCTTATAGGCACAGAGGGGAAGGTAGACAGACTGCGCAGAAGATGAAACGAATGGACGGAAAATGAAGCGAACAGGCGGCAGCCTCCACTCAATTATTATTCAGTTAACTCGTATTAAAAGTCCATTCAAAGCAAACGTTTCAGCTTCTGTACATTTGTTCATATACCATTCATGCGTGGCAAAATAAAGCTCGGCTCGGCGAGATTCCCGCAACCCACGGCGCGCACGCGTCGTGACGAGGCGAGGCGAGGCGTGGCGAGGCGAGGCGAGCGAGGAAGAGGAGGAGCGCGCGTGTGGAACTCTCTCCTTCTCCTTCTCATCCTTTTACCAAGTGGTAGGAGAGCTCACCTTATAAGCTGGTCCAACTTCCACTCAACTAGCAATGTGGGACTAAACATTTGTCCCAGCTCTTGTCTTGCATGAATGGGCCACATGGGCCTCTAGGATTTTCAGGAATTATTGAAATGAAAAATCGGCTAAACTATTTGGGCCAAAATTCCAACATACACCACTATCTTTTGGATAACCATCCCTGCGGATGTTTGGCAAGGAAGTGAAAATTTCGAAACCAGGAAACTTTGAACTACTAAGAAGTAGTAGGAATACTAATTTTTGCTGCCAAGCCCCAAAATGGTTCCTTCTTATGCACACCTATGCAGGAGGCAGCTGAGCGAGATACTCACACGGATCCGCCGACACAAGGAGGTTACACACATGTGTGCAACACCACGTTTTGGATGAGAGAGAGATGAGTCGACCGAGGTATGGGGATGGTGAGGAAGTAAAGGAGAGAGAAAAAACACAATTTGTTTTGCATGCATATATAATAATAATACTACTAGTCCGTACTAGTAATACTAGTAGTTCATTGTACCCTGTACCCCGTGTCAGGAAGCTATCACCGCACTGCCTTCAACTCCTCGTCCCCCCGTTTCAAAGAAAACTCCTCTTCGCTGCTCTCTCGAGCTGCCGACTCTTTGATCAAAGTCTCTCTTCTCACTCTTTATTTTTTTATACAGATACTTATTCTTCCTACTTTCTTTACAGAAAATACACTCCTGTCCCCTAAAAAAATATTTTTTTTCTTTTCCTAATGGTTGGAAACTCCCAATGACAACATTGTCTACCATGCCAAGATTCACTCATCTTCTGCCAAATATAGGAACATCACGCACTGGGTGAGTACATTTTACATGAAGGACCTAAAAAAGGGAAAATTGCATCGAGGTCCATACATCTGGCACGAAGCACCATAAAATTAAGCAAGGAAAACAGACGGGGTGGATCCTTCTCGAAAAAGCACCTATCGAGCCATACTCGTCATACTACATCCATTTCGATTGTTTTCAAAATATGGACAAATTTGGTATCATGTAATTCTTGGAAATGGTATTATCATTGACATAAAATATGATGTACATATGTCCATGACCTCAGTCGTTCGGCTCGAAATCCAAAAATGTTCATACTCGTTGACAACTAAGATTAAATTCGTTTATATTTGACCACTTACTTTTAGGTTAAAATTTTACACGGGCGGTGTGAGTACATTTACATCAAGGGCCTAAAATGGGAAAATTATATCAAGGTCCATACATTTACCACGAATGGACCTAAAAAGGAAAAATTACACCAAGGTCCATAATACTATAGCTCGAAGCACCATATAATTAAGAAAGGAAAATAGTCGGGCGAGTTCTTCTCGAGAAAGCTCTTCGATTATTTTCAAAATATGGCCAAATTCGGTGACATGAAAATTCTTGGATATGAGATCATCATCGATAGAAAATATGATTTACATATGGCCATAACCTTTGTCGTTCGTCTTGAAATCCAAAAATGTTCATTGTCATTGACAACTAAGATTAAATTAGTTTAGATTTTACCATTCACTTTTAGGTTAAAATTTTACTCGCTCTAGGTGAGTACATTTTACATCAAGGACCTAAAAAAGGGAAAATTGCATCGAGGTCCATACATCTTGCACGAAGCACCATACAATTAAACAAGGAAAACAGACGGATCGACTCCTCAAAAAAGCACTTCATCGATCCATACTCGTCATACTACTTCCTCTTTGATTATTTTCAATATATGGCTCAATTTGGCGTCATGCAATTCTTAGATATGGGATCATCATCGATATAAATTATGATGTACATATGGCCATGACCTCGATCATTCGGCTCAAAATCCAAAAAAAATCATACTCGTTGACAACTAACCTTAAATTCTTTTATATTTTACCACTTAGTTTTAGGTTTAAATCTTACACGGGCGGTGGTAGTACACACCAAGGACCTAAAAAGTGAAAATTACACCATGATACATATATCTACCAAAAAGGGCCCTAAAAAGGGGAAAATTAGATTGAGGTCCATATACATCTAACACGAGGCACCATAAACTAAAGGAAGGAAAATAGTTGGGTCGACTCGTTCTTGAGAAAGAACCTCATATAAAGCCATACTCTTCATACTACTTCCTCTTTGATTGTTTTAAAAATATGGCCAAATTCGGCGACATGCAAATTCCTGGATATGGGATCATCGCCGACAGAACATATGATTTACATATGGCCATAACCTTGATCATTCGTCTTGAAATCCAAAAATGCTCGTTGACAACTAAGATTAAATTCGTTTATATTTTACCATTCACTTTTTGGTCAAAATTTTACTCGCACCGGGTGAGTACATTTTACATCAAGGACCTAAAAAGGAAAAATTGCATTAAGGTCCATACATGTGGCACGAAGCACCATCTAATTAAGTAAGGAAAACAGACGGGTCGACTCCTTCTCGAAAAAGCGCCTCATCGAGCCATACTCGTCATACTACTTCCTCGTCGATTGTTTTCAAAATATGGATCAATTTGGCGTCACGTAATTCTTGGATATGGTTTTGTCATAGACATAAAGTATGATGTACATATGGCCATGACCTTGGTCGTTCGTCTCCAAATCCAAAAATGTACATACTCGTTGACAACTAAGTTTAAATTTGTTTAGATTTTACCACTTACATTTGGCTAAAATCTTACCTGGGCAGTGGGAGTACATTTTACACCAAGGACCTAAAAAAGGTAAAATCATATCAAGGTCCATACATCTACCAAATAGGGCCCTAAAAGGGGGAAAATACATCGAGGTCCATATACATCTAGCATGAGGCACCATAAAATTAAGTAAGGAAAATAGTCCGGTCGGCTCCTTCTCGATGAAGAACCTCATCTCAAGACATACTCTTCATACTACTTACTCTTAGACTGTTTTCAAAATATGACCAGATTTTACACGGGGGGTGGGAGTACATTTTACACCAAGAACCTAAAAAAGGGAAAATAAATAAAGGTACATAAATTTACAAATAGGGCCCAAAAAGGGAAAATTACATAGATGTCCATATACATCTAGCACGAAGAACCATAAAATTAACCAATGAAAACATTCGGGTCGGCTCCTTCTCGAGAAAGAACCTCATTGATCCATACTACTTCGCCTTCGATTGTTTTCAAAATATGGACAAATTAATTTAGCGGCATGAAAATTATTGTACGTGGGATCGTCATCGACATAAAGTATGATGCACATATGGCCATGACCTTGGTCGTTCGACTCGAAATCGAAAAAAATTCATAATCATTGAAAACTAAGCTTAAATTCCATTAGATGTTACCACTGAATTTTAGGTTAAAGTTTTACACAGGCGGTGGGAGTACATTTTACATGAAGGGCCTAAAATGGAAAATTACATCGAGGTCCATACATTTACCATAGGGGGACCTAAAAAGGGGAAATTTACATCGAGGTCCATACATCTAGCATGAGGCGCCATAAAATTAAGCAAGAAAAACAGTAGGGTCGGCTCCTTCTCGAGAAACAACCTCATCAAGACATATTCTTCATACTACTTCCTCTTCGATTGTTTTCAAAATATGGAAAAATTTGGCGACACGCAAATTTTTGGAAATGGGATCGTCATCGACATAAAGTATAATGTGCATATGGCCACGACTTTGGTTGTTCTGCTCGAAGTCCAAAAATGTTAATACTTGTTGATAACTAAGGTTAAATTTGTTTAGATTTTACCACTTACTTTTAGGTTAAAATTTTACACGAGCGATGGGAGTACATTTTACATCAAGGGCATAAAAAGGGGAAATTTATTCTTTTAAAAATCTCTTTGGTTTTTGGTACATTGATTGCCCGGTTGCTACCATCAAAATATAGTTGTAGATCTTTAAGAGCAATCTACCACTTACTCTTAGTTCAAATTTTACATAATAATGACAAATCGGCTTAAATTATTTGGGAAGGAGGGAGTACTACTTGCGACGGGAAAAAAGAGCACTTCTCACTTTCAAACCAGCTTGCTCCGAGTGTGCTTTGTGCTTCCTCTTCGTGTGAAAGGGGACAAATGGAGGTGGAGAAGATGGGACTAGAAAGCCTGGCCAGAATTGGTCCCCCGCAAAAAAAAGTAACATAAATGGTATGCATCCAATGTGATTGCACCCCCTGAAATTTACTACTACTCACTATACATGTACTTTGTGTCAGAAACTCATAGCATCTTTTCATTAACATCACACCGCCTTCAAATCGTCCTCTTCGCCCCGTCCTCTATGCTCTAGGTCCCTTCTCCCTCCTAGTTTTTTTCAACAAGGGAAACTCCTAGTGGCAATATTGTTTACCATGACAAGATTTTACCACCACTTACTTTAAGATTAAAATCTTACACGGGCGGCCGGAGTACATTTTACACACAAGACCTAAAAAGGGAAAAATTACATAGAGGAACATATACATCTAGCATGAAGCACCATAAAATTAACCAAGAAAAACAGTCGGGTCGGCTCCTTCTTGGGAAAGAACCTCATCGAGCCATACTCTTCATACTACTTCCTCTTTAATTGTATTCAAAATATGGCCAAATTCGGCGGCATGCAAATTCTTGGATATGGTATCATCATCGACATAAAATATGATGTAGATATCGCCATGACCTTGGTCATTCCTCTTGAAATCCAAGAATGTTCATACTCATTGACAACTAATATTAAATTTGTTTAGATTTTTCCATTCACTTTTAGGTTAAAATTTTACTCGGATCGAATGACTACATTTTACATCAAGTACCTAACAAGGGGAAAATTGCATCGAGGTACATACATCTGGCACAAAGCACCATAAAATTAAGCAAGGAAAACAGACGGGATGGCTCCTTCTTGAAAAAGCACCTCATCGAGCCATACTAGTCATACTACTTCCTTTTCGATTGTTTTCAAAATATGGTCAAATTTAGCGTCATGCAAATTCTTGGATATGGGATTATCGTCGACATAAAGTATGATGTATACATGACAATGACCTTGGTCGTTCGGCTTGAAATCCAAAAATGTTCATACTCGTTGACAACTAAGGTTAAATTCATTTAGATTTTACCACTTACTTTTAAGTTAAATCTCACACTAGCGATGAGAGTACATTTTACACCAAGGATCTAAAAAAGGGAAAATTACATTGAGGGACATACATCTACAAAAAATGTCCCTAAAAATGGAAAATTACATCAAGGTCCATATACATCTAGCACGAGGCACCATAAAATTATGCAAGTAAAATAGTCGAGTTAGCTCCATCTCGAGAAAGCACCTCTTCTCAAGCCATACTCTTCATACTACTTTGTCTTTGATTGTTTCCAAAATATGACCAAATTTTACACGGGTGATGGGAGCACATTTTACACCGAGGACCTAAAATGGAAAATTAAATCGAGTTCCATACATTTACAAATAGGGCCCTAAAAATTTAAAATGACATCAAGGTCCATATGCATCTACCATGAAGCACCATAACCAAGGAAAATAGTCAGGTCGGATCCTTCTCGGGAAAGCACCTCATCGAGCCATACTCGTCATACTACTTCCTCTTCGATTGTTTTCAAAATATGGCCTAATACGGCGAAATGCAAATTCTTAGATATGGGATCATCATCGAGAGAAAATATGATTTACATATGGCCATTAACCTTGGACGTTTGGCTTGAAATCCAAAAATGTTCATAGTTGTTGACAACTAAGGTTAAATTAGTTTAGATTTTACCATTCACTTTTAGGTTAAAATTTCACTCGCACCGGATGAGTACAATTTACATCAAGGACCTAAAAAAGGAAAATTGCATTGAGGTCCACACATCTGCCACAAAGCACCATATAATTAAGCAAGGGAAACAGAGGGGTCGACTCCTTCTCGAAAAAGCACCTGATCGAGCCATACTCGTCATACTACTTCCTCTTTTATTATTTTCAAAATATGGCTCAATTTGGCATCATGTAATTCATGGATATGGGATCATCATCGACATAAAGTATGATGTACATATAGCCATGACCTTGGTTCGTTCGGCTCGAAATCCAAAAATGTTCATACTCGTTGATAAATAAGTTTACATTCTTTTAGGATTTACCACTTAGTTTTAGGTTAAAATCTTACACGGACGGTGGGAGTATATTTTACACCAGGGACCTAACAAAAGTGAAACTTATATCATGCTCCATACATCTACCAAAAAGGGCCCTAAAAAGGGGAAAATTACATTGAGTTCCATATACATCTAACACGAGGCACCATAAAATTAAACAAGGAAAATAGTCAGGTCGGGTCCATCTCGAGAAACCACCTCATCTCAAGCCATACTCTTCATACTACTTCCTCTTCTATTGTTTGCAAAATATGACCAAATTTTACATGGGAAGAGGGAGTACATTTTACACCGAGGACCTAAAAAATGTAAAATTAAATCGAGGTCCACACATTTACAGATAGGGCCCTCAAAAAGGTAAAATTATATCGAGGTCCATATACATCTAGCCTGAAGTACCATAACCAATGAAAATAGTTGGGTCGGTTCCTTATCGAGAAAGCACCTCATCGAGCCGTATTCTTCATACTACTTCCTCTTCGATTGTTTTTTAAAATATGGCCAAATTTGGTGGCATGCAAATTCTTGGATATGGGATCATCACCGACAGAAAATTTGATTTACATATGTCCATGATCTTGGTAGTTCGTCTTGAAATCCTAAAATGTTCATACTCGTTGATAACTAAGATTAAATTCGTTTAGATTTTACCACTCACTTTTACGTTAAAATTTTACACCGAACAAGTGAGTACATTTTACATCAAGATCTAAAAATGGGAAAATTGCTTCGAGGTCTATACATCTAGTACAAAGCACCATAAAATTAAGCAAGAAAAACAGACGGGTCGACTCCTTCTCGAAAAAGCACATCATCGAGCCATACTCGTCATACTACTTCCTCTTCGATTATTTTCAAAATATGGTTCAATTTGGCATCATGAAATTCTTGGATATGGGATCATCATCGACATAAAGTATGATGTACATATGGCAATGACCTTAGTCGTTCGGCTCAAAATCCAAAAATGTTCATACTCATTGATAACTAATCTTAGATTGTTTTAGATTTTACCACTTAGTTTTTGGTTAAAATCATACACGGGCGGTGGGACTACATTTTATACCAAGGACCTAAAAATTTAAAATTACATCATGGTTCATAAATCTACCAAAAAGGAACCTAAAAGGGCGAAAATTACATTGAGGTCCATATACATCTAACTCGAGGCACCATAAAATTAAGCAAGTAAAATATTTGGTCGGCTCCTTCTCGAGAAAGCACCTCATCAATCCATAATATTCATCGTACTTCCTCTTTGATTGTTTCCAAAATATGGCCAAATTTTACATGGGCGGTGGGAGTACATTGTACATCGAGAACCTAAAAAAAGGGAAAATTAAATCATGGTCCATACATTTACACAAAATGCCCTAAAAGGAAAATTACATCAAGGTCCATATACATCTAGCACAAAGCACCATAAAAGTAACCAAGGACAACATTCGGGTCGGCTCCTTCTCGAGAAAGCACCTCATCGAGCCATTGTCTTTATACTACTTCCTCTTCAATTGTTTTCAAAATATGGCCAAATTCAGCGGCATGCAAATTCTTGGATATGGGACCATCATCGACAAAAAATATGATTTGTACATATGGCCATGACCTTGGTCACTCGGCTTGAAATCCTAAAATGGTCAAACTCGTTGACAACTAAGATTAAATTCGTTTAGATTTTACCACTCACTATTAGGATAAAACTTTACACGGACTAAGTGAGCACATTTTACATCAAGGTCCTAAAAAAATGGAAAATTGCATCGACGTCCATACATCTAACAGGAAGCACCATAAAATTAAGCAAGTAAAACAGACAGGGCGGTCCTTCTCGAAAAATCACCTCATCGAGCCATAGTCATCATACTACTTACTCTTCGATAATTTTCAACATATGGCTCAATTTGGCGACTTGCAATTCTTGGATATGGGATCATCATCAACATAAATTATGATATACATATGTCCAAGACCTCAGTCGTTCGTCTCGAAATCCAAAAATGTTCATACTGATTGACAACTAAGATTGAATTCATTTATATTTTACTACTTACTTTTAGGTTCAAATTTTACACGGGCGGTGGGTGTACATTTTACATCAAGGACCTAAAAAGGTAAAATTGCATCGAGGTCCATACATTTAGCACAAAGGGCACTAAAAATTTAGTCAAACTTTTCATAGATTGACTTTTAAAAAAAAGGCCTTAAGCCTTGGGACTGAGGGTGTAATAGTAAAGGGGATAGAGTGTTACCCTCTCCTCCCACCATCCCCTTTATCTATCAAACTCCCACACACCTCTCAACTCGGAGTCATTAACCCAAGTTGCTTCGATGGAACAAATGCCAAAACATTTGTCTGTGGTGGAGCTCGGGTCCTCATCAAGCTCTGATTCGGATCTGCAGGTGGCTTGTTCGATTCCTATGGCCGCAGCGCCGCGCCCTTTCTGAAGCATCCTTCGCCTTACGCGCGTGTGCGGGTTGAGCGCAAGGTGAGGTGTTCGTCGCCCTTAGGGTTTCGGTCAGCCATGCCGAAACCCTCATTTCCCGCAGAGCGGTCGTCCAAGCTTACAACACCGGCTTTGTCAGGCCCAAATGATCGTGCGGCGGCGGACGCGTTCTTGTTGTCTGCAGGTTGGACTCGCATTCCCAATGTGCCAAATTTTAGAGTGTATGCGGCAAAACCCCTATCAGTGTCTCCTCCTTCATCCGCGATTGTCCGTGCTTCTTCGGTGTATGTGGTTGGTTCTTCGTTAGTGTCGCCCTGTTCATATTCTCAATCCATTGACCCCTATGCAGCAAGTTCGCCCCCACTGCAACGAGGTTAGATTTGGAGGATTAGGGCTTTAACCCAAATCCAACGTGCATGTAGTCAGATTTTGGCAATGTCTACTACAAGTCCCTTGTTGAACTGCTTAGTTATATGTAATATTCTTGATAATTGTATTTTGTGTTGTTCTTTATATGTCATATTCTTGATAATCGTCTTTTGTGCTATTCTGCTTAGTTATGATATATTCTTGATGATGATGCAGAGTTCTATTTTGGTACTTAGATGATGCTTTGAGCTATTTAGTAATTTTCCATGACATGTTGTTTTGTTCTTGTATTTTTTTATGATGCATTGTTTCATGTCTCCTCATTATGTCATTTCGTCCATTTTGATCCGTGTTCTGCTGTTTAAGATTAAATGATATGCCTTCTAGCTATTCACATTATTTCAAATACCCGCCAGTTTAGGTAATTTTGATTATGCTGACACTGTTTATTAAATTAATTACATGATGCCTTGTGTTGTTTTAGTATTTTTGATGATGCATTGCATATATGCTGTTTTGTCTAACCAGAGAATTCACTATGTTGTTTTATCCATATAAATTATTCATTGTGCTGCTTAATCAATCTAATTAAATGGTATGCCTTCTAGCTGTTTAATCAATACTGTTTTGGTATTTTCAACGATGCATTGCATATATGATGTTTTGTCTATCCAAACAATTTGTTATGTTGTTTTATCCATATAGATTATTCATTATGCTGCTTAATCAATCTAATTAAATGTTATGCCTTCTAGCTGTTTAATCGATCTAATTTTAAAGACCCACCGGGCTAGGTGATTCTGATGATACAACGTGCTGTTTAAGCAATTTAATTTACCTGCTACCTTGTGTTGTTTAGGTAATTTTGATGGTGCAATGATGCATTGTGATCTTTAGTCAATTTATACGATGCATTGTGGTGTTTTGGTAATTAAAAAGGTCTGACGTAATGGTAATTTTCATGTAGGACGACCCAACTATAATGCCCAGATTAGACTACCATCTTGATCGGACTGCTCGTTCTCCAGGTGGCTATGAAGATGCTCTCCCCATCATACCAAGGGAATTGAAGCTGCCGGGCAGGAGAGTAGAGGCCTTGGCAACGGCGAGTGCTGTAAGGTCGGTCCCTAGTTCTGCCAAACAAAGAGGACGCCCTAGGTCGGTCGGACACCATGCCACCGCATATCGTCCTAGGCGCTTCTGTATCCAGTTAGTCCAGCATGACTTGTGTATGCTTATCATCCCGACTTACTTCAAGCCTTACGTGAAGGGATGCCCCTACCCGCAGCTACTAGTGGTCTAAGTATGTGAGGAATGCGAGTGGGTTTTCCATGCCAACAGCAACAAAGACTAGATCGTCCTGGACAAATGGTGGGCTACCTTTGCTGCTTTCCGTGAGTTGAAGGAGGGTGACTGTCTTATGTTCAACTTCACTGCAATTGAGTTCAAGATGAAAATCTACAACCGCATCACCTCCTGTCGGAAGGTGTTCATCTTCATGAGCACGCTTAGCTTAATTAAGTGCCTGTTTGGATCGAATGATTTTTTAAGGAATTTTGGAGGAATTCAACCCATTGGATTTTTCCATAAGGAATCCATTTAGATGAAAGAAATGGTACCTCCAAAATTTGCATCCCTATAGCCCAATCCCATAGGAATCTCAACATCCAGTTTTTTACACTAATTTGCGTAGGATTGTGGCACTTTTCCTATGTGTTCGGTGTGTTTCAAGCCTGCAGATTTGCTCTCTTTTTCAATCCTCTATTTTGTACATGTGACCCTATTAAATTCCTGTGTTTTGAAATCCCGTGATCTAAAGAAGCCCTAAGTTCTCTTTAAATTTGTCATTCGATCTTTTGGTGTGAGTGTTTGTGATGATTAGGCATCAGGCCCTAATTATATTTAATTTAATGTGACTACTACTACTAGTATTATACTACTATTACTATTCTACATTGGATAGTTCTATGGAGTACTAGTACTAGTACTACTAGTATCGTTTGCATGTGGCGGTACGATAGATTGTAGATGCATGATCGCGAAAACAAAATTGTAGAATCCTCCAAGTTACGTAATTCCACTCTAGTTTGTCGTCGCTCGGATGGAATCTTGTCCACTGCTTTGATAAGACATTACTACAGACCTTTGGTGGGTTGTAAAAATATATACAGCTACTTGCTCGATCGCTAGCATGTTGTCCT
Source organism: Avena sativa (assembly GCA_916181665.1). Classification (NCBI taxonomy): domain Eukaryota; kingdom Viridiplantae; phylum Streptophyta; class Magnoliopsida; order Poales; family Poaceae; genus Avena; species Avena sativa. The sequence goes on along the minus strand of OV702281.1, from coordinate 200,683,381 downwards.
ACCCATAGTCTACTCCGAGAGACTGACGTTTTACTTCCTACTACAGAAGAGCATTCATCCTACCTGGTGGGTCTTTGGATGGACCGACGAGATTTCTCAAAGGGCGGCAACGAGACCCAGACCTTGACATCTTGCTTCCACTATTCACTCTCTTCCTACTAGTACTACCTCGTTGCGCCTTCGCAGAAAAATTTCCCTCCCCACTGCTCCTCCCTTGATTATTTACTTCTTCATCCACCGATGTCACAAAATAACCTGTCTCGTCAGAAGAACAGCAAGATGGCGATGGAGAAACCCAGCCGGCAGGGGGACCTGCAGGCTGGGGCCAAGAAACGGGACCAGCAATGGGGCGAGGGCTCCTCCTCGTGCATGTATCCGAAGAGCGGCTATCACCAGGATCAAGAATCCAGGTAGGTGTTTGTACTTCCGTTGATTCCTGGGCTATCTGCTCCTACTATTGAACCGTCTTTCTACATCTTCTAGGCCAGGCAACTGCAGCGTCGAATTTTCCACCCCACGGGTCGATAGCACGACAGATATCTCTGACTTCCACGATGACATCACGCCCGCTCTCCGTCGAAAAAAGAGGTAGGCATTATACATGTAGTGGCATTTTTATGTTCTTCTCTGCATTCACTCCATGCATGATCTGTTACTGGTGATGGATTTTCCATGCAGGAAGTCAAGGCAACAATCTCGGCCAAAGTAGATGAAATCAATAGCCATAACATCAAAATTCTGCAGAAAAACATCAAGCTCAACCTGGAGTGCGATCTCCTACAAGCCGATCTGGCTTTTCAAAGAGGCTCGCACGATCTTATGAGCATGACTCCTCAACCCTTCATGCTGAGTGCAGTAATTTGAAGAAAGAAGTCATCGAGCTCTGCAGCCAGCTTCTACCATTAAGGAGGTCGTCGAGGTCACGCCCCGCTAATTAAGGACGGGAGAAGCCTTCTCATGTTGGTCATCGAGCTCACGAACATTGTGGAGGTCGTGCCTCCGAAGGGCGGCCATTGTGTTGCAATTGCCGAATTTGAGACAATGAAATGTTTAGCTTTGGAGTAGTTATTGGTAGGAAGGGAGAAGCCTTCCACTAGCCCTTTTTTGGTTTCTCATCCGTCTTCGCATAATTATATTGCACTCTTATTAGCAATCGAATACACTCTATGGAGCTTTTTGTTAATGATAGTAATAGTTACTACTAGCTAATTGTTTGTATAGTAGCCCACTAAATTATTACTTTCATTCTTGTTGTATTCATTAGAGGATGAGATGGTTGGCTAATACTAGTTGCATGCTCTGTTAATGGGTACCACGTGCTCAGTCTAACCGGTGCATCCATTTGGTTTTGACTCGAATCCACTTTTTCCTATACGGTGCACATAGCTTATCATCATATTGGTTCATGCAACATAGGGAATAGAGGAAAAATCATTTTTCTATTCCTCACGGGAAAATTATCTGCGTTGATTAGCGAGAGTCATTAGCGGACAGTGAAAAAAATGGTCTGTCACTCAATCAACAAAACAAATGGATCTTGTGCGCACATGCATGCAACTCAGTAACTAGACTGTGATGAGATCAATGAATATACGAAGAGTATAAGTAATATGATCAACCCAATAGAATCCACTTAATACACGATGCATGCAACTCAGTAACCAACTACTACCATGCATGTAATCACGATGCATGCTAGTTACATAGTACTTTTTTTTAGCTCCATACATTCACTCCTTTTTTTGTTGATTGAGATGCATACATTCCCTCCTAAAAGTAGAGTAACCAACTTGTATTATCATGCATATAATCACGATGTGCTAACATAATATCAATAACATGCATTAGTACGTTTTTTGAGCTGCATGCATTCACTCCTAAAACTAGAGTACACAAATTTTTTGAAATAGTGGAGCGCCAAAATAACCTGTCCCCCAGATAGCCCGATTAATGATGTGCTACTACTATATTCTGGCCTACACATTTACCCCTATAGTCTACTCTGGGACACCCTGTGATTGCTTGCATAAAAGTCTGCGCCAGAGCATTCGTAGGGAAGGTATCGGCTCTGTCCTGTTGATTTTTGATGGACGGACAAGATTGCTAGATGGCCAAAATCACATGGTTCCCACCGCCTCGCCCCCTCTATTTCAAACACAGCAAAAATTCTCGCTCCCCTCTATTTCAAACACTGCAAAATTTCCCGTTCCCCTCTATTTCAAACACTGCGAAATTTCTCGCGCCCCTCTATTTCAAACACTGCAAAATTTCTCGTGCCCCTTCGTTTCAAACAATGCAAAATTTCTCGCGCCCCTCTGTTTCAAACAAACAATAGTAATTAATAGTATTTCCCTCTTGGGTCGGTACTATAGAAATATCAATATATTTCAAAAAATGATTCTTCCCCACACACACAAAGAAAAATCCTCAGAAAAAACCTTCGCCCCACTCACACTCTCTTGCCTCTTCGAGCACCGGCTCCGACGGAAGAACCTCCCGCAGCACATCTCATGTTGGCTTTTCCCACCAAAACTTGACACCATGCACTCCTCACCCATCAGTATGACAGAGTCGCATCAGCTGCGGTCTCATCCAACGCACCATTATCGCTTCACCGACATCCAGCGCACCTGATCCAGGTCACGGCACCTACCTTCCTTTCCCCACTTTCGCGTGCACGTCGACGAATCCGTCAATGACTGCCCAAGGTATGATTCCGCGCCTCCGGCATCCACCCTAATTGTACCATACCGGAGTCTCCATGTAGTGCACCGGTTCTGCCTCAGCGACGCTCTCGTCCACCATGCTCAAGCTAGCATCGACCGCCCAAGATCTGCTTCTCGATGCAAACAGTCACCGACACCCTTGGTGACCTGGACGTCACCCGTGCCGGTACGGATGATGATTAGAAGCCTCTCCGACGATGGTAACCAAATCTCCCAACTCTTTTTTTGTTTTGTCAGCAGCATAGCAGGTTCAATCCTATCATAGTGAAATGGGAGAGCCTAGATCTCAGGCGCCTAATTTTTATCTATGTCTAAGTCACTGACGTCGTCCTACTATTTTGTGCTAGGTTGCAACTGATAAAATTTGTACCAATTCTTAGCTGCAACCTATTTGCAATTCATTAAATTCTTAGTTACAACCTTGTTGCAATTCATTAAATTCTTAGTTACAACCTAGTTGCAACTCATATATAACTCGTATATTGCACGACTCATGTGGTATATTCAATGATAAGAGAGGCGACTGAGACATAACTAAAAATCAGCCATCTGATTTCTAGCAAAAACGATTTGTTTAATCGTGCTACACATCAAGTCAGTACGCACGTCTGTTCTTATTTTCTACATGAAGGTCACTAGACATGTTGACTTGCATTCGCTGCTCTACAAATTTTAAAGTCATGCACATGTTCTTAGCTACTCTGTACAACAGTAATTGCATGCTATTGTTTAGTTCTTGCAAAATGTAAAATCAATAGAAAATATTAGTATCGATTCCCTTCTCCACTATTACTGAATTTATCTGGTTAGTCCTGAGCTATGTTCCTATTATTATTTTCTCTCTGGCATCATTCTTCTAACATGTAGTACGTGTTCAAACTATTCGTACTAATTCGATTATAATTTTTTGTTGTCATCTGGTTCTTCAAAAGATGCAACACTGGCTATTTTCTTTGTCTTTGCCCAGAGATCCAAAAGGGAGATCTGAACATGTTGGTTTGCACATCCTCTTCTACGGGTTCATAAGCGATGCCATTGTTTCCTTATCTGGTGCTAGTTTTTCCTAAGAAATGACATAAGTACCCTCTACCGTATATATAGTTCATTCGTAGTTTTCCTTCCTGCTCTACAAGTTCTTGTATGATACTATTATAATTTCTGTTTGGGTTGTGTTCCTGCTCGGCAAGTTCTCGCATGACGATGCCATTGTAATTTCTATCTCGTTCATTCTTATCTACTAAAGTAACTGCATGACCATTGTGTATCTCACCGCAAATTATGAGGCATCCAACGTCTCTTACATTCCAGGATATACTATTGCTTCCATATATATTTGTTGAAAGGACCTGGCTATTTTGTATTTGCTGAAATTCTAAGAAACACTATGTTTGATTGCTCAAATCATTTTTAGGCACACTTGTGTAAGGCTTGCTTGTCCTATTCTAATATTCATAAGCAATGCCATTATATTTCATATCTAATGGTTCATCCTAAGCAGTGACATAGCTATCCTTTATATATAGTTTATTCGTGGTTCATATTTTTTCTCTAAAAGTTCTCTTATGATGACAATATAATTTCTATTTGGTTCCTAGCTGTGACAGTAACTGCATGCCCATTATGTAGCTCACCGCAAATTCTGGGTCACCCAACGTCTCATGCATTCCAGGATAAACTATCGCTTGATCAAATTCTAAGAAACACTTTGATTAATTGCTCATCTCATTGTTCGCACAATTGTCTAATGCTTGCTTGTCCTCTTCTACTGGTTCGCCAGAGATGCCATTATATTTCTAATCTGGTGCTAGTTCATCCTTAAGCAACGACATAACTATCTTTTAATGTGTAGTTCATTCATGGTTTGTGTTCCTGCTCTGCAAGTTCAGGTGTGATGCCATTATAATTTCTATCTGGTTTATTCTTAGGTACGACAGTAACTGCATGCCATTGTATAGCTCACCGTAAATTTTGAGTCAACCAACGTCTCTTACTTTTCAGGATATACAACTGCTTTCATATATATTTGTTGAAATAACCTGGCTTGCTGAAATTCTAAGAAACACTTTGTTTGACTACTCATTTTTTTGTAGGCACACTTGTATAATTCTTGCATGTCATGTTCTACAGGTTCACAAGCGATGTCATTATATATCGTATCTAGTTCTAGTTCGTCCTATGCAACGACCTAACTATCCTCTACTGTATAGTTCATTTTTGGTTTGCATTCCTGCTCTACAAGTTCTATCATGATGTCGTTATAATTTCTGTCTTGTTCATCTTAGCTACGATAGTAACTACATGCCACTTTCTGGTTTATTGTTCTATATATATTTGTTGAAATGACCTGGCTAGTTTATATTTGCTGAAATTCTAAGCCACATAGATTATTATATTTCTCGTTTCACGGTAAGAATACTTGTTTAATGCTTGCTTGTCCTGTTTGTTTCACGTGATGGTCAATATATTTGAGCCATTGACCCGTAGTAAACTCCAGTTCATAGCTCATGTCGTATAAGTTAAATAAGTAGTTTGTTGTGTTTGATGTATTAACTTGTTATTAGTTAGTTTTATACTGCAATTATTGTTATCGCCACCAAAGAGGGGGCTGGAAGATCATGTCTCAAGTTTCTTTTCCAATATAGATATCACACTCAAAAGTGAGATGCAAGTGATGGAGAAAGCAAATTGAGGACTGCTATCAACTTGATTGTCAACTGAAATGCCGATTTTTCTTTCCCTTGAGTTGATAATATGTAATAATTTTAAGTAGTTTGCATTTGATGTCATATATAGACTAATTGCATAGGCCATGTAGGCATTTACCTGATTCCGTCCACACATAGCGGTAGGCGGTACTGTACCATACCTGCGCTAGCCATGTCGATTATGGTACAGTATCGTGCTTTCTATTTGCTTGTCTTGTATTAGGCCGATGGTGAATAGTAGAAATGCTCACACGTTGTACACCTTTTATGATACCGAAATGGGATCCAGAAATGCATAAACTACAAAATACCGTAAAATTAATGGAGCCGGCCAACATGCGAGATTAGTAACAGTAACGGGCCATAATAGTGGCAGGCCGAAACTATAACAGGCCAAAATAGTAACATGCAGAAACCGTAAAGGCCGAAATAGTAATAGGCCGAAACAATAACTTGTCGAAACTATAACATGCCGAAACAGTAACAGGACGGAATAATAATAGGCCAAAACTGTAACACTCGAAACAGTAGGGACCAGAAAAATAACAGGCCAGAACCTTAAATTTCCAAACAGTAACGGGCCAGAATAGTAGCAGGCCAGAACAGTAACAGGCCGAGTTTGCACCAGGCCGGTAGAGAAACAGGACGAGGAACTCACTAGGTTAAAAAAGTAGCGGGCCAGAACATCGGCCGGACATTTACGGGCCTGAACGGTAAGGCCCGGAGTATATGGGCCCGGTTCGAACAATACGTAGAGATACAGTAATTGGTCGAAAAGGTTACGGGCCAAAGCGGGTTGGCCAAACGGGCCCATTTCAAACAGTGCAGGGCAGAACACTAACGGGCCCGGATATTTATGGGCCATGCAAATGGGCCAATTTCAAACAGTGTATGTGGAAATAGTAACGGGCCAGAAAGTTTATGAGCCGCCTATGGCTGCACCAGTGGGCCCATTTGTAACAATTCATGATAAAACAGTAACGGGCCACGATCCTATTGGGCTTCCTTAATGGGACGGCCCACTTAATAATTACCTGGACTTGGATGGGACTGTCTTCTACCATGGTTTGATAGATAGTTAACGGTGTTAACTAGCCGTTAACGGCGCTCGCCACGTGGCAGTTTGCATGAAGTCGACAGTCAACGCAGCTGGCGCACACATCTATGACAAAACAATTTTTTGTGGCTGAAGAGTGCGATCCACCACGGTCGAAAAAAAACCGTCGTTGAATCATTTGTGACGGGGCTTCTACCACGAAGTGCATCTGTCGTAGAAGGCTTTTCAGCCATGAAAAACGGACCTACAACCACGAAAATCGTACATTGTAAATGGACATTTTTTTGTAGTGAGGACCACTAATATGTCCAAGCCTTGACTAAGAACGAAAACATGAATTAAACTCACCAAGCCCCCATCCAATCTTGTCCAGCACTTGTCTCCAACACTCAGCACTCCCTACTGGTCGTGATCACTGTAACAGGTCACTGTTCATCTTGTCTTTAATGCTTGGATATTGCAACAGAGAGAGAGATGGCCATATTTGGACCAACCTTGTGAAACTAATGTAGCAGCCACACCAGTCCCTCTCCCCTCTCTGCCACAAACTAGGGCCCCACCCCACCTCTCCACCGCCCCTGGCCACCAGTGAATTTCCCTTGACTAGCCCTAACCTCTCCATGGACCAAGCTCACCATGGACCTTGGTTAATAAGGCAATGAGTCAACCCAGCACTCCCACACGGCCTCATTCTCCCCCTCCCATCTACCTACCTCGCCCCAAGCTCCAAATCCTAACCAGCAACTCTCCCTCGCCATGGAGAAGAAGGATCTCTCCTCTCGGCCTTCTTCGAGAAATGGACTGCATGGTCGATCTCGACCCCACCTCAGTTACCTTCCTCAACCCTCCTGTAGCTCCCCTGCACATTCCCAACAAGCGCCTGCCCATGCATGTCGTTGGAGAGGACGATTTCGCTCTTTTGGCCACTGATCAAGAAATGGTCCGTGTACTCTCTCCCTTGATCCTCCCCCTCTGCAGTTGATGGTTTTTAAACCCCCATACTCCCCTGCATCTGACCTTCCTCTTTTTCTTGCCTAGGGAACTCTAGCTCTTCTTTGTCGTCGAGCTCCGACGAGCTCGCCTCAAAGGCCTCCATGCGAGATGCTGCACTGAGCCGAGCCTGCCCCCGACGCCCCTCATTGTAGTCGACATACCCCGTCGTGTCGCCCTGTACGCTCCTCTCCGCTCCTCCGTTCCCCTGGTGAGCTCCCCGTGCCTCCAGAGCCCTAGCTAGGGTTTCCGCCGCGTGCACATGCGTTAGAGGAAGAAGATGAGCCGGCGTCGTTTGATCCTTTTATGCGGATGGCCCAGATTCAGCAATGCCCCTTCGCCACTCTCCTCCTATGATGATTGGGCCCCACCGAGCGGTTTTAAACTCTCTCCTCCCATGCCTTGATCCACCCGGGTGGGCCGATTCCCCCACTGCAGTCCATCTTCCTCTGGATTGGGCCCAGGAACCCCTATTCCTTTGTCTATTTACTTAGACCGGCTAGTTTACCTACTAGGTTTAATTAGAAATGAAAATAGAAAACCATCCAAAATGCCCAGATCTAAAATCCCCTAGATACCTACATGTTTTCCCAAACATTCTGTACCCTTGGTTAGCTCAGAGTATATATAGATTAATTATACTAAATCAATTGGCATAAAGTATCTAAAACACTCATTAAATCCTACTTGTAGTTTTACAACTCCAAATGACATAAAACCTTTGGGTACTAAAAGGTATCTAGTATACCCTGCATGTCCACTTGGCCTCACCCTCATTTGCTTCTTGGTTTGTCCATACTAAAAATAATAAAATCAACCTAATTAAGACTTTAAGAAATCCTCCAGGTCAAAAAAATGTGTATTGACCTAGTTCCAACTCCCAGTATATATTCATACCTATATCCTTCAAACCCTAGAAGCCCAATATTTATTGAGCTCTCTTTGAATTTTGCTGAATTAAACCTTTTTGTGCATGGTTTTTTCACCAGTAAATTCACCATAGTAGTTATGCAAATCCAAAAGGAGTGATTCTAATTTCTAAAGAAAGATTCTAAATACCTACCATGTGTCCTTGGAATCACATAAAAAGCCTCTCTAGATTAAATATGGTTAAAAGGACAAAAACCATCCATAACTATCTTTGGGATTTTCCTGAGGGCATTCTGGTAAATATTTTGAAGTGATTCCAACTCCCAGTGAATCATTCCATCAAACTCTACTTAATCATCCAAGGAAATAATTTTTGGAACTCCAAAACTATTATGGTGAATTATTTCCTAAAACTAGAGTTTTATTCACTAGAAAATTCTTTATAAATCAATGGTAATTGATAAAATAGTGAAACTACTTTTGTTGGATTCCTTTATCAAAACCTTTCTGATGATATCATTTTTGCATATTGATTTCATACATAAATGGACATTGGTTTAAAAACTCTTTATTACATAGTCATAACCTCCCAAATTCATTAAAGAAAACCCCAAATGATTTTCAAGCACTTCCAATCTTTCTAAAACCATCCTCCCAAACCATACTGATTTGTAAACTTGTAATATCTTTTGCTTGCTATAATTTTTTTATGCTTGCATTTCCTTGTATGGAATGTGGTGTTGTTTGATTGCATGTATGCTCGATAACGGCGATAGCTGCGAATTGTGTGACGCCGAGAAGAAGGAAGCATCGCGTTATTATATTATTGTTATTATTGGTTTTCCGGCATTCTATTGAATAATTCAGGGATATCCCGCTGGTCACAGGCAAGCCACCGTACTCTAACTCCTTTATTGACCTACTCCTTTTATCAACTGATTTGTATATCGTTTATAAACTGCATTGTAACTTGCATGGGTTCTTTCAAATAAAACCACGATAGTAACTTGGCTCCTCTAAGTTATGAATAAGTGTCCTTTAGGACTCTCACCCTTTGTGACACCCACTTCTATCATTTAGAACAAGATTAGGATGACTAGCATCATACCTCCTTGGAAACTATGATTTTTCGATGATCAAACTATTTTGGGTTTTACCCCACCACAAAGTTTTCAAAATAAAACCCTTGGAAAGAGGAATCATTTCCATGTGGATGTCTTACCAAAGAAAAGAATGAATAAGAGAAGGATAAAGTTAAGAAAGAGAAATAGAAGGGATGTTCTATGCCTTTACCAGAACAATTTACCCGTGCAACCACACTACCCCAGGAGATGGGGCTTAGCTCGTAGTTTGTTTTCTTTAGCCGGGGCAGCTTGTACTTGCTAAAGGGGAGAAATCCCTAGAACACTGGGTGGGCTCTACAACAGATCTTCGGATTTGGGGCCTGCAGCTTGCTTCGGCAAGAATGGGCCTCTCTTGGCATGAGTGTCGGTGCAACAATTGGGTGTCCCGCGGGCGGTATGCTTTAGGACCAGAGAAGGAAGTGGATTCACCGAGGTTATTGTATAGGAAAAGCTACGGTTTGGGTTTACGGAAGTGCAGAAGGAAGGACTATGGCCGTCGTGCCACATACTCATTGTCGGGGAGAACAACCCCAAAAGGAAAAGCCACCGTTGCAAGGGATGACAAATGAAAAGTTAGGTTTGATTATCTGAACCCCCGTTTACCATGTGTAGCGGGATGTGGTTGTATCCCAACAGATGTATTGATTCTTGTGGGTAAAGTGCATAGACTCTGCAGAGTATAATCTATTCTAATAACCGTGTCCATGGTCAAGGACGGTTGGAAAGGTGATTTCTAGGAGTACCCTTGGGATGGTTTTGAGATGGATAAAAAGGATGTGACTTGGTCACCGGATAACATGAGTAAAATGTTTGGTTTTGACTTTAAATGGTCCAAGAGAATTTAAAAAGGCTTTTATTATAAAAATGCTTTATAAAGGATTTGGGGGTATCTCGATTTTCAAAAAGGAGGCATGTTTTTCAAAAACTCTTTTCAACAAAGATATAGAGCTACCTCGCCACGGCCAAATATGCATTATCCTTGTTTACTTATCTCGGTGGTCTTGCGAGTAGATTCAAAAGTACTCACGGCTTTGTCCCTGGCTATTTACTTGGCCAGATTTGCAGAAGCTAGAACGATGAAGAGGTTGACGTCTATGTGAGCTAGGTCGTCTTCCCAGTCAATTGCCTGTAGGTTAAGGAATGACATGGTCTATGGTATGAAGATTTCCGCTATTTATGATTGTTATCGCCATAATAGCAATAATGTAAGTTTTGTATTCGTTACCTTATGGATGATGTAATGATACTCGTCGGATTTGCTCACGGCTCACTGATCATGGGAACGTGAATTGCAGGCATAACGAGGATTCTCGGACTGTAAATCCGGGGTCCCACAATAAATTGTGTTCAACTTTAATAATATTACTTTTGAAATCCCACTCAAAACAACATCCCTCGAGTCATTTTGGTGACTACACGAACCAAATCCACTAAACCAAGTCCGATCATCACGAGAGATGATGTAGCTTCAAAGGCAAACAATCAACATGTTAATCATATCATCCATATGACTCATGCTTTACCTTTTAGTATTCCGTGTTCCGAGACCATGTCTGTACATGCTAGGCTCGTCAAGGTTAACCTTAGTATCTGCATGTGCAAATCTGGCTTCCACCCGTTGTATGCACACGTAGAATCTATCACACCCGATCGTCACGTGATTCTTCGAAACGAAGAGTCTTATCAACGGTGCCTACTAAGGACAAACACTTTATTACTTGATATTTAGTGAGAGGGATCATCTTATAATGCTACCGTCGCGATCTAAGTAATACAAGATGCATAAAAAGGATTAACATCACATGCAATTCATAATATGTGATATGATATGGCCTTTCTTCTTGTGCCTTTGATCTCCATATCCAAAGCATGAACATGATCTCCATCATCACCAGCGTGGCATCAAGGTCAATGGCGCCACTTCATGGTTTTCCATCACCAACAACAACTATTACAACTACTTGGAACAAGCTATTACACGATGAATAGACACGCATGTCTTAACGAATTTGAAGACAATCATAAGGCTCCTATGGGTTGCCAACTTACAATAAGGATCATTGCATACATAAAATATAATCACAATCACATCATGGCCATATCACATCACATGCCCCTGCAAAAACAAGTTAGACGCCTCTAAGTTTCTTTGCACTTTTTACGTGGTTTGGGGCTTTCGATTAAGAACCGTTCTTACCTACGAACATGAAGCACAACGTTGATACAAGTGTTGTCAAGTTCCCATTGAAAATTGAACCTTAACTATGGTGGGAGAGACCTACACCTGCAAAGCCACTTATGCAATACAAGTTGCACATTGAGCATGGAGCAAGTCTCATGTACGACGACATGTAAGGTTAGCCCGGGTCGCTTCATCCCACCATCTCGCAAGATGCAAAGTACGGAATAATAAAGTGACAACAAGAGAATCAACTCCCCAAAAACCTATGTGTTCTACTCGTGCAATAGATCTACACATAGAGTCGGCTCTGATACCACTGTAGGGTTTGTTTCATGGAAAACAAAATTTTCTATCACAAGAACACATAAACCAAGATCCAATCTTTCGCAAAGCTAAGATATAATCCACGAGATACGTGCAACAAGATTGAAGAGAACGAACCCTCATAGATCCAAAGAGTTTAACGAGATCATATTCTCGTGGTTGATGTAGTCGATCAAGTCCTGATCTCAAGATCGTGTAGACGATCCTTCTGGCACCGCGTTCCGGCAGCGCTTTCGTAGTAGGTCACACATACGATAGTAGATAAAGACCTTACCCTCCCTTGTTCCAGCAGGGCAGCGGAGGTTGTAGATTCCTCGGAATCCCAATAGCACGACGATGTTTTTGGTGGCGGGGGAGGAGAGATTTCTGCAGGGCTTCACCTAAGCTGGAGAAGGATGATGGACGAGAGAGAACAGAGGGGGGGCTAGGGTTAGGTTACAATGGACAAGGGGTGTGGGGGGTTCACCCACCCCTCATTATATAGGTGGGGGTGGCCGGCCAAGGGTTCCCAGCCCAGGCCATGTCCCTCCCAACTCGGCCAGCAAGGAAAGAGCTTGTAACCTTTTCCACCAAGTCTTCATTCTTACCAAAAACTAGAGTTTGACTTTTCAAACTAGGATTTGACTATTCAAACTAGGGTTGGACCCTTTTACTAGTGTTGGACGAATTTTGCCTTTAGGGTTTGGTGCGGCTGGACCCTAGGGCATGCCATAGTCCAAGTGACCCCCTCCCGGGGTGGTGGAACCACTGGTGGTTCCTCTAGAACATTCTAGAAGTATCCGATCAAAACACTAAAACTTTTTGGAACCCCGGAAAACCACTTTCCTTATATGAATATTATTCTCTAGACCATTCCTGATCTCCTCGTGATGTCTTGGATCCAGTCCGAGACTCCGAACAACATTCGGTCTCCAACTCATATTCCATATCTACTTAAACAACATCGATTCCTTAAGTGTGTCTCCCTACGGTGTGCAAACTATGCAGACATGATCAAGACACCTCTCCGGTCAATAAGAAACAGAGGGATTTGGAAATCCATAATGGCTCCCACATATTTCAATGATGACTTCATGATCGAATGAACCATTTACATATGATACCAATTCCCTTTGTCATGCGATACTTTACTTATCCGAGGTTCGATCGTCGGTATCTCTTTACCTAGTTCAACCTCGTTACCGATAAGTACTCTTTACTCGTATTGTGATGTGACATCCCTTGTGACCTTCTCACATGCTTGCAATCCAATTGGATGACACTCCACCGCGAGGGCCTAGAGTATATCTATCCATCATATGGATGGATAAATCCCACTCTTGATCCATGCGCTTAAATCCATACTTTCAGAATACCCAATGCCACATTTATAACCACCCAGTTACGAAGTGGTGTGTGATGTCATCAAAGCATCCATCTGGTAATGGTGATTAACAGGATCTCATGGTCGAAGGATTAGGTTACTATGTATCTAAAATCTTGTAGCAAAATGAACTTAATGACTTCATCTTAGGGGTGGAGGCGGCAATGGTGAGAGGAGAAGCATAAATCTGACTCCGCCGCGCAGGAGCCGCGCGCCTCCAAGGCGCAGATCTCACTCGCCAAACAACGCTCTCCACCGCATTGAATCAAATATAGAAGCAAAGCGGTATGAGGAAGAAGATGCGTACGTGGGACCCAAGTTCTTTGGTCCACGAATACGTCAGACAAAATTTTTGGTTGACTTCGGCATTGACAAACACATACAACCCTACGACGGAGCGGCTCGGCCAGATACTTGGCTCCAGGAATTTTTCCAGGCTTGCTGCATCGCCAAAGGAGGAAACAGCCTGGTCGCAGTCCGATATCTCCCTCTTATGCTGAGGAATATGGCTTGATCATGGCTCAATGAACTGCTAGAGAATTCAATTCATAACTGGTATGATATGCAAAGTGTGTTCTTTTCAAACTTCGAGGGAACATACAGGAGGACCTACATAGTAGAAGACTTGCAGTGTTGCACCCAAAGACCCCGGAGAAACTTGCTGGGTTTACCTGAAACACTGGATTAAAACGAAAAACACTTGTGAAGGAGTAAACGAGCAAACTGCGATCGATGCTTTCATTGCAGGACTCCCAGTCGGACTTTTACGTCACCGATTGAAGCGTGACCACGTCACATATTTGGGAGAGATGATAGAGACGACAATCAAGTATGCTAATGCCGATGATGATTCAGAAGGTCTACTAAATATTCTAGCCAATCCCAATACGGCCAAACAGCCAAAACAACAAGCTCAAAAGCGCAAGAACACCTCAGAAGATAAACCGGCTCCGGACAATGCAGCTATTAATGCAACATTCGGATCCGGAGGACGCAGAGGCGGCCGGGGTCGAGGCCATGGAACTTCCCGAATCTAGGGAAGAGGAGAGCAGCAACCCGGAAGAACCTATACCGGGCTGACATTGCCAACAATCCCTGTGTCCATCACTTGGATAGTAACGCAGGATCTACCAACACAAATACCGAGTGTCGTTTTAATGACGATATCAAAAAAGACGAATCTGCTGGCTACACAGACAAGCGATGAAAAGGAAAGAAAAATTATGAGAAAGGCAAGGAGCCCAAGGAAGATTCCGACATGGAAGAAGCGGATGCTAAACAGCCCAAGTCGGATGGAAATAAGGATTTCCCACAAAGTAATACGCCTACGTCTTGTTCCTTGGGTTTCAACTGGCTAAGGCCAATAAGCTGGTTCTCCTAAGCTCAATGCCACGGTTCCGGCTGTTCCACAATTTCTTGATTGGTCGGATGTAACCATCACCTTTGATCGCTCATATCACCCGAGGAAAACACATCGTCGGGGAAAATATCCTTTGGTCGTCAATCCTCTTATTGATGGCTATGAGTTCTCTAAAACTTTCACGGACGATGGTGGCAGCATTAACATCCTCTACATCAAAACGCTCCACTGCATGAAGATCCATGAGAGCCAGTTGATTAACAACAATGTAACTTTCCATGGCATTGTACCAGGGAGACATACGGATTCTCTGGGGGAGATTACTCTAGACGTGACATTCGGAACCCGAGACAATTATCGAACCGAGCCGCTCTCTTTCGAGATGGTACCATTCAAAAGTGTTACCACGCCATCTTCGGGCGTCCGGCTTACTGGGCGTTCATGGCTCGTCCCTATTACATTTACAATATGATAAAACTTCTAGGTCCAAGAGGCGTCATAAGCATTCGGGGAAATCCGAGTAAAGCGTGAGAGTGCGATGAAGGATCTTCTCCATTTGCCGAACTCGTGCTTCACGCCCAGGAGTACCAGGAGATCAAGAAGACCATAAACCCGTCTGAGATGCCTGCTACAAAGAACGAGGTGCTCAAGCCAAGCATACAGTTCAAGGCGTCGGAAGAGACGAAGAAAACTTCGCTGAAGGAAGATGATCCCTCCAAGACGACGAACATAGGGGTAGGCTTAGACCTCGCATAGGAAGTCGCGCTTGTCGAGTTCCTCAAAGCTAATAGTGATATATTGGCATGGCAGCCTTCTGACATGACCGAAGTACCTAGGGAACTCGCCGAGCACTCTCTTAATGTGTACCCTGATGCTAAACCCGTCAAAAAGTCCTTACGATGGTTTGGTGATGAAAAGCGCAAAGCAATAGCCAATGAATTAGCCCGACTAGAATTAGCCGGATTCATAACAGAGGTCATCGATACAGATTGGGTGGGAAATCCTGTACTCGTCCCTAAAAAGGACAATATTGATTTAAGGATGTGTGTTGATTATACCGCTTTGAACAAGGCATGCCCAAAAGACCCGTTCCCCTTGCCAAGAATTAATCAGGTTATCGACTCAATGGCAGGGTCGGAATTACTCTGTTTTCTCGATGCATATTCCGAATATCACCAAATACCGATGAAAGAATCGGATCAAATTAAGACGTCTTTGATCACTCCTTTCAGAACCTTCTGCTACAAAACTATAAATTTTGGCTTAAAGAATGCAGGAGCAACATATCAACGTACCATGCAACATTGTCACAACAATCATATCAGACGCAACGTCGTTGTATACATAGATGACATAGCAGTTATGTCCAAAAAGAAGGGAACTTTAATTTCCGACTTGGAGGAAACATTTGCTAGCCTACGAAAATTTAACATGATGCTAAATCCGAAGAAGTGTTTATTTGGAATTACAGCTAGAAAATTGTTAGGTTTCATCGGCTCTGAGCGAGGCATAGAGGTGAACCGAGACAAAATTAAGGCTATACTTAACATTACCAGGCCGACTCGCCTGAAGGACGTGCAACGTCTCACTGGTTGCATCGCAGCAGTGAGTCGGTTCGTCAGTCGGCTCGGAGAAAGAGCCACGCCTTTATACACACTCTTGAAGAAAACCGACAAATTTGTCTAGAACTAGGAAGCTGATACTGCCCTAGAAAGTTTGAAAGACCTACTTTCAAACCCACCATTTCTCGCAGCGCCATAACCTCAGGAGCCTATGTTACTTTACATTGCAGCTAACAACAAGGTCATAAGTGTGGTAACATTAGTGCATCGTCCAACTTATTACCTGAGTGAGGTTCTGACAGAGTCGAAACAACGGTATCCACACCATCAAAAGCTAGCCTATGGAGTGTTCTTTGCATATAGAAAGCTACACCACTACTTTCAAGAAAACAAGATCACAGTGGTCAGTACTTCTCCTCTGCGAGATATAATCAATAATCGCGATGCCACAGGACGTGTCGCAAAGTGTCAAATAGAGCTTGTAGCTTTCTACATTGAGTACAAGCCGCGTACAACAATCAAGTCCAAAATACTTGCCGACTTCGTTGTTGATTGGACAGAGACGGTAGAAAATACAAGTCCTTTGGACTCGAAATTTTGGACCCTTCATTTTGACGGATCAAAAGCACGAGGAGGCTCGGGGGCTGGCTTGGTGCTCAAATCACCCCAAGGAGATAAGCTATTTGATGTGTTACAAATACACTTCACGGCGACCAATAATATTGTCGAGTATGAAGCATTGTTACATGGAATACGCATGGCCAAAAACATTGGAGTAACAAGACTCATGTGTTACAGAGACTTGGATTTAGTTGCTCAGCAAGTATCCAACATCTACAATGCAAATAAACACATGGCAGCCTATAAAGCTGTTGTGGATGAATTATCTAAATCGTTCGAGGGTTTTGAGGTTCAACACATCCCTCGAGCAGAAAATGAGGAAACCGATGCTCTATAAAGGATAGGCTCTGCGCGGAAACAAGTACCGAATGTCACTTTATTAGAGGGTCCCCTCCATAACCGGAGTTGATGAGGACTATCTGACGAAATCCAACTCACATTTAATAGCAGTTTTGGTTGTAATTCCCATGGACAAAACCGTATCTGGATTTCCTCATAGACGGAAAATTACCCGAAGACGAAGTCCTGAGCCGCCAGATCGTCCGACAATCAAAAGCCTACACAATAATAAATGGTGTGCTCTATAAGCGGAGTGTTTCTGGGGTTTTTCAGCGATGTATTTCTCCGGAAGAAGGAGTGGAAATCTTATGAGAAATCCATGAAGGCGAGTGTGGTCACCACGCTACAACCAGATCCTTAGTGGCAAAAGCTTTTAGACACGGATTCTTTTGGCTTACAGCTAAGGCGAATGCCGATAAACTGGTCAAAACGTGCAAAGTCTTCCAAAAGTACGCCCGTCAGACACATGTTTCGGCTGATCAGCTGCGAACAATTCCTATTACATGGCCGTTTGTGGTCTGGGGGCTTGATATGGTAGGGCCGTTTCGCACGACATAATGTGGATATACTCACCTACTAGTGATGATGGAGCCATAGCCAGAAAGTTCGTCGAGGACGTTATCATCCGATTCAGATATCCGAATAGTATAATTACTGACAACGGGAGCAATCTTTCCATGGGGGAACTTGCTGAATTCTGCGAGGAGCAAGGGATCCGACTTGATATTGCATCAGTCACACATCCATAGGCTAATGGACAAGTCGAAAGAACTAACGGTCTTATTTTACAAGGACTCCGACCTCGCCTCGAGGCACCACTTCATCATGTCGCGTGGGCTTGGGCGGAAGAATTACCGTCTATGATATGGAGCTTACGTACAACTCCTAACAGATCAACAGGATACACTCCTTTCTTCTTGGTCTATGGTGCAGAAGTAGTTCTTCCAAGCGATCTAATTCATCAGTCTCCACGAGTCAAAGCGTATATCGGAGAAGATGCAGAAGTTTCTTGTAACATCCCAAAAATATTGATCATGATTATCAAATTCTAATCACTAAAATAGGGTTAACAAACACTTTTATTAAATAAAAAACAGATGAATGCATGTATGTATGTGATGATGGTATGAATGCATGAATGGACTTGTGTGACTAACCTAAATAGCAAGGAATGGTTTAAAGATGAAAATAACATCATATAGAACATTTCCAAGAAGAAACAAATCAAGAGAAAATAAAAAAACAAATAAAGAAAATGGTCATTTTTGCCAATCTTGTTCACTAGGCCACTTTGAGTGTTTATTGATTTCAAACAGAAACTTTTTCATTTATTTTCACCCCTTGCAAGAACAAGTAAAAGTGAAGCAAAGCCCACCTTTCAAACTTGCAGAAACATTTGGAAACTTGATTCAAATCAGATTTCAAAATTGAATCTTATTCATATGTGAAGATCACACCTTTTAAAAACTCAACCAAACCAGTGCCCCTTGACCAATCCAACTAACCAAAGACTCCCTAGTATGTAACTAGCAAAACCACCAAGTTTGAATCCAAAATTCTAATTTGAATTTCTTTCGGCCATTTCATCAAACACCTTGTGATCAGCAAACAAACAAACATCAAACACTATTAGGAGCAGTGATTTTGGCCAACCGTGTTTCCTCTCTAGCTCACTCTACACTCTCAGTAGGTGATCAAACTAAGTTAACTAGCCTTAGCACCACTGTGAGCATGCATAGCCATCAATGGTGACCAAGCCGAGAGCACCCTTGCCACCCCCATGTCGCCAGCGAGCTAGGAGAAGCTCTAACCTCGCCAACCTTGTCTGGAGCACTAAACACCGTCCACCGCCACCCCCTGTCCAATGCTCGAGGCTTGCTATCCACTGGACCACACGGAAATCTCGCGCCTAGTTTCTATGTGTGTGTCCAGAGGGCGCCAGTGCGCCATCAGCGACACAAGCCCACAGACCGCGCGCCGCCCTCGCCACTTGCGTGCGTGATCGCCAGCACCCCAGCAACCCGCCAGACAACCCCGTTCGCTGCCACGCGGACCATGGATGTTGTGCGCCATTAAAATTGCCGTCGGACCCGCTTAGAGCGTCGTGACATTCCGACCGTTCCGCACCTCCCCATGCCTTGCCACCAAGCCATTGAGCTTCGCCAGGAGGCAACGCACCGCCCCTATAATCGCCCATGCCATTAGCACATTGTGCCGACGACCACGACAATCCAGCCCGCGCTCGTCGGTCCCCTTCAGGCACTATAAAAGGAGGCCACCCCCATTCGATTTAAGCACACCATCTCACTCCCCACCTCTCACTGATCACACCCACTCATCCTCGGAGCAAGGCGAGCACCAGGTGGCCGGAATTTAACCGGAGTCCGCCGTTGTAGAGGAGGAGAGGCACCGTTGATTGAAGCCGCCCCAGGAGGAGCCGCCGATACAAGGAGAAGCGCCGTTGTCGACTTCGTCGTTCGCCCCCATCACCGACCATCTCCAGAGCCCCGGTGAGCCCCCACTGACCCCCATTGGCCGCGCTAGGGTTCGACCTCACCGCGTCCTGTTCAGGCATGGACGATGAGCCACAACCGTAGGATTAGAGTTAGATCGCACGGTCTAGATTCCCCATACCGCTTTGCCACTCCCTGTCTCACTGACGAGTGGGGTCGTTCACTTAACCAGCTCGCGCGCGCGTGCGCTGTGCGTAGTGGGCCGGCCCAGTTAACCTCCCGCGCGACCTAGCAATTCAAACTTAGGTTTATTCATTTAGATTCAAACTCAGTTCTGTATCTAGATTGAAAAATCAACCTAGCTCGATTCACTGAACCAAAATGCATGAAACCAATCTGTTAGAAAGGTACTAGAGTGCTTAATCCAAGCCCGTTGGATTCAAACCATTTGGAATTTTAGATCACCCATGGTAAAAATAGCAAGGCAGAAGCTTTTCTGCATTCAAACATTTTTCAAAATTCAACCACAAAAGCTTTTGAGTTGATTCCAACTATCAAAATTCATTTAGATTCAACTAGTCACTTTATTTAATTAAAATAAAAGGGTTAAACCTTATTAAATTGTGACACCACTTTAAATCACATTCCCATGTACCGAAATGTGTGGTGATGACATGTGTCAACATGATCCCATGTTTGAGTTGGAGAATATTAAATCTTAAGTAGTTTTTCAATGGGTAGAAATTACTTTTCTAAAACAAAGAAAATAAAACTAAGTACTTTAATGATTGTAATAATAGTGATGATGCTAGATCATCTAGTGAAAACCTTGGTGTGATAAATATAACTATTTAAGTATTGTGTGGTGATTGTGTACCCCGTATTTATTTACAGACGTTAGTACCAACCAAGTATACGAGGAGGAAGAAGGATACTATGAAGAGGAAGCCGAGGAGAACTTCAACCACTACTCTGCACAAGGCAAGCCTATACTTGCAACCTTGCAAGCCCATACCTGCAACTTTGCAAGCTTACACCACTTGATACCAAATCCCAGTTTTACCTGCAAGCTTAGTATTTTATTTCTTTATCAAAACTTTCTATCAAAAGTTTACTTAGTAATTGGTAGATTTTAGAAGGATATTTGAAGGTAGCATAAAGAGCATAAAACTTGGCCTAAGTTAGATAATCTTGATGTCATCCTGAAGCATGAGATTGAACTTAGATCATTCACACTTGATTACCACCCCTCATTAGTATTTACCCCCACTTGTAGATGCTATTGCTAAGCATAAAACTTGATCAACTTTAGATGGGAATACTTGGTGAAAATGGTTATGAAAACCTTAGAATGATGAGTCATTCTACTGAAATGTTTTGACATGTGTTCTTGAACACCAGATGATTTTGATGATGAAAATGTTAAGGCATGAGCCTTAGCCCTTTATAAAACTGATGGTTGTCTGGATGCGATACCATTCCAATTTTACCGTATAACCACAATACCCGAAATTTGGGTAGGGCTTGACTGGAAATTTATATACCTTAGTATGGGTTCCCTTGCGGCCAAGGTTTGAGCTGAGGCTACCTTGTGAAGATTGTCCACCTATGTAGTTCCCAAGATGACAGTTGGTCATGGTTGGGAGGCCAAACTCACAGGAGATGTGTGTATACTAGGGCGTGTAATTGAAAGGTTAGGATTGATTATCCGCATACTGAGTATGGTGAATTCAGGATTTGTTCCTGATAGATGTATCGAATATTGTGGTGAAAGTGTACAATCTCTGCAGAGTGCCAAACTATTCGAATAGCCGTGTCCGTGGTTATGGACAGTTGGAGTGGCCATACTGTTCCGTCGTCAGATGTTTTCCAAATGACCGGTGAAATGATTTATGACTTTTACTTGACCACAACAGAGTTGTGATATGAAATTCAAGTTCCCACTTAGGTGATATAAAACTTTTAACTAGCTTTCTTTGCTTCTGAACTCAGTAGAGGTAAATCTGGGTTTTTGCAAAACAACCTAGAGCTTAGTATTTCCCACCCAAAACCACCTCACTTGTTAGTATTAGTTTGCGAGTACTTAAAGAGTACTCATGGCTTTGTCCCTGGCTACTCCCGTGGCCAGACTATGAGGAGGACTATTAGGAGGACGGACAATAGGAAGGTTACGTCAACTAGGATCATCTCCCATCGTTAGCATTGCTTGTGACCATGAAGATGGAGCTTCACCTACGCTATCATTATTATTACGTTATTCCGCTGCTTGAATTGTATTAAAACTAGATCATGAGATCCGTATTTGTGTAAGACCTTATGTATGATTTGTAATGGATGATGTACTATGATATCCAATCTGTTATGTCTCGCAAAATGGTAATCCTGGGATTGGAATGTATGGCATAACAGGCATCTGGGATTAAAAATCCCGGTGTTAAAATTTCTTGACAAGATGATCTCCATATAATCGAAGAAGTTTGTGTCATTGCTAAGCAGAGATCTATAGCCTATCAGCAGAAGTTGCGCAAGTATCATAGTCAGAAAGTACATAACCGTTCTTTTAGGAAGGGAGATTTGGTTCTCCGACTTATGCTGAAAAAGAAAGCACAAACTTTCCCTGATTTGGGAAGGACCTTTTATGATCAGAAGTTTTCTGCATAATGGGTCATATTATTTAACCAATATGAGACCAGTCAAGGAAAGACTAGATACTCGAAAGAGAAAAAGATCTGGCGGTAGTACAGACCCGGATGAGATAGACCATCCATGGAATATTGCACAGCTACGTCCCTTCTATTCTTAGTTATATTTCCTTGTAATCATATGTGTACATGTTCAAAGTGAAAAAGTATTGGTTTTCTCATATGTTATCTTTGAGAAGTTTCTTACCATCTTATTTCAAAATGAGCATGTCGTTTTTAGAAATCCCAGAATGCTTAAAAGTACTTTATGCTCATGTTCATTCTGGTTATGATTTTTGAATATTTTAAAAAAATGTTACCCAAGTGTAAAAAATTCAATTTATTGTTTATACTTTGGTTTTTTATCTGATTGCTTAAACGCGGGTATCTTCCGAGTAATGAATTGTTGGTACTGGAAGCCGTCTTTGTTTCTGAGTTTAAAGTGGTTTAGAAATTGAGCTCCATTGCTCGGCAAAGTTTCCTGGCTAAAAGTTGATCGGCTCATGAAAGGGACGAAGCAGAGAGCCACATAAAACGACAAGTATAAGCATAAAAAATAGTGCTTATGAAATTTTCAAGCACACACATAAAAATATATACAAAAAAGTGCTACGATAGTAAAAGCATCAGTTCTTACAGACCAGCACAAGAAAAATATTGTTTCCAATATTACATGCCCAAAGTTCAGAATAATGCATGAGAAATGTTTATGCTGCAGAATCAGGCGGTTGTGATAAAGAGCGTGGAGTGCTGGAATCAGCATCATCATTGTCGCCCTGGACATGGGACTCAGAAGCTGCTTCAACAAAGCTGTCTTCTGTCTCTTGTGGAGAGGGAGGCACAGCGATGGACCCGAAGAATGGTGTCGTGTAATTGGTCATCTCTGCCACACGGCAAGCATAACCGGCACAGGACTCTTGGATAGCCTTGATGTTCTGTGGGTTACCCTCATCGTCCTCATCGGCGATACCCTTGGTGACGTGCCAGATCTCCATATCGCTATGGTGGCTCATCACCATGGTAAGGGCGGTCTATGCAGCAGTCCGAGCGTAGGAGATCTTCTAGTCTTCAATAAGCTTCGGAATCTCCTTAGCCTTGTCCCTCACCTCTTGCACTGGCATTTTATGCAAGTCAGAAAGTTTGACCGACTCGCCAGCCTCTTCAAGAGTTTGGCGGAAGTCGAAAAGAATATCTCAGATGAGCTTTATGCGCTCGAGGAAAGGTTCGAAGGTAGGAGAGTTGGAAAGGTTCAGAGGGTCTGGGAAAGAACCAAATATCAAAATTTGACTTAAAAGAAAGTTGAAAAATCAATCAAAGAAAGAAAGTCGGAATCTTACCTAGCACAGAGTTGTTCTACTGAGCACGCTCCTCTCGGAGGCTTTTCAGTTCCTTCTATGTGGCCTGGGCTAGATCCCTCTAGCTATCAAAGTCCTTGCTGAGATCATCTAGTTGTTTATCTCGGAGGGATAGCAGCTTCTCGAGCCTCTCGGTCTCCATGTTGCTTGACTCTAGGACAACATTTTGTGGATTTCTCTGACTCAATATTAAGCTTCTCAAGCTTGTCCCGGAGCTCAGCATTCTCCATCTCCAATACCTTGAAGTTCTCGGATTGCTCCACCATCTTGCAGGATTCGCACAACAATTCTTCAAAGAGAAAAATATCAGTCGGATAGAACAATTTTGACTATGACAATAACTAAGTGACAAAGAGGGAGTCGGAAAATTTTACCTTCTGCTTCATCGTTTTCAACTTTCAACTTTGAATTCTCAAGGCGCAAGGCCTTGATTTCCTTGCATTTATTGCATATATTCTTGAGCAATTCCTGGTTGGAAGATGCAATTTTTCGTAAGTTTAGAGGCGGAATACCGTCAGACCTCTACTAAGACTCGGGTTGCAAATTTAACTAAGTCAAAATACAGCATGAGCCTTGGGGGATACACTACATCGTTCTTTTGCATCCTATAAGCATCAAATTGGATTCAACGATGTTAATCCGACTTTATGCTTGGGGGATAGAGGATATGATAATAAAATACCGCACATAAGAAATGGAAACTACAATGTGTTCCAGGTGCAGCTTCTCAAATCCGAGTTTAGTGTTATGAAACACTTTCTCGGCAAGGGATAGGGAGGGAATGTCCATCGCTAGGAGTTCGCTAGACTCTATCTTCGTTCCCCGGACCAAAATTTGGTCAAGGAGGTTGACCAGCTTCATGTTGGGAATATGCCCTAGAGGCAATCATGTATGATGAGATTTCCCATTGTATTCATAAAGATATGAAGTATTCCTTGTATAAACATCTGATGTGTATCATTGAATATATGATTCAGTTGTGGAACTATGCATTCATGTTGTTTGTACTGAATATCCTTGGTCATCGAAGTTGTGCTAGACACACAACTTAGACCAATGTGAAAGTTGGCTTGATGACTCGGTTCCACTTGTCATGAGCATGGAGATGCTATTCCAACTTACACAGATTCGGCTAAAGAGTTTAGCGAGTCGGATTGACCCATATTGAGCTACAACGAACAAGTTGTCATTTGTATATCTCAATCAATGTAATTCTTAGACCTGAGGTTGTTGCATAATCCGAGTTGAGGATCACCGACTTAGGTTCTGTCAAACGCTGATCCGTAACTGGGCAGTTATAAAGGCAGGGTTTGGGTCGACTGAGAATCAAGCTGCGTGATGTGAATAACAAAGATGGGATTTTGCCCCTCCACTCGGAGAGATATTCTCTGGGCCCTCTCGTGAGATATGATTCGGAAAGCATGGCCATGCACGACTCAATTAAGTGTTAACCGAGGCGATCGAATAAGAGTTAGTCGGGTGAATCACTTATCTTGGATCGAGAAGAGAGTCGGACTATTTAAGGGATGAAAATTATTCTCCTATAGTCTGACAAGGTATATCGTGAGGCAAAAGGTACTCAGACGTAATTCGCATTGGAAAGGCAAGTCGTCATGACTCTTTGGTACTTGGGAGTCGGCACGTTCTGCTAGGACCCGCTACCGACTGATTGATTGAGAGTCGGACTCCAATCGTGTCCAAGTAGCCATGAGCATGCGGGGTCACACACTTAAGAGCGGGAGCATGTTCGGATTGGATCTGAACCTGTAATCTGGTTGGGTTGGACCTAAACCGGATTAGGACTGAGTTAGCGAGTTGGACTCACGGTGACTAGTGTTATATGGGCTTTAGTGAATGGGTCGCGCGAGAAGACCCCACGTTCACTCCCTATATATATTGGAGCACCGTAACCCACAATTGGACTCACCGTTAATCGTTGTTCGGTTAGGTCATTCCATGTGCTGGAAACCCTAGCTCCATAGCAGTCATACCGTCTATACGAACCTAGTAGTTCGCCATTGGTGCTCCTCCTTGTACGTGTGGATACCAGCAGAGGTGATGTGCGATCAGCACCAGGACGATCGGATCGTGAGGACTGCACTGCATCAACTGACGCGCTTCATCAGTAATCCGCAACTGCACGTCTAGTGGTAAACCTCATGGCCTTCTACCTCAGCTAGATCTTGGGATCACCACGTTAGATGAAAAGTTTTGTTTTATCTCTGCGTCACCCAACAGTGGTATCAGAGCGATAGCTTCTGGTTTTAGGCTCGAGATCTCGCATATGTGATATGCAGTTGGCTGTAGATGAGATCTATGTGCTAAGGTCGCGGAACAACATACCCCTACCGGTCGGCTTCCGCCATCGGGGTGGACTGTGACACGTAAATCCAGAAGCGGTGATCGAAGATCAAAGAGTTTGATCGAATCGGAACGATGGTCGGAATCCATGTTCGGATTATAGATGAGATCTACGTTTTCGGAAAAATCGTCGGGACCGCCGGCTTCGCCCTGTCGTAGCGCCTTAGATGTCTTTGCGAGGTTCACAACGCCGGTAGATATTGTATCTATGCATAACTTGTTTTTACAGGAAGATGTGAATGGTATGGTTCATGTGCATGTGATGTATGTGTGTAATCCATACGTGATCTGCGAATCACGGTTTTTGTCAGCCGGCTGGAGCCTATGTGCTGTCATATTATTGTATAACAACCTGCGTGTCGGATTCTCTATGTAATTTACTTTACTAAGCTAGTGCAGCTGTTTGGAGAACCCGGAAGGAATGCAAGGCGTTGTACATGTCGGCGACATGGAGTAAGACGGCAAGTGACAAGAGTTGGCATGAGTCGGATTACAGGCTTTGTGGAGATGGAGATCGCCATGAAGAGAGCCATACCATTTCACATTATAAATGCTTTATTTTGTGTTATTTTTATGTCTCAGTTTTACCTCTATTAGATAGTCGGTAAAATTTAATCCCTCAAAGAAGTTCTAGTCGGTTTTCCCGCCAGTGTTTGCACCATCACAAGTTGGACATTTTTGATAGTGGGCTCATAAAATTGAGGTGCTGCCAATTCTTTCCGACTAGGTGGGTTCGAGTCGGACTCTTACTGCAGAAACACTCGGTAAGCTAGATGGGTCTATCACAACAGTTGTGGGGCTTGGGGAAAATTCGTATGGGAGCCGGGGCATGTGATGCCACCCGTCCAACAGGAGTATAAAATATTAAAATGTTTAATATGCTTGCTCTTTTATGAATACATGTCTTAAGTGTTTTGCATATTTTCTGTTGTAGATCATGGCACTAAGTAGCAGTCACTCTGAGATATCCAGTTTTGCGTTGAGAACCATTCTTAAGAAAGATAAACTGAACGACACTAATTTTTTCAACTGGTATCGAAATCTGAGAATTGTTCTCAAACAAGAAAAGAAGGACCATGTCCTAGACAACCCACTTCCAGATGAGCCGAATGAGAATGCGACTGTCGCTGCCACCAATGCCTACCGTCGGGCTAAGGATGAGTCCACGTATATTAGTTGTCTTATGCTTGCTCACATGGAACCGGACTTGCAAAAGCAGTTCGAGCATGTTGAGGCCTACGATATGATCGAAAGCCTCAAAAGTATGTTCCAGGCTCAGGCGAAGACTGAGAGGTATCAAGTCTCTCAGGCTTTGCTGATTTGCAAGCTTAATGATGGTGATCCACTGAGTCCGCATGTGATCAAAATGGTTGGTTATGTGCAGTCTCTGGAGAGGCTTGGCTACCCCATTAGCGAAGAGTTCGCTACGGATATAATTCTGAACTCTCTTCCTAGTGCATATGGGCAGTTCATTTCGAACTACCACATGCATGGTATGGATAAGAAGCTCATTGAATTACATGGGATGCTCAAGCAGGCAGAGGCGGATCTCAAGAAGGGCGCCAGTCAAGTGTTGATGGTGCAGAATAAGGCTAAGTTCAAGAAGAGTTCTTGGACTAAGAAGAAGGCTAAGTCAGGAGGAAAGTAGGATTAGGACCCGGTCCCAAGCGCTTCCTCAGGGACTAAACCATCTCCTTCAGCCGGATCCACTTGCTTCTACTGCAAGGCGGATGGCCACTGGAAGAGGAACTGCAGCAAGTACTTGGCCGACAAAGCCAAGAGTGGAGGTATAACTTCCGACTCGGGTACACTTGTTTGCAATGTTATAGACATATATCTTGCTGATGCACCTAATAGTTCTTGGGTATATGATACCGGATCAGTTATTCACAGCTGCAACTCGTTGTAGGGACTGGTACG
Organism: Avena sativa; assembly: GCA_916181665.1. NCBI lineage: Eukaryota > Viridiplantae > Streptophyta > Magnoliopsida > Poales > Poaceae > Avena > Avena sativa. The sequence continues at coordinate 200,655,388 of OV702281.1, read as the reverse complement.
AACTAGGAGCGTAGCAAGAGGCGAGGTTGATATTCGAGTCGGCAACAAAGCAAGATTTGCTGCGTTGGAAGTCGGCACGATGCAACTTCATTTACCTTCCGGATTCATTATGGAACTGAATAATTGTTATTATGTTCCAGTGCTCAGTCGAAACATTATTTCTGCTTCATGTTTGATGAGGCAAGGCTATGAGTTGAATATCAAGAATAATGGTTGTTCTTTGTATTTGAATGATATGTTTCACGGCTTTGCACCCGTCCAGGACGGGTTATTTATTTTGAATCTTGATGGTGAGTCGGTTTATAACATAAATGTTAAAAGGTTGAAACCTAATGATCTGAATATGACTTACTTTTGGCACTGTCGGCTTGATCATATAAGTTGGAAACGCATAAAGAAGCTCCATGATGATGGACTCCTAACTTCGTTCGACTTGGAGTCGTTCGAGACATGCGAATCTTGCCTACTCGGCAAAATGACCAAGACACCTTTTGCAAAGAGTTGCGAAAGGGCGTCCGACTTGTTGGGACTAGTACATAGTGATGTAGGTGGACCAATGAGCACGACAGCCAGGGGTGGGTATGAGTACTTCATTACCTTCCCTGATGATTTGAGTAGGTATGGATATATCTACTTGATGAAACACAAGTCGGAAGCCTTTGAAAAGTTCAAAGAATTCCAGAATGAAGCACAGAATCAACTCGGCAAGAAAATAAAGTTTCTTCAGTCGGACCGAGGAGGTGAGTACATGAGCCATGAGTTTGATGACCATCTGAAAAGTTGTGGACTAGTTCCTCAACTTACTCCGCCAGGAACGCCGCAAAGGAACGGTGTTTCAGAAAGGCGGAATCGGACCTTGTTGGACATGGTACGGTCAATGATGAGTCGGACAGATCTGCCTTTATCATTTTGAGGTTATTGTCTAGAAACAGCGGCGTTCACACTAAACAGAGTACCATCAAAATCAGTAGAGAAGACACCGCATGAGATGTGGACAGGCAAAAAGCCGAGTTTGTCTTTTCTTAAGATTTGGGGTTGTGAAGCATTTGTCAAGCGACTTCAGTCGGACAAGCTTACGGCCAAGTCGGATAAATGTATTTTCATGGGGTATCCGAGGGAAACCTTGGGTTACTACTTCTACAACCGAGAAGAGGGCAAAGTGTTTGTCGCTCGGAATGGTGTCTTCCTTGAGAAAGAGTTTCTCAGTCGGGGAGTAAGTGGGAGCACGGTGCAACTCGAAGAAATTCGAGAGGAACCGGCTAGTAGCGAGTCGGAAAAAACCTTGGAGGTTGAGCCGGTCGTGGCAGCTGAGCCGGCAGCAGCACCTGTACTACGAAGATCGGCAAGATTACGAAGTGTTTGTGATGTGTTACTGTTAGACAGTGATGAGCCGGCAAATTATTCGGAAGCGATGGTGGGATCTGATTCCGAGTCATGGCTTGGAGCCATGAGATCCGAGATAAAGTCCATGGATGAAAATCAAGTTTGGAACTTGGTTGATCTGCCAGACGGTGCAAGACCCGTCGAGTGCAAATGGGTCTTTAAGAAGAAAACTGATATGGATGGAAATGTTTCAATCTATAAAGCACGCCTTGTCGCGAAGGGGTTCCGACAAGTTCAAGGAGTTGATTACGACGAGACTTTCTCGCCTGTAGCGATGCTTAAATTAGTTCAGATCATGTTAGCTATAGCGGCCTATTTCGACTACGAGATATGGCAGATGGATGTCAAAACGGCTTTCCTTAACGGAAATTTAACCGAGGATGTGTATATGATACAGCCCGAGGGTTTTGTCGACCCGGATAATGCTGACAAGGTGTGCAAACTTTATAAATCCATTTATGGGTTGAAGCAAGCATCTCGGAGTTGGAATATTCGCTTTGATGAGGTAGTCAAATCGTTTGGCTTCATCAAGAGTGATCATGATTCTTGTTTGTACAAGAAGTTTAGTGGGAACAAAGTAAATTTTCTAATCTTATATGTGGATGACATATTACTGATTGGAAATGATGTCCAGATGTTGCGAGAAACCAAGGAATCATTGGAAAGGAGTTTCTCAATGAAAGACTTGGGTGAGGCAACATACATCCTCGGAATTAGGATCTATAGAGATAGATCAAGGAGGCTCATTGGATTGAGTCAGAGTACTTATTTGGACAACATGGAATCGTCTAAGAAGGGGTTCTTATCGATGTCCCATGGTGTAAAACTTAGCAAGACTCAGTGTCCTTCGACAACTGATGAGTGAAGTCGGATGAGTGCGATTCCATATGCTTCTGCAGTCGGATCCATCATGTATGCCATGATTTGTACTAGGCCGGATGTTTCCTATGCTCTAAGTCTTGTGAGCAGATACCAGGATGATCCTGGAGAGATTGACTGGACAGCGGCTAAAAATATCCTAAAGTACTTACGAAGGACTAAGGATATGTTCTTGGTTTATGGTGGTGAAGATGAACTCAGTGTAAAGGGTTACACAGATGCGAGTTATCTTACCGACTTTGATGATTATCGTTCGCAATCCGGATACGTGTTTATTATAAACGGAGGTGTTGTGAGCTGGAAGAGTTCCAAGAAAGAGACTGTGTCTGCGTCTACAACAGAGGCTGAGTATATTGCCGCCTCGGAGGCAGCAAAGGAAGTTGTTTGGATAAGGAATTTCCTCATGGATCTTGGTGTGGTTCAGGGCTCGTCCAATCCGTTAGACGTGTATTCTGACAACAATGGTGCTATTGCACAAGCCAAGGAACCTAGACAGCACCAGAAGAACAAGCACATACTCATGCGGTACCACCTGATTCGCCAGTTGGTGGATCAGGGTGATATCAAGTTATGCAAGGTACACACGGATGCAAATATTGCGGATCCGTTGATAAAGCCATTACCACAGCCGAAGCATGAGGCGCACCTGAGAGCCATGGGCATTAGATGCTTAGACATGTGATGTCAGAAGATTGACTCTAGTGCAAGTGGGAGACTATTGGGAATATGCCCTAGAGGCAATCATGTATGATGAGATTTCCCATTGTATTCATAAAGATATTAAGTAGTCCTTGTATAAACATCTGATGTGTATCATTGAATATGTGATTCGGTTGTGGAACTATGCATTCATGTTGTTTGTACTAAATATCCTTGGTCATCGAAGTTGTGCTGGACACACAACTTAGACCAATGTGAAAGTTGGCTTGATGACTTGGTTCCACTTGTCATGAGCATGGAGATGCTATTCCAACTTACACAGATTCGGCTAAAGAGTTTAGCGAGTCGGATTGACCCATATTGAGGTACAACGAACAAGTTGTCATTTGTATATCTCAATCAATGTAATCCTTAGACCTGAGGTTGTTGCATAATCCGAGTTGAGGATCACCGACTTAGGTTCTGTCAAACGTTGATCCATAACTGGGCAGTTATAAAGGCAGGGTTTGGGTCGACTGAGAATCAAGCTGCGTGATGTGAATAACCAAGATGGGATTTTGCCCGTCCACTCGGAGAGATATTCTCTGGGCCCTCTCGTGAGATATGATTCGGAAAGCATGGCCATGAACGACTCGGTTAAGTGTTAACCGAGGCGATCGACTAAGAGTTAGTCGGGTGAATCACTTATCTTGGATCAAGAAGAGAGTCGGACTATTTAAGGGATGACAATTATTCGCCTATAGTCTGACAAGGTATATCGTGAGGCAAAAGGGACTCGGACGTAAGTCACATTGGAAAGGCAAGTCGTCATGACTCTTTGGTTATTGGGAGTCGGCACGTTCTGCTAGGACCCGCTACCGAGTGATCGATTGAGAGTCGGACTCCAATCGTGTCCAAGTAGCCATGAGCCTGCGGGGTCACACACTTAAGAGCAGGAGCATGTTCGGATTGGATCTGAACCTGTAATCTGGTTGGGTTGGACCTAAACCGGATTAGGACTGAGTTAGTGAGTTAGACTCACGGAGACTAGTGTTATATGGGCTTTAGTGAATGGGTCGCGCGAGCAGAGCCCATGTTCACTCCCTATATATAGTGGAGCACCGTAACCCAGAAAGGTTAATCGTTGTTCGGTTAGGTCATTCCATGTGTTGGAAACCCTAGCTCCACAGCAGTCCTACCGTCGATACGAACCTAGCAGTTCGCCTCCGGTGCTCCTCCTTGTATGTGTGGATACCAGCAGAGGTACTGTGCAATCAGCACCAGGAAGATCAGATCGTGAGGACTGCACTGCATCAACTGACGCGCTTCATTAGTAATCCGCAACTGCGCGTCTAGTAGCAAAGCTCGTGGACTTCTACCTCAGCTAGATCTGAACTTATTATTTAATCATTATGATAGTATTGTTTGTGATCTTATCTGCAAGTTGTGTACACATATCATTGTCTAGATCCAAAGGCCCCGAAGTGACAGAAATTGGGACAACCGGAGGGGATGGCTGTGATGTGAGGATCACATGTGTTCACGGAGTGTTAATGCTTTTCTCCGGTGCTCTATTAAAAGGAGCATCTTAATTGCCAGTAGTTCCCTTGAGGCCCTGTTGCAACGGGCTGGCAGGACAAAAGATGTTGTGCAAGTTCTCATGACTATATATGGAGCACATGCCTATGATTATTTAGTACTTGGATGCTTATTCTTATTTATCTGCAATTTCCCTAGATCTTGAAGTTACATGTTTAGACATGTCCATGCAACGCCCGTACATCCATCCCTATGCCTACCGCGCTCATATCCTACTGTTTGCTACTACTGTTACTATAGCTCATGTTTTGCTATTGCTGTTACTTTACTATTGCTATTACAAAACTGTTTCTACTGATAAACTTCTGTGAGCAAGAACTATTTCCAGGTGCAGCTGAATAGACAACTCAGTTGTTAAGGCTTGGAAGTGTTCTTTGGCTCCCCTTGTGTCGAATCAATAAATTGGGTAATACTACCCTCGAAGATTGTTGTGATCCAATATACTTGTGGGTCATCAAGACTATTTTCTGGCGTCATTGCCGGGGAGCATAGCTTTATCTATAAGTTCACTTGGATCTATTATTGTTCACTGCTACTCCTTTCATCATGGGTAAGTCTCGTGATGGAAAGTTTCCTATTTTACCATCCACTACAAGAAGAGTTACAGTCCTAAACACCTCTGCTGCTCTTGATTCACAGTATGTAATAAGTAAGCTTGTTACACAACCACCACATACACATGCTACACACACTGCTAATACTGCTGAATCTGAAACTGCTTTTGATACTCATGATGTTACTTTTATTGTGCTTGATGCGAGTGGTTCATTAGGTCCTTTCCTAGATTCTACTATGGCTAGTCTAGGAAATACTGAAAGTCCTAGTGAAGGCATTATTACACCTGTTAGCTCACCTGAGTCTAGAGAGAGATACGATATTAATGATGGTTACATTGAGTTTACTGATGAATTTATTGAAGAGTGTTGAAACACACATGGTGCTAGTGCTATTAAGAGTCTCCTTGAGAGACATCACATTATTCCTAATCTGTCCTCTGATCCTAAGTTTCCCACCTCTCCCATAGATATTAAAGATGAAGATTATGATGTCTCTCTTGATTTGTCCTATTTAGACAATGTTGAGAAAGAATCTTTTTGTGGGACTGAAAATGAGAGTGTTGTAGCTCATATGAATGAGCTTTCCACTATGAGTGCTTTATTCTCTGATGATTTTAAGATGCGCAAGTACTTTGTTACTAAGATCTTCCCTTTTTCACTAAATGGAGAAGCTAAGGCTTGGTTTAATAGATTACCTCCTGGTTCCATTGATAGCCCTGATTGCTTGATTGCTTCTTTGTTCCAGAAATATTTTCCTCCCAGTGCTAGACATGCTGCTTTGCAGAGACTTTTCGATTTTAAACAGGGAGAAGAAGAGAAATTTCCTGAGTCATGGACAAGGTTCTGTGCCTTTATTCATGCACATCCTAGATGTCCATTACCTAAAAATGAGCTTCTTGATATTTATTATAATGGACTAACTGATGATTCTAGGACATACCTAGATAGTTTTGCTGATTGTGTTTTTAGGAAAAGAACTACTACAGATGCTGAAGAATTAATGGCAAAAATAAGCAAGAATTTTGATGATTGGACTTCAACTGAGCTAAATACACCTGAGCATATTACTCCTGAAGCAGTTGTGCCTGAACCACTTCCAACACCAACACCAAAGAAGAGGGGAATAATTGCATTAAATGATGAAGTGATGAAAGAAGCTAAGAAATGTCTAAAGGATAAAGGTATTAGAGCTGAAGATGTGAAGAATCTACCTCCTATAGAAGAATTATGCAAGACAATTCCCCACTCATCTACTATTGAGGTACACTCTCTCTACTTTGATGAAGGGGATATTCCATATGGTAAGACTCTTGATCAATGCTTAGAGGAACTTGACACATTTATTGTTAAACAAGGTAATTTTAATAAACAAGTTCAGAATCATTTATTTGAAAACTCTAGAGCTATTAAAGAGTTGAAAGATATTGTGGAAAGAACTTCTAATGATATGAAAATGCTTTGTAAACACTTTCAAATGGTTTAAACTCAAATTGATCAACTTGCTAAGGTGCAAAAGGATATGCTAGTTAATGCTTTAGGAGATAAACATGCTTATGGAATTAGAACTAGGAGTGGGATATCTACACAATATCCTTTATATCCTAAAGGACACCCTAAAATAATTGAGCAGGATTCTCAACAAGGTGAAAGTAGTGGTAATCCTCGTAAGAGAAAGAAAAAGAAACACAAGATAGTTGAGGAACCACTTGAACCTGTTGTAGATCCTAATAGTATATCTGTCTCTGATGCTAAAACTGAGAGTGGTAATGATAAAAATGATGCTCCTGATAAGGAGGAAGTTGAGGAAGAACCTGATAAGCACACTAAGAACACAAGGTACACTAAGGAAGATTTTATTGCTAATAAACATGGTAAAGAGAGAACCTTGGGTGCAGAAACCTATGCCTTTTCCAGGTAAGAAACACAAGTCAAAGGAGGAAGAACACTACAACAAGTTTTGTGAGTGGATGAAGCCTTTATTTTTGCAAATTCCTTTGGCTGATGCTATTAAGTTGCCCCCTTATTCAAAGTATATGATGGATATTGTCTCTAATAAAAGGAAGATTCCTAATGAGGAGATTTCTACTTTGCTTGATAATTATTCCTTCAATGGTAAGGTTCCAAAGAAACTTGGTGATCCAGGTATACCAACTATTCCTTCCTCTATTAAGAATAATTATGTTAGAACTGCTTTATGTGATTTGGGAGTTGGAGTTAGTGTTATGCCTTTTTCTCTCTACAAGAGACTCCAGCTAGAAAAGTTCATACCAACTAATATATCTTTGGAAATGGCTGATAAGTCAACTATTATTCCTGTTGGTATATGTGAGGATGTTCCTGTTCAAGTGGCTCATAATTGCTTGGTTTTAACTGATTTTGTTGTGCTTGAAATGCCTGAAGATGATAATATGTCTATTATTCTTGGGAGACCTTTTCTTGATACTGCAGGTGCTGTCATCAATTTCAATCAAGGAAAAGTAACATTTAATATTAATGACAAAGAGCATACTGTGTATTTACCCAAGAAGGTTTCTAAGAGCTATTGCCTGAATTCCATTGAAAATATTGAGAGCATCAAGGTTGGAGGAATATATTGTCCGATTCCACAATAAAGTTTTGAAACTATTATGATTGGGACCATTGCTATCAAGTTTGAGGTAACATAATCACCTTGTGGAATGCAAAGTTATGTTTCATATAAGATTGTTTTGGTAACAAGAATTGATAAACCTTGTTAACAAAAGGATTTTAATGAACAAAACAATGTTGTCACTGTGGTTATACTTGCTCACTTTTACTTTTCCCCTTCCTAGTCTTTGCCTTTTCTCTTGTTAGCTTTGGTTTTGCTAGTTGTTTGCTTGTTAGAGTGTCTTAGGACTTCTATGGTTTGGTTTTGGTTTGCTTTTGCTTCTTCTAAAAAAACTTTTCTGCGAGAAAATCAATTTTCATACCGTGAAAATTGGCCAAAAACAAAGTTTCCCAAAAAATCCTAGAAAATTCATAATAATTTTTTCCTCAAAAAAAGGGGCAGAGGGACACCTGGAGTGACCCAGGGGGCCCCCCAGGCCAGCACACCCCTGGGTGGCGTGGCCAGCCCCCAGGTGGCGCCTGGCATGGGTGTGGCCCACCTATGGCCCTCCAAAGTGTCTCCTTCCAGCCATCTTCTTTCTCTCTCCCGAAAAACACCGGAAAAATTTCTCAAGCTCAAGTTCTTGCTGTTCTTGCTCTTGATTTTCGATCTCCTTGCTCAGCCCATTTTTGCTGCTGATTTTTTGAGGGATTGCTCCTTGGTATGTGCCTCCTCCGCTTGTACAATTAAATTTTTGATTGGTAGATTGTATCTTGAGTATTTTGCTGCTATAGATATCAGGTTGTGTGAGCTTGCATGCTTGTTCTATGCTTAGATATTTCATTTCGATGCATGTGTAGCCCTCTAGCAAGTTCCTATAGTAGTTCATCATCATTTATCAACTTGGAAATCACTTGGTTTGATGTTTGTCTAAAAATTTCAGAAAAAAGAGGTCATGGCCAACCACACCTTTGGTGAAATATTTGAGAGTGGTGCACCTAGGAGGGAAAGTCCTTCAAGATCATCCTCCCGAGCTAGGCCCTCATACAATGAGGATCTCATTACACTGTGATTTGGCGACGAGGGAGATGAGGGGGATGCGCACCCTTCCACCTTTCCTTGTCCTACCTTTTTGCGGGCTGCTGGGATTCTCGATGATTTTCTAACCTTGGTTCGGAGGGTTGTACTAACAAGTTATATGAAGGATGAGAGCGTGCAATATGCTACTCTCACTAAAACCTTTGTGTAGAGCTTCTCTTTTTCTAACAGCCTATTCAAACCAGTTGTGTCTTTCAAAATTTATGACAGACCTTACAACATGACACTGAAGAAATTTTGTGAGATCTTGGGTCTTGGTATAGCTGGGTCGGTGAAGAAGATTCTAGCTCAACCCACTGATTTGTTAGAGCTCTACTATGGGATAACTAATGATGATGACCGTAGAGCCCAACAGGGAAATATAAGAAATATTCAACTCCCAGCTATCAGGTACTTTGCTTAATATCTTGCCACTAGTGTTCTTGGTAGGGAGAACACTAGCAATATTTCCAAATATCATTTGGCTTTCCTAGCTGCTGCACTCAAGAATGAAACCAGGTATAATCTTGGTTCTCTCATTACTCGTCGCTTAGCTTCTAAGGGACCCATTTATGGGGGAATTATTGTTGCACGTGTTGTTGCTTCCTTGGACCTTGTTGTTGATCCAAATGATACGGTTTTGGCTCCTCAGAGGCTTTATATTGCTGCCATGAAAGCACATCACTTTGTCACCACTAGCTCTACCCTTGAGAGTGTGTTTATAGAATGTTGTTTACTGACGGGGAAGAGAGAGAGATCCCTCTCCCCCAAACTACTATGTTCAGTATTTCGCAGGGACCTTTGTCACGCTCCAAAGCTGCACATTCTTGGCTTCCATGGACACTATCAGGGGGACGCGCCCTCATACGACCCCTCTATGCACTACACAGGGGAGTCCTCGAGCTTGTACCAGGATGAAGGGGCCTCCTCGTCGTATTACGGAGGTGTACATTCTTGGTCACCATGGAGTTGAGCCCCACTTAGGCCAAAAGCCTAAGCTTGGGGAGAGGCATACATCACACTCATCTATATACCATGTTTTGTGGGTTCTTTGTATATCCATTGTTTCGCTTTCTTTTTGGTTTTTGTTTCTGCTTTCTCAAAACAAAAAATACCAAAAAAATTGTTGTTTTTGTTGGTTTGTTTCTTTGTTTTCTAGCTTTGGTTTGCCTTAAATAAAAATCCAAAAAGATTTTGCTTTGTTTGCTTGCTTTAAAAATTCGAAAACACCAAAAATATTTGTTGTTCTTCTTTGGTTTTGTGAGTTCTTTATAGGGTTCAGCCGTCCTTAGTGGAATTTGGTTTCATGTTATTATTCAAGCCACACAAGTGAAGGGCAATAATGAAGATTAAGACAACTTGAGGTGTAGTAAGAGGCTGGTAACAAACTCTATTTGTTTTCATTTTTGTACATATACTCATCATTATGAGCATGCTTAGTCTGTTCATGTAAGGTGTATTTTATTTATAGATGCTTAGTAGTTCTTGCTTTCTTGTGATTAGATCTAGCTTGCTAATAGTTTGTAGCATGTCATATGAATGTTTGCTTGCATTGTTCTATTCATAACTTGGTATGATATTGTGGTATCCTCCTCTGAACGTTTCATGTGAATCGACTTGGCACATGCTCATGCATGCATATGAATAAACAATAGTCAATAAGCCTCGATGATTTATTTTGCCTCCGAGTTCTTGTATCACTTTCATGCCATAATTAGTCCTGTTTTGTTGCAAGCATGATTATGACAGTTATTGCTCTCTCGTTTGTCGCTCCCTCTCTATTGCTAGCCTTCACTTGCACTGAGTATGAGCTCTACTTGTGCATCCAACTCCCCAAAACCAATATTGCCAACAGTTTCCACCATACCTACCTATTAGCATCATTTACTAATTCAGTGCATATTCACTATGCCTTGTTTTCTTCCAAATAAAATGTTTGAATGTTTTGAGGAAGTTAGTCAGTAAAGCTCTCACGAACTTGATGGCACAATTTATTCCTTGCACTTAATAAACCTGAACCATTGTGACTGTCCATGAAAGTTATATGCTTGCAAATTATAGTCTGGGAGTTAGCAGAACCATGTTGTCACGGGGAACGCTTTCAACACTTATGGATACATATCCAGTTGATACCATGCGCTTTTGTTTGTGGATGTCGTCTGTGTGAAATAAAAGGGGAGCTTGTGAGTTCATGGAGTTATATATATGTGTTAGAGAAACACCTCGGCCGCTAGCCTAAGCCATTCCTAATCATGGTGGAAACTTGCAGCATTACCATAATGAGCATCTGTGAAGCATCCTCAATAAAAACCTATGCAAATATCAAATAAAAAGATCGCTGAGATGCTCATTGTCTGCTTGCCTTGTCATTTTGATTATGGGATAGCTCATGTATCATGTGCAAGGGGTACCCCGTTATTGGTTCTCTATGATATGCATGTATTTACAATGATAAGAACTTACAGGTAACTAAAGTTGAGTAGCATGAGGAGCGACCCTCATACTCAAGGGACATGGGATTTCCAGTTTATGGTCTTTCAAGCATATAACTCATATTGGACCTCACTTTCACCTTAATCATGTAAAGATGCCTATGATAGGGGCAATGAGAACTTAAAGCTAATGAGTGCCTTACTTTCAGCATTTGGAAGCCTTTCAAACTTTGAAAACCCTTTTCACTTCCTTGTTGAGTCACCACTTATTCTATGAGCACCTTCTTGAGAGCATAGTTGTCGTTCTTGTGTTTGTCTCAAAACTTGGTTAATTATGTCATGACTTTGATGATTGTATCTCTGATATCTTTACTTCTAATCTTCACTTGAACTTCAGAGGTGCCTTAGCATTTATATCGTGCTCTACAAACAAAGGCAAGCGAGATACCACTCTATCATACCTTATTATGAGCATTGCAATGTTGCTTATGTTTATGTTTCATGCTACTTATTATTATTGAGTTGGTTTCTCTTCATAACTTGCAATGACTATTGAGTAGACTTAGTTGCATACTTATTATTATGAATGGTTTAAGTATCTACTCCTGTGCTGAGAATATTTACATCATATGAAGAAAATGTGTTCGTGAAAGTTCTTTTATCGCACTCAGTTTTGAACTGAATTTCTTGAGGACAAGCAATAAGCTAAGCTTGGGGGGAGTTGATACGTCCAAACGGTATATACTTTCCCGAACACTCTTGCTATTGTTTCTCCTCTAAACTTGTGTGATTTGGATACAAATAACATGGACATACGCTTTTTTCAGTAGAATTACCTTGGTGTCAAGTTTTTGTGCAGAAAATCAACTATCTGGAAAAATACCGGAAAATATGCCAAAAATCCTATTTCACCAGAAGATCCATGGAGCCAGAGTACGAGACGAAGTGGAGCCCTGGGGGGCCCACACACCCTGCCGCGCGGGTGGGCCCAGCCTGCGCCTAGGGGGGTGCAGCCGCCTCAGGCACACCCTCGGCCTCCCTCTTCGCCTATAAGAAGCCTCTTGACCTAAAAACCGAGGGGGGTTCGACATTTTTCCAGAAAGAGTTCCACTGCGCCGCCACCACCAGAAGCCACGATTCAGAACCAGAAACTCCGTTCTAGCACCCTGTCGGAATGGGGAATTTGGGGAGGATCATCGTCATCGTCATCACCAATGGCTCTCCATTAACCATCAATGTTTCCCTCATCCATGAGTGAGTAATCCCCCGCTGTAGGCTATGGGGTGGTAGGTATTGGATGAGTTCTATCATGTAATCGAATAAGATTGTTAGGAAATGGTGCCTAGTATCTCTATTAGTGCTATTTGACTTTTTTGCAACTTTTTGTGCTTAATGCTTATCACTAGGGCCCGAGTGCCATGATCTCAGATCTAAACTTATTATTGAATAATTATGATAGAATTGTTTGTGATCTTATCTGCAAGTTGTGTACACATATCATTGTTTGAATCCAAAGGCCCCGAAGTGACAGAAATTAGGACAACTGGAGGGGATGGCTGTGATGTGACGATAACATGTGTTCACATAGTGTTAATGCTTTGCTTCGGTGCTCTATTAAAAGGAGCACCTTAATTGCCAGTAGTTACCTTGAGGCCCCGCTGCAACGGGCTGGCAGGACAAAATATGTTATGCAAGTTCTCATTGCGAGCATGCATGACTATATATGGAGCACATGCCTATGATTGTTTAGTACTTGGATGCTTATTCTTATTTATCTGCAATTGCCCTAGATCTTGAAGTTACATGTTTAGACTTGTCCATGCAACGCTCGTACATCCATCCCTATGCCTACCGCGCTCATATCCTGCTGTTTGCTACTACTATTACTATTGCTCTTGTTTTGCTGCTGCTGTTGCTACTACAAACTGTTGCTACTGATAAACTTCTGTGAGCAAGAACTATTTCTAGGTGTAGCTGAATTGACAACTCAATTGTTAAGGCTTGCAAGTATTCTTTGGTTCTCCTTGTGTCGAATCAATAAATTGGGTAATACTACCCTCGAAGACTTTTGCGATCCCCTATACTTGTGGGTCATCAAGGATACATAGGAATAAGTTCATGAATAGTACCTTACTAAAAACATCCAAATAATATTAGCAGGCTTCCACACCTTAGCAATTAACAGTTCACAAAATAGTACTCTCAACATGATGTAAATATATTTGGTTCAACTGAATGAGTTAGTGAGGTATTCGCAAGTGTTTTATGACTAACATATTCACTTGGGATTCAGAATCTCAAACGTCTCTTTGTCTTACTACAATATAGTGGTATATGCCTATTTGCTCTTTGCACATTTGCTCTTTTTATTCATCTTTATTTTCTTCTTTCTCTATATCTATTCATGCTCACACTTATGTTTAAGTGTTGTGCAAAGGATCTAGCCATACATTCCACTTCATGTCGGAGTCCAAAGTTTAACGATCTCAATTACCAAATTCCAAATATATATGAATCACCTTTATAACTTGAATATTCTACATCAACTTGTTCTCACTCTATTTGATAGCACTTTTGATTTCTCCTTTGTTCATGGTTTTTATTTTTCAAATTAAATAATTAGATAATTTCTTCTTTTTTTAAATCAAACCATTGAACTACAACATATTGATCAAATTATCTTTGTATGTTCCATTAATACCAATGGTGTGGAAGACTTCTATTGCTATCATCAAGTGCAAGAAAAATTATACTCAAGCCATTTATATATTTAATAAGACAAACTAAAACTCAATAATGATCCATATATTATAATAAACTCCGAATTTCATAAAGGGATCGACTATTCTTGAAGGGAATTAATGATGCAAACTTTATTTATGAGCTCGAACTAATGCAAAACTAAAATAATAATAAAAACTTATAAGATATATTTACAAGGTCTTAAAGATCTCCCTAAGCTTGGAATCAAGCCAGGCGGGATCAAGTAATCCCTTGCGATTATTTGATACCGTGTTCGCAGATCATTGTGGAGCCATAGCACGTGGTATCTTATCTTCACAGGCCAGCCTGAGACAGAGGGACTGATTGATGGCCTCCAGTGCTTTAATGTGCAGCTTGTAGAGGAGATTATTCTTCTCCATCACTTTCACCTGTTCTTTAATGATCTCATTGTTATTTTGGAGGGTTTGTATTGCCTTAAGACTCATATAAAAACCTGTTTCGGTGGTATGCTTGATATCATCATCGAGTTTATCAAGATAGAATCGCAGCCACCGAAGATGCCTAGGTGTCCCTGGCGCCTCCTTGTCCATCTCTGCAATCTTCAGCTCAACGGCCTTCAACTCTTTCTTTCGGTGTTCTCTGTCAGCGTCAAGAAACTCCATAGGGAGGGTCTTGATCTCCTCGCCCTGCTCGCTATTGCTTCCGATCTCCATAGGAACTCCTTTCCTTGGCTTCTCGAATCTGAGTTGCTCTTTGTGGTGTGTCCTCTTGTAGGAACAAGAGGTAGATTCTTCTCAAAAAAACAAGAGGTAGATTGGTTGCTGGTGATTGTGATTAGAGAGAGGCATAATGGCGGTATATAAGAGGGGTCATAGGTCGGTAAAACTCGCGAGAAACACCCAATCCATGCCCAAGAAAACAATCCTAATAGAATAGGAAAACAAATCACGATTTTGGAAGAGTTCTGTCACGTAACGACCAACTATACGGTAGCGTCTTGTATAGATCCAGCCTTGTAGTTTGGTTCCGGGAAGATATTTCCAAATATCTCGAGTCTAGGTAGGTTAGATTACCGACTAGGAATCGACGAGATGTTTTTTAGATGAATATAAATAAGAACGAAAAAGGGTCGATGGTACAGAAGCTTTAACGACCAACTATATGGCGGTAGATTTTTCTCTGGCCATATAGTTGCGACCATATAGATACTGCACACCGAAAAATATTTCGTCAAAGGGATACAGTACCTCTAACGACCCACTATGCGGCGGGAGATTTATCTCCGGCCGTATAGTTGCGCCCATATAGTTACAAAAACCCCTCAAAAATTTCAGAAAAACAAGAGGAATTCAAAGGCAAAAGATTTAGAAGTAGAAAGTGTGAAGATAAATCACTTATTAGAGTAAGAACACTTACCTATCACTTACTGTTTATTAATCGGGAGTAACAAGTTCTTCTAACAACAGGGATTCTTCTTTTTGGGAGGAATTGACCTTAGTTCATATTATAATTCTTGAAAACAAAAATCACCTGGACTAAAAAGCTCCTCTCAATAAGATTGGTGTCTTGCTGAGCAAAAATAGATGCTGCATCCACTACCTTTGCTTCTTGTCTCTTCATAATCTGCAAATCAAATTCTTGAAGTAAACGGATCCAATGGATCAGTCTTGGCTAATGAATCTTCCTCTCAAAGAGTTATTTTAAACCATCACGATCAGTATGAACTCTTACTTTTGCATCAACAATATAAGAACGAAATTTATCACAAGAGAAAACATCAAAGAGTTATCTTTCTTCCTTAGGATAATTCTTTTGAGCACTATTGAGAGTTCTAGTATCATGATGTATAATATTAAATTTGTGACCTATGTGTTTTCCCAGAGTTACTCCTACAGCATCATCACTAGCTTCACATATTAAATGAAAATTCATATCCCAAATAGGTGGTTTAATGATAGGGGCATGAGATAAAGCATATTTAAGTTTATTAAAGGCAATAAGGCATTTATCATCAAAATTAAATCTTCCTCCCTTTTATAACAAATTAGTTAAAGGTTTAGAAATTCTAGAGAAATTCCTAATGAACCTTCTATAAGAACCCAGATGACCAAGAAAACTTCTTATGCCTTTTATGTCCCTTGGTTGTGGCATTCTCTCTATTGCTTCAACTTTAGCCCTATCTACTTCAATACCCTTACCTGATACCTTATGGCCAAGGACTATGCCTTCTTTGACCATAAAATGGCACTTCTCCCAGTTTAGAACAAGATTGGTTTCTTTGCAACGTTGGAAAATTCTTTTGAGATTATCCAAGCAACTAGTAAACGAAGTTCCATAGACAGAAAAATCATCCATAAATACTTCCATTATCAGTTCTATAAAATCTGCGAAAATAGAAGTCATGCATCTTTGAAAAGTAGCTGGAGCATTACATAAGCCAAAAGGCATGCGTCGGTAAGCATGTAAGCCATAAGTACTAATGAAAGTTGTTTTAAGTTGGTCATCAGGATGAACATCTATTTGGGAAAACCCAGAGTATCCGTCCAACTAGCAAAAATGAGTGTGGTTTGCTAACCTCTCTAAATTTTGATCTATGAACGGTAAAGGATAGTGATCTTTCCTAGTTTCCTTATTCAATTTCCTGAAATCTATGCACATCCTATGTTCAACAATAGTTCTAGTAGGTATCAATTCATTATTTTCATTAGGAACAACATTAAAGCCAACTTTCTTAGGAACACAATGAACAGGACTTACCCATTCACTTTCTTTTACAGGATAAATTATACTTGCATCTAGTAGGCGTACTATTTCTTTTCTTACCACTTCCTTTGGTTTAGCACCTTCCTCCATGAATATTCGATGGACGGTTATCATTGGACTACTGCCCTTCAAATCATCCATCGAGCACCCAAAGGCCTTGTGGTGCTCCTTAAGTACCTTCATGGGTTCTTCTTCTTCATCCCCTGAAAGATTAGCACTAATAATAATAGGGAATTTATTAGTATTATCCAAGAATATATATTTAAGATTATCTGGTAAAGTTTTTAATTCTGGGGGTGGTAATTCTTCATCCCCTCTCTTTTTTGGATCTTCAAAAGCCTCATCAGTTGGAGGCCCTAAATTGGGAAGTGAATCAAATTCACTTTCAAATTATTCTAGAGACCTGTCCTCCATAATTATTTCTTCACAATTTGAGTCCTCATTTATTTCTTCTTCTTGATTACTTAAGAAAAGAGTTGTCATATCCTTAATAGTTTTCTCTTTCTCTTCTTCTTGTATAAGTAGAGGTTTGTCTTTAAATTTTGAAAAGTGGAATTCTTTTTCCCCTTTCCCAAGCTTAAGGGATAAAACCTCCTTTTTGAAGTCGACTGTGGCACCTACATCGCTCAAATTTTTTCTTCTAAATACAATTAGGAAAATAGTGTCAGCTGGGATATCAACAACTACAAAATCGACAGGGAAATTTTTATTTCCAATTGTGACAGCTGCATCTTCAACTACTCCCATTGGAATTCTAAGATTTTTATTGGCTAACATGATTGTCATATCAGTATTTTCTATTGTAGCCAGTGCTATCTCTTCTTTTATTTCTAAATAAAAATCATAAGATATAACATTAACTTTGGTGCCAAGATGACATAAACCGTAATGCGAGGTTTCTTTAAATATGCAGGGAAGAATAGGCTTACCCACATCTTTTACCTTAGTTTTACCTTCAACCAATACGGAAGTCTCTTCATCAAGTTCAACTATGTTACATTGTGCATACATAGTCATAATTATTTTTTGAAACGAGGCAAAAAATATTTTGCCTTAAATTGATATAGAAGGGGAAAACAAGGGTTTGGCCTAAGCCATCAAAAAACAAAGGGATAGCAATCCCAAAGAAAAAACTGTAACAACCCAAAAATACTAAACTTGGATCATCAAACTCTAAGCATCAAAATTAGGGTTAACAAAAACTTTTCTAAATAAAATTATGAAAGCATGCATATGTGTATGCATTTCATTTGAAATTCTTTTGAACCAACTTGTTTGTGTGTTCCTTTGCTTGTAAATGGATGCTTAGGTGAAATAAACATCATCTAAACATTTCCCACACTTTTCCCAAAGACAAGTAAATCAAAACAAATAAAATAAGGGAATGGTCATTTTGACCAATTTAACTCCCATGCCTACTTTGGTTGTCTCAAACTTTCAGAACCTAACAGAAACTTTTCTGGATCTTTGCACCCCTTGATTGTACTCATAACAAGGTATCAAGGCCCACTTTGTGATCATCCAAAAACTTTCAAATGCATGGTTTAAATGACAATTCAAAATTGAATCTTTATCATATGGGAAGATCCCACTTTTTCAAAAACCACTCAAACAAGCTCAACTTTCAAAACCCAAGCATCTGCAGACTCACTAGCACCAACCTAGCACACCCACCAAAAATCTTTTCAAAATTCAAAACTTGAGTTCTTGCGGCCATTTCATCAAACACTTGGTAGACACAAATCAAACAAAATCCAAACACTATTGTGAGCAGTGATTGAAGCCTAACTTGTTCCCTCTCTGGTTACAACTAGGTTTTAGTAGATCATCTTGCTCAATTGCACACCCTTAGAATCACTGTAAGCTTGGCATTGCCATCAATGGTGAGCAGGCCGAATCCACCTTTGTCACCCCCATGTTGACAGCAACCTAGGAGGGGAAACAAGCCTAGCCAGCATGTCTGGGAGCAAGCCAACATCCCACCACCACTCCCTGTCCAGCGCTTGAACGTTGCCAGCCACTAGACCACACGCATGAACCATGCCAACCTCGCCAGCAACCATGCCGAGAGCACGCCCCATGCGTCACGCTCGACCAACGCCCACAGACCGCGCGCCGCCCTCGCCGCGTGCATACGTGATCACCACCGTCCCAGCAACCCCGCAGACACGCTCGTTCGCCGCCGCGCGGACCACGCGCGCTGTGCGCCATTAAAATCTCCGTCGGGCACGCGCAGAGCACCGTCGTGTTCCGACCAAGACGCACCGCCCCACGTCTCGCCATCGTGCCGTTGAGCATCGCCAGGGAGCACCGCACCGCCCCCTACCATCGCCCATGCCGATAGCCGTCTGTACCATCGACCACGACGAGCTCACCATGCGCCCCGTCGGTCCCCTCTCGCCACTATAAATAGAGGCCACCCCCAGCCGAATTGAGCACACCTTCTCACTAGCCTCTCCTCACTGATCTTTCCACCGTGTTCCCGGAGCAAGGCGAGCAGCGCAGCGCCAGAATTTCACCGGAGCCCGCCGCTGCTGGAGAAGAAGGGAGCCAGCGATTGGAGCCACCCCAGGAGAAGCTGCCGGTACCAGGAGGTTCGCCGTCGTCAACTTCGTCGTTCGCCCGCCTCGCCGACCCTCGCCTGAACCCCGGTGAGCCCCCAACGACCCCCACTGGCCGCGCTTGGTTTCTGTCTCGCCGGCGTTGCCCAACGTCCACGATGACCCTCAGCCGTTGGATTAGAACCAGATCGAACGCACCACATCGCCCCATACCGCTTTGCACCCCCCTGTCTCACTAACGCGTGGGGACAACCACTTAAACATCCCGCGGAAGCGCTACGCTTAGCAGGCCGACCCAGTATCACTTCCCGCGCAGCCCAGTTATTTGAATTAAACCTTTTCCATTTTATTTCAAACACACTTCTGTACCCAGTTTCAAAAATCAACCCAGATCGATTCAGGACACCAAATTGAATGAAACCAATTTTGTTAGAAAGGTCTGGGAATGCTAAATCCAAGACCGTTGGATTCAAGTCATTTGGATCTGTAGATCACCCTTGGCAAAAATAACAAGGCAGAAGCTTTTCTGCATTCAAACATTTTTCAAACTTACATTTGAGTTGATTCCAACTCTCAAAAATCACATTTGACCATACCTTTCAGAATATATAAAAATATATAGGTTTACTTACAGAAATAATGACCAAGTAATAAAAGAATGCCACATAGGCATTTCTAGCCACTTTAATTAATTAAAATAAAAGGGTAAAACCTTATTAAATTGTGACACCACTTTAAATCACATTCCCATGGACTAAAATATGTGGTGATAACATGTGTCAACATGATCCCATATTTGGTTTGGAGAATATTAAATCTTAAGTAGTTATTCAATGAGTAGAAATTACTTTTCTAAAAATAAAAGGAATTAAACCAAGCTTTAACCTTGTAATGTTAGTGATGATGCTAGATCATCTATAGGACCCTTTTGTGTGATGATTGCAAGTAGTTAAGTATTGTTTGGTGATTGTGTACATCGTATTTATTTATAGACGCTAGTACCGACCAAGGATACGAGGACGAAGGAGGATACTACAAAGAAGAAGCCGAGGAGAACTTCAACCACTGCTCTGCACAAGGCAAGCCTAATACTACTAGTGAATGTGCAAGAGAACCCTTGCAAGATATTCTACTGATACAAGAAAACCCTTACTTGTTACCATGCCTACTATATGCCTTAAGCATATGTGATATTACCCACTTGATAACCCAATCCTAGTTTTATTTGCAAGCTTTCTATTTTATTTCCTTATCAAAGCTACTTCCTTAGAGAGTACTCAAGTGACTTGTAGATTCTAGAAAGATATAGTTGAAGGTTGCATAAAGAGCATAAAATTTGGCCTAAGTTAGGAACCTTGATATCATCCTAAGATATAAGGTTGTACTTAGTTGAAACTCCACTAGTTTACCACCCCTCATTAGTACTTATCCTTGCTTGTAGATGCTAGTGATAAGCATAAAACTTGATCAACTTTAGATGGGAATACTTGGTGGAAAATGGTTATGAAAACCTTAGAATGATGGATCATTCTACTGAGATGTTTTGACAGGTGTTTCTGAACACCAGATGAGTTTGGTGATGAAAATGTTGAGGCATGAGCCTTAGCCCTTTATAAAACTCATGGTTGTCTGGATGCGATACCATTCCAATTTTATCGTACAACCACAATACCCGAAGATTGGGTAGGGCTTGACTAGAAACATATATACCTTAGTATTAGTTCCCTCGCGGCCAAGGTCTGAGCTGAGGCTACCTTGTGAAGATTGTCCACCTGTGCAGTACCCAAGATGACAGTTGGTCATGGTTGGGAGGCCAAACTCACAGGAGAGGTGCTTATACTAGGGCGTGTAATTGAAATGTTAGGATTGATTATCCACATACTGAGTATGGTGAATTCAGGATTTGTTCCTGACGGATGTATCGAATGTTGTGGTGAAAGTGTACAATCTCTGCAGAGTGTCAAACTATTCGAATAGCCGCGTCCGTGGTTATGGACAGTTGGAGTGGCCATACTGTTCCTCCGTCAGATGTTTTCAAAAGAACTTGTGAAATGAATTGAGACTTTGACTTGACCACAACAGAATTGTGACATGAGTTACAAGATCCCACATAGGAATTATAAATTTGTGACTAGTTTCTCTTGCTTCTTAACTTAGTAGAGATAAATCTGGCCCTTGCAAAACAACCTTAGAGCCAAGTGTCCTATTATCCAAAAATCCCTTTCACTTATTAGTATTAGTTTGCGAGTACTTAAGGAGTACTCATGGCTTTGTCCCTGGATATTCCCATGGGCAGACTATGAAGAGGAGTACCTGGAGGATGGACCCCAGGAAGGTTATGACAACTAGGATCATATCCCATCGTCAGCATTTCCTGTGACCCCGAAGATGGAGCTTCGCCTACGCTACCTTTATTATTACGTATTCCGCTGCTTGAGTTGTATTAAGAACTGGATCATGAGATCCTTATTTGTGTAAGACCTTATGTATGGTTTGTAATGGATGATGTACTGTGGTATCCAATTCTGTTATGTCTCGCAAAAATTGTAATCCTGGGATTGCGATGTATGGCATAACAGGCATCTGGGATTAAAAATCCGAGTGTTGACAAAAACTTAGGAAACATGCTCCGCCAGGTTCTTGCACCAGCCAAAATCCAATCCTTTCCTTCCTCCCTGATCTTATGCATGACGACCGAAGGCAAGGAGGATTTGTTATTGAAAACTCTCACGTTTCTTTCCTTCCAGATCTCCCAAGTGATGAGCATGATGGCAGTCTGAAGGCCTTTAGGAGAAGAGGTGGGGGTCCTGGCGATAGCATGCTAGTATTCCAGCACCTTATGTCTCCTCGAACCAAGGTAAAGGACCAGATCCGGGCATGACATCCAAGACGCTGCAGCCGACCATATTCTTCTAGAGAAGCAACATTCAAAGAGGATATGACGCGCCGTCTTGGGGGCACACCTACACAGCTGGGAAGAGGCCTGGTGTGGCCATCCGTGTTTCGTGAGACGATCAACGGTCCAGAGATGATTTTGAACAGCGAGCCAAGCTAAGAAACGACATTTAGGGGAGCCCAGGCTTTCCAAACCACGTGCTCAAAAGAGAAAGGCTGGGATATAAGGAACTGGGCCTTGTTGGCGGGGCTTGCCGAGTAGCAACCATTTGGAGACATGGTCCAAATAATGGAGTCCAAGGTGCCAGGGGATAGATGCACCTCAGAAAGGAGATTCCATAGGAGAACGTATTGTTCCATGTGATCAGCCGTAAAAGATCCCACATTAATGTCGGTGACCCAGTTCAGTCCCTCAAGCGCATCTCGGACCGTTCGATTCTTTCTTCTGGAGGCTTTAAAAATCAGGGGGGCGAGGTTTTTTGGGGGAGAACCATCAAGACAGAAAGAAAACCAGAAAGAGGCCTTAGCGCCATCTCAAATAGTGACCCGAGTGGCGGCATTGAAGAGGTCTCTGTCGGAGGCATCGTTGGGAGTTTCTGATCCAAACCAAGGTTTTTCCGGTGACGTCCACTCGTACCACAACCAGCGAAGCCTGAGTGCGCGAGAGAACTTTTCCAAGTCCAAGATACCAAGGCCGCCTAGCTCCTTAGGACGACAGACCTTCTGCCAATTGACCTTGCATTTCCCCCCACTGACCACTTCCTTACAAGCCCATAGCATTCCCCGGATGATATCGGCGAAGGCCTTGAGAATTCCCTTATCTGCCTTTAAAGCAGTAAGCAAGAAGATAGGCATGGAGGAGAGAACTGACTTCACCATAGCGGTACAGCCCGCCCTATTCAGAACCTTGCCTTTCCAGGGGTTTAGCCGCGCCACAGCCTTATCGATGAAAGGTTGGAGATCCGCCCTTTGAAGTCTGCCAAGCGAAAGGGGCAGACCAAGGTACTTGAGGGGAAAATTGAGAGTAGTCGCCGTGAAGTCTGTCAGAGCCAACGCAAGGTCAATTCCAGAGCATCTAATTGGAGCAATAGAGCTTTTTTCCACATTTTTCACCAGGCCGGAAACCTCCCCAAAACTCTGGAGGGTACTGGCCAAGGCCGAAACGTCGTGCTCTGAGGGTGTCAAAAAAATGACAACGTCATCCGCGTAAAGGGAGACACGGGGCCCTTGCAAACCACCAGGCATCTCGTGCAGCAGCCCGGAGGCAGTAGCCTTCTCCAGGATACCCTGAAGGGGGTCGATGGAGATGTCAAAAAGGAGTGGCGAAAGAGGGTCTCCCTGTCTGAGACTGCGGCCGTGAGTGATGTTTTTTCCTGGGGTCTCGTTTAGGATGATGTGGGAGGAGGCCATGGAGAATAGATTCTACATCAAAGCACGCCATCTTTGGGTAAAACTGAGACGTTGCATGAGGTCCAGCATATAATCCTAGCGACCGGTGTTAAAATCCTTGGCGATATCAAGGTTTAAGAGGAGGGCTGGAGTCTTGCTGCGATGGAGATGGTGGGCGGTATTCCTGACATACATGAAATTGTCGTGGATGGTTCTAGACTTGATGAAAGCACTCTGGCTACGAGAAACGATATCATTCATCTTAGGACTGAGCCGGCAGGCCATAGCTTTGTAAATTATCTTCGGGACCACATGGATGAGGCTAATTGGCCTAAAATCTGTGATGGACTCCGGGCCGTCCTTATTTGGCAGAAGCACAATGTTGGCGGTGTTGACCACATGGAAATTGGATGCCGAAAGATCAGAGAACGTGTTGACAGCCCTCATAAGATCGTCCTTGATGGTCTCCCAACAAGACCAAACAAAAGATATGGAGAAACCGTCAGGGCTCGGGGCCTTATCCGCAGGCATGTCATCAATGGCCTCCTTGATCTCAAGTTCAGAGAAAGGCAATCCAAGATCCTCCAAAGAATGTATAGAGGGGTTTAACACGTCCCAGTTAAAAACCAACTGGCGAGGTGGAGGGCGGCCTTAATCTTGGGAGAAGTGGTCGAAAATGAGTTTCTCCTTGTCCACGTGAGTAGTAGACCAACATAGTCATAATTGATTCCTTGGTTACCTCTTCATATTTTGTTTCATCCAAATGTTCTTCAATTTCTGGAACACTTTCCTCTTCCATTTTCTCCTGTACTACTTTAACCTGTTCATATTCCAAAATATGCTTCTGTACAGTGTTACAGAAAGATATCTCATACATTGGTTCTAGGGAGGCCAATGTTATTTTAACTTCTCTTTTCTTCTCAGGTTTGGTTGGTGGATCATACTTGGCGAAACCCTCTTTTGGATCTTTAATGTGTTCTGTTAAAGCTTTAACAAATTGCAACACAAGATCTGAATCTAAATAAAGTTCTTTAGATAATTCAATAACATGGCCCTTCTTATTATAGTCATCAATACAATCATAATCTATTTCTGTGCCACCTTCACTTCCTAGACCAAAATTCCATGAAACTCTATCATCGCGAATTCTATTAAGTAAATCCCAAGCTTTAGTTATGGCTAAATCCATAAAATCTCCTCTCGCGCAAGAGTCTAGTTTAATTTTATTAGGTTCAATTAAACCGCCATAAAAGATATGCAATAAATACCATTCAGGCAAATCATGATGAGGACATTGATTAAGTAAATCTTTAAATCTTATATAAGCTCTTACTAGTCCTTCATTAGGACAGTTCCTCCAAGTCATTAGAAGACGCTTGATTCCAAAAGATTTTGATAATGGATAATATTTGGATAGAAATTCACAAGCTAAATTATCCCAGGTAGTAGTGGCTTCTGGGGGTAAAGATCTATACCATGAGAGAGTTGTACTTGTCAAAGTTTGAATAAAGAGTTTCAGACTTACCTCATTAGCAGTATACCCTAGTAATTGGAAAGTACCACATATATCTTTGAAGCATGCAATATGCTCATACAGATCAAGATCTTCTTCATCTCTAGTAAATTGCTTCTTGTGTAGAATACCAAGCAGTAGAGGATTTATTTCAAACCCCTTTTTCTTCTCATTGGAGTTGTCTCTTTCATAAATATCATAGGGCTTCCCAAAGTGGCTGAGTGGGTTAGCACTAGTCATATGCTCAAACTCCATCATGTTGGTGGAAACCTATAACTCAAAGCAAAACTTAACAAAACTAAAGTAAATAAGCAAAAACTAAAAGACCTACAGTGCTTAGCTCCCTGGCAACAGCGCCAGATAATAGCTTGATGACTGCAAGTGCACATATCATTTGTAGCTAGTTTCGAAATAAATATATCGATCCCATAGGGAGCAAGAGTCTGAAGTCTAAGAATTCTTGAAATAAATACTAAAAAGAAATGCTAAATAAAGTTCTACGTGACAAGATAAAATGCGAATATTGCATGAAAAGGTGTTTTGGGTTTTTGGTATAAGAGGACAATGAGTAAAGTAGATAAAACTGAATAAGAAAGTAAGTATCACGTATGTAAAATAGATTTGAAACTTCAGTGGGAAAAGCGTTCTCAGGGATTAGCGAATAGACCACTAGCATTATAAACATCTAAGGTAAAGATTATTATCATGAATATTCTCAACTATGTATGTGTGGGAGGAACTCTGTATTTGGACAATTAGGCAGCAACCACTTCTCACATCATCCTCATAACTACAGCAGACAACAGTCAACATCAACTGAATTACTGCGCTATTAAGGGACTTAATCCCGCATGACGTATCCCATGGCATGGATAGTGTTTCGTGAGTTTCCTCGATTCCCGAGTTGATACGTAAGGGGTGCCAATAGCTTTATATTCACTTTAAGTTCTAACACACCTCTGTCTGCCAACAAGTAGTTCCCTCCATCAAGTCCCCACGAGAGGCAAATATTGAGAGGTAGACTTATCCCAACATCAATATGAAGACAATATAACACATGGTCACAACGACGAATATTATAATAAACTTTATCTTATTTCAATCTCATGCTAGGGTTTCTCCATCTCCCCAAGAACTAATGATCTACTCAGACATGGAGGCAATCAAAATCATGGCAAAATTAATGGAATCTATCATAGATGAATAGTACTTGTATAAATCCACAACGAGTACGGAAATTACAATAAGATTTATATATGATGTAGATGGCATGGATGGAGATAGTGGTGATGCAGCGGTTGATGATGAAGATCGATGAGTTAGCCTCCTGGATCTGCGTAGGGCGAATATGGATCCCCGGTGGATGAGTTCCCCGTCTAGATGCCTTTCGGAGGTGAGGTTTCGGCGATTTCTGGGTGTTCTATATGACGTCTCTCTGATCCAGTTGCACGGGGTGAAACTATTTGTGGAGGCGGTGTCGGCACCAACTATATGGCGGGAACTATACGGCCGGAATATTTATTCCTGCCGTATAGTTGGTTGTTAAACCTTCTATACCCTCCATTACTTCGGGTTTTCTTCTGGTGTTATTAATATTTTTTAAATAAGAAATTTATGTTGTTTTTGGCTCCTTTTCACTCTGATATAACTGGTCCAAGAATTGTGTCCATTGTATCCATCATCTGATCTGATCCTGGTGAAAATAAACATAAAAGGTGTGCACGAACGCCGTAAAATACCAAGATCCTACCACTACAATGCAAAATAATAATATAAAACGTGATGCAAATATGCACTCATCAGCAGGATTACGGCAACGTGGTCGAGATTGTTGGGGGAAACCCCAATGTTGTCGTCAAGTAGCTCCCGCTGATGTTGATGGACACGTCCTGCCAATGGATTGACGACTTGTCGGAGAAGTCCATATGCAATTGGTTGGACATTCAAAAAGCATTCACCACGAATTTCGAGGGTACGTACAAACGTCCTTGAACTATCGGTGATCTACAGCGGTGCGTTCAAGAAAAGGACAAGACATCTCGGGCCTACCTCTCCCGCTAGCTGGATATGAAAAATTCCTACGCAGGAGTCCACGATCAGACCGCTATGGCCGCCTACATTGATGGTTTGCAAAAGGGCACCTTGCTCCGGCATAAGTTGAAGCGCCTGCAGGACAATCACAAGCTAGATCTCAATCAGATGATCTCCTTGTCTAGTTAGTTCGCGGCTTCCGACAATGACGCTCGTGGCTCCTTGCCATAAATTTCCATTCCAACCCTAGCCAAGAGGAACAATAACGCTAAGCGGAAGAATCCTCCATAATAAAATCCATCTTCCAACATGGTCTCCATGATGTTTGCAGGCAGGGGTGATGGCGGACAGCGTGGCCGAGGCCGGGGGCTGGTCGTGGGCAGTAGCGCGGTAGTGCAACTACCTCGACAGCGCTATGCATTCCCCAAACGTACAAGGAGTACCGCGATATGTCGTGCCTCGTACACCTCGATGCCAATGGCAAAGCCACTCACACCAATCGCCATTGCAAATTCGTCAACGATCTCAAGGAAGACCCGGAGTCCATCTACAAGCGAAGCCGGAAAAACCAACCGTGAGGCAAGGGCAAAGGGAAGTAGAAGGAAGAGGAGTCCAAGGATTCAAGTGACATGAACAAGGACGTTGACCCCAAGCACGCCGATAAGGGCGATGGAAAAGGAAAGGACCCCTTTGAGAAGAAGGCCCCCGTCTACCACACTTTCCTTGGCACCCCAACTGTCCGGGCACAGAAGACCTCACTAAGGATACTGACGGCCACCCTACCCCCAGTTCCTAGTTCCTGCGCTGGACGGAAGTTCCAATCAAATGGGATAGGAAGGATCATCCTGACCTTGTTCCAACAGAGAACCAGTATGCCATGGTCATCAACCCCCTGACTAACGGTTGCGACTTCACCAAGTGCATGCTGGATAGTGGAGGCAGCATCAACATCATGTACCTGGATACACTTCACAATATGACCTTGATGGAGATCAACCTAAGTCGGACCAGCACCATGTTTCATGGCATAGTTCCTGGCCGGGAAGCTTGGTCCCTTGGGTGCATCACCCTTCCGATCGCTTTTGGTCATGTTAACAATTACCGCCAAGAACGCATGACCTTTGAAGTTGTCCCCTTCAAGAGCGTGTACCACATCATATTCGGATGCGACATCTTCCACTCCTTCATGGCCAAGCCAAGATTCATCTACAACAAGCTCAAGCTACCCAGACCAAACGGTGTCATCATCGTATCCGGAAGCTTTTCAAAGGCAAGGGACTGCGAGATTGGAGAAGCAACCTTTGTAGAAGTTGTCCTCTATAGCAAAGAATTCAAGGAGATCCAGAGAAAGGTCGACGCCTCGGAGATGCCAGCAGCGAAGAAGTAGATTCCTGATTCCGATCGAGCCTTCAAGGCCACCATCGAGACCAAACCGGTGGAACTTGTAGTAGGTGATGGCTCCAAGGTCACCGCCATATTGGGACAAACCTGGATTCTAAATAGGAAAGCATGTTCGTCGAATTCCTCCGTGAGAATAGGGACATCTTTACCTGGCAACCTACCGACATGAAAGGTGTACCTAGGGAACTTGCTGAGCACAGCTTGAATATTGATCCAAAATGCAAACCGGTGAAACAACCTCTACGACGCTTCGAGGACAAGAAGAGACGCGCCATAGGCAAAGAGATAGATAGGTTACTTAAGTCTAGTTTTATCCGAGAAGTCCTTCACACCCAATGGGTGGCCAATCCTATACTTGTGCCCAAAAAGGGAACAAAATAATTAAGAATGTGCGTTGATTACACCAGCTTGAACAAAGCGTGTCCGAAGGATCTGTTTGCTTTGACTTGCATTGACCAAGTAACTGACTCAACGGCTGGCTTAGAAATTCTATGTTTTCTAGATGCATACTCAGGATACCACCAAAACAAGATGAGGAAGTCAGACCAATTGTCCACTTTGTTCACCACACCTTATGGCATGTTTTGCTATGTCACGATGCCCTTTGGGCTGAAAAACACAGGTTCTACGTACCAGCAGACTATGCAACATTGCCTACATGACCATATTGGTCGGAACGTTCATGCCTATGTGGACGTTATCACGGTGATGTCAAAAAAGTCAAATGACTTAATCGTCGACTTAAAGGAAACCTTTGATATCCTTCGAAAGTACAACATGATGCTTAACCCCAAGAAGTGCATCTTCGGGGTTCCAGCCAGCAAACTATTGGGCTTCATCGTTTCCCAGCATGGAATCAAGGTCAACCCGGAGAAGATCAAGGGCATCCACAACACCAATCGTCCGACATGCCTGAAGTACATCCAACGGCTCACAGACTGTGTTGCAGCAGTAAGCCGGTTCGTCAGCCGACTTGGAGAGAAGGCTCTGCTGCGATACAAGTTGCTAAAGAAGGCGGACACATTTTTATAGACAAACAAGGCGGACACTGCACTTACGGAGCTAAAAAGGATACTTTCTTCCGCGCCTATATTAGAAGCACCTGAGTCAATGGAGCCTATGTTGATCTACATGGCGGCCACCAACTGGGTTATCAGCATCGTCATCGTGGTGGAGTGGAAGGAACCAACGCATGAGTACGGAGTACAATGACCAGATTACTATGTAAGCATGGTCTTGACAGAGTCCAAGCAGTGTTACCCGCATTAACAAAAGCTAGCTTATGGAGTGTTCCTTGCTTCTCGGAAGCTAAGGCACTACTTCCAGGAGCACGCAATCACAATGGTGAGCTAGGCTCCACTGTCTGACATCATCAACAACAACGACGCTACAGGAAGGGTGGCGAAGTGGGGCATTGAGCTTGCCTTTTCGAGATCACCTACAAGAGACGCGACGCTATCAAATCTCAAGCCTTGGAAGATTTCGTTGCATATTGGATAGAGATGCCATATGATACTCCCTTACCAGAACCAGAGTATTGGGTAATGCACTTTGATGGATCAAAACTACTCAATGACTCGAGGGCTGGTGTACTGCTACAGTCACCAACAGGAGAAAAACTGCACTATGTCCTGCAAATTCACTTTGATGCTACGAACAACATGGCGGGATATGAAGCCCTCATTAACGGACTTCGCGTAGCCAAGGATATTGGCATCAAGCGCATAGTTTGTTGTGGAGATTCTGACTTGGTTGCCTAGTAGGTGGCTGGCACCTAGAACACGCGGAACCCTATGATGACGGCATATCGAGATGAAGTAGACGAGATAGCCAAGTGCTTCGAAGGCTATGAAGTCAAGTACGTCAAGAGGAAGGAAAATGAGGAGGCAGATTTGTTGTCAACGCTTGGATCGGGATGCAAACCAATTCCGCCAGGCGTTTTTCTGGAGCATCTATGGACCCCATTCATGAAGGGAGCGAACCCCGAGAACCCGGATAGAGTCGACTCATTTGTTAACGCAGTAACAATAGTCCCTCCGGCTTGGACAAAACCATTCATTGATTATCTCATACATGGAACTTTGCCCATCGACGTGGTAGAAAGTCGGCAATAGTACATCAAGCAAAGGGCTATACCATAATCAATGGGCAACTCTACAAAACAAGCACCACATGTGTATACCTCAAATGTGTTTCCTAGCAGCAACGTAACGATATCCTTAGAGAGATCCATCTCGGAGATTACGGGCATCACGCCGCTCCCTAATCCTTGGTCTCCAAAGCCTTCCGACATGGATTCTACTAGCTAACCACGAAGTCAAATGCTGACAAGCTGGTTGATACATGCATCGGGTGTCAGGATTATGCCCGGCAACCACATGTACCAACTCAAGAATTGCAAACCATACCAATAACTTGGCCGTTTGCAGTCTGGGGGATTGACATGGTTGGGACGTTGTAGACGACACCTTGTGGTTTTACGCATATGCTAGTAGCAGTTGACAAATTCACAAAATGGATAGAAGCTAAACCCATTAGAAAGCTTGATGGGGCAACTGCCCTTAGATTTGTCCGGGATCTACTGGTGAGATTTGATATCCCACATAGCATCATCACTGACAGCAGCAGTAACTTATCACTCGGAGAAGTAGAGGCTTACTGTTGGGAGAAAGGCATCCGCCTTGATCTAGCATATGTGGCTCACCCACAATCTAATGGTCAAGTTGAACGGGCCAATGGACTAATTCTGCAGGGAATAAAGCCACGTTTAGAAGCACCGCTGCATAGACCATCTGGAGCCTGGGCGGAGGAATTGCCATCTGTTTTATGGATTTTACAAACTACTCCCAATATATTCACTGGCTACACCCCTTTCTTCATGGTATATGGACCATAAGCAGTCCTACCTTCCGACATTCTCCACCATTCACCAAGAGTTGCCGCCTACGATGAGGATGACACTGAGAATCCATATGCTTAGATCTGGACCTTCTCGAGGAAGAGTATGTGTTGGCATACCAGAGATCCGCCATCTACCAGCAGAAGCTACGGAGCTACCATAGTCGCCGCGTTCGGCATCGCTCGTTTAAAGAGGGGGATCTAGTGCTCCAACTTATGCAGAAAAAGTCACACAAATTATCCCCGCCATGGGAAGGACCGTTCATCATAAGAAAGGAGCTACTCAATGGTTCCTATTACCTCATTGATAATCATGAGTTGGAAGATAGGCCAAATGAGGATCATAAGCGTAAGCGACATGACCCGGATGATGACTACCCGGATCTTGATCAGCCATGGAACATTGCATAGCTATGTCCTTTTTACACTCAGCATATTTTACTATCTATTGTGTACTTTTTATATGATCAATGAAATAAATATTTTGGTTCACTCATATGCCTGAGTCTTTTACCTCCTTTAGTGTTCATTTTTGGATCATATAAAACCTTTATGCACAAGCTTTGCATTTGCACTTGTGAAAATTCTGCCTACGGGCGTTAGCTTAAGTTTTCTGGTCTAAAAGTTCTTTGTTGTTTTTATGTGGATTCTAGAGTAGTGACTTTTGGCACTCGAAGTCGGCGATTTTGTGCTTAGCTTCTTGATGGTGCCATTGGGCATCATCACCTGAGCGCATGGTTCTGACTGAGGGTCTTCCGACTCATGAAAGGTCAAGCATAAAAACCGAAGTATTGGATAAACCAGCACTTGCTTAAAAATATACAAATATACATGTTGGAACTAGTCCTTGAGTAGCTGGAAGCTGATAGCCAAGTTTTTCGCCTTAAGTGAACCACATTGTTTTTCGGCATTAATACATTACCGTAAGAAACAAATATTACAAAATGTTTTCATTCTTCTGGCACAGGGGACTTTTAAGATGCATCATCGGCGACAGGAGAGCCATCTTGTTCTTCAACAAAGTCGGTGGTCTTCAAGGACTCGGAGCCATCTTGGTCAGCGTCAATAACCTCGAGAGGCTCGAAGACATCTTCCTTGACCAACTGGGCGACCCTGGTGTCGTATCCGGCGAGAGAAGACCAGATTGCACCATTGTCGATCGTTTTCCTGTCTTCGTTCATGTCAGGGAGACCAGAGGTCACCATATCGATGTAGGTGTTGTCGTAGTGGGCCTTGACCATGGCTAGGGCCATCCTAGCGCCAGCCCGGGTACATGAAGATTTCCAGCTTACGATATGCTCGGGGGATCGACTAAGGATCTTCGAGAACTTCATGACAGAATCCATCGCCCTTATGTTGATGTCTAAGGGCTTGGCGATCACCTTAGGCTGGGCGACGCGGTGTCTATGAAGTTTCCGGCAAGGACTATGAACTCTTTTGGCGGAGGAGCATTGTTGGCTAGGCCAATGGGAGCTGCATTTCTTACAAAGACATTTGAGGGCATGAGTTCACCATATCAGATCAAAGTACCTGACTTACAAAAGTACAAGACGGCAAAGTCTTACCAAAGATGTTGCTCTCATCTTGTTGGGGAACCTCCGCCATGGAGTCCCGTTCCTTCCGGAAAGTCTTGTACGCCTCCAGGTTCCGAGCATTCTGCTCATTCATTCAATATCTCCAATTCGATAATAGTTACTAGATGATGAAGAATTTGATGAAGAATGGCAGCTTTCTTCTGCTCCTTGAGGATCGCAATCTCCTCCTTAAGGCGGTTCATCTCCGTGTTCACAGATTCTTGCATGGCAGCTAGCGCTTCTTCGTGCATCTTAAGGGTGTCAGCCCTCTCCTGCTTTAAGATCTTTTTTTTGCTGTCCAGCTCTTGAATGTGCTTGGACTGCTCGACAATCTCTTTGGCCTTGGTGACAGCTTCTGCAAGTCAGAGAAGTGAGAGAGCACAATGATTAGTCGGAAGATAAAGACACAGGATTAAGTTGAGAATGAAACTGAGAAGAAATCAGACTCTTGCTACTGATGATTTGTTCCTTCAAATAGGCGGTTTTACCCTTTTTAGCTTCAAGATCCTTGCGCATGTTGTGGAACTTATCATTGGCGGTCACCCTCCGAGCATTCTCATTCTACAAATACAAAAAGTTTACTTAGTCTACTTAGAGCATCTAGTCAGAATTATTTGCTTCCTCCTACAAGCCTGGGGGCTACAGTACAAGTTTTTTAAACTAAAAGCTATGCTTGGTCTTTATTTAAGCAGCTAGTCGGAACTATTTTTGTTTCAACTAGAGGCTTGGGGGCTACAGTACTGAAAATTACAAACACTGTGTATGATACTCTAAAAGTATCTAGTCGGAATTATTCATTCAAACTACATACTTGGGGGGCTATAGCACAAAGTTTCTTACTTAGTCACTCTTAGAGCATTCATACCAAAAGACCTATGGTTTTCTGTCTAAATCCTCGGGGGCTACAGTGGGATATTATATGTTAAATGCAAAGGCATAGAAAACTTACATATGAGATGATCTTGAGGTTGCTGGCGCTCTCAGTGAACAGTTTACCAAATGAAACTTTGTTATCTTGGAGGATTTTTGCCTATTTGAGAAGCTCCTCAAGGCCGCATGTTGGAGAAGTCGGTGTTGTGCCAGGAGTCACGACAAAGGTGCTCAGAGTAAGCACTAGAAAGATAATCTTAGGGGTTGATGACTGCAAGTCCACAGATCGGTTGTAGCTAGTTTTGAAATAAAGATATCAATCCCACACGGAGCAGGAGTCTGAAGTCTAAGAGTTCTTGAAATAAATACTAAAACTAGAAATGATAAATAAAGTTCTAAGTGACAAGATAAAATGCGAGTATTGTGTAAAAAGGTGTTTTTTGAGTTTTTGGTATAAAAGAACAATGAGAAAAGTAAATAAAACTAAATATAGAAAATAAGTATCATATGTAAAAGAGATTTGAAACTTTAGTGGGAAAAGGCATTCTCAGGGATTAACGGATACACCACTAGCATTATAAAGGGCTAAGGTAAACATTATTATCATTAACATTCTCAACTATGTATGTGTGGGAGGAACTCCGTATTTGGACAAAGAGACAGCAACCACTGCTCAAATCATCCTCAGAACCACAGCAGACAGCAATCAACATCAATTGAATTACTATGCTATTAAGGGACATAATCCCGCATGACGTATCACATGGCATGGATAGTGTTTTGTGAGTTTCCTTAATTCCCAAGTTGATACGTAAGGGGTGCCAATAGCTTTATATTCACTGTAAGTCCTAACATCCCTCCGTCTACCAACAAGTAGTTCCCTACATCAAGTCCCACAAGAGGCAAATATTGGAGAGGTCGACTTCTCCCAACATCAAGATGTAGAGAATCTAACACATGGTCACAGCGATGAATATCATAATAAACTTTATATTATTTGAATCTCATGCTAGGGTTTCTCCATCTCCCCAAGAACTATTGATCTACTCAGACATGGAGGCAGACAGCATCATGGCAATGGTAATGGAAACAATCATCGATGAATAGTACTTGTATAAATCCACAACTAGTGCAAGAATTACAACAAGATCTAGATGGGATGGATGGAGATGATGGTGGTGATGAAGATGCAGCGGTTGATGAAGATGGAGATCAATGCCTTGGCCTCCCAAATCTGCGTAGGGCGAAGATGGATCCCTAGGGAAAGTTCCCCTCCAGATGCCTTCGGAGGTTAGGTTTCAGCGATTTCTAGGTGTTCTGTATGTCGTCTCCCCAAACCAGTTGCACGGGGTGAAACTATTTGAGGAGGCGCCAACTATACGGCAGCAGCCCATATAGTTGGTCGACAACCCTTCTGCCTCCTTTGCTCGCTTCTAGTTTTCTTCTAATATTATTAATATTTCCCAAATAAGCGATTTATGTAGTTTTTGGCTTCTTTTATCTCCAGTACAACTGTTCCAAGAATTGTGTCCATTGGATCCATCATCTGATCTGATCCTGGTGAAAATAAACATACAAAGTGTGTGTGAACACCGTAAAATACCAAAATCCTACATCTAAAATGCAAAATAATAATTTAAAACATGATGCAAATATGCACTCATCAACTTCCCCAAGCATAGACTCTTTCTCGTCCCGAGCAAGTTTTAGCTTAGTGGATGTGATCCTCATATTCATGAAGCTGAGTCGATAAAATAAATTAGGCAGTTGCAGCATGTGTTGATCATAAAGGATACATATAAATAAGTTCATGGATAGTACCTTACTCGAACCATCCGAATAATATTAGTAGGCTTACACACCTTAGAAATTAACAGTCCATAAAATATTATTCTCAACATAATGTAAAAGTATTCGGTTTGACCAAATGAGTTAGTGAGGTAGTCCCAAGTGTTTTTAGGATTAACATATTCGCTTGGGATTCAAAATCTCAAACGTCTCTTTGTCTTACTATAATATACTGGTATATGCCTATTTGCTTTTTGCACATTCGCTCTTTTTCTTCTTTTTCTATATATATTTCTGCTCACACTTTTTTTTAAGTGTTGTGCAAAGGAGCTAGCCATATATTCACTTCATGTTGGAATTTCAAAGTTTAACGATCTCAATTATCAAATTCCAAATTTATATGAAGCAGATTTATAACTTGAATATTCTACCTCAAACTTGTTCTCACTCTATTTGATAGCACTTATAATTTCTCCTTTGTTCAAGGTTTTTCCTTTTCATCTTAATTAATTAGATAATCTCTAAATCAAACCATTGACCTACAACATATTGATCAAATTATCTTTAAATGTTCCGTTAATAGCAATGGTGTGAAGACTCATATTGCTATCATCAAGTGCAACTAAAATCATACTAAAGTCATTCATATATCCAATAAGACAAACGCAAACTCAATAATGCTCCATATATTATAGAAATTTCTGTTTTTGTGCCCTTGGTTCCTTAGTTGTACTCACTTTTCCCTAGCCGCTTAGTTTTTCCTTACTTTTCCCCAGCTCCTATTATAGATCTCTCGCACGGTCTGAAACTCACTCTCCGTCAGCCTTGCCGTTAGATACTAACCAGTGGGGCCACATTCAGTCGGGTCCCGTAGTGGACCCTCGTTGTTTCATGCTGACAAGTAGGGTTGCGTTCTATCAGGTCCCGTAGTGGACCCTTGCCGTTACATGATGACAAGTAGGCCGCCTTTAGTTGGTTCCCGTAGTGGACACCTCTCTCCACTTATCCAGATCAGCATGCGGCCCATATCTTATCCATGTGAGCATCGGACCCATAGCTTGTCCACGTGAGCCAGCCTTGTGCCCGTGCCCATACCATTGCCTCCCCTTTCTTCTTCTTCTCCGGCGACGGAAGCCCTTCTTCAGCAACGACGGCCCTTTGTCGAGCTTCACTTCGGCCTCCCGTTTGTCCTGGCCACAGTATGGTGCCGTTCCATTGACCTGTATGAAGGATGACAATGGCAACAATGCATAGAGAAGGTTATATCTCGCACCAAAATGCACCAAAATCTCGCACCAAAATGGCAACAGGGGCGCTTGCTGTGGAGAATGCGGCCGGCGAGCCGTTTTGATGATTTAATTAGTTTATCGAGTTAATGTCTCGTCTGCAATCAAGTGAAAGAGTGTTTATAATTAACAATTAGGGACATGGATTTATAACAAATAAGAAAATGACACAACTCTTGAACACTTTCAAACTAAAAAAATTATACAACTCTTAATGTACAAGAGTGTTTATAAATGACACAACTCTTGAACACTTTAAAATTAAAAAAAGTATACAACTCTTAATGTAAAAGAGATGTAAAAGAGTGTTTGTAATTGACTCAACTCTTTAACACTTTCAAATTAAAATAAAATTATACAAATCTTAATGTAAAATAGTGTTTATAATTGAAACAACTCTTGAACACTTTCAAATTTAAAAAAATTATACAACTCTTAATCTAAAAGAGTGTTTACCATTTTTATAGTGTGAAAAGTGATCCCTAAAGTTGCGTATACGAAAATTATGAACCTTTGAACACTCTGAAATCGCACTTAATACGTGATAATGATGTGCTAAGAAAATCTTGAGAGATTATTGTTTTCATAGAATGTAATGCATAAACTTGCATATGGAAATAATTATACACCTTTGAACTCTTTAAAATCGCACTTAGGACATGATAATGTTGTGCTAATAAAATCCTGATCATTTATCATTTTCATGGAGTGAGATATAATGCAAAAATTATACACCTTTGAACACTTTCCCTTCAAATTATATTCAAAATCATTTGTTTATGGAGTTAATCGGTGGCCCCAAACAGATACAAGGGTTATCCTATCCGCTAGATCACAGAGGATCAATCAGAGGATCAACGGTTGGCGGGTATGATCCGTGTGACAACTATCTCGACCAATCAGAGCGTACCAGCGAAGATGAGAATAGGTGTGAGAGTTTGTGACTAAGAGGGAGGAGAAAACTGAGTAGAACATAAAATCCAAGGGCAAAACTAAGTATAACTTTAAAACAAAGGGAAAAACTGACAAGGGGGTTCAAATAGAAAACAGAAAGATAATTAAAAAATGGAAATGCTTCTTTTATATAATAAAATACATATTGGCATACATCAAACTATTTGCAATTCAAATATATACCATTTTGACAATTATTGCCTCATTCAGACAAATTATGTTTTGGGGAGGGATGTTCTGGGAAGAGGCTTGAGTAGTGATACGACGGAAACGTATCTATAATTTTTTATGCTCCATGCTTGTTTAGTATCTACTTTGCTTTGCTTGTCTACACTCTGAGGTGATTTTTACACGTTTTCCGGTACTAACCTACTAACAAGTTGCAACAGTGCCAGATGCCTGTTTTCTGCTATTTTTGGTTTCAGAAAAGTTAGTAAAGAAATATTCTCGGAATTGGACGGGACAAACGTCAAAGTCAATTACTTTCCGTGTGGAACAAGAAGTCGAGAGGGGAGCCGGAGAAGCCGGCCAGGGCGTCCAGACCCACCCTAGGCGCGGGTGGGCCCTACCCCACGCCTGGGAGGGGTGTGGGGCCCCTGGCCACCGCCTCGTCCTCCCCCTTCGCCTATAAGAATCCCCTGATGCAGAAACCCTAAGCACCCGATCAAATCTCCACGAAATCGTCTGTAGCCGCGGCCACCATATTCCCTAGATCGGGGGTGATCTGAAGTTCTTCCCGGCACCCTGCCGGAGGGGAGATCATCCCGGAGGCCTTCTCTCCGGTATGATGCGTGAGTAGTTCCACCTTGGACTATGGGTCCATGTAGTAGCTAGATGGTTGTATATCCTCCTTTGTGCTTTCATTTATAGATCTTGTGATCTCTGTTCATGATCAAGATCTAATCTATTTGTAATCATGCATGTTGTGTTTGCGGGGATCCGATGGATATTGAGATTATTATGTTGGTTTGATTAATGGTTTTGTGATCTTGCATGCTCTCCGTTGTTAGTAGCTATCTTGGCCAAGTAGTTGCTAGTGACCCTAAGAGGGAGTATTTATGCTCGATAGTGGGTTCATGCCTCTAGTTTCCAAGGGTAGTGACAGAAATCTCTTCGGTTGTAGATGTGATGTTGCTACTAGGGAGAAAACAACGGTATCTTGTTCATGGAACATGTGGAGTGTTTACCTTACACACTTTGCTTAAAGAAGTTGTCTGTTGCTTGCAACTTAATACTGGAGGGGGTTCGGATGATAACTTGAAGGTGTACTTCTAGTCATAGATGCAGTTGGATGGCGGTCTATGTATCTTGTTGTATTGCCCAATCGAATCTCATGGGATCTTTCTGACTAGTGATTGCATTTTTATGCCTTTCTCAGTTCATGTCAATTGCCCTGCTATAATTTGTTTACCCTTCATGCCATGTTGTTTATCTAAGGAGAGCACCTCTAGCGAACTATGGACCCCTGTCCAATCCTTAACATTGATACATCTTCCATTGTTACTTGTTTACTTGCTGCAAACCATTACCTTCCACACCATACGTTTAATCCTTTGTTACAGCAAACCGGTGAGCTTGACAACCTCGCTGATTCGTTGGGGCAAAGTCTTGAGTTTGTGTTGTGCAGGTCTCCGGGTTGCTTGCAACACCTGTGTGACGTTTCCTTCCTCCTTCTGGTTCGATAACCTCGGTCTCAACTGAGGGAAAACTTGCTGCTTGCTCTTCACACCCTACGCTTGGCGTTGCCAACGAAGTGCCACGTCGAGCATCATCAAGACTTTCTGGCGCCATTGTCAGGGAGGCTAAGGACATCTTCACAAGGGGAGTACTTCACTTACTTTCTCTTTACTTTGTTTTTAGTTTGCTTTGTTTATTTTTCTTGGTTTTGTTTGCCTCTTTCCAAAAAAACCCAAACAAATTAGTCTAGTTTGGTTTTCTTGCTTTATTCGAAAACACAAAAAAATTAGTTCCTTCTCTAGTTGCTACCATGTCTGGTTTTGTACCAACCTTTGTTTCCCCCATGGTAGAAATATCCACTTTTAAGCAAAAAAGTGAAGAAAGTTTTAAAGAAGCTTGGTCTAGAATCTCTGCTTTATAGAGGGAAACTGAGCCTAAGGTGAGCCTTAGCTTGGTTATTTCTAGTTTCTACCACGGTATTGCTCTTTGTTATAGATATGCTTTGGATGCTATTGCTGAGAAAGATTTCTTGCTATGTACTGAGGATGAAGCTTTTGATGCCATAAAGAAACTAATCATTATTTATGGTACACCTGGCAAGTCTGATTCCTCTTTCACAAATATTTTTTCCAAGTTGAACACTCTTGAGACTAGTATTGCTACTATGAATAGTTGCTATCACACGCTTAGGGCTTACCATGATTATGTTCCCATAAATTCTGAGCCTTCAAAGTGGTTTCC
Source organism: Avena sativa (assembly GCA_916181665.1). Classification (NCBI taxonomy): domain Eukaryota; kingdom Viridiplantae; phylum Streptophyta; class Magnoliopsida; order Poales; family Poaceae; genus Avena; species Avena sativa. Next base: position 200,615,188 of record OV702281.1, on the reverse strand, counting down.
CACAATCAAAGTCTCAATAAACACTACACTTTTTGATGCTCGCTATGATATCATGTCTGAATTTTGTCTCATGCCTAAAGATATTTATGAATCCTTGAGTCTTTGGGAGCTTATTGAAGAAGGAGAGGAAATCTCTCTTACCAACAATGCCACTATATTGGCCATTGGAATAGCTGAAGGTGTTTTTACAAAAATCTCAGGGAAAATGGTGTCTACTGATTATCTTGTTATTCAATGTGTAGGCAAGGGACAGATTACACTTGGAAGATCCCTACTGAAACACTTTGGAGCGGTAATAGATGTGGGAAAAGGCATTATGCACTTTGCTCCTCCGCTAAGCAATCATATCTTCCCTAAAGAGAAGAAGAAAGGTAAGAACAAGAGGGGCAAATCTTCATTTGAAAATACTTGATTCTTCTTGCTTCTTGTGCCTAACTTAAAGGCGTTAAAGAAAAGAACTTGTTCGGAGATAACCCAAGAGTTTCCTTGAGTCTTGGAAGTTATTACTTCAGTAATGACCTCTCCTTATCATTTTTGTTTGTTTTTTGTGCCAAGAATGACCTCTAATGAGAGGGAAGTAAGATTTGGGGAGTTGCTGTCCCGAAACAGATTTCTGTCGTCCACAAAAAAAATTCGTGATGAGTCTCTATAACTCGGATGGAGCTCAAAATCTTTGAATAAATCCCCCAGTATGTTAGATAACTTTTGTTAGTTCAACACTTTTTATTTGAGCAATAGAATATGTTCGAAAAAATCGATTTATACCTGCTGGTCTGTTTTGATAGATTTCTGCCATTATTTGCATTTGCTTCTTATTGATTCTTTTTGAGTTATCTTTAGGTGAATTGAGATTTTTGAAAGAGTTACTATAGTAGCTTTGTTTTTAGTGAAAAGCCTTGCTATTCCAAATCTTTGCCAGAGGTCTAATATCTTTTGAATACACTAATGTTGCTAATGAAGATTGTGTGAAGTTTTGTATGAAGGAAAAATTTCAGGTGAAGAGAGAGAATGATGCAATGAGATGAAGAATGGACAAAATCTCAAGCTTGGGGATACCACCATGGTGTCACCCCAAGAAATATCCAAGAGGTAAAAGCGTCAAAGCTTGGGGATGCCCAAGGCATCCCCTTCTTCATCAATAAAAAGCTGAGGTCTGTCTAGACACTTCATTTTTATTGTTTCATGCACAGTTGTGTTGTTCTTGGAGCGTCTTAGTTTTAGTTTTCTTTGCTTAGTTTGTTTAGTTTGCTTGAATAAAGAAGTTTGGACCCCCGTTATCGTTGTATTGTTTTGCAAATAAGTTGCTTTGTGTTGGAAAGGAGTAACAAGTTCTTGCTCGAAGTGCAAGAGGAGCTTGCATTGACTGTGACTTAGACTTTAGCATGACATGCTAGGTGTTGTTTTGACCTTATGATTAGTGATTATTTCTGTAGCATGTCTTGTTCCAAAAAATTGGGATTGCTTAGTGTGCCTTGAAGAAATTATGCATTGTTTTAGCATGCAAAAGCATAGTATTGTGGTATTCTCCTTTGATGCTTTGCTTGGGTTGACTTGGCACATGATCACACCATGTTATGACTATGACAAGTCACCATTAGCCTCTATGATCATTTAGTACTTGACTTGTAGTACCACTCTTTGCTTTGATTAGTATGATTTGTTTCACTGCATGATTATGGCCATTATTGCTCTCTTAGTTGGTTGCTCCCAGTCTTTTGCTAGCCTCCACTTGTATGAGTAAGTTCTAATCATGCTTCCAACTCCCAAGAAACCAAGTTATTCCAAAGTGTCCACTATAAACTCCTATGCATGGTGTGTTACACCATTCCAAGTATATTCTTGTATTCAACTATCTTCCAATTAAAAACTATTTTGTTATGTGAAAACTTAGTAATTAAATCCCTCACGAACTTGATGGCACACTTTATATTGTTTGCCCCTAATAAACTTGAACCATTGTGACAACTTTGTTGTATATGCTTGCACTTATAAGTTGGAATTAGCAGAACTGTGCTGTCATAGGGAACGTTTTCAACATTGCACTTGTACTTTGTAATCAGTTGATATCATGTTATTTTTTCTATGGATGTCACCGGTGTGAAATAAAGAGGGAACTTGTAAGTCCATGGAGTTTGTATCCTGTGTTAGAGAAATGCTAGGGCCGCTAGCCTAAGCCATGCCTAATCATGGTGGAAACTTGCAGCATCACCATAGTGAGCTATCTATGAAGCATCCTCAAATAAAAAGCTATGCATATGGTAAATAAAAATATTGTTGAGATGCTCATTGTTTGCTTGCCTTGTCATTTTGGTTATGGTAAAGCTCCTATACCATGTGCAAGGGGTACCCCGTTGGCTGTTCTCAATGATATGCAAATACTTACAATGACAAGAACTTTCCTGGGCCCAAAGTTGAGCATGCATGAGGTGTGGCCCTCGTATTCAAAGGGACCTGAGATTGCCAACTTATACTTCGTCAATCATATACTCCATCTTTGCCACTTTAACCTTAACCACTTCAAGATGCTTATGATAGGGGCAATGAGGGCTGAAAGCTAACAAGTACCATAATTTTTGGAAGCTCTTTTTGAAACTTGTAATCCCTGCTTCCTTTACAAAAAGGCCTTTATTCCACCATTATTGAGTCTCCACCTTTGACGAGGTTTCGACTCGTCAATGCCCATTGTTATGAGCTTGGGTTTTGGAGAATATGGGGGTGCTGGAGATCATGGAACGGTTAACAGACAAGCAACCAGGGGCCACGAGATTTACCCAGGTTCAGGCCTCCGGAGGGAAAACCCTACTCCTGCTTGTCTACTCTTGATTACGGCAGAACCGAAGGTTACAGGGGTGCGCAGATGCAATCTGGCGTGGAGTTGTGTATGTGATGAGAAAAGGATGCCCTCCTCGCCGTGCCCTCCTAGCCTTTATATAGGGTTAGGCAGGTCTCGGGAACAGACTGAGTCGGATACAAGTTTAGGGTTTGCCCCTTTGAATATTCTATCTATTCTAGTCTTGCTCTCCAAGGATCCAAAGATGTCATGGGCTTGGGCCACCTGAAATCTCCACAGGCCGCGAATATTCTTGTGGACCTTCCTTGGGATAGACCAGGTATGCTAATGTCGTGTACCCACCGGGTATAACCATGTCAGTAGCCCCCGACTGTTTAGTCGAATCATAGATTCGGCTGAGGACTCTTCAATCTTTTGGGTGCAGCTATTTCTGTTCATCAGAGAAAAGAATGATTTTAGTGTGTAGGGATTGTTGATGCGTGTGCCTGACTCTCCTGACGGATCAGGGTTAGTTATCTGTCTTAGGACAAAACAACACAATCTTCTTCAAACTCGAGTTCCTAGACTCGAATCTGGAACAGATGCTGGCGTAATTCGACTCAGGCCGTTGAGGTCTTATAGGAGTCGAATTCCAGTAGTTTTCGAATGATGTACCCGACGCGTCCGTCGGGATTTTCATCGCGCCTGTTGGCACGGATTATTACTAGTAGAGCGCAGTCAGGTGTGTTACCAGGCCATCAGACGGTATCTGTAGGTCCTATCTTTGCGTCGCAGACACAACATCCAAAATTTTATCACCGCGAAGGTGTTTCGGGTGGCCAAGGAGGATGTTACTCACTTAGCGTTGGTTGGGGCAGAGTTACCAAAAAGTTTTTGCATTTTTATCCGAAGGATTGCAGTCGAAGAATTCATAGGGTGCGCGACCAGCGCTCCCTATGGGAGTGGCCCCCGAGTGTCTATTCGAGTCGTAGACTCAAGCAGAGACTTTAGTTCAATCATTGTTAGCTTCAGGTCTGTAGGACACAATTTTTTCGGATGCTTGAATCAATCCTCCCTATGGGAGTAGCCCCCGAGTCCATAGTGGAGGTGTAGACTCGACGTAGGACTCGAAGAATCAGCAGTGGTGTAGTTCCTTAGTCATTTATCGGGTGCGCGGCCAGCGCTCCTGATAGGAGTAGCCCCCAAGTAGTTGCTTGAATCGCATATTCGAGTGAGTACTTTTAGCTGTCAGCCGAAGATTTCTAACTGTTGCTAGCATGGTTTTGATGACGTCGGTGCTGACAATTGGTGACCTCAACCGTCTGTGGCGCCAGAGATGACGTGACTAGACGAACGTGGGTCCCACATTCTGACTTGGAGTTGACTGGTCGCACGTGACGTGGCGAGAATACGACGTCTCCTCGATTTCCGTGCATAGTGGACGGCGTGCGGGCGATGGTTCGCTGTTGTGTTGACATATGGACGGTTGGATCTGACCCTCCCGTTCGTCGTCTTCGTCCTTATAACTGTGGGGAAAAACAGTAGTTCGTTTTCACCCTTTCTATTTGCTTTCACTGCCTCCATTTCCACGAGCTCATCTTCGCGCGCACTGGATGCTCTTCGATCTTTCCCTTCTTCTTTCTTGCACGCACATCGCCGCCATCGACGCGCCACGATGGTGAAGTCGAAGAAAGCCTCTGCCGGAGCGGGCTCAAGTGTTGCTGCCGACGGCAAGAAAAGCACCACGGCCACTCGCATCACCGATGGCGCGAGGTGGCGCACGAAGACGCGCGAGGCGACCTGTGCAAGCTTCATGATGCGGGTTTAATCCCGCAGGATAAGGAGGCCGTCAAGATCCCTAGTGATGAGGTAATTCCCCGTCCACCCGCAGGGTTTCGGGTGATGTTTGTCGCTTTCGTTCTTCGCGACCTCTCGCTCCCAGTCCACGGTTTTCTTCCTGGACTGTTGTTCTTCTATGGCATCCAACTCCACCATCTTTCACCCAATTTTCTTCTCCATATTGCCTGCTTCATTACTTTTTGCGAGTGCTGGCTCGGTATCGAGCCGCACTTTGGCCTCTTCTGGAAGCTCTATTCCGTGAAGAGGCAATCTGGCACCGTCGGGGTCTACTCGCTTGGTGGCTGCATTATCTCCCTCCGATCTAGTATTCTTTTCTTTTCCTTTTGTATGTCTGAGTCCGTCCAATACTAGCGGAATAAGTGGTTTTACATCCGCGACTCCATAGTGGACGGGCAAAATTTTGTCCTTGCTTCCTTCGACTCCCCCAGGAGATCCTGCTGAAGAGATCCTGGAAGAACCATGTCCTGGAGGGCGAGGTGGAGGAGGTAGAGGAGCTCTACCATCGGGTGGAGGCCCTCCAGATGGTTGCAGAGAAGGAGCTGAATGGTGTGGACATCATCTGCACCTTCCTCAAACGTCGGGTGCAGCCACTCCAGGCAAGGGCACATCCGATGTTCCTTTACTTTGGCCGCCACGACCCGACAAGAGTTTCGGCTGAAGAGCTCTCTAGGAGGGACCTCGACAGAGTTCTTCGGCCACTGCTGAAGTACAAGTCCAATGAGGACCTTCCTGGGAAGTCGTTGATGCCCCCTTTCAATGCCGCAAGACCAGTTCCATGGGTGTAGATTTGCGACGTGCGCGCTATGACTTTTCGAGTGCTTTTCTTTGTGATTGCTTGTACTGATCGTTGATATCTTCATTGTGCAGGAGCTCAAGGTGGCTGGCATGGTGCCTCCACTGCCCGAAAAGTTTCTTTTTGCGCCGGACAATGAGGTTGTGGACTTTGAGTCCGAGATTCCACCGGCGCAGTCTCCAACGGAGGAAGCCCCCGAGGAGAGTGAGGGGCAGACCCGTACGCGAGCACGAAGCTCGAGCGGGTCTTCGGATGCTTTGACATCGCCGACTCCTAGGCACCCGCCTTTCTTGTTCGCCACAGCGGAGATGACGGCGCTTCCTCTTCACCGTTTCCGGCCATGCCTCTGCGGGCTATGGCGCCGCAACCGCCGGCCAAGAAGAAGAAGAAAGAGAAGAAAGAGGATAGGGTGTTGCACCGTCTTTGATTTGAGCGACATTGAATCGTAAGTACCTTTGGATGCTTCACGTTCATGTTTTCTTGCCTTCTTGTCTTCTTGTCTTTGATGGATGTTTTTTCTTTGCGGCCACTCCTCGGAGGGTTCTCCTAGTGAGAGTTCCCAGGAGAACATAGGGGAGTCGAAGCCGACGGCCCCTCTCTCTCAGACGGTGGCCACCTCTGGGGGCGCTGCTCTGAACCCCTCTCCGCGGGAGGCTCGGGTGGTCGTCACTCAGAATACTGCACCTGGACCTTCGGAATCCCTGTCTGAGCATGTAAGTTGTTCTTCCTCTTTTGCCTTCGGGATCCCCGAGCCTATTTCGGGTCGTTTTGTTCGACGTTTTTGTGCTCGTTTCAGGGCGCAGCCCCCGAGCCTGGTTCTTGATTCTCTCTTGATTGTTTTGCTTCCGATTTTTTCCATAGGCCTTTGTGCATAGTGTGAATCTTCTTATTCAGCAACATCTGGTGCTGGAGGCCAGCATGAAACAGCTCCAAGGTACGTGCCTTCAGCAGCTCTTATCTTTGTTACCTGTTGCCTGAATGTGGCGTGTGTTGCTCATGTGTGTCCTTGATACTTGTTAGATGAGAATAATGCGCCCTTCACCGGCTGCATGCTCTCGAAAAGAGCCTCGGTCGTGCGAAGAAACAGGTTGCGGACGCCGTGGAGGCGAAGGAGCGCCTCCAGTAGGAGTTGGCTGACACCACCGCGGCCAAGGAGCGCCTGAAGCGAGAAGCCTCGGATCACAAAGATCAGCTCGCAACTGTTGCGGCTGCGCATGAGAAGGAGGTGGCCGAGAAGCTGATGGCTGTGGCCAAGGCATTCTCCGGTATGTGTATTGCTTGCAATTGATCTGCTTGGTTTTTCGACTGCATTTTCCGCCATGTCCTTATTTGGCTTCTTCTTGTTCTTCTTTTGCATGAGATGCTTCGGGAATTGCTTTTGACCGCATTGTCTTGGAGAACGGGAGTGCTTTGGATGATGCCACCGCAGTGGTCGAAGATCGTTGTGGCACTGCTGCTGGCTCCCTTGCCAAGGCCAAGGAGGTTCTCCAGCTCTTCTACAAGGAGATCGTGCCCAAGGGCGCTGCCCTTGAGGATGTTGATTCTCTAGCGGATGTGCTGTCAGAGGATACCCCTACGGCCTATAAGTGCAAGCAGAAGGGCATCGGCGCATCCATGGGGTTGGCCATGGCCATGGCGTACGGAGTGGAGTTGGATCTTCATCAGGTCACTTCCCAAATGCCAACGGCTCCCGACGGCTCTGAGGTAGCCGTTGCTCTCTTCGCTTCTCGTTGCAAGCGGTATGGTCCGAAGCTTATCGACCTGCTGGCGGACTATGCGGCAAGGCAGCAGGGAGAAGTCAGGGGCAGGCACTCTGGATCCGAGGCCACTCCGGATATTGCTGCTTAGGCTTCGTCGTTGTAGCTTTAGGATAGTTTACCTTCTTTTGTAATATATGATTTTGATGATGAACAATTTCTCCTTGTGCCACGCAGTGGCTTTTGATGTATATAAATGATGCTTCGGGTTGTTTCCCCAGACATGTGTTGTTCATATTCTTGCTTGTTTTCCTTTAGGGACCTTCAGGTGAGGCTGCCGTGAATACTCCGACTGTTCCTCAGCTGCGACCATCTTTGCATGATGCGTTGCAGCTTGTTTTTCTTCGTGACCGCGTCCGCAGCCTTGAGAAGGAGATACTTGGCGTTCGAGGCCATGCAGACGTGTGGAAGTCAAAGGCGGAGCGAGCTACCGCCAGGGAGGAGTATCTGATGGGGGAGCTGCGGCAGTTAGCCGAGCAGCTATAGTATAAGTTTCCTTGAGTTGCTGCTCATTTTCGGATGCGCCTTGTGTGCGTGTCATATTACTCTTGTTACGAGGGAGGAGAAGGAGCGCGTTGCAGTTCGAATCAATTGCCTAACTCAACAGGATATGGAAGCCGGAGGCTTTTTCTGGATGGACCGCGACCAGGCCACTATCCTTGCGACTGTGCAGGATCGTGCTCATCAGGTGTCATGGGTGCTAAGGCAGGTGAAGACTTCCCTGGCGTCGATTTTGTATGTCATGTTCCCCCTTGACGAGGCTCCTTCGACTCTATGGGGTTTGCTGGCAAAGTTTCGAGACGTGGGTCACGTCAGGGAGTTGGTGTGGCACCAGTTGGTTGCGGGGGTGAAGGCCGCCCTATCGCTTGTTCGGCTGCGGCCCCAGATATTGAACTTGCGGCGATGGCCGCTGGGCCACCCCTCGACCATATGGTGGCCTATGGGACATACGCCCACATTACGCGGCTGTTAGGCAGTATGCCGAAGAGATAGTAGATCTTTTTGAGCATCGGGCGCATGTGATCCTTCAGAATAGGTAGGCCCGGTAAAAAAGATAGATGTAAAACTTGTATATATTTTGAGTGGGATTGTTGTGCCCTTTGTTGTAAAGGTTATTTGTATTAGCACGTGGTGCTTGGTTGTATGCATGCCCTTTTCGTTAGCCTGACGTGGTCAGCTACTCAGGTGTATATGCGTTATCCTCAGTCGACGAAGTTGTGAGGTGAGGCGGAGACCCCGAGTGTGTTGTGACATAAAGTAATTTGAGGAAAAATAAATTTTCGGGCGAGACACTTAGCTTTATTCATATCGTAATGAGGAGGTACATTGTTCAGCTGAGTAGCCTTATTGAAAGTAAAGAGGGATAGCAAGGGGTAGAAGCGTCGCAACTGTGCAACATTCCATGGGTTGTAGTATGCGACTCCAGACTCCACATGCTTGAGGCGGTAGGCACCACCTAGGATGACTTCGGTGATGACGTAGGGTCCTTCCTAGGGTGACTCGAGTTTCTTCGGCCGCTCTTGCTTGAGTCGTAGGACGAGGTCTCCTTCGAAGAAGAACCTTGGTCGCAGCCGACGGCTGTGATAGTTGCGGAGGCTCTGCTGGTAGACCGCCAAGCGAGCTGCGGCGATGTCCTGTGCCTCGTCGAGTGTGTCGACGGTGTCTTCGAGTGCGGCCGTTGATTCGGCCTCGCTGTAGGCAACAACCCGTGGGGCGTTGTGGCGTACTTCCGCAGGTAACACGGCTTCGGCTCCGTCTACCATGAAGAATGGTGTGTAGCCCGTTGAGCTGTTTGGCGTTGTGCGCAAGCTCCAGAGGACGGATGGTAGATCTTCTACCTAGGCTCCCACGAGGCGTTCGAGTGGGCTGAGTAGGCATTTCTTGATGGCACCGCCTATGGGGCCATTGGCTTCGACATGCCCGTTGGTTTTTGGGTGCACCACGGAGGCGTATGATATGTTGATCCCAAGGCCTTCGCAGAAGTTCTGGAATTCTTTGTAGATGAAGTTCAACCCGTTTCCCGTTATGATGCTGTGCGGCACGCCGAACCTCTAGACTATGGACTCGAAGAACTTGATCGCCATTTTTCCCTTTTGGTTGGTGACGGGCATGGCCTCGATCCACTTGGTGAACTTGTCGACTACGACCAGGAGGTAGACGTGGCCTCCTTTCGAAGACTTGGAAAGTTTGCCGATCATGTCGAGGCCCCATTGGGCGAAGGGCCAGGCCAAGCGTATGGGCCTAAGCTCCGATCCTGGTGCGTGTGGTTTGTCTGCAAACCTCTGGCATTCGTTGCACGTCTGGACGATTTCCTTGGCATCGTTCATGGCCGTTGGACAGTAGAATCCAGCTCGTAGAGCTCTGGCGACAAGGGCGCGGCTGCCCGCGTGATGGCCGTAGATGCCCTCATGGATGTCTTGGAGGATGGTTTTACCGTCACCGATGGTGACGCACCTTTGGAGTACACCCGAAATGTTGCGCTTGTACAGCTCGCCATTGATGATGGTAAAGGCCTTGGACCAGCAAGATATGCGCCGGGCATCTGTCGGGTCATCAGGCAGTTCTCTGTTTATCAGGTACCGGAGGTACGGTTACGTCCATGTTTCTTCGTTTGCCATGACCTGCATCAGGTTGACCAACGCGACCTCTGTGTCGAGATTTTTGGGTCCTTCCTGTCCTTTGGGTAGCGCAGCCCCTGAGTTCTCTGCTTCTTCAGGTGATCCCTTGGGGAATTTCTGTTTGATGGAGGGGACACAGATTTGCTCGAGGAACACGCCTGGTGGTACCCGTGCGCAGGTGGAGCCGATGTTGGCGAGTCTATCGGCTTCCTCGTTGCTTTCCCTTTCAACGTGCCGAAGCTCGCAGCCGTCAAAGTCTCCTTCGAGTGAGTTGTAGAGCGCGCAGTACGCGATCATGTTGGCGGCGTGTGCGTCGCACTCATTCATCGTCTTTTGGACAACAAGGTTCGAGTCACCATAGATGACTAGGCGCATTGCGCCACAGATCTTGGTCATCCTCATGCCATGGAAGAGGGCCTCGTATTCGGCCTCGTTGTTGGAGGCGTGAAATTTCATCCGAAGGACATATTTCATCTTGTCACCTTGCGACGACGTCAGTATGATGCCAGATCCTGCTCCAGACTCGCGTTTGGAGCCATTGAAGTGAATTGTCCATGATTGCATCATGTCCGAGGTGTCCGGAAGCTGGAGATCCATCCAGTGGACGAGGAAGTCAGGGAGGACCTAAGATTTGATTGCATGGCGTTTCTCGTAGATTATGTCCAGAGGGGATAGCTCGATGCCCCACAGGGCTACGCGTCCTGTAGCTTCGGGGTTGTTTAGGATGTTGGATAGTGGCGCCTCGTTGACGATCATCACTTGATGCTCCTGGAAGTAGTGGCTCAACCGACGAGCCATCATGAATACGCCGTAGGCGAGTTTCTGGTAGTGAGGTTACCTCTGTTTTGTTGGGTCAAACCTTGCTGAGGTAGTAGATTGGGCGTTGGGACACATGGGTCTTTCCATCTTTGGGTCGTTCGACCACGAGCACGGTGCTTACCACCTGATGCGTGGCTGCTATGTATAGCAGCAAAGGCTCGCGCTCCTTTGGTGTGACCAGGACGGCCGAGGTGGAGAGCAGCCTCTTCAGATCTTCGAATGTGTCGTCTGCTTTAGGTGTCCACTCAAATTTTTCTTCTTTGCGTAGCAGCTGGTATAAAGGCAGGGCTTTCTCACCCATTGTAGCACCCCGGGTAAAACCACTACTAGAAAATCGTTGTTGTTTGTACTTGTGCATCATCATGATATCATCAGGCATACCTTTGCATAAAACATTTTGCTAAAACCCTATCTTTGTTTTGACATTACCCCCTCTTTATTTCAAAATACAAATCTCAGGCCTTCCTGAATATTTTATATGTCTAAAAATAGTTAAAAAAAGTCTTCTAAAATAATAATAAAACTTTTGCATTATTATTTTTTAGGAGGCAGCCAGCCAGGCCCAAAAGCCCAGCCGGCCACCTCCAAATCCTATCTACCTCAAACCCTAAAATATCTAAACCTAACCCTAGACCTCTCCAAACCCTAGACCTAACCCTCTAACCAGCTCTCACCCGCCGCCACTTCCCACACACACGCACACGAGCTTCACGCACACACCCAACACGTCCCAGTCAAACCCAACACACCCGACCCACACCGGTCCACCCAGGTGGACACACACACCGCACGCACACACCCAATGCAAACACCCACCGCCCGGCCCCACCCCTCATTAGCCGCACGAACCTGCAACCTCCCCCGCTACCTTCCTCGTTCCTCCTCGCCTCCCGACGCTCACCCTCCGACGCCAGGCCCTCCCTCTCCCATGCTCGTCCGCCGCCACCATGCCCGGCCTCCCCCGTGACCCCGGTGCTCCGCGCTTCCTCTGTATCTCTCGCCAGCCTCGCCCTTATCCACCTGCTCGCCTCTGCTTCCAAATGGCGCCGCCCACCGCCAGGGAAACGCCTCCTCCACGAGCCGTGTCAGCCTCGCAGCCCTCGCCCTCCTTCTCAGTGCGCCTGACCTCACCAGATCCCGAGGGATCCTCCTTGCGGCCGCCTTACCTCTCTCCTCGACCGTTGTGCACCCTCCTCCGTACCACCTTGCGCCTGCCTACAAGCCCCGAAGCCCCCAAAACCAGCTGTCTCCTCCATCCGACACCGCCAGGGAGCCCGACCGCCACCGCGTAGACTTCCTCTCCCTTGGATCCCTCTCCGTCCTCCTTCGTCCGCTGCCCCGTGTTCTACAGGACGGCCGCCGGGTTCTTTGCCTTGATGTCCTCAGGTCGTCTCGTCCAGGAGCCCAACGCGGTTCCGCTGCTTGTACCAGTTTGGCACCCAAGTCGCCAGTCATGTGTGCCATGGGGTTCTGCTTGTGTTCCCTATGGCCGGTCTAGATGCACCCCTGATGCAACCTGGTGTTTCGTCGTCCGTCAGGTCTTCGACAAGACGTCTGAAATATTTTTAGAATGCTGTTTATCCTTTCTTTGGATGACTAATTGATCAATATCTTTTTCCGCTTTATCATATCGTGCTGAAACAATCATCTGACATGCTAGCCTCTGAACAAGATCTTCCTCACGGAACCGAAGGTAGCTACTTCCCGGAGCCCGATCCCGGAGCCTGATCCAGAGACCAAACCTCGTCGAGCTCCGAGACCCCAAGATTGTTGAGCCCCCTCTAGCGCGTGACCCTCAGCCCCTATTTTTATAAATGATATATCTTGTTGCATATAAATTGTCATGCTCGCATCATATCATGTGGTTTGGGAACATTATGTCGATTCACCTAAAGTAAATATGGAGGCCATATGCGGGCGAATCTAGTCTAATATTGGCCCCATTTAAATTTGTGTAGCGAACCAATGCTATATTTTGTCTTGTTAATGCAACATTTAAAATGCGGGGTATCTAAACAACATAAATCATCTAATAAATTATCGGGACCCCGGTTCCGCTTAATATGGCCTAATTGCATCGCAACTTTGCCATGTCATACATCATACATGCATCATGCCCGATCTTTTGTCGTAGTATTAAATAGTGCATCCTGTGTTTGTTCTAGTGCTTTGCTTCTTCACGGATTAGGCCGATGAGTTGATGCGAGTGTCGATCCGATCTTCGGATGAACCTTTAGCAATGTTTTCCAAGCGAGCATTCTCTCTCTTTCTACCTATTTTATATTTCTAGTCTTTATTTCCTCCAATTGATCTATTGCTATCTGTGTTGCGATGCTCTAGTTTTCGTACCCGCGATATGCCTTGCAGCCTCTATATTGCCATGGACACATCCTATTGCATGTTGATTGATAGACAGTTGGCCTTGCGAGTCGTAGTTGCTTGCTCAGGTGTTGCTTCGCGTCGTCGATGTTCCATCATTGTTGGGTGGTTGACACATGCTTAATGGTGGAGAGTATCAAGACTTTAATTATTGTTTAATAACTAAAATTGAAAGTAGGTAAATAATGCAGAGGCACCGGTGGGTAATAGACAATATTTGGTTTTTAACCGCTCACTGGTGTCCCATAGGACCCCGAGTTCTTGACACCTATTCCGAGATCGAGCGTGCTAACCACAGGTGGGGTGTGTGGGCACCCCCATCGATTAGTACCTGATTTCAAAGTACTGTACCGGGGGCCACAAAGTAGTTTGGGGCTTTGTTACTATCATGTACTTATGCCATGCTTTACTGCTTTATTTACGATTGCGCGTGGAGCGCCTGTGCTGTTTTGGAACCAATGTGGAATGTTTTCGTGGTATCGACAAGCCCAATCACACTTTCGGGTTCCCAGTCGTTTACAGCCATTGTCACAAACCTCTGGGTCCGTATCGGAGACCGGCCGACTTCGTTGCGGGTAGCTTAGTGGGAATTGTAGCACCCCGGGTAAAACCACCACTAGAAAATCGTTGTTGTTTGTACTTGTGCATCATCATGATATCATCAGGCATACCTTTGCATAAAAACATTTTTCTAAAACCCTATCTTTGTTTTGACATTACTCCCTCTTTATTTCAAAATAAAAATCTCAGGCCTTCCTGAATATTTTATATGTCTAAAAATAGTTTACAAAAGTCTTCTAAAATAATAATAAAACTTTTGCATTATTATTTTTTAGGAGGCAGCCAGCCAGGCCCAAAAGCCCAGCCGGCCACCTCCAAATCCTATCTACCTCAAACCCTAAAATATCTAAACCTAGCCCTAGACCTCTCAAAACCCTGGACCCAACCCTCTAACCAGCTCTCACCCGCCGCCACTTCCCACACACACGCACACGAGCTTCACGCACACACCCAACACGTCCCAGTCAAACCCAACACACCCGACCCACACCGGTGGACACACACACCGCACGCACACACCCAGTGCAAATACCCACCGCCCGGCCCCACCCCTCACGAGCCACACGAACCCGCAACCTCTCCCGCTACCTTCCTCGTTCCTCCTCGCCTCCCGACACTCACCCTCCGCCGCCAGGCCCTCCGTCTCCCAAGCTAGTCCGTCACCGCCATGCCCGGCCTCCCCCGTGCCCCCGGTGCTCCGTGCTTCCTCTGTATCTCTCGCCAGCCTCGCCCTTATCCGCCTGCTCGCCTCTGCTTCCAACCGGCGTCGCCCGCCTCCAGGGAAACGCCTCCTCCACGAGCCGTGTCGGCCTCGCAGCCCTCGCTGCCCTCGCCCTCCTTCTTAGTGCGCCCGACCTCGCCGGAGCCCGAGGGATCCTCCTTGCTGCTGCCTTACCTCTCTACTCGACCGTTGTGCACCCTCCTCCGTACCACCTTGCGCCTGCCTGCAAGCCCCGAAGCCCCCAAATCCAGCTGTCTCCTCCATCCGACACCGCCAGGGAGCCCGACCGCCACCGCGCAGACTTCCTCTCCCTCGGCTCCCTCTCCGTCCTCCTTCGTCCGCTGCCCCGCGTTCTACAGGACGACCACCGGGTTATTTGCCATGATGGCCTCAGGTCGTCTCGTCCAGGAGCCCAACGTTGTTCCGCTGCTTGCACCAGTTTGGCACCCAAGTCGCCAGTCATGTGTGCCATGGGGTTCTGCTTGTGTTCCCTATGGTCGGTCTAGATGCACCCCTGATGCAACCTGGTGTTTCGTCGTCCGTCAGGTGTTCGACAAGACGTCTGCAATATTTTTAGAATGTCATTTATCCTTTCTTAGGATGAGTAATTGATCAATATCTTTTTCCGCTTTGTCATATCGTGCTGAAACAATCATCCGACCTGCTAGCCTCTGAACAAGATCTGCCTCACGGAACCGAAGGTAGCTACTTCCCGGAGCCCGATCCCAGAGCCTGATCCAGAGACCGAACCTCGTTGAACCCTGAGACCCCAAGATCGTCGATCCCCCTCTAATCTGTGACCCTAAGCCCCTATTTTTATAAATGATACATCTTGTTGCATATAAATTGTCATGCTCGCATCATATCATGTGGTTTGGGGACATTATGTCAATTCACCTAAAGTAAATATGGAGGCCATATGCGGGCGAATCTAGTCTAATATTGGCCCCATTTAAATTTGTGTAGCGAACTGATGCTATATTTTGTCTTGTTAATACAACATTTAAAATGCGGGGTATCTAAACAACATAAACTATCTAATAAATTATCGGGACCCCGGTTCCGCTTAATATGACCTAATTGCATCACATCTTTGCCATGTCATACATCATACATGCATCATGCCCGATCTTTTGTCGTAGTATTAAATAGTGCATCCGGTGTTTGTTCTAGTGCTTTGCTTCTTCACGGATTAGCCCGATGAGTTGATGAGAGTGTCGACCCGATCTTCTGATGAACCTTTAGCAATGTTTTCTAGGCGAGCATTCTCCCTCTTTCTACCTATTTTATATTTCTAGTCTTTATTTCCTCCTATTGATCTATTGCTATCTGTATTGTGATGCTCTAGTTTTCGTACCTGTGATATCCCTTCCAGCCTCTATATTGCCATGGACACATCCTATTGCCTGTTGATTGATAGACAGTCGGCCTTGCGAGTCGTAGTTGCTTGCTTAGGTGTTGCTTCGCGTCGTCGATGTTTCATCATTGTTGGGTGGTTGACCCATGCTTAATGGTGGAGAGGACCAAGACTTTAATTATTGTTTAATAACTAAAATTGAAAGTAGGTAAATAATGTAGAGGCACCGGTGGGTAATAGACAATATTTGGTTTTTAACCGCTCACTGGTGTCCCGTAGGACCCCGAGTTCTTGACACCTGTTCTGAGATCGAGCGCGCTAACCACAGGTGGGGTGTGTGGGCATCCCCATCGATTAGTATCTGATTTCAAAGTACTATACCGGGGGCCACAAAGTAGTTTGGGGATTTATTACTATCCTGTACTTATGCCATGCTTTACTGCTTTATTTACGATTGCGCGTGGAGCACCTGTGCTGTTTTGGAACCAATGTGGAATGTTTTTTCGGTATCGACAAGCCCAATCACACTTTTGGGTTCCCAGTCGTTTACAGCCATTGTCACAAACCTCTGGGTCCGTCTCGAAACCGGCCAACTTCGTTGCCGGTAGCTTAGTGGGGTAGCCCCCATGTGCGGACGACTTGGAGCACAATTCTCGATCATAGACAACTATAACTAAAGTTTACTGTTATAATATGACTTGCATCTGATATGACTAGTATGTTGGACAACCACCATGGAATGAATGAATAAAACTGCCAACTGTGTGAGTTTCCTCGGCTTGACTTTCTCGTTTGGTCTCGAGGGGGAAATACCAGGATGGGTATGTTTGGTGGTAGTATTAGCTTGGTTCCGGATAGGTCTTTCTTATCTCTCTCTGGTAGCCGACAGTTGTTTCGAGTCTCTATAGGTTGTTTAGTGCATGATGCGTTTCCGCTTTAGTCCACCATACCTATGTAGGCAAGGACCGCTGAATTATAGTCTCGCCGTGTACTGGCCTCAGTACTGACCGCTCTCTTTTTCCTTTGCCCTTTGTCGGCACCCCTTTTGTTTGAGCAGGTTTTGAGATCGACGTCGTTAGCAGGGTTACCCTTCCGACTTGGCCTGGGCAGGGTTATGGACGCCATTGGTTATTCTTCAGGGCTCTTAGCTCAATTTGCATCTTGTCCGTACTCGGACGCTATATCGTTTTCAAGGTGATTTGGATATTTGTACTGTATATCTGTATTCTTGACTCTTTGAGTCGTGTTGTATATATCTGTTTTGTGGGTTCCATCGAGGACTATTTTGTAATGATATTACTTTGTTTTCCACCCGCACAAAAGTGCCTAGTGGGCACCTTTGAATCGTTTCTATGCGGGTTTGGCGGGAATCGCTGAAACTTGCATAGGGCGATTCTGAGGGTGTTACACCCATGCGGCTAATGAATCTGCTCAACGCCGTGATGCGCCCAGCTAACTGTTGGACACATTTGAGGTTCCTCGGCTTCTCCATGGCCAGTATGGCCTGGATTTTCTTCGGGTTCGCCTCGATCCCTCGCTAGGAGATGAAGTAGCCAAGTAGTTGACCAGATGGGACACCGAAGGCGCACTTTTCTGGGTTTAACTTGATCTTGTAGTGATCGAGGTTGTCGAACGTCTCGCGGAGATCGTCGATCAACGTCTTGGTATCCCTTGTCTTCACTACTATGTCGTCGACATAGACTTGTATGTTGCGGCCGATCTGGATCTTCAGGCACGCCTGCATGCACTGCTGGTATGTGGCACCTATGTTCTTCAACCCGAAGGGCATTGTGTTGTAGCAGAATACTCCGAACGGCGTGATGAACGCCGTTTTCTCTTGATCCTCGACCTTCATCTGAATCTGATTGTAGCCTAAGTAGGCATCAAGGAAGGAGAGTTTCTCGCATCCTGCAGTCGAATCGATGATCTGATCGATCCGAGGGAGAGGGAAGTGGTCCTTTGGGCAGTTCTTGTTGAGCGACGTGAAGTCCACGCACATCCGCAGGATGTCCATGTTCTTTTTAGGGACCAGCATAGTGTTGGCGAGCCACTCGCTCTCCTTCATCTCCTAGATGAAGTCAACATCGAGTAGTCTGTTGACTTCGACTTCGACGGCTTCGGCCCATGGCTCGGACAGTCGTCGGATGGACTGTTTGACGGGCTTGGCGTCTGGAAACACATTAAGTGTGTGCTCGGCGAATTCCCTGGGAACTCCTGGCATGTCTGCAGGACACCAGGCAAAGATTTCCCAGCGCTCATGGAGGAACTCGATGAGCGTGCTTTCCTATGCGGTGCTGAGGTCATTGGCGATCAGCACCATCTTGGAGGCGTCCGTCGGGTGGATCTACACCTTTTTCGTGTTCACTGTTGAGTCGAACGACATGTCGGGTGCATTTTTCCTGGAGACTGGGGATGCCCCTTTGTCTGTCACCTCCCGAAGCCTTGTGAGCTCCTCCTGCATGCCGAACAACTGGGAGATTCTGTTGAAGTCTCTATCGCAGTGGTCGGATCGGGTGAAGCTGCCCTGGACCGTGATGACGCCCCTAGGTCTTGGCATCTTGAGTAGAAGGTACGCATAGTGCGGTACTGCTAGGAACCTTGCAAATGCCACACGTCCGAGGATGGCATGGTATTGTGATGTCCAGTTCACCACTTCAAACGCGATCCGCTCACACTGAAAGTTTTCGGGTTTGCCGAAGATGACGTCGAGCCATATCTTTCCTAGGGGAAATATGCCTTTCCCTAAGACTATGCCGTGGAACGTTGTGTCCGATTGTTCCAGGCTGCACAGCGGGATCCGCATTGCTGCTAGAGTGCTAGCGAACATCAGGTTGATGCCGCTGTCACCGTCCATGAAGATGCGGCTCATCTCGGTATTGTGATGGCCAGTCCACTACTTCGAACTCGATCCGCTCACACCGAAAGTTTTCGGGTTTGCCAAAGATGATGTCGAGCCATATCTTTCCTAGGGGAAATATGCCTTTCCCTAGGACTATGCCGTGTAACATTGTGTCCGATTGTTCCAGGCTGCACAGCGGGATCCGCATTGCTTCTAGAGTGCTAGCGAACATCAGGTTGATGCTGCTGCCACCGTCCATGAAGACGCGGCTCATCTCGAATCCTCTGATTTGTGCCTCAAGAACCAGGGAATCATGCCCTGTGCGAGGGATCTGGTGGTGGTGATCCAAACGACTGAATGTGATGCAGGACTCCGAGCCATTGAGGTACTCAAGTGGCGGGTGGAGCGGTCACAGCCAGGCTAACTTGGTGGGTGATCTTCTTTTGCACCTTGTTTGTTGGGTGCCCTTTTTGGATCATCGGGGACCCTTTTGGCGTGGGTACCCGTTTACGCTGTTGTTTGCATGGGCGCGATTGCGTGATTCGAAGGTCCCACGGGTGGTGGTGGAGGGGATCCGTGGATGATGTCACCTGGTGCAGGTGCGGGTCCGAACCCGGGGTTCGGGATCTGCTGTCTCATCTGGGAGAAACCCTCGCTGAGTTTCTGGAACTCGTGGCAGTCCTTGAGCATGTGGCTGGCCTTCTTTTTGCCATCCTTCTTGTTGATGTAGAAGTGGATGGTGCATGGGCCCGACAATTTGTCGTATGCCGAGGGTTCGTCGTCACGCCCGTGGTGCTGCCACGTTTGCGTTCGGCGTCCTCCATGACGGAAGTTGCTTCCACGATATCCGACGCTGCTGCGGTTGTTTTCGTTGCGGCGTTTGGCATAGCCAGCCGCAACCATGTCGGGTCCGTTGCGATTGTCGTAGACACGCGATCTTCGCTTGCTATGGCGCTCGCGTCTGCGGCCGTAGTCATCTTCCTCGTCCGAATGTGCTCGGTGGACGGAATCCTTTCCATCTGCCCACCTGTTGGCGATGTCCATGAGGTGGTCGAGTGTCTTGGGCTTGACACGCCTAAGTTCTTCCTTGAAGTCTGAGCGTTTAACGCCATCCTTGAAGGCATCGATCGTTCTCTCCTCGGAGATGTGTGCCACGGAGTTCTTGATGTTGGACCAGCGTAGTATGTACGAGCGAATGGATTCACCCGTTCGTTGAGTGCAGGCCCGCAGCTCCTCAATTGAGGCTGGCCTCTTGCTGGTACCCTTAAAGTTTCTGATGAAACTGTATGCCAGTTGCTCCCAGCTTCGGATTGAACCCGAGGACAGGCTGCTGAGCCAGATCCGGGATGCACCTGTCAGCTGCAGCTGAAGGCATTGCAGGGCGGTGTTTTTGTTTTTACGCCGTGCAGCTTGACGGATGATAGGTGGTCGCTGAGCCACGCCATCGGGTCCTACGTGGCGTCAAACTTCAGAGTGTCCGAAGGGAGCTAGAAATTTCTCGGCATCCGTGTTTGCCGAACAGATCTACTGAAGCATCGAGCTCTGCAGAGTTATCCGTCATCATCCTCTTCGGATTCGGATGAGCACGCGCTTTTGGCGTGTGCCTTGTCGATCTTGCGCTGAGCGAGGTCGCTTCGAGCGTCGTAGTCGCGGCTACAACATCGCGGACTCTTGCGTCATCGAGGTAGATCGTGCTTGTCTTCCTCCTCTTCGTTTGAGGGCGTGGGGATGCAGTTGAATCTAACTGCAGCTTTCTTTTTTGGCTCCGCAGGAGCCTCATTGTGGAGCGCAGCTCCGACGAATCTGAGTCCGGCTAGTGCGGACTTGTGCATAGCTCTCTTTGGGTTCCATACCAGAAGTGGTTGGGACGCGAGATATGTGGTGGCTGCCATGATCGCATCTTGCGGCGTCTTCGGTATGACGTTGTCATTGACGTCCATCTCCATGAAGGACGTGTTGAGGGTTCGAGTCACCTCGCGATGTGTAGCGGGATCCATGTTATCCGTGCGAGAGCGATGCTTGTTTATTGCCGTGCGAGCTGGAGCCGCTAGTGGTAGAGAGCGCAACTCGCCATGCACTAGACTCCGAGGTCTCTTGCTTGCGTTTATCGAGTACCTCTTGCATCTTCACCTACTTTTTATGCTCGTCGATGAGGAGCAGGTGGTATGCCATCAGCAGGTCCCGTGAAGCATCCATAGGAAGGACCTTGTTGCCCGCCACGGCTTCGCGTTCCTGGTGCCCTACTTCCTCATTGAGGTGAATTCTTCGATGGGCATCGGAGTCGCCCTCGTTGGGTGGGAGGGATGGTTTCCTCCTGTTTTCTCCGTTTCCACCCTGTGGGTTGGGTGGTGGCACGTGGGCACTCGAACCTGGTGGTTGTTCCATGTATCTTTGGATGACCACGGCGGACTGGTAGCGCTCGTGGATTGGATCGCTGCTGCCGCAACTTTCAGATCCAGAACCGTAGGTTTCTTCATCCGACGGGGGGCCGCACAGATCTGAGTTGCAGCTGCTGCTATCGTATGACTCATCTATCAGCGTTGACGTGCGTAGCTTGCTGGGATGCGGGGCCCATGAGGCGGGCCTGATCTATGGCAGTGGCACCCGCTCTAGGAGGCGGAGAGTGCTAGTATGTCCCACTTGGAAGCAGAAGCTCCCGAACAAAATCTCGAGCCCATCGCCTACGGGCTCGAAGTCCTTCATGGTGGCTGGCGAGTGGGCGGTAAAGTCGAAAGTGCCTAAGAGGAGATGGCTCTCCGTCACCGAGGAGTTGTATATCGCTTTGGTCGGGACCGTCACAATCGCAAAATCAGCGCCCCCGATTCCCACGGACGGCGCCAATTGACGAGGTTTCGACTCGTCAATGCCCATTGTTATGAGCTTGGGTTTTGGAGAAGATGGGGGTGCTGGAGATCGTGGAACGGTTAATAGACAAGCAACCAGGGGACACGAGATTTACCCAGGTTCAGGCCCCCGGAGGGAAAACCCTACTCCTGCTTGTCTGCTCTTGATTACGGCGGAACCGAGGGTTGCAGGGGTGCGCAGATGCAATCTGGCGTGGAAGTGTGTATGCGGTGAGAAATGGATGCCCTCCTCGTCATGCCCTCCTAGCCTTTATATAGGGTTAGGCAGGTCTCAGGCACAGACTGAGTCGGTTACAAGTTTAGGGTTTGCCCCTTTGAATATTCTATCTATTCTAGTCTTGCTCTCCAAGGATCTGAAGATGTCATGGGCTTGGGCCACCCGAAATCTCCACAGGCCACGTATATTCTTGTGGGCCTTCCTTGGGCTAGACCAGGTATGCTAATGTCGTGTACCCGCAGGGTATAACCATGTCAACCTTCTACCTTTAGGCACCATTAAGAGAGCATAGTTTTCATTCTGTGTGCAGTGTTCCAAAGCTTATTAATTAATGCATATTGTGATATTACTTGTGAAAGTACAAAGGAAGTCGCCTAGAGAGGGTGAATAGGCTTTTAAAATTATTACGGTTTAGGCTCAAGTAAATGCGGAATAAAACTAATGTTTAATTTATTGAGCACAAAACCTAGCCACTAAGTTCACCTAAGTGCACCAACAACCTATCCTAAGAAATACAAGCAACAAGGTGATAGCAAGATATAAATACTTCAAGCACGATGGCTATGTAAAGTCATAAGTAAAGGGCTCGGTTGAGAGATAACCGATGGACGCGGAGACGAAGATTTGTTTCCCGAAGTTCACTTCCAAAGAATCTACGTCTCCGTTGGAGAGGTGTGATGGCGCAATGCTCTCCGAACGCCACAACTGGCTCACCTCGAGGTGTGGTGGCTCGATGCTCACCGAACGCCACACAAGGTGTCACCCTGGATGCGGAAGCACACAACTCACCGACGCTGCAAAAGGCTCACCCTATTCTCCCGAGTGCGCACCACAAAAGGCGGGCACTCGCTCCACTATGGGAAGCTTGAGGGTGGTCACCGAACCCGTACAAGATTGGGGCTAACTCCACAACTCAATTGGAGGCTCCCAACAACAAAGCCACAAAAGGCTACAATACCACAAAAGGCTACAATACCACAAAAGGCCAACAAAGCCACAAGAGGCTACAAGACCACAAAAGGTCAATAAGACCACAAAAGGTCAACAATCCAACCAAACAACCGTCTAGGGTTCGAAGAACCCAAGAGTAACAAGCCCACAAGCTTGTACTCACCGAATCTCCAAGGAGAACTCAAACCTATGCAATAAATGCAAGGGCAAGTCCTTCACTCCCAAATTCCAACAAATCTACAAAAGCTATTGGGGGAATAAGGGAGGAAGAACAAAACAGGAAAACCCAAAACTCTCCAAGATCTAGATCCCAAGGATTTCTTCACAAAGAAGGGATTTGGTTTGGTGGGATTGTAGATCTAGATCTCCTCTCACTTTTCCCTAAAAAATATGCAATAATCATGGTAGGTAGAGGGGGTAAGAAAGCTCAAATAGGTCAATAATTGTGGGAAAAATGAGCTCAAAAGATGGGGAACCATTGGGGAAGAAGCCCCCTTTAAATAGGACAAGGAAAAACTAACCATTTGGGACAGATTCGCGCACCACCAGAACTTCCGGCCCCCACCAGAATTTCCGGTAAATAGGAACGCAAGATACAGAAGAAAACAGACGTTCACCGGAACTTGGGTCGGAACTTGGGCCGGAAATTCCGCTTAAGCAAAAACGCAGGATAGCATTGCACGAAAACTTCAATAACTTTTGATTCTGAACTCCGTTTTTGATGATCTTGGGCTCGTTTTGAAGAGAACGAAAAGATCTAAAAGATTATGAAAATAAACATCATAGTACAGCATGGAAGGATAAAACCAAATTGAGAAAGGTATGACCTCTCTAGAAGCGATGAACCGGTAAAACCTCCAAAACCCAAAACACAAGAAGTTGAGCTTGGAAACTCCGATTGGGATGAAACTAATTTTGTTGGGAAGATAAAACCAAGTAGAACCCAACAAAATGTTAAATATTGGATACCACAAAGGGAGAAAAACCCGCACGATCAAGAATGCAATAAGATATGCAAGGAAAATCCTTATTTGATGAACTAGAGATTGTTATTTGAGCCAGAAAATCCTTCTCTCTAGATCCTCTCATGGAGAAGAACCAAATAACAACCAAGAAATATGATGCTATGAATGCAAAGGTTTGATCTCTCTCTAAACGATGCGATCAAGACACCTTCTTAAGAGCCCCTCTTGATAGTACATATATCTATCCTAAACCCGGTCTCCCAACAACACGAGAGCGGAAAAAGATAATCCCTATCAACATCATAACTTTTCCTTGAGCAATCCAATTGAACTTGATGTAGACCGTCTTGTTCTTCTCAAGTGGGAACACCTTTCTTGATTGCTCTTGCTTGATGAAGATGAGGACTTGCAAATTTCTCCCCCATACTCCATGGGGAAACTTCTTCTTTGAACTTGTCTTTATCACTCCATGATCACGAGGATGTCAAGCTTCAAGCATGAGGTCTTCTAGATATGGCGCATCTTGATCTTGCCCTTCTTCATCCCTTCTTGAGGTTGATCCATCTTGATGCAACTCTTTGCACTTGTCTTGATCAACCTTCAAGCTCCTTCTTTTTTCATGATTCCAATAGCACAAAGCCCTTGGACATTTCTTCATCTTTCAACCTTGAGACCAACACATGGCCCGAGCGATGCCAATGGACAAACCTACAAGTGAAACTCAATTTACACATTAGTCCATAGAGATTGTCATTAATTACCAAAACCACACATGGGGGCATACATGCCCTTTCAACTTGTTCTTGTGATATTTGTTTCTAGTCATCCTTGTGAACTTTGAAGGTGTCCTATGCATCTATATTGCTACTCTATGAGGGACAAGTTGAATGTCACTATGCCATGTTTTCTGCATGTGAAACCAACAAACGTTTTTCAATGCATGTTATTCATGATCTTTCTTTGTAGCTTGTCATGTTGCATGTATAGTTACTATGTCCTATTGTTAGAACTCCATCTTTAATGCACATATTTAGAGTTCTTTCATCCCAGCTTTCAATGCTTGCAAATGGTTGGATCTTTATTGTGAGGGTGCATGTCACCTCAAAAATTATTCTTTTATCACTTACCTACTCGAGGACGAGCAGGAGTTAAGCTTGGGGATGTTGATGTGTCAGAAACATATCGATAATTTTTGATGCTCCATTCTTGTTTAGTATCTAATTTGCTTTGTTTGTCTACACTTTGAGGTGATTTTTACATGTTTTCTGGTACTAACCTACTAACAAGTTGCAACAGTGCCAGATGCCTGTTTTCTGCTGTTTTTGGTTTCAGAAAAGCTAGTAAAGAAATATTCTCGGAATTGGACGGGACAAACGTCAAAGTCAATTACTTTTCGTGGGGAACAAGAAGTCCAGAGGGGAGCCGGAGAGGCCGGACAGGGCGGCCAGACCCACCCTAGGCCTGGGTGGGCCCTACCCCGCGCCTGGGAGGGGTGTGGGGCCCCTGTCCGCCGCCTCGGCCTCCCCTTCGCCTATAAGAATCCCCCGATGCAAAAACCCTAAGCACCTGATCAAATCTTCACGAAATCGTATGTATCCAACAAATGATATCAAATGGAAACAACAACAAAAAGAGTGTTTAAATGAAAATAGACAAGCTCCCCAAACTTTGTGCTAAGATCAGAATAATTGTATTTAAATACAATATGCACAAATATGGAATCCTCGCTCCCCCATAAGCATTTAAACCACAAGAAATGAGAAAGAAGGAAAATGTGCACTATTAAATGAATTAGAGAAGCTCCCCAAACATTGTGCACCAATTATAGTAATTGTATTTGTAAACAGCGTGCACAACCATGGACTCCTCACTCCTCCAAACTCATCTAACAATGCACTCAAAGTTCAATAAATTTGGAAGCCACCGAAGAATCACAAAGGAAAAAGAGGTGGTTCCAAGAAATGCAAAAACAACCAAAGAGTGACATTCTCTTATGTGTGTAAATTTCTAGGTGGAAAATATCACAAACACAAATGTCCACAAAGAAATATTCACAAACAAAATAGATACACAAGAAAGCATATGAAAGGAAAAAACAAAAGTCATAGAATATACCAATAAGATGTTTTGCTTGAAAGCATGCCCAAGGGCTCAACTATATCTTATTGTACATCGATGAGCTTAAAACACCAACAAACTCCATACATTACTAATATAACCAAGGGAAGGAGGGATAGAAGGAATATATGGAGAAAGGCAACAAGTATAAAAAATCAACTTTGTAAAAATACTCAGTATTGCACATGAGAGATATTGAGGAAAGGATATGCAATAAAATTTCTAGATTGACATATTTGGGATTGGTGAATCATGAGCATGAATTAGTATATTCCCTATTATATGCACTCATCTCAACATACACACATTTGCAATAAAGAGAACTTCTTCAAAGCCAAAGCAAGAAATCTAACATATGCAAGTACACAAATTCATGTCAACAAGCAACCTACAAAAGGTTGGGAACAAGATATGTATGCATGAGAGACAGATACTTGTTACCGAGATATAATTGGTAGGATGAAGAAGATATGAATTCGTTGAGCATCCTATCTTGCATCCAATTGACATGTAGATGCCAGTTCTTCCTTGTTCAAGATACAAGCACCCAATATATATCCCCAAAGTACCTAAAACACAAATAAGTACACTATGGTCCCCAAACAAATTGGGTCCAAAGTAGTTAGTGCAACTACAATACATAGGAGAGCCTCCACACAAATATGTGCATATTGATATGAAATTGAATTTCATGCACATCTTAGCCCATTAGGATTTTGTGGAGTTCCCCTATATATTGGATAAAAAAAGCAAGCATGCCATAATATATACAAGAAGTAAATATGCATGCATAAGACTTGCAAGAACCAAAAGGAGATACAGTTTGAACAAAAACACCAAGTAAACCAATAAGACACACAACAAGGTGTGACTCGACAAAAGGTGTCCAAATTGTATCAAAGAACTAAATCAACACATGAAAGAACACAAGTTCAACAAATGAACTCTAAATAGCAAAAGGGATAAAATATAGACAAAAATACCAATGCTCGAGGATTTATATCATCCTAAAAGATCAAAACAAGTGACAAAGAATGTGATAAAACCAACTCCTAAAGAGAGCAAGGTTCCAACAACCAAAACAAACTCTTCACACTTTTCATGATGACACACAAAGTACCAACACAAAAAGGATCGAGCTTCCAAGCAAAAAAAATGGATCAAAACAAGAAGAGTAAAACAATGTCCTAGATAATATAGGAGAGCTCCCCCATAAGTAGAGTATTATATAATTTTGACTTTGAATGCAAGATTCCCACAAATGAGATCATCACTACTACCTACACTAAATAAAATAAAAGGGAATACCAAAAAAGATCCACAAGATGCAAAGAAAGCTTGGGAGGAAAAAGAAAAAGATTTTCTTGGCAAAGGATAGGAAAATAAGAAAAGGTCAAAGTGAATATGATCAATAAAATCTACCATATATGGAGTACCAGTTGTCCTAAGACAATAAATATAAGGGAAATTTTCCCGAGGTAGTTTGCAAGGATATCACGATCATATTCACACCAAGAAGTATATAATAAAGCATAAGAAATGAGCTTGATGCTTCGATAGAGATTCTTGATTGCTTCAAATAGTCACACAATCAC
Organism: Avena sativa; assembly: GCA_916181665.1. Lineage (NCBI taxonomy): Eukaryota > Viridiplantae > Streptophyta > Magnoliopsida > Poales > Poaceae > Avena > Avena sativa. The sequence goes on along the minus strand of OV702281.1, from coordinate 200,588,004 downwards.
TAGTGATTAGATTAAATAGAAGCAAGTGGTTCCCATGAGGATATATAGATCCAAATATGAGGAAACACATAACAAGAATCACTATCACACACAAGATCCAAGAGATGAGCAAGAAAACATCCAAGCAAATTGGAACTTGTATGAGAAAATGTGCCACATAGGAGATAAATAATTCTCAATATCAATTCTAAGTGGCACTACCTCAAATGTCCACATTTTATAGGTTTGTAATATGCACAAAGCATACAACTCCCCCATAATGTGATAAACCAAGAAATCTCAACAAGAGGCAAAAATATCAAAATAGAGGTATTAATGGACATTATGGAACTTGAGTTTCTCATGAGAGAGACATACCACATAGAGACTAGATAAACATGAAATAAAACTACTAAGTGGTTTTCCTCATGTACAGACATTTTAGGATTGTGGAATGCCCAAGCATGACACTCCCCCAAAATGGAATAGCCCATTAATCCCTCACAAGAGACAAATAATATACCTACTAAAAACAATAAAGTCTCTAAACCAAGAAACACAAATACATGGTGTCCCAACCAACATACACAAATATCCATCATAGGTCAATAAGTAAGTAGGAAGCACAACATGTACAAACACATGCAAGGTACAAAACCAACACATGCACAAGGGTGCAAGTAACTATAAATACATTGGATAAGGAATAGAAGCATGATAACCCAAATGACTTGACTTTCATAAAAGGAATTGATGAAGATCCCTCAAATCTTCATAAGGTAGCCAAGTCTCCAATGCCCTCCAAAAACACCTATTGAACAAGTTTTGGCTTGTTGGTCCCCACCAAGTTGGGTCCTAAGAAGTTAGTCACAATAGGCTTGGCCACCCAAATGGTTCTTTTCTTGACACCACTTTGGGCACCAACAAATTTGGCAAACACATTGCCACCCTCATTCTTACGAAGTGAATAAGCATCATCAATCAAGATAGGATGGGATGAGGAGTTACCCATGGTGCATGAGGAAGAAAGGTGCCCCTTCTCATGGCAAATGTAGCAAGTTCTTCTCTTGCCATATTTCTTCTTGGGAGGAGCTGCACCATGAATAAGAGCTTGAGGCTTCTTGGGAAGTGGCCCATCTTGAGCTTGTGGGGGATCTTGAGGATGCTTCCCTCGTTGCTTCTCACTAAGAGGCTTCTTCTTCAATGGTCAATCCCTCACATGATGCCCTTCTTCCTTGCACTTGAAGCACACAATGTGGCCGAATTCTTCACTTGTCCTTGGCCCTTCTTCTTGTTGCCCTTGTGCTTCAACACGTTAGTGGTCTTGTTCTTGATGTTGGAGTTGAATCCAAGTCCAATCTTGTCACGTGGGGGTCATCGCACACTCAACATGTTCTTGAGTGTGGTCTTCCCTTCATGACACCTTTTCAAGTCATTCTTCAAAGAAGCGACTTGAGCCTTGAGCTCTTTGATTTCCTCTACATGGTTATTATCCACAACAATACTAGAGGAAGTAGATGCTTCATTGTTAGAGCAACAAGACAAGGAATGCAATTCATCACAAGATATAGCATGCTTGTAAGAGGATGAATTACAAGGACTAGCACATGGCAATATAACATTTGGAGTAGATATAGTGCTACTGTCCACATGAGGCCGACTATATGTTACCTTTTACACAATGGCCTCATGAGACCTTAGCCTACCATGGGAGACTAGAAGATCCTCATGCGCGCTTGAGAGCTTGGCATGACTTTCTTCTAATTTCCCATAGTTGCTAGTTAGCAAAGCAAGTTGAGCCTTTATCTCAACTTTCTCCTTCAAGATAGATGTTTCACAAGAAATAGAGTTAGTAGCACAAGCATCATCATTTAATGCAAGAGGTGAGTGCAACTTGGAAAGCTCTTTAGAATATTAAGCTTTAAGTTGCTCATGTGACTCGGTGAGTTTGATGAGATTCCCCTTGATGACCCTAGAGCCATTGTTGAGGTGCTCAAAATCCTCAAGGAGTTTAGCGTAAGCAACTTCAAGTTCATCATTTTTAATTTGAAGGGCACTTGCCACCTCAAACTGTCTATCATGATATTTCTTTACTCTAGATATTTCTAGAGCAAAGGTCACCTCAAGAGATTCCTTAGTGGTTTGTTCCTCTTCAAGAGCTTCATTTATATTTGCAATTTCATTAGCATACTCACGCTGAAGACTACTTATTTTATCTATTGTGTCCTCATGCTCATATATTAGTTGCTTACTTTCAATAGCACAAGTTAATATCTCAATGAAAGTAGAGCAAGCATTTTTATTTGGATGAAGAGCACGAAGGACTAGCCCCCCTCCCTTCTCTTTTAAACAAGCAACATCATCATCTACTTCATCATGATAAACATTCACATAATCATGAGATATATTGGGATCCAAAGGAGAGGTTACCTTTGAACCCTTAGACATGAGGCACAAGTGAACATTGGGATAAGGTGATGATGGGGGAACACATGAAGCTCCAATCACAACCTTGCCTTGGCCCACACATTCTTCAATTTACTCTACATGGTTAGAAACACAAGTACTAGAGGAAATAGAAGCACATTTATCATGGCAACAATGCAAAGCAAGCATATCATCATGAGACATATTCAAGGCATTTCTACATGATATGCAAGGGCAATCAACACTAGGATGTGAATCACATATGGTCCTACACGTGTTCATGCCCAAAGATACAACATTGCAATGAGATAGAGACAAAGGATCATGAATGGAAATCTCACTATCTACATTGCAAGTTCTATCACCACTCACCATATCATTACCTTGTGACAACTCACATGTTGGTGTAGTGGAAGAAGATGAGAACTCACCGCGGCCGGAGGTGGAGGGAACACAATCATCCTCATTAAGCTTGGACACATCATATTTTTCTTGAAGCATGGTCCATATATCATGAGCGTTATGGAAAGGCACGATTGAGGAAAGAACTACAAAGCTCACAACATTAACAAGCACATTAGATGCTTGATCTTCGAGATAAGAGTTTGTCTGCTCCTCAAAAGATAGATTTTGGGGATCCTTAGGAGGAGACAAGCCCATATATAGAATTCGCTCAATATTTGGGTCAATGGCCCGAAAATGACTAAGCATGCCAGTATGCCAAACATCATAATGAGTGCCAACAAATGTAAATGTGTGAGAGTGCACTAAACCCCTAGGATACATCTTTACTCTTGAGGCGGTGAAGCCTAAAAGCGAGAGACCTCGCTCTGATACCAATTGAAAGTACAAAGGAAGTCGACTAGAGGGGGGTGAATAGGCTTTTCAAATTATTACGGTTTAGGCTCAAGTAAATGCGGAATAAAACTAACGTTTAATTTATTGAGCACAAAACCTAGCCACTAAGTTGACCTAAGTGCACCAACAACCTATGCTAATCAATACAAGCAACAAGGTGATAGCAAGATATAAATACTTCAAGCACGATGGCTATCACAATGTAAAGTGCATAAGTAAAGGGCTCGGTTGAGAGATAAGCGATGGACGCGGAGACAAAGATTTGTTTCCCGAAGTTCACTTCCAAAGAAGCTACGTCTCTGTTGGAGAGGTGCGATGGCACAATGCTCTCCGAATGCCACAAATGGCTAACCTCGAGGTGTGGTGGCTTGATGCTCACCCAACGCCACACAAGGCCTCACCCTGGATGTGGAAGCACGCAACTCACCGATGCCACAAAAGGCTCAACCAATTCTCCAGAGTGCGCACCACAAAAGGCGGGCACTCACTTCACTATGGGACGCTTGAGGGCGGTCACCGAACCCGTACAAGATTGGGGCTAACTCCACAACTCAATTGGAGGCTCCCAACAACAAAGCCACAAAAGGCTACAATGCCACAAAAGGCCAACAAAGACATAAGAGGCTACAAGACCAAAAAAGGTCAATAAGACCACAAAAGGTCAACAAGTCCACAAAAGGTCAACAATCCAACCACACAACCGTCTAGGGTTCCAAGAACCCAAGAGTAACAAGCCCACAAGCTTGTACTCAACGAATCTCCGAGGAGAACTCAAACCTATGCAAAAAATGCAAGGGCAAGTCCTTCACTCCAAAATTCCAACAAAGCTACAAAAGCTATTGGGGGAATAAGGGAGGAAGAAAAAAAGAGGAGAATACAAAACTCTCCAAGATCTAGATCCCAAGGATTTCTTCACAACGAAGGGATTTGGTTTGGTGGGATTGTAGATCTAGATCTCCTCTCACTTTTCCCTCAAAAAGATGCAAGAATCATGGGAGGTAGAGGGAGTAATAAATCCCAAATAGGTCAACAATGGTGGGCAAAAACGAGCTTAAAAGATGGGGAACCATTGGGGAAGAAGCCCCCCTTAAATAGGACAAGGAAAAACTGACCGTTTGGGCCAGATTCGCGCACCACCGGAACTTCCGGCCCCCCACCGGAACTTCCGGTAAATAGGAACACAAGATACAGAAGAAAACAGACGTTCACCGGAACTTGGGTCAGAACTTGGGCCGGAACTTCCACTCAAGCAAAAACGCAGCATAACATTGCACGAAAACTTCAATAACTTTTGATTCCGGACTCCGTTTTTGATGATCTTTGGCTCATTTTGAAGAGAACAAAAAGCTCTACAAGATTATGCAAAGAAACATCATAGTCCAGGATGGAAGGATAAAACCAAATTGATAAAGGTATGACCTCTATAGAAGCGATGAACCGGTAAAACCTCCAAAACCCAAAACACAAGAAGTTGAGCTTGGAAACTCCGATTGGGATGAAACTAATTTTGTTGGGAAGATAAAACCAAGTAGAACCAAACAAAATGTTAAATATTGGATACCACCAAGGGAGAAAATATCAAGTATACATATATGTGAGATATCTCCTAAGGTGTGGAGCCAGAAAAACCCGCACGATCAAGAATGCAATAAGATATGCAAGGAAAATCCTTATTTGATGAAATAGAGATTGTTATGATGATAAGCACAATCTCTAGATCCTCTCATGGAGAAGGACCAAATAACAACCAAGAAATATGATGCTATGAATGCAAAGGTTTGAGCTCTCTCCAAACGATGCGATCAAGACACCTGCTTAAGAGCCCCTCTTGATAGTACATATATCTATCCTAAACCCGGTCTCCCAACAACAGGAGACCGGAAAAAGATAATCCCTATCAACATCATACCTTTGCCTTGAGCAATCCAATTGAACTTGATGTAGACCGTCTTGTTCTTCTCAAGTAGGAACACCTTTCTTGATTGCTCTTTCTTGATGAAGATGAGGACTTGCAAATTTCTCCCCCATACTCCATGGGGAAAATTCTTATTTGAACTTGTCTTTATCACTCCATGATCACGAGGATGGCAAGCTTCAAGCATGAGGTCTTCTAGAGATGGCGCATCTTGAGCTTGCCCTTCTTCATCCCTTCTTGAGGTTGATCCATCTTGATGCAACTCTTTGCACTTGTCTTGATCAACCTTCAAGCTCCCTCTTTTTTCATGATTCCAATAGCACAAATCCCTTGGACATTTCTTCATCTTTCAACCTTGAGACCAACACATGGCCCGAGCGATGCCAATGGACAAACCTACAAGTGAAACTCAATTTACACATTAGTCCATAGAGATTGTCATTAATTACCAAAACCACACATGGGGGCATACATGTCCTTTCAACTTGTTCTTGTGATATTTGTTTCTAGTCATCCTTGTGAACTTTGAAGGTGTCCTATGCATCTATATTGCTACTCTATGAGGGACAAGTTGAATGTAACTATGCCATGTTTTCTGCATGTGAAACAAACAAACGTTTTTCAATGCATGTTATTCATGATCTTTGTTTGTAGCTTGTCATGTTGCATGCATAGTTACTATGTCCTATTGTTAGAACTCCATCTTTAATGCACATGTTTAGAGTTCTTTCATCCCAGCTTTCAATGCTTGCAAATGGTTGGATCTTTATTGTGAGGGTGCATGTCACCTCAAAAATTATTCTTTTATCACTTACCTACTCGAGGACGAGCAGGAGTTAAGCTTGGGGATGTTGATGTGTCAGAAACATATCGATAATTTTTGATGCTCCATTCTTGTTTAGTATCTACTTTGCTTTGTTTGTCTACACTTTGAGGTGATTTTTACATGTTTTCTGGTACTAACCTACTAACAAGTTGCAACAGGGCCAGATGCCTGTTTTTTGCTGTTTTTGGTTTCAGAAAAGTTAGTAAAGAAATATTCTCGGAATTGGACGGGACAAACATCAAAGTCAATTACTTTTCGTGGGGAACAAGAAGTCCAGAGGGGAGCCGGAGAGGCCGGACAGGGCGGACAGACCCACCCTAGGCCTGGGTGGGCCCTACCCCGCGCCTAGGAGGGGTGTGGGGCCCCTGTCCGCTGCCTCGGCCTCCCGCTTCGCCTATAAGAATCCCCCGATGCAAAAACCCTAAGCACCTGATCAAATCTCCACGAAATCGTCTGTAGCCGCCGCCACCATCGTCTCTAGATCGGGGGGATCTGAAGTTCTTCCTGGCACCCTGCCGGAGGGGAGATCATCCCGGAGGCCTTCTCTCCGGTATGATGTGTGAGTAGTTCCACCTCTGACTATGGGTCCATGTAGTAGCTAGATTGTTGTATCTCCTCCTTTGTGCTTTTATGTATAGATCTTGTGAGCTCCGTTCATGATCAAGATCTAATCTATTTGTAATCATGCATGTTGTGTTTGCGGGGATCCGATGGATATTGAGATTATTATGTTGGTTAGATTATTGGTTTTGTCTTGATGATTCTATCATGTTTGTGTTGTTTGTGATCTTGCATGCTCTCCGTTGTTAGTAGCTATCTTGGCCAATTATGGGGGAATACCAATCGGGGTATACCCACGAAGCGGATTCGCCAGCTGGATCGAGCCGACTGGAACCTAGCCCTGAGCGGGTTGACTCGCCCAATACAGCGACTAGCGCATGCTGCACCCAGGCGACTGGCGCCGACTGGAGGCCCAAGACGGCGACTCGTATACAAAGCCCACTAGCACTTGTAAACCCTAATTGGTTGCATATATAAAGCCACCAGGGGCATCCCTATGGGGCATCTTCTCCCACATTAGATTAGATCTAGTCTCTCCCTCCGCCTACGGCGGCTCCCTTGTAAACCAATCTATGATCATATACTAGACTGACAGCAGGACGTAGCGATCCTCCACCGAGGGGACGTGAACCTGGGTACATCGTGTGTCAATCTCGCTCCCAGATTCTCCTACGTCGCCTTGCTCCCTCTACGTAAGCTACCTCGGTAGCATCTGCCGTGCAATACCACGATAGTTGGCGCCCACTGTGGGGCAAGCGGTGCTTAGAGATGATAATCCGGGCGGGATCCCTCATTGTCAGCGGCCAATTGTATCTCGCGTGCTGTGTGAGAAGTTCTATCCAATGACTCGGGTGTTGGAAGCCCGATTGATCTGGTCCAGCTGCCGCTAACTCGGACGACGCGGAGCAGTCACATGAGCATCCGTGATCGGTTCCATATGCTGATAGGTTTTTATTATTATTCAATCTCTCTCGCTGTCAATTGATTATTTATTTGCGTCTAATCTTGCATACATGTTTATATGCACCGTTTGGATATCTGACGATGACTGCGTTCAAATCACAGTACTAATTACCGGTACAGTTTATTGGTACAAGTGCATCATCAACAAGGACGATGGCGGTCTTCGCTTTCACGAGATTAGCTCCGTCTGCAAAGGCATTCGATCTCAGCATCGCCTCTCACCAGGCACTCCGGCGCCAGCGTCCGAGAAAAGATCGGGACTTCATCTAGATGAATGCAACAAAGGGCCGATTGGTTTCACTATCAATTCCGTTTGATCTACTCTAGCAAAGGGCTAATGGGTTTCCTTTATTAATTCCGTTCGATTCAATCACTTTCTTTTATTGATTATTTTATTTGGACCGACTCACCACACCGTGTGTTTTTTTCTATATGCCTCGAGCAATCACTGAATCCAAGATTTAAATGGAGAACTTGTCACAGACGGATGGTAAAATTCAGGCAAATCGCTGACTCCGTATGTATCAAGGCCAGACAAGTGCAGCGAGGAAATCACCAGATAGATATGCATAAACACCTGGTGATATCTATTCAACTATTTTGCCTATCATAATATATTTACACGAATATTTCTGTGCTTCCTGATTTGTATATATACACAGGTTAGCTAGTTTACGACCATCATGACGCACCCATCTATCGCGAACTCGTCCATCGTGAACTCGTCAGTTGCGGACTCGTCATCATCGTGCACTAGCCATGCACTGGGACTCGCCCGTCGCGAACTCGCTTGCCGCGAGATCACCGTCTTGGACTCTCCATGCTACCGGCTAAACGCCGCACGGCTTCACCATCGCGACCTCGCCCTCGCGGCCCCGCCGTCGTCGACTTCGCCAAAGCGCGACCATACGTCCGCCGCGTCGACCTAGTGTCTACCGCGTCGACCTCGTTCTGCCGCGTCGACTTCGCCATAGCGCGACCTCCGTCCGCCGCGTCGACCCCGTGTCCGCCGCGTCGACTTCACCATTGCGCGACCTCCGTCCGCCGCGGACTCCTTGTCCGCCGCGTCAACTTTTCCCGGCTAAAAGTCGTGCGACCCCGTCTGCTACGTCAAATGCGTATGCCGCGCCTACTAAGGGGCCTTCATCGCCCGAGTCGCCAGAGCGTGTCACATGCCACGCTGCATGGACTCACCACTGGGTGTCTCTCTTCCGCCCGGGAAAAATCTATTGGTCTTTGTCAACCTTTAAAATAGCGACTCGCAATGGCCAAGTAGTGCGGACGAGGACTCGCAAAACGAGCCTCGGATCGTCCACGAAAAACGCTAACCGAGAGCCATCATTGGAGTCGCCATGATCGACTGGCCTTCCGGGCCAAGACAAATGGCAGTGCTACACAAACAGCACAATGTCCTCCTCAACCTTAGACAGTGCGACTCGTACGGCCAAGTACTGCGGACGAGGACTCGCAAACCGAGCCTCAGATCGTCCAGGAAAAACGCTAAGCCGAGAGCCATCTTTGGAGTCGCCATGCGACTGGCCCCCCGGGCCAAGACGAGAGACTCGCTAACATAAACAGCGCAATCAACATCATCGCGGACTCGCAATCATCGCGGACTCGCCACACTCGGGGACTCTCCCCTCGCGGACTCGCAATCATCGCGTACTCAACACGCTCGGTGACTCGGGGCGCTACAGACAGCGCCACTCGCCGGTTGCCCAACCCCGCCGCGTCGACTCTATCCGCATTTGACAGCTAAGTTTCTCTATATTCATACATGATATAAGTCCAAAACATATTCATCTTTCCGTTCAGATTACAAAACCATACTTGGGATCGGTTTCAGTTTTGTTTGCTGTTTATTCGCTTCCGTCGAAGTAGTGAGGCTGGGTACCAAAAGGCCGACTTTGTCTTCGGGTTCAACAGTCTGGCATCGCGTCCCCGTCTTACAAATGTTCAATATATTTTATAAATACACCTTATTGCAATCGTACCTTTCCTCCTTCTCAGCAAAACGGTGTCTTTCTCGCCACTCGCCACGCTCGGGGGCTCGGCGCTCGTCGGTCGCTCGGCCTCGCCGCTCGGGGACTCGGTGCTCGCTGGTCGCTCGGCCTCGCCGCTCGCCGCGCTTGGGGACTCGGCGCTCGCCGGTCGCTCGGCCTCGCCGCTCGCCGCGCTTGGGGACTTGGCGCTTGCCGGTCGCTCGACCTCGCCGCTCGCCGCGCTTGGGGACTCGGCGCTCGCCGGTCGCTCGACCTCGCCGCTCGGGGACTCGGCGCTCGCCGGTCGCTCGACCTCGCCGCTCAGGGACTCGGCGCTCGCCCGTCGCTCGACCTCGCCGCTCGCCGCGCTCGGGGACTCGGCGCTCACCGGTCGCTCGACCTCGCCACTTGCCATGCTCGGCGGCAACCACTACTATTTTCATAATACGCATCTCTAAAGAGCCTCAAGTCGTCTCTACAAGCCAACTCGAGCCTCGGGGACTACTCCTAGGCATGCTGCGTGTACGCGTGGTTTCGCGACACTGGCTCGCCCTCGTCGACTTGCCACCGTGGACTATCCACTCGCATACTTAACGCGCTCGTCGACTCGCCACCGCGGACTCGCCCTCGCGTACTCAACACGCTCGGGGACTCGCCACCGCGGACTCGCCCTCGTGTACTAGACACGCTCGGGGACTCGCCACCGCGGACTCGCCCTCGCGTACTCCACACTCTCGCGGACTCGCCGGTCGCTCGACCTCGCCACTCGCCGCACTCGGGGACTCGGCACGCTCCACGCTCGGGGACTCGCCGCTGGCAGCTTCACCGACACCCTGCGTCTTTCACCAACTGGCCATCACCGACTGGCTCACGCCGACCGCCTCCCGCTTCACGGTTCTTTTCTCTGTTCAGGAGCTCATCGCCGATTCGCCACGACCCATCGTCAAGACTCTCCGCGCCCTGCCTCAAGCCCGTGTCGAATCGACAACGCGCTCGGGGACTACTGATGGGGGAATACCAATCGGGGTATACCCACGAAGCGGCTTCGCCAGCTGGATCGAGCCGACTGGAACCTAGCCCTGAGCAGGTCGACTCGCCCAATACGGCGACTAGCGCATGCTGCACCCAGGTGACTGGCGCCGACTGGAGGCCCAAGACGGCGACTCGTATACAAAGCCCACTAGCACTTGTAAACCCTAATTGGCTGCATATATAAAGCCACCAGGGGCATCCCCATGGGGCATCTTCTCCCACATTAGATTAGATCTAGTCTCTCCCTCCGCCTACGGTGGATCCCTTGTAAACCAATCTATGATCATATACTAGATTGACAGCAGGACGTAGCGATCCTCCACCGAGGGGACGTGAACCTGGGTACATCGTGTGCCAATCTCGCTCCTGGATTCTCCTACGTCGCCTTGCTCCCTCTACGTAAGATACCCCGGTAGCATCTGCCGTGCAATACCACGACAGCCAAGTAGTTGCTAGTGACTCCAAGAGGGGGTATTTATGCCCGATAGTGGGTTCATGCCTCTAGTTTCCAAGGGAAGTGACAGAAATATCTTCGGTTATAGATGTGTTGTTGCTACTAGGGAGAAAACAACGGTCCCTTGTTCATGGAACATGTGGACTGTTTACCTTACAGACTTTGCTTAAAGCAGTTGTCTGTTGCTTGCAACTTAATAATGGAGGGGGTTCGGATGATAACCTGAAGGTGTACTTCTAGTAATAGATGCAGTTCGATGGCGGTCTATGTATCTTGTTGTATTGCCCAATCGAATCTCATGGGATCTTTCTGACTAGTAATTGCATTGTTATGCCTTGCTCAGTTCCTGTCAATTGCCCTGTTGTAATTTGTTTACCCTTCATGCCATGTTGTTTATCTAAGGGGAGCACCTCTAGTGAACTATGGACCCCGGTCCAATCTTTACCATTGATACATCTTCCACTGTTACTTGTTTACTTGCTGCAAACCATTACCTTCCACACCATATGTTTAATCCTTTGTTATAGCAAACCGGTGAGCTTGACAACCTCACTGATTCGTTGGGGCAAAGTCTTGAGTTTGTGTTGTGCAGGTCTCCGCGTTTGCTTGCAACACCTGTGTGACGTTTCCTTCCTCCTTCTGGTTTGATAACCTCGGTCTTAACTGAGGGAAAACTTGTTGCTTGCTCTTCACACCCTACGCTTGGGGTTACCAACGAAGTGCCACGTCGAGCATCATCAAGTAGAAAGCCATGAACTTTCATAGATAGTAGGTGATTTGATAAGTGGTGATTTATGTTAAAACTTGATTTATATACATTTCTTATGGTGGCAGGTCACATAATAAGATTCCCTGGGTAGATGCCACTATGTTTTGATCTTTTTGAATTTGTTGTGCATAAAATGAATCAATTATCTAGCTAAAACCCATTCATTGACTCTCTGTTGACCAGCCACCGGAGGTTAAAAGTGAGTATATTGCACACGACAGTGTTAGTACTAGTGGGCAAAACTGAGTACAACCAAACTGCCAGTGCTACACTCGAGGGTATAACTGAGCACAACTAAGTGTCCAAGGTTAGACACAAGGGGGAAAACATGACGCACGGTACGCGTGTCATGGTGCACGGGGTGCAGTAGCGCACGCGGTTATGCGGTGCACAGTGGTGCAACGAAACGACTCCTCCCTTCACCTTTATAGAGGCCTCCTCACTCTCACTCATCACTCACTCACGCAACCATCTCCACTATCCCATCACCTTCTGCAAACCCCCAAGAAAACCCCAACCACGCCGGTGATGGAGAAGAACGTTGTGGTGGCCATCGTCGCCTCCAAGGCGGCCGACAAGCAGGCCCCCGTCGAGGCATTGAAGGCAGCAGCCATCCCCGTCAAGACCCCCGTCCCCGCTTTCGCCGTAGCCGCCGGCCAGGAGGCCCCCATCCCCGTACAGGCCCCCGCTGTTCTCCTGCAGATCCCGCACGGCTGGTACCCCTACGGGGAAACAATTACATTAGGACGGAGAACCCCTTCGACACCATCTTAGCCGACCCACGGTCGGAGGTAACTAGGGTTTTCTCCCCTTCCTTTGTTCTTCCCCCATTCCCATCGTTGGATGCTAGATTGTGTGTTATTAGGGCTCGGCTATTCGTATTTGTAGACATTGGATGCTAGGTATTTTTACAGTAGCTAATCCTCTTGTGTTAGATCTCGTATTTCGATGAATGCCCCTAGTTGGGATCAGTATTAGCACCGATCTATAGTTGGGATCTGTACTAGCACTGATATGTAGTTGGGATTAGTACTAGCACCAATCTGTAGTTAGGATCAGTATTCAATTTGGTTTGAGGTTTGGGGATTGGGGAATAATCAGGGGATGTCAATCAGTTAATTTATGCAATTAATTAATCTTGATAATCATGGTATCTCAATTATGTCCTCATTGCACGCTACTATTTTTTGTAATAGGTGGATATAACCGACGTCTGTAGCGACGATGAGTCCACAGACACCAAGACTCGTCAGGTGCTGAGGAAGCTGAAGTCCGGCCAGTTCAACGGCTTCTTCACTTGCAACGTGAAGACCTGCGGCCTATGAAAGAACATCAACGCCTTTAGAGCCAAGGACCAGGCGCTCGATCTTCACCTCTGCAACCTCCAGAAGGTGGCCATCGAGGAGGGTCGCATGCCCCCGATCAAGCCCAAGGCGCCAAAGGTCAAGGGACTAGGCAGCAGGAAGTGGAGGAAGCACCAAAGGGAGGAGGCGGAGGCTCTCCTAGCGGAGTCCATGAGGGGCCACTGATCTTGTGCTGCTGATGATGTAAAGCAGCTTCTTTTGTTTGTTGTCTATGTTGAACTTGTAAGCTTCTACTGCTGAGCAGCCTAATTGTTGAATCTGGTTTAAGTATTGTACTATATAATCCTTTATTAGCTACTTTATCTACATCTGCTCTGTTTATCTACATATTTATGCTGCTGGTTAGATTTGCTGCCATATTGGGATAATACGATGGCCAAAAGGAACCATGAATGAAGAGAGAAGCTGCTCTAGATTCGCTGCCTTTTGGGGCAAAAATAACAACTCTTAGCGACATAAAGGGGAAAAGGACCTCTTAAAAAGGCCAATCATAAAAATAACAAAAAATAAATCTTCCAATTTAGGCAAAATGGCACACGTAACTACCAAACGCGCCCCACATGGTCCCACGCCACATCCCCCAAAACGCGTTCCCAACAAGCCAGCCCCACACAGTCCAACATGGGGGTTCCTACTACGGGAACCGACTGAACATGGCCCCACCTATCAGCACGCAACGGGAGGGTCCTACTTGTCAGCACGTAACGGTGAGGGTCCACTATGGGACCCACCTGAATGCGTCCCCACTTGTCAGCACGTAACGGCGAGGGTCCACTAACGATACCCGACGAAGAGCGAGTTTCAGATCGATGTGAGAGTTTCGAACAAGGAGCTGGGCAAAAGTGAGAAAAGCTAAGCTGCTGGGGAAAAGTGGGTACAGCTAATGAACTAGGGGCATGAAAATAGAAATCTCTATATTATAATAAACTCGGAATTCCATAAGAAGGATCAACTGTTCCTGAAGGGAATCAAATGATGCAAACTTTATTTATGAGTTCAAACTAATGCAAAACTAGAATATAAATAAAAACTTGTAAGATAGATTACAAGTTCTCCCCAAGCTTGGAACCAAGCCAAGCGGGATCAAATAGTCCCTCGCGATTATTTGATACCGTCTTTTATTGAAGGTCAATGTGGCGCCATAGCATGTAGAACCGCGGTGCGTAGCTTCTTGTTGGTATCATCCAGAGCGGTGATGCGGCTGTAGCACCTGCGCAAATCATATTGTAGATTATCCACCCTATATGTGAGCTTAGTCATCATCGGCAGAAGATCATCCTTATACTCTATCTCCTTGAGGCGATGAAGGACTTCAACATGATGGAGTAGCTCCTGCTTCTGATATACTTCCAGTGCCCACACGTGATCTTTTGTCCTGGGGACAACTTCTTCCTCATCCATTATTGATGGATCAGGGAAGTAGAAGCTGGTCCTCTACTCCTCTTGATGCTTCACCCTCATACGAGAGCCAGTGGTAGGCCTCGAGCAGGGCAACGCTGGTCCTTTGCTAGCACCTGCACCAATGTTAGGTATTTCCTTACGCTTATGTGGCCTTGGATCTAAAGTGATGAAATTGGTCGTCTCCACACATCCTTTTCCGTGTGGCTTGCGCCCGTCTCTCTCTTCTTGAGTTCTTTTCATCGCCTCCCAATCGACTTCCGGGGATCATACACATCGCGGCAGATGTAAACGTCGCCCCAGCCTTCATCGGGGTCCCTGTTGTAGAAGCTTGGCTCGACGTACTCTTTATACCCCGAGCTAAACCTCTCCACCTCCTCATCACCGTCCTCCATCGACGTTCTGCTAGAAAGGTTCGTAGGAGCAATGAGCCCCATAGGTTTTCCACGGCTTGGGACTGGATAGCGCGTAGATGGATTTGTTCCTGGTGATTTGTGATTAGAGAGAGGCACAAGGGAAGTATATAAGAGGGGTCAGAGGTCGGTAAAACTCGCGAGAAACACCAAATTGTCGTCCAAGAAAACAATTCAAACCGAGTAGAAAAACCAAATCGCAGATTTGGAGGAGTCCTGCGCCGTAACGACCAACTATACGGTCGTGGCTCGTATAGTTCCGGCCGTATAGTTGGCTCTAGGCAGATATTTTCAAATATCTCGAGCCCAGGTCGGTTAAATGACCGACTAGGAACCGACAAAGAGTTTTTTATCTAATAAAAATAACGAAAATGCGTTGAGGGTACTGAAGCTTTAACGACCAACTATACGACGGGAGAATTTTCTCCGGCCGTATAGGTTCGGCCGTATAGATACGGTACCCGAAAATATTTTTGCGAAGGGATACAGAATATTTAACGACCAACTATATGGCGGGATGTTTTTCTCCGGCCGTATAGTTGCGCCCGTATAGTTACAGCACCCGAAAATTATTTCATGAGGGGATACATAATATTTAACGACCAACTATACGGCGGGAGATTTTTCTCTGGCCGTATAGTTGCAGTCGTATTGTTGTAGAAACCCCTCAAAAACTTCAGAAAAACAAGAGGGATTCAAAGGAAAAAAATAGAAGTAGAAACTATGAAAACAAAGCATTTATTAGAGTTATAAAACTTACTTCCCACTTACCATTTATTTAGTCGGGAGTGACAAGCTCTTCCAACAATAGGGACTTCTTCTTCTTGGGAAGATTTGACCTTAGTTCATATAATAATTCTTGAAAACAAAAACCACTGGGACTAAAGATCCTCTCAATAAGATCGATGTCTTATTGGGTAAATATAGATGATGCATCTACTGCCTTTGCTTCTTGTCTCTGCATAATCTTCAACTCAAATTTTTGAAGTAAAAGGATCCAACGGATTAGTCTTGGCTTATGAAACTTCCCCTCGAGGAGTTCTTTTAAACCATCACGATCCATATTAACTCTTGCTTTTGCATCAACAATATAAGAATGAACTTTATCACAAGATAAAAATACATCAAAGAGTTCTCTTTCTTCCTTAGGATAATTCTTTTGAGCACTATTGAGAGTTCTACTAGCATGATGTATAATATTAAATCTGTGACTTATGTGTTGTCCCAAAGTTACTCCTACAGCATCATCACTAAATTCACATATTAAATCAAAAGTCATATCCCATATAGGTGGTTTAATGATGGGAGCACGAGATAAAGCACATTTAAGTTTATCAAAGGCAATAAGGCACTTATCATCAAAATTGAATCTTACTCCTTTTTGCAACAGATTAGTCAAAGGTTTAGAAATTCCAAAAAAATCCTAATGAACATTCTATAAAAGCCTACATGACAAAGATAACTTCTTATATCTTTTACGTCCCTTGGTTGCGGCATCTCTCTATTGCTTCAACTTTAGCCCTATCTACTTCAATACCCTTACCTGATACTTTGTGTCCAAGTACTATGCCTTCTTTGACCATAAAGTGACACTTCTCCTAGTTTAAGACAAGATTGGTTTCTTCGCAAAGATGCAAGAATCTATTGAGATTATCCAAGCAACTAGTAAACGAAGTTCCATAGACAAAAAAACATCCATTAATACTTCCATTATCAGTTCTATAAATTCTGCAAATATAGCAGCCATGCATCTTTGAAAAGTAGCTAGAGCATTACATTACCCAAAAGGCATGCGTCGGTAAGCATGTAAACCATAAGGACTAATGAAAGTTGTTTTAAGTTGGTCATCAGGATGAACAACTATTTGGGAGAAACCAGAGTATCCATCCAAGTAGCAAAAATGAGTGTGGTTTGCTAACCTTTCTAAATTTTGATCTATGAACGGTAAAGGATAGTGATCCTTCCTAGTCTCCTTATTTAATTTCCTGAAATCTATGCACATCCAATGTCCAACAATAGTTCTAGTAGGTATCAATTCATTAGTTTCATTAGGAACAACAGTAAAGCCACCTTTCTTAGGAACACAATGAATAGGACTTACCCATTCACTTTCTTTTACAGGATAGATTATACCTGCATCAAGTAGGAGTACTATTTCTTTTCCCACTTCCTTCATTTCAAGCTTTAGTCTTCTATTAAATTCTGCAACTGGTTTAGCACCTTCCTCCATAAATATTTGATGGATGGCTATCATGGGACTGATACCCTTCAAGTCATCCATTGAGTACCCAAAGGCCTTGCGGTGCTCCTTTAGTACCTTCATAAGTTATTCTTCTTATTCCCCTGAAAGTTTAGCACTAATAATAACAGGGAATTTATTAGTATCATCTAAGAATCTATACTTAAGATTATTTGGTAGAGTTTTTAATTCTGGGGGTGGTAGTTCTTCATCCCCTCTCTTTTCTGGCTCATTAAAAGCTTCATCGATTGGACGTTCTTCAATGAGAAATAAATCAAATTCACTTTCTAGTTCTTCTAAATTTATATCCTCCATAATTATTTCTTCACAATTTTGATCGTCATTTATTTCTTCGTCTTGATTATTTAAGAAAAGGTTTGACATCTCTTCAATAGTCTTCTCTTTCTCTTCCTCTTGTATATGTAGAGGTTTGTCTTTAAATTTTGAAAAATGGAATTATTTTCTGCTTTCCCAAGCTTAAGGGATACAACCTCCTTTTTGAAGTCGACTGTGGCACCTATATCACTCAAATAGTTTCTTCCAAATATGATTGGGCAAAGAGTGTAAATTGGCATATCAACAACTACAAAATCAATAGGGAATTTTTTTTGTCAATTGTGACAGTTGCATCTTCAACTACTCCCATTGGAATTCTAAGATTTTTATTGTCTAACATGATTGTCATATCAGTATTTTCTATTATAGCCGGTGCTATTTCTTCTTTTATTTCTAAATAAAAGTCATAGGATATAAAATTAACTTTGGTTCCAAGATCACATAAACCGTAATGCGAGGTTTCTTTAAATATGCAGGGAAGAATAGGCTTACCCACATATTTTACCTTAATTTTACCTTCAACCAATATAGAAGTCTCTTCATCAAGTTCAACTATGTTACAATGTGCATGCATAGCCATGATTGCTTCCTTGGTTACCTCTTCATATTTGGTTTCATGTAGATGTTCTTCAATTATTGGCACACGTTCCTCTTATTTCTCTTCCTGTACTTCCTTGACATGTTTATATTCCAAAATATGCTTTTGTGCAGTGTTAGGAAATGGTATCTCATACATTGGTTCTAGGGAGGCCAATGTTGCTTTAACTTCTCTTTTCTTCTCAGGTTCGGGTAGTGTATCAAACTTGACCGAACCCTCTTTTGGAGCTTCGATGTGTTCTGTAAGAGCTTCAACAACTTGCAACACAAGATCTAAATCTAAATAAAGCAATTTATATAATTCATTAACATGGCCTTTTTTATTATAGTCGTGAATACATTCATGATCTATTTTTGTGCCTCCTTCACTTCCTAGACCAAAATTCCATGAAACTCTCTTATCGTGAATTATATTAAGTAAAGCCAAAGCTTTAGTTATAGGTGAATCCATAAAAACTCCTCTCGCACAAGTGTGTAGTTCAATTTTATTAGGTTCAATTAAACCGCCATAAAAGATATGCAATAAATATCATTTAGGTAAATCATGATGAGGACATTGTCTAAGTAAATCTTTAAATCTTATATAAGCTCTTACTAGTCCTTTATTAGGACGGTTCCTCCAAGTCATTATAAGACGCCTGATTCCAAAAGATTTTGATAATGGGTAATATTTAGATAGGAATTCGCAAGCTAAACTATCTCAAGTAGTAGTGGCTTCTAAGGGTAGAGATCTATACCATGAGAGAGTTGTACTTGTCAAAGTTTGACTAAAAAGTTTAACCCTTACCTCATCGGTGGTATACCCCGTTAATTGGAACGTTCCACATATATCTTTGAAACATGCAATATGCTCATATGGATAAGGATCTTCTTTATCTCCGGTAAATTGCTTCTTGTGTAAAATACCAAGTAGTAGAGGATTTATTTCAAACCCCCTTGTCTTCTTATTGGAGTTGTCTCTTTTATAAATATCGTAGGGCTTCCCAAAACAGTTGAGTGGGTTAGCACTAGTCATATTCTAAAACTCCATCATGTTGGTGGAAACATGTAACTCAGACCAAAACTTAACAAAACTAAAGTAAATAAGCAAAAACTAAAAGACCTATAGCGCTTAGCTCCCCAGCAACGGCGCCAGAAAATAGCTTGATGATTGCAAGTGCACAGATCGGTTGTAGCTAGTTTTGAAATAAAGATATCGATCCCATAGGGAGCAGGAGTCCGAAGTCAAAATTATTGAAATAAATACTAAAACTAGAAATGCTAAATAAAGTTCTAAGTGCCAAGCTAAAATGCGAGTATTTCGTAAAAAGGTGTTTTTTTGGGGGGGGGGGTTGGTATAAGTGAACAATGAGTAAAGTAAATAAAACTGAATACAGAAAATAAGTATCGCGTATGTAAAAGAGATTTGAAACTTCAGCGAGAAAAGGCGTTCTCAAGGATTAGCGGATACACCACCAGCATTATAAAGGTCTAAGGTAGAGATTATTATCATGAAGATTCTCAGCTATGTATGTGTGGTAGGAACTCTGTATTTGGACAGAGAGGCAGCAACCACTGCTCAAATCATCCTTATAACCACAGCATACAACAATCAACATCAATTGGATTACTGCACTATTAAGGGACATAATCCCGCAGGACGTATCCCATGGCATGGATAGTGTTTTGTGAGTTTCCTTGATTCCCAAGTTGATACGTAAGGGGTGCCAACAACTTTATAGTCAATGTAAGTGCTAAGATCCCTCCGTCCACCAACAAGTAGTTCCCTACATCAAGTCCCCACAGGAGGCAAATATTGGAGAGGTCGACTTCTCCCAACATCAAGATGTAGAGAATCTAACATATGGTCACAGCGATGAATATCATAATAAACTTTATCTTATTTCAATCTCATGCTAGGGTTTCTCCATCTCCCCAAGAACTAATGATCTACTCAGACATGGAGGCAGACAGCATCATGATAATGGTAATAGAAACGATCATCAATGAATAGTACTTGTATAAATCCACAACTAGTGCAAGAATTACAACAATATCTAGATGGGATGGATGGAGATGATGGTGATGATGAAGATGTAGTGGTTGATGAAGATGTAGATTGATGCCTTGGCCTCCCAGATCTGCGTAGGGCGAGATGAATCCCTAGGGCAAGTTCCCCTCCAGATGCCTTCCGGAGGTTAGGTTTCGGCGATTTCTGGGTGTTCTGTATGTCGTCTCCCCGAATCAGTTGCATGGGGTGAAACTATTTGAGGAGGCAGAGGTGGCGCCAACTATACGACGGCGGCCCGTATAGTTGGTCGTCAACCCTTCTGCCTCCTTTTCTTGCTTCGGGTTTTCTTCTGGTATTATTAATATTTCCCAAATAAGTGATTTACGTAGTTTTTGGCTCATTTTTCTCCAGTACAACTGTTCCAGGAATTGTGTCCATTGGATCCATCATCTTATCTGATCCTGGTGAAATTAAACATAAAAATTGCATGCAAACATTGTAAAATACCAAAATCCTACATCTACAATGCAAAATAATAATTTAAAACATTATGCAAATATGCACTCATCAGGGGCCTCTGCCTAGCTCTTGGTTGTAGCAAATCCTCCTCACACCGTCAACTCCTTACCGCTTTCAGTGGCATCCTTAGCCGGATCTTCAGCCACTTTGGAGGAGGTTATTTCCTGCATCGACTGCTCGCCGATAACAAGGATCACCGTGGCAGCACCTGGGACCTCCTGCGAAGGAGTGTTTTCCACTTCCGTGACGGAAGGATCAGATACTACCTTAGCCAGAGATTGGACAGGCGCAACAGATGGCTGACGGCAGGGGTAGGAGGAGCGATGGTGGGAGAGGCTTGGACAAACATATCTCTAATGTTTTTACAAGCCCCCAATGTCTTGGAGGTCAGCTAGACTTTTTCCTGAAACTTACAATGTATAAGTATAGGAATAAGAGGAGTAAAACAACAATGTCGGATGAAAAGAGGCTTACACAACATTTAGCGCCTTGGTCAAGGGGATGTTGGTTAATCTTCTTTTCTCTGCCTCCAGGGAGGCGGTGGACTTCTTGGAGGATCCACCCTCCATCTTCTTCTTCTTGCATACGCCGATAGCGTTAGAGGTGGAGCTCTTCCGCTTTTGCGCCACCCGCGACTTCGTCGTCGAACACGACAATTACTTCCTTCATTTTGGGGTCATAGACTTGGGGAGGCATGCAGGTTTCCTCCAAGTCCCCCAACTTTTAAGTGAAACCAATGTGTTAGATGGGAGTAGATGTTCAAGTTAGAAGAACTGGAGTGTATGTCAAAACAGTAAATAGAAGTTACCTTTGGGCACTTGTCGTCCTCGAACATGTCATAAGTGATGGAAAATACATGCTTGTGATCCTTCACCTTAATGATGTCCTTGAGGCGGAGCTTGATGGAGTCACTGGAAAGTTATCCTCGGAAATCCGGAGGCTATCTTTGTTGGAATTATGCCCTAGAGGCAATAATAAAGATGTTATTATTATAATTCTTGTTCATGATAAAGTTTATATTCCATGATAGAATTGTATTAAGCGGAAACTTTGATACTTGTGTGGTTTATGAACAACGCCGTGTCCCTAGTACGCCTCTATGGACTAGCTCATTGATTAATGATGGTTAAGGTTTCCTAACCATAGACATGAGTTGTCGATTAATAATGAGATCATATCATTGGGAGAATGATATGATGTACAGACCCAAATCAAGCAGAGCAATTAGATCGTGTCATCGTGTTCATCTTTGCGAAGCTTTTTCTTATGTCAAATATTGTATTCCTTAGACCATGAGATAATGCAACTCCCTGGTATCGGAAGAAAGCTTTGATGTCATCAAACGTCATCCTATGAGAGGGTGATCATAAAGGTGTCTCTCAGGTGATCGGAAAGTACTTGTTGGGTTGTATGTATCGAGATGGGATTTGTCCCTCCCAAGTCGGAGAGATATACTTCGGGCCCACTCGGTAATCGGTATCAACACCGCTTGCATGCATGTGGTTAAGGAGTTAATCACAAAGTGATATCGGATTACGGAACGAGTAAAGTACTTGTTGTGAACGAGATGGAACTAGGTATGCCGATACCGACGATCGAATCTCGGGCAAGTAAAATATCGCGTGACGAAGGGAATATAAATGGGATGTCACATCCCAAGATTTTCCAAATCTTGTAATGTGAAAATAAATAAACAAAATAAAATTTTGTTGAAATTTTAGGGTGAAAAGAAAATTTTGTTTCTAAAAGGAAACCTAAAATCCCATCTTAAACAAACTTTGGTTAAAGTTTGAATCCAACAAAATCCAAATCAAGGGTAATGCATTCCTCAATGAATGTATCTGGAAATTTAAACATTTGGAAAATAAATCCAAACCCTTAACCCTAATGGAATAAAAATCATTTCCAAAGTTATCTCCAAGTCTATGGATTTGATCCATATAAAATCTTGTCAACAAACATTCACAAATGATCAAGAAAGACAAACAGAAATATTATAAAAACCATAGAAATTGGTTTCACTTAAATTGGAACCATGGATAAAATCTTATGAATATAATAAGATAAGGAATTAAAATTCCCAAAATCTAATAAAGCACCTATCTGGAAACCCATACCAATTGGTGAGCAAATAATCCTAAAGATCCTTAAAAGGATAAACAAATAATAAACAAGATTTCACAAATTGGAATCACCAAGTTTGGACCTCTAAATAAAAAGATATGGATTTTATAAGATAAAGAAAGAAATATTAATTAAAGAATATTTAAAGACCAATCAAATCTTGTCCTAAACCAAAAACAAGTGGAATAAAATATTGGATAGAGAATTTCCAAAATAAAATAAAATGGCTTGAACCAAATCCTTTTGGAATAAAGACAAACCCAATTTTAGATGATTAATAAATCTTATTAAAAACCTTTCCAAATAATTCAAGATGGATTATTTGACACCCAATTAATCAAAATAAAAACCTACTAAAAGGATTTGGAAAGTTAAAGATTTTAAATGGAGATTTAAAAAATATTCTTAAATCCTATCTAATTAAAAACTAGAGCCTATTTTGAATAAATAAGAGACCCAAAATGAATAAGGTTTTATTCAAAAATTGACATCAGATTACAATACTAATCAGTGTTTAAAGCTACACAAATTTTGGCAAAGTTTTGAAATCAAATGAGTGTTTGAATTGGTTATTTAAAATCAAAACAGAATAAAGGAAAAGAAAAAGAAAAAGAAAAACAAACAGAAAAAAATGCTAAAGGACTCGAACCAGCCCAGCTAAGCCCACCTGGCCCAGTCCAGCCCAGTTCCTCTTTTCCCCGCAGAAAACGATTCACACCCACTTATAAACCCGCAGAGTCGCCGACGCGTGGACCCCATCACCCCACTCCTCTCTCACGCTGCCAAGCGGACCCCACCGCCAGCTCACCTCGTCGTCAACCCCGCGAACCAGTCATCCCCAAACCTCGCGACTGTTTTCTGTCGTAATTGCGCCCTTCAATTCGTGTTAAACGGCCGATTAAACCCGCGTTGCAACGACGCCCTCTTAACCGCCCTGGTCTCCTCTTCCTTCTCCCCCAGACCATACCCCATAGGAGCCACCAGGCTGCGCGAATTTCTCTCCCGAGCCCCACTGCCCCGATGAGCTCCGGCGTCGATTCCGGCCGGACCCTGCCATCCCTTGCCCCCTCGACCACTCTCACCTGCTCCCCATTCCCTGGCGAACCTCCCAGTGGCATCAACTCGTCCCCGCGCGCCCAGAACACTCGGCAACATTGACGACCACCGTCGCCACCGTCTGCTTCCTCTCCGGCGAAGCTTCTGGTAAGAACCTGACCGCGCCTTTCATTCTCCTTCACACACGCATCATCGCCAGGACCATGCGCATCTGACCATATCTTCCCCTTGTCCTAGCACGCGCTGTAGCCTCACCCCCGTCGACGTCTGACCGTACCCGACGACAGCAAGAACTCCGGTGACAATCCCGTCCACCTCTGTGCGCCCCTTCACCAACCAAGGGCAGGTTGAGCATCCCCGTGCCTCGGCGATCACAGTGAGCCTCCTCTCCTCCTTCCTAGCTTCCTCTAGCGTCAGCCCCGCCGTAGCCAGACACGCCGCCGCCACCTGCCGCCGCTAGCGCCGCCCACCTCTGGTCAGTCGCACAGTAGCCGTTCGATCTGGATCCAACGAGTGCGATAGATTCACTTAACGCCGAAGGGGTACGCAACCTGTGCCGCTCGATCTGTTTAGATCCAACGCCTCATAGAGCCGATCCGTGCGAACCGGTACCAGCTAGTAATATCACGCCACGTGTCTCTGTTGATTTGAAACAAAACAGATTTGATCTATTAGAAGCAAGATTTTGTAAATTCCATAACTTTAAATCTACACGTCCAAATTTTGCAAACTTTATATCAATGGATTCAGAAAAACAAGCCCTAGCCAACCATGCACTTTGTTTAGTAAAAATCTTCTGGTAGAATGTTTGTTTTTGCAGAAACTTGTGTATGCTTGTTTAGGATATAAAAATTATTCTAAAAAGATTTTGAGGGTAAAATCTTTGGCAAATGGTGTGTTTTGAACCTACTGACCATAGGAAACAAATTGTGGATTCAAAAATGTATTTGGAGAAACAAAAGAATAAATCCTTGATTTAAACCATTTCTAGTCAAATAAAAATATGGTTTAATTATTAAAAATGGTTTTGGAAGAAAACCTTTGAGAAATGTTTTGGAGATAAACTCTCTCACCCTAAACACAAAGTTTTGTGGTTTGAAAACATATTTTGTGAAACTTATAGAATTTTACCTTATTAAAAGCATTTCTACACCACATAAAATAATGACTTAGTCTAAAAATGGTTTATGAAGTGAAATCTTATACATATGATTTTGCCACTTTATAAAATGACCATTAGGTGTTTTCAAATGTTTATGAACCATTAGAAACCACTTTGACAAATAAAACAACCTTTAGCATGCTTGCATGCATTGTTTTGTTATTATTATTTTATGTGATGAATTGCTTGAATGGTAGATTGAAATATTGTTTGCTTGATTGATTTGTAGTGAATTGAAGTGAGTGAACATTGCAAAGATCAAGGAGTGAACTTATACTCTCTACCAAAAAGGCAAGTGATGCTTCATACTTTTGTCCCATTATTTTCACTATGCATTAGTGATATTTCTAAGTAAGACTTGCATGGAATTTTTGCTAAGTATAAACCATGCTATGGGAAATCCTAGTAGATGAAACCTTAGTAGAATTTCCTAAGTTAAGATTCCTACTACTATCATGCTTAGCTTATCTTATAGAAAACAAGGGTGGAATATATATTCATGCTATGAAAAAAATTCTAAGTCTGAGGACTTGTGTTTTGTTTAATAAAACAACTAAGTGAATGAATCACCTGGGTGGAATGGAAGGAATGGTTTATGTTGAGTGGTTCACAAGGCCCATTTCTATGGTTTACCTTGTGTATCTCACTTGTGGATGGCCATCCAGGAACAAAGAGTTTTGAGATGTCAAATGTTGAGAAGCTTCAAGTGCAGCCACTTGGCATTATGGGCTCTGCCTGGATCATATAGGTTGCAATAACTTAGCCAAATGGACAGTTGGTGGTAGGGGAATTATAGGTTGGAACGCGTCCATTCTGGTCTAAGGGAAGGCTTCTGAAAGATCTTGTCTTGGTGAAACCAAGTCTTGTGGGGAAAGTGCACCACCTCTGAAGAGTGTAAAATCTAAGTACTTAGCCATGTCCCTGGTAAAGGACAATTTTGAGCATCAAGACATGGAAGCTATCAAGAATCTCATCATCCAAATTTCTAAGTTAAAAACTTGTGGTTGAACAAGGGTTTAAGGTTCACCAATTTCTATTGGAGGTTCCTTGGGTGATTTTGTCAAAGAAAAAAAACTTAGTGTTTTCAAATGATAAGGAAAATCTATTTTGAGCAAAGCAAGCCTAAGCTCCACTTAGCCAAATGCATATAGATGATAGACTCCACTATACTACCATAGTATCACTTGCCAATACAATTCAAATGTATTGACCCTTGTGGCTGTAACTTGTTATGTTGCAGGTTTGTTTGATATTAGTGATTTAGGATTACAAGTCTACAACCAACATGTTTGCATGTGGAACTTTGAAGATGAAGGACCCCATGCTAATGTTATATTCTGCTGCATTGTAATGACTTAGCCAAATGAGATATGTAAGATGTAATAAATTATGTTATTCCTGGTTATAAAGTTGTATTATGACCTTTGTTTCTTGATATTACATCTTAACTGTGGATGCTAGCTATTGATCCAGGGACTAGCATTGTAAACACAAGGATCTCTACCTTATTAAAGGTTGGGAACCTTACAGATGGTATCAGAGCATTGTGTTGCCTGTAGGATTTGTAAACCTAGGATTGGACAAAACCCTTAGAAAAAAATAGGAGTTGTATTTGTTCCAAAACTTATTTACAAACAATCTTGTAAACTCTTTCCTCAACCATTTTGGTTTTGATTCTACACCTCTTCTATTTCAAACTTGATGGATAAATCCTACCCCATGGCCAAAGACTTCACCATGTGCAAAGGACTTCTTCAACTCTAATGACTTCAACATCTTCAACTCTAATGACTTCAACATTTTCAACATTTTCACCAAGGACATCAACTTGGATATCACTAAGGACTACAAGTGAGACAAGAAATATCACTCAAGACTTGAAGACTAAGGAAACACAACTTGGGAATCATCATCACCTTTGAAGTTTTTGTGACCAAGAATTTTCCCAAGGATAAAAAGAACTCATTCAAGAAGAATCAACTAAGAAGGATGGAAAGATTTCAAGAGAACCATATAGATGGACCACCATATTTTGTTTAGATCAAACCCACCAACTTATGTGGTGTAACAAAAATATTTTTGGTTGCCTAAAAATATGCTTGAAACTTGTTGTTTGAGTGGAATGTTTGTTTGTGATTGTTTGCACAATGCTTGTGTGAATTGTGATGTGTGTGATTAGAACTATTCCTTAGAAATATTTTGCCTATTCTAAACCCCATCCAACCGAAACAGATGACTTTTCCAAGAGACTCCAACATCAAAGATGGTGATAACAACAACCAAGAGAACAACATGAGAGAACAACTACTAGCAAACCAAACCCAGTTGAGCCAAGTGACAACTCAACTTTTAGCCAACAACAATGGATTAGACCCAGCCATACAAAGGATTTTGAAACTTCAATCCCAATTGTTGCAAGGGATGGCTACTCATATGACCAACATGGGAGAAAGCTCTTCCCAAGGAGCTTATGACAACAAGGATGACAAAGATGTTATTCTAGAAGGAACCCAAGCTTGCAATATTTGTGGAGACAAGGATCGCACTTCCAAGGAGCATGGAGATCAATGCCCCAACTATGAAGAGAAACACCCAGCTGACCAATGCCCCACATCTCAAGCTACTTGTTACCTATGTGAAGGAAATAATCATGTCCCTATCCAATGACCCATCTTTTCCATAGTTGAACAAAGGAAACAAGGTGGAGTGCAACAACTGATTGCAGATTACCATGAGAAATCCAAGTCTACCAAGAAGGATGAAGACAAAGGAAAATCTTAGCTTGTGCCTCCCAGCAATATGACCCAATTTAAAGGACCAAAGAAGAGACATATGTATTATCCAATGAGTAATAGAAGGTCAAGGAGACCAGTAGACATTCCTACCTATGAGATAGCATATGAAGAACATGAACTAGAAGCACTCCTAGCTTTGGAGAAACCCAAGAAGAAGAAGAATAAAAGCCAAGTGCAATGTTACACTTGCAAAGAGATGGGACACTATGCCAATGAATGCCCAGAAAAGAAGAAGAACCAAGGAAACAAACAAAAGGCAATGATACCAAAGGAAAAGAAAGATATCAGCCAAGTGATGTGTTTCAAATGCAAAGAGCTAGGCCATTATGCAGACAAGTGTCCAGAGAAGTTTCAACAAGATCCCAAGCAAGCCAAAATGTAATTTAGTTGGAAAATTTTAAGGGTGGTAGTACCCTAGTTGTTTTGAGCCAACTTGTAACCCCTAGCCTCCCCAAATCTCGGGACGAGATTTATTTTAAGGGTGGTAGCCTGTCACATCCCAAGATTTTCCAAATCTTGTAATGTGAAAATAAATAAACAAAATAATTTTTTTTGAATTTTTAGGGTGAAAAGAAACTTTTGTTTCTAAAAGGAAACCTAAAATCCCATCTTGAACAAACTTTGGTTAAAGTTTGAATCCAAAAAAATCCAAATCAAGGGTAATGCATTCCTCAATGAATGTATCTGGAAATTTAAACATTTGGAAAATAAATCCAAACCCTTAACCCTAATGGAATAAAAATCATTTCCAAAGTTATCTCCAATTCTATGGATTTGATCCATATAAAATCTTGTCAACAAACATTCACAAATGATCAAGAAAGACAAACAGAAATATTATAAAACCATAGAAATTGGTTTCACTTAAATTGGAACCATGGATAAAATCTTATGAATATAATAAGATAAGGAATTAAAATTCCCAAAATCTAATAAAGCACCTATCTGGAAACCCATACCAATTGGTGAGCAAATAATCCTAAAGATCCTTAAAAGGATAAACAAATAATAAACAAGATTTCACAAATTGGAATCACCAAGTTTGGACCTCTAAATAAAAAGATATGGATTTTATAAGATAAAGAAAGAAATATTAATTAAAGAATATTTAAAGACCAATCAAATCTTGGCCTAAAACATAAACAAGTGTAATAAAATATTGGATAAAGAATTTCCAAAATAAAATAAAATGGCTTGAACCAAATCCTTTTGGAATAAAGACAAACCCAATTTTAGATGATTAATAAATCTTATTAAAAACCTTTCCAAATAATTCAAGATGGATTATTTGACACCCAATTAATCAAAATAAAAACCTACTGAAAGGATTTGGAAAGTTAAAGATTTTAAATGGAGATTTAAAAAATATTATTAAATCCTATCTAATCAAAAACTAGAGCCTATTTTGAATAAATAAGAGACCCAAAATGAATAAGGTTTTATTCAAAAATTGACATCAGATTACAATACTAATCAGTGTTTAAAGCTACACAAATTTTGGCAAAGTTTTGAATCAAATGAGTGTTTGAATTGGTTGTTTAAAATCAAAACAGAATAAAGGAAAAGAAAAAGAAAAACAAACAGAAAAAAAATGCTAAAGGACTCGAACCAGCCCAGCTAAGCCCACCTGGCCCAGTCCAGCCCAGTTCCTCTTTTCCCCGTAGAAAACGATTCACACCCACTTATAAAACCGCAGAGTCGCCGATGCGTGGACCCCATCACCCCACTCCTCTCTCACGCTGCCAAGCGGACCCCACCGCCAGCTCACCTCGTCGTCAACCCCGCGAACCAGTCATCCCCAAACCTCGCGACTGTTTTCTGTCGTAATTGCGCCCTTCAATTCGCGTTAAACGGCCGATTAAACCCGCGCTGTAACGACGCCCTCTTAACCGCCCTGGTCTCCTCTTCCTTCTCCCCCAGACCATACCCCATAGGAGCCACCAGGCTGCGCGAATTTCTCTCCCGAGCCCCACTGCCCGGACGAGCTCCGGCGTCGATTCCGGCCGGACCCTGCCGCCCCTTGCCCCCTCGACCACTCTCACCTGCTCCCCATTCCCTGGCGAACCTCCCAGTGGCATCAACTCGTCCCCGCGTGCCCAGAACACTCGGCAACAACGATGACCACCGTCGCCACCGTCTGCTTCCTCTCCGGCGAAGCTTCTGGTAAGAACCTGACCGCGCCTTTCATTCTCCTTCACACACGTATCATCGCCAGGACCGTGCGCATCTGACCATGTCTTCCCCTTGTCCTAGCACACGCTGTAGCCTCGCCCCCGTCGACGTCTGACCGTACCCGACGCCAGCAAGAACTCTGGTGAGCAATCCCGTCCACCTCCGTGCGCCCCTTCACCAACCAAGGACAGGTTGAGCATCCCCGTGCCTCAGTGATCACAGTGAGCCTCCTCTCCTCCTTCCTTGCTTCCTCTAGCGTCAGCCCCGCCGTATCCAGACACGCCGCCGCCACCTGCCGCCACCTGCCGCCGCTAGCGCCGCCCACCTCTGGTCAGTCGCACAGTAGCCGTTCGATCTGGATCCAACGAGTGCGATAGATTCACTTAACGCCGAAGGGGTACGCAACCTGTGCTGCTCGATCTGTTTAGATCCAATGCCTCACAGAGCCGATCCGTGCGAACCGGTACCAGCTAGTAATATCACGCCACGTGTCTCTGTTGATTTGAAACAAAACAGATTTGATCTATTAGAAGCAAGATTTTGTAAATTCCATAACTTTAAATCTACACGTCCAAATTTTGCAAACTTTATATCAATGGATTCAGAAAAACAAGCCCTAGCCAACCATGCACTTTGTTTAGTAAAAATCTTCTGGTAGAATGTTTTTTTTGCAGAAACTTGTGTATGCTTGTTTAGGATATAAAAATTATTCTAAAAAGATTTTGAGGGTAAAATCTTTGGAAAATGGTGTGTTTTGAACCTACTGACCATAGGAAACAAATTGTGGATTCAAAAATGTATTTGGATAAACAAAAGAATAAATCCTTGATTGAAACCATTTCTAGTCAAATAAAAATATGGTTTAATTATTAAAAATGGTTTTGGAAGAAAAACTTTGAGAAATGTTTTGGAGATAAACTCTCTGACCCTAAACACAAAGTTTTGTGGTTTGAAAACATATTTTGTGAAACCTATAGAATTTTACCTTATTAAAAGCATTTCTACACCACATAAAATAATGACTTGGTCTAAAAATGGTTTATGAAGTGAAATCTTATACAAATGATTTTGCCACTTTATTAAATGACCATTAGGTGTTTTCAAATGTTTATGAACCATTAGAAACCACTTTGACAAATAAAACAACTTTTAGCATGCTTGCATGCATTGTTTTGTTATTATTATTTTATGTGATGAATTTCTTGAATGGTAGATTGAAATATTGTTTGCTTGATTGATTTGTAGTGAATTGAAGTGAGTGAACATTGCAAAGATCAAGGAGTGAACTTATACTCTCTACCAAAAAGGCAAGTGATGCTTCATACTTTTGTCCCATTATTTTCACTATGCATTAGTGATATTTCTAAGTAAGACTTGCATGGAATTTTTGCTAAGTATAAACCATGCTATGGGAAATCCTAGTAGATGAAACCTTAGTAGAATTTCCTAAGTTAAGATTCCTACTACTATCATGCTTAGCTTAGCTTAGCTTATAGAAAACAAGGGTGGAATATATATTCATGCTATGAAAAAAAATTCTAAGTCTGAGGACTTGTGTTTTGTTTAATAAAACAACTAAGTGAATGAATCACCTGGGTGGAATGGAAGGAATGGTTTATGTTGAGTGGTTCACAAGGCCAATTTCTATGGTTTACCTTGTGTATCTCACTTGTGGATGGCCACCCAGGAACAAAGAGATTTGAGATGTCAAATGTTGAGAAGCTTCAAGTGCAGCCACTTGGCATTATGGGCTCTGCCTGGATCATATAGGTTGCAATAACTTAGCCAAATGGACAGTTGGTGGTAGGGAAATGATAGGTTGGAACGCGTCCATTCTGGTCTAAGGGAAGGCTTCTGAAAGATCTTGTATTGGTGAAACCAAGTCTTGTGGGGAAAGTGCACCAGCTCTGAAGAGTGTAAAATCTAAGTACTTAGCCATGTCCCTGGTAAAGGACAATTTTGAGCATCAAGACATGGAAGCTATCAAGAATCTCATCATCCAAATTTCTAAGTTAAAAACTTGTGGTTGAACAAGGGTTTAAGGTTCACCAATTTCTATTGGTGCTTCCTTGGGTGATTTTGTCAAAGAAAAAAAAACTTAGTGTTTTCAAATGATAAGGAAAATCTATTTTGAGCAAAGCAAGCCTAAGCTCCACTTATCCAAATGCATATAGATGATAGACTCCACTATACTACCATAGTATCACTTGCCAATACAATTCAAATGTATTGACCCTTGTGGCTGTAACTTGTTATGTTGCAGGTTTGTTTGATATTAGTGATTTAGGATTACAAGTCTACAGCCAACATGTCTGCCTGTGGCACTTTGAAGATGAAGGACCCCATGTTAATGTTACATTCTGCTGCATTGTAATGAGTTAGCCAAATGAGCTATGTAAGATGTAATAAATTATGGTATTCCTGGTTATAAAGTTGTATTATGACCTTTGTTTCTTGATATTACATCTTAACTGTGGATGCTAGCTATTGATCCAGGGACTAGCATTGTAAACACAGGGATCTCTACCTTATTAAAGGTTGGGAACCTTACATGGGATTAATTGAATCCTGGCATCGTGGTTCGTCCGATATGATCATCGATGAATGTGTGGGAGTCAATATGGGTTTCCAGACCCCGCTGTTGATTATTGATAGAAGATCATGTCTGCATGTTCTCGTACCCGTAGGGTCACACACTTAACGTGTCTCGACGCTAGGATAGAATGGATAATTGGTTTATGAGTTTTTGTTCGGAGTCTCGGATGAGATCCAGGACGTCATGATAGGTTCCGGAATGGTCCGGAGAATAAGATTCATATAAGGGAAAGCAGTTTTTAGATTTCGGAATTGTTTCGGGTGTTCGGTATTGTACCGGAAGCTTCTAGAACCTTCCGGAGTGGGACCAACGTGTCCCCACTTGTCGGGAGGGGGCGTGGGCCTACGAGGGAGTGCCCTGGCCGCATTGGGCCAGGGGAACAAGGCCCCATAGGCCCAGCCAGCCAAAACCCTAGGGAAACCCTAGGGAAACCTTCTAGGAGGGGGAAAACTTGCCCCCCGCTCCAACCCTTGGGGCCGCCGCCCTAGGGCTTGGAGGAGGGGCCAAGGGGGACGGCCAGCCCCCTATATATAGAGGGAAGGGGCGCAGCCCTCCTCCCCCACTCCTTCAACCCTAGCTGTCATACTGCTGCCCTCTAGATCTCTCTCTCTCCCGACTGCGCGTAGGCGAAGCCCTGCCTCAGAAACTCTCCACCTTTGCACCACGCCGTCGTGTTGTAGATCCAATCTATCTCTCCACCCCACTTGCTGGACCGAGGAAGGAGGAGACGTCTAGGTGCCGTACGTGTGCATCTCTCGGAGGCATCGCCACTTGCGGTGTTGGATCGGATCGGATCGCGAGGAGGAGAAGCTAGTACGACTACATCAACCACGTTCCATTGAACGTTCCGTTGTGCGAATATTAAAGGGTATGAAGATCTCATCTATCCCCCTCGTTGTTTGCATCTCCTAGATTAGATCTTGGCTTTCCCGTTCGCATCCGTAGAAATTTTTTGATTTACTATGCTGCGAAACCCTTCAGTGGTATCAGAGCTAGATCTATGCGTAGATGTGTTTCACGAGTAGAACGCAACATGCTTGTTGCGGGCGATGTTTTTTGTTGCAAGCCTCTTGTTTGTGTACTTCTTATGACGCGGGGTAGTGAGATCGAAGCGGTCCAGGACAACTTTACGCGACCTCGTTCGCGAGACCGGCTCTGCACTTGACGTGTGGCTTGTTCCACACATGCGGCTGGTGGATGCCAGTTTCTCTCACTATAGTTGTCATGGGATTTACACCGGATGTTGGCAACCATAATATCACCGTTGTGGCTTTCCGTAGGTAAGAATCGTT
This sequence comes from Avena sativa, assembly GCA_916181665.1. Taxonomy (NCBI): domain Eukaryota; kingdom Viridiplantae; phylum Streptophyta; class Magnoliopsida; order Poales; family Poaceae; genus Avena; species Avena sativa. Next base: position 200,554,185 of record OV702281.1, on the reverse strand, counting down.
CTTATCTTGTTACTCCCATAAGCCACGTAAAACATGCAACAACAAAGTAGAGGCGTTTAACTTGTTTTTGCAGGGAGTGTTTCTGTGATATGGTATGGCCCAAGATGTGATGTGTATGTTGTATGCAATGATCATGTTTTGTAATGTTTCACGACTTGCATGTCGATGAGTACACAACCGGCAGGAGCCATATGGTTGTCTTTATAATTGTGTATGACCTATGTGTCAACTTCTTATACGCCATGTAATAGCTTTACTTTATCGCTAAGTAGTTAGCAATAGTTGTAGTTGATATTCGTGGTGGAGGAAATCATGGTGGAGTGATGGAGATCATGCTGGCACGCACAAGATGGAGATCATTGCGCGGAGATTGGCTATACCATGTCACATAAAATTATATGCATGTGATGTTTATCCTTTTATGTATCTTATTATGCTTAGATCGCGACGGTAGCATTATAAGATGATTCCTCACTTAAAGATCAAGATAAAACTGTGTTCTCCCCATGTATGCACCGTTGCGAAAGTTCGTCGTGTTCAAGAATCACGTGATGATCGGGTGCTATAAACTCTATGTTCACATACAACGGGTGCAAGCCAGTTTTGCACACGCGGAAATACTTGGGTTTGACTTGACGAGCCTAGCATGTACAGACATGGCCTCGGAACACACGAACCGAAAGGTTAAGCATGAGTCATATGAATGATATGATCGACACTTTGTTGTCCACCATTGAAACCACATCTCTTCTCGTGAAGATCGGATCAGGTGTGGTGAAATTGGATCATGTTCACTAAACAACTTGAGGGATGTTGAATTTAGTGGGAGTTCATCTAGTAATTTGATTAAGTTGAACTAGTTATCATGAACATAGTCTAAATTGTACTTGCAAATTTTGTAGATCAAATGGCTAAGTCCAACTTCAACTTCAACGTTTTTGCTAAGAAAGAAAAGCTTAAGAACAATGGGTCTAACTTCACCAACTGGTTCCGCAATCTGAGAATCATTCTCTCTGGCGGACAAAAGGACTATGTCCTTGAGAAAGTGCTAGGTGACGCCCCTGCTGTAGATGCGCCGGCTGATGAGAAAGCTGTTTATCAGTCGCACAAGGATGATTATGGTGTGATTAAGAGCACCATGTTGTTTGCTATCGAATCAGACCTTCAAAATCGTTTTGAGGAGTTGCCCGGGCCCTTTGAGATTCTTGAGGAACTGAAAACTATGTTTTAGACTCAGGCCCGTTCTGAGAGATATGAGATCTCTGAGAAATTCTTTAACTGCAAGATGGAGGAAGGGAGTTCCGTTAGTGAGCACGCCATTAATATGTCGGGCTACACTCAACGCCTTGAGAAACTGGACTGCAAGATTCCAGATGAGCTCAAGATTGATAGAGTTCTGCAATCACTCCTTCCTAGCTACAAAGGTTTTGTAGTTACTCATAATCAGATTGGTTCCACTGATACGATCACTGAGCTCTTCGCTAAGCTGAAAGCTGCGGAGGTGGACATCAAGAAAGATAATCATGTGTTGATGGTCAACAAGCCCCCCAACTTTAAGAAAGGTAAGGGTGCAAAGAATCCCTTCAAGAAGGGCAGCGGCAAGCGCGTTTTCCCTGCAGAGAAGAAGCTCAAGTCTGGACCTAAGCCAGACACTGAGTGCTTCTATTGCAAGGACAAGGGTCACTGGAAGCGCAACTGTCAGAAGTACTTAGCGGACAAGAAGGCTGGCACCATCAAAGGTATATTTGATATACATATTATTGATGTTTTCCTTACTAGCCCTCGTTGTAGTTCCTGGGTATTTGATACTGGTTCAGTTGCTAATATTTGTAACTCGAAACAGGAGCTACGGAATAGACGGTGGCTAGCGAGGGATGAGGTGACGATGCGCGTTGGCAACAGATCAAGAGTCGATGTGATTGTCGTCGGCATGCTCTCCTTGGTTTTACCTTCGGGATTAGTTTTAAACCTCAATAAATGTTATTATGTGCCTACGTTGAGCATGAACATCATATCTGGATCGTGTTTATTGCAAGACGGTTATTCATTTAAATCGGAGAATAATGGTTGTTCTATTTATATGAGTAACATCTTGTATGGTTATGCACCTGCTACGAATGGTTTATTTCTTCTGAATCTCGAAAGCAATGAAACACACATCCATAACATTGAGGCTAAGAGATGCAAGGTAGATAGTGATAATACGACTTATTTGTGGCACTGCCGTCTAGGTCATATTGGTGTAAAACGCATGAAGAAACTCCATTCTAATGGACTTTTGGACTCTCTTGATTTTGAATCATTTGACAAGTGCGAGCCATGTCTCATGGGCAAGATGATCAAACCCCGTTCTCCGAAATAATGGAGTGAGCAACGGACTTGTTGGAAATCATACATACCGATGTATGCGGACCAATGAGTGTTTTGACGCACGGTGGTTATCGCTATATATGGGTATATCTATTTAATGAAACATAAATCTGAAACATTTGAAAAGTTCAAAGAGTTTTAGAACGAAGTGGAAAACCATTGTAACAGGAAAATTAAATTTCTATGATCCGATCGTGGAGGTGAATATTTGAGTTATGATTTTCTCACGCATCTTAAAGCAAGCGGAATCGTTTCACAACTCACGCCACCCGGAACACCACAGCGCAATGGTGTGTCTGAACGCCGGAATTGAACTTTATTAGATATGGTGCGATCGATGATGTCTCTTACGGATTTGCCGTTATCATTTTGGGGTTATGCATTAGAAACCGCTGCATTCACTTTAAATAGGGCACCATCTAAATCCATTGAGACGACACCGTATGAACTGTGGTTTGGTGCTAAACCTAAGTTGTCGTTTCTTAAAGTTTGGGGATGAGAAGCTTACATCAAGAAGTTGATGCCGGACAAGCTCGAACCCAAAGCGGAGAAATGCGTATTCATAGGATACCCTAAGGAAACGATTGGGTATACCTTCTACCACAGATCCGAAGGCAAAGTGTTTGTCGCAAAGAACGGATCCTTTCTTGAGAAGGAGTTTCTCTCGAAAAAAGTGAGTGGGAGGAAAGTAGAGCTAGACGAGGTTATTGAACCTTCTCTTGAGTTGGAGAGTAGCGCAGCACCTGAAATTGTTCCAGTGCCGTCTGCACCAACAATAGAGGAAGCTAATGACAAGGATCATGAAGCTTCAGACGATGCTACTACTGAACGTCGCAGGTCGACAAGGTCACGTGCCCCTCCTGAGTGGTATGGCAACCCTGTCTTGTGAGTAGACAACAGTGAACCTGCGAACTATGAGGAAGCAATGATGAGCCCAGACTCTGAGAAATGGCTAGAGGCCATGAAATCTGAATTGGGATCCATGAGCGAAAACCAAGTATGGACTTTGGTGGACCCTCCTAGCGACCGAAAGGCCGTTGAGTGCAAATGGATTTTCAAGAAGAAAACAGACGCGGATGGTAATGTTACTGTCTATAAAGCACGGCTTGTCGCGAAAGGTTTTCGACAAGTTCAAGGTGTTGACTATGATGAGACTTTCTCTCCTGTAGCGATGTTTAAGTCCATTCGGATTTTATTAGAAATTGCTGCATTTCATGATTATGAAATATGGCAGATGGATGTCAAGACTGCGTTCCTCAATGGCAACATTGATGAAGAGTTGTATATGATGCAACCCGAAGGTTTTGTCGATCCTAAGGATGCTTATAAGGTGTGCAAACTTCAGCGTTCCATTTATGGACTGAAGCAAGCATCTCGGAGTTGGAACCTTCGTTTTGATCAAGTGATCAAGAGCTTTGGATTTGTTCCAAATTGCTACGAAGCTTGTATCTACAAGAAAGTGAGTGGGAGCTCAGTGACATTTTTGGTACTATATGTGGATGACATATTGATTATCGGAAATGACATTGACATGCTTAACGATGTGAAGAGTTATTTGAACAAATGTTTTTCAATGAAAGACCTAGGGGAAGCTGCTTATATTTTGGGCATCAAAATCTATAGAGATAGACAAAGACGCCTGATAGCTTTAAGCCAAAGTACATACCTAGAAAAAGTTCTGAAAAGGTTCAGAATGGATAAGGCAAAGAAAGGTTCGGTGCCTATGTTGTCAGGTAAGATATTGAGCAGGGCTCAGTGTCCAGCTACGGTAAACGATAGAGAAGCTATGAGCAAAGTGCTTTATGCCTCGGCCATAGGATCTATCATGTATGCCATGTTATGTACTAGACCGGATGTGTCCAATGCTCTTAGTTTGGCGAGCAGATACCAAAGTGATCCAGGAGTGGAACACTGGACAGCTGTGAAGAACATCCTAAAGTATTTAAATAGAACTAAAGAAATGTTCTTAGTCTATCGAGGTAATGAACAGCTCGTCGTAAAAGGTTACGTCGATGCTAGTTTCGACACCGACAAGGATGATTCTAAATATCAGACAGGATACGTTTATATTTTGAATGCAGGAGCTGTGAGTTGGAGAAGCTGCAAGCAAAGCATGATCGTGGGATATACAGTAGAAGCGGAATACATGGTTGCTGTAGAAGCGTCAAGTGAAGGAGTTTGGATCACGAACTTCATCACTGAGCTTGGTGTGGTTCCAAGTGCCTTGGACCCACTGGAGATATTGTGTGACAACAGTGGCGCCATAGCACTGGCTAAGGAACCAAGATATCATCCAAATACCAAGCATATCAACCGCAAGTTTCATATAATTCGAGATTATATAACAGATGGAGATCTGAAGACTAGCAAAGTACATACGGATCTGAATGTCGCAGATCCGTTGACTAAACCTCTTCCACGAGCAAAACATGATCATCACCTTAGTGCCATGGGTGTTAGATTGTTGCCAGATGTAAACTAGATTATTGACTCTAGTGCAAGTGGGAGACTGTTGGAATTATGCCCTAGAGGCAATAATAAAGATGTTATTATTATAATTCTTGTTCATGATAAAGTTTATATTCCATGCTAGAATTGTATTAAGCGGAAACTTTGATACTTGTGTGGTTTATGAACAACGCCGTGTCCCTAGTACGCCTCTATGGACTAGCTCATTGATTAATGATGGTTAAGGTTTCCTAACCTAGACATGAGTTGTCGAATAATAATGAGATCATATCATTGGGAGAATGATATGATGGACAGACCCAAATCAAGCAGAGCAATTAGATCGTGTCATCGTGTTCATATTTGCGAAGCTTTTTCTTATGTCAAATATTGTATTCCTTAGACCATGAGATAATGCAACTCCCTGGTATCGGAAGAAAGCTTTGAGGTCATCAAACGTCATCCTATGAGAGGGTGATCATAAAGGTGTCTCTCAGGTGATCGGAAAGTACTTGTTGGGTTGTATGTATCGAGATGGGATTTGTCCCTCCCAAGTCGGAGAGATATACTTCGGGCCCACTCGGTAATCGATATCAACACCGCTTGTAGCATGTGGTTAAGGAGTTAATCACAAAGTGATATCGGATTACGGAACAAGTAAAGTACTTGCTGTGAACGAGATTGAACTAGGTATGCCGATACCGACGATCGAATCTTGGGCAAGTAAACTATTGTGTGACAAAGGGAATATATATATGGGATTAATTGAATCCTGGTAGCGTGGTTCATCCGATATGATCATCGATGAATGTATGGGAGTCAATATGGGTTTCCAGACCCCGCTGTTGATTATTGATAGAAGATCATGTCTGCATATTCTTGAACCCGTAGGGTCACACACTTAACGTGTCTCGACGCTAGGATAGAATGGATAATTGGTTTATGAGTTTTTTTTTGGAGTCTCGGATGAGATCTAGGATGTCACGAGAGGTTCCGAAATGGTTCGTAGAATAAGATTTATAGAAGGGAAAGCAGTTTTTGGATTTCGGAATTGTTTCGGGTGTTCGGTATTGTACCGGAAGCTTCTAGAACCTTCCGGAGTGGGACCAACGTGGCCCCACTTGTCGGGAGGGGGCGTGGGACTACGAGGGAGTGCCTTGGCCGTATGGGGCCAGGGGCACAAGGCCCATAGGCCTAGCCAGCCAAAACCCTAGGGAAACCTTCTAGAAGGAGGGGGAAAACTTGCCCCCCACTCCAAGCCTTGGGGCCGCCGCCCTAGGGCTTGGAGGAGGGGCCAAGGGGGACGGCCAGCCCCCTATATATAGAGGGCAGGGGCGCAGCCCTCCTCCCCCACTCCTTCAACCCTAGCCGCCATACTGCTACCCTCCAGATCTCTCTCTCCCGACATCGCGTAGGCGAAGCCCTGCCGCAGAAACTCTCCCCCTTTGCACCACGCCGTCGTGTTGTAGATCCAATCTATCTCTCCACCCCACTTTCTGGACCGAGGAAGGAGGAGACGTCGAGGTGTCGTACGTGTGCATCTCTCGGAGGCATCGCCAATTGCGGTGTTGGATCGGATCGGATCGCGAGGAGGAGAAGCTAGTACGACTACATCAACCACGTTCCGTTGAACGTTCCGCTATGCGAATCTTCAAGGGTATGAAGATCTCATCTATCCCCCCTCTTTGTTTTCATCTCCTAGATTAGATCTTGGCTTTCCCGTTCGCATCCGTAGAAATTTTTTGATTTACTATGCTGCAAAACCCTTCAATCTTTTCTGTCCTTCATGTACTTACACATCAGCTTCTCGTGGTGCTGAAGAGGCTGGATCCGCCTAATGAACTAGCACATGGCCAGGTCCAAGCCGGTCAGACCCGTCTCTATGAACCAGTCGATCTGCCTTACGGCATGGGAGGCTTTATCGTCAGAGGGGAGGAGGGCTTGTGATCTCCATGTCAGGGCTTCAGCGGCGGCCCCATCGATGAAGTACGGGTACGATGCTTCTCAGCCAGCTCGAGGGATGTCAGGGGCCGTAGAAGTATGTACACTGCCAGTTCTTGCTGGACTCATGTCCTACAATGTCGGGGAACCGCCGGCTATGCCGGATCTTGAAGCTAATGGCCCCACAGTTCCTAAGCTCCTCTCTGCTCAGTTCGGCTTCCCTCTTCACGATGAAGAAGTATATGAACAGATCTAACCTACGCATAATCCCTAGGTATCCCTCACACAGAGCCGCGTAGTTGCTAAGTGCAAGAATACTATTGGTGGACAGGTTCTAAGGTTGAACCCGGAAGTGCTCGAGGACTTGGATACAGAATTCGAACAACGGCAGGGAGACGCCGCGTACGGACTGAGCTTTGAGGTATACCTTTTATTTGGGTTGGGGAGAAGGGACGACCTCATCGGTCGGTGCCGCCCGCCAGACCAGACCCTCTGTCGTAGGTAGGTACCCCTAGGCTATCATCTCCTTGATATCGCTATCGGAGATGTCCGAGCCACGCCACTACCCCTTGTGGGAGTTAGCGTCCTCCTCTAACGACTCCAGCACCACTGGAATATGGTCATCGCCGGTGGATTTAACCACCAGGAGAGTGGCACCACCACGCCCTCCAGCGGGACATGAATGGTGCTGGACGGCTTGGCGAAAGCCTCACCAGACGCCGCCATCACTGGAGTGCTGCTGCTACTTGCCATTGTAGTGGATGAGATGGGCTGGGAGTTGTGGAAAAGCTAAGGTCTTCTTTGCGTGCGTGCAGTGTGCTTGAGGAAGGTTTGGGATGGAGGAACAAGATGATGCGGGAGCGAATGAGGTGAAAAGATAAACTAAACAGCACAGATAAAATATATAGCCCCAGCGTCAAGATTCATGCAAGATGATCCAACGGTCGATGCGTGGGCAGCGCATGCGAGAACGTGCGTGGAGATTTTGCCATGTTCCCACCGTCGCTTCTCGACGTTTCGAATTTCTAGCACGGGAAAATCGCTATGATTATGTTTGCTGCATGTAGGCATCGCTAACCTATGGTCTATGTCAGCTCACTAACATATGCAGACGAACAGTCCCATATTGAAGAGTACGATGGAAGATTATGGCATGGGCGGATCCTGTCCGGCAACGAGAAGAGTACGATGGAAGACTCAGTGATTCTCCGGCTTACATGTTGAAGACAGAGAATGTTGCAGGGTTCTTTGGAGGACTACAAGATATTGCTTGTCGATTTGCCGACATCACCTAGACAGAGCATTGAATCTATAGAGGCAAGACAATGCAAGATCTCGGAGTTCTATGGGGGATACTATTGGGGATATGCTAAATGGGTATCACAATAGCATGTCTCTAATCCAGATAACCTAGGCGGCCCACAGTTGGTAGCAAGGCCCATGGCCTGCTGGGCGGCCTAGGAGGATCCAGAAGGGAGGCCCATGCCGGATAAAGGAAGGCTACGATGGAGTCACCGACATACTCGAAGCTTTGGACTGCAAGACAGATATACTAGTTGGATCTAGTGTAGGACTCTATAACCTGTCCGTCTAGGACTTTTCCATGTAACCCTAGGATCTGACGATTTTATAAGCCGGGCCTATGGGAGCCTTTAGGGCACGATTCATACAGAACAACTCATTATTGTGCACAGCGAACCAATCCATGTAACTCGACGTATTGCCCTTATAGTGATTTATAGCGGGATTAGGGTTCCGCCACCGTCTTGGAACTTGAACATGGGTAAGTTGTGTTACCCCGTACCTGCCAACTTGCCGCCTTCCCCCACGTCTCTAAACACACACTATGAGGACCCCCTCCATGGCGTACTTGTCGTCAATACCACGACACTACTCCACCCGAAAGTTGGCGGGGGGACAAGACAATTGGCGGCCTATGCCTCCCGCGCGGGAATGTGGCAACCCTTCCCGCCAAATGTTTTGTGGGAATAGGACCAGCGCTTCCCTAAATAAGGGCTCCTCCTCCTACCTTAGAACAGACTGATCCTTAGTGATCTAAACCCTATACATCTCATCTCGATTGTACCCTTGTGAAGCCAAGCGAGCAATACAATAAAGCAGGAGTAGGGGCTTTACCTCCTCACGAGGGTCCTGAACCTGGGTAAAAAACACCGTTTCTCCTCTCTGTTGTGATTCTTGTGCCACCGTTGTCGAGGATCCTTGGGAACACGTGTTCAGGCCCCCTCACGAACCTAGGGATCATTGGACCCTAGTTCCTTCACGGGACAAATCTCCAACATTTGGCGCGCTAGGTAGGGGGCTGAGACGCGCCAAGAGACTCTCACCGACAATGACAGCATGGTGTCTCGTAACAAGCCTCGCGACAACCGCTCCCGGCGGGAGCAGGAAAAAAGACTCAAGGGATCGCGCCATGCCACCCCCACGCTCGCACGCCACTTCAGCGTCGGCGACAACACTTCACCACGTCCTCCCACCGAGGCACGTGGGAAAAACGCCCCTTCCATCCCAACACCGGCTCCAGCGTGCCGGGCCCCGCTCACCCCGGAAGCGACACGCCTCATGATGAAGGATCTCCTTCGCTACTCGCCTGCGGAAGGCGCCTGGGAAGATTGGCAATCCTGTCTTGCGGCCCTGATGGATGTCGCCTGGGACATCCCCGAGGAGATGGAAGCATGGCCAAGCGACATGGAGCATGGCGTGCCCCCTCCACCCCCACTCTACGAGGGACTCGGGGGGCTCGGGCGTCACAGGGCTACCCGTCGCTCTGTACCCCGGGTGATGCCAGTCCTGGGGCGAGGTTGCTTGGTCAGCGAAGGACACGCGGGTAACCCTGGCGAGGTGCTAGGGGCGTGAGGCCCACGTCCTCCAGATCATATCAGTAGCTGGGCTCCAGAACAGAGCGGCCCTCGCCGGAGGCGTGGCCATCAGCTGCTCCACCTACCCAGCCCTGGTCAAATGCCTATGCAAGGTGGTGTGGCCAACCAAGTTCAAGCCAAAGATGCCGACGCGCTATGATGGAAACACCAACCTAACGGAGTTCTTGCAGCTCTACACCATGGGAGTCAAGGCAGCGGGAGGCAACGACTGCGTCCTCGCCAACTGGTTCCACATGGGCTTGGTGGGGGAGGCCCGCGCCTGGCTACTCAACCTTCAGGAGGGGTCCATCGGCTCATGGTTAGAGCTCTGCGGACTCTTTGTCACCAAGTTCTGGGACCCGGGCAGGCAGGCATGCACCTATGATGACCTCAGGAGGGTCAGGCAGGGCCTAGACAAAACTCTATGCAAATACCTGCAACACTTCGACCAGACACTTGTCAGGGTTGCAGGGGATTCTGACTCGGAGTTCATCGCGGCCTTTGCCGAAGGTGTCGCCGATGCCCAGGTGATCGGCAGGATTGGCCGCCACGGAGAGAACCTTGCAACTATTGTCGAGCTCTTTGCGGTGGTCGATCGCTATTCCAAGGCGGAAATGGGCGACCTGTTCTCCCATGGCAACAGGGAGTCAGAAGACACAACAATGGAGCCCGAGGGAAGCGTTTGCCAGCACGCAAGAAGGCCAGCAAGAAGCACCTAAAGCGGCGAGGTGCAGGCCGAGTGCCTGACCAAGGCCTGTACTACATCGTCCATCAGAGACAAGTCCATGACACCAAAGAATGTGTCAGACTCAGGAAGGTGAGAGAGGAATACGACATCAATACCAGGTGTCAGCGGAGCAACAAGCGTGGCAAGGCTCCATGTGCCAAAGCCCCGGACCTATATCCCCTTGGGAGGCCTAGGGGCTGGGGGGAGTTATAGGGTGACGACCGCGCCGAAGGGCTCGTGAGGCCCAGGACGCCACCGTACCTCAAGAGGCGTAGGAAAGGACATGACTCCGCCCTCCCAAGGCGACTCTTGTCCCCACTCTCTTCCCACTGGGCAATGTTTTCCACCCTGGGGTAGGGTTTTTAGAAAGGGAATGGCCGCTGTTACCTACAATTTATGTTTGTTCTTTTCTGCAAACACGTTAGTTCTGTTGGTTGTTCCCTTCTTCCCACGTGTTTGTCATGTTCTCGTCTATTCGCCACGCGAGCGTGGGATGGTATGGTGCCATCTTCGAACCATTCCATGTTAATGCCGGGGTTTAAAGTGTCGAGCTCTGAACTTGCGGACTAGCTTCTGCGATAAGTCACCTCACCCACGGTTTCCGGTGCTTGAAACCCTCGCATGGTGTATAAATGAAACATGCCAACGCTGGAGGCACGACGAGCCCAGGAGTGCATTAGCCCTTGGGTAGGATCGTCAAAATGTGTAGGACCTAGGATCCCCCTTGGGAAGATCACAGGCAGGCACGGGCCCCGTAGCGCTCCCCCCGGGAGGCCTACGGGTGGCATGGGTGGCTCAGATCTCTACAGCTCAAACTCTTCAGGGCCTAAAGTGTGGAGCTCTGAACTTACGGCACATTCCTCGGCCGCAAGTCACCTCACCCACGGCTCCTAATAGCATGGGAGTCTCATATCTCCGCAGTTCAAACTCTTCAGGGCCTAAAGTGTGGAGCTCTAAACTTACGACCCATTCCTCAGCCATAAGTCACCTCGCCCACGGCTCCTGATCGCATGGGAGGCTCAGATCTCCGCAGCTCAAACTCTTCAGGTCCTAAAGTGTGGATCTCTGAACTTACAACCCGTTCCTCGTCCATAAGTCACGTCGCTCATGGCTCTTGATCACATGGGAGGCTCAGTTCTCCGCAGCTCAAACTCTTCAAGGCCTAATGTGTGGGGCTCTAAACTTACAGTTTGTTCCTCTGCCATAAGTCACCTCGCCCATGGTTCCTGATCACGTGGGAGGCTCAGATCTCCACAGATCAACATTTTCGGGACCTAAAGTTTCAATCTATGAACTTACGGCACGTTCCTCGGCCGCGTGTTACCTCACCCACGGTTCCTGGCCCTTAAAAACGAAAAATACAAAAAAAAAATTGTGTTGTCCATTGGTCTCTCCTCGAGAGGCCATCCGTCTCAACATTTTCCCTATGGTTCTCTCCTCGAGAGGCTCACAGGGCGGCTCACGAGGCTCTATCCCTCCTATAGCCATAAGCATACGGGGCCAAAAACCTCCGAGCTCTAAACTTACCACCCGGCGACGGTGGTAAGTTACCTCGCCTTTCGCTCCTAACGTTACTATGCAGGGTTCCCGCAGGTCCGCATGGCCCTCTCCTCGAGAGACCCCCAGGGAAGCACAAATCTCCAACAAAGCGCAAGAAGATACACACGGAACAAACATACATAACCGTTCCAGGTTAAACAACAACTAACAAACCAAAGTTCACCAAAATAAAAAGGATTTCAAGGCAAAGAGGCCCTCAGGCCGACAGCTCTAAAGCTCTACCCTTGGGATTCTTCCTGTCGGCGAACCTCCATGAGGAACACTGCCTGCGTCTTCAGGATTCACATGAGCCTCGGAGGAATCATCCACTTTAGAACGCTTGAACAGCGGCAAGAACTCATCCACACATTCATCCATGAGATGCTGGAAGTGGGCGACCTCGCTCACCGGGGTCCCCTCGGGATGCTCCACCTCCTGCAGTAGCACCTTCCAGGGGAAGTTGGCATCGTGCTGGTAAAGGGTAGAGAAGACTTAGATAATGCGATCATCATCATCTTCTAGCACTCGCTGAGGTGGTACTCATGATAGATGGCGGCTCGCCCTTCCATGCCGTTGTGATCCAGGAGAAGAGCTATAAGAAGGCGCCATCCCCATCGACATCGGCAAGGGGGCCGGGGTGGAAGTAGGTCACTCCGAAGGTCGCAAGGGTGTCGCGCGCATGCCTGGCGAGCACCCGATACATGCTGCACCTCTCCCTCCCCAACACATGGAGGTCTCGCTCTAGTTTGTTGTAACACCCTCAGAATTGACCCTATGCAAGTTTCAGTGATTCCCGCCAAACCCGCATAGAAACGATTCAAAGGTGCCCACCAGGCACTTTCGTGCGGGTGGAAAACGAAGTAATACCATTACACAATAGTCCACGATGGAACCCACAGAACAGATATATACAACAATGACTCAAAGAGTCAAGAATACAGATATACAATACAAAGATCCAAATCACCTTTAAAATGATACAGCGTCCGAGTACGGACAATATGCAAATTGAGCTAAGAGCCCTGAAGAATAACCAATGGCGTCCATAACCCTGCCCAGGCCAGGCCGGAAGGGTAACCCTGCTAACGACGTCGATCTCAAAACCTGCTTAAACAAAAGGGGTGCCAACAAAGGGCAAAGGAAAAAGAGAGCGGTCAGTACTGAGGCCAGTACACGATGAGACTAGAATTCGGCGGCTCTTGCCTACATAGGTATGGTGGACTGAAGCGGCGGCGCAGCATGCACTAAACAACCTATAGAGACTCAATTCAACTGGCGGCTATCAAATAGGGATAAGAAAGACCTATTCGGATCCAACCTGAAACTATCACCAAGCATACCCATCCTAGTATTTCCCCCTCGAGACCAAACGAGGAAGTCAATCGAGGAACTCACAGAGTTGGCAGTTTTATTCATTCCGTTATAGTTGCGGCAATTACTAGTTAGATATAGATAGCATGAGTCATCCTGATATTATAAATAGTGGGCAGTTTTAGTTAACCATTCCGTTGTAGTTGCGGTACTTACTAGTCAGATACATATAGCTTGAGGCGTCCCAAAATCAGCAGTTGTTGGTACATTTATTTAGCCATTCCGTTGTAGTGAAGCTGATTACTAGTCATTATAAAGTCAAATTTATAGAACTACTTTAGTTATAGTTGTCTATGATCGAGATACTATGCTCCAAGTCGTCCATAACCGCGAACACGGCTTTCAGAAATTTTTACCCTGCAGGGGTGCACAAATAGCAACACACGCACGATCAACCTTGGAAAGAACCAAATAAAAACCCAACGAGGCATCACGACAGAACATTCGCAAGATTCATATTTGATTTCAGGGGGCCACCCTACCAAGCTACCCGCGACGATGTTGGCCGGCTCCAAGACGGACCCAGAGGTTTGTGCCAATGGCTGTAAACGACTGGGAACCCGAAAGTGTGACTAGGCTTGTCGATAACACGAAAACATTCCACATTTGTTCCTAAACAGTACAGGCGCTCCACGTGCAATCGTAAATAAAGCAGTAAAGCATGGCATAAGTATGTAGCATCCCAGTTGTCTAACACCTGTAATGCTACTTGTTCTAGTAATAAAAGGGCCACTTCCTACAAATAATTGTTGCATCATCATCATGTCATGTCATGTCATCATGCCACCTTGCATTTGAGCATCATACAAAAACCCTTTTGTTTTGGTTCTTATCTCATATGCATTAATATTTGTAGTTGCCTCTTGATATTGTATTTGGTTCTTGATATATTGTTAAATGCCCAAGTTGATTTGGGGGCATATCTCTTATTGACTCCACCACCTTTTCTTCACCACCTTATAATTCCACCATCCAACTAATATGAGCTTGGCATTTTAATTGAGTTTATCTCTAGCTCATGTGGGTTGGGTGGATTCCACTCCTAATCTTATGCTTGGCCTTTTCCACCTTTTGGAAATGCATGGAATAATGCCACATGATTTTATGTTGTTTTCACAATATGAATACATGGCATTATTGTTTGCATGGGCCATGCGAGTACCACCTTTCTCTTGCCATTTGAATTTTTAATTGTTTTGCTTACCTGGTTCACCTCTTTTCTTTTCCTCTTTTGGCCATCTTGTTGAGCTTGTGTGGATCATGCTTGATCTAATAAAACCACCAAACCCTCTTTCTCTCCCTCTCCCCCTCTAGTTAAACCCTACCCTTTTTACCATCCCCATCCATGCATGCACATGTGATCATGTGGGTGTGCATAAGCCCTAAACCCCCACATCCCTCTCTCTCCCTCTTTTCTTCTTGATCTTGCTTGATCTTTGTTTGGAGCATGCATGCTTCTAAAACCCTAGCTCTCACCCCTCTCTCTCTAATCCTCTATCTAAGTTCCCTCTATCACCTACTCCATCATCCCCATACCCCATACCCCATCCTAGCTAAAACCCCAAGCTACACCTAGTCTAAACAAAACCCTAAGTACCCCCTCTTTCTCTCCTCTCTAGCCGAGCCACCCTTTAAACCTACCCTAGCATGGCCCCACTTGGTCACCCATGCCACCTAGCTACCCCACCCAAACAACCCGAGGCCACCCTCTAATCCAAAACCCTAGAACCGAGCCGGCCCCTCTCTCCCTCTCTTCTCTCCCTGCCCTAGGGGCCCCCGCTAGACCTGCCTGCCTACCCCGAGCCCCCTCTCCACCCTAGCCTCGCCCTGGCCCAGCTGCAGCCTCACCTCCCTCCCCATGTGCCTGCCCTGCCGATCACGTGAGAGAGGGTGCAAAAGGTGGCCGAGCCAATCTTCCCCTCCCCCACGCAACCACACCTGCCCCTCTCGTTCTTATCCACCCCCTCGCCCATCTAGCCTTCCCCAGATCCGCCCAGGGCGACGCCCTCGCCTCCCCTTCCTCTCCTCTCCTCTACCTAGCCTCGCCGTCCACCGTCGGTCTTCCCCTTCCACCCATCTTCCTAGCCGGTGGCGTGACGCCTGCGGTTGTCGAGGAAGCTCCGCAGAACCTCTGCATCGCCCCAGTACCCGCTGTCGTGAAGGAGAAGCCCCAGGAGCCCTGGACGCCGAAGCAAGCCGATGCAACCCTAGGTCGTCGGAGCTCCTGCCTCGTCGTCGATACGCTGTACCTCGCCCCGATCTGAAGCCAGCAACGACCCCGCGGTGAGCCACGCTACCTCCCAGACACCTCCCCTTTCTTGTTCGTTTCCTGGATGAGCGGGTCACGGCGACGAGCGCCCTCGGTGCACGGCGTGATCGTCGACGTCGTCTCGCTCCCGCGCGCGCAAACCCTATCTAGCCGCCTACCCCCCCTCCTATCAACTACCCAACCCCACCGTAGCGGTCGCCGCTGCCGAGCGCCCCCTCGCGGTCGCGAGTTCGATCCCCACCCTCGCCACTCTGCCGCGCGGGGCAGAGAGGAAGATCAACAGTGGGCCGTGGCCACTTTGCGCTTAACTCCCTAGTCTTTTTGCCGCTCATCCCGCGATCCCAAGCCCCACCTGTCTGTGTCTCTGCCGTTTTGCAAAAAGGCTCCCGACAAACCTGGCAATCAACCCGCAGTCCCCTTCCTTTTGACCTGTGCGCGTGATGGGCCAGCCAGCCAGGCCCCACCCGTCAGCGACAGTGGGTAGGACCTGCTGGGTACCAAAAGTCCAGCAGCCTGTCTGTTTTATTTCTAAATAAATTCAAATTCAAAATGAAATCTGTTTTCAAATAACTTTCAAAATATAAATCCAAATTTGACAAATAATATATGTTTTTTATTTAGAAAAATGTGAGGATTTCAAATATGCTATTCAAATTCCCTTTTGCACATTTAAAATTCCAAGTTGAGTAAAATTACAACCAAATGCCACTGGAACTTAATAAATTAATAACTTTTGAAATATAACTCCGAATTTAACAAATGATATGTCTAAAATGATCAGCTCGACGAGACCTTTCTGTTTATGTTATCCATGACTTCAATTGCAGCATGCATCATGTAAATATATAATATGCAGCAACTAATATGACAATAAAAGGGGACCAAAACTCAATAAAAATGTTATCTCTTGTATTCTACACCTCACCCATGCCATGCTACATTATTGCCATGCAACTTGTGCATCATTCATCATGGCATGATTGTTTGCTTGTCGCATTTTATTCATATGCTTGCGCTCTCTATTTATGTTGTCCTGTTTGTTTGGTTCTTCTTTCGAATAGACGCTGAGCAGGGGATATATCAAGAGAACCAGGAGCACTACCCAGATCCGTCTCTCGCTTCAACTGAGTTGCCAGGCAAGCACTACCACATGCTTGCATACATACAGTACCTATTGCCTCTGTCTTATTCTTGCATCATTGAGTCGCGATTGCATTAAACTGAATCCCAAGTATTGCATAGCCTTTACTTTTAAACCCCACCAAGCTTGTTCCTCCATCCCATGAGCCACTACTACAGGAGTTGTTTGAGCCATGCGAGTCGTAGAACAGCATGTGTAGGGTATGTGAGAGTCTGATGGATAACGAGGTACCTAAACAACTTAACCTGAGTAGTAATGGGATAACTAATGAAAGTGGCACCGGTGGGCAATATCTGCTATTTGGTTTTTCCTGCTCACTTGTGTCCCGTAGGACCCCGAGTACTTGAAACCTGTTCCTTGAATATTCGCGCTATCCACATCCGGGAGGCTTATGGGACCCCCCTGAGCCATAGCTTGATTCATTCTTATTTCTTGGGGCCACAAACTAGTTTGAGGTTTTATTTACGATCATGTACTTATGCCATGCTTTACTGCTTTATTTACGATTGTGCGAGGAGCACACTGTACTGTTTAGGTAAGCGGAATGTTTTCGCGGTATCGACAATCCCAGTTTTGGGTTCCCAGTCGTTTACAGCCATTGTCGCACACCTTGAGTCCGTCTCGGAGTCAGCTAGCTTCGTTGCGGGTCTACTCAATGGGGTGGCCCCCTGAAATATTTCTGAATCCTGTGATTGCTTTGTCATGAAGGCCTCGTTGGGTTTTGATTTGGTTTTTCCGAGGTTGATCGAGTGTGTGTTGCTATTTGTGCACCCCTGCAGGGTAAAACTTTCTGAAAGCCGTGTCCGCGGTTATGGACGACTTGGAGCACAGTTTCTCGATCATAGACAAGCATAACTAAAGTACAGCTTTAATCTGACTAAGTAATTGACTAGTAAATAGTGCAACACTCATGGAATGGTTAATAAAATTGCCAACGGATGGGGGGGTTGTTCGTCCGCTTCCTCGTTGGTAAGCGAGGAGGAGGATGGATCTGATGAAATTACTGTTATAACTGTTGTCATTAATTCACGGACATCCGTCTATCATTGGTTAGACGGATGGTTAGCGAGTATCTATAGAACTGCTAGGGTTTATCTTTTGCTGCAATTGCGTCACCCCAGGTTGTGTCCCCTTTAGAGGCATAAAGACTTGCTGAGTACCCTTAGGGTCTCACACGATAAATTATTGGTTCAGATGAACAGGTACACTCGCAGGACGGATACTGGGTGGAAGAGGCTGATGATGTGGGCAACGATCGTTCGGTGTAGAGATTCCGGGAACGGGGATCCGTGAGATCTGTGGGCGGGATGTGCTTATTTCTGTGGCATATTATGCCGATTTGCTTCTTATCCGTACTCGGACTTGTTTTGCCGCTTCCGCTTGATACTCTGATGTGTGATGTATGAGGAATTATCCTAAAATATTATATCTATCTAGGTCATTTGAATCTTGCCGTATGGCGTTGCTATATTTCCTTTCTTTCTAGATGGAATGGCTCTGATGTACTTTTGTATGGTGGCTTGCATACATACTCATTTGTGTATGTAGTTGATCCCTTCGCCTGCCGATTACGCCGCCCGTGCAGGTCCCGATGAATTGGAAGTGGTTGGGACGGCCGAAAGGTCTACCCGTGAGTGGCTTTTGGGGCCCCACCGTACTATTTCAACCACTACCGTTCATCCAGGCTTGTATCTAGGAGCGTAATTCACCGAGGTAGTTACAATTGGTATCAGAGCCATCCCGACCTTCAGGGTCTCAACCAAACGGTCGTTGTCAGTCTAGCAAATATTTTTGGTAGTTATGTATACTAGGGAAAAACAAAACGCGAGAGTAGGACTGCTTCCACTTTTCTTCTTACCCACCCACCCACCCTTTCTGGTAAGGAAGTGTAACGTTTTCAATCCTCTTCTTAAAAGTTCAAACTAGGATTCACGTGTTCTGGGTTTCCGTAGTACCATAGGTTGTGTGTGTTTGTGTGTGTGTAATTCCTTGTCTATCTGTTGCAACCAAGTTGTTATCTAATCAGCCTTTTGGATATCAACTGTTGGTACACTCCATACCGACAGGCTTTTGCAAACCGACGCAATCTGTCTTACTCTTTGTTATCCGACGTTATCTTGTTTGGGGTGTTCGTTTCTGTAGTTACTAATCTTTAGGTTCAACGTGAGAAGAAGGGGTTAGGATATGTGTTCCACTTGTTCATGTGCGGAGTAATGATCTGAGTGCGGGATGGAGTCGCGACCATACCACTACTCTTATCATTCGCTTTTGTATATTGAATCGGTAGAGTCACTAATCTTGATTCGTTAAGTAATTTTGCGCATCTATTGGTATTTTAATGCCGAAATTTGTGGAAAAATTTTCTTTGATATATTGTGTACCACACTCCTTTTCAGTCGTGTGCGATATGCTTAATATCTTTTAGGTGCTTTGAACTTTGTTGATATTTTAATATCATCTTAGTAAATTGTATCCTTTAATCTTGGTTAATTCCATCTTGGTACTATTTTGGATTATTATCATTCTCCATTATAGTACTGACTTGTGTTTTATATCAATCTCAGGATGGCTCCACCACGCCGTTCAGATGAGGACATACCACCGGAATTGGGAGCCGCGCTGTCAAACATAGCCAATGCCTTGGCAGCAATGCAGAAGAACTAGCAGCGTTTGGAAGAGAGTGTTCGGAGGAATGAGTTTGCTCCACTCCCTCCACCTCCCAAGCGGGGCGACATCAAAAGCTTCCTGAAATTCAACCCTCGCCAGTTTGATGTTTCCGATCGACCACTGGACGCGGATGATTGGCTGCGTGAGATGTCAAGGTTGCTCGAGACTGCTGATGTTCCTGAGCAGGAGTGGGTGAAGTGTGCTACTCACCTTCTGAAGGGAGATGCAGCTCTCTGGTGGGAGAATTACTTGAAGGCAAGCTGCACTGGTTTTCAGCCTACTTGGGAAAGGTTCACTGCAGCTTTCAAAGAGCAGTTTCTGTCAGAGATTGTCATGGAAAGGATGAAGGAAGCGTTTCTCAACCTCAAGCAGGGAAATGATAATGTCAACACCTACATCAGGAACTTCATGAATCTTTCTCGTTATGGTGGCGATGAGGTATCTGATGACAAGAAGAAACAAAAGAGGTTCAGGCAAGGGCTCAATGCATCGATCAAATATGCAATCACACATGCAAGGCCGACATCTTTCCTGGAACTACAGCACACAGCTCTGCAAGAGGAAGCAAGCAGGCAAGTGTTTGAGGAGTCCAAGAAACACAACCGTGATGCATCAAGCTCTTCAGCTATGGCAGCTCCTTCTAAGCAGCGTGTCTGGGTTCCTAACACCCCACCGTCGCTCCCGGCTTCACCAAGACCTGCAAGCTACACGTCAAGGCCACTAAACTCCATCACTGCGGCCCCCAGGGGCTACACCCACAACTACCCTGGAGCGCCTGGCGGAGTCCCTGGCTACGTTGCTCCACGTCCACCTGGTGCTTGCTTCACGTGTGGAGATCCTGGACATCTGAGCTGGAACTGTCCGTTGAAGAACAAAGCTCTTCCTCCACCCCCGCCAAGATCTGCAGCAAGCTCTCCTATGGTTCGTGCACCACCACCTCGGGCTCTCAACATCAACACCAAGCCCGGGTCTACTGTTGCTCGTGCCAATTGTGTCAACGCCGCTCAAGCTGAGCATGCACCTGGAGTTGTGATGGGTATGCTTTCCGTTAACTCAGTCCCTGCACGAGTTTTGTTCGATTCTGGTGCATCGCACTCTTTTGTTTCTTTCAAGTTTGCAAGTGACAATGGGTTAGCGGCGGATCCTCTTCTTAAGAAGTTAATGGTCCTTTCTCCTGGAGCAAATATGGTAGCTTCTAAAGTCAGCCATGGCAATCAAGTTGAGATTGGTGGCTCTTCGTTCTCGGCTTCTTTAATTGTTCTGGGCAATTCTGACATTGATGTCATCTTGGGCATGGATTGGTTGACGGCAAATGCAGCTGTGATTGATTGTGCTGAACGCTCAGTTTCTCTGAAGATTCCTGAAGGCCATATAGTCTTTTCTCCAAGTCTGACTCCTGCTGTCCAGCTTTTCTCTTTGGCGGCTCTGAATGATGATGCTATGGAAGCTATTCAGAGAGTCCCGGTGGTCTGTGAGTTTCCGGATGTTTTTCCTGAAGAGTTGCCGGGTATGCCTCCGGATCGTGAGGTTGAGTTTGTAATTGAGCTTGAACCTGGAACGGCTCCTATCTCCAAGCGGCCTTATAAAATGGGTCCTGCTGAGTTGGCTGAACTCAAACGACAGCTTGATGAACAAGAGAAGTTGGGTTTCATTCAACACAGTACTTCTTCTTGGGGTAGCCCAACAATCTTTGTGAAGAAGCGTGACAGGACTGATAGACTTTGTGTTGACTATCGGGCTCTCAATGCTAAAACCATCAAGAACAAATATCCCCTTCCGCGGATTAATGATCTCTTTGACCAGCTAGCTGGAGCTGTGGTATTCTCTAAGCTGGACTTGAGGAGTGGTTATCACCAAATCAAAATTCGCAAGGAAGATGTGCCCAAAACAGCTTTCACCACCCGCTATGGCCTGTATGAGTACACAGTCATGTCTTTCGGTCTCACCAACGCACCTGCTACCTTCTCGAGGCTTATGAACTCGGTCTTCATGGAGTACCTTGATAAGTTCGTTGTGGTCTATCTGGATGACATCCTGGTCTATTCAAAGTCCAAGGAAGAGCATGAAGAACACCTTCGTTGTGTCCTAAACAAGCTTCGCGAGAACCGCTTGTATGCAAAGTTCTCAAAGTGTGAGTTTTGGCTGCCTGAAGTAACCTATCTTGGTCATGTCATCTCTGCCAAGGGCATTGCAGTCAACCCGGAAACGGTAAAGACAATTGTTGAATGGCTTCCTCCTGTTAATGTCAAAGAAGTGCGGAGTTTCCTCGGTTTGGCTAGTTATTGCCGTCGCTTCGTTCAGAACTTCTCGAAGATAGCGAAGCCTCTTACCGATCTCCTCAAGAAAGGCAAGAAATACCTTTGGACTCCTGCATGTCAAGAAAGCTTTGAGACACTCAAAGAGAAGCTCACTTCCACACCAGTCTTGGTTCCTCCGGATACATCCAAGCCTTTCCAGATATTCTGTGACGCCTCTTTGCAAGGATTGGGTGCGGTCCTTATGCAAGAAAGACAAGTTGTTGCTTATGCCTCTCGACAGTTGAAGACGCATGAGATCAACTATCCCACACATGACCTCGAGCTCGCAGCAGTTGTCTTTGCTTTGAAGCTATGGAGGCACTACTTGCTTGGCAACCGATGTGAGATCTTTTCTGATCACAAGAGTTTGAAGTATATCTTCACACAGCCTGATCTCAACCTTCGGCAGAGGAGATGGATTGAAGCAATCAATGATTTTGATTTGACCATCAACTACACACCGGGCAAAGCTAATGTCATGGCCGATGCTCTCAGCCGCAAAGCTTATGTCAACAACCTCATGATGGAAGAACAGCAACCTCTTTTGTGCAAGGAATTCCGTCAGCTCAACCTGGAAGTTGTGGAACAAGGGCATCTCCTGAACCTTCTGGCTACTCCTCTCTTGGAAGAAAAGATTCGTTTTCGTCAGCGTGGTGATCCGCACACCAGAAAGATCGGCTCCCAGCTTCAGCTTCCGAAGTATGAGTCCTTCCACGTCGATGATCAAGGCACGCTTTTCTTCGACCACCGGATGTTTGTTCCAAACTACCCGGGTTTGAGAGAGCAAGTTCTCAAGGAGGCGCACGATTCTGTTCTATCTATCCACCCTGGCAGCACAAAGATGTACATGGACTTGAAAACATAGTATTGGTGGCCTGGTCTGAAACGATATTGTGCAAAGTATGTCTCGGAGTGTGATGTTTGCCGCAGAGTGAAAGTTGTTCATCAGAAACCTTTCGGTCTTCTACAGCCACTGAAACCTCCGGAATGGAAATGGGAGAAATTAGAGATGGACTTCATCACTGGTTTTCCAAGGTCGCAGAAGGGCAACAATGCAATCTTTGTTGTCATTGACAGGCTCTCTAAAGTGGCTCATTTCTTCCCCGTCAAGGAAACAATTTCTGGAATTCAGTTGGCTGAGCTCTATATCAACAGAATTGTCTCTCTGTATGGGGTTCCGCTTGAGATCAGTTCAGACCGTGGAAGCATCTTCACTTCAAAGTTCTGGGAAAGTTTCCAAAATGCTTTGGGAACAAAGTTGAACTTCAGCACAGCTTACCACCCTCAGTCGCAAGGACAAGTTGAAAGGATCAATCAGATTCTGGAGGATATGCTTCGTGCTTGCGTCATCTCTTTTGGCATGAAGTGGGAGGAATGTCTTCCTTATGCTGAATTCTCTTACAACAACAGCTTCCAGAAGAGTCTGAAGATGGCACCATTCGAGGCTCTCTATGGTCGCAAGTGCAGAACTCCGATTGGTTAGTCAGGTGCAGGAGAAAGAATTTGGTTTGGCCCTGACATTGTAACTCAAGCGGAGGAGAAGGTGCATATCATTCTTGAAAACCTGAAGATTGCTCAAAGTCGCCAGAAGAGCAATTATGACAGGAAGCACACGGACATGGTGTATGCCCCTGGTGATCTCGTGTACCTTCGTGTCACTCCCATGAAAGGCACACACCGCTTTGGTATCAAAGGAAAGCTGGCTCCTAGATACATCGGTCCTTTCAAGATTCGTGGAAGAAGAGGAGAAGTTGCTTATGCTCTTGAGCTCCCGGAAAAACTCAAGGTCCATGATGTTTTCCACATCTCTCAGCTCAAGAAGTGCTTCAAAGATCCCGGCAGGACCGTGGATCACGAGCTAATCAATCTCCAAGAAGACCTGTCTTATCAAGAACACCCCACCAAAATCCTTGAGACCGCAGAAAGAAGGACTCGCAACAAGTCCATCAAGTTCTGCAAGGTGCAGTGGTCACACCATTCTGTTGATGAAGCCACTTGGGAGCGTGAAGATGAACTCCGTGCCAACTATCCTACCCTCTTCGTGTCTTCTTCTTCTTCCTAGAATCTCGGGGCGAGATTCATGTTTAGTGGGGGAGAGTTGTAGCATCCCAGTTGTCTAACACCTGTAATGCTACTTGTTCTAGTAATAAAAGGGCCACTTCCTACAAATAATTGTTGCATCATCATCATGTCATGTCATGTCATCATGCCACCTTGCATTTGAGCATCATACAAAAACCCTTTTGTTTTGGTTCTTATCTCATATGCATTAATATTTGTAGTTGCCTCTTGATATTGTATTTGGT
The DNA here is from genome assembly GCA_916181665.1 of Avena sativa. Taxonomy (NCBI): domain Eukaryota; kingdom Viridiplantae; phylum Streptophyta; class Magnoliopsida; order Poales; family Poaceae; genus Avena; species Avena sativa. The sequence continues at coordinate 200,530,233 of OV702281.1, read as the reverse complement.
TCTTGATATATTGTTAAATGCCCAAGTTGATTTGGGGGCATATCTCTTATTGACTCCACCACCTTTTCTTCACCACCTTATAATTCCACCATCCAACTAATATGAGCTTGGCATTTTAATTGAGTTTATCTCTAGCTCATGTGGGTTGGGTGGATTCCACTCCTAATCTTATGCTTGGCCTTTTCCACCTTTTGGAAATGCATGGAATAATGCCACATGATTTTATGTTGTTTTCACAATATGAATACATGGCATTATTGTTTGCATGGGCCATGCGAGTACCACCTTTCTCTTGCCATTTGATTTTTTAATTGTTTTGCTTACCTGGTTCACCTCTTTTCTTTTCCTCTTTTGGCCATCTTGTTGAGCTTGTGTGGATCATGCTTGATCTAATAAAACCACCAAACCCTCTTTCTCTCCCTCTCCCCCTCTAGTTAAACCCTACCCTTTTTACCATCCCCATCCATGCATGCACATGTGATCATGTGGGTGTGCATAAGCCCTAAACCCCCACATCCCTCTCTCTCCCTCTTTTCTTCTTGATCTTGCTTGATCTTTGTTTGGAGCATGCATGCTTCTAAAACCCTAGCTCTCACCCCTCTCTCTCTAATCCTCTATCTAAGTTCCCTCTATCACCTACTCCATCATCCCCATACCCCATCCTAGCTAAAACCCCAAGCTACACCTAGTCTAAACAAAACCCTAAGTACCCCCTCTTTCTCTCCTCTCTAGCCGAGCCACCCTTTAAACCTACCCTAGCATGGCCCCACTTGGTCACCCATGCCACCTAGCTACCCCACCCAAACAACCCGAGGCCACCCTCTAATCCAAAACCCTAGAAACGAGCCGGCCCCTCTCTCCCTCTCTTCTCTCCCTGCCCTAGGGGCCCCCGCTAGACCTGCCTGCCTACCCCGAGCCCCCTCTCCACCCTAGCCTCGCCTTGGCCCAGCTGCAGCCTCACCTCCCTCCCCATGTGCCTGCCCTGCCGATCACGTGAGAGAGGGTGCAAAAGGTGGCCGAGCCAATCTTCCCCTCCCCCACACAACCACACCTGCCCCTCTCGTTCTTATCCACCCCCTCGCCCATCTAGCCTTCCCCAGATCCGCCCAGGGCGACGCCCTCGCCTCCCCTTCCTCTCCTCTCCTCTACCTAGCCTCGCCGTCCACCGTCGGTCTTCCCCTTCCACCCATCTTCCTAGCTGGTGGCGTGACGCCTGCGGTTGTCGAGGAAGCTCCGCAGAACCTCTGCATCGCCCCAGTACCCGCTGTCGTGAAGGAGAAGCCCCAGGAGCCCTGGACGCCGAAGCAAGCCGATGCAACCCTAGGTCGTCGGAGCTCCTGCCTCGTCGTCGATACGCTGTACCTCGCCCCGATCTGACGCCAGCAACGACCCCGCGGTGAGCCACGCTACCTCCCAGACACCTCCCCTTTCTTGTTCGTTTCCTGGATGAGCGGGTCACGGCGACGAGCGCCCTTGGTGCACGGCGTGATCGTCGACATCGTCTCGCTCCCGCGCGCGCAAACCCTATCTAGCCGCCTACCCCCCCCCCCCTCCTATCAACTACCCAACCCCACCGTAGCGGTCGCCGCTGCCGAGAGCCCCCTCGCGGTCGCGAGTTCGATCCCCACCCTCGCCACTCTGCCGCGCGGGGCAGAGAGGAAGATCAACAGTGGGCCGTGGCCACTTTGCGCTTAACTCCCTGGTCTTTTTGCCGCTCATCCCGCGATCCCAAGCTCCACCTGTCTGTGTCTCTGCCGTTTTGCAAAAAGGCTCCCGACAAACCTGGCAATCAACCCGCAGTCCCCTTCCTTTTGACCTGTGCGCGTGATGGGCCAGCCAGCCAGGCCCCACCCGTCAGCGACAGTGGGTAGGACCTGCTGGGTACCAAAAGTCCAGCAGCATGTCTGTTTTATTTCTAAATAAATTCAAATTCAAAATGAAATCTGTTTTCAAATAACTTTCAAAATATAAATCCAAATTTGACAAATAATATATGTTTTTTATTTAGAAAAATGTGAGGATTTCAAATATGCTATTCAAATTCCCTTTTGCACATTTAAAATTCCAAGTTGAGTAAAATTACAACCAAATGCCACTGGAACTTAATAAATTAATAACTTTTGAAATATAACTCCGAATTTAACAAATGATATGTCTAAAATGATCAGCTCGACGAGACCTTTCTGTTTATGTTATCCATGACTTCAATTGCAGCATGCATCATGTAAATATATAATATGCAGCAACTAATATGACAATAAAAGGGGACCAAAACTCAATAAAAATGTTATCTCTTGTATTCTACACCTCACCCATGCCATGCTACATTATTGCCATGCAACTTGTGCATCATTCATCATGGCATGATTGTTTGCTTGTCGCATTTTATTCATATGCTTGCGCTCTCTATTTATGTTGGCCTGTTTGTTTGGTTCTTCTTTCGAATAGACGCTGAGCAGGGGATATATCAAGAGAACCAGGAGCACTACCCAGATCCGTCTCTCGCTTCAACTGAGTTGCCAGGCAAGCACTACCACATGCTTGCATACATACAGTACCTATTGCCTCTGTCTTATTCTTGCATCATTGAGTCGCGATTGCATTAAACTGAATCCCAAGTATTGCATAGCCTTTACTTTTAAACCCCACCAAGCTTGTTCCTCCATCCCATGAGCCACTACTACAGGAGTTGTTTGAGCCATGCGAGTCGTAGAACAGCATGTGTAGGGTATGTGAGAGTCTGATGGATAACGAGGTACCTAAACAACTTAACCTGAGTAGTAATGGGATAACTAATGAAAGTGGCACCGGTGGGCAATATCTGCTATTTGGTTTTTCCTGCTCACTTGTGTCCCGTAGGACCCCGAGTACTTGAAACCTGTTCCTTGAATATTCGCGCTATCCACATCCGGGAGGCTTATGGGACCCCCCTGAGCCATAGCTTGATTCATTCTTATTTCTTAGGGCCACAAACTAGTTTGAGGTTTTATTTACGATCCTGTACTTATGCCATGCTTTACTGCTTTATTTACGATTGTGCGAGGAGCACACTGTACTGTTTAGGTAAGCGGAATGTTTTCGCGGTATCGACAATCCCAGTTTTGGGTTCCCAGTCGTTTACAGCCATTGTCGCACACCTTGAGTCCGTCTCGGAGTCAGCTAGCTTCGTTGCGGGTCTACTCAATGGGGTGGCCCCCTGAAATATTTCTGAATCCTGTGATTGCTTTGTCATGAAGGCCTCGTTGGGTTTTGATTTGGTTTTTCCGAGGTTGATCGAGTGTGTGTTGCTATTTGTGCACCCCTGCAGGGTAAAACTTTCTGAAAGCCGTGTCCGCGGTTATGGACGACTTGGAGCACAGTTTCTCGATCATAGACAAGCATAACTAAAGTACAGCTTTAATCTGACTAAGTAATTGACTAGTAAATAGTGCAACACTCATGGAATGGTTAATAAAATTGCCAACGGATGGGGGGGTTGTTCGTCCGCTTCCTCGTTGGTAAGCGAGGAGGAGGATGGATCTGATGAAATTACTGTTATAACTGTTGTCATTAATTCACGGACATCCGTCTATCATTGGTTAGACGGATGGTTAGCGAGTATCTATAGAACTGCTAGGGTTTATCTTTTGCTGCAATTGCGTCACCCCAGGTTGTGTCCCCTTTAGAGGCATAAAGACTTGCTGAGTACCCTTAGGGTCTCACACGATAAATTATTGGTTCAGATGAACAGGTACACTCGCAGGACGGATACTGGGTGGAAGAGGCTGATGATGTGGGCAACGATCGTTCGGTGTAGAGATTCCGGGAACGGGGATCCGTGAGATCTGTGGGCGGGATGTGCTTATTTCTGTGGCATCTTATGCCGATTTGCTTCTTATCCGTACTCGGACTTGTTTTGCCGCTTCCGCTTGATACTCTGATGTGTGATGTGTGAGGAATTATCCTAAAATATTATATCTATCTAGGTCATTTGGATCTTGCCGTATGGCGTTGCTATATTTTCCTTTCTTTCTAGATGGAATGGCTCTGATGTACTTTTGTATGGTGGCTTGCATACATACTCATTTGTGTATGTAGTTGATCCCTTCGCCTGCCGATTACGCCGCCCGTACTGGTCCCGATGAATTGGAAGTGGTTGGGACGGCCGAAAGGTCTACCCGTGAGTGGCTTTTGGGGCCCCACCGTACTATTTCAACCACTACCGTTCATCCAGGCTTGTATCTAGGAGCGTAATTCACCGAGGTAGTTACAAAGTACAGGATAGTAATAAAGCCCAAAACTACTTTGTGGCCCCAAGGAATTAAATATGACTCAAGCGAGGGTTAGGGGGATTCATGGTCCCACATGAGGATAGTGCGAATATTCAAAGAACAGGTATCAAGTACTCGGGGTCCTACGGTACACAAGTGGACGGTTAAAAACCAAATAACATCTATTGCCCACCTGTGCCTCTGCATTATTTACATACTTCAATTTTAGTTGTTAAACGGTAATTAAATCCATGATCATCTCCAACATTAAACATGCGGCATTTCTCCAACAACTGTGGAACATTGACAGCACGAAGCAACACCTGCGCAAGCAACTACGACTCGCAAGGCTGACTATCTACCAAACAAAAGGTAATAGGATGTGTCCAAGGCAATATAATGGCTGCAAGGGATATCATGGGTACGAAAACTAGAGCATCGTAACACAGATAGCAATAGATCAATAGGAGGAAATAAATACTATAAAAGTAAGATAGGTAGAAAGGGGGAGAATGCTCGCCTCAAAAACACTGCCGGAGATTCATCCAAAGATCGGGTTGACACTCGCATCAACTCATCGGCCTAGTCCGTGAAGAAGCAAAGAACTAGAAGAAACACCGGATGCACTATTTAATACTATGGCAAAATATCGGGCATTTTGCATGTATGATGTATGATATGGCAAAGGTGTGATTGTAGCACCCCCCGGGGTTAGGGTTAAACTAACCTCGGATCATCATCTAAGATAAGTTCAACTCCAAACACGGAACATCACAGTATGATTTGGTAACATTAAAGAACGCAGGGATTCAACAACATAAGTTTAAACTCTTAACAGAGTAAGATATTAGAGTTATTACAAACCAGAGGTCAAAGACCCAACATTACATCACACAGCGAAAGCAAGTTATGTTGTCCTACACAACAACTTAGCAAAAGGCCTAAGAGGCCATTAACAAAAGTGATGTCCATCCCATAGTCCTCAGGCTGCTACCTGGGACCCCCAACTACTCGTCGATTTCAACGTCGAAGCCACCTTCAGTTGCAACCAGATCCTCTGTAGAAAAACAATAGTGGCGCAAGGCTGAGTATGAGAATGTACTCCGCAAGACTTAGATAACCTAGTATCTACATGCTCTGGCTAGAAAAGCTTTCTCTGGATTTTCTTTTGCGGAAAGCAATCTTTATTTGTAAACAAGAGAGAGAAGAGACTCGTCTACTCAGAATATTTGAAAAAGGATAAGATAGCGATGTCTTCATCTTGTTCATCACATATCGATAACCACCAGCTTCATCAGAACCTCCTATCTAGGATCACCCCCTCGACCCAGAAGAAGCATCCTTAAGAACACGTGGATCAGCAAGTTTTATAGTGGTTATTGTTATCTATGATCTTAAGTCCGGTCGCCATGTCGTTCATAACCATGAACACGGCTTTTCGAAAAGATTTAACCCTGCAGGGGTGTACAACTTTACCCACACGCACCAACCGACTCTTAATGCCAAATTATTAGCCCTCTTCCTTGGAAGGCCAGCAGAGGGTGGTTGACCACGACCTTTACCTTGCTTTCGCCGAGACCATGAGTCACGCAATAAGTATGATTCCGCCGTAATGGGTCAAATCCCGAAGCCGGTACTTAAAGATGTGAGGCGAGGTTGGTTTACCAGGGGAGCTATCTACCCCAAGCAACCTGGTCCACGCTTCACTACCTGTTATGAATGCACCAACTTCACCCGGCAAATCTTTCAAAAGATTTTCTATGCATATGTCGAATGGAACGCTCGAACTATGTGACTCATGGAATCTACTAGGCAAGTTAGTCAGTCATGAGGTTGTCTAGGCCCCATGTGGTTGCACGCTCGTCTTGGTTCCAAAGGTAAGAACTCAGTTCCTAGTGGTGGCGAGCATGGGACTACAAAAACCACACCCAACGTGGCCTCCCATACAAGCCTTAGCAGATTTAGTTAACTCCTTCGGAAATGTCACCAACTTGTACCTTTCTAGATTCTCCGGCACCTATGATTCATCGTCCGGATAGATCAGACGTTGATACTATGCATGGCTAAGTTGTCGATCTCAGAAGCTCTAGCAACGCTAAGACGCCAAACCTAGGTATGCTAGGAGCAGTGGATCAGGAGTATAAGGCTACAACAGGGAAACTATACAGCAGATAGGTAACCCTAACTACTGACAAAAGACCACATTGGAATCATGTGAATCATAGTGAGAAAGTAATATACTTTGTAAAGGTAGGTTCAGAATGATAGGCTACGCTTGCCTTGTCCGTCAGTAGACAAGTATTGATCTTCGGTGTTGTTGACTTCAGCTTCGGGCTCGGATCCTATCGCGAAGAACCAAATACTGGAAAGGAAGAATCAACATTCAATACATGGCATGTGCAATGCTCAATCAATATGGATGATATGACAAGTTAACTTGCGTTGAAATCAAACCCTAAGTCATGCTTGACAACTTAAACGGGGTTCCGAGGGGTGAAAACCCTAACTCGGGGAAACTCCGGATTCACCTGTGAGGGGTTACTACGTTCTTCTAATTAAACTTGTAATGTAAGTTTCTTAACAATGCATTATTATAGCTCTATTAGATAGCTATCATTTTTCTGAACATTTTGATATATTATTTGTATTTTTCTGATTTAAAATGAATTAGTTATGAATTTCTCAATTTTTAATTCATTTTAAATTATTTTTGGAATATTTAAATTATTTTTGGAATATTTAAATTATTTTATAACTTGGGCTCACATGCCAGACTTTTATTAATTTCATAAATGATTTACAAAAATGCTAAAACCCTGACAGACAGGGCCCACCTGTCAGCATTTTATCTATTACAGAAAAATAACAAAAAAAAATGAAATGAAATATGACGCCTGCATGACGCCTGGCTGACGTCATTAATGGGGAAGCCCACAGGTCGAGCACGGATCTCTCGATCCTGTGCGCGCCTAGATGCGTGCTTGGCAGCGTTCGAAAGAGGAGGCCGAGGCGGACGTTATAGTGGCGGCGCCACCTCGGTATGGTCAACGGAGCTACGCCGGCGACAAGGAACAGCGGCGGCGGCGGCAGGTGCTCGTCGGGCCAGCGGCACAGCGCAAGAGGGGAGGAACGGAGAGGTCCAGGAGGACCGCTGGCTCACCACGGTCACGTCGTTGAGGTCGTTGAAGCAAGGGGAGGCCGGAGGGGGAGGAATCGATGGATTAACTGCGGCAGCCGGCGTTGAGGTCGAGCTCGATTCCGACCAGACGGCTCCCTTCCGGCTTGTGTGGCTTGGAGAAGACGACGATGGGGATGTTGTGCTTCTCCCAGGCCACTCCACGGTGCACGGGGCGGCCGGGAACGGTGGGTCGCGGCGGAGCCCGTGAGCTAGGGTTTGGCCGGAGGAGAAAGAAGAAGCACGCGAGGGGGAAGAGAGGGTTAGGGTTCTCCACAGCGGCAGGGAGGGGTTCTTGTAGGCCTCCAGGGGTGGCGGCGCGCATCTTGGCACTCGCCGGCGGCGGGCGAGCGGCCACCGAGCTGCATCCGTCGATCCGGTGATGGAGACGATGATGAACAAAATGACGAAAGGGTACCGGACCAGGTGGGCTGCTGCTTGGGCCAAGTGGGCCGCGGGAAAGGAAGGAAGGGGAGGGAGGCTGCTGGGCTGCTCGACCTGGGATGGTCTGACTCTATTTTTTTCCAGTAAAATTCTTTTCCTTTTCTGTTTTTCTATTTCTGTTTGTATTTTCAAATTCAAACTGTTTTGAATCTTTTCAAAAGTACCAGGAGCTTTCATCAAACATATAAACTATTGTGGGGCCCTCATAACCAATTGGGCTTCACATTTTGATACTTTCCAAAATTCAAACACCATTTGAATATAGTTTCAAAGAGAGGGGAGGTTTGGGGTTTAGGTTTTGCATTTAATTCAACACACTTGATCACATGCATTACTTGGATGATTTAAATGGATGCATGCCATGCTTGAGTACTGAGCACATATATTACAAACATGGGCTGTTACAGCTCTACCCCCCTTACAAGAATCTCGACCCGAGATTCCTAAGTTTTAGAAAAGAAGGTAGGGTACTCAGATCAAAGACGATCTTCTTGTTCCCAGGTTGCTTCATCCTCAGAGTGATGAGACCACTGAATTTTCAGGAACTTGATGTTTTGACGACGATTTTTGTGCTCGGTTTCATCAAGGATACGAACAGGATACTCACGATAAGTCAGATCCTTTTGGAGATTAAGAGTTTGGTGATCAACACCACAGACATGATCTTTGAAGCAACGCTTGAGTTGAGACACATGAAAGACGCCATGCACCTCAGGGAAGTTTGCAGGCAACTCCAATTTGTATGCGAGGCTACCTTGCTTGGAAAGAACACGAAAAGGACCAACATAGCGAGGAGCTAGTTTGCCTTTGATGCCGAAACGGTGAACACCCTTTAAAGGAGTGACCCGGAGATAAGCTTGATCACCGACTTTATAATCAATATGTTGATGGTGACGATCATGATCACTTTTCTGGCGAGACTGAGCAGTTTTCAAATGATCTCGAATGATACGAACTTGATCTTCTGCTTCCTGGATCATATCCGGACCAAAGAACTTTCTTTCGCCGGTTTCTAACCAGTTCAAAGGAGTACGGCAGGTTCTTCCATATAGAAACTGGAATGGTGCCATACCAATACTGGATTGGAAACTATTGTTGTAGGAGAATTCAGCAAAAGGAAGGCATTTCTCCCAGTTCTTGCGAAAAGATATGACACACACTCTTAGCATGTCTTCAAGGATTTGATTCACTCTTTCGGTCTGGCCATCGGTACTAGGATGATAGGTTGTGCTGAAGGAGAGGCGAGTTCCCATAGCAGCTTGGAAGGTTGTCCAAAACCTTGAGGTGAACAAACTCCCACAGTCAGAGACAATTTTCTTCGGAATCCCATGAAGAACAACTATTCGAGAGATATAAAGATCTGCTAGCTGACTAGCATTGATACTCTCGCGAACAGGTAGAAAATGAGCAACCTTGGGCAGATAGTCAACGATTACCCAGATGGCATCATTTCCTTTCTGAGTCTTAGGAAGAACAGTGATGAAATCCATACCAACTTCATCCCATTTCCACTCAGGTATCTTATGTGGTTGCAGGAGACCTGCGGGTCTTTGGTTCTCAGCTTTGACGCGACGGCAAACGTCACATTTAGCAACGAAACAAGCGATGTCCTTCTTCATACCAGACCACCAGAATCTTTGACGAAGATCCTGATACATCTTGGTACCTCCAGGGTGGATAGAAAGAGGTGATTCATGACCCTCTTGGAGGATTATTTCCCTCAATTTTGTTCTCTTTGGCACTACCAGACTGTCACCAAAGCAAACAGCACCTTGCTTATCAACAGAGAAACACTTAGAAACTCCGCTAGCAATGTTCCCTTTGATCTCAGCAATTTCAGAGTCATGTTTCTGAGCAAGCTTGATGTCATCCTCTACAGAAGACTTCACTTCAAGGGTAGAAAGGAATCCACAAGGAACTACTTCAAGATTCAATCGAGCGAATTCCTCATGAAGAGAAGGTTGAGATTGTATAATCATCAAATTGTTGCAATAAGACTTACGACTTAACGCATCAGCAACGACATTGGCTTTCCCAGGTTGATAGTTGAGACCCAAATCATAGTCCTTGATGAGTTCCAACCATCTTCTTTGCCTGAGATTCAGATCAGGTTGTGTGAAAAGGTACTTCAGATTCTGATGATCCGAGTATAACTCGCAACGACTACCGAGAAGGTAATGTCGCCATTTCTTAAGAGCATGAACAACAGTTGCAAGCTCAAGATCATGAGTCCGGTAGTTGTTCTCATGTGGTTTTAGCTGACGGGAGGCATAAGCCACCACATGCCCATATTGCATCAACACACATCTGAGACCTTGGTGGGAAGCATCGCAGAAGACAACAAAGTCTTTGCTGGTGTCTGGAAGAACTAACACCGGAGCATTGGTTAACTTGGTTTTCAACATCTGGAAGCTTTCTTCAGCCTTATCAGACCATTCAAACTTCTAATCCTTCTTAAGAATATCAGTCATCGGCTTTGCAATCCTGGAGAAGTCCTCAATGAACCGACGGTAATAACCATCCATCTCAATAAAACTTCGGACATCCTTCACAGATTTAGGAGACTCCCAGTCGAGGATAGTTTGAACCTTATTGGGGATAACGGCAACACCTTGAGCGGAAACAACATGACCAAGGAATACGAGCTCTTGTAACCAGAACTCACATTTGGAAAACTTGGCATAGAGACGATGTTCTCGGAGTTTGGTTAACACCAAACGAAGATGTTCATCGTGTTCTTCTTCAGTCTTGGAATAGACCAGAATATCATAGATGTAAACCACGATGAACTTGTCAAGATACTCCATGAATACAGAGTTCATGAGCCGCATGAAAGTGGCTGGAGCGTTGGTAAGACCAAAGGCATGACTGTATACTCGTAAAGACCATAACGAGTGGTGAAAGCAGTCTTTGGAATATCTTCCTTACGGATCTTTATCTGGTGATACCCTGACCTTAAATCCATTTTGGAGAAGACAGTGGCACCACTTAGCTGATCAAACAGATCATTGATCCTAGGAAGAGGATACTTATTCTTGATAGTCACAGCATTGAGTGGGCGATAATCCACAACCAGACACGGTATATTGGTATCCCGCTTCTTGACAAAGATGGTAGGACATCCCCAAGAAGATGTGATGGGCTGAATGTATCCTTTTCCTTCTAACTCCTCTAATTGCTTCTTCAACTCCACAAGCTCATGAGGAGGCATACGATAGGGTCTTTTAGAAATAGGAGTAGTTCCAAGAACTAGCTCTATGACAAACTCAACACTTCGATCAGGTGGCATGCCAGGCAACTCCTCCGGAAAGACATTTGGGAATTCACAGACCACGGAGACATCTTGGATCTCTAACGGAGGTAGAACTTTAAGAGCATACAACTCTGCTTCAGGAATAGAAACAGCTGAAGGAGATAGTGACCCTACGGTCCAGTACTTGACTGTTATGCCAGCAGGACTAGTCAGCGTCACAGACTTGGCTGTACAATCGAGAATATCTTGATAACGGGTTAACCAGTCCATGCCCAAAATGATGTCAATATCATTTGACTTGAGGGAGATCAAGGAAGTGGGGAAAAGTTGAAATGCAACTTCGATTAAATTCCCATGACTAACCATGGTGGAACACCACCTTGAACCAGGAGACTGAACTAGCAGAGGAACTGATAACCCCTCAAAGTTTATCCCATGCATTTGAGCAAAATCTTGTGACAGGAATGAATGCGATGCTCCAGAATCAAACAAAACTTTAGCTGGAATTTGATTGGTACAAAGCGTACCCATAATGACGCTTGGATCTTCCTGAGCCTCCTCAACAGAGATGTGGTTCAGGCGTCCTTTTCCAGCACCTGGATACTTGTCATTCTTCTTTGATGGTTGTGCCTTCTCAGCGGCACTCTTTTGAGGACAGTCTCTTGCATAGTGGCCAGGCTGGCGGCAATTGAAACATATAAGGCCTGATCCAGTACCAGCAGCAGGATAATTTGATCCACCAGTATTGCTTGGAGTAGTATTCGGACGAGGTGAATATCCAGAAGACCTTGGAGTATAAGGAGCACGTGGCACAGCACTGTAAGGCACGAAGACACGAAGCTTCTTATTACCAGAACCAGCCTTATTATACCCTTCCTGAGGACGCTTACGGGTTTCTTCATACTCCACTTTCCCACTCCCGGCTTTCATAGCCTTGTTAACAAGACCTTGGAAGTTAACAAAGTCCATGAGATGGAGATCACGACGAACTCAGGATCCAGTCCCTTGCGGAACAAAGCTTGCTTCTTAACATCAGTGGAGACCTCTTCAGTAGCATAGCAGTCAAGACGATTGAAGTTGCGCTGGTAATCACACACGGAACCAGTGCCCTGCTTAAGCTTGAGGAACTCCTCCCTCTTTTGATCCATCAGACCCTCCGGAATATGATAAGCTCGGAAGGCTTCAGTGAACTCTTGCCATGTAACAACATGTTGAGCTTCTTGCATAGCCAAGAAATTTTCCCACCAGGAGTTGGCTGCTCCCTCCAGATGATAGGCAGCAAAAGTCACCCAATCAGCTTGAGCAACATGACCAACCTGAAGTTTGCACTCCATGGTGCGAAGCTAGTAGTCCGCATCAAGTGGCTCAGTGGAATAGCTAAAAACTGGCGGAGTGAGACGTGTGAAGTCCTTGATTCCAACTTGATTGTTCTGGCGTTGAGAGGTGTTGTGCTCAATCCTTTCAAGGAGCCTCATGTTGTCAGCACGGTTGGTTTCGTACATGGCCATGAGTTAAACCATGGACGGTGGTGGAGGAAGGTTGGAAGATTCACCCTCATTTGCAGCACCTCGTTCATGAGCACGGGTACGGGCACGAGAAGTGTCACCCATCCTGAAAGAGCAAGAGGAAGGTTAGACAAGGGATCCAAGGAACAAGACAGAAAGATGAACAAAGAGTACTTGATATAAAGATATCATCTTATCAGGCATGGTAGTACCAAAGCATACTAAAGTATACACTAACCAGCTGACTTACAAACCATGACAATGGAATGCTAAGATGTTACATACCAAGCAAAATTGAGATATCTTGGAACTCTGAGAATAGTAACCAAGTACGGAGTACTTTAGAAAAACAACCCCAAAACCACGATCCTAAAAGTTTTGAGATATGAGGTAAGGAATGAAAACCTTTTCAAACCAAGTAAGGTAAGAAAACTCCAGCATCAGAAACACACCAGAGAAGGAGTAAAAAAGAATCCTAGTCAGAGTTTCTGCAAATAGTTTTAACTTTCAAATAGTTTTGTCAACTTCTAGACTCAACATCGACCAATAAAAGGGTTTCCTACAGGCAGTCCTGCTCTATACCAAAACCTATAGCACCCCCCGGGGTTAGGGTTAAACTAACCTCAGATCATCATCTAAGATAAGTTCAACTCCAAACACGGAAGTTCACAGTATGATTTGGTAACATTAAAGAACGCAGGGATTCAACAAATAAGTTTAAACTCTTAACAGAGTAAGATATTAGAGTTATTACAAACCAGAGGTCAAAGACCCAACATTACATCACACAGCGAAAGCAAGTTATGTTGTTCTAAACAACAACTTAGCAAAAGTCCTAAGAGGCCATTAACAAAAGTGACGTTCATCCCATAGTCCTTAGGCTGCTACCTAGGACCCCCAACTACTCGTCGATGTCAACGTAGAAGCCACCTTCAGTTGCAACCAGATCCTCTGTAGAAAAACAACAATGGCGCAAGGCTGAGTACGAGAATGTACTCCGCAAGACTTAGATAACCTAGTATCTACATGCTCTGGCTAGAAAAGCTTTCTCCGGATTTTCTTTTGCAGAAAGCAATCTTTATTTGTAAACAAGAGAGATAAGAGGCTCGTCTACTCAGAATCTTTGAAAAAGGATAAGATAGCGACTTCTTCATCTTGTTCATCACATCTCGATAACCACCATCTTCATTAGAACCTCCTATCTAGGATCACCCCCTCGACCCGGAGGAAGCATCCTTAAGCACACGTGGATCAGCAAGTTTTATAGTGGTTAATGTTATCTATGATCTTAAGTCCGGTCGCCAAGTCGTTTATAACCATGAACACGGCTTTTCAAAAAGATTTAACCCTGCAGGGGTGTACAAATTTACCCACACGCTCCAACTGACTCTTAATGCCAAATTATTAGCCCTCTTCCTTGGAAGGCTGGTAGAGGGTGGTTGACCACGACCTTTACCTTGCTTTTGCCGAGACCATGAGTCACACAATAAGTATGATTCCGCCGTAACGGGTAAAATCCCGAAGCCGGTACTTAAAGATATGAGGCGAGGTTGGTTTACCAGGGGCGCTATCTACCCCAAGCAACCCGGTCCATGCTTCCCTACCTGTTATGAATGCACCAACTTCACCCGGCAAATCTTTCAAAAGATTTTCTATGCATATGTCAAATGGAACGCTCGAACTATGTGACTCATGGAATCTACTAGGCAAGTTAGTCAGTCATGAGGTTGTCCAGGCCCCGTCTGGTTGCACGCTCGTCTTGGTTCCAAAGGTAAGAACTCAGTTCCTAGTGGTGGCGAGCATGGGACTACAAAACCCACACCCAACGTGGCCTCCCATACAAGCCTTAGCAGATTTAGTCAACTCCTTCAGAAATGTCACCAACTCCTACCTTTCTAGATTCTACGGCACCTCTGATTCATTGTTTGGATAGATCAGACGTTGATACTATGCATGGCTAAGCTGTCGATCTTAGAAGCTCTAGCAACGCTCAGATGCCAAACCTAGGTATGGTAGGAGTAGTGGATCAGGAGTATAAGGCTACAACAGGGAAACTATGCAACAGATAGGTAACCCTAACTACTGACAAAAAACCACATTGGAATCGTGTGCATCATAGCGAGAAAGTAATATACTTTGTAAAAGTAGGTTCAGAATGTGAGGCTATGCTTGCCTTGTCCGTCAGTAGACAAGTATTGATCTTCGGTGTTGTTGACTTCAGCTTCGGGCTCGGATCCTATCGCGAAGAACCAAATACCGGAAAGGAAGAATCAACATTCAATACATGGCATGTGCAATGCTCAATCAATATGGATGATATGACAAGTTAACTTGCATTGAAATGAAACCCTAAGGCATGCTTGACAACTTAAACGGGGTTCCGAGGGGTGAAAACCCTAACTCGAGGAAACTCTGGATTCACCTATGAGGGGTTACTATGTTCTTCTAATTAAACTTGTAATGTAAGTTGCTTAACAATGCATGATTATATCTCTATTAGATAGCTCTCATTTTTCTGAATATTTTGATATATTATTTGTATTTTTCTGATTTAAAATGAATTAGTTATGAATTTCTCAATTTTTAATTCATTTTAAATTATTTTTGGAATATTTAAATTATTTTCTAACTTGGGACCACATGTCAGACTTTTATTAATTTCAGACATGATTTACAAAAATGTTAAAACCCTGACAGATAGGGCCCACCTGTCAGCATTTTATCTATTACAGAAAAAAAATGAAATATGACGCCAGCATGACGCCTGGCTGACATCATCAATGGGGAAGCCCCCAGGTCGAGCACGGATCTCTCGAACCCGTGCTCTCTTGGATGCGTGCTTGGCGGCGTTCGAAAGAGGAGGCCGAGGCAGACGTTATAGTGGTGGCGCCGCCTCGGTATGGTCAATAGAGCTACGCCGGCGACAAGGAACAGCGGCAGCGGCAGCGGCGTCGGGTGCTCGCCGGGCTAGCGGCACAGTGCAAGAGGGGAGGAACGGAGAGGTCCAGGAGGACCGCTGGCTCACCACGGTCACGTCGGTGAGGTCGTTGAAGCAAGGGGAGGCCGGAGGGGGAGGAATCGATGGATTGACTGCGGCGGGCGGCATTGAGGTCGATCTCGATTCCGACCAGACGGCTCCCTTCCGGCTTGCGTGGCTTGGCGAAGACGACGATGACGATGATGCGCTTCTCCCAGGCCACTCCACGGTGCACGGGGCGGCCGGGAACGGCGGGTCACGGCGGATCCCGAGAGCTAGGGTTTGCCGGAGGAGAAAGAAGAAGCGCGCGAGGGGGAAGAGAGGGTTAGGGTTCTCCATGGCGGCAGGGAGGGGTTCTTGTAGGCCTCCAGGGGCGGCGGCGCGCATCTTGGCGCTTGCCGGAGGCGGGCGAGCGTCCACCAAGCTGCTTCCGTCGATCCGGCGATGGAGACGACGATGAACAAAACGACGAAAGGGTACCGGGCCAGGTGGGCTGCCGCTTGGGCCAAGTGGGCCGCGGGAAAGGAAGGAAGGGGAGGGAGGCTGTTGGGCTGCTCGGCCTGGGATGGTCTGACTCTATTTTCTTCCAGTAAAATTCTTTTCCTTTTCTGTTTTTCTATTTCTGTTTTTCAAATTCAAACTGTTTTGAATCTTTTCAAAAGTACCAGGAGCTTTCATAAAACATATAAACTATTGTGGGTCCCTCATAACCAATTGGGCTTCACATTTTGATACTTTCCAAAATTCAAACACCATTTGAATATAGTTTCAAAGAGAGGGGAGGTTTAGGGTTTAGGTTTTGCATTTATTTCAACACACTTGATCACAAGCATTACTTGGATGATTTAAATTGATGCATGCCATGCTTGAGTACTGAGCACATATATTACAAACATGGGCTGTTACACGATGCAATTAGGAAATATTAAGCGGAACCGGGGTCCCGACAATTAATTATATCGTTCGTGTTGTTTAGATACCCCGCAATTTAAATGTTGTTTTAATAAGGCAAAATATGTCACCGGTTTGCTACACAACTTTTAAATGGGACTAATATAAAGCTAGATTTGCCCGCATATAGCCCCCATATTTAATTATAAGGTGAATCAGCATAATTCCCCCAAACCACACAAATATGTATGCGAGTATGAACAATTCATATGCAACAAGTGATAATATCATTTTATTATAACATAGAGGCCTCGGATAGGGGTCACACACGGCGGTCCGAAGATCTTGGAGTTCACCGAGGGTTCGGGTGCGGTCTTCGCGTCCGGAATCGGGGTCTTGAGGTTCGAGACAGAGGTCTTGGCACTCCGTGACGGGGAATTCGGTCCTAGGACGATCTTTGAGGTCTCGACGATCTTGGTTCGGGGTCGTTGGAGATCTTGATGTCCAATTGTTCTTGACAAAACACCCAGGCATCAGCACGGACACAACACCATCTCACTTCATTTAGCAGCTTCATGCCAACGCCACCATCACATGAGCAACACAGACCAACGGAGATGTGCACTGAACAACAACGATGGGGAGAAAACAGGGGACACCGGCGTTCATGGCGCCTGCAGACAGGATGGAGACGAGGTCAAGCAGGGCATGGAGGGCGACCACGATGTGAGGCGGCGGGATGCGGACGCGCTGGCGGGGCTTGATCGATGGGGGCTTGCCGGACGAGGAGGCGGTCGGCGGATTGGATCGACAAGGAGGCCGAGCGACGGGGTCGACGGCGAGGAGCGCGGGGCTGACGGCGACGGGGAGGGAACTAGCGCGGTCGGGGATGACGGCACGGCGAAGAGGTGCTGGCGACGATAGACGCGAGCAGAGGAGGAAGACACGAGGGGTTGGAGGCGGCTCGCGAGCAGAGGCGAGGGGGGCTTGCGCTTGTAGGGGAGGCGAGGCCATAGGGAGAGAGGGCGGCCATTGGTGAAAGCGAGCCTGGCAGCGTCGGGCGAGCAAGAGGAAGCGACGGGGAGATGGTTGGGGTAGGTGAGCGTCAGAGAGGAAGGACGAGCGGGTCCAGGTCGATGGGGAAGCGAACGAGGGTAGGGCATGGGGAGAGTGTCACGAGCGCAAAGGCGGGACCGGGGTGTAAGCGAGATTAGGGCGATTTCCTGGGCGTGGTGGGGCTGGAATCGGGGTGGGTTGCCTCGCACAGGAGGGGTGCGTGGTGTGTTAGGTGTGTGCTTGGTCCAGGGAAGGGTGGTGTGGCGGAGGGATAGGGGTGGGACTAGGTCTAGGGTTTGGGGTAGGTAGAGATTAGGATTTGGTCTAGGTTTAGATCAAGGGCCAGGATTAGCTGGGGTGGTAGGCTGCTGACTGAGCCTTTTGGGCCTGGCCAATTGCCTCCCCTAAAAATATTTTTATTTTTATTTCTTTTTAGAACATATTTGTAATTGTTTTTAGACAAACAAAATATCTAGAGACACCTGGAGTTTTAATTTGAGTTGGAGAGGAATATTGTAGAAAACAAAATAGGGTTTAGTAAAATATTCTTAGATGCAAGTGTGTATGATGATGTCATGATGATGCACAAAAATGAAATCAACATGCGATTTCTAGTAGTGGTTTTTTTTTGGGGTGCTACAATTATCACGCTCATTCCAGCACTTCTAGAGGTCCTCGTGCATGACCCGGAGCTCCTTCAGGCCGTCCAGCTCGACAATGTCCTCGAACAGGCGCTCCTCCGCCCGACGGAGGGAGGGCTCCATCTCCCGCCTCTTCTCAGTGAAGCGGGCCTCTTGAGTGCGGGCTCTCTCCTACCACTCATTCCTAAGGGATTGGCAAAGTTGCGAGAGAGTCTCGTCGTTGGCTTTCTATAATCGCTCCTTCTCCAGGGTCACCTTCGCGTAGCAACGGAGAAAGAGATCGTCGAGTTTGGCACTGCGGTTGTCCACATCAAGGGTGCGCTCCTCGACCCTCTGGCGAGTGGTCTCCAGTTGCGCATCACATGCCTCCAAGCAGATCCTTTCTAGCTCAACCTCTTCCTCACGGATCCGAACATCCTCCTCGCAAAGAGCCACATCCGCTTCCCGCTAGGCAATCCTCCGCTGGTCTGCTTCAACCTCCTGCTCGGAAAATGCAAGAGCATGGTCATGAACTGAGAGGTCGCCCAGCACCCCACTAAGGTTCGTGAGAGAGGCACCGGCCCCACCAGAATACGGAACCGGACCTCGAGAGGGATCTGGAGCCCAAGCCTCGCCAGGGGCATGAACACACCGTGGGGAACTCGCCTCCATGGTCCGCCCATCGCTTTCGGGCCTCAAGAGCAGCGCGCTCCAGGTATAGCCGGCGCCACCCGCCAGCTAGGTGGTGCTCTTATGTGGCAAAATCCGCGAGGTACCTCTCAAGCCCGGAGTGCGCAGCGGCCATGACAGCACGAAGAGACTCCGACCGGGCGAAGAAGGGATCCGCTAAGGATGGAAGAGCGAGCTCGCTCAGGCCCGCGCTGTTGGAGGATCGGGGGCTTCCCTCAAGAGGATCGCCATGTCTGGCTCAGACCAGAGAAAGTGATGCACCTTGCACGCCCACATGGTCCTTAACCAGCGGAGCATCGTCGCCCACAACCATCAGGTCAAGGCCGTCACGTCTGGCCTCAGGAGAGCAACTCCGTCGCTCTGGTGGGGAACAAGAACCGTCCCCATCACGTCCCAAGGCACCCGGCGTCAGTGCCTCCTTCTTCCTCGTCTCTTTGCACCTGCGCCAAACAACATGATCAGGGGGCTAGAAGATACGGAGGAAAGGGAGCCCTGGGAGCGATTAGAAGGTTACTCACCCAGTAGTTGCTATCCTCACGAAGGACCAGTCGACTTTCTGCACTCATGGGGGCAGGAAAGTAGGCACCTCTTCGGACCTAGGTCGGTTCCCGGCCGCCCGTGATGCAAGAGGCAGGGTACGGCCTCACCCGAGCCGTGTTTGTGCGCTCCGCTTGCTCAGAGAGACCATGTACCTCCCCCTCAGGAGGCTCGGAAGCGTCTTCCTCCTCCTCAGAACAAGATACACTGCTGACATGGTTATACCTTACGGGTACGTGGCCTCAGCATACCTGGTCCAGCCCAAGGAAGGCCCACAGCAGATGTACGCTGGCCCATGAAGATTTTCGGGTGGCCAAGGCCCATGACGCCTTCGGATCCTTGGAGAGCAAGACTAGCGTAGATAGGAAATTCAAAGGGGTAAAACCCTAGAACTTGTAACCGACTAGGACTATGCCCGGGACCTGCCTAAGTCTATATAAAGGCCAGGAGGGCACGACCTAGATCTCTCAACTCATACTTTCGCATACGCACCACCACGCCAGATCGAATCTGCGCACCCTGTAACCTTCGGTTTCGCCGTAATCAAGAGCAGACAAGCAGGAGTAGGGTTTTCCCTCTGGGGGCCTGAACCTGGGTAAATCTCGTGTCCCCTGGTTGCTTGTCTGTTAACCGTGCCACAATCTCCAGCATCCCCATCTTCTCCAAAACCCAAGTCCATAACAATGGGCATTGACGAGTCGAAACCTCGTCAATTGGCGCCGTCTGTGGGATACGGGGCTGCTGATTGTGCGATCGTGACGGTCCCAACCCGATCGATCTACAACTCTGCGGCGACGGAGAGTCACCTCCTCTTCGGCGCTTTCAACTTCACCGCTCACTCGCCGGCCACCATGAAGGACTTCGAGCCCGTAGGCGACGGACTCGAAATCTTGTTCGGGAGCTTCTGCTTCCAGGTGGGACAAACTGGCACCCTCCGCCTTCCTGAGCGGGTGCCCGTGCCATCAATCAGGCCCGCCTCGTGGGCTCCACACCCTGTGCTGCGCACATCACCATCGACAGATGAGTCCTACGACAGCAACAGCTGCAACTCTGATCTGTGTGATCCACCTTCGGATGAAGGGACCTACGGTTCCGGGTCCGAAAGCTGCGGCAGCAGCGGACCAATCTACGAGCGCTACCAATGCGCCGCAGTCATCCAGGAACAGCAAATGCCTAACCCGCCGCCCAACACGAACCCCAACCCGCAGGACAGAAACGGCGGGAACAGAAGAAGCCAGTCCCCCCCACCCGAAGGGGAAAACAACGGCCACATCATCCAACTTAGGAAAGAAGGATGGGTCTAGGCACGCCGCGCCGTAGCAGGCGACATAGTCCTGCCTGTAGACTCCTCACGTGAACTACTGATGGCGTACCATTACCTCCTCATCGAGGAGCATAAGAAGCAAGTCAAGATGCAGGAAACACTTGACAAACGCAAGCAAGCAGCCCCTGAGTCCAGCGCGCGACGAGCTGCGCTCTCCGCCATGGCCCCCGGCTCTAGCACGAACGGAAACCAAGGAAACAAGCACCGCTCGCGGGTGGAGAACATGGATCCCAAGGAGCGCCGTGATGTAACCCGAACTCTCCACACATCGTTCATGGAGATGGATGCCGACGGCAACATCATCCCGAAGACACCACAAGCTACGATCATGGAAGCCACCGCGTATCTCGCGGCCCACCAACCTCCGGAGGGGGACCCGAAGAGAGCCATGCATAAGTCCGCACTCACCAGACTCGGACTTGTCGGAGCTGCGCTCCACGAAGACGCTCCTGCGGAGCCGAAGAAGAAAGCTCCGGCCAGGCGCGACCGGAGCCCCACCCCTTCATCCGAAGAGGAAGAGGAGCATGACCTTCCTCGAAGGAAGAAGAGCTCGTGTCACCACAAACGCGACTACGATGCCAGAGACGCGCTTACACAGCGCAAAATCGACAAAGCACGAGCCAAACGTGCATGCTCGTCTGAATCCGAGATGGACGAAGACGAAGGAGAACTCTGTGGAGCCCGATGCTTCAGCAGATCTGTTCGGCGAACACAGATGCCACGCAATTTCAAGCTTCCTTCGGATACTCCGAAGTTCAACGACACGCAAGACCCAAAATCCTGGCTTAGTGACCATCTATCATCCGTCAAGCTGCACGGTGGCAACAAAGAAACCGCCATGCAATGCCTTCAGCTGCAGCTGATAGGCGCGGCACGGGTCTGGCTCAGCAGCCTATCATCAGGGTCCATCCGAAGTTGGGAGGAGCTAGCTTACAGCTTCATCCGAAATTTCAAAGGCACTAGCAAGAGGCCCGCCTCAATCGAAGAGTTGTGAGCCTGCACTCAGAGAACGGGCGAATCTATTCGCTCGTACATACTACGCTGGTCTACCACCAAGAACTTCGCAGCACACATCTCTGAAGAGAGGGCCATCGACGCCTTCAGGGACGGCGTCAAACGCCAAGATTTCAAGGAGGAGCTTGGGCGCGTCAAGCCCAAAACACTTGACCACCTCATGGACATCGCCAACAGGTGGGCAGACGGCGAAGATTGCATTCACCGAGCACAATCGGATGAAGAGGACGACTACGGCCGAAGACGGGAACGCCGCAGCAAGAGGAGATCGCGCGTCTACGAGGACCGCGACGGACCCGACATGGTCGCGGCCGGCTACGCCGACCACCACAACAGCGGAGGATACCGCGGAGGAAACTTCCGCGATAGCGGACGCCCAGCACAGTCATGGAAACGCCGCGACCGCGACAACGGACCCTCAGCATACGACAAACTTTCGGGTCCCTGCACCATCCACTTCTACATCAACAAGCAAGATGGGAAAAAGAAAGCCAGCCATATGCTCAAGGACTGCCGCGAGTTCCAGAAACTCAGCGAAAGCATGGTGCAGATGAGGCAACAAGCCCCAACACCTGCGTTCGGAAACCCACCTACGCCAGGCGAAATAGCGCTCGGAGCCCCTCCACCGCCGCCTATTGGAGGCCCAAACCAACCAGTCGCACCAGCACAGAACAATGCTGGGAACGGGTACCCCCCTCCCACCGAAAGGAGCACTAAATATGAGCCAGAAGGGGCGCCCCACGAATAGGGTGCAGAAGAAAATCACCCGACAAATCAACTTGGACGTGGCAACTCCGCCTGCAATCCCTGAGTACCTCAGTGGATCGGAGTCCTGCATCACATTCACTCGCGCGGATCACCCTTGCCAGATCCCTCACCCAGGTCATGCTGCCCTGGTGCTGGAGGCGCAGATCGGAGGCTTCGAGATGAGTCGCGTCTTCATGGACGGCGGCAGCGGCATCAACCTAATGTTCGCAAGCACTCTAGCGGCAATGCGGATCCCGCAATGCAGCCTGGAACAGTCAGACACAATGTTCCACGGCATCGTTCCAGGGAAGGGCATATTCCCCCTGGGCAAGATAGGGCTCGACGTCATCTTCGGGAAGCCGAACAATTTCCGGCAGGAGCGAATCGAATTCGAAGTGGTGGACTGACCATCACAATACCACGCCATCCTTGGGCGTGTAGCATTCGCAAGGTTCCTGGCTGTCCCACACTACGCATACCTACTACTCAAGAGGCCAGGGCCGAAGGGCGTCATCACAGTCCACGGGAGGTTCACCCGATCGGACCAATGCGACAGGGATTTCAACAAAATCTCCCAGTCTTTCGGCATGCAAGACGAACTCGTAAGGCTCCGCGAGGTGACGGATAACGGGGCACCCCCAGTCACAAGGCAAAACGCACCTGACATGTCTTTCGACTCCACCGTCAACACAAAGAAGGTGCAGGTCCATCCGACTGACGCCTCCAAGACAGCGCTGATCGCCAACGACCTCAGCCCCGCATAGGAAGGCGCGCTCGTCGAATTCCTCCGTGAGCGCTGGGAAATCTTCGCCTGGTGTCCTGCGGACATGCCAGGAGTTCCCAGGGAATTCGCCGAGCACGCACTCAACGTCTTTCTAGACACCAATCCGGTCAAGCAGTCCATCCGGAGACTGTCCGAACCACGAGCCGAAGCCATCGGCAAGGAAATCAACAGATTACTCGCTGCAGACTTCATCAGGGAAATCAAGGAAAGCGAGTGGCTGGAAAACACAGTCATGGTCCCAAAGAAGGACACGGACATCCTGCGGATGTGCGTGGATTTCACGTCACTAAACAAGCATTGCCCAAAGGACCACTTCCCTCTTCCTCGGATCGATCAGATCATTGATTCGACTACAGGTTGTGAGAAACTCTCCTTCCTCGATGCCTACTCAGGCTATAACCAGATTCGAGTCAAGGTTGAAGATCAGGAGAAAACGGCGTTTATCACACCGTTCGGAGTATTCTGCTACAACACAATGCCCTTCGGGCTAAAGAACGCAGGTGCTACGTACCAGCGATGCATGCAGGCCTGCCTCAAGGACCAGATCGGACGCAACGTCCAAGTCTATGTTGACGACATAGTGATAAAAACCAAAGAGGGAAGAACACTTATCGACGGCCTCCGCGAGACGTTTGACAACCTTGATCGCTACAGGATCAAGCTCAACCTGGAAAAGTGCGCCTTCGGCGTCCCATCGGGTCAGCTGCTTGGGTACTTCATCTCTCAGCGAGGGATCAAGGCAAACCCGAAGAAAATCAGAGCCATCACGGCAATGGAGAAGCCGAAAAACCTCAAAGGCGTCCAGCAGCTCGCAGGGCGAATAGCGGCGCTAAGCAGATTCATCAGCCGCATGGGCGAGAAGGCCCTGCCATTCTACCAACTGTTGCGCAAGGCAGACAAGTTCGAGTGGACACCAGAAGCCAACGATGCATTCAAAAGCCTCAAGCGGATCCTCTCCACCTCACCTGTCTTGGTCACGCCAAAGGAGCGCGAGCCTCTGCTGCTGTACATAGCAGCCACACACCAGGTGGTCAGCACCGTACTCGTGGTCGAACGACCCGAAGAAGGCAAGACCCACGGGGTCCAGCGCCCAATTTACTACCTCAGTGAGGTACTGACACCAACAAAGCAGAGGTACCCTCACTACCAGAAGCTCGCCTACGGCGTGTTCATGACGGCTCGACGGCTGAGCCATTACTTCCAGGAGCACCAAGTGATGGTCGTCAACGAAGCACCCCTGAACAGCATCCTGAATAATCCAGAGGCCACAGGACGCGTGGCCCTGTGGGGCATCGAGCTGTCACCCTTGGACATCGTCTACGAGAAGCGACTCGCAATCAAATCTCAAGTCCTTCCGGACTTCCTGGTACATTGGATGGAGCTGCAGCTGCCGGACACCCCAGATATGTCGCAGTCATGGACGATGCACTTCGACGGCTCCAAGCGAGAAGCTGGAGCAGGAGTGGGGCTCATACTGACCTCCCCGCAAGGCAACACGATGAAGTACGTCCTTCGGATGAAATTCCGAGCTTCTAATAATGAGGCTGAATACGAAGCCCTCATCCACGGCATGAGGATGGCAAAGATATGCGGAGCAACGCGCCTGGTCATCTACGGTGACTCCAACCTCGTCGTCCAGCAGACGATGAATGAGTGCGACGCACACGCCGAAAACATGGTCGCGTATCGCGCGCTCTACAACACACTCGAAGGAGAATTCGACGGCTGCGAGCTTCGGCACGTTGGAAGAGAAAGCAACGAGGAAGCCGATAGACTCGCCAACATCGGCTCCACCTGCGCGAAGGTGCCACCAGGTGTGTTCCTCGAACAGATCTGCGTGCCATCCATCAAGCGGAAATTCCCTAAGGGATCATCCGAAGAAGCAGAAGACTCGAGGGCTACGCTGCCCAAAGGACATGAACGACCCAAGAAACTGGACACAGAAGTCGCCATGGTAAACCTAATGCAGGTCATGGTAGTCGAAGAAACTTGGACGCGGCCATACCTCCAGTTCTTGTTAAATGGAGAACTGCCTGACAGCCCGACAGATGCCCGGCGCATCTCTCGTCGGTCAAAAGCCTTCACCACCATCAATGGCGAGCTATACAAGCGCAGTATTACGGGTGTACTACAAAGGTGTGTCACCATCGGTGACGGGAAAGCCATCCTCCAAGACATCCACGAGGGCATCTGCGGCCATCATGCAGGCAGCCGCTCCCTAGTCGCCAAAGCTCTACGGGCCGGATTCTACTCGCCAACGGCCATGAGCGACGCAAAGGACATCGTCCGAAGATGCAATGGATGCCAACGGTTCGCCGACAAACCGCACGCACCCGGGTCCGAGCTCAGACCCATACCCATAGCCTGGCCTTTTGCTCAATGGGGCCTCGACATGATCGGCAAACTGCCAAAGTCCTTGAAAGGGGGACACGTTTACCTCCTGGTCGTAGTCGACAAATTCACCAAGTGGATCGAGGCCATGCCCGTCACCAACCAAAAGGGCAAAACTGCCGTCAAGTTCTTCGATTCCATTCTCTACAGGTTCGGCGTACCGCATAGCATCATCACCGACAACGGATCAAACTTTATCTCCAAGGAATTCCAGGACTTCTGCGAAGGCCTTGGGATCAACATCACATACGCCTCAGTGGCACACCCCCAAACGAACGGGCAAGTGGAAAAGGCCAACGGCCTAATCGGCGCTTGCATCAAGAAGCGCCTCATAAGTCCACTCGAACGGAAAGCAAGAGCCTGGACGAAAGAGCTACCATCCGTCCTATGGAGCTTACGGACCACGCCTAACAGCTCCACAGGCTACACACCGTTCTTCATGGTGCACGGAGCTGAAGCCGTGCTACCAGCCGAAGTACGTCACCAGGCCCCCCGGGTCGTCGCTTACAGCGAAGCCGAATCCACGGCTGCACTCGAAGACGCCGTTGACACACTCGACGAAGCAAGAGACATAGCAGCAGCTCGATCAGCGGTGTACCACCAGAGTCTCCGCAGCTACCACAGCCACCGGCTGCGCCCAAGGTCCTTCGTCGAAGGAGACCTCGTCTTGCGACTCAAGCAAGAGCGACCGACGAAATTTGAGTCACCATGGGAAGGACCCTACGTCATCACCGAAGTCATCCCAGGTGGCGCCTACCGCCTCAAACACGTGGAGTCTGGAGTCGCATACTCCAACCCATGGAACATCTCGCACTTGCGACGATTCTACCCCTAGCTACCTACCCCCTTTATTTTCAATAAGGCTTTCAGCCAAGGCTATTCAGCCGAACAATGTACTCCCTCCATTACGATATAAATAAAGCTAAGTGTCTCGCCCCAAACTCCAGTTCATTATTTGCAACTCTACTTTACGCTGCAAACGCACTCGGGGGCTCCCCCCACCTCACGATTTCGTCGACTGAGGATCACGTGTGTACACCTGAGTAGCTGACAACGTCAGGCAAACGAAAAGGACACGTACTCAAACAAAGCACTGCGTGCTTACAACAAACAAACCTTTACAAAGGGCACAACACTCCCGGTCGAAATATACAAATTTTATATTTATCTCTTTTTACAGGTACTACCTATATTGAAGAATAACCTGAGCACGCTGCTCAAACAAATCTATGACCTGTTCGGCATAATGCCTTACAGCTGCGTAATGTGGCCACATGTCCCACTCACCACCATCCGGCCGAAGAGGTGGCCCAGCTGCCACAACAGCCAAATCTGCATCAGGCCGGTGCAGCCTCACAAGAGACAACGCAGCCTTGACTCCGGCGACGAGCTGTTGCTGCACCAACTCCTTGACATTGCTCACGCTTCGAAACTTCGACAGAAGACCCGCAAGGCTCGTCGGTACGGCATCCAAAGGAAACATGACGTGCAACACCGATGAAAGCGATGTCTGCACTTGGCGAAGCACCCGCGAAACTTGATGCACATGATCCTGCACCGTCGCCAGAGCCATGGCGCGATCACGATCCATCCAGAAGAAGCCGCCAGCCTCCATGTCCTGCTGAGTCAAGCAATTGACCCGAACAGCGACACGCTCTTTCTCTTCCCTAGGAGCAAGGTTAGCACCTACGACATTTGCACAAAATAAGAGGCAAATCCAGCAGGCTCACTCAAAGAATTGAGCCGCAGCTCGAAACAAAGAACAACTCACACTGAAGCTGCTCAGACAGCCGAAGCAGTTCCGCCATCAAGTACTCCTCTCTGGCTGCACCACGATCCGCCTTGGACTTCCACACATCAGCATGACCTCGCAACCCGAGAAACTCCCTCTCCAGACTACGCACACGGTCCCGAAGAAAAGCGAGTTGAGAAGGATCATCCAAAGATGGCCGCAGCTGTGCTGCAGGCAAGGTGTCAACAGGGTCGTCACCCGAAGGAACCTAGAACAGCAGGAAAGCAAAGGACACAAACATTCAGACAGTGGTAGAAGCACAACTCAGGCGAATTCATTAAACATATAAGGCCACTACATGGCACAAGGATTGTGTTCTCCAAAATATTTATAGCAAAAGTAGACTACAAACTATCCTACGTCTACAACGTCTAAGACGCGGCACCCTGAGTCGCCTCGGAGCCGGACTGCCTAGCTTTGGCCCCGCCCTGCTGCCGCAGTGCATACTCAGACAGCAAATCAATGAGCTTGGGCCCATATCGCTTGCAGCGAGCAGAGTAGGCAGCAAAGGCTACCTCGGATCCATCTGCGGCCGTCGGCATCCGGGAAGTGATCTGGGGTAGATCCAGCTCCGCTCCAGCCGCCAAGGCCATAGCCAGCCCGACGGACGCGCCGATGCCCTTCTGCTTGCGCTTGTATGCCGCAGGCGCTTCGGCTGACAGAGCCTCCGCCAGAGCATCCACATCATCGAGGGCCACGCCCTTAGGGACAAGCTCCTTGTAGAAGCGTCCAAGGACCTCCTTCGCCTTAGCAAGGGAGCTAACGACAGTGCTGCGGCGATCTTCGACCGCCACAGTAGCATCATCTAGAGCACTCCCGTGCTCTAGAGCACCGCGGTCAAACTCGATGCCTGCGGCATCTGAGAAAAAAAAGGAGAGAAGACATGAAGAAAAGCAGCACAGACGAAGACAGGAAACACGAAGAAACAAACACAAATACAGCACTCACCCGAAATAGCCTTGGCAGCAGCCATGAGCTTCGCCGCCACCTCTCTTTCACGAGCAGCCACAACAGTGGCCAACTGCTCCTCACGATCCGCGGCCTCCTGCTGCAGACGCTCCTTCGCTTCGGCTGCCTTAGTCATCTCTAGCTCGAGGCGTTCCTTCGCGCCAGCGGCGGCCTCGGCCTTCTGCTCCGATTGACCAAGGCTCTTCTTGAGAGCGTCGACCTCACGGAGAGAAGTATTATGCTCCTCTACATTCAAAACAAGCAAACGTCAGAAAGCAGGACCGGAATAAACGAAAAAAGCACCAAAAGGCAAATAGTTACCTTGAAGCTGCCGAAGGTTAGCCTCCAGCACTAGGCGCTCCTGCACCAGTCGCTTGGCCTCCTGAACAAAAGGCTGCAGAAAAAAAAGAAACACAAGTAAGAAAAAAGGACTTGGGGGCTGCGCCCAGCATCAAGGAATAAAGGCAACACTTGAACACGAAGATACTCGGGGGCTTCACCCCGAAGATTCGCAAAAAGAACAAGACAAGTAATTTTTCAGACACTCGGGGGCCCCCCCGTGGTATGAAGAAGAGGTACTTACATGCTCTGATGGCGACTCCGAAGGCTCACTGGCAAAATTCTGAGGCGCAACCACCTGCACCTCCTGCAACGGAGGATCCGGAGTCGCGCCACCCGAAGTCACCACCGTCTTAGGAGGAGGAGACGCAATTTTCGACTCCCCCATCATCTCCCGCGCACCATCACTGGAGGAATCATGGGAGGAATGCCTGCATACGAAGCAATCAGCACAAGTGCAAAAATCATGAAGGAAAAAGGACAATAGTACAACAAGAAACTTACGAGCCCAGTGAGCTCAGGTCGAAGATAGGAGGAGTCCTTCGGGCTCTCTTCTCCTCCTTCTTCTCCTCCTTTTTCTCTTCCTTCTTCTGCTTCGCTGGCGGTTGCGGTGCTACAGCCCGCACAGGAATGGTAGGAATGGGAGAGGAAGATCCTCCATGCCTGTCACTATGATGCTCAAGGCCCAGAGGGTTTCTGGGAGTCGGAGGAGTCGAGGCATCCGAAGACTCGCTGGAGCTCCGAGATCGTTTACGCGTATGGTCCTCACTCGACTCGTCGGCATCCTCCGCCGGAGATCGCGCCGAAGGAAGTTCGGACACGGACTCCACCACTTCATTATCCGGAGCATTCGGATACTTTTCGGGCACTGGCGGCACCATGCCCGGCACTTTGAAGCTCTGCAAAACCAGAAGGGACTTTGTTAGCAAACAAAGGAAATAAACACGCAGTCAACAGAAAAACGCTACGCGCACGAATCTACACCTGCGGAACGGCCAATGTCGAAGAAAACGGAGGAGTTAGCGACTTCCCCGGGATTTTTTCTCCGTCCTTGAACTTCAGCAGCGCGCGAAGGGTCCTGTCAAGATCCTCCTCGGAGATTTTCTCAGCCGAAACCCTCGTCGGATCACGGCGCCCAGAATAAAGAAACATCGGGTGCGCCCTCGCTTGGAGAGGTTGCACCCGACGCTCAAGAAACGTCCGGATGATGTCCACGCCGTTCACCTCCTTCTCCGGAATCAGCTGGAGATCCTCCACCCGACGGTAAAGGGCCTCTATCTCCGCCACTTCGCCATCCAAGATTTTGTTTTTCCAAGACCTCTTTGGCTCAATCATTTGGGAGGGGTCAAAAGGAACAAGACCAAAATCTTGTCCAGGCACTACGGAGTCGCGGATGTAAAACCATCGCCTCCGCCAGTACTGGACAGATTCGGACATGGAAAAGGAAAAGAAAAGAAGATTGGGACTAAGGGAGATGATGCAACCCCCAATGGGATAAACACCATCCGAACCAGACTGCCTCTTCACGGAATAAAGTTTCCGGAAGAGGCCAAAATGCGTCTCAATGCCAAGCCAGCACTCGCAAAAAGTGATGAAGCAAGCAATGTGGAGAAGAGAGTTGGGCGACAGATGGTGAAGCTGAATGCCATAGAAAAAGAGCAATCCATGGAGGAAGTTGTGGACTGGAAAAGAAAACCCACGCATAACGAAGGCGAGAAACATAACCCGATACCCAGATGGGGGACGGGGGATTACCTCATTGCCGGGGAGTTTGACGGCCTCCCTATCTTGCGGGATCAAACCCCGCTCGCGAAGCTTGCGGAGATCGCTCTCCCGCGTCTCTGATCGCCGCCAGCCACCATCGGTGACACGGGTAGCGGTGGCGCCTTTCTTTCCTCCGGCGGCGCTGGTCCCAACTGCAGATGACGATTTCTTTGGTTTCCCCATTGCGCTACGGCGGCGCCGGTGGTGAAAGCGCAGAAAGGAAGATGGAAATGTGGAAGGAAATCCCAGCGCACAGCAAGAATCGCTAGAGCACAAGAAGGCAGTGAAAACAAGAACTGATGCGGTGAAAACAAACCGCGGCTTTCCCCAATGATTATAACAGCGAAAACGACGGACGGCAGCCGTCCATCCAGAAGACCTAACGCCAACGCCAGATCTGACCGTACACGTGTCAGCATCACAACGAACCGTCGTTACCACGCCATCCACTACGCGCGGAAATCGAGGAGACGCCGTAATTATCTCCACGCCGCGCGTAACCGGTCAATTCAAGGTCAGCAAATGGGACCCACGTTTCGTCAAGTCAAGTCATCTCTGGTGTAGCAGACGCGTGAGGTCATTGATCGTCAGCAATGATGTCATCAAAAGCTATACTAGCACCAACTACAATTCTTCGGCTCCACAGCTAAGAGTACTCACTCGAATATTCGATTCGACTAAATACTCGGGGGCTACTCCTATCAGGAGCGCTGGCCGCGCACCCGACAGACGAATAAAGACAAAATAATTCTTCGAGTCCTACGTCGAGTCTACGACTCCACTACGGACTCGGGGGGCTACTCCCATAGGGAGGATGGATTTAAGCATCCGAAATTTTTTGTGTCCTACGGACTTAACACTGAACAAGCGCCTGAATAAAAGTCTCCGCTCGAGTCTACGACTCGAACAGACACTCGGGGGCTACTCCCATAGGGAGCGCTGGTCGCGCACCCTATGAAATTTTCGACTGCAAAAACTTTTCGGCAACTTTGCCCCAACAAAACGCCTAGTGAGCAACGGTCTCCTTGGCCACCCGAAACACCTCCGAGGTGACAAACAGTCGGATGTTGTGTCTACGACACAAAGATAAGACCTACAGATATCATCTGATGGCCTGGCAACGCACACGACTGCGCTCTGCTAGTAAAAACCCGTGCTAACAGGTGCGATGAAAAATCCCGACGGACGTGTTGGGTACATCAATTAAATTCACTGGAATTCCACTCCTGTAAGTCCTCCATGGCCCGAGTCGAATTACGCCAGCATATGTTCCAGTTTCGAGTTGAGGGACTCGAATCTAAGGAAGATCGTGTTGTTTCTTCCTAAGACAGTTAACTGACCCTGATCCGTCAGGTGAGTCAGGCACACGCATCAACAATCCCTACACACATACTGTTGAAACATATAGTCACACCCGAAAATTCGACTGATCACTCGGGGGCTACTGACATGGTTATACCTTACGGGTACGTGGCCTCAACATACCTGGTCCAGCCCAAGGAAGGCCACAGCAGATGTACGCTGGCCCATGAAGATTTTCGGGTGGCCAAGGCCCATGACGCCTTCGGATCCTTGGAGAGCAAGACTAGCGTAGATAGGAAATTCAAAGGGGTAAAACCCTAGAACTTGTAACCGACTAGGACTATGCCCGGGACCTGCCTAAGTCTATATAAAGGCCAGGAGGGCACGACATAGATCTCTCAACTCATACTTTCGCATACGCACCACCACGCCAGATCGAATCTGCGCACCCTGTAACCTTCGGTTTCGCCATAATCAAGAGCAGACAAGCAGGAGTAGGGTTTTCCCTCTGGGGGCCTGAACCTGGGTAAATCTCGTGTCCCCTGGTTGCTTGTCTGTTAACCGTGCCACGATCTCCAGCATCCCCATCTTCTCCAAAACCCAAGTCCATAACAATGGGCATTGACGAGTCAAAACCTCGTCAGCAGGGGCATCACTGATCATGGCGAGGTAGAGGAGGCGCGAGAATCGATGAAGAGCCATTGTGGCACCGGCACACCCGACCTGCACGGCTAGGGTTAGCCGTGAGCTGGGGGTCGTGCAATGCAGGGCAGCATCGAGGCGGCGGGGAACCAATGAAGGAGACTCGGGCCATCCAGCCTAGCAAACGGTAGTGTCCGACGGTGCTGGATATGGCCGGTGATGGAAGGGATGGCGTCGGCGGTGGCGGGTCAGTGCGTGCGTGTGAGAAGCAAAGGAACGGGATGAGGGTTTGTGCCTAAGTGTGTCGTGTGTAGAGGGTTGGGTCGGGGTGAGGTATGCCCCTAACTAGGCCTAAACTAGGCTGGGCCGGCTTAGCAGGCCAGGCCGAGATGGACCAACCAGATGTGCCCAACCAAACAGTCCAAATTAATAGGATGAGAAACAATAAAAAAATGAATTACCAAAATACCCTATAAATATTTTCAGCTCTGGAAAAATATAGAAAAATCCTAAAAATACATATGATATATCAAAATGACCACAAAAATAATATCTACCTAATAAAAATATAATTTTAAGTGTTTAAAATAAATTTAAAGTAAAATAATTATTAAACACCATTAAATCTTAAATGAAATTTTATAAAATAAAACTAAAATCCTAAAAATGAATAAAAATCATTATTGTGTATCAAAATAACTCTATTATTTTATAAAAATACTCACTTAGAGTTTTACAAGCAAAACATAAAGCAAATATTTAAAAACACTTAATTCTTTGATGAATTTTATAAAAATAAAGACAGTACTTAAAAATAAATAAAATTCATTTTTAAGGTCTTGAATAAATATATTACACTAGAAAAATATTAAATATATTATTTGGAAAGTCTTTAGTAAGAAATAATAATAATAAATCCTTACCTAATACCTATTTTGTGAATTCTTTAAAAACAATTCTTAAGTAAGAAATCATCACAATTCTTATAAAACCTTGAGCAATTAGTGTCTTAGTACTAATTCCAAAACCATCACTTGAACTCATAATCAAACTTAAGTATAACTTTTAACTTTAAAATATTCTTTTAAAAATCTTATTAAGAATCCTTTTAAATAAACATTGGGTATCACCCATTTATATAATATGGTGAATAATCATTATATCTTAACCACTATTAGCATAACTTTAAATTCTAACAAATTACTAAGACCATCTAATTATGATTCCATTAAATAAATAAATATTCCTTTCATAATAGCAAAACAAATTTAATCTAATCATTCACTTAAATAGAAAGTGAATAATTCCACACCTTAGTTATACCTATCATAAATCTAAAACTTGGGAATAATTAAAACATATTACATCTTAAGTTTACTTACCCCTTTAAAGTTAATTTTAGTATCAAAGCTTATAAACATCAGGTCTAATACACTACTTATGTTTTTATAGTTAACTTTGGTCTATTTCAATTAAGACTTAAAGCATCTCAAGTCCAAACTATTCAAGTAAGCATAAACAACATCAATCACATTCTATCCATCGTATTCTAAAAGCTATCAGGGTTGTTTAAACTTTAAGAAGGAAATCTTTTCTTCAAATGTTATTCTTTTTGCCACTTCAAAGAATAATCTCATGATAAATTCTTCAACTCTTAACAACTAAAACCAAGGACTTTTATCGTAGTCACCAAATGATAATTAAACATAATCACATTATTTTATACTTTACCCGTATAATTAGAATTATTATCACTTAAGTTCCTTATAAATGTCATTACTTGTAAAATAAAATTTGAAGATAAACCAACTCTGAAAAGAATCACTTGAATTCACTTCACTCAAAGTATTAGGGATTAAATTTGGGAGTTTTACAAAAATGCATAGCATTACTTATGCATAACTGCATATTGCTTCTTTAAACATTAGTCCTTTCCGGACCAATGATGCAGATTTCAGATATTGGATCTTATGTCGTCTCGAAGACCGTGAGTGCATAATCTTGCAATCACAAAAGGCAAGTTCACACTTGCTCATGTCCTTTGATTATTTTCTGTAATGTATTTTACAAATCCAGTGTTGTCATCACCTGCATTTGAAAAGGGTCAGAAACACTATTTTCATAATAATATGATTATAGGTTATCTACCATGAGGTAATAACATACTATGAAAATTCCGGTGGTAAAGAAACATATTATCTAGGACTTAAGAACCAATGTCGCCAGTGATTCTTGCGCCGTATATCACGCGTTAACCATGAGATTTGGAATGGGACAGAGAAGTCAGCTGTATCTTCTTCCTCTCGCATGAAGCCGGATGTGCAGGTCGTGGCTGTTATCACTCGTAGCGTGCATATTAATTCGTAATTCGTAGAGGATATGCAGCATATGGGTGGGAACCCTCAACGTCCCACGATAGTTTTGGCATCTAATGGTCTGTACAAACCATTGCCGTAATTCAATATGTGGGCATGGTGTACACCAAGGAGGCATGCGAGGTCGCGAAGGGGGCAGTGATTGGCTTGGATCATCTTCTGGGCCCCACACCATAGGAAGTGTGGACGGGAAAGATCGCCCGCTTGTGCAACAAGGATTTGATCTCTCATGGGAAAAGTAACGCACCTCTGCAGAGTATAAGAATTATAACTTGTTACTCCCTGTTCCGAGAAGGAGCTGCGAACGCAGCGGGAAAGGAACCCCATGAAGGTTCTGGTAAACCCGTGAAGGCTGACGGACATAGCTTTTCAGAATAAAAGCAACCTTTGAAGAAATGTTTATGAAAACTTGCATTGCCTACGACCTATGGTCTGTGGTTGTAGTTATAGTGCATCAAACACTCCTTTTCTAGTGGACTTGCTGAGTACGCTCGTACTCAAAGTATCTTCTTAACCCTTGCTAGGTTCTAAAGCCAGTACAGACGATGACTACATCAACCCATGCTCCAGGAATCATCATCAATAGCTAGAGCTCTTCAATGAAGTCAAGAAAGTCAACATATACATCAACTCAAGTGAAGACAAAGTTGCTGATTAGTTAAGAATAGAATCTCTAGCCATAGAATCTATTTCTGTAGTGTATTGCAATAGCAGCAATGCCAGACCATTAGTTAAGATATTAATCTTAATAGTATTATAGTTTTAGAGTTGTTTATTTCTGATTCTTCTTTGTAAGAAGTTTTTTTCTCTCTCTTTAACCTAGAGTGTTCTCTGGATCTTATGTAAAGAGTTGAGTTGTAACCTATAGTCATGTCTTGGACCTGCTGTGTTTCTGTTGTACCACTCCGAGGGAGGGATGTAATACTAGTGAACGGTGTTTTATTGGTGTTATATCAACGACTATAGTGTACTACATCATGCAGTGGTATGCTGGGTCACCGCAGACATCCAGCCATTGCAGTTCTAGTCCAATTTATTCAATCGGTACTAGGAAACTATCGCGGAGCATCCCGCAGCCTTCCACATGGGAGAGACTTTTAGTTGAGGGTGACACATGTGAGGAGGAGAGAAACCACCACTTCCCTGACATGGATCTTGGTAGCACCCCTGGTAAAACCACTACTAGAAAATCGCTATGTTCTTGTTTTGTGCATCTCCATGACTACATGATCATGTCATCATGCCACATTGCATTTGAGCATCGTCATGTCATCATGCATATTATTTTGCTAAAACTATTTACGAAAAGCCTCTCTTTGTTTTCCAAATATCCCCCTTTATTCAAAATACAAAAAACCTGGGTCCGCCGGAATATTTTGTTTGCCTAAAACTATTTACAAAAGGCTTTATAAAAATAAAAAATAAAAATAAAATTACATATGTTTTTGTTTTGGAAGGCAGCTGACTGGGCCAGCCCAAAAGATAGCCCAGCCGGCCACCGACACCCGGTCTAAATCCTAGACTATTCCCGCCACCCCACATGCTCCCATGCCGCCACCCCCCGATCAAACCAAACACACACAACACCCCACCCACAGACGCACTCACCACACCACCCGACCCAGCGCCCCGTTTTTCCCCTAGCCCAACCCCGCTTATCGCCCGCACTCAACGCGCCAGACCCCGCAAGCAAACCCGGCCCCACCTCCTCTCCCCGACGCTCCTCTCTCCTGATTCCCCACCTACTGAATGCATCCTCAACGCCACCAAGCCCCGCTCCTCCTCCCCGCCGCTAGAACCTAAACCCGCCACGCCAACTGCATGCCCCGTGGTACACCGCTGCACATCACTCCGCCTCTCCCTCACATGCACTCTTCCGCCCTGGCCCATCTGACACGCCTGACCTAGCGCCTGCTCACCCACGCGTCGCCCTCGACGCGATCCCCTTTCCACAATTCCATGAGCATGGCCCTACCTCGTGATATCCTCCGCCCAGCCCCACTCCCTCCCGCATTGCGTACACCCTGCGTACGTGTGAGCCCGACCACCACCATCCAGTCCGCGAACCCACTCCGCTCCTCATGATCTCTAGGCCCCATCCCGCCTCCTCGCCCTGCTCCTGTCACGCGACCCTCCCACCTCGCCTCTCCTCACATCATCTCTCTACCATGCTCGTTCGCAGAGTCGCGGCCACCCTCGCCCAGCGTCACCGCGGCTAACCCTTCGGCCGCTTGCGCTTCCTCGTCTATGTGCCCGCACAACGCCGCGTGACCCAACGCTGCCTCCCCTTCTTCCCTGAAGCACGTCGGCCGCCTCTCGCCGAATCCCAAGCTGTTGCGCGCCCGCGTACCTCCCGCGAGCAGCGTCGCCTCGTGTCCCGGTCGCCGGAGCCTGGCCGCATTCCTGCCTCGGCCGCCTCCCCTTCTCTGAACGCCTCGGGCCAGCCTCCAGGAGCGCCTGCGTCCGCCGTCGGCTTCCCTGGCGCGCCTCTGCCTGTCCCCGGCAGCCCGAGGATGCTTTGACTGGCCCTCCAGCACGTCTCGCCTCCGGCCATGTCCGCGCTAGTGCTTCACCCAACCGTGCAACTCGTCTGTTTTGGCGCGTCTCCGCAGCAAGGCTAGTTTCATGATTGTTGTTGTCTGCGTGTACTGTTGTTGTCACCGTGAACCCTTGATGACCTGGCTGTTTTTGCTCTCTTCCGTTTTCGAGACATGCTGCTGCCCAACAACAAGAACTTTCTGGGCAAACATGCTACAGAGATAAAGCCAATAGGTTTCGCCAAGGTCTCCTTGACGAGAAGGCCAACCCGTTGAAGAGTTCACCACCGACAATCGAGCCAAACCCCGTCTACATCGACATGGAACCAAAGGCCTCCAAAACTCCGGCCTCGTTCGGACCACGAGAATGGAAACCAGAGGAAGATAAACATGCGTAGGAATAGGCTTGGATAGAAAGAGCAAACCTGCAGGAATAAAAACAAAGGAACAGATAAGAGTGGTCTGTTCGGTACACCACGGGAAAAAATCTGGAAACGGTGCAGACTTGGCAGGAGTAGGAAAGAGTGTTTCTCCCCGCCGTTTCCTTCGATTTGGGTAGATGTTAATTTTCCTGTGAAAAGTACGGGTGGGTGAACCTTTCCGGCAGAATGGAGATGATTTATTCCTGTGTATCGAACGCTGTGGAGGGAAAAGAATCCGAATGAAGATGAGCCCGTAGAATTCCTGCAAAATTCCCGCACGGCGAACGGGCCCTCCAAGTGCGTGGAACCCGTGATCTCCATCGTGAAACCAAAGGCATTTGCATCTGGATGACAAGGCCCTGATCCCGAGGATCCGAAGAGGGAACCCGATCCCTCAGAACCCAAGTTCACGGAACCCCCTTGATGTGTGATCCCTCTATGAGCCTTTATTTTATAAATGCTATCTACCTGCATATTAAACCTATTAATGGTTGCATACATCACATCATGTGGTTTGGGGTATTTTGTCGATTCACTTTATAATTAAATATGGAGATCATATGTGGGCTAGTCTTATATTGGCTCCATTTAAATTTGTGTAGCGAACTGGTGCAATATTTTGTCTTGTTAAGACAACATTTAAATTGTGTGGTATCTAAACAACATGAACCATCTAATTAATTGTCGGGACCTCGGTTCCGCTTAATATTGACTGATTGCATCGCATCCTTGCCATGACATACATCATACATGCATCATGCTTGATCTTTTGCCGTAGTATTAAATAGTGCATTCTTCTTTTAGTGCTTTGCTTTTTTGTGGATTAGACTGTTGCGTTAATGCGAGTGTCTACCCGATATTCGGATGTATCTTCAGCAATGTTTTCCAGACGAGCATTCTCCCTCTTTCTACCTATTTTACATTTTTAGTATTTACTTCCTCCTGTTGATCTATGGCTATCCGTGTGTGATGCTTTAGTTTTCGTACCCCTGTTATATCCATGCAGCTTTTATATTGCCTTGGACACCTCCTATTTCCTATTGTTTGGGTAGACAGTAGGCCTTGCGAGTCATAGTCACTTGCTCAGGTGCTTCTTCACGTCGTCGATGTTCCACTAATGTTGGGGTTGGCATATTCATAAATGTGGAGATGATCGTGGTTTTAATTACAGCTGGTTAATTAAATATTAAAGTGGATATAATTAATGAAGAGGCACCGGTGGGTAATAGTTGAGATTTGGTTGTTAACCTCCCACTTGTGTCCACCTAGGACCTAAGTTCTTGACACTTGTTCCGAGAACGAGCGCGCTAACCATATGTGGGGTGTATGGGCATCCCTATCGGCTTAGTACCTGATTTCAAAGTACTGTACTAGGGGCCACAAACTAGTTCGAAGTTTTCATGCCATGTTATGCCATGTTTATTATATGTTGCTCGATGAGGGTTTACTATTGTACTGTTTAGGATGTGGGTCGTTATGTTGAGGATTATACCTATGGCCTCTAATCTCTTAGCCGATCTCGCAACCTATGGGTCCGTCTTCGGAGATCGGCCGACTTTGTTACGGGTAGCTTACTGGGGTGGCCCCCATATACTTGCTTTGGGTTTGGGAAAGCATTGTGTCCTAGGCCCCGCCGACATACCAATGGGTGTATATTAATTGATATGGAAAAAAGGGTCAAAGTGCGTGTCGAAAATTTGGTGCACCTATACAGGGTTAAATATTTTCAAAAAGTAGTGCCCGCAGTTATGGACGACTTGAAGCATAGTATCTCGATAATAGACAATTATAACTAAAGTTTACTGTTGTAAAATTTGACTTGTATCTTATATGACTAGTAAGTTGGATAACCGCCATGGAAAGAATGAATAA
The DNA here is from genome assembly GCA_916181665.1 of Avena sativa. Classification (NCBI taxonomy): domain Eukaryota; kingdom Viridiplantae; phylum Streptophyta; class Magnoliopsida; order Poales; family Poaceae; genus Avena; species Avena sativa. Next base: position 200,490,582 of record OV702281.1, on the reverse strand, counting down.
AATTGCCAACCATGTGAGTTTCCTCGGCTTGACTTCCTCGTTTGGTCTCGAGGGGGAAATATCAGGATGGCTATGTTTGGTGGTAGTATCAGGTTGGATCTGAATAGGTCTTCCTCATCTATCTCTTATAGCTGACAATTGTATCAAGTCTCTATAGGTTGTTTAGTGCATGCTGCGCTGTCGCATTAATCCACCATACCTATGTAGGCGAGAGCCACCAAATTCTAAGTCTCGCCATGTACTGGACTCAGTACTGGCCGCTCTCTTTTTTCCTTTGCTCTTTACCGGCACCCCTTTGTAAGCAGGTTTGAGATCGATGTCGTTAGCAGAGTTACCCTTCCGTATTGGTCTGGGCAGGGTTATGGACGCTATTGGTTATTCTTCAGGGCTCTTAGCCCCATTTGCATCTTGTCCATAGTCGGATATTGTATTGTTTTCAAGGTGATTTGGATCTTTGTACCGTATATCTATATTCTTGACTCATGGAGTCGTTGTTGTATATATCTGTTCTGTTGGTTCCATCATGGACTAATGTGTAATGGTATTACTTCGTTTTCCACCCGCACGAAAGTGCCTGGTGGACACCTTTGAATCGTTTCTATGCGGGTTTGGCGAAATCACTAAACTTGCATAGGGCCGATCCGAGGGTGTTACAATCTTGCCCTAGATGATGGACCAACCCATCCTTTTAAGGAAACTTCGTTCGAAGGTAGGTGACGAAATTTCTCTCTTCCCATTACCTTCGTGGTGTGATTATTTTCACACCCGTCGCCACCATCACGGATCTGTTGCATCGGAGATGTCAGTAAGGATTGAAGAGAGAGACCTATTCACGACCTTGGTGGTGAGTGTTGGTTTGCCGCCGGCTGCACGTGAGCACCTTATTCACGATGAGGATCTGGAAGTCGAAGACTTGGTGGTACCTACCAAGGAATGGCAACTCTCCAAGGTCTCCGTCGAGAAAATGAAGAAATTGGAGGGGGTGGAACACTACCTGCTGTCCTGGAGACGCGAACCTCCCGCGCGGAGAGGCGTCCCAATCCTGGTGCTGGCGAGGTGAATGTCTTTGTCACCTTTTCTAAGTGTGGATTTTCCCTTCCTGCACACCCATTCCTTCGAGAATTGTTGGAATGTTATGGGATCAAGATTCATAACATACATCCCCTCAGCATCCTCTGTCGGAGATTTGTCCCATGAAGGAACTAGGGTCCAACGATCCCTATATTCGTGAGGGGGGCTAAACACGCGTTCCCAAGGAGCCTCAGCGATGGTGGCAACAGTGGAGCAAGAATCAGGGAAGAGAGGTGACACGGTGTTTTTTACCCAGGTTTGGGACCCTCGTGAGGAGGTAAATCCCCTACTCCTACTTTGTGTATTGCTCGCTTGGCTTCGCGAGGGTACAATGGAGATGAGAAGTCTAGGGTTTTGATCACTAACGATCGGTCCATTATAAGGTAGGAGGAGGAGCCCTTATATAGAGCAGCGCTGCTCTTCCCCCAAAACATTTGGCGGGAAGGGTTGCCACATTCCCACGCAGGAGGCATAGGCTGCCTCTTGTCTTCTTCTGGCCGCCCGCCAGCTGTTGGGTGGAGTAGTGGACGGTCGCTGTACCGCCGCTCTGACCTGGCTTCTTTACATCAAAGCAGCGCGTCTGGATCTGCCACTTCCTTGCGTAATTTGCTCCCTCCTTTACCCCAGAGGGAGGGGCAACATCTTGCTTTCCTGAGGCACTCCAGCCTCACCATGGACCACCCATTGGCGCGTCATCTAGCATGTGATGCCCTGAACTGCAAATCCATCCCTCGCGAGGTGACCACCATTGATGAAGAAGGGTGCTCCATGCTCTTCATGTACCCTCGCGAGGGTCTCACTCCTCGAGGACTCTGCTAGGGCATGCCTTGTGGGTCCGACGTCTCGACGGGACGTGGTACCCCTAGTGCCAGTAGTCCGATAGTAGCCCCTGGTCACTTGGCTTGCATGCGTCGGGTAAGGGGCGAGGAAGTCAAGGGACCTTATGACATCAGGCCCACGATCAGTCACGTCCGGGCGTGACTCGCTGTAGAGGTCGTCGGCGCCTTCCATGTTTCCACGCGGCGTGTGGAACCCGCCCTATGCGGGAATCGTCCCTCCTGTTCAAAGGTGCTGGGGTTCGCACCGCCCATAAAACCCCGAACCTTGGAACAACCGGGACACTTCATCTCCTCCGCCATTTTCACTCTAGCCGCCGACCCTCCTGCCACCTTCCCGATCAGCTTTCAAGATGGCTCCCAAGAAGACTCGCGATGTCTCCTCTGCCTCGGGCTTCCCCGCGCCAAATGCGGGAGTTCTTCCATGACCCACCATTCTCAACGTCGAGGGGTTGGAGAAGGTCGAGAAACTCATGGCCGCCCGCTCAAATGAGTGGGGCTTCGTAGGCCTGGTGTCCCGGAGTCGGGGAGTGTGGATGGCATCCTTCCGCCGCCGAGGTATTCACGCGCTCCATCGCTGCCGGGCTCCTTCCCCCTTTCTCTCCCTTCTTCCTTGCCGTCCTGGAGCACTACCACATCCAACTGCTCCACCTCCATCCACGGAGCGTCACCCTCCTCGCCACCTTCGCGTATTGGTGTGAGGACTTCGTTGGTGTTGCGCCCTTTGTTGCTTTGGTCCGGCACTTCTAACGCATCCTCGTCCTTTCGCCGGAGGACACCCTGGAAGACGTTGGGTTCTTCGCTGGTGAGGAAGGAGATTTCGCTCCCATCTCCATTCTCGGAGGCTCGTCGGAGCTTCGCCGCGACTGGGTGCTGTTTGAGGCCGGACGAGCATGGACAAAACTCCGTGTCCCAGCGGTGGCTTCCGCGGAGAACCTGGGATGGGCTCGCTAGGCTGCTGCCTTCATGAGCTCTGGTCCCCTCGTGAGGCTCGTGGCGTGCCTAAGGAGCTTGGGGCTGACCGGTGATATGGCCATGCGGGAGTATCTGCGGCAGCAGATTTCTCCTCTCCAGGAACATCGGATGCCCCTCTAGACCCTGGCACTCGGTCGAGATGGGGCTGGGCGCTCAGAGGGATTTTCGAGATGAGTAGACAGTGGTTTGCCTTGTGTGCCTGCTCCTGGGCGCAGAGTCTGTGGCGGAGCTCCCACCTGGCATGCGCCCCTTGTACTTGGAGGGCGATGCGAGTGCTATCCGCGTGGAACTCTCCACCTTTGACGCGTGAGGCGAGTGCTCTCTGGTCGAGCTCGATGATGAGGGGGCGGAGCTAGATGACGTCCCTATATCATCATGAGTTGTCCGCCGTGGGAGGATGATCAGCAATTGACGAGATTTCGACTCGTCAATGCCCATTGTTATGGACTTGGGTTTTGGAGAAGATGGGGATGCTGGAGATCGTGGCACGGTTAACAGACAAGCAACGAGGGGACACGAGATTTACCCAGGTTCAGGACCCCGGAGGGAAAACCCTACTCCTGCTTGTCTGCTCTTGATTACAGCGAAACCGAAGGTTACAGGGTGCACAGATTCGATCTGGCGTGGTGGTGCGTATGCGAAAGTATGAGTTGAGAGATCTAGGTCGTGCCCTCCTGGCCTTTATATAGACTTAGACAGGTCCCGTGCATAGTCCTAGTCGGTTACAAGTTCTAGGGTTTTACCCCTTTGAATTTCCTATCTACGCTAGTCTTGCTCTCCAAGGATCCGAAGGCGTCATGGGCCTTGGCCACCCGAAAATCTTCATGGGCCAGCGTACATCTGCTGTGGGCCTTCCTTGGGCTGGACCAGGTATGCTGAGGCCACGTACCCGTAAGGTATAACCATGTCAGTAGCCCCCGAGTGATCAGTCGAATCGCAGATTCGGCTGAGGACTCTTCAATCTTTCGGGTGTGACTATATGTTTCAACAGTATGTGTGTAGGGATTGTTGATACGTGTGCCTGACTCACCTGACGGATCAGGGTCAGTTAACTATCTTAGGACGAAACAACACGATCTTCCTCAGATTCGAGTCCCTCAACTCGAAACTGGAACATATGCTGGCGTAATTCGACTCAGGCCATGGAGGACTTACAGGAGTGGAATTCCAGTGAATTTAATTGATGTACCCAACGCGTCCGTCGGGATTTTTCATCGCACCTATTAGCACGGGTTTTTACTAGCAGAGCGCAGTCGTGTGCGTTGCCAGGTCATCAGATGATATCTGTAGGTCTTATCTTTGTGTCGTAGGCACAACATCCGACTGTTTGTCACCTCGGAGGTGTTTCAGGTGGCCAAGGAGACCGTTGCTCACTAGGCGTTTTGTTGGGGCAAAGTTGCCGAAAAGTTTTTGCAGTCGAAAATTTCATAGGGTGCGCGACCAGCGCTCCCTATGGGAGTAGCCCCCGAGTGTCTGTTCGAGTCATAGACTCGAGCGGAGACTTTTATTTAGGCGCTTGTTCAGTGTTAAGTCCGTAGGACACAAAAAATTTCGGATGCTTAAATCCATCCTCCCTATGGGAGTAGCCCCCCGAGTCCGTAGTGGAGTCGTAGACTCGACGTAGGACTCGAAGAATTATTTTGTCTTTATTCGTCTGTTGTGTGCGTGGCCAGCGCTCCTGATAGGAGTAGCCCCCGAGTATTTAGTCGAATCGAATATTCGAGTGAGTACTCTTAGCTGTGGAGCCGAAGAATTGTAGTTGGTGCTAGTATAGCTTTTGATGACATCATTGCTGACGATCAATGACCTCACGCGTCTGCTACGCTAGAGATGACTTGACTTGACGAAACGTGGGTCCCATTTGCTGACCTTGAATTGACCGGTTACGCGCGGCGTGGAGATAATTACGGCGTATCCTCGATTTCCGCGCGTAGTGGATGGCGTGGTAACGACGGTTCGTTGTGATGCTGACACGTGTACGGTCAAATCTGGCGTTGGCGTTAGGTCTTCTGGATGGACGGATGCCGTGCATCGTCTTTGCTGTTATAATCATTGGGGAAAGCCGCGGTTTGTTTTCACCGCATCAGTTCTTGTTTTCACTGCCTCCTTGTGCTCTAGCGATTCTTGCTGCGTGCTGGGATTTCCTTCCACATTTCCATCTTCCTTTCTGCGCTTTCACCACCGGCGCCGCCGTAGCGCAATGGGGAAACCAAAGAAATCTTCATCTGCAGTTGGGACCAGCGCCACCGGAGGAAAGAAAGGCGCCACCGCTACCCGTGTCACCAATGGTGGCTGGCGGCGATCAGAGACGCGGGAGAGCGATCTCCGCAAGCTTCGCGAGCGGGGTCTGATCCCGCAAGATAGGGAGGCCGTCAAACTCCCCGGCAATGAGGTAATCCCCCGTCCCCCATCTGGGTATCGGGTTATGCTTCTCGCCTTCGTTATGCGTGGGTTTTCTTTTCCAGTCCCCAACTTCCTCCGTGGATTGCTCTTTTTCTATGGCATTCAGCTTCACCATCTGTCGCCCAACTCTCTTCTCCACATTGCTTGCTTCATCACTTTTTGTGAGTGTTGGCTTGGCATTGAGCCGCATTTTGGCCTCTTCCGGAAACTTTATTCCGTGAAGAGGCAGTCTGGTTCGGATGGTGTTTATCCCATTGGGGGTTGCATCATCTCCCTTAGTCCCAATCTTCTTTTCTTTTCCTTTTCCATGTCCGAATTTGTCCAGTACTGGCGGAGGCGATGGTTTTACATCCGCGACTCCGTAGTGCCTGGACAAGATTTTGGTCTTGTTCCTTTTGACCCCTCCCAAATGATTGAGCCAAAGAGGTCTTGGAAAAACAAAATCTTGGATGGCGAGGTGGCGGAGATAGAGGCCCTTTACCGTCGGGTGGAGGATCTCCAGCTGATTCCGGAGAAGGAGGTGAACGGCGTGGACATCATCCGGACGTTTCTTGAGCGTCGAGTGCAACCTCTCCAAGCGAGGGCGCACCCGATGTTTCTTTATTCTGGGCGCCGTGATCCGACGAGGGTTTCGGCTGAGAAAATCTCCGAGAAGGATCTTGACAGGACCCTTCGCGCGCTGCTGAAGTTCAAGGCCGGAGAAAAAATCCCGGGGAAGTCGCTAACTCCTCCATTTTCTTCGACGTTGGCCGTTCCGCAGGTGTAGATTCGTGCACGTAGCATTTTTCTGTTGACTGCGTGTTTATTTCCTTTGTTTGCTAACAAAGTCCCTTCTGGTTTTGCAGAGCTTCAAAGTGCCGGGCATGGTGCCGCCAGTGCCCGAAAAGTATCCGAATGCTCCGGATAATGAAGTGGTGGAGTCCGTGTCCGAACTGCCTTCGGCGCGATCTCCGGCGGAGGATGCCGATGAGTCGAGTGAGGACCATACGCGTAAACGATCTCGGAGCTCCAGCGAGTCTTCGGATGCCTCGACTCCTCCGACTCCCAGAAACCCTCTGGGCCTTGAGCGTCATAGTGACGGGCATGGAGGCTCTTCCTCTCCCATTCCTGCCATTCCTGTGCGGGCTGTAGCACCGCACCCGCCAGCGAAGCGGAAGAAGGAAGAGAAGAAGGAGGAGAAAAAGGAGGAGAAGAAGGAGGAGAAGGGAGCCCGAAGGACTCCTCCTGTCTTCGACCTGAGCTCACTGGGCTCGTAAGTTTCTTGTTGTACTATTGTCCTTTTTCCTTCATGATTTTTGCACTTGTGCTGATTTCTTCGTATGCAGGCATTCCTCCCACGATTCCTCCAGTGATGGTGCGCGGGAGATGATGGGGGAGTCGAAAATTGCGTCTCCTCCTCCTCAGATGGTGGCGACTTCGGGTGGCGCGGCTCCGGATCCTCCGTTGCAGGAGGTGCAGGTGGTTGCGCCTCAGAATTTCGCCAGCGAGCCTTCGGAGTCGCCATCAGAGCATGTAAGTACCTCTTCTTTGTACCACGGGGGAGCCCCCGAGTGTCTGAAAAATTACTTGTCTTGTTCTTTTTGCGAATCTTCGGGGTGAAGCCCCCGAGTGTCTTCGCGTTCAAGTGTTGCCTTTATTCCTTGATGCTGGGCGCAGCCCCCAAGTCCTTTTTTCTTACTTGTGTTTCTTTTTTTCTGCAGCCTTTTGTTCAGGAGGCCAAGCGACTGGTGCAGGAGCGCCTAGCGCTGGAGGCTAACCTTCGGCAGCTTCAAGGTACCTATTTGCCTTTTGGTGCTTTTTTTGTTTATTCCGGTCCTGCTTTCTGATGTTTGCTTGTTTTGAATGTAGAGGAGCATAATACTTCTCTCCGTGAGGTCGACGCTCTCAAGAAGAGCCTTGGTCAATCGGAGCAGAAGGCCGAGGCCGCCGCTGGCGCGAAGGAACGCCTCGAGCTAGAGCTGACTAAGGCAGCCGAAGCGAAGGAGCGTCTGCAGCAGGAGGCCGCGGATCGTGAGGAGCAGCTGGCCACTGTTGCAGCTGCTCGTGAAAGAGAGGTGGTGGCGAAGCTCATGGCTGATGCCAAGGCTATTTCGGGTGAGTGCTGTATTTGTGTTTGTTTCTTCGTGTTTCCTGTCTTCGTTTGTGCTGCTTTTCTTCATGTCTTCTCTCCTTTTTTTGTCTCAGATGCCGCAGGCATCGAGTTTGACCGCGGTGCTCTAGAGAACGGGAGTGCTCTAGATGATTCTACTGTGGCGGTTGAAGATCGCTGCAGCACCGTCATTAGCTCCCTTGCCAAGGCGAAGGAGGTCCTTGGCCGCTTCTACAAGGAGCTTGTCCCTAAGGGCGTGGCCCTCGATGATGTGGATGCTCTGGCGGAGGCTCTGTCAGCCGAAGCGCCTGCGGCATACAAGCGCAAGCAGAAGGGCATCGGCGCGTCCGTCGGGCTGGCTATGGCCTTGGCGGCTGGAGCGGAGCTGGATCTGCCCCAGATCACTTCCCGGATGCCGACGGCCGCAGATGGATCCGAGGTAGCCTTTGCTGCCTACTTTGCTCGCTGCAAGCGATATGGGCCCAAGCTCATTGATTTGCTGTCTGAGTATGCACTGCGGCAGCAGGGCGGGGCCAAAGCTAGGCAGTCCGGCTCCGAGGCGACTCAGGGTGTCGCGTCTTAGACGTTTTAGACGTAGGATAGTTTGTAGTCTACTTTTGCTGTAAATGTTTTGGAGAACACAATCCTTGTGCCATGTAGTGGCCTTATATGTTTAATGAATTCGCCTGAGTTGTGCTTCTACCACTGTCTGAATGTTTGTGTCCTTTGCTTTCCTGCTGTTATAGGTTCCTTCGGGTGCCGACCCTGTTGACACCTCGCCTGCAGCGCAGCTGCGGCCATCTTTGGATGATCCTTCTCAACTCGCTTTTCTTCGGGAACGTGTGCGTAGTCTGGAGAGGGAGTTGCTCGGGTTGCAAGGTCATGCCGATGTGTGGAAGTCCAAGGCGGATCGTGGTACAGCCAGAGAGGAGTACTTGATGGCGGAACTGCTTCGGCTGTCTGAGCAGCTTCAGTGTGAGTTGTTCTTTGTTTCGAGCTGTAGCTCAATTCTTCGAGTGAGCCTGCTGGATTTGCCTCTTATTTTGTGCAAATGTCGCAGGTGCTAACCTTGCTCCTAGGGAAGAGAAAGAGCGTGTCGCTGTTCGGGTCAATTGCTTGACTCAGCAGGACATGGAGGCTGGCGGCTTCTTCTGGATGGATCGTGATCGCGCCATGGCTCTGGCGACGGTGCAGGATCATGTGCATCAAGTTTCGCGGGTGCTTCGCCAAGTGCAGACATCGCTTTCATCGGTGTTGCACGTCATGTTTCCTTTGGATGCCGTACCGACGAGCCTTGCGGGTCTTCTGTCGAAGTTTCGAAGCGTGAGCAATGTCAAGGAGTTGGTGCGGCAACAGCTCGTCGCCGGAGTCAAGGCTGCGTTGTCTCTTGTGAGGCTGCACCGGCCTGATGCAGATTTGGCTGTTGTGGCAGCTGGGCCACCTCTTCGGTCGGATGGTGGTGAGTGGGACATGCGGCCACATTACGCAGCTGTAAGGCAGTATGCCGAACAGGCCGTAGATTTGTTTGAGCAACGTGCTCAGGTTATTCTTCAACATAGGTAGTACCTGTAAAAAGAGATAAATGTAAAATTTGTATATTTCGACCGGGCGTGTTGTGCCCTTTGTAAAGGTTTGTTTGTTGTAAGCACGCAGTGCTTTGTTTGAGTACGTGTCCTTTTCGTTTGCCTGACGTTGTCAGCTACTCAGGTGTACACACGTGATCCTCAGTCGACGAAATCGTGAGGTGGGGGGAGCCCCCGAGTGCGTTTGCAGCGTAAAGTAGAGTTGCAAATAATGAACTGGAGTTTGGGGCGAGACACTTAGCTTTATTTATATCGTAATGGAGGGAGTACATTGTTCGGCTGAATAGCCTTGGCTGAAAGCCTTATTGAAAATAAAGGGGGTAGGTAGCTAGGGGTAGAATCATCGCAAGTGCGAGATGTTCCATGGGTTGGAGTATGCGACTCCAGACTCCACGTGTTTGAGGCGGTAGGCGCCACCTGGGATGACTTCGGTGATGACGTAGGGTCCTTCCCATGGTGACTCGAATTTCGTCGGTCGCTCTTGCTTGAGTCGCAAGACGAGGTCTCCTTCGACGAAGGACCTTGGGCGCAGCCGGCGGCTGTGGTAGCTGCGGAGACTCTGGTGGTACACCGCTGATCGAGCTGCTGCTATGTCTCTTGCTTCGTCGAGTGTGTCGACGACGTCTTCGAGTGCAGCCGTGGATTCGGCTTCGCTGTAAGCGACGACCCGGGGGGCCTGGTGACGTACTTCGGCTGGTAGCACGGCTTCAGCTCCGTGCACCATGAAGAACGGTGTGTAGCCTGTGGAGCTGTTAGGCGTGGTCCGTAAGCTCCATAGGACGGATGGTAGCTCTTTCGTCCAGGCTCTTGCTTTCCGTTCGAGTGGACTTATGAGGCGCTTCTTGATGCCAGCGCCGATTAGGCCGTTGGCCTTTTCCACTTGCCCGTTCGTTTGGGGGTGTGCCACTGAGGCGTATGTGATGTTGATCCCAAGGCCTTCGCAGAAGTCCTGGAATTCCTTGGAGATAAGTTTGATCCGTTGTCGGTGATGATGCTATGCGGTACGCCTAACCTGTAGAGAATGGACTCGAAGAACTTGACGGCAGTTTTGCCCTTTTGGTTGGTGACGGGCATGGCCTCGATCCACTTGGTGAATTTGTCGACTACGACTAGGAGGTAAACGTGTCCCCCTTTCGAGGACTTTGGCAGTTTGCCGATCATGTCGAGGCCCCATTGAGCAAAAGGCCAGGCTATGGGTATGGGTCTGAGCTCGGACCCGGGTGCGTGCGGTTTGTCGGCGAACCGTTGGCATCCATTGCATCTTCGGACGATGTCCTTTGCGTCGCTCATGGCCGTTGGCGAGTAGAATCCGGCCCGTAGAGCTTTGGCGACTAGGGAGCGGCTGCCTGCATGATGGCCGCAGATGCCCTCGTGGATGTCTTGGAGGATGGCTTTCCCGTCACCGATGGCGACACACCTTTGTAGTACACCCGTAATACTGCGCTTGTATAGCTCGCCATTGATGGTGGTGAAGGCTTTTGACCGACGAGAGATGCGCCGGGCATCTGTCGGGCTGTCAGGCAGTTCTCCATTTAACAAGAACTGGAGGTATGGCCGCGTCCAAGTTTCTTCGACTACCATGACCTGCATTAGGTTTACCATGGCGACTTCTGTGTCCAGTTTCTCGGGTCCTTCATGTCCTTCGGGCAGCGTAGCCCTCGAGTGTTCTACTTCTTCGGATGATCCCTTAGGGAATTTCCGCTTGATGGATGGCACGCAGATCTGTTCGAGGAACACACCTGGTGGCACCTTCGCGCAGGTGGAGCCGATGTTGGCGAGTCTGTCGGCTTCCTCGTTGCTTTCTCTTCCAACGTGCCGAAGCTCGCAGCCGTCGAATTCTCCTTCGAGTGTGTTGTAGAGCGCGCGATACGCGATCATGTTTTCGGCGTGTGCGTCGCACTCATTCATCGTCTGCTGGACGACGAGGTTGGAGTCACCGTAGATGACCAGGCGCGTTGCTCCGCATATCTTTGCCATCCTCATGCCGTGGATGAGGGCTTCGTATTCAGCCTCATTATTAGAAGCTCGGAATTTCATCCGAAGGACGTACTTCATCGTGTCGCCTTGTGGGGAGGTCAGTATGAGCCCCACTCCTGCTCCAGCTTCTCGCTTGGAGCCGTCGAAGTGCATCGTCCATGACTGCGACATATCTGGGGTGTCCGGCAGCTGCAGCTCCATCCAATGTACCAGGAAGTCCGGAAGGACTTGAGATTTGATTGCGAGTCGCTTCTCGTAGACGATGTCCAAGGGTGACAGCTCGATGCCCCACAGGGCCACGCGTCCTGTGGCCTCTGGATTATTCAGGATGCTGTTCAGGGGTGCTTCGTTGACGACCATCACTTGGTGCTCCTGGAAGTAATGGCTCAGCCGTCGAGCCGTCATGAACACGCCGTAGGCGAGCTTCTGGTAGTGAGGGTACCTCTGCTTTGTTGGTGTCAGTACCTCACTGAGGTAGTAAATTGGGCGCTGGACCCCGTGGGTCTTGCCTTCTTCGGGTCGTTCGACCACGAGTACGGTGCTGACCACCTGGTGTGTGGCTGCTATGTACAGCAGCAGAGGCTCGCGCTCCTTTGGCGTGACCAAGACAGGTGAGGTGGAGAGGATCCGCTTGAGGCTTTTGAATGCATCGTTGGCTTCTGGTGTCCACTCGAACTTGTCTGCCTTGCGCAACAGTTGGTAGAATGGCAGGGCCTTCTCGCCCATGCGGCTGATGAATCTGCTTAGCGCCGCTATTCGCCCTGCGAGCTGCTGGACGCCTTTGAGGTTTTTCGGCTTCTCCATTGCCGTGATGGCTCTGATTTTCTTCGGGTTTGCCTTGATCCCTCGCTGAGAGATGAAGTACCCAAGCAGCTGACCCGATGGGACGCCGAAGGCGCACTTTTCCAGGTTGAGCTTGATCCTGTAGCGATCAAGGTTGTCAAACGTCTCGCGGAGGCCGTCGATAAGTGTTCTTCCCTCTTTGGTTTTTATCACTATGTCGTCAACATAGACTTGGACGTTGCGTCCGATCTGGTCCTTGAGGCAGGCCTGCATGCATCGCTGGTACGTAGCACCTGCGTTCTTTAGCTCGAAGGGCATTGTGTTGTAGCAGAATACTCCGAACGGTGTGATAAACGTCGTTTTCTCCTGATCTTCAACCTTGAGTCGAATCTGGTTATAGCCTGAGTAGGCATCGAGGAAGGAGAGTTTCTCACAACCTGTAGTCGAATCAATGATCTGATCGATCCGAGGAAGAGGGAAGTGGTCCTTTGGGCAATGCTTGTTTAGTGACGTGAAATCCACGCACATCCGCAGGATGTCCGTGTCCTTCTTTGGGACCATGACTGTGTTTGCCAGCCACTCGCTTTCCTTGATTTCCCTGATGAAGTCTGCAGCGAGTAATCTGTTGATTTCCTTGCCGATGGCTTCGGCTCGTGGTTCGGACAGTCTCCGGATGGACTGCTTGACCGGATTGGTGTCTGGAAAGACGTTGAGTGCGTGCTCGGCGAATTCCCTGGGAACTCCTGGCATGTCCGCAGGACACCAGGCGAAGATTTCCCAGCGCTCACGGAGGAATTCGATGAGCGCGCCTTCCTATGCGGGGCTGAGGTCGTTGGCGATCAGCGCCGTCTTGGAGGCGTCAGTCGGATGGACCTGCACCTTCTTTGTGTTGACGGTGGAGTCGAAAGACATGTCAGGTGCGTTTTGCCTTGTGACTGGGGGTGCCCCGTTGTCCGTCACCTCGCGGAGCCTTACGAGTTCGTCTTGCATGCCGAAAGACTGGGAGATTTTGTTGAAATCCCTATCGCATTGGTCCGATCGGGTGAAGCTCCCGTGGACTGTGATGACGCCCTTCGGCCCTGGCATCTTGAGTAGTAGGTATGCGTAGTGTGGGACAGCCAGGAACCTCGCGAATGCTACATGCCCAAGGATGGCGTGGTATTGTGATGGCCAGTCCACCACTTCGAATTCGAGTCGCTCCTGCCGGAAATTGTTCGACTTCCCGAAGATGACATCGAGCCCTATCTTGCCCAGGGGGAATATGCCCTTCCCTGGAACGATGCCGTGGAACGTTGTGTCTGACTGTTCCAGGCTGCATTGCGGGATCCGCATTGCCGCTAGAGTGCTTGCGAACATTAGGTTGATGCCGCTGCCGCCGTCCATGAAGACGCGACTCATCTCGAAGCCTCCGATCTGCGCCTCCAGCACCAGGGCAGCATGACCTGGGCGAGGGATCTGGCAAGGGTGATCCGCGCGAGTGAATGTGATGCAAAACTCCGATCCACTGAGGTACTCAGGGATTGCAGGCGGAGTTGCCACGTCCAAGTTGATTTGTCGGGTGATTTTCTTCTGCACCCTATTCGTGGGGCGCCCCTTCTAGATCATATTTAGTGCTCCTTTCGGTGGGGGGTACCCGTTCCCAGCGTTGTTCTGTGCTGGTGCAACTGGTTGGTTTGGGCCTCCAATAGGCGGTGGTGGAGGGGATCCGAGCGCTATTTCGCCTGGCGTAGGTGGGTTTCCGAACGCAGGTGTTGGGGCTTGTTGCCTCATCTGCACCATGCTTTCGCTGAATTTCTGGAACTCACGGCAGTCCTTGAGCATATGGCTGGCTTTCTTTTTCCCATCTTGCTTGTCGATGTAGAAGTGGATGGTGCAGGGACCCGAAAGTTTGTCGTATGCTGAGGGTCCGTTGTCGCGGTCGCGGCGTTTCCATGATTGTGCTGGGCGTCCGCTATCGCGGAAGTTTCCTTCGCGGTATCCTCCGCTGTTGCGGCGGTCGGCGTAGCCGGCCGCGACCATGTCGGGTCTGTCGCGGTCCTCGTAGACGCGCGATCTCCTCTTGCTGCGGCGTTCCCGTCTTCGGCCGTAGTCGTCCTCTTCATCCGATTGTGCTCGGTGAATGCAATCTTCGCCGTCTGCCCACCTGTTGGCGATGTCCATGAGGTGGTCAAGTGTTTTGGGCTTGACGCGCCCAAGCTCCTCCTTGAAATCTTGGCGTTTGACGCCGTCCCTGAAGGCGTCGATGGCCCTCTCTTCGGAGATGTGTGCTGCGAAGTTCTTGGTGGTAGACCAGCGTAGTATGTACGAGCGAATAGATTCGCCCGTTCTCTGAGTGCAGGCTCACAACTCTTCGATTGAGGCGGGCCTCTTGCTAGTGCCTTTGAAATTTCGGATGAAGCTGTAAGCTAGATCCTCCCAACTTCGGATGGACCCTGATGATAGGCTGCTGAGCCAGACCCGCGCCGCGCCTATCAGCTGCAGCTGAAGGCATTGCATGGCGGTTTCTTTGTTGCCGCCGTGAGGCTTGACGGATGATAGATGGTCACTGAGCCAGGATTTTGGGTCTTGCGTGCCGTTGAACTTCGGAGTATCCGAAGGAAGCTTGAAATTGTGTGGCATCTGTGTTCGCCGAACAGATCTGCTAAAGCATCGGGCTCCACAGAGTTCTCCTTCGTCTTCGTCCATCTCGGATTTAGACGAGCATGCACGTTTGGCTCGTGCTTTGTCGATTTTGCGCTGTGTAAGCGCATCTCTGGCATCGTAGTCGCGTTTATGGTGACGCGAGCTCTTCTTCCTTCGAGGAAGGTCATGCTCCTCTTCCTCTTCGGATGAAGGGGTGGGGCTCCGGTCGCGCCTGGCCGGAGCTTTCTTCTTCGGCTCCGCAGGAGCGTCTTCGTGGAGCACAGCTCCGACAAGTCCGAGTCTGGTGAGTGCGGACTTATGCATGGCTCTCTTCGGGTCCCCCTCCGGAGGTTGGTGGGCCGCGAGATACGCGGTGGTTGCCATGATCGCAGCTTGTGGTGTCTTCGGGATGATGTTGCCGTCGGCATCCATCTCCATGAACGATGTGTGGAGAGTTCGGGTTACATCACGGCGCTCCTTGGGATCCATGTTCTCCACCCGCGAGCGGTGCTTGTTTCCTTGGTTTCCGTTCGTGCTAGAGCCGGGGGCCATGGCGGAGAGCGCAGCTCGTCGCGCGCTGGACTCAGAGGCTGCTTGCTTGCGTTTGTCAAGTGTTTCCTGCATCTTGACTTGCTTCTTATGCTCCTCGATGAGGAGGTAATGGTACGCCCTCAGTAGTTCACGTGAGGAGTCTACAGGCAGGACTATGTCGCCTGCTACGGCGCGGCGTGCCTGGACCCATCCTTCTTTGCTAAGTTGGATGACGTGGCCGTTGTTTTCCCCTTCGGGTGGGGGGGACTGGCTTCTTCTGTTCCCGCCGTTTCCGCCGTTTCTGTCCTGCGGGTTGGGGTTCGTGTTGGGCGGCGGGTTAGGCATTTGCTGTTCCTGGATGACTGCGGCGCATTGGTAGCGCTCGTAGATTGGTCCGTGGACTGTGATGACGCCCTTCGGCCCTGGCATCTTGAGTAGTAGGTATGCGTAGTGTGGGACAGCCAGGAATGCTACACGCCCAAGGATGGCGTGGTATTGTGATGGCCAGTCCACCACTTCGAATTCGAGTCGCTCCTGCCGGAAATTGTCCGGCTTCCCGAAGATGACGTCGAGCCCTATCTTGCCCAGGGGGAATATGCCCTTCCCTGGAACGATGCCGTGGAATGTTGTGTCTGACTGTTCCAGGCTGCATTGCGGGATCCGCATTGCCGCTAGAGTGCTTGCGAACATTAGGTTGATGCCGCTGCCGCCGTCCATGAAGACGCGACTCATCTCGAAGCCTCCGATCTGCGCCTCCAGCACCAGGGCAGCATGACCTGGGCGAGGGATCTGGCAAGGGTGATCCGCGCGAGTGAATGTGATGCAGGACTCCGATCCACTGAGGTACTCAGGGATTGCAGGCGGAGTTGCCACGACCAAGTTGATTTGTCGGGTGATTTCCTTCTGCACCCTATTCGTGGGGCGCCCCTTCTGGATCATATTTAGTGCTCCTTTCGGTGGGGGGTACCCGTTCCCAGCGTTGTTCTGTGCTGGTGCGACTGGTTGGTTTGGGCCTCCAATAGGCGGCGGTGGAGGGGCTCCGAGCGCTATTTCGCCTGGCGCAGGTGGGTTTCCGAACGCAGGTGTTGGGGCTTGTTGCCTCATCTGCACCATGCTTTCGCTGAGTTTCTGGAACTCGCGGCAGTCCTTGAGCATATGGCTGGCTTTCTTTTTGCCATCTTGCTTGTCGATGTAGAAGTGGATGGTGCAGGGACCCGAAAGTTTGTCGTATGCTGAGGGTCCGTTGTCGCGGTCTCGGCGTTGCCACGACTGTGCTGGGCGTCCGCTATCGCGGAAGTTTCCTGCACGGTATCCTCCGCTGTTGCGGCTGTTGTCATTGCGGCGGTCGGCGTAGCCGGCCGTGACCATGTCGGGTCCGTCGCGGTCCTCGTAGAAGCGCGATCTCCTCTTGCTGCGGCGTTCCCGTCTTCGGCCGTAGTCGTCCTCTTCATCCGATTGTGCTCGGTGAATGCAATCTTCGCCGTCTGCCCACTTGTTGGCGATGTCCATGAGGTGGTCAAGTGTTTTGGGCTTGACGCGCCCAAGCTCCTCCTTGAAATCTTGGCGTTTGACGCTGTCCCTGAAGGCGTCGATGGTCCTCTCTTCGGAGATGTGTGCTGCGGAGTTCTTGGTGGTAGACCAGCGTAGTATGTACGAGCGAATAGATTCGCCCGTTCTCTGAGTGCAGGCTCGCAACTCTTCGATTGAGGCGGGCCTCTTGCTGGTGCCTTTGAAATTTCGGATGAAGCTGTAAGCTAGCTCCTCCCAACTTCGGATGGACCCTGATGATAGGCTGCTGAGCCAGACCCGCGCCGCGCCTGTCAGCTGCAGCTGAAGGCATTGCATGGCGGTTTCTTTGTTGCCGCCGTGCAGCTTGACGGATGATAGATGGTCACTGAGCCAGGATTTTGGGTCTTGCGTGCCGTTGAACTTCGAAGTATCCGAAGGAAGCTTGAAATTGCGTGGCATCTGTGTTCGCCGAACAGATCTGCTGAAGCATCGGGCTCCACAGAGTTCTCCTTCGTCTTCGTCCATCTCGGATTCAGACGAGCATGCACGTTTGGCTCGTGCTTTGTCGATTTTGCGCTGTGTAAGCGCGTATCTGGCATCGTAGTCGCGTTTATGGTGATGCGAGATCTTCTTCCTTAGAGGAAGGTCGTGCTCCTCTTCCTCTTCGGATGAAGGGGTGGGGCTCCGGTCGCGCCTGGCCGGAGCTTTCTTCTTCGGCTCCGCAGGAGCGTCTTCGTGGAGCGCAGCTCCGACAAGTCTGAGTACGGTGAGTGCAGACTTATGCATGGCTCTCTTTGGGTCCCCCTCCGGAGGTTGGTGGGCTGCGAGATACGCGGTGGCTGCCATGATCACAGCTTGTGGTGTCTTCGGGATGATGTTGCCATCGGCATCCATCTCCATGAACGATGTGTGGAGAGTTCGGGTCACATCACGACGCTCCTTGGGATCCATGTTCTCCACCCGCGAGCGGTGCTTGTTTCCTTGGTTTCCGTTCGTGCTAGAGTCGGGGGCCATGGCGGAGAGCGCAACTCGTCGCGCGCTGGACTCAGAGGATGCTTGCTTGCGTTTGTCAAGTGTTTCCTGCATCTTGACTTGCTTCTTATGCTCCTCGATGAGGAGGTAATCGTATGCCATCAGTAGTTCACGTGAGGAGTCTACAGGCAGGACTATGTCGCCTGCTACGGCGCGGCGTGCCTGGACCCATCCTTCTTTGCTAAGTTGGATGACGTGGCCGTTGTTTTCCCCTTCGGGTGGGGGGCTGGCTTCTTCTGTTCCCGCCGTTTCTGTCCTGCGGGTTGGGGTTCTTGTTGGGCGGCGGGTTAGGCGTTTGCTGTTCCTGGATGACTGCGGCGCATTGGTAGCGCTCGTAGATTGGTCCGCTGCTGCCGCAGCTTTCGGACCCGGAACCGTAGGTCCCTTCATCCGAAGGTGGATCGTACAGATCAGAGTTACAGCTGTTGCTGTCGTAGGACTCATCTGTCGATGGTGATGTGCGCAGCACAGGGTGTGGAGCCCACGAGGCGGGCCTGATTGATGGCACGGGCACCCGCTCAGGAAGGCGGAGGGTGCCAGTTTGTCCCACCTGGAAGCAGAAGCTCCCGAACAAGATTTCGAGTCCGTCGCCTACGGGCTCGAAGTCCTTCATGGTGGCCGGCGAGTGAGCGGTGAAGTCGAAAGCGCCGAAGAGGAGGTGACTCTCCGCCGCCGCAGAGTTGTAGATCGATCGGGTCGGGACCGTCACGATCGCACAATCAGCAGCCCCGTATCCCACAGACAGCGCCAATTGACGAGGTTTCGACTCGTCAATGCCCATTGTTATGGACTTGGGTTTTGGAGAAGATGGGGATGCTGGAGATCGTGGCACGGTTAACAGACAAGCAACCAGGGGACACGAGATTTACCCAGGTTCAGGCCCCCGGAGGGAAAACCCTACTCCTGCTTATCTGCTCTTGATTACGGCGAAACCGAAGGTTACAGGGTGCGCAGATTCGATCTGGCGTGGTGGTGCGTATGCGAAAGTATGAGTTGAGAGATCTAGGTCGTGCCCTCCTGGCCTTTATATAACTTAGGCAGGTCCCGGGCATAGTCCTAGTCGGTTACAAGTTCTAGGGTTTTACCCCTTTGAATTTCCTATCTACGCTAGTCTTGCTCTCCAAGGATCCGAAGGCGTCATGGGCCTTGGCCACCCGAAAATCTTCATGGGCCAGCGTACATCTGCTGTGGGCCTTCCTTGGGCTGGACCAGGTATGCTGAGGCCACGTACCCGTAAGGTATAACCATGTCACCTGCTGCGTCACCCCTCCATCCACGACCACTACCTGCCGTAGTCACCAGGGTGGTGGTTCGGGGTGATTTGGTGTTGTGTTAGTGGTGGTCTGATGGTGCTGAAGATGAGGTTCTTCTTCTTCTATTTTGATGCCGGTGGGAGGGCAGTAGATGCAACCCCGGTGTCTGCTTTCTTTTCTACTCCATCAACCATGCCTCTAGTTAGGTAATTCTCATGTGCCCGGCCTTCGAGCCGAGAACAACTCTAGGTATGGAATTTAGGTTCAGATAATTTTGGAATTGGGATTGTGGTTATGATCTTCTGAAAACTTGTCAGGTGATAATGGAGATGTTGCGATGTAGGTTTTATATGTTACCATGTACCATTGGCTTAATACTATTTGTGTGTTGAATCTGCTCATGTAAGATCTCTTTTAGTTCAGTCCAAGTTAATTATTTAGTTAGTGTGTTGATCTTATCCGAAGAAATGAACAAAATCTATTCGATTACATTTTTGATTAACTCATGCTAGTAGATTTAGGACCTGGTTAGATGCAAATAAGTTTATAATTTATAAGGATAATGTATAATTGTAGTTTCTTGCAACAGTGGTGTGTGAGAAGTGTAAACAAATTCAAATATGCATATATAATGTAGTACTGATTGTAATTTCATGGTTTTCTTCTAAAACACTAAAAAGATCATAGTCTTGTCCAAGTACATACTCAAGTATGCCTAAAGGTCACTTGTGTTATTCTCAGCACCTTTCTTTGACAATTGAGAATACATATTGTTTTCTTTGTGCAAAAGTGAATATGATAAGTAGGAGCATGTATATGGTTGTTATTTGGACATATACTGATGGTAGTGATAAGATGGTACTAGTCCAGATAAATTAAGTAGTGCATGGATAGCCATTGATTATTTCCAGATAGTATATATTTTTATTTTATTTTTTCATGAAATATTTGTATATATACTTAGCTGAATCTTCGATTCAGTTCTATGATTAGTGCTTCTTTGGCTCAATGTGATCTCAAGCCATTTTTACTTGTAAAACAAAATGGTATTTATAATAATATTTTTGTTGAGAAATTATTCCTAACTAACTAGCTAGGAAAATAATTTGAACACTTCTATGGTTGCTTGCAGATGGTTTTGAATGAACCAATGATGATTTGATTATGAATACGTACGCACTTGGGCTTGGGGTGATGCTTCTATGCTTGACTGTATATTTGATTTAGTGAAGTGATTACTAAATATGAATATTGATTCCTAGGAATTCTGACTAGGAATGTGATGTAAATCCATTTGGGAATACCCCTGGCCTATGATGCAAAGGCTGAGGCACTAAGCTTGAATACAGGGTAACTGGATTTGGTTGTTACACTTCTCTTTTTCTTAACCCTCAAGAATGTCATTTCAAAATTGAATAAGAACAGATGCTACAAAATCTAGCTATATTCCCATCTACCTTATTGTTTGTAGTGTTGACGGATGGGGTGGTGCTGGAGGCTTGTCCTTGTGATGGATCTTGATCAGTTGCTACTATACTTTGATATCCTGCTCACCTCTCCTTTTACTATATCATCCACTACAGCAGCCATAGCCTGGCCTTCTCCACCTTGTCCTTGCCATTGGATGGCTTCTTGCAGCAACCATGATGAAAGTGATGTGGTGGTGATCTGGCTAATATCTTGGTTGATGAGATGGGGATGAGTTGATGTGAATCTGGTGAGAGCTAATGATAAAATGGTTTCTTGCTATTCTGAGTGTTGTAGCTAGTGTTTAGCAGAGTATCCTCACTCAGCTTCGGCTGATACTTATCCCCTGTCTTGTTTGCTTCCTGTGTTGACAGCACCACATTCCTGCATGTACGTGTGAGCTGCTTGCACTGTTCTGGATCAGTGCAAGGCAAAAAAAATATCTTACTTTCATTCTTCTACTTTTCTGGTGAAATTTGCCCCATAAATTACTGCCAATGAGGTTGTACTGAGGCTACACATCTGATAAGAACAGATTCTTTATTTGGTGAAACTTGGCCCTTCAATTAAAAGCTCAATGATGTGTCCACCAGTGCATTTCACTGTTAGACTGAGAGCAAAACTAACCAACATAACCCTTTTTTATTTCTGTTTTGTTTTCTTTCTTGTTTGTTTTGCAGGAGTAAAGAATGTGAAGAGTTGAAGAACAGAAGACATAGGACTAACTTAGGGAAATAGTTTAGGTTTTCGTTTTTATTCCTTTACAACTTTATTTGATTCTTAAATATTGTAAAGAATATTGTATTCTTTTATTAATGGAATAAAGTTCATTTTTCTCTTTGTTAGTTGAAACTTGTAAGGATTTGTATCATATTTAATAAAGTTTACTTATTTCATTTTTCTTTTACAATTCTTTTGTAAAGACAATGTCATATTTATTTTGTTGTAATAAAGAGTTCTTTTATTTATTTCAGTAATGTAATTCCTGATACTTTACTTTTATTCATTTATTGTAAAAGATCAATGTAATACTATGTATATATATATATATATATTAATAAAGAAACCTTTTTATATCATTTTCTTTTGTAATCACTTCAATTCAAGTTATTAAGTGTTTCTAATTTCCATTTGTGAATTTTATAAGTTCATTTGAATTTCATATTTGAAATTCAATTATATGCTCGAGCAACTTTCCCCCTAAGCAAGGAATTCTATAAAGGTCACGTCGGAATCTAGCGCACTTGCTCCGAAGTTTCCATCAGTACAAGAGAGATGTCGATCCCTCTACAGCTCTTTTATTTTTGCGCGAAAATTTCCCGGATTTTCTTATGCATGAATGCAATGCACAAACCTGTGTCCTCTATAATTCTAGGTGCTAATCATGGGATGTTACATGTGCCAATTCACAAATTGTGGACACAACTGCTCGAAACGAGTGAAGGGCGATCAAGGGAGTGCCTCATGAAGAAACTAGTATTGGTTCGACAAGCTCGAATTCAAGAGATCTTTGGTCAGGATGGATCCCGAGCTCATCACGAACACGTCATGTCATGGAAGGCATTAGCCGGGTCCTAATGGATGACCGGGCGCAAGTAAGGACGACTCAGACATTTGACTTGCCACTAGTTGGCCTCACTGGTTGGCAGCAACTAGATTTCAACGATCTCCCCTGGTACTAGCTCAACCACCGAGGAAAATCGGACTATGACCTGAGGTACTCTTGCGGAGAGGTTGCAACCCAACCTATACGCAAGAGGCCAGGAGGCCTCGGTCCGACCCAAAGACCAACACCAAGCCAGCCATGGAGGCTCGACATCTGGCAAACTTTGGACTCATCGATCAACCGATAAATAGAATTCCAGGTGATATATGCCACCTCAAAGAAACAACATCCAAGCCTCATGGGGTTTAGGACCCGACCCAAAGAACAACACAAAGCTACCCACGGGGTATCGGCGTCTGGCAAACTTCAGACTTGTCGATCAACCGACACATAGCTGTCCAAGTGATCTCTGCCACCTCATAGAAATGGCGCCCAAACCTCATGGGGTTTAGGATACGACCCAAATAATAACACCGAGCCGCCCACGAAGGCTCGGCATCTGGCAAACTTCGGACTCACCAATCAACCAAAAAACAGTAGTCCAGGTGAAAGGATACGGATGTCGCCTAGAGGGGAGGGGTGAATAGGCGATTAAAACTTTTCCTAGAGTGGCTCAACAAGGGCGGAATAAAACTAGTGTTTACTTTGTAAAGCACAACCTAGAAACAACTAAGGTTTACCTATGTGCACCAACAACTTATGCTAAGCAATACAAGCAACAAAGTGATAGCAAGATATATATTACTTCAAGCACGAAGGCTATCACAATGTAAAGTGCATAAGTAAAGAGCTCGGGTATAGAGATAACCGAGGCACGCGGGGACACCGATATTTTACCGAGTTCCTCCCAACATGGAGTACGTCTCGTTTGGAGAGGGGGTGGTATCAAACCACCAACGCCACAAAAGGCCTCCCTTATTCTCCGGTGAATCTCACCCCAATGGGATCGATCCACGCTTCCACTATCGGTGCACTTGTCGGTGGCAACCGGAACCTCTCACAAGGTTGGGGCACAACTCCACAACTTAATTGGAGGCTCCCAATAAAGGACACAAAAGGCCTCAACAAATGCCACCAAGGCTACAATGCAACCAAGGCCACAAAACCGTCTAGGGTTCCAAGAACCCAAGAGGAACAAGCTCCAATGAGAAATTCAAACCAAATCCTCCGAGGAGAACCCAAACCGATGCAACAAATGCAAATGGCAAGAACATCACAAAGATGCTCAAATCCCTCACTCTCAAGTTCTAACAAAGCTACCAAAGCTATTGGGGGAACAAGAGAGGAGAAATCAAAGAGAGACACAAAATCCCCTAAAATCTAGATCCCCAAAGATACACTCACAAAGAGATATTTTGGTTTGGTCAAAACGTAGATCTAGATCTCCTCCAACAACCCCTCAAATATTTGCAAGAATCAATGGAGGGGTGTGTAGAAATCAAGCTTAAAGAGTAGAGCAAATGGGGGCAAAACTTGGGCAAGAAAGGAGGAAGAAGTTACACTAAATGAAAATGGGGCAAAACTATTTAAAGACACGGCCAAAATCTGGCCGTTAGAGTGATTTTTCTAGACGGTCCGGTAGTACATCAAAACGCCAGGAAACAAAAGAAACAAGGGCCAGCAGGTAGAGGTCAACGTATACGAGTGGGGCCAGGCGGAGCAGCAGCTGTCCAGCGCCGCGGCAGCCGCATGCAGCCAGCAGCGCAGCAAGCAGCACAGCTATAGCGCGCGCGCGGCTCGCATGCATGCAGCAGCGCCGCAGCAGCAGCAGTGCAGCGGGACCCACGCGGGCCATGGCATGCGCGCGCATGCAGCCGGCCAGCAAACAGGCGCGCAGTGCGAGGCGGCGGGCCCAAAGCGGCAACAGCAGCAGCGACGCTGGCGTGCGCGCGCGCGAGGCAGGACGTCAGCGCCAGCGGGGCCCAGCGCGCGGCAAGCGGCAGCAGCATTTGGTCAACGCAGCGGCGCGCGATGCGAGCAGATCTGGATCTAGAAAAAATATCTGGGCCAGGAAAACTGGGCCAACCGGTACTACCGGCCCACGCGGCCGGTACTACCGCAAAAAGGTACCTAGCGAGACAGAAAGAAAACGAGCCGTTTTTAGGCCCGAGCGGTAGTACCGTCCGGGCCGGTACTACCGCAGGGTCCAGAAAACAGACAAACAGGCAAATATTCAACGACAATAACTTTTGACTGGAAGCTCCGATTGACCCGATTCAAATTGCGTTGGATAGAGGACGACAAGGGCTTCCCAATAAAAAGTGAAAATATTGATTATCACCAATTGAGAAAGTATCAAGTAGAATAATGTGATATACCACACTTGGTGAGAAACCGAAAAGCCGCATAAATCAAAATTGCAACAAGATACATATGGGAGATCCGATTTTGATGAACAAGAGTTTGTTATGGAGATTACCAAAAGCTCTATATCCTCGCATGGATAAGACCAAATATCAACCAAATACGATGATGCAAGCATGCAAAGGTTTGAGCTCTCTCCGAACGATATGACCAAATTACTCATACGAGAGCCCCTCTTGATAGTACGGTTATCTATCCTAAACCCGGTCTTCTACTAACAATATAAGACCGACAAAAGGGAAAACCTATCAAGATTATACCTTTGCCTTGAGCATTCCACTTGAGCTCGATGTAGACGATCTTGCTCTTCTCAAGATGGAACACCTTTCTTAATTCCTCATCATCGACCTCGCATATTGAGCTTGCCCAACATATCTTCTTTGCATTTCATCGACCTTGATGCCAACACATGCTCCAAGTGATGCCAATGGACAAGTCCTACAAGTATAACTTAATACACACATTAGTCCATAAAGATTGTCATTAATTACCAAAACCACACATGGGGGCCCAACATGTTCTTTCACCAGGTGATATCGGCCACCTCAGAGAAACACCGCCCAAACCTCATGAGGTTCGGGACCCGACCCAAAGACCAACACCAAGCCACCCATGGGGGCTCGACCTCTAGGAAATGGTGGAATCATCGAGCAACCGACAAACAATAGTCCATGTGATCTCTGCCACCTCAGAGAAACACCGCTTGAACTCCATGGGTTCGAGACCTTACAAAATATTGGACTCGCTGATCAACCAACAAAAAGTAGTCTAGGTGATCTCTACCACCTCAGAGAATCAGAGGTCGGACTGTTATCAGACAAAACATTAGGCTCGTCGATCAAATGACAAATAGTCGCACAGGTGGTCCCTGCCACCTCAGGTGCACAGTGAATAAAAGATCAGTCAGCCAACCAATCAACGATGATTCCAGTAATCTCCGAAGGAATACCACTCATTAACCAGTGGCAAGCTTCTACAAGGGTCGAGATTCAACATCGACATCTCCGAAAGACAAAGGATCGGGGTACTCCTTCAAGATCTTTACTCAGAAACCCTGAATGGGATCCGGAGTTGAGTTCCCTTTGATCACGAAGGACTCGCGGGATACTATCAAGGTCACGGGTACCAGGTGGTCCGCCACCAAGAGATAGAGCCCACCTGGAACCGTCGTTGCCTACTAAGGATCAAGCCTCAGGAGAAGGCACATGTGAAGATACCTTGGCGGTGAAGTCATGACATCAATGTCGAATGGATTCTTCGGGATATCACAATTACTCTAAAAAGATTAGATATGATATTTATGTTAGAATCTCTATATAGGCGCTGCAACTTGTAACCCGTCTCGGCATCTTGTAACCCTATCCTCGACCGAGTATATAAGGAGGGGTAGGGACACCAAACACGGCCATCTTTTGGAGATTCCCTCAGATCATCTTCTACCTCCAACCGTTATAGGTGATATCAAGCCATATCTCGATTTCACCAGAGCACACTACGATAATTTCATCCACGACAAACAGGAAGTAGGGTTTTTACCAGACACATTCGTCCGGGGCCTGAACCTATATAAATTGATGTCTCGGCATGCTAGCATCCCGATCTCCGAGCGTGAACCATCCTAACATAAATCTATCATCGTAAAATACCTCGACACAAAAACTTGCTTGAAACCCTACCGCGACAGCATTTAGATGTATTTCCCTGCCATGGCAGGGAAAAAGGCTGTTGATGACGATACACTAGTGGCGTTCATCGTAAAACAATAGTGGCATTTGGAACGAATGACATGACTACAAGAACTAATGATGGTGTTCATCATGCATGCCACCCGTATTAGTTACCAATGGCGTTCATCGCGCATGCCACCACGGCTTAAACACCACCAACTCCTTTTTCGAATGCCGCCAGTAAGGTTTTTCATACTAGTATAAGTTAATACCACTATGGTACTATGCACTATGGAGGTGGTAACATAAGGTAGTATCATATGCATAACACCATCTTGTGTTACTCCATTATAAGTAGTGGACCAAGGCGTGAAAGGACCGGGCAAACACATGCGTCGGAGGAAACATGGCAACCTGGGGTCGCCGCTTTCCTAGTCACGCGAAAGAGGAGGGGAGTGGTGAGCGACATGCACACATGAGTGGGCCAGCAAGAAATACGTGTGGGGGGACATGATTTGGCGATGTTTTCTATCAGTGTCCCCAAGAACCCCCCTCCTCAGCATGTTGTGGTTGGGCTGGGTTCACCGGCAGTATTTTTGGTTCCGAGGGTCTATGGGGCATAACTGCCCCCCCCCCCCCCCCCATTTTTTTCTTTTCTGCGTCGTCGGATGAAAAAAAGGCCTCGTGAGGGGCCTCTTGGGGAGGTGGATGGAGATGCTCTAATTGCCAATAATTAATATGTTTATTGCGGGAAGTGAAATACTAAATAGAGAGAGGGTGTGTAAATCGTTCCTACTAAACTGAATCGATGGGAGTATTATGTTGGTTTTGTCTAGAAGTTAAGTAAGTGCACGAAAAGTTAGACAAAGATAAATTTTAGTACTTCTCATTCAGAAATGACTCGGGTTTGTTTAAATTTATATGTATCTATGGACGGACTTAGCGTGCCTCCATCCTAGGCAGCCGTCCAGGCATACTGACAACTCAACACTTGTATTTTTTGATTTTCTATAGCAATTTTGCTTAAAATTTGGCATCTCAAACTTGTTCATGCTTCCCAAATTTTCTAGATCTGACATAGATACATTCAAATCTATAAAAATCCAAGTCTATTATTATTAGAGAGAGGTGTAACTTTTTTTTAATATATAACTTATAACATCAGGATGTTACCGACTGACATCTTATAATTCTATAGCTTAAATTTGGTTGTGACCTAGCCAATAATTATATAAGTTAAACTTGGTTGTGACCCGGCCAAATGAGGTCACTCTCGGCAGATTTATTCACAGTCAGTGGATCTTAGATGAAAGCCATCTAAACCGTTGATTAGAGATGGTAAACTAGACATTTTCTTACAGTGGACGTGTGCTCTTCTGACTGACGACTGGGCCTATCCATGACCCTGGCCCGCGACACAGCAAGCAATACTAACCATATATCGGAAAATACGACTATGGTCAATTTTGCTCTCCCCTCTCGACGCACCCTTCCCACTCCCGTGTTCTCTCGGTCGGTCTATCTATCTATCTATCTATCTATCTATCTATCTATCTATCTATCTATCTATCAGCGCGCCGCCGCACAAAATCAGGCGAGCAGCAGCCACCCACCTTGATTCACACCACATGAGTGCACTCCTCCTCCTACCACACCGGTAGCCGGCCCGAATCGACCGATTCTTGTGCGTCCATCCCGCCATGGACGGGGTCGTGTCGAGCATGCCGGCATGGGGACGGAGGAACAACTAGGTTTGGCGCAATCTGCGCGGCGGCTACCCCTCCGGTGGAGCAGTGACTACGACAGTCAGGCGTTGTCGTTTGGCTCCGATGGCCCAGATGCGATGCTGATAGGGGAGGCCAAGGTGTACCTCGGCTCCGTACATCTCGAGTGCCCTCTGGTCCTCCCGTGCATCTTTAGTGACTAGGGGAGCACTAAGGCCTTCCACTGTGTAGTCGGTGCCCAATACATCAAAAGGTAGCCACCTCATCACCGATGCCCAACAAAAATATTCAGGCACCGTTCTCACGGTGTAGGGCTCCGGCCAATAAAGAACTATTGGGACTCATCTCATAAAGAAGTACGTATGGCTGCTGTGTAGAGAGAAAAGATGAAGAGCGTTTTCTATTTAGAGTAGACAAATAATAATATTTTATTGGCTGTAAGAATAGGGCATCGATGCTTCTACTTGCGCCGATGTCTGGGTTCGGGCACCGGTATCACAATGTGTGGGCACCGGTTACAACGCTGTGGAAGGCCTAATAGTGCTGCACTATGAGCCTCGCGCCCCTCCCCGCCACAGAACTGCCGCCGGACATTGTCGGATTAGCGGCAGCGGAGGTGAGGTATGGGAAAGATGGGGTGAGGATGATGGATAGGGAGCATATCCACAACCTCTCCCACCTCACTGAGTCTGTGCGCGTCCATGTCTCCTGCTCGCCGACCCCCACACGAAATCGCTACTCCTCAGCCTCCGCATCACCTCCGAGCTTTGCCTCCCAGATCCCTAGGTACATGGCACAACCTCCAATCACATGGATCTAGTATAAGCACCACCATTCTGGTTGTAGAATGTAGAGCCAGGAAGCCATTCTTACATAATCATCTAGGTTATTTAGGCTCCCCTTGGTAGTTTGATAGTTCAGTTCCATCAAAATTCTAGCTTAAAAAGGAGGCCTAGGCTCTGATTTGATTCATTATTTTCTATGACCATTTACCCGTGCATCTTGCTTAGAAGGAAACTCTCTTGGATTTTATAGACAGATAGTCTTAGGTGTTTGTGTAGTTTTGTTGAAACCGGACAAGCAGGTTCCTCTCATGGGTGAGGTCGAAAGAAACATTTCGATCCTATTCTGCTTTTGTATAATGTGTCTCACGGCAATATAGCTGAAGCCGATGAAAATGTATAACAAATTTTGTAGGTCGACACAACTAACTTAGAGCTAAGAAAAACTAATTTGGGACAAATAAATAGTTAGGTCGGGAGGAAGTTCTATTAGAATATAATTTCTGAATGATAGACAATTTGTTCTTAAGTTCTGTGAGCAAATGTGGGTGTTGTGCAGGAGTTGACAGGTGTCTCGTGCCTTCAGCACATTCAATTTATATAAAATGAAGTAATTAGATATGGATCTAATTAACAAGAATGCCTGCTCGCTGTCCATTTATTTGTTTTTCTACTTCTCCCTCCAGTTGATTCCAGCTTTTTCCATGCTTCTAGCTTTTCCATCTTAAATATTTTACTAGTAAAATGCCCGTGAGTTGCGACGGGCTCTCATCTTCTTTACTTTTTATAATAGCAATTCATGTTGCTTTCCCGTCTAGTCTTAGAATTGTAAATATCTAACCATTTTTTTGAAAAAAATCAGAAGGTTTAGAAAGCTTCCCACGGAGACTCTGTTTTGCACTTTTTTTAGCAAGCATGAGAGCCAAGAGATCAACTCATAGAAAATCTCCTAACCTGATATGGTATATTAAGAGATCTAGATATAAGGCGACATGGTACAAACTCCAAAATACATCAAACAGTAAAATGATTCATGTCAGGACTGTTCTCCTTGAACATGTTCTTTTCCTTGCAATCTAACTTAACTCTGGATTAAACTAACCCACAAAAAAGGAATAACCTAACACAAATTACCCTTAAAATATTATTTTGAGCCAATAACAATCTACAAACTCCTCAATCTTTTGGAGACCAACGCTATATTGAACATCACACAAAGCAGCTTGTCGTTGGGTCTTTTACAAAACATAAGCTTCTCCAAAGCATATTAGATCAGGATCGTAAGACATCACTTCACCAAAGGGAGCAAGAGCATGAACAACCCCAGGGGATTACACCCAAGTGAACCATACTACCGAATGTTTACAAAGTAAAATAATGTTGTAATACATTTAAGCTCAACAATGAGGACACCATTACCCTGAAGATCTTAAGCACATTTCTGTGTTGCCTGCTTCAATACGGAAGAATTAATTAGTCTACTATTTTCTTGTTAATGCCCAGGTCCATGACACTCTCAACTCCATTCACATGCATTGGCATCGGCTTGCACGGTGTACTTAAACCGAATAGCTCCAGCGACCATAAAATCTCTTGTGCGGTCCCAAATGATGAATTGCCAGCCACCTGAGCTCGATTCAGCACTATGAAGCGCCAATGTTCTTTCTTAGCTTGAATAATTGTTATGATAGACAAACAGAAATCAAGGATGTAATCTAACCAAACATTTAGAAGATGCATATGTGCACTCTAACCCGCATCATACATGGATTTGTTATCTTCATCGGGCAATGCTCGAAGGTCTTCGCCACATGGATGCACATGTGAGTTGTAGAACATAAAAGCATGCAGACCATAAGAGCTTCGGGGATGTGGACAAGTGTCATGGGACATCCATGTAAATTAAGAAAGGGGCATAACTTAAAAAAAGAAAGTTTAAAGGTATAGATCTATATATAGACAAGGTGGATGATGCTGAATTTCAAAGACGTGGTATCATCAGTGGTCACTGCAATTATGTTCTCACTATTTATGACATACGGAAATAAGTAAATGCAATTGTGTTCCCACTATTTTGCAATATACATGGCAATAAGGGAAAAAATTAGTCAACTCCCAAACAACGAAAATATTCAATATCAAGTGAAAGGCATAGTTATCTTTGCTACCTATTCAACAACCTTAAAGGAAACTTCCTCCCCTACAGTATTAGAATCAGCATCAGTCTAATTTTCATCAATAAGTGTAATGAAGCTAGACTCACAAATCAAATAAATTGTATGGGAATGGATTTACAGCAACGACTACGAGAAAGAGGAATAACTCTTTCTACACATAGAGGATTAATAGCATAACCTGTTTATGCCTATACATTTTGCACCGTAATTCTTGGAATATTCCAACTCGTGTTGTTTCCGCACAATAATCACCATGCGCCATGCACTTAGCTGTTGTGCCTGTCAACACGCCACCCTCGTTCACCTCAGTGTAGACCACAAACCTAGAGAACAAAAGGTATTGTGCTTTCCTAACGGTAGGCATTTACGCAATATTTGAAAAGTAATGCAGATTAGAATAACATAAAAAATTATGTGCTATACTTTCAACTCACATTTGGCACCATTTTTACACATATATATACTCAATTCTTGCTAAGTAAAAAATTGTTTGTATCTAAGACTGCCCCCCATCAGCAATGCCTCAACCTACATGGAAGCCAAACCATTAGCAGGATCTAAGCAGAAAAGATTGGTGTAAATAATACATGTAAGAACCTTCTTGCAATTAGTTAGGTCATTTCAATACGATTCGGGTTAAGGTGCAGAACCTAAATAAGAAACTCAAAGTTCTACTCTTCTATATGTTATTCCTCTATTTTTAACACCATGTCTGGGAAATTCAGAATGGTAATTCATAATAGAAAATAGTATGGAAAATAGTACATATCCACCTCTTCGTTACCATGTCTAGAAGTGATAATTCAGAGAGAACAATTCATAATAGAAAATAGTATGGAAAATAGTGACGAGGGCCAATCGAGAGAACTCTTAGCTCATACATATTCGTTAATATCAGTTTGGTGATTGCGATTAACTACCATATATATCAGGCATCACATATTTCCTTTTCCACGAGCATCAGCCTATGATCCTCAGCTTGCTACATGACATGATTTAAATCTTTCCTCGTGGAAATGACCAATTCATCAGTGACAAACATTATGACAATTGTTGTAGTCTTCATTATGTTAAAATTGAAAACAATCGGTACGTCCAAGGAGAAGGCCACCTTGGTACTAAAGGCATGGAAAAAAAAGTAGACATATACGAACAATAGATTAGAAAAAATCTAACTACTTTTAATGCATTAATACAGTATATAAGACGGTTTCCGCTATTAAAATTCTGGAAGGGAAGAAATGTCATTGTAAAGAAAGAAAGATAAAAGCACGATGCTCTTACAGAATTCTACAAACATGTACACGTTTTGAAAAACCTGATCAAATCAATGAAATGCTCAAGAAGAAATTCCTCATTCTACAATTTTTCAGACATGACATGGACATGTTCACCAGTTCGATAAATCACAGACTACTTAGGTCGTGTTTGGTAGCCCGGGTCAGCTCAGATATTCCCATCTCAACTGAGATATTTGTAAATTTTGCTGTTTGTTAGCCCGGCTCGGCGGAGCGGGCAGTGCCCAGTTCACCCGGAAAATGCAGGGCTGGACTCGTCCGAGAAACCAGCCCACGCGTCCACGCACCCGAATGTCACGCGTAGGGGTCTCAGACCCGCAGCCTCATTCCCCCCAACCCGTCTCTCTCACTCGTCTATCTCCTGGGACACTGCCGCCGCCGGCCTGTGCCTTGACGTCGGCCTCCGCCTCCTCGACGCCGGGATCCGCTGCCGCCACCTCGACGCTGGGCGCCACGGCCTGCGGCCAGCGCCGCCACCTCCATGGCCAGCCCCAGCAACGGCCCGCCCTTCAGATCCACAGCGACGGCCAGACACGCGCCTGCACGCCATCCGCCTGCACGCCCTATCGCCCTCCTCCTCCACCGCCTGGCCCTGCCGCCCTCCGTTGCGGATGACCGCTGCCCTCCCAGACCTTCCTCACGCGCCAGCCCCTCCCCTCCGCATCTCCCGTCACCTCCGGCCCGGCACCACCGGCGAGGAGCTCCTAGACCGCGTCGACCGCTGCCTCCGGCTCAGCGACCACCGCCACCTCCGGCTTAGTGACCACCGCCAATGCCCGTGTACCGGCGACGAGGAGGGATCTGCTCCCAGCACATCGTCTTGCATACAAGGGCCTGATTGATTTTTGGATGTTTTGTTTAGGGACCTTGGTGCAATAGTTTGGACCTCTCTGCTATTATTTTGTTTTGGGCCAATCTCCACCCATATGGAGCTACCAAACAAATTATCAATTCAGATTCTCCCAACTCATACGAGCTAACAAACACACCCCAAAATCTCAGGACAGCTTGTATGAGGCCAGATATCTCTAATGGAATAGTGAATTCGAAGTGACACAGTCTACCAAACACACCCTTAGCTTATCAGTAAGATCTAAGTTGTTCATCAATATGAATAACAGTCTATTGCGATTACATCTCGCCAACCTTTGATTATTGTGGATGCCTATTTCAACTCTCTACACCAGGAATTTCACTAATAAAATCTAGAAATGTAGTGAGCAATATTTCGCTGACCATAAAGAAATTCTGCTCCATCAGTAAGACAAAGTGCATACCACATGAATTGCAATGTTGCTCTTGAGAACCTCCTCAAAGTAAAGTTGTGCATTCCCACCATTAGCGCCAGCTTCCTATATTAGGAAGCTCGGAATAAATTTGGACAAATCAATGAAATATAGTATGGAGCATTTCCACCAGAAACAGCTGGCAATTGTGACACCAACTCAAAAGTACCAACCTTAAATATGGCATTCTGTAAATAATAGTTTCTTATTAGGAAAACGGATTACAACTTTGGTTTAGGGAACATCTTGGCCAACACAAGCAAAGCCTTTAATGGCCATCCGTAATCGCTCTACCACTTTTTAAAATTTCTAAAGGCTTCTATTGCATGGCACCGTGGAGTTTTTTTATGGAAATGGTGAACAATTGGATTGACCTGGATGTGTACGCTGACCATCCCCATATTTAAGATTGAGGTGAACAAGAGATACGGTAAAATTCAGCATATCTCCTAGTGGGATGTACATCATCGTACCAAAGAGTCCTAATATTAGCACTCTGCAAGCTGCTCAGATGCAAGTCAAAAACCATCTTAAAGTGAGACCAAAGCGACATATTAGCCTGTCCATTGTGCAAAACATAAAGGTGATCAAACTAATTTCAGAATGTGTAATACGCCAGAGACTCTCATGCCATTTAGGATGGGCTCTACCAAGGTTAACACCCACGTAAACTTGATTTCAGTTCAAGGAACAAAACATTCCAATGTTCTATCTGAAAGTGATGCCTTTGCCCAACCTTTAGTCATGGTAGTATACATGCCGAGATTAGAATTGAGCACGACTTCTGCCATTTCTTCTAGCACCTTTTGTGCTCTATAGAAACAAATCATTTATATGAGATACAGCAATGGACAGTATGCAAAGTAGTATCCAAGAGAATTACTTGTCCATTAGTAAATTTCAAATTATAATAAGATCAAGTCATGTAGGATAAAGTTCATCGTTCTAGAAAATATGTACTCGTGTCAGATGGAATTGTAATATCATTGTCAGTCTCTCTCTAGCAAGTGGTCATAATAATCTAGAAAGTAAATCAGTAATGCAACATGTACATACCTCCATGTCTCTTGCTTTGCAGAATGCACTTATGTCGCAGGTAAATATATGAATACTAAATAGGGACTCCAATGTTCTTTCATTTGCTTCATTAAGTCTGCTGCTTGCCAAACATCTTCCATCCGAGCCCACCTAGGCAAAGAACAATCATTAGACAAGTAAAGGATATTTCAAGTATACTTTATCAAATAAACCATAATATTTTGCAGTATGCACTGTCAAAAATTTAGTACAGAACCATACTGATAGTTTCATCATCTCCGTCAGTTGCATTTGGCTAACTACTTCTATACAGGACTTCATACGGATCTCTATGCTACAGGGACTCGACCAGGCTTGAGTAGCTTGGATTGGGGAGATCTTCCATGACGCCTGCTCGTGTTCGATCGTCCGGATAGATAGAGGGGGCGAAGAGAAGGGGCTAACCGCTGCTTACAAGAGCACGAGAAGAGGTTAGGGCGATGGACGAAGAGCTGCAGCAGCCCCTGACCTCCATCAAGACCGAGCAGATTTTCGCCTGGTGAGAGGAAACGCGAGGAACCACGGTACGACCACGTTTGGGAAGCACATGAGACAACATAAAAAGGGGATCAGGGTTTCGAGAGACGTACGGAACTTTGTGAAGATGACAGGGTCCTAACTACAAGGAGGTGAACTTGCTGAATTAAAAGTGGAGTTTCAGAGGGAGACAGGGAATTCAGCTAGGGTTTATTCATAGATAGGCCATACCCTCGAACAGAGGCGGCTAGGGTTCATCCCGATTACAATCGATGGATCATCCAGTCCAACTACTCCTGCTTATAAAGCCATGTTCCAGGGTAAAAGTAATAAAAGAGAGACAGCGACAACTGCTAGCTTACAACGGTAATTAGACTACATTAAGGGCATCGACGGCTGAGGTTGTACGTCTTGCGCGAAGCGGTAAGAGGAGATCCCAGCCGTTGATTGTTGACGACTTGGTCAAGTCAGTGGCAGGGTCCTGACAATTCCCCCGTCTTGACAACAGACTTGTCCTCAAGGATGGAAATTTGGAAAAACCTTCTGGATGAAAGATGCATCTTCCCAGCTTGCTGCTTCTATGGGTTGGTTGAGCCATTTGACAAGCCATTGGACAACTGGGATACTGATGTCACCTTGCACACGAGGTATGAGTTTCCTTTCGAGAACAGCCTCAGGTTCAATCCTGATTACTCCATCAGCATCCACTAAGGGAAGAAACGGTGTTGGAACCACCGCTGGGCCAATGTGTCTCTTGAGCTGGCTGACATGAAATGTCGGGTGTAACTGGCAGCCTTCAGGAAGGAGCAATTGATATGATGTGGCGCCCACTTTAGCTAGAACACGAAATGGTCCATAGTATTTTGAATGGAGCTTCAAATGTCTATGTAGACTGAGTGAGGTGTGGCGATATGGCTGGATTTTTAAGTAGACCATGTCGCCAATCTCCAGTGATCTCTCCTTCCTCTTCTTATCAGCAAAGTGTTTCATTCGTTCCTGAGCCTTGATGAGGTTATCTCTGATGACTTGTGTTGCTAGCTGTCTGTCTTGGAGCAGATTTTCAGTGCTGTCAGTAATTGTGTCTGGTAGGGCAGATTCAGCAATGAGAGGTGGTTTGAATCGATACAGTGCCTGGAATGGGGTCATTTTCAGGGAGGTATGGAATGTGGTGTTGTACCACCACTCAGCTAAAGAGAGCCAAGAGTGCCATTTCTTGGGCTGTTCAAAAGCCATGCACCGTAGGTAGTTCTCTAAACACTGGTTTACCCTCTCTGTTTGCCCATCTGTTTGGGGGTGGTAAGAAGTGCTGAAGTGTAGCTTGACTCCCAGGGATTTGAACAGTTGTTGCCAGAGGTTGGAGGTGAAAATTCTGTCTCTATCGGTGACAATGACAGTAGGCAGGCCATGTAATTTGAACACATTGTCATTAAATACCTTGGCCACAATCTTGACTGTAATAGGATGCTTAAGGGAGATGAAGTGTGCATACTTAGTAAATCTGTCCACCACCACCAAAATCATATCCTTATTTTCTGAGACAGGCAATCCTTCTACAAAATCCATGCTGATGTGAGTGAAGGCAAAATCAGGAACTGGTAGTGGCTGTAGCAGGCCAGGGTAGGGAGTGTGCTCGGCTTTGTTTTTTTGGCATACAGGGCAAGCTTTGACAAAGTCAATAACCTGTTGCTTGAGGCCTTCCCAGTGGAACAGAAGTTTTAGTCTTTGGTAAGTGGCTCTCTCACCCGAGTGTCCCCCCAACTCTGATTTGTGAAAAGAAGTGATCAAGTCATTCCTGATGTTTGTAGTGGAGCCTACTACAATTTTCTTTTTGTATCTTAGGATGCCATTCTTCATTGTATAGTTGGTGTGGGAGGTAGCATCAAGTGCTAATTCAGCTAGCATTTTCTTGCACTTGTCATCTTGATTGTAGCTAGCTATGACTTCAGAAATCCATGTTGGCACAGCAGCACTAGATATCAAGGAGTGGATGTAGTATTTTACCCTAGAAAGGGCGTCTGCCACTTTATTGTCTCTGCCCTTCTTGTATTCAATCGTGAAATTGTAACCAAGCAATTTCACCAAAAGCTTATGTTGAATTCCCTCAGTGAGCTTTTGTTCCTGAATATATTTAAGGCTCTCTTGATCAGTTTTGATCACCAAGGAGGATGCACTGAAATAATGTTTCCATTTCTTTATAGCTTCCAAGATTGCCAGAGCTTCTTTGTCATACGTTGATAGAGCAGCTCCTTTAGGCCCAATTGCCATGCTCATGAAGGAGATTGGTTTTCCAGCTTGCATTAGTACTGCTCCCAGTCCATACCCACTTGCATCGGCCTCTAAGATAAAAGGTTCATCAAAGTTGGGCATAGCTAAAACAGGGGCTTGTGTTAGTGCTGACTTGAGGGATAGAAAGGCTTGTTGTTGTGCTTCTTGCCAGGTGAATGCATCTTTCTTGAGTGCATCAAATAGGGGCCTGCATATAATGCCATAATGCTTAATGAACCTTCTATAATAGCCTGTCATGCCCAGAAAACTTCTAAGCTGGGTCATGTTGCTGGGTGCTGGCCAGTTGGAAATAGCTGATATCTTCACAGGATCAGTGGCTACTCCTTCTCCCTTGATAATATGTCCTAGATACTCAATCTGTGTTTGCCCAAATTTGCATTTTGGTAAGTTAGCAAATAGGTTGTTCTGCTTGAGGAGAGAGAATATTTGAGCCAAATGTTGACAGTGTGATTCAATATCAGGACTGTACACTAATATGTCATCAAAGAAAACCACTGCATATTTCCTCAAACAGGGTGCCAGAATAGAGTTCATGAGAGATTGGAAAGTTGCAGGGGCATTTGTAAGACCAAATGGCATGACAATGTATTCATAGTGCCCAAGGTGAGTGGAGAATGCTGTTTTTGCAATGTCATCAGGTTTCATTCTGATCTGGTGGTATCCACTTCTAAGATCAATCTTGGAATTTTTTTTGGCTCCGAAGAGTTCATCCAACAAATCTTCAATAACTGGAATTGGGTATTTGTTTTTGACTGTCATGGAGTTCAGTTTCCTGTAGTCAATGCAAAGTCTCCATGTGCCATCTTTTTTCCTAACCAGGATTGCAGGAGATGAGTAGGGGCTAGAGCTGGGTTGAATAATGCCTTCAGCAATTAACTGTTTGATCAATTCTTCCGAGGCATCCTTCTGGTGGTGTGGCATTCGATATGATCTCTGGTTAACTACCTTTGCATCCTCAGTTAAAGGTATAGCATGATCACAAAATCTGGTAGGAGGTAGGGTGGATGGCTTGCTGAACACTTCTGCAAATTCATCTAAAAGTGATTGCAGTTTGCTGGGCAGTGGTTGTGTGGCTTCAGGGATTTCTTCTTGTGTTTCAGTTGCCTGGGTAATGAATATGACAGCTCCACATGATGAGTTAGTCAGCAGCTTGTGCATATTAGCTGTGACAGTTTCAGGCATAGCAGATGGAAAAGATTCATCTTGGAATGTAACTTCTTTTCCAGCCAGATTTCTAATCTTCAGTGTCATAAATTTGTAATCCAAAGTAACAGGACTGTACGTTTTCAGCCAGTCCACCCCCAGTATGACATCATATCCCTTGAGCTGGATGATGTTGAAATCAGAGGAGAAGGGTTCACCCTGAAGTTTATAAGGGCAACCTTGGCACTGGAATTCACTCCATAGGATGCCACCACTGGCAATTCTAACCTTGAGCTTAGGGGTGGGAGTGGGTTGAATGTTTAGTTTGCTAGCACATTCAGGTGACATGAATGTCAGTGTGCTGCCACTGTCAATGAGTGCTGTAGCTGTATGGGTACCAAAATTTATGAGAACTGAGAATGTGTTTGGTCCTGCCCCAATGCCCATAACCGCATGCATAGATATCTGGAGCTTTGCATCAGGATGTGGTGCCTCATCATCAGTGTCCTCATTCTCATCATATTCATGAATGTAAATGAGCTCTTTTGTCTCATTTGGGGTGGCTTGCAGAGCTTGTACTTGGGCCTTTTGACTCATCTTGCAAACTTTTTTATGGCCAGGAAACCAGTTTTCCTTGCATTTGTAACACAGTCCTTGTATCTTTGCTTCCTGAATCACATTTGCTGGTGTAATGGCGGGTGCATTGTTGCGCAGTTGTTCATATTGAACTTGTCTTTTTGGTGGAGGAAAATAAGGTTTTGCTGGTTGTGGTTGAGCCCTTTCCATTCTCCTGGCATACCACATGGCTTGTTGCATCTCAGTTGGTTTGAGGCATTGCAAATGGCTCTGGATGTAAGGATTTAAGCCAGAAATGAAACTGTTGATGTAGTAGTCATTTGGCAATGTTGGGTTGTCACGTCTCATTAAGTTCATTGCCTTTTCAAACTGTTCAATGTAGGTTGCAACAGTGGAAGTTTGTCTGAGGGCATGAAAGTTTTTGACATTGTCACAAATGGATGACTCGGCGAATCGGTCAGTCAAGTATCGACAGAACCTGTGCCAGGGAGTTTGTGTTGCCGAAAAGCCCGTCCTCTCCACCATTGGACTGCCGGTCCCTTGAGATAAGTGACAGCAATTTCAGTTCGCTGTTCAAGGAGTGTTCGGGCAGAGTCAAAGTATTGTTCCACGGTCTGTATCCAGGAATCAGCATCCGTCCCTTCAAACTCAGGAATATTCATTTTTGCTGGTTTTACTACAGGTAGCAGTCTTCTGAATTCTCCTTGGAACCCATGTTTGGTGTTGTTTGTGACTTTTGGCTCCCCATCAGAAACAGTGTCCAATTGCTCCTGGTGGTGCAGTTGCATTTGTTGTTGCTGTGTTGCATGTTGTTCAATTCTCTGTTGTTGTGAATGCCCAGGATTTCTTTGATGGCCAAAGTGAGGGTGCCTATAAGGGTGTTTAACAGTGCCATCCAAATTCAGTTCTCTGTTCTGACTGTCATGCAAAATGCCAGTTCCCACTGGTTGAGTAGAATTTCCTTGTACTTGTTTCGTTGGGGCTCCTGGTTTGATTGTGTTTCCCATAAGAGCAGGACCTTGCGGGGTTACCATGTACACACTACCTTGTCCAGGAGAATCAGTGGCATGAGCATTTTGTGGAAGAGGGGAATTGTTGTTGTCTGTTGCCGGTGTGGGAGTGACGGCAGCAGGGATGTCTGGAGAAACAGATGCAAACAAGCGATCGAAGTTTGCTTGAATGTTAGTGAAGTTCTCCTGAATGCTGGAGAAATTTGCCTGAACCGAGTGAGTGAATTCAAGGAACTCTTTTTTGTCTCCTTCCTGTTGTCTCTGGAGCATTTGCACATCTAACTGGAGGGAACGTACTTCCAAACCTTCAGTGTCACACGAATCAGCCCCCTTTTCCATGAGCACAGAGAGGATTTTACCTGTCGATAAGGAGTCGACAGAACTCGCTGTGGAAGTGATCGCTTGAGGAGAGGAGGAGTTTTACACCGTCCACGGTAACCCGACTCCACTCAATTGATCCTGCCACCGCCGTTGTCACCGTCGCCTGCGCCGCCCGCCGCCTGAAATCGCACGGATCCGGGAGGGTGGTGGGATTTTACTCTGAAGAGGTGTTCTCCAAAAACCAGCCCCGTTGCCCAAGATCTGCGACCGAGCTATGCCTCCGCCGCCAAGCCGCCGCCAACAACTCTACGCCGCCGCCGGGATCTAGATCGGAAGTGAGGGGAACCACACCACGGTCTAAAACCAACACGCCGCCGAGGAATCACTTGGCTCTGATACCATTGACAGGGTCCTAACTACAAGGAGGTGAACTTGCTGAATTAAAAGTGGAGTTTCAGAGGGAGACAGGGAATTCAGCTAGGGTTTATTCATAGATAGGCCATACCCTCTAACAGAGGCGGCTAGGGTTCATCCCGATTACAATCGATGGATCATCCAGTCCAACTACTCCTGCTTATAAAGCCATGTTCCAGGGTAAAAGTAATAAAAGAGAGACAGCGACAACTGCTAGCTTACAACGGTAATTAGACTACTAAGGGCATCGACGGCTGAGGTTGTACGTCTTGCGCGAAGCGGTAAGAGGAGATCCCAGCCGTTGATTGTTGACGACTTGGTCAAGTCAGTGGCAGGGTCCTGACAGAAGAAATACCTGACTCCTTCTGCAGCAACAAGTTGCTGCCAGCGCTACCGGCTATGCCTTCATCGCTGGCTGCCGCCCCTGGCGCGAGCGCCTCTTTGCTGAAGACCATAGCGCTGGCGCTGGTGGCCTTGTCCTGGCGGTGTTGGTAGATCCGCTTGACGATCTCCCTTCCCATGGGCTTGGACGTGTGGAGGCGGATGGTGTAGTTAGACGTATATATTAGTATATTATAGTTTTCCCATATGTTAGAGGGCTTTCTACATATTTGCACCTGTATCTATACTATATATTGTGGCTTTTGGCCTCCAGATAATATAAGTTGCTATTTCTAACATGGTATCAGACCTATACTTTTTTTTGCACGCGCAACTCGTGCTGTCTCCGATCCAATCTCACCGGCGCCACCAATCTCCGTCGTTGCCGTTCCTTTTTTTTTCCGCTACTCCTACCGACCGTCGCCTGTTCTCCGGCGGCCGCCCGTCCAGTGCAGCCCGCTGTTGCTGCATCCCGGCCGAATCCCGTCGCCCTGGCCGCATTCCGCCCGCCGCCCCCGGCTGCCTGGCCCCGTATGCCCAGCTGCATCTCGTTGCCCCTGGCTTAGCCTGGCGTCTGCCAGCTTCCTGTGACGCGGGCGCGTGAGCCTGGGCGTGCGTTGACCAGCACAGCACGGTTCCAGATTTCAGATCTGTTTCCTCTCTCCCAAAAAAAAATCAAAGAGAAAATGTCGTTTCCGTATCTAGATGGTCCTTGTCCATCGACTTCGTCTTTATCGTCGCGCCACTCTATGTCGGCCCTCACAGCTTCTTCCTATGGTTGTGGCCACCGTTCGCCGACTTCCTCTACGTTGGCTCGCCGCTCTTCGTCGACTTTCGTGGCCTCTTCACGCGGTTATGGCCGCCCTCCACCGACTTCATCTATGTCGGCTCGCCGCTCTTCGTCGACCTCCGCGGCCTCTTCCCGTTGTTATGGCCGCCCTTCGCCGACTTCGTCTACGTCGGCCTGCCGCTCTACATCGACTTTCACGGCCTCTTCACGTGGTTATGGCCGCGCTTCGCCGACCCCGTCTACGTCGGCTCGCCGCTCGACATCGACTCTTGCGGCTTCTTCAGGTGGTTGTGACCGTCTTTCGTCGACTCCGTCTTCATCGGCGTGTTCCTCTCCGTCGCCACCTTTGGCGGCCTCTGTGTGTGTGTGGGTGACAGCTCCTCGTCGGCACCTGATTGTACCTCGACCTCTCCAGCCGTGTCCCTCTCTGCGCATGAGATAGCGCAGCTTCGATGCCTGCTTAATGCTTGGGATTCTTCACCGACAGGTTTTGCTGGTTCTGCGACTGAGTTTTCTGGCATTGAGCGACCACCTCTCCTTCTCCAGGTACATCCCCATGGCTTCTTGATACTGGAGCTTCTTTTCATATGACTCTTGATTCTTCCTTGTTGCATTCTGTTCGACCTGTCGACCCTCCTGTTCGTGTTCTTACTGCCGATGGTACCCACCTCCCAGTCATTAGTCGAGGCATTCTTAGTACTTCCTCGTTTCATGTTCTTTCTGTTGCGCATGTTCCTCAACTTAACATGCAACTCTTTTCTGGTAGTCAGATCGTCGACTCTCGTTGTAGCATCACTCTCGACTTTGATTCCTGTTCTGTTCAGGATCGTCACATCGGCACTATGCTTGGTGCTGGCCCCCGCCGCCATGATGGCCTCTGGGAGCTTCACTGGCTTCGTCGCCAGTTCCTTGGCATCTGTAGCCGTCGCTACTAGCTCTTTTCAGCAGTGGCATCATCGTCTTGGACATTTATGTGGTTATCGACTCTCGTATTTAGTTTATCGTGGTGTTCTGGGGTCTGTCTCCGGAAACGCTTCTTTGGATTGTCAGGGTTGTCGGCTTGGTAAGCAGATTCAGCTACCGTATCCTCACAGTGAGTTTGTGTTCGAGCGTCCTTTTGATTTTGTTCACTCTGATGTTTGGGGTCCAGCTCCCTTCCCCTCGAAAGGGGGTCATCGCTACTATGTTCTCTTTATAGATGATTTTTCTCGTCACACTTGGATATATTTCATGTCTTCTCGTAGTGAGGTCTTGTCTATCTATAAGAAATTTGCTGCCATGGTTCGTACCCAGTTCTCCACTCCTATTCGTGTGTTTCGTGCAGATTCTGCTGGCGAGTATATCTCTCATTCATTGCGCGCTTTTCTTGCTGAGGAGGGTACTCTTGCTCAGTTTTCTTGTTCTGGTGCTCATG
This sequence comes from Avena sativa, assembly GCA_916181665.1. NCBI lineage: Eukaryota > Viridiplantae > Streptophyta > Magnoliopsida > Poales > Poaceae > Avena > Avena sativa. Next base: position 200,447,658 of record OV702281.1, on the reverse strand, counting down.
CTCAGAATGGTGTGGCTGAGCGCAAGCATCGTCACCTTCTTGAGACGACTCGTGCGTTGATGATTGCCGCTTCTCTTCCGCCTCACTTTTGGGCTGAGACTGTTTCCACTTCCACCTATCTCGTCAATATTCAACCTACTGCTGCTCTGCAGGGTGGTATTCCTCTAGAGCGCCTCTCTGGTCATCCTCCTGATTACTCGGCGCTTCGTTCGTTTGGTTGCGTTTGTTATGTTCTTCTTGCCCCTCGTGAACGCACCAAACTGACCGCTTAGTCTGTTGAGTGTGTCTTTCTTGGATACAGTGATGAGCATAAGGGCTATCGGTGTTGGGACCCCGTTGGTCGTCGGATGCGCATTTCTCGTGATGTCACTCTTCTTGCTGTTGCTTCTGTTCGACACTGGTCTGTGTCTCAGCTTGATGTTTAGAACGCTTTCCTCAATGGTGAATTGAGTGAGGAGGTTTACATGCAGCCACCTACTGAGTATTCTGTTCCTGATGGGATGGTTTGTCGTCTTCGGCGTTCTCTTTATGGCCTGAAACAGTCCCCTCGTGCCTGGTTTGAGCGCTTTGCCTCTGTGGTGACTGCTGCTGGTTTCTCTCCCAGTGCTCATGATCCAGCGTTGTTCGTTCACACTTCTCCTCGTGGACGCACTCTTCTCCTTCTCTATATTGATGATATGATCATTACTAGTGATGATCCTGAGTATATTGCCTTTGTTAAGGCTTGTCTTCGTGATCAGTTTCTCATAACTGATCTTGGTCCTCTCCGCTACTTTCTTGGGATTGATGTCTCCTCCACTTCTGATGGATTTTCTATCTCTCAGGAAAAGTATATTCAGGATCTTCTTGCTCGTGCTGCTCTTGGGGATGAGCGCACTGTTGAGACTCCTATGGAGCTTAATGTTAAGCTTTGTCCTACTGATGGTGATCCTCTTCCTGACCCGACGCGTTATCGCCATCTTTTGGGGAGTCTTTTTTATCTTGTTGTCACTCGTCCTCACATATCTTATCTTGTTCATATTCTGAGTCAGTTTGTCTCAGCTCATACCACTGTTCACTATAGTCATCTCGTTCGTGTTCTTCGCTATCTTCGTGGAACGATCACTCGTCGTATTTTCTTTCCTCGTTCCAGCTCCCTCCAGCTTCAGTGTTACTCGGATGCTACGTGGGCGAGTGATCCTACGGATCGTCGTTCCCTTTCTGCTTACTGTGTGTTTCTTGGTGGTTCGCTCATTGCTTAGAAGACGAAGAAACAGACAGCGGTTTCTCGTTCGAGTGTTGAGGCTGAGTTGCGAGCTATGGCCTTGTTGACTGCTGAGGTGACTTGGTTACGGTGGTTGCTTGCGGATTTTAGGGTCTCTGTTACGACACCCACTCCAGTTTTATCTGACAGTACAGGTGCTATCAGTATTGCACGTGATCCGGTAAAGCATGAGCTTACCAAGCATATTGGTGTTGATGCTTTTTATACACGTGCTTAGGTGCAGGCTCAGATTATTACGCTTTAGTATGTGCCTTCAGAGTTACAGTTGGCGGACTTCTTTACGAAGGCACAGACTAGAGCGCAGCATGATTTCTTACTCTCCAAACTCAGTGTTGTGGATCCACCATGAGTTTGAGGGGGGGGGGGGGGTGTTAGATGTATATATTTGTATATTGTAGTTTTTCCATATGTTAGGGGGCTTCCTGCATATTTGCACCTGTACCTGTACTATATATTGTGGCCTTTGGCCCCCAGATAATATAAGTTGCTATTTCTAACAGGTGTGAGGCGTGGAGGTAGGGCGACGCATCTGCCATGGAGAGGGAGAAGCGGAGAAGATGGATAGGGACGAGCCAAGCACAACCGTGATTACAGCGTGATTTGGGGAGGAGGGGACACGGTTTGATTTCCCAATAGATGAGTAAGGGCGTGTGTGGTGTGGGGCGAGCGGAGAGGAAGCACGACGAAGCCACGGAACACAAGATTCTTTTTAGGTAGTAGAGATTCTAGCTGTGTGTTCAACATTGGTAATAAACTGAATATTTAATTGATGCTTAAACTATACTCATTATTGTGGAGTTTTCCGCTGGTTTCTTGAGATTAGATAGAATGCATGTAGACAATGAAGTAAATAGGTATAGTACCATATATCGTATATATAGTGTTTATTCATGAAAACATTATGCATAGAGAGCCAACTATCCTAGCCATAAATAGACTGAGGGTGTCACTGCTAGGACGAGCAAAAGCGGTCGGGGAACAATTGAGATGTTGCCCGAAGGAGGGAGTCCACGAGCATTTGGAGGTGACTTGGAAGATAACACATAGTACCAATGAATAATTTAGATAATGGTCTCTTTTCTCACCGATGCTGCCACTCCATATCCTCCTTCGATTTTCCCCTTTGCCCAAGATATTCGTTGAGCCTCCTGCAACCAAGCGTGTGATGCTCTCCCTACTCCTTGACGAGAGGCTGTCAGAAAAGTCCCCATACGACGGGTGTCGAGCCAGTCGGCCAACTGTGGTTGCAGCTCGAAGCCCGACCCTGTAACCACTTGCTAAGCCACGCCGCATTCAGACTGAGGTATTTGTGGAGATATATTGTTGCGCTTATGGAGTAGGTCACTCAATGTGATGTAGGTAAGTACCATTTTGTGTGGTCTTCTATGCTAGATTATAACTTTGCAATTTGAAACTGAAGGTTAAGAGGTGTCCCCATCTACCGGCATGGATCCTCCACTGACTTCCATGCCTTTCAAGAACGTTTGTTTTTTCTTTCTTGAAGCCGATATAACTTCAGATTTGCTATCATTTCTTGTGTTTCAGTTGATTGGTTAATCGGCTATTCTTCGAGAGGTTGTGGTAGTATGTGATAATTTGACTCACTAGAGGTTTTCTATAATCTTTGAAAGCTTCATTTGTAAACTACTACCTCAATGTAGAGCGATATATACAGCAAGGATTGAGTAACCATTTTGTTTCAATATGTCCTATGCCCTTTTGCTGTGATATCCTGGAATTGACTTAGACCTAATAAACTTGAGAAAATTATCGCATTTGCTCCACAGTATGTTACGTCTGTGTCCGTATTGTGAGTATCAGACTCTCGACTAGAATATGTTTATGCTTATTTCCAGTATGTTTGAGGAGTAGTACCTGACGAAATCTCATATCCCTTTTTTTCATCTAAATGTTATTTATCTGTCCTAGAATCTTGGAAGTTCACTAAGTTGGAGAATATGTAGATGTGGGTCGCATTTAAATTTCCTTATTCATGTTGCCATTCGAGGCAGTTTGTTGCCAGTATATCATGCCAACACTAGCATCCATGTGCATGAGTTCTCCAAGTGCATATTTTCAACAATTATGCAAAGAAGTTTGAGTAAGCATTTTCTGCAACCTATGCTCCCGGAAAGATAGAACTTGGGGAACCAAAATGTTCTCTATTGTTCGACAAAGTTTGACAATAGGTATAGAACCTTTCATATTATGAAGAAATATGAGACCTGGTCTGCATAATAAATAAACAGTTGTTTTATCTAAGTGTTAAATTTTGAATAATATGTATATCAGTGACAAACTAGCATCATAGCCAGTCCTATCTCCAAACCTTAGCTTGCATTCTTTTCTTTGTCTACCACAAAGTCATGTAGATAGCTGTTGTAAGTCTCGCATCTTGTGCCATGTTTATACGCTAGAGCACATAATGGAGCATTCAATGAATTGTTCACTTTGTCGGTTTCTTCTTTTGTTCTTGAAGTAGTTTCTAAAGTTTGTAAAGGTGCCATTCCTTAGGCCTGTCGGTATACAAATCAAAGACGGTGATCTTGTCCCAATTTATTACACTAGAGATACCTTATATTGTATTACATGGTAGGAGCTTGTCCTGTTGTTAAGGAATTGTCTTTGTCACTTGCTTAACAGTTTTATGTATGTCAAAGCTTCGGTCTTTAACCTTAAGCCCTCTTAGCAGGAATATTATAGTGTATATGGAACTCCTCTTTCGGTTCATACCTTTCATACCTGCCAGTAAATTACTGAACTTAGATTTTTTACATGGTGTTCACCCTTTTCTCTGCCCATACAGTTTTTTTTGTTTCCTCAACGTTCATTTAGGCAGCTTTCCCATCTCGCCATTAACTATGACGGACAGTATAAAACTCAGTGCATATTGGATAATTTAAATTTTCATGTACAGTAGTGCTAGAGCTTGATTTTACCTAGGTTAGTATGTCATAATATATTTTTCTCTGACTTCTTTTTGGGCCATGTGTGCTTGCTTTGGTTGACCAAAAGTCCAAAACTGAAATATAATTAAATGGACATGCAACAGATGAACTTCGGTAAATACCTTGCCTCGACATTTTTATATAAGTGTATTTTGTAGGGCTGTCTTTTCAAGCTGTTTTTTATGCGCTGGGCTAATCACTATTTTTTTAGATAGAACTTATAGGTTCTAAGTTGTATCACAAAATGATTCTACATGATATAATTTCCATTTATTCAGAAGGATTATGCCTGTTTAATCACTATAATAGAGGTATCCTATGAAAATTTGTGTCCCTGGGGAGTGGATGTCTCCTTTACAGCATGTCTGACAGTCCTCAGAAACTAAAATAGTTGCCAAGCTAATGAACAATTACTCGGTAGATCAAGTCTGATTCAAATAAAATTATCGCAGTTCGCTTCATTCTTAGTTTGATCCGAAAACATGTGAAATATCAACAGTTGGTGTGGTCATGAACCATTTCCTTTTTTTCCTAAAAAGATATAGAAAACAGATTTCTCTCTTATGACAATTTGTGTGACCATATGTGGAATCGTGGAAGGCAGGATGTGGGTGAGAAACAAACATCTATATGCATAGATTATGTCTTTTACAATAATTCAAAGCCTAAAATTAATTATTGTGTGTAACTCTAATTCTTCAGGCTTAGAAGACTCGGTAGGTTACAACCATCATCAGGGAAAGAATCTGGCTGTCCATTGGTCCGGATGAAGTTTGTGGCCATGTCTTCGCGAGGCGAGATCAAATTTTCCAGCGACGTAGCATAGCTGGTAGTGCCATTGGCGATGCGATATGCATGCTGATGCTCTGGAATATACGCAATACAAAATATGGTATTATGCAGGAGCTCCGGTAGATGCAAAATAGTGAACTGCATTATGTAGGAGCTTCTGTAGATGCAAAGTAGAGTATTGCATCGATAGATTGTCAGTTTCATAAAGTTGTTTGGCAATTGCTAGAGAAGAGCATCAGAAGGTTTCCTATTCTTTAGGTGTAAAGATTGTTGAGAAAACAGCCACAACTGCGTTCTGAGCATTTGTGTCGGGATGAATGGCTGTTGCAGAATAGAACCGTGCGTCCATGATGGGTCATTTGACATGAAACTAGTGACTAGAGTTTTGTTACCTAAACTTCATGTATCTTATGTTCGCCTACCATGAACAGACTTTGCTTTTATGTAAACTTTCAGTTATCACAAAAAAAATTGATTGTCGTTAATTTACGAGGTTATTAGATAAGAATAACATGTGATGCTATTTCTCATCGTAAAGGCAAAGATTATGTGGTAAAACTTTGAGCTTCAAAACGTTGAAATTATGTGGTGCATGAAGTAATTTGGTGAAGCTTCTGTTAAAGGATAAATATCTATAGGGTTAATTGGTTCTATGCCACTCTCCAATTCACATGTTGCATATATGCCATTACAAAAACACAACTTGTGAATATGCCACTCCTACTTTTCAATACCTCCTTATATGCCATTTTCTTCAATCTAAAAGAAAAACTGTCTATATACCAATATTTGTACACGTATACAACAAGGATATAATACAGCTCGTTGTCAAAAAAAGGATACAATACAACTTCCTCACGGGAAACCACTCGTCCCTGACCCTCACAGCATTGTGTGTATCCCCACAGCTAACCCTAAAGAGAGCCATGGAGGGCGGCGCCGCCCGCGCCACCTGAGGGCGCCACCGCTCAGAGCTCGCGCCACCGCAAGGGAGCCGCCGCTGGGAGCTCACTCCGCCGGAGGGAGTCGTTGCTCGGAGCTCGCGCCGCCGGAGGGAGCCCGCGCTCGTGACCCCGACCATCGCTGCCTGACGGCGCCCAGCCACGCATGGACTGCCCGTATGAGTGAGGCTTAAGTTCTCTGTCCAATCTGTCTAAATTCTCAGTCCAATTTCTTTTAATTTTGTTTTCCCATGATGAATTGTAGGCTCGAATTGACAACTACGTTTAGTTTAGACATTGTTGTTCAAGCATTTGTGCTGCTATTTTATGATGGTAAAACAGCTATGGTATGGGTTGTTTTCGTGGCTGCTATTTTTTGCAAGATTTCTTTGTTGCACTTCACTTATGTAGCTGTTTTCTTATTTGCAGATAAAAACACTCCCATTTGAGAACAATTGTCCGACACAGAAGTTAGCAAATTGCAAAATGGCTTCTCGGGGATGGATTGCTGATAGGATTGGAGATTGGGTGAAGAAAAATCCCGGTGTTGGTGCAAAAGATGCTAAAGCAAAGCTAGAGGATGAGTACAACATCAAGCTGGAGTACAATAAGACTTGGTATGGTATGAAATTTGCTCTTGATCAAATGCATGGTAGTTATGAAGATAGTTTTCCATTGCTTTTTAATTGGAAAACTGAGATTGAAAAAAAAGCCTAGGGAGCATTGTAGATATAGAGCTGCTGAAAAATGGAAACAAATATCATTTCAATAGAATGTTTATTGCATTCAAGCCTTGCATCGATGGTTTCTTTTTCATAACTTGTCCAAGAAAAATAAAAGGTGAAGGCCAAGAAAAATACCTAAAATTGATTTATGTTTGTATTGCAAGAATAAAGATGGAGCAGCTGCTACAGATGATGATGAAATCCTTATTAACCTTATAAGGTAAATTACTGCACTTTTCTGTACTATGTTAGTACTCAATCTAAACCATATGTTGTTGATGCAGGAAAAAGGCTAGAACAACTCCACAAAAGCCCAATGCTGCAACACAAGAGAAGGCCAAGAAAAAGACACCTGTGAAGGCCAAGAAAAAAACTCCTGTGAAGAATGCTGCAGCAAAAGAGAAGGCTAAGAAAAAGACCCCGGTGAAGAAGACTACATTCACGGGGAAGAAAACAAGCAAGAATGTTCCATTTGCGCCTGTTATATCTCCGCCACCTTCACCTCCAGTTGTGCAGCCTGTATATGGTGCAAAAAGAAGCCTTCTCTGTTGGCTTGGTGGCTGATTCAGCTGTGCTTGTTATGCTATCTATGAACATGTTCAAATTCTGCTTGTTATCTTGTTGCTTTTGGTACTTCTTCCATTAACTATTATTATGTGAACTTCTTAAATTGTCCCTGTTATCCTATCTATGAACATATTCAAATTCTGAGTGAAAATCTGTGACAAGTTGTGGGAAAATGCTGCTGAAATTTTCTGTACTTGTTATTGAAAAATCTGGACAGTACTTCGCACCTCTGCTTAATGGACCATATGTGCCCAAAAATGTCTCATATTACAACAGTAGACTCATATTAGTGTTCTAGATATTCTGTAAAATTTTCAGATTTTTCTGAGAAGTTTGAATTTTCAGCCAAAATTTGATAAATTTCTAGACAGAACAGAAAATGTCAGTATATTGATGCAAATCTGCCCAGAAATGGCTCAAATTAGAACAGTACACTCGTTTTAGTGTTTTTGATTTTCTGTAAATTTTTCAATTTTTTCCGAGAAGTTCAATTTTTTGCCAAAATTTGAATTTTTTGAATTTTTTGGCGCCCAAAGTCTGAATACAGGGTTATTATGGTCAATACTGAAATATACACTGAAATACACCTATTTATTGAACAGTTATTCTCTTGTATTGAATAAAATGGCATATAAGGAGGTATTGAAAAGTAGGAGTGGCATATTCACAAGTTGTGTTTTTGTAATGGCATATATGCAACATGTGAATTGAAGAGTGGCATAGAACCAATTAACCCATATCTATAACCATTGTCTATGACATATTCTGCCAAAATTTCACGTGTTATGATCGTGGAAAAAATACCTGCAATTTTACCACCAGCCGGTCACTACATGTCAGTCCAAATGTAGGTGGCAAGACGAAGCTCGCTGTTCGTCTAGTACATCTAGAAGCGTTGTAGGAGACAAACAAAATAACATCCCTTGTCTAACTGTTCAAGAACTCTCACTCAACCTATTGTTTATTTCTCTCGACGTTGCTGTCAAAAGAAGTACACATTCTAACACGGTACTAAGAAAAGATATACTTCTGACCCATATTAATTGATTTGGATTTGTTAAAATCTGAATAAACCCATATACTAAATAGTGTTTAGATTCATCAAAATTTAGACAAATGTGAGTCAATTAATATGGGTCGAAGAAAGTAACAAGAGGTGCTTTAGAAGTTTAAATACGGTTCAAGGTTGAAGAGACAGAGAGCACTAGTCCGGGCAGAGAGGGAGAGCAGTGATTGCGTTGCAGACACCAGACAGACAACAACCATTTTTCGCACATGCTCCAACAGCAGCCATCAGCGTAGGTGCCAAGCTGTCCAGGCCCCCAGCCTCTCTCCCACGGACACACAGTAGCAGTACACGCTGCTAACTAACAGGAACAGCAATGGGAGCAGTATTTCTATTTCCCTAATCCCACCACTCTCCTCTTTGTTGTTTTCTGAAGCGACTGGGTGCGAGGAGAGCGCGTCGCATTGGGAGGAGTAGGAGTGCTAGACAGCAGTACCAGGCAGGCAAAAGCCACCTGCATCTGCAAGATTGGCTCTCTCTCCAAGGGTTTAAGGTAGCAATCTCCCCCCTTCTATTTTTTCAAAAAGAATATACGGAAACTCTCTTTCTTCTGTACTTGATTCTTGGTTCTCCACTTGGGTCCAGTCAGTGTGGTCAAATTTTGGTTTACTCTTCAGTCGATGCTGCGTCACTCTCCTCCTACAAATGTTCTTCTGTTTCTTGTCCATTTCTTCTCTGTTTCTGGCACCAAGAAATGGATGCTTGATTGAGAGTGTCGGTGCGTTTCGGGCAGTTTCTAGATCTGAGCGCCTGGAGGCGTTGTGATGCGAGTTATTTTGCTTGGTTTGCTATTTCCTTTTGGAATTCCCAAATTTCCTCCCTTCTGTTACCGCAATCACTATGTTCCTTCCGAATTGCCCTTTCGGGGAAATAGCCCTGGATCTGATAGAACGAGGGAACTAACGTTCTGGTCTTATCTTTCAGTTGCTTCTTCTGTTTCCCATAGCTGAATTGCAGACAATTTTGGTCTGAGTCAACTGTGAGTCAGCGTGATTTATATCTAGCCGGATATCGACCGTTTACTGATTTACCATCTGTATTGCTAGATAGAACAGGAAATTCACTTTCTGCGACCTTTTGTTTGTGTGGTGAAAGAGACATGCAGTAACTTTAACCGCTGGTTGTAATTTCCCTCTCAGCTAACGAACTTGTCCTTTCACCAGAGGAAGATAGGAAATTCTCTGGAGAGGTGGTACAGAGGGATATGGCAGACATTGAAGCTGGCACGGTAGTCGTTGATTCTGATAGTTCAAGAAGGTCACAAGATGACACTGCCACATTAATCCCAAACAGTGGCAATTTAGAAGGTTCAAGCCACAGGGCCACAAAGACCACAAGGTTCAAAGACGATGATGAGGTTGTCGAGATTACTCTCGACGTACAACGTGATTCAGTGGCAATCCAAGACGTCAGAGCAGTTGATGACGGTGGCTCAGCACATAGCGGTGGGTTTAATGGTCTGTCATTGGTGTCACCTTCCTCAACAAGGGGTAGCAAGCTGTCGTTGAAGCTGAGACAAGTGACCAATGGGCTAAAGCTGACGAATGCGAGCAAGAAGGTGCCACAGACACCGACGCCAAAGACCATAAGGAAGAGATATGACCGAAGCAAGAGTACTGCCGCGGTGGCACTCAAAGGGATGCAGTTCGTGACTGCGAAAGTTGGTAATGACGGCTGGACTGCGGTGGACAAGCGATTCAATCATCTGCAAGTCGATGGCATGCTGCTCCGTTCAAGATTTGGGAAATGCATTGGTAAATTAAACAGTTCAACTGCATTTAGACAACTACTATTTGATAGAATGGTGGACCAATTATTGCTTTGATTGTGCAGGAATGGATGGGTCTGATGATTTTGCAATGCAAATGTTTGATTCATTAGCAAGGAAGAGAGGAATAGTGAAGCAAGTGCTGACTAAGGAGGAGCTGAAAGAATTCTGGGAGCAACTCAGTGACCAGGGTTTTGACAACCGTCTCCAGACATTCTTTGACATGTTAGTAATTTCTGCTAGATATCTTTTTTTGGCATGGTTTCTTTCTTCTTAGACGCACTGTATATACTATGAATACATTTTTTTTCTCGAGAAGGAGCTTAAGCCCCGGCCTCTGCATCAATTGACGCACAGCCTTTTATTTCAACATTCAGTGTATTAGAAAGTCATGATCACGGATCACATAAGGTCGATACATAAATCAACCATCTAAAAATGGTAGGCCAAAATAAACTAGCCATCTCCTAGTCTATTAGTATCCCGCCAAGTAGTCTGGCAGTAGAAATCCTGTGCGACCGTCAGGAGAGTATTGGACCCAGTAACCATAGGTTGTCGCTGGTCCATAGGTAGAAGATGCGCCCATAGCTGAATCCAGTGCATAGCCATTCGGATAACCTGCAAAAAGTTTGAGCCAGATGCTCTATTAAAAATAATGTTGTTTCGACAGTTCCATATAGACCAACATATGGCAGAGATCCCAATCCTAATTCTGGCCTTGTCTTTTTTTATCTACCCCATTTAGCCAGTTCCCAAACATATTAGTCACATTAGCTGGTGGAGGAATATTATATGCGAAAAAGATCATACGCCAAATGATTCGTGCAAAAGGGCATGATATGAACAGATGTTCTATTGATCCCATCGAATCACAGAAACAACATTTCATACAGCCTGTCCACTTATGTTTTGCCAGATTGTCTTTTGTTAACAAAACCTTATTGTTAAGGAACCACATAAAGATTTTGATTTTTAAAGGGATCTTAATTTTCCATAGATATTTCCGTAGAAACCGAGTATGACCATTCATCATATCCAAATACATCGATTTTACCTAAAACAATCCGTTCTCATTTAACTTCCAAACAAAAGCATCAGTATTCTCACTCAGCTGCACCAACATCAATCAGGTGCATAGATGAATCCACCGTGCCCATGTATGACCATGCAAGTTTCTACGAAAAACCATGTTCAATGGAGTATGCTGGAGTACCTCAGCCACTAAGACATTTTTTCGCTCAGCAATATTATAAAGACTCGGATATTGATTGGCCAATGAAGAATCACCAAGCCACACATCCTCCCAAAAGCGCGTGGATAGGCCATCACCAACTTTAAAATAACCTCTGGTAAAGAACTCATCTTTAACCATCATGAGGCCTTTCCAAAATTCGGAATCTGTTGGTTTTGCCTAAACTTGGGAGAGAGTTTTAGAGTTCAAATATTTGTTTCTCAATAATTCCTGCCATACCCCTTCCTCATTAAGAAGTTTAAAAAGCCATTTGCTAAGCAGGCATTTATTTTTGAGTTCCAACACCTCAATACCGAGCCCCCCTTGATCTTTTGGTCTACATATAATATTCCATCTTGGTAACCTATATTTCTTTTTTGTCTCATCACTTTGCCAAAAAACCCGGGATCGATAAAAATCCAGACGTTTCCTCACTCCTTTGGGAATTTCTAGAAATGATAGCATAAACATTGGAAGACTAGTCAGGACTGCATTTATCAAGACTAATCTATCACCATAAGAGAGTAGTTTGCCTTGCCAACATCCAAGTTTGCCGGCAAACCTCGTCTCAATGGGATGCCATTCCGAATTGAAAAGCTTTCTGTGGTGGATAGGTATACCAAGGTACCTAAAAGGAAGTGAGCCAGTTTCACAACCCAAGATGGTCTTATACTGTTCTTCACAATCCTTCGCTTCCAAAACAGAAGACTTCACTCTTGTGGAATTTGATTTTTAGTCTGGATAGTTGTTCAAAAATATTCAAGATCAATTTCATGTTAACTGCCTTAGCTAAATCATGCTCCATGAAGAGAATTGTGTCATCCGCATATTGCAGGATAGAGACCCCCCCCCCCCCTCAACAAGATGAGGGAATAGAGCTCCAACCTGACCATCCTCTTTCGCTCTTTGTATCAAGATGGCTAGCATATCAGCCACTATATTGAAAAGTATTGAAGAGAGAGGGTCTCCTTGTCTAAGGCCTTTTCTGGTTTGAAAATAGTGTCCAATATCATCATTCACCCTTATTCCTACACTCCCTCCTTGGACAATTTTTTTAACCCAGTCACACCAAACCTGATCGAAACCTTTCATCCTTAGAGCTTGTTGTAGAAAACTGGAAACGGCACTAAAACCAATAAAACCAATTATGTTTTATCACCCTTAGCGTCGCCCACGTCCATAAAAACTGGAAACAGCTGTAATTAACGCGTCCGTTAATGACTCATAATCAGTTTTCCTAACAAGCAAAATAAAGCTCGGCTCGGCGAGATTCCCGAAACCCGCGGCGCGCGCGCTTCGTGACGAGGCGAGGCGGGCGGCGTCGGAGGAGGAGTGCGCGAGGGCTACTCTTCTTGTCACACCTTAGTGAGTGGTGCAACACTCTACTATATAAGGTGGTCCAACTCCCATTCAACTAGCAATGTGGGACTAAACTTTAGCACCACTAGCACAGCCATATGCTGCCATACACAAGTGGGCCAAAGAGAATTTCAGAATTTGTCTAATGGGCCAACAGCCCAAAACTCACCAAATTCCAACAATCCTCCTAACCTGCACTATATAAGCGTCCGGGCTAAACCTAATCGGCACCCGTATCAATCCACACACGCGCCTATCCTCTAGAACCTTGCGCCACCGCTTTCGTCTTCTCCATCCCGGCTTGCGGCGTGCACTGCAGATCGGGACAGTAGGCCTCTGGAACCCCGCCTCTCGTGAACCTGTACGGGTGAGGGGCGATCAGGTTTTTGGGGCTTCTTCCCGGACGTCAGCGACCTCTTCGACAACCTCAACATGGGCGACGCTGCTGCAACCGCTGCGGCTGCTATTCAGCCTACTCTGTACGTGATACTCAACTGTCTTTTTCGGATTATGCTAGAGTTCTCTGTTCTAGCGTTTGCTCTAGATGTGATAAGTTTATCTCCTATAGATGTAATCTGTTCATCTACTTTGTTGATCTGCATAATTGGTTTTAGTACCGTTTGTATGATCATGTTTTATCAGTTTATTATTTGGATTAAATCATATGGATTATTGCTTATATTTCCAACAATCCAAAAACCTGATTATAGGCTACTGAATTCCACTGGTGTAGCCGCGGCTACTAGGCCGCCTCCTTTTGATGGCATGCACTATAAGAGATGGCGCAAGAGAGCAGTTCTCTGGTTTGAAAACCTAAACTGCTATAGCGCCACTCTTGGCAAGCCTAAAGGAGATCTTTCTGCTGAGCAGGAAGCGAACTTTAAGAAAGCCGATACCATGTTTATGGCGGCTTTGTTCAGTGTTCTTGGGGACAACATTGTTGACCCTTATATGTCATTTGATAATGGCAAGGACGCGTGGGAAGTGCTCGAGGCCAAGTTTGGGGTCTCGGACGCTGGCACTGAGCTGTATGTCATGGAGCAATTCTATGATTACATGATGGTTGATGAGCGCTCCGTCGTTGAGCAAGCTCATGAGATACAATCACTTGCCAAAGAACTTGAGCAGTTCAAGTGTTCCTTACCGGACAAATTTGTGGCTGGTGGCATTATTGCCAAGCTTCCTCCTTCGTGGAGGAACTTTGCTACTTCTCTGAAACATAAGAGACAAGAGTTTTCCGTTACGGATCTCATTGGGTCTCTTCATGTGGAAGAGAAGGCGAGAGCAAAGGACAAAACTGCTCGAGGACTTGAGGGAGATTCTACTGCCAATTTAGTGCAGAGGAAAAACTTCCAATCCCACAAGTTTAAGAATAAGAACAAAACTGAAGGAAAGGGAAAGTTCGATGGCAAGAACAAGGCCACGCACTCAACCAACTTCAAGAAGAAAAATGATAAGAGGAAAGGCTCTTGCCACGTCTGTGGTGATCCTGGTCATTGGGCTCCTAGCTGGCCTAATCGCTTTGACAAGCGTCAACATGGAAACAGCGGCAATGCCGCTAATGTTGTTATTAGCGATACTGAGATGAAGGATGCTGGATACGGTATTTTACCTACTATCCTTTCAGTATGTCATTCTCCTGATTGGTGGATAGACACGGGTGCTAATACACATGTATGTTCTGATATTTCCATGTTTTCCTCTTATCAGGTTTCAAGGACCTCTTCCGTGCTGATGGGAAACAGCTCACGTGCTTCCGTTCATGGTGTTGGTACGGTAAATCTGAAGTTTACTTCGGGGAAGACCGTACAACTGAAGAATGTGCAGCACGTTTCCTCCATCAATAAGAATCTCGTCAGCTGATCGCTTTTATGTCGAGATGGCTTTAAGTTGGTTTTTGAGTCTAATAAAGTTGTAATTTCTAAGTATATACAATTTGTTGGGAAGGGTTATGAGTGCGGAGGTCTGTTCCGCTTGTCTCTGTCAGACTCATGTACTAAAGTTATTAATCATGTTTGCAATGATAATGAGTCCAATGTTTGGCATTCACGACTCTGTCATATTAACTTTGGTTGCATGACGCGGCTAGCCAATATGAGTTTAATTCCGAAATTTACCACTATCAAAGGTTCTAAGTGCCAAGTTTGTGTGCAAGCAAAGCAATCCCGCAAGTCTCATACGACTGCGGAACCGAGAAACTTAGCACCGCTAGAACTTATACATTCAGATCTTTGTGAGATGAATGGTGTGTTGACAAAAGGTGGAAAAAGATACTTTATGACGTTGATTGATGACTCCACTAGATACTGCTATGTTTATCTTCTGAAATCTAAAGATGAAGCTTTGAACTACTTCAAAATCTATAAAGCTGAGGCGGAAAACCAACTTGATCTTAAAATCATGCGGCTAAGGTCGGATCGTGGTGGAGAGTACTTTTCAAACGAATTTGATTTATTCTGTATGGAACATGGTATTATACATGACGCCTCCCTACTCACCTCAGTCAAATGGGGTGGCCGAAAGGAAGAACCGCACTCTAACTGATTTGGTTAACGCCATGTTAGATACATCGGGTCTTTGCAAGGAATGGGGGGGGGGGGGAGGCGCTAATGACTGCGTGCCATGTCCTAAACCGTGTTCCTGTAAAGGATAAAACCATGACTCCATTTGAGGAATGGGAAAAGAAAAGGCTTAAACTCTCTTACTTACGAACTTGGGGTTGTTTGGGGAAAGTCAGTATTCCAATACCCAAGAAGCGAAAGCTTGGACCAAAAACCGTTGATTGTGTTTTTCTGGGATATGCTTTTCATAGCATTGGCTATAGATTTTTGATAGTAAAATCTGATGTATCCGACATGCATGTTGGTACAATTATGGAGTCGAATGATGCGACTTTCTTTGAGGACATCTTTCCTATGAAAGGCATGTCTAGCTCATCAAATCAGGAGATGACTAGTTCATCTAGTCAGGAATTTTCTATAATTCCTGAACCCACTATGCCGATAGAACACTCTGATGATCCTGTGGAGGATGACAATGAAGCTCCCAAGAGGAGCAAGAGACAAAGGACTGCAAAGTCATTTGGTGATGATTTCATTGTGTACCTTGTGGATGATACTCCCACTTCTATTTCAGAAGCCTATGCATCTCAAGATGCTGACTACTGGAAGGAAGCTGTCCGAAGCGAGACGGACTCCATCTTAACTAATGGTACTTGGGAAATCACTGATTGTCCTTATAGGTGCAAACCCGTAGGATGTAAGTGAGTGTTCAAGAAAAAGCTTAGACCTGATGGTACTATTGAAAAGTACAAGGCACGTCTTGTGGCTAAGGATTATACCCAAAAGGAAGGTGAAGACTTCTTCGATACCTACTGACCTGTAGCCAGATTGACCACTATTCGAGTACTACTTTCCTTGGCTGCCTCACATGGTCTTCTCGTTCATCAAATGGACGTTAAGACAACTTTTCTAAATGGAGAGCTAGATGAGGAAATTTATATGGAGCAGCCTGACGGATTTGTAGTAAATGGTCAAGAAGGAAAGGTGTGTAAGTTAGTGAAGTCTTTGTATGGTCTTAAGCAAGCTCCTAAGCAGTGGCACGAGAAGTTTGAAAGAACTTTAACTGCTGAAGGCTTTGTTGTAAACGAAGCTGACAAATGTGTGTACTATCGCCATGGTGGGGGCGAGGGAGTTATTATGTGTCTCTATGTTGATGACATATTGATATTCGGGACCAACCTCGCTGTTATCGAGGAGGTCAAAGAGTTCCTATCTCGCTGCTTTGAGATGAAGGACTTTGTGGCTGATGTAATTTTAAACATCAAGCTACTAAAGGATGACAATGGTGGGATTACACTGCTTCAGTCTCACTATGTGGAAAAGATATTGAGTCGCTTCGGGTATAGCGACTGCAATTCTTCTCCAACGCCTTATGATCCGAGTGTGCTACTTCGAAAGAATCGAAGGAATGCTAAAGATCAATTGAGATATTCTCAAATTATTGGCTCGCTCATGTATTTAGCCAGCGCTACTAGACCTGACATCTCCTTTGCTGTAAGCAAACTGAGTCGATTTGTGTCAAATCCTGGAGATGATCATTGGCATGCTCTTGAAAGAGTTCTGCGCTATTTGAAAGGCACCGCGAGTTATGGTATTCACTATACTGGGTATCCACGGGTACTTGAAGGTTATAGTGATTCAAACTGGATATCTGATGCTGATAAGATTAAGGCCACAAGTGGTTATTTGTTTACACTTGGTGGTGGCGCTGTTTCCTGGAAGTCTTGCAAGCAGACCATCTTAACGAGGTCAACAATGGAAGCAGAACTCACAGCATTAGACACAGCCACTGTTGAAGCAGAGTGGCTTCGTGAGCTCTTGATGGACTTACCTGTGGTTGAAAAACCAATACCTGCCATACCGATGAACTGTGATAATCAAACTGTGATCGTCAAAGTAAACAGTTCTAAGGATAATATGAAGCCATCAAGGCATGTGAAGGGGAGATTGAAATCTGTCAGGAAACTAAGAAACTCCGGAGTTATTGCGTTGGATTATATCCAAACATCTAAAAACCTGGCAGATCCCTTCACAAAGGGTCTATCATGCAATGTGATAGATAATGCATCGAGGGAGATGGGTTTGAGACCCACATTATGAGTTGATCCCAGTGGCAACCCACTTTATGTGATCGGAGATCCCGTGAATTAGAGCTGGGAGACAAGCTGTTGGTCAGCTGAGAGGAGAGTATCCCCATATTATATTTATATCTTCATAAAGATGCAATACTCTCTTAATCTGCATGGCAGGTTGATATTTATCTTAATGTGTTCCAAGTGGCTTTTTATAAGCGGAGATGTTGTCCTGCAGAACATCTCTTGAGGAACACACCTATATGAGTCTAACTGTCAAACGTCGCAGTCCGTGAGAGTTGGGTGCTCTCTAATAAACTCATGAAAGGCCCTGGAGTATGACGCATAAGCTCCAAACCGCGGGGAAGCCGACGGTAGCCCTGTACCGGTCTAGATTTTGTGTGAAACTAGCGCGCAGAAAACTTGTAGTTCAAGGCATAGTCCACTATTCAAGTTGCTAGCTAGTGTAGCATGAAGTTTAACGTGGAAGTTCAACTTAACAGTCTCCACTACACACCGGTATATAAAACAATGTTCTGGAAGGAAAAGTGATGTGATGTGCCAATGAGACTTTGTGAGGGATTGTTGGAATTTGGTGAGTTTTGGGCTGTTGGCCCATTAGACAAATTCTGAAATTCTCTTTGGCCCACTTGTGTATGGCAGCATATGGCTGTGCTAGTGGTGTTAAAGTTTAGTCCCACATTGCTAGTTGAAGGGGAGTTGGACCACCTTATATAGTAGAGTGTTGCACCACTCACTAAGGTGTGACAAGAAGAGTAGCCCTCGCGCACTCCTCCTTCGACGCCGCCCGCCTCGCCTCGTCACGACGCGCGCGCGCCGCGGGTTGCGGGAATCTCGCCGAGCCGAGCTTTATTTTGCCTGTTGGGAAAACTGATTATGAGTCATTAACGGACACGTTAATTACAGCCGTTTCCAGTTTTTATGGACGTGGCTGTTACCGACTCGGACGTGGGCTAAGCCCACGATCCTCCTAACCTGCACTATATAAGCGTCCGGACTAAACCTAATCGGCACCCGTATCAATCCACACACGCGCCTATCCTCCAGAACCTTGCGCCGCCGCTTTCGTCTTCTCCATCCCGGCTTGCGGCGTGCACTGCAGATCGGGACAGTAGGCCTCTGGAACCCCGCCTCTCGTAAACTTGTACGGGTGAGGGGCGATCAGGTTTTTGGGGAGCGCTCAGCGCGACTACTGGCAACCACGACGTCGTCCGGCGACGAGTTCCCGAACGACGACTTCTTCCCAGACGTCAGCGACCTCTTCGACAACCTCAACATGGGCGACGCTGCTGCAACCGCTGCGGCTGCTATTCAGCCTACTCTGTACGTGATACTCAACTGTCTTTTTCGGATTATGCTAGAGTTCTCTGTTCTAGCATTTGCTGTAGATGTGATAGGTTTATCTCCTATAGATGTAATCTGTTCATCTACTTTGTTGATCTGCATAATTGGTTTTAGTACCGTTTGTATGATCATGTTTTATCAGTTTATTATTCGGATTAAATCATATGGATTATTGCTTATATTTCCAACAGAAACGGCCACTTGACCTTATCATATGCCTTTTCAAAATCTATCTTAAAGAGTACCCTATCCTTCTTCTTTCTATGTAGTTCATGAATTGTATCATGTAGGATTACTACTCCCTCTAAAATATTCCGCCTAACATTAAAGCCGTTTGCGTCGGTCTAATAACTTTTGAAGCCACATCTGAAACGCGGTTAGTGGCTACCTTTGTAAAGACCTTGAAGCTCACATTGAGCAAACAAATTGGTCCATATTGTTGAATCTGAACAGCATTTTCTTTTTTTGGTAGCAAAGTAATGACCCCAAAGTTGAGCTTAAAGAGGGATAATTCACCTGTCCGTAACATTACAAACAACGCCATCAAGTCCTCTTTAATGACATCCCAAAATGTTTGATAGAATTCTGCGGGGAACCCATCCGGTCCCGGTGCTTTATTATGCTCCATTTGGTTAATTGCTTCACGCACTTCCTCCATTGAGAAATTAGCAGTCAACACGGCATTTTCCTCTTGAGAAATTTCACTTCAAAACACTGAACCCAATAAACTGTCTTACAAAGTATTCCATGTAAATTTGTCACAACAACTTATCTTTGGTTGTGATATGCTCAGTCATTTCATGTATCAATTAACATGTTGTCACCTATTTGTTCAGGGTTGACAAAAATGCTGACGGAAGAATCACGGGAGAGGAGGTTAAGGAGGTCAGTCAGAAGAACCCAAACTGAAAATCTAATATTAGTGTCCTCGTGGTGTAAATTTGAAGCATTAAGCAAATGATAACATGCTTTTGCAGATTATTGCCCTAAGTGCATCAGCAAATAAACTTTCCAAGATCAAGGAGCGAGCTGATGAGTACACCGCCCTCATAATGGAAGAGCTTGACCCTGACAACTTGGGCTACATAGAGGTGTGTTCATTTTCACATGTCAATAACCGTTGAAAATTTCTGCACAGATTTGTTCTAATCACTCTAATGTTAACAGCTCGAGGACTTGGAGGCACTATTGCTGCAGTCACCATCTGAAGCTGTTGCAAGATCGACGACCACCCACAGCTCGAAACTTAGCAAAGCTCTTAGCATGAAGCTTGCACCTAGCAAGGATACCAATCCACTTCGCCATTACTGGCAGGAGTTTGCGTACTTTCTAGAAGAAAACTGGAAGCGCATATGGGTCGTCACTCTCTGGCTCTCAATCTGTGTCGCCCTTTTCATTTGGAAATTCTTTCAGTATCGTAACCGAGCTGTATTTCACATCATGGGCTACTGTGTTGCCACTGCAAAGGGTGCTGCGGAGACACTAAAATTTAATATGGCTCTAGTCCTTCTTCCTGTCTGCAGAAATACAATCACCTGGATTCGATCCAAGACAAAGGTTGGAGCTGTTGTACCGTTCAATGACAACATTAACTTTCACAAGGTAAATGGTAATAATATGTACCTTGTTTAATGCGCCTCCGGATCTGATATCGTATAGTGAGATATGGTATGAGCATGTGTGCTATCAAGAACAAATTAGATAGAGCAAGCTTGAAATAGGGATGATGAAACAATCATGACATAGAAAAGATCTGGCAAGTCCAACACATCATACGCCTTGCGTATGACTTCAAAATAGTTCAAGAAACTGCTGCTTGTAAAACTCAGTATTTGATCAGGTAGACAGAGGCTACTCGGATAGATTACCGAGGCCCACGTTCGTATATTTATATGCGGTGTATACAGGAGTACAGGGAGAGTACCGAGAGGATACGGAGTACAGAGTCCGTAATCAACACAACTCGTGTGACTAACTAATTCTAACTCTTACACCCTCCCTTAATCACAACTTAGTTAAGTTGAGATTATGTCTAAACTCTATAAAAGCTTTTACAGGAAGCGGTTTTGTAAAACCATCGGCAACTTGATCTTTTGAAGGAATGAACCTTATCTCTAGTTGTTTGTTCAGAACCCGTTCTCTGATGAAGTGAAAATCTATTTCAATATGCTTGGCTCTTGCATGAAAGACTGGATTTGCTGATAGATACGTCGCTCCCAAATTGTCACACCATAAACATGGAACTTGATTTGACTTAACTCCTAGTTCTGTAAGCAAGGACTGAAGCCATATTATTTCTGTTGTAGCATTGGCAACAGACTTATACTCCGCCTCAGTGCTTGATCTGGAGACTGTAGCTTGTTTCTTACCACTCCAGGAAATCAGATTTGGACCATAGAACACTGCAAACCCTCCAGTTGAGCGTCTATCATCAACACAACCAGCCCAATCTGCATCTGAGAAAGCACTGACTAAGGTAGAACTAGATCTCAAGAAGGTCAGTCCAGTACTCATAGTACTCTTAACATACCGCAAAATTCGTTTAGCAGCAGTCCAGTGTATAGTGGTCGGAGCATGCAAATATTGACAAACCTTATTAACTGCATAGGAGATGTCAGGCCTTGTGAGAGTCAGATACTGTAGCGTGCCAACCATGCTTCTATAATTGGTGGTATCATCACAACCCAACTTATCTCCTTGAGCAGTTATTTTTTCAGAAGAAGACAATGGTGTAGAAACACCTGTACAATCTGTCATGCCAACTCGTGCAAGAATATCTTGAGCATATTTCGCTTGACTTAGTACTATGCCATCATTAACTTTGTGAACTTCAATGCCCAAGAAATAATGAAGATCACCGAGATCTTTAAGTGCAAACTTCTTGCTCAAATCCTTGAGCAAAGCATCTGTTGCTTCTTGAGAAGAACTAGCCACTATAATATCATCCACATATATAAGCATGTAGATTGTGACAGTGAACTTGTTATATATAAACAATGATGTATCAGACTTAGAGGCAATGAATCCAAACTCAATTAACTGAGAACTCAAACGAGAATACCATGCTCGCGGGGCCTGCTTCAAGCCATATAGTGCCTTGTCTAGCTTGCAAACATAATTCATCCTTCCCCTGTCTTCATAGCCAGGTGGTTATCTCATATAGACTTCCTCTTCCAGAACACCATGAAGAAACGCGTTCTTGACATCTAACTGTCGCAAACTCCATCCCCTGGAGACAGAAATAGCCAATACAAGTCGAACAGTGGCTATCTTGACAACATGACTAAAAGTGTCCTCGTAGTCAATGCCATAGCGTTGCTTAAAACCTTTAGCCACTAGACGAGCTTTGTATCTGTCAATAGAGCCATCTTCCTTATGTTTAACTTTGTATATCCAACGACAATCGATAATATTTGTACCTTTGGTTGGAGGCACCAATCTCCATGTTTTATTATTCATCAAGGCACAATATTCCTCATTCATAGCCTCTTTCCAATTTGGATCATCCAAGGCGGCTTGTAAATTTGTTGGTTCTTTCGACATAGCAGACAGACACCAGCGCACAGTACCATCTGTGTACTCTTTTGGTTTGTGCACACCACGTGATGCACGTGTGGCTGGTCGAGGAACAGCTGCAGGTGACACAGTAGACCGATTAGGAGAAAATTGAGAAGCTGCACCGGAATTAGTAGACGTGGACTTGTTTGTAGCCGCAGTTGATCCAGAGGACATCGATGTGGCTGATTGGTTGGTGTGCGTGGCCACAGAAGATCCAGGTGAGGCAGCGTCACCGTGGGAAGTGCGCGCGAATTGCGACACATGGGAGCCGCGCGTGGCAGATGGCGACACGCTGGGGCCGCGCATGGATGGCGACGCGCTGCTCGCGTCAGAACGAGCAGGAGCATCAGGTGCTGATAGAGCGCGATCCGAGGCGGATTTTTCTGATGAGGCTGTTAGGAAATCGTCCTCGTGTCCTGTGCTATTGTCCTGTTCTGCTGATATCGTATGTGTCCTGTTTTCACTCATTTGGAGACCGTTTTGGCCCAGATTTTCTACAGTATGAGTATCCCGTCGAGCTGGACCCTGTAGAGGAACACAAGGAGATCTAGGCACAGGATTAGCAGTATGAGTATTATGCACATGCAAGTCATCAATATGTCCATCCCCAAGCTCAAAGGAATGAAGAGATGGATCAAGAAGAAGAATTTCTTTACGAAGTAAGGCACCAGCATTAGGGTGGAGATCTTTGAAGGGAAAAACTGCCTCATCAAATACTACATCGCGAGAAATATAGATGCGGCCAGTGGCTACATCGAGACACTTGACTCCCTTGTGACGGGGGCTATAGCCTAAAAACACACATTGTTTGGAACGAAAAGCTAGTTTTCGTTTATTATACGGACGGAGATTAGGCCAACAAACACACCCAAAAACACGAAGAGAGGAATAGTCAGGTTTAGTGCCTAGCAAGCGATGAACAGGAGTGTCTCTGTTGATAACCTTACTTGGAAGCATATTAATGAGGTATGTGGCAGTGAGGAAGGCCTCGTCCCAAAATTTAAGAGGCATGTGGGCATGAGCTAGAAGGGAAAGACCTACTTCAACAATATGTCTGTGTTTTCTTTCAGCAGAGCCGTTTTGCTGATGTGCATGCGGACATGAAACATGATGTGATATTCCTTGTGTTTGGAAGAAAGAATTAAGTTTTTCATATTCTCCTCCCCAATCAGACTGAACCGTAAGGATTTTCTTATCTAGCTTACGTTCAATGAGTTTTTGAAAGGTAACAAAGGCAGTAAAGGCATCAGACTTTTTCTTGAGTAAATATATCCATATAAACTTGCTATAGTCATCAATAAAGCTTACATAATAGTCATGACGACCCACAGAGGTAGGTGCAGGACCCCATACATCAGAGAAGATTAACTGAAGAGGAGCTGTAGATACACTAGTGGATATAGGGTAGGGAAGTTGATGACTCTTTGCTTGTTGACAAGGATCACAAACTAAACTTATAGAATTATCTCTAACAAACGGAAGCTTATTTTTACTAAGAATTTGACTAACAATATTGAAAGACGGATGTCCAAGACGACTATGCCACTTGAACTGAGATGGCTTAGTGGTGACGGCGAAAGCATGCTTCTGAGAGTGAGGGGAAGACACCAATGATGAAATAAGCGGATAAAGCCCACCAACACAACGTCCTTTATGAATTATTTTCTGTGTGACCTGATCCTTAATCAAAAAGAAGAAAGGGTGAAATTCGATGAACACATTGTTATCATAGGTGAAACGATGAACAAAAAGCAAATTTTTTGATGCACTAGGAACACGAAGGATGTTGGAGAGGCGAAAATTTTGAGCTGGGGTACGAATAATTGAATGACCAACATGAGAAATATTCATACCGTGACCGCTTGCCGTGTTGACCTTGTCGTACCCCGTGTAGGTGTCACGAACCGTGAGGTTGTTCAGCTCGCTGGTGATGTGATTTGTTGCACCTGTATCAGGGTACCATGTAGGATCCACACTGTAGGAGGCAACATGAGCTGCCTTGTCATCAGAATCATCTCCGAACCGGTGCCAGCAATCCTTGGCAGCGTGACCCTCCCTGTCACAGATTTGACAAGTGACATCAACCCATGGAGTGGTTCGACGTCTTCCACGGCCACGGCCACGCCCCCCTCCTAGAGGAGCTCGGCCACCACCACGGCCTTGGCGTTGTTGACGATCATCGCCACGATCACTGCGTCGATCATCCTGGCGGTCGTTGCGTCGGTCATCCCTGCGGTCGTCGCGGCGATCTCCCCGGTCACCACGAGGCCGATTGTAGTATTGGCCACGATTCTGCCGTGAGGCCAGATTGGCGGATGTCTCAAAGGCGACGCCGGAGGATCCACGGAGCATCTCTTGCCGCTGATCATAGGCATGAAGTTGCGCATAGAGGGAACTGACAGAGATCGGAGTGGTGACCACCCCAAGAGCAGCAACGAGGGAATCATATGCCGATCCAAGGCCGGCGAGGATGAAGGAGACATGTTCTCGGGGTGTAACGGGGCACCCAGCAGCGGCAAGCTCGTCGACGATACCCTGCATGATTGTGAGAAACTCCGAGGTGGACATGTTGAGCTTCTTGGTGTTGGCCAGGGCTATGCGGAGATTCGTGATCTTCGCTTCACTCTGGGAGGCAAACATCTCCTCGATGGCACACCAGACTGCAGTGGCGGATTCGAGTCGCTGTACATGAGGGAGAACCTCAGAGGACATGGATTGGAGGAGATAGCCAAGCACGATTTGATCCCGGGAGATCCATAGATCATAGGCGGGATTGGGTGCAGTTTTCGCTGGTTTGTTGGCGACTTTGTCAGCTGGTTCAAGGACCAGCAGTTCAGGTGGGGCGGCATCAGTTCCTGTGAGGAGACCGAGGAGCCGTGCGCCGCGGATTGGCGGCAAGACCTGGGCTCGCCAGCCGGAGTAGTTCGCCCTTGTAAGTTTGTCGGACGGAGGGTTGCCGAGATTGATCACCGGGGGCGAGGACGAGGTTGACATCGCGGGTGGTGATGAGCAACGGCGGCGGCGGCAAAGGGGATCGAGTTAGGATTTTGGCGATCAGTTTTGTCGGCGGAAGAGCCGGCCTGATACCATGTAAAACTCAGTATTTGATCAGGTAGACAGAGACTACTCGGATAGATTACCGAGCCCCACGTTCGTATATTTATATGCGGTGTATACAGGAGTACAGGGAGAGTACCGAGAGGATACGGAGTACAGAGTCCGTAATCAACACAACTCGTGTGACTAACTAATTCTAACTCTTACACTGCTCTCCTGCAATCCTCTCAAACCATTTGGGACCCTTTGATCCTTGACTATACAAGAACCTAGTGCTAAAGAATAACCTGCCTCTAATCCTCTCAAACGTCTCTAATTACTTATCTATGAGCCAATGAGAATAAATTGTTGGCAAGGCTTGTTAGATAATTTAGCACTAAGTAAAACTGTGACTTAACATCACTATAGTGGATTTACATAATCTTCATGTTATGGTTGTGCAGGTAATAGCAGCAGGTGTTGCAGTTGGTGTTGCTTTGCATGCAGGTGCTCATCTGACATGTGATTTCCCTCTCTTGCTCCATGCGAGTGATGAAAAATATGAACCAATGAAGAATTTCTTTGGGGCCACAAGGCCTCCAAATTACTGGTGGTTTGTAAAAGGAACTGCAGGGTGGACAGGTATCGTCATGGTAGTGCTCATGTCAATTGCTTTTGTATTAGCCCAGCCATGGTTCCGACGTAACAAGCTCAAGGACACTAATCCACTCAAGAAGTTGACTGGTTTCAATGCCTTTTGGTTTACACACCACCTATTTGTTATTGTGTATGCCCTGCTCATCGTCCATGGAACAAGTTTGTACCTAACGAATGAGTGGTACAAGAAATCGGTAAAAGACTATACCCTCATGCCAATAGAATATCTAATGATAAAGATACTTATTGATAACTTTTTAATATGATCAGACGTGGATGTACATTGCTTATCCTGTCTTCTTATATTCTTTCGAGCGCATTGTTCGGTTATTTAGAAGCCATGATGCAGTCAAGATCCAGAAGGTACTACAATTAAACTTTTTTCATATATTGTATCACTGTTTATCATTTTGACCTTGAATGTGACGAACAGTCATGGACTTTTTTCTTTTAAATATGGCACATCTTAATAACGTACAAAACCATTCAGTATGGAGATTTTGCTGTTAACTGAAAATGAACCTTAAATAGTGAAAAATTCTGGATTCATTATTTCCTGGCCTTCAATTTTTGTGTTCCCAACAGGTTGCGGTATATCCAGGGAATGTGTTGGCTCTTTATATGTCCAAGCCACCTGGTTTCAGATACCGGAGTGGGCAGTACATCTTTATAAATTGTCATGCCGTGTCTCCATATGAATGGTACCCACATCACGCACTTCAAGAGTTGCATTAATTTAATTATTGAATGAGCAGACTAATAGTACGGAAAATTTGCTCTATCACAGGCACCCATTTTCCATTACATCGGCACCAGGAGATAATTACCTTAGTGTCCACATTCGCACAAGGGGAGATTGGACTTCTCGGCTTAGGACTGTCTTCTCTGAGGTAAATGAGCTTCTTTTGGTGATTGGTTTGTCTAGTGACCATCTCCTATTGGAAGTTTGGAACATATCGTGAAATCTCTTTGAGAACGGATTAAGATATGTCGATGACAATATATTGCATCCTTACTTTAAAGACTGCTTATATACTTGTGCCGTACGTTTCAATATCTTGCTTAAAACACTTGAACGCTGAAGCATGGTGAATTGTTAAGATGTTCATTTGTTATTTGACGCTACTGCTCTACTGGATGGAAATGAGAATAACTCTAAATCTAAACCAGGCATGTCGACCCCCAGCCGAAGGAGAAAGTGGACTCCTTAGAGCTGACCTCTCCATGGGAGTCACTGACAGCAATGCAGGGTACAGATAATTTTCTTCAGCATACGATATATTTTCAAACTCTCATCTGATCGTAAACTTTGTTTGATATCTACTAGATTCCCAAAACTTTTAATTGATGGACCGTATGGTGCTCCAGCACAAGATTACCGGGAATATGATGTGCTACTGCTCATCGGACTTGGCATTGGAGCCACCCCTTTGATCAGCATTGTGAAGGATGTGCTTAACCACATTCAGTGTGGGGGTTCTGTTGGTGGTACAGAGCCTGAAGCCAGTGGCAAAGCAAAAAAGAGACCATTCATGACGAAGAGAGCTTACTTCTACTGGGTCACAAGAGAAGAGGGTTCCTTTGAATGGTTTAGAGGGGTGATGAACGAGGTGGCTGAGAAGGATAAGGATGGTGTTATTGAGCTCCATAACCACTGCTCGAGTGTGTATCAGGAGGGCGATGCTCGTTCTGCCCTCATCGTCATGCTCCAAGAGCTCCAGCATGCAAAGAAGGGGGTTGATATCTTGTCTGGAACCAGTGTGAAGACTCACTTTGCCAGGCCTAACTGGCGAAGTGTCTTCAAGCGTGTCGCGGTCAACCATGAGAATCAACGTGTCGGTAGGTCTTTTTGCCACCATTCTCGCGCCTGGTACTAGGTAAACATGTCGTTAATTCTCATTACCTGCTAACCTTTGATTTTGCTTTAGGAGTTTTCTACTGCGGCGAGCCTTTTCTGGTGCCACAGCTTCGGCAGTTGTCAGCAGATTTCACCCACAAGACGAACACAAAGTTTGAGTTTCATAAGGAAAACTTCTAATAATGGTACAGCTTATGTAAAAACCTGTCCATGGTCTGGTTCATCATGTGATATATACGGTTTGTAAGGGTAGATAAATAAAACTGGAGTTGTTGCAGTCTTGCTCAGTCATGTTTACTCATGTGTGCATCTGTAATTCTTTTTTTTTGGCTGTATGCATCTGTAGGATTGTTAGGGCACACGTTGTTGGGGTGTAGGTATCTTCGCGATGTTAATATTATCCCTTTATAAAAATATTGTTTACTCGTGTGTGGTGTTGGGCTTCTTAGAGAGCTAGTAGTTGTGCACGTACCGCGACCCCAGAAGCTACGAATTAAACGGGGTAGTTATAGAGATAGAGAAGCCCCTAATTGCAAAAAGAACCCTAGCTAGGCTAGAAACGAGAAAAGGGGGCCTCCAAATTACAACAAGCACCTCGGAACTAAAAGATAAAACACAATCAGGTCCTTGGGTGCCTCCACCACCGAACTTCGGCGACCTCCAGCCAAGATGGCGAGATCGAGGTCTCTTGCTTGTGACGCCTACCAAATCGGAGAAGAAGCAAGCAGCCAGCCATCTTGATAGCGACAGGACAGGGACGAACCACTTGCCAATGCCAAGATGTCAAGCTCTGGCTTCAAGCTTTGAACAGGGCCTCCAATGGAGGTTTGAACCCTAGGCTGCCCTTCGGCCAGAACAAGCAATGGCCACGCAGAATCGCTGCCAAAGGGCCACTGCGAAGAAGCGCCAACGGGCGCAGCTTCAACCAACTTCTGGATCATCGACGACTGTGACCTCCCCTTCCTGTTCCTCGCCACCACGACTAGCCAACGGAGAGGCGAAGAAGCAGGAGTTGAAGACGAAGCAGAAGACCAATGGAGCTTTATGAATGAGCCTCCAACACCTCCCCTCCCCACACGGGCTTCATCCACTGAAGCCAGGAGAGAGGGACATAGAAGATACCTCCCGACGCCGCTCCCCTACGCTGCGGAGTAACTCGAGGTTGCGACCCACTTCAATCGACCAGCCAAGAACGGCCCCACTCCCCCCGCCACCACGGCCGGCCAGAGAAGGGCTCCAAACTTGGCATCGACGAAGAACCACAACAATCAAAGCAGCTTTATTATAGGAGGCGAAGCTTACCGTCGTCGTCGCCAATCCACCGAGGATAGGAGAAGCGCCAACAAGAAACCCTAGGAGACGCCGGATCTGGCCACAAAGGACACCGGCGCCCCTCCCTCTACGGGCATAGAGCCCACTACTGGCACAAGGCCACAACACCTACCTATCCTAACTACCCCGGGACCCCCCCTTTGCCCCCTCCAACCGGCGGCGCCGACGGAGAGAGCTCCGGGAGGGCCCAACAACACAGGCGGAGAGGTCAAGGAAGAGAGGGGTCGGGAGAGGACGAGAGGCTTTGGGAGGGGACTTCTGCTTCTCCCCCTCCTAAATCCGTGATCTGGCTATCACATCCTCACACTTGTCCAACCCGCTCACCTCCTTGCCAAACCTCTCCAATTTACCATCAACAGAAGATTCGAATTTCAAAAAACTAAAAAATTATAAATAGAGACATGTGCCCGATGAGCGAGCACCACATGGAAGAATCCCTTGTTATTTCTTGGATAAAATATAAAACTCATCCATGAGAATGTACGCATGCACACTCTATCTCTATGAGCACATCCGAAAGTCTGAGAAGGCGTCTCGGGTCTTGAGATCAATAAAATCACCACATACAAGAATCAAAGAGAAACACCATCACATAGTAAACACAAATTAAGAGACAAATCTAAACCATTGACATGATAATGATGAATGACGAAATAAGTAAAGGGTATTCACTCTAATGTTCCAGTGCAGCATTACATATATGTTACTTCTAAAACTAACATTTATAAATCAGGGATTTAACCACAAGGGGAAAAATATTCTATGCCTACTCCTTCCATCCTCTAGGATTCAATGCATCAAAATCCAATATTCTTGAAGGGTGTGGCACCTCTGAGCCTCTATTCGCTTGAAGTAGAAGTTTTGTATATCCTCCTTGCACGAATGGACCATATATGGTTGAAGAATCCCTAGGAAAAGTATTATTTGAGAAGTGTGTTATTGATGTATTCAAACGTGTGCCTACCTCAAAATAACCATGTGTTATGAAAAGTTAGGCAATTGGTTAGAATTTCTGTTTTACAACTATATTGCATAAAGAATATGTTATATGTTGATCCAAATTCTATAAAGTATAGGCCAACTTATGACGAGTGGAGCGAGGCCCGTCGCCGGAGGCTTGGGCCGAGTGGAATCCCCAGCGTTTCCACCAATATATAAACCTCTTGTAAGCCGCCGGTTGGGATGAGTTGCATCTGTGAAATCCCCGGCATTTGTAAACACTCTCCGATATAGTGAAGTTTCGCTGGCTGGTGCCTGTGGTTTTTTCCTCTCTTTGTTGGAGAGGTTTTTTCATGTTAAATATGTGTCCCCTTGCTATGATTTTGTTTTCGTTCTTCGTTAACTTTTTGTCACAATTATAACAAGTGGTATCAGAGACCCAGTTTCCAATCTAGGGTTTGCGACATGTCGTCATTAAAGTTCGATCTACCACAGCTAGACTACACCACAAGATTCTCCTTGTGGCAGGTAAAGATGCGGGCGATTCTCGCCCGAACTTCTAATCTGGATGAAGCGTTAGATGGATTTGATGAAAAGGATGCTAAGATCTGGTCCGCCGAAGAGAAGCGGAAGGACCGTAAGGCTTTGTCTTTGATTCAACTTCATCTGTCCAATAATATTTTGTAGGAAGTACTGGAAGTGAAATCTGCTGCTGCCATGTGGGAAAAACTGGAAATGATCTGTGTGTCAAAGGATCTAATCAGTAATATGAATGTGAAGATGAAGTTGTTCTAGCATATGCCGCAATAAGGTGGATTGATAATGAATCACATATCTGTTTTTAAAGAGATTGTTTTAGATTTGCAGTCTATGGAGGTAAAATATGATGTTGAGGATTTAGCTCTTCTACTCTTATGCTCGTTGCCTAGTTCCTATACACATTTTCGTGATACAATATTGTTGAGCCGTGATGAACTAACCCTTGCCGAAGTACATGATGCCCTCAAACAAAGGGAAAATAATGAAAACTAGGGTAGGTGCAGATGGGACGTCATCCAAGGCTGAGGCTCTACAGGTTCGTGGCAGGGCCGAGTAGAGGAACAACAACTATGGCAACAGAGATAAGATCAAGGATGGTAGAGGTTATTCAAAGTCCAAGGGAAAGGACAAATTCTGCAGGTATTGTAAGAAATCTAATCACGTTGTTGATGATTGTTGGAAGTTGCAGAATAAGGAGAAAAGGAACGGAACTTACCAACCGGAAGATAGGTCTGAAGGTACTGGTAAGGCTGCTGTTCTTTCTGATAGTTCTGATGGTGTATGCTTAGCCGTTTTTGATGCTTGTGCTTCTCGTGAAGATGAATGGATACTTGATACTGATGTTTATTTGCTATAACAAAGTTTGGTTCAGTTCATATGAGTCTGTGCAGACTGGAGATTTTGTGTGTGTGGGGAATGACAACCCATGCCATATTGTTGGTGTTGGATCTGTTAAGATCAGGACACATGATGGCGTGACACACACGTTGAGTGAGGCGAAGCACATACCAAGCATGGACAGAAATTTGGTCTCCTTGAGTACCATGGACGTTGATGGATAAAAGTATGCCGGTGGGCATAGAGTTATGAAGGTTTCAAAAGGTTCTCTTATTCACATGATAGGTGATATGAATTCTGCTAAATTATATGTTCTTAGAGGTAGCATTTTTCCTAGTATTGTTGCTGCTGTTACTTCTAATGATTCTGATGATTGTGGTAAAACACATATGTGGCATATGCGTCTTGGGCATATGAGCGAACAAGGCATGGCAGAGTTGGTCAAGAGAGAGCTGATTGATGGTTGCAACTTGAGTAAGTTTGAGTTCTGTGAGCACTGCATTTTTGGTAAGCATAAAAGAGTTAAATTCAATGCTTCCGTTCATACCACCAAAGGCATATTAGATTATGTGCATGCTGATGTTTGGGGTCCGTCCCGTAAGACTTCTATTGGTGGTGCTAATTACATGCTTACTATTATTGATGACTACTCAAGAAAAGTGTGGCCTTATTTTCTGAAGCATAAATCTGATGTTTTTGATGCTTTTAAGAAGATGGAAAGTTATGGTTGAAAAGCAAATTGAAAAGAAGGTAAAGGTACTACGTACTGACAATGGTATGGAATTCTGTTCTAATGATTTTGAGGAGTTTTGCAGTAACGATGTCATGATCAGGCATCACACCACCCCCTATACTCCTCATCAGAATGGCGTGGCTGAGCGCATGAACATGACCATCATCTCGAGGGCTTGTTGTATGTTGTCTAATGCAGGTATGCATAGGCGTTTCTGGGCTGAAGCATCCAACACAGCGTGTTACCTCATCAACATGTCACCTTTTATTCCACTTGAGAAGAAAACTCCCATTAAGGTATGGTCAGGTTCGCCTGCTGATTATTCACAGTTGAGAGTTTTTTGGCTGCACTGCATATGCTCACGTTGATAATGGAAAGTTAGAGCCTAGGGCTATTAAGTGCATATTCCTTGGTTATGGTTCAGGAGTTAAGGCATATAAACTATGGAATCCTAAAACTAAAAAGATTTTGCTAAGTAGAAATGTTGCTTTCAATGAGTCTGTTATGTATCATGATAGCTTGCCATCAGATACCTCTCATGTTGCTGTTGGAGAGGAGGGAGTTAGTGTGCAGGTGGAGAACCTGCAGAAAACTGTTGATAATGATGCTATCGTTGAAGATACACATGAGGAAAATATTGATGATATTGTTGTTCAACACTCACCTACTATTTTGCAGCAGCCACATGAGTCCATTGCTGCTGATAGACCGAGGTGTAACTATGGTCCTCGTCCTCGTTTAATTGAAGAGTGTAATCTTGTTCATTATGCTTTGAGTTATGCTGAACAGGTGGAGAACGATACTGAACCTACTACATATAATGAAGCCATTGCATCCGTTGACCGTGAGAAGTGGGTTTCTGCTATGCAAGAAGAGATGCAATCGCTTGAGAAAAATGGCACATGGGATGTTGTGCGCTTGCCAAAACAAAAGAAGGCGGTCCGCTGCAAGTGGATCTTCAAGAAAAAGGAAGGTTTGTCTCCTAAAGAGCCTTCAAGGTACAAGGCAAGGTTAGTAACAAAAGGGTTCAGCCAGATTCCAGATATTAATTACAATGATGTGTTCTCCCCAGTTGTAAAGCATAGTTCCATTCGCACTTTCTTTAGTATTGTGGCTATGCGTGATCTTGAGCTTGAGAAGTTTGATGTCAAGACTGCTTTTTTGCATGGAGAGCTTGATGAGGAAATATACATGGACCAACCAGAAGGGTTCATAGTGCCTGGTAAAGAGGATTTTGTGTGCAAATTAAAGAAGTCTCTTTATGGCTTAAGGCAATCTCCAAGACAGTGGTATAAAATGTTTAATTCATTTATGATCTCACATGGCTTTGAGAGGTCTAAATATGATAGTTGTGTTTATATGAAGTTTGTTAATGGATCACCTATACACTTGTTGCTATATGTTGATGATATGTTAATTTCTGCTAAGAGCATGAAATAAATCACTACTTTGAAGGCACACCTAAGTAGTGAGTTTGAGATGAAGGATCTTGGAGCTGCTAAGAAGATCTTAGGTATGGAGATTACCCGCGATAGAAAATCTAGTTTGTTGTTTGTTAGTCAGCAAAGTTACATTAAGAAAGTTCTTCATTGTTTTAATATGGATGTTTCCAAGTCAATTAGTACTCCTATTGATCCTCATTTTAAATTGTCAGTTTCTCAATGTCCTACTACTGATGAAGAGTTGGAGTACATGTCAAAGGTGCCATATTCTAGTGTTGTTGGTTCTTTGATGTATGCCATGGTTTGTTCTCGTCCTAATTTATCATATGCTATGAGTTTGATAAGTAGATACATGGCTAATCCTGGTAAAGAACATTGGAAGGCTGTTCAGTGGGTTTTCAGATACCTTCTTGGCACTTCCAATGCTTGTTTGAAGTTTGGCAGGACCAGTGAGGGACTTGTTGGTTATGTGGATTCAGATTTTGCTGCCGATTTGAACAAGAGAAGACCCCTCACAGGTTATGTGTTTAATGTTCATGGTTGTGCTGTTAGCTGGAAGGCTACGTTGTAGGCTGTTGTTGCACAATCTACTACTGATGCCAAATACATGGCTATAACTGAAGCTTGCAAAGAATTTGTTTGGTTGAAAGGTTTTTTTGCTGAGCTTTATGGAGATGATTCTTGCATTACTTTGTTTTGTGATAGTCAAAGTGCCATATACCTTACAAAAGATCAAATGTTCCATGAGAGAACTAAGAACATTGATGTCAAGTACCATTTTGTTAGAGACATTGTTGATCAAGGTAAATTAAAGGTATGCAAGATCAACACTCATGATAATCCTGTTGATATGATGACTAAACCTGTTCCTGTTGCTAAGTTTGAGATTTTCTCGAACTTAGTTGGTATAACTGATTATCCCAAGTGGTTATTGGCACCAAAAGTATTTTCTTTGTTTGTTCAGGGGGATGGTTGCTGTTGATGCTACAATAAGGAATTTTTCTCAAGGTGGATTTTCTTATATGTTGATCCAAATTCTACAAAGTATAGGACAACTTATGACGAGTGGAGCGAGGCCCGTTGCCGGAGGCTTGGGCCGAGTGGAAGACCTAGGTTTCCACCAATCTATAAACCTCTTGTAAGCCGCCGGTTGGGATGAGTTGCATCTGTAAAATCCCCGATGTTTGTAAACACTCCCCGATATAGTGAAGTTTTGCTGGCTGGCGCTCGTGGTTTTTTCCTGTGTTTGTTGGAGAGATTTTTCCACGTTAAATATGTGTCCCCTTGCTATGATTTCATTTTCGTTCTTTGTTATCTTCTTGTCGCAATTATAACATAGTATAAGAAATAAAACCTCATGTATCTATCTAGCTTACCGTAAATTGTGGAGGACCTTGTCCATGGAACATATTATTTAAGAAGTGTGGCATGGTAGTATGAAAACATGCACCTGCCTCAAAAGATCCCTAAGTCATGAAAAGGTAGGCAATCTTTTAGAGTTTATTATGTGGTACAATGTTATTACATGAAATATTTTGAAAAAACAGAGGATTATGTCTTACGGTATCCCGATATTACTTTGTTTCCAGCACCTACTACTGATACCATGTAAGTAAGGAGAACTTTACCTCTGTAATCGTGAGAGACAAAAATAAGAACAAGTGGCGTAACATTACCTTTTTTCCACTATTTTGCTTCTTTGTTCTAGTCTTTGGATACTTTGTTCCTTTCTTTTCAAGGGAATATTTTGCTCTCTTTACCATTGTACCTTTAATGGCTCGAGGAACTTTAAACGGTATGTTTACATTTGTTATACCTTCACCAGGATGATTCGAATTTATATGAACACTTTGAGGTTTGGAAGGTCCCCTTTGACTTAGTGATTCATCTGCTTCTTGATATAGCATTTCTATAGCTTTCTACAATTCTGCAAGAAGTTCTTACGAAATAGAGCACGTTAGTGCAATAGCGGTTGCTTTCCGAGAAAAGCGTGTAGCGCGTGTTTGTAAAGTTTCTTGATGACTTTCGTGGTTATTCCAAGAATATCCTATTTTTGCATACTTTTTCCATCAGTGTATTATATATTTTGATGGAAAAGTGAATAGTTCTCTAATGTTGAACACACAGAGAGCATGTTTGCACAACATACCTATGGCATCATAAAACACAGGGTTAGACAACATTTTATAAACCAAAAAAATGTTAAAAGATGATTGCATACCTTTGGATTGGAATCTTCTATAAGAACATGATATGGTCACATTCTCATAATCAAAGATAACTATAACATCATCCTCAAATGCCATAGGCATCACCTTATAAGTTCTGAATGTTCGTGGGAATCAACTCGCACATGACAGAAAATTGTTGTTTGAGTTGCTCCTCAAAATCAGAATCAAGCCTCCTTGCATATGACTCAGTTGCAGTCTTCAACATAGGTAAATTTCTTATATAAGTAAAAAGATTAGTCTTCCATATTTTAAAATTTGCATCTAATTCATTTTCTAGGTATAAAACTTTCTTAAAATCACAAGAAACCAAGGATGGCTTGAAATTACATGGCGAATATGCTTAGAAGCATTTTGATAAATGTGCCAAAGATAGAGGAAGTGATGTGTTCTTGGGAAACAATGCTTATTGCTTTGTCCATAACTGCACACTGGTATGTGAATTTTGAAATAGGTTGCTTCCTAGACATTGTTGTTAAAATTGTGTTGAAGAGCCATATGAACGAGTCGGTGGTTTCATCACATAATAGTGCAGCTCCAAAATGAATGGTTTCGTTATGTTGGTTTGTCCCGAGGAGTGGTTCAAAAGGCATTTCAAACTTGTTTGTCTGAAAAGTGGTGGCAAATGACAGAGCATCACCAAAACAAGCATAATCCATGATAGCTTGATTATCTGCCCCCAAAAAATTAGCTACCCGACAATCCGCCACATCAAACTGTATGGCATAAAAAGAAGGATCTTCTAATTTCTTTTTTAAGAACTCTAACAGTGTTTGAGTGTCATTGACTTCCAAATACTTCTTGCGCTCGAGGCCGAATAGGTTATTGCTATCCACCCGCAGGAAAGGTACATGCTGAAATCCTCCATACGATTGATTGAAAATTTTATACACATATGCATGCTTAAATCCCACTTCCCTCATATGACCAATGGAAACTTTATCAGGCTCTACCAAACGACATTGTGACCTCAACATGTGTCTATTATTTGGACTTGCGAGATAATGATTATGCTCGAGTACTACCTTTTGCATTGTCCAAACGCTATCGTATGAAATACTGAACTGAATACGGGCACCACAATGAGACCTTGTGGTTGCATTTTTTAGTGTCATTTTGTTTTAGAGTGTCATGTGGTTAATGAGTACCTCTTCCCCTTAGTTACTGCAGACTATATGTTTCTAATATACTGATTTACGAGGTCTCAACTTTGAGTGGCTCTTTCGGATACTAAAACCAATCTTACCAGCATACTCATTGCAAAATTCCTATGCATCATCTTCTGACTCGAAATACATTCCAACTGTTGAACAAGTATTGATTCACAACTAGTATCATGCACCTGCATTCAAATATATGAAAACTAAATTGCTGCAAATAAATCATGATTTTGTTTCCAACAATACATGCATGGATCAGTTTTGCACCTCAGTGAGGGTTGCAATTGTAGCTGATATAATAAAGGAAGGAGAGTTTGTGTGGTTTGTACATTTTAAAGGATTTTCCCCTACAGTTAGATGTAACTACATCATTGGCATCACCTAAGTAACACTTAACAGTTTGTTTAGAAAATGCCACTGAATTACCTATCCCTACCCTGGCTCATCCTCCACCGGTAAACATCGCCTTGGCAGGACGCGTACGCGGATGGAGAGACACTACAAGAAATGTGTTACTTGTGACCTTCTCCTAGTGACCGTGGGTGAATTGGTCATAAATCTATGACCATTTCAAACAGAATGGTCATAGGCCATTTGGGAGGGTCCAAACCATGAAAAATTATGACCTTCTTTGTTAGTAAGATCATAACATACTTACATCAATTGGTCATAACCCAGAGAATAATGTTCTATGACCAAAATTTAAGACGGTTATGACCAATTTAAATGGTCGTTCCTGCTAATCTGTGATGTGTTGAAATGACCAGATGACCAACTCAGCGGTTTGTCTATATGTCATGTCCATGTGTCAATATTTTCTCCTACGTGTTATGTCCATGTCAATTTTTTCGCATGCGTTTCTTAACAAGACTAGAATTACTACCACTTACATATGGGACCGACATTTTAATATTGATGGGAAAGAACCATTGACAGCTAGGCCCCGTCCCCAGCACCGACCTAACAGGTGGGATGCCGCACAACCTAGAATGCGGGCCACACAGCTAGGCCCCGTCCCCAGCACCGACCTGACAGGTGGGATGCCGCACAACCTAGAAGGAGGGCCGCACAACTGGTTGACAAGCGGGACCACCATGGCTTGATAGGATGGGCCCGTAGCAACCTGACAGGAGGGCTCCATAAACTAGTGCATATCCAATATTTGGCATAAATTCCAGTGAAAACAAGGCTCCCTGTGGTTTGAACTCAAGACCAGGGGCAACCAAAACATGCGAACATCGAACCACTACGCTGTTGATCCCTTTGTGATAATAATTAATCCCAGAGGTTTTTAAACACTCTTCCGCCTTGTTGGGCCTAGACCTCAAAGGCCATTTGACTTAGTTTTTTGCTAGGTTTTTTCTCGGCTGCACTAGTTGGGACAACAGCCTATGGTCCATTAGACACTGCATAAAGAGGGGAAATATGGGCCAAGATTGGCGTTTCAACCCAAATAAACAAAAGGAGTTTATTTCTTTTTGGAGAGAGAAAAAAAGGAAATTTTACCGTCAATTTTGCATGATGATCCTAAAATTAAATTGGTTCATATGGAAGAGATGCATAACTTTCGTGTTGGCAAGTTTTTCATTACACATCATCTCGAATGCATGACCTACCTTTTGTAAATCGCAAAAAACCATTTAACGGGCGAAATAGATATAAAGGTTGGAAAAAATTTAGGTACTCAGAAAACTTGCAATGGATCTCTGTTAAAATAGCATATTGTGAATTTAAAAATAATTTTTACAAAAAATCACGAGCATTAGATCATGTACCTATACTTAAAGTATGACCCACTTCTTACCGAGTCGGCAGGAATTTGCCTTTTTTATAAGGGGTAGACAGAAAGGTTTAAGATATCCCATTTGGGACATTATCCATGTAACATGGTCTAATATTTTTGAAATATGGGGTAACGGCAGGAATAACTTTCATGTTGGCAAATTTTTCATTACACACGAGGCGAAGATTTCCCAGCGCTCACGGAGGAATTCGACGAGCGCGCTTTCCTATGCGGGGCTGAGATCGTTAGCGATCAGCGCTGTCTTAGAGGCATTCGTCGGATGGACCTGCACCTTTTTTTGTGTTGACGGTGGAGTCGAAGGACATGTGAGGTGCGTTTTGTCGTGCGATTGGGGGTGCCCCATTGTCCGTCACCTCGCGGAGCCTTACGAGCTCCTCCTGCATGCCGAATGATTGGG
Organism: Avena sativa; assembly: GCA_916181665.1. Classification (NCBI taxonomy): domain Eukaryota; kingdom Viridiplantae; phylum Streptophyta; class Magnoliopsida; order Poales; family Poaceae; genus Avena; species Avena sativa. Next base: position 200,408,478 of record OV702281.1, on the reverse strand, counting down.
AGATTCTGTTGAAGTCCCTGTCGCATTGGTCCGATCGGGTCAAGCTCCCGTGGACTGTGATGGCACCCTTTGGTCCTGGCATCTTGAGTAGAAGGTATGCGTAATGTGGGATAGCCAAGAACCGTGCGAATGCTACACGCCCGAGGATGGCGTGGTATTGTGATGGCCAGTCCACCACTTTGAATTCGAGCCGCTCGAGTCGGAAGTTGTCCATCTTGCCGAAGATGATGTCGAGCCATATTTTGCCTAGGGGGAATATGCCCTTTCCTGGGACGATGCCGTGGAACGTTGTGTCTGACTGTTCCAGGCTGCACTGCGGGATCCACATTGCTGCTAGAGTACTTGCGAACATCAGGTTGATGCCGCTGCCGCCGTCCATGAAGACGCGGCTCATCTCGAAACCTCCTATCCGCGCCTCCAGCACCAGGGCAGCATGACCTGGGCGAGGGATCTGGCAAGGGTGATCCGAACGACTAAACGTGATGCAGGACTCCGATCCGCTGAGGTACTCAGGGATGGCGGGTGGAGTTGCCACGGCCAGGTTGATCTGACGGGTGATTTTCTTCTGCACCCTATTCGTGGGGCGCCCCTTCTGGATCATCAGTGCTCCTTTCGGCGGGGGATACCCGTTCCCAGCGTTGTTTTGTGCTGGTGCGACTGGTTGGTTCGGGCCTCCTACAGGTGGCGGTGGAGGAGCTCCATGCGCTATCTCACCTGGCGCGGGTGCGTTCCCGAATCCAGGAAGTAGAGCTCGCTGCCTCATCTGGACCATGCTTTCACTGAGCTTCTGGAACTCACGGCAGTCCTTGAGCATGTGGCTTGCCTTCTTCTTGCCATCCTGCTTGTCGATGTAGAAGTGGATGGTGCATGGACCCGAAAGTTTTTCGTATGCTGAGGGTCCGTTGTCGCGATCGCGGCGCTGCCACGACTGTGCTGGGTGCCCTCCATCACGGAAGTTTCCTCCACGATATCCTCCGCTGTTGCGGTTAGCGTCATTGCGGCGGTCGGCGTAGCCGGCCGCGACCATGTCGGGTCCATCGCGATCGTCGTAGACGCGTGATCTTCTCTTGCTACGGCGCTCTCGTCGTCAGCCGTAGTCGTCCTCTTCTTCCGATTGCGCCCGGTGGACGGAATCTTCGCCGCCAGCCCACCTGTTGGCGATGTCCATGAGGTGGTCGAGTGTCTTGGGCTTGACACACCCGAGTTCCTCCTGAAAGTCTTGGCGCTTGACGCCATCCTTGAAGGCATCGATGGCTTGCTCTTCGGAGATGTTCGCTGCGGAGTTCTTGGTGTTGGACCTGTAGGGGTTCGTAGCATGGAAAACAAAATTTTTCTATCGCATACAAACAAACAAGCCAAGATCTATCTACTAGATTGTAGCAACGAGTCGATGGAATAACTTACGCTCGAAGATTCCAAAGTGTTTAATGAGAGCGGATTCTCGTGGGTGATGTAGTCGTACTCTTCCCGATCTCAAGATCGTGTAGACGATCCTTCCGGCGCTGCGTTCCGGCAGCGCTCCCGCAGTCGGTCACACGTTCGGTACTCGACGAAGACCTTCCTCTCCCTTGTTCCAGCAGGCAGCGGAGGTTGTAGCACTCTCCTCGCGATTCCGGCAGCACAACGGCGTGGTACCGGAAGTAGAGGGGAGATCCCGCAGGGCTTCGCCTTAAGCCGGAGCGAGTATGGTGGATTATGAGAGAGGGCTATTAGTGGTCTAGAGATTAGACACACCAATTAGAAGGCTCTAAACCGCAGGCTAAAGCAATTAGAAGCTCTAAACCAAACGGCTCTAAACCTGAGATTAGAGGTGGAAACTTGTGTGTCTCAAGGAGGAGCCCTGCCCCTCCTTTTATGGGTGGAGGGGCCTTGGCGCGCCAGGGGAGGGAGGGAGTCCCTCCCCAACTCGGCCTAGGGCTGGGCGCCAGCCTGGAGGAGTGGGACTCCTCCTCCAAGTTGGTTCCAACTCCTCTTGCTTGTTTCCCACAGTTTCCTGTTTCCCACAGTTTCCTGTTTTAGCCGTTTGACTTTCAAACTGGCAATTTGACTTTCATGTTTTTGGAACAGCAAGAACACTTAGTACATGATGCAATCATTCAATGACACACTCATGTACCCTCCCCCCCCGGAGTGCCGGACAATCCGGAACCTTCTAGAACATTCCCGATGAAAACACCGGAATCATTCCCGAACTCCGAAACGGGACTTTCCTTATATGAATCTTATTCTCCGGACCATTCCGGATCACCTCGTGATATCCCGGATCCCATACGAGACTCCGAACAACATTCGGTCTCTTTCTCATAATACCATAACTACTAAAAAAACAACGTCGAATCCTTAAGTGTGTCTCCCTACGGTTCGTGAACTATGCGGACATGATCGAGACACTTCTCCGAACAATAACCAATAGAGGAATCTGGAAATTCATATGGCTCCCACATATTTCTACGATTACTTTGCGATCGAATGAACCACTTACATACGATACCAATTTCCCTTTGTCTCACGATATGTTACTTATCCGAGGTTATGATCGTCGGTATCTCTGCATACCTAGTTCAACCTCGTTACTGATAAGTACTCTTTTCTCGTTCCCGTGATATGTGATCCCTTGTGAGCCAGTCACATGCTTGCAAGCTAATTGGATGACATTTCACCGAGAGGGCCCAGAGAATATCTATCCGTCATATGGATGGACAAATCCCACTCTTGATCCATGTGTCTCAACCAATACTTTCCGAACACTCAATGCCATATTTATAGCCACCCAGTTACGGTGTGGTGTTTGATGTCATCAAAGCATCTATCCGGTAAAGGCGATATGCATGATCTCATGGTCGAAGGAATTAGGTTACTATGTATCAGAAAGCATATAGCAATTGAACTATTGAAATGACTTGATCTTTATGCTACGCTTATCTATAGGAGTATGTCCACCATATCATTCTCCTAACGATATGATCTTGTTGTTGATAACATCTCAATGTTCATGATAGGGAAACCACAATCATTTATCAACCAACAAGCTAGTGAAGTATAGAGGCTATACTAGGGACTTCAAATTAAGTTTACAAATCACACAAGTATTAATGTTTCCCTGTTAATACTATTATAGCATGAATGTAAACATTTATCATAAACACAAAGATATAATAATAACTACATTTATTATTGCCTCTAGGGCATATCTCCAACAGTCTCCCACTTGCACTAGAGTCATCTAATCTAGATTACATGGTAATATACCGAACACCCATGGCAGTTTGGTGTTGGTCATGTTTTGCCCTCGGGAGAGGTTTAGTCAACGGATCCGCCACATTCAGATCTGTGTGTACTTTGCAAATCTTTATATCCCCATCCTGGATATGTTCTCGAATAGCGTGAAAACGTAGCTTGATATGCTTCAGCTTCTTGTGTGACCTTGGTTCTTGCGCATTGGCTATGGCTCCCATGTTATCACAGTAGATAGACATTGGGTCCAGCGCACTAGGAACCACACCCAGCTCTGTAATGAACTCTTTCATCCATATCGCTTCTTGTGAAGCCTCCGAAGCAGCCATGTATTCCGATTCAGTTGAAGATCTCGCCACAACGCTTTGCTTTGCACTCCTCCAGCTAACTGCTGCACCATTCAAAATAAATACGTATCCAGATTGTGATTTAGAATCATCCGGATCGGTGTTCCAACTAGCATCGGTGTAACCATTAACAACGAGCTGTTCATCACCTCCATAAGAAAGAACCATATCCTTAGTTCTTCTCAAGTACTTAAGGATGTTTTTGACCGCTGTCCAATGATCCACTCCTGGATCACTTTGATATCTGCTAGTTAAACTAACAGCATATGCAATGTCGGGTCTAGTACATAGCATGGCATACATTAGAGATCCTATGGCTGATGCATAGGGAGTCTTACTCATCCTTTCTCTATCTTCTGCCGATGTCGGACTTTGAGTTTTACCCAAGGTCGTATTGGGCAACATGGGCAAGAACCCTTTCTTGCTTTCTTCCATTCCAAACCTCTTTAGAACTTTGTCCAAATATGTACTCTGTGACAATGATATTTGGCGTTTCGATCTATCTCTATAAATCTTTATGCCTAATATGTAAGCTGCTTCGCCAAGATCCTTCATTGAAAAACTATTATTCAAATATTCTTTGACACTACTAAGAAGGTCTACAGCATTCCCAATCAACAATATGTCATCCACATATAGTATTAAGAATGCTACAGAGCTCCCACTCACTTTCTTGTAAATACAAGCTTCTCCATAAGTTTGTATAAAACCAAAACTTTTGATTACCTTATCAAAACGTTGATTCCAACTTCGGGATGCTTGCTTCAATCCATAGATGGACCGTTGAAGTTTGCATACCTTGTTAGCATCTTTAGGATCGACAAAACCTTTGGGTTGCATCATATACAACTCTTCATCAATGTCTCCATTGAGTAACGCCGTTTTGACATCCATCTGCCATATCTCATAATCATAATATGCAGCGATTGCTAACATAATCCTCACAGACTTTAGCTTCGCTACTGGTGAGAAAGTCTCATCGTAGTCAACTCCTTGAATTTGTCGAAACCCTTTTGCGACAAGTCGAGCTTTATAGACAGTAACATTACCATCAGCATCTGTTTTCTTCTTGAAAATCCATTTGTTCTCGACAGCCTTTCTGGCCATCCGGTAAGTCCACCAAAGTCCACACTTGGTTTTCGTACATGGATCCAATCTCGGATTTCATGGCTTCTTGCCATTTATTGGAATCTGGGCTCATCATCGCTTCCTCATATGTCTCGGGGTCATCGGTGTTGTCCACCAACATGACACTCATAACGGAATCATACCAATCTGGAGTGGTACGAGTTCTCATTGATCTCCGAGGCTCTGTAGCAACTTCAACCGAAGTTTCATGATCACCATCATTAGCTCCCTCTCTTATTGGTGCAGGCACCACAGGAACTTCTTCCGGTGCTGCGCTACTCGCAACTTCGAGAGAAGGTTCAACAACCTCGTCGAGTTCTACTTTCCTTCCAGTCACTTCTTTCGAGAGAAATTCCTTCTCTAGAAAGGATCCATTCTTGGCAACGAAGATTTTGCCTTCGGATCTATGATAGAAGTATACCCAATAGTTTCCTTCGGGTATCCTATGAAGACGCATTTTTCCGCTTTGGGTTCAAGCTTGTCCGGCTGTAACTTCTTTACATAGGCTTCGCATCCCCAAACTTTAAGGAACGACAATTTAGGTTTCTTCCCAAACCATAATTCATACGGTGTCGTTTCAACGGATTTAGATGGTGCCCTATTTAAAGTGAATGCGGCTGTTTCTAATGCATAACCCCAAAATGATAGCGGTAAATCTGTAAGTGACATCATAGAACGAACCATATCTAAGAGAGTTCGATTACGATGTTCGGACACACCATTACGCTGTGGTGTTCCCGGCGGTGTCAATTGTGAAAGTATTCCGCACTTCTTTAAATGCTCGCCAAACTCGTAACTTAGATATTCACCTCCACGATCAGAACATAGAAATTTAATCTTCTTGTTACGTTGATTCTCTACCTCACTTTGAAACTCCTTAAACTTCTCGAAAGTTTCGGACTTATGTTTCATGAAATAGATATACCCATATCTACTCAAATCATCCGTGAAGGTAAGAACATAACGATAACCACCGCGCGATGCTACACTCATTGGACCACACACATCGGTATGTATAATTTCCAATAAGTCCGTAGCTCGCTCCATCATACCAGAAAATGGAGTCTTAGTCATTTTTCCCATCAGACATGCTTCGGATCTTTCAAGTGATTCAAAATCAAGTGATTCAAGAAGTCCATCGGAATGGAGTTTCTTCATACGCTTCACTCCAATGTGACCAAGACGACAGTGCCACATATAGGTCGAATTATCGCTTGATTTCAAACGTTTAGCCTCAATGTTGTTGATATGTGTATTTCCACTATCGAGATTCAATAAGAATAGACCATCTATCAAAGGTGCATGTGCGTAAAACATATTACTCATATAAATCGAACAACCATTTTTCTCTGACTTAAACAAGTAACCGTCTCGCAATAAACAAGATCCTGATATAATGTTCATGCTCAACGCAGGCACTAAATAACAATTATTTAAGTATAAAACTAATCCCGATGGTAGATGAAGAGGTAGCGTGCCGACCGCGATCACATTAACCTTTGATCCGTTTCCCACGCGCATCGTCACCTCATTCTTCGCTAGCTTCCGTTTATTCTGCAGCACCTGTTTCGAGTTACAAATATGAGCAACCGAACCAGTATCAAATACCCAGGCACTACTACGAATACTAGTGAGATACACATCAATAACATGTATATCAGATATACCTTTCTTCTTGATGTTGCCGTTCTTCAAATCCGCCAAGTACTTTGGGCAATTCCGCTTCCAGTGACCTTCTCCCTTGCAGTAAAAGCACTCAGTATCAGGCTTAGGTCCAGCCTTGGTCTTCTTCGCCGGCGTGGTAACTTTCTTACCACCCTTCTTGAAGTGTCCCTTTTGCTTAGACTTGCCTTTCTTGAATTTGGTGGTCTTATTGACCAACAACACTTGGTGCTCTTTCTTAATCTCCACTTCTGCAGATTTCAACATGGCAAAGAGTTCTGGCAACGTCTTGTTCATGTTCTGCATGTTGTAGTTCATCACAAAGTTCTTGTAACTTGGTGGTAGTGATTGGAGGACACGGTAAATCCCCAAAGCATTAGGAATCACAATACCCAAGCTTTGAAGTTTGTTTGCGTGCCCAGACATCTTAAGCACATGCTCACTGACGGAGATGCCTTCTTCCATCTTGCAGTTAAAGAACTTTTCAGAAGCCTCATAACTTTCAATTGCCGCATGAGTCTCAAAAATCAATTTGAGATCCTCGACAATATCATATGGGTCTGAATCCTCAAACCTTTTCTGAAGCTCCGATTCCAAACCATACAAGATAGCACACTGAACTATGGAGTACTGATTCTTCCGAGCGAGGTAAACATTCTTTACTTCATCGGGAGCATCAGCTGCAGGTGGGTCACCCAGCGGTGCATCCAGCACATAGGTCAAATTACCAGCTGTGAGGACAATCCTCAAATTGCGGAACCAATCCGCGAAGTTGCTTCCATTGTTTTTCAACTTTTCTTTCTCTAGGAACGCATTAAAATTGATGGTAGGGGCTGCCATTGATCTACAACATATTTGCAATAGTTTAGACTAAGTTTATGACAAATTGAGTTCAAATTAATAAAGAAATTAAACTAGGTGAACTCCCACTCAAAACAATATCCCTCACATTGTTTTAGTGATCACACGAACCAAGTCCACTATATCAACACCGATCATCACGAGAGTTGATATAGTTTAAATGGCGAACAATCGTCATGTTCATCATATCTACTATATGATTCATGCTTTACCTTTCGGTGATCTGTGTTCCTGAGACCATGTCTGTACATGCTAGGCTCGTCAAGATCAAACCTTAGCTACCGCATAAGCAAATCTGGCTTGCTTACGTTGTATACACTTGCGGAATCTAACACACCCGATCATCACGTGGTGCTTCGAAACAACAAGCATTAGCAACGGTGCATACTAAGGGTGAACACTTTCGAACTTGAAATTCATGTGCATGAGGGATCATCTTATAATGCTACCGTCGTCTACTAAGCAATACAAGATGCATAAAGGATTAACATCACATGCAATTCATAATATGTGATATGATATGGCCTTTCTTCTTTGTGCTTCTGATCTCCATCTTCAAGCACGAACATGATCTCCATCATCACCAGCATTGCATCAAGGTCAATGACGCTTCTCCATGGTTGTCGTCCACCAGATTCAACTATTACAACTACTTTGAATAGACACGCGGGTCTCAACATAAATTAAAGACAACCATATGGCTCCTGCCGGTTGCCAACTTACAATAAGGAACATTGCATACATCAAATATAATCACAATCATGGCCATATCACATCCCTGCACACCCCTGCAAAACAAAGTTAGACGCCTCTACTTTCTTTGCATATTTTACGTGGTTTGGGGCTTTCAATAAGTGTCGTTCTAACTTACGAACAAGAACCACAACATTGATACTATCATTGTTGATCACCCGTTGTAAATTGGATCTTAACTATGCTAGGAGAAACAGGCACCCGCAAAGCCACTTATGCAATACAAGTTGCATGTCAAGCGTGGAGCAAGTCTCATGAACGATGTCATGTAAGGTTAGCCCGGGCCGCTTCATCCCAACATACCGCAAGATGCAAAGTACACAAGAAGCAATCGACAATAAAAGCATCAACGCCCACAATGACCATTGTGTTCTACTCGTGCAACAGATCTACATATAGACACGGCTCTGATACCACTGTAGGGGTTCGTAGCATGGAAAACAAAATTTTTCTATCGCATACAAACAAACAAGCCAAGATCTATCTACTAGATTGTAGCAACGAGTCGATGGAATAACTTACCCTCGAAGATTCCAAAGTGTTTAACGAGAGCGGATTCTCGTGGGTGATGTAGTCGTACTCTTCCCGATCTCAAGATCGTGTAGACGATCCTTCCGGCGCTGCGTTCCGGCAGCGCTCCCGCAGTCGGTCACACGTTCGGTACTCGACGAAGACCTTCCTCTCCCTTGTTCCAGCAGGCAGCGGAGGTTGTAGCACTCTCCTCGCGATTCCGGCAGCACAACGGCGTGGTACCGGAAGTAGAGGGGAGATCCCGCAGGGCTTCGCCTTAAGCCGGAGAGAGTATGGTGGATTATGAGAGAGGGCTATTAGTGGTCTAGAGATTAGACACACCAATTAGAAGGCTCTAAACCGCAGGCTAAAGCAATTAGAAGCTCTAAACCAAACGGCTCTAAACCTGAGATTAGAGGTGGAAACTTGTGTGTCTCAAGGAGGAGCCCTGCCCCTCCTTTTATGGGTGGAGGGGCCTTGGCGCGCCAGGGGAGGGAGGGAGTCCCTCCCCAACTCGGCCTAGGGCTGGGCGCCGGCCTGGAGGAGTGGGACTCCTCCTCCAAGTTGGTTCCAACTCCTCTTGCTTGTTTCCCACAGTTTCCTGTTTCCCACAGTTTCCTGTTTTAGCCGTTTGACTTTCAAACTGGCAATTTGACTTTCATGTTTTTGGAACAGCAAGAACACTTAGTACATGATGCAATCATTCAATGACACACTCATGTACCCTCCCCCCCCGGAGTGCCGGACAATCCGGAACCTTCTAGAACATTCCCGATGAAAACACCGGAATCATTCCCGAACTCCGAAACGGGACTTTCCTTATATGAATCTTATTCTCCGGACCATTCCGGATCACCTCGTGATATCCTGGATCCCATCCGAGACTCCGAACAACATTCGGTCTCTTTCTCATAATACCATAACTACTCAAAAACAACGTCGAATCCTTAAGTGTGTCTCCCTACGGTTCGTGAACTATGCGGACATGATCGAGACACTTCTCCGAACAATAACCAATAGAGGAATCTGGAAATTCATATGGCTCCCACATATTTCTACGATTACTTTGCGATCGAATGAACCACTTACATACGATACCAATTTCCCTTTGTCTCACGATATGTTACTTATCCGAGGTTATGATCGTCGGTATCTCTGCATACCTAGTTCAACCTCGTTACTGATAAGTACTCTTTTCTCGTTCCCGTGATATGTGATCCCTTGTGAGCCAGTCACATGCTTGCAAGCTAATTGGATGACATTTCACCGAGAGGGCCCAGAGAATATCTATCCGTCATATGGATGGACAAATCCCACTCTTGATCCATGTGTCTCAACCAATACTTTCCGAACACTCAATGCCATCTTTATAGCCACCCAGTTACGGTGTGGTGTTTGATGTCATCAAAGCATCTATCCGGTAAAGGCGATATGCATGATCTCATGGTCGAAGGAATTAGGTTACTATGTATCAGAAAGCATATAGCAATTGAACTATTGAAATGACTTGATCTTTATGCTACGCTTATCTATAGGAGTATGTCCACCATATCATTCTCCTAACGATATGATCTTGTTGTTGATAACATCTCAATGTTCATGATAGGGAAACCACAATCATTTATCAACCAACAAGCTAGTGAAGTATAGAGGCTATACTAGGGACTTCAAATTAAGTTTACAAATCACACAAGTATTAATGTTTCCCTGTTAATACTATTATAGCATGAATGTAAACATTTATCATAAACACAAAGATATAATAATAACTACATTTATTATTGCCTCTAGGGCATATCTCCAACAGGACCAGCGTAGTATGTACGAGCGAATGGATTCGCCCGTTCGTTGAGTGCAGGCCCGCAACTCCTCGATTGAGGCGGGCCTCTTGCTGGTGCCTTTGAAGTTTCGGATGAAGCTGTAAGATAGCTCCTCCCAGCTTCGGATGGACCCTGAAGATAGGCTGCTAAGCCAGATCCGGGCTGCACCTGTCAGCTGCAGCTGAAGGCATTGCATGGCGGTTTCCTTGTTTCCGCCGTGCAATTTGACGGATGACAGGTGGTCGCTGAGCCATGCCTTTGGGTCTTGTGTGCCGTCGAACTTCGGAGTATCCGAAGGAAGCTTGAAATTTTGCGGCATCCGTGTCCGTCGGACAGATCTGTTGCACCGGGCTCCGCAGAGTTCTCCTTCGTCTTTGTCCATCTCGGATTCAGACGAGCATGCGCGCTTTGTCGATTTTGCGCTGTGTTAGCGCATCTCTGGTGTCGTAATCACGGATGCGATGACGCGAGCTCTTGTGCCTTCGAGGAAGGTCATGGTCCTCTTCTTCGGATGAAGGAGTGGGGCTGCGGTTGAACCTGACCGTAGCTTTATTTTTCGGCTCCGTAGGAGTTTCTTGATGGAGCGCAGCTCTGACAAGTCCGAGTCTGGTGAGTGCGGATTTGTGCATGGCTCTCTTCGGGTCCCCCTCCGGAGGTTGGTGGGCCGTGAGGTACGCAGTGGCTGCTATGATCGCAGCTTGCGGTGTCGTCGGGATGATGTTGCCGTCGGCATCCATCTCCATGAAGGATGCATTGAGGGTTCGGGTCACCTCACGACGCTCCTTGGGGTCCATGTTCTCCGTTCGGGAGCGGTGCTTGTTGCCGTGGTTGCCGTTCGAGCTGGAGACGATGCCCATGGCGGAGAGCGCATCTCATCGCGCGCTGGACTCCGAGGCTGCTTGCTTGCGTTTGTCGAGAACTTCTTGCATCTTGACCTGCTTCTTGTGCTCCTCGATCAGGAGCAGATGGTAGGCCATCAGCAGATCCTGTGATGAGTCTGCAGGCAGGACTATGCTGCCCGCCACGGCGGCGCGCGCCTGGGCCCATCCTTCTTTGCTAAGGCGGATGACATGGCCGTTGTTTTCCCCTTCGGGTGGGGGGGACTGGCTTCTTCTATTCCCGCCGTTTCGATCTGGCGGATTAGGTGTCGGGTTGGGCGGCGGGTTGGGTGTTTGCTGATCCACGTCGCCCTAGATGACTACGGCACATTGGTAGCGCTCGTAGATTGGTGCAAAGAATCCATGATGGAGTGGCGATACAGCGACCTTCCACTACTCCACCCGACAGCTGGCAGGCGGCCGGAAGAAGACAAGAGGAGGCCTACGCCTCTAGCACGGGAATGTGGTAACCCTTCCCACCAAATGTTTTGGGGGGAAGAGGACCAGCACTGCCCTATATAAGGGCTCCTCCTCCTACCTTAGGACGGATCGATCCTTAGAGATATAAACCCTAGACATTCATCCTCCATTGTACCCTCGTGAAGCCAAGCGAGCAATACAACCAAGAAGGAGTAGGGGCTTTACCTCCTCACGAGGGCCCCGAACCTGGGTAAAAAACTCCGTGTCTCCTCTCTGCCATGATTACAGCTTCGATGTCGCCACCATCGTCGAGGCTCCTTGAGAACGCATGTTCATCTGTAGGGTTTGTTGCATGGACAACAAAAAATTCTATCGCAAGAACACAAAAAACAAGATCTAATCTATGGCGAAGACAAAAAGATCTAATATACGAGATTAGTGCAACGAGATTGAATAGAACTAACCCTTGTAGATCCAAAGCGTTTAATGAGATCTGATCTCGTGGTTGATTTAGTCGATCACTTGCCAAACTCAAGATCGCGTTGACGATCCTTCCGGTGCCGTCTTCCGGCAGCGCTTCCGCACTCGATCACACATATGGAGTCGATGAATACCTTCCTCTACTTGTTCCAGCGGGCAGCGAAGGTAGTATATCCCCTCGGAATCCTAGCAGCACGACGACGTGGTGATGGTGGTGGAGGAGAAATTCCTCCATGGCTTCGCCTAAGCCGCAGCAGGAAAATAGAGGGAGGAGGTGGCGACTAGGGTTGGTGGCGCTTGGGACAAGGCACAAGAGGGGGAGCGCCCCATACCTCCTTATATAAAGGGGGCGACATCCGAGGGTTCCCAGCCCTAGCCAAGTTCCCTCAACTCGGCCAAGGGGAAAGAGGTGGTAACTTGTCCCCCAAGTCTCCCCCTTTCCACATTAGGGTTTGACCCTAATTCCCTTGTGCCGGACGGTTGGCCCCCTTTGGGCTTGGTGCGGATGGCCCCTAGGGCCCCGCGGCATGCCACAACCCAAATGGCCCCTCTCGGGGTGTTGGACCCACTAGTGGCCCCTCTAGAAGTTTCCGGTCAAAACACTGAAAACATTTCCGAACCCCAGAAATTGACTTTCCTTATATGAATCTTATTCTCTAGACCATTCCGTATCTCCTCGTGATGTCCTGGATCCAATCCGAGTCTCCAAGCAACATTCAGTCTCCAACTCATATTCCATATCTACTTAAACAACATCGACCCTTAAGTGTGTCACCCTATGGTTCGCAAACTATGCAGACATGATCAAGACACCTCCAATCAATAACCAATAGCGGGATCTAGAGATCCATAATGGCTCCCACGTATTCAACGATGACTTTGTGATTGAATGAACCATTAACATACAATACCGATTCCCTTTGTCGCGTGATACTTTACTTATCCGAGGTTCGATCGTTGGTATCTCCATACCTAGTTTAACCTCATTACCGATGCGATAAGTACTCTTTACTCGTTCTCTGATATGACATCCCTTGTGACCTAGTCACATGCTTGAGAGCCAATTGGAAAACATTCCACCAAGAGGGCCTAGAGTATATCTATCCATCATATGGATGGACAAATCCCACTCTTGATCCATGCGCTTCAACACATACTTTCAGAATACCCAATGCCACCTTTATAACCACCTAGTTACGGAAGCGGCGTTTGATGTCATAAAAGTACTTATCCGGTGACGGTGATTAACATGATGTCATGGTCGAAGGATTAGGTAACTGTGTATCTAAAAGCTTGTAGCAAAACGAACTTAATGACTTGAACTTATGGTATGCTTACTATGGGTATGTGTGTCCATCACATCATTCTCCTAATGATATGATCTTGTTTTTAATAACATCCAATGTCCATGATCAGGAAACCTTGATCATCTATTAATCAACAAGCTAGTTTCAACAAGAGGCTTAGTAGGGACTCTTTTATGTTTACAAAACACACAAGTATTAATGTTTCCGGTTAATACAATTATAGCATGGGATGTAAACATTTATCATAAACACAAAGATATAATAATAACCACTTTATTATTGCGTCTTGGGTGTATCTCCAACAGTCTCCCACTTTCATTAGAGTCAATAATCTAGTTTTGAAAAACTTTGTGCATTCAACACCTATGGCTTTCTAGTGTTGTATATACACGATTTCTAGTGGTAAACATAATCTTCTCATCTGACACTTCCAGGTCCATGTGTATTTGCATGTCTTTGCATCTCTACGCACTCATTCTCCAATGAGATGACATTGTATAATCTTTGGTCCTTTGGTGAGACCTTTAGTTCCTTGGGGTTAAACCATGTCGATACAATTGCCGTACAATATATCTTCATAGTACTAGCCCGATGTGAACCACACCTAGTTTGATAAAAAAACTACTTTACACAAATGCTCTCTTTTGCTGCTACAATAGCAGTCATATACTTAGCCTTTTGTTGTAGTATCTTTTACAATGTCTTAACTTTGTAACTCATCCAAATACGTTATGGAACTTTCTTTTCATTAAATTGTGCCACCCATAGTTTAAATTGAGATAAACTTAATTTGTATCTTGTGAGAAAAATAGTATCAATGTAACACTTTATAATCAACTATCCATTTATTTGTCACCTCTATATAAATAACATATTCTTTAGTTCTTCCAAAGATCATAAGAATATTCTTACTATCATCCAATGATTATATTATGAATCATTCTGGTATATTGTCATAACATTTAGAGCATAGTACATATCTGGATGTGTACATATCACAGTACGATTGTTCAAAACATTCTTGTGATTTCACTCACCAAGTGTCAAAACACATAAATCTCTTTTCTCTTACCAGGTGTCAATACACTTGAATCTTGATTCAATCCTTCCTGTGCGATAAGAACCTTTCTTGTTGTTTCTATATTGAAATCTTTCAATATCTCATCTATGTACTTCCGGCACAACCATATTAGCATCTCAATCTATCCATATTGACATTGATACCTAATATTCGGGTTTTGCCTAAGTCCTTCATCAAACTGAAATTCGTAACCTGTGTCAATAACATACATCATTTCCAATCAACAATATGTCTCTCACATAATGCATTATAAATATGTCTTATCGCTTCCACTTAATTTTTTGCAAATGCAAGCATCTTCATCGTCTCCAATGAAATTAAACTTTTTAACAGTTTCATCACGATGAAGATTCCAACTGCGCAATGCTTACTTCAACCATTGAAGTTTGCATGCTCTTTTAGCATCCTTTGAATTAACAAAACCCTTTGGATCATGTCATGTACACATCCTAGGTAACCATTCTATTAGAAGAACTTTTTTTGTTTGTTCAACTACCATATACCAAAATTATATGTAGTGGTTGCTAAATTAATTTTTCCAGACTAAATATTGCTATAAAAGATCAAATCTTGTCATATTTAACTCATTGAACATTGTTGTAAACTCTTTCTCGATATGTCGACAATTTGATAGATGTGAAACATCCATGTCTATTTCTTTATAGATCCAAATACGACTGAAAGGTTTTAAACCTTTCCAGAGGGTCTTCCAAGTTCACAAACTTAATTTCTCGTGTATGGAACTATCAAGGATTTTATGGCTTTAAACCATTTGACAGAGTTAGGGCCCATCATTGCTTCTTTGTATGTAGTCGGTTCATCATTGTCAAACAATAATGACTTACTGTCAAATCTTAGTATTTGATTGTTTACCCGACCTACTTGGTTCAATAGGAACTTACACCTCCGTGACCACAACCTTTGAGGCACGAGAGCCATGATCATTGTTGCTGCCTTCGGGACACTTTCCGGCGCTGCGCAACTCAGCACATATAGCTAAGGTTCAATAACCTTATCAAAGTTCTATTTTCATCCCACTTAAATTTTTACGAAAAAATCCTTCTCAAGAAACTTGACGTTCTAAGCGACAAACACTTTTGTCTTCGGTATTATGGAGGAATACCCGACGGTTATTCGAAATAACATACAAAGACGTGCTCATCTGACTTTGGTTGTAAACATTTTACTTATGCCTAGCATACCAAAATTTAAGAAAGTAAAACTTGGGTTTTATCCCAAAGCATAACTTATATGGTGTCATTTCAACGGATCACAATGGTGCTCTTTTAAGTGTAAAAGCGGTAGTCACTAAAGATTTAATCTTTAAAATAGAATGGTAGTTTTATAACTGACACCTTTGATCTCACCATGTCAAACAAGGTTTCATTACATATCGCAAACACTCCATACTCATATGGTGTTTTGGAAAATGCAAATCCATGGAACGATTCCTCAAATCTTAGGTGTTATGCTAAACTTGTAACTCAAATATCTTCCTTTATGATCCAATCATAAACTCTTTATTTTATTGTTACAATGATTTTCCATTTCATCTTGAAAGTCTTTGAACTTTTTAAAATATTTCACCCTTCTTCCTCATTAAGTAAATATACACATATATTCACTCAAATTTCCAGAGAAAACATATGAAGTTGAAATACATCACTCACGACTACGCATAATGGACCACATACATCAAAATGTACAAATTCCAATAAGTTAGTTGTTCGTTCTTCTTTGGCCTTTGAAAGAAGTTTCAATTATCTCTAGGAAGGTCTCACAAGCGTCATTTGATAAAAAATCAAAAGACTCAAAAATTCCATCAACATGGAGTTTCTACATGTTTTCTTTCCAATATAATTTAAATGGTGATGTCACTTCGTAAGTGATTTTTCAATCATTTTTCTTTAGACTTTTTTAGCATTAGTTTTATGGACGTGATTTCTCCAACTAGACTTGTAGCTCATCCATCTTATATGGAATACGGTAATTATTTGGACAACCTTTTGTTCTCATAATACCTGATCAAAATAACAATTATCGAAACAAATCTTGAAGGAAAGCTTTGATGTCAACGAGAAGCAAAACAACACTTTGTTTGTTCTCAATGAACATCATCACATATTCTCTTGCTAGTTACTTAGGACATCGTAGTTCATGAATTGTGTTGTCCTGTATGACATTTCACACCAACCAATTCAGTATCCAATACCCATGAACCACATTGTTTAACAAGCAAAGAATACAACCATAACATGTATATCATTTATATACTTAAGCTGGACATTTCCAATCTTTTATTTTTCTGCCAAATATTTTTGAGATTCTCTTTCAGCATTTCCTTTTTATTTTAAAAAATTTATCAACATCAATAGTGGCGCCATACACAAGACACATAGTCCAAAACATGTATAGTCAAATACTAATACCTTTGGACTTGCACTTTGAAGTAGATTACCATCATAAAAATGTTTGGCGTTCTTTCAAAATCCATTCTTTAGTAATCATATTTTAGTGTACTAAACTTTTTACCTACATCTTCTATTCATCCTTATCATGACACCTTTCATGATCTAGCTACTATAGCTTATAAAGGAGAATTGCGAGTATAATGTTTCTTTCCAAAACCCTTTTGGAGGATTAGAATGTCTAGCGTCTCCAACCTTCGCAAATTCTCATCAAATATGACAACATATTTTTGCTAAATTATACTCTATCATGTTGCAACCAAAACATTATTTTAGATATCACAATATCTTCCACACATGATGGTTTCTAAAACATTTCTTTCAGCTCCTAGATAACCTTGATATTAAAACAATCTTTTTAAATATCAAGAATCATGGAGGTAAACATGATACTTTAGATACTAACATTGGAATTGTTAATTCAATACCAATTATTAAACTTTACAGAGTAAATGGATTTTGCCGAAAGTTTGCAATAGGACTTTTAAAATTTAGATTGACACTCAAAACAATAAGATACCAGTTCGTAAAGTAACTATTCAGAATTCTATAGTTCTATTATCTCAATTATAACTAATCGTAAGGTGGTGAACGAATGCCAATGACTACAAAAATAATGCAAATTCACTTTGATTTAATTTATGATAAATTGTGTTCAACTTTAATCATATTAATTTTGAACTCCCACTCAAAACAACATCCCTCATGTTGCCTTAGTGATTACACGAACCAAATCCACTACACCATGTTCGATCATCACGAGAGAAGATGTAGCTTCAAAGGCGAACAATCAACATGTTCATCATATCATCCATATGACTCATGCTTTACCTTTCGGTATTCCGTGTTCTGAGACCATGTCTATACATGCTAGGCTTGTCAAGGTTAACCTTAGTATCCGCATGTGCAAATCTGGCTTGCACCCGTTGTATGCACACATAGAATCTATCACACCCGATCATCACGAGATGCTTCGAAACAATGAGTAGAAATGGTGTCTACTAAGGACGAACACTTTATTACTTGATATTTAGTGAGAGGGATCATGTTATAGTGCTACCATCGCGATCTAAGCAATACAATATGCATAAAGGATTAACATCACAGTTAATTCATAATATGTGATATGATATGTCATTTCTCCTTGTGCCTTTGATCTCCATCTCCAAAGCACGTACATGATCTCCATCATCACCAGCGTGGCGTCAAGGTCAATAGCGCCGCTTCATGGTTGTCCATCACAAACAACAACTATTACAACTACTTGGAATAAAGCTATTACATGATGTATAAACACGCAGGTCTTAACAAAATTTAAATACAACCATTAGGCTCCTGCCAGTTGCCATATTACAAGAAGGATCATTCCATACATCAAATATAATCACAATCACATCATGGCCATATTACATTACATGCCCCTGCAAAAACAAGTTAGATGTCTCTAATTTTCTTTGCATGTTTTACGTGGCTTGGGGCTTTTGAATAAGAACTGTTCTTACCTACAAACATGAACCACAACGCTGATACAAGTGTTGTCAAGTGCCCATTGTAAATTTAATCTTAACTATGATGGGAGAGACAGGCACCCACAAAGCCACTTGTGCAATGCAAGTTGCACGTTGAGCGTGGAGCAAGTCTCATGTACGACGACATGTATGGTTAGCCCGGGCCTCTTCATCCCACCTTCCCGCAAGATGCAAAGTACATGAAAATTAAGCGACAACAAGAGCATCAACACCCACAAAACCATTGTGTTGTACTCGTGCAATAGATCTACGCATAGATTCAGCTCTGATACCACTGTAGGGTTCGTTGCATGTAAAACAAAAAATTTCTATCGCAAGAACACATAAAACCAAGATCTAATCTACGTGATCGATGCAATGAAATTGAAGAGAACTAACCCTCATAGATCCAAAGCTCTTAACGAGATTGGATGATCATGGTTGATGTAGTCGATTACTTGACGATCTCAAGATCATGTTGACGATCCTTCCGGCGCCGCGTTCCGGCAGCGCTTCCGCACTCGGTCACATGTACGGAGTCGATGAAGACATTCCTTTCCCCATTTCAGTGGGTTGCGGAGGTAGTAGATCCCTTCGGAATTCCAGCAGCACGATAGTGTGGTGATGGTGGTGGAGGAGAAATTCCTGCATGGCTTCGCCTAAGCCGCATCAGGAAGATTAAGGAGGGAGGAGGTGGAGGCTAGGGTTAGTGGCGCCTGGGACAAGGGACAAGAGGAGGGGTGAGCCCCCACCCCCCCTTATATAGAGGGGAGAAGCCAAGGGTTCCCAACCCTAGCCAAGTTCCCCCAACTTGGCCAAGAGGTGGGAAATTGTGCCCCAAGTCTTCCCCTTTCCAAATTAGGGTTTGACCCTAATTCCGTTGTGCTGGCCGGTTGACACTCTTGGGCTTGGTGCGTCTGGCCCCTACGTCCCCTGCGGCATGCCATAGCCCAAGTGTACCCCTAGGGTGGTGGACCCACTGGTGGTCCCTCTAGAACATTCTAGAAGTTTCCGGTCAAAACACCGAAAACATTTCCGAACCCCGAAAATTGACTTCCCTTATATGAATCTTATCCTCCGGACCATTCTGGATCTCCTCGTGATATCCTGGATCAAATCCGAGACTCCGAACAACATTCGGTCTCCAACTCATATTCCATATATACTTAAACAACATCGAACCTGTCACAGACACTGATCTAGGAGAGGAGGCGTCTTCCAAAGTAGAAGGCGTATGCAGACAAGTTAAACAGCTTGCGTGCTGTGTTAGCCTAGTGGATGCCAGTTGCATCCGGTGAGGGATATAAAAGTACCAGTATTGGTGGATAATGGTAGGAAGAAATTAGAAGGAACTCTCAATTCCCTATGGGTCCGTCTAATTCACAGCTGACTGAGAAATAACCTACGGCATAGTCAGCTGACGTCAGCACTTTTTAAGAAAGTACCATGAGCGATTTCCTATGCTGTTGATTGGAGCGAGTTGTATACCCGAGTCCTCGCACGCCCGACGGCCCAACATTACACGGCAAAGACCGGGTGCCTATTATCTCACGAAACCAGCGCCATGCACGCACAGGGAGACACACTGCACACACGCACTGCTCATAGCAGGCGTAGGTGAACGCGAGCAATGAGCCAGCTTGTGGTAAAACAACAATTAGCCCAACGCATGTACCTATGCGTGTTTGTTTTTTCTACCAATTTTTTTAAAGCATTTACAAATTTGAAAATCTAAGTGTTTTCTAAAACCAAACACGTTCAGTTTTGAAATTTGATCATAATTTAAAAATTGTTCATTTTTAGTGAAATTCCACAAATTTCGAAAAATCTACACTTTTTAAAAAAAAACATGAACAATTTTTGATCAACCATGAACACTTTTCAAAAATTCATGAACCAAATTATGAACCAATTTCAAAAATATAAACCAATTTTAAAACATCATGAACTAAATTCAAAAACCATGGACCAATTTTTGAAAAAACTTCTCACTGTCCAAAATTTAAAAACATAAGTTTTCTCATGTTGTGTATTTTTAGTCTATGGCCTTTTCTCCGGAAAGTTGGTGCAACTCCCAAATTTGATGACTTCCTTTTTTGAAGATTTTGAAAAACTTACTTACCGTGCTAAAACATATGTACAAAACTTGGACAAAGATGCAAGTTCGATTGCAACTCAATTAAGTTCCAAGTCCCGATTGTGATACATGGACCAATTCCGAGTTCGAGCGCAACTCAAGTAAATTCCGAGTCCGATTTTTCGAGTGTAATTGGAAACTCATGCCTCTATGGAGAAAAGACAATCCAGTTGCGATCTGTAACTCATAAGAGACATCGACTAGTTGCGATTCTGACTGTAACTAATACCTCTATGAAAAAAAGACAAACCAGTTGCGAGTCCGATTGCAACTTAATTAAGTTCCAACTCCCGATTGTGATACATGGACCAGTTGCGAGTCCGATCACAACTCAAGTCCATTCCGAGTTCGATTTTTTGAGTGCAAATGCAAACTCATGCCTCTATAGAAAAAAGACAAGCCAGTTATGATTCCGACTGCAAATCATAGAAGACATCGACCAGTTGCGATTCCGACTGCAACTGATACCTCTATGGAAAAAAGACAAGCCGGTTGCGAGTCCGATCGCAACTCAAGTCAATTTTGAGTCTAACGTCGCGAGTGCAATTGCAAAGGCATGCCTCTATGGAAAAAAGACAAGCCAGTTGCGAGACCGACTACAACTCAATATGAGACATCGACCAGTTGCGATTCCGAGTAACTGATCCTCTATGGAAAAAAGACAAGTCAGTTGCTATTCCGACTGCAACTCATATGTACAAAACTTGGACAAATATGCAAGTCCGATTGTAACTCAATTAAATTCCAAGTCCCGATTGTGATACATGGACCAATTGCGAGTTCGATCGCAACTCAATTCAATTCCGAGTCCGATTTTTTGAGTGCAACTGGAAACTCATGCCTCTATGGAGAAAAGACAATCCGGTAGCGATTCCGACTGCAACTCATATGATACATTGACCAGTTGCGATTCTGAATGCAACTGATACCTTTATGGAATAAAGCCAAGCCAGTTGCGAGTCCGATTACAACTCAATTAAGTTCCAAGTCCTGATTGTGATACATGGACCAGTTGTGAGTTCGATCGCAACTCAAGTTAATTCCGGGACCGATTTTGCGCGTGCAAATGCAAACTCATGCCACTATGGAAAAAAGACAAGCCAATTGCGAGTCTAAATGCAAATCATATGAGACATCGACCAGTTGTGATTCCAGCTGCAACTGATACCTCTATGGAAAAAATAAAAGCCAGTTGCGAGTCCGACTACAACTCATATGTACAAAACTTGGACTAGTTTCAAGTCTGATTTGCAACTCAATTAAGTTCCAAGTGCCGACTGTGATACATGGACCATTTGCGAGTCCGATCGCAATTCAAGTCAATTCCGAGTCCGATTTTGAGAGTGCAATTGCAACTCATGTCTCCATGGAAAAAAGACAAGCCAGTTGCGATTCCGACTTCAAGTCATATGAGACATCGACCAGTTGCGATTTTGAGTGCAACTGATATATCTATGGAAAAAAGACAAGCCAGTTATGAGTCCGATTAAAACTCAATTAAGTTCCAAGTCCCGATTATGATGCATGGACCAGTTGAGAGTCTGATCACAACTCAAGTCAATTTCGAGTCTAGTTTTTCAAGTGCAAATGCAAACTCATGCCTCTATGGAAAAAGACAAGCCAGTTATGATTCCGACTGCAAATCGTAGGAGACATCTACCAGTTACGATTCCGACTGCAACTGATACATCTATGGAAAAAAGACAAGTCGGTTGCAAGTCCTATCGCAACTCAAGTCAATTTTGAGTCCGACGTCGCGAGTGCAATTGCAAAGGCATGCCTCTATGGAAAAAAACAAGCCAGTTGCGAGACCGACTACAACTCAATATGAGACATCGACCAGTTGCGATTCCGACTGTAACTGATCCTCTATGGAAAAAAGACAAGTCAGTTGCTATTCCGATTGCAACTCATGTACAAAACTTGGAAAAAGATGCAAGTCCGATTGTAACTCAATTAAATTCCAAGTCCCGATTGTGATACATGGACCAATTGCGAGTTCGATCGCAACTCAATTCAATTCCGAGTCCGATTTTTTGAGTGCAACTGGAAACTCATGCCTCTATGGAGAAAAGACAATCCGGTAGCGATTCCGACTGCAACTCATATGATACATCGACCAGTTGCGATTCTGACTATAACTGATACCTTTATGGAATAAAGACAAGCCAGTTGCGAGTCCGATTACAACTCAATTAAGTTCCAAGTCCTGATTGTGATACATGGACCGGTTGTGAGTTCGATCACAACTCAAGTTAATTCCGGGACCGATTTGGCGCGTGCAAATGCAAACTCATGCCACTATGGAAAAAAGACAAGCCAATTGCGAGTCCAAATGCAACTCATATGAGACATCGACCAGTTGTGATTCCGTCTGCAACTGATACCTCTATGGAAAAAATAAAATCCAGTTGCGAGTCCGACTACAACTCATATGTACAAAACTTGGACTAGTTTCAAGTCCGATTGCAACTCAATTAAGTTCCAAGTGCCGACTGTGATACATGGACCATTTGCGAGTCTGATCGCAATTCAAGTCAATTCCGAGTCCGATTTTGAGAGTGCAATTGCAACTCATGCCTCCATAGAAAAAAGACAAGCCAGTTGCGATTCCGACTTCAAGTCATATGAGACATCGACCAGTTGCGATTCTGAGTGCAACTGATATCTCTATGGAAAAAAGACAAGCCAGTTGTGAGTCCGATTAAAACTCAATTAAGTTCCAAGTCCTGATTGTGATGCATGGACCAGTTGAGAGTCTGATCGCAACTCAAGTCAATTTCGAGTCTAGTTTTTCAAGTGCAAATGCAAACTCATGCCTCTATGGAAAAAAGACAAGCCAGTTGCGAGTCCGACTACAACTCATATGAGATATCGACCAGTTACGGTTCCGACTGCAACTAATACCTCTATGGAAAAAAGACAAGCTAGTTGTGAGTCCGACTGCAACTCATATGTACAAAACTTGGACTAGTTTCAAGTCCGATTGTAACTCAATTAAGTTCCAAGTCCCGAATGTGATACATGGACCATTTGCGAGTCTGATCGCAACTCAAGTCAATTCCGAGTCCGATTTTTCGAGTGCAGTTGCAACTAATGCCTCTATAAAAAAAGGCAAGTCCGTTGCGATTTCGACTGCAACTCATATGAGACATCGACCAGTTGTGATTCCGAATGCAACTGTTACGTCTATGGAAAAAAGACAAGCCAGTTGTGAGTACAACTGCAACTCAGTTCAGTCCCAAGTCCCGATTGTTATACATGGACCATTTGTGAGCCCGATCGCAACTCAAGTTAATTCCGAGTCTGATTTTGCGAGAGCAATTGCAACTCATGCCTCTATGGAAAAAAGACAAGCCAGTTGCGATTCCGACTGCAACTCATATGAGACGTCGATCCATTGCGATTCCGACTGCAACTGATACCTCTATGGAAAAAAGATAAGCCAATTGCGAGTCCGATTGCAACTCATATGTACAAAACTTAGACTAGTTTCAAGTCCGATTGCAACTCAATTAAATTCCAAGTCCCGACTGTGATTAATGGACCATTTGCGAGTCTGATCGCAACTCAAGTCAATTCCGAGTCCGATTTTGCGAGTCTAATTGCAACTCATGCCTCTATGGAAAAAAGACAAGCCAGTTGTGATTCCAGCTGCAACTCACATGAGACATTGACCAGTTGCGATTCTGACTGCAACTGATACCTCTACGAAAAAAAGACAAGCTAGTTGCGAGTCCGACTGCAACTCATATGTACAAAACTTCGACTAGTTTCGAGTCCGATTGCAACTCAATTAAGTTCCAAGTCCCGATTGTGATACATGGACCAATTGCGAGTCCGATCGCAACTCAAGCCAATTATGAGTCCGATTTTTTGAGTGCAATTGCAAACTCATGCCTCTATGGAAAAAGACAAGCGAGTTACGATTCCAACCGCAAACTTATGAGACATCAACCAGTTGCGATTCCGACTGCAACTGACACCTCCATGGAAAAAGACAAACCAGTTGCGAGTCCGACTGCAACTCATATGTACAAAACTTGGACTACTTGTGATTCCGACTACAACTTATATGTACAAAACTTGAACTAGTTTCATGTCCGATTGCAACTCAATTAAGTTCCAAGTCTGCTTGCGATACATGGATCATTTGCGAGTCCAATCATAACTCAAGTTATTTCCGATTCCGATTTTGCGAGTGCAATTGCAACTCATGTCTCTATGGGAAAAAGACAACTCAGTTGCGAGTCCGACTGCAATTCATATGAGACATCGACCAGTTGTGATTCCGACTGCAACTGATACCTCTATGAAAAAAGACAAGCCAGTTGCGAGTTCGACTGCAACTCATATGTATAAAACTTGGATTAGTTTCGAGTCCGAATGCAACTTATATGTAAAGAAACTTGGACACGATGCTAGTCCAATTGTAACACAATTAAGTTCCAAGTCCGATTGTCATATATGGACCAGTTGTGAGTCTGATCGCAACTCAAATCAATTTCGAGTTTGATTGCGAAATAAGTACTAGTTGCGAGTCCCAAATTGCAAGTCAATATTGATTCCGACCGACAACTGACAAACACAAGTTACTCCAAAATCCAACTCATACATATACCTCTACGAATAAAACAACTCAGTAACAATATCGACTACAACTCATATAAAACATGAAAAAGTTTCAAAAGACTAATTGCAACTCATACCTATGAAGTAAGATCAGGTCAATTGTAAAATTTTGATTTAGTTTATATAAAACATGGACCTGTTGCGGGTCCAATAGCAAGTCTGCTTGAAAAAGTTGGAACGAATCATAAAAAAAAAGATGAAAATTAACGAACCAGGAGATGAGTATGCAAACAAAGAAAAATGTTATATTTAAAAAATTCAAATAGAAACAAACATGAGGATCTACTACGTGGAAACTTCCTTACATTTAATAAAAAAAGAAGAAAAAATAACAAATCAATGCCTACATGAAAACCATTTTATATGGTAGACTAAAACGTGCATGAATTAACAGCCTAAACACAGACATACAAAAAAGAATAAAAACCATTTTATATGACTATTCATAAATAAAAAGAATAAAACAGACATTAAAAAACGAAACAAAAGACAACGTTCAGCCTAACAAAAACAACGACGTTCTCTCGAGGGACAAGCCCTCGCAGAAGCGTCGAATGACAGGACATGGGCCCGACCGACCACGCATGCAGACAAAAGTAGCTGCATCGGCCCATGACCAATAGAGAATTCAACAGCGCGTAGCATCGGATCGGTACACAAGGGCCGACGCTAATTTTCCTTTAGGCGCGCCGGACAATCCGGCCAAGCAAACCAACGGGACAAACCACCCGGGCACTAATCTTGGCGTGCAAAAGAAATCCAACGATGCAGGAAGTAGCTGTGCTGTAAACTAATTCTCAGTTAGCTGAGAATTAGCAATTCCGATTCCCTATCCCTTGCTTCTCTTCTTCCCCAAGATATTCATCTGTATCCTAAACTGAGTATATTATGGCTCGGTGAATGCAATCTATACCTTGAGGGATATAACAACTAGTATTAGAGGCTTCGTTTCGATCCAGCGCGTGTCACATCCTCGAGGTCGTACTGGTAATTCGACTGCTAAGGTTGCGGAATTGCTTCTAAACAACTCCGTGTAAGATCCTAAGCAGCGTTTGGTTGATCCAAAGTGATGCTACAATGGCTCCGTTCAAGCCTAGTGCCCAGTTTCGGCACACGGTGGTGGCGATGGAGGCAAGGTTGGTGGAGAAGCTGTCCAAGTTGGACCGGATCGAGAATCGCATCATGGATCTCGACAATAAGCTGGATCAACAGGCGGAGCACTTGGATCAAGTACAGTTGAAGGTGGATCTGCCCATGACTAATTTGGGCAAGTTGGAGGAGGACCAGATCGCGATGGGGAAGCTGCTTTAGACCAAGGGCATGTCTCCATTAGTGCGTCCACCGCCAACATCGGCACCGACCTCTCCAACCACGGGCATACTTGGCCCCAGGCCTGCCACGACACCAATGATGCATGTAACAACATTCCGTCCCCCTGCATTGGATATACCAGAGAGTTCTCGTTCTCATGAGGTGCTGCATCATCAGTGGCGGCCATGGATGCATCGCATGGATTTTCCATGCTTTGATGGCACTGATGCAAGCATCTGGGTGGATATGTGCGAAAATTTCTTCACTCTGTACCATATAGCTCTGGGGTTCCAGGTATCGGCAGCCACACTGTATTTGACTGCTCCTGCTGCCCACTAGTATCACGCCTTCAAGCAGAGTCAGGAGCAGTTGTCACAGGAACAGTTCAGCCAAGCTGTGTTGTTAGAATTTGACACTAATACCCATCGAGTGAAGATGAATGAGCTGTTGCAATTGAAACAAACTGATATAGTGGCTGAGTTACTCTTAGCAATTTGATAGGCTGGTGTACAATATCAAATTGCATGATCCTGCAATTGGAGGCGTTATGTTGGTTACACAGTTTGTTTTGGGCCTTAAGGAGGAGATTCGAGCAGCAGTGGAAGCAAAATTGCCTGATACTGTCCAACGGGCGACACTTCTAGCACAATTCATGAGGGCCTCCTGGAATTGAAAGCACCCATGAAATCTCCCAATCAGTACCCTCAGCCAGTGTGGACAGAACAGAGGGAAATTTGCTACTGGGGAGGTATGGAAAGAACAACAGATTAAATAATATCGACGGGTGCATGGCCTGTGTTACAAGTGTGGGGAGAAATATGCTCCTGGACACCAGTGCACACCACCAATGGTGGCTCAGTTAAAATCTATGCACGTTGACCAAACGCATGAGTTCCTGTCCAATGAAATATTGGAAGTGGTCACTGGAATGGAGTCAATGACGCTGAATGACATAGAGCACCTATCTCTTCATGCTCTGCAAGGGACTAATACTGATAGTACTATTCGCTTGCCTGCTGAGATTAACAATCTTACCATGTTGATGTTGATCGATTTGGGCAGTACTAGCAGCTTTCTAGATGCGTCCATGGTCAGCAAGCTGGGACTCATTCTGCAGGCTAGACCACCAGTGTATGGGAAAGTATCTAATGGGGACAAAATTCTATGCACCCAGGTGATTCCAAATTTCACGTGGTCCACTCAGGGCCACAACTTCACCCACAACATGCAAGTCTTGGATATGGGAGGTTATGATGCAGTGTTGGGCATGGATTGGCTACAAAATTTCAGACCCATGAACTGTGATTGGGTAGCTAAGTGGCTGGAATTTGAGCATGAAGGGGGTTTGGTTAAATTGCAAGGGGTGCTTCACAAGATTC
Source organism: Avena sativa (assembly GCA_916181665.1). Classification (NCBI taxonomy): domain Eukaryota; kingdom Viridiplantae; phylum Streptophyta; class Magnoliopsida; order Poales; family Poaceae; genus Avena; species Avena sativa. The sequence goes on along the minus strand of OV702281.1, from coordinate 200,380,562 downwards.
AATATCACATCAATGAGATATATATGGACCAGGTGATCCAGCTGCACAAGAATAATGAGTTTTGGGCAATAACAGTGCTGGAAAACTCAACTGAGTTGTCTGTTCTCCCTGTACCTGATCCAGTCACTCAGTTGCTCCAGCAATTTGAAAGCATATTTCAGGAACCTACCTCCCTACCTCCTATAAGGCCTTCAGATCATGCCATCACGTTATTTCTTGGCACACCACCAGTGAATACAAGGCCCTACAGATATTCTCCATTGCAAAAAAGATGGAATTGAAAGACAGGTTACAGAAATGCTCAAAACTGGTGTGATTACTGCCAGTGTTATCCCTTTTTCTTCCCCTGTTCCGTTGGTTAAAAAGAAAGATGGACAGTGGAGATTTTGTATTGACTATAGGAGGCTGAATTCAGTTACTGTTAAAAACCAGTTTCTAGTGCCTATTGTGGATGAGTTGTTGGATGAACTGGCTGGTACTAAATTTTTCTCCAAGTTAGACCTTAGAAGTGGCTACCATCATATCAGAATGCAGGAGCAAGGTGAGATGAAAACTGCTTTCAAGACCCATCATGGACACTTCTAGTTCAGAGTGATGCCTTTTGGTCTCACTAATGGCCTAGCTACATTCCAGTGTGTGATGAATTCCATTTTTGCTGCATACATTAGGAAGTTTGTTTTGGTTTTCATGGATGACATCCTAGTGTACAACAAGTCATTGGAAGAACAGGTGCAGCATCTTAGAGTGGTGTTTGAAATATTGTTGCAAAATCAGTTTTATGCAAATCTTAGTAAATGCCAGTTTGCTACACCTAAGTTGGAATATTTGGGTCACATCATTTCTCAGCAAGGGGTGGCCACTGATCCCACTAAGACAGAGGCCATTTTGGACTGTCCTACACCGACTAATCTCACAGAGATCAGAGTATTCCCGGGTCTTACTGGGTATTATAGGAAGTTTGTCAAAAATTATGGGATATTAGCAAAACCCCTCACCGACTTGCTACAACAGCATACAACATTTGTGTGGACTGAACCTACTCAACAAGATTTCTTTACACCCAAGACAGCAATGATAGCAACACCTGTATTAGCTTTACCAAACTTCACTCTACCCTTTGTGATAGAAACAGATGCTTGTCAAGATGGTATTGGTGCTATTCTCTTACATCAAGGACATCCAATAGCTTATTTGAGTAGAGCACTTGGAATCAATAATCATAAATTGGAAATCTATGATAAGGAGTTTATGGCTATTATGATGGCAGTGGACATGTGGAGACCTTATTTACAGAGAGGTCCATTTGTCATTAAAATTGACCACAAAAGTTTATGTTGTCTAGATGACCAGATGCTACACACTGAGCTACAAAATAAAGCTATGACTAAGCTAATTGGTCTCCATCACAAATTTCAGTATAACAAAGGGGCAGCCAACAAACCAGCTGATGCATTGTCCAGGATTGGCCATTCCTTTGCAGTCCAAGCCATCTCAGTGGTGCAACCTATTTGGATACATGAACTACTCAATTCCTATGTGGTTGATCTCATGGCTCAACAATTCTTGTAGGAATTGGCCATCACTTATTCAAATCCCCAGGGTTTTGCATTATACAATGGTGGTATTCAAAAAGACAACAAAGTATAGGTTGGGGCCAATGTGGGCCTTCAACCTAAAATAATTGTAGCTTTTCATTCTTCTACATTGGGGGGGGGGGGGGGGGGGCATTCGGGTGTGCAAGCTACATATCAGATACTTAAAAATTTATTCCACTGGTCTGGCATGAAACTAGCCGTGGATGATTTTGTGAAGAATGCATAGTATGTCAACATGCCAAGCATGAGCATTGCAAAACTCCTGGTCTTCTACAACCACTGGAGATTCCCACTGCACCCTGACAATATGTCTCCATGGATTTTATCGAAGGCTTGCCCAAATCGAATGGGTTTACTGTGATCCTGGTGATAGTGGATCGTTTCACCAAGTATGCACACTTTATCCCTCTCAAGCACCCTTATACTGGATCACAGATTGCTACTCTGTTCTTGGATAATGTGCTGAAGCTGCATAGTTTGCCTACTTCCATTGTCTCGGACAGAGACAAGATTTTTACCAGTGCGTTTTGGAAAAAATTTGTTCAAAAGTTTGCACACAAAGTTGAACTTGAGTACTACTTATCATCCACAGTCAAATGGCTAGACAGAGCGCGTGAACCAATATTTGGAAATGTTTCTCAGGTGTTCAGTGGCTTCTTCTCCAACTAAGTGGGTTACATGGATATCCTTGTGAATACTGGTATAATACAACATTTCACAAATCTCTAGGGTGCTCTCCATTCAAATCTTTGTATGGGGTAGAACCGACTCATGGATTATTCCCTGCTCCAGCGACCACTGCCTCCTCCGAAGTGAATGTCATGTTACAAGATCGGAACACCTCCTCTGATTTTCTGCAGCAGCAGTTAGCTCATGCTTCCTGCAGGATGAAACACAATGCTGATGCAAAACTTTCCTTTCGGGAGTTTCAGATTGGTGAACAAGTCCTATTAAAGTTGCAACCATATGTCCAGTAGTCTGTGGTACGTCGATATTACCCAAAGATTTCTTTCAAATATTTTGGCCCATACACTGTGTTGGAGAGGTATGGCATAGTCGCATACAAGCTTGGACTTCCTGTTGGCAGTCAGGTGCACCCGATGTTTCATGTATCTTAGCTCAAGACGTACATACCTGATCATACTCCAGTGTTTCGGGACATAGGTAGACCGATTCAGCTGGACATTTCTGAGTTGGTACCTAAACAAATTCTAGATCGCTGTCTGTTCAAGAAAGACAACACATCTTATTTGTAGGTATTGGTTAAATGGTCGACGCTGTCCGAATCACATGCCACTTGGGAGGATGATGAAGTGTTGCAACGTCGATATCCAGAAGCAGCATCTTGGGGGCAAGCTGCATCTCAAGGGGACGACAGTGGAGCGGTGTCACCTGGGACAGACACTAATCCAGGAGAGGAGGGGTCTTCCAAAGTAGAAGGCGTATAGAGAGAAGTCAAATAACCTGCGTGATGTGTTAGCCTAGTGGATGCCAGCTGTGTCTGGTGAGGGTTATAAAAGTACCAGTATTGGTGGAGAATTGTAGGAAGAAATTAGAATTAACTCTCCATTCCCTATCCCTTGCTTCTCTTATTCCCCAAGATATTCATCTGTATCCTAAACTGAGTATATTCTGGCTCGGTGAATGCAATCTATACCTAGAGGGATATAACAGAACCTTAAGTGTGTCACCCTACGGTTCGCGAACCATGCAGACATGATCGAGACACCTCTTCAATAAATAACCAATATCAGGATCTGGAGATCCATAATGGCTCACACATATTCAACGATGACTTCGTGATCGAATGAACCATTAACATACGATACTGATTTCCTTTCACTAGTAGAAAACAACTAATTCGTGGTGAACCTGTTTTGGCCATCCGTGGCGCACTAGGGGTGCGCCACAAAGCGTGTGCTACAACTAACTTTTAGCCGTGGCGCACTAGGTGGTGCACCACGCATATGAAAATTTAACCATGGTGCACTAGGTGCTGTGCGCCACGCATATGAAAAGCTAGCCGTGGCGCACTAGGTGCTGTACGCCACAAATACAAATTTCAAAATTCAAAAAAATACGGGAGATTTGGATCTCGCCGCCCCCGCATTCGTCGCTCGTCAGTGCAGGCCATCGCTCGTCAGTACGGGCCGCTCGTCGGTGCGAACGCTTGTCGGTGCGGACGTCGCTCGTTGGTGCAGGCTGTCGCTGTCGCCTCATCGGAGTGGTCACTGTCATTGCCGTTGCGTCGTCGGATAGCTCGCCGTCATCACTGCAAGGAGGAGGAGGAGGAGGAGAAGGAGACCGCCGTCGGCCCTCCGTCGTCACTGCAAGGAGGAGGAGGAGGAGGAGAAGAAGGAGCCCGCCATCACCGTCGACACTGCAAGGAGGAGGAGTTGGCCGCCGTCACCATCTTCACTGCAAGGAGGAGGAGGAGGAGGAAGAGGAGGAGGAGGAGGAGGAGGAGAAGGATAAGGATAAGGAGGAGGAGAAGGAGGAGGAGGAGGAGGAAAAGGAGCAGGATAAGGAGGAGGAGAAGGAAAAGGAAAAGGAGAGAAGAGGGAGGGAAAAGTAGAGGGTAGGTGGGAGGGGTGGTGATTCAAATTTAAAATCCCTCCCAACTTAGTCGTGGCGCACTAGGGGTGGTGCGCTACGGGTAAGTTGCCCTCTATTTTTTTGCAGGAAAAAACGGTCTTTTGCCCATAAATTTTTACTCTTTTCGAATTTAGAAAATCTAAAAAATCGCTAAACGACCGGAGGTTGTTGCGAGCGGATGCGAAATATCGTTCTCGTAATTTTGGTATATTGGGGCACTAGGGCAGAGTGCCCTACGGCTAAGTTGACCCAGCTGCTGCAACACACAGCCCCGTAGTGCACTAGGGCGGAGTGCCCTACGGCTAAGTTTCACACCTGTATCGCACCTTGACATAGTGCGCTACGGGTATGTGGTCTGTGGCCACATGTGTCCTGGCCCACATATAGCCGTGGCGCACCACCCCCATGTGCGCCACGCTTACGGCAGTTAGCCGTAGGGCACCTGTGGGCAGTGCGCCATGCCTGTTTTACCCGTGGGGAACTTCAACCACGTGAGCCACGGATGTGCGGATTACCTATAGCCCTTTTCCTAGTAGTGTTCGCACAATACTTTACTTATCCAAGGTTCGATCATCGGTATTTCCATACCTAGTTCAACCTCGTTACCGATAAGTACTCTTTACTCGTTCCATGATATGACATCCCTTGTGACCTAGTCACATGCTTGCAAGCCAATTGGATGATATTCCACCGAGAGGGCCCAGAGTATATCTATCCATCATATGGATGTAAAAATCCCACTCTTGATCCATGCGCTTCAACACATACTTTCAGAATACCCAATGCCACCTTTATAACCACCCAGTTACAGAAGTGGCATTTGATGTCATCAAAGTACTCATCCGGTGATGGTGATTAACATGATATCATGGTCGAAGGATTAGGTAACTATGTATCTGAAAGCTTGTAGCAAAACAAACTTAATGATTTGATCTTATTCTATGCTTACTATGGGTGTGTGTCCATCACATCATTCTCCTAATGATATGATCTTGTTATTAATAACATCCAATGTCCATGATTAGGAAACCTTGATTATCCATTAATCAACAAGCTAGTTTCAACAAGAGGCTTACTAGGGAATCTTTTATGTTTACAAAAGACACAATTATTAATGTTTCCAGTTAATAAAATTATAGCATGGGATGTAAAAATTTATCATAAACACAAAGATATAATAATAAACACTTTATTATTGCCTCTTGGGAATATCTCCAACATCACCCCCCTCTCGAACCAAGGGATCATTGGACCCTATTTCCTTCACGGGACAAATCTCCGACATTTGGCGCACCAGGTAGGGTGCTCAGGCACACCAAGGGACTCTCATCAGCAACGACGGTATGGTAGGTCGCAGCAAGCCTCACGACGACCGCTCCCGGCGGGAGAAGGAGAAAAGGCTCGGGGGCTCGCGCTATGCCGCCCCCACGCCCGCACCCCGCTTCAGCGTCGGCAACAACTCTTCACCTTGAATTCCCGCCGAGATGCGCGGGAAAAATGCCCCTTTGACAAAATACCGGCTCCGGTGCGCCGGGCCCTGCTCACCCCGGAAGTGGCGTGCCTCATGATGAAGGAGGTCCTTCGCTACTCGCCCTCAGAAGGCGCCTGGGAGGAATGGCAAGCCCGACTCTCGGCCCTGATGGGCGTCGCCTGGGACAACCCCGAGGTGGCGTAATCATGGCCGGGAGACATCGCGCATGGCGTACCCCCTCCACCCCACTCTGCAGGGGACTCAGGGGCTCGAGCGTCACGGGGCTACCCGCCACGCCGTACCCCGGGAGGGACCAGTCCTGGGGCGAGGTCGCCCGGTCAGCAGAAGATGCGCGAGTAACTCTAGCAAGGCACCAAGGGCATGAGGCCCGGGTCCTCTAGAACATATCGACAATCCGGCTGCAGAAAATAGCAGCCCTTGCCGGAGGCATGGCCATCAGCTACTCCAGCTGTGCGGCCCTGGTCAAACGCATCCGCAAGGTGGTGTTGCTAGCCAAGTTCAAGCCAGAGATGTGGCCATGCTACAACGGCGCCACGAACCCCACGGAGTTCTTGCGGCACTACACCACAGGAATCGAGGCAGCAGGAGGCGATGACCGCGTCCTCGCCAACTGGTTCCCCATGGGCTTGGCGGGAGAGGCCCGTGCTTGGCTACTAAACCTTCCTGAAGGATCCATCTGCTCATGGTCAGAGCTCTGCGACCTCTTTGTCACCAAGTTTGGGGACCCGGACAGGCGGGCGTGCACCTGCGATGACCTTAGGAGGGTCGGGAAGGGCCCCGAAAAAAATCTGCACAAATACCTGCAGCGCATCGACCATACAATCATCAGGGTTGCAGGGGACTTCGACGCGGAGGTCATCGCGACCTTTGCCGAAGAGGTCGCTGACACCCGGGTTCTCGGCAGGATTGGACGCCAGAGAGAGAACCTCACAACGGTTGCCGAGCTCTTCACAATGGACGATCGTTGTGCCAAGGCGGAAACAGGCGACCTGTTCTCCCGTGGCGACATGGAGTCAGAAGACATGATGATGGAGTCCGAGGGAAGTGTCGGCCAACATGCAAGGAAGGCCACCAGGAAGCGCCTATCGCGGTGATACCTTCGATCCGAATTACAGATGTAGTATAGTTCTTTTCCCTAGTAGACCTAGGTTTATTGAATCCTCGAGAAGCAGAAAGCAAAGTGAGATTACTTAAATAGACCTTAGAGAGTTTTAGAATTCCTATTGCATTTTCACCAGACCAAGAGTTTGTGATCTTGTTGTTGTTGATGATGGAGAGAGAGAGGGCCTAGGGTCTTCGGTTTTCACTAGTAGCTATGCAAAAAGATTTGATGGGAATAACAGATAATAATAAAGTACTCATGTAATAGTTAGAGCAAAATAATTATATGTGGGCAATGCATCCATAAATGTTATCGCCTCCGCAACCGCTTATGGAAATAACATACTAGTCTCATCCATAGAAGAAAGAGAACTAATGATATGCATAGTGATGTCACCGTTAATCCCAAGTAAGTTCCTCAGATACAGCTGTACTACCCTTTCTATCACTGGGGTTCCCATCCTGCAGATCAGTCATTACTCACACTCCCTTTACCTGGATCAATCCTCGGGGTCTTGGGTACATGAAAAGTCCTTAGATTGAGGCAAGATAGGATACTACAATCATCATGTCATACAAACTAATACTCCCTCCGATCCTAAATAAGTGTCACGGTTTTGAACTAACTTTAGTTCAAAATGGTGACACTTATTTAGGATCGGAGGTAGTACATGATCCCATCTATGATAAATAACATGCACAAAAGCTACATGGCTAGGCCGAAGCCCTTAGCCCAAGGAGAATTACTCACACATAGAGATGAAATCGACAATCATAAACATTGTAATACAGATCATAGAGTAGAAAGCAAATAGTCTTACAATGTCGCCAATTGGAGATGAGATATGCTATTACAAGTGGTGGAAGATGGCTATGGTGGTGGAGAAGGGTTTAGAGGTTTAGATCTAGAAATATTCCTCCAGCGTGGCGGCAGGAAGAGTTTAGGGTGAAAGAAGCGATGTTGTGGAGTCAGTCATGTTTCTCGTCGCCTGAAGCCTCTTTATATAGGGTTCCCTTCACGAAAGTTGTTCTGTTTGACCTAAGGAGGTCGGTGCAAACTATACGATGACAACTATACAACAGCGGGCCGTATAGTTGGTCGTTAAGCTTGCAGTAGCGTCCTCATGGCTCCTAGTTTATTTGGCGTGTTGGAAATATCGTATCTTTGGAATTTATGTAGTGATTCCCAGCATCATATGTAATTATCTGTGCACGCAAAAATAGCAAGAAAGGATTGCATACCCCTTTGATCATTTGGTATTAGTGGCAGGTTTTAAAGAGATATTTTATCAAATATATGAATAATATCTAGTTCAAATGCGGACGTGGATGGCTATATTTCACAACCATCAACTCCTCAAGCTTAAACTTGATCGTCCTCAAGCAACAAAACCAAAATCAAAAGGGAACTCAACATTTAAACTGAAATAACGAGATGATGATCTTACTCATGATTGGTAGTCTCATGTTTCCTCCACCTTATTAATCTGAAAAACTTCAGCATAGCTAGAGTAATGGCAAGCATAACATATGGGTTTCATGAATCCTTATAGCACAGAAAAATTATTGTAAGCATGTATGATTCAAAAGAGTAAACTCTATTCCATGTCATGTAATTAACTCATAGGCTTGCCGTTGAACAATAAAGTGTAATCATGTAGAATTAAGAGTGCAAGAGTTAGTCATGAAAATCATATATACTAGAGTGTCTCAATTCTCCCACACCAATAAATCAAGACTTTTCAAGAACTACTTTTCTATTCATTGTCCTTCAAGAATTTCAGTACTTAAGTAATTGAAAGCATGCCAAAAAAATTCATTAGTTTATCGGGCTGATATGGACCGTCATGGCATCACTAAGGTTTTTGTTCCTTTTGCATATTGATTACGCATATCAGCCAGAGGAGTGATTCCATCATGTTACAGCTACCCGGGAGTGCCAAGAATATTACCCATTATAGTATTGCTGCTACATATGTTTAATCAACTCATAGTCGAAATCTAAGAGTTTCCTCCACAAAGATCGTTCGTAGGTGTGACACCCCCGGGATCAGGGCTAAACAAATCCCAGACCTCCGTCTGAACATAAGCTTAACCTTGAGCTCGAGAATATCCAGTGAAGAATCGGTAACACAACAGTGACCCTATGACACAAAATTTATTACAGCAAGCTCATATGTGAGCGAAGAACCAAAATATTACAAGTAGAGATCACGAACCATAGACATTAAACAACAGAAGGAAAATTATACTATTAGTATAGCAAACTTAACAAATGGCCTAATAGGCCTGAAGCATAACGATGACGTCCCAGCCCATAGATTCCAGGCTGCCGGCCGGGAACCCCAAGCTACTCGTCGATGTCGATGTAGTATGGAACTCGTCTTCAAGGGACACTTACTCTGCCAAAAGTATCAACAAAGCAAGGGTGAGTACAGGGTGTACTCCGCAAGACTTATGGCGGGTGGAGTTGTTTTGCGTAAAGCCATCTTTGTTTGTAAAACAAGAGAGAGAAGAAGCTCGTCTAATTAGAGTATTTTAAAAGGGAATAATAGAGCGACATCTCCAAAATATTGATCATCATCTTTTGATATGCACCGAATCATCATCAACTCTCAACTAGGATCACCCCTCGAACCCATGAGGAAGCATCCTTAAGCACACGTTGATCTGCCAAGTTTTACGATTAGGTTAAAGTTCTCTATGATCTTAGAATCTGGTCACCAAGCGTTCATAACCGTGAAGACGACTTTTCGAAAAGATTATTACCTTGCAGGGGTGTACAACTTTACCCACACGTACCAACCAACTCTTAATGTCAGTACATTAGCCCTCTTTCTTGGAAGGCCGGCAGAGGGTGGTTGGCCACGACCTTTACCTTGCTTTCGCCGAGACCATGAGTCACGCAATAAGTATGGTTCCACCGTAACGGGTCAAATCCCGAAGCCAGTATTTAAAGATGTGAGGCGAGGTTGGTTTACCAGGGGCTCCATCAACCCCAAGCAACCCGGTCCACGCTTCCCTACCTGTATGAATGCACCTCCTTCACCTCCTTCTTTCGAAAACGTTTTCAATGCGTATGTCGAATGGAACGCCCGAACTATGTGACTCATGGAATCTACTAGGAAAGTTAATCAGGCGAGGGGTTCCCAAGCCCCGTGTGGCTGTACGCTCGTCTCGGTTCCAAAGGCAAGAACTCAGGTCCTAGTGGTGGCGAGCATGGGACTAGAAAAACCATATCCCACCGTGGCCTCCCATACAAGCCTTAGCATGTTTAATTTATATCACCTCTGCTATCAACTTATCTCGTTCTCCTATCATACTAGATATCTGCATTTGATACATCATCTGGATGGACCAGACTCAACAGCTAGGCATGGCTAAGCAGGACACAGGTATAAGCTCTAGCAATGCACACAAGCGAAACCTAGTTATGCTAGGAGCAGTGGATCAGGTAATATAAGCTCAAAGGAAGTAATGAAATAGATAGGATACCCTATCTGTCGATAAAAGACCATAGTAGAATCGTATGCATCATGGCATAATTGAAATGCTTTCGAAATCATAGGATTATTTCATGATGGGGCTATGCTTGCCTTTGCCTGTTGATAGCAGATAAATAGATCTTCGGAAGCCTTGTACTTGACTTGGTTACAGTTGGTCAAGTATTGTTCTTTGATCTTCGATCTTCGATCTTCGATGGTGTTATGCTCGGGCTTCGATCTCGATCTCGATATCGTATTCTACCGGGAAGAACCAAACACCGGAAATAAAGGGGAAACAATCAACACATGACATCGATGCAATGCTCAAAAAAGAATGATGATATTACAAGTTAATTTGCATTGAATTGAAACCCTAAAGCATGTTCGACAAATTAATCGGTTGTCCGAGAGGTGAAAACCCTAATTCGGAGAAACTTCGGAACATATGAGAGGGGTGCATTTGTTCTTCTAATTTAACTTGTAATTTAGGTTGTTGAACAATGCATGATTATAGCTTAAAGAGATAGCTCTCATTTTTCTGAACATTTATATATATTATTTATATTTTTCTGACTTATAAATCATTAGATATGAATTTTACAAACTTTACTCAATTTATGGAATTAATTAAGTCATATTAAATTGGTTTATTGCGTCAGCGTGACAGAGGCTGATGTCACCAGAGGGGGTGGGGTTTTTCTCACTGGGGCAGAAGATAGCCAGCGAGGCTGACCTGTGGGCCAGAGGCCACATAGGCAAGCCACGCAGGCAAAGTGGGTCCCTGGCTGGGTTTGACTAGGTCAGACCACGCGCGCTGACATAGGCGTGACGTCATGCCGACGTTGTGCCTCGGGTCGGTGGCGGGGACGTCGATTGGCGGCGATCTTGGAAGCGCTGAGGGGTGCATTCGAACAAGTGGGATGAGGCGAACCTAAATATAGCGGCGCCACCTCGATTTGGTCATCGGAGCTAGCACTACGGCGAGCGGCGGCGACGGAACTTGTAGCGACACGACGCACGACAGCTACAGCAAACAAGCGGCCAAACAGAGCTCAGCTTGAGCTTCAGAAGCTCACCAGGAGCGTAGCAAACTCGACGGCTCACACAGTTGGGGGCAAACGAACGAGAAGGGATCAGCGATCACGACCGTGCTCTCAGATGGAAGAGGGGAGGCCGAGATCGACGGGGCACCGCAGCACCTGCAGCTAGGGTTCCGGCCAGATAAAGAAATTGGGAAAAGGGAGGAAGCTAGGACTTATCCGACGGCAACAGGGAGTCTTATAGGCGTCACCGGCGTCGGTAGTGAGAATCTTGGTGGGGTGGGCATCTCGGCGAGGTGGGGACGGTGCCGACGTCGACACGCAGAAGCTTCATCGCCGTCGTACTTCTATCACGAGGTAGAAGAAAAAGAGAGGAATGCTGAAGCGGTACTGGGTCGGGAGCTGGGCTGCGATTGGGCCAGAGTGGTCTGCGGGAGAAGGGAGAGAGGGAGGGGTTGCTGGGCTGCGGCCCAACTGCTATCTGGTTCTGTTTTTATTTCTGAAAACATTTTTCCTTTTCCTGTTTTCATTTCTCTTTTGTAAATTTCATTTTCAAATCTGTTTTGAACCATTCAAAATTACCAGAGTTTTTGTAAAAAAATATGAAATAATCAGGGGACCCTATAATCCATTTGGGCTCCACACTTTTGTAGTTTTCAAATATTCAAAACCTTTTGAAGGTGTTTCAAATAGAGAGGAAGATTAGGGTTTAGGGTTTGATTTATTTTTCTTCAATGCACAATTTAAATGATGATGCTTATGAATGCACAATGAAAACCCTAATTAAACATTAGCTAAAACTGGGGTGTTACAGCTCTATCCCCCTTACGAGAATCTCGACCCGAGATTCCAAAGGTCGGAAAAGAGACAAAGAGAGAAAGAAACAGGGTCACTCTAAAGATAAGAGGGAAACACACTAAATAGCACACAGAGTATCTCATGGTCAACTCATGGATGGAGTGTTCAGAAACAACTCTGAGATGACAAACATGGAATACGTCAAGGTAACGGAGGAAACAAGAGGAGAAGGTTTCAAGTTGTTAGATAACTAGTCCTCATAAGGGTTGAGACCATGGAACTCATAAGGGTTAAACTTCTGAGAAAGAAGGTTTCAACAGAAAGAATATGACCACAGACTTCGATAGGGAACCTCTAATAAACGACTTAAATAGAGGTTTCAGGTTCAGAGATATGGATCAACAAAACCAAGCTGTTGAACTACTTTTGACACAGAAGGGTCACTTTTTCATTCCACAGAAGGCCAAGACAGAAAAGTGTTATGTGAAGAGGACTCATAAGAGTCGCAAGGAACATGTATCCAAAGAAACTACTGATTACCAAAATCATAGTCACTCTTAAAACATGGCTGAGAAAAATGAAGGAAACTCTTTATTCATCCAAGTATACCAAAATCTTTGCCAAAGATTAGGGTATCACTTTGCACCACTACGATGGATAGATAAGAAGATTCCTGATGACACGGAAAGAAAGAAACTTCATTCTCAGACTTCAATTACTTGGCACAACCAAATGATTGCCAAGATAAAATGGTCTGGAGGATCGACCGAGAGACATTTAGACTTCTCCTTGATGTTCAAGAAAGCAAACATCAAGTAAAGGTCAAACTTTGGATATAAAGGAAACCATCAGCACAACTCCTATAATTATTTATAGAAGAAGCCTCATGAAGAGTGGTTGTTATTGCTGACTTCAAGGAAATAGGACAATAGGTCTTTCCGGCTAAGTGTGTCAACCATTACAACAATCTTGCCAGACTTACAAAGAGAACTATGTCAAAACCTTGGGGGATCACCAACCATCATTGCGGCTTGAGATTCAGCTTTGGTTAGGTTGAATGATACTTCAGACTCAGCATGTCCGAATAGAAAGGTTGCAACATTTACACAAAGGTAAAGTCACTGGATTCTCAAGACACGGACTATGGTGTCAAGCTCCAAAATACGAGCTAGACTGCTAGACCCATGTATTTACAACTTGTCGAGAGACAACTGCACGCACATAAGGTGCTAACAACAAAACACACACGTGTCCTTAAGGAACAGAGTTAACTATTCTCGAATCCACGAGGACATCTTTCAGCATTTGCATGTGAATCAGAGAAGGTCACTTCTAACATCCAGAACTCATACTTCGAGATAACACGAAGATGGTTCTCGAAACTTTCCAATATTAATGCCAATTGTTCCATACGAATCTTGTCTGGTATGGGGAAGATAAGGATGTCATTGATGGGCTCAACAACAAACTTATCAAGACACTCCAAGAAGATGGACTCGTATGTCATATGAACAAGGCAGTAGTATTGGTCAGACCAAAGGACATGAAAATGTACTCAAGTGAAACATCACGAGTAGATACATCGTCAAGATAGTCCTTGGAACTGAGTTTGATTTGACGATAACCCAAATCAAATCAAAGATAGGGGAAGATAACATGTCCACGAAGGAAATACTATCTTTCTTCAAAACGAACAAAACTAGACAACCCCTTAAGAAGGAACAAAGTTGGATATAACTTTTGTCTTACAACTCTCCAAGTTGTTGTTTAAGCTCAACCAACTAGTTCAGGGGTATCCAATATGGATCCTTGGAGAAAAGAGCAATTCGGAGAACTTGCTTGTTCAAGAACTTGACAACACGGTCATGTGGCAACATGGCGATACTTCTAGAAAGACGTCCAGAATATCACAAACCACCGATATGTCACTTAGTTCAAGAGGAAACTTTCTTGATAAGGCAAGATGACATAGTCTTAGAGCTTCGGCACAAGCCTAACTCTTTGACAGAAGAGATGTACCAGAATAGTGGACTTGATAGCACAATCATCCTTTGCTTAGTGACGGGGTTAACCGATCACGATAAGAATGACACAAATGTCCTTGGAGTTCAAAACAATAAAAATTTCTAAGAATCTCGGATGGCCATGTTATTACTCACATGCATCACTCACGAGCGCGAAAGCTCGAGGAAGGGTGGTTAACAATGTGTGAAAGCATCACTTCATTAAAAAGGTCATGGAACTCAGCACGACCTCCTAGTATAAAAGAGTGTGATACTTTAAGGTGGAATAGACAGAAGCTAATTACCACTTCTTCATCAGTGGATTACAACACTTTAACCTGGTCCTAGGTATGACGTGGTACTGGAGTTTGTTTCTCCTGACATCCCGAAATGGTTTGTCTGGATGGACCACAAGAGTATCTTGCATAGGAAGACACCGATGCACATTTACTACTTGGCTACCAACTGGTAGACAAAGGTCGAAAAACAACAAGGGGAAAAGGAACATGCTCAGGATAGAATCCCGAGATGTGAATGCATAAGTCAACAATATCCCGAAAACCAATGCAAAGACAAATGAGGTGTGGCAGAGTCACGAGTATAGATGCGGGACTCACGAGGAGTACCCTTGTCGTGATCTATTTTGTTCCATTAAAGAAAATCTGCCATATCATGTGGTAGGGGAAGTCCTTAGTTGTCACAATTCAATCGTGACAAAGACCACAAGCTTGAAGGTTAGAATTGTATTACCAGCCATCCTGAGGTAATGTGTCAACATTAACAACATGGGTCAAAGGAAGGACCTTGGGTTAAAGGTCAGCTTCATGTACAAGATTCACAACACCAGAATCTAGCACAACCAGGGATCTTAAGTTCAAGTCCAAGGGTTAAAACCCAAAGAAAGAAGTAACTACTACCTGAGTGACTTAGCGTACACTACAAGGTAATAATCACGAGGTATCTTCCAAGAGAAGATAAGACTACTTAAGTACCCAAGCAACAAAAAGGAGGCAAGCGAGGCGAAAGGAAACCTCGAAGCCTAGAACAGAACACTACAGATCAAACAATATAACATTGTGGGTCCAAAAGATAAAGAGATCATGATAGAAAGGAATCTCTCAGATGAACAAGAGCAAAGGAAAACAAGGAATTCACAACACACACAACTATAGAGAACACAACACTAGGTCAACTGGCTAAGAAACGACATGCCAAGAAGGCACCTAAGTTTTGAAAGACTAGAAGAGATATCAAAACTTTTCAAAAATCAACACCAGATATGATAACCCAGAGTTAGAGCGAAACTGGATAAGGAGAAAAAGAAGCATACTAGAGTTTTCGCAAATACTTTTCATCTTTAAAGTAGTTTTCACAAACACTAGAATCAACATCGACCAATAGCAAGGTTTTCCTACGGTCGGTACTGCTCTGATAGCAAGAACTGTGACACCCCCGGGATTAGGGATAAACATATCCCAGACCTCCGTCTGAACATAAGCTTAACCTTGAGCTCGAGAATATCCAGTGAAGAATCGGTAACACAACAGTGACCCTATGACACAAAATTTATTACAGCAAGCTCATATCTGAGCGAAGAACCAAAATATTACAAGCAGAGGTCACGAACCATAGACATTAAACAACAGAAGGAAAATTATACTATTAAGTATAGCAAACTTAACAAATGGCCTAATAGGCCTGAAGCATAACGATGACGTCCCAGCCCATAGATTCCAGGCTGCTGGCCGGGAACCCCAAGCTACTCGTCGATGTCGATGTAGTATGGAACTCGTCTTCAAGGGACACTTACTCTGCCAAAAGTATCAACAAAGCAAGGGTGAGTACAGGGTGTACTCCGCAAGACTTATGGCGGGTGGAGTTGTTTTGCGTAAAGCCATCTTTGTTTGTAAAACAAGAGAGAGAAGAAGCTCGTCTAATTAGAGTATTTTAAAAGGGAATAATAGAGCGACATCTCCAAAATATTGATCATCATCTTTTGATATGCACCGAATCATCATCAACTCTCAACTAGGATCACCCCTCGAACCCATGAGGAAGCATCCTTAAGCACACGTTGATCTGCCAAGTTTTACGATTAGGTTAAAGTTCTCTATGATCTTAGAATCTGGTCACCAAGCGTTCATAACCGTGAACACGACTTTTCGAAAAGATTATTACCCTGCAGGGGTGTACAACTTTATCCACACGTACCAACCGACTCTTAATGCCAGTACATTAGCCTCTTCCTTGGAAGGCCGGCAGAGGGTGGTTGGCCACGACCTTTACCTTGCTTTCGCCGAAACCATGAGTCACGCAATAAGTATGGTTCCACCCTAACGGGTCAAATCCCGAAGCTGGTACTGAAAGATGTGAGGCGAGGTTGGTTTACCAGGGGCGCCATCAACCCCAAGCAACCCGGTCCACGCTTCCCTACCTGTATGAATGCACCTTCTTCACCTCCTTCTTTCGAAAACGTTTTCAATGCATATGTCAAATGGAACGCCCGAACTATGTGACTCATGGAATCTACTCGGCAAGTTAATCAGGCGAGGGGTTCCCAAGCCCCGTGTGGCTGTACGCTCGTCTCGGTTGCAAAGGCAAGAACTCAGGTCCTAGTAGTGGCGAGCATAGGACTAGAAAAACCACATCCCACTGTGGCCTCCCATACTGTAAGGTTCCCAACCTTTAATAAGGTAGAGATCCCTGTGTTTACAATGCTAGTCCCTGGATCAATAGCTAGCATCCACAGTTAAGATGTAATATCAAGAAACAAAGGTCATATTACAAATTTATAACCAGGAATAAAATAAATCATTACAGCTTACATAGCTCATTTGGCTATCACATTACATTGCAGCAGAATATCTATAAGCATGGGGTCCTTCATCTTCAAAGTGCCACAGGAAGTCATGTTGGTTGTAGACTTGTAATCCTATTCAACAAACTTCACTAACATCAAACAAAACTGCAACATAATAAGTTGCAGCCACAAGGGTCAATACATTTGAATTGTATTGGCAAGTTTCTCTACTATGTAGAAATATGTGGATCCTATCATTACATGCATATTTGGCTAAGTGGGGTTTAAGCTCTTTGCAGAAAGCAATATAGTTTTGTCCTATCTTTTCAAAATAGTTTTTTGATCTTTGTCAAATCTTTTTGAACTTATTGGAAAACTCCAAGTGCTTCTAATCCCTTGTTGTCACCCTCAAGTTTTATCTTTGAGAAATTGGAATGTCGAGATCTTCCATAGCTTCAGGACTTAGTTTCTTAGTATTTTCCATAACCGGGGACACGGCTAAGTACTTAGAGTTTGGATCTTCTGCAGAAGTTGTACAATTTACCCACATGACACAATCTCATCTTGATGCCACCAGTGGTCGCTGGATAAGTACTCACCAAGATGGAGTACTGGCAGATTGAGAATGTGACAAAGTCTTTCCATAGGAGTCCTCCCAATACACAATGCTAGCTTGTCTTCCAGGCACCAATGTAGGGTTCCAAGTTCCCTAGCACAAATCTAGTTAACCTGAAGATGCCAATGCATGGGTCCTCCACTATGTAGTTGACTAAGCCAGAGCCCATTTAGCATGTGGCTGTACACGGAAGCCACTGTACGAGAAACATGTTCAATCTCTAAGTCCCTGGGTGGTTTTCTTCTAGTGCACAACAAAAAGAGATAGCCATATAAACATGGTTCCTTTTGTTGCCACCTTGTCCATCCTTGAGTATCCTTGTCCACCCAGGTGGTTCATTGAGTACTTGTTTTATTATATAAAACATAAGTCTTTTCAATTCTTCATATAAACATGTATCCCATCCCAATATATAGCAGGGCTAAGCATACTACAACTACAATGTTTCCACTAAGGAATATATAGGGGCATCCTATTAGGATTTAGCATAGCATAAAGTATAGAAATCCTTTTCATGCATGTTTCAAAAATCCACTATGTATAATGAAAATAGTAGGACTTGGATGATAGTGTCACTTGCCTTTTTGGTAGAGAATGTTGGTTCACTTCTTGATCTTGCTAATATCACACTCTTCTATCTTCACTACAAATCAATCAAGCAAACATAGATTCAACTAGCATTCCAACCAATATTCAAACAATTTATCACTCATAAAATAATAGAAACAAAGTCATGCATGCAAGCATGCAAAAGATAGTTTTATTTGCAAAGGTGGTTTCTACTAGGCTCTAAACATTATAAAGTTCAAAGTGGTCATTTACTAATGTGGTAAAACCATTTGCAAAAGGGTTTTATCTATAAACCATTTCTTAAATCAAATCATTATTTCATGTGGTGGAAAATGCTTTTAGCAAAGCAATAATTTTTATATTGTTCACCAAATAAGTTGTTAATTCACAAAACTTGGTGTTTAGGGTCAGAAGGTTTGAATCAGAACATTTCTCAAAGGTTTTACTCAAAAATCATTTCCATATCATAATCAATATTTTTATTTGACTAGAAATGAGATAATTCAAGTATTTATTCCTAAACTTCACAAAATTCATTTTTAAATCCATGAGTTGGTTCCTAGGGTCAGTAGGTTCACAACAAATCATTTTGCAAAGATTTCACATAAAAATTATATCTAGAACAATTTTTATATTCAAATTAAGCCTACACATGTTTCTGCAAATTCAATCAATTTACCAGAAGCAAAAGATTAAACAAAGTTCATGGTTGCAAAGTACATGTTCTGCTGATTCCATTGATATAAAATTTGCTAAATTTGGACGTGTAGATTTAAAGTTATGAATTTTACAAGTTTGCATATAAATCTGATTCCAAATTATGTTTTAAATCAAACTAGTGCCACGCGGCGTGTTCTTATTGGCCGGTACCGCTTCGTGCGGATAGGCCTCTCTGGACCGCAGGATCTAACTTAAATCGAATGACGCTGATCAACTCGTACCTCTTCATCTAGTTCTAATCTCAGCCAACAGATCCTGATCTAACAGACACGGTCACGTGGTCAAACTCTAGCGGTGCTGCGCGACGGCAGAAGGCGGCGTGCGGTCAGACGGTGGTGTTGCAGCGACTACAGGAAGCAAGGGAAGAAGCGGGGGTGCTCACCGTGCTCGCTAGGTCGAGGTGAAGCTCAAGGTGGCGCTGGCTTGGCGAGGGTCGCTCAGGGATGGCAGCAATTCCTCGCCGGAGTCGCTGGCGGCGTCAGGCACGCTCAGGTGTCGTCGGGGATGGGCTGTAGATCATTCCGAAGCAAAATAAGCGCACGGTTAGACGCGGGCTGGTCTGGGGATGATGTGAGCATCAACAGGGGGTGCTGGGGCGGTCGAGGCTTACCAGGGAGAGGTCGCCGGAGAAGGACAGTCGCGGCGGTGCTCAGGTGAAGTCGAAGTCGACGTTTTGGAGCGCGCGCGAGTGAAGGGAGCACACGGGCAGATGCGCCAGGAGGTGGGGAATGTGCTAGCATGCAGAGGGAGGTGAGGGGTGGCGGGGTGTGGCCGGAATCGCTCGGAGATGTCGTCGGAGCAGCGACGGCGCAAAGCTAATTCGCGGCAGCCTGGTGGCAGAGAGGAGGAGCTGTTTGAGGGGAAAGGTAGAGGAGGCGTGGGCGGTTTTGTACGCGTGGTCAGGGGCGAGAATAACGCCGGCAGTAACTCGCATTCATCGCCGCATTCAAAGGCAGCAACGGCGAGGAAGAACGGTCGCGAGGGAGACGACGCTGAGGTGGCGCTGTGGGACCTGCCTGTCAGCGAGGAAGAGAGACAGAGAGAGAGAGAGAGGGGGCCACCTGTCTATGACTCTGCGGGTGGGTTTGCGCATAGAAAAACGTTTCGCTGAGGGGTATGCCGGGTGGGCTCTTGCTGGCTTAGTGGGCTGGCCAGTTGGGTTTGGTCCGATTCATTTTTTTATACTGATTGCCTTTTTCTTTTTCTATTTGATTTTCTGTTTTGATTTTCAAACAAAAAATTCAAACAAAAAATGAAATCAAACTTTTGCCAAACTTTGTATCATTTTTAGTTCTGTTTAACAACACAACCCAAGTCCAAAATAACAATAATACTTTATTCATTTAGGATCCATTTAATAATTAAATAAAATAGTCCTTAGTTATTAATTCAATATGATTTGATTTATTTTAAAACTCTATTTGAAATCTAAATAATACCAAAACCATTTCAGTGGGTTTTATTTGAAAATATAAAATACTTGGAAAACTTGTTTAAAATAAAATAACAAGTTTTAGTGTTTATTTAAATTGGAAAAGCCCTTACTTTAATAAAATTGGATAATAATAAATCCACATTATTTTATTTAAATAAACCCTTACTCTTTTTATCAAATAGGAGTATTTTATTTCAAAAGCTTGGCCAAGATTTAATTTGGCTCTATAAAATAATCTTTATTTATAATTTCTACTTTGCTTTTGAAAACCATATCTTTTTTTATTTAAAGGTCCAAAATAGTAATTCCAATTATTAAAACTTTCTTTATTAATTATTTATCTTTTTAGATCCCTTTAGGATTTTTATTTGATCCAAATAGGTTTGAAAGTTTCCAATTGGATTCAAAAAGTTTCTTCTCACCCTGAATTTCAACAAAGTATTGTTTTTGTTTATTTATTTTTCACATTTCAAAATTTGGAAAATTTTGGGATGTGACAGGCTACCACCCTTAAAATAAATCTCGTCCCGAGATTTGGGAAGGCTAGAGTTACAAGTTGGCTTCAAGGCAACTAGGGGACTACCACCCTTAAAATAAAGTCTCATAGGGTTACATTGATGGTTCACTTGACTATGGGTTCAACACTTAATATCCAGACAAGGAATCCTTATTTGACTCTTCTGAGTTAACTAGTTTCTGACATCCACTTCTTCTATCTCTTCAAAGTTTCCATCCATGTCAATGTGGTTCACATGTCCTTTCTGGGTCACATTGGAGTTATTTCCATTGGCTCTTCTAGCATCCTTTTTCTTGTTCTTCTCAGGACAATCTGATGCATAGTGTCCAAGTTCTTTGCAGTTATAGAACTGCAACTGGCTAATGTCTTTCTTGAAAGTGTCATGTTGGTTCTGATCAAGGTCATCTCCATTGTCATTATCATTTCCATTATTCTCATTTCCATGGTTGTAGTGGTGATACTGATGTGGTTCAGAATCTTCATTACTCTTTTTGAATGAATGCTTCCTTTTTGATGATCCTGAGTGATTCTTGAGTTTATGCTTCCTCTTTCTGTTCTCAACTTGATTCATCTTGTCTTCCAAAATGGTGGCTTTGTCATAGAGTGATTGATAGGTTGGGACATAGGCAACAACTAGCTGCAGGTTCAACTCATCATTAAGTCCTTCAAGAAATTTTTCTTTTCTCTTAGCATCTGTATCAACTTCATCTGGTGCATAGCGTGCCAGATTTTTGAATTCTTCAATATACTCAGCCACACTGAGGTGACGTTGTTTCAGATTGTGAAATTCCTTTTTCTTCAAGTACATTACTCCAGGTGAGATTTGAGTTGTTCTAAATCCATCTTCAAAAATAGCCCATGTTACATCTTCAAGGGGAGTGGTGATTTGAAAGTTGTCCCACCATGTTGTTGCTGGTCCTTCAAGCAGAAATGCTGCAAACCTAACTTTTTCTTCATCGGTGCAGCCAATAGTCATTAAGTCTTTGTTCACTGAACGTAACCAATCATCATCTTCCATTGGATCAGTTGTTCCAGAGAAACTTGCAGGCCTAAGTTTCAGAAACTTGGTGAGCATGTCAAGTGATGGAGGATTATTCTGATTGTTGTTGTTGTTGTTGTTGTTGTTGTTGTTGTTGTTGTTGTTGTTGTTGTTGTTGTTGTTGTTGTTGTTGTTGTTGTTGTTGTTGTTGTTGTTGTTGTTGTTGTTGTTGTTGTTGTTGTTGTTGTTGTTGTTGTTGTTGTTGTTGTTGTTGTTGTTGTTGTTGTTGTTGTTGTTGTTGTTGTTGTTGTTGTTGTTGTTGTTGTTGTTGTTGTTGTTGTTGTTGTTGTTGTTGTTGTTGTTGTTGTTGTTGTTGTTGTTGTTGTTGTTGTTGTTGTTGTTGTTGTTGTTGTTGTTGTTGTTGTTGTTGTTGTTGTTGTTGTTGTTGTTGTTGTTGTTGTTGTTGTTGTTGTTGTTGTTGTTGTTGTTGTTGTTGTTGTTGTTGTTGTTGTTGTTGTTGTTGTTGTTGTTGTTGTTGTTGTTGTTGTTGTTGTTGTTGTTGTTGTTGTTGTTGTTGTTGTTGTTGTTGTTGTTGTTGTTGTTGTTGTTGTTGTTGTTGTTGTTGTTGTTGTTGTTGTTGTTGTTGTTGTTGTTGTTGTTGTTGTTGTTGTTGTTCTTGTTGTTCTTGTTGTTCTGTATGAGTGTGGTCATCTCCTGCATCAACTGTGTCTGAACTGCCAACATCTGCTGTATCTCAGGGGGAAGGTTGTTGTTTTGGTTGGGGTTGGCACGACGAGGAGGCATCTATTGGTTTGATAGGGATAAGTATTGGTGGATAGGTTTTTAAGAAGTTTTAACACACACTCAAAAACAACCAAGTTCAATCAAACAATCAAACAATCAACAAGCAACTATCCACTTAACAACTTATGAGTTTAACTCATGGGTTGAAGGATACAACAAGTTTTCTTGAAGTATATAACTTAGTATAGTCATACCTCATAGGTCAATATGATCCATACTCTAACTTGATATCAATGTCTTTGGTAGGCATTCTAATGTCTCTTGGTTTTTCACTTGTAGTCCTTAGTGATATCTAAGGTTGAAGTCCTTGGTGAAAATGTCGGAGTCATTAGAGCTGAAGATGTTGAAGTCATTAGAGTTGAAGATGTCCTTAGCACATGGTGAAGTCTTAGGCCATCAAGTTTGAAATAGAAGAGGTGTAGAATCAAAAACCAAAAAGGTTGAGGAAAGAGTTTACAAGATTGTTTGTAAATAAGTTTTTGGAACAAAAACAACTCCTATTTTTCTAAGGGGTTTTGTCCAATCCTAGGGTTACAAATCCTATAGGCAACAGAGTGCTCTGATACCATCTGTAAGGTTCCCAACCTTTAATAAGGTAGAGATCCCTGTGTTTACAATGCTAGTCCCTGGATCAATAGCTAGCATCCACAGTTAAGATGTAATATCAAGAAACAAAGGTCATATTACAACTTTATAACCAGGAATAAAATAAATCATTACATCTTACATAGATCATTTGGCTATCACATTACATTGCAGCAGAATATCTATAAGCATGGGGTCCTTCATCTTCAAAGTGCCACAGGCAGTCATGTTGGTTGTAGACTTGTAATCCTATTCAACAAACTTCACTAACACCAAACAAACCTGCAACATAATAACTTGCAGCCACAAGGGTCAATACATTTGAATTGTATTGGCAAGTTTCTCTACTATGTAGAAATATGTGGATCATATCATTACATGCATATTTGGCTAAGTGGGGTTTAAGCTCTTTGCAGAAAGCAATATAGTTTTGTCCTATCTTTTCAAAATAGTTTTTTGATCTTTGTCAAATCTTTTTGAACTTCTTGGAAAAATCCAAGTGCTTCTAATCCCTTGTTGTCACCCTCAAGTTTTATCTTTGAGAAATTGGAATGTCGAGATCTTCCATAGCTTCATGCCTTAGTTGCTCAGTATTGTCCATAACCGGGGACACGGCTAAGTACTTAGAGTTTTGATCTTCTGCAGACGTTGTACACTTTATCCACATGACACAATATCATCTTGATGCCACCAGTGGCCGCTGAATAAGTACTCTCCAAGATGGAGTACTGGCAGATTGAGAATGTGACAAAGTCTTTCCATAGGAGTCCTCCCAATACACAATGCTAGCTTGTCTTCCAGGCACCAATGTAGGGTTCCAAGTTCCCTAGCACAAATCTAGTTAACCTGAAGATGCCAATGCATGGGTCTTCCACTATGTAGTTGACAAAGCCAGAGCCCATTTAGCATGTGGTTGTACACGGAAGCCACTGCACGAGAAACATGTTCAATCTCTAAGTCCCTGGGTGGTTTTCTTCTAGTGCACAACAAAAAGAGATAGCCATATAAACATGGTTCCTTTTGTTGCCACCTTGTCCATCCTTGAGTATCCTTGTCCACCCAGGTGGTTCATTGAGTACTTGTTTTATTATATAAAACATAAGTCTTTTCAATTCTTCATATATTCATAACATGTATCCCACCCCAATATATAGCAGGGCTAAGCATACTACAACTACAATGTTTCCACTAAGGAATATATAGGGGCATCCTATTAGGATTTAGCATAGCATAAAGTATAGAAATCCTTTTCATGCATGTTTCAAAAATCCACTAAGTATAATGAAAATAGTAGGACTTGGATGATAGTGTCACTTGCCTTTTTGGTAGAGAATGTTGGTTCACTTCTTGATTTTGCTAATATCACACTCTTCTAACTTCACTACAAATCAATCAAGCAAACATAGATTCAACTAGCATTCCAACCAATATTCAAACAATTTATCACTCATAAAATAATAGAAACAAAGTCATGCATGCAAGCATGCAAAAGATAGTTTTATTTGCAAAGGTGGTTTCTACTAGGCTCTAAACATTATAAAGTTCAAAGTGGTCATTTACTAAAGTGGTAAAACCATTTGCAAAAGGGTTTTATCTATAAACCATTTCTTAAATCAAATCATTATTTCATGTGGTGAAAAATGCTTTTAGCAAAGCAATAATTTCTATATTGTTCACCAAATAAGTTGTTAATTCACAAAACTTGGTTTTTAGGTTCAGAAGGTTTGAATTAGAACATTTCTCAAAGGTTTTACTCAAAAATCATATCCATATCATAATCAATATTTTTATTTGACTAGAAATGAGATAATTCAAGTATTTATTCCTAAACTTCACAAAATTCATTTTTAAATCCATGAGTTGGTTCCTAGGGTCAGTAGGTTCACAACAAATCATTTTGCAAAGATTTCACATAAAAATTATATCTAGAACAATTTTTATATTCAAATTAAGCCTACACATGTTTCTGCAAATTCAATTAATTTACCAGAAGCAAAACATTAAAAAATGTGCATGGTTGCAAAGTACATGTTCTGCTGATTCCATTGATATAAAATTTGCTAAATTTGGACGTGTAGATTTAAAGTTATGAATTTTACAAGTTTGCATATAAATCTGATTCCAAATTCTGTTTTAAATCAAACTAGTGCCACGCGGCGTGTTCTTATTGGCCGGTACCGCTTCGTGCGGATCGGCCTCTCTGGACCGCAGGACCTAACTTAAAACGAACGACGCTGATCAACTCGTACCTCTTCATCTAGTTCTAATCTCAGCCAACAGATCCTGATCTAACAGACACGGTCACGTGGTCAAACTCTGACGGCGCTGCGCGGCGGCAGACGGCGGCGCGCGGTCAGACGGTGGCGTTGCGACGACTACAGGAAGCAAGGGAAGAAGCGGGGGTGCTCACCGTGCTCGCTAGGTCGAGGTGAAGCTCAAGGTAGCGCTGGCTTGGCGAGGGGCGCTCAGGGACGGCGGCCAGTTGGGTTTTTATACTGATTGCCTTTTTATTTTTCTATTTGATTTTCTATTTTGATTTTCAAACAAACAATTCAAACAACAAATGAAATCAAACTTTTGCCAAACTTTGTATCATTTTTAGTTCTGTTTAACAACACAACCAAAGTTCAAAATAACAATAATACTTTATTCATTTAGGATCCATTTAATAATTAAATAAAATAGTCCTTAGGTATTAATTCAATAGGATTAGATTTATTTTAAAACTCTATTTGAAATCTAAATAATACCAAAACCATTTCAGTGGGTTTTATTTGAAAATATAAAATACTTGGAAAACTTGTTTAAAATAAAATAACAAGTTTTAGTGTTTATTTAAATTGGAAAAGCCCTTACTTTAATAAAATTGGATAATAATAAATCCACATTATTTTATTTAAATAAACCCTTACTCTTTTTATCAAATAGGAGTATTTTATTTCAAAAGCTTGGCCAAGATTTAATTTGGCTCTATAAAATAATCTTTATTTATAATTTCTACTTTGCTTTTGAAAACCATATCTTTTTTTAATTTAAAGGTCCAAAATAGTAATTCCAATTATTAAAACTTTCTTTATTAATTGTTTATCTTTTTAGATCCCTTTAGGATTTTTATTTGATCCAAATAGGTTTGAAAGTTTCCAATTGGATTCAAAAAGTTTCTTCTCACCCTGAATTTCAACAAAGTATTATTTTTGTTTATTTATTTTTCACATTTCAAAATTTGGAAAATTTTGGGATGTGACACATACAAGCCTTAGAATGTTTAATTTATATCACCTCTGCTATCAACTTATATCGTTCTCCTGTCATACTAGATTCTCTGCATTTGATACATCATCTGGATGGGCCAGACTCAACAGCTAGGCATGGCTAAGCAGGACACAGATATAAGCTCTAGCAATGCACACAAGCCAAACCTAGTTATGCTAGGAGCAGTGGATCAGGTAATATAAGCTCAAAGGAAGTAATGCAATAGATAGGATACCCTATCTAACGATAAAAGACCACAGTAGAATCGTATGCATCATGGCAAAATTGAAATGCTTTCGAAATCACAGGATTATTTCATGATGGGGCTATGCTTGCCTTTTCCTGTTGATAGTAGATAAATAGATCTTCGGAAGCCTTGTACTTGACTTGGTTACAGTTGATCAAGTATTGTTCTTCGATCTTCGATCTTCGATCTTCGATGGTGTTATCCTCGGGCTTTGATCTCGATCTCGATATCGTATTCTATCGGGAAGAACCAAACACCAGAAATAAAGGGGAAACAATCAACACATGGCATCAATGCAATGCTCAAACAAGAATGATGATATGACAAGTTAATTTTCACTGAATTGAAACCCTAAAGCATGTTCGACAAATTAATCGGGGTCCCGAGAGGTGAAAACCCTAATTCAAAGAAACTTCGGAATATATGAGAGGGGTGCATTTGTTCTTATAATTAAACTTGTCATTTAGGTTGTTGAACAATGCATGATTATAGCTTAAAGAGACAACTCTCATTTTTCTGAACATTTTGATATATTATTCATATTTTTCTGACTTATAAATCAAGATATGAATTTTACGAACTTTACTCAATTTCTGGAATTAATTAAGTCATATTAAATTGGTTTATTTCGTCAGCATAACAGAGGCTGATGTCACGAGAGGGGGTGGGGTTTTTCTCACTGGGGCAGAAGCTAGCCAGAGAGGCTAACCTGTGGGGCCAAAGGCCACATAGGCAAGCCACGCAGGCAAAGTGGGTCCTTGGCTGGGTTTGACTGTTTTAGACCCGCGCCCTGACGTAGGCGTGACGTCATGCCGGTGTTGAGCCTCGGGTCGGTGGCGGGGACGTCGATTGGCGGCGACCTGGGAAGCGCTGAGGGGTGCGTTCGAACAAGCGGGATGAGGCGAACCTAAATATAGCGGGTCCGCCTCGATTTGGTCATCGGAGCTAGCACTACGGCGAGCGGCGGCGGCGGAACTTGCAGCGACACGACGCACGACAGCTACAACAAACAAGCGGCCAAACAGAGCTCACCTTGAGCTTTAGAATCTCACCAGGAGCGCAGCAAACTCGACGGCGAGGTCCTGGGTGGCCGGAATCAACAGCTGAGGCGATGGCCGGAGCTCGAGGAGAGGGCTTGATTCGAACGCTTGGGAGCACGCCAGCTCACACGGTTGGGGGCAAACGAACGAGAAGGGATCATCGATCACGACCGTGCTCTCAGATGGAAGAGGAGATGCCGGGATCAACGGGGCACCGCAACACCTGCAGCTAGGGTTCCGGCCAGATAAAGAAATTGGGAAAAGGAAGGAAGCTAGGACTTATCCGGCGGCATCAGGGAGTCTTATAGGCGTTGCCGGCGTCGGTAGCAAGAATCTTGGTAGGGCGGGCATCTCGGCGAGGCGGGGATGGCGCGAGCGTCGACACGCAGAAGCTTCATCGCCGTCGTTCTTCTGTCATGAGGTAGAAGAAAAGGAGAGGAATGCTGAAGCGGTACTGGGCCAGGAGCTGGGCTGCGATTGGGCCAGAGTGGTTCGCGGGAGAAGGGAGAGAGGGAAGGGGTTGCTGGGCTGTGGCCCAACTGCTATCTGGTTCTGTTTTTATTTCTGAAAACATTTTTCCTTTTCCTGTTTTCATTTCTCTTTTGTAAATTTCATTTTCAAATCTGTTTTGAACCATTCAAAATTACCAGAGTTTTTGTAAAAATATATGAAATAATCAGGGGACCCTATAATCCATTTGGGCTCCACACTTTTGTAGTTTTAAAATATTCAAAACCTTTTGAAGGTGTTTCAAATAGAGAGGAAGATTAGGGTTTAGAATGTGATTTATTTTTCTTCAATGCACAATTTAAATGATGATGCTTATGAATGCACAATCAAAACCCTAATTAAACATTAGCTAAAACTGGGGTGTTACAGTAGGCCAACGGAGTTTTTGGCACCCCATGAAGTTTGACACGCATAAAGCTATATCATTCTTATGATTTACAAGTCAAACTTTGGCATTCACACAAAAAATGCTAAACATTAATTCAATTGAACAAATATTTTCAAAGAGAGCTATCATGTCAATCATTATTTTCTCCCCATACCTCTAAACATACACATCTCCTTTCATGGATCTACCACTCATATTTGTCAAGATGGATCGATCACATGGGCAGGCTTTTGCGACTAAGGTTAGTAACATGTTCTCTACCACTGTTCATCTTATCTCTCCCCAATCTGGCTTCTCGATGGTCATCTCGTTTGGGTGTGCCAAATTTGCTATCAATACGACCAATGTGTGCCATGCAATTGAGGCATGCTTGGGAGCCGATGGTGACAAGATCCGTGTATCGCCCCTTCGGGGTCGTACTTTCATTTTCGATGTTTGCTCCAAAGCAGTGGGGCTCCTCATTGTCAAAATGAGATCGTTCAAATCCGATGATTATGTTTGTTATTTTGATCTATGGAGCAATGGTGGACCCAACTGGCAACGAGAGGAAAAACTTTGGTATGCCGAACAAGATCACAATTGGATCATAGTTAAACCAAGGAGGAAAAATAGTTCTGCTGATCAAGGTACATTTGCTTATCGATCTTTCGCATCCAGAAATTATCAGACCATCACTGGTTTAAGAACGACTCATTATAGACAGAAAAGATCTATCGCCAAATCTGTTGATCATGTATCATCGAGTCCTATGCATGTTGATCAGCATTATCGGCCCAAACCGGTTGCACCAGGTCAGCGAGAAACAGTTAAAAACATCATCATTATTCTAAATCCTACACGCCTTGTATCACGCCTGCCATTTCGACTTCAGGCGGCACGGACAGCGCGGATGGGACAGGATCACATCTGGTTCAATGCGCTAGATGCCTTGCTGACAATGCGCACCTGACCCCTGCATGCACAAACCCAATACGTTGCAGAGTTTGCTACAACTACGACCACATTGCCCGATTTTGTCTCTCTTTAAAGACTATATCTCGGATTTATCGGTGCAAATCTATCCCAACAAAACCTACCACCCAGATTTCACCTCCCCCTTCGTCATCGCCCTCTACGCCTCCCCTGTTTCCCCTGCCTCCAACCAAAGAAACCCTACCAGCTCCACCCCCTACCCACCGCCGATCACCACAATGGCCAACTATCCCGTTGATCCTTTGCCCCATGTTCCTGCTGGCCTGCATGCCCAACCTCCTGGACCTCTTCGCACTCGGCGCGGCTATGTTTTCCTTGGAGGCGACGCCCCTCTGTACGCGGATGAGTGGGCGATTGCTACTGTGGCATCCCGCAAAACCACTACTAGAAAATCGCGTTGTTTTTATGCATTGCATCATCATGACCGCATGCTCATGTCATCATGTCACATTGCATTTGAGCATCGCCATCACCTTGCATTTGTTCGCATAAAACTATTTTCGGAAAAACCTATTTTTGTTTTCTAAACGCCCCGTCTTTAATTCAACTCAAACCCGGGACTCCAGATTATTTTGTTTTGTCTGCTATCGGTTTGCAAAAGCCCTATTTTAAATAAATAAAATGTTTAATTATTTTATTGGGGGCAGCCAAACCGGGCCGATCCGACCCAGTCGGCCACCCCCAGAATAAAAATCGGTCCACCTACAACCTAAAATCCTTTTCCTACCCGAACCTAGTCTACCCACCTATCCTAGCCTGCCACCTCACCTTCCCTCCACCTCATCACACACCCCGCCACCTCACCAATCCCCTACTCTCTCTCCCTCTCCCCTGACCACACAAACACACACAGCCCCACCTACCCCTCTCTCCTCCCTGCCAGCCCGGACCCACCCCTGGACCCCACTGCCCACCAACCCACACGCCACCCTGCCGCACCCAACCAGGCCCCACCCCGCGTCACCTCCCTCTGGCCCCACTCCCACGCGACCCTCTCTCCCCCCGACGCGTCCCCTACCTCGCTCCTGCTCGCCTTTCACCATCCCGCACCCCGCCGTCGCCCTGCAAACCCCGTCGTCGGCCGCCGGAGCTCCATCCCGCCACCGCCCTCCGCCTCTCCAGCGCGCCCCGCCGCGTCTCCCCTCCCGGCTCGGCCCTAGTCGCGCGCGCCCCTCACCTCGCGCCGCCGCCGTGCCTCGCGCGGCCGCCCTCGCCTCCGTTGGCCTCCCCCTTGCTCCGGCGCCTCCCCGTCCCCCGAGCCAGCCGTCGTCCGCCGCCGCGGTGCTCCCCCGCAGCCTCCTCCACCCCGCCGCCCCTGGCCCTCCTCTCCCTGAGCCGCGCCCGGCCGCCCGCCGACGCCGCACCTCCCCGCCCGCTCCGGCCGAGCTCCCCGCCGCGCCTCCGACCTCGCCTCCCCTCTCGCCGCCGTTCTCCCTCCTCGGCAGCCGCTGCTCTCCTTGCGAGCCGCCGCCAGGGCCCCTCCCCTCCGCAGCCTCCTCTCCCTCTAGCCGGCACGTCCGCCGCCCGCGGCCTCCACCCCGCCTCGCAAGCCCGGCCCCGCGCCATGGCCTCTCTCTGTCCAGCGACGCCAGGGCCATCCCCTCCTCCTCGAGCATGAGAAGCTCCTCCGCTGAACCATCTCCCGAGCCGACGCGAGCGGGCCCTGCAGCGACATCGACGCCTCTGCCTGCAGGCTCGGGTGCCGCTGGTTTTGGCAGTTGTTCTGGTGTCTGTTGCTGAAGATGTGAACCACCAAGTTCGTCTCGGGCCCTTATCTCGTCGACAAGTTCTTCGCAAAGGACCAAGACCGGTAGCACTTGACGAACCATAGACAAGACCTTCATCATGGATGACAAGTACCACAACATGTCCTCGAAGGACGCGGACGCCAAGGCCCCGAACCCCGACCCCGGAACCGGAGGGCGAACCCGAAGACCAGGAGTCCTCCTTCAAGGATCCGGTGGCCGAGACCCTGAAGACCGATCCGAAGCGCCAGGACCCGAACCTGAAGAACGCCAAGATCGCCGACACGGATACGCCAAGTTCCTCGCCCGAATGCCAAGACCGACTCGATGGCGCGGATCCGACAAGGTCTTCGCGACGACAAGATCGGCACCGACCTGGGTGGAGCCGAAGACCGCCAAGTACTTCTTCCCGGAACGCCAGATCTATCCGTTATCCGATCCCGCGGATCCCGTCGAACCCTGAACCCTGAGACCGACCCCGAACCCTCGAACCCCAAGATCGTCGAACCCAATGTGTGAACCTTTTCCCGAGCCCCTGTTTTATAAATGCTTTATATAAAACTTGTCGCATATTAAATTGATCATGCATGCACTTTTGCCATGTGGTTTGGGGGCCTTGTGCCGATTCACCATATAATTAAATATGGGGCCCATATGCGGGCAAATCTAGTCTTATATTGGCCCCATTTAAACTTGTGTAGCGAACCGATGATATATCTTGCCATGTTAAGACCACCTTTAAATTGCGGGGGTTCTAAATAACTTGAACCGTTTAATTAATTGTCGGGACCCCGGTTCCGCTTAATCTGGCCTAATTGCATCGCACCTTTGCCATGTCATACATCATACATGCATCATGCCCGATCTTTTGCCGTAGTATTAAATAGTGCATCCGGTGTTTGTGCTAGTGTTTTGCTTCTTCGCGGATAAGGCCGTTGAGTTGATGTGAGCTTCGCCCCGATCTCCGGTTGAACCTTCGACAATGGTTTCAGGCGAGCATCTCCCCCTTTCTACCTATCTTACTTTTATAGTATTTATTCCCTCCTGTTGATCTATTGCTATCCGTGTTGCGATGCTCTAGTTTTTCGTACCCGTGATATCCCTTGCAGCCTTATATTGCCTTGGACACATCCTATTACCTGTTGTTTGGTAGATAGTTGGACTTGCGCGTCGTGGTCGCTTGCTCAAGTGCTGTTGCGTGTCGTCAAGTACCACAGTTGTTGGAGCATTGCCGCATGTTAAAGTTGGAGATGACCATGGCTTTAATTATCGTTCACTTTAATTATTGTTTAACAACTAAAATTGAAGTAGGTAAGCAGAGGCACAGGTGGGCAATAGATGTTATTTGGTTGTTAACCGTCCACTTGTGTCCCGTAGGACCCCGAGTACTTGATACCTGTTCCTTGAATATTCGCGCTATCCACATACGGGGGAATTATGGGACCCCCCTGAGCCAGAGCTTGATTCATTCTTATTTCTTGGGGCCACAAACTAGTTTGAGGTTTTATTTACTATCCTGTACTTATGCCATGCTTTACCGCTTTATTACAATTGTGCGATGGATAGCACACTGTACTGTTTAGGAAAGCGGAGTGTTTTCGCGGTATCGACAAGCCCAGTTTTGGGTTCCCAGTGGTTTACAGCCATTGACGCAAACCTTGAGTCCGTCTCGGAGTCAGCTAGCTTCGTTGCGGGTGTACTCAATGGGGTGGCCCCCTGAAATAATTCTGAATCCTGTGATTGCTTTGTCGTGAAAGCCTCGTTGGGTTTTGATTTGGTTTTTCCGAGGTTGATCGAGTGTGTGTTGCTATTTGTGCACCCCTGCAGGGTAAAACTTTCTGAAAGCCGTGTCCGCGGTTATGGACGACTTGGAGCACAGTATCTCGATCATAGACAACTATAACTAAAGTAATGCTATAAATTTGACTTTATAATGACTAGTAATCAGCTTCACTATAATGGAATGGCTAAATAAAACTGCCAACAATTGCTTGCTTGGGTTGTCGCTTGCGACCATTGTATCTGACTAGTAAGTATTGCAACTATAACGGAATGGCTAAATAAAAGTACCAACAACTGCTGGGTTTTTGGGATATCTCATGCTAATTGTATTTGACTAGTAAGTGCTGCAACTACAACGGAATGGTTAACTAAAATTGCCCACTGCTTATTATATCAGGATGACTATCTATACCTGACTAGTAATTGCTGCAACGATAACTGAATAAATAAAACTGCCAACTGTGTGAGTTCCTCGGTTGACTTCCTCGTTTGGTCTCGAGGGGGGAATACCAGGATGGGATTGTTTGGTGTAAGATTCAGGTTGGATCCGAATAGGCCTTTCTTATCCCTCTCTGATAGCCGCCAGTTGTATCGAGTCTCTATAGGTTGTTTAGTGCATGCTGCCGCTGCCGCTTCAGTCCACCATACCTATGTAGGCAAGGACCACCGAATTCTAGCCTCGCCGTGTACTGGCCTCAGTACTGACCGCTCTCTCTTTTTCCTTTGCCCTTTGTCGGCACCCCTTTTGTTTAAGCAGGTTTGAGATCGACGTCGTTAGCAGGGTTACCCTTCCGGCTTGGCCTGGGCAGGGTTATGGACGCCATTGGTTATTCTTCAGGGCTCTTAGCCCCATTTGCATCTTGTCCGTAGTCGGACGCTCTATCATTTTCAAGGTGATTTGGATCTTTGTATATTATGTCTGTATTCTTGACTCATTGAGTCGCTGTTGTATATATATCTGTTCTGTGGGTCCCATCGAGGACTGTTGTGTAATGTTGTTACTTCGTTTTCCACCCGCACGAAAGTGCCTGGTGGGCACCTTTGAATCGTTTCTATGCGGGTTTGGCGGGTTTCGCTAAAACTTGCATAGGGCCGATTCTGAGGGTGTTACAGCTACCCTGACGCCTGAACCAGTTGCTGCTGATTTCATCGGCACAGTTGCCATTATTGGTGAGTTCCTCCATGGGCTTGGTCTACAAGTTAGAAGCACTTCTAGATGCGCCATGGGATCTGCACTTTTCCGCTTTGCTACTGTGACTGATAGAGATGCTGCTGTTAGTGGTAGCCCATATCATATTGGTGAAATTGTTCTTAGGATTGTAAATGAGGACAGTGGCATCAATAGACGCTCCACTATTTTTACACATGATGTCTGGTGCATGCTTCTTAATTACCCCCAGCAGCTCTGGGATCCTGATTCAGTTATGCGCACATTTACTCCATATGGACGTTTCCTTGTGTGGAACAAAGACCTGTCTAACAGAGCCAGAACCTTGGTCAAATTTCGTGCACAAGACATGGACACCTTGCCTCTCAGTCTTGTGGTCGGTAGGAACGTTGCTGATGATGGAAGTGGGGACACTTGGACCTGCCCGATGGTGATTTTATCCACTACTATGTTGGGAGGCAATGCAGGTGATGAAGATCCTCTACCACCCAATGGTGGAAACCCACATCCTCCACCATTGGTACATCATGGCTTCTGGCATGACAACCAATTCAACCAAGACTTTGGTGGAAATGTTGCACACCCACATATCAATGTTGCAGGTATGGATGTTGCTATGGGCAATGCTGCACATGCAGCACCTGCACATGAATCCCCTGCTGCAGTCAACTTAGAACCTCAGACACCACCTATGCAACCTGAGATACCAGTTGTGCCCAACTCTGTACCTGATCCTATCAACAATCTTGCCCAGCTACTCACTAGCCTTATGGGTGAAGACCAAGTGCAATTCCCCAGCCTGGTTGGTAGCAGCATTACTGGAGCCACTGTGAAGATCACTGAAGCTGATGACATGAATAATGCTGTCAAGTACTCACTTGAGATATCTACTATCAACCCCAACTACCAGTC
Organism: Avena sativa; assembly: GCA_916181665.1. Classification (NCBI taxonomy): domain Eukaryota; kingdom Viridiplantae; phylum Streptophyta; class Magnoliopsida; order Poales; family Poaceae; genus Avena; species Avena sativa. Next base: position 200,345,411 of record OV702281.1, on the reverse strand, counting down.
TGTCACACCCCTGAGCATCACATCAAGCAAAAGCTTCATCCCAGTTCCTACACAGTCTGAAAGTTCTGATAGTGAGATTGCTGTAATCCCCATGCCTGATAACTTCCCCAGCTCCAAACGCAAGAAGAATGAACCCAACACTATCAAATATGTGAGAAGAAGCCACAAGATTGCCAGCCTGAATGCTGGTTTTAAAAGTTAGAAGGCTGCTGATGATCATGCTGAAAGCTCCAAGATGGCAGCTCAAAACTTGTCTTGTCACTTTGAGGCCATTGTGGTTGAGAATGACCCACCTCCTGAGCTTCCTATGAGCACCATTCAAGCCATTGGGACTGGATTCTGTCAGATACCTCCTAGTGAAGTAACCGAGGACAAGTTAAACAAGATCAGTGCCAAGAATGATGTGTAATCACCCTTCTGGTTGGCCCAAGTGCAGGGGCAGATGCTGCACTGCTATCTATCTTAGATTTTATTTTCAGTTAAACTATCTCAAGTTTTATTATTGTATCAGAATTATCTGTTCCCTGGATGTTATCTATATTTGGCAATGCAGACTTATTTATGTCATGGGTTGTAATATGCTGGTGTGGATCCTCTTGAATACTACTGCTTGTAATCATCATGATCACATGTTTTTCACCTCCCTCAACACCACACATAAGCCTGCTATCATCTGGGACATGATCTCATGGTCCTCTGCTCACAGACCATATCCCACTCTGGATGCCAGTACCTGGCACCATAGCAATCACCATCATTCAGTTAAAAGATGAATAGAACAATATTTATTATGGATTGGAACGTTAGAGGTATCAACTCACAGGATAGACGTGATGATCTTGCTGACAAAATAAACCAAAGCAATTGCAACATCATCTGTTTGCAAGAAACAAAGAGGGAGCACTTTGACAGTAGCTACATCAGGAAATTCTGTCCCAGAAGATTAAACTAGTTTGCATACCAACCATCTCTAGGAAACTCTGGTGGTCATATTATTATCTGGAATGGTGCACAATTTAATGGGAAAATCATCAGCCAATCTCACTTCCAAATGACAATCAAATTTGAAACATATCTAACTGCTCAGACATGGTACCTTACAAATATCTATGCACCTTGCATTAATGAAGGAAGACATCTATTCTTTGATTGGTTTATGCAACTTGATTCATCAGCATTTGATTTATGGATGGTTATGGGTGATTTCAACATGATAAGAAGAACTGATGACAGGAACAGGCCTGGAGGCAATATTGCAAATATAAATAATTTCAATGCCATCATTCAGGAACATGACCTGGAGGAAATACCACTAAAGGGGAGATCATTCACTTGATCCAATATGCAAACAGAACCACTCCTTGAGAAACTTGATTGGATCTTCACATCACACAAATGGACAATTGAGTACCCCAACACCATTGCTACTCCCATGGGCAGACTGGGATCTGACCATATACCCATCATAATTAATATTGGCACTGACATCCCAAGATCCAATATCTTTAGATTTGAGGAACACTGGATGGAATTTGAGGGTCTCACTGACATTGTGAACAGTTGCTGGATTAATAGAGGACCATACAAAAATGCCGCTCAAGACATTGCTGCCAGATTCAAATGCCTCAGACAGGGCATCAAAAAATGGAGTAAGAACCTATCAAACCTGGCAAAAATTATCTGCAACTGCAGCTTTGTTCTATCCATGCTGGATGGACTAGAGGAACAAAGGATACTGACTGTACAGGAAAAAAACTTCAGAATTATTGTCAAAAACCACCAGTACAGAATGCTGGAAGCCAAAAGAATTTACTGGAGGAAGAGAGCAAACATCAGATGGGCCAAACTAGGTAATGAAAACACCAAATTTTTTCACTCCATAGCCACCAGAAACTACAGACACAACTTCATATCCACACTTACTAATGATCAGGGGGCCACATTACTTGAACATGACCATAAAGCTGCCCTACTTTGGAACTCCTTCAGAGAAAGACTGGGTATTTCCATTGATACTAGCATGCAATTTGATCTGGATGATATGATCACCCCACAGGACTTATCTGAGGTTGATGCTGTTTTTACTCATGAGGAAATTGATCACATCATCAAGCATATGCCACCTGACAAATCTCTAGGGCCAGATGGATTCAATGGTATGTTTATGAAAAAGTACTGGCACATTATGAAGCACCAATTCTACTCATTATGTGATCAATTCTACAATGGCACACTTGAACTGCATAGCATCAACACTGCATACATTACCCTCATACCCAAAACACAACACCCATGCAGACCCTCTGATTTCTGACCCATCTCTCTGGTTAGTATGGCACTCAAAATCATCACCAAACTGATTGCTAACAGAGGCCAAAATGTTATCATCCCCATTGTGAGCAAAAACCAATATGGATTCATCAAATCTAGAACTATACAAGACTGTCTTGCTTGGGCCTTTGAATATCTTCATATATGCCACAAGTCAAAAAAGGAAATTATCATATTGAAACTTGATTTTGAAAAGGCTTTTGACATGGTAGAATACAAAGCAATCCTTACCATGCTCAAGAAGTTTGGCTTCAGTGACCTTTTTATTACCTGGATAAAGAATATCCTGCACAGTGCTACCACATCAGTTATCCTGAATGGTGTACCAGGTAAAACCATCAATTGTAGAAGAGGAGTTAGACAAGGTGATCCCCTCTCACCACTTCTATTTGTGGCTACTGCTGAGCTATTACAGATCATTGTGAATCATGCCTGGCAAACTGGGGAACTCTCACTCCCCATTGACAACTCCTATGGGCAAAATTACCCAATCCTCCAATATACAGATGATACTCTCTTAATCCTGCCTGCTGATACCAATCAAGTGTGCAATTTAAAAGAACTACTCATGAAGTTCACTGAAGCTACTGGTTTGAAGATCAACTACCACAAGTCATCCATTGTCCCAATCAACACTTCATCAGATAAAATGGACAGCCTGGCTGCACTTTTGGGATGCAAAATTGAAGCACTGCCATTCACATATCTGGGACTCCCCATGGGCACTACTAAACCAAGTGTTGATGATCTGTCCCCCCTGATCAGCAAAGTGGATAAAAGACTTGCTGGCATATCCAATCTCCTATCTCACTGCTCCAGAGTTATTGTGATCAAGTCTGTGTTGTCTGCTATGCCAAACCACATCATGTGTGCAATGAAACTACATTACACTAATACTGATCATATTGACAAAACCACCAGAACCTTCCTATGGCATGGTAAGGAGATTGAGAAAAGAGGAAAATGTTTAGTGCAATGGGACAAAGTATGTCTTTCTAAGAAAGCTGGGGGTCTTGGCATTCTTAATCTCAGGGAACATAATAAAGCAATGATGATGAAGAACTTATTCAAATTCTTCAATGGCCAAGATATACCTTGGGTCAGTCTTCTCTGGCAAAAGTACTACTCCAAATGGTACACTAACTGATGCACATGCAAACAAAGGCTCTTTATGGTGGATAAATTGCCTCACCTTCCTCCCTAATTTCAAGGAAACGACCACTACGGTTGCTGGAAATGGCATAAGTACTATGCTCTGGTATGACAAATGGAAAGGATCAACCCCACTCAGATTCAAATTCCCTGAACTTTTCTCATTTGCTAAAAATGATAGAGTATGCCTCAACTCTGCATCCAACACCATGGCTCAAGATGAATATAATTTATTCCAGATCCCCCTATCCCTGATTGCCAATGATCAACTTATGGAGCTTAAAAACATGATCAACAGCCCAAGGAACATTGGCACACATGACATATGGTGCTTTCCCTGGGAAGACAGCAAATTTTCTATAAAGAAGGTGTATGAGCATATCATTAGAGAACTTGATGCCCCCACACCATTCAAGTGGATTTGGAAAACACCCTGCTTACCAAAACACAAGTTCTTCTTCTGGCTTCTTCTGCAGGATAGACTAAACACCAAAGATCTACTACAAAGGAAAAATTTCCAACTTGAGGATTACACATGTGTGCTATGTGAGGAAAACATCAGGGAGACAGTGGACCATCTGTTCTTCGAATGTGAGTTTAGCAGGAACTTCTGGTGGAGCCTAGGAGAGGAATGGAACATGGATCTTGGAACTATTGACAGACTCATTGATGCAAAAAACAGATCCACAAACCAGTATTACAAAATATCTATGATTGCATGATGTTGGAGCATTTGGTCACTTAGAAATCAGATCATATTTGAACATGCAAAGAAGAGTAGTTAGCAATGCTATGCCATATATAAAGCATCTATAGTGGAGATCAGACATAGGGTTAAGCCCAGTCTCATTCAAGGCATGACTGATTGGATAGATACTTTGTAATAGATAGCTGATACTACTTCTGGGAGCACTCACATGCTCTCATCTTGTACAGTTTTGATTTATCTCAATATATAAAATGACACAGTGGGGGCCTTCCCCACTATATTTGTGTCAAAAAATCATTATTTTCTGTGGTGTTGAGTGTCTCTAGGAATAAGCTTTCAAGACTAAACACTACAACACCCAAGTCTTTAATTGTAAGACTTTTTCTTATTTCAATGGTTTAGAATTTTTTTAAGAAAGACTTGGTTAAATACAAGAGATGGAACAAAACTTACCCAATTAAATACCCATGCAAATAAAATTTTACTAAAATATAGAGACTCACTCCACTGATATAACATCTCAACATTACTACTAACTAGCATGGGTTTCTCAAACTTCAAAAGTGGGGAGTCATAAGGCATACCTCTCATGTTTGGTTCCACTTCTTTCTTCCCTTTTTATTTGTTTCTTGGAAACTCGAAGTCAATCACTCTCCTGAAAATAAACGAGAACTTCGAGGTGGAAAGAAAAAGAGAGGGAAAATAAAGAAAACGGAGAAATCTTTTTGTGATTTTTGAGAAGGGGGATTAAAGAACAGAAAATTGGCGGCAAAGCTCAGTTTGAAAATCTCAAACAAAATAAAATAACTAAGATAAAGTGTTGGGGAAACCAACACGAGTGCTTATAAACTCAAATAAAAGCATAACCTTGAAAATAAGATAAAGCAAATAAAAACCAAAAATATATAAAATAGATAGAAAACCTCCCCAAGCTTAGTCTTTTGCAAGCCCTTCAAATCACTATGGTGAGGGAAAAAAGTTGTAACTCTAGTCTGAAAATTGAGTTGAAAGGTTAATTGTTGTTTCTCGGAGGTTCAGGGCGAGATTGTGCATTCACTCCATAGTACCTCCAAGTTCTTGGAAATCTTGATATGTAGCGAACCGGTTTGGTGGCTGCTTCTCCTGATGATGGAATTTTTCTTGCTCCTCCTCTTGGTCCTCATCCTCCTCCAAAATATCCTCCTCGGGTTGGTTTTGCTCAACCCACAAGTCATAAAGAACACATCCTTCCTCGATAGATAAAATATCATTAGGAAAAGGAGTGGGGTAGATACGACCAACTCCAGCAATATGCAGATAATAAACTCCACCTCTCCTAGTAAGCATTCCACAAGCCTTCAAAGTAGATAAACCAACACGTCGCTTACCTAGCACCGGATGTAAATGCCCAATGCATTGGCAAGCACGGTGATGATGCCTCCACAAGTGATTGGTCCTTGGTTTTGGTGGGATTGGTACTCCAAGCAGCACACAAGAATTGCGCCCAAGTGAAGTGATAAGTTGTCATAGTTGAAAGAAGCTTTTGCAAGGACTAAGATGTCCTCCTCATCGAGTATTGTAAACTCATTACACGCCTGCAAGGTGTTAGCAATAACATAGAACAACTAACGGATAACAGGGTGTTGAATATTATTCCCTCTACTGACTCTAGAAGTAAAGCTCATTCTATTATAGCAGAGTTCAGGGGAAGGTTCCATGTTGGTAAAATCTACGCACAGAGTATTAGGGTCATTGTTGGGTAAACCAAAACAATTGCACCATTCATCAAGTGATAGATAATAATCATTGTTCACGAGTCGGAAAGAAATTCTATCCTCCTCATGCCATTCTTTGACGGTGCTACTCAAAGAGCTAAGAAATTCAATGGTTAACCGCGATAGGTTGGTGCATCATGGAATACAAAGGTTTGCAGGCCAACTCTCTTGCAAAGTAAATTAAAGTCATCAGAAATACCGAGTTGGTTCAAAGTGATGGGGCAAGCCCACTTGGTTGCCTTGACTTCTCGGTTTTTGATCCTGTCGAAACGATCACGGTGGGCTTCGTTCTTGAATCGAATCCCCATGCGATCCTGAGCTGCAGCCCGAGAAGAACTAGCTGCGGCAAGATCACGTGTCTGGATCCTCGTGTTCATCTTCTAAAAATAAAATAGAAAAATATAAAACTTTTTGATCCAACAGTAATAGTCATAGCATAATCCTCATCATAGCACACTAAAGAATCTTCTCATCATATTAATCTAGGCAAGATAATCATGGCAATTAGTCCAAAACAAGTCTCACCCTAGATTGATAATGACAATAGATCAGACATGAATTTTCCAAAATTAATTGGAGGATCTGAGGAGAAACATACCGTAGATCACTTGTGTGCGAGGAATTCGAACGAAATTGAGTAGGGGTGAAGATCCCTTGAGGTTTTGAGAGAGTTTGGAGGTAGAAGACAGAAAAAGGATTGTATTTTTGATGTTTTGGTTACCTCCCCGAGCGTTTAAGTGGTCAGACGCAACTATACGGCGACAACTATATGGCGGGAACAGGATGTTTCGGCCGTATAGTTGGTCTGACGACAAAATTTTAGGGTTTCTAGGGTTTCTGTTTGGCGGCTGTAACTATACGACAACAACTATATGGCCGGAACTTTTGTTCCCACCGTATAGTTGGTTGTCAAACCTTCTGTATCCTAGGATGAAAAATTGTCGATGGGTAACATAACTATACGGCGACAACTATACCGCGGAAATTTTTATTCCCGCCGTATAGTTGGTCGTTAAGCTTTATGTACACATCAAAGAATTTCTATTTCTTCAAGAATTACTTTTTAGACTCAAACTTAACGAAACACCTTGTTTTGACAACAAAATGACAAACTAAAATTTCGACCAACTATGGCATATATAAAACATGAATTTTTAGTACCGCTGAATCTCTTCTTCTCACTGGAGTTTTCTAGCACTCTTTATTCTATATAAAACTTAAACTTAAACTTAAAAACTTAACTCAAACATTTATTTCACATGGGTTGCCTCCCATGTAGCCTTCAAAGTGATGACCTCCTTATCGCTTTGCTTGTCTTTCTTTTTCCTGGGGAAATCAATAACAAAAGGATCCCGCGGAGGCAATTGAAGCTCCACGTTCCCTTAATGCAAATTGATTAAAGCATTAATAGTTCTTAAGAAAGGTCGGCCTAATATAATAGGGGCAGTAGCATCTTTAGGCACGTCAACAATAAAAAAAATCAATAAGAGCAGGATTGCCTTTAATATAAACTGAAGTATTTTCTTTAATGCCTACTGCTTGTTTATAGCTGCTAGATGTAATTTTAGTTCGAGCCAAGATTTAACTTGTTAAAAAGACTCTTTGGAATTATTGATACACTTGCACCTAGATCACACAGTGCGGCTATTTCATTAGTCCTAATTTTAATCTTAATGGTAGGCTCAAATATATCAGCTAGCTTAATAGGCAATTTTTCGGCAATTTTCTTGTATTCTTCTTCAAGATCACATACCTTTATTGCTACCTGATTAATAAAGTGTTGATACATGGATTCTTCATTTCCTTCACTTACCGAAATCTTGACATTGATCCTTTTTTTACAATGTCTTCAACTGTGTAGTTTGGTGAAGGAGCATTGCTATAATCAAGTTCACCGGGCTCCTCCGTTGGGATTCTTATCATCTTGAGGTCTTCAACTGGATTGGGCTCAGCTTTACCTGCAAATTTAGCTAGAATGAGAGTTTAACTCTCGGTTATCTTACCTAGTTGTGCCTCAATGATGCTTGTTCTTTCTTGGAGGGCGTGCAAATCATTTCTGAAACTAACCGCTTGGTTAGATAATTTACCAAGCATAGCATCATGATTCTCCGTAATGTTGACTAGAATATTGTTTTGCTCATTTTGTGAGTCTATAAAAGCTTTAAGAGTTTCTTGGGGACTAGTATTACTTGATGCCATATTATTATTATAGCTACCTGTTGGACTAGAGTAATGTTTTTGAAAGTTTGGATTGTAATTCTTCTTCCAAGCAAGGTTATAATCATTACAAGCTATGAAGTATACTTCTTCAATAGTTGGTTTTAGAGTAGTTCTTACCGGAGTTTCCTTACCTTTAACGGTTAATATGAGCTCATCCAACTTAGCATTGAGGTCTTCATTCTCTTGAGGTGTGACAGAGTTCACCTTTTTTGTATTTGATCTTTCCACATGCCATTGGGCATGGTCGTCTTGCATATTGTCTAGCAGTTGCTTTGCTTCGGTAATTTGTTTACCCATAAATGTTCCTCCAGCTGCAGTATCTAGCATAGACTTAGAAATAGGGTTAAGAGCATTATAAAATAAATGGATAATTAACCAATCTTCCATCCCATGGCTAGGACAGTTTCTCATGCATTCTTTCATTCTCTCCCATGCAAGCGCTAGTGGCTCACGCTCTTCCTGTCTAAAACTAGTAATATTAGATCTGAGTTGCATAGTCTTTGCAGATGGAAAGAATTTAGTCATAAATAAAGAAGTACATTCCACCCATGATGTAATAGTATTTCTAGGCAGAGATAGCAACCATTCTATTGCTCTTCCTCTAAGAGATAAAGGAAATAAGCGCAACTTTACCGCATCGGGGTCAATATCTTTAATGCGCACCATATCACATATTTCAGTGAAAGTATTGAAGTGCATACCTACATCTTCTACATCAGAGACTCCAAATTGATTCTGTTTAACAAAACTTAAATAGTGGGGCTTAATTTCATAATCTTCAGCAGCAATTGCTGGCTGAGTAATAGGAGTTCACAAATAATCATTGTTAGGAGTTACAAACTCCCCAAGCTTCTTTTCAGCCATACTTACTATGTTTTTGTATTTTCTTAAACAAGTATTAATGATGATAAAGCAAGAATTAAAATACTAACTAATTTTTTTGGTTTTTCAAAAACAAACTAAAAGCAAACTAACAAAATTAAAAAGGAGAATTAAAACTAGCAAGGTTCCTACTAACCTCACCAGGGTAGGTATTGCTTCCTCGGCAACGACGCTAGAAAAAGAGTTGATACCTTCGATCCGGATTACGGATGTAGTATAGCTCTTTTTCCCTAGTATACCTAGGTATATCGAATCCTTAGGAAGAAGAAAGAAAAGTGATATTAGTTAAATGGACCTTCGAGAGTTTTAGAATTCCTATTGCGTTTTCACCGGACCAAGAGTTTGCGATCTTTTTGTTGTTGTTGACGATGGAGAGATAGAGGGCCTAGGGTCTTCGGTTTTCACCATTAGCTATGCAAAAAGATCTGATGAGAGTAACATATAATAATAAAGTACTCATGTAATTGTTAGAGCAAGATAATTATATGTGGGCAGTGCATCCATAAATGTTATAGCCTTTGCAACCGTTTATGGAAATAACATACTAGTCTCATCCATAGAAGAAAGAGAACTAATGATATGCATAGTGATGTCACCGTTAATCCCAAGTAAGTTCCTCACATACAACCGTACTACCCTTTCTGTCACTGGGGTTCCTATCCTGCAGATCAGTCGTTACTCACACTCCCTTTACCTGGATCAATCCTCGGGGTCTTAGGTACCTGACAAGTCCTTAGATTGAGGCAAGAGAGGGTACTACAATCATCATGTCATACAAACTAATACATGATCCCATCTATGATAAATAACATGCACAAAAGCTACATGGCTAGGCCGAAGCCCTTAGCCCAAGGATAATTACTCACACATATAGATTAAATCGACAATCATAAACATTGTAATAGAGATCATAGAGTTGATAGCAAATTGTCTTACAATGTCGCCAATTGGAGATGATATCTACTATTACAAGTGGTGGAAGATGGCTATGGTGGTGGAGAAGGTAAATGTTTAGATCTAGATCTATTCCTCCGGCGTGGCGAGTTTAGGGGTGAAAGAAGCTATGTTGTGGAGTTGGGCATGTTTCTCGTCGCCTGAAGCCTCTTTATATAGGGGTCCCTTCATTAAAGTTGTTCTCTTTGACCTAAGGAGGTCGGTGCAAACTATACGACGGTGGGCCATATAGTTGGTCGTTAAGCTTGCAGTAGCCTCCTCACGGCTCCTGGTTTCCTTGGCGTGTTGGAAATCTCGTATCTTTGGCATTTATATAGTGATTCCCATTATCATACGTCATTATCTACGCATGCAAAAATAGCAAGAAAGGATTGCATACCCCTTTGATCTTTAGGCATTAGTGGCAGGTTTTAGAGAGATATTTTATCAAATATATGAATAATATCTAGTTTAAATGCGGACGTCGATGGCTATATTTCACATCCATCACGCGGGAAGGTGCAGGCGGAGCTATGGCCCGTATTGCGTCTTCCACAAGAGACAAGGCCATGACCTGTAGCCCCATAAAGAGAAGGCGCGAGCTGAGAAGCAAGCGCGACAAGGCTCCATGCGCCAAAGCCCCGGACATGTAGCTCCTCGGGAGGCCCGGGGGCTGGCGGGGGAGTCACATGGTGACGACCGCGCTAGAGCGCTCGTGAGGCCCGGGACGCCTCCGCCCCTCAAGAGGCGCAAGACATGCCATGACTCTGCCTTCCCAAGGTGACTCTTGTCCCCACTCTCTTCCATTGGGAAATGTTTCCCCCCTTGGGGGTAGGGTTTTGAGAAAGGGAATGGCCGCTGTTACCTATGATTTCTGTTTGTTTTGCTCCACAAACACACTCGTTCTTTTGGTTGTTCCTTTCTTCCCACACACACTTTTTATGTTCTCGTCTATCCGCCATGCGAGCGGGGGCTGGGATGGTGCCATCGTCGGACCTTTCCCCGTCAACGCTGCGGATCTAAAGTGTCGAGCTCTAGACTTGCGGACTAGCTCCTGCGATTAGTCACCTCACCCATGGTTCCCGGTGCTTGAAACCCTCGCATGGTGTATAAATGAAATAGGCCAACGTTAGCCCCTGGGTAGGATCGTCAAAACGTGTAGGACCTAGGATCCCCCTGGGGAAGATCATAGGCAGTCACGGTACCTGCGGCGCTCCCCCCGGGAGGCCTACAGGCGGCTTGGGAAGCTCATCTCCGCGCTCAAATTCTTCAGGGCCTAAAGTGTGGAGCTTTGAACTTACGGTTTGTTCCTCGGCCGTAAGTCACCTCTCCCATGGCTCCTGGCCGCTCAGGAGGCTCAGATCTCCGTGCTCAAATTCTTCAGGGCCTAAGGTTTGGAGCTCTGAACTTATGGTTCGTTCCTCGGCCGTAAGTCACCTCTCCCATGGCTCTTAACCACTCGGGAGCCTCAGATCTCCGCACTCAAATTCTTCAGGGCCTAAAGTGTGGAGATCTAAACTTATGGCTCGTTCCTCGGCCGTAAGTCACCTCGCTCATGGCTCCTCATCTCTTGGGAGGCTCAGATCTCCGCAGCTCAACCTTGTTGGGACCTAAAGTTTCGAGCTCTAAACTTATGGCCCATTCCTCATCCGCAAGTTACCTCACCCACGGTTCCTGACCTTTAAAAAACAAAAAATACAGAAACTTCCGTGATGGCCGTTGGTATCTCTTCAAGAGGCCAGCCGGTTCAACATTTGCCCTACGGTTCTCTCCTCGAGAGGCTCATGGGGAGGATCACGAGGCTCTACCCCTCCAGTAGCCAGAAGCGTACGGGACCAAAAACCTCCGAGCTCTAAACTTACCACCCGGTAGCGGTGGTAAGTTACCTCATCCTTGGACCCTAACATTACTATGCAGACGTTCCCCAAGGTGCGTGCGCCCCCTCCTCGAGAGGCCCTGGGGAAGCACAACTCTCCGACAAATCGCAAGCAGAGACATATGGAGAAAACATACATAGCCATTCCTGGTCCAACCACGACCAACAATCCAAAATCCACCAAAAAAGGATTACAAGGAAAAAAGCCTCGTAGGCCTATGGCTCCGAATATCCACCCTTGAGATACCGCCCGTTGTTCCCGCCGGCTGATGGTGGCTCAGATCAATGTAGAGCTTCGTTGGGAGTCCCCAAGAGGAAGGTGTGATGAGCACAACATCAAGTCTTCCCTCGGTAAGAAACCAAGGTTACCTAACCAGTAGGAGGAAGGAAATGACTCAAAGGTTTTTCTAGCAACTTGGAAACTTGCACAACACAAACTCAAGACTTTTCCCCAAGGAAAAGGATTAACTATATGGTTTGGAAGGTAATGGAAATAGTGGAAGATGTATCAATGGTAAAGATTGGACCGGTGTCCATAGTTCACTAGAGGTGTTCTCCTTAAGATAAACAAACAAGACATGCTTGGTAAACAAATTCTAGCAGAGCAATTAACATGGCAGAGCAAGACATAATAATGCAATACTATTCATTATCCTATGAGATTTTATTGGGCAATACAACAAGATACATAGACCGCCATCCAACTACACCTATGACTAGCAATCCACCTTTGGGTTATCATCCGAACCCCCTCCAGTATTAAGTGGCAAGAAACGGATAACTGCTTTAAGCAAAGTGTGTAAGGTAAACAATCCACTTGTTCCATGAACAAGAGACCGTTGTTTTCTCCCTCGTAGCAACATCACATCTACAACCTTAGAGATTTCTGTCACTTCCCCAGATTAAATAGAGGCATTAACCCACTATAGAGCATAAATACTCCCTCATGGAGTCACTAGCATATACTTGGCCAAGATAGCTACTATAAACGGAGAGCATGCAAGATCACAAACAACATAGACATGATAGAATCAATAAGACAAAACCATTAATCAATCTGACATATTAATCTCAATGTCCACCAGATCCCCGCAAACACAACATACATAATTACAAATAGATGATCTTGATCATGAACGGAGCTCACAAGATCTAAACATGGTAGCCCAAAGGAGGAGAGACAACCATCTAGCTACTACATGGACCCGTAGTCCAAGGTGGAACTACTCACGCTTCATACCGGAGGCTGGCATGATGATGAAGAAGGCCTCCGGGATGATCTCCTCTCCGGAAGGGTGCCGTGGGAGCTTCATATCCCCCCGATCTAGGGAAGATGGCGGCGATGGCTAAAGACTGTTTCATGGAAGATTGATCGGGTACTTAGGGTTTTGGTATCGGGGGCTTATTATAGGCGAAGAGGCGAGACAGGAGGGCACCCAGGGTGGCCGCACCCCCCAGGCGTGGGCCAGGCCTGGCCACGCGGCCAGGGGGTGTGGCCCCATGGTGGCTCTTCTCCGTCTCGTCTTCTGGCTCCGTGTTCCCCACAGTAAATTATTGACTTTGGCTTTTGTCCCGTCCAATTCCGAGAATATTGATTTTCTGCCTTTTCTGGAACCAAAAATAGAAGAAAACAGGCAACTGGCACTGTGGCATCTTGTTAATAGGTTAGTCCCAGAAAACATATAAAAATACCTCAAAGTGTAGACAAAGGAAAGCAAATTAGATACTAAACAAACATGGAACATAAAAAATTATAGATACGTTTTCGACGTATCAAGCATCCCCAAGCTTAACTCCTGCTCGTCCTCGAGTAGGTAAGTGATAAAAAGAATAATTTTTGAGGTGACATGCACCATCAAAATCAAGATCAAACCATTTGCAAGCATTGAAAGCTGGGATCAAAGAACTCTAAACATGAGCATGAAAGATGGAGTTCTAACAGTAAGACAAAGTAACTATGCATGCAACATGAAAGGTTACAAACAAAGATCATGAATAACAATGCATTTAAAGACGTTTCTTTGTTTCACATATAAAAAACATAGCATAGTGGCATTCAGCTTGTCCCTCATGGAGTAGCAAATAAATGCATAGGACACCTTCAAAGTTCATAAGAGTGACTAGATACAAATAGTTCATGAGCAAGCAATATCAACAATATGAATCAATCAATAAGTTTTGGGACAATGCACATAGAACTAAGAATGGAAACTATGCTTTCTTAATTGGTGCCTAAGGATAGAAGGTGGAGACTCAATATAATGGTGGAAGAAAGGCCCTTCATAAAGAGGGAAGCAGGGATTTCAAGTCTCATAAAGAGCTTACAAAAATTATGGTACTTGATCCTATCATAAGCATCTTGAAGTGATTAAGGTTAAAGTGAACAAAATATGGAGTATATGCTTGACAAAGTATAAGTTGGCAATCTCATGTCCCTTGAATACGAGGGCCGCTCCTCATGCTACTCAAGTTTAGTTACCAGTAAGTTCTTGTCATAGTAAGTACATATGTATCATAGAAAACCGCCAACGGGGTACCCCTTGCACATGATACAGGAGCTATCCCATAATCAAAATGACAAGACAAGCATACAATTTGCATCTCAGCAATCTTCTTATTTACCATGGGAAAATGGTTCTTTTTTCTCTCTTTCCTCTTTTCTCATCTTTTTTTTTCTTTTTCCCAATCTCTTTTTTCTATCTCTCTTTTTTATAAGAAGAATGCTTCATAGATTGCTCACTATGGTGATGCTGCAAGTTTCCACCATGATTAGGCATGGCTTAGGCTAGTGGACCAGGCGTTTCTCTAACACACATACATAACTCCATGGACTTACAAGCTCCCCTTTCATTTCACACCGACGACATCCATAAACAAAAGAGCATGATATCAACTGTGTACAATGTACAAGTGCAATGTTGAAAGCGTTCCCCATGACAACATGGTTTAGCTAATTCCAACGTATAAGTGCAAGCATATACAACATAGATGACACAATGGTTCAAGTTTATTAGGGGCAAGAAAAATAAAGTGTTCCATCAAGTTTGTGAGATCTTTAATCACTAAGTTTTCACATAACAAAGAGACTTTTAAATTGGAAGATAGATAAAAACAAGAATATACTTGGAATGGTGTAACACACCATGCATAGGAATTTATAGTGGACACTTTGGAATAACTTGGTTTCTTGGGAGTTGGATGCATGAGCAGAGCTTACTCATACAAGTGGAGGCTAGCAAAAGACTGGGAGCGACCAACTAAGAGAGCAATAATGGCCATAATCATGCAAAGCGACAAAACATTAGCAATCAAAGCATAAAGTGGTACTACAAGTCAAGGACTAAATGATCATAGAGGCTATGGTGACTTGTTCATATTCATAACATGGTGTGAGAATGTGCCAAGTTAACCCAAACAAAGCATCAAAGGAGAATACCACAATACAATGCTTTTGTATGCTAAAACAACGCATGATTCCTTCAAGGCACATTAAGCAATCCCAATTGTTTGTAACAATTCATGCTACAGCAATAATCACTAAGTATAAGGTCAAAACAACATCTAGCATGGCATGATAAAGTCTAAGTCACAGTCAAACCAAGCTCCTCTTATACTATTCAAGCAAGAACTTTCTACTCCTCTCCAACACCAATCAACTTCTTTGAAACAACACAGCAAGAACGGGGGTCCAAACTAATTTATTCAAGCAAACAAAAACCAAAAACAAAAACTAAGACGCTCCAAGAATAACACAACTTATGCATGAAACAATAAAAATGGAGTGTCTACAAAGACCTAAGATTTTTATTGATGAAGAAGGGGATGCCTTGGGCATCCCCAAGGTTTGACGCTTGTACCTCTTGAATATTTCTTCGGGTGACACGGGGTGGCATCCCAAGCTTGAGATTTTGTCGATTCTTCATATCATTACATCATTCTTTCTCTACACCTGAAATTTTTCCTTCATACAAAACTTCACACAATCTTCATTAGCAACATTAGTGTATTCAAAAGATAATAGACCCTTGGGGTTGAGTTTTAAAACAGAAAAACTTTCAATAAAAACACAAGCTACTATAGCAATTCCTCAAAAAGCTCAATTTACCAAAAAGAACCCAAAAAGGAATCAATAAGAAGCAAATGCAAATAAAGGCAGAAATCTATCAAAACAGACCAGCAGGTAGAAACCGATTTATTCGTAGACCTTTTATTGCTCAAATCAAAATGTGTTGAACTACCGAAAGTTAGCTAACAACCTGGGGTTTTATTTAGAAAATTACAGCGCAATCCGACATACAGAGATTTTACACAAATTGTTACAGTGGAGCACAAAAATCTGTTTCGGGACAGCAACTCCCCAAATATTTACTTCCCTCTCATTAGAGGTTATTCTTGGCACAAAAGGCAAAAGGATAAGGAGAGGTCATTACTAAAGTAATAACTTCCAAGACTCAAGAAAACTCTTGGGTTATCTCCCAATAAGTACTTTTCTTTAACGCCTTTAAGTTAGGCACAAGAAGCAAGAATCGAATATTTTCAAATGAAGAAGCATTAAGATCAATACTCGAAATCTCTTCAACTAGGAAAGGTATCTCATCCAAATGAGTTTTAGAGGATCCTTTCTCATCTCTCTTAAGTTCACTACTTTCATCAAATCGGTTTTTAGGAACAATCTAATCAAAATTCTTTTCTAGGCTTCATGCATTCCTGTAAGTTTAAAAGGTATGTGTATCTTAATTTCCTCTCCAATGGGTTTGGTTTTATCCGACTTTTCTAAATTACCCATAACATCTACACATAATCCTAGCATATTAAAATGTTCAAAGACCTTTTTGGCTTCCTTAGCAACATCATTGAACTCTTTTAGTAAAGTTTCTAGGATAAAATCTCTCATTTCAGCATCCTCTTCTTCTTTTAGTTTAAGAAACAAAATTTGCATCATGGGTTTAAGGTTAACAAACCTAGCCTCCAACATGTGAACTAAATAAGCTGCAACAATTTCATAATTAGGAGCAAGTTCTGCTAAGGATCTATCCTCAATATCCTCATGTTTGCTAACATGATTAAATAATTCTTCAATATTTTCTTTCCCAATTATAGAGCCACTACCTATTGAAAGGTCTTTCAGGGTGAACTTGGGAATCAACATGGTGAGCTAGAGCAAGGTGAAAACTAGAGTAGGAACTATTTTTTTGTGTTTTTGATAAGAGAAAGCAAACCAAACGAAACTATTTTTTTGTGATTTTTGATAAAAAGAGGCAAACAAAACCAAGCAAAAGAAACTAAGCAAAACAAAAACAAAGTAAAGAGGAAGGTTGTGAAGGACTCCCCTTGTGAAGCCGTCCTTAGCCTCCCCGGGAACGGCGCTAGAAAATCTTGATGGTGGCTCAGATCAATGTAGAGATTCGTTGGGAGTCTCCAAGAGGAAGGTGTGATGAGCATAGCAGCAAGTCTTCCCTCAGTAAGAAACCAAGGTTATAGAACCAGTAGGAGGAAGGAAACGACTCAAAGGTGTTGCTAACAACTTGGAAACGTGCACAACACAAACTCAAGACATTTTCCCCAACGAACAGTGAGGTTGTCAATCTCACCGGTTTGCTCAAAACAAAGGATTAACTGTATGGTGTGGAAGGTAATGGTGGCTTGCAGAAAGGTAAACAGTAATACTGTAAGATGTATCAATGGTAAAGATTGGACCGGTGTCCATAGGTCACTAGAGGTGTTCTCCTTAAGATAAACAAACAGGACATGCTGGGTAAACAAATTACAGCAGGGCAATTGACAGGACAGAGCAAGGCATAATAATGTAATACTAAACATTCATGATCCTATGAGATTTGATTGGGAAATACAACAAGATACATAGACCGCCATCCAACTGCATATATGACTAGTAATCCACCTTCAGGTTATCATCCGAACCCCCCTCCAGTATTAAGTTCCAAGCAACGGATAACTGCTTTAAGCAAAGTGTGTAAGGTAAACAATTCACTTGTTCCATGAACAAGAGACCGTTATTTTCTCCCTAGTAGCAACAACACATATACTACCTTAGAGATTTATGTCACTTCCCCAGATTAAATAGAGGCATGAACCCACTATCGAGCATAAATACTCCATCTTTGAGTCACTAGCATCTACTTGGGAAAGATAGCTACTAGAAACGGAGAGCATGCAAGATCACAAACAACACAGACATGATAGAATCAATAAAGACAAAACCATTAATCAATCTGACATAGTAATCTCAATATCCATTGGATCCCCGTAAACACAACATGCATGATTACAAATAGGTGATCTTGATCATGAACGGAGCTCACAAGATCTAAACATGGTAGCACAAAGGAGGAGAGACAACCATATAGCTACTACATGGACCCGTAGTCCAAGGTGGAACTACTCACGCTTCATGCCGGAGGCGGCATGATGATGAAGAAAGCCTCTGGGATGATCTCCCATCCAGCAAGGTGCCGGGAGGAGCTTCAGATCCTCCAATCTAGGGACGATGGTGGCGGCGGCTACGGACTATTTCGTGGAAGATTGATCGGGTACTTAGGGTTTTGGTATCGGGGGCTTCTTATAGGCGAAGAGGCGAGGCAGGAGGGCACCCAGGGTGGCCGCACCCCCCAGGCGGGGCCACGGGGTGTGGACCCCTGGTGGCTCTTCTCCGTCTCGTCTTCTGGCTCCGTGTTCCCCATGGTAAATTTTTTACTTTGGGTTTTGTCCCGTCCAATTCCGAGAATATTGATTTTCTGCCTTTTCTAGAACCAAAAACAGAAGAAAACAGACAACTAACACTGTGGAATCTTGTTAATAGGTTAGTCCCAGAAAACATATAAAAAACCTCAAAGTGTAGACAAAGCAAAGCAAAGTAGATACTAAACAAGCATGGAACATAAAATATTATAGATATGTTTTCGACGTATCACCGGCGGGAGGCGAACCTCCATGAGGAACATTGCTTTCATCTTCGGGAGTCGCATCAGCCTCGGAGGAATTGTCCACTTCAGACCGCTTGAATAGCAACAAGAACTCATCCACACGTTCATCCAAGAGCTACTGGAAGCGGGCTACCTCGCTCACCAGGGTCCCCTCGGGATCCTCCAATTCCTGTAGCAGCACCCTCCAGGGGAAATTGGACTCATGCTGGTAAACGGTAGAGAAGACCTAGGTCGCGACGGTCCGCATCATCTTCTGGAACTTGCTGAAGTGGTACTCGTGTTAGAGGGCGGCTTTCCCTTCCAGCGTTGCTATGATCCGGGACTAGGGTGGAAGTCAGTCACTTCTAAGGTCGCAAGTGTGTCGCGCGCACGCCTGGCGAGCGGCCGATAAATATTGCACTGCTCCTTCTCCAACACACGGAGGTCTCACTCTAGTCCATCACGCTCATTCCAGCGCTTCTAGAGGTCCTCGTGAGCAATCCGAAGCTCCTTCAGGCCGTCCAGCTCGATGATGGCCTCAGCCAGGTGCTCCTACACCCGACGGAGGGAGAACTCAAGCTCCCGCCTCTTCTCGGTGAAGAGGGCATCTTGAGTGCGGACTCTCTCCTCCCACTCATTCCTAAGGGATTTACGAAGCTATGAGAGAGTCTCGTCATTGGCTTTCTGCAGTCGCTCTTTCTCCTCAGTCACCTTCATGTAGCAACGACGAAGACGATCTTCGAGTTTGGCACTATGGTTGTCCCTGTCAAGGGTACGCTCCTTGACCCTTAGGCGAGAAGTCTACAGCTGCACATCCCACACCTCCAAGTGGCTCCTCTCCAGCTTGAACTCATCCTCGCGGATCCGAACGTCCTCCTCGCGAAGACCCACGTCTGCCTCCCGCTGGGCGACCCTCCGTCGGTTTTCTTCAACCTCCCGCTCAGAAAAGAAAAGAGCATGATCATGGACCGAGATGTAACACCCTCAGAATCGGACCTATGCAAGTTTTAGCGAAACCCGCCAAACCCACATAGAAACGATTCAAAGGTGCCCACCAGGCACTTTCGTGCGGGTGGAAAACGAAGTAATAACATTACACAACAGTCCTCGATGGGACCCACAGAACAGATATATATATAACAGCGACTCTACGAGTTAAGAATACAGATATAATATACAAAGATACAAATCACCTTGAAAATGATAGAGCGTCCGACTACGGACAAGATGCAAATGGGGCTAAGAGCCCTGAGGAATAACCAATGGCGTCCATAACCCTGCCCAGGCCAAGCCGGAAGGGTAACCCTGCTAACGACGTCGATCTCAAAACCTGCTTAAACAAAAGGGGTGCCGACCAAGGGCAGAGAAAAAAGAAGGAGCGTCAGTACTGAGGCCAGTACACGGCGAGACTAGAATTCGGCGGTCCTCGCCTACATAGGTATGGTGGACTGAAGCGGCAGCGGCAGCATGCACTAAACAACCTATAGAGACTCGATTCAACTGGCGTCAATCAGAGAGGGGTAAGAAGGGCCTATCCGGAACCAACCTGATACTACCATCAAACAAACCCATCCTGGCGTTTCCCCCTCGACACCGATCGGGGAAGTCAACCGAGAAACTCACACAGTTGGCAGTTTTATTTATTCGGTTATCGTTGTAGTAATTACTAGTCAGGTATAGATAATCATCCTGATAAAATAAGCAGTGGGCCGTTTTAGTTAACCATTCCGTTGTAGTTAAAACACTTACTAATCAGATATAGATAACATGAGATAACCCAAAACCCAGCAGTTGTTGGTACTTTTATTCAGCCATTCCGTTGTAGTTGCAATACTTACTAGTCAGGTACTATGGTCGCAAGCGACACTTCAAACAAGCAATTGTGGGCAGTATTAATTAGCCATTCCATTAAAGTGAAGCTGATTACTAGTCATTATAAAGTCAAATTTATAACAATAAACTTTAGTTATGCTTGTCTATGGTCGAGATACTGTGCTCCAAGTCGTCCATAACCGCGGACACGGCTTTCAGAAAGTTTTACCCGGCCGGGGTGCACCAATAGCAACACACACTCGATCAACCTCGGAAAAACCAAATCAAAACCCAACGAGGCTTTCACGACAAAGCAATCACAGGATTCAGAAATATTTCAGGGGGCCACCCCTTGGAGTAGACCCGCAACGAAGTAAGCAAGCTCCGAGACGGACTCAAGGTTTGGGTAGACGGCTGTGAACGACTGGGAACCCCAAACGAGTCTTGTCGACACCGCGGAATCGTGTCCCGCTCCTAAACAGTACAGTGTGCTATACATCGCACAATCGTAAATAAAGCAGTAAAACATGGCGTAAGTACAGGATCGTAAATAAAACCTCAAACTAGTTTGTGGCCCCAAGAAATAAGACTGAATCAAGCTCTGGCTAAGGGGGGTCCCATATACCTCCCGGATGTGGATAGCGCGATACATCAAGGAACAGGTATCAAGTACTCGGGGTCCTACGGGACACAAGTGGGCGTTCGGAAACCAAATATTATCTATCACCCACCGATGCCTCTGCTTATTTCAATTTTAGTTGTTAAACAGGAATTAAAGTGAACGATAAGTAAAACTAGGATCATCTCCAACATCAACATGCGGCAATACATCAACAACTGTGGCACTTGACGACACGCAACAGCACTTGAGCAAGCGACTACGACGCGCAAGTCCAACTATCTACCAAACAACAGGTAATAGGATGTGGCCAAGGCAATATACGGCTGCAAGGGATAGTACGGGTACGGAAACTAGAGCATCGCAACACAGATAGCAATAGATCAACAGGAGGGAAATAAATACTAGAAAAGTAAGATAGGTAGAAAGAGGGAGATGCTCGCCTGAAAACATTGCCGAAGGGTTCATCCGAAGATCGGGGCGAAGCTCACATCAACTCAACGGCCTTATCCGCGAAGAAGCAAAACACTAGAAGGAACACCGGATGCAATATTTAATACTAAGGCAGAAGATCGGGCATGATGCATGTATGATGCATGGCATGGCAAAGATGCGGTGCAATTGGGCCATATTAAGTGGAACCGGGGTCCTGACAATTAATTAAATGGTTCAAGTTATTTAGAAACCCCCGCAATTTAAATGTTGTTTAACAAGGCAGAATATATATCACCGGTTCGCTACACAAATTTAAATGAGGCCAATATGAGAATAGATTTGCCCGCATATGGGCCCCATATTTAATTAGAGGTGAATCGGCATAAGGCCCCCAAACCACACAAATATGCATGCGAGTATGACAATTCAATATGCAACAAGTTGTTATTATATTATAAAATAGGGTTTCGGGAAGGGGTTCACACATTGAGGTTCGACAATCTTGGGGTTCCGGGGTTCGGGGTTCGGGGTCGGCCTCGGGGTTCAGGATTCGACGGGTTCGTTCTCGGTAACGGGGTAGATCTTGGCACAATCGCGGTGATCGGCCATGTTGTCGGTGCTGGTGTCCTCGATGGAGAACTCGGTGTTCCGTGAGGTAGACATTGTCGCATCCGTGGTCCTCGGGCATCGGATCTGGGGAAGTACTTGTCGCATCTATCGTCTTCGGGTTTGATCCAATCGGGTCCATGTCGGAGTACTTGTCGTCCCATGTGGTCTTCGGGTCCGGGGTCCCAGTCATGGCGTTCCGGGGAAGTACATGCCGTGTCCGTGACGGAGATCTTGAAGGTCCCTGAACTCGGCGAACTTGGCGTACTCCCGGTTCGGTTCCAGTCGCCTCGGATCGATCTTACGGGCACGCCATATCGTCGCGAAGATCTTGACACGGCCAGCAGCTACAGGACACACGCGGGAACATCTCAACCGGCTCTTGAGCATCATCACAGAAGCATGTGGCCGAGGCAGCGCCGATGCGGGCTTGGGAACGGTGGCGGCCTCGTTGACAGGGGGAGGGCGGCCTGACGAGCTTGCAGAGGGGGCGCGCGCCAAACGGAGGATGGGGCCAGCTGCCGCGGCCGGGGCGCGGTCACGGCCAGGGCTCGGGAGAGGCGACGCTGCAGGAACCCACTCGTGGACGCGCGGACGTCGAGGCAGGGATGGGACCGGGCGGAGGCGCGGACGGGGCCCTGCCGGCGCGGCGACCATGGGCGCGCTGGAGGGGTCCGGCGAGCGGCGGCGGGGCTGCCGAGGTCGGAGAACAGCGGCGGAGGCGGGCTTGGAAGGAGGCGGCCCGACGAGCTCGGGTGGAGGCAGAGCGGAGGGGCCGGCGACGGAGGTGCTGGAGGAGCTCGCCGGAAGGCGCAGGCGTGCAGGGGCGGCGCCGCGCGAAGGGGAGTGGCCGGCGGAGGCGACGGGGACCCGCGGGGCGCCGGCGGCGGGCGACGTGGGGCGAGGCCGGCGCGGCTCTGCAGGCAGGGAAGGAGGCGGCGCAGCTCGGCCGGCCGGGGCGGCGCTGCCGGAGGAGGAGGAAGGGCGGCTGCGCGCGGCGGCGCTTGGGGAGCGGAGGAGCGGCGGTGAGCAGACGGGGAGGCGGGGACGCGGGCTTGCGTCGGGACCGGAGGAGGCGGGGTGCGGGCAGACGGCGGCGGCCGGCGATGGCTGGGAGCAGAACAGAGGAAAGAGGGAGGAGGCAGGGAGCGGGGCGCGTGCGTCGGTCACGTGGGGAGGCTGGTGGGGGCGGGTCCCGCGGGGTGGGGCCCAGGGGCGCAGGCGGGGGCGGTTGGCTCGGGGGAGGGGTACCTGGGGAGGGTGCCAGCTGCCAGGGGAGGTGGGCGGTGGGCCAGGGCGCCAGGGGTGGGGTCGCGCGGGGCTGTTGTGTGCTGGGAGGGTGGTGGCGTGTAGTGTGTTTGTGGCTGAGAGGGTTGGTGGTTGGGGGGAGAGAGAGGAGAGAGAGGGGGGTGGACCAAGTGGCAGCATGGGAGTGGTTCAGGGAGAGGGAGGAGGTGAGGTGGCTGCATGCCATAGGGTGGGGTGAGGTGGAGGGGTGGGTGTGGGTAGGTAGTTTGATAGGTTTAGGAATTAGGTGGACCGATCTGTTTGTACGGGGGTGGTCGTTCGGGTCGTTTCGGCCCGTTCGACTGCCCCCACTAAAAGAATATAATAATTTTATTTATTTCAAACACGGCGTTGGCAAACCGATAGCAGGCAACCAAAAATAATCCGGTGACCCGGTTTTGAGTTGAATTAAAGACGGGGCGTTTGGAAAACAAAAATAGGTTTTCGAAATTAGTTTTTGACAAACAATACCTGATGATGACGATGCAATGCACAAATTCAACGCGATTTTCTAGTAGTGGTTTTGCGGGATGCCACAATTCGACACCACTAACAATGGATCTCGCCCTCGAGATCCGCCTCATGGTACCGGAAGGAAGGTCGGCGATCTGCGTCTTCTCGCTTTGCGTAGATCTTCGCGACACCACTAACAAAGGTGCTTTCTTCGTCTTGAAAACGGCGACACCACCAACAAGACGTCGTTGATCCCGTTCGTCAAGAGAACACTCCGAATAAACAACGGACGAAGTTAAAGGTAAGGCCACCTCTAACTTCTATGGAAAGGAGTAAGAGTTGCATCGATCCACCATTCAATATACAGAGCAAATGATAAGAGTAGTGGTATGGTCGCGACTCCATCCCGCACTCAAAGCATTACTATGTACACGAATAGACAGATTATGCAACCAACCCTCAGGATTCAGACTGAAGATCTCGACAATCGAGGTTCGGAAACAAAGGAGTGATGCAGTCTCTGCATCGGATCTGGCGTAGAGGATGTCGTCGCGTCGAAAAACACCGGAAGGCACAAACAAGTAACAAAGAATGGTACCACAGACGAAGGATTCCTCGGATAGCATGAAGACCAGATGTAGCAACACCGTTACCAAAGGAGGAAGCGAAACCCTGAAGGTACGACGGAATCCCAACCACGAGAAATCCTGGACTCGAAGAAAGGAAGAGAGCGGATTCAAAACACGTAGAGGTAAGAGGAGAATAGCAGGGGGTAAGGAGTAAAATCAGACCTAATCAGAACTATCCAACCGATTTTGCAAAAATAGTTTGACACTCTACTTCGGCCGTTAGCTAGGTTATCCTACAGGCTGGACTTGTGGGGTATCGCAACTGCTGAGCTCTGATACCACTCTGTAACACCCTCAGAATCGGACCTATGCAAGTTTTAGCGAAACCCGCCAAACCCACATAGAAACGATTCAAAGGTGCCCACCAGGCACTTTCGTGCGGGTGGAAAACGAAGTAATAACATTACACAACAGTCCTCGATGGGACCCACAGAACAGATATATATAACAGCGACTCTACGAGTTAAGAATACAGATATAATATACAAAGATCCAAATCACCTTGAAAATGATAGAGCGTCCGACTACGGACAAGATGCAAATGGGGCTAAGAGCCCTGAGGAATAACCAATGGCGTCCATAACCCTGCCCAGGCCAAGCCGGAAGGGTAACCCTGCTAACGACGTCGATCTCAAAACCTGCTTAAACAAAAGGGGTGCCGACCAAGGGCAGAGAAAAAAGAAGGAGCGTCAGTACTGAGGCCAGTACACGGCGAGACTAGAATTCGGCGGTCCTCGCCTACATAGGTATGGTGGACTGAAGCGGCAGCGGCAGCATGCACTAAACAACCTATAGAGACTCGATTCAACTGGCGTCAATCAGAGAGGGGTAAGAAGGACCTATCCGGAACCAACCTGATACTACCATCAAACAAACCCATCCTGGCGTTTCCCCCTCGACACCGATCGGGGAAGTCAACCGAGGAACTCACACAGTTGGCAGTTTTATTTATTCGGTTATCGTTGTAGTAATTACTAGTCAGGTATAGATAATCATCCTGATAAAATAAGCAGTGGGCCGTTTTAGTTAACCATTCCGTTGTAGTTACAACACTTACTAATCAGATATAGATAACATGAGATAACCCAAAACCCAGCAGTTGTTGGTACTTTTATACAGCCATTCCGTTGTTGTTGCAATACTTACTAGTCAGGTACTATGGTCGCAAGTGACACTTCAAACAAGCAATTGTGGGCAGTATTAATTAGCCATTCCATTAAAGTGAAGCTGATTACTAGTCATTATAAAGTCAAATTTATAACAATAAACTTTAGTTATGCTTGTCTATGGTCGAGATACTGTGCTCCAAGTCGTCCATAACCGCGGACACGGCTTTCAGAAAGTTTTACCCGGCCGGGGTGCACCAATAGCAACACACACTCGATCAACCTCGGAAAAACCAAATCAAAACCCAACGAGGCTTTCACGACAAAGCAATCACAGGATTCAGAAATATTTCAGGGGGCCACCCCTTGGAGTAGACCCGCAACGAAGTAAGCAAGCTCCGAGACGGACTCAAGGTTTGGGTAGACGGCTGTGAACGACTGGGAACCCCAAACGAGGCTTGTCGACACCGCGGAATCGTGTCCCGCTCCTAAACAGTACAGTGTGCTATACATCGCACAATCGTAAATAAAGCAGTAAAACATGGCATAAGTACAGGATCGTAAATAAAACCTCAAACTAGTTTGTGGCCCCAAGAAATAAGACTGAATCAAGCTCTGGCTAAGGGGGGTCCCATATACCTCCCGGATGTGGATAGCGCGATACATCAAGGAACAGGTATCAAGTACTCGGGGTCCTACGGGACACAAGTGGGCATTCGGAAACCAAATATTATCTATCACCCACCGATGCCTCTGCTTATTTCAATTTTAGTTGTTAAACAGGAATTAAAGTGAACGATAAGTAAAACTAGGATCATCTCCAACATCAACATGCGGCAATACATCAACAACTGTGGCACTTGACGACACGCAACAGCACTTGAGCAAGCGACTACGACGCGCAAGTCCAACTATCTACCAAACAACAGGTAATAGGATGTGGCCAAGGCAATATATGGCTACAAGGGATAGTACGGGTACGGAAACTAGAGCATCGCAACACAGATAGCAATAGATCAACAGGAGGGAAATAAATACTAGAAAAGTAAGATAGGTAGAAAGAGGGAGATGCTCGCCTGAAAACATTGCCGAAGGGTTCATCCGAAGATCGGGGCAAAGCTCACATCAACTCAACGGCCTTATCCGCGAAGAAGCAAAACACTAGAAGGAACACCGGATGCAATATTTAATACTAAGGCAGAAGATCGGGCATGATGCATGTATGATGCATGGCATGGCAAAGATGCGGTGCAATTGGGCCATATTAAGTGGAACCGGGGTCCCGACAATTAATTAAATGGTTCAAGTTATTTAGAAACCCCCGCAATTTAAATGTTGTTTAACAAGGCAGAATATATATCACCGGTTCGCTACACAAATTTAAATGAGGCCAATATGAGAATAGATTTGCCCGCATATGGGCCCCATATTTAATTAGAGGTGAATCGGCATAAGGCCCCCAAACCACACAAATATGCATGCGAGTATGACAATTCAATATGCAACAAGTTGTTATTATATTATAAAATAGGGTTTCGGGAAGGGGTTCACACATTGAGGTTCGACGATCTTGGGGTTCCGGGGTTCGGGGTTCGGGGTCGGCCTCGGGGTTCAGGATTCGACGGGTTCGTTCTCGGTAACGGGGTAGATCTTGGCGCAATCGCGTTGATCGGCCATGTTGTCGGTGCTGGTGTCCTCGATGGAGAAATCGGTGTTCCGTGAGGTAGACATTGTCGCATCCGTGGTCCTCGGGCATCGGATCTGGGGAAGTACTTGTCGCATCTATCGTCTTCGGGTTTGATCCAATCGGGTCCATGTCGGAGTACTTGTCGTCCCATGTGGTCTTCGGGTCCAGGGTCCCAGTCATGGCGTTCCAGGGAAGTACATGCCGTGTCCGTGACGGAGATCTTGAAGGTCCCTGAACTCGGCGAACTTGGCGTACTCCCGGTTCGGTTCCAGTCGCCTCGGATCGATCTTACGGGCACGCCATATCGTCGCGAAGATCTTGACACGGCCAGCAGCTACATGACACACGCGGGAACATCTCAACCGGCTCTTGAGCATCATCACAAAAGCATGTGGCCGAGGCAGCGCCGATGCGGGCTTGGGAACGGTGGCGGCCTCGTTGACAGGGGGAGGGCGGCCTGACGAGCTTGCAGAGGGGGCGCGCGCCAAACGGAGGATGGGGCCAGCTGCCGCGGCCGGGGCGCGGTCACGGCCAGGGCTCGGGAGAGGCGACGCTGCAGGGACCCACTCGTGGACGCGCGGACGTCGAGGCAGGGATGGGACCGGGCGGAGGCGCGGACGGGGCCCTGCCGGCGCGGCGACCATGGGCGCGCTGGAGGGGTCCGGCGAGCGGCGGCGGGGCTGCCGAGGTCGGAGAACAGCGGCGGAGGCGGGCTTGGAAGGAGGCGGCCCGACGAGCTCGGGTGGAGGCAGAGCAGAGGGGCCGGCGGCGGAGGTGCTGGAGGAGCTCGCCGGAAGGCGCAGGCGTGCAGGGGCGGCGCCGCGCGAAGGGGAGTGGCCGGCGGAGGCGACGGGGACCCGCGGGGCGCCGGCGGCGGGCGACGTGGGGCGAGGCCGGCGCGGCTCTGCAGGCAGGGAAGGAGGCGGCGCAGCTCGGCCGGCGGGGGCGGCGCTGTTGGAGGAGGAGGAAGGGCGGCTGCGCGCGGCGGCGCTTGGGGAGCGGAGGAGCGGCGGTGAGCAGACGGGGAGGCGGCGACGCGGGCTTGCGTCGGGACCGGAGGAGGCGGGGTGCGGGCAGACGGCGGCGGCCGTCGATGGCTGGGAGCAGAACGGAGGAAAGAGGGAGGAGGCAGGGAGCGGGGCGCGTGTGTCGGTCGCGTGGGGAGGCTGGTGGGGGCGGGTCCCGCGGGGTGGGGCCCAGGGGCGCAGGCGGGGGCGGTTGGCTCGGGGGAGGGGTACCTGGGGAGGGTGCCAGCTGCCAGGGGAGGTGGGCGGTGGGCCAGGGCGCCAGGGGTGGGGTCGCGCGGGGCTGTTGTGTGCTGGGAGGGTGGTGGCGTGTAGTGTGTTTGTGGCTGAGAGGGTTGGTGGTTGGGGGGAGAGAGAGGAGAGAGAGGGGGGTGGACCAAGTGGCAGCATGGGAGTGGTTCAGGGAGAGGGAGGAGGTGAGGTGGCTGCATGCCATAGGGTGGGGTGAGGTGGAGGGGTGGGTGTGGGTAGGTAGTTTGATAGGTTTAGGAATTAGGTGGACCGATCTGTTTGTACGGGGGTGGTCGTTCGGGTCGTTTCGGCCTGTTCGACTGCCCCCACTAAAAGAATATAATAATTTTATTTATTTCAAACACGGCGTTGGCAAACCGATAGCAGGCAACCAAAAATAATCCGGTGACCCGGTTTTGAGTTGAATTAAAGACGGGGCGTTTGGAAAACAAAAATAGGTTTTCGAAATTAGTTTTTGACAAACAATACCTGATGATGACGATGCAATGCACAAATTCAACGCGATTTTCTAGTAGTGGTTTTGTGGGATGCCACACGAGAGGTCACCCACTGCACCATTTAGCTCCATGAAAGGGCACTAGGCCCACTAGAAGACGGAACTAGGCCTCGAGAGGGCTCCGGAGCCCGAGCGCCGCTGGGGTCACGAGCACCACGCGGGGCACTCGAATCGCCACGGTCTGCCCATTGCTTCTGTTGCCTCATAAAGAGCGTCCCTCTCTAGGTATAGCCGGCTCGCCGCACCGGCCAGGAGGTGCTTTTCCGCGGAAAAGTCTATGAGGTATTGCTCATGCCCGGAGTTCATATTGTACATGACAACCCAAAGGGATTCCGACCGGTCGTGGGAGGGATCCCCTGAGGATGCAGAGCAAGATCGCTCAGGCCTGCGCTTCTGGAAGCTTGGGGTCTCTCTTCGAGAAGATCGCCATGGCTGGCTTGGGCCGGAGACGGCAACACACCTTGCGCGCCCACAGGGTCTTCAACCAGCGGAGCATCGTCGCCCATAACCATTAGGTCAAGGCCGTCTCGGCTGTCCTCAGGAGAGTGACTCTCCCGCTCCAGCAGAGAGCAAACGCCGTCCCTGTCACATCCCAAGGAACCGTCGGAGCCCGGCGTCGGCGCCTGCTCCTTCCTCTTCTCTTCGCGCCTATGTCAAACAACATGATTAGGGGGGTAGAAGGGAGAGGGAAGAGGGAGCCCTTGGGAGCAATCCGAAGCTTACTCACCCCATAGCCGCTGTCTTCGCGAATGACCAGTCGGCCTTCCGCGCTCCTGGGGGCAGGAAAGTAGGCACCTCTTTAGACCTGGGCCGCTTTTCGGCCTCCCGCGCCGTGAGAATGGTAGGAGACGACCTCACCCGAGCTGTGGCGGCGCGGTCTGCTTGCCCAGCAAGACCACGGATCTCCCCCTCGGGAGGCTCGAGAGCGTCTTCCTCCTCATAAGAAGACACGCTGCTGAGCATCCTCCCATGGTATAACATCCCAAAAATATTAAACAAGATTATAAAGTTCCAATCACCCAAATTAAGGGTTAACAAAAACTTTTGTTAATTTAAATCAATATGAATGCATGTGTGTATGTGATGAATGCTTGAATACTTGCAATGAATTGTTTGATTGCTATGAATGGCAAGGATTGGTTTAAAGATGAAAACAACATCATCTAAATCATTTCCTATCAGAATCAAATCAATAGAAATTCAAATATAAACAATATGAGCTAATGGTCATTTTGACCAAAGTTAACCACAAGACCACTTTGAGTGTTTCTAGTCCAAGTTTTCTAACAGAACAAATCCAATTCTTTTCACCTCTTGCTAGACCAAGTAAAAGTGAACCCAAGCCCACATTGCAAACCAACAGAAACATAATTTTACCCTATTCAAATGGCATTTGAAAATTGAATGAAGTGTTGGTACTAAGATCACCATTTCTCAAAAACCACTCAAACCAGTTCACCATGACAAACCCAAGCAACCAGAGACTACCAAGTATGTGACCAGTGCACTCACCAAAATTCATCCAAAAATTTCAAACTAATTTTCTTTCGGCCATTTTGTGAAACACTTGGTGAGCACAATAAACCTGCCTAACTATCACTGTTTGTGATCAAAGCTTTGTCTAAACCTTGTCTCCAATTCTCACCCTTGTCTCCCTAGTGACAACCACATCATTGATCAACCTATCACCCCTACCTTTGCACTAGTGCCATGCCAACCCGATCCCCCCTTGCCAGCCGACCATGGAAAGCGAGCCATCGCCGCGCCTAGCCACCATCTCCAGGAGGCATCCCAACGTCCACTGCCACCCCCTGTCTAGCCCTCGCACGCAGCCAGGCCCTGGACCACAGAGAACCCGCCGCGCCAATGTCTCTATGCCATGCCGAGAGCATGCCAGATCGCCGCACCCGACACGCTCACAAACTCCGAGCCTTGTCCTCTCCGCCCATGCCTGCAATCAACACGACCCTAGGAACCTCCCAGACATCCCCGTTCGTCGCCACGCGACCCGTAGCACCCGTGCATCGTCAAAACCACCATCGGTGCCGCGCAGAGCCTCGACCGTTCCCGACAACCTCGACCGCCCTTTGCCGCGCCATCAAGTCCTTGAGCACCGCCAGGAGACCGCGCATCGGCCTACACCCTCCGCCATGCCATTCGCTCACTGTATCGCCGCCCCCGACGAGCTTTGCCCGTGCCGCACTGCCTCTCTCGCTCGGCTATAAAAGAAGGCCTCCCTAGCCCCAATTCGTCAGACCATCTCACTCCCCACCTCTCACAGAACCTCCCACACCTTTCCCCGGAGCAAGGCGAGCACCAGGTCGCCGGAATTTCACCGGAGTCTGCCGCAGAGGAGGAGAAGAGGAGTCGTTGATTGGAGCCGCCCTAGGAGCTTCCGCATCCACCATTCGAACCACCGTCATCGACAACGTCGTTCGCCCCCAACGCCGACCCTAGATGGATCCCTGGTGAAACTCACACGACCACCACCGCCATGTTAGGGTTCAATCTCGCCGGCGTTGCCCGACGGAGACGACACACCCCATACTTTAAATTAGATGCTAATCGCACGGTCCAGATTTCCCCGTACCGCTTCGCGTAGCCAGAGTCGCTGACGCGTGGGGCCACCATTTAACTCAACCTACACGCTGCGATGTGCGCAGTGGGCCGGCCCAATTAGTTCCCGTGCGATCCAGTCAATTCAAATTTAGATTGTTTCCATTTAGTTCAAACTCTAGTTCTGTCTGTTGATTCAAAAATCGATTCAGAGAGATTCACTAAACCAAATTACATGAAACCAATTTTGTTAGAAAGGTATTGAAATTATTAATCCAAGCCCGTTGGATTCAAACCATTTGAAATTATAGATCACCTATGATAAAAATAACAAGGCAGAGACTTTTCTGCATTCAAACATTTTTCAAAAATCAACCATAAATGCTTTTGAGTTGATTGCAACTCTCAAAAATCACATTTGATAAGACCTTTCTGAATATATAAAAATATCTAGTTTTACTTGCAGTAATAATGGACAAGTATTAAAAGAATGCCTCATAGGAATTTTTAGTCACTTTAATTAAGTAAAATAATAATGTTAAACCTTATTAAATCGTGACACCACTTTAAATCACATTCCCAAGTATTAAAATATGTGGTGATGACATGGTCAATATGATCCCATATTTGAATTGGAGAATATTAAATCTTAAGTAGTTTTTCAATGAGTAGAAATTACTTTTCCAAAATAAAATAAATAAGATCAAAACTTTAATCCTTGTGATGATTCTAATGATGATAGATCATCTAGTGTGAACCTTTGTATGCTAAATAGAAGTAGTTAAGTATTGCTTGGTGATTGTGTACCTCGTATTTATTTATAGACGCTAGTACCGACCAAGGATACGAAGAGGAAGGAGAGGAGAACTTCAACCACTACACTAATCAAGGCAAGCCTCACAATACAAGTTAACTTAGCAAGCTAACACTTGCAACTTTGCAAGCTAGATAACCTATGAAATGCATTAGGCATGCTTTGGTTATACCACCTTGATTATACCAAATCCCAGTTTTACTGGCAAGCTTTATTAGTTTATTTCTTTATCAAAGTTCTTTGTTACTTCTAGTTAGTGTTTTGTGAGTTTTGGAAAGATATTAGAGGTAGCATAAAGAGCATAAAACTTGGACTAAGTTAGATAGATTTATATGTCATCCTAATGCATGAGATTAGACTTAGATAAGTCACATTTGATTTAGCACCCTTCATTAGTGATTACCCCAACTTTAGTGGCTAGTGCTAAGCATAAAACGTGATCACTTTAGATGGGAATATTTGGTGAAAATGATTATGAAAACCTTAGAATGATGAGTCATTCGAATGAAATGTTTTGACATGTGTTATGAACACCAGATTATTTGATGATGAAAATGTTGAGGCATGAGCCTTAGCCCTTTATAAAACTGATGGTTGTGTTCGGATGCGATACCATTCCAATTTTACCGTACAACCACAATACCCGAGGTGTTGAAAGACATTAAACTAGTTTTCTTTACTTCTAAACTCAGTAAGAGATAAATCTGGCTTTTTGCAAAACAATCTAGAGCTTAGGATTCCTACTTGAACCACGTTACTTGTTAGTGATAGTTTGCGAGTACTTAAAGAGTACTCATGGCTTTGTCCCATGCTATTCCTATGGCCATACTATGAGGAGGACTACCATGATGATGGACAGCAGGAAGTCTACGACAACTAGGATCATCTTCCATCGTCAGCATTGCCTGTGACCCTGAAGATGAAGCTTCGACCATGCTACTGTTATTATATTATTCCGCTGCATTTATTGTATTAAGACTGGATCATGAGATCCTTTATTTGTAAGACCTTTATTATGGTTTGTAATGGATGATGAACTATGGTACCAATCTGTTATGTCTTGCAAAAATGGTAATCATGGGATTGCGATGTATGGCATAACAGGCATCTAGGATTAAAAATCCAGGTGTTGACAAGTTGTTATCAGAGCCATCCTGACCATAGGAGACCCTAGTTAGAATGGACGCTTGAATCAAAAATTTAGTTTCAAAAAAAATGAAGTGAGTATTTATAAAAACATATTCTTATTCTTATCACTTAGATTCTTTCATGAAAATTCATGTCCCTAAAAAATTCTTGCAAACTTACATAAAATATGACACACTTGATCACTCTACTAACTTACTCATCCTATATTATTATAGATGGACGTGAAGTATAACAAGTTCTACCAGTTGGGCAACGGAGGAGAGCTCATCTTTGAGCGTGATTTGGACCAACTCTCGAAACTTCTTGAGCGCGCGCACCCCGAGTTCTTCGGAGCCCAGCTCAACAATCAACAAGGAGGAGAATTACAGTGGTTGATTGTTGCAAGTCTCAAAGGCAAGATTGAGATACCCACCTCAGAGGGGATCCAATTCAACTTAAGAGAGAACAACTGGCTAGATGGACTCGCCATGGCTATGCAGGAAGCTCTTGCCCGTTTGTGTGGGCAAAGTATCAATCAGATCAAGGGTACCCGTTTTGAGTTCTACGCAAGGCGTGATGCTATGGGACAACCATTGGAGGTGCCATACCACCCCGAGCTGAAGCATCAGGTGGACCATCTCAGCTTCATGCTATATGATAGGCAGAAGGAGTTGGACAATGCCCGCTCCTACGCCAACCACAAATATGCCATTGCAGTTAAGAAGGACCAGACCATCGCCATCCTTGCAAAGGAGCGCAAGACCTTTCGCCGTCTGCATGACAAGGAGGATCGCATCATTGCTCGCCTTCGTCACAAAGTGACAGACTTGAAGGAGACCATCCACGAGCGGGACATGCAGCTTGAAGATAGGGAGAATGCAGGGGAAGATATCCATGGAGACCCTTACTCTTACCTCAGAGATGATAATGACTTCCTGGAGGACCAAGCCATGGACTTCCACACCGATGATGATGACACCGCCTTCATTGATGATGATGATGAAGCCACCAATTCTAACGAGTAGTAGAACTTGAGCACTATCATAGGTTGAGATGTATCCGGTCCCATTGTATCGTAGTTTCATAGAATGGTTCTTAAAACCATATGTTTCCTTATTGTGGTGTGTGTTTGTATTGTGTGCTATGAATGAACGAAATCAAGTTGCTAGTTAGAAAAACCTGAGTCAAGCTTAAAGTTTAAATTTTTTTTTGAAAACAAATCCCTGAACCTTAGAAATTTCCCTATTTTCTCATGATATATCTCAATCTCCAGATGCCTCGCGGAGGAAGCAGTTCATCCCCAGACCCAATGCTGCAAATCTTGCAAATGTTGGTTTCTGACCGTGAAGCTGAAAGAGCCGAACATCAAGCCAACTTGGCCACCCTTCAACACATAGCTCAGATGGCCAATAACAATCAAGGCCATGGAAACCAATACTACCATGGATCCGAGCTCAAGAACTTTCAGAACACCAATCCACCCATTTTTAGTAAGTCTGAAGAGCCATTAGATGCTGATGACTTGCTGCAGACCATGGAGAACAACTTAGAAGTCGCAAGAGTGGAGGCTAATGAGAAGGTACTGTTTTCCACCCATTATCTAGAAGGAGATGCAAGAGCTTGGTGGAATAGTATTCACACCATCAATGGAGGTGAGATGATGACTTGGGATGAATTCAAACTCAAGTTTAGCAGAACCCATGTGCCACCGGGTTTAATCAAGCAGATGAGAGATGAATTCAGAGAATTGAAGCAAGGGAGGATGACAATAGTTGAGTACCGTGACAAATTTCTGTCATTAGCTAGGTATGCACCAGATGAGATTGACACTGAAGCCAAGAAGAAGGAGAGATTCTTGAACGGTCTGCATGATGAGATGCAAACGGTATTAGTCAACATTCCTTTCGCTAACATTGAAGCCTTAGTGGATTCGGTAATCCAGATGGAAGGCATGATCAACCAAGCCAATGAGAATCGCAAGCTCGAATTATGCATCAACCAGGAACACACCATACCCCAAAGTATCGCCCCAACCCGTCTGCAGAATATGCCCCAAGAAATAATAGACCCCCGATGACCCATCCGAACTATCTCAACCATGGAGGCGGAAACCCAAGGCCTAGAGGAAACCACAACAACAACCCCGGTAACACCAAAAATTTCAACCGTGCACCGCCCAAGTTCAACAATAACAACAACCCCACCAACACCAATACTGCCCCAAGAACTGGAAGCAATGTTGTGCCTTTTGCAGGAAAAGACAAGTCTTAGATGACTTGTTATGAATGCGGAACCAAGGGTCACTACTCCAACGAGTGCCCCAAGAACCTTGCAGCACCCCCAATGTGAATGCCCCAACTCAGCTACAGCGCCGTGTTCAGCCTGGAAGGAGATTTGCCCCAGGGAATTCGCTCAACCGCAACGTCCGTCTGTTTCACATGAATGCTGAAGACGCTCAGGAAGCACCAGATGTCGTGTTGGGTATGTTTTCTGTTATTTTTTACTCAGTAATTGCAAGAGTGTTGTTTGATTCTAGAGCATCGCACTCGTTTGTTACATAAGAATTTGCATGCACTAGTAAGATTCAACCAACAAAGTTGAAGCATGTTATGATAGTTCAAATACCTGGTTCAACCACCAAAGCTAGACAAATTTGCAAGGCCGTACCTATCAGAATCCATGGCATAGATTTTTATGCTAACCTAATAGTACTTGGAACCAAAGGTTTGGAAGTAGTACTAGGAATGGATTGGATGTCGAAACATAAAGGATTAATCGACTATGCCAAGAAAGCCATAACCATGACCGGTATCACTGGATTATTAGTAGAGCATGTATCTGAAACCTTGCCCCGTAAATTCTAGTGCAACAAGAGTCTAGCCCAACCAACCATTGACCAAATCAGAGTAGTCTGTGAATACCTCGACGTATTCCCAGATGTATTCCCTGGTATGCCCCCAGATCGGGATATCGAGTTTATCATTGAACTAATCCCTGGAACTGGACCCATAGCTCAGATAACTTATAGTATGAACCCATCTGAATTAGTGGAGCTGAAGAAGCAACTGGATGCTATGCGGGAGATAGGTTTGATTCAACCAAGTGCATCGCCATGGAGATCACCTGTTTTATTTGTGGATAAGAAAGATAGAGGTAACCGTTTGTGTACGGATTATCGGAAACTAAATGATGTCACCGTTAAGAACAAGTATCCACTACCAAAGATAGAAGATCTGTTTGACCAGTTGACCGGTGCCAAAGTGTTTTCTAAGATTGATCTTAGAACTAGTTATCATCAACTCAAGATTCGCGCAGAGGATATTCCAAAGACTGCCTTTACCACCAGATATGGACTGTATGAGTACACTATCATGTCTTTTGGATTAACCAATGCCCCAGCTTATTTCATGAACCTCATGAATAAGATTTTTATGAACTTCCTAGATAAGTTTGTCGTTGTTTTCATCAATGACATTCTGATCTATTCCAAATCAGAAGAAGAACATGAGCTACACCTAAGGACCATCCTTGAAACCCTTAGAGAGCATCAGTTGTATGCCAAGTTTAGCAAATGTGAGTTCTGGTTAAAGGAAGTAGGATTCCTCGGACATATTGTGTCGGCTGGAGGAATTGCTATCGACCCCGCCAAGGTTAAGGATGTGGAAGAATGGCAAGCCCCAACCACCCAAACCCAAGTTTGTGCATTTCACGGATTAGCAGGATACTACCGCAACTTCGTAGTAGGATTCTCGAGTATCGCAAGACCCATGAACCAATTGTTGAAGAAAGATAAGAAGTTTGAATGGACGGACAAATGTGAAGCAAGTTTTCAAGAACTCAAGAAGAGATTAATCCCAGCCCCAATCTTGATCATGCCGGATATCACGCAGCCTTTTGACGTGTTTTGTGACGCATCCAAGATCGGTCTCGGATGTGTGCTAATGCAAGAAGGGAAAGTCATATCTTATCTATCCCGGCAACTGAAGCAACATGAGCAGAATTACCCTACCCATGACCTCGAACTAGCAGCCATAGTTTTAGCCTTTAAGACATGGCAGTATTACCTCATGGGTAACCGTTGTGAAATTTATTCGGATCACAAGATCCTGAAGTATATTTTCACCCAGAAGGAGCTAAATATGAGGCAAAGTAGATGGATAGAGCTAATCAACGACTATGATCTTGACATTCACTATCACCCCGGCAAAGCCAATGTGGTAGCAGATGCCCTTAGCAGATTGCCATGTCGATTGAACACCATGATTATGAAGGAGCAACCAAGTTTGCATAAGGAGTTGGAGGATTTTAGAATGGAGCTAGTTAGTGAAGGATTTTTGGCTAGCATAGAACTTCAACCCACTTTGATTAGTCAGATCAAGGAGGCGCATAAAGGAAATGCTAGTATCGACGGAATCAAACATGGTATCGGTATAGGGAAGGTACCCGGATTCACCGAAGATGAAGGAGTTTTATGGTACAAAGGACGTATCTGTGTGCCAGCAGATTTAGAGTTGAAACAAGCTATTTTGAAAGAAGCCCATGATACTCTTTATTCTATCCACCCTAGAGGAACAAAGATGTATTAGGATTTGAAGGAGCAATTTTGGTGGCATAAGATGAAGAGAGAAATCGGAAGCTACATATCCAAATGTGATATTTGTCAGAGTCAAGGAGGGACATCAGAGACTGTAACATCCCAGTATTTAGGACCTAACGAAGGGTAGATTTAGGAATATGAATTGTTGCATGCATTCATCTATGAAAATGTGGGTAAAATTTTCGCCAAATAAAAACATAAGTGATCAATGTTTCTTTCATACTTTGAGATTAGGTTTAGTCTTAAAGGATGATTGTGATAAACTTTGAGATGATCTTAAGGAGTTATGTGTTTTCAAATGGATTTGAAATATTAGACTTGAGTGTTTGAATTATAATTCAAATGAATTAGATATAAATTTTGATTCTTAAATCAATTAAGAGATAAATATTACAACTTGAATTCTAGCCAAAGATAAACAATAATGAATATGAAGTCTATTTCTTATCATCAATACATATAATCAAGTTATAAAATTATAACTTATTTGAATCATCCACATAACTTACAAAAAGTAAATTTACAAAGAATAGGAATATTATTTATTAATAATAATATAATATTTATTACAATTGAATAAAATAAAGATTACATGAATAGTAAAAGAAAATTACTAAAGAATAAGAAAATTACATTGAAATATTTACTGACTATCCTATATCTAAATCTAAACTAAATCTTCATCCTTATCTTTGTACCTACAAAACAAAGACTAAATAAAAACAAAATAAGATTAGTGTTAGTATTATTTCTCTTAGACATGTTAGTGAAATGCACTTGACAAATTCATCATTGAGAAATGTTATAAAAGGGGCAAGTTTCACCAATAGGAAAGATTCCATCTTTCATAAATTCAAAGCCAGAAGTCAAATGACAGCCAAGAGGGACAAATTCACCAGCCAGGTGAAAGTAATCTGGTAAGAGTAAGTTCAAAAATTATGAACATATCCACAAGTGCATAGCAAGCACACAGGCTGTACACACACTAGCATGCATGTGGTGTGTTGTCAAGCTCACAGAGCAACCCCAATCTCACAAAACCACAGCACAGCCGTGGGGGGCACTAGTGCATCACCCCACTACACAACACACAAGAACAGCCAGTGTAGAAAGCAGCTAAACCAAGCACCACAGCCAGCAACCACACCAACTAAGGATCAACCAAACATCACCAGGATGGTGACATAAGGAGGGGGATGGATCAAGTGGATAGCAAGATCAAGCCCAGGAGCTAGGAGGAGCAGGCTAGCTCAAGAGCAAGCACATGAGTCCAGCAAAACCAGATCAAGATCATCATCACGAACTTACTACACCATCATCAGATCTTGTGGTGAGTTTCATAAAACCTTCACATGATCTAATCATCTTATTCAGAGAGAAACATGTGTTGTTTTATAAAACAAAACCTCAGAAAGCACCCAAGAGGGGTGAATCCATCATAGGGATTTCTGAAACTCTAAAGGCAAACAACAAAGTACCAAGATCCAACCAGAGCTCAGAGCAACATCCTTGCTCTGGTTGTCAAACTATATTTTACCATTCAATCATGCATATACTTATGAACTATTTCTAGGCACATCCCTAAGGGAAGGGTAGCACCTTAGGAACAAATCCTTAGGATCCATAACATGATCAAGCTCACTATCATTTTTCCAAGCTTTGATTCAATAAAGAATAGCTGGTACCACTACCAGGACTATCTAGATGAACCAATTAGATAAGATCTAAACCCCTAAGCCTCAGACCAACATCATTGGTCTTAGGGAATTCAGATAAGAACATCTATATTTATCTTTCAAAGCCAAGATTGACTTAAGCATAAACTAACCAAATCCATGGTTTAGAATCA
Organism: Avena sativa; assembly: GCA_916181665.1. NCBI lineage: Eukaryota > Viridiplantae > Streptophyta > Magnoliopsida > Poales > Poaceae > Avena > Avena sativa. The sequence goes on along the minus strand of OV702281.1, from coordinate 200,305,280 downwards.
AACTTGTGTGCCATACCTGATGGTGTCACAAGAACAATCCAATATGAATCAGGAAAGACAGTAAATCATCATAGATTCAGACAATCAACTAACTAATCATTTTCCTGTAAAACAGGAATCATAACTAGGATATTCCTATGATACACTTCACTGTTTGAGATCATGATGATCTCAAACCACATGTTAATTCCCAAGCTAACAACACTCAGACAGTAGCTGTATCTTATCATAATCATGACCATGAATCAAATAAACAGTGCAAAGCTATCAAGTCATTGGCTTTACCAAGCATGCTTCCAAAACAACAATATCATCTGAATCAGATGCAATCTAAGCATCAAAACATCTAGTAAGCCACCAGGAACATCATGTATCATTTTTAAGCAACAAGCCTTAGGCCAATAAACATTTAGCATGTGTACAGATCATCCAAACATGAATCAATTCATCCAGGACATGAACAAGCACACAACAGGAACCCTAAATGGATGATCATCTTAATCTGAATCAGACAGTAGCAAGAGAGGACACAACCAACATCTAGCATCAAATCAGCAAGCACAGAAAGCACCAGGTGGAAGGAATCAAACTCACCGTAGGTCCTTGCTGAAGAAATTGAAGAGGAAGCAGATTGGCCGATGAACCCACGGCGGCACAGGGAGCACCCAGGGGGCGCTGCAACCTGCACCAGCCACGGCGATGGTCACAGCAGCACACGAATCCACCACCCCACCGCACGAGAGACCACGACGGCGGCAGTAGCACTTGAACACTTGCCAAACCCCAAACCCTAGGGTTCAGAGAGGCATCGACCCATTGCAGGAGAGCCCCAGGCTCAAATCCAATTGGATAGAACGAACGAGCATCGTCGATAACCCCCGATTGCACCATGGCGGTGACTAGAACGGCCGACGGCGGTGGGAATCGACGGTGGCGGCATCGCCTGCCACGAGGTCGGGGTCAGAGGAGGAGAGGATAAGATCGAGGGACAGAGAGAGGCAGTGAGGAGTGGGCCGAGATGGGCTAGACCCTTTGGGGTGGCTCTTTTGTCTAGAATTAATGGGCCACTAGGGCCCAATAAGAATAATCAGCCCAGAAACAATTCCAGGCCTGTTTCAATAAAAAGAAAAGACCAAAATACCCTTGGACTTAATAAAACTCTAGAAAATAAAAGAAAATTCCAAAAATCATAAATAAAATATTTTTGGATTGACAAAAATCCAAACTACTCAAATAAATTAAAATATAAAATTTTAGACATTTAAATTTTATTAGGAATTTTGTAAATTATATATTCCTTATTGAATTTTACAAAATTATTGAAGGATGATAAAATTAATTAAAATTCACTTTCATTATGTATTAATATTGTAGTATTTTAGAAAAATACTAAATAAATATTTAATCACCATTTTTAATGTATAATTAATAATTCCTAAAAGAATTATTAAATCAATAAAAAGTCAAATAAAATAAAATAACTCAATATATGCTATAAATATTGAAAGTAATATTTATAAATCCTTTATTACTAAAAAGGAACTTTTTGGGGTAAATGCATTACATTACTTGCATAATCATCTTTTCTTCTTTAAATATTGTCCTTACCAGGCCATAATGATGTTTTTGTAGAACTAGAAGCTCAAGGTTTAGTGCAAGCATCAGACTTCACTACCTTGCCATCACAAGGCAAGTTCATCACTTGCTCATGTCCTTTGAAGAGTCTTTATTAAAGTATTTGCAAATTGTGTGTTATCATATATACTATAAAAGAAAGAAAATATTATTTTCACAAATAAAGAAATCATAGATATCATCCTAAGTGGTGATATAATGGAGAAATAGAACTTAGGGTTCTAATTGCAACAATGATGATCAAGTAGGGACTTAATAACCCCTGACATCAGTGATTGTAGCGTCGTATATTATGCGTTAGCCATGAGATTTGGAATGGGACAGAGAAGTCAACTGTATCTTCTTCCTCTCGCATGAATCCGGATGTGCAGGTCGTGGCTGTTATCCTTGTAGCGTGCATATTAATTGGTAATTCGTAGAGGATATGCATCATATGGGTGGGAACCCTCATCATCCCACGATAGTTCTGGCATCTAAAGGTTTGTACAAACCATTGCCGTAATTCATTATGTGGGCATGGTGTACACCAAGGAGGCATGCGGGGTCGCGAAGGGGGCAGTGATTGGCTTGGACCAACTACTAGGCCCCACATCATGGAATTGTGGACGGGAAAGTACGCCCGGTTGTGCAACAAGGAGTTGATCTCTCATGGGTAAAGTAACGCACCTTTGCAGAGTGTAAGAACTGTAACTTGTTACGCCCTGTTCCAGGAAGGAGCTACGAACGCGGCAGGAAAGGAACTCCATGAAAGTTCTGGTCAACCTGTGAAGGCTGATTGTCATAGTTTTCAGAATAAAATCAATCTTTGAAGAAAGATTTACAAAGACTGCATAGTGCCAAGGATTTATAATCCGAGGTGGTAGTTAAAGCATCAAATGTCAACACCCGGATTTTTAATCCTAGATGCCTGTTATGCCATACATCGCAATCCCAGGATTACCATTTTTGCGAGACATAACAGATTTGGATACCACAGTACATCATCCATTACAAACCATACATAAGGTCTTACAGAAATAACGATCTCATGATCCAGTTCTTAATACAATTCAAGCAGCGGAAATATGTAATAATAACGGTAGCGTAGGCAAAGCTCCATCTTCAGGGTCACGGGCAATGCTGACGATGGGAGATGATCCTAGTTGTCGTAACCTTCCTGGGGTCCATCCTCCAGGTACTCCTCTTCATAGTCTGGCCACGGGAATAGCCAGGGACAAAGCCATGAGTACTCTTTAAGTACTCGTAAACTAATACTAACAAGTTAAAGGGGTTTTTGTAGTAGGACACTAAGCTCTAGGGTTATTTTGCAAAAAGCCAGATTTACATCTACTAAGTTTAGAAACAACGAATGCTAGTTGAAGTTTTATAACACCTAAGTGGGAACTTGTATCTCATGCCACAACTCTATTGTGGTCAAGTCAAAGTCTCAATTCATTTCATAAGTCATCTTGAAAACATCTGACGGGGGAACAGTATGGCCACTCCAACTGTCCATAACCGCGGACGCGGCTATTCGAATAGTTTGACACTCTGCAGAGATTGTACACTTTCACCACAACATTCGATACATCCATCAGGAACAAATCCTGAATTCACCATACTCAGTATGCAGATAATCAATCCTAACCTTTCCATTACATGCCCTAGTATAAGCACCTCTCCTGTGAGTTTGGCCTCCCAACCATGACCAACTGTCATCTTGGGTAGTGCACAGGTGGACAATCTTCACAAGGTAGCCTCAGCTCAGACCTTGGCCGTGAGGGAACTAATACTAAGGTATATAAGTTTCCAGTCAAGCCCTACCCAATTCTCGGGTATTGTGGTTGTACGGTAAAATTGGAATGGTATCGCATCCAGACAACCATCAGTTTTATAAAGGGCTAAGGCTCATGCCTCAACATTTTCATCACCATAAATCATCTGGTGTTCAGAAACACATGTCCAAAACATTTCAATAGAATGATCCATCATTCCAAGGTTTTCATAACCATTTTTTCCACCAAGTATTCCCATCTAAAGTTGATCAAGTTTTATGCTTAGCACTAGCATCTATAAGTGGGGGTAAGTACTAATGAGGGGTGGTAAACTAGTGGAGTTTAACTAAGTTCAATCTCATGCCTTAGGATGACATAAATATTATCTAGCTTAGGCCAATTTTTTTGCTCTTTATGCAACCTTCAATTATCTTTCTAGTATCTACAATTCACTTAAGTAAACTCTAAGTAAAAGCTTTGATAAAGAAATAAAGTATAAATCTTGTAAGTAAAACTAGGATTGGTTTATCAAGGGGTTATGATCATATATGCTTAAGGCATATAGTTGGCATGGTGACAAGCAAGTATTTTCTTGCATATGTATAGTATCTTGCAAGTATTAGCTGGCACATATTGGCTTGCATAGGTCAACTTGATTAGTAAGGCTTGCCTTGTGCAGAACAGTGGTTGAACTTCTCCTCGGCTTCTTCTTCGTAGTATCCTCCTTCTTCCTCGTATCCTTGGTCGGTACTAGTGTCTATAAATAAATACGAGGTACACAATCACCAAACAATACTTAACTAGTTTCAATCATCACACAAAAGGGTCCTATAGATGATCTAGCATCATCACTAACATTACAAGATTAAAGCTTGGTTTAATTTCTTTTATTTTTAGAAAAGTAATTCTACTCATTGAAAAACTACTTAAGATTTAATATTCTCCAAACCAAACACGGGATCATGTTGACACATGTCATCACCACATATTTTAGTCCATGGGAATGTGATTTAAAGTGGTGTCACAATTTAATAAGGTTTAACCCTTTTATTTTACTTAAATAAAGTGACTAGAAATGCCTATGTGGCATTCTTTTATTGCTTGAACATTATTTCTGTAAGTAAACCCAAATGTTTTTATATATTATGAAAGGTATGATCAAATGTTATTTTTGAGAGTTGGAATTTGAAAAATGTTTGAATGCAGAAAAGGTTCTACCTTGTTATTTTTACCAAGGTGGATCTATAGATTCAAATGATTTAAATCCAACGGGCTTAGATTCAGCATTTCAAGACCTTTCTAACAAAATTGGTTTCATTCAATTTGGTGCACTGAATCGAGATGGGTTGATTTTTGAAACTAGGTACAGAACTGTGTTTGAATTAAAATGGAAAAAGTTAAATTCAAACGACTGGGCTGCGCGGGAAACGATACTGGGACAGCCTGCTAAGCACAGCGCTTACGCGGGCTGGTTAAGTTGCTGTCCCCATGCGTCAGTGAGACAGGTGGGTGCAAAGCGGTACGGGCCAACGTGGTGCGTTGGATTAGAAGTAAGATCAACGCCGAGGGTCGTCGTCGACGATGAACTAGTCACCGGCGAGCTCGAACCCTAGCGGCGCAGTGGGGGTCGTGGGAGGCTCACCGGGGGTCAGGCGAGGGTCGGCGAGGCGGGAGAACGACGAGGGCGAACCTCCTGGTACTGGCAACTTCTCTTGGGGCAGTTCCAATCGCTGGCTCCCTTCTTCTCTAGCAGCGGCGGGCTCCGGCCAAATTTCAGCGATGCGCTGCTCGCCTTGCTTCGGGACTAAGGCGGGGTGGTTCTAGGTGAGAGGGAAGTGAGATCGTGTGCTCAATTCGGCTGGGGGTGGCCTCTATTTCTAGTGGCGAGAGGGGACCGACGGGCGCAAGCTGAGCTCGTCGTGGTCGACGGCACAGAGGGCTATCGGCGTGGGTGACGGTAGGGGCGGTGCTGTGCTCCCTAGCGAAGATCAACGACGTGGTGGTGAGGCGTGGGGCGGTGCTGATCGGTCGGAATGAGGCGGTGCTCTGCGCGTGCCCGACATAAGTTTTTATGGCGGACAACGTGCGTGATCCGCGCGGCGGCAAACGAGCGTGTCTGCGGGGTTGCTGGGACGGTGGTGATTACGTATGCACGCGGCGAGGGCGGCGCGCGGTCTATGGGCGCCTGTCGAGCGTGGCGCATGGGGCGCGCTCTCGGCATGGTTTCAGAGAAGGTTGGCAAGGTCTGTGCGTGTGGTCCAGGGGCTGGCATCGCTCGCGGCTGGGACAGGGAGTGGCGGTGGGGCGCTGGCTTGCTCCCAGACATGCTGGCTAGTCTTGGTGCTTCTCCTAGCTTGCTGTCCACACTGGGGTGACATGGTGAGGCTCGGCTGTTCACCATTGATGACATTGCCAAGCTTACAGTGGGGCTAGTGCTTAGTTAAGTTTGCTAGATGATCTACTGAGGTTGTTGTGAGCTAGAGAGGGAACCAGTTAGGCCCAAATCACTGCTCACAATAGTGTTTGGATTTTGTTTGATTTGGATCTGCAAGGTATTTGATGAAATGGCCGCAAGAACTCAAGTTTTGGATTTTGAAAAGATTTTTGGTGGGTGTGCTAGGTTGGTGCTGGTGAGTCTACAGATGCTTGGGTTTTGAAAGTTGAGCTTGTTTGAGTGGTTTTTGAAAAAAGTGGGATCTTCCCATATGATATAGATTCAATTTTAAACTGTCCTTTAAACTATGCATTTGAATGTTTCTGGATGATCACGAAGTGGGCCTTGATACTTTGTTATGAGTACTATCAAGGGGTGCAAAGATCCACACAAGTTTCTGTTCAGTTCTGAAGGTTAGAGACAGCCAAATTAGGCATGGGAGTTAATTTGGCCAAAGTGACCATTCACTCATTTTGTTTGTTTTGATTTATTTGTCTTTGGGAAAGTGTGGGGATTGTTTAGATGATGTTTATTTCACCTAAGAATCCTTTTACAAGCAAATAAACACATAAACAAGGCAATTCAAAAGAATTCAAAATGGGATGCATACACACATGAATGCTTTCTCATTTTATTTTAGAAAAGTTTTTGTTAACCCTAAATTTGATGATTAGAGTTTGATGATCCAAGTTTAGTATTTTTGGGATGTTACAAACCTTCCCCCCTTAAACAAAATCTTGTCCCGAGATTTGAAAAAGGACGAAAAGATTACCTAGGATTTGAAGAGATCGGGAAACTCCGTCCTGATGTGATCTTCCTCTTCCGTGTGGTTGCTCCACTGAATCTTGAGAAACTTGATGCTTCGGGTTCTGGTGGTTCAGAAAGCTTCTTCCAAAATACGGATGGGTACTTAGGGATAGGTTAGGTCATCGTTGATCTCTATAGTCCGGTGATCAATATTCTTGAATACTTCAGTCTTCTCCGGGACTTCGAGACATTTGCGAAGTAATGAGATATGGAACACATTGTGCACGGCTGACATCTCTTCGGGTAGTTCCAATTGATACGACACTTCTCATCCAGGGTTCAGAATTTTGAAAGGTCCGATATATCTGGGGACTAACTTTCCTTTGAGTTGGAAACGCTGCATTCCCTTCAATGGCGACACTTTCAGATATACAAAATCTCCTATGTTGAAGGCGAGGTCTCGACGTCTCTTGTCGGCGTAACTCTTCTGTCTGGACTGGGCTGTCTTGAGGTGCTCACGAATCTTGTGAACCTTCTCTTCTGCTTCCCGTAGGATGTCAGGTCCAAAAATCTGATTCTCTCCTACTTCCGACCTGTTCAAAGGGGTGCGACACTTCCCTCCGTACATGAATTCAAATGGGGCCATTTGCAAACTAGCTTGATAACTGTTGTTGTACGAAAATTCTGCAAACGGCAGACAGTCTTCCCACTTAGATCCATATTCTAACACACATGCTCTCAACATATCTTCGAGTATTTGATTTACTCGCTCCGTTTCTCCATCGGTCTGAGGGTGATACGCGGTACTGAAATCTAGGCGGGTTCCTAAACCTTCTTGAACTTTCTTCCTGAATCTCGATGTAAACTGAGTTCCTCGATCCGATACGATGTTCTTGGGGACTCCATGCAAACTGACGATTCTAGCGATGTATAACTCCGCTAGCTTCGAACTCTGATACGTGGTCTTGATGGGTAAGAAATGGGGGACTTTGGACAATCTGTCCACTATGACCCAGATAGAGTCATTTCCCCTACTAGAAGTAGGCAATCCGGTGATAAAGTCCATTCCAACGGAATCCCATTTCCATTCCGGAATCTGCAATGGTTGCAACAATCCAGCGGGTCTTTGATGTCCTGCCTTGACTCGCTGACATATATCACACTTGGCGATATAGCTTCCAATTTATCACTTCATCTTATGCCACCAAAATTGCTCTTTCAAATCTTGATACATCTTAGTTCCTCCGGGGTGGATAGAATAAAGAGTATCATGAGCTTCCTTGAGAATAACTTCTTTCAACTCAGAATCTGCTGGTACACAAAGGCGTCCTTTGTACCACAGAACTCCTTCTTCGTCTTTGGTGAATCCAGGTACTTTGCCTGTACCGATACGACGCTTGATTCCGTCAATACTAGCATTTCCTTTCTGCGCCTCTTTGATCTGGCTGATCAAAGTGGGTTGAAGTTCTATGCTAGCCAAAAATCCTTCACTCACTAATTCCATTCGAAAATCTTCCATCTCTTTGTGCAAACTTGGTTGCTCCTTCAAAATCATGGAGTTCAAGCGGCACGGTAATCTGCTAAGGGCATCTGCTACCACATTGGCTTTACCGGGGTGATAGTGAATGTCCAGATCGTAATCCTTGATTAACTCAATCCATCTTCTCTGCCTCATATTCAACTCCTTCTGAGTGAATATATACTTTAGGCTCTTGTGATCCGAATAAATCTCACAACGATTTCCATCAGGTAATGCCTCCATGTCTTCAGGGCTAGAACTATGGCTGCGAGTTCGAGGTCATGGGTTGGGTAATTTTGCTCATGTTGTTTCAGTTGTCGAGATAGATAAGATATAACTTTGCCTTCTTGCGTTGGCACACATCCGAGACCGATCTTGGATGCATCACAATACACGTCGAATGGGCTTTGTGATATCCGGCACGATTAGGATTGGGGCTGAAATCAATCTCCTCTTGAGTTCTTGAAAATTCGCTTCACATTTGTCGGTCCATTCAAACTTCTTGTCCTTCTTTAGCAATTGGGTCATGGGTCTGGCTATACTCGAGAATCCTTCTACGAACTTGCGGTAGTATCCCGCCAATCCGAGAAATGCACGAACTTGGGTTTGAGTGGTTGGGGCTTGCCAATCATCAACATCTTTCACTTTTGAAGGATCAACGACAATTCCTCCGGCTGATACAATGTGACCGAGGAATCCTACCTCCTGTAACCAGAATTCACATTTGCTAAACTTGGCATACAACTGATGCTCTCTAAGGGTTCCAAGGATGGTCCTTAGGTGTAGCTCATGTTCTTCTTTTGATATGGAATAAATCAGAATGTCATCGATGAAAACAACGACAAACTTATCCAGGAAGTCCAAAAAAATCTTATTCATGAGATTCATGAAATAAGCGGGGGCATTGCTTAATCCAAAAGACATAACGGTATACCCGTATAATCCATATCTGGTGGTAAAGGCAGTCTTTGGAATATCCTCTGTGCGAATCTTGAGTTGATGATAACTAGTTCTAATATCAATCTTAGAAAACACTTGGGCACCGGTCAACTGATCAAACAAATCTTCTATCTTGGGCAAGGGGTACTTGTTTTTGATGGTGACATCATTCAACTTCCGATAATCCGTACACAAACGGCTACCTCCATCTTTCTTGTCCACAAATAAGAAAGGTGATCTCCATGGTGATGCACTTGGTTAAATCAATCCAATTTCCAGCATGGCATCCAGTTGCTTCTTCAGTTCTTCTAGTTCGGACGGGTTCATACTATATGGTCTCTGGGCTATGGGTCCTGTTCTGGGGTTTAGTTCGATGATAAACTCGATATCCCGATCTGGGGGCATACCGGGCAAAACATCTGGAAATACATCGGGGTATTTACAGACTATCCGGACTTGGTCAATGGTAGGTTGGGCTATACTCTTGTGACACTTGAATTGACGAGGTAAGGTTTCAGATATATGCTCGACTAATATACCGGCTGTACTGGTCATGGTGATGGCTTTCTTGGCACAGTCAATCAGTCCTTTATGTTTGGACATCCAATCCATTCCTAGTACTACTTCCAAACCTTTAGTTCCGACTACTATCAGGTTATCATAAAAATCTATGCCATGGATTCGGATAGGGACGACTTTGCAAATTTGCCTAGCCTTGGTGGTCGAACCGGGAGTTTGGACGATCATAACATGCTTCAGTTTGGTTGGTTGAATCTTACTAGTGCAGGCAAATTCTTCGGTGACAAATGAATGCGATGCACCAGAATCAAACAACACTCTTGCAAGTACTGAATTAACAGAAAACATACCCAGCACGACGTCTGGCGCTTCCTGAGCTTCTTCAACATGCATGAGAAAAAGACGGCCGTTGCGGTTGAGCGAATTCCCTGGGGCAAACCTTCTTCCGGGCTGAACACGACGCTGCTGATGAGCTGGGGCATTTGCATTGGGGGATGCGACATTCTTCTTGTTGGGGCATTCGTTGGAGTAGTGACCCTTATTTCCACAGTCATAACAAGTCACTTGCGACTTGTCCTTTGCCGCAACAGGCACAACATTGCTTCCAGTCCTCGGGGCAGTGTTGGTGTTGGCGGTAGCATTGTTGTTGTTGAACTTAGGTGGGCCACGGGTGAAATTGCTAGACTTGCTGGGGTTGTTGTGATTTCCTCCGGGCCTAGGGTTTCCACGGTTGGGATAGGTCAGACGGTTCATTGGGGGTCTGTTGGTTCTCGGGGCAAATCCTGGAGATGGGTTGGGGCGATACTTTGGGGTCTGATGGGTTCCTGGTTGATGCATCATGCGACGCTTGCGGTTCTCATTGGCTTGGTTGATCTTTCCTTCCATTTGTATGGCAGAGTCGGCAAGAGCTTCAATATCAGCAAAGGGGATATTGACTAACACAGTCTGCAACTCATCATGCAGACCATTCAGGAATCTTTCTTTCTTCTTGGCTTCGGTGTCGATCTCATCCGGGGCATACGTAGATAATGACAAGAATTTTTCACGGTATTCCACTACGGTCATCCTTCCTTGCTTCAGTTCTCTGAACTCATCTCTCATTCTCTTGATCAAACCCGGTGGCACATGGGTTCTGCTGAACTTGACTTTGAATTCCTCCCAGGTCATCATCTGTCCTCCGGTCATCGCACGAACACTGTTCCACCATGCTCTGGCATCTCCGACTAGATAGTGGGTGGCGAACAAAACTTTCTCGTTAGCTTCCACTCTGGTGACTTCTAGGTTGTTTTCCATGGTTTGCAGCCAATCATCGGCATCTAGGGGCTCTTCTGACTTAGTGAAAACAGGCAGGTTGGTATTTTGGAAATTCTTGAGCTTAGATCCATGGTTGTCCTGATTTCCTTGGCCTTGGTTGTTGTGGGCTAGCTGAGCTATCTGCTGAAGGGTGGCTAGGTTGGCTTGACGTTCGGCTCTTTCGGCTTCACGGTCAGAAACCAACATTTGCAGGATCTGCAACATCGGGTCCAGGGATGAAACACTTCCTCCGCGTGGCATCTGAATATTGAGGTAGATCATGAGAAAAGAGGGAAATTTCTAAGGTTTTGGGATTTTGAAAAGTTTTTAAAGTTTGACTCAGATTTTTCTAGCAACTTGATTTTCATTCATTCATTCATTCATTCATAGCACACGGTACAAACACGCACCACAACAAGGTAAATAGATGGTTTTAGGAACCATTCTGGAAACTACGATACAGTGGGACCGAATACTACTCACTACACTAGTGCTCAAGAGCTACTATTCCTCGGAGTCGGTGTAGTCGTCATCCTCATCGTCATCGATGAAGGCGAAATCCTCCTCATCGGTGAAGAAATCCATAGCCTGATCTTCCGGAAAATCATCATCACTGAGATAGGAGTAGGGGTCTCCACGAAGATCCTCTCCGGCGTTCTCCCTTTCTTCCAACTGCATGTCTCTCTCGTGGATGGTCTCCTCCAAAGTCGAGATACGGTGGCAAAGACGGGCAATGATGCGCTCCTTCTTGTCGAGCTGACGGCGGCGAGACTTGTGATCCTTTGCTAACATGGTGATGGTCTAATCCTTCGTCTTGATAATGGCGGACTTGTGGTTGGAGTAGTCACGGCAATTGTCCAACTCCTGCTGACGATTGTACATCATGAAGCTAAGGTGGTCCAACTGAGTCTTCATCTCGTGGTGGTATGGGGCTTCCAGTGGTTGCCCATTAGCATCACGCTTTGGGCAAAATTCAAAGCGGGTACCCTTGATCTGCTTGATACTCTGCCCACACAGACGGGCAAGAGCTTCCTGCATGGCCCTGGAAAATCCATCGAGCCAGTTGTTCTCTCTTAAGGTAAACTGAATTCCCTCAGCAGTGGGAGGTTCAATCTTTCCTCGGAGACTTGCAACAATTAGCCACTGCAGATCTTCTCCTCCTTGATCATTGAGCTGAGCTCCGAAGAACTCGGGGTGCGGACACTCCAGAAGTTCCGAAAGCTGGTCCAAATCCCTCTCAAAGATAAGGTCGCCCCCATTCCCCAACTGGTAAAACTTGCTGTACTTCACGTCCATCTAAAAGAATATAAGATGAGTAAGTTAGTAGAGTGATCAAGTGTGTCAAATTTTATGTATTTTGCAAGAGTTTTTGAGGAACATGAATTTTCATGAAAGAATCAAGGTGATAAGAATGGGAATAAGTTTTTGTAAATATTTGCTTTCTTTGGTTTTGAAACTAAGTTTTTGATTCCAAACGTCCAGTCTAACTAGGGTCTCCTATGGTCAGGATGGCTCTGATACCAACTTGTCAACACCCGGATTTTTAATCCCAGATGCCTGTTATGCCATACATCGCAATCCCAGGATTGCCATTTTTGCGAGACATAACAGAATTGGATACCATAGTACAACATCCATTACAACCGTACATAAGTTCTTACACAAATAAGGATCTCATGATCTAGTTCTTAATACAATTCAAGCAGCGGAAATACGTAATAATAACGATAGCGTAGGCGAAGCTCCATCTTCGGGGTCACAGGCAATGCTGACGATGGGAGATGATCCTAGTTGTCGTAACCTTCCCGGGGTCCATCCTCCAGGTACTCCTCTTCATAGTCTGGCCACGGGAATAGCCAGGGACAAAGCCATAAGTACTCTTTAAGTACTCATAAACTAATACTAACAAGTTAAAGGGGTTTTTTGTAGTAGGACACTAAGCTCTAGGGTTATTTTGCAAAAAGCCAGATTTACATCTACTAAGTTTAGAAACAATGAATGCTAGTTGAAGTTTTATAACACCTAAGTGGGAACTTGTATCTCATGCCACAACTCTGTTGTGGTCAAGTCAAAGTCTCAATTCATTTCATAAGTCATTTTGAAAACATCTGACGGGGGAACAGTATGGCCACTCCAACTGTCCATAACCGCGGACGCGGCTATTCGAATAGTTTGACACTCTACAGAGATTGTACACTTTCACCACAACATTCGATACATCCGTCAGGAACAAATCCTGAATTCACCATACTCAGTATGCGGATAATCAATCCTAACCTTTCCATTACACGCCCTAGTATAAGCACCTCTCCAGTGAGTTTGGCATCCCAACCATGACCAACTGTCATCTTGGGTACTGCACAGGTGGACAATCTTCACAAGGTAGCCTCAGCTCAGACCTTGGCCGTGAGGTAACTAATACTAAGGTATATAAGTTTCTAGTCAAGCCCTACCCAATTCTCGGGTATTGTGGTTGTACGGTAAAATTGGAATGGTATCGCATCTAGACAACCATCAGTTTTATAAAGGGCTAAGGCTCATGCCTCAACATTTTCATCACCATAATTCATCTGGTGTTCAGAAACACATGTCCAAAACATTTCAATAGAATGATCCATCATTCCAAGGTTTTCATAACCATTTTTCCACCAAGTATTCCCATCTAAAGTTGATCAAGTTTTATGCTTAGCACTAGCATCTATAAGTGGGGGTAAGTACTAATGAGGGGTGGTAAACTAGTGGAGTTTAACTAAGTTCAATCTCATGCCTTAGGATGACATAAAGATTATCTAGCTTAGGCCAATTTTTTTGCTCTTTATGCAACCTTCAATTATCTTTCTAGTATCTACAATTCACTTAAGTAAACTCTAAGTAAAAGCTTTGATAAAGAAATAAAGTATAAAGCTTGTAAGTAAAACTAGGATTGGTTTATCAAGGTGTTATGATCATATATGCTTAAGGCATATAGTTGGCATGGTAACAAGCAAGTATTTGCTTGCATAGGTATAGTATCTTGCAAGTGTTAGCTGGCACATACTGACTTGAATAGGTCAACTTGATTAGTAAGGCTTGCCTTGTGCATAGCAGTGGTTGAAGTTCTCCTCGGCTTCTTCTTCGTAGTATCCTCCTTCTTCCTCGTATCCTTGGTCGGTACTAGCGTTTATAAATAAATACGAGGTACACAATCACCAAACAATACTTAACTAATTTCAATCATCACACAAAAGGGTCCTATAGATGATCTAGCATCATCACTAACATTACAAGATTAAAGCTTGGTTTAATTTCTTTTATTTTTTGAAAAGTAATTTCTACTCATTGAAAAACTACTTAAGATTTAATATTCTCCAAACCAAACATGGGATCATGTTGACACATGTCATCACCACATATTTTAGTCCATGGGAATGTGATTTAAAGTGGTGTCAGAATTTAATAAGGTTTAACCCTTTTATTTTACTTAAATAAAGTGACTAGAAATGCCTATGTGGCATTCTTTTATTACTTGAACATTATTTCTGTAAGTAAACCCAAATGTTTTTATATATTCTGAAAGGTATGATCAAATGTGATTTTTCAGAGTTGGAATCAACTCAAAATCTATTATGGTTTAAATTTGAAAAATGTTTGAATGCAGAAAAGGTTCTGCCTTGTTATTTTTACCAAGGTGGATCTATAGATTCAAATGATTTAAATCCAACGGGCTTGGATTCAGCATTTCAAGGCCTTTCTAAAAAAATTGGTTTCATTCGATTTGGTGCACTGAATCGAGCTGGGTTGATTTTTGAAACTAGGTACATAACTGTGTTTGAATTAAAATGGAAAAGGTTAAATTCAAACGACTGGGCTGCTCGGGAAACGATACTGGGCCGGCCTGCTAAGCACAACGCTTATGCGTGCTGGTTAAGTTGTTGTCCCCACGTGTCAGTGAGACAGGGGGTGCGAAGCGGTATGGGGCAACATGGTGCGTTGGATTAGAAGTAAGATCAACGGCTGAGGGTCGTCATCGACGATGAACTAGTCACAGACGAGCTCGAACCCTAGCGGCGTAGTGGGGGTCGTGGGAGGCTCACCGGGGCTCAGGCGAGGGTCGGCGAGGTGGACGAACGACGAAGTCGACAACGGCGAACCTCCTGGTACCAACAGCTTCTCCTGGGGCGGCTCCAATCGCTGGCTCCCTTCTTCTCCAGCAGCGGCGGGCTCTGGCCAAATTCCGGCGATGCGCTACTCGCCTTGCTTCGGGACTGAGGCGGGGTGGTTCTGGGTGAGAGGGGAGTGAGATGTGTGCTCAATTCGGCTGGGGGTGGCCTCTATTTATAGTGGCGAGAGGGGACCGACGGGCGCAAGCTGAGCTCGTCGTGGTCGACGGCACAGAGGGCTATCGGCGTGGGCGACGGTAGGGGGCGGTGCTGTGCTCCCTGGCGAAGCTCAACGACGTGGTGGCGAGGCGTGGGGCGGTGTTGATCGGTCGGAATGCGGCGGTTCTCTGCGCGTGCCCGACGGAAGTTTTTATGGCGCACATCATGCGTGGTCCGCATGGCGGCAAACGAGCGTGTCTGCGGGGTTGCTAGGACGGGGGTGATCACGTATGCACGCGGCGAGGGCGGCGCGCGGTCTATGGGCGTCTGTCGAGCGTGGCGCACGGGGCGCGCTCTCGGAATGGTTGCAGAGAAGGTTGACAAGGTCTGTGTGTGTGGTCCAGGGGCTGGCATCGCTCGCGGCTAGGACAGGGAGTGGCGGTGGGGTGCTGGCTTGCTCCCAAACATGCTGGCTAGGCTTGGTGCTTCTCCTAGCTTGCTGTCCACACTGGGGTGACATGGTGAGGCTCGGTTGTTCACCATTGATGACATTGCCAAGCTTACAGTGGGGCTAGTGCTTAGTTAAGTTTGCTAGATGATCTACTGAGGTTGTTGTGAGCTAGAGAGGGAACCAGTTAGGCCCAAATCACTGCTCATAATAGTGATTGAATTTTGTTTGATTGAATCTGCAAGGTGTTTGATGAAATGGCCGCAAGAACTCAAGTTTTGAATTTTGAAAAGATTTTAGGTGGGTGTGCTAGGTTGGTGCTGGTGAGTCTGCAGATGCTTGGGGTTTGAAAGTTGAGCTTGTTTGAGCGGTTTTTGAAAAAAGTGGGATCTTCCCATATGATATAGATTCAATTTTAAACTATCCTTTAAACTATGCATTTGAATGTTTCTGGATGATCACAAAGTGGGCCTTGATACTTTGTTATGAGTACTATCAAGGGGTGCAAAGATCCACACAAGTTTCTATTCAGTTCTGAAAGTTAGAGACAACCAAAGTA
Organism: Avena sativa; assembly: GCA_916181665.1. Classification (NCBI taxonomy): domain Eukaryota; kingdom Viridiplantae; phylum Streptophyta; class Magnoliopsida; order Poales; family Poaceae; genus Avena; species Avena sativa. The sequence continues at coordinate 200,289,135 of OV702281.1, read as the reverse complement.
GGCATGGGAGTTAATTTGGCCAAAGTGACCATTCACTCATTTTTTTTGTTTTGATTTATTTGTCTTTGGGAAAAGTGTGGGGATTGTTTAGATGATGTTTATTTCACCTAAGAATCCTTTTACAAGCAAAGAAACACATAAACAAGGCAATTGAAAAGAATTCAAAATGGGATGCATACACACATGAATGCTTTCTCATTTTATTTTAGAAAAGTTTTTGTTAACCTTAAATTTGATGGTTAGAGTTTGATGATCCAAGTTTAGTATTTTTGGGATGTTACATCAAACTTCCCACCTTGCATATAATGAACTTGTTGGGTAACGCTGTTACTCATTCTTTCCTTTGATCCCTTGCTTAGAATCTAAGGATCCTGAAGACGTGCCAATGTATGCAGCCGAATGTCAAGAAGATGTGTTCTACGAGGAACCTGATCTGTCTGGAAGAGTTGAAGGAGTGGATTACAAGATCCGCTATGGTGTCGATGATAACGAGTCCAACTAAGTATCCCTAGTTAATAGTAACCAATGAAGCCGAGCAACATGAACTCTATAGAATAAGCTGCTGAGCTCAACTCCTAGTCGGAGTTGATACTTTTAATTTTCCGCTAAACGCTTTATATTTTGGTTTGTAAGTTGGATATTTTGGAAGTCCTGAACTTCCGGTATTGTAATAATAATAATGTGTGTACATTTGTAATATGGACCCGCAATGTTTCTGTTGTACCACTCTGAGGGATGTGATATTTACGGAACGGTGTTCTATGGATGTCATGTCAATGACTATAGTGTACTACACATGCAGTGGTATGCTGGCTCACCGCATTTGGTGTGGCGTCCCGCAAAAACCGCTACTAGAAAATCGCGTTGTTTTTGTGCATTGCATCATCATGACCTCATCATGCATAATATTTTTCCTAAATCTATTTTGAAAAAGACTATGTTGTTTCCTAAATTAGTCCTCCTTTAATTTCAAATAAAAACTCTCGATCCGTCCGAATCTTGTATTTGTCTTAAAACTATTTACAAAATATTTTTAAAACAAAATGATTTAATAAAAACTAATTTGTATCGGGGAGGCAGACACCGGTCAGGCCCAATCGGCCCAACTAGAGTCCACCTACTACCCCATATAAAACCTAAACCTAGACATCACCTTCCCTACCCTAACCCTAATCCCCTACTCCCCCACCCCGCCGCCGCACACCACACCAAAGCGGACACCAAATCCACCCCGTCACGCCACACACCCCCTCCTCTCCGCACGCCGCACAAGCACACATACACGCAGAGGCAGAGCACACACGCAACACACGTCCCCCATCCCGACCCCTCGCCCAACCGCCTGCATCCTGGGCCCCATCCCGCGACTCGGTCGCCTCCACCCACCCCGCGATATCCCTCTCTCTCTCCCCACGTTCCCCGCCGCCGCATCCCCTCCAACCTTCGAGCGCGCCGCCTCCCAGGAGCCCCCCCCCCGTGTCGCTCGCCTCCGCCATAGCCCCTCCCCTCCCTGCGCGCTCTGCCCGCCACCGACCAGTGGGCCGCCGCCGCTCGGGTCTTGCTCGTCGACGTCGCCCCTGTTCGCCGGCCGCCGCCGTTCTCCTCTGCTCCGGCCGGTCCCGAGCCCCGCCTCCTACAACCACCGCCGCCACGGGGTCCCCTCCCGGCGCCTCGCCCGCCGCCGTGCGGCCCCGCTCCATCGGCCGTCCTCCGCGCGGTCTCCGTCTTCCCCGGCCGTGTCCGTGCCTCTGCGTCGCCTCGCTCCAGGCCGCCGTCGGCCGTTCCTCCAGGCGCACGCGACGCTGCTCGCCTCAACAGCGAGCCCCCATGTGCCCTGGTCGCCCCGCGGGTGCTCTGCCGCTTCTCCGAGCTCGCCTGTGCCGGCTGCCTCGCCCCTTCCCCTGTGCTTGCCGGTGACCGTCGGGCTGGCCGGCCGTGCTCAGCGCCTCCGGCCTCTCCTCTTCGGCCGCCGCCCCGAGCCCACGCCATGGCCACCTCCCTCGCCCTACAGACCCTGCTGCCTCTCCGTCGTCTCCTGTTCATTTTTGTCTTGTGGATACCCAAGTCATACTCTGCCCAGCACCTCTTGCTCCTGCCATCTCGCAGCGTGGTGATGTACCTGTGGTGTGTTGATGTCAGTGTTGGGCCGCCTGGTGGTTTAGGGGATGCGTCGAGTGATGATGCTCCTGTTGTGATTTTTGTGCGGATGATTAAGGTCTCCATGCAGACAAGTACCAGAATCGGGCAATGACTGGCGAGGAACGGATGGCCACTCCAGGAACTTCTACACGCATTCGAAGACCTCTAACACGGATCCCAAGTTCAGCCCGATCCGAAGACCGATCCCGGTGTTGAAGACCGAACCCCAAGATCTGCCTCACGGGACCGAACCCCTCGGAACTCCATGTTCTCCTACCCGGAGACCCTGATGCCTTCGACACGGAGCACCGAGGATGCCTTCATGGGACGCCAAGACACCCGTCGAACCCCGAAGACCGAACCCCGTGGACCGACATGATCTTCTTCACGGATACGACAAGTACCTCCTCGAGGATGCCAAGTTCTTCACCCCGAATGCCAAGACCGACTTGATGGCGCGGACCCGACAAGATCTTCGCAACGACAAGATCGACACCGACCAGGACGGATCCGATGTGACCCCGACGCCAACCAAGTTCTTCTTCTCGGATGCGACAAGATCGACTTCCGTTGTCCGAGACCGATCTCGTCGAGCCATTCCCCCCCGTCGAACCCTGAGACCAACCCCGAACCCCTCGGAGCCCAAGTTCGCCGAACCCCAAAGTGTGACCCTCTTTTCCATGACCTATATTTTATAAATAATATTACTTGTTGCATATAAAATTGCCATGCTTGCATACATATTGTCATGTGGTTTGGGGGCGTTATGCCGATTCACCTAAGTTAAATATGGAGTCTATATGCGGGATATCTTTGTCTTATTCCGGACTTCATTTAAATTGGTGTAGCGAACCGATGCCATGTTTTGTCCTGTTAAGACAACAATTAAATGGCGGGTATCTAAACAACTAGAACCATATATTTAATTGTCGGGACCCCCGGTTCCGCTTAATATGATCTAATTGCATTGCACCTTTGCCATGTCATACATCATACATGCATCATGCCCGATCTTCTGTCATAGTATTAAATAGTGCATCCGGTGTTTATTCTAGTGTTTTGCTTCTTCGCGGATAAGGCCGTTGAGTTGATGCGAGTGTCGACCCGATCTTGGATGAACCTTCGGCAATGTTTTCAGGCGAGCATCTCCCCCTTTCTACCTATCTTACTTTTATAGTATTTATTCCCTCCTGTTGATCTATTGCTATCTGTGTTGCGATGCTCTAGTTTTCGTGCCCGTGATATCCCTTGCAGCCTTATATTGCCTTGGACACCTCCTATTACCTGTTGTTTGGTAGATAGTTGGACCTGCGCGTCGTAGTCGCTTGCTCAAGTGCTGTTGCGTGTCGTCAAGTACCACAGTTGTTGGAGTATTGTCGTGTGTTTATTGTTGGAGTTGATCAAGACTTTAATTACTGTTTAACAACTAAAATTGAAGTAGGTAAATGCAGAGGCACAAGTGGGCAATAGATGTTATTTGGTTGTTAACCGTCCACTTGTGTCCCGTAGGACCCCGAGTACTTGATACCTGTTCCTTGAATATTCACGCTATCCACATCTGGGAGGCTTATGGGACCCCCCTGAGCCAGAGCTTGATTCATTCTTATTTCTTGGGGCCACAAACTAGTTTGAGGTTTTATTTACTATCCTGTACTTATGCCATGCTTTACTGCTTTATTTAAATTGTGTGATGTACTGCACCTGTACTGTTTAGGATCGGGACACGATTTCGCGGTATCGACAAGCCCAGTCACACTTTCGGGTTCCCAGTCGTTTACAGCCGTCCACCCAAACCTTGAGTCCGTTTCGGAGTCAGCTAACTTCGTTGCGGGTAGCTTAATGGGGTGGCCCCCTGAAATATTTCTGAATCTGGTGATTGCTTTGTCGTGAAGGCCTCGTTGGGTTTTGATTTGGTTTTTACGAGGTTGATCGAGTGTGTGTTGCTATTTGTGCACCCCTGCAGGGTAAAACTTTCTGAAAGCCGTGTCCGCGGTTATGGACGACTTGGAGCACAGTATCTCGATCATAGACAACTATAACTAAAGTAGTGCTATAAATTTGACTTTATAATGACTAGTAATCAGCTTCACTATAATGGAATGGCTAAATAAAATTGCCAACAATTGCTTGTTTGGGATGTCGCTTGCTACCATTGTACCTGACTAGTAAGTATTGCAACTACAACGGAATGGCTAAATAAAAGTACCAACAACTGCTGGGTTTTGGGATATCTCATGCTATTTGTATCTGACTAGTAAGTGTTGCAACTACAACGGAATGGTTAACTAAAAGTGCCCACTGCTTATTATATCAGGATGACTATCTATACTTGACTAGTAATTGCTGCAACGATAACTGAATAAATAAAACTGCCAACTGTGTGAGTTCCTCGGTTGACTTCCTCGTCTGGTCTCGAGGGGGAAATACCAGGATGGGTTTGTTTGGTGTTAGAATCAGGTTGGATCCGAATAGATCTTTCTCGTCCCTGTCGGATAGCCGCCAGTTTTATCGAGTCTCTATAGGTTGTTTAGTGCATGCCGCGCTACCGCTTCAGTCCACCATACCTATGTAGGCGAGGACCGCCGAATTCTAGCCTCGCCGTGTACTGGCCTCAGTATTGACCGCTCTCTCTTTTCCTTTGCCCCTTGTCGGCACCCCTTTTGTTTAAGCAGGTTTTGAGATCGACGTCGTTAGCAGGGTTACCCTTCCGGCTTGGCCTGGGCAGGGTTATGGACGCCATTGGTTATTCTTCAGGGCTCTTAGCCCCATTTGCATCTTGTCCGTAGTCGGACGCCCTATCGTTTTCAAGGTGATTTGGATCTTTGTTCTGTATATTTGTATTCTTGACTCATGGAGTCGTGTTGTATATATATATCTGTTCTGTGGGTCCCATCAAGGACTGTTGTGTGATGTTATTACTTCGTTTTCCAGCCGCACGAAAGTGCCCGGTGGGCACCATTGAATCGTTTCTATGCGGGTTTTGGCGGGAAGCGCTGAAACTTGCATAGGGCCGATTCTGAGGGTGTTACATTTGGTATGAGAGCAAATTGCTTTGACCTTAGGTTGGAAACCTAGTAAATGGTATTACCTGTAGGAAAAATTTAGCAACGATAAAGAATTCTCTAGAAGTGATATATTGGGTATTCAAATGAGAATATTCTATTATATATTTTAGTGTGATAATTCTTTGTTATGATGCAATATGTCATTGGATACTAAGTAAGGTTATTTTTCTGATATACAGAGATATGGCACCAAAGTTTCCAAAACAGACTTTGGTAAGGAAAGAGGAGACTCTTGATGATTATCAAGGATCATTCACAGACCAACTTCGTCAACTTTTAAAGCTCTTTAGTTGTCCCACTAGAATTCCAGTAAACACTATCACTTACCTCGATGGTCGAATGTTATCCAAGTATCGTGTGAGGATCCAACTTCTAGAGAAGCTTGGATTATATCACGATCTACCTATAGAAGAAGGTAGGAGTAATTTAGCAGCCTATCATGTTGCTGTTGTGGAGGCGATAGCTAATATCCGGGAGCAAAAAATCAAGGAGATAGAAGGTAGCACATTCTCTATGATACCTCATGATTCTATAGACTCGGAGCCTATACCGGATCATCTTAATTTGGTTAAGAAGCATCCTAAGTTAGTTTCCAAGTTTATGGATAGATACCGGACACTCGTTGCGTCTTTTTATAAGACTCATCAAGTGATTGTTGAAGACAAAAATGACATGTTAGAGGATCTAACTGATCCGGAATGGAGGAAGCAGTTATCATTCCAGTTAGAGAAAGAAGCAAGTAATAATGCAACACCTATCTTTAAGGATATACCTATAGATCCGGAAACTTTTATACCATATCCTTATTCACCAAGACCTGAACCTACACATGATCCTACTATGGATATGCGGTATGTAGTACCACAGGGCTCAGAGGATGGTTCTGACTCAGAACTTCCTATTGAGAATTCAGATGGTTGGAGAATGGGATCATATAATGGATCTCATGAACACCAGATGTCCACAGATGGTTCCGACAGGAATGTTGGACAATCTAGTTGGATGGGTGCAAGGATGAACCCTAATAATAGTAGTAGAAATACCCTGTCAATAGATAACCAGGATAAAGAAGAAGATCATGAGGAGAGAGTGTTTGAATCATCAACATCTTCTCAAAACCCAGGGAATATACATTATCCAGTGTTTAACTATCTTGCCCACGAGAGCACCTGGGGAGCAGCAGGATCTGTGTATCCTGTTGACAACTCAAGAAATGAAGCTCAGGAGATGCAGGCTGGAGATAATGTTGAATATGTTTCTGAAGACTTTTTAGCTGATCTGGAGGGAGTCAATGCGCTCAGGTTGAGTAATGACTCAAGTCCCAACACTTCAGATACAGAGTATGTTCCTTCTGGAAGGCCATATGTTCCACAAACTGTGCGACGAACAACACGTCATCATGGTTGGACATCAGGCATGTACGATGAATGTGGTTACTATTAGAAGGAGACAATTAGTCAATAGTATCAAGTACTATGTATTGTACCCAAGTAATAAGGTAGTTTTGTAATGATACCTATATGGTATATGTTGTAATGACTTTGTATCATTATGTAAAATATGTGAAATGCATATTTGGATTTTCTTTGGATCTTCATTGTGTGACTAGTTCTGTGCATAAAGTCGAGCTCAGAACACATGTGCATGATGTAATTATGAGTATTCGCTTTATGTTTCAGGACTAGAGGGTCATGGATACGGGTGTAGGAATGGAAACTGAACAGTAGCGGATGGACCGAGAGGCCAAGGAAAAGGCCGATGCAGATGTAGAAAACCAAGAAGCATTACCACCACCACCTATGAGGCCGTTAATGGAGCAGAACTTTATGCAATGCATGCAAATGATGCAAGAGAGCCAGAACAAGTTCATGGAAGAGCTGATGGGCGAGAAAATCAGAGGGCACTTGAAGGTGGAGGAGTGAGTCTATCTGATTTCCAGAATGCAAAACCGTTACCTTTTGCATAAGCTCCTGAACCAATGGATGCAGAAGACTGGCTAGCAGATACAGAAAGGAAGCTGAAAACTGTGGGTTGCAATGATGAGGAAAAATTGAGGTATGCAACTCATCTGCTGACTGGACCTGCAGCATCATGGTGGGAAAATCAGTTAGCCATGCAACAACTAGGAAGGGAGTTTACCTGGGAGGAGTTCAAGAAGAGATTCTGTGAATATCATGTTCCGGAAAGTGTCATGGAGTTGAAGCGGAGAGAATTTGAGGAGCTTCAGCAAGGATATACTAGTGCCATGAAGTACATCCGGGAGTTTAGCCAACTGTCTCGTTATGCTGAGGAGGATGTTAACACTGAAGAGAAGAGGAAGAAGCGTTTCTTGCGTGGATTAAATCCATTTGTGAAGATGCAGATAAGGTTAGTCAATAAGCAAACTTATCAACAGTTGTTGGATGCAGCCATTACTTTTGAAGATGACTACAAGAATGTCCAAGAAGACCGGAGGAAGAGAGCCAAGAAGGAAACTAAGAGAATTCAGGCAAGCAAACCTAAACCCAACCTGGAGTTGAAACCTCGGAATAGGAATTATGGAAAAAACAACAATAATAATAAAAATAACAAGGGCAGTGGTGGAAATCAATCCAATCCGAGAAGGAATGTTATCTGTAACAATTCTGGAATTCCAGGGCATTTCTAGAGGTAATGCAAAAAGCCTGTAGTGATCTGTTACGGTTGTGGTCAGAAGGAGCATATCAAGCCAGATTGTCCGAGCAAACCACCTGGAGGATGGCCTACCAAGGGAGAGGACAAGCCATTGGAGGAAATGGACAGCCCAATAAAGGAGGAAATAATGGCAAGAACAACAATGGCAAGAGAAATTGACCTACCAGAAAACTGAACTGTGCAACCCTCGAGGAGGTGGATAATTCGGAGCATGCAGTGATAGGTACGCTCAATATCCTTACTAATCCCGGCAAGGTTCTATTTGATACTGGTGCAACTACTTCGTTCATTTCTGAAGAATTTTGTGATAAGTTCGGGATTAGAAGGGAAACGTTAGAAAGTCCTATGACCGTAGTTACGGCAGGAGGGAATGTGATTATACGCCACATAAAACAAGATCAGGTTATCTCGATCTGTGGTTGTACATATTTCACAGACCTTTATTTGATTCCTTTGAAGGGAATTGCAGTAGTGCTGGGGATGGATTGGATGATGGAACACGGAGCTCAGATAAATTGTGAGGAGAAAACTGTCTCAATCAAAACTCCAAGTGGAGCAAGGATAGTTTACCAAGAAAATAAACACAGTCATATCATGGTGGATCTGCAGTTGAATTCAATGAAAGTAGTTAAATTAAAAGAGATTCCTATAGTTAATGAATTCCAAGATGTTTTTCCAACAGAGTTACCGGGAATGCCACCAGACCGGGAGATAGAGTTCACCATTGACCTAATACCTGGTACAGCACCAATAGCTCAAGCACCATATAAAATGGGACCCAAAGTGTTGAAAAAACTCAAAGAGCAAATTGATGAGTTAGCGAGAAAAGGATTTATACAGGAAAAAGTGTATCTCCATGGGGAACACCAGTAATCTTTGTGGATAAGAGAGATGGTGGAAGACGGATGTGTGGTGATTATAGAAATCTGAACAATGTGACTATCAAGAATAAGTATCCTTTACCAAGAATTCAAGATTTGTTTGATCAAGTGAAAGCAGCTGGAGTATTTTCAAAGATCGATTTAAGATCTGGATACCATCAAATAAAAATCAAGCCAGAAGATGTCCAAAAATAGCATTCGTCTCAAGATATGGACACCATGAGTATCTGGTAGTACCATTTGGTTTGACCAATGCACCGGCAATATTCATGAATCTGATGAACAAGATCTTCATGCCATATTTGGACAAGTTTGTCATCGTCTTTATTGATGATATTCTGATATATTCCAAGGATAAGGAAGAGCATGCTGACCATTTGAGAATAGCATTGTAAACTTTAAGAGAACATAAGCTTTACGCTAAGTTCAGTAAGTGTGAGTTCTGGCTAGATGATGTAGAATTCCTCGGTCATGTGATCAGTAAGGATGGGATTGCTGTGAATCCATCTAAAGTTCAGTCGGTACTAGAGAAGACTGCACCGACCAATGAGAAGCAAATTCGAGGTTTCTTAGGAATGGCTGGTTATTATCGGAGATTCATTGAAGGTTTCTCCAAAATAGCCGAACCAATGACCAAATTATTAAGGAAGAATACACCATTCAAATGGGATGAGAAATGTGAAACAAGTTTCCAAGAGTTAAAGACTAGATTAACCACAGCTCCAATTTTAGCAGTTCCTGAAACAGGGAAGGATTTCTCCGTTTACTGTGATGCATCTAAAGAAGGTTTGGGTTGTGTATTAATGAAAGATCGGAAAGTGATTGCTTATGGTTCAAGACAATTGAAACCACGTGAAGTCAATTATCCAACTCATGATTTAGAGTTAGCAACAATAGTTTTTGCACTGAAAGGATGGAGGCATTTTCTTTATGGAGCCAGATGTGAGTTATACACTGACCATAAAAGTCTCAAATATTTCTTCACTCAAAAGGAACTGAATATGAGACAGAAGCGTTGGTTGGAACTAATCAAGGATTATGATTTAACAATCAACTACACTCCAGGGAAAGCAAATGTTGTGGGAGATGCTTTAAGCAGAAAGAGTGCAGATACTCAACCTAGCAACAGGGAGCTACCAAAAGAGTTACAAATGGACTTGGAAAGATTAGAACTTCAATTCATCAGAACAGAGGTTCTTGGAGGATTAGCTACTATGTAGGTAGTTGCAGAGCATGACAGTGATCTTAAGCAAGAAATTTTTAGACATCAAGAAGAAGATCCTTTTATTGCTGAGGAAATTCGGAGGATATCTCAAGGGCAAAAATCAGTTTTTCGCCCTGGGGATTATGGGTCTTTATGGTTCCAAGACCGTCTATGTGTTGCAGATGTGACTAAGATCAGAAATGTCATACTCAAAGAAGCACATGATACACCATATTCTATACATCCAGGGAGTACTAAGATGTATATGGATTTAAAGGAACTATTCTGGTGGAATAACATGAAAACAGATATTGCTAAATATGTATCGGAATGCCATACTTGTCAAAGGGTGAAGGCTGAACATCAAAGTCCAGCAGGACCATTACAACCTTTAGAAATTCCTGAATGGAAATGGGAGGAAATAGTTATGGACTTCATTACAGGATTGCCTAGGACACCAAAAAGGAAGGATATGATATGGGTAATTGTGGACAGACTTACAAAGAGTGCACATTTCATTCTGGTGAACCAAAAGGATAATGCTGAGAAGTTAGTTGAAGTATATGTCAAAGAGATAGTAAGTAAGCATGGAGTACCCAAAAAGATCGTAACTGATAGGGGATCAGTGTTTACTTCAGCATTTTGGAAGCAATTGCATGAAGCACTTGGTTCAAAGTTAGATTTCAGCACGACATATCATCCGGAGACAGGAGGTCAAACTGAAAGACCAAATCAAATACTAGAAGACATGTTGAGAGCTTGTGCACTAGATTTTTGAGGAACATGGGAAGATCACCTACCATTGGAAGAATTTTCTTATAATAATAGCTATCAGAGTAGTCTGAAGGCACCTCCATATGAGGTTCTGTATGGAAGGAAGTGTAGATCACCAATATGTCGGTATGAACCTGGAAGCAGCAAAGAGTTTGCGCCAGATTATATCAAGGAGAGATAAGACATCATTGATAAGATCAGGGATAGACTGAAAATAGCCCAGAGCAGGCACAAATGTTACGCGGATCAAAGTCGAAGATCATGGCATCCAGAAGTGGGAGATATGGTCTATTTAAAAGTAAGTCCAATGAAAGGAGTAAAAAGATTCGGAGTTAAAGGGAAATTGAGTCCAAGATATATCGGACCATTCAAGATACTGAGTCAAAACAGAACTATAGCTTATGCTTTAGAGTTACCATCAAGATTGGCTCAAGTGCATAATGTTTTCCATGTGTCACAACTCCGCAAATGTTTGAAAGTTCCAGATGATGCAATCACACATCAAGAGATAGAACTACAAGTAGACTTGACTTATATTGAAAAGCCCTGTAAGATTTTGGAAGAAAACTAGAAAAGATTAAGGAATAGAGCAATCAAATATTGCAAGGTACAGTGGGAACATCACCCTAAAAGGGAAGCCACATTTGGGAAAGAAGAGGATTTAAGAAAAGCTTATCCAGAACTATTCAGGTACATCTCCACAAACTTTAGGACGAAGTTTAATTTAAGGGGGGAAGTCTGTAACATCCCAGCATTTAGGACCAAACGAAGGGTAGATTTAGGAATATGAATTGTTGCATGCATTCATCTATGAAAATGTGGGTAAAATTTTCGCCAAATAAAAACCTAAGTGATCAATGTTTCTTTCATACTTTGAGATTAGGTTTAGTCTTAAAGGATGATTGTTATAAACTTTGAGATGATCTTAAGGAGTTATGTGTTTTTAAATGGATTTGAAATATTAGACTTGAGTGTTTGAATTATAATTCAAATGAATTAGATATAAATTTTGAATCTTAATTCAATTAAGAGATAAATATTACAACTTGAATTCTATCCAAAGATAAACAATAATGAATATGAAGTATATTTCTTATCATCAATACATATAATCAAGTTATAAAATTATAACTTATTTGAATCATCCACATAACTTACAAAAAGTAAATTTACAAAGAATAGGAATAATATTTATTAATAATAATATAATCTTTATTACAATTGAATAAAATAAAGATTACATGAATAATAAAATAAAATTACAAAAGAATAAGAAAATTACATTGGAATATTTACTAACTATCCTATATCTAAATCTAAACTAAATCTTCATCCTTATCTTTTTACCTGCAAAACAAAGACTAAATAAAAACAAAAGAAGATTAATGTTAGTATTATTTCTCTTAGACATGTCACTGAAATGCACTTGACAAATTCATCATTGAGAAATGTGATAAAAGGGGCAATTTAACCAATAGGAAAGATTCCATCTTTCATAAATTCAAAGCCAGAAGTCAAATGACAGCCAAGAGGGACAAATTCACCAGCCAGGTGAAAGTAATCTGGTAAGAGTAAGTTAAAAAATTCTGAACATATCCACAAGTGCATAACAAGCACACAGGCTGGACACACACCAGCATGCATGTGGTGTGTTGTCAAGCTCACAAAGCAACCCCAATCTAACAAAACCATAGCACAACCGTGGGGGGCACTAGTGCATCACCCCACTGCACAACACACAAGAACAGCCAGTATAGAATGCAGCTAAACCAAGCACCACAGCCAGCAACCACACCAACTAAGGATCAACCAAACATCACCAGGATGGTGACATAAGGAGGGGGATTGATCAGGTGGACAGCAAGATCAAGCCCAGGAGCTAGGAGGAGCAGGCTAGCTCAAGAGCAAGCACAGGAGTCCAGCAAAACCAGATCAAGATCATCATCACCAACTTACTACACCATCATCAGATCTTGTGGTGAGTTTCATAAAACCTTCACATGATCTAATCATCTTATTCAGAGAGAAACATGTGTTGTTTTATAAAACAAAACATCAGAAAGCACCCAAGAGGGGTGAATCCATCATAGGGATTTCTGAAACTCTAAAGGCAAACAACAAAGTACCAAGATCCAACCAGAGCTCACAGCAACATCCTTGCTCTGGTTGTCAAACTATATTTTACCATTCAATCATGCATATACCTATGAACTATTTCTAGGCACATCCCTAAGGGAAGGGTAGCACCTTAGGAACAAATCCTTAGGATCCATAACATGATCAAGCTCACTATCATTTTTCCAAGCTTTGATTCAATAAAGAATAGCTGGTACCACTACCAGGACTATCTAGATGAATCAATTAGATAAGATCTAAACCCCTAAGCCTCAGACCAACATCATTGGTCTTAGGGAATTCATATAAGAGCATCTATATTTATATTTCAAAGCCAAGATTGACTTAAGCATAAACTAACCAAATCCATGGTTTAGAATCAAACTTGTGTGCCATACATGATGGTGTCACAAGAACAATTCAATATGAATCAGGAAAGACAGTAAATCATCATAGATTCAGACAATCAACTAACTAATCATTTTCCTATAAAACAGGAATCATAACTAGGATATTGCTATGATACACTTCACTGTTTGAGATCATGACCACATGTTAATTCCCAAGCTAACATCACTCAGACAGTAGCTGTATCTTATCATAATCATGACCATGAATCAAATAAAAAGTGGAAAGCTATCAAGTCACTGGCTTTACCATGCATGCTTCCCAAACAACAATATCATCTGAATCATATGCAATCTAAGGATCAAATCATCTAGTAAGCCACCAGGAACATCATCTATCATTTTTAAGCAACAAGCCTCAGGCCAATAAACATTTAGCATGTGTACAGATCATCCAAACATGAATCAATTCATCCAGTACATGAACAAGCACATAGCAGGAACCCTAAATGGATGATCATCTTAATCTGAATCAGACAGTAGCAAGAGAGGACACAACCAACATCTAGCATCGAAATCAGCAAGCACAGAAAGCACCAGGGGGAGGAATCAAACTCACCGTAGGTCCTCCTGAAGAAATTTAAGAGGAAGAAGATTGGACGACGAACCCGCGGCGGCACAGGGAGCACCCAGGGGGGGCTGCAACCTGCACCAGCCACGGCAGCGGTCACAGCAGCACACGAATCCACCACACCACCACAGGTGAGACCACGACGGTGGCAGTACCACTTGAACACATGCCAAACCCCAAACCCTAGGGTTCAAATAGGCATCGACCCATTGCAGGAGAGCCCCAGGCTCAAATCCAATTGGATAGAACGAACGAGCATCGTCGACAACCCCCAATTGCACCATGGTGGCGACCAGAACGGCCGACGGCGGCGGGAATCGACGGTGGCGGCATCGCCGGCCACGAGATCGGGGTCAGAGGAGGAGAGGATAAGATCGAGGGAGAGAGAGAGGCAGTGAGGAGTGGGCCGAGATGGGCCAAACCCTTCGGGGTGGCTTTTTGTCTAGAATTAATGGGCCACTAGGGCCCAATAAGAATAATCGGCCCAGAAACAATTCCATGCCAGTTTCAATAAAAAGAAAAGACCAAAATACCCTTGGACTTAATAAAATTCTAGAAAATAAAATAAAAGTTCAAAAATTATAAATAAAATATTTTTGGATTCACAAAAATCCAAACTACTCAAATAAATTAAAATATACAATTTTAGAAATTTAAATTTTATTAGGAACTTTGTAAATTATATATTCCTTATTGAATTTTACAAAATTATTGAAGGATGATAAAATTAATTAATATTCACTTTCATTATGTATTAATATTGTAGTATTTTAGAAAAATACTAAATAAATATTTAATCACCATTTTTAATGTATAATTAATAATTCCTAAAAGAATTATTAAATCAATAAAAGTCAAATAAAAGGGAAATAATATAAAATAACTCAATATATGCTATAAATATTAAAAATTAATATTTATAAATCCTTTATTACTAAAAAGGAACTTTTTGGGGTAAATGCATTACATTACTTGCATAATCCTCTTTGCTTCTTTAAATATTGTCCTTACCGGGCAATAATGATGTTTTTGTAGAACTAGAAGCTCTAGGTCAAGTGCAAGCATCAGACTTCAATACCTTTCCATCACAAGGCAAGTTCATCACTTGCTCATGTCCTTTGAAGAGTCTTTATCAAAGTATTTGCAAATTGTGTGTTATCATATATACTATAAAAGAAAGAAAATATTATTTTCACAAATAAAGAAATCATAGATATCATCCTAAGTGGTGATATAATGGAGCAATAGAACTTAGGGTTCTAATTGCAACAATTATGATCAAGTAGGGACTTAATAACCCGTAACATTAGTGATTCTAGCATCGTATATTACGCGTTAGCCATGAGATTTGGAATGGGACAGAGAAGTCAGCTGTATCTTCTTCCTCTCGCATGAAGCCGGATGTGCAGGTCGTGGTTGTTATCCTTGTAGCATGCATATTAATTGGTAATTCGTAGAGGATGTGCAGCATATGGGTGGGAACCCTCATCGTCCCACGATAGTTCTGGCATCTAACGGTTTGTACAAACCATTGCCGTAATTCATTATGTGGGCATGGTGTATACCAAGGAGGCATGCGGGGTCGCGAAGGGGCAGTGATTGGCTTGGACCAACTACTGGGCCCCACATCATGGAATTGTGGACGGGAAAGTACGCCCAATTGTGCAACAAGGAGTTGATCTCTCATGGGTAAAGTAACACACCTTTGCAGAGTGTAAGAACTTTAACTTGTTACTCCCTGTTCCGGGAAGGAGCTACGAACGTGGCAGGAAAGGAACTCCATGAAAGTTCTAGTCAACCTGTGAAGGCTGATTGTCATAGTTTTTCAGAATAAAATCAATCTTTGAAGAAAGATTTACAAAAACTAGATAGTGCCAAGGATTTATAATCCAAGGTGGTAGTTAAAGCATCAAACTTCCCACCTTGCATATAATGAACTTGTTGGGTAACGCTGTTACTCATTCTTTCCTTTGATCCCTTGCTTAGACTCTGAGGATCCTGAAGACGTGCCAATGTATGCAACCGAATGTCAAGAAGATGTGTTCTACTAGGAACCTGATCTGTCCGGAGGAGTTGAAGGAGTGGATTACGAGATCCGCTACAGTGTCGATGATAATGAGTCCAACTAAGTATCCCATGTTAATAGTAACCAATGGAGCCGAGCAGCATGAACTCTATAGAATAAGCTGCTGAGCTCAACTCCTAGTCGGAGTTGCTACTTTTAAATTTTCACTGAACGCTTTATATTTTGGTTTGTAAGTTGGATATTTTGGAAGTCCTGAACTTCCGGTATTGTAATAATAATAATGCGTGTACATTTGTAATATGGACCCGCAATGTTTCTGTTGTACCACTCTGAGGGATGTGATATTTACGGAACGGTGTTCTGTGGATGTCATGTCAACGACTATAGTGTACTAAACATGGAGTGGTATGCTGGGTCACCACAGAGACCCACATGACTTTTGCAACCATTGAAGATTCCATAATGGAAATGGGATTCAGTCGGAATTGATTTTATCACCGGTTTGCCTACATCTAGTAAGGGAAATGACTCTATTTGGGTCATAGTGGACAGACTGTCCAAAGTCGCTCATTTCTTACTAGTCAAGACCACTTACCAGAGTTCGAAGCTAGCAGAGTTGTCCATTGCTAGAATAGTTAGTTTGCATGGAGTCCCCAAGAAAATTGTGTCGGATCAAGGAACTCAGTTTACCTCGAGATTTTGGAAGAAAGTCCAAGAAGGATTAGGAACAAGACTGGATTTCAGCACAACTTATCACCCCCGGACTGATGGACAAATGGAGCGAGTAAACCAAATACTCGAAGATACGTTGAGAGCTTGTGTGCTAGAATATTTATCAAAATGGGAAGATTGTCTGCCTTTCTTAGAATTCTCATACAACAACAGTTACCAAGTCAGTTTGCAAATGGCCCCTTTTGAATTCGTGTATGGAAGGAAGTGCCGTACCCCTTTGAATTGGTCGGAAGTAGGAGTGAGTCAGATTTTTAGACCCGACATCCTAAGAGAATCCGAAGAGAAAGTTCACATGATCCATGAGCACCTCAAGACTTCCCAATCCAGTCAAAAGAGTTATACCGACAAGAGACGTCGAGACCTAGCCTTCAACATCGGAGATTTTGTGTATCTCAAAGTATCACCCTTGAAAGGAATGCAACATTTCCATCTGAAAGGAAAGCTTGCCCCCAGATATAATGGACCCTTCAAGATTTTGAATCGTCG
Organism: Avena sativa; assembly: GCA_916181665.1. NCBI lineage: Eukaryota > Viridiplantae > Streptophyta > Magnoliopsida > Poales > Poaceae > Avena > Avena sativa. The sequence goes on along the minus strand of OV702281.1, from coordinate 200,272,062 downwards.
AGGAGAAGTATCATATCAACTAGAACTGCCGGAGGAGATGTCAGCCGTGCATAATGTGTTTCATATCTCGTTACTTCGCAAATGCCTAGAAGTCCCAGAGAAGACCAAAGTCTTCAAGAATATTGATCACAGGACCATAGAGATCAACGATAACCTAACATATCCCGAAGTACCCATTCGTATTTTGGAGGAAGCCTTCAGAACCACCAAAACTCGGAGTATCAAGTTTCTCAAGATCCAGTGGAGTAACCACACTGAAGAAGAAGCTACCTGGGAGCGCGAAGATTACATTAGGACTGAGTTTCCAGATCTATTTAAATCCTAGTTTTATTTTTCTCGAATATTGGGACGAGATTTTGTTTAAGGGGGGAAGGTTTGTAACATCCCAAAAATATTAATCAAGATTATCAAGTTCCAATCACCCAAATTAAGGGTTAACAAGAACTTTTGTTAATTTAAATCAATATGAATGCATGTATGTATGTGATGAATGCTTGAATACTTGCAATGACTTGTTTGATTGCTATGAATGACAAGGATTGGTTTAAAGATGAAAACAACATCATCTAAATCATTTCCAAGCAGAATCAAATCAATAGAAATTCAAATATAAACAGTATGAGCTAATGGTCATTTTGACCAAAGTTAACCACTAGACCACTTTGAGTGTTTCTAGTCCAAGTTTTCTAACAGAAACAAATCCAATTCTTTTCACCCCTTGCTAGACCAAGTAAAAGTGAACCCAAGCCCACTTTGCAAACCAACAGAAACAGAATTTAACCCTATTCAAATGACATTTGAAAATTGAATCAGGTGTAGGTACTAAGATCATCATTTCTCAAAAACCACTCAAACCAGTTCACCTTGACAAACCCAAGCAACCAGAGACTACCAAGTATGTGACCAGTGCACTCACCAAAATTCATCCAAAAATTTCAAACTAAATTTCTTTCGGCCATTTTGCAAACACTTGGTGAGCACAGTAAAACATGCCTAACTATCACTGTTTGTGATCAAAGCTTTGTCTAAACCTTGTCTCCAAGTCTCACCCTTGTCTCCCCAGTGACAACCACGACATTGATCAATCTATCACCCCTACCCTTGCACTAGTGCCATGCCAACCCGAGCCCCCCCTTGCCAGCCGACCATGGAAAGCTAGAACGAGCCATCACCTCACCTAGACACCATGTCCAGGAGCCAGCCCAACGTCCACCGCCACCCCCTGTCTAGCCCTCGCACGCAGCCAGGCCCTGGACCACAAAGAACGCTCCGCACCCAATGTCTCTGCACCATGCCGAGAGCATGCCAGAGCGCCGCGCTCGACACGCTCGCACACGCCGCGCCTCGCCCTCGCCACCCGTGCCTACAATCAACACAACCCTAGGAACCTCCTAGACATCCCCGTTCGCTGTCGCATGACCCGTAGCACCCATGAGTCATCAAAACCACCGTCGGTGCTGCGCAGAGCATCGACCGTTCCTGACCAACCTCGAACGCCCCTTGCCATGCCATCAGGTCCTTGAGCATTGCTAGGAGACCGCACACCGGCCTACACCCTCCGCCATGCCATTAGCTTGCTGTACCACCGACCCCGCTGAGCTCTTCTCGTGCTGCACTGCCTCTCTCGCTCGGCTATAAAAGGAGGCCTCCCCAGCCCCAATTCTTCACACCATCTCACTCCCCACCTCTCATAGAACCTACCACACCTTTTCCCCGGAGCAACATGATGTAGGATCCCACCTTTATAAAGGTAAAGATCCATGTGATTGCAATGCTAGTCTCTGGATCAATAGCTAGCATCCACAGTTAAGATGTAATATCAAGAAACAAAGGTCATATTACAACTTTATAACCAGGAATAAAATAATTCATTACATCTTACATAGCTCATTTGGCTATCTCATTACAATGCAGCAGAAATAACTATAGCATGGAGCCTTCATCTTCAAAGTGCCACAGTTAATCATGTTGGTTGTAGACTTGTAATCCTAATCAACACACTTCACTAACAACAAACAAACCTGCAACATAATAAGTTACATCCACAAGGGTCAATACATTTGAATTGTATTGGCAAGTGATACTATGGTAGTATAGTGGAGTCTATCATCTATATGCATTTGGCTAGGTGGAGCTTAGGCTTGCCTTGCTCAAAATAGATTTTCCTTATCATTTGAAAACACTAAGTTTTTGCTTGTCAAAATCGCCCAAGGAATCTCCCAATAGAAATTGGTGATCCTTCAACCCTTGTTCAACCATAAGTTTTTAACTTAGAAATTGGGATGAGGAGATTGTTGATAGCTTCCATGTCTTGATGCTCAAATTGTCCATTACCGGGGACACGGCTAAGTACTTAGATTTTTCACTCTGCAGAGGTGGTGCACTTTCCCCACAAGACTCGACATGCATCGAGACAAGATCTTTCAGAAGCCTTCCCTTAGACCAGAATGGACGCGCTCCAACCTATCATCCCCTACCACCAACTGTCCATTTATCTAAGTTATTGCAACCTATATGATCCAGGCAGAGCCCATAATGCCAAGTGGTTGCACTTGAAGCTTCTCAACATTTTACATCTCAAATCTCTTTGTTCCTGGGTGGCATTCCACAAGTGAGATACACAAGGTAAACCATAGAAATGGGCCTTGTGTAACCACTCAACCAAAAACCACCAAGCAATTACCAATCCACCCAGGTGTTTCATTCACTTAGTTGTTTTATTAAACAAAAACATAAGTCCTTGACTTAGAAATATTCCATAACATGAATATAATCCACCCTTGTTTTCTACTAGCTAAGATAAGCATGATAGTAGTAGGAATCTTAACTTAGGAAAATTCTACTAAGGTTTCATCTACTAGGATTTCCCATGGCATAGTTTATACTTAGCAAAATTCCATGCAAGTCCTACTTAGAAATAACACTAATGCATAGTGAAAATAATGGGACCAAGTATGAAGCATCACTTGCCTTTTTGGTAGAGAATATAAGTTCACTCCTTGATCTTGCAATATTCACACTCCTCAAATTTCACTACAATTCAATCAAGGCACAAATTCAATCTACCATTCAAGCAATTCATCACATAGAATAATAAAAACAAAGCAATGCATGCAAACATGCCAAAGATTGTTTTATTTGGAAAAGTGGTTTCTAATAGGTTATAATCACTTAAAAACACCTATTGGTCATTTGTAAAGGTGGCATAATCATTTGATATTAAGTTAGTGAAAATGCCCTTTTTAAATCATTTTGTTTTGCTAGAAATGATTTAAATCAAAGGAATATTTTCTAGTGCTTACCAAATAAATTTTTAACACAAATGTTAGTGTTTTATGGTCAAGTGTTTTAATACTAAAACCATTTGCAAAAGGTTTTACCTATAAACCATTTTTAAATCAAACAACATTATATTTCATTAGAAAATTCCTTTAAACAAAGTAATAATTTTATAGGGTTCACCAAATATGTTTTTAAATATCAAAGCTTGGTGTTTAGGGTTAGTGAGTTTAATTCAAATCATTTCCCAAAGGTTTTACTCCAAAAAGCATTTTTAACATATAAACAATATTTTTATTTAACTAGAAATGTTCTAATTCAAAGATTTATTCTTTGGCTTCACCAAATATGTTTTTAAATCCAAAAGTTGGTTTATAAGGTTAGTAGGTTCAAAACAATCCATTTACTAAAGATTTTACCTTAAAAATATTTCTAGAATAATTTTTATATTCAAAATATGCCTACACAAGTTTCTACAAATACAACCATTTTTACAGAAGCAATTTACTAAAAAAAGTACATGGTTGGAAAGTACTTGTTTTACTAATTCCACTGATATAAAATTTGCAAAATTTGGACGTGTAGATTTAAAGTTATGCAATTTACAAAATCAAACATCTAATAGATTCTATTCTGTTTTTAAAACAATAGACATGGCCATGTGGTGTGTTCTTATTGGGCCATACTGATTTGTTCTGGATTAAAAGTGGATCGTGCGGCACAGAATCAATCATACCCCTTCGATAAGTTGTTCTATCCTAACCAATGGATCAAGATCCAATGCTCCAGATCAATTTGACCACGAATGAGCGGCGCTGGGTCAACGGCGAGTGGCGGCACGGTCAGACGGTGGTGTTGCCGGTGATTCAGGAAGCAAGGGAGACATGGGGAAGGCTCATCGAGGTCGCCGTGAAGTGTTGAAGCTCAAGGTGGTCTTCTTTGGCGAAGGGGCGCTCAGGGACATCGTGGATTGCTCGCTGGAGATGTCCCTGGCATCGGGCACGCTCTGTCGTCGACGAAGACGTGGATACAAGGCTCGGAAAGGCAAGCGGAGGGTACTGTTAGCTTTGTATGCGAGTTGCAATCAAGTGAGCATCAAAAGGAGGGCAAGGGGTGGTCTGTGCTCACCAGGGAAACTCACCGAAGTAGAGGTAGTGGGCGGCGATGTCGTGTCTTGGTAGTTGCCAACGTTGTGGATCAAGCGCGGGCGAGTGGTTGGGTTGGGAGGTCCCCAGGAGCCTGGGGATCAGTCTCGTGTGGTCGAGGGGGCGAGGGGCGACGGTGCCTGGCCGGAATTGCTCGGAGAGCTCGTCGGAGCAGAGAATGGTCTCGGGTGAATTCAGCGCAGTCTGGTGGCGGAGGAGAGATGGTGTCTGAGGGAAAAGATAGAGGGGGAACGGGCGCTTTAACGTGCGTGATCACTGGGCTGAATTTCCGCGGCAGTAACGAGTATTGATGCGAGTTTTAAACGGGCAAAAACGGTCGGCGAGGTCAGCGGGAGGGGTCAAGACGACGACTGACGGGTGGGGCAACGGTGTCAGCGTAAGAGAGAGAGAAGAGGTGGGGTCCAGCGGTCAGTGGCGTTGTGGGTTCTGTGAAAGAAAACGGTTCGGCAGAGAGGGGGAGATGGTATTTTGCTGGCCTAGTTGGACTGCTTGGGCTGGGTTGGTTGTTTCCCTTTTTTTGTTCTGATTCATTTTTCTTTTTCCATTTTCATTTCTGTTTTGAATTTGTTTAAACATTTCAAACAACCATTTAAATTCAAAAACCTTCCAAACTTTGTAGTAAGTTTTTAATATGTTTTAAACATGTATTTAAATTTCTTTTTAGGAATAATTCCTTTATTTATTTATGGTTTATATTTTATTTAAAAAGGGCACATTCCTTTATTAAATAAGATTTAATAAAATTCTCACACCCTTATTTGAAATCAAAAATTCACCAAACCTTTTCAGTAGGTTTTATTTATTTATTAGGGTGTTTAAATAACTCACTTTGAATTATTTAAAGTATTTTAATATGATTATTAATCATTTAATTTGGGCAATTGTCTTTATTCAAATAGAGGCAGAATTTGGTTAATGCCACATTATTTTGTTTGAATATTCTCTATCCTTCTATTTTATTTGGATTTGGATTATATTCATTCCATTTGCTTATGGATTAGACCAAGATTTAATTTGTCTTTTAAATATTACCTATTAATTATTTCTTTCTTTATTTTATAAAATCCATATCTTTTTATTTATAAATCCAAAGTTGGTGATTTCAATTTGTAGAATTTTATTTAATATTTGTTTATCCTTTTATATCTCTTTAGGATTATTTTCTCACCATTTGATATGGATTTTTAGATAAGAGCTTTATTAGCTTTGGAAATTATTTACTTTCCACTTATTAAATTCATAAGTTTTTATCCATGGTTCCAAATTGGATGAAAATCAATTTCTATGGTTTCATAATACTTTTATTTATCAATCTTGATCAGATAGAAGTTTGTTGATAAATTTTTATATGGATCAAATCCTTAGTCTTTGAGATAACTTGGAAATGTTTTTCTTCCATTAGGGTCTTAGGGATTTGGTTTATTTTCCAAGTGTTTAAATTTCAAGATGCATTTATGAAGAATGCATTTCACTTGATTTGAATTTAGTTGGATTCAAATTTTATTCAAAGTTTGTTCAAGATGGGTTTTGATGATTCTATTTTAAAACAAAAAGTTTCTTTTCACCCTAAATTTCAACAATTATTTTTTTTTTTATTTTTTTTTCGCATTACAAAATTTGGAAAATTTTGGGATGTGACACATGAGCACCAGGTCGCCAGAGTCTGCCGCGAAGGAGGAGAAGAGGAGCCGTTGATTGGAGCCGTCCCAGGAGCTGCCGCAACCACCATTCGAATCGCCGCTGTCGAAAACGTCGTTCGCCCCAAACGCCGACCCTAGATGGAGCCCTGGTGAGACTCACACGACCCCCACCGCCGCGTTAGGGTCCAGTCTCGCCGGCGCTGCCCGACGGAGACGACACACCCCAGCCGTTAGATTATATGATAATTTCATTGTCCAGATTACCCCGTACCACTTCGCATAGCCAGAGTCACTGATGCGTAGGGCCACCACTTAACTCAGCCCACGCGTTCGCTATGCGCAGTGGGCCGGCCCAGTTAGTTCCCGCATGACCCAGTTAATTCAAATTTAGATTTTTTCCATTTAGTTCAAACTCTAGCTCTGTCTCTTGATTCAAAAATCGATTCAGAGAGATTCACTGAACCAAATTGCATGAAACCAATTTTGTTAGAAAGGTATTGAAATTATTAATTCAAGCCCATTGGGTTCAAACCATTTGAAATTATAGATCACCTATGATAAAAATAACAAGGCAGATACTTTTCTGCATTCAAACATTTTTCAAAAATCAACCGTAAATCCTTTTGAGCTGATTCCAACTCTCAAAAATCACGTTTGATAAGTCCTTTATGAATATATAAAAATATCTAGTTTTACTTGCAGTAATAATGGAAAAGTATTAAAAGAATGCTTCATAGGCATTTTTAGTCACTTTAATTAATTAAAATAATAATGTTAAACCTTATTAAATTGTGACACCACTTTAAATCACAATCTGAAGTATTAAAATATGTGGTGATGACATGGTCAATATGATCCCATATTTTAATTGGAGAATATTAAATCTTAAGTAGTTTTTTCAATGAGTAGAAATTACTTTTCCAAAATAAAATAAATAAGATCAAAACTGTAATCCTTGTGATGATGATAGATCATCTAGTGTGAACCTTTGTGTGCTAAATAGAAGTAGTTAAGTATTTCTTGGTGATTGTGTACCTCGTATTTATTTATAGACGCTAGTACCGACCAAGGATACGAAGAGGAAGGAGACTAATACGAAGAGGAAGCAAAGGAGAACTTCAACCACTTCACTAATCAAGGCAAGCCTCACAATACAAGTTAACTTAGCAAGCTAACACTTGCAACTTTGAAAGCTAGATAACCTATGCAATGCATTAGTCATGCTTTGGTTATACCACCTTGATTATACCAAATCACAGTTTTACTAGCAAGCTTTATTAGTTTACTTCTTTATCAAAGTTATTTATTACTTCTAGTTAGTGTTTTGTGAGTTTTGGAAAGATATCAGAGGTATCATAAAGAGCATAAAACTTGGCCCAAGTTAGATATAATTATATGTCATACTAAGGCATGAGATTAGACTTAGATTAGTCACATTTGATTTAGCACCCTTCATTAGTGATTACCCCCAACTTTAGTGGCTAGTGCTAAGCACAAAACTTGATCACTTTAGATGGGAATATTTGGTGAAAATGATTATGAAAACTTTAGAATGATGAGTCATCCTAATGAAATGTTTTGACATGTGTTATGAACACCAGATGATTTGATGATGAAAATGTTGAGGCATGAGCCTTAGCCCTTTATAAAACTGATGGTTGTGTTCGGATGCGATAGAATTCCAATTTTACCGTATAACTACAATACCCGAATTTGGGTAGGGCTTGACTAGAAGTTTATATATATTAGTATGGGTTCCCTTGCGGCCGAGGTTTGAGCTGAGGCTACCTCGTGATGATTGTCCACCTGTGCAGTTCCCAAGATGATAGATGGTCATGGTTGGGAGGCAAAACTCATAGGGGTGGTGCCTATACTTAGGTGTGTAATTGAAATGTTAGGATTGATTATCTGCATACTGATTATGGTGATTCAGGATTGTTCCTGACTGATGTATCGAATGTCGTGGTGAAAGTGTACCACCTCTGCAGAGTGTCAAACTATTCGAATAGCCGCGTCCGCGGTTATGGAAAGTTGGAGTGTCCATACTGTTTCATCGTTATATGTTTTCAAAATGACTTGTGAAATGAATCTTGACTTTGACTTGACCACAATAGGGTTGTGAAAGTGAAAGTTAAGTTCCCACTGAGGTGTTGAAAGACATTAAACTAGTTTTCTTTACTTCTAAACTCAGTTAGAGATAAATCTGGCTTTTTGCAAAACAACCTAGAGCTTAGGATTCCTACTTGAACCACGTTACTTGTTAGTGATAGTTTGCGAGTACTTAAAGAGTACTCATGGCTTTTTCCCTGGCTATTCCTATGGACAGACTATGAGGAGGACTACCAGGATGATGGATAGCAGGAAGTCTACGACAACTAGGATCATCTCCCATCGTCAGCATTGCCTGTGACTCTGAAGATGAAGTTTTGACCATGCTACCGTTATTATATTATTCCGCTGTGTTGATTGTATTAAGACTGTATCATGAGATCATTTATTTGTAAGACCTTTATTATGGTTTGTAATGGATGATGAACTATGGTGCTAATATGTTATGTCTCGCAAAAACGGTAATCCTGGGATTGCGATGTATGGCATAACAGGCATATGGGATTAAAAATCTGGGTGTTGAAACGCGGCGGACATCTCGTGGGGATCCTGGGCTGTCACTGTAATACCTCGGACACTACGCTCTAAGCAACAAGACAGGATGAAACCAAAGTGCGTAAGGTGGTTCTACCGCAGAGGCCCAAAGGCCACCCACGTGTAGGCCCATCTAAGCGGAGCAGAGCATGGTACCGACCAACCACCCTATCTACTCTGCAAGAACATTATGTCAAGTGCGAGCAGCGTAGTCGACAGGCATGCAAACAAAACTTACACAGGTGCGTATGTCAGAGACATACAAGAGTACATCAGAGCCAAACCATCTAAAAGAAATAGAAATATTCAATGCCATATGGGTGTGGTGTAACCCCAGTCCGCAAATTGAGTTGATAAGTTACTTGTTGTTTCTCGGAGGTTCAGGGCGAGATTATGCATCCCCTCTACAGTTCCTCCAAGTTCTTGGAAATCTTGATATTTGGCAAACCGGCTTGGTGGCTACTCCTCCTGATGAGGGACTTCTTGCTCTTCCTCTTGGTCCTCATCCTCTCCCGGAATCTCCTCCTGGGGTTGGTGTTACTCAACCTGCAAGCCATAAAGCAAGCGTCCTTCCCCGATAGAGAAAAGACCATTAGGCAAAGGAGCGGGGTAGAGACGCCCAGCTCTAGGAATATGCAGATAATAAACACCACCTCTCCTAGTGAGCATTCCACAAGCCCTCAAAGTAGAGAAAACCAGCACGTCGCTCATCCAGTAGTGGTTGTAACTCACCTAGGTCGATCCCTAGGGCATTGGCGAGCTAGATGATGATGCCTCCACAAGTGATTGGTCCTTGGCTTTGGGAGGATTGGTACTCCAAGTAGCGCACAAGAATTGCGCTCAAGTGGAGTGACAAGTTGTCGTAGTTGAAAGCAGCTTTTGCAAGGACTAAGATGTCCTCCTCATTGAGTATTGTAAACTCATTATGCGCCTACAAGGTGTTAGCAATAACATATAACAAATAACGAATAATAGGATGTTGAATATTTTTCCCTTTACTGACTCTAGAAGTAAAGCTCATTCTATTATAGCAGAGTTTAGGGGAAGGTTCTATGCTGGTAAAAGATGCACGCAGAGTATTAGGATCATTGTTGGGTAAACCAAAATAATTGCACCATTCATCGAGTGATAATGAATAATCGTTGTTCATGAGTCGGAAAGAAATTATATCCTCCCCATGCCATGTCTTAACGGTGCTTTTCAAAGAACTAAGAAATTCAATGGTTAACCGGCGATAGGTTGGTGCATCATGAAATACAAAGTTTTGAAGGCCAACTCTATTGCAAAGTAAATTAAAGTCATCAGAAATACCAAATTGGTTCAATGTGACGGGGCAAGCCCACTTGGTTGCCTTCACTTCTCGGTTTTTGGTCCTGTTGAAACAATCACGGTGGGACTCGTCCTTGAATCGAATCCCCATGCATTCCTAAGCTGCAGCCTGATAAGAACCAACGGAGGCAAGAGCATGTGTCTAGATTCTCATGTTCATCTTCTAAAAATAAATAAGAAAGACAAATATAAAACTTTTTGATCCAACAATAATAGTCATAGCATATTCCTCATCATAGAACACTAAAGAATCTCCTCAACATAATAACCTAAGCAGGAGAATCATGGAAAATATTACAAAATAAGTCTCACCCTAGATTGATAATGACAATAGATCAGAGATGAATCTGCAAAAAGTAATTGGAGGATCGGAGGAGAAACATACCATAGATCACGTGTGTGCGAGGAAATCGAACGAAATTGAGTAGAGGTGAATATCCCTTGAGGTTTTGAGAGAGTTTGGAGGTAGACGAGAGAAAAAGGATTGATGTTTGATGTTTTGGGTACCTTCCTGTGCGTTTAAGTGGTCGGACGCAACTATAAAGTCACAACTATACGACCGGAATACTTATTCCCGCCGTATAGTTGGTCTGACGGCAAAAAAATAGGGTTTCTAGGGTTCCTTTTCTGACGGCTATAACTATATGGCCAGAACTTTTGTTCTTGCCATATAGTTTGTCGTCAAACCTTCTGTATCCCGAGATGAAAAAATGTCAATGGGTCAAATATCTATACGTCCAGAGCTATAAGGCGGGAATTTTTATTCCCGCCGTATAGTTGGTCGTTAAATCTTCTGTACAAATCAAAAAATAGTATTTATTTGAGAATTACTTTTTAGATTGAAACTTAGCAAAACACCTTGTTTTGATAGAAAAATGATAGACTAAATTGTTGACCAACTTTGGCATGTATAAAACAGGACTTTTTAGTACCGCTGAATCTCTATTTCTCACTGGAGTTTTCTAGCACTCTTTATTCTATATAAAACTTAAACTAAAACTTAAAAACTTAACTCAAACCTTTATTTCACATGGGTTGCCTCCCATGCATCACTCTTTTATAGTCAATAGCTTGACCTTGATGATGCTCACTTAGGCCATATAAGTGGAACACCCACTCCAAAATAATTGGCCTTCAAAGTGATGGCCTCCTTCTCATCTTGCTTGGCTTTCTTTTTCCTGGGGAAATGAATAACAAAAGTATCCCGCGAAGGAAATTGGAGCTTCACGTTCCCTTCATGCAAATTAATCAAAGCCTTAATAATTCTTAAGAAAGGACGACCTAATATAATAGTAGCAGTAGCATCTTCAGGCATGTCAACAATAACAAAATCAATAAGAGAAGGACAGCGTTTAATGTACACTAAGGTATTTTCTTTAATATCTACTGCTTGTTTGTAAGTAGAATCTGCTAGATGTAATTTTAGTTTGGTGATTTCAAAAGAGGCAAGATTTAAATTATTAAGAAGTCTTTGAGATTGTTGAAACGCTTGCACCTAGATCACACAATGCAGTTTTTTAATTAGTCCTAATTTTAATATTAATAGTACGCTCAAATATATCATCTAGCTTAACAGGCAATTTTTCAGCAATTTTCTTATATTCTTCCTCAAGCTCACATACCTTTATTGCTAGCTGATTAACAAAGTGTTGATACATGGCTTCCTCGTTTCCTTCACTTACCGGAAACTTGACATTGATACTTTTTATAAGATCTTCAACTGTGTAGTTCGGTGAAGGAGCATTTCTATAATCAAGTTCTTCGGGCTCCTCCCTTTGGATTCTTACCATCTTGAGGTCTTCAACTGGATTGGGCTCAGCTTTACCTGAAAATTTAGCTAGACTGAGTGTTTGACTCTCGGTTATCTTACCTAGCTATGCATCAACAATCCTGGTTCTTTCTTGCAGGGCCTGCAAATCATTCCTCAAACTAACAGCTTGGTTAGATAATTTACCAAGCATAGCATCATGATTCTCCGTTACTTTAACTAAAATATTGTTTTGCTCATTTTGTGAGTCCATAAAAGATTTAAGAGTTTCTTGTAGACTACTATTACTTGATGCCATATTATTGTTAGAGTTGCCTGCCGAACTAAAATAATGTTTCTGAAAATTTGGATTATAATTATTTTTCCAAGCAGGGTTATAATCATTATGAGCTATGAAGTAGTTGGTTCAGGAGTAGCTCTTACCTGGGTTTCCTTACTTTTGGCGGCTAATATGAGCTCATCCAACTTAGCATTGAGTTCTTCATTTTCTTGAGGTGTGACAAAGTTCACCTTCTATGTGTTTGATCTTTCCACATGCCATTGGGCATGGTTTTCTTGCATATTGTCTAGCAGCTGCTTTGCTTCAGTAATTTTCTTACCCATAAATGTTCCTCCAACTATAGTATCTAGCATAGACTTAGACATAGGGTTAAGAGCATTATAAAATAAATGGAGAATTAACCAATCTTCCATCTCATGGCTGGGATAGTTTCTCATGCATTCTTTCATTCTCTCCCATGCAAGCGCTAGTGGATCACGCTCTTCCTGTCTAAAACTAGTAATATTAGATCTGAGTTGCATAGTCTTTGTAGGTGGAAATAATTTAGTCATAAATAAAGAAGTACATTCCACCCATGATGCAATAGTATTTCTAGGCAAAGATAGCAACCATTATTTTGATCTTCCTCTAAGAGAGAAAGGAAATAAGCGCAACTTGACCGCGTCGGGGTAAACATCTTTAATGTGCATCATATCACATATTTCAGGAAAGTATTTAAATGCATACCTGCATCTTCAACAGCATAGCCTCCAAATTGATTTTGTTGAACCAACCTTAATTAGTGGGGCTTAATTTCATAATCTTCAGCAGCAATTGCTGGCTGAGTAATAGGAGAACGCAGATAATCATTGTTGGGAGTTGCAAAATCCCCTAGCTTCTTTTCAGCCATACTTAATATGTTTTTGTATTTTCTTAAAAAAAGTAAACTAACAATTTTTTTTGGATTTTCAAATAAAGACTGAAAGCAAACTAACAAAATTAAAAACAGGAATTAAAACTATCAAGGTTCCTACTAGCCTCACCAGGGTAGCTATTGCTTCCCCGACAACGGCGCCAGAAAAAGGGTTGATACCTATGATCCGGATTACGGATGTAGTATACCTCCTTTTCCCTAGTAGACCTAGGTTTATCGAATCCTCAGGAAGAAGAAAGCAAAGTGAGATTACTTAAAAAACCTTAGAGAGTTTTAAAATTCCTTTTGTGTTTTCACCAGACCAAGAGTTTGCGATCTTTTTGTTGTTGTTGATGTGGATAGAGAGAGGGCCTAGGGTCTTCGGTTTTCACCATTAGCTATACAAAAATATCTGATGGGAATATGAGATAATAATAAAGTATGAATGTAATCGTTAGAGCAAGATAATTATATGTGGACAGTGCATCCATAATTGTTATCGCCTCCGCAACCGCTTATAGCAATAACCTACTAGTCTCATCCATATAAGAAAGAGAACTAATGATATGTGTAGTGATGTCATCGTTAATCCCAAGTAAATTCCTAACATACAGCCGTACTACCCCTTCTGTCACTAGGGTTCCCATCCCGCAGATCAGTCATTACTCACACTCCCTTTACCTGGATCAATCCTCGGGGTGTTTGGTACCTGACATGTCCTTAGATTAAGGCAAGAGAGGGTACTACGAGCATTATGTCATACAAACTAAACATGATCCCATCTATGATAAATAACATGCACAAAAAGCTACATGGCTAGGCCGAAGCCCTTAGCCCAAGGAGAATTCCTCACACATAGAGATGAAATCAATAATCATAAACATTGTAATAGAGATCAGAAGGTTGATAGCAAATAGTCTTACAATTTCGCCAATTGGAGAAGAGATCTACTATTACAAGTGGTGGAAGATGGCTATGGTAGTGGAGGAGGGTTTAGAGGTTGATATCTAGATCTATTCCTATGGCGTGGCGGCTTCTAGTGGCAGGGAGCTTTGAGGTCGAAAAGAAGCGTTGTTTCCTGTCGCCCAAAGCCTCTTTATATAGGGGTCCCTTCATGAAAGTGGTTCTGTTTGACATAATGGAGTCGATGCCAAATATACGGCCAGAACTATACAACCGGAATAAAATTCCCGCCGTACAGTTGGTCGTTAAAGCTTCAGAATCCACTTCACGTCTCCTGGTTTCTTTGACATGTTGGAAATCTCGTATCTTTGGCATTTATGTAGTGATTCCCATCATCATACGTCATTATCTGCGTAGGAAAAAATAGCAAGAAAGGATTGCATACCCCTTTGATCATTAGGCATTAGTGGCAGGTTTTAGAGAGATATTTCATCAAATATATGAATAATATCTAGTTTAAATGCAATCGTGGATGGCTATAATTTACAACCATCAGGTATTCTGAAAGGATGTGTTGAAGCACATGGATCAAGAGTGGTATTTGTCCATCCATATGACGGATAGATATAATCTAGGCACTCTCGGTGGAATGTCATCCAATTAGCTTGCAAGAATGTGACTAGCTCACAAGGGATGTCATATCATGGAACGAGTAAAGATTACATATCAGTAATGATGTTAAACTATGTATAGTGATACCGTCGATCAAACCTCGGATAAGTAAAGTATCGCACAACAAAGGGAATCGGTATTGTATGTAAATGGATCATTCGATCACGAAGTCATCATAGAAATATGTGGGAGCCATTATGGATTTCCAAATCCCACTAATGGTTATTAATCGGAGAGGTGTCTTGATCATGTCTGCATAGTTCATGAACTGTAGGGAGGCACACTTAAGGATTCGATGTTGTCTAGTAGATATGGAATATGAGTTGGAGACTGAATGTTTTTCAAAGTCTCAGATTGGATCCAGGACATCACGAGGAGATCCGGAATGGTTCGGAGAATAAGACTCATATAAGGAAAGTTAATTTCTGGGGTTCAGAAATGTTTTCGGTGTTTTGACCGGAAGCTTCTAGAATATTTTGGAAGGTCCACCACCCCGGGAGGGGGGGTACTTGGGATGCAACGTTCCCTAAGGGGCTGGCCGCACACCCAAGGCCAAGTCGGCCAAGGACTAGGAAGAGATAAACAAACTCTAGTTTGAATAGTCAAATCCTAGTTTGAAAAGTCAAATCCTAGTGAACGAACGAAAGGAAACCTTGAGGGAAAAGGTTTCCCTTTCCTTCTCCTTGCCGCTGGCGTAGAAGAGTTGGGGGTGGACTTGGACGTGGCTGGGAAGCCTAGCCGCCGCCCCTCCACCCATATAAGGAGGGGTGGGGCACCCCTAGCCCCTCACCCCAAACCCTAGGTTCCGGCGCCTCCCCTCTCTCGTCCATACACTGCTCCCGCTGGGGCAAAGCCATGCAGTAATCCCTTCTCTTCCACCACCACCACACCGTCGTGCTGTTGGGATTCCAAGGATATCTACAACCTCTGCTGCCCTTCTGGAACAAGGGAGAGGAAGGTCTTCATCGGCTATCATACGTGTGACCGACTACGGAAGCGCTGCCGGAACATGGCGCCGGAAGGATCCTCTACGCGATCTTGAGATTGACAAGTGATCAAATACATCAACCACGAGATTCGAATCTCATTAAATGCTTTGGATCTTAGATGGTTAGTTCTCTACAATATCGTTGCACCGATCTCGTAGAATAGATCTTGGTTTTGTTTGTTCCTGCGATAGAAATTTTTTGTTTTCCATGCTGCAAACCCTACACAAGTGGTATCAGAGCGGACTCTATGCATAGATCTGTTGCACGAGTAGAACACAATGGTTTTTTTGGCTTGATGCTTTTGTTGTCGCTTGCTTTTTGTGTACTTTGCAACTTGCGGGATGGTGGAATGAAGCGGCCTGGGCTAACCTTACATGTCATCGTACATGAGACCTGCTCCACTCTCAACGTGCAACTTGCATTGCACAAGTGGCTTTGCGGTTGTCTGTCTCTCCCACCATAGTGAAGATTCAATTTACAAAGGGCACTTGACAATATGTGTATCAACGTTGTGGTTTATGTTCGTAAGCTAGAATGGTTCTTATTGAAAAGCCCCAGCCACATAAAACATGCAAAGAAAATTAGAGGCGTCTAACTTGTTTTTCCAGGGCTTGTGCTATGATGTGATATGGCCATGATGTGATTGTTATTATATATGATGTATGCAATGATCCTTATTTTAAGTTGGCAACCGGCAGGAGCCTTATGGTTGTCTTTAAATTTTGTTTAAGACTTGCGTGTCTATTCATCAAAGTAGTTGTAATAGTTGCTGTTGGTGGAGGACATCCATGCAGCGACACCATTTACCTTGATGCCACACTAGTGATGATGGATATCATGTTCGTGCTTTGGATATGGAGATCAAAGGCACAAGAAGAAAGGCCATATCATATCACATATTATGAATTGCATGTGATGTTAATCCTTTTATGCATCTTGTATTGCTTAGATTGCGACGGTCGCATTATAAGATGATCCCTCTCACTAAATATCAAGTAATAAAGTGTTCATCCTTAGTAGGCACTGTTGCTAAGACTCGTCGTTTTGAAGGACCACATGATGATCAGGTGTGATAGATTCTACATGTGCATACAACAGGTGTAAGCCTGATTTGCACAAGCGGATCCTAAGGTTAATCTTGACGAGCATAGCATGTACAGACATGGTCTTGGAATACAGAATACCAAAAGGTAAAGCATGAGTCATATGATTGATATGATGAACATGGTGATTGTTCGCCTTTGAAGCTACATCATTTCTCATGATGATCGGACTTTGTGTAGTGGATTTGGTTCGTGTGATCACTAAAACAATGTGAGGCATGTTGTTTTGAGTGGGAGTTCACCTAGTTAATTTAGGAATTAAATATGAACTCAATTTATCATAAACTTAGTCTAAACTCTTTGAAAATATGTTGTAGATCATGGCGACCC
Source organism: Avena sativa (assembly GCA_916181665.1). Lineage (NCBI taxonomy): Eukaryota > Viridiplantae > Streptophyta > Magnoliopsida > Poales > Poaceae > Avena > Avena sativa. The sequence continues at coordinate 200,255,068 of OV702281.1, read as the reverse complement.
CTACCACCGTTTTTAATGCGTTCCTAGAGAAAGAAAATTTGAAATACAATGGAAGCAACTTCACAGAATGGTTCAACATGAGGATTGTCCTTGATGCTGGAAATTTGACCTATGTGTTGGATGCACCGCTAGATGACCCACCTACAAATACCGCGTCTCGGTATGAGCACAATGTGTATGACACAAAGCGTGATGACTACAATCTTGTGAAATATGCGATCCTTATGTCGATGGAGCCTGCGCTCCAAGAACGCTTTGAACTTAGCAGCGTTGTTGCCATGGTGAAGGAACTCAAAGCCATGTTTGAGAATCAAATCCGTGCTAAGAGATATATGATCTATAGCGAGTTCTTTAGTGTTATGATGAAGGAACATAACTCTATGAATGATCACATCATGATTATGATGCACTATGTTCAACATCTCAAGACACTAGGATATGCCATCCCAGTTGATCTTGTGACGGATAGAGTTCTGTAGTCACTACCACCCAGTTACAAAGGGTTTGTACTGAATTACAGGATAAGTGGTGCGATTGTATCGCTCACTGAACTTGCTGCCACTTTGGTGGATGCCGAAATAGACATGAAGGAAAAGGGTGAGCTCTAGGGTAACTTCAAAAAGGGCAGCAAATCTGTTGCTACACTTCAGAAGAATAGCCGAGCTGGCCCTAGTCCTGATACAGAATGCTTTTGTTGCAAAGAGTGTGGTCACTGGAAGCAGAATTGCCCCAAGTACCTAGCAGATCTGAAGAACGTCAACATCAGGAAGAAATGTATATTCGATATACATGTTATTGATGTGTATCTTACTAGTAGTCGTAGTAGTGCCTAGGTATTTGATACTGGTTCGATTGCTCATATTTGTAACTCAAAACAGGTTCTACAGAATAAGCAAAGACTAGAGAGGGACGAGGTGACGATGCGCGTTGGAAATGGCTCCAAGGTTGATGCGATCGCTGTCGGCACGCTCCCTCTTCATCTACCGTCGGGATTAGTTTTAAGTATAAATAATTGTTATTTGGTGCCTATGTTAAGCATGAACATTATATCTAGATATTGTTTATTGCGAGATGGTTACTCGTTTAAGTCCAAAAATAATGGTTGCTCGATTTATATGAGTAATATCTTTTATGGTCATGCACCTTTGATAGATGGTTTATTCTTATTGAATCTCGATAATAGTGATACACATATTCATAATATAGATGCTAAACGAATAAAATTGAATGATAATTCCACATACATGTGGCACTGCCGTCTTGGTCACATTGGAGTGAAGCGCATGAAGAAACTCCATTCCGATGGACTTCTTGAATCACTTGATTTTGAATCACTTGAAAGATGAGAAGCATGTCTGATGGAAAAAATGACTAAAACACCATTCTCTGGAATAATGGAGCGAGCTACGGACTTATTGGAGAGCATACATACCGATGTGTGTGGTCCAATGAGTGTGGCATCGCGCAGTGGATATCGTTATGTTCTTACTTTCACGGATGACTTTAGTCGATATGGGTATATCTACTTTATGAAACATAAGTCTGAAACTTTTGAGAAGTTTAAGGAATTCCAAAGTGAAGTAGAAAATCAACATAACAAGAAGATCAAGTTTCATCGATCTGATCGTGGAGGTGAGTATATTAGTTACGAGTTTGGCATGCATTTGAATAAATGTGAACTAATTTCACAATTGACATCGCCGGGAACACCACAACTTAATGGTGTGTCCAAATGTCGTAATCAAACTCTCTTAGATATGGTTCATTCTATGATGTCTCTTACAAATTTACCATTATCATTTTGGGGTTATGCATTAGAAACAACCGCATTCACTTTAAATAGGGCACCATCTAAATCTGTTGAAACGACACTGTATGAATTATGGTTTGGGAAGAAACCTAATTTGTCGCTCCTTAAAGTTTGGCGTTGTGAAGCTTATGTAAATAAGTTACAGCCCGACAAGCTTGAACCCAACACGAATAATGCATCTTCATAGGATACCCTAAAGAAACAATTGGGTATACCTTCTATCATAGATCTGAAGGCAAACTTTTCGTTACCAACAATGGATACTTTCTTGACAAGGAGTTTCTCTCGAAATAAGTGACTGGAAGTAAAGTAGAACTCGACGAGGTTGTTGTACCTTCTCTCGGATTTGAGAGTAGCGCAGCGCCGGAAGATGTTCCTGTTCCGCCTGCACCAATAAGAGAGGAAGCTAATGATAATGATCATGAAACTTCGAACGAAGTTACTACAGAACCTCACGGGTTGACGAGGGTTCGTACCACTCCAGATTGGTATGACCCTGTTATGAATATCATGTTGGTGGACAACATCGACGACCCTGCGACATATGAGGAAGCAATGATAAGCCCAGATTCCAACAAATGGCATGAAGGCATGAAATCCCAGATTGGATCCATGTACGAAAACCAAGTGTGGACTTTGGTGGACTTACCGGATGGCCGCAAGGATATCTAGAATAAATGGATTTTAAAGAAGAAAACGGATGCTGATGGTAATGTAAACGTCTATAACGCGAAAGGGTTCCGACAAATTGAAGGAGTTGACTATGATTAGACTTTCTCACCGGTAGCGAAGCTAAAATTTGTGAGGAATTTGTTAGCAATTGCTGCATATTACGATTATGAGATATGGTAGATGGATGTCAAAACAGCGTTCCTCAATGGTGACATTGAAGAAGATTTGTATATGGTACAACCCAAAGGTTTTGTCGATCCTAAATATGCTAACAAGGTATGCAAACTTCAATGGTCTATTCATGGATTGAAGCAAGCATCTTGGAGCTTGAATCAACGTTTTGATAAGGTAATTAAAAGCTTTGGATTTTTACAAACTTATGGAGAAGCTTGTATTTACAAGAAAGTGAGTGGGAGCTCTATAGCATTCCTAGTACTATATATACATGACATATTGTTGATTGGGAATGATATAGAACTTCTTAAAAGTGTCATAGACTATTTGAATAATAGTTTTTCAATGAAGGATCTTAGCGAAGCTGCATACATTTTAGACATCAAGAACTATAGAGATAGATCAAGAGGCTTAATAGCGCTTTCACAAAGTACATTTGGACAAGGTTCTAAAGAATTTTGGAATGGAAGAAAGAAAGAAAGGGTTCTTTCCCATGTTGCCCACTACGACCTTGAGTAAAACTCAAATTCCAGCTATGGCAGAAGATAGAGAGAGGATGAGCAACACTCCCTATGCCTCAGCCATATGTTTTATCATGTATGCCATGCTATGTACAAGACCAGATATTGAATATGTTGTTAGTTTGACTAGCATATATCAAAGTGATTCAAGAGTATATCACTGGATAGCGGTCAAGAATATACTAAAGTACTTAAGAATGACTAAGGATATGGTTCTTTCTTATGGAGGTGGCGAAGAGATCATGGTAAACGGTTACACCGATTCTAGTTTGAACACTGATCCGAATGACTCTAAGTCGCAATCCAGATACGTATTTAGTTTGAACGGTGCAACAGTGAGCTGGAGGAGTGCGAACCAAAACATTGTGGCGAGATCTTCAACTTAATCAAAATACATAGCTTCTTCGAAGGCTTCACAAGAGGAAATATGGATGAAGGAGTTAATTACGGAGCTTGGTGTGGTTCCTAGTGCGTTGGACCCAACGGTAATCTACTATGACAACATGGGTGCCATAGCCAATGAACAGGAGCCAAGGTCGCACAAGAAGCTGAAGCATATCAAGCTACATTTTCATGCTATTCACGAGCATGTACAAGATGGTGACATAAATATTTGCAAAGTACACACAGTTCTGAATGTGGCAGATCCGTTGACTAAACCTCTCCCTAGAGCTAAACATGACCAACACCAGAACGCCATGGGTGTTAGGTACATCACAATGAAATCTAGATTATTAATTGACTCTAGTGCAAGTGGGAGACTGTTGGAGATATGCCCAAGAGGTAATAATAAAATGGTTATTATTATATCTTTGTGTTTATCATAAATACTTACATCCCATGCTATAATTGTATTAACTGGAAACATTAATACTTCTGTGTTTTGTAAACATAAAAGAGTCCCTAGTAAGCCTCTTGTTGAAATAGATTGTTGATTAATAGGTAATCATGGTTTACTGATCATGGTCATTAGATGTTATTAATAACAAGATCATGGCATTAGGAGAATGATGTGATGGACACACTCCTATAGTTAGCGCAGTGTAAGATCAGGTCATTTAGAGTTTGTTTGCTACAAGCTTTCAAATACATAGTAACCTAATCTTTCGACCATGAGATAATGTTAATCACCATCACTGGATGGATGTTTTGATGACATCAAACACTACTTCATAACTGGGTGGTTATAAAGGTGGCATTAGGTATTATAAAAGTATACGTTGAAGCACATGGACCAAGAGTGGGATTTGTACATCCATATGACGGATAGATATACTATGGGCCCTCTCGGTGGAATGTATCCAATTGGCTTACAAGCATAGGGATGTCATATTATAGAACGAGTAAAGAGTACTTATCGATAACAAGGTTGAACTAGGTATAGAGATCATATAGGCGATCTTGAGATCGGCAAGTGATCGACTACATTAACCACGAGATCCGAATCTTGTTTAACACTTTGGATCTTCGAGGGTTATTTCACAACAATCTCATTGCATCGATCTCGTATAATAGATCTTGGTTTTGTGTTCCCGTGATAGAATTTTCTGATTCCATGCTGCAAACCCTACACTTCCAGAGGAGCAAAACAAGCGCCATAAAACGGACGAGAACAGAGGGACGGAGAGGTGCCGAATAGGTGTAAACTGCGTTGTTGAAAATGTCAGTTTGCAGCGAGATGTACTGATCTTCCATCAAAGCAAACGAGAGCTACGGTGGTCGGAATCGAGCGCCTCGAGATGATCTTTATAGGTGGGAGTCTCCTCTACAGTTTGGTTGAAGACCTTGCTCAATCAAGGACTAAGGTGGCCGGTAGATCTATAGGAACATGGCGTGGAACTACTAATGGATTTGTTTAGACCGCACGCGCGAGCGAGCTGCTTCTAAGCGCGGTGCAGCAAGGTGAGCGACTGTAGGGCGAGGATGGATGCACGGCAAGGGGAGAGTCGATATAGGGGCTTACCAAGGGTTGTTGAAGGAGATTCGGCGAGCCGGGACGGCCGGATTGGATGATGCTACGGCGGCGATACAGGCGAGCATGACCTTGATGTCCAGGGTCTCCTCCTCCGTCCTGGGGCTCGAACGGCATCCAGAAAGCTCCAGCGCTCGACCTGGTCCTCCTCCTAGAGGGCGCAACTCCAACGGTGACGGTATCCGGCAGAGAGGCGTGGTAGATGACATCGGGAGGGACACGTCCATGGCATCAAGCAGGGGCTAGAGAAAAAAAATCACCAAGGCAGGGGGTGCCTGGGGCGGCGATATGGACACTAGCAAGGGAAGGAAGGTGAGGTGGGAAGACTTCAATCTAGGCGTCTCGGTTGTGTCCTGGGAGCTTTTCTTACAGGCAAAGAAGAAGAAAGAGGCGATGGGCAGGTGAGAGGAGCGGGTTCATACCGGATGAATGGGGTGGATGGCACACATGGGAAGCTGACTGCTTTGCCAAAAGGTGAGAGGGGAGATGCGACGGGTAGCTAGGTTTTTCTCTGATCACCTTTCTTCTTGTTCTGTTGTCGAGGGAAGAAATTAAGGAGTGAGGTAGCTGGCGTGGGGGTGGATGCGCCAGATAGAGGCTAGGAAGGGTGCAATCGGGTGGGGGTGATGAACAGAGAGAGAGGGGGTTTCAGATGTGGTAGATAGGTCCAGTTGATTAGGATTTAGCTAGAAGGTTAGGATTAGCTAGGGTTTAGAAAAAGGGGTGGGGTTTAAAGTATAACTAGGTTAGAGTGAGGTTTAAGATTAGGGTTTAGATTATGGAGGTTTAGGGATTTAGATGTATTATCCCAACAAGATCAAAGAGGGTGTTTAAGGATTAAGGAATTATGAATAGATAGACTCATATGTATATGCTTGTATGGATACAAGAACAAACGTGAGGGACAAACTGGAAAGAGGGAAAAAAGATAACATAGAGGTTAGTGGTGATGAGCTCCACATGATTAAGTGGAGAAGAACAAAAGTTTATCAAAAAACAAAAATCAATAAAAGAGGGAGTAGCTCAAGGGTTGGCCATGCAAAACATTTATGGCAACCCATGAAGATGTATATGATGAATGTGGATAGAATACCACATGGGCTTAAATTAAGATACAAATAAAACAAGGGACCCGCATGTAGAAAATTATAATTGGAGGGAGGTGATGATATCAAGTTAGTAGATGGAAGGATTTGCAAAAGAGATGCCCTCAACTCAACTTGGGTATTAAGCAGTATATCAAGAGCCGACTACAATATATCAAGAGGCAAATACAAGTGAGATGATCTAAATGAATATGGGATAAGAACCAAATGACAAGGGGTTTTAAATGATGCTCAAATTCAAGGTGGCATGGTGACATAAGCATGATATAATGATGATGAAATAAAAGATAAGCAGGATGTAGAATTATATAGACTAGGCAAGTAGCATTACAATTGTTAGACAATTGGGATGCTACGGTCACCCAGCTCTTCCCCTGCATCATTAATCTCAACCAGAGAGGACTCGCCACGCACAATAAATTTGGGGAGTTCCGCGCGCATAGCGCTCATATTGCCCTCCAAGTACAAGGGGCGCATTCCGGGAGGGAGATCTACCATAGACTCCGCGCCTAGAAGCAGGCGCACGAGGGCGACCACCGTTGCTTCATCTCGAAGGCCTTCCTAAAGCCTAGCCCCATTTTGACCGGGCGCTAGGGTATAGAGGGGCCTCCAATGTTCCTAGAGAGGAGCAATATGCTGCCGCAGATACTCCCACACCACCATATCACCGGATAGCCTCAAACTCCTCAGATGCGACACGAGTCTCGCAAGGTGACCAGAGCTCATAAAGTTGGCAGCCTCGTGAGCCCCGACACCTTTGAACACGAGGGATGGTTCCCGCATCGGGTAGGTGCCACACGCTGCGTGGCCACATGGAAGGTGCTGATGACCTCTACGACGAGTCACGCCCGGACGTGACTAATCGTGGGCCCAACGTCTGAAGTCCCTTGACTTCCCCTCCCCTTACCCGATGCATCCAAGACAAGCGACCGGGGGCTACTGTCAGACTATTGGCACTAAGGGTACCACATCCCATCGAGACGTCGGACCCACAAGGCATGCCCTAGCAGAGTCCTCGAGGAGTGCAACCCACACGAGGGCGCATGAAGAGCACGGAGCACCCTTCCTCATCAATGACGGACTCCTCGCGAGGGATGGCTTTGCAGTTCGGGGCATCGCACGCTAGACGACGCGCCAACGTGCGGTCCACGGTGAGGTTGGTCCGCCTCGGGAGAGCAAGATGCTGCCCCTTCCTCTAGGGCAAAGGAGGGAGCAGATGACGCAAGTAAGTGAAAGAGCCAAACACGCTGCTTTGGCATAAAGAATCTAGGACGGAATGGAGGTACTATGACCGTCCACTACTCCACCCCACAGCTAGCAGGCGGCCGAAAGAAGACAAGAGGAGGCCTACGCCTCCAGCGCGGGAATGTGGCAACCCTTCCCGCCAAATGATTTGGGGGAAGAGGACCAGAGCTTCCCTATATAAGGTCTCGTCCTCCTACCTTAAAACGGATTGATCCTTAGCAATCTAAACCCTAGACATTCATCCTCCATTGTACCCTCGCGAAGCCAAGCGAACAGTACAACCAAGCAGGATTAGGGGCTTTACCTCCTCACGAGGGTCCCAAACCTGGGTAAAAAACCATGTGTCTCCTCTTTGCCGTGATTATAGTTTCATTGTCGCCACCGTCTTCGAGGATCCTTGAGAACACGTGTCCAGCCCCCTCTCGAACCAAGGGATCGTCGGACCCTAGTTCCTTCAGGAGACAAATCTCCGACACCCTATTCTCCCGAGCACCCGCCGCATGGCAAACACCGATCCAATATGGGACACTTGAGGGCAGTCACCAAACCCGTACAAGATTGGGGAAATCTCCACAAGTTAATTGGAGGCTCCCAATAATAACCGCCAAGTCCACTTCTCCGTCTAGGGTTTCAAGAACCCAAGAGTAACAAGCTTCTTGATTTCACCAACCAAATCTCCGATCAGAACTCAAACCGATGCACCTAATGCAATGACAAATCCATCACTACCAAATTCCACCAAAGTTACAAAAGCTATTAGGATAATAAGAGAGGAAGAACATAATAAAAAATCCACAAAATAATCCAAGATCTAGATCCAATGGGTTCCTCTCACTTAGAAGAGAGAACGATTGGTGGAAATGTTGATCTGGATTTCCTCTCTCTTGTCCCTCAAGAAGATACAAGAATCATTGGAGGGATTGAGAGATAGAAATCTTGGGAAGGTCGACAATGGAGGGTAAAACTTGCAAGGGGAGTTGGGGAACCATTAGGGAATAAGTTCTCTTAAATAGGCCCCCCCAAAATACAACTGTTCCAGCCCAAACACGTGTGTCCCGGTACTAGCGGACATTTCCTGGGGTTCCCAGGTCACCCAAACGCACTTTTAACAGGAAATCCTGGTACTACCAGAGTCCCTGGGTTCCTGGGTCACCAAACGACTCTTTCCAGATGAACCCAGTACTACCGGACTTTTTCCCAGTACTACCGGATTTTCGAAACGCTCGGACACTCGGTACAAAAATAGAAATAACTTTTGCATCTGGACTCCGATTTTGATGATCTTGGGCTCATTTCGAAGAGGACAACAAGCTCTACAAGATTATGAAAAGAAACATAATTTTCCAACCACAAGATGAAAGGTTTGACCTCTCTAAAAGATACGAACTAGTAAAACCTCCAAAACGCAATAGCTTGAACTTAGAAACTACGATTAGGTTGAAACCATTTTTGTTGGAATGATACAAACAAGTAGCATCCAACAAAAATGGAAATATTGGATACCACCAAGGGATAAAATATCAAGTATATATATGTGAGATAACTCCCAAGGTGTGGTGCTAGAAAACCCGCAGGATCAAAAAACGCAATAAGATATATAAGGAAAAATCCGTTTTTGATGAACTAGAGCTTGTTATGAAGATTACCGCAAGCTCTAGAACCTCACTTGGATAAGATACAAGAAATATGATGCTAAGTATGCAAAGGTTTGAGCTCTCTCCGAAAGATACGATCGAGTTACTCACTCTAGAGCCCCTCTTGAACCCGGTCTCCCAACTAACAACATGAGACCAAAAAAAGGGAAAATCTATCAAGATCATACCCTTGCCCTAAGCATTCCACTTGAGATTTATGTAGACGATCTTGTCCTCCTCAAGATGGAACACCTTTCTTGATTCCTCTTGCTCGCGTTCGCTTGATAAAGACTTGCGACTTGCTTTCCAATAAACCATGGGAAAACCTTTTGTTTGAGCTTATCTTCATCGATCCATGATCATCGAGGATGGAAAGTTTCAAGCATGTGATATTTTAGAGGTGGTGCATCTTGAACTTGCACAACTACATTTCTTACTGAGTGTTGATCCATTCTTTGTCTTGACCAACATTGAGTCATATTCTTCTTCTTCATTTCTTCTACCTTGAAGTCAACACATGATCCAAGCAATGTTATTGGACAATTCTTACAAATGTAACTCAATGCGCACATTATTCCATAGAGATTGTCATTAATTATCAAAACTACACATGGAGACATATATTCTCTTTCAACTTCCTCCTACAACATTTTTCACCATCCCAAGATGCACATGAGTGCACAATATGAGCACATTATCACAAAATATACCACGATTCTAGCCATACTATTAGTCGTTTGTCTTGACACCCATGAAACCTCGAACATGATAGGTCATCTATAGGAAGGTTTTTGAGATATTTGCAATATACCAAGTTTGATATTTTTCCTTCCAACTATGTCACATAATATGACACAGCATGAAGGTTTTACATTGTTTGGACCTTTTTTAGTTTCTTATGCCCGTTCCAAACTATAGTCAAGATGACGGGCATGAAGGTTCTTAGCTAGGAGTTGAGCCTCACTAAAATTGCATTTTATCTCTAATAAAATAGCATACCATGAATCTAAAAATGACTTTTGCAAAAAATCACGAGCATTAGATCATGTACCTGTAGTTCAAATCTGATCTAGTTCCTACCGATTTAGCATGAATTTGTCTTTTTCTTAAGTGGTGGATGGAAAGTTTTAAAAAAACCAGGTTGGGACATTGTCCATGTAACGTGGTCTAGTATTTTTGAAAAATTGGGTGGTACCATTTTGAAACTCTTATTTGGTGGTTTCTTCACAAAACACCCCTTTTTGGCATTCATAAAATGGAAATAGGCTTTTTATGCGACAAAAAGGAAAACTTCCTCCTATAACATTGTTCGCCATCTCAAGATGAACATGTCTTCACAATATGGGCACATCATCACAAAATATGTCGCGATTCTGGCCATAACATTGGTCATTTGAACTGAAAGTCACGAAACTTCATACATGATAGCTCATTTGTGAGAACACTTTTCCAGGATATTCACAATATTTCAAGTTTGTTATTTTTGCTGGATAGTATGTCATATATAATTACGCAATGCAAAGGTTTTCCATTGTTGTTGATTATTTGAACTAGTTATTCCAATTTCAAGAGTCAGCCAGTCAGAAGAGAGAACTAGGCTACCCACGGAACAACAGATTTCAACCGTTGGCCTCCATCCAACATCCCAAAGTCACATATCCAACTTATCCGGCCTTCCTTTCCCCTACATTTTGTATGTGAATTGACCAAAACACCCTACAATTCCCAGCCTTGCACTAGAGGTGTGCAAGGGTAGTTTCACGAAATCTCCACACCACCCATCCAGATCATGGTCGAGAGGGAACCCTTATCGCCTCACGCATGTGGAACCCGTCTCTCCGCCCCATCCGTCCCTCTCCATATCTCCACCTCCGGCCGACCAAGATCCATTCCACCCCGACGCCTTCGTCCTCACAAAGTCACGACCTAGATCTCTCCCAACCCGTCGGCGACCACGCCTGCTCCCTGCCGCCATAGAACCCCTTCCAATGAAGGCTTCACCACCCCCTTGCTGGCTGATAACTAACCCTAGAGGGCTTCTTCACCCCTCTCCTACTCTCTAGTACATAGTCATCTACCCCTAACCCTAGAGGGACTTTCCAGCCCTCTCCTCCAGAGGCGTCTAGAGCATCGGAGGAGCCGACACGGTTCTTCTTGCGGACATCAAGGTCACGACCGACTACACCAGATCTACATACTATGGCCCATGGATCCTCTCGCTTTTGTCGTCTCTGCGTCTACCTCGCCCGCAAGCGAAGTACTGTCACCATCCGAAAAGGAACACGACGACGTGTTCATTGCGGATGCCAACCTTGATGACTATGGATGCCATCCTCGATGACATGTTCATTGCAGCTTCATGACAGACATCGAAGCACTGTCTACCTCCACGACACCATCCTCGGCCAAGCCTCCACTATAGCTCCCAGGTGTATCTCTCTTTGCTTGTTTGCCCCCATAAACCCACCATTTCTTCTACTAGATAATGTGGATGTTCTAACACGGATGTTCCGAGTGCATTTGAATGTAGGTGGTAGACATATTTTGGCACTATAGATGGACTAACTAAAGATTTATTCCTTTTTTGTTCTTGGAGTAGGTTCATTCACATATACCTCAGTTCCTTATTGGTACCATAGTTTGTATAGCTATTCAGTCACGAACACCATACTTAGAATCATAAGGAACAATATTACGAACCCATGTGGTGATTCTAGTATGTTCCAAAACAAAATTATAGTCTTATTATTAGCAAATTTATACTGTTATTATGTTCCAAAACAACTGAACCCATAGTTTTCACTACTTCGCTTAGTGCAGTTATGATGTTAGTAACAAGTGGTGGAGATAGTTGCACTCTATATGTTTAAGTGATATAGTTGCTAGTCTATGAATTTAGGCTGACGTATTGTTTGGTTGCTCCATTTAGGTGGATAAAAACATGTCCTATATAATAATTACTTTCTAGGGTTTTTCTAAATTTCTTTTATGTCTCAGGGATGGCATCTAGCAGTGGTTGCTTACCTCTGACGGACACGACGAAGCGTTGGTGCCACAGGATGAGCATACTTGTTGAACATGCTTCACTCGTCTACACGACTCTAAAATGAGATGCATTCTTTTTTTCTTTCATATAATTGTAGTTCTACCATACTTGCTTTGTCGTCGAGCTAGGAGCCTAGGAATTGATGAAGTAGGATGTTCTATTGCCAGTTTATCTTAATTGTTCATGGGTCTATTTTTCCTCCTACTAGATTTGTTTTATGGACCTGATTGATGAAGTATTAACTAATTTCATATCTCACAAATACCTGAGTGATGATGTATCTTAATTTACATTGCTGGACCTATCGATTGCCAATTCTAGTTCCATGATGCAATCTCAGTTTAGTGTTTCTGGTTTATGCAGGGGCACATTATTGTTGTTTAGGATGTTGTCTCTCTTTGGCAGCAAGAGATTGAAATTAAGACCCCCACCAAACAGTAATCCAGTAACATCTTTTAGCATAACAACCTGAAATATGAGCTCTGTTTATCGTGTATAGCAGTTCATCAAATATGAGCTACATGTTTTAGCCTGTACTATAAATGCCTTATTTATACACAGTTTTGAAGCTTTCGATAGTATCATGTTGTATCCTGCCACTAGTAGAAAAAAGGCTATCCGTTCGTGCCTCCTAACAGCATTAGTCCCGGTTCCGCCACGAACCGGGACTAATGCTGGCACGCGTCCCGGTTCAAGTGGGCACGGGGCCCGGAGGCATGCGTCCCGGTTGGTAGGGGAGCATACGTCCCGGTTTGTAATACAAATCGGGACTAAATGTTGGGCGTCAGCCACATAGCGTGGCACACACCTTTAGTCCCAGTTTGTGTTACAAACCGGGACGTATGCTCCCGCCCTCTATAAATGCAACGCCCCAGCCCTCTGCCTCCACTCTGTTTTTTCTTGGTGGAAGGTGTGAGGGGTGTGCTAGTTTTTTTCCCCTATGCATGCATTCAAGGTGTTTGATGAAATGTTTGAGTGAATGATCCCGTTCAATTTCTCATAGAACAAAAATATAGAAGGTGTCCGAGACACACTTGAGCTTTCTCCTCTTTATTTCCCTCGATCGAGGTTAGCAATCTTATCTTTTCTCTGTCATTGATACAATGCATGTGTCAATGTGAATTGGTCATTTTCACTATTTATGATGTCCTGTTTTTGATAAACTTACTTATATGATGCAGATGAACGGTCGGGAATGGATGTACTATGTACCCGGGTATATGAAAGGCGTGGATAAATTTACCGATGTGGCTACGGCAAACAAAGAGAATGGTTTTATACGTTGTCCATGTGTTCAATGTCGGAACAACAAGGAGTACTCTTCCTCGAAAATCATTCGTGGCCACCTGATTATGAAAGGTTTCATGCCCAACTATAATTGCTAGACCAAGCACGGGGAATATGATGGAAGATGGTGAAGAAGAAGATGATGATAACAACTATCATCATATGTTTCCTGAATACAGTGATACTGCAATAGAAGACAATGGAGAGAAAGGAGGTGAAGAACGGGTATCAGATGAGTCGGCAGATGAACTTGGTAGGGTCATTTCTGATGCAAAGCGAGACTGTGAAATAGAAAATAAGAAGTTGAAGTTAGAGGGCATGTTAGAAGATCACAAGAAATTGTTGTACCCAAATTGTGAAGATGGCAGCACAAAGCTCGGTACCACACTGGAATTGTTGCGATGGAAGGCAGAGTGTGGTCTAACTGACTCCTCATTTGAAAAGATGCTGAAAATAATGAAGCCGAAGTTTCCAAAACATAACGAACTTCCCGAGAGTACCTAGGAAGCAAAGAAGACTCTCTTTCCTCTAGGATTAGATGTGCAAAATATACATGCATGCATTAATGAGTGCATCCTCTACCGCGGTAAGGAGTATGAGAATTTAGATAAATGCGTGGTATGCAATGCATTGCGGTATAAGATCAGACGAGATGACCCTGGTGATGTTGAGGGAGAGCCCCTCCGGAAGAGGGTTCCTGCTAAGGTTATGTGGTATGCTCCTATAATACCAAAGTTGAAACGCATGTTCAGAAACAAAGAGCATGCCAGGTTGTTGCGATGGCACAAAGAAGACCGTAAGAAAGACGGGAAGTTGAGACACCCTGCTGATGGGTCACAGTGGAGAAAAATCGAGAGAGACTTCCTAGACTTTGTAGGTGACGCAAGGAACTTATGGTTTGGTCTAAGTACGGATGGCATGAATCCTTTTGGGGAGCAGAGCTGCAGTCACAACACCTGGCCCGTGACTCTATGTATCTACAACCTGCCTCCTTGGTTGTGCATGAAGCGTAAGTTCATTATGATGCCAGTGCTCATCCAAGTCCCAAAGCAACCGGGCAATGACATTGATGTGTACATTAGGCCATTAGTTGAAGAACTCTTACAGTTGTGGGGCAAACCAGGTGTACGTGCGTGGGATGAGAACAAAAAGGAGCCATTTGATCTACGAGGGTTGCTATTCGTAACCATCAATGATTGTCCTGCTCTTAGTAACCTTTCAGGACAGACAAACAAGGGATATAAGGCATGCACACACTATTTAGATAAGACTGAAGGTACATATTTGCATAAATTCAAGAAGGTTGTGTACCTGATGAATCGACGATTTCTTCCGACCAATCATCCCGTAAGAAAGAAAGGCAAGCATTTCAAAGGTGAGGCAGAACACCGGAAGAAGCCTGAACTCCCTGCTGGTGATGATGTATTTGGTATGGTCAAGGACATAGAAGTTATCTTTGGAAAGGGTCCCGGCGGTCAATCAGTTCCGAACGACGTCGCTATAGGACACGCACCCATGTGGAAGAAGAAATCTATATTTTGGGAGCTGCCATATTAGAAATTCTTGCGTGTCCGCTCTTCAATCGACGTGATGCACGTGACGAAGAATCTTTGCGTGAACCTGCTAGGATTCCTAGGCGTGTATGGGAAGACAAAAGATACACCAGAAGCACAGGAGGACCAACAAATTATGAAAGACCCAAAGAACATGCATACACAGAACAAGACGGATAAAGGGCGTCACTTAAGTCGTGTCAGCTCTGCTCTTACCAAAGCAGAGAAGGAAATCTTTTTTGAAGTCCTTTACAGTATCAAGGTGCCGTCTGGCTTCTCATCTAATATAAAGGGGATAATAAATATGGCAGAGAAAAAGTTCCAAAACCTGAAGTCTCATGACTGTCACGTGATTATGACGCAGTTGCTTCCGATTGCATTGAGGGGGCTTCTACCGGAAAATGTTCGAGTACCCATTGTGAAGCTGTGTGCATTCCTCAATGCAATATCTCAGAAGGTAATCAATCCAGATATTCTGCCAAGGTTACAGAAGGATGTGGTACAATGTCTTGTTAGTTTTGAGTTGGTGTTCCCACCATCCTGCTTCAATATTATGACGCATCTCCTGGTTCACCTAGTGGAAGAGATTGCCATTCTCGGTCCGGTATTTCTGCACAATATGTTCCCCTTTGAGAGGTTCATGGGCGTCTTAAAGAAATATGTTCATAACCGGGCTAGACCAGAAGGAAGAATCTCCAAGGGATATGGAACAGAGGAGGCCATTGAGTTTTGTGTTGACTTTATTCCTGACCTTAAGCCGATTGGTGTTTCTAACTCACGGCATGAGGGAAGACTAAGTGGAAAAGGCACGCTGGGAAAGAAAGCAATGATATGTAGGGACGGGGATTCTTTCACTAAAGCACACTACACAGTTCTACATAATTCCACATTGGCAGCTACGTATATCGAGGAACACAAGAATATTGTACGCTCCAAAAATCCGGGGAAGCCTAAATCATGGATTACAGATGAACACATGAAGTCTTTCGGTGGTTGGATGCGGACACATCTCTTGAATGACACCACCGTTGGAGATCAGCAATACTTGTTGGCCGCTTCACCATCTTCTACTGTATTGAATTTCCAAGGGTACGAAATAAATGGGAATACATTCTACACGATCGCCCAAGATAAAAAGAGCACCAACCAAAATAGTGGTGTCCGCTTTGATGCAATAGACGAGAATGGACAAAAGGACACATACTATGGTTACATAGAGGAGATATGGGAACTATACTATGGAGTCTCTTTTAAGGTCCCTTTGTTTCACTGCAAATGGGTCAACCTGAATGGGGAAGGGGTAAAGATAGACCAGTTGTACGGAATGACAACAGTGGATCTCAACAATCTTGGTTATAGAGATGAACCATTCGTCCTAGCCAATGATGTGTCTCAGGTTTTCTATGTGAAGGACATGTCCTCCAGACCGAAAAAAGGAAAAAAAAATATGCAAACGAATACATCATATGATGAGCCAAAGCGTCATATAGTTCTTTTAGGGAAAAGAAACATCGTGGGAATCGAGGACAAGACAGA
Organism: Avena sativa; assembly: GCA_916181665.1. NCBI lineage: Eukaryota > Viridiplantae > Streptophyta > Magnoliopsida > Poales > Poaceae > Avena > Avena sativa. The sequence continues at coordinate 200,238,512 of OV702281.1, read as the reverse complement.
CATGTCAGAATATTATAATAAGTTTGATGAAATTCCGCCCTTCACAGTGAAAACTGACCCAAGCATTCCGTTAAGTAAAGAAGATGCTCCATGGTTACGTCTGAAGCGATCATAAGGAAGGACATATGCCAAGAAGTTCATGCTCATATTATGTAACTATAGTTCATGTCTTTCGCGGTTTGTGGCTTGACTGAAGGATATCTTTCGCGGTTTGTGGCTTGACCGGGACTATATATAGGGGGGCCTTTAGTCCCGGTTTTGTAGTCTCAGTTTTTAATATTAATAAATGTCTTGAGTGTTAGTCCTGTTTTGTGGCTGGACCGGGACTATGAAGAAGTTGTCCCGATTCATACTTACCATTAAGATCTGATCTCCAAACGCGCGCGGTCACATATTAGGGAGTGCCTCTATGACCAGTTTCTTGGAGATGCCGGAGGACTGGGATCCGGCGGCATCTCCCTGAAACTGGTCGTAGTGGTGTCCCTGCTCTCGAAAACCATCTTGCAGCTTGTAACTTCTCTAACTAGATCAATACACCTAGGAGCTAACTAATTTCACATATTAGGGAGTGCCTCTATGACCAGTTTCTTGGAGATGCCGGAGGACTGGGATCCGGCGGCATCTCCCTGAAACTGGTGGTAGTGGTGTCCCTACACTCGAAAACAATATTGGAGATGCCCCAATCTGGCTGGAGGACTGGACTCACAAGGATGCCTATTTGTAGTACAAGCAGCTCGGCATAGTGTCGACATTTACGACATAATGTCGACACTCACCCCTATTATTAGTGCTGACTCGTGTTTTGTCCCGGTTGGTGTCTCCAACAGGGACTAAAGGTTCATCTTTAGTCCCGGTTGGTGACATCATCCGGGACAAGGTACACGCTGCACGACATAATGTCGACACTCACCCCTATCATTAGTGTTGCCTGGCCCAGCCTGCCGAAATCCCTCCAACCGAGACTAAAGATGAACCTTTAGTATATTGAAAATCCGAACAATGAAAATCCTTTGCGTGGTGTCATATCATGTGACATAGTTGAAAGGAAAAATACCAGACTTGGTATATTGATCATGTCTCGAAAAAACCTTCACAAAATGACCTATCATGTTCGAAGTTTCATGGCTTTCGGTCCAAATGACCGATGTTATGTGCTAAATCACGGCATAGTTTGTGATGTTGTGCCCATATTATGTATGCATGCGGACATTGGTATGGAGAACAATGTTGCAGGAGGAAGTTTTCCTTTTTGTCGCACGGAAAAACCCTTTTCCATTTTCCGAGCGCAAAAAACGGGTCGTTTTGTGAAGTAACCACCAAAATGCTGTTTCAGAATGCTACCGTCCCTTTTTCTTAAAATACTAGACCACCTTACATGGACTATATCCCAACCGGGACATCTCAAACCTTTTCTTCCATCCCGGGTAAAAAGGACAAATGTCTGCCGAATCGGTAGGAAGTGGGTCCGGTTTGTACTACAGGTACATGATCTATCACCCGTGATTTTTTGAAAAAATAATTTTTAGACTCGCAATATGTGGTTTCTTCAGTGATCCAATGCAAGTTATAACGATGCTCGTCCCATATCTTCATGCACGCCGGTTCGACCATAGTTAGAAATTCAAAAAATTCAAAACGGGCATAAGAAATTCAAAAAAAATCCGAACAATGAAAATCCTTTGCGTGGTGTCATATTATGTGACATAGTTTAAAGAAAAAATACAAGACTTGGTATATTGATCATGTCTTGAAAAAACCTTCACAAAATGACCTATCATGTTTGAGGGTTCATGGGTTTCGGTCCAAATGACAGATGTTATGTGCTGAATCACGACATAGTTTGTGATGTTGTGCCCATATTATGCATGCATGTGGACATTGGTATTGAGAACAATGTTGCAAGAGGAAGTTTTCCTTTTTGTCGTACGGAATAGCACTTTTCCATTTTCCGAGCGCAAAAAACGGGTCGTTTTGTGAAGTAACCAGCAAAATGCTGTTTCAGAATGCCACCGTCCCATTTTCCTAAAATACTAGACCACCTTACATGGACTATCTCCCAACCGGGACATCTCAAACCTTTTCGTCCATACCGGGTAAAAAGGACAAATGTCTGCCGAATCGGTAGGAAGTGGGTCCGGTTTGTACTACAGGTACATGATCTATCGCCCGTGATTTTTTGAAAAAAAAATCATTTTTAGACTCGCAATATGTGGTTTCTTCAGAGATCCCATGCAAGTTATAACGGTGCTCGTTCCCTATCTTCATGCACGCCGGTTCGACCATAGTTAGAAATTCAAAAAAATCAAAACGGGCATAAGAAATTCAAAAAAAAATCCGAACAATGAAAATCCTTCATGTGGTGTCATATTATGTGACATAGTTGAAAGGAAAAATACCAGACTTGGTATATTGATCATGTCTCGAAAAAACCTTCACAAAATGACCTATCATGTTCGAGGTTTCATAGCTTTCGGTCCAAATAACAGATGTTATGTGCTGAATCACGGCATACTTTGTGATGCTGTGCCCATATTATGCATGCATGTGGACATTGGTATGAAGAACAATGTTGCAGGAGGAAGTTTTCCTTTTTGTCGCACGGAAAATCCCTTTTCCATTTTCCGAGCGCAAAAAATGGTCGTTTTGTGAAGTAACCACCAAAATGCTGTTTCAGAATGCTACCGTCCTATTTTTCTAAAATACTAGACCACCTTACATGGACTATATCCCAACCAGGACATCTCAAACCTTTTCGTCCATCCTGGGTAAAAAGGACAAATGTCTGCCGAATCGGTAGGAAGTGGGTCCGGTTTGTACTACAGGTACATGATCTATCACCCATGATATATATGTAGGGTTGGCCTCCATTGTCATTGCACATCTCTAGACTCATATCTGCAACCTCATCACTCTTTCCCATGACTTCCACCATAGCACTAACTCCTAGGGAGGCGGAGGCGCTTTGCGCCTCGAACTACCCCTGCCCGTCGGGCTACTGTGTCCCCGTCGGCTGGATGCTGAGCGCCGGAGGCGTGCCGGTTCCTCCTGTCCCTCTAGGTGTGGCGCGCCGGATGGCCATCACGAACCATTACTACTTCTAGCTCACGCCGGAGCAGCGGAGGAATCCCAGATGGCATCCCGACTATTTCCTGACTTGGGAAGCCTTCTCCGTGGATCAGCGTGAGAGGGCGCTCGCCAGGCATGAGGAGGACGCCCCACCTCCTCCGAACTTCAACGAGGCCGGCCGTCGGCTGTGGTGGCGCGGCCGGACTCTCCAGAGCGTCATGGCCTACGACACGGCCACCGAATCTTGCCCCCGCCTGCTCTACCCTCAAGTCCAGCCCACTCGTACTCAACCTTCAAGGTTCAACTACGGCGACCCCGACGACGACAACGACGACGGCCGCGGCGAGTACGACGACTACAGTGGCGAGTATTACAGGTGTAGGCAGAAGCATGACTGAATCACTAAAACATTGCAAAACGAGTTCGGCCGATTGTGGCTTAATCTGGCCATGTATCTTAATTTTTAGTTCTTCTATGTAACTTTGTGTTAGTTGCGTTATGCACTTTAATTCCAGTTCTATCCTAATAAAATTTTCTTTGTGCCCATTATTTCCCGTCCTTTTTTTCCGCCCATTAATATATAAAAAATATAAGTTAATTCAAATCCAAGTTAAAAACAAAAAATAGTTTTGAATTAGTTATTCAAATCCAAACACTTTTTATGTAAAAAGTTTTTCTAAATGCGAAATTAATATTCAAAAAATATAAGTTAATTCAAATCCAAATTAAAACAGAAAATGGTTTTGAATTATTTATTCAAATCCAAACACTTTTTATGTTTAAAGTTTTTCTAAATTCCAAATTAATATTCAAAAAATATAAGTTAATTCATTTTAAATTTTAAATGGTTCACATTTTAAATGGTTACATTAATTATTTTTTAAAACAGAAAATGGTTTTGAATTATTTATTCAAATCCAAACACTTTTTATGTTTAAAGTTTTTCTAAATTCCAAATTAATATTCAAAAAATATAAGTTAATTCATTTTTAATTTTAAATGGTTCATATTTTAAATGGTTACATTAATTACTTTTTAAAAATAGAAAATGGTTTTGAATTAGTTATTCAAATTCAAACACTTTTTATGTTTAAAGTTTTTCTAAATTCCAAATTAATATTCAAAAAATATAAGTTATTTCATTTTTAATTTTTAATGGGTCATAGTTTAAATGGTTACATTAATTATTTTTAAAAACAGAAAATGGTTTTAAATTAGTTATTCAAATTCAAACACTTTTTATGTTTAAAGTTTATCTAAATTCCAAAGTAATTATCATTTAAAAAACATTACAAATTTAAACCCCAAAATAAAAAAAAGGCAGGAACAGAGAGAAAATTCCTGAAATTTTTTGAAAACAGGGTCATATGTCCCGGTTGGAGCCACCAACCGGGACTAAAGACCCCTGCGCGCCCCAACCCTTGGTCTGCTGAAAAAAGTGGAGTATATGTCCCGGTTGGTGGCTCCAACCGGGACGTATGACCCTTTAGTACCGGTTGGAGCTACCAACCGGGACAAAACGTCCTTTGGTTAATAACTGGGTGCCCCTCCTCTTCTTCTTCCCCATCTCACAATATTCTCGCGCAGAGGGACTGAAGCGACGCCGTCAGGCTGCCCCGCCGCCCTGCACGCCCTACCGGCCGCCGCCGCTGCTCTGCCTCCGCCTCCTCGCCAGGAACCGCCTCCCCTCCAACGGAATCAACGAAGGGTGCCTGTAACCACTGCAATCAGGAGCTCCTCCCCGAAGTCCGGCCACCACTATTCTCGACGATTCCCGCCACGTCCGATCTCGCTTGGTCGAGCTGACCCCTCCACCGCCTCTGTGGTGAGCCCCTCCACCTCACAGTCCTCTCTGTTCTTCCTCTTCCTCTCTGCATCACTACCGCGCCAAGGACCTGAAGCCACCCCCGTCATCTTCTGTCGTGCTTCCTCTTCCGGCGACCAATCCGGAGTGGCGCCGCCACTAAACAGCTCTGTACGCTAGCCCGCATCCATCGCACCCGCTCCTGCTTCTCCGCCCGCGCTCCAGCGCCCTCCCCGTCGACGATCTGGGGCAGATCCCTGGTAAATGATGTCACGCTGACGTCCTGGTGACATCAGCGGGCAGGGTCAGCGCGGTCAAACCTTCGGTGGGTCCTGCTTGCTTGCGTCGAGGCTGAGTTGGCACTGGGGCCCTTCTGTCAGTCTCACTGGCTAGGGGTCGCCCCGGTGTAAAAACTATTTGCCTTTTTTCTTTTTAATTCCACAAAATGATTTAATATTGTAAAATCAATAACTTATTGTTTATAAGTCAGAAAAATACAAATAATATATCAAATTGTTCAGAAAAATGAAACCTATCTATTTAACCTATAATCATGCATTGTTAAACAACTTAAATGACAAGTATAATTAGAAGAACAAATGCACCCCTCTCATATGTTCCGGAGTTTCCCCGAGTTAGGGTTTTCACCCCTCGGAACCCCAATTAAATCGTCGAGCATGTCTTAGGGTTACATTTCAATGCAAATTAACTTGTCATATCATCACACTTGCTTGAGCATTGCATCGATGCCATGTGTTTATTGTTTCCCCTTCTTTCCGGTGCTTGGTTCTTCCCGGTAGAATACGATATCGAGATCGAGATTGAAGCCAGAGATCAACACCGTCGAAGCTCGAAGACAAATACTTGACCAATTGTAATCAAGTCAAGTACAAGGATCCTGAAGCTCTGCTTTCGGCTATCAATAGGCAAAGGCAAGCATAGCCCCACCATGATATAATCCTATGATTTCTAAAGCATTTCAATTCTTGCCATGATGCATACGATTCTACCGTGGTCTTTTATCGATAGATAGAGTGTCCTATCTGTTGCATTACTCCCTTTGAGCTTATATTACCTGTTCCACTGCTCCTAGCATATTAGGTTTATTAGTTTGGATTATTACGTTTATTATAAGTTAGGTATTATTAGGTTTATTAATTAGTTAGGTATTATTAGTCTTCGGCCCCACTGGTCAGTCACTGTGGGTAGCCCCAGACCCGATGAAAAACTACCCCCTGTGCTGATGTACATGTTGATTGCGCATTGTATTATGCCATGTATTGATTGTCGCCTTTCTTTCCGGTATTGGTTCTTCGCGATAGGATCCGAGCCCGAGGGTTTCTCCGAATTAGGGTTTCTGATATTGTATTTCATTTTTATTATAGTGTATGTATATATTAGGGTTTCTGTGAATTAGGGTTTATATCTCTCAACACCGTACCTAACATTCTCCCTTAGCCGCTTTTACTTATCCGTTTTTCCACCTATGCAGAAAATATGGACCCGCATGACAGAGACGAAGAAAAGGAAGAGTTGATCCAAGGTGTGATCCACGGGGAAGAAAATTTAGATGTATCGACGTTTCTAAACAACTCCGGTGAGGGTGATCCTCTTTTTGCCGGAAGAGACGACTTGTTTGAGGTTGAAGGTGATGCCTTCCGCGAGGGAGAAGGCGATGCCTTGTGTAATCGAGAAGACGACTGCTCTGGCGAGGTGCATGTAATATAATTAATTCATTAATTAATCATCTGCTATCTATATAGAAATAGTAACGACAATCTTTCTTATTTTAGCCCTCCGGATCGAACAAATCTACTGAAAAGAGCGGACGAGGCCCAACCAAAAAGTTGGAAGACCATGAGAGGTTCAGGATCGAAGATATCGCTGAAGACGGCAAACCGACGGCTCCCGAAGTTGTCGCAATCAAATTTGTGGCACATTGCGGAGTAATCGTTAGGGACTTAATCCCGATCACCATTCAAAATTGGAATAGGCCTGCTGATGCGGAAGAAGAGGGAACATGTTTGTTTGTCACTAACAAGGCCAAAGATTTACTGTGGAAGAGGCTCATGCTTAATTTCAAACTACCGAAGATAGAGCTGGATCCAAATGCGGAGGATCCAGTTGAGGACGCCTTAGAACATGGGAGAGCCATGGAGGCTAAGGTCAGGGAGTGGGCTATGAAGAAGATGGCCCAGTGTTTCACCAACTGGAAGAAAATACTATGTCGTGAAAGAGAAGACTCCGGATTTCAAGAAGATTCAGTTTGAGAAGATAAAACCATTCTGGGCTGAGTTTGTGAATTACAAGACATCAGAAAAAGCTAAGAAAATGTCTGCAACGAATAAGTTGAATGCTGCTAACAAGAAGTATCACCATTCTATGTGGCAAGGTGGCTACAGGGCTGGCATTCCTAAGTGGGAGAAGATTGAGAATAAACTGCGTGCTAAAAAGATCACCCCAGAGACAAACGATTGGGTAGAACGTGCAAGGAATTGGTTTTACGGGCATGGGGGCACGTTGGACTCGTAAGGGATGTGTATATATAACACACGACATAAAGAAGACCCCTTGCCAATCGAGAAGATGATAAAAGCAGTAAAGGCTGTTAAAGATGGGGACTTCATTCCCGATAGAGAGAATGATGAGCTCACACTCGCCCTTGGAAATAAGGAACATGGTGGACAAACACGAGGCACAAGCGGCTCCAAACCATGGAGGACTGGGTTTCCCGAAGAGAGGAAGAAATATCCTGATAGAAGCCGTCAGAGGAGAAAGGACAAGGAGGAAGTTGAAGCAGATATTCAGAAAGAGCGAATGCGTATAATTGAAGAACAAATAAAGCAACAACAAGATGAAATTAACGCACTTAAAGCGCAAAGTACTACCGGCCCATCTCAGCAACACACTGCATTCGATGCTACCGGCCTATCGAATAATCGAAAAAGCAGTGTGGCTTCCACCGAGGTCCCGGGTGATGACAATGACGATGACGATGGTGCACCGAGCATGGCTCCTGTTGGCTACCCAGTGGATGATATCACAGAGATGACACACTGTGAGCTACATGTCAAAGTTGTGAACATATTAATGAAGGTGGCGGTTGGCTATGCCTTACCAATTGGACCCACACCAACTTACCACTGTCGTCCGGTTCGAGAGGGCTACGTTGTTGTCGGGGTGGATGAAATCATGCCCACCTTTGAAGTTTTGAAGCTTGACTACCCTGCAGGTGAAGGGGATGCGACTGAACTGGGAGACGCAACAAACGTCACCATTCTATGGCCAAATGAATGTATCGTGCTTCGAAATCACACGCCAAGGCCATCTTCACCGCCGCCTCACTCGTCTCTAGCGAGGTCGTCGCCGCTGCGGAAGCCGTCTTCGTCGCCTCACCCGGCTCCGTCGCCTCACCAATCTCCGGCGCAGCCATCGCCACGGAGCCATTGCCGGTGCCTCAGGATAAAACGTGTAAGCGTACCGCTACTCTGCGTCGTGGTAAGCGATCGCCGAAACGTAAACAAGAGCCTCTTCCAAAAGTACCAAAGGTTCCTCCCAAGAGAGCTTATGACTGTACTGAAGAGGAGACTACGGCGATCGTTGATGCGGAAACAACAGCGTTTTTCGCTAAGCTGAGGCGGCCGAAAGAGCCAGAGTTCCCCAGCACCAAAGAAGAAAAAGCCAGAGTGTTGAAAATGCTAAAGACTCTTCATTAACCCGAGCCAAAGCTGTCATCAGACTATGATCGTTCTATTCTCAAGTCACATGCGGCACAACAAGCCTCAAAGAGCAGTACTGATGCAAGCGAGAAATCTGTTTCCCAGCTCGGAGAACAAGCAAAACAGTCTTGCGCCCCTCTCAAGGTGATTTCCCATACTAATGTGGGGTCGAGCAAATATGGGGCCGAAGAGCAGTATGATCCAGAGGTAGTTGCACAGTACGGAGAAGTTGCCGCTGCTCAAGGTATGAGTATTGCCCAGTACTTATCCCAGTTAGAGTACTTCCCCGTGAGTGAAGTAGCATACAAATACCAGTATGACAAACCTCTCATCAAACTTGAGGAGGTAAATAATCTTTCAACAAAAATGCGAAGATTGCATAACTGGTACATGCATGCCACAAAGGCCGGGGCTAACTGGATAGTGCTGAAGGTTACAAAAAAGCATTATGGGAAAGAAATACATGACATGATATCCATTGAATTTGATGAAATATTTCAATTATTCAATCAAGACGCCTTGGACAAATCGATCATCAGTGCCTATTGTCTGTAAGTACTAATTCTGTAATTAATTTAGTCTCCAGCTATCTCACCTTGTTTATTGCATGTATATAATCATACTGTAATATGCAGAATGAAGATTCTCGAATGCAGCAGAGGACAAATCTATGACATTGGCTTCATTGAACCATATTGGGTTCATCAAGCTAATCTCAAAACAAGCCCCAGGATACGGAGCATAATATAGTACACGCGTTAAGGTTTCAAAAAACCAGAAGGGAAATACTATTTCCTTACAACTTTGAGTGCGTGTTATTGTCTTGTATACACTTTCTATTTCGCTTACTCGATGTTAAGTATATAATTGATTAGTTATGCATTCGCAGCTTCCACTATATTCTGTTAATCATTCAACTTGACAAAGGGCGTGTACTAGTCATGGACTCGAAACATAAACCCCTTGAGCAGTGGAAGGGCATGCAGATGCTTCTCCAGTGGTAATTCTAATTATTATGACACTATATCGGCAACGTTCGTGAATTTTATGATATCAAGTAATTAATAACTTATTTTATTCGTTTTCTTCGTCGGGAAGCGCTTGAAAACGGTTCACCAACAAGGCTAGGGGTGTTTGGAAAGCGGAGCTTACATTTCAAGCACTAGATGTAAGCACCACTAGCTATATCCGCGCATCTCTTTCATTCTAGTTTTGATACCGTTATTATCATGCTTGATTATTATTTTGATTAAACTATGTTCTCGTAAAGTGCCTGACGTAGGGACAAGGTAACAATCTATGTGGATACTATGTTTGCGACTTTATCCGGCAGGCGTGCGATGAGAAGGGCAGAAATTTAGAGCAACTCCACGTACGTAAACAATTTCTATAGTTTTTAATTACCATCAAATTGTGTTTAGTTTCATTCATATAGGCTGACTCCTTTTTTTAAATCAGATCGAACGTTTACGGGACGGTCTTCTGCCAAAGGATCGCGTACGAGCAATTCAGGAGGAATTGGCGGGATTCTTGGATGCAGAAGTCCTAAACCCAAAAGGGGAATACTATTCGGGTGTGTATAAACAATATGGATTGTACAAAGAGCAACTTTTGTATGTAGTGCATGAACTCGATCCGTGTATCGAATGTAATATTGTCATGATGATCTTGTGTAATATAATGGTTCCTTCATTGATGAGTGCAAAACACTAAATAAACAATAAAACAACATAAATAAATTCTCTGCCGCGGCACAAAAAGTGGCCAAAATGCTGCCGCGGCAACAAAAGTTGCCAAAATAAATTCTCTGCCGCGGCAGAAGGTTATTTGTCCCGGTTCGTGTTACGAACCAGGACGGTTGCTCCACCCCCCTCGCCCTCTGCCGCGGCCACGTGTACCCCCTTTTATTCCGGTTGGTGGGGCAACCGGTACTAAAGGTTGGGGCTTTAGTCCCGATTGCCCCGTCCCGTTTGGGTAACCGGGACTAATACCCCTTACCAACCGGGACCAATGGGGCTGTTCCCACTAGTGTGCTGCTTAGTTATTCATACTAATGTCGCAGATTGTGCATGGAAGAGGGAAGAAGGTTGGAAAACTTCATTTGATCGGGCTTAGTCGTGTGGGTGTTGACAGGTCACATAAATATTTGGATGGTCGCGGAGCCGTACCTGTGGCTGGTCGGCACGGTCAGGGAAGATGTGCTATGCCATCCTCATCGAGGGGCCTAAGGCTTACTACAAGGCTTGACACGTTAGTGTGGACAGAGAAGGTTGTTTATTAATTGTGTTGTGTCCAAGAAAATTTTGAGTGTAATCAATTTATTTGCAATATTCTGCTTGAGTGGTGGTTCATGTACTGTTGCCCTTTTGCCTTGTATTCCTATTGTGTTTTATCTATACCAAGATTTATATGCATCGGGTGTGAGAACCATCAGTTACACTTGCATGGCTACTGCCTTATGCTTTGCTAAGGTTTCTATTGCCATGTTAGTAGTTTATGATCTATGATTTAGAAACTAGGAGCATCAACATTGAAAATTTTGGTTATGCACAAACCATGTGTTGGTTAATGTATCATGTGTAAAATGTCACTCAATTTAACAAGTAGAGCATCCGAATGCATGACTAGCTTTCTTACAGTAGAAGTTTAAAATATGTAAAGTCTGTAGTCATTAGTCTGTTGGATTTTGGTACTTGCAAGCTTATATGAAAATGGACTTACCACTGGTATTTATTATTTATATTTATCCAATTCATATATCACTCATGCTAGTTTTTCTCTTCTAGCCTGTTTGACAGAAATGAAACGTGAAGACGAAGGATATTCTTGTGCCAGGAAAATGCGTTTATCACGTATGCCTACTAAACTCTTTAGGTTCTGTGTTGATTTTAGCTTATAGTATTACGAATACGTCTGGTTGGCCCATACATATTTGTTATTAACGTGGTGGCCGTCTACTTTTCTAGATGAAGGAAAACAAACAGTCCAGGAGTACATCGGATAATTTCAGTTTATAATGAATTAAACCATAGCAAGGAAAGCAATAATATCAAATGGTTGCATCTTGGCATGAAGTTCTTATTTTAAGCAAACACAAGTAAGTACCTGGGATGACTCGTGTACGTACTATACTGATATCTAATATGATGAATAAACATGTTTAATCGGTTGCTTTGATAATTGTAATATAATAATGAATCTTTGTTTTCAGGATGTTGAACCAGACAACCGCAAACAGTGCCCGTCCAGCCATGGTGGAGACCCGCAGAAAACCTATCGAGCATAATACGAGCTGCTGCCCTTCTTAGAAAATTATGCAGCTGACCCTACCAAATAGAGATGCAAAGTTGGTCCTTCGGTACATGTTTTTACAGAGGCTTATAACTTGATATCCTTGTTCCATTATTTTGTGTAATGACTCCTCCGGTTCAGTTCCATTGTCTTCTGTTCTCGCCTCATTAATTGCTCATTAGAGCTGGTTATTGTGGTACCTAGTTGTATTTGAAGTTATATTTTCGTTGTTGAACACCTAGTATTACTATTCATCATTATAATCTATTGTCCTTGATTGTATGAAACAACATTCATGCCGGGTAGACATATTTTAGAAGGTGTCCTGATTTTACATGAAACTATTCATGAGCTTCATAGGAAGAAAATGGATGGAGTTCTTTTAAAATTAGACTTCGAAAAGGCCTATGATAAAGTTCAATGGTCTTTTCTTGATGAAAGGGTTTGATACTAAATGGTGTCAATGGATTAATCATTTCGTTCAACAAGGGAGTGTAGGTATAAAGGTGAACAATGACATAGTTCATTAATTTCAAATTAAGAATAGACAAGGGGACTCATTACCACCTATTTTGTTAATCTAGTTGCAGATATGCTGGTTATTCTTATTGCAAGAGCAAAAGAAGATGGCCAAGTGGACGGCCTCATACCTCATCTAGTTGAGGGTGGGGTGTCTATACTCACTAGTGGAAACATGGTCTCTAGTTCCGGGCTGTAAGGGCCTTTAGTCCCGGTTTTGGCACCGGGACTAACCAAGCGGGACTAAAGGCCCACCCACTAGTCCGGGTCCAGTTACCAGTCGGGACTAGTGGATGTCCACGTGGCTGCCATGGCGCACTCAGGGTGCACCCCACTAGTCCCGGTTGGTGTTAAGGACTGAGACTAGTGGGTCTTTGCCACGGCAGCATTTTGCGTCTTTTCTCTGCCGCGACAGAGCATTACCTTGGACTAGTGTTTCTCTGCCGCGATAGCATTTTGTGTCTTTTCTCTGCTTCAGCAGAGAATTCATTTTGTATTTATTTATTTATTTATTTATTTTTCATTTCAAAATAGTTTTTGAATATTTGTACGCCACCACATATCGTACATGTTCGTGCATATATAAGATAACTTGTATTACGATATCGAGAATACAAATATATACAATTTACATAGTTACATGAAGATCACAATTACCGGGACTTGTCGTGGTGGTGTCACGGCAGATGCCATGGGTAGGATTAAGTTGGGGGCCGAATGGACGCGTGTCATAACCGTGGAGGGAGTGCATGGTCTAGCCGCACACGAAGAACAAGATGAACTCTCCACACTTAGGATTTTTATTGATCCAAGAAGTTTACAAGTGCCCCTAGAGTTGTTCAAGCATAGCCTCAGGGCACTAGTTTCCTACTTGGTCTAACCTCCCTAAACCCTAGCTATGCCCCTCCTTATATAGGCGATGGCCACCTAGGTTACATCCTTTTGGGTCCTAGGGTTACTGTTTGGATCTTTGTCCTTATTGTCTAGGTCGTGTCATGGGCTAGCCCTAAGCCCTTGACCCAGTCCACAAAGCCATACAACTAACAGTCTTATCGTAGATAGCCTCTAGCTCTTTTGGTGTCATACGGAGACTTTGTACGTCAGCCCTTGCTTTGGGCGTCACCCGTCTTATTTTATGTCAACCGACGTCGCCCTTCTCTTTTTACCATGATTTACCATGGTCCCTCCTGAATCTTACTCAGAAAGGTGCCACACGTCCTCTCTGACTCGGCCTTCCCTCGTGAGACCCGACTCGTTGCTTCCTACAAGGTAAACAAATTTGTCTTATGCGGGCCGACATAATTCTTCTGTAAGCCACACATGACCTTCGTATCCGGCCATTGATACCCGGCCTGAGACATCTTTGATTCGGCATAAGCCAAGCTGGGCAATATTTTACCCCTTATGACCCTACCGGGGGTTATCCCCCCGACATTAGTCCCCGAAGTTGATGAAGCCTAGCAGTTTTTGCTGTTAGGCGTCTCCAGGTTCCTTTAATGTACTTGGAACTTCCTCTTTCTCTTAGCATTTATTGAGCAGGACGCACTATTTGGTGCAACCTTGATATTTGCCGAGTCTGTATTGCCCTTTTCGAGTATCATATTTGACTTCATGGGTCATTTTTGCCTCGTGTCGAGTCATTTTTTAAGTTGCCGGGTCATTTTGGGCTTGCCTTAGTCACTGACAGGTTGTAATCATAATTGTTTGCCTCAAATTTTGTCTCAACTCCTGACTGCACAGTGACGGCGGCGCAATTACTCCCGTCACTATGGCAGTCCCATCGCTCAGCGCCTCGTGTCCTGCGCAATGTGACGTGGCTCTGGATTTTCCATGTATCGCCTACACGTGGCGCTCGCTGATGCGCTCACTCGGCTGGATACACGGCAACACAGTGGCCACACAGCACAAAGGGATCCCACACCGGGTTTTTTTACTCTCCTTAAGTTGGGGTGCGGGGAACTTAACTGCCTTTGCCTGTTCAGTTTTCCCCCTTGCCTTCTTCTTCTTTGCGCCCTTCAATCCAAAATCGTCCCTTTGCTGTTCCTCTTTCTTGCCGCTCTTCTCCAGCGATTCTCTCCTTTTCCTTTCAATTCTCCAATGGGTCCTTGTGTTTCTAGGCCTCTTCCTACGACGGAAGAGCCCGAATCGCACGATATCATGGACGCCCGCGATGGCGGCGAGGTGGTGGAGGAGCACGAGGCCGCCGGCGAGCGCGGCGGCTGGGAGGGCTCCGAAGTCACCGTGGAGGAGCTTGAGTGGTTGCGCTCCACCAAGCGCATCCCGCTCGAGGTCGATTGTCGCCTCCCTGTAGGTGAGATCGTTCCCAAGCCCGAGCCCAACGAGAGGGTGGTTTTTCTTTCGCACGTTGAGCGTGGCTTTGCTCTCCCAGTTAGCAATTTCTTCATGTCTTTTCTTTCCACCTTCCTGTAACACCCTCGGAATCGACCCTATGCAAGTTTTAGCGAAACCCGCCAAACCCGCATAGAAACGATTCAAAGGTGCCCACCAGGCACTTTCGTGCGGGTGGAAAACGAAGTAATAACATCACACAACAGTCCTCGATGGGACCCACAGAACAGATATATATACAACAGCGACTCCATGAGTCAAGAATACAGATATAATATACCAAGATCCAAATCACCTTGAAAACGATACAGCTACCGACTACGGACAAGATGCAAATGGGGCTAAGAGCCCTGAAGAATAACCAATGGCGTCCATAACCCTGCCCAGGCCAAGCCGGAAGGGTAACCCTGCTAACGACGTCGATCTCAAAACCTGCTTAAACAAAAAGGGGTGCCGACAAAGGGCAAAGGAAAAAGAGGAGCGTCAGTACTGAGGCCAGTACACGGCAAGTCTAGAATTCGGCGGTCCTCGCCTACATAGGTATGGTGGACTGAAGCGGCAGCGGCACCATGCACTAAATAACCTACAGAGACTCGATACAACTGGCGGCTATCAGAGAGGGGTAAGGAAGACCTATTCGGATCCAACCTGAATCTTACACCAAACAACCCCATCCTGGTGTCTCCCCCTCGAGACCAATCGAGGAAGTCCACCGAGGAACTCACACAGTTGGCAGTTTTATTTATTCAGTTATCGTTGCAGCAATTACTAGTCAGGTGTAGATAAGCATCCTGATAAAGTAAGCAGTGGGCCGTTTAAGTTAACCATTCCGTTGTAGTTGCGACACTTACTAGTCAGATACAATTAGCATGAGATAACCCAAAACCCAGCAGTTGTTGGTACTTTTATTTAGCCATTCCGTTGTAGTTGCAATACCTACTAGTCAGGTACAATGGTCGCAAGCGACAACTCAAGCAAGAAATTGTTGGCAGTTTTATTTAGCCATTCCATTATAGTGAAGCTGATTACTAGTCATTATAAAGTCAGATTTATAGCACTACTTTAGTTATAGTTGTCTATGATCGAGATACTGTGCTCCAAGTCGTCCATAACCGCGGACACGGCTTTCAGAAAGTTTTACCCGGCCGGGGTGCACCAATAGCAACACACACTCGATCAACCTCGGAAAAACCAAATCAAAACCCAACGAGGCTTTCACGACAAAGCAATCACAGGATTCAGAAATATTTCAGGGGGCCACCCCTTAAAGTAGACCCGCAACGAAGCCAGCCGGCTCCGAGACGGACTCAAGGTTGTGGGGACGGCTGTGAACGACTGGGAACCCAAAACTGGGCTTGTCGACACCGCGGAATCGTGCCACGATCCTAAACAGTACAGTGTGCTCCTCGCACAATCGTAAATAAAGCAGTAAAGCATGGCATAAGTACAGGATAGTAATAAAACCTCAAACTAGTTTGTGGCCCCAAGAAATAAGACTGAATCAAGCTCTGGCTCAGGGGGCTCCCATAAGCCTCCCGGATGTGGATAGCGCGATAAATCAAGGAACAGGTATCAAGCACTCGGGGTCCTACGGGACACAAGTGGACGGTTAACAACCAAATAACATCTATTGCCCACCTGTGCCTCTGCTTACCTACTTCAATTTTAGTTGTTAAACAATAATTAAAGTGAACAATAAATAAAGCCATGAGCATCTCCAACATTCAACGTGCGGCAATACTCCAACAACTGTGGTACTCGACGACACGCCACAGCACTTGAGCAAGCGACTACGACGCGCAGGTCCAACTATCTACCAAAACAACAGGTAATAGGAGGTGTCCAAGGCAATATAAGGCTACAGGGGATATCACGGGTACGAAACTAGAGCATCGCAACACAGATAGCAATATATCAACAGGAGGGAATAAATACTATAAAAGTAAGATAGGTAGAAAGGGGGAGATGCTCGCCTGAAAACATTGTCGAAGGTTCATCCGAAGATCGGGGCGAAGCTCACATCAACTTAACGGCCTTATCCGCGAAGAAGCAAAACACTAGAATAACACCGGGTGCAATATTTAATACAACGGCAGAAGATCGGGCATGATGCATGTATGATGCATGACATGGCAAGGTGCGATGCAATTAGGCCATATTAAGCGGAACCGGGGTCCCGACATTTAATTAGGTGACTCATGTTATTTATCTATCCCGCAAATTAAATGTTGTTTGAACATGGCAAAATATATCACCGGTTCGCTACACAAATTTAAATGAGGCCAATATGAGACTAGATTTGCCCGCATATGGGCCCCATATTTAATTATGAGATGAATCGGCAAAAGGCCCCCAAACCACACAAATATGCATGCAAGACAATATAATATGCAACAATTTATATAGTTGGCAATTTATAAAATAGGGGCTCGGATCAGGGTCACACATTAGGGTTCGGCAGATCTTGGTTCCGGGGTTCGAGGTTCGGTCTCAGGGTCCCGGGTTCGACGGGATCGTTCTCGGACAACGGGGTAGGTCTTGGCGCATCCGGGTTCTCGGCGGACTCGGCGTCCGGAAAGGAATACTTGGTTCGGTGTCGGGGCGCATCGGATTCTCCTGGTCGCTGTCATTCTTGTCGTCGTGCCGATCTTGTCGGGTCCCACAGGGTCGATCTTGCCGTTGCGAGGGTCTTGTCGGGCCCGTGCAATCGAGTCGGTGTTAGCGTTCGGGAGCGTTCTCGTGACAATCTTGGCGTCCTGGGGACGATCCTGTCGCATCCGCGGTCGTCGTGTCGTGCCGACGGTCTTGGTTCCAAGCGGTAGATCTTGTCGTCGAGAAGATCTTGTCGGTTCCTCGGACCGGGTCGGTCTTCGGTTCGGGCCCTCAGGGTCTTGGGGTTCGCGTCTGTGTGGCGATCTTGTCGTTCCGGGTAGGCGTTCTCGAGGTCGATGGCGAACTTGTCTGGTGCCGGGGTTTTTCGGAGTTCTTGGCGCGGCACCGGGTACGGGATCGATCTTCGGGTTCGGGGGTATCGGCGTTCATAGATCTTGGTGGTTCTTGATTCATTCTCTGTGGTCTCCAACTTATACCTCCTAACCAAAAACTTCTCATATGACTGCATCCCCTCATGACCACTTGCACGAGGGTTCACAGCCAGGTCGAGGTTGACGAAGATCTCGGAAGGACGCTCGGTGAGGCTGACGAGGATGTGGTACTCAATAGGTAGACGAGGCGAGGAGGGTCCCCTGGCAGCAGACGGAGGAGAACCCCGGCGATGCCCTGCAGAGGCGGCGGCGACGGGCCCGCGAGAAGCAGGAGGTGCCGGCAGCGGTTGGAGAGGGTCGGCGCTGGGCGGCGCGGGTGTGCGTGCGTGGTGGTGGTTGGTTCAGGAGGTGTGCGTGTGTGTGTTGTGTGGTGGGGAGAGAGAGGGAGGGGTAGGTGGAGTGAGGATGAGGTGGCAGCCAGGGAGTGGTGGAGGGAGAGAGAGAGGTGAGGTGGCGTTCAGGGATTGGGTGGGATGAGGTGGCCGGAGGGGTGGGTAGATTAGGTTGGGTAGCTTAGGTATTTCGGCGAACCGTTTTATTCTGGGGGTGGTCGTTCGGGTCGAATCGGCCCGTTCGACTGCCCCCACCAAAATAATTTAATATTTTATTTGTTTAAAACAAGGCTTCTGCAAACCGACAGCGGACAAAACAAAATAATCCGGAGACCCGGTTTTGCGTTTGAAACGAAGACGGGGAGTTTTAGAAAACACAAAATAGGTTTTTCTGCAAATAGTTTTATGCAAGCAAATGCAAGACGATGACTATGCTCAAATGCAATGTGGCATGATGACATGAGCATGCGGTCATGATGATGCAATGCACAAAAACAACGCTATTTTCTAGTAGTGGTTTTGCGGGATGCCACAATTCGACACCACTAACAATGGATCTCGCCCTCGAGATCCGCCTCATGGTACCGGATAGAAGGTCGGCGGCCTGAATCTTCTTGCTTCGTGTAGATTCTCGCGACACCACTAACAAGAGGTCGTTGTCCGTGATCGTCGAGAGAACACTCCGGGAACAACAGGTCGAAGGTAGAGGTATCAACAAATAAAGCCACCCCTAACTTCCGTGGAAGGAGTAAAACTGCTGGATCCACTGATTCGATGTACAAGAGCGAATGATAAAAGTAGTCGGATGGTGATCAGTCCATCGCGCACCCAAACCATTACTCTGCACACGAATAGGCGGATTATGCAACCAAATCTCGGAATCAGACTGAAGATCTCGACAAGCGAGGTTCGGAAACAAAGGAGTGATGCAGACTCTGCATCGGAGCTGGCGTGGATGATGTCGTCGCGTCGGAAAACACCGGAAGGCACAAGAAGGAACAAAGAGAAGTCCACCAAACGAAGGATTCCTCGGATAGCATGAAGACCCGATGTAGCGACACCGTTACCGAAGGAGGGAGCGAAACCCTGAAGGTACGACAGAACCCAACCACGAGAAATCCTAGACTCGAAGAGAGAGAAGAGAGCGGATTCAAAACACGCAGAGGTGAGAGGAGAGCAGCAGAGGGGTAAGGAGTAAAATCACACCTAATCAGAATTATCCAACCGATTTTGCGAAAATAGTTTTGACACTCTACTTCGGCCGTTAGCTAGGTTATCCTACAGGCTGGACTTGTGGGGTATCGCAACTGCTGAGCTCTGATACCACTCTGTAACACCCTCGGAATCGACCCTATGCAAGTTTTAGCGAAACCCGCCAAACCCGCATAGAAACGATTCAAAGGTGCCCACCAGGCACTTTCGTGCGGGTGGAAAACGAAGTAATAACATCACACAACAGTCCTCGATGGGACCCACAGAACAGATATATATACAATAGCGACTCCATGAGTCAAGAATACAGATATAATATACCAAGATCCAAATCACCTTGAAAACGATACAGCGCCCGACTACGGACAAGATGCAAATGGGGCTAAGAGCCCTGAATAATAACCAATGGCGTCCATAACCCTGCCCAGGCCAAGCCGGAAGGGTAACCCTGCTAACGACGTCGATCTCAAAACCTGCTTAAACAAAAAGGGGTGCCGACAAAGGGCAAAGGAAAAAGAGGAGCGTCAGTACTGAGGCCAGTACACGGCGAGTCTAGAATTCGGCGGTCCTCGCCTACATAGGTATGGTGGACTGAAGCGGCAGCGGCAGCATGCACTAAACAACCTACAGAGACTCGATACAACTGGCGGCTATCAGAGAGGGGTAAGGAAGACCTATTCGGATCCAACCTGAATCTTACACCAAACAACCCCATCCTGGTGTCTCCCCCTCGAGACCAATCGAGGAAGTCCACCGAGGAACTCACACAGTTGGCAGTTTTATTTATTCAGTTATCGTTGCAGCAATTACTAGTCAGGTGTAGATAAGCATCCTGATAAAGTAAGCAGTGGGCCGTTTAAGTTAACCATTCCGTTGTAGTTGCGACACTTACTAGTCAGATACAATTAGCATGAGATAACCCAAAACCCAGCAGTTGTTGGTACTTTTATTTAGCTATTCCGTTGTAGTTGCAATACTTACTAGTCAGGTACAATGGTCGCAAGCGACAACTCAAGCAAGCAATTGTTGGCAGTTTTATTTAGCCATTCCATTATAGTGAAGCTGATTACTAGTCATTATAAAGTCAGATTTATAGCACTACTTTTGTTATAGTTGTCTATGATCGAGATACTGTGCTCCAAGTCGTCCATAACCGCGGACACGGCTTTCAGAAAGTTTTACCCGGTCGGGGTGCACCAATAGCAACACACACTCGATCAACCTCGGAAAAACCAAATCAAAACCCAACGAGGCTTTCACGACAAAGCAATCACAGGATTCAGAAATATTTCAGGGGGCCACCCCTTAAAGTAGACCCGCAACAAAGCCGGCCGGCTCCGAGACGGACTCAAGGTTGTGGGGACGGCTGTGAACGACTGGGAACCCAAAACTGGGCTTGTCGACACCGCGGAATCGTGCCACGATCCTAAACAGTACAGTGTGCTCCTCGCACAATCGTAAATAAAGCAGTAAAGCATGGCATAAGTACAGGATAGTAATAAAACCTCAAACTAGTTTGTGGCCCCAAGAAATAAGACTGAATCAAGCTCTGGATCAGGGGGGTCCCATAAGCCTCCCGGATGTGGATAGCGCGATAAATCAAGGAACAGGTATCAAGCACTCGGGGTCCTACGGGACACAAGTGGACGGTTAACAACCAAATAACATCTATTGCCCACCTGTGCCTCTACTTACCTACTTCAATTTTAGTTGTTAAACAATAATTAAAGTGAACAATAAATAAAGCCATGAGCATCTCCAACATTCAACATGCGGCAATACTCCAACAACTGTGGTACTCGATGACACGCCACAGCACTTGAGCAAGCGACTACGACGCGCAGGTCCAACTATCTACCAAAACAACAGGTAATAGTAGGTGTCCAAGGCAATATAAGGCTGCAGGGGATATCACGGGTACGAAACTAGAGCATCGCAACACAGATAGCAATAGATCAACAGGAGGGAATAAATACTATAAAAGTAAGATAGGTAGAAAGGGGGAGATGCTCGCCTGAAAACATTGTCGAAGGTTCATCCGAAGATCGGGGCGAAGCTCACATCAACTTAACGGCCTTATCCGCGAAGAAGCAAAACACTAGAATAACACCGGGTGCAATATTTAATACAACGGCAGAAGATCGGGCATGATGCATGTATGATGCATGACATGGCAAGGTGCGATGCAATTAGGCCATATTAAGCGGAACCGGGGTCCCGACATTTAATTAGGTGACTCATGTTATTTATCTATCCCGCAAATTAAATGTTGTTTGAACATGGCAAAATATATCACCGGTTCGCTACACAAATTTAAATGAGGCCAATATGAGACTAGATTTGCCCGCATATGGGCCCCATATTTAATTATGAGATGAATCGGCAAAAGGCCCCCAAACCACACAAATATGCATGCAAGACAATATAATATGCAACAATTTATATAGTTGGAAATTTATAAAATAGGGGCTCGGATCAGGGTCACACATTAGGGTTCGGCAGATCTTGGTTCCGGGGTTCGGGGTTCGGTCTCAGGGTCCCGGGTTCGACGGGATCGTTCTCGGACAACGGGGTAGGTCTTGGCGCATCCGGGTTCTCGGCGGACTCGGCGTCCGGAAAGGAGTACTTGGTTCGGTGTCGGGGGCGCATCGGATTCTCCTGGTCGCTGTCATTCTTGTCGTCGTGCCGATCTTGTCGGGTCCCACAGGGTCGATCTTGCCGTTGCGAGGGTCTTGTCGGGCCCGCGCAATCGAGTCGGTGTTAGCGTTCGGGAGCGTTCTCATGACAATCTTGGCGTCCTGGGGACGATCCTGTCGCATCCGCGGTCGTCGTGTCGTGCCGACGGTCTTGGTTCCAAGCGGTAGATCTTGTCGTCGAGAAGATCTTGTCGGTTCCTCGGACCGGGTCGGTCTTCGGTTCGGGCCCTCAGGGTCTTGGGGTTCGCGTCCGTGTGGCGATCTTGTCGTTCCGGGTAGGCGTTCTCGAGGTCGATGGCGAACTTGTCCGGTGCCGGGGTTTTTCGGAGTTCTTGGCGCGGCACCGGGTACGGGATCGATCTTCGGGTTCGGGGGTCTCGGCGTTCGTAGATCTTGGTGGTTCTTGATTCATTCTCTGTGGTCTCCAACTTATACCTCCTAACCAAAAACTTCTCATATGACTGCATCCCCTCATGACCACTTGCACGAGGGTTCACAGCCAGGTCGAGGTTGACGAAGATCTCGGAAGGACGCTCGATGAGGCTGACGAGGACGTGGTACTCAATAGGTAGACGAGGCGAGGAGGGTCCCCTGGCAGCAGACGGAGGAGAACCCCGGCGATGCCCTGCAGAGGCGGAGGCGACGGGCCCGCGAGAAGCAGGAGGTGCCGGCGGCGGTTGGAGAGGGTCGGCGCTGGGCGGCGCGGGTGTGCGTGCGTGGTGGTGGTTGGTTCAGGAGGTGTGAGTGTGTGTGTTGTGTGGTGGGGAGAGAGAGGGAGGGGTAGGTGGAGTGAGGATGAGGTGGCAGCCAGGGAGTGGTGGAGGGAGAGAGAGAGGTGAGGTGGCGTTCAGGGATTGGGTGGGATGAGGTGGCCGGAGGGGTGGGTAGATTAGGTTGGGTAGCTTAGGTATTTCGGCGAACCGTTTTATTCTGGGGGTGGTCGTTCGGGTCGAATCGGCCCGTTCGACTGCCCCCACCAAAATAATTTAATATTTTATTTGTTTAAAACAAGGCTTCTGCAAACCGACAGCGGACAAAACAAAATAATCCGGAGACCCGATTTTGCGTTTGAAACGAAGACGGGGAGTTTTAGAAAACACAAAATAGGTTTTTCTGCAAATAGTTTTATGCAAGCAAATGCAAGACGATGACTATGCTCAAATGCAATGTGGCATGATGACATGAGCATGCGGTCATGATGATGCAATGCACAAAAACAACGCTATTTTCTAGTAGTGGTTTTGCGGGATGCCACAATTCGACACCACTAACAATGGATCTCGCCCTCGAGATCCGCCTCATGGTACCGGATAGAAGGTCGGCGGCCTGAATCTTCTTGCTTCGTGTAGATTCTCGCGACACCACTAACAAGAGGTCGTTGTCCGTGATCGTCGAGAGAACACTCCGGGAACAACAGGTCGAAGGTAGAGGTATCAACAAATAAAGCCACCCCTAACTTCCGTGGAAGGAGTAAAACTGCTGGATCCACTGATTCGATGTACAAGAGCGAATGATAAAAGTAGTCGGATGGTGATCAGTCCATCGCGCACCCAAACCATTACTCTGCACACGAATAGGCGGATTATGCAACCAAATCTCGGAATCAGACTGAAGATCTCGACAAGCGAGGTTCGGAAACAAAGGAGTGATGCAGACTCTGCATCGGAGCTGGCGTGGATGATGTCGTCGCGTCGGAAAACACCGGAAGGCACAAGAAGGAACAAAGAGAAGTCCACCAAACGAAGGATTCCTCGGATAGCATGAAGACCCGATGTAGCGACACCGTTACCGAAGGAGGGAGCGAAACCCTGAAGGTACGACAGAACCCAACCACGAGAAATCCTAGACTCGAAGAGAGAGAAGAGAGCGGATTCAAAACACGCAGAGGTGAGAGGAGAGCAGCAGAGGGGTAAGGAGTAAAATCACACCTAATCAGAATTATCCAACCGATTTTGCGAAAATAGTTTTGACACTCTACTTCGGCCGTTAGCTAGGTTATCCTACAGGCTGGACTTGTGGGGTATCGCAACTGCTGAGCTCTGATACCACTCTGTAACACCCTCGGAATCGACCCTATGCAAGTTTTAGCGAAACCCGCCAAACCCGCATAGAAACGATTCAAAGGTGCCCACCAGGCACTTTCGTGCGGGTGGAAAACGAAGTAATAACATCACACAACAGTCCTCGATGGGACCCACAGAACAGATATATATACAATAGCGACTCCATGAGTCAAGAATACAGATATAATATACCAAGATCCAAATCACCTTGAAAACGATACAGCGCCCGACTACGGACAAGATGCAAATGGGGCTAAGAGCCCTGAATAATAACCAATGGCGTCCATAACCCTGCCCAGGCCAAGCCGGAAGGGTAACCCTGCTAACGACGTCGATCTCAAAACCTGCTTAAACAAAAAGGGGTGCCGACAAAGGGCAAAGGAAAAAGAGGAGCGTCAGTACTGAGGCCAGTACACGGCGAGTCTAGAATTCGGCGGTCCTCGCCTACATAGGTATGGTGGACTGAAGCGGCAGCGGCAGCATGCACTAAACAACCTACAGAGACTCGATACAACTGGCGGCTATCAGAGAGGGGTAAGGAAGACCTATTCGGATCCAACCTGAATCTTACACCAAACAACCCCATCCTGGTGTCTCCCCCTCGAGACCAATCGAGGAAGTCCACCGAGGAACTCACACAGTTGGCAGTTTTATTTATTCAGTTATCGTTGCAGCAATTACTAGTCAGGTGTAGATAAGCATCCTGATAAAGTAAGCAGTGGGCCGTTTAAGTTAACCATTCCGTTGTAGTTGCGACACTTACTAGTCAGATACAATTAGCATGAGATAACCCAAAACCCAGCAGTTGTTGGTACTTTTATTTAGCTATTCCGTTGTAGTTGCAATACTTACTAGTCAGGTACAATGGTCGCAAGCGACAACTCAAGCAAGCAATTGTTGGCAGTTTTATTTAGCCATTCCATTATAGTGAAGCTGATTACTAGTCATTATAAAGTCAGATTTATAGCACTACTTTTGTTATAGTTGTCTATGATCGAGATACTGTGCTCCAAGTCGTCCATAACCGCGGACACGGCTTTCAGAAAGTTTTACCCGGTCGGGGTGCACCAATAGCAACACACACTCGATCAACCTCGGAAAAACCAAATCAAAACCCAACGAGGCTTTCACGACAAAGCAATCACAGGATTCAGAAATATTTCAGGGGGCCACCCCTTAAAGTAGACCCGCAACAAAGCCGGCCGGCTCCGAGACGGACTCAAGGTTGTGGGGACGGCTGTGAACGACTGGGAACCCAAAACTGGGCTTGTCGACACCGCGGAATCGTGCCACGATCCTAAACAGTACAGTGTGCTCCTCGCACAATCGTAAATAAAGCAGTAAAGCATGGCATAAGTACAGGATAGTAATAAAACCTCAAACTAGTTTGTGGCCCCAAGAAATAAGACTGAATCAAGCTCTGGATCAGGGGGGTCCCATAAGCCTCCCGGATGTGGATAGCGCGATAAATCAAGGAACAGGTATCAAGCACTCGGGGTCCTACGGGAC
Organism: Avena sativa; assembly: GCA_916181665.1. Classification (NCBI taxonomy): domain Eukaryota; kingdom Viridiplantae; phylum Streptophyta; class Magnoliopsida; order Poales; family Poaceae; genus Avena; species Avena sativa. Next base: position 200,212,908 of record OV702281.1, on the reverse strand, counting down.
ACAAGTGGACGGTTAACAACCAAATAACATCTATTGCCCACCTGTGCCTCTACTTACCTACTTCAATTTTAGTTGTTAAACAATAATTAAAGTGAACAATAAATAAAGCCATGAGCATCTCCAACATTCAACGTGCAGCAATACTCCAACAACTGTGGTACTCGATGACACGCCACAGCACTTGAGCAAGCGACTACGACGCGCAGGTCCAACTATCTACCAAAACAACAGGTAATAGGAGGTGTCCAAGGCAATATAAGGCTGCAGGGGATATCACGGGTACGAAACTAGAGCATCGCAACACAGATAGCAATAGATCAACAGGAGGGAATAAATACTATAAAAGTAAGATAGGTAGAAAGGGGGAGATGCTCGCCTGAAAACATTGTCGAAGGTTCATCCGAAGATCGGGGCGAAGCTCACATCAACTTAACGGCCTTATCCGCGAAGAAGCAAAACACTAGAATAACACCGGGTGCAATATTTAATACAACGGCAGAAGATCGGGCATGATGCATGTATGATGCATGACATGGCAAGGTGCGATGCAATTAGGCCATATTAAGCGGAACCGGGGTCCCGACATTTAATTAGGTGACTCATGTTATTTATCTATCCCGCAAATTAAATGTTGTTTGAACATGGCAAAATATATCACCGGTTCGCTACACAAATTTAAATGAGGCCAATATGAGACTAGATTTGCCCGCATATGGGCCCCATATTTAATTATGAGATGAATCGGCAAAAGGCCCCCAAACCACACAAATATGCATGCAAGACAATATAATATGCAACAATTTATATAGTTGGAAATTTATAAAATAGGGGCTCGGATCAGGGTCACACATTAGGGTTCGGCAGATCTTGGTTCCGGGGTTCGGGGTTCGGTCTCAGGGTCCCGGGTTCGACGGGATCGTTCTCGGACAACGGGGTAGGTCTTGGCGCATCCGGGTTCTCGGCGGACTCAGCGTCCGGAAAGGAGTACTTGGTTCGGTGTCGGGGGCGCATCGGATTCTCCTGGTCGCTGTCATTCTTGTCGTCGTGCCGATCTTGTCGGGTCCCACAGGGTCGATCTTGCCGTTGCGAGGGTCTTGTCGGGCCCGCGCAATCGAGTCGGTGTTAGCGTTCGGGAGCGTTCTCGTGACAATCTTGGCGTCCTGGGGACGATCCTGTCGCATCCGCGGTCGTCGTGTCGTGCCGACGGTCTTGGTTCCAAGCGGTAGATCTTGTCGTCGAGAAGATCTTGTCGGTTCCTCGGACCGGGTCGGTCTTCGGTTCGGGCCCTCAGGGTCTTGGGGTTCACGTCCGTGTGGCGATCTTGTCGTTCCGGGTAGGCGTTCTCGAGGTCGATGGAGAACTTGTCCGGTGCCGCGGTTTTTCGGAGTTCTTGGCGCGGCACCGGGTACGGGATCGATCTTCGGGTTCGGGGGTCTCGGCGTCCGTAGATCTTGGTGGTTCTTGATTCATTCTTTGTGGTCTCCAACTTATACCTCCTAACCAAAAACTTCTCATATGACTGCATCCCCTCATGACCACTTGCACGAGGGTTCACGGCCAGGTCGAGGTTGACGAAGATCTCGGAAGGACGCTCGGTGAGGCTGACGAGGCCGTGGTACTCAACAGGTAGACGAGGCGAGGAGGGTCCTCTAGCAGCAGACGGAGGAGAACCCCGGCGATGCCCTGCAGAGGCGGCGGCGACGGGCCCGCGAGAAGGAGGAGGTGCCGGCGGCGGTTGGAGAGGGTCGGCGCTGGGCGGCGTGGGTGTGCGTGCGTGGTGGTGGTTGGTTCAGGAGGTGTGCGTGTGTGTGTTGTGTGGTGGGGAGAGAGAGGGAGGGGTAGGTGGAGTGAGGATGAGGTGGCAGCCAGGGAGTGGTGGAGGGAGAGAGAGAGAGGTGAGGTGGCGTTCAGGGATTGGGTGGGATGAGGTGGCCGGAGGGGTGGGTAGATTAGGTTGGGTAGCTTAGGTATTTCGGCGAACCGTTTTATTCTGGGGGTGGCCGTTCGGGTCGAATCGGCCCGTTCGACTACCCCCACCAAAATAATTTAATATTTTATTTGTTTAAAACAAGGCTTCTGCAAACCGACAGCGGACAAAACAAAATAATCCGGAGACCCGGTTTTGCGTTTGAAACGAAGACGGGGAGTTTTAGAAAACACAAAATAGGTTTTTCTGCAAATAGTTTTATGCAAGCAAATGCAAGACAATGACTATGCTCAAATGCAATGTGGCATGATGACATGAGCATGCGGTCATGATGATGCAATGCACAAAAACAACGCGATTTTCTAGTAGTGGTTTTGCGGGATGCCACACTTCCCACTGCAAAACCCATCATCTGCCTGCCAATGCCATTGGATCTCTCTCATGTTTCATTTCTGCCTACGAAGGCTATCTTGGTATTTGGTCCACTGTCCTTCTTTGGGCCAAGTACTTTAATTTCCGAATCCAGGTTGTGCCTGATCTCGACGTTCCTCACGCCGAGAAGAGGCCCACCAGGTGTGGAGCTGCTATCATCACGCCTAGGAGGGATTCTGTCTTTCCCCGGTTCACTGGCATTCACTTGTGTAAGAAATGGTATAGAACTCTTTTCTATGTCAAGAATAGCGGGTCCAATGACTACATCCAGCTTCCCCCCTTGAAGGACGAGGTTCCCAGCAAGGACCTTTGGAAGCTTGACCAGCGGGACAAGAATCCGACGGTGAACGAGGCTCACGGAATCATCGAGAGGCTTCTTGACCCGGATGAGAACTTCCACCTTAAGGGGTACGGGTAGGCTACACTAGCGCAAAACAAAAATTTCTACCACGTAAACCAGAATTACTGTTGTCATAGATCACGGGATTACCACTAGACGCGCGGTTGCGGAACTTGATGAAGCATGTCGAGGCAGTGTAGATGTTCTACGTCTCCTCCTCGTACTCTTCCCACGAGCAGTTCCCCTTGCGCGGCTCATCCAAGTGCAACAGATGCAGCACCTCTGAGGTATCCACACGTGCGGGGTGGAAGCGTCAATTGCCAAACTGCTAGGTCCGCGCGTGCAACACATGCGTGAGGAGTGGCGGCTAGGTGGAATGGTCTAACCCTGGTCATCTCGCCCCACCCTCTCTTATATAGGCTTCCCTAGTGGGCTTCTACATTAGCAGCCCATTAGTAGCCTCAGCTTGGTCTAATTTGGATCCAATCCTCATTAGGCTTCCAACCCCGTGTGTGACCCTATAGGTTCATATACATGTAGACATGACACGGATACACTTATTCTGTCAATAGTTGGTAGCGGCCTCTAGCAAGATGTGCCAACTCCTAAACGCATACAAAGATCATATTGGACGAACCATCACAAGGTTTAGTACATGTCTTTCCCTTTGACTCGTGATATTTGGTCTAGCTCCAAGCTGACCTCCCTTTCTCGATACTGTGATTCGGAATCCCTTTACTACTAGGTCAAATCTTAACCTTATGTAGCATGGCCATGCATTTTTGGATCCGATCACTCGAGGGGCCCAGAGATATATCTCTCAAGTATAGAGGGGCAAATCCCATCTTGATTGGCCATGCCTTGCAGCATGCTTCAGGACAAACCCGAAAGCTACCTTTATAACTACCCAGTTAAGGAATAGCGTTTGATAGCCCCAAAGTAGGTCGATCCGCATCTCAAGTACATGCGACAATCTCAGGTCTAAGGACAAAAGGTACACGATGTGTAGAGAGAGCTGCAAGTCTAATTGCCAATCTCAAGTTGGGTCAGTCCAACCCCATGTTCATAACATGCGTCCACATCATTGGTTTGACATCTCCATGTCTATGACTTGCGAAACATAGTCATCAACCAATCGATGTGCTAGTCTAATATTCACGTGTGTCCTCACATGAACTCCGACAAGGGACAACTATTAAATAACCATACAAGTAAACAGTTTCACAAACAATTCACATAATTGCCAATCAATACAAGTTGTCTGATATGGATATTCAAAGAACATTACAAAAACTCATGGATACATAAGAAATAATCATCTCTATGTTTGCCTCTAGGGCATATTTCCTTCACCACCTAACCAAGGAAGACCTCATGTGCGCCTTCATCGCTCACCGAGTCAGCCCCATCTAGGCCAGAAGCCACAAGATGTGCTTCATTAGCGGACCTCGTGATCCTACTCGGCATTCTACCCTGGAGCTCACCAACGACTCCGTGGCCCATCGAGTCGGCTCGATCTTCAAGATGAACCTAGAGGAAAATTGAACTTGGAGTTGCCCCCTTTCAGCCAAGATAGGCATGTCCCGTGGGTAAGCATCCGAGTCAATGAATCACTGCCGACATAGTTTACCTTGCGCTTACTCGCTGTTCTGTTTCTTTACTAATTTCATTCTATTTGTCTTTCGCAGAATCTCGTTCACCAGGTTGATGACAGCACCATCCCTCCTGGCGCTTATTTTAATGATCGTTCAGACGTTGATGAGGTTGAGTATGACTTGGAGTGCTTCATGCCGATCCCGCATGTTTCCGTTGCTTCTGCTTCAGGTAAGACCTTTACTCGAAATCCTTTGCGAGATTGGTCTGACGATGACGATGTGGACTGTGAAGTCTTTGAGATATTTGTCCTTTTGCCTAACTCTTCGGATTGTCCCATTGAGCTTTTCATTTACTGATGCAGCTAGCTAGGTACATTAGGAACCTCCTCTCTCCGTAGGCGGATATGGCAAGCTCCCTACGGCTAAGCCGAATAAGTGGCGCGGGGTCTCCTCAGCACTCAGCCCTCAAAGAAGCGCCGAGTTGAACCTGCCGCTCCCCCTGCAGCTACAACCTCTCAACCTCGCAAGACCACCACACGCCGAGTAACTGTTCGTCCTGCTACGCACGATCTGACCATCTCTAGGTAACCTTAGTTGTATGTTACCTTTCGTTCTCTTTTTCTATTTTGTGTTCGTTCTCTTATAGACTTATGTTTTTATTTTCAGCGCTGCTATGTCCGCAGGGCAAGCTGCTCCTAGTATGGCTTCTTCCCAGTCAAAACCTGCTTCTCCTCCTCGTACCAATCCTGTCGTGCAGAGCCCCGTTCGGGTCACTGCCCCCATCCCTGAGACTCATGAGTCTTAGAGTGAGGCCGATCCGACGGCGTGTCTGACAGAGGAGATCTGGCCTCCCACTCCAGTTGCTCTTTCCGATTAGAACCTTGGACTTGGCGCTAGCAATATCGGCGCCGAGTCTGCCCAGAAAACCTCTGAGACTGCTCCCCTGTTGCTAATACACCAGTTGATCAAGTTCTTGCTCCCTCGCTAGTTGTTGAGCATGCTCAGTCGGCTCCGTAATCCTCCCAAACCTGTTCCAGACCTGCTCTTTCTGCCTCTTTGGCCAAATACAAGACCCGGCCTGCTGCTCAAGGCCAAACTCGCTCCGCTCCTAGCAAGCCATTAGCTTCCAAGCATATGACCTTGATCTACACCCTAGGTTCCGCTCTGCAAATTTGGCCCACACCACCAACAATGACACCTGCTTCGGCGGGTCAGTTGGGCGAATCTAACATTGCCAGATCTCGGAGCGTTCCCAAGGTTGGTGCCTTGCATGCCAGTGTTGCTGCTACCCGTGCCAGAGGGGGGGGCTAGCCTGAATAAAGGGCAAGTCCTTACTTGGATACTGAGCGGGCAAGGCCTTGGCTCTGCAGAGCGTTATGCGATAGATTGGAACGCGGCCAGTGAGCAAGAAGTGAGCTCCAGTTCTGGCCAGAAGCTGAAGCTGGGCCCCAAGGCTGTCTCTGAGATGACCCAGCAGGCCATCGCACTGATGGCCCGAGCCGATCATGCAAATGAGGTATGTGATTTCCTTACTCTTTTGCGTACTGAGTATTTTTATATTATACATGTTCCCTAGTCCCCAAGGTTACTGCCGAGTAAGGCACTTATTCGGCTATAAGCTTTGAGTTAGAACCTATCTTTTATTTCCTCCTGCCAAGTTTGTATGTCAGATTTTTGATCCCTAGTCCCCGAGGTTACTTCCGAGTAAGGCACTTATTCGGCTGTAAGCTCTGAATTAGATCATATCTCTTATTTCTTATTTCTGCCGTGACAGAATTATCTAATGTACTGGGCATCCTTTGATTACATCTTTTTCGTGTAGCTTACACATAACGAGCGTACCAAGGTGCATCAGGCTCTTATCTTGGAGTATTGAAAGCTTGAGCTCACTCACCAAGATCTGATAGCTTAGGCTCAGGGCCAAGGTATTTGTCAACACCCGGATTTTTCAATCCTAGATGCCTGTTATGCCATACATCGCAATCCCAGGATTACCATTTTTGCGAGACATAACAGAATTGGATACCATAGTACTTCATCCATTACAACGATACATAAGTTCTTACACAAATAGGGATCTCATGATCCAGTCCTTAATACAACATCAAGCAGCGGAATACGGAATAGTAACGGTAGCGTAGGCGAGGCTCCATCTTCGGGGTCACAGGCAATGCTGACGATGGGAGATGATCCTAGTTGTCGTAACCATCCTGGGGTCCATCCTCCAGGTACTCCTCTTCATAGTCTGGCCATGGGAATAGCCAGGGACAAAGCCATGAGTACTCTTTAAGTACTCGCAAACTAATACTAACAAGAAAAAGGGGTTTTTGGATAATAGGACACTAGGCTCTAGGGTTGTTTTGCAAAAGCCAGATTTATACTACTCAGTTCCCAAGCTAGTCACAATTTTATAACTCCTAAGTGGGATCTTGTATTTCCAAGTCACAACTCTGTTGTGGCCAAGCCAAAGTCTCAAGTCATTCACAAGTCGTTTTGAAAAGTCTGACGGGGGAACAGTATGGCCACTCCAACTGTCCATAACCGCGGACGCGGCTATTCGAATAGTTTGACACTCTGCAGAGATTGTACACTTTCACCACAACATTCGATACATCCGTCAGGAACAAATCCTGAATTCACCATACTCAGTATGCGGATAATCAATCCTAACCTTCCAATTACACTCCCTAGTATAAGCACCTCTCCTGTGAGTTTGGCCTCCCAACCATGACCACTGTCATCTTGGGTACTGCACAGGTGGACAATCTTCACAAGGTAGCCTCAGCTCAGACCTTGGCCGTGAGGGAACTAATACTAAGGTATATAAGTTTCCAGTCAAGCCCTACCCAATATTCGGGTATTGTGGTTGTACGATAAAATTGGAATGGTATCGCATCCAGACAACCATCAGTTTTATAAAGGGCTAAGGCTCATGCCTCAACATTTTCATCACCAAAATCATCAAGTGTTTGGAAACACCTGTCCAAAACATTTCAATAGAATGATCCATCACTCCAAGGTTTTCATAACCATTTTTCCACCAAGTATTCCCATCTAAAGTTGATCAAGTTTTATGCTTAGCACTAGCATCTACCAGTGGGGTAGTACTAATAGAGGGGTGGTAACTAGTGGATTTGCAACTAAGTCCAACCTTATATCATAAGCTGATATCAAGGTTTCTAGCTTAGGCCAAATTTTAATGCTCTTTATGCAACCTTCAGCACAACTGTCTAGTATCTACCAAAATTCTTGGGTAGCCTCTAAGTAAACTTTGATAAAGAAATAAAGTAAAAAGCTTGCCATAAAACTAGGATTGGTTTAGCAAGTGGGTATGGTTACATACGTTGAGGGCATATAGTAATATCACAAGCATGGGTTGTGGCAACAATAGGGTGTCTTATGCGCTTGCATAGGTATAGTATCTTGCAAGTGTTAGCTTGCATTGGTAAACTTGGTTAGTATAGCTTGCATCAATATCAGTATAAGCTTGCCTTGTGCAGAGCAGTGGTTGAAGTTCTCCTCGGCTTCCTCTTCGTAGTATCCTCCTTCTTCCTCGTAGCCTTGGTCGGTACTAGCGTCTATGAATAAATACGAGGTACACAATCACCAAACAATACTTAACTACTTGCAATCATCACACACAAGGGTCCTATAGATGATCTAGCATCCTCTCTAACATTACAAGGTTAAGGATTGGTTTAAGTCTTCTTATTTTAGAAAAGTAATTTCTACTCATTGAAAAACTACTTAAGATTTAATATTCTCCAAACTAAACATGGGATCATGTTGACACATGTCATCACCACATGTTGTAGTACATGGGAATGTGATTTAAAGTGGTGTCACAATTTAACAAGGTTTTACCCTTTTATTTTAATTAATTAAAGTGGTTAGAAATGCTTATGAAGCATTCTTTTATTCCTTGAACAAAGTTTCTGCAAGTAACCTATATATATTTTTATATATTCTGAAAGGTATGGTTGAAAGTGATTTTTGAGAGTTGGAATCAACTCAAAAGCTATTGTGGTTTAAATTTGAAAAATGTTTGAATGCAGAAAAGCTTCTGCCTTGTCATTTTTGCTAAGGGTGATCTACAGATCCAAATGACTTGAATCCAACGGGCTTGGATTAAGCATTCACAGACCTTTCCAACAAAATTGGTTTCATCTAATTTGGTGCACTAAATCGATCTGGGTTGATTTTTGAAGTTGGGTACAGAAGTGTGTTTGAAATTAAAAAGAAAAGATTTAATTTGAATTATTGGGCTGCGCGGGAAATTCTAACGGGCCGGCCTGCTAAGCGCAGTGCTCCCGCGGGCTGCGTAAGTGGGTGTTCCCACTCGTCAGTGACACGGGGCTGGGCGAAGCGATATGGGGCAACGTGGTTCGTTCGATCTGGTTCTAATCCAACGGCTGAGGGTCATCGTCGACGCGAGACAGCTCCGGCGAGAACGAAACCTAGCGCGGCCAGTGAGGGGTGCTGGGGGCTCACCGGAGTACGGGCAAGGGTCGGCGAGGCGGGCGAACGATGAAGTCGACGACGGCGAACCTCCTGGTACCGGTGGCTTCTCCTGGGGCGGCTCCAATCGCTGGCTCCTTTCTTCTCCGGCGGCGGCAGGCTCCAGTGAAATTCCGGCGGGGTGGTGCTCGCCTTGCTCTGAGAATGGTGTGGCACGATCAGTGAGGAGAGGGGAGTGAGATGGTGTGAAGAAATCTTGCGGGGGTGGCCTCTATTTATAGTCGAGCGAGGGGACCGTCGGGGCGCAAGGTGAGCTCGTCGGAGGCGACGTTACAGGCAGCTAATGGCATGGGCAAGGGTAGGGGACGGTGCTGTGTCTCCTGGCGATGCTCAACGACATGGTCGCGAGGGATGGGGCGGTGTGGTTTGTTCTGGAATGGGCGGTGCTCTGCGCGGCAGAGGCGGCGTTCTCGACGGCGGGCGGTGGCTGTATGGCGCGGGGCGTTAAAAGGGGATGTCTGGCGGTCTCCTGGGTCGGTGGTGATCGTGTGTGCGCGCGGTGAGGGCGGCGCGCGGTCTGTGGGTGGTGGTCGAGGGTGGCGCTCTGGCGCACGCTCGGCATGGTCTGGGCGTGTCTGGTGCGCGTGGTCCAGGGCTTGGCAACGCTCGCGGCTGGGACAGGCAGTGGCGGTGGACGGTGGGCTGCCTCCCAGACAAGGTTGGCACGGCTAGTTCTTCCTCTAGCCTGCTGTCGACTATGGGGTGGCATTGAGGTGCTCGGCTGTTCACCATTAATGGCAATGGCAAGATCACAGGGGTGCTAAGGCTGGTCTAACCTCTCTATATGATCTACTGGATTGTGTGAGAGCTAACTAGGGAACAAGTTAGGCTCAAAACACTGCACACTATAGTGTTTTGTGTTTTGTTTGATTTGTGCCTGCAACCTGTTTGATGAAATGGCCGCATGAAATCAAGTTTTGAATTTTGAAATGATTTTTGGTGGGTTTGCTAGATTGGTTCTGGTGAGTCTGCAGATGCTTGGGTTTTGAAAATTGAGCTTGTTTAAGTGGGTTTTGAAAAAGTGGGATCTTCCCATATGAAGAAGATTCAATTTTGAGTTGTCATTTAAACTATGCATTTGAAAGTTTCTGGATGATCACAAGGTGGGCCTTGATACTTTGTTATGAGTACATTCAAGGGGTGCAAAGATCCAGAAAAGTTTCTGTTAGGTTTTGAAAGTTTGAGACAGCCAAAGTAGGCATGGGAGTTAAATTGGTCAAAATGACCATTCACTTAATATATTGGTTTTGACTTATTTTTCTTTAGGAAAAGTGTGGGGAATGTTTTAGATGATGTTCTTTTCACCTAAGAAGCATTTTACAAGCAATGGATCACACAAACAAAGTAGTTTTTAAAGAATTTCAAAATTCATGCATACACATACATGCTTTCATGAATTGATTTAGAAAAGTTTTTGTTAACCCTAAACTTTAGGATTAGTGTTTTGTTGATCTAAGTTTGATATTTTGGGATGTTACAAACCTTCCCCCCTTAAACAAAATCTCGTCCCGAGATTTGAAAAAGGACGAAAAGATTACCTAGGATTTGAAGAGATCTGGAAACTCCGTCCTGATGTGATCTTCGCGTTCCCAGGTAGCTTCCTCTTCTGTGTGGTTGCTCCACTGAATCTTGAGAAACTTGATGCTTCGGGTTCTGGTCGTTCGAAAAGCTTCCTCCAATATACGGATGGGTACTTCGGGATAGGTCAGGTCATCATTGATCTCTATGGTCCTATGATCGATATTCTTGAACACTTCGGTCTTCTCGGGGACTTCGAGACATTTGCGAAGTAACGAGATGTGGAACACATTGTGCACTGCTGACATCTCTTCTGGTAGCTCGAGTTGATACGATACTTCTCCTCGACGGTTCAAAATTTTGAAAGGTCCGATATATCTGGGGGCTAACTTTCCTTTGAGTTGGAAACACTGCATTCCCTTCAATGGCGACACTTTCAGGTAAACAAAGTCTCCAATGTTAAAGGCGAGGTCTCGACGTCTCTTGTCGGCGTAACTCTTTGGTCGGGATTGGGCTGTCTTGAGATGCTCTCGAATCTTGCGAACCTTCTCTTCTGCTTCTCGTAGGATGTCGGGTCCGAAAATTTGACTCTCTCCTACTTCCGACCAGTTCAAAGGGGTGCGGCACTTCCTTCCGTACATGAATTCAAATGGGGCCATTTGCAAACTGGCTTGGTAACTATTGTTGTAGGAAAATTCTGCAAACGGTAGACAGTCTTCCCACTTGGATCCATATTCTAGCACACATGCTCTAAGCATATCTTCGAGTATTTGGTTTACTCGCTCCGTTTGTCCATCGGTTTGAGGGTGATACGCGGTACTAAAATCTAGGCGGGTTCCTAAACCTTCCTGGACCTTCTTCCAGAATCTCGAGGTAAACTGAGTTCCTCGATCCGATACGATATTCTTGGGGACTCCGTGCAAACTAACGATCCTAGCGATGTACAACTCTGCTAGCTTCGAACTCTGATAGGTGGTTTTAACGGGCAAGAAATGGGCGACTTTGGACAATCTGTCCACTATGACCCAAATAGAGTCATTTCCCTTACTAGAAGTAGGTAGTCCAGTGATAAAGTCCATTCCTACAGAATCCCATTTCCATTCCGGAATTTGCAAAGGTTGCAACAATCCAGCGGGTCTTTGATGTCCTGCCTTGACTCGCTGACATATATCACACTTGGCGATATAGCTTCCGATTTCTCTCTTCATCTTATGCCACAAAAATTGCTCTTTCAAATCTTGATACATCTTAGTTCCTCCTGGATGGATAGAATAAAGAGTATCATGAGCCTCCTTCAAGATAACTTCTTTTAACTCAGAATCTGCTGGTACACAAAGGCGTCCTTTGTACCACAAAACTCCTTCTTCGTCCTCGGTGAATCCGGGTACCTTGCCTGTACCGATACGACGTTTAATTCCGTCGATACTAGCATTTCCTTTCTGCGCCTCTTTAACCTGACTGATCAAAGTGGGCTGAAGTTCTATGCTAGCCAAAAATCCTTCACTTACTAATTCCATTCGAAAATCTTCCATCTCTTTGTGCAAACTTGGTTGCTCCTTCAAAATCATGGAGTTCAAGCGGCACGGCAATCTGCTAAGGGCATCGGCTACTACGTTGGCTTTTCCAGGGTGATAATGAATGTCCAGGTCGTAATCCTTGATTAGCTCAATCCATCTTCTCTGCCTCATATTCAGCTCCTTCTGAGTGAATATATACTTTAGGCTCTTGTGATCCGAATAAATCTCACAACGATTTCCCATAAGGTAATGTCTCCATGTCTTCAGGGCTAGAACTACGGCTGCGAGTTCGAGGTCATGGGTTGGATAATTTTGTTCATGCTGCTTCAATTGTCGCGATAGATAGGATATAACTTGGCCTTCTTGCATTAGCACACATCCGAGACCAATCTTGGATGCGTCACAATACACATCGAAGGGCTTCGTGATATCCGGCATGATCAAGATTGGGGCAGAAATCAATCTCCTTTTGAGTTCTTGGAAACTCGCTTCACACTTGTCTGTCCATTCAAACTTCTTGTCTTTCTTCAGCAATTGGGTCATGGGTCGGGTGATACTAGAGAATCCTTCGACGAATTTGCGGTAATATCCCGCCAATCCGAGAAAAGCACGAACTTGGGTTTGAGTGGTTGGGGCTTGCCAATCTTCTACATCTTTCACTTTGGCAGGGTCAACGGCAATTCCTCCGGCTGATACAATGTGACCGAGGAATCCTACTTCCTGTAACCAGAATTCACATTTGCTAAATTTTGCATACAGCTGATGCTCTCTAAGGGTTCCAAGAATGGTCCTTAGGTGTAGCTCATGTTCTTCTTCCGAATTGGAATAAATCAGAATGTCATCGATGAAAACAACGACAAACTTATCCAGGAAGTCCATAAAAATCTTATTCATGAGGTTCATGAAATAAGCGGGGGCATTGGTTAATCCAAAAGACATGACTGTATACTCATACAACCCATATCTGGTGGTAAAGGCAGTCTTTGGAATATCCTCTGCACGAATTTTGAGTTGATGATAACCAGTTCTAAGATCAATCTTAGAAAACACCTGGGCACCGGTCAACTGATCAAACAAATCCTCTATCTTGGGCAAGGGGTACTTGTTCTTGATGGTGACATCATTCAACTTTCGATAATCCGTACACAAACGGTTACCTCCATCCTTCTTGTCCACAAACAAGACAGGTGACCTCCATGGGGACGCACTTGGTTGAATCAATCCGATTTCTAACATGGAATCCAGTTGCTTCTTCAGTTCTTCTAGTTCTGACGGGTTCATACTATAGGGTCTCTAGGCTATAGGTCCTGTTCCGGGGATTAGTTCGATGATAAACTCGATATCCCTATCTGGGGGCATACCGGGCAAAACATCTGGAAATACATCGGGGTATTCACAGACTACCCGAACTTGGTCGATGGTAGGTTGGGCTAGACTCTTGTTACACTTGAATTGCCAAGGTAAGGTTTCCGATATATGCTCGACTAATATTCCGGCGGTACTAGTCATGGTAATGGCTTTCTTGGCACAGTCAATCATTCCTTTATGTTTGGACATCCAATCCATTCCTAGTACTACTTCCAAACCTTTAGTTCCGAGTACTATTAGATTAGCATAAAAATCTATGCCATGGATTCGGATAGGGACGGCTTTGCAAATTTGCCTAGCCTTGGTGGTCGATCCGGGAATTTGTACAATCATCACATGCTTCAGTTTGGTTGGTTGGATTTTACTAGTGCATGCAAATTCTTCGGTGACAAATGAATGCGATGCATCAGAATCAAACAACACTCTTGCGAGTACTGAATTAACAGAAAACATACCCAGCACGACGTCTGGCGCTTCCTGAGCTTCTTCAGCATGCATGAGAAAAAGGCGGCCATTGCGGTTGAGTGAATTTCCTGGGGCAAATCTTCTCCCTGGCTGGACACGACGCTGCTGCTGGGCTGGGACATTGGTATTATGGGCTGTAGCGTTCTTCTTGTTGGGGCACTCGTTGGAATAGTGGCCTTTATTTCCACAGTCATAACAGGTCACTTGGGACTTGTCCTTGGCTGCGACAGGCACAGCATTGCTTCCAGTCCTCGGGGCAGTATTGGGGTTGGCGGTAGCATGGTTGGTGTTGAACTTGGGTGGGGCACGGGTGAAAGTGCTAGAATTGCCGGGGTTGTTGTGATTTCCTCCGGGTCTAGGATTTCCACGGTTGGGATAGTTCGGACGGGTCATAGGGGGTCTGTTGGTCCTTGGGGCAAATCCTGGAGATGGGTTGGGGCGATACTTTGGGGTCTGATGGGTTCCTGGTTGATGCATCATGCGACGCTTGCGGTTCTCATTGGCCTAGTTGATCTTTCCTTCCATCTGGATAGCGGAGTCGACAAGGGCTTCAAATATCAGCAAAGGGAATATTGACTAATACTGTCTGCATCTCGTCATGCAGACCATTCAGGAATCTTTCTTTCTTCTTGGCTTCGGTGTCTATCTCATCTGGGGCGTACCTAGCTAATGACAAAAATTTGTCACGGTATTCCACTACAGTCATCCTTCCTTGCTTCAATTCTCTGAACTCGTCTCTCATTCTCTTGATCAAACCTGGCGGCACATGGGTTCTGCTAAACTTGACCTTGAATTCCTCCCAGGTCATCATTTGGCCTCCGGTCATTGCACGAACACTGTTCCACCATGCCCTGGCATCTCCGGCTAGATAATGAGTGGCGAACAAGACTTTCTCGTTGGCTTCTACTCCGGCTACTTCTAAGTTATTCTCCATGGTTTGCAGCCAATCATCGGCGTCTAGGGGTTCTTCTGACTTGGTGAAAACGGGTGGGTTGGTATTCTGAAAATTCTTGAGCTTAGATCCGTGGTTGTCCTGATTTCCATGACCTTGGTTGTTGTGGGCTAACTGGGCTATCTGTTGCAGAGTGGCTAGGTGGGCTTGCCGTTCCGCTCGTTCAGCTTCGCGGTCAGAAGTCAACATTTGCAGGATCTGCAACATTGGGTCCGGGGCTGAACCACTTCCTCCACGTGGCATCTGAAGATTGATATAGATCATGAGAAAAGAGGGAAATTTCTAAGGTTTTGGGTCTTTGAAAAGTTTTTAGAGTTTGACTCAAGTTTTCTAGCAACTTGCTTTTTCATTCATTCACTCATAGCACACAGTACAACACACACCACAACAAAGCAAAACAGATGGTTTTAAGAACCACTCTGGGAACTACGATACAGTGGGACCGACTACTACTCACTACGCTAGTGCTCAGTGCTACTACTGCTCGGAGTCTGTGGCTTCATCATCTTCCGCATCATCGATGAAGGCGAAATCATCCTCATCGGTGAAGAAGTCCATGGCCTGATCCTCCAGAAAATCATCATCATCGCTGAGATAGGGGTAAGGGTCTCCACGAAGATCTTCTCCGGCATTCTCCCTTTCCTCTAACTGCATGTCTCTCTCATGGATGGTCTCTTCCAGAGCTGAGATACGATGGCGAAGACGGGCAATAATGCGCTCCTTCTTGTCGAGCTGACGGCGGCGAGACTTGCGATCCTTTGCTAGCATGGCGATGGTCTGATCCTTCGTCTTGATGATGGCAGACTTGTGGTTGCAATAGTCACGGCAGTTGTCCAGTTCCTGCTGATGATCATACATCATGAAGCTAAGCTGGTCCAATTGAGTCTTCAGCTCGGGGTGGTATGGGGCTTCCAGTGGTTGACCATTTGCATCACGTCTTGGGCAAAACTCAAAGCGAGTACCCTTGATCTGATTGATGCTCTGCCCACACAGACGGGAAAGAGCTTCCTGCATTGCTCTGGCAAGTCCATCGAGCCAGTTGTTTTCCCTCAAGGTAAACTGAATTCCCTCCGCAGTGGGAGGTTCAATCTTTCCTCGGAGGCTTGCAACAATTAGCCACTGCAGATCTTCTCCCCCTTGATCATTGAGCTGAGCTCCGAAGAACTCGGGATGCAGGCGCTCCAAAAGTTCCGAAAGCTGATCCAGATCCCTCTCAAAGATAAGGTCTCCTCCATTTCCGAGTTGGTAAAACTTGCTGTACTTCACGTCCATCTATAAAAATAGAGGATGAGTTGTTTAGCAAAGTGATCAAGTGTGTCAAAATTTTATATATTTTGCAAAAGTTTTTGAGGTACATGAAGTTTATTAAAGAATTTAAGAGGTAAGAATGAGAATAAGTTTTCGTAAATAGTTTTGTTTTTGAGTGTTGAAACTAAGTTTTTGGTTCAGCGTCCAATCTAACTAGGGTCTCCTATGGTCAGGATGGCTCTGATACCAACTTGTCAACACCCGGATTTTTCAATCCTAGATGCCTGTTATGCCATACATCGCAATCCCAGGATTACCATTTTTGCGAGACATAACAGAATTGGATACCATAGTACTTCATCCATTACAACGATACATAAGTTCTTACACAAATAGGGATCTCATGATCCAGTCCTTAATACAACATCAAGCAGCGGAATACGGAATAGTAACGGTAGCGTAGGCGAGGCTCCATCTTCGGGGTCACAGGGAATGCTGACGATGGGAGATGATCCTAGTTGTCGTAACCATCCTGGGGTCCATCCTCCAGGTACTCCTCTTCATAGTCTAGCCATGGGAATAGCCAGGGACAAAGCCATGAGTACTCTTTAAGTACTCGCAAACTAATACTAACAAGAAAAAGGGGTTTTTGGATAATAGGACACTAGGCTCTAGGGTTGTTTTGCAAAAGCCAGATTTATACTACTCAGTTCCCAAGCTAGTCACAATTTTATAACTCCTAAGTGGGATCTTGTATTTCCAAGTCACAACTCTGTTGTGGCCAAGCCAAAGTCTCAAGTCGTTCACAAGTCGTTTTGAAAAGTCTGACGGGGGAACAGTATGGCCACTCCAACTGTCCATAACCGCGGACGCGGCTATTCGAATAGTTTGACACTCTGCAGAGATTGTACACTTTCACCACAACATTCGATACATCCGTCAGGAACAAATCCTGAATTCACCATACTCAGTATGCGGATAATCAATCCTAACCTTCCAATTACACTCCCTAGTATAAGCACCTCTCCTGTGAGTTTGGCCTCCCAACCATGACCACTGTCATCTTGGGTACTGCACAGGTGGACAATCTTCACAAGGTAGCCTCAGCTCAGACCTTGGCCGTGAGGGAACTAATACTAAGGTATATAAGTTTCCAGTCAAGCCCTACCCAATATTCGGGTATTGTGGTTGTACGATAAAATTGGAATGGTATCGCATCCAGACAACCATCAGTTTTATAAAGGGCTAAGGCTCATGCCTCAACATTTTCATCACCAAAATCATCAAGTGTTTGGAAACAGCTGTCCAAAACATTTCAATAGAATGATCCATCATTCTAAGGTTTTCATAACCATTTTTCCACCAAGTATTCCCATCTAAAGTTGATCAAGTTTTATGCTTAGCACTAGCATCTACCAGTGGGGTAGTACTAATAGAGGGGTGGGAACTAGTGGAGTTGCAACTAAGTCCAACCTTATATCATAAGCTGATATCAAGGTTTCTAGCTTAGGCCAAATTTTAATGCTCTTTATGCAACCTTCAGCACAACTGTCTAGTATCTACCAAAATTCTTGGGTAGCCTCTAAGTAAACTTTGATAAAGAAATAAAGTAAAAAGCTTGCCATAAAACTAGGATTGGTTTAGCAAGTGGGTATGGTTACATACGTTGAGGGCATATAGTAATATCACAAGCATGGGTTGTGGCAACAATAGGGTGTCTTATGCGCTTGCATAGGTATAGTATCTTGCAAGTGTTAGCTTGCATTGGTAAACTTGGTTAGTATAGCTTGCATCAATATCAGTATAAGCTTGCCTTGTGCAGAGCAGTGGTTGAAGTTCTCCTCGGCTTCCTCTTCGTAGTATCCTCCTTCTTCCTCGTAGCCTTGGTCGGTACTAGCGTCTATGAATAAATACGAGGTACACAATCACCAAACAATACTTAACTACTTGCAATCATCACACACAAGGGTCCTATAGATGATCTAGCATCCTCTCTAACATTACAAGGTTAAGGATTGGTTTAAGTTTTCTTATTTTAGAAAAGTAATTTCTACTCATTGAAAAACTACTTAAGATTTAATATTCTCCAAACTAAACATGGGATCATGTTGACACATGTCATCACCACATGTTGTAGTCCATGGGAATGTGATTTAAAGTGGTGTCACAATTTAACAAGGTTTTACCCTTTTATTTTAATTAATTAAAGTGGTTAGAAATGCTTATGAAGCATTCTTTTATTCCTTGAACAAAGTTTCTGCAAGTAACCTATATATATTTTTATATATTCTGAAAGGTATGGTTGAAAGTGATTTTTGAGAGTTGGAATCAACTCAAAAGCTATTGTGGTTTAAATTTGAAAAATGTTTGAATGCAGAAAAGCTTCTGCCTTGTCATTTTTGCTAAGGGTGATCTACAGATCCAAATGACTTGAATCCAACGGGCTTGGATTAAGCATTCACAGACCTTTCCAACAAAATTGGTTTCATCTAATTTGGTGCACTAAATCGATCTGGGTTGATTTTTGAAGTTGGGTACAGAAGTGTGTTTGAAATTAAAAAGAAAAGATTTAATTTGAATTATTGGGCTGCGCGGGAAATTCTAACGGGCCGGCCTGCTAAGCGCAGTGCTCCCGCGGGCTGCGTAAGTGGGTGTCCCCACTCGTCAGTGACACGGGGCTGGGCGAAGCGGTATGGGGCAACGTGGTTCGTTCGATCTGGTTCTAATCCAACGGCTGAGGGTCATCGTCGACGCGAGACAGCTCCGGCGAGAACGAAACCTAGCGCGGCCAGTGAGGGGTGCTGGGGGCTCACCGGAGTACGGGCGAGGGTCGGCGAGGCGGGCGAACGACGAAGTCGACGACGGCGAACCTCCTGGTACCGGTGGCTTCTCCTGGGGCGGCTCCAATCGCTGGCTCCTTTCTTCTCCGGCGGCGGCAGGCTCCAGTGAAATTCCGGCGGTGGTGCTCGCCTTGCTCTGAGAATGGTGTGGCACGATCAGTGAGGAGAGGGGAGTGAGATGGTGTGAAGAAATCGTGCGGGGCTGGCCTCTATTTATAGTCGAGCGAGGGGACCGTCGGGGCGCAAGGTGAGCTCGTCGGAGGCGACGTTACAGGCAGCTAATGGCATGGGCAAGGGTAGGGGACGGTGCTGTGTCTCCTGGCGATGCTCAACGACATGGTCGCGAGGGATGGGGCGGTGTGGTTTGGTCTGGAACGGGCGGTGCTCTGCGCGGCAGAGGCAGCGTTCTCGACGGCGGGCGGTGGCTGTATGGCGCGGGGCGTTAAAAGGGGATGTCTGGCGGTCTCCTGGGTCGGTGGTGATCGTGTGTGCGCGCGGTGAGGGCGGCGCGCGGTCTGTGGGTGGTGGTCGAGGGTGGCGCTCTGGCGCACGCTCGGCATGGTCTGGGCGTGTCTGGTGCGCGTGGTCCAGGGCTTGGCAATGCTCGCGGCTGGGACAGGCAGTGGCGGTGGACGGTGGGCTGCCTCCCAGACAAGGTTGGCACGGCTAGTTCTTCCTCTAGCCTGCTGTCGACTATGGGGTGGCATTGAGGTGCTCGGCTGTTCACCATTAATGGCAATGGCAAGCTCACAGGGGTGCTAAGGCTGGTCTAACCTCTCTATATGATCTACTGGATTGTGTGAGAGCTAACTAGGGAACAAGTTAGGCTCAAAACACTGCACACTATAGTGTTTTGTGTTTTGTTTGATTTGTGCCTGCAACCTGTTTGATGAAATGGCCGCATGAAATCAAGTTTTGAATTTTGAAATGATTTTTGGTGGGTTTGCTAGATTGGTTCTGGTGAGTCTGCAGATGCTTGGGTTTTGAAAATTGAGCTTGTTTAAGTGGGTTTTGAAAAAGTGGGATCTTCCCATATGAAGAAGATTCAATTTTGAGTTGTCATTTAAACTATGCATTTGAAAGTTTCTGGATGATCACAAGGTGGGCCTTGATACTTTGTTATGAGTACATTCAAGGGGTGCAAAGATCCAGAAAAGTTTCTGTTAGGTTTTGAAAGTTTGAGACAGCCAAAGTAGGCATGGGAGTTAAATTGGTCAAAATGACCATTCACTTAATATATTGGTTTTGACTTATTTTTCTTTAGGAAAAGTGTGGGGAATGTTTTAGATGATGTTCTTTTCACCTAAGAAGCATTTTACAAGCAATGGATCACACAAACAAAGTAGTTTTTAAAGAATTTCAAAATTCATGCATACACATATACATGCTTTCATGAATTGATTTAGAAAAGTTTTTGTTAACCCTAAACTTTAGGATTAGTGTTTTGTTGATCTAAGTTTGATATTTTTGGGATGTTACAGTATTTTTCCTACTCGGCTTGCTTTCACTTGACAGATCTATTTTTTTTCATCCTCTTGAATTTTCCTCGTTGTCTTTCCACAACGTCTGCCCAATCCACCATCGATGCGCTGCATAAACAGATCAGCAACGCCGAAAGTAATTCTCTTTTCCTTAGAAATCTTGTGACTGCTCAACATTTATGTTTACTTTATTTTCCATCTTCATCTCGGCAAATCCGAGATTGCTTGCTGTTACTGACGAGTCACGTGTTCTAAATAAGCAGATCAGCAACAGGTCGATCTCCAAAAGGAGCGAGACAAGGTGACTCAGCTAAAGCAACAAGTGGCGGATATGGGGCTGAAGCATCAGTCCGAGTTGAAAGGCCTGTGAGAGGAGCTCGCCGACAAAGATGGCCAACATGATGCTAGTGGTGAAAAGACAAACCAACTGCTCAAAGAAGCCGAGTTAGAAATTCAGTCGGCTCATCAAGATTTGGAAGCTCTTCAAGCCAACGCTAAGATCTGGCAGAACAAGCTCGACATGATCAACTCATTCCTCGGTAGTGAGTTCTTACCCTTTTCATTGTGCCTCTATTCTTACTCTTTATCCCTTTTCCGCTGTTTCTTCTTGTACCTCCGTTTTTGCAGAGAACTTCCATGAGGCCGACATGTTCGCCTTAAGGGCAATGAAGAAAGTGCGAGCTGAATCTGGAGCTCCAGCAGACGTTGAAGTCACCATCGACGAGCATCTTGCTGCACTCTCAGAGCGTGTGACCACACTAAAGTCATGCAGTGTTGACTTGCTTAAGTCGGCAATCCATGCATTTAGGATGCTCTGGACGGATGAAGATGTGCCCACGCTCCTTGAGCCTTTGGCTGCCAAACTGCTTCTTACCAAGGAAAGGCTTCATCAGTGGCGCGAGTCGGCTGGCCGTGTCGCAGCGGACAAGTGTTGGAATTATGCCCTAGAGGCAATAATAAAGATGTTATTATTATAATTCTTGTTCATGATAAAGTTTATATTCCATGCTGGAATTGTATTAAGCGGAAACTTTAATACTTGTGTGGTTTGTAAACAACACTGTGTCCCTAGTATGCCTCTATGGACTAGCTCATTGATTAATGATTGTTAAGGTTTCCTAACCATAGACATGAGTTGTCGATTAATAATGAGATCGTATCATTGGGAGAATGATATGATGGACAGACCCAAACTAAGCGGAGCAATTAGATCGTGTCATCGTGTTCATCTTTGCGAAGCTTTTCTTATGTCAAATATTGTATTCCTTAGACCATGAGATAATACAACTCCCTGGTATCGGAAGAAAGCTTTGAGGTCATCAAACGTCATCCTATGAGAGGGTGATCATAAAGGTGTCTCTCGGGTGATCGGAAAGTACCTGTTGGGTTGTATGTATCGATATGGGATTTGTCCCTCCCAAGTCGGAGAGATATACTTCGGGCCCACTCGGTAATCGATATCAACACCGCTTGCAAGCATGTGGTTAAGGAGTTAATCACAAAGTGATATCGGATTACGGAACGAGTAAAGTACTTGTTGTGAACGAGATTGAACTAGGTATGACGGTACCAACGATCAAATCTCGGGCAAGTAAAATATCGCGAGACGAAGGGAATATATATGGGATTGATTGAATCCTGGCATCGTGGTTCATCTAATATGATCATCGATGAATGTGTGGGAGTCAATATGGGTTTCCAGACCCCGCTGTTGATTATTGATAGAAGATCATGTATGCATATTCTCGAACCCGAAGGATCACACACTTAACGTGTCTCGACGCTAGGATAGATTGGATAATTGGTTTATGAGTTTTTGTTTGGAGTCTCGGATGGGATCCGGGACATCACGAGAGGTTCCGGAATGGTCCGGAGAATAAGATTCATATAAGGCAATGTAGTCTTTGGAGTTCGGAATTGTTTCGGGTTAATCGGTATTGTACCGGAAGCTTCTAGAACCTTCCGGAAGGGGACCAACGTGGCCCCACCTGCCGGGAGGGGGCATGGGCCGGCCAGGGGCACAAGGCCCCATAGGGCCCAGCCGGACAAACCTAGGGCAAACCCTAGGGGAGCTTCTAGAAGGGGGGAAACTTGCCCCCCACTCCTCCCTCCTTGGCCCCCGGCCCTAGGGCTTGGGGGAGGGGCAAGGGCTGGCCGCCCACCCCTCTATATAAAGAGGGCTAGGGGCGCACCCCTCCCACACCTCCTCCTCAAGCCCTAGCCGCCCTGCTGCCCTCCTCTCTCTCTCCCTCCAGAATGCGTGTAGGCGAAGCCCTGCTGCAGAAACTCTCCACCACTTGCACCGCGCCGTCGTGTTGTAGATCCAATCCATCTCTCCACCATACTTGCTGGATCGAGGAAGGAGGAGACGTCGAGGTGCCACACGTGTGCATCTCTCGGAGGCATCGCCACTTGCGGTGTTAGATCGGATCGGATCGCGAGGAGGAGAAGCGAGTACGACTACATGACCCACATTCCGTCGAACGTTCCGCTGTGCGAGTCTTCAAGGGTATGAAGATCTCATCTATTCCCCCTCGTTGTTTGCATCTCCTAGATTAGATCTTGGCTTTCCCGTTCGCATCCGTAGAATTTTTTTGATTTACTATGCTGCAAAACCCTTCAACAAGGCCCTTGCTTTTGTGCTCTCATGGTATGAGGATATCAACCTTGATGTTCTCTAGCATATGAGGGTCGAAGGCAAGTGGGTCCACGATCCTGAGCTCATCAAGAAATGCCAAGAGCGAGCCTACGCAATGATGGAGTACGCTATGGTGCACGCCTGGTGCGATGGGCCCAGCTTCCTCGATCTTGGCGATCCGCTGGCCAAGACTGTTGATGATCACGGTGCTGACAGCGAGGCCACCGAGTCAGATGCTCCAAAAGACTCGGCTGTTGCACCTGACTCGGCCGACAGCTCCAGCCCCAAGAATGCTCCTTCGAGTCCAGCTTTCTCTTAAGCTGGTTAAAAAACACTTAACTCTGATGAGATCCCCGGTATGCCGGGTGCAGATGTAAAATATTCCGCACTTATTTTGGATGTGTGCCTTTTCTAAGGCCTAAACTTCTATTTTGCTTTAATGCAAATCATCCTGGGGAAAGTCCCCGAGTTTCATTTGCCGTTTTCCTCGTCCTTGAATTTGGCTCTTGTCTACCTTTCTTGGCATTCGACATTAGAGTCTTAAAGTTCTAAGGATTCAGTTAACATATATGAAACTAGACAACATGACCTAGAATCATTGGACACACAAGCCGATACATCCTTCAATGGGTTAGTTAAAAGCATACATAGAGCTGACTCACGTTTCCCCCTTTCCTTATCTGTTGTTCATGTTTACTCATCGTTGATCTTTTTCTCTTGCTTTCCATGAAGCCGTGTTTTCGGACAACAACATAGTCGAAGAGTTGACTTCATATGAATAAACATTACTTATTTCGAGATAAGTTTAAGTGTCAACGCCAGCCGACATAGAATTTTCAAGAATAAACATGAGGGGCAATCCCCGAGTCAGTTTTTCGTGTCATACCATTTTATTATCATCACATAGCCGGCATAAGTATCCGACATATGAGAGTTTGAGAGATACATACACTGCTTCTCCTAAGTGTAGAAAGGACGGAGGAATGCCACATTCCACGGCCTTTTGGTCTCATCACTCGATCTGTCCACCTTGTTCTTTTGTGCTTCACGAGCGTCTATTAGATAATATGAATTATTGTGCAATGCTTTGCTTACAATGAATGGTCCTTCCCATGGGGGTGATAATTTATGCATCCCAGTTGTGCGTTGCACTAGTCTGAGCACCATATCCCCTTCTCGAAAAACACGAGGTTGGACTTTCCGGCTATGATAGCGTTGGAGATTTTGTTGATATATGGCGGATCTGGATAATGCCAATTCTCTTGCTTCTTCGAGTAAATCTACTCCATCTTCTCGGCCCTTTCACCTCGGCTTCTGAGTATTTCCTTACTCTTGGCGAGTCATGATCTATGTCGGTAGGCAAAACAGGTTCTGCCCCATACATAATAAAAAATGGAGTATAGCCTGTTGATCGATCCGAAGTTGTCCTTAAGCTCCATAGCACTGAGGGTAGTTCCTCGATCCAGCAACCAGGTGATCTCTGGAGTGGTTCCATTAGGCGGGGTTTTATCCCGGATAGAACTAAGCCGTTAGCTTGTTCAACTTGTCCATTTGATTCTTGCTGGGCGACTGACACTACGTCAAGTCTTATTCGAGTCTCCCGGCAAAATCGAGCAAAAGCTCCTTCAGGAAAGTTTGTGCCATTGTCTATGATCACACTGTGCGGGTGACCGTATCTCAGGATTATGTCTTTTAAGAATGTGACAGCTGTTTTTCCATCTAGTTTTTTGATGGGCTTCACTTCTATCCATTTGGTAAACTTTTCAACCATCACTAGTATGTGATTCATGCCACCCCTTGCTAGTTTGAATGGTCCCACAATGTCCAGGAACCATACTACAAATGTCCAGGTGATTGGTATAATTTTTAATTCAGATGTAGGTATGTGTGACTTCGATGCATAATGTTGGCAGCCGTTGCATTTACTCATTAGGTCTTGTGCTTCCATCAGTGCACTTGGCCAATAAAATCCATGTCGGAATGCCTTGGCTACTAATGCTCTTGATGAGGCATGGTGCCCACATTCTCCTTGGTGAATGTCCAACAGTATCTCTTGGCCTTTCTCTGGACTTATGCACCCTTGCAATACGCTCATCACACTCCTCTTGTACAGCTCCTTGTTAATTATTGTGTATGCTTTTGCTCTTCTTTTTGTTTGTCTTGCCAATATCTCATCATCAGGCAAAGTTCCATCTCTCACATAGTTGAATATTGGTTGCGCCTAGGCTGGTATCACTGGTGTCGGATCTGTTTCTCCATCAATTTCCATTGGCTCGGCCGACATATGTTCTGCCGACATAACCTGAGGAATCCCCGAGTGCGATTCGGCAGCCTCTGGGTTGGGTGGAATAGTCCCCGAGTTACTTGAACCTGCCCCTGTGTCAATGTCCATTGGCACAACATCTGATTCCTGGCTTGCCGGGATGAATATTGACTCGGACTCTGGTGACGGCTTGATCGATGGTTTTCTGAGATGTTCCAACGCTACTCCTGGTGGGATTGCTTGCCGAGATGAGCCTAACTTGGATAATACATCAGCTGCCTCGTTTTCTGCTCTAGGTATGTGATGAAATTCACATCCATCAGAGTATCCCGAAATCTGCTGCACATGAAAATGATAGAGTGCCATATTCGCATCCAATGTGTCCCAATGTCCACATACTTGCTGGATAACAAAATCCGAGTCACCGAAACACATGATCCTTTTGATGCCAATCTCATTGGCCACTTTTATCCCATGGAGAAGTGCTTCATACTCGGCTACGTTATTGGATGCAGCGAAGTGGATCTGCAACACATATTTGAGCTGATCCTTCTTGGGTGAGGTGAGTACTATCCCAGCACCCAGGCCCATCTTTGTCTTGAACCCGTCAAAGTGCATTCTCTAGTAATTCGGGTCTGGCAGTGGTGGTTCATATTGCATTTCCATCCAGTCCATGAAGAAATCCGCTATGGCTTGAGATTTGATTGCATCTCGCATGTCGTATTGTCGGGTGTATGGTGCTAGCTCTATGGCCCATTTTGCTACTCGGCCACTGGCATATTTGCTACCCAATATATCCGATATAGGTGCCTCGCATATTACCCGAATTGGGTGTTCTTGGAAATAGTGCTTCAGCTTCTTTGCTGCCATATACACCCCATAAGTCATTTTTTGGTAATGGGGGTAATTTTGTTTTGATGTAGAGAGCACTTCGCTCAGGTAATAAACTGGCCTTTGGACTGATTTGCCCTCTTCTTCGCGCTCTACCACTATCACCGCACTAAAAACTCTATTGGTTGCTGCGACATAGAGCAGCATTGGCTCTTTGGATAGTGGTGAGGGTAATATTGGTGTTGTTGCCAACATATTTTTGAGCTCATGGAAAGCACTATCATCTTGCTGTGTCCATGTGAATTTGTCTGATTTTTTCATCAGTTGATATAATGGTAAGGCTTTTTTGCCTAGACGACTCACAAATCTACTCAACGAGGCCAGGCATCCGGAAAACTTCTAGACATTGTTGAGGGTTTTTGGCAACTCCATTCTTTTGATGGCTCTGATCTTTGTCGGGTTAGCCTTAATTCCTTGGTTAGATACAAGGAATCCGAGTAACTTTCCTGCCGGGACACCAAACGTGCATTTTTTCGGGTTAAGTTTCATCCGAAATCTTCTTAAATTTGCGAATGTTTGACGCAAGTCCTCGATTAGAGGATGACTTTGCTTGGTTTTTATCACCACGTCATCAACGTATACTTGAATTTTTTTGTCAAGTTGATCTTGCAAGCATTTTAGCATGCATCTTTGGTATGTTGCACCTGTGTTTCTCAATCCGAACGGCATAGTACGATAGCAATAAGCCCCGTACAGGGTAATAAAAATTGTCTTTATTTGATCATCCGGATTCAATGGTATCTGGTGGAAACCAGAGTACGCATCCACAAATGACAACAACTCACACCCCGCAGTAGAGTCAATGACTTGATCGATCCGTGGCAGTGGGAATGGATCTTTTGGAAACGCCTTATTGGGGTTCATGTAGTCAATACACATGCGCCACACTACTTCTACGTTCGGGTCATCCTTCTTCTTTTCGACCAAGACTGGATTTGACAACCAATCTGGGTGCAGTACTTCTATGATAAACCCGACAGCCAAGAGCATGGCTATCTTGGCAGCTATCACTTTCCTCCTATCTTCGGCGACGCGGCGGAGGGGTTGCTTCACTGGCTTGGCATCTGTCCTTACATGAAGAGAGTGCTCAACCAGCTCCCTCGGAACTCCCTGCAGGTCTTGTGTGGACCATGCAAAGATATCCCGATTCTCACGGAGGAAGCTGGTGAGCTCGCTTTCCTATTTGTCAGATAGCCCGGCGCCAATAGTAACTGTGCGCTCTGGGAAGGCCTCATCAACCTATATCTTCTTTGTTTCCTTGGTGGCTTGGAAAGACACACTGACATGCGGGTTAGTGAGTGCCGGCATAGACATCTGTGCCGCCTTGGCCAGTGCTGCAACTTCCATCATTTTCTTATTTTCCTGCGCTATCACCAATGACTCGGCCAACGAAGATCCGTCTGAGGCGCATGCGATAGATCTCTTATAGTCACCCTCAACTGTGATAACCCCACATGGACCTGACAGCTTCATCTTCAAGTAAGCAATATGAGGAATAGCCATAAACTTTGCCATAGCCGGCCTGCCGAGTAAGGCATGGTATGAGCTGACCAGGTCTACCACCTCGAACTCTATGGCTTCAGTTCGACAATTTTCCCTTATGTCGAATAAGAAATCAACCCAGATCTTGCCAATTGGCTCACAGGACAGTCCCGGCACAATACCATGGAAAGTTATCTTAGTCGGCTCCAACATGTTCATAGTGATGCCTAACTTGATCATAGTATCCTTGTACATGATGTTGATGCTACTGCCATCGTCTATCAGTACCTTGGAAAACTTCACATTGATATCTGGGCCCATGAACGTTGGATCCAAAACGAGAGCATATCCTCCTGGCGTTGGCATGATCTTGGGGTGATCCTTTATGCTCCAAATTATTTCTTGTTCAGACCAGTGCATGTATTTTGGTATTTCTGGCATTGTGGCATTCACTTCCATCATCCGTCTCTGTTGACTTTTCTTGTCATTTGGCTCTATGACAAACATGACATAGCTCTGGTGATGCTCCCTGTACTCGTTTCTCGTCCCGTGGCCGACATGAGCGCCATCACCTCTTGGGTTATGTTCTTAATGTATAGCCTCTCTTCTTTCTTGGTTATGATATCTCGGCTGTCTGTTCTCATATCTATGCTCAGCTCCAACAGCCTGAGCATTTCCTCATGTGAGTGGTGGTGGGGGAGGTGGTGGTAACTGCTGAGTCGGCGAGTCCACTCTTTCTCCCTTCTGAAACCAAGTGCACTATCTTGTTGTGTGATTCGCCGGCTTACTCGGACTTGGCATGTGAAACTTATACGGTTGATCTAACATCATCTCATAAGTATACTTCTGCCTGTCTTGATATGGCTTCTCTATTCATATGGCTTTTTGCCATCATTCTTTCGTATCCATTATCATTGCCCACGTGTCCTTTGACGTTGGCTGCTTCCAGCATGTGGATGATATTGACTTACAGCTGTGACTTGAGTCGAGCCATACCTGTAGTCTAGTCTTTCATCTCTTATTTTCCTTCTATATTTGGCCCTTTCCTGGCACCTTTGCGACCCGGCCGCGTCATAGATCTGAGTCTCAGTCTTCCCATCTGCCGACATAAGAAAAGGTTGAGTCGGATCTCCTAACGCGTATGAGTTGGCAATTCTTATCGTTTCTGCCAAGCTTGCCGGCATATCTCTCTATAACCTTTGCCACAGTACACTTCTGTGCCTCTATCCTTGTGCAAACCATGCAATGGCCTGAGATTCGATTACCCCTTCAAAAGAGTTGCGCATTGTGCACCACCCGGTGAGGAACTCCCTATCTGTTTCATTCGGCCTTTGTTTGCACATAGCTAGCTGTTGTGGGAGATTCAGCCTCTTGTATGTGCTTGTGAAATTTCTCACAAAAGCTTCCTGGAAATCAATCCAGCTGTTGATGCTTCCGGGTGGCAAATTATTCAACCATACCCTTGCTAATCCTTCTAGCATTTGCGGTACATACCGCACTGTCCATATCAGATTTTCCCGCACGATCTTTACTGCAGTTCCATAATCTACGAGCTAGTCTTCTGGCTTTGTGCTTCCATCATAGGTTTTGTCCCTCTGGCCAGCGGAAAGTTTGGTACTGGCGGCTCTTTCATGATCCTTGGGCCAAAACATGGTGGACCCTATGGACCTTGTGATTCGATTAGCTCTGCCATCTTTATCCGGTCGAGATTTAGCCTTGCATCATCCGGCTAGAGATTTCTGCCTCCGAGTCTTGCTCCCATCGCTTGATACACATGATCCGGCAAATTGTATCCATCATTTACCATTGCCGAGTAACCATCATTGTATCTGTTGGCGTTCGGGTCTACGGGCTGCTGCACTGCTTTTCCCGTGTTTTGTTGTCTCCTTTTGGGTTGGGCCGGTGGAGGATTCGGAGCTGGGTTTCCTCCTCCTGCCGAGTGAGTTCCACGCCTAGGCTGAGGTGCAAAGTTCTGCCCTCGATTGTCATTTATTTGTCCTGCTTGAGTTTCTCGTCCAGCATTCTCATGGTTCTCATTTCCCTGAGCGACATTTCTTCTTGTTTCCTGTTCACGGGACGGGTTTCCTTGAACCACTGCTGGGTCATAGGCAACCATCTGCTTGTTCCATCCTGAATCCAAACTCTTTTCTTTTCTTTGTCTCGGCACAGCTCCTGGTGAGGAGGCTGTATGGCCTGATGATCTTGTCGGGACCAGGGTTGCCGAGTGAACGACCTGTGACCTTCTAGCTATACCTGGATTTGCCCTGTAGTATGCTTCATTCAGCATTCCTGCTTCTCTTACCAACTCATGTACTCGTTCCCGTTGGTTATTATTTGCCTCACCCGTCAGATGGGGTAACTCGTCCATTGCTGCCTCTGCAGCTCTCAAATTTGCTGCAGTCGTGTTGTACGTCGGCTGCATGGCTGTTTCGTTGCTGTTTTCTGGTGTTATCTTTCATGTAGCGTCCTCCAATTCTTCATTGAGGTTACTTCCTCTCAACCTTGTTGCATCAAGCTGGGTCTTAGCGCCCTTGACTCGATTTGCCGATTTATACTCTTGGATCATGATATCCATATCCTGCTGCAACTGCGCTAATTCATTTGACTTCTCCAAGACCTTTTTCCTGGCCTCCTCTAACTCGGCCTACACACGCGCCGGATCAGCTGTTGGCGCTACTGGCTCTGCTAGTTTTTCTATTGCTTCTTGCACCTCTTTGGCTCTCTTACTCCTATCTATGTTCTCTGGCTTTTCTAGCGGCGCTTTTGCAGTTCTCGTTGCCCTTGGCGTCCCTTCTAGGTTTTCTCCCTCAGCATTCTCATTCACTACAGGAGATACTGGAGGAGCTGGGGGATGCGATGGGTCTGGAGCTGTCATCATTACCTCGACAAAGAAGAGTTGATGAAGCTTTCCTGCGGCATGAACCGCAGGTGGATCCGGCGCCAGGATGACGCGCTCCAGGTACGCACTCTCCACGCGCACCGTGGCATAGACCGGGTGCTCGCCGAACTTGATGAAGCGTCCGCCCTTGGGAACGGATTGGTCCCGAAGCAGCCCGGATTATCGCTGACGAAGTTGAGTGCCCCGAACCTCTGGATGAGGCCGGAGTAGACGCGTTCACCCGTCTTGGCGATGATGTTGCCCGTCCGGATGAAAACACCAGCAAGCGCCTTCTTCTTCCCCATGGTGGGTGCCAACTGTTGTGGGGGTGTCACGGCAGATGCCATGGGTAGGCTTAAGTTGGAGGACGAATGGACGCTTGTGGTAACTGGGAGGGAGTGCACGGTCTAGCCACGCACGAAGAACAAGATGAACTCTCCACACTTAGGATTTTTATTGATCCAAGAAGTTTACAAGTGTTCCTAGAGATGTTCAAGCATAGCCTCAGGGCACTAGTTTCCTACTTGGTCCAACCTCCCTAAACCCTAGCTATGCCCCTCCTTATATAGGCGATGGCCAGCTAGGTTACATCCTTTTGGGTCCAAGGGTTACTATTTGGATATTTGTCCTTATTGTGCGGACCGGGTCATGGGCTAGACCTGAGCCCTTGACCCAGTCCACAAAGCCATACAGCTAATGGTCTTCCCGTACGTAGGCTCTAGCTCTTTTGGCGTCATATAGTGACTTTGTACGTCAGCCCTTGCTTTGGGCGTCACCCGGCTCCTTTTATGTCACCCGGCGTCGCCCTTCTCCTTTGACCATGCTTTACCATGGTCCCTCCTGAATCTCATTCAGAAATCTGCCACGTGTCCTCTCTGACTCGGCCTTCCCTCGTGAGACCCGACTTGTTGCTTCTTCCAAGGTAAACAAATTTGTCTTATGCGGGCCGACATAATTGTTATGTCGGCCATACATGACCTTCATATCCGGCCGTTGATACCCGGCATGAGACATCTTTGATTCGGCATAAGCCAAGCTGGGCAATGTTTTACCCCTTATGACCCTACCAGGGTTACCCCCCCGACAGGACTAGAGCCCGTCTATTCAATTACATGGAGATCATTAGCGCCTATTCACACTAAATTCTCCGCCATCATGTACCATCTCTTTCAAAATAAAACTTGCCAGCTCATCCGCAATTGCTAATACACGTTGATGTGGTAGGAGATTATCCCGCATTCTCTCGAACTATATAAGAAAACGATATCAATATGAATATCAATCATGATACCAAAAAGTGACGATAACAAAATGATGGTGTGAATGTATTGCTTACGTTGACTCTATAATCTTTGTGCTTAGTGGTAAATGTGCGAATGAACTCGCAAACATAGAATCCACATAAATTCAACCCCTGTGGCTGCCTCGCGCACTTTACGAGAATAGAAATCAATCAAAATAATAATCTAGCATCATTATTATATTGAAACTAGAAGTAATGAGATGCGCAGACATATTACGTGCTACTTACCGAGACCTCCTTAAACGTTAGCTTCTGACTAAAGGAACCCATAACCTCACGCTTGAACTGGATCCAAATCCTGCCCGGCGAAGAAAATGAATGACTGAGTTATTCATTGCCTGACATCTCAGGAAATCAACAAAAGATATCGATATAGCGAGAAAATTACTTCTGGAGCATGTCCTGCATGTTGCGGAACGCTTCCAGCTTTCTCTTTGATGGGTCCATGACTTCAACTCTTCCCTTATCAAGTTGAATGTCTAGCAAAATCCAGTGGAAGCTGCAAACGTTTATATATATACATCAGTAACTCATGAGTTACACTTAGCATCGAGTAATCAAAAGTGAATGTGTACAACATACTAAGACCCTTACTCGAAATTGTAAGGAAACAGTATATGGTCACAAAAATTTTGCTCCTTTAAAAACCTTAAAATGTTTTCCTCCGTCTCCTCGGGCTCTTTCATTAGCATATTTATATGTACTTTATCTGGGTTAATGAACCCAACACTATAGATTCTTCTTATTTTACATTCCTGGATCTTCATTTGGCATAATAATAGAGTACAAAAGGATATAATGAGGATAATTACATGCAATGAACTAAACATGTAGACAATGAATTCAACAACTTACAGACAATAGTAGTTGAGGATAGATTTGTCGAGGGCGTCGAGATTGTATAACTGGAACAGTTCTTGAAACTCAACATGGAGCTCGTCGGGTCTGAAGTAGTACCCACGTGGGACTTTCGCCGTGATAAATATTCTCCCTTGCTTTGCAGCTGTCAAGTACCACTCATAGTGATTCCGCAGTTGTGTTGGTAGTTATTTCACCTTTTCTTTGCTGAACAAATCCTCACCTGCGACATATCTATGGGCTACACCAGCCTTGGGTAGAAGGTCGAGTTGGGGGCCTAACAGTTCATCAAATACTAATTTCCATTCTGGCCGCCAACTCCGCAGCTGCTGACATA
Source organism: Avena sativa (assembly GCA_916181665.1). NCBI lineage: Eukaryota > Viridiplantae > Streptophyta > Magnoliopsida > Poales > Poaceae > Avena > Avena sativa. The sequence continues at coordinate 200,180,057 of OV702281.1, read as the reverse complement.
TCTAGTGGCTGTTGTGCAAGAAGGGGAACGTTTTCTAAAAACACCTTGAGGGGTGCGATCGTTTGTTTGGACTGTTGTCCGAGAAGGGGAACGTCTAATTTTTTATTGATTGCAGTTTTGCTCCCGCTTGCACCTGTGCTTGCTGATTTTTTACCACTTGCACTTGATTTGCTTGATTTTCTCTTTGCCACTTCTTTCTGAAGTGTGCATAGATAGTCATCTGGCTTATGGTGCAACTCATATTGTGATTTTGTGTTCAGAAAATCAATTGCACATGCCTTTTGCTACTCGGTGTATACCGGAGCGGGCTCGGGTTTCTTCTTCTCAAATGCGCCGCCACTTCGGCCTTTGCTATCACTACAGTTTCTGCATCAGTACGATCGTAAGGTCTGATGGGAAGATTCTTATGAGGCACTGTTGGGACGGGCGACATTTTCCGTATTGGGCTACCGCGTCCTTTAGTACTCACTGACGGAGCATGATTCCGCTTATTGTCCTTAGCGGGAGGCGAAGACTGTTGAACCTGCGGCGGAGATTGACATGGACTCGGGATATGGTGGTCGTAGTCATCATGGGGTGGGATTCTTGGAGGTGATGGAGGTGAAGGAGACCTGCGACTACTCAGAGGAGGTGTTGGCCTTGGGGCCGATCCTAGAAACCATATGTTGTTCTTATCCCATAGAATGATACCACCCAGTACTTCTCTGAGTGTGCTCTCACCTTCAGGTCCAGGTATGTCAAGCTCCATTGACTCCCACTCCTTTACGATTTGATCCACCCCAACTTTAGCATAGCCAGGTGGAATCTCACGGTGATGCCAACGTGCGTTAGGCGGACAAGGTAAAGCAGATCCGACCGCCACCTTCACAGATATGTTCTTCAATTTATGATGGAGCTCACAAGATATCGGCTCCTTAATTCCATCCACGGGGTAGCTGGGACCACCATCTGTATAGAGTGCATCGTCAGACGGGACCTCCGATTCAGCCATGCTGCTTCTCCGCGGAGATGGGTTGGCGGTAATATAAAGTGGAGGATCTTACAAGCACGCTACTCCTCTAAGTTTGTCGATCTGCTGCTGCTGCTTGTCAAGTCTTGCTAGAAGCTGGTTGAACTTGTCTCCCTCCTCCTCCTCCCGTTGCTGCTTTGCTCTTTCTCGGCTTCTATAAGTACCTTGGTCCATAGGAAACCCAGTCTCCCACGTGAAACTCCCGTCAAGGCCTCAGACTCGTCTGCCATGTTCGCGATTCCTGAGGACCAAGGTCAGCAAGTATTTCTCTCTATCGAGATGAAACTTTTTTTATCCCATCTTTAATATCTTGCACCACTTTTAGCCATGCACTCCTGGGTACCTTTATCCCGTTACTGCAAACAAGGTCCCCTATAATTTCGTCATACGTACTCCCATGCCCAAGGGACCAATTTCTTGCCCTTAAATCCCATTCTTCGCGAATTGGTTCTGGAATGATCCATTTAGCATTAAGCTCTTTCTATTTTGCATCCCACTTAGGCATGGCAGCCGCGTAGCCCCTGGCCCCATGTTATGGTGATATTTCTTCTTCGCAGCATTTATCTTGTTTTTTTAGACTTTTCTTCTACAACTCCTGACTTCCTATACTCCACAAATGCATCCCAGTAAGGCTGCTGCTTCGCTAGATAGACTTCGAATAATGGAGTTTTCTTGTCCTTCTGATACTATAGCCATAATGATTTCTTCCAGTTCTTGAATAGTTCGGGCATCTTCTTAAGAGAAAACTGCTTGACTTTCTTTCTCATTTCAGCCGTCTCATCATCAGTCTCACATTCTAGAAGCTTGAAATGTGCCATGAGGTCAGTAAATAGTTGCTCTTTGAACCTATCGTCGATATATAGATCACTCAATTCCACCTCTTTGGGCTTATTCCACTCTCGAACAGTGATCGGGGTGCGATCTCTAGCAACAACTCCGCATTGTTGTACAAATTCTTGTTTTGCTTTTTTTTAGTTCCAATGGTTTGCCCTTGCCTGAGACATCTATAATTTCAAAAAAAGTATGGGCATCCAACTTTTTGGCTGGGACGCGCTTGGTTTTTTTGCTCGATGGAGAAGCCTAAGAGAAGAAACATTCGTCAATATAATATATATACAACTAGGTACATCTAGTGATCATCGTACATTATATATATATACCTCGTCGATCTGCGTTACGTGTCCATGGGCTTCTACCTCTAGTTGGTTGATCTCCTCTCCCTCACCGGATGAGTTCAGATACCTCGAGGGAGATCCCTCATCCGCATCGTGAATCATATCCTCAAGAAAGTGTTCTGAATCTAGGTCTCTGCGAATTGGACTAGGTGGATCCATAGTTCCTGCAAAATTCACACAATATTTATTTGAACATAACAGAAAAACCCTAAACTCTAAACCCGGAGGTGCGGTGGTGGCTGTTGCCGGTGATGGTGGCCGCGGGAGAGGTGGGCGACTACGGCTTCCCGTGAGAACCACCACCCTAACCCTAACAACGGTCACCACCAAGCACCAACACCTTAACCCTAACTCCAGTGACACTATATAAAAATAATAATATATCTCATATCCTAAAAATAATAATCCTACACTATATAAAAAAATAATCCTACACTATATCAATAATCCTACACTATATCATAAATCCTAAACACTATATCATAAATTCTAAACACTATATCATACACTATACTATATCATAAATTCTAAACACTATATCATACACTATATAATAAATCCTAAACTATATCATAAACTAAAAAATCCTAAAATCCTACATTAAAAAATCCTACACTATATCATAAATCCTAAACACTATATAAAAAATCATAAAATCCTAAACACAATCTAACAAAAATAGTAAACACCTACACTATAATAAAAAACCTAATCCTAAAATCCTAAACTACACTAAATCGTACTAGCGTCAGCAGGCAGTGGCGCTGGCGGCAGGCGGTGGCGCCGAAGGTGCACCGGTGGAGGAGAGATTCGCGGGGGCGCGGCCGAGCTCGGTGGTGCCGGCGGAGGGTGTGCGGCGGCAGGCGCGAGCACGGCGGGCTCGGCGGTGGCGGCAGGCCGGCATGGAGGGAGGCGCGGGCGCGGCGATGAGTTCATCGGAGAGGCAGCCTGGTGGCGATGCTCTATTCTTCTGGCCTCCAAATATCCTGGTCTGTGGAACGCACAGGGGGAGAAGGGCCCTTTTTATACCCCCCCCCCCCCCAAGTCCCGGTGCGTGGCACCAGCCGGGACGAAAGGGGGGTCTCTAGTCCTGGCTGGTGCCACGCACCGGGACTAGAGGGGAGGGCTTTTCATCTGCGCACGCTGGGCCAGACCCTTTAGTCCCGGCTGGTTACCTGGGCCGGGACTAAATGCCCAAATTTGCGCGCGCTAGGCCAAAACCAGCGCGCGCTGTGCTTTTTTTTCAAAATCTTGAATATATCATTTAAAACATTTAAATTATACATTTTTTGCATACTTATGAATTTGATAAAACTTTCAACATGAAAAGTGCCTTAATTTGAATAAGTAATCCAAATCTAACTTTTTTTATAAAATAATTATTTTAAATAGTCAAAACCATTTTGCCATTATCAATTTAAAAATGCATTAACTATTATTTTTTGCATAGTTTTGAATCTCACTAAACTTTCAAAATGGAAGTGCTTAAATTTGAATAAGTAATCAAAATCCATGTTCTATTTTACAAAAATAATTATTCTAACTAGTCCAATATTAACCATTTTGCCATTATCAAGTTATAAATGCATTTATTATATTTTGCATATATTTGAATCTCACTAAACTTTCAAGATGCAAAGTGATCAAATTTGAATAAGTAATCCAAATCCAATTTCTGAATAAGCTTTAGTCCCGGTTGTATCCACTAAGAGGGACTAAAGATATTTCCCGCCATTTCCCACCGCTTCCCGCCCTTTCCTCTGAACCGACCTTTTAGTCCCGGTTGTAGCCACTAACCGGGACTACAGATATTTCCCGCCATTTCCCACTGCTTCCCGCCAAGTTTTCCCACCCTTTCCATCTATATATAGGCCGACCACACCATGGTTATGCACACATCCACACCTTCCTCTCACACAATAATGGACAGCGCCTACTGGGCCATTCTGACCCTCGAGGAGACCGAGGCGCTGTGCGCCTCCAGCTACCCTTGCCCGCTGGACTACCGTTCGTCCGTAGGCTGGATGCTGAGCGCTGGAGGGGTTCCTATCCCTCCTGTCCCTCAAGGTTCCGCATGCCAGGCGGCCATCACGAACCATTTCTACCACGAGCTCATGCCGGAACAGCGGATGGATCCCTAGTGGGATCCCGACAACTATGACACCTGGAATTCCTTTTTTGCTAACCGGCGGGAAAGGGAGCTCGCCAGGTACGAGGGTGACGGCCCTCCACCGGTGAACCACAACGAAGCCGGCTGCCGCCTGTGGTGGGCGAACCGGACTATCATCGGCGTGATACGCTACATCACTCGGGGAGACCATCCTCGCCTACAGTACCTGCAGCCGCCAGAGAGCCATAAGAAGGGTGGCGGTGGTGAAGGTCGCGGGTGTAGCGGCATCATCATCCGGGAGCCCCCTCCACCACGCGTCGTAAATCCGAGGCCAGAGTTGTAGGTGCCCCCACAATATGCCATGGTTGGGATGAGGATCCATCCGCGTGCGCCTAGCAACGACCATGATGATTATGACAATGACGATGACGAAGATGAAGAAGACCCTGAAGCTAAGTACTATAGGGCTAGATATGAGCATGACTAAAGGGGGTCTTTAGTCCCGATTCGGTAGTCTTAGTTTTTTAATATTAATAAATGTATTGAGTGTTAGTCCCGGTTTGTGGCTGGACCGGGACTACATAGTGTTGTCCGCAAACCATATTGAGTGTGTTAGTCCCGTTTTGTGGCTAGACCGGGACTAAAGGGGGGCTTTAGTCTCGATTCATAGAACGACTTTCCTGAACTATGAATATGTTGTCCCGATTCGTACTTACCATTAAGATCTCATCTCCAAACGCACGTTGTCACATATTAGGGAGTGCCTTTATGACCAACTTAAGGGACATGCCGGAGGACTGGGATCCGGTGGCATATCCCTCAAGCTGGTGGTAGTGGTTTCCCTGCTCTCGCACACCATCTTGCAGCTTGTAACTTCTCTAACTCGATCAATACGCTTGGGAGCTAACTAAGTTCACATATTAGGGAGTGCCTCTATGACCAATTTCTTGGAGATGCCGGAGGACTGGGCTCTGAGGGCATCTCCCTGAAACTGGCTGTAGTGGTGTCCCTGCTCTCAAAAACCATCTTGGAGATGCCTCAAACTGGCTATAGGACTGGACTCACAAGGATGCCTATTTATAGTACAAGCATCTCGGCATAGTGTCGACACTCATGACATAATGTCGACACTCACCCCTTTTATTAGTGCTCACTCGTGTTTTGTCCCGGTTGGTGTCTCCAACCGGGACTAAAGGTTTAGCTTTAGTCCCGGTTGGCGACACTATCTGGGACAAGGTACAAGCCGCACGACATAATGTCGACACTCACCCCTATCATTAGTGTTGCCTGGCCCAGCCTGCCGCAATCCCTTTAGTCGCGGTTGGTTTCTCCAACCGGGACTAAAGATGAACCCTCTATTTATAGGCCTTTCCCTCTATTTATAGGGATTTCCCTCTATTTATAGACCTTTCCCTCTATTTATAGACCTTTCCCTCTATTTATAAGCTGCCCGATCCAGCCTGCCCGCCCTTTCCCTCTATTTATAGGGCGACCATCATGGCCACCGACACATACACACATTCCTCGCTGCCTAATTTAGGATGCCCATCCCGCATCCTCGTAGTCGACTCGGTGGCAAAGATGGAGTACTGGGCTCCGTCGGGCATGATCAAGACTGGGCTCCGCTGGGCTGGCACTGGATGGTGCTACCTTCCGGGACGCGTAGCTTGGCCAGGAATCTTGGTGTCGTCGTCGACCCAGAGCTTCTTTGGGGGAGTTCTTCTGGTCCAGGAAGGGTGCAGAGGGAGCAGGAGGTGGTACGGAGTCATGTCAGGGAGGAGGACAAGCACGTCCATTGCTATATGGCTGTGTTGGACACCAGGGTCGACGATACCTAGCAGATTCTTCAGGGATCTCACCCGAGCTATGCTCGTGTGATGGTTCCATCTCTATGGGTTTTCACCTCCCGCGGCTTAGGCACTGGTATTCGTCATCCGGTTTGATTGAGCAAGATGTATTAGTTTCAAAATGACCAATGTTGCATGCATGTGGATCTGGGTAAAATGTTTGACTCACAATATGAGTCACAAGATTACATAAAAGGTTTAATATATTACATAGATCACCAACATCCCTATCTAGTGTTGTGGTTTTCTTCTGCGCCGTAGCCATGGAGAATCTTCATCATTTAACAGGAGCTTGGGTCAGTTTTCACATTGAAGGGCGCGATTTCATGAAACTTATTATAATCTTCTGACATATCTGTCTTGTCATCCACTCCCATGATGTTTCTTTTCCCTAAAAGAACCATGTGGCGCTTTGACTCATTGGACGATGTATTCTTTTGCTGATTTCTTTTTCTCTGTTTCGTAGACATGTCCTTCACATAGAAAAGCTGATCCACATCATTGGTTAGGACGAATGGTTCATCCATGTATGCAAGATTGTTGAGATCCACTGTTGTCATGCCATACTTTTCGTCCACATGTACCCCGCCTCCTGTCATCTTGACCCATTTGCACCGAAACAAATGGACCTTAAAAGAGACTCCATAGTATAGTTCCCATATCTCCTCTATGTAACCATAGTATGTGTCCTTTTGTCCATTCTCGTCTATTGCATCAAAGCGGACACCACTGTTTTGGTTGGTGATCTTTTTATCTTGGGCGATCGTGTAAAATGTATTACCATTTATGTCGTATCCTTAGAAAGTATATATAGTCGAAGATGGTAACCGTGCCAACAAGTACAGTTGATCTTCATCAAAAGTGTGGTTATTCATGAGATGTGTTTGCAACCAACTGCTGAAAGTGTCCTTGTGTTCCACTTTAATCCAGGAGTCAGGCTTCCCTGGGTTTTCCGAGCGTACAATAATCTTGTGTTTCTCGATATACGGAGCCACCAAGGTGGAATTGTGTAGAACTGTGTAGTGTGCTTTACTGAAAGAATCCCCGTCCATACATACCATTGCTTTCCTTCCTAGTGTTCCTTTTCCAGTCAGCTTCCCCTCATACCGAGATTCAGGAACACCAATCGGCTTAAGGTCAGGAAGAAAGTCAACACAAAACTCAATGACCTCCTCTGTTCCATAGCCCTTGGAGATGCTTCCTTCTGTCCTAGCACGGTTAATAACATATTTCTTTAAGAATCCCATGAACCTCTCGAAGGGGAACATATTTTGTAGAAACATAGGACCGAGAATTCTAATATCTTCGACTAGGTGAACTAGGAGGTGCGTCATAATATTGAAGAAAGATGGAGGGTACAACAACTCGAAGCTGACTAGACATTGGACCACATCAATCTGCAACCCTGATAGACTTTCTGGATCGATTACCTTCTGAGAAATTGCATTGAAGAATGCACATACCTTCACAATGGCCAGTCGAACATTTTCCGGTAGAATCCCCCTCAATGCAACCGGAAGCAATTGCGTCATAAGCACGTGGCAGTCATGGGACTTTAGGTTTTGGAATTTTTTCTCTTTCAAATTTACTATTCCCTTTATGTTAGACAATAAGCCATACGGGACCTTGATACTGAAAAGGACTTCAAAAAACATTTCCTTCTCTTCCTTGGTAAGAGCATAGCTGGCAGGCCCTTGAAACTGCCCTGGATGCTTGCCGTCTCGTCCTTTATGACGTTTCTGGTCCTCCCATGCTTCCGGTGTATCTTTTTACTTCCCATACAAGCCCAAGAAGCCTAGAATATTCACGCAAAGATTCTTCATCAGGTGCATCACGTCGATTGCATAGCGGACCTCATTGACTTCCCAATAGGGTAGCTCCCAAAATATAGATTTCTTCTTCCACATAGGTGCGCGTCCATCGGCGTCTTTTGAAACAGGTTGTCCTCCGCGACCCTTTCCAAATATTACATTTAAATCCTTGACCATACCAAATACATCAGCACCAGTATGGGGGCCAGGCTTCTTCGGTGATCTGCCTCGCCATCGAAATGCTTGCCTTTTTTCCTTAAGGGATGTCTGGGCGGAAGAAAACGACGATTGTATGGGTAAACATTCTTCCTAAATTTATTCAGATATATACTTTCAGTCTCATCTAAACAGTGTGTGCATGCATTGTATCCCTTGTTCGTATGTCCTGAGATGTTACTAAGAGCAGGCCAATCATTGATGGTTACGAACAACAACGCTCGTAGGTCGAATGGCTCCTGTTTGTGCTCATCCCACACACGTAAACCTGGTTCGGCCCAAAATTATAAAAGTTCATCAACTAATGGCCTTAGGTACACATCACTGTCGTTGCCAGGTTGCTTCGGACCTTGGATGAGCACTGGCATCATAATGAACTTTCGCTTCATGCACAACCAAGGAGGAAGGTTGTAGATACATAGAGTCACGGGCTAGGTGCAGTGACTGCAGCTCTTCTCCCCAAAAGGATTCATGCCATCTGTACTTAGACCAAACCATAAGTTCCCTGCATCACCAACAAAGTCCGAGAAGTCTCTCTCGATTTTTCTCCACTACCGACCATTAGCGGGGTGCCTCAACATCCCGTCTTTCTTACGTTCTTCCATGTGTCATCGCAACAACTTGGCATGCTCTTTGTTTCTGAACAAACGTTTCAATCGTGGTATTATAGGAGAATACCACATCACCTTGGTAGGAACCCTCTTCCTGGGTGGATCGCAATCAACATCACCTGGGTCATATTTTCTGATCTTATAGCGCAAAGTAGTGCATACCGGGCATTTATCCAAAGTATCGTACTTCTCACTTCGGTAGAGGATGCAGTCATTAGGACACGCATGTATCTTCTACATATCTAATCCTAGAGGGCAGACGAGCTTATTTGCTTCGTACGTACTGGCGGGCAATTCGTTATTTCTTGGAAGCAACTTCTTCATGAGTACCAGCAACTTCTCAAATCCCGAGTCAGTCACACCGGTCTCTGCCTTCCACTTCAGCAATTCCAGTGTGCGACCCAACTTCTTCTGGCCATCTTCACAAGTTGGGTACAACAATTTTTTGTGGTCCTGTAACATCTGCTCGAACTGCAAACTCTCATTTTCAGTGTCACAGTCTCTCTTTGCATCAGAAATGACCCGACCAAGATCATCAGCGGGCCGGTCTGGTTTCTGTTCTTCACCTCTTTCTTCTTCATTGTCTTCCATTGCGGTATCAGCGTATTCAGGTAACATAGATCGGTAGTTGTCATCATCGTTCTCTTCTTCATTGTCGTCTTCCATCGCAACCCCTATTTCTCTATGTTTGGTCCAAACATTATAGCAGGACATAAAACCAGACCGAAGCAGGTGGCTCTGAATGAATCTTGTGGAAGTGTGAGCCTTCTCATTCCTATAGTCAACACATGGACAACACATAAAACCATCCCGCCGCTTGTTCTCCTTGGCACAAGTCGATAAGAACGCACACCTTCTCTGAAAGCGGCAGAGCGTCGGTCACCATACATCCATGGATGGCTCATCTATATCATACAAATATATATCAAACGCATTCAAGATGCTAAAATTAGTACCGCGTGGTCTAAACGAGAAAATAGTTGCTAACCTTTTATTACACTTGGAGAAAAAGATGAGAAAACTTAAGTGTGGCTCGGGCGCCTCATATCATGTTTGTCTTGTGTGACCTAAAGTCGCATCGCTCTAATGGGCATTTCACCGAACACCTCTAGTGCATATGAACAAGAAAAAAAATAGCACAACCACCTCTCCCACCAGGAAAAAAATAGTGGAGAGGGGAGGGGCTGTGCCATATATATAAGGCCAGACCACTAGTCCCGGTTTGAGATACAAAACGGGACTAAAGGGGGTTCCCAAAGCGAGCGGCAGGCCCCGGACTCTTTAGTCCCGGTTTGTATCTCACACCGGGGCTAATGGGGCCTAACGGGTCGGGACCTATGGTTTGGGGTGGCTCGGGCCGTCCGGTGCGGGCCATTAGTCCTTACCCCAGCCACAGCCGGGACTAATGGCCTGGACGAAAGGCCTGTTTTCTACTAGTGACTCCAATATACCAGTGATACGATAATTTTTATGGAGCATGACTTAGAAAAGGCGCTTAATATGAAATTAATTCTATGCATTTTTTAACAGCTCTCAGGCTTGAAAATCAACTTTCACAAGAGTGATTTTTTCCGGCCGAGCAAAGCTAGTACAGTACAAGACCAATACCGATATCTTTTTGGTTGTGACATTGGAGCATTCCCATTTATGTATTTGGGAATACATAGTCATTTTAGGAAATTAAGAAATAGTAAATGAAAAGACATTGAAGATCGTTTCAAAAGAAAGTTAGAGAGTTGGATAGGTAAATTGTTGTCATGTGGTGACCGTTTAATTCTTATCAACCCTGTGCTAACAAGTCTCCCCATGTTTATACTTTCTGAAAGTGCAATGGACGTCGCCTAGAGGGGGGGTGAATAGGATTTTAAAATTATTACGGTTTAGGCTCAAGTAAATGCGGAATAAAACTAACGTTTAATTTATTGAGCACAAAACCTAACCACTAGGTTCACCTAAGTGCACCAGCAACCTATTCTAAGAAATACAAGCAACAAGGTGATAGCAAGATATACTTACTTCAAGCACGATGGCTATCACAAAGTAAAGTGCATAAGTAAAGGGCTCGGTTGAGAGATAACCGATGGACGCGGAGACGAAGATTTGTTTCCCGAAGTCCACTTCCAAAGAAGCTATGTCTTCGTTGGAGAGGTGCAATGGCGCAATGCTCTCTGAACGCCACAAATGGCTCACCTCGAGGTGTGGTGGCTCGATGATCACCCAACGCCACACAAGGCCTCACCCCGAATGCGGAAGCATGCAACACACCGACGCCACAAAAGGCTCACCATATTCTCCCGAGTGCGCACGACAAAAGGCAGGCACTCGCTCCACTATGGGACACTTGAGGGCGGTCACCGAACCCGTACAAGATTGGGGCTATCTCCACAAATCAATTGGAGGCTCCCAACAACAAAGCCACAAAAGGCTACAACGCCACAAAAGGCCAACAGAGCTACAAAAGGCTACAAGACCACAAAAGGTCAACAAGACCACAAAAGGTCAACAACACAACCACACAACCGTCTAGGGTTCCAAGAACCCAAGAGAAGCCCGCAAGCTTGTACTCTCCGAATCTCCGAGGAGAACTCAAACCTATGCAACAAATGCAAGGGCAAGTCCTTCTCTCCCAAATTCCAATAAAGCTACAAAATCTATTAGAGGAATAAGGGAGGAAGAACACAAGAGGAGAACACAAAACTCTCCAAGATCTAGATCCCAATGATTCCTTCACAAAGAAGGGATTTTGGCTTGGGGGGATTGTAGATCTAGATATCCTCTCTCAAATCACTCAAAAAGATGCAACAATCATAGGAAGGGAAAGGGGAGAGAGAAAGATCTTCAAGGTCAACAATGGAGGAGAGAGAGAAAGCCAAGAACCAAGAAAAGAGCTAGTGCCCACGAAGGGGAAGAGGAGCCCCTTTTAAAGGACTCCCGATCTGCCTGTTATGGGAAATCGCAACCCTGGCCAGAACTTCCAGTGGGAGGCCGGAAGTTCCGGTGGCACACAGCCAACGGTCAGAAAACTGCGAGGCGAGAGACTGAAAACGCGATCCTGGTCGGAACTTCCGCTGGTCCACCGGAACTTCCGGTGGGAGCGGAACTTCCGGTGGAAATTCTGACTGAAGTTCCATCAAATAGATCAAACACGATACAGAGGTTACAGTACGTGGGCGGAACAAGAGCCAGAAATTCATCTGGTACTACCGGCGGCAGTTATGCCCGAGCGGTACTTCAGGTCCCTGGCCGGAATATCCGGCGGGGGCGGTACTTCTGACCCAAATTCTGTCAAATACAACAAACCAGACAGAGAGGATACATAGTGAGTGGAAGAAGAACCGGAACTTCTGGCGGCAAAATGCCCTAGTGGAACTTCCGTTGGGTAGCCAGAACTTTCGGTCAGGGAAATTCCAAAAACCAAAACTACAATAACTTTCGCATCCGAACTCCAAATGAGATGAAACCAATTTTGTTAGAAAGATAACGACGAATAGAATCCAACAAAAATACCATGAAAATATATATGTGAGGTATCACCCAAGGTGTGCAGCCAGAATACTCGCAAGATCAAAAACCGCAATAAGATATGCAAAGGAAATCTTTGATGATGAACTAGAGCTTGTTATGATGATGACCACAAGATCTAGATCCTCTCATGGACAAGAACCAAATAACAACCAAGAAAGATGATGTTATGCATGCAAAGGTTTGACATCTCTCCGAACGATGCGAACGAGACACCCGCTTGAGAGTCCCTCTTGATAGTACGGCTATCTATCCTAAACCTGGTCTCCCAACTAAGAACACGAGACCGGCAAAAGAGAAGCCCTATCAAGAACATACCTTTTCCTTGAGAATTCCACTTGAACTTGATGTAGACTGTCTTGTTCTTCTAGAGTGGGAACACCTTTCGTGTTTGCTCTTGCTTGATGAAGATGAAGGCTTGCAAATTTGTCCCCCATATTCAATGGGGAAACCTCTTTTTTGAACTTTTCTTCATCATCCCATGATCACGAGGATGGCAAGCTTCAAGCATGACATCTTCTAGAGATGGTGCATCTTGACCTCGCCCTTCTTCATCCCTTCTCGAGGTTGATCCATCTTGATGCAACTCTTTGCACTTGTCTTGATCAACCTTCAAGCTCCTTCTTTCTTCATGATTCCTATGGGCTCAAAGCCCTTGGACATTTCTTCATCTTTCAACCACGATTCCAACACATGGCCCAGGTGATGCCAAAGGACAAACCTACAAGTGAAACTCAATTTACACATTAGTCCATAGAGATTGTCATTAATTACCGAAACCACACATGGGGGCATACATGCCCTTTCACTTTCTTTCTTTGAAATACCTAGAGGGGTAGGGAAAAGACTAGATTTCTTTCGATCAAGATTTTTTTGGCAAAGGGATGGTCAAAAAAAGAAATATAGGCTCACGAGATGGAATATAATATGCTGGCCTAAGGAACAAGGGGGACTCGGGATTGAGGTACTTGAGATTAAAAACCGTTGTTTATTGATCAAGTGGCTCTATAAACTATTAAATGAAAACGGCGTATGGCAGGAACTAATTCATAATAAGTACCTACACTCACAATCATTGTCCCAAGCGAAACTTAACATGTCAGATTCCCCTGTTTGGAAAGGTATCATGAAAGTAAAATAAGAGTTTTTAATAGAGGTTCTTTTAAGGTGGATAATGGGGAGACTACCCGCTTTTGGGAAGACACAAGGTTAGGTGATTCACCATTAGCAGATCAATACCCATCTTTGTATAGCATTGTGCGTCATAAACAATATTTCTTTTAGAAGATCTTTATTGGGCAATAGATGGGAACAATGGATACATCTAGTGCATAGGCTCATGGATGTTCAGTTATCTGCTAATGATGATGCTTTTACATGGGGCCTAACTCCTAATGGTATCTTCACGGTAAAATATTTATAAAATGATTTTTAAATGACCACACACAATATTTAAGGAAATATATTTGGAAAATGAAAGTGCCACTAAAAATTAGGATTTTTATGTGGTTCCTACATCAAAAAGTGCTCCTTACTAAAGACAATCTTGCAAAAAGAATTTGGCAAGGCATCCAAAAGTGTTGTTTTTGTGATCAAGAAGAAACAATTCAACACTTATTTATATCCTTCCCTTTTGCGAAAATTGTTTGGCGTATTGTGCATATGTCCTTTAATATAATACCCTAAACAAATATAATATTTTTGAAAATTGGCTAAGGCGTGTAAATAAGCATGAAAAGGTACAAATAGGTGTAGGTGTATGTGCTTTGCTTTGGGCCATATGGAACATAAGAAATTATTATATCTTTAACAATGCGAGATCTTCATCTTTTATGCTGGTTATACCGCTGGTTACTCATTGGATCCGTTCGTGGTCCTATATCCATCCTTCAGAGAAGCGCTAGGAGCTACATATTGGGTGAAACCGGCTAGAGTGAGTTGCACGGGCTATATACAACCAATCCAACTGGCGTTTTGATCTAAGGATAGCATATTGATGCAACAATTTCACTTGTTGACCTCACCTTTCTGTTGGCGGATTCTTGTGTCCACCTTATGTCACCCATGAGGTGTAGACTTTTGTAATAAACAAATTTTAATAAAGTAATAAAGGATGTATGCACAAATCGGTGCAGAGGCTGGGGTAACCCCATTTCGAGAAAAAGTGTATTTATAAGCTTTGTTTGAAACAAATTATTTGTTTGCATCTGATGAGGACTGTATGTGTGGGTTGTTAGGATGCATTTGAAATAAAAAGACTACTGGGACTAGGTCGTTGACCTGACAAGTAGGCCCGATGTTCACATGACAAGTGGGACCAACAAATTTACCAGACAAATCGGTCCTAGTGATTTACCTGACAAGTGGGTCCCAACTAACTAGTAGGACCAGCTCAAAAAAACAAACAAAATAGGCAATGGCCAAAGCATATGTCCCAAGTTATTGGCCTGGCCCAGCAAGATGACCATCTTGGACTGGGCTACACACTTCCATGTAGGATTGGCCATGCTGCCACATAGGATTGGCCACGTTGAATCTGACGTTGACATGCCAAATTACCGTGACCAAATATTTGGTCATGGACACTATGAACATCTATTTTGGTCATAGGTGCCCATGAACAAAAATAAGTCGTGAGTTTCTATAGTGACGCTTGGTATGTGATCTATTCATTTTCGTCATAGAAAAGTCATAGATGGACTACTATGACAAATATTTTGGGGGTCACCAGTTAGCATATTTATTGTAGTAAGACAATGTGCATGTGGAGGCAGCGGTGAGCTCGAGTGCCAAGAGGAAGCGGTGCTGAGCTCCAGTGCTAGGAGGAAGCGGCAGCAACCGGCACATGTAGCGGAGGGGGCAGATCTTTGATGACACGACCAGTCGGAAGAAGAGGAAAGGAGAAGATTCCAGAGCTACCACCGCAGTATACTCGTCATAGCCGCCATCCCACACTTCCACCGTGGTTGGCGACGATAGTGGAGGTCAAGAGCATCACCTGCCACCACGCGAGATCCGGCACCGCCTCCTCCAATTGCTCATAATCCCGATCTAATTTAATTTCCCTAATATTGATCTGATTTAATCACCCTTATCTCGATCTGATTTTCTTTGCCTGCTACATCCTAGCTAGACTACCACCTCCCCATGGCTATTTCTCTCTTTCTCCACTGTCAGTTTCATGTGATTACAGATGTGTTGATTTGTTCAGCCTTATTTTTGGGATATATAATAACAATTTTTTTAATTGAGGTAACTTGAACCGTGCGAAGGATTACCTCTTGCTTGTATCAGAGTTCTCCAGTTATTTTACTTCTATACTCCATTCATTATGTAGAGAGTTGATAATGTGCCAATGCTTCAAGTGGATATAGTCTAGTGTTATTTTATGCTTTGTAATGTATCACGTTTAGAAGTTCCAAGGGCTCGCCTAAATAATGATAGTCTATGATATCAAGGTTCCCATGGTAAAGATTCCACTAGCTTCATATTACTCCAGGCTGCTCAT
Organism: Avena sativa; assembly: GCA_916181665.1. Lineage (NCBI taxonomy): Eukaryota > Viridiplantae > Streptophyta > Magnoliopsida > Poales > Poaceae > Avena > Avena sativa. The sequence continues at coordinate 200,164,248 of OV702281.1, read as the reverse complement.
CATGAAGATCTTTCTATGTAAGACTCTGACTTTCCCTCTCTTTTAAGTATACCTTGTTCGGAGAGATAGAGATGATAGAATCCTAGGATCATCTAGGTGCACATCTAGCCGGGTGACCTTTGAGTTGTGTTCATAATTTCATAAGTACACTGTGACAGATCGAGAGATGTGAAAGGGGAGTAGTACCTTCTCTTTGGCTCGATGGGCTCGAGCCGTTGGCCATGACGATGATCTTTGCTAAGGCAGCAACATGAAGTGTAGATTCGTCAGGGCATTAGCGGGGCTTCCCATCACTCCTGCACTCCCTTAAATTGGATAAGCATTGTCGGTGGGGAGTACGGCTTGTGGTGAAGCTCGTAACGTGAGCCGCCGGTGTTGGGGAACACACTACAGAAAATAGAAAATTTCTAGCAAATAACCAAGATCCGCTTCAAGGGTGAGGTAACGGAACATACCTTCATAGATCGAACTAGTGGAAGTTTGTCGATGACGAGGTTGATCGTGCATCGATCCATGCAACAAGCCTTAGCGAGTCGCGAGGAGATCTATTATCCCACGGATAGATCCGAACAACTAGTGATCCAAGTGTTGCACCTCCACCGGTATCCACATGTACAACGGGGACAGCACCGCGTCGAGGTGAGATCAAGAACTCGCGAACGAAGCGGGAATGTGTCGATGAAGATATAGTAGCACTCTGTTGTCTATTAAGATTAGATCTAGACGGGGTACAAGGAGCTACTGCGGGTGTTGGTGAAGATCTCCTCCACGCGACCAAGAAGGACGCGAGGAAGAGGAAGAGGACCGAGGACGAGGCGGCGGCGACCAGGGGTGGAGGCGGGCGGTGCATGTACGGGCGGTGGGGGGACGGGCGGGCGGCGACAGTGAAGGTGGCTTGTGGATATGTCTTGGATTGTGTGTATTTCCCTTGGCCCTCTCCCCTCCTTATATATGTGGATTCCCTCCTCCATAGAGGAGAGTAGGACTAGGATTCGTATCCTATAAGGACTCCTCCTTTTCCTTTCTTCCACCAATATGATAGAGAGAGAGAGAGGAAGTCTGTATCCAATACAGAGTACACATCAAATACGGATTTCTCCCCAAAACCAACTTGGGGAGGCAAGTTTGAGACCGGGGAGGACTCCCCCCCCAACACGGCCTCACCCCACCCCTCCTCCTCCACCTGCCGGCCTAGGGGAGGCCCTGGCCAATTCGTCCAGGGTCTCCTTCCCCCGCATGCGCGTGTGGCCCAGTGGGCCCATGCGGCCCTTCGGCCCATGGGACCCACTGGGATATTAATAAATAATAATTTCTTAATTCTTATTAATTTAAATATTTATTCCGAATCTTTCTGAATAACTCCTGGACACCTCTGAATTAATACAAAACCTTCTTATAATATTGCTAGCGTCCTCTTTTAATGTCCTGAACCATTCCATCCACTTTCGGTGATATCCCGGACTCCTCCAGAATATTCTGAGACGCTCTGAGACATCCACTCGGAATTAACTCATCCAACTATATCATTCGCACTCACATTTTTAAATGCCGAAAACATCTTGAGTGTGTGACCGGGTAAGTTTGCATATTTGCGGACATGTCCAGAACTCATGCCGTAACAATTATTAGTATCGGTATCTTGATACAAGTAGCAACCTCCACAAATAACATGAAGTTCTTTATCGTGTGAACCATACTATTGTGTACGATACATATTATATTGATTCGTCAATACTTTACATTGTCCGAGATGAAACACTAGGTTATTCTTGTTACCTGACATGTACTCTTTACTCATCCCATAGTATAGATGTTACTGTGTTCAACGACTTGATCACGTGTCCGGCCATACAATAACGAACATCATAGTATATGAGTGGGCCCAGAGTGTATCTCTCCATCGTAAGGAGTATCAATTCCCACAAAGAACGACATGTGAATGATTGGCAAACCATCTGATATGAACAAGCATCAACTTTATAATTACTCTATTAAGAGCAATGTTTGGAGAATCTTGCCACATCCATATTGTATTTCTAGTAAAGGAAATACAGTGTCTTATGAGATTAAACCGATAACTATATTGACGATGTGTTTCACGGTATCTCATGTTTGGGTCTATCCATCGTCGTTGTTCTCCAACAACTTTGATCACATATGTCACCGGAAACATCACAATAACATTGTCACTTTGCACATAGTTAGGAAAACGAAATTATCGTTGACATATATAGTAGTCATAGATGCATGACCAGTGATATTTTTACATGGTGTTTATCATCCCACACATGTATTAGGGTTTTACTCCAAATACAAATTATTTAGGACTAACATGATTATATCATAGAACGATAAACTTAATTATGAAACAAAAATATGAATAATAACACATTTTTTATTGACTCTAGGGCATATTTCTATCAGTCTCCCACTTGCACTAGAGTCAATAGTCTAGTTTGCATTTATCATTCTAACACCTATGGCATCCCGGTGTTTTTCATGCTTTGAAAGCATGAGTAACTTTGACAATGGATCTGCCACATTCAAATCTGTATGAATTTTGCACATCTTGTTGTCACCATCATGCACAAACTAGCGTATGAGATGAAACCGATGTTGTACATGATTGTTACTCTGGTGGGACCTTGGTTCCTTTGCTTGAGCGATGGAACCATTATTGTCACAATGAATCTCCATTGGCTCTAGCGCACTTGGAATCACACAAAGCTCTATAATGAAGTTCAACAGAACATAGGTCATCGAAAAGATCTCGGGCGACTCACCAAAGCACGAAAGCCAGTTAGAAAATGGATCATCCAGAAACCCTCCTTTGCAGCATCTGACGCTGCTATGTACTTTGCCTTTGTTGTAGAGTCCACAATCGTATCTTGCTTATAACGTTTATAGCTCACCGCTCCCCAATTCATGGTGAACACATAACCAGACTGAGATCTAAAATCATCAGGAACAGGGAAAAAGCTTGCATCGGTGTAATCTCTTGCAACGAGCTCTTTGTCATTTCCATATAAGATAAACATATCCTTAGTCCTTCTCAAGTATCTAATTAAATTATTCACCCATATCTAGTGATTCACACCTGGATCACTTTGGTATCTGCTCGTAACACTTAGATCATATGATAAATCTGGTCTTGTACATATCATGGCTTAGATGATTGAACCAATTGCTGACGCATATGGGACTTCACTCATGTCTTTCTGCTCAACATCTATCGTAGGACATTGCTTATTGCTTAGTGGTTTTCCATGTACCATTGTCTAACACCCTCGAATCGGCCTATGCAAGTTTAAGAAATTCCCGCCAAACCCGCATAAAAATGATCCAAAGATGCCCACCAGGCACTTGCGTGCAGGTGGAAAACGAAGTAATATCATTACACATTAGTTCACGATGGAACCCAGTGAAAAGATATATACAGCATGACTCCATGAGTCAAGAATACAGATATATAGTTCAAAGATCCAAATAACCTTGAAAATAACACAACATCCAAGTATAGATAAGATGCAAATGGGGCTAAGAGCCCTGAATAATATGTTGCGGTTCGAGGGAAGAAAATAAAAAAATTCCTATGATCAAAACCCTAATGCCATGATCTATCTACTAGTAATACAGTAACGGGCGTGGTTACGATATTCATACCTCTGAAGACCGAGCGCGGTTAATGTACCGCAAGGAATGTGGATGAAGAAGACACCCTGACGCTGACCTCAAGGTCACGAAGTCCTGTAGCTCCAACAACTCCTAGCAATGAAATCACGGTGCCTTCAGAGGGAGTCATACACGTACGATGCTTGACGATGACCCCTGCTTCTCCCCAATCTAGCCGAGATTGCGGAAGTACATATCCTAGCTCCGAAGCCCGCAACACGATGGTGCTCTGCGGTGAAGAACTCCTTGCTCGCACAACCCTGACAAGGGGGCCACAGTTGCAAGAGAGAGAGAGAGAAGAGATAGGCAACATAGACCTTTTATTTATTTTCAGGTGGAAATTGGTGTATTTTAATCCTCATATGGGCACCTCTTTATATAGGTGGTGGGAGGGGTTCCCTCCATCTTAGGTGTCTCATGTGGGACTAAAATTAACAAGGAAAAGGGGCGATATAACCAGCCAGCCGGGTGGGCCACATGCCCACCTGCACGTGGCCCATCAAGCAAGGCGGCACCGCTAGCCAGCAGGAGAGGGAGCCAGGTGGGCCGCCCAGCAGTCGCGGCCCGCGAGGCTAGCCATGGCGGTGACGCCCAACAATGGCCCCGGGTGGCCCCCATGTGCGCGCCCGCCCGCGCGGCAACTGGCGGTGTGGCTCCCAGGTGGTCCACGACCCAGCAGCGGCAACAGTCGGCAGCCTGGCAGCACGAAGTGTTGACCGCCCCTGTGCGGCATGCGCTATCTGTCACCCATGTGAGCTATTTCAAAAACAGTTCTCCCTTTTGCCTTTTTTGTCCGTTTCTTTTTACGTAAATCCCTCAGTGATTTTGCCTAACAAATAAGACGCCTTTATAAATTTTTATTTAAATATTTATTTATCATATATTAATTCATAATTAACAGATAATAAATATATTTTTTAAATTATTATTTATTCGAAAACCATTTTCGGTCCTTTTACCTTTATCCTTTCTCCGAACACCTTCGAATCTCCCTAGAAAGTTTTTGGGCTCTCTCTCTTGTTATTTCTTCAATGATTTTGAACTAGACATTAACGATATCTAAGCTTTCTCAAGCCTGTTAGGGGGATGACCCTAGGTAGGGTCAAGCTAAGGTAAAGGGGCAAGGCCCACCGAGATATTTGTCGGGTCAAAGGATGACCCGGCCGAGTAATACGAATGTCGACCGAATAAGGACCGAATTAATCCGAGTAAGGCTGATAAGGCTTAACTCGGCCGACAAATTACATATGCCGGCCTAGTACTTACCATGTATTGTACCTGCAGTTGTGCGCTTGGCCGAGTCATACAAGGCGAGGCCAAGTCACAGCAAAGCTTTCTCGAGAAGGATAAAGCGATCTTAGAAGTCAACAATGCACTTTGTCTCTCCTCTAGGAATGTGCATGGTGACAAGCGCTACAGACAAGGGTAGGAGGGGCAGAAGAGCAGAAGAGGGGTCACGGAGGTGACAGTCCCACAGGCCAACGCTCACATGTCGTGGGCTCTGGGTTATTGCCGTCGATAGAAGAGAGACAATGAAAGACTCCAACCGAATGACTATTTTGGGATGAGCATATTCGAGGAATATGCCATCCACATCAGCCCTAATGTAACCTGGCCACCCCTTTATAAGGTGAGCCAGGACCTCCATAGAGGGGGTTCGATTCATTTTACACTTAGAGGGTAGTTGAGTGCTTCTTCCACCTCTGCCTCTGATACAGCTCAAGGAGCAAGTGTAACCATTGGAGATCAAAGAAAGGATCATGAGTGACTTGTTTGTGTGTAGAAATCACTACATCATCCCTCCCTGGATCCCTCTAGCACACATTGGCCCCATCTTTAGCCTACCCATGGCATCTGTCATGCCACCACCATGACAGTTGGCGCCCACCATGGGGTCAGCATTGGTGCTAGCTGGAGTCAAGATCCGGACGGGAAACTTCATCGCCACCGGCGAGCGCATTGTCTCCAAGGTCGTGCAGCACTTCGACATGTGGGGCTACGTCAGCGACAACGTGCACCACTTTTCCAGGCGCTCTCCTCCGTGCAACGGGGTCTTCATCAACCTAGGTGCGCACAAGGTGTACGTCAGAGTCAACGTTTCCTGCGTCTACCCGCAGTGAGTCATCCTTGCAGGAGAGCCTTCCCTCAGCACTACTAGCGGTCCGCGTATCACTCGCCCCGCAGGCAGCGTCGAGGTAATGATGACCGCACCCGCACCAGCAGCAGGCGCATGAGCCGGGCCAAGCAAGAACTCGGCGGCACCAGGTCCGGTAGCAGCAAAGCCGGCAACAGCATATCCAGCGGTCATAGATCCACCTGAGGTTCGCAATGTCACACCTAAGGCAACTCGAATCAGAGGGCCACCCTTAGAAAGGCAAGAAAACATCTTGTAGGAAGCAATGGATAACTTAACCACTCATGTAGCTCCTATTGTAAACCCGGCTTAGGCACAGGCCGAGTTAGAGGAAACTCGGTTGAAAATGTTAAATGAGGCTAGGAGGGTAGCAGCACTGCAGAAGTCGCTTAACATCACTTTGCGCGAGTATGCTAGGGCGAGCAAGGTCGACACTAGCACGACTCGTCTAGATGGTGTAAGAATAAGGGGGAAGAACCTCCTTAGTGCTATCAACAAGGAACATGAGTCTCGACATGGTGATTCGGCTGACCCGACCAAGATATAGTGCTCTGACAAAGAACCTTAGGGCAGCAAATGCAGCAGCCTTCGAGATATATGGCCTGACCGGTGAAGCCCGGTAGAGGCAACAAGAAAGAGTCATCGAGCTGGTGCGCATAGAAAACAAGCAGAAGGAGGTTCGCATTTAGTTCATTCGGCTGGAGCTGCCCCGACAGTGTCGGTTTCCACGGCATCTTTACTCGGCGGAGGATCAAGGAAAGAAAAGGCAGTGACCTCGAGAAGAAGGGATAAACAGATGGTCCCATATGACCCGGAAGTGGCTGGGAAAGAAAATGTGAACCAAGGAAATGCAAGCCGAGGTAACAGTGGGAATAGAAACCCTGATCATGGCAATGGTGGTCAAGGAAACCACGAGTGGTGTAACCCCGGCCAAAATCATTCAGCTGGAGGAAGCCAACATCCTCCACAAGATCTCCAGCCGAGATATGAACCTCGGCAAGGAAGGGATGCAGGACCAGATCCACATAACCCGACGCAGAACAGATATAATGACGGTTATTTGGAAATGGAGAATGCCGGATTTTCTAGGCCAAATCCCCATGGGATGGAAGAAAGAGTAGCAAACAAAAACTTGCAGTCGGATGGTGCAAGGTTGAAGCTTGACATGATATACATATCTGAGTTATTGGAAGAACAAGGTCCTACAGGTCCAGCATATTTTGGACCTTGGATCATGAGGGAGCCACCCGTGCCGAACTTTCAGTTGCCAAGAGGGACAAAAACATACAACAGAAGAACAAAGCCACAAGATTGGTTGATTGATTATGCAACTGCTGTGAAAATTGCAGAGGGCAACCTTAGATGGGCAGTGAAATATGTGCCACAAATGTTGGAAGGACCAGTAAGAATGTGGTTGAAAAACTTGCTAGCAGGAAGTATCCACTGCTGGTTAGATTTCGAGGAGATGTTTGTGAGCAACTTCACAAGCACATATAAGAGGCCGAATAGACCTTAATAGCTCGCCATGTGCAAGCAGAGACTGAATGAGACAGACTGAATTTTTTGACTCGGTGGTGTAAGCTAGGGAACTCATGTGAAGGAGTGATTGAATCACAAGTGATTGCCTGGTTTGCACAAGGGTGAAGGTATGAAAGTGTGTTGTGGAAGAGGTTGTAGAGAGATATGCTAACCACATTGGCCGAGACAATTCGTATAGCCGACTCATATGCATTGGGAGATCTGACTCAACCAGAGCTTATGCCGGCAGATCACAATGATCAGCATGAGCATTATGTTCGTGATGGTGCCGGGTCATCCCGGAGGAGTGAATTCCGAGATAGGCGAAGAGATGACAGGCCGGATTATCAGTACAATTTGAGTCAAGTTGCACCTATAAACCCAAGATTAGCCGTTGGGGGTAATCAGCGTCAAAAGAACAATTCGCAACAGTGGACTCCGAGAAATGACGACAAGAAATAGTGTACCCCAGAACAAAAGAAGGAATGGAAGGAGACGCCGAAGTACACTTATGAATCCATGCTAGATCAGCCTTGTAAGTTTGACACTCCTAACCCGGACAAGCCGGCAAATCATACAACTCAGAAGTGTGCTTGGATGAAAATGGTAATGGGCGGTACATAGCCGAGTTAGCCGAATCAGAGAACTCACCTCATAGTATGCAATGCATAGCAGCAACTTGCTCTGCCTCTTCCACCGCCGAGAAACGAGAACCAGTCACCACCAAGGTATGAGAACCATGATAGAAGAGAAGCAGTAACAAGTGGAGAATCATAATCAGGAGAACCGTGGAGACCCAGGCCAAGGAGGCAGGAATGAATACATAGAACATCATCATGCGTACTGTGTATTCACCATAGAGTTGACGGATAAGAAAAGCATGTAGAGAAGGCATATGGAAGTAAACGCAGTCATGCCGGCACTGCCGGGATACATTAACTGGTCAGATCAGGAAATTACCTGGAGCACAAGGGATCACCACAAGATCATGCTGAACCCTAGGTATGAATATCAATGTCAAGTTCTCAAAGGTGATGATTTACAATGGTAGTAGCATAAACATATTGTACAAGGACACGATGCACAAGCTCGGAATCAATGAGAACATGTTGCAGGCGACCAAGACTACTTTCCATGGCATTGTGCCGGGGTTGTCTTGTGAGCCAATTGGCAAAGTCAGGATCGATGTGTTATTCGGCACAAGGGAAAACTGCAGAACTAATAATTTGGAGTTCGATGTTGTAGATTTGGAAAGCTGCTACCATGCACTACTGGGAAGGCCAGCATTATCAAAGTTCATGACCAGTTCTCACATCAGTTACTTGAAGATAAAGATGACAGGACCCAATGGAGTGATCACCATGATCGATGGAGTGTGCCTCGGCCGGGTCAAACCTATCCGATTCATTGGTTACTACAAGAGAAAAGAGGAGGATTCAAGAAATGGCAGCTTTGGCTTCGTCGGCACAGCTAAATATGTCGGCGATGGGCAACCCACATGGCAGTGTCTCTTTTCAGCCGACTAAGAACACCAAGAAGATTCAAATCGATGACCAGTACCCAGAGCGCACCGTCACCATTAGTTCCGGCCTAAATGCTAAATAGGAAAGCGAGCTCGTCAGCTTCCTCCGTGAGAATCGGGATATCTTTGCTTGGTCTACTCAGGATCTGCAAGGTGTGCCGTGGGAGCTGGCAGAGCACTCTTTACATGTGAGGCCAGATGCAAGACCGGTGAAGCAACCTATCATCCGCTTCGTCGAGGACAAGAGAAAAATAATAAGAGATGAGATAGCTCGGCTCCTTGCAGCCGGGTTTATTATGGAAGTACTTCTCCCGGATTGGATCTCTAATCTGGTGTTGGTAGAGAAGAAAAAAGACGATCCGAATGTAGCTGTGGTGTGGCACATGTGCATCGACTACACCAACCTGAACAAAGCATGTCCAAAGGATCCATTTACTTTGCCAAAGATAGATCAGGTTATTGATTCGACCACTGGTTGTGAGTTAATATCGTTTGTAGACATGTACTCTGGTTCCCACCAGATACTGTTAAATCCGGTCGATCAAATAAACACCGCATTCATTACCCCGTGCGGGGCTTATTGCTATCGTACCATGCCATTCGGCTTAATGCAATGCAGGGGCAACATACCAAAGATGCATGCAAAAATGCTTACATGATCAAATTGGCAAAAATGTCCAAGTATATGTTGATGACATGGTAATAAAAACCAAAGAAAATCACACATTACTAGATGATATCCGGAAGACGTTAGCGAATCTAATGAGATTCCGAATGAAGCTTAACCCGGAAAAATGTACCTTTGGTATACCAGCCGAAAAATTACTTGGTTTACTCGTATCAAGCCGAGGTATCGATACAAACCCGACAAAGATTCGGGCGATAGAGCGCATGGATTTGCCAAAGTGCCTCAACGATGTCCAGAAGTTCACGGGTTGCATGGCATCTCTGAGTCAGTTCATATGTCGTCTTGGAGAAAAGGCATTGCCCTTATACCAACTGATGAAAAAATCGGACAAGTTCACTTGGACACCACAAGCTGATAATGCATGCCATGAGTTAAAGAAAATGCTAGCCTCTACAACTATTCTAGCTTCACCACTATCAAAAGAGCCGATGTTTCTATATATAGCAGCGACCAATCAAGTCGTAAGTGTTGTGGTGGTAGTGGAGCATGCCAGGAAGGTAAGTCAGTGCAAAGAACGGTATATTACCTAAGTGAGGTACTCTCAGCCTCAAAACAAAACTATCCCCATTATCAAAAAATGGCATACGGATATATATATGTCGGCAAAAAAGCTAAAACATTACTTTGAGGAACAACCTATAAAGGTGATATGCGAGACACCAATTGCCGAGATAATGAGCAACAAAGATGCAAGTGGCCGAATATCAAAATGGGCAATTGAGATAGCCCCTTATGCTCCACAATTTGATAGAAGAGACGCAATTAAGTCTCAAGCAGTGGCCAACTTTCTTGTTGATTGGGCCAAAATGCAATATGAACCTCCTTTACCTGATACGAATTATTGGAGAATGCACTTCGACAGTTCAAAGTTGAAAGATGGATTAGGTGCTGGCATAGTCCTCACCTCTCCCAAAAAAGATCATCTAAAATATGTGTTACAAATACACTTTGTTGCATCAAACAACATAGCCGAATATGAGGCACTGGTCCATGGCTTAAAGGTAGCAAAAGACATTAGTATATGTCGGATACAATGTTTTGGTGTTTCGGACCTGGTGGTACAACAAGTATCAGGAAATTGGGATGCATTGGATGCCAACATGGCATTATACATATTCCATGTGCAAAATATAAGTGGGTACTTTGATGGATGTGAATTCCATCATGTACCCAGAGCATAAAATGCTGCAGCCGACGTATTGTCAAAACTTGGCTCATCCAGGCAAGCCATCCCACCCGGCATAGCCCTTGAACACCTCAGAAAACCATAAATTTTACCTTCGCCTGATTCCGGATAAATTTGTATCCCGGCCAGTTTGGTATCCGAATTTTACCCAATGGACATAGACGGGAGGACGAATCCAAATGACTTGGGGACTGACACGACACACCCAGGGATGCCTTGCAGGTCTCGGGGACAGGTCAGATTAGCCCGACTGAGGTTATGTTGGCAGATGTAATGGAAATTGATGAGATAATTACCCCGGCACATGAAGTACCAGAATGGGCATGGTCAATCTTTCTATTCTTAAAAGATGAGATTCTGCCGAGTGACGAAGTCCTCGCCAGACAAATCGTAAGAAGGGATAAGGCATACACCATAATAAACTATGAGCTATACAAAAGAAGCACAACCAATGTTCTGTAGAGGTGCGTTGATCCGGCAGAAGGCCGAGAGATCTTGCTTGATATTCATCAAGGAGAATGTGGGCATCATGCTTCATATCGGGCCTTAGTATCCAAAGCATTCAGACATGGATTTTATTGGCCTAGTGCCCTGCGAGAGGCAGAGGACCTAGTGAAAAATTGTAATGGGTGCGAAAGGTATGCAAGCAAATGTCATATGTTTTCATCCGTATGGTGTTTGCCGTATGTCGTATGGTGTTTGGATATGGTCGGACTATTTAAGCTGGCTCGTGGTGGCATGACCCATATTTAGGTCATGGTTGATAAATTCACAAAGTGGATCGAGGTGAAACCAATAAGGAAATGTGATGGGCCCACAACAGTGAGATTCCACAAAGATATTGTCCTGAGGTATGGGTACCCACATAGCATTATAACAGATAATGGCACAATTTTTTTAAAGGAGCATTTGCTCGATTCTGTCGAGAAAACATGATAAGACTCGATATTTCATCAGTCGCACATCCCGCATCGAACGGGAAAGTAGAAAGATCCAACGCACTAGTATTGTCCGGGATAAAACCCCGACTCATTGAGCTGCTGCAAAGATTAGCAGGGTGTTAGATCGAGGAGCTCCCAGTCGTGTTATGGAGCCTAAGGAAAACTCTGAATCGATCAACAGGCTATACGCCATTCTTCCTGGTATATGGGCAGAAGTTGTATTACCAACCGACATAGTGCATGATTCGTCTAGAGTCACCCAATACACGATAGGCATAGTCAATGAGATATCTCGGCAAAACGATGTTGATTTACTAGAAGAGGCTAGAGAGTTGGCTTTGTCCAGATCTGCTGTGTAGCAACAGAAGCTAAGACACCACCATAGCAAGAAAGTTAATCCCCGAGTCTTTCAAGAGGGAGATCTAGTGCTTCAGCTCGTGCAGCGCACGGCCAGCATGCATAAGCTATCACCTCCATGGGAGGGTCCATTTATTGTGAGCAAAGCACTCCACAATGATGCAAATTATCTTATAGATGTTCAAGAACAAGAGAAAAATAAGGTGGACATGGCAGGTGAATAGTCAAAAAAGTCCATGGAATTAGTTTTACTTCATCTGTTTTACACCTAGCCAAACTGAATTGTATCTCGAACTCTCATATGTCGGATTATAGGCCGGCAATGAGCTAATGAATGAAACCTCGGCACCTCGAGCTGTAACTCGGGGACTTCCTTAATGAACTTGTTCTTTTCGTATGCATTTTTATATGTTGCTTGGCTTATTTTTTTACCCTTAGGTCGGTGTAGTAATGTGTCGGCATCAAAGGCCGACTCTTCGACGTACTGCTATCCAAAAAATAGGCTTCATAGTAAGCAAGAGAAAAGCCGACAAATGTCGAACACATGAAAAACGACTAAGGGAAGAATAGTACGCGAGCCGACTTATGTTTCATTTCTTACTAACCCCTGAATTTATTATCCTTTATTATTTATGTGTTTATTTTAAGCTTGTTTTCATAATTTCTAAGTATTGTTGGTTCGGTTTATCTATCTCTAACCCGTAGGTCAAACGCCAAAAAATGGTAGACACAGGCCGGATGATTAACTCAAAGTAACAAGAAAAATGAAAGTAAGGGATAATGCTCAAAAGGATGCATTGTATACAAACCACATAGTAGCAAAAGGACTAGAACTGTTTCTTACAGCAGGCGCCCGACATACCGCGGACTTGATAAAATTTAATTTTTTGAGTTCAGGAGGTAGCCGGTGTCGACTCGTCGGGGTGTGGAGGAACAACAACCTCCGGAGCAGGTGCATCCGAGGTATTCACCTCGGCTTCTGCTGAGGATACCTCGGCTTCGATAGGAGCATCCTCAGGGTCTTGAACCTCGGTTTCCTTGCGAGAAACCTCGGCTTGAGCCTAAGAAGTTTCGGTCCCCTTGGAGGAAGACCGAACCTTGGCCTCTTGATTCGAACGTTCTCCTTGCTCGTCCGAGCTACCAGCCTCCTCTTCCGCGTCTTTGTCATCTGCATACTCCTCAGATTCTGAGTCATCTTCAGCCTCATCATCTCCTTTGACATCATCCAACAGGAAACTCGAACCCTCATTCCAGCCATGAATGTTCGCATATTGGATGAGCTAATGGGCCCGAGCTTGCATACTAGCGATATGATCCGGATCAGTGGTCCGACGTGAGCCTATGCGGAGATTCTATAGGGTATCCATGCAAATGACTTCGTACCAAGAAAGCACGAAGGACAATGCCATGTCAGCACTAGCTCGCGCTACTGATTCTCTCAAGAGACAAAGTTGAGTCTCATAACCCATCAGTTTTGCAGCGAGTTCTTCAGCATGCAGCATCCTATCTTCATTCGGCCAAAGGACATGCTAGACTCAGATGGAAACCTCAAGGAGATCAACGCCGAATGCCTTCATCAGTTTCGTGGTGGCTCCAAGACTAACATGATAGTCCTCCATCGAGTAAGCGTGTTCTGGGTCATTAGACTCGCCACGGCGAAGCTGAGCCTTCACGACACATTCAACACTTCTAGCTCGACACTCCGGGAAGTTATCTGAAAGAAAATAAAGGGCACGGTCAGTCGAATCTAATATAAGTCGGACAGGAAAAATAAGATATGGAAAGGAACTTATTGTGGATAAATGAAACTACTCGGCTTAGATCAGCAACCAAGCCGACATGTGTCTTGTTCAGCCTTGCAAACTCGTCCTGGCAAGACTGGGCCTTAGCCTCAGTAGTGCTGAGCAGTTCCTTGTCCTTCTCAAGCTGACGGTTCATTCAGTTTTTCTCCTCAGAGAACTCTTGGTCGAGCTTTTCCAGCTCATACTTATGAGTTTTCATTAGAGACTCAACCTCGACATAAGCTGAGCTATTTCATCATCCTTCTCCTTCAGCTTGGCTGCGTGATCTCCTGCTTGTTCTAGAAAATGCAGCATCAGATCAGGCATGGAAACACGGTCTTAATGGGACTCTGCAAAGCCTTTTAATCAGGTTGAGACAAGGTAAAGTATCATGAGGAATATTGTAAAACCTCAAAGATGCATTATAGGAAAAGCTGAGTCGAAACATCCGAATTACCTTCGAGCTTGGTGATTTTCTCGTTCAACACCTTGTTCCGGATGTCCAAGTTTGTTGTGCAAAGGGAGAATCAAAAACTTGATGGCAAGAAGAATGGGCACCGACTAAAAAAATATTTCGGAAATAGAGTGACAGCAAACTTACCAGTCTTCTGTAGAATGGGCACGACCTTCTGATACTTGGTCTGCAACTTTCTATGGGAAAAGAGTAGCTTCTGGAACTCGGTCGTGCGGCGGTTGTGTGCCATTTGGGGAAGAGAAAAGCTTAGCGTTAATCTCAGAAAGATATTCAAATCTAAACTGCAAGATCCAAATCAAGTCAAACTTGATCCGGATCTTGGTGGCGAGATATTCAAAGTTAAAGATTCAAGACAAGTAAAACTTGACTCGGATCTAGGTGGCTAGATATTCAAAGCTAAACTACAAGATCTGAATCAAGTAACACTTGATCCGGATCTAGGTGGCTGGATATTCAAAGTTAAATATCCAAGCCAAGTAAAACTTGACTCGGATCTAGGTGGCTGGATATTCAAAGCTAAACTGCAATCCGAATCAAGTCAAACTTGATCCAGAACTAGGTGCCTGGATATTCAAAGTTAAAGATTCAAGCTAAGTAAAACTTGACTCAGATCTAGTTGGCTAGATATTCAAATCTAAAGATCCAAGCCAAGTAATACTTGACTCGGATCTAGGTGGCTAGATATTCAAAGCTAAAGATCCAAGCCAAGTAATACTTGACTCGGATCTAGGTGGTTAGATATTCAAAGCTAAACTACAAGATACGAATAAAGTCAAACTTGATCCGGATCTAAGTGGCCGGATATTCAAAGTTAAAGATTTAAGTCAAGTAAAACTTGACAAGGATCTAGGTGGCTAGATATTCAAAACTAAACTGCAAGATCTGAATCAAGTAAAACTTGAACCGGATCTAGGTGGCTGGATATTCAAAGTTAAAGATTTAAGTCAAGTAAAACTTGACAAGGATCTAGGTGGCTAGATATTCAAAACTAAACTGCAAGATCTGAATCAAGTAAAACTTGAACCGGATCTAGGTGGCTGGATATTCAAAGTTAAAGATCCAAGCCAAGTAAAACTTGACTTGGATCTAGGTGGCTGGATATTCAAAGCTAAACTGCAAAATCCGAATCAAGTCAAACTTGATCCGGATCTAGGTGGCTGGATATTCAAAGTTAAAGATTCAAGCCAAATAAAACTTGACTCAGATATAGGTGGCTAGATATTCAAAGCTAAAGATCCAAGCCAAGTAATACTTGACTCGGATCTAGGTGGATATATATTCAAAGCAAAAGATCCAATCCAAGTAAAAATCGACTCGGATCTAGGTGGTTGTATATTTGAACAAATTTTGGCCAGGTTAAAAGGACTACTTTATACATCATGGCTACACTAGAGCACTAGCTGAAAAGAGCATACGGTCGAATGATAACTCATTCCCGTGGAGGCTCAGGGACTAATGGGTTATATGGTAGACTATGTGAGAATGAACAATGTAAGCCGAGATGTTTACCTCATTCATGCCGTCAGCCTCGAGAATGACTCAGCTGGCAAGATGCGGCCGATTGTGGATCTCGGGGAGAGAGGAGCTCCTTTTTCCTAGGTTGGCAGGCGAGTTAACTTCTATCTCGTCAGCATCGTTCTGGTTGTTAGCATATTCGGCCAGGGAGCCGAGGCTTTGACCACTCAGTGTGCGCAACAGCACCTTGCCCTTATCCTCCTGAGCTTTCCTAGCTGCCGCTGCAGCCGCATGAATCTGATGAAGTACCATCTGCGTACCAGCAGCTGAGTCAGAGGCATAGGCGCCCTTCCTAAGTATGTCGGCGATGGAGGGCTGAGAGGAAGTATCACCAGTTTTCCTCTGGGTAACTTAGCAGCAGTTGCGCCCTTCTTCACCTTGGCAGATGACTCGGCCGCTGGCTGTGACTTAGTGGGCCGAGCCGTAGTCTGAGTGGTTGAGGGAGCCGTAGGAGATTGAGACTTGGAGCACTGAATCAACTTCGCTACACCTTGTTGCCGAGTCTGGGAAGACCCGGACGATGCCGGTACAAGTTCTAGAGAAAGAGGAGCAGGATATTGAATTGGAGCAGAGGACGAGATAACCGACACCTCGGCAGGCGTTGGCTCGGCATGCTGAATCTCTGTGGTCTAGGTAGGTGCGGCCAGATCAACGGGTTGATCCGGCATGGCAGTGTCGGCGTCATTGCTAGCACTAACAGTTACTTCCTCTTGCCGAGGTGGGCTGTTATTCCGCATAGGAGAAGGATCATCCCGAGGGCTTGGAACTCAAGTGTCATCACAGACCATACAAGGTCCACTCTGAGGGATATCCAACGGAGCACTGCCGAAGTAAAACAGTTAAAAAAGATGAGATAGAGAAACAAAGAGAGCAACAAGAAATACAAAGTTAATTCAGTTAAGAAATCTTACGCGGTAACAGCGGAAAGCACTCTGGGTTTTGGGATCCTCTTGGCGGGCACCTTGACCCATTTCCTCCGGGGCTCTCCTGGAGGATCCGAGGCAGCGGCACGTTTCCTCATTGTCCCCTGGCCCCCAATGGCGACAGGAGCCACATCATGCAACTGCCCAGCCGGGTTAGCTGGGGAAAATAGGCCGGATATGCGTAAGAGAGGGGCACGGCATCAACTACCTCAAGAGCTTCAACCTTGTCCGAGTCATCATCCTCGGTTTATTTGGAAGCCTTGCCCCGATTTCGGACAGGGGCCGAGTCAGGTTTCAGAATGAATTCCTCCGAATCAGGATCTTCGTTATCCGGAGTATCACGATCCTTGGTCCAAGGAAGAGAAAGAATCTCGCCGTCTTCCACGGCTTCCTCACCAAATTTCTGAGAAGGCAAATACAAAGAGAAATTGAATACTCAATAAAGCCAAAGTGATACATGATTCGGATGAAATGATTCGAAGTTGAATTACCTTAGGATGACGGTTGTCGCGAGAGAAGGGCTTCATGCCCCACTGCCAATCGTCGGCCATATCCGTCTTGAAAATAGCTCAGACGCGCTTCTGAATCTGCTCACCGTCAAGCTCGACGGTGGAGACCCTATTCAAATCCAGAGGGCCGCTCATCTAGCAGAACTTGTGCGTGCTCTTGTAGAGCGGGCAGATCTGGCTGCTGATAAAGGTAGACATAAGATCATCGCCGCATAGCCCGGCCCAGGTCAGGTCCTTAAGCCAGAGCTCGATTGACTCGGCAAGAGCATTGGTCCTCTTCGGGTCAAAATCCCATTTCTTCCTGGTGGGCACGTCGACTGAGAAGGCTGGGAGCCGGATCTTGTCCTCCTTGTCACTGTTCTTTAAATAGAAGAATGACATGTGCCACTTCTTGCATGACTCGAGGCCCGCGACTCGGGGGAAGATGGACTTCTTCCTAGGTGTGATGGAAGTGGCGCCACACTGTGTTAGAGACTTCTCGGAGGGACGCAGACTTTTATCCGGCACAACGTTGGCTTGGATTTGGAAGAACTTGGAACAAATTGCTATAGAGGGCCAGAGGCCGAAGTATACTTCGGTGGCCGAAATAAAAGAAGAGAGAGAAGCGACAACATTGGTCGGTAGGTGTTAAGGCTGTAGGCCAAAGAATTCTAGAAAATCCTTGGCAAAATCCCTAAGGGGAAAGCCAAATTCTCTAGCGAAATGCGAGAGAAAAACTATGAACTCACCCGACTCAATGATGGGGGTGAGCTCCGGGCTAGGTAATCGATAAGTTACCCCGGGCGGGATCTGGCGGGTCTTGATGAACCACTCGATCTCCCGCCAAGTCACCGTGGACCCTTGCCACGAACCTCGGTCGGAGACGGTGGTGGTGTCTTCTTTGCCGGAGACGGCGAGACTATGAGAGCTAGACATGGGGTCGTCGAAAGAATCAAAGGAGGAAGAAACGCTGGCGGAAGGAAGAGGCCTAGATTGCCACAGACCAGTCACGGCGGAGGAATGCACGGTCGCAGGAGCGGAACACGGCTGAAGTAGGGCAGGAGCGCGGAGGCAGGCACACTGCACGGCAAACGGGTGCCAAAGATGGGCGGCGCAATCGCAACTGATGGCGCTCTATGGCGGCGGTGCGAGGAGGAAGAAGAGAAAACTGGGAGCAAGGAAAGTGACTAAAGGTTTCACTCAGCTCCTCCATTTATAACCCCGAACCGCTAGCGGTCGTGGGATCATGCGTGTGTGGGAGTTGCCGCATACACGCGTGTATCGAGCTCTGGTAACCACTGAGTGGAGCCACACCAGCGATTACATGGCACAGGAGGCTATCCACCCACAGTAGCCGTTGCGATGATTGAAGAGTCACTGCGATACTTGACCACTAGTAGGGATAATTGTTCCTGTGTTAGTAATTACTATGGCGGCCCAAAAAATGAGGCGATGCGCAATGATTGTTGACACGTAGGATGAGACTTACGAGAGAAGCTAAGGGAAATGACTCAGAGGAAATAGAACGGTTCAGCCATTGCAGTCTTGACTCCCAAAAGACCAGAATCAGTCGGAAAATCGACGAGGCAGAAATCGAGACACCCCATGAAAATAAGAGGACTGAGAGATAAGTTGGCAACATGGATTCAAGTTCCGGATAAAAATAAACCTGTTGTGGCCTTTCCGACTAAAGTCACCGAGACTACAGCAGCTTTGGGGACTAATGTTGGGGGGATGACCCCAGGTAGGGTCAAGCTAAGGTAAAGGGGAAAGGCCCATCAAGATATTTGTCGGGTAAAAGGATGACCCAACCGAGTAATACAAATGTCGGTCGAATAAGGACCGGATTAATCCGAGTAAGGCTGATAAGGCTTAACTCCGCTGACATATTACATGTGTTGACACAGTACCTACCATGTTTTGTACCTGCATGTGTCCGCTTGGCCGAGTCATATAAGGCGAGGCCGAGTCGCAGTGAAGCTTGCTCGAGAAGGAGAAAGCAAGCTTAGAAGTCAAAATTGCACTCTGTCTCTCCTCTAGGAATCTGCACGGTGCCAAGCGCTACAGACAAGGGTCAAAGGGGTAGAAGAGTAGAAGAGGGGTCACGGAGGTGACAGTTCCACAACCAAACACTCACATGTCATGGGCTCTGGGTTATTGTCGTTGATAGAAGAAAGACAGGGAAAGACTCCCACGAATGACTATTTTGGGATGAGCATATTCAAGGACCATCCACGCCAGCCCTAATGTAACCTGGCCACCCTTTATAAGGTGAGCCAGGACCTCCATAGAGGGGGTTCGATTCATTTTACATTTAGAGGTTAGTTGAGTGCTTATTCCACCTCTGCCTCTAATACAGCTCAAGAAGCAAGTGTAACCATTGGAGATCAAAGAAAGGATCGTGAGTGACTTGTTCGTGTGTAGAAACCACTATATCATCCCTCTCTGGATCCCTCTAGCACACATTGGCCCCATCTTTAGCCTACCCATGGAATCTGCCGTGCCACCTCCACGACAAATCCCTTAAGCGTGGTACCCAATAGTTCGAGAATACTCTAGACATGTTCAAGACTCCTCTTTGACCAATGATCAACAGCAGGACCTGGATACCCATGATGACCACCTGTGCATTCCACGAAATTTATCGTTGAACCATAAACATTGTGTCTTATTCCTTTTGGCTCTGCAATACTGTATTGTCTGAGGTTTGATCAAATGACATCTCCATGTCAGGGATCAACCTCGTTATCGACAATACCTTCTTTACTCGATCCGATATGTGATATCCCTGTGACCTAGTCACACGTTGTGCAGCTTTATGGATAAAAGTTATTCGAGTGGGCCTAGAGTATCTTCTGTCACACGGATAGACTAATACCACTCTTGACGCATATGCCTCAACTTGTTCGTCCAGATATCTGATAACACCCTTATAATCACCATTCCACCGAGTGACGTTAAGTGCCATCAAAGTAACCTCGGGAGACAATGATTAGATATAGTCTCATGTTCTAAGGAAAGAGTCGCTATGTTTCCTAATAATTGTAACCTGAACTTTGTGACATGATCACGATATGATGCTATAGATAGGATATGTTCACCATCTCATTCTCTAATAAAATGACTCCATTGTCAATTGGAGCCGAAGCACCAACATGATCAGGAAACCTTTGATCATTCGTTGACCAATAAACTAGTGACTAGAGATTCACTTGGAACTTCTGGTTATTTGTATATCTATTGATGTTTCCTAATCAATATAGGTATAGCATGATATAAAATTTAATCATGAATTTTATAAAATATGCCAATAATTATTTTTCTCTAGGTTATATTTCCTTTAGAATAACCAATGGCGTCCATAACCCTACCCAAACCAAGCCGAAAGGGTAACCCTGCTAACAACATCGATCTCAAACCTGCTAAAACAAAAGGGGTGCCAACAAAGAGCAAATGAAAAAGAGTGGTCAGTACTGAGACCGGTATACGGCAAGACTCAGAATTCGGCGACTCTCGCCTACATAGGTATGGTGGACTGTAGCAGCAGCGCAACATGCACTAAACAACCTATAGAGACACAATACAACCGTTGGCTATCAGAGAGGATAAGAAAGACCTATTCGGAACTAACCTGATACTACCACCAAACGTACCCATCCTGGTATTTCCCCCCTCCAGACCAAACGAGGAAGTCATGCCGAGGAAACTCACAAGGTTGGCAGTTTTATTCATTCTTTCCATGGTGGTTACCCAACTTACTACTTATATCAGATACAAGTCAAATTATAACAATAAACTTTAGTTATGGTTGTTTATGATCGAGAAACTATGCTCCAAGTCGTCCATAACCGCGGACACGGATTTTCGAAAAGATTTAACCATGCAGAAGTGCACCAAAGTTTCCACATGCACTTTGACCCTTGTTGCCAGATCAATTAATATACACCCATTGGTATGTCGGCATGGTCTCGGACACGACGCTTTCCTAGACCCAAAGCAAGTACATGGGGGCCACCCGAAGCTACCCGTACGAGGTATAGCTAATCCTCGTACGGACCCTAAGGTTTCATGGACTTGTCACGCGAGCAGAGGCCATAGACAATATATTTCCGTGACAGAGTGTCGCACCTACGCAAAAGTAATAAATGCTCATCGAGCAATAGGGAATAAACATATCATACATGGCATAAGTATAGTAGGTAACGTATAAAGCCCAAACTAGTTTATGGCCCCCAGAATAATACTCTGAATTAGGTACTAAGCCGATAGGGGCGCCCATACACCCCACATGTGGTTAGCACGCCCAGTGTTGGAACAGATGTCAAGAAACCGGGTCCTAGTTGGACATAGGAGGATGGGATAATTATTAGATCTCAACTATTACCCACCCGTACCTCTGCATTAATTATATCTACTCCCAACATTTAATTAACAAGTTGTAATTAACTCAATGGTCATCTCCACCATTAAGCATGTGCCAATCCCAACATCGAAGGAACATCGACGACTCGGAGCGACACCTGAGCAAGCAGCTATGACTCGCAAGGCCGACTATCTACCAAACAACCGATAATAGGAGGTGTACAAGGCTATAAAGACTGCATGGGATATTAATGATACGAAAACTAAAAAATCGCAACACAAATAGCAATAGATCAACAGGAGAAAGTAAAGACTATAAATGTAAAATAGGTAGAAAGAGAAAGAATGCTCGCCTGAAAAACACTGTCGAAGATTCATCCAGAGAACGGGGTGACGCTCGTATCAACTTAATGGCATAATCCATGAAGAGCCAAAACATTAAAAAGAAACACCGGATGCGCTATTTAACAGAAAATCGGATATGATGCATGTATGATGCATGTATGATTCATGACATGGCAAAAATGCGATGCGATTAGGAAATATTAAGCGGAATCAAAGTCCCAACAATTAATTAATAGGTTCATGTTGTTTAGATACCCCGTAATTTAGATGTTGTATTAATAAGATAAAATATGGCATCGATTCTCTACACAAAGTTAAATATAGTCAATATAAGACTAGAATAGCCCGTATATGGTCTTCATATTTAATTATTAGGTGAGCCGTTAAAATAGCCACAAACAAATGAATATATATGCGAGCATAAACAATTATATGTAACAAGAATATGAATAGAAAATTAATTATCTATAAATTTTTCTAAACAATTTCAATATATAATACTTTCTGAATAAAGCTACAGATTAATAGTTATTGATTAAACAAGATTTGCAAAATAAAAATAAAGAAAGCGAGGGAGCTGTTTTGGCGATGGTTGGAAAAAGAAAAAAAAAGGGTATATGCAACAAGTATATGGATGGAAAATTAATTATCTATGCATTTTTCTAAACAATTTTAATATACAACACTTTCCGAATAAAGACAGATTAATAGTTATTGATTAAACAAGATTTGCAAAATAAAAAGAAAGAAAGCGAGGGAGCTGTTTTGGAGATGGATGGCAAAAGAAGAAAAAAGGTGTGAATAATATTTACACACGTCGAGGCTTGATACCAGGATTTGAGGAATTCAGGGACAATGCTTCAGCCACTTGGGTGTTATTCTGTTGGTGAGTTTAGAACGCATAGTAGTTGAACCAGCTTATCAAAGATTACAGACAAAATAAAAGGCTGGAATTTATCTGCTCCAAAGGGGATATAAACGCAGGTTGCGGGGAGACTCGGATTCTAGGAGCAAGAGCATAAAATAGGAATTTAAGAAAGAAAAAAAGGGAAATTGATCTCATGGCCTTGCGAGTCATAGCTGACTGCCAGCCAGCCACTGCTCTTCTTGTTCATATCGTGAGCATACAAGAGCCCAACATTAGCTACTGGAACTGGCTGACGGGAAACTGCTACACGCACAACAGGCATGGACATCGACGGCGACCACGATCCAGTGGCTCCTGTGTGCTCGTGAGGTGCGACAGTGATGTGCAGAAAATAGAGGGCTCGGGTATATCATGTACATGCAGATTGCAGACGCACTTGTGCAGAGGTATGATCTGAAGACACACACGTCGATGGTGGCGAGGCCACGATAGTGGAGAGTTTAAGCGGATGGGCTAGATCGAAGCGGCTTCTCACCGAGAGATTGCAGGAGCGCAGGAAGAGGCCAGAGTAGACGGAGTCATCGACGCAGGGAGGAGGAAGGCGACAACGAGCACGAACGCGTCCAGGAAGAAGAGCTTGACAACGTACTCACCAGCTCCGACTCTGTTTTATTCACGAATTGGATGATGGCGACGTTCAGGTTCAATTCCCACACTCAGCTGGGGCTGTGCGTGGTGGAAGGTGACGACATGGACAATCTTCGACCTCACCGGTGGAAAACAAGGCTGTAGTCCCGGGTCGTAACGGGCTCTAGTCCCGGTTTTGGGTCTGGGACTGCGAAAACGGGACTAGAGGCTCCCCTCTAGTTTCGGCTCGCAACGGCCCGCGACTGATAACAGCCACGTGGTTGTTTCAGCGCCGCGGGAGGCGGAAACAATCTAATCCCGGGCTGTAACACCACGTGGGACTAAAAGATTTCCTGCCGCAACAGAGATTGTGTATTTCCTTTTTTCTGCCATTTCGTTCCTTTTTCGTTTTGTGTTTCACTATACTTTAAACATATATTTCAGTATACATATTATACGCTACTACATACACAGTACACGTCGATGAATTTATATAATTAATTAATCCCTTGCAAGCATACATATAATCAATCATATCAAAAGGAAAAAATGTTTTGAAATTACATGGTCATTGATAAATATATATATCATATCAGCTACATGAAGATGACTAAGGCAAATCGAGTTCCACGTCATCCGCATAATGCTCTCTATGTACATCAAGGACTTCCTTCATCATAAATCCCGCCGGTTCCTCTTGAATTGCTCTTATGCGCTGGTCTGGCTCCAGTTTCTCCCGCAAATCATAAATATAATGTGAGTCAACTTTCCGCTCACTGGTCAAACTTACGGATGTACTCGCAGACGTAGTAACCACATAAATGGGTTCTTGGTGGCTGCTGTAAACTCTTCACCATTTTATAAGTTAACTTCTCTTTAAATGGACCTGGTATTTTCTGTCTGAACCGTGTCCAACACCTGCTCAGCAAAGAAAATGAACAAAGGGGTTATTAGTTACTTGATATCAGAAAATGAATGAAAGAGGACGATATAATGCGATAATGATTGAAATTACTTATGGAGCATTGCTTTCATGTCGCTCCACTGCTCTTGGTCCCAACTTAATGAGTCGTGGACTTCAACAAGGGAGTTGTCAACTTGAATGTTTAGCAAGATCCAGTGGAATCTGCGGACATTTACATAAAAATACATGCATAGCTCATCCAGTAAGCAAAAATAAAATGTGTACAAGATATAAAAACTCACTTGAAGTTGTAAGGAAATAGTATTTCCTTAACAAAATTATGCTCGGTTAAAAACCTGCACAGGTCTTCCTCCACGTCTTTGGAGTGATTCTTTAACGTATATTCATTAATGATATATGGGTCAATGAACCCAACGTCGTATCTTCTAGCTCTTTTGCATTCAAGCATCTTCATTCTGCGAAATATAATATCATCATACAAAAGGATATATAGTTAGGATAATATATTAAATGCAATGAACGAGCTAAGCTACAAACTTAATTATAAAAATAAATAACTTACAGACAGTAGCAACTAATAATAGATTTGTCGAGGGCACGCTGGTTGTATAACTGAAAAAGTTCGGTCATTTGAACCTGTATCGAATATGGTTTGAAGTTATGCTTCTTTCTAACGTCCACCGGAAACCAATCTTTCTGATGCTTTTTTCTGCTTGCGACATGTACCATTCGTGCAGGTTTCGCATATGTGTGGATAGACGCGCGAGTTCCTCATTACTGACTAGAGGCTCCCCTTGGACATACTGCCGTACTATCTGACCCACTGGCGTATCTTTATAGCCTAAATATTGACCAAGAGACATATTTGCTTCATTAGCAAGTGCTTTGGCCTGCGATACAGTGATTCCCATAAGTGTAGCATTATTAAGGGATCTAGGGTCCATTATTTGCATGTCCATATCCATTTCAGCTCTGAAGGCCTTGTCGAGGTCTGAAATGACTTTGAGCGGGGCGACCGATTGATTCTTCTGTGCTCCGAGCTAGGAAACTTGCTTCCCGCTTTTTGCACTTGTGATTTTTTTCTTCTGTGCTTGCTTAATAATCTCCCGGTCATAGTCTGATTCCAGATTCATCGATATTTGGGATGGTTGCTCAAGAAAGGACTTAGCCCACTTTTTGGTTTTTTCATTATATACCGGCTTTGGCTCAGGCTTTTTGGGTGCAAAATGCGCCTTAACTTGGGCAGCCACATTCGCGTTAGTTTCCTCATCGGTCTTGTCATAAGGTCTCTTTGGAAGAGCCGGCAGGATATTGACTATCTTCGGCGTTTGATCTTTCTTCGATGTGGGGCGCGGGGGACCGTCGAACTTTCGTTTCTTCGACGAGGTAGTAGTATTGCACGGAGGCGGAGGCGGAGATCGAGTTGATGTACTCCTGCTGCGACGATCGTCAGCGGGGCAGGGTGGACTTGGAGGTTGGCGATAATCGGGTTGGGGTGGACTTGGAGGTTGGCGATAATCGGGTTGGGGTGGACTTGGAGGTTGACGATATTCGATGCGGGGTGGACTTGGATTCCTTGGAGTCGGTGGCCTTGGCGCCGAGCCTGGAAACTTGATGTACTTCTTATTCCATAGAATGATGTTGCGCTTGACATCTCCTAGTTTCGTAAGGCCTTCAGGCATAGCGATTTCAATCTCTAGGTCCGCAAAATCCTCCACTATGTCATCCACCGTGACACGAGCATAGCCTGGTGGAATCGGAAGTGAATGGTGGAGTGCTCCAGGTAGACAAGGTAAAGCAGTGCCGATCACCACCTTGAAGAACAGGTTGTTCATTGGCTGATGTAGCTCACATTGTGCCATCTCTGTGACATCATCCACGGGGTAGTGAGGAGCCGGTGCATCATCCAGCAGTGCTTGATCATCAGCACGGACCTCCGTGGAAGCCACGCTGCTTCTCCGTTGGCTAAGATCCAATGCAGGATCATCAGAACGCGAGTGAGTTGACGACGGCGGCCTTTGGCTAATTTCATGCATGAGGTTCTTCAAATCAGCTTGGTCCTGCTCTACCCTGGAGATCCGGTCTGCCTCCCAGTCCTTCTTTCACTGACGGCTTCTGTTACTGGCATCGTACTGAGGAAACCCTTTCTTCCACGAGACACCGGCGCCTTTGCCTCGTGTTCGTCCTCCCTTTTCAGGATTCCCTAGGGCGCGTGTTAGCTCGTCGTTCTATCTCTCGGGACGGAACAATCCCAGTTGAGCATCGTTCATTTCTTTAATAAGGTCTTGGGAGGGTTTTAGAATTTTCTCATGAAATAATGTCTTCCCTGTTTCTGGGTCCAAGGATCCCCCGTGCCCGTACCACCAGTGCTTTGACCTCTCGGGCCATCCATCTGTACCAGGAGTGACGCCTCTAGCCATCATTTCCTTCTCCATAGTTTCCCACGTAGAGACGACACTCTTGTAGCCACCTGTCCCCATTTTATGATGGTATTTCTTGTTGGCAGCATTTAACGCGTTCTTTGCCGACTTTGCCTTTGCTTTATCAGATTGCTTGTACTATACAAAATCGGGCCACTGTTCTCTCAACTTCTCGTTTACTCCTTTGAAGTCTGGAGTTTTCTTTTTCGCGACATATTTCGCGTATAAACTTTTCATGTGGTTCCGGTACAGTTCAGCCATCTTGCTCAGTGCCCACTCCTTGACTTCCGCTCTATTTTCAAGCCCAACCCGGCCTTGGGGTAATACCATCTACCTCAAATTCCTCATACTCTGGAGGTAGTATGAAATGCGCTATGAGCTTCTGCCAAAGGTTAACTTTGGCATCATCGGTGACATAGCTGTTGGATTCTTCACCGGGTTTCTTTGACTTATTCCATTCTTGGATGGTGATCGGCAGGTTGTCCCTAACAAGCACCCCGCATTGATTTATAAACATCCTCCGGTACTTCTCTAGAGCAATCGGTTCACCATCATCATCTATTTCTTCGATGGTGAACCTCTGATTACCATCCAACTTTTTGTTCGGCCCTCGTTTTGTTCGAGCTGTCCATTGCTTAGATCCGGTGGGCTAAAAGAAGAAGAGAGAGTGATTAATATATATCTAGATCAGTTAATGAATAGAGGTAACACGAGACTTTATATATATATATATATATATATGTGTTTGTGTACCTCGCCGGATCCTGTCGAGGGGCCATCATTATTGTTATTATTTGTTTGCCCTTCGTCCATCTGGTCTTCCCCTTGGTACATTAGGTTTTCCTCTAGTCCATCACCGGATGGATTCAGATATGGGCATATCACTTCCTCGAGCAAAATATCTTCGGCGCCGGTAGTAATATTAAGAGGAATATCACCTCTTATCATGCCTTGAAGAAAACCTTCACCGATGCGACCAGGATTTTCGGATGGATCCATGACTTAATTATCTATAACAAAAAGAGAATTAAACAGGTTAGAAAAAACAATAATCCTAATAACTAAAACAATATAATCCTAATATTATTTGTGCTAAAACAATAATCATAATAACTAAAACAAAAAAATAACCCTAATCCTAATCCTAATTCTAATCTTAATAAATAAAACAAAAAATCACTAAAACAATAATCCTAATTCTAATATTTTAATTAAAACAATAATCCTAATACTAAAACAAAAAACCCTAATATAAAAAAACTATAAAAAAAATTATAGAAAAAACTATAACAAAAAACCCTAATAAACCTAATTATAATAATCCTAATTATAATAATCCTAATAACTAAAACAATAACTAATCCTAAAAACTATAAAAAACTATAGAAAAAATATAACAAGAAACTATAAAAAAAACTAACATTTATACAAAACCTAAATATTACTAATAATAATAATAAATATTACTACAAAAACCTAACTATAACATTTCCTAGACTAATTATACTACTAATTACTACTAGACTAATTATAATCAAAACCTAAATACTATCATTTCCTAACATTTATACTACTAATCAAAACCTAAATACAAAAACCTAACTATAAAATTAAATAACCACCTCCGGCGAGGTGGTGCGGCGAGGCGGTGCGGCGCAGCGCGGCACGGCAGGGCGGCGCGGCACGGTGCACGCGACACGTACGGCAGGCAGTGCGGAGGCTCGGCGTGCGACGGCTCTACAGTACGAAGACGAGGGCAGCGGCGGCGCGGGAATCGGCTGGCGGGCAGCACCTCCCCTTCTCTGCGTCGATGGCGCCTCGTCTTCGTCTTCGTCGCGTGCTAAGTGCTAGCTCGGCGCGCCAGGGGCGAGCGCGCGTATATAAAGGGTCAACCCTTTAGTCCCGGGCTAAGCCACGGGACGGGACTAAAGAGTCTTTAGTCCCGGGCCGTGGCTTAACCCGCGAATAAAGACCCCCCTTTAGTCGCGGGTTAAGCCACGGTCCGGGACTAAAGGGTTTTTTCGACCACTTCGGTTTCGCGCACGCAGGCACCCTTTAGTACCGGGTTCAGCCACGACCCGCGACTAATTGTTTTTTTGTAAATGTTCTTTTTTTAATTCAAATCAAATATAAAAACTTTGGAAAATCATATCTTTTATTGTAATAATCCAAATAAAACAAATAATATGTCTATTATTATTAGAAAAATATAAAGAATCCTAATATAATTTCCATTTATCTGTTTGCATCATTTATAAATTATTTCATTCTAAATTTTCTTTTTTTAATTCAAATCAAATATAAAAACTTTGGAAAATCATATCTTTTATTGTAATAATCCAAATAAAACAAATAATATGTCTATTATTATCAGAAAAATATAAAGAATCTTAATATAATATCCATTTATCTGTTTGCATCATTTATAAATTATTTCATTTGTAAAATTTTTTTTAATTCAAATCAAATATAAAAACTTTGGAAAATCATATCTTTTATTGTAATAATCCAAATAAAACAAATAATATGTCTATTATTATCAGAAAAATATAAAGAATCTTAATATAATATCCATTTATCTGTTTGCATTATTTATAAATTATTTCATTTGTAAATTTTTCTTTATTTTAATTCAAATCAAAAATAAAAACTTTGGAAAATCATATCTTTTATTGTAATAATCCAAATAAAACAAATAATATGTCTATTATTATCAGAAAAATATAAAGAATCTTAATATAATATCCATTTATCTGTTTGCATCATTTATACATTATTTCATTTGTAAATTTTCTTTTTTTAACTCAACCGGGAAATCCATTTAGTCTCGATTGTAGTCACAAACCAGGACTAAAGATATTTTCCGTCATTTCCCACCGCTTACCGCCAAGTTTTCCCGCCCTTTCCTTTCTACGAGAGCTTTTAGTCTTGGATGTAGTCACTAACCGGGACTAAAGATATTTCCCGCCATTTCCCAAAGCTTCACGCCAAGTTTTCCTGCCCTTTCCCTCTATATTTAGGGCGATCGCGCCATGGCTATCCACACATCCACACCTTCCTCTCTTAGAACAATGGACAACGCCTACTGGGCCATTCTGACCCTCGAGGAGACCGAGGCGCTGTGCGCCTCCAACTACCCTTGTCCGACGGGCTACCGGTCGCCCGCCGGCTGGATGCTGAGCGCTGGACGGGTTCATGTCCCTCCTGTCCCTCAAGGTTCCGCACGCCAGGTAGCCATCACAAACCACTTCTACCACGAGCTCACACCGGAGCAGCGGATGGATCCCTAGTGGGATCCCGACAACTACGACACCTGGAATGCCTTCTTCGCTAATAGGCAGGAAAGGGAACTCGCCAGGTATGAGGGTGATGGCCCGCCCCCGGTGAACCACAACGAAGCCGGCTGTCGTCTATGGTGGGCGAACCGTACTATCATCGGAGTGATGCGCTACATAGCCGGGGGAGACCATCCTCGCCTGCGGTGCCCACGAGTCCACCCGCCACAGAGCCACAAAAAGGCCCCACACCGGCCCGGCGGTAGCGGCATCGTCTTCCAGGAGACCCCTCCCCCGCCCGCCGTGAATCCGAGGCTGGAATGGCCCCTGGTATATGCCATGGATGGGCTGAGGATCCCCGGAGTGGCAGGTGATGATGACGATGATGATGACGATGACGAAGAAGACCCTGAAGCTGCGTACTATAGGACTAGGCATGATTATGACTAAAGGGGGCGGCTTTAGTCCTGAGTGTTAGCTAGTCCCGGTTTATCCCGGTTTTTTATATTAATAAATGTCTTGAGTGTTAACTAATAAATAGAGGGAAATGCCTATATAAAGAGAGGGTTCATCTTTAGTCCCGGTTGGAGAAACCAACCGCGACTGAAGGGATTGCGGCAGACTGGGCCAGGCAACACTAATAATAGGGGTGAGTGTCGACATTATGTCGTGCGGCTTGTACCTTGTCCCGGATGGTGTCACCAACCGGGACTAAAGATGAACATTTAGTCCCGGTTGGAGACACCAACCAGGACAAAACATGAGTCAGCACTAATAATAGAGGTGAGTATTGACATTATGTCGTGAGTGTCGACATTATTCCGAGCTGCTTGTACTATAAACATGCATCCTTGTGAGTCCAGTCCTCCAGCCAGTTTGAGGCATCTCCAAGATGGTTTTCGAGAGCAGGGACATCACTACGGCCAGTTTCAAGGATATGCCGCCGGAGCCCAGTCCTCCGGCATCT
Source organism: Avena sativa (assembly GCA_916181665.1). NCBI lineage: Eukaryota > Viridiplantae > Streptophyta > Magnoliopsida > Poales > Poaceae > Avena > Avena sativa. Next base: position 200,133,259 of record OV702281.1, on the reverse strand, counting down.
CCGAGAAACTGGTCATAGAGGCACTCCCTAATATGTGAAATTAGTTAGCTCCCAGGCGTATTGATCTAGTTAGAGAAGTTACAAGCTGCAAGATGGTTTTCTAGAGCAGGGACACCACTACGGCCAATTTCAGGGAGATGCCGCCGGATCCCAGTCCTCCGGCATCTCCAAGAAACTGGTCATAGAGGCACTCCCTAATATGTGACCTCACGCGTTTGGAGATCAGATCTTAATGGTAAGTATGAATCGGGACTAAAGGACCTCCTTTAGTCCCGGTCCAGCCACAAAACCGGACTAACACACTCAAGATTGTTTGCAGACAACACTATAAAAATGGACACATGGAGCATCTTCACTCATAAAATGTTACAATTATTACATATCATTTCTTCGCGTGTGTTCCTTTCTGATCCCGTCGTATCCATGGAGCATCTTCATTCATTAACATGATGCTTGGGTCATCCTTCACCGCGAAGGGCGGAATTTCATGAAACTTATCACAATCTTCTGACATGTCTGTCTTGTCCTCCACTCCCACGATGTTTCTTTTTCCTGAAAGAACTATGTGGAGCTTTGGCTCATCGTCTGATGTATTCTTTTTCTTATTTTTTCTTTTTCTAGGTTTGGTAGACATGTCCTTCACATAGAAAACCTGAGCCACATCATTGGCTAGGACGAATGGTTCGTATAAGTACCCAAGATTGTTGAGATCCAACGATGTCATTCCGTATTTCTTGTCTACCTCAACCCCTCCTCCTGTCAGCTTGACCCATTTGCACCGAAACAAGGGGACCTTAAAAGTAGGTCCATAGTCAAGTTCCCATATCTCCTCTATGTAACCATAATATGTGGTATTTGACCCATTGTTGTATGTTGCATCAAAGCGGACACCACTGTTTTGGTTGGTGCTCTTTTTATCTTGGTCTATCGTGTAAAATGTATACCCATTTATCTCGTACCCTTGGAAAGTCGATGTAGTCGAAGATGGTGACCTAGACAACAAGTATAGCTGATCTCCAAGAGTGTTGTTTTTGATGATATGTTGCAACCAACCGCCAAAACTCTTCATGTGTTCATCTCTAATCCAAGAGTCATGCTTTCCAGGGTTGTTGGAGTGTAAGATTTTCTTGTGTTCCTCGATATATGGGGCTGCCAAGATAGAATTCTGTAGAACGGTGTAATGTGCTTCGGTGTAAGAATGTCCGTCCCTACATATTATTGATTTCCTTCCTAGAGTACCCTTTCCGCTCAGTCTCCCCTCATACCGCGATTAAGGAAGACCAATCGGCTTAAGGTCAGGAATGAAGTCAACACAAAATTCAATGACCTCCTCTGTTCCATAGCCCTTGGAGATGCTTCCTTCTGGCCTAGCACGGTTACGAACGTATTTCTTTAAGATTCTCATGAACCTCTCAAAGGGAAACATATTGTGTAGAAATACAGGACCGAGAATGGAAATCTCTTCGACTAGGTGAACCAGAAGGTGCGTCGTAATATTGAAGAAGGATGGTGGGAACACCAACTCAAAACTAACAAGACATTGGACCACATCATTCTGTAACCGTGGTAGATCTTCAGGATTGATTATCTTCTGAGGGATTGCATTGAGAAATGCACATAGCTTCACAATGGGTACTCGAACATTATCTAGTAGAAGCCCCCTCAATGCAATCGGAAGCATTTGCGTCATAATCACGTGGCAGTCATGAGACTTTAGGTTTTGGAACTTTTTTTCTGCCATATTTATTATTCCCTTTATATTCGACGAGAAGCCAGACGGGACCTTAATACTACTTAGGCATTCAAAAAATATTTCCTTCTCTTGTTTGGTAAGAGTGTAGCTGGCATGACCTTGAAACCATTCTGGATGCAGGCCATCTGGGTCTTTCATACGTTGATGGTCCTTTCGTGCTCCTGGTGTATCTTTTGTCTTCCCATACACGCCCAAGAAGCCTAGCAGGTTTACACAAAGATTCTTCGTCACATGCATCACATCGATTGCAGAGCGGACCTCTAAGAATTTCCAATATGGTAGCTTCCAAAATATAGATTTCTTCTTCCACATGGGTGCGTGTCCTTCAACGTCCTTCGGAACAGATTTTCCTCCAGGACCCTTTCCAAAGGTTACCAGTTGATCCAAATCTTTGAGCATATCAAATATATCAGCACCAGTACGCTCCTTAGGCTTCGTCTGGTGACATGCCAGACCGTTGAAATGCTTGCCTTTCTTTCTTAAGGGATGTTTGGCCAAAAGAAATCGACGATGCTCATTGTATACATTCTTCTTACAATGTTCCAAATATATACTTTCAGTCTCATCTAAACAGTGTGTGCATGCATTGTATCCCTTGTTTGACTGTCCTGAAAGGTTACTAAGAGCAGGCCAATCATTGATTGTTACGAAAAGCAATGCTCGGAGGTTAAATTCTTCCTGCTTGTGCTCATCCCATACGCGTATCCCGGGTTCGTGCCACAACTATAAAAATTCTTCCACTAATGGCCTTAGGTACACATCAATGTCGTTGCCGGGTTGCTTCGGATCTTGGATCAACACTGGCATCATAATGAACTTCCGCTTCATGCACAACCAAGGAGGAAGGTTATAGATGCATAGTCACGGGCCAGGTGCTGTGACTGGAGCTCTGCTCCCCAAAGGGATTCATGCCATCTGTACTTAGACCAAACCTTAAACTCCTTGCGTCATCTACAAAATACGGGTACTTTCTATCGATTTTTATCCATTGCGACCCATCAGCGGGGTGTCTCAACATCCCGTCTGACTTACGTTCCTCTTTATGCCATCGCAACAACTTGGCGTGCTCTTTGTTTCTGAATAAGCGTTTCAACCGTGGTATTATAGGAGCATACCACATCACCTTCGCAGGAACCCTCTTCCGGGGTGGCTCGCCCTCAACGTCACCAGGGTCATCTCGTCTAATCTTATACCGAAGTGAAGTGCATACCGGACATGCATCCAAATTGTCATACTCCTCACCGCGGTAGAGGATGCAGTCATTAGGGCATGCATGTATCTTCTGAACCTCTAAACCTAGAGAGCAGACAACCTTCTTTGCTTCATACGTACTGGCGGGCAATACGTTATCTTTTGGAAGCATATTCTTCATTATTTTCAGCAACTTTTCAAATGAGGAGTCAGGTATAGCACACTCAGCCTTCCATCGCAGCAATTCCAGTGTGCTGCCCAGCTTTTTCAGACCATTTTCGCAATTTGGTTACAACAACTTTTTGTGATCCTCTAACATGTGATTGAACTTCTCCCTATCCTTTTCAGTTTTACAATCTATTCGTGCATCGGCAATGGTCCGACCAAGATCATCAGCGGGTTCATCATGTGTCTCTTCTTCATCCTCCCCTTCAGCATCCCCCATGGAAGTATCTCTGTACTCAGGGAAACCATGATAGTTGTCATCCTCCTCCTCTTATTCATTGTCTTCCATTATAACCTCTCTCTCCGTGCTTGGTCCAACAATTATAACTGGGCATGAAGCCGGACTTCAACAGGTGGTTATGAAGGGTTTTTGAGTCAGAGTAATCCTTCTGATTCCTACATCCATTAATTTTGAATTTTGAAAAATTTACATGCACCAATTTGTGAATTGGACAAAACAATCAACATGCTAAATGTGGAGTTTTTTATTATTGTTCTATCAGTAAAAACCTTATTCCATTCTAAGCTCTAAAACTCTAAAATTATACATTTCAATTTTCAGTAACTATGTGTCTAATCAAAATTTGTTATACATATATATCAAAATCCTTCTAGCTACTTCTAGAGCATGCATGCATTTGATCCATATCTCTATACTTATAGAGCATTATAGAGGTAAAGTAGCAATAAGAGATAAAAGAATGAAGTTCTAACCTTTTAAAGCTTTGGATTTAGGTGTTGCAAATTAAAATCTTGACAAATCTTAAAAAAAAGTGGCATAAACTCTCTTGCTTCTTTGAGAAAAATGGCCACCATATGCTTTAGGGCAGCAGGACAGGAGGCAGAATATATAGTCGTGGACAACTAGTCCCAGGCCGTGATACGACCCGGGACTAATAGTCCACGAAAGGACCAGCTGGCCTACTCTAGGTTATTAGTCCCGGGCCGGGACTAATGACCTGGTCCGGCCCGGGACTAGTCACTACGACCGTTTCTAGCCGTTAGAGGCCTCACGGCCCGGGACTAGTGCTCCCACTAGTCGCGGGCTGTGCCAGGCCAGGACTGCTGGCCTTGTTCACATCGAACCGAAGATGGTTTTTCTAGTAGTGCCTCCAGCCATGGGCATCGGTGGTTCTACGGTTGCGGCGGAGAAAAAAATAGAGGGGCAGCAGGGGAAGATGGGTGTTGGCGGATGGAAAGGAGGGAAGGCCAGGGCACTTGGGGGTTCTCATAGACAGAAGGGAGACACCGACGACCGTCCCATCACCAGGCTACCGACGTGGAGTGTGTCGGTGCACTGCCGTACAACAAGGAAGAACACAAAAACATGATGGTCTGGCGCTGACTCCTTGTTGGGCTTTATGCTCTGCATGGTCAAAGAAAAGGCCAAAGGATCTTCTTGTCTACCTCTATATTTCTTTCTAATACGTGTTTTTATATTCTGTTTGTTTACAAATTCATTTTTAAACTTTTGAAATTATTTTAGGGATTAAAACAGAGAAAATTTTGTGTCCACAACAAATAAGGATAATGAGGGAATAGAGGTATAGTAAGAGAGGTGTCCACATAATCAATTTGGGCATTTTACAAGAACAAAGAAAATAGGTTGAAAAAAATAGATGGAATTAATGCCAAAAGCATTCATATTTGAAATAATGGATCCTTCCATTAAACAAGAAGAGTCCCTTGATTTGTAAAACAAAAATAGGGGAAAGGAGATAGGAGAGAAAACAAGGTACATAGATGATAGCGAGATCAAGAGAGATACATACACACATAAAGATGAACTAGGTGGATATGCGCGCTTCGCCACCTACAAAACGTTCTGCACTGTTTGGTAGTCATTCTAGTGCAGATGTGAGATTTGTTTTATTTCTTTGTTCCAGTATTGTCAAAATGACATTTGTTTTATTTCTCTCTTTGTTCCAGTATTGTCAAAACGACATGTCATGGGTCTTACCAATACATTGAATCAGCACCATGGCCACAAAGAACATAAAAGAGGGAAAATACAATGTTGTGACAGCTGAATAAGTATATGGAAACTATAACTCTAGATGTCATGAATAAAATATTGTGACCGCCAAAAATATTAAGTATATGTAACTTTTATATCTTTGGTTCTAGCCAAGTTTAACAAAATGAGAGAGCCGGATACACAAATCTGTAGTAAAGTAGCATACACTAAATTATTGTTTTCTAAAATGTCAGCTGCAATCAATCTGAACGAAGGCAAGAACCAGCATGTGAGCCATGTGTATATTGCGCAACCGCTAGTTTGAATAAACAAAGATCCAAAATAATATTCTACCCTCTTCAAGTCATTTATCGAGAGAAACTCAAAAAAAGTACATGGAGGCTGTTGGTAAGATGAAGAATACTGTGAAACCACCGACGTATCTTACTTTCAAAGGCAGACGTAAAGGAAACACCACAGAACTACCAGAGGATCATGATGCAAGAAATCCCAGCGGCAACACCTGGGGTATCCCTCTAGCATTATCTAATATAGTAAGCTAAGAGGTGGTAAGTTTACATAAGATAGAAAGGAGATTTACATGATGGGATTCATAGTTAACATTGTCCGATGGTCTACTATAAAATGTAGAGTCGAGTGCAACTGCCTACACGCTTAGAAGAGTGGAGTAGGCAAAATTGCTAACCCAAATATGTTCCGGATCTTGTTCTGAATTGATACCTGACTTTCAGAGAAAATGGTTAAAAATTTGTTTTGTGTTTGCTAGAACCATTTCAGCTTCATAGTAACAGAAAAATAATTGGGATATAAATGCAACAAAAGTGTGCAAGCCAAGTCTGCAAGCACAAGACATATTTGCGTAGTATATTGAGTTATTTTGTCTAACCTTGCTTAATTTCAAATATTGAGAAGATAGTTTCCCACAGAATTCAAAGGGCATATTGCAAACCCACATGTGTGGTATCCACTCTCCATGTCAAACGAAGATCAGAGATGGGCTAATCAAGATCCAAATCTTGCAATTTTTACTTTTTTTAAATTCTATCGCGCAAAATAAAATTTCTCCATACAAAATAAACTAGGCATATATCTAAGAAGATACAGATGCGAGAGTAAAGCTTAGAGAAAAATGGTATAATATCTTGTGTTAACCAAATTTATTTTTTGTAATGGTCTCCTGTGCATACACATGTTCTTAATAGTTCGTAGAGTTCCTTGGGCGTGTAATGGAATTTTTAGGCCATCATCATGCTATTGTTTTTTGACTCACGTAGAAAATAGAGGGGTTGTAATCTCAGATCAGTCCATGGATTTAGTCGGTGCAGTTCGACAGTAGGCTTCCATACTCTGCCACCACAGGACTCTTGACCGCAAGCTGAAACTGGAGTTCTTATTTTCATCTCAATTTATGCTATGGTGTTTATAAGACTGCTTCTAACTTGCCGTAAACAATAGCCAAATTAGATACAATCTTATTTGCTAGTTAATGTGCATATGATTTTGTTTGCTTTAATCAAGTAGTTCCAGCAATATAGACATGGATGATATATTATAGATCGAATATTATTATGGATCTTGTGGTCTGGTGCTTCCAAATTGTACCCTAGAAATTTTGGAAGCGAGTGCTGATTGCAAAATTGATAACACTATTACTACACATCTAAAATAGTAGATTCAGTAAGCCCATCCGCATGCAAATAGATAAACCTGTAAAACATACCTCTATGGAGAACAGGTAGGGCCCTCTGGCCGGTAGAAATGTTCATCATGCTTGGAAGTCGAGCATCAGCATCTTTCCGGGCGAGGCGTTGAGGGCGCAGCTCCAGAGAGGGCCACCAGGATGCCTCACAGAAGCAGCAAATCGCCGAGAGGCAGCGACTCACAACAGCAAAGGCACCGCCCAACAGCGAAACTGGTCGACCACACCCAAGCATGACCTCCGAGCAGGTAAGTTAGGCTGTCAGCAAAATAGAAACATGAAGAAGGGTCGTCTCTATGAAAATTGGGGCCCGGAGCAAATTACAAAATGGGACCTAGAGCAGCGCTAGTACTAAGTTTTTGATAATCCAACATTATATTAATTATAAGTCTGAAATAATCATCCATCGGCCAAATATTTAGCCTCTTCCATTGACAAATAACACCAAGCCGTATACGCATCAATTTTCCAGTTAGTCAATTATTGCAAGCATCACTAAGCCACTAACCTCTAATCATTGGATTTTTGGATCCTAAATAAATGACCAAGCCTTAAGCGTCAGGTCTTTGATCAGTAGTGATGATGATTGGATACAAAACACCTCATGGCTAATTCCAATAGCATGACGGGCCTGACAAGCGGCAGAGGAGAGAGCAAGGTGGAAATATCATGACGTATATGAACCAGTACTTCTGCAACGAATCTCATCCAGTTCCAGATAATCGGAAAATTCATTGAAAACAAATTTAGACAAGCATCGCAGGTAGAGGGTACCCAAAGAGTAGACGATGTGCCGCCGCCGGCGCGCAGATGGTAGATTAGCGGCCGTCGTGCCGCAGATGAACCGTCAAGGCGTCGGGATCATGCGAGCAGATCCGAGGCTGCGCCTGGGGGTACTCACCGACGTGCAGGGGTGAATCAATAGCAGGTCTGGTCGTTGGAGAGCAGCAGCAGGTCGTGCTTGAGATCAGGCTGGACTCGACGGGCTCCCGCAGCCAACTCCTTCCGGAGATCGACGACAACGATCTTGAAGCTGGCCTTCCGTCCATTGGCGCTCACCAGATCCGGGGACGGCTTCACCTGCACACCAGCAACTAGCGGAGGCCGACACCGGTGTAGACACTAGGGGGCGGAGGCGGATTTGTTGTGCTGGGCTGCTAGGAGGAGAAGGCGGCGGCGGGGGACGGAGGAGTCACACGAGAAAGGGGAGGGGACGCCCAGAAAATGCCACCCTTGCTCACAAGACAGCGTCAGGTGCGCAGCGGCTCTCCTGACCCACACGCACCGGCGCCGCGGCAAAGAGTCCGGCGGAGACCGAGGCATCGCGCGGCAAGGAGTATTAAGAAGCTCGGCCTAGCAGCAAGCCTCGCAGCGCCGTCCGAGGCGATAGGGGATCGGTTTGGGAAGCGGTGGCCGCCGACGACTCTTGACGAGCTCTCTAGAAGGGACGCGAGGGGAAAAGTCATGTAAAAAACCGGCCAGCGCCCAACGACCTGTGATTGCGAGCGCGAGATGGGTCCTACGCACAAATCCAGCCCATGGTCAGTGGAACAAAATGGCAAAGGACCAGCCAGCAATCTCGCACTGGCCTGCATCGCACGACAGATGGTCTGAAAGCACTCCATTTATCTCATGCTTAAGTTATAAAGTAATACTAGATGAATACGCGCGCTTCGCTGCACCGTCTATAATGCGTTTTGACAACATAAAAGGCATGCTACAGTTTGTAGATTGCAACCCGTTTGGTATTCAGTTTTAGTGCCACCCATAAAATAAATTGTGAACATGCACCTCCAGTACCGGTGACTTTTGGAACTTTCTAGTATCATCATCATTTTAATAACGATCATGCCATTTACTGTCGATGTTGTGAGATGTGGGATGTTCATTCCCTTCTTTGACACACAAAGCATTTCCCATATTTTCGTTTTGAAGCTCATAATAAGGAACATAAATACCGGTGTGTTAGGTAAATAAAAAGGCACATCAAACAAATTTTAGACAATAAGTACATAGAGCAGTAGGTCGAGTTTAATTTCACAAGCAATTGAAATATTACTTGATAAATTTAAAGAACTAATGAGTCAAACAAGCCGACTTTAGGAAGACTCCACTGCTGCAAAATCATTTGTTGCAACTTGCTGGGTTGCAGAATCCCACAGAAAATTCTTAAGCATTTGCTTTCAGTTTGAGCCACCGCATGCAAGAGGATTTGGACCTGGGTACATTCTCCGCCACCAACAATGACAAAACCAAAATATTAGCAAATCTCAGACCTCACCAACTATAGCTCATAAACGGAAACTGAAAGAAAAAAGGTTTAATTCACAATCATTTAGTCATTTGCAAATCTCAGACCTCGCCAACTTTAGCTCATAAGACAGTAATGAATAATAACCACATAAGGACATTTGCATCGAACTAGTTATGATTATTAGCAGTTAGAGCATCTCCACTCGTTGGCCGAACCCAGGCCAAAATCCGGACCAAACTTCGCCCGGACGGTGAAAGTTTTAGGCCTGGGTACGCCCAGTTTCCCACTCGCGTACCCAGGCCGAGTTTCCGGGTCGCCCGTTTCCGCTAGAATTCGGCTCAAATTCGACTAAAGTTCGTCCAAATTTCGGCATAGTTCGTTATACGATGAATACAGAACACATTAAGACCAAAGTTCGGCGAAATTTAAACGGAGTTCGGTGTACTGTAAACATAGTTCGGCCTGCAATAAAATTACAACATATTTCGGCCAAGTTCGGCCAGTTCATGCTCAGCATCTACGTCGTGTTGCCCCTGGGTATCCATAGGTGCTCGACAAGATCATCCTGCAGCTGTTGATGCATCGCCGGATCTCGGATCTGCTGACGCATTGCGATGAATGCAGCCCATGTTGGAGGCACTTGATGATCAGGCTCGGCAAGAGGACCCTGTAGATGGCATGGCTCGTCCTCCTCGAGCAAACTCATTGGATCTTTCTTCTCATCCTCAATGATGATGTTGTGCAAGGTCATATAACAGTTCATCACTTTCCACATCTGATCTTTCGAACAGGTCATAGCAGGGAACCGGACAACTGCAAACCTCTGCTGGAGCACACCAAATGCCCGTTCCACGTCCTTCCTGCAAGCTTCCTGTTCCATGGCAAAGTGAGAATGCTTGGGGAGCATTGGGCCTGAGATAGTCTTCACAAATGTTGGCCATCTTGTATAGATGCCATCTACTAGATAGTATCCCTTGTTGTAGTGATGCCCGTTGATCTCAAATTCCACAGGGGGAGCATGACCCTCAACAAGCTTGGAAAAGACAGTTGAGGAGTTGAGGACGTTGATGTCGTTGTTCGATCCTGCCATGCCAAAGAAGGAGTGCCAGATCCAAAGATCATGTGTGGCAACTGCCTCAAGTATCACAGTGCATCCTCCTTTGTGGCCTTTGTACATTCCTTGCCATTCAAATGGACAATTCTTCCACTCCCAATGCATGCAATCTATGCTTCCAAGCATACCAGGAAATCCTCTACTTTCATTGACTGCGAGGATCCGAGCAGTGTCTTCAGCAGTGGGTGATCTCAAGTACTGTTCCCCGAACACTGCAATCACTGCCCTGCAGAACCTGTACAAGCAATCAAGGGCGGTGGACTCGGCGATACGGAGATAGTCATCGGCAGCATCAGCCGACGCTCCATATGCAAGCAACCTCATCGCCACGGTGCACTTTGAAGCGAGGAAAACCCAACCAAACCGGTGCAGTCCTTCTCGCAAAGGAAATATAGGTCGAACTCCCGGATGGCATGCACGATCTTGAGAAAGAGCTTCCGGCTCATCCTGAAACGGCGGCGAAACACGTCCTCTCCATGGAGTGGCTGGTCGGCGAAGTAGTCAGCGTACAACATGCAATAGCCCTCTATCCTCTGTCTCGCCTTGCACTTCATGCGACCTGGCGCCGAACCACCGCGCTTCGGCTTCGGCATCTGCATATACAGCTGGGCGAGCGATGCGAGAATCTGCAAGTGCTCTTCACTTTCGGCGACCTCAGCGCTCTCCTCCTCCAGGAGTTGGGCGAGCAACTCCTCGTTGTCAGAATCCATGGCGAGTATCTCGCCCTCGTCAGAGTCAGTGGACAGTACCTCGTCGCCGTCGGAGTCCATGGCCGAATCCGGCCAATTGTCGAACACCTAGCGGGCGTGGGGGTGGGCGCACAGAGCCGAAGCACAGCTACGGCAAGGATAGGCCGGCGAAAGCGGCGGCGGAGAAGGCGTGGAGCTGGGCGGCAACGACGGCGAGCGTAGCTAGAGGCGTGGGCATGTCTCGGCGCGGGGGATCTCCGCCGACGGAGTCATGGCAATAGAGCTCTTCGCGGTAGTCTGGGCGAGTGGAGTGGGTGGAAATGGGACTGTCTCGCCGACAGAGCTGGCCCACGCCCTTTTTTGCGGCGTCCGGCGTCCCCAGGGCGTACCCGGGAACCTGGGCTCGGCCTGGGTAGGCCGGACCAAAACACGCCGAAATCCGGACGAAAACAGGTCCCTGGGTACGCGACTGGGCCGATTTTCAGCGTCCGGACTGAATTTCGGCGTCCGGATCGGCGTCCTGGGTAGGCGAGTGGAGATGCTCTTACATGCCTCTAGTTTTGTCAGATATGCAAGAATAGAAACATCATAATATAAGATACAACCTTGCACCTTCGAGGGTGCCCAGTATAAAACGCAGAAGAAGTTGTGATAGATTGCAGTCTGGACATAAAAAAGGAGAAAGACCAAATATGGGTGAGGTCGGGATCTGATTGGCATACCACCAATAATAGAAATAAATTGCCTTGCAGATGAGAACTAAATAAAATACTCACAGGTCATGAATTCGGAAAAGAGCATGGCACACGGCTGCCCACATGCAAAGAAATGGTTATGGTGTACATTTGACAACTACTCTAACAGAAAAACCATGTTAATGTATAGAATATAATTTCATATCCAAGGTAGGTATAAATCAGAATTCTTCAAGTTGTTTTCTTGTTTCCTTAACAACTAAATAACCAATTAGAGCAGTAGGGCCTTTCAGTATGTTTCATTGGTGCAGGCAGATAATACATATGGATGAGTTCTACATTTATCACAAATGACAATAATATCTTGTTACTTATAATTGCACAATGTTTCTCCCTCAAATAAATTCACCACATAGGAGGAAACGATGGTCATGATGTTTTTATTGTAATAATTTTCTTTCACCTACACCTTACACTATGGTAAAAAAATGTGTGTATACTCATAAGGGATTTTTCTCGAACACCTAGAAAACATATAAGAGCAGAACTTGCCTAGACAACATTGTCAGATGGTAGAAAATTCTTGATTAACTCTTGGGGAGTATCGAGATAAAATTAAAAGCTGCAAGAGAAAAACCGCGGAATAGAAGTTCAGGAGCAAAAATTGACAGGAACCTGAAACAGACGATTCATTAGATGATGAATTTGTACATTAAACAGCCACGTGGCGGAAGGATTCAAGAAAAATCAATTTGACACTATTTTGGGTTGATGTAAGGTTATGTGTTGATCATATAGATGAGAAGGGGGTGCAAGTAAAACCAATTTGATATGATCACCAACAAAATGGCTTGAGATCACAAAAAAGAGAGGATCCACTGGCTGCCAGACTGCGAACTACATTAATTCCAAAATAAAATCAGGATACCATAGGAGCTATCTATGGAGTATCCATGGTATCACATAGCAACCTGCTGGTGCCAAGTGAAAGAAAATATGAGGAGTCTCTGATCAACAAATATAAGATTCAATGTGCATTACTATAGTACTACGAAAACAAGTCCTTGAATATGAACCTCGAGGTGTTAGACAATAATTTCAACAAAATTTACAACATATTTACCGAGAATATCATAACTTCCCTCCCTCCATATCAATCGTATAAGTTCTCACATCGACCTCTCAAATTGTGATGCCATTGTAGTCCATATACGATGCTATCTAATAAAGAAAATAAAATGAGAAATGACAACGCACCTTTCTCTAGATTACGCTCATTTGGAGAATGCTGAACACCTTGTTGCTTTCCTTGTAGAAGTAGTTGTCTAGGACACAAAAGGCCACTTGGCCGGCCGAATCAGCCAAAAAGCTGCAGCTACCGCCGAGCTCGCCTTCTTCTTTACTTCATTGTTACAGTATCAAAGTTCTTGAATCCGAAGAGCAAGGAATCAAACAATCATACTAAAATATTTAAATTTCCATTATATTTGCTAGGGATTTTATTAGTTCTCCATCATGCATATTCTCCCATCTATCTCTCTTCATGTGAGGCCATCATACATAAGAAAAGATACTAGATAATAAAGGAAAAATAAATGATCAATTGCTACTCACCTTTCTTTGATTTAGGGGCCATGTGGAGAATACCTTGTGGATTGGGCTCTAGCACGACCATTCCAAGCTAGCTAGGGTTCTTGACACACTCACATACATACAAACTAATGGCAGCATGCCATCACCGAGAGAGAAACAACATGTAAGGTGGGAGGCTACGCCACCAGAGTTCCGTGTCAGCGGCGGGGGGGGGGGGGGGTCGACCAGCAGCAGCAGTCCATCGTTCTTCCCCACATTGTTGTCGCTATCCATGGAGTAGAGCAACCGAAGGAGGAGTTCTACCTTCACCTCACCGCGGAAGAGGTAGTGACACATCTGTAGGAACAACCCATCGTTGCACTTTGTCCTTCTCCTGGTTGGACGGTCGCCGGAGTAGGGACGGGAGGGCCATGCTGGACCGGAATGTCGACCTGAGGGGGAAACAGAGGAAGGTCCACTCCGCATAGGAGGACAGTGGGGTGGTGGAAGAGCACCAGATGGCGAGGGAAGCCTAGGGAGTCGGCCACGACGCTGCACGATATGAGAGGGGCTAGGGTTTGCACATATTGGCAAAAATTGGAGGCTCGGTACAACTGCTTTGGAGGGGGATCCGACGGGCAGATGGCGTAGGAGCTGCGCCGACAACCGGTGGTGCTGGGGAGGCCGGCTAGATTGAGGGATGTGGTAGCCGGCGACGTGGATGCGAGAGTAACCAGGAAAGAGAGAGGGGAATCGATATTGAGAGTGGGGTCGGGGCAGCCAAAGCATGGAGAAGCACATGCACCGACGCACAAAGTCCGCCCCTGGCCCACACAAAGCGATGTGCACGGCAAATGGTCTCAGATGTCTTGCTACTCACCACACTTAAGCTATTAGATAATAAACTTGATGTCAAGGAAGTTCTTTATGCTTACTATAACTGATAGCCAAGGGGACCAACGGTAGGATCCAGTATCTTAGCCGATGTATTAACATTATCGCTAGCTCAACCCAAAAGACTGAATGTAGAAATTGGCTGCGACGTCGTCTTCATTGAAAGGGTCGCCTTCTCGAGCAGCACAACTATCCATGCAAAGCAAGGGGTCGACTCATAACTCCTGAAACACACCTCCCGCAAGGACGCATGGAAGAAACAAATCAGGAACCACAAAAAGGACACCTAGCAAGATGGAGCGAGAAATCATATAGTAATAAAGAAAGCGAACCTGAAGAAAAATTGTGAAGAGCTGCCCTTCAGTGGCCAGGGACTCGGCTGCCAAAGACGGCCTAGAAGTCTGCTTCACTGAGTCATCTAATCCAGTGAAGAATCCATGCCATACATCCCCTCCATCTTCTCAACTTGGTACTACTTTCCCAATAATCTGAATCTCTTTAACCATTATTATTTCCTACCACAATGAAAGAATCTGAATAAAGGGGTTGCATTAAAAAAAGAAATGAATCACCTTCAAAATTATTATTTTCTACCTTACTTGAAGGATCTGACAAAAAAGGTTTCATAAAATAAGAATAAACACATATCTAACTCTAATGAGTAAGAGTGTGGCACAAAAATTAGATGGTATTACTTTTGCTGGCCTCCTTGGAGGAATGTAAACAAAACTCTACCTTTCTAATGAAATGGAAAGAAAATGTCATTTGCAGTTTCTCGGAAAAAAAATGTTACCTTCCTTTTACTAAAGCTGAAGCTAAGGAAAAGGTTACACTATTTAGGAAATGTTACCAAGTAAAACAAAATGCACAATTTGCAAAAGAAAACTTCTCTCGGTTCCTTCTTCAAAAACTATTCATAGAAAAAGACATGTCCCGGGCCTCCTGCAGTTTATGCATATTCTAATTGGAAATTAAATAAATAACTCATTTAATTCTTATGAAGTTTATAGATAATAAAATAGAAGTACCTGACAGACACAACACATATTCTTGCCATATATGATGTTACCCCAACTTAAAAACCAATAAACGTGTACCCAATCATGTACAATATTCTCTAATACAACCTGTAACTATTACAGCGATGGTCTATCAGAAAGGAAACAAAGAAGCACATAAAATTGAATGTGAATAGGCTAATAATACTCACAGACAAAAAAAGGAAGTAGCTACAAAAGAGATTATCCATTAAAATTTTGGTGTATGCTCATCATCAATACTTGGTTAAGATTTTTTGTTGATCTACAGCAGAGCTTGTTGTCACAGAAAAAGAAATTACAACCACCGAGAAATCGGAGATAGAGAAGGAAATAACAAATATTCCCAATTCGAATCCTTCTCTTAACGGGCAAATCAAAAAGTTCGTTGCTACATGCATTCAGAACAAATCAAACAACGACATATATTCCATATACTGATGCTAGTATCGATTTTAGGGGAGGAAGTACGACCAGCACAATTAATATTAATTCCGTTTGAGAAAAATAAACCATGTGTGAAAACCTCAACAATAGTTTCATCCACCGGAGAAATTTCATGAGATCTCTTAAGTTAACAACCACCTGAATGCTGATACGTCCAAAACGTATCTACTTTTCCGAACACTTTTGCTATTTTTTCTCCTCTAAACTTGTGTGATTTGGATACAACTAACACGGACTGATGCTGTTTTCAGCAGAATTACCTTGGTGTCTAGTTTTTGTGCAGAAAATAAACTATCAGAAAAAATCCTGGAAAATATGCCAAAAATTATATTTCACCAGAAGACCCACAGAGCCAGAAGACGAGACGGAGAAGGGGCCTGGGGGGCCCATGCCCCTTCCAGGCGCAGGTGGGCCCTGCCCACGCCTAGGGGGGGTGCAGCCACCCCAGGAACCCCTCGGCCTCCCTCTGCGCCTATAAGTTTCCTTTCGACATAAAAACCAAGGGGGTTCGATAGTTTTCCAGAAAGAGCTCCGCTCCGCCGCCGCCACCAGAAACCAAGATTCGGATCGAGAAACTCCGTTTTGGCACCCTGCCGGGACGAGGAATTTGGAGAGGATCATCACCATCGTCATCACCAACGCATCTCCATCAACCATCGATGTTTCCCTCATCCATGAGTGAGTAATCCCCCGCTGTAGGCTTGGGTATGGTAGGGATTGGATGAGTCCTATCATGTAATCGAATAAGATCTGTTAGGGCATAATGCCTAGTATCTCTATTAGTGCTATTTGACTTTGTTGCAACTTGTTGTGATTAATGCTTGTCACTAGGTCCCGAGTGCCATGATCTCATATATGAACTTATTATTGAATCATTTTGATAGTATTGTTTGTGATCTTATCTGCAAGTTGTGTACATATATCATTGTCCAGATCCAAAGGCCCCAAAGTGACAATAATTGGGAAAACCGGAGGGGATGGCTGTGGTGTGAGGATCACAGTTGTTCCCGGACTGTTAATGCTTTGCTCCGGTGCTCTATTAAAAGGAGTACCTTAATTGCCAGTAGTTCCCTAGAGGCCCCGCTGCCACGGGCTGGCTGGACAGAAGATGTTGTGCAAGTTCTCATTGCGAGCACATATGACTATATTTGGAGCACATGCCTAGGGTTGTTTAGAACTTGGTTGCTTATTATTATTTATCTGCAATGCCCTAGATCTTGAAGTTACATGTTTAGACTCGTCCATGCAATGCCCGTCCATCCATCCCTATGCCTACCGCACTCGAATCCTACTGTTACCGTTACTGTTACTGTTGCTCATGCTTTTCTATTGCTGTCGTTGTTGCTGTTGCTTTGTTGTTGCTACTACAAACTATTGCTACTTATAAACTTATGTGATCAAGAACTATTTCCAGGTGCATCTAAATTGACAACTCAGTTGTTAAGGCTTGCAAGTATTCTTTGGCTCCCCTTTTGTCAAATCAATAAATTGGGTAATACTACCCGCGAAGACTCTTGCGATCCCCTACACTTGTGGGCCATCAAGACTATTTTCTAGCGCCGTTGTCGGGGAGCATAGCTTTATTTGTAAGTTCACTTGGATCTATTATTGTTCACTGCTACTCCTTTCATCATGGGGAAGTCTCGTGATGGAAAGCTCCCTATTTTACCATCGACTACAAGAAGAGGTACAGTCCTAAACACCTGTGCTGCTCTTGATTCACTGTCTGTTATAAGTAATCTTGTCACACCACCACCACATACTCATGCTACATACACTGCTACTACTGCTGAATCTAAAACTGCTTTTGATGCTCATGATGTTACTTCTACTGTGCTTGAAGCGAGTGGTTCATTAGGTCCTTTCCTAGATGCTACTATGGCTAGTCTAGGAAATACCGAAACTCCTAGTGAAGACACTATTACACCTGTTAGCTCACCTGAGTCTAGAGATAGTTATGATATTAATGATGGTTACATTGAGTTCACAGATGAATTTGTTGAAGAGTGCCGAAACACACATTGTACTAGTGCTATTAAGAGTCTCCTTGCTAGACGTACTATTATGCCTAAACTGTCCTCTGATCCTAAGTTTGCCACCTCTCCCGTAGATATTAAAGATGAAGACTATGATTTCTCTATTGATTTGTCCTATTTAGATATTGTTGAGAAAGAACCTTTTTGTGGGACTAAAAATGAGATTGTTGTGGCTCATATGAATGAGCTTTCTACTATGAGTGCTTTATTCTCTGATGATTTTAAGATGCGCAAGTACTTTGTTACTAAGATCTTCCCTTTTTCACTAAAAGGAGAAGATAGGGCTTGGTTTAATAGATTACCTCCTGGTTCCAATGATAGCCCTGATTGCTTGATTGGTTCTTTCTTCCAGAAATATTTTCCTCCCAGTGCTAGACATGCTGCTTTGCAGAGACTTTTTTATTTTAAACAGGATGAAGAAGAGAAATTGCCTGAGTCATGGACAAGGTTCTATGCCTTGATTCATGCACATCCTGGATGTCCATTGCCTAAGAATGAGCTTCTTGATATTTATTATAATGGAATAACTAATGATTCTAGGACCTACCTAGATAGCTTTGCTGATTGTGTTTTCAGGAAAAGAACTCCTACAAATGCTGAAGAATTGATGGCGAAAATAAGCAAGAATTATGATGATTGGACTTCAACTAAGCTAAATACACCTGAGCCTATTACTCCTGAACCAGTTGTGCCTGAACCAGTTCCAACACCAACACCAAAGAAGAGGGGAGTTATTGCATTAAATGATGAAGTGATGAAGGAAGCTAAGAAATGTCTAAAGGAGAAAGATATTAGAGTTGAAGATGTGAAGAATCTACCTCCTATAGAACAATTATGTAAGCCAATTCCCCACTCATCTACTATTGAGGTACACTCTCTCCACTTTAATGAAGGTGATATTCCCTATGGTAAGCCTCCTGATCAATGCTTAGAGGAACTTGACATATTTATTGTTAAACAAGGTAATTTTAATAAACAAGTTCAAAATCATTTATTGGAAAACTCTAGAGCTATCCATGAGTTGAAATATATTGTGGAAATAACTTCTAATGATCTTAAAATGCTTTGTAAACACTTTCAAATGGTTCAAACCCAACTTGATCAACTTGCTAAGGTACAAAAGGATATGCTAGTTGATGCCTCAGGAAATAAAAATGCTTATGGAATTAGAACTAGGAGTGGTATAGCTACTCAAGATCCTTTATATCCTAAAGGGCACCCTAAAATAATTGAGCAGGATTCTCAACAAGGTGAGAATAGTGGTAGTCCTCATAAGAGAAAGAAAAAGAAACATAAAGTAGTTGAGGAACCACTTGAACCTGCTATAGATCCTAATAGTATATCTATCTCTGATGCTGAAGCTGAGAGTGGTAATGGTAATAATGATGCTCCTGATAAGAAGGAAGTTGAGGAAGAACCTAAGAAGCACACTAAGAACACTAGGTACACAAAGGAAGATTTTATTGCTAATAAACATGGGTGCAGAAACCTATGCCTTTTCTAGGTAAGAAACATAAGTCAAAGGAGGAAGAACACTACAACAAGTTTTGTGAGTGGATGAAACCTTTATTTTTGCAAATTCCTTTGATTGATGCTATTAAATTGCCTCCTTATTCAAAGTATATGAAGGATATTGTCTCTAATAAAAGGAAGATTCCTAATGCGGAGATTTCTACTGTGCTTGGTAATTACTCCTTCAATGGTAATGTTCCAAAGAAACTTGGTGACCCAGGTATACCTACTATTCCTTGATCTATTAAGAATAATTATGTTAGAACTGCTTTGTGTGATTTGGGAGCTGGAGTTAGTGTTATGCCTTTTTCTCTCTACAAGAGACTCCAGCTAGAAAAGTTGATACCAACTGATATATCTTTGCAAATGGCTGATAAGTCAACTACTATTCATTTTGGTATATGTGAGGATGTTCCTATTCAAGTGGCTCATAATTGCTTGGTTTTAACTGATTTTGTTGTGCTTGAAATGCTTGAAGATGATAATATGTCTATTATTCTTGGGAGACATTTTCTTAATACTGCAGGTGCTGTCATTAATTGTAATCAAGGAAAAGTAACATTCAATATTGATGACAAAGAGCATACTGTTTATTTCCCCAAGAAGGTTGCTAGAAGCTATTGCCTGAATTCCATTGAAAATATTGAGAGCATAAAGGTTGGAAAAATATATTGTCCCGTTCCATAAGAAAATTTTGAAACTATTATGATTGGGACCATTGCTATCAAGTATGAGGTAACATAATCACTTTGTGGAATGCAAAGTTTTGTTTCATATAAGATTGTTTTGGTAACAAGACTTGATCAACCTTGTTAACAAAAGGATTTTAATGAACAAAATAATGTTTTCACTGTGGTTATACTTTCTCGCTTTTACTTTTCTCCTTTCCAAACTTTGCTCTTCGTTGTTAAAAAAGCATTTCCTATCCTTGTGATTTTGATGTTTTATAACAACACACTTATCGGTTTAATCGTGCGCTAAGTGTATCACGCGTTTTCTAGATTGTGGCACAAATATTGCCTTGCCCATCTGCCCTTGCCAAAAGTTTTTGTGCCAACCGGTAGTACCCTAAAAACGACCGGTACTACCGCCCCTAGTACCGGTTGCATTAGAGCAAGGTGGGAAGGTGTAGCCTTTTCTCAGTACCACCCGGTACCGCGGAGCGGCACTACCGCTCCAACCGGTAGTACCTCTTGTGGCAAGCGATACTACCGCTTGGACACGGTAGTACCGCTCGGCTGTACCGGGCAACCCTGAGGAAGGACCAGCCCTTCCCCTCTCGCTCAGTACCAACCAGTACTTGGGACCGGTACTACCACCCTGACCGGTAGTACTGCGTCTACTGACCGGTACTACCGCTTGGGGGTACTACCGCTAGGCAGTACCAGGCAAGTCTGATGCTAGCTCGACCAAGTGATGCTCCTCGATACCTGGTCTGGTACTTGACTGGTAGTACCGCTTGCAACCGGTACTACCACTTGAGTACCAGTAGTACCGGTGCATTTAATGCTCCAACGGCCAGATTTCTTCAAGGGGTATAAATACCCCTCCACCTACCTTGGGACAAGCTGCTCATTTGCATTGAAGACTACTACCTCCATTAGAGCCACCAAATCGCCAAGATCTCTTCAATCCACCACCCAAAGGGTTTGATCTTTGGGGAATCGAAGGAGGAGGCCTTAATCTACTACTTCACCAAAAGAGATCTTCATTTCCCCCTCATTCACTTGAGAGCCCCTTGCTCTAGTGTTTTATTGGAAACCCTAGTTCTAGATTTGGTTCTTACAAGCTTGTCTTTGATTGTCTTGACAGCTTGCTTGTATTTGGGAGCCTCCAATTAAGTTGTGGATGTGTGCCCCAAACTTGTAAAGGTGCCGGCTTCCACCTTGAAGGTTGCCGATATAGTGGAAGGTGGATAGATCCCGTTGGGGTGAGATTCATTGGAGAACAAGGGAGGCCTCTCTTGGCATTGGTGGTTTGAAACCACCCCCTCTCCAAACGTAGACATACTTCCCCTCAAAAGGAAGGAACTACGGGAAACAAATCCTTGTGTCTCTGCGTCCACCACTTTGGTTACTTCTATCCTTTACCACACTTTACTTACTTGTTCTAGCTTAGTTTTGTATTAGTTTGTGCTTGCTTGTCATATAGGTAAATTCACCGTAGTTGCATTATCTAGAGAATTTACCTTTCTTGTCAAACCTTAATTTGAAAAAGAAGAAAAATTGAAGTAGCACCTATTCACCCCCCCTCTAGGTGCCCATACGATCCTTTCAATTGGTATCAGAGCCTCGGCTCTTTATTTGGGCTTTACTACCTAAGAGAATATGGGTAGCCATGAAGGGGATGGTGATGGTGAGCACACCACGGTGACCATGGAAGATCTCAAAAACTTGGAAACAAGATTGAGCTCTTCCTTTGTCAACTAAGTCAAGAAAATGCTTGAGAAACTTCTTAAAGACAAAGATGGCTCATCATACCCCTCTCCTCAAGAGGAGCCTCCATCCGTTTTACCTAAAGGGAATGCTCCGGTATCCCCTGAGGGTATGATGGTGGGGGGGGGGGGGGTAAATAAGACAACACTAATTCCTCCACACAAAATGGTTGTGGGAAGGGTGAGCACCGTGATTCATGGTACTCTCCCGACCCTCCAATCCCTCACCCTCATGTATACAATAGAGGTGACCCACCTAAGCTTGAAGAATCTGCTACTTTTTCTCAATGGCAATCTCTAATGAAAACTCATGTGCGCAGCTCTTGCATTGAACTATGGAACATCATCGAGCATGGACTCTTTATTGGGGATCCAAACAACTTGACAAGAAGAGAAGTTTTCAATAGTCAACTCAATGCCACTTCCTTGCACATGATTCAACAATGATTGGGTACAAAGGATTACCCACACATTGAGCATTTTAGCATTGCCAAGGAAGCTTGGGATGCTCTCACGATGTTGTTTGTTGGAAATGAGAGCATGAGGAGGAACCGGTATGATGCACTAAGCAATGAAGCCGAAGGCTTCTACATGATGGAAGGTGAAAATCATGAAGACATGTACCGTAGGCTCAAGACCACCGCAACCGCTTTTAGAAATGTGGGTGCCTCACATGTGGATGATGCGTGGATAAAAAGGAAATATGTGAGTGCACTGATGCCCTTTGAGCCCACCGACTTGAAGAGCCTACAAGGAAGACACAACTACCATCTCAATGACCTCCAATGAAGTTATGCAAGAGATGGCCTCTTTCAAAGTTGCCGCCAACAATGCCAAAGATGCCCGTGCTCGTGCCCTTGGTATGAGCAATGTTGTCAACGTTGCTTTGAAGGCCAAAGTTGTGGACCATGGGGATGAAGATGATAGTGATGAAGGCCTCTCCATGGACCACCCCGATGAAGTCAAGATTGCTCATAGTCAATATATGGCCTTCTATGCAAAGAACTTATGGAAGAACCTCGCCAAGGCCAAGATGGAAATGCAACGAAGAAGCAACCCAAATGGGAAAAGATAAAATACCACTAGATTGAGAACTTGCTTCAATTGTGGTGACCGCTATCACTTTGTGGCGAGTTGCCCCTATGAGAAGAGAGAAGATCATGGGGGTAAGCTTGTTTTTAAGAAGACTCTCAAAGCACCTTACAAGAAACCCTTCATCAAGAAGAATCCCATCAACAAGAAGTCGGGAGAAATTGTCTTGGTCACTCATGAAGAATACTCCTCCGACAATGAAGATGATGAAGATGAGGAAGAGGAAACTTCTAGTGGTGTGGCGGCTCTAGCCACTACTTCTACTCTGACATTCTCACTCTTCGATTATCCAAATGAGAATTCTCCCATCAAGAACGTCACTTGCCTTATGGCAAGAGGAACGAAGGTATCCTCATCTTCTCACTCCACTCCCTTAGCTAATGATGAAATTGATGATGAGATGTCTCTTGATGTTAAAAGGAAATCAATTGCTTTCGATGAGTTTATGACTAACCTACAAGGGGATGCTAAGATACATTTTGGAAACATCTTAGATCAACTTTCCCACACACAAGAGCTTCTAGATGTAAGATGTAAACTTGGGCATGAACGCATGATTGAGCTAGAGGCTTTAAACAATGCTCTAGAAGAAGAACAAGAGACTAGGATGTCACTTGAATTAAAAGTTGAAGGGCTTGATGAGGCCAATGACATTATTGTTAATAAACTCATCAAAGAACGTGATCATGCTATTGCTAAATGCAAAAGGGCTAAAAAGGACAAGATTGAGTTTGGCGTGGTTCATGAAAAACTTGCCGAGGAATTTAGTTTGCTTGACAAGGCTCACAAGGCTTTGGAAAGTGAACTCTTGTCACTCACAAAGTCCCATGAAACGCTTCAAACTCAATTGGCCAATATTCCCTCACCTAGTAACTTCATTCCATATAGTAGTACAACTATTCTTGAAGAAAATGCTAGGTTGAAGGGGGAGCTAGCCAAGGCCACATTTCCACAAGGCAACAAGTCCATTGATGATCTTTTGAGAAAGCAAAGGCCTAGTGGTGAAAAAGGGGGCTTTGGTTTTGTCTCCAAAACAAAGAAGAAGAACAAGAAGAAGAAGAAGAAGAAGGCCAAGTCCGCACAAGAGACCAACAAGGCCATTGTGGATAGTAAGGCCACAAGTGGTAAAACTATGTCTCATGATGAATTTGCGGGAAGTGCTAACCCTCACTATGTTCTAATGCGTGATTGTTATGGTGATGTGTATGCACAATATGTTGGCCCATATGATGGTTATATTGCTTGGTCTATTTGGGTTCCCAAGACCCTTGTTGCTAACAAAAGAGGACCCATTGAAAAATGGGTACCTAAAAGTTAGCTTGATCTTTTGTAGACATATGCTTCTGGAGGGTCAAAGTGGGTGCTTGATAGTGGCTGCACGAGTCATATGACCGGAAGCTTGTGTATTGTCAAGGACCTAAAGCCAAATGATGATCAAATCACCGTGACATATGCCGACAAGTCAAAGTCTAAGGTAATGGGTTTCGGCAAGGTAGTGGTTGCTCACGACATTACACTCATGAACGTCATGCTTGTTGAGACCCTTGGATACAATTTACTTTCAGTCCATGCTCTTGGAAAGATGGGCTTTGCCGTCTTTGTTGATGATGATATTGTGGTCCTCATGTGGAGCAATTCTCTCAAGGTCGCTTTCGTTGGGTACGTCGAACATGACTTCTATGTGGTGGACTTTTCGGGGCAAGCCACTACAAGTGCGATGTGCTTATTCAGAAAGGCCGATGTGGGTTGGTTATGGCATCACCGACTAGCCCATGTCAATATGAGAACTTTGCAAAGTCTCCACAAGGAGGTCCATATTGTTGGACTAAAAGAAAATGTTTCCTTTGCCAAAGATCGTGTTTGCAGGGAATGTGTTCTAGGGAAGATGCATGATGCTCCTCACAAGCCTAAGAACCGCATCAAGTCAACCAAGATCTTGGAGCTCCTTCATGTGGACCTCTTTAGTCCTCCATCTCATGCAAGTCTTGGTGGGAAGAAATATTGCTTGGTGATTGTTGATGACTTTCCAAGATACTCTTGGGTTTATTTCTTCAAGTTGAAAAGTGAGACCCAAAAGACCTTCATCGACTTCATAAATTTGGTTCAACAGCAATACAATGTTCCTGTGTTGATTATAAGAAGCGACAATGGCACCGAGTTCAAGAACAACACCTTGAATGATTTCCTTAGTGATGAGGGTATAAAACACCAATATTCCTCTACATATACCCCTCAACAAAATGGTGTGGCCGAGAGGAAGAACCAGACTCTTATTGAGATGGCTAGGACCATGTTGGCGGAGTTTAAATCTCCATACAACTTTTGGGCCGAAGCCATCTCCACAACTTGCCATGCATCAAACCGGCTCTACCTCCGCAAAGAAATGAACAAGACTCCATATGAAATACTTACCGGTAACAAGTCCAACATATATTACTTCTGGGTGTTCGGTTGTAAGTGTTTCTATCTCATAAAAGGTGTTCGTTTGTCCAAATTCGAGTCTAAAGCATTAGAGGGTATTTTTGTTGGCTATGGTCTCGAATCTCACACTTATAGAATCTATGATAAGCTCTCTGGAGCTGTCATAGAATCTTGTAGTGTGACCTATGAAGAATATGATGGTCCCCAAGGGGGGCGTGTTGATGCTTGTGATGCAGATGATGAAATGCCTCAGGATGCCATAGGAAGAATGGGTGTGGGATATATCCGCCCCATTGAGGAACCCCTTATGGCGGATCGAGAAGAACCATGCTCCACTCAAGTGGAGCCCTCATCTTCCCAACCACAACATGCTCCATCCACCGAGGAGGGAAATGACTCAAGCCAAAGACAAGATGTGGACCCTCAACATGTTGATCATAGTGACGACTCTAGTTAAGAGGAGCCTGATTCATTCTCCAGGATGTCAAGTGGTGCCGAGGAAATTACTCAAGGAAGATCCGTGCAAACTGCCTTGAGTCAAGCTCAAATTGATGCTAGAAGAGCGCTTGATCAAGACCAAGGTCAATCTTTTCCTCTTAATGAAGATAATGGTACTGATAATGATCAAGGTCAAGACGAAGACCAAAATTATGAATAGGGTCCTCCAAGAAACAACTTGGAGATCCACGCTCATCGTGAATCTAGAAAGGAGAGAATGTTGGAATTGAGAGACCACTCTCTACAAAATGTGGTTGGTGATCTAAGGAAAGGCATTTCCACAAGAGCACAATTGAAGAGGTTCAGTGAACACCAAGCACACATCTCCATGATTGAACCAAAGAAAGTGTGGGAAGCTCTTGAAGATTCGGATTGGTTGGAAGCAATGCACAAAGAGCTCAACAACTTTGAGAGAAACAAAGTATGGAAGTTAGTTGAGAAGCCAAAGGATTGACACAATGTTATTGGCACGAAGTGGATATTCAAGAACAAGCAAGATGAACATGGAATTATAGTAAGGAACAAGGCTAGATTGGTTGCACAAGGGTTCTCTCAAATTGAAGGCATTGACTATGGAGAGACTTATGCACTCGTGGCTCGCCTTGAGTCCATCAGTATCCTTCTTGCTTATGCGGCACATCATAACTTTAAGTTGCAACAAATGGATGTAGAAAGTGCATTTCTTTATGGTCCATTAAATGAATTGGTATATGTAAAGCAACCCTGGGATTTGAGGATCCCAACTTCCCAAACCATGTCTACAAACTTGATAAGGCGCTCTATGGGCTCAAGCAAGCCCCACGCACGTGGTATGAGCACCTTAGAGAGTTGTTGTTTGATTGTGGATTTAAGGTTGGGAAAATCGATCCCACTCTTTTTACTAAGAAGGTCAATGGGGAGCTTTTTGTATGCCAAATATATGCTGATGATATTATCTTTGGCTCATCTAACAAAGCTTTTAATGATGAATTCTCAAAGCTTATGACTAGTAGGTTCCGGATGTCTTTGATGGGGGAGTTTAGAGTATTTCTTGGTTTTGAGATCAAGCAAGTTAGAGGAGGGACATTCTTCAATCAAGCCAAGTATACTCAAGATATGCTCAAGAGATTCAAAATGCAAGATTTAAATGGAGCTCCTACTCCCATGGCTACAAAGACTCATCTAGAACAAAATCCAAATGGTAAAGATGTGGATCAAAAGGTATACCGGTCTATGATTGGTTCTTTGCTTTACCTTTGTGCATCTAGACCCGATATTGTGTTGAGTGTAGGTGTGTGTGGAAGATATCAAGCGGCTCCTAAAGAAAGCCATTTAATGGCGGTCAAGAGAATCTTTCGATATTTAGTTCATACCCCATTTTATGGTCTTTGGAATGCTCGAGGCTCAACATTTGCTCTTTGTGGATACACGGATTCGGATTGGGCGGATGATAAGGATGATAGAAAATCAACATCCGGGGCTTGCCAATTCCTTGGTAGGTCCTTGGTATATTGGTCTTCTAAGAAGCAAAATTGTATATCTCTATCCACCGCCGAAGCCGAGTATGTGGCAGATGCTAGTGCTTGCACCCAATTGCTATGGATGAGGCAAACTTTAAAGGAATACGGTGTCCATTGTGACAAAGTGCCTCCTCTATGTGACAATTAAAGTGCCATCAAGATTGCCTACAACCTAGTGGATCACACAAGGACAAAGCATACTGAGATTCGCCATCACTTCATTAGAGATCATGTTGCTCGAGGTGATATTGATCTATCATATGTGTCAACCAAAGATCAACTTGCCGACATCTTCACGAAGCCACTTGATGAAGCAAGGTTTTGCTACTTGAGGAAGGAACTAAATATCGTAGATTCAAGGAGCTTGACTTGATTATATTGCATTCTTACCTATGATTTGACCCATATTTGGTTTAGGTGCCGGCATGGATATAGGGGGAGTGCGGTCCTAATTGATTGGACTATCCCTCCCCCCATTATGCCCAAAGCAATCAAAATCATTCCTCTTAATATCATTTTGTGATATGTGAGCTTAAATGATGAGTTTCGGTAATGGACCCAAGATATATCTTCGTGGTGCCAAGCTGAGTATACTCATATATGGTGGCCAAGGCCACCGCCATCTCTCATTCGAGAGGTTTGCATTTAATCGTGTTTGTCACCCTTTGAGTTTTTGTTGGTCTTAAGTTTCATGCACTCTCCTTTGGTTTTTGGTATCTTTATATCAATTTTCATAGTGCATGTGCTTCCCAGTGCGACTATCTCGACCCAAGCCTTTCTACTCCCTTGAAAAACCCTTCCCAATATGCATAAGAATCCTTCATTTTCCCTGGCTATGGAATCAGGTGGGACCGGTACTACTGGTTTATGTGCGGTACTACCGGATATGGGTGGTTCCCAAGTCATTTCCTGGAAACTGCTCCAGGTGTAGTACTACCGCCCTTATGCCCGGTACTACCGGTCACCGGTACTACCGGTTGTTGAACCGGTACTACCGCTTGCGAGCGGTACTACCGCTTCAGTCACCGGTACTACCGGGCGGTGTTTCCAGGTATATATTGGTCGCGGGGGGGCACCCTTCAGTGCCCTAGTCTTCTCCCCGCCCTCCACACATACCACCGCTGCCGCCGGAGCCCTTGACGCAGCCGGAGCGTCGCCGCGTCCTCTCCTCCCCGGATCCCCTTTGGATTCGGATTCCTCGCGAGCTCCCACTCCTTCTCCACCGCCATGGATCCCAGTACAACCGCCCCCGTCTCTCTCATTCTTGTTTTCTTCATAGGATCTAGGTTTTTGCTTAGATTCTTGAAGAAAGTAGCATGCTTTGGGGTTGTACCGCCATACATTCATAGTTACATGATAGAATCTATGTTTTGTAGAGTGTTGATGCCAATTTGGACCGCGATCTACCGTTGTTGTGCCCGTCTAGCTCGACCGGTAGTACCAAAAAAATTCCGGTACTACCGCTCGCAAGCGGTACAACCGGTTGCCAGTTCCGGTAGTACCGGTCCCAACTGTCCTCAACATGTTTATTAAATCATGGATTCTTCTTTGTTCATTTGTGGTTCTTGTGCCCTTACCCCCTGCTGTTCTCCCTGTTGCTATCACAGATGCAGGTGGTTCTAGGGGTGCGCGTAAGCGCTCCAAAGCAAACCGTGAGATTGTTGAGGAGGAGAGGAGTCCGAGGATGAAGTTATGCCTCAGCCGAGACGTCGTTTGAAGTTTCCTGCTACTCGAGGTGGCCGTGGGGGTCGTGAGGGGGTCACCAAGCGCTCTGCTGGGCGTGGCAGCGCTCCCCCTTCTCGCCCCCTTCCTCGGGGCGCACCAAGAGTTGCAGCTCAGGGCCATCAGGGCCAAGGAAACTGTCTGGCATTTCTGAGTCCGAGTTCCGGTCTCTGAGGATTGACAATACGTATGCCCGCAACTGTGATGAGAGAGCAGGGAAGACAGTCTGTTTTACAATGATTTCCAAGAGCACGTCTATCATGAGGTTCTTATGACAAATATCCAGATGGTTGTGCCTCAGCTATGGATTGATATGGAACACATCAACAAGAACCTTGATTATTTTGCTGAAGCTAAGGAAATCTGCTCTAACCTTGGTTTGTTTCCTATCATGGAGTTCCAGTATGACTACGAGCCTATCCTCATTGCTCAGTTTTATGCCACTGCTCATTTCCACAATGTTCGCACTCGGAATATCACATGGATGACTCAAGGTGCAATCAAGGAGGCCACTCTTGCTGAGTTTGCTGCAATACTAGGGTATGAAGATCGTGGCCATGACACTCCTTGTGGTTTTCGTTGCCACTTGCGCGAGAAACCCTCCAAGAAGGATGTCCTTACACCTCTGTATATCCAGGGCCGCGGGGTTGCTGGCAAGATCAAGGATCTTCTCCCCACATATGATATTTTCCATCGCATTTTCTGTGAGACTGTTGCTCCTCGTGTGGGCAACAAAGATGAGATTCATAGTTTTTCTGTTGATTTTTTGTTCAACACCTTCCTCATCCGCGACTCAGGCACCACTCTTGATGTGATGGATTATATATGGAATGAGATGGTTGCTGCTGCTCACTCTTAGAGGGTTCCGCCATTTTCTCCCTACATCATGGATCTTATTGTTTCCAAGAGCCCTCCCATTGCTAGGACCCTATCCACTCGTCCTCTCATCGTGCACCGGCCCAAGGCACAATATCAAGAAGCATGCTAAGCCCCACGTTGTGGATGAGGAGGATGAAGAGGATGACTCTGAGGATGGTAACAGTGGTCGTGACACAGATTATGTTGTCTCCCGTCGCAAGAATTCCAAGCCCTCTTGGGCCAAGAGGATGGAGGCCAAGATCAATAAGATTTTCTGCTTCCAAGTTGACAACCAAAAGCGCATGTATGAGGCTCATGTGTATGCAAATAAAGCTAGTGCTCAGCAGAAGGACTTGATGGCAGCTCAAGGACTGATCGTTTCCGAGGGGTCCGAGACCAACATCACCCCTGAAGACCAATGGTTCTCCCAGCACAGTCATTGGGATGATGATGTCTCTTCCTCGCACCATGCTCCACCCCCCTATGAGGAGGACTTTGATGATGAGGAGGAGGATTGATTGTCGGGACGTTAGTCTTGCACTTGTCCATTTTTGGCGTCTTGATGCCAAAGGGGGAGAAGTTTCACCTTAGGCACGGGTGTTGCATGGGAAGTCACAAGCTCGTTCTTACTTTGATCTTTTTATTGCTTGTGAACTTTGATTTCCTCCTACTTATGTGTGAACTTCTATTTTATGTGTGAACTCTATGTACTAACTATTTGGGAACCGCTTGTACTAAGTCTGTTGAGACTATGTGGTTTATGTCATGGATCCATCTTGTGATGATATGTGTTATCCATTGTCAATATATTTCTCATCACAAGTTATTGTGCAAAGGTATGGTTTAAAATGCTAGTATCTATATTTGTGCACTTGTGTTGGGTTTGTAAAATAGAGGGGGAGGTTTGATTCCACTCATCTAGGGGGATCCCCATCTCTATTTTACAAATGCCATGAGTATCTTCATAAAATCATCTTGCAAAGGTGTGTTGTCATCAAACACCAAAAATGGGGAGACTGAAAGAGCATTTCCTATCCTTGTGATTTTGATGTTTGATAACAACACACTTATCGGTTTAATCGTGCGCTAAGTGTATCACAGGTTTTCTAGATTGTGGCACAAATATTACCTTGCCCATCTTCCCTTGCCAAAAGTTTATGTGCCAACCGGTAGTACCAGAAAAATGACCGGTACTACCGCTTGGCACCGGTACTACCGCCCCTAGTACCGGTTGCATCAGAGCAAGGTGGGAAGGTGTAGCCTTTTCTCAGTACCACACGGTACCGCGGAGCGGCACTACCGCTCCAACCGGTATTACCGCTTGTGGCAAGCGGTACTACCTCTTGGACACGGTAGTACCGCTCGGCTGTACCGGTCAGCCCTGAGGAAGGACCAGACCTTCCCCTCTCTCTCAGTACCAACCGGTACTTGGGACCGGTAGTACCGCCCTGACCGGTAGTACCGCCGTCTACTAACCGGTACTACCGCTTGGGGGTACTACCGCTAGGCAGTTGTAGCACCCCGGGTAAAACCACTACTAGAAAATCGCTTGGTGTTTTTGTTTTGTGCATCATCATGATATCATCATCATGGTCATCATGCCACATTGCATGTATCATCCTTGTTGCATCTTGCTTGATATTTCTAAAACCTAAAACCTCTTCCCTCTTTGTATATCAATATTTTGTTTTCTATAATGTTGGGAATCCACTTGTTATGGTTTCACTAGTTCCTAAATGTTCTTATCCAATTTCTAAAAACCTAAATCCCACATATCTTGTAATATGCCCAAATTGGCTATGTAGGTGGGAGTTCCTTTTTCTCTTGTGATATTTGCCAAAACCTCTTTTAAAATACCTACAAACCAACCGGATCCTTCCTTTTATTCCCTGGAAGCAGCTCTCTAGCCTGGCCAAGCCTGCAGCCGCAGCCACCTGTCCGGCCCAGCTCCTGCAACTGTACCGCTTCGACGGAAGGCACCCTCCATCATGTTCTTCTTCTCACTGTTCCCTTCTGCTCTCTCTACAGCTCATGGAGCAGAGAAATTGGCCGTCCACCCCGCCATCAGCTTGCGTCACTACTCGTGCCTCCCGCGTGCCGCGTTCCCCTTATCTACCCACGCAAACCCGCCCCTGGAACCCTAGCCGGCTTCCTCCCTCGCGCTGAAATTCCATTTCCTCTTCCTGGCTGCTGTCTCCCTATGGCCCTGTCGCTTCCGGCATTCCCAGGGCCAGCCGAAAGTACAGGAATCACCGTTGAGGCGTCGTGAATCTTCGGGCACTGCCGCCTCGACCTGAAGCACATCTGAGCAACATCAGGCTCGACTTCCTCCTCTCCGGCCGCCGCCCTCCGGCCCAAATTCCGGTGTCTCCGTTCCTCCTACGTCCAAGCGGACACAACCTTCATCTTCCTGGTGAGTCCCAGGTTCCGTTCCCTCCCTCCTCGGCCTGATTCTTTCTCTGAGGCGGAAGTGGTTTTTCTGTCCGTGTGCGCAGCCACAGTCTTCAGAGGAACCAAGGTGGGCGTCAGCTCGAACTACTCCTGCCGCTTCAAGCCGTCCCCGACTCCGATTCCAGTGGGAATCGGCGGAGGTGAGCTTCACCTACCTGTCCCCGCTTTTTCCTATGCTATCTTCCACCATAGCGTCGTCTCTGTCGCCGACTATCCGCCTGCACTGTTGCCGCAAGCCGCAACGCGAACAACACGAGCATCTCCCCGTTGCAGCACCCTTTGTTCTCTGCTTTCGCGAGTCGCTCACTTCCCACCTCCGGCACCTTCCAGCACACGCCTAGGAAGGGGGTAACCTCAGCTATCTGTAGTATCAAACCACGCTTCAATCCGTGGACTATAGCTCTGGGAATCATCCCCGCAGAATCCCCCAATCTCACTGGGAAACCGCTTCAGTTCGACAGTTTCTGGAACCATGTTTCACCTATGTTCATCGATGGTTTCCGGGCGCTTCAGTCCTCCACCGGAGAAAACTCAAGCACGGAAGTTGTAGCTTGAACTTTCCTATACATCTTTCATTTTTGCGGCCTTGCGAAATTCCCGTCTGTTTCCTCGTCATATTCTTCCAAAGATCGGCACTATCTAGCTGTTTTTCTCGCGGATCGTTCAGACACGATTCAGTCCGTCAGTTTCAGCCACCGGTGTGTTTTGCAGCTAGGCCCTCCCGTTTCGCAGAACTCAACCCGCAGACCCTTCCTTCATGGCATTTTTGGTAAAAGGCACCCACCTTCTGTTGACCTTGACCCGCGGTCCTCAACCCCACCAGTTCTATGCCATCTCAGCACCGCAACCCACCTGTCACTCTCTATGGATAGAAATCCAGCGAGTAACAAAAGTCCAGAGAACCTTTTCTGAATTCATATTCAATTTGTTTATATTCTGTTTAAATATAAACTAATTCATAACTTTTGAATATACAAGAATTTGAATAAAAGTGTAAATGAAATATGTTTTGTTTTTGAATGTTAATTCAAATCTTTAAGCAAATATTTTTCAGAATTGAGTTAAAATAGTCAAACCTTTGACTTTGACCCCTCTTTGTAATAGTTGACTTTAAATATTGTTTAAAATTGATATTTCCAAATATTAAGTGTAATATATGTTTTTGAATCAGAAAAATGTGAGGAATCTGTTTATGCTATTTATAATATCATTTGAGCATTTTAAAATTTCGAAATAATTTAAATGCTAATCAATGTCATTTCTTAATAATTGCATAACTTTAAATCTGTAAATCCGAATTCGGCAAATAATATGTCCAAATCGATCAGCGCGACGAGACCTCTCCAATCATGATATCCATGTTATCATTTGCATCATGCATTAAGAGCAGTTTTATAATCAGTACTGTTTATGCAAGGAAAACATGATAAATAAAATTGGGAACTAATTGTTTCTTATTAATAATGCCTCATGAATGTTATATCATCGATGTGTTATGCCCATAATACCCTTTTTAAATAATTTGCATCATTAACTTGCCATGTCATGCATCATATCATGGTCATGCCGATTCTTCCGCATTAGTTGTAATTGCTGCATCGCTTGTTCCTTTTAGTGTTTGCTTCTTCCCGGATAGGACGATGAGATGTTGTGAGCTTCGACAAGTTCTTCGGTTATGAAACTTTGGAAATATTTTACAAGCGAGCATTCTCCCCCTTTCTACCTATTGTACATTTCTAGTCTTTACTTCCTCCATTTGGTCTATTGCTACCTGTGTTGCGATGCTATAGATTCCATGTCCCTTTATAATTCCCTGCAGCCCCGATATTGCCATGGACACAACCTATTACATGTTGTTTGGTAGATAGTCGGGCTGCGAGTCATAGTCGCTTGCTCAGGTGCTGCTTCGCGTCGTTGATGTTCCATCGTTGTTGGGTGGTTGACACATGCTTAATGGTGGAGAGGATCAAATTATTGTTTAATAACAAAAACTGAAAGTAGGTAAATAATGCAGAGGCACCGGTGGGTAATAGACAATATTTGGTTTTTAACCGCTCACTGGTGTCTAGTAGGACCCGATTTCTTGATACCTATTCCGAGATTGAGCGCGCTAACCACAGGTGGGGTGTGTGAGCACCCCCATCGATTAGTACCTGATTTTAAAGTACTGTACCGGGGGCGACAAAGTAGTTTGGGGCTTTATTACTATCCTGTACTTATGCCATGATTATGCCATGCTTTACTGCTTTATTTACTATTGCGCGTGGACCACCTGTACTGTTTTAGAACCCCGTACCATGTTTTCGCGGTATCGACAAGCCCAGTCACACTTTCGGGTTCCCAATCGTTTACAGCCGTCGTCACAAACCTCTGGGTCCGTCTCGGAGACCGGCCGACTTCGTTACAGGTAGCTTAGTGGGGTGGCCTCCATGTGCTTGCTTTGAGTCTGGGAAAAGTCGTGTCCGAAATCCCGTCGATATACCGTTGGGTGTATGTTTTGTGATCTTGTACCTACCTGATCTGACAACAAGGGTGTAGGTGCGTGTGGAAACTTTGGTGCACCCTCGGAGGGTTAAATATTTTCGAGAAGCCGTGTCCGCGGTTATGGACGACTTGGAGCACAGTTCTCGATCATAGACAACTATAACTAAAGTTTACTGTTATAATATGACTTGTACCTGATATGACTAGTAAGTTGGACAACCACCATGGAATGAATGAATAAAACTGTCAACTGTGTGAGTTTCCTCGGATTGACTTCCTCGTTCGGTCTCAAGGGGGAAATACCAGGATGGGTATGTTTGGGGGTAGTATCAGGATGGTTTCGAATAGGTCTTTCTTATCTATCTCTGATAGCCAACAGTTGTATCGAGTCTCTATAGGTTGTTTAGCGCACGC
Source organism: Avena sativa (assembly GCA_916181665.1). Taxonomy (NCBI): domain Eukaryota; kingdom Viridiplantae; phylum Streptophyta; class Magnoliopsida; order Poales; family Poaceae; genus Avena; species Avena sativa. The sequence continues at coordinate 200,098,290 of OV702281.1, read as the reverse complement.
TTCTCTGCCGCTTCAGTCCACCATACCTATGTAGGTGAGGACTGCCGAATTCTAGTCTCGCCGTGTACTGGCCTCAGTACTGACCGCTCTCTCTTTTCCTTTGCCCTTTGTCGGCACCCCTTTTGTTTTAGCAGGTTTTGAGATCGACGTCGTTAGCAGGGTTACCATTCCGGCTTGGCATGGGCAGGGTTATGGACGCCATTGGTTATTCTTCAGGGCTCTTAGCTCAATTTGCATCTTGTCCATACTCGGACGCTGTATCTTTTTCAAGGTGATTTAGATCTTTCTAATGTATATCTGTATTCTTGACTCTTGAAGTCGTTGTTGTATATATATGTTCCATGGGTTCCATCGTGGACTATTGTATAATGATATTACTTCGTTTTCCATCCGCACGCAAGTTCCTGGTGGGCACCTTTGAATCGTTTCTATACGGGTTTGGCGGGATTCGCTAAAACTTGCATAGGGCCGATCTGAGGGTGTTACAGCAGTACCGGGCAAGTCTGACGCTGGCTCGACCAATTGAAGCTCCTCCGGTACCTGGTCCGGTACTTGACCGGTAGCACCGCTTGCAACCGGTACTAGCGCTTGAGTACCGGTAGTACCGGTGCATTTAATGCTCCAACGGCCAGATTTCTTCAAGGGGTATAAATACCCGTCCACCTACCTTGGGACAAGCTGCTCATTTGCATTGAAGACTACTACCTCCATTAGAGCCACCAAATCAGCAAGATCTCTTCAATCCACCACCCAAAGGCTTTGATCCTTGGGGAATCGAAGGAGGAGGCCTTGATCTACTACTTCACCAAAAGAGATCTTCATTTCCCCCTCATTCACTTGAGGGCCCCTTACTCTAGTGTTTTCTTGGAAACCCCAGTTCTATATTAGGTTCTTACAAGCTTGTCTTTGATTGTCTTGACAGCTTTCTTGTATTTGGGAGCCTCCAATTAAGTTGTGGATGTGTGCCCCAAACTCGTAAAGTTGTCGGCTTCCACCTTGAAGGTTGTTGATATAGTGGAAGGTGGATCGATCCCGTTGGGGTGAGATTCATCGGAGAACAAGGGAGGTCTCTCGTGGCGTTGGTGGTTTGAAACCACCCCCTCTCCAAACGTAGACGTACTTCCCCTTAAAAGGAAGGAACTACGGGAAACAAATTCGTGTGTCTCCGCGTCCACCACTTTGGTTACTTCTATCCTTTACCGCACTTTACTTAATTGTTCTAGCTTAGTGTTGTATTAGTTTGTGCTTGCTTGTCATATAGGTAAATTCACCGTAGTTGCATTATCCAGAGAATTTACCTTTCTTGTCAAACCTTAATTTGAAAAAGAAGAAAATTTGAAGTAGAACCTATTCACCCCCATCTAGGTGCCCATACGATCCTTTCAGTTGTGCCTAACTTAAAGGCGTTAAAGAAAAAGTACTTGTTGGGAGATAACCCAAGAGTTTTCTTGAGTCTTGAAAGTTATTACTTCAATAATGACCTCTCCTTATCCTTTTTTTTTCTCTTTGTGCCAAGAATGACCTCTAATGAGAGGGAAGTAAGATTTAGGGAGTTGCTGTCCCGAAACAGATTTCTGTCCTCCACCATAAAATTCTTGAGGAGTCTCTGTAAGTCGGATTGAGCTGAAAATTTACGAATAAATCCCCAGTATGTTAGATAACTTTCGTTAGTTCAACACTTTTTGATTTGGGCAACATAAGGTCTTATAAAAAATCGGTTTATACCTGCTGGTCTGTTTTGACAGATTTCTGCCATTATTTGCATTTGCGTCTTACTGATTCGTTTTTGGGTTCTTTTTAAGAAATTGAGCTTTTTGAAGGAGTTGCTACAATAGCTTGTGTTTTTAGTGAATGTTTTGCTGTTCTAAAGCTAAAACCAAAGGTCTATTATCTTTTGAATGCACTAACTAATGAAGATTGTGTGAAGTTTTGTATGAAGGAAATTTTTCAAGTGTAAGGAAAGAATGATGTAATGAGTTGAAGAATGGATAAAAGCTAAAGCTTGGGGGAGCCACCCCGTGTCACCCCAAGAAATATTCAAGAGGTACAAGAGTCAAAGCTTGGGGGTTCCCAAGGCATCCCCTTCTTCATCAATAAAAATCTCAGGTCTTTCTATACACTTCGTTTTTATTGTTTTATGCACAGTTGTGTTGTTCTTGGATCATCTTAGTTTTTGTTTTTGGTTTTATTTTGCTTTGTTTGGTTTGTTTTTGCTTTGCTTGTTTTTGCTTTGTTGGCTTGTTTGAAAAATCGAAAACACGAAAAATATTTGTTGTTCTTTTTTGGTTTTGTGAGTTCTTTGCAGGGTTCAGCCATCCTCAGTGGATTTTGGTTTCATGTTATTATTCAAGTCACCCAAGTGAAGGGAAATAATGAAGATTAAGACAACTCGAGGTGTGGTAAGAGGCTGGTAACGAACTCTATTTGTTTTCATTTTTGTACATATACTCATCATTGTGAGCATGCTTAGTCTGTTCATTGTAAGGTGTATGTTACTAATGGATGCTTTGTAGTTCTTGCTTGTCTATGATCAGCTCCAGCTTGATAATAGTTTGTAGCATGCCATATAAATGTTTGCTTGCATTGTTTTATTCATATTTTGGTATGATATTGTGGTATCCTCCTCTCACTGTTCATATGAATCGACTTGGCACATGCTCACGCATGCATATGACTAATCAATAGTTAGAAAGCCTCGATGATTTATTTTGCCTTAGAGTTCTTGTATCACTTTCATGACATAATTAGTCATGTTTTGTTGCAAGCATGCTTATGACAATTATGGCTCTCTCGTTTGTCGCTCCCTCTCTTTTGCTAGCCTTTACTTGCACTGAGTATGAGCTCTACCTGTGCTTCCAACTCCCCAAAACCAATATTGCCAACTGTGTCCATCATGCCTACCTATTAGCATCATTTGCTATTTCAGTGCATATTCAATATGCCGTGTTTTCTTTCAAATAAAATGTTTGTTTGTTTTGAGAAAGTTAGTTAGTAAAGCTCTCACGAACTTGATGGCACACTTAATTCCTTGCACCTAATAATCCTGAACCATTGTGACTAGTCCATGAAAGTTATATTCTTGCAAATTATATGCTGGGAGTCAGCAGAACCGTGGTGTCATGGGGAACGCTTTCAATAATTTTTGGATATCTCATCCAGTTGATACTTTGCTCTTTGTTTTACGGATGTTGACCATGTGAAATAAAAGTGGAGCTTGTGAGTTCATGAAGTTTATACATTGTGTTAGAGAAATGCCTAGGCCGCTAGCCTAAGTCATGCCTAATCATGGTAGAAACTTGTAGCATCACCATAATGAGCATCTATGAAGCATCCTCAATAAAAAGCTATGCATATGGTAAATAAAAAGATTGCTGAGATGCTCATTGTCTGCTTGCCTTGTCATTTTGGTTATGGGAAAGCTCATGTACCATGTGCAAGGGGTACCCCGTTGGCGATTCTCTATGATATGCATGTATTTACAATGACAAGAACTTACAGGTAACCAAAGTTGAGTAGCATGCGGAGCGGCCCTCATACTCAAGGGACTTGGGATTTCCAGTCTATGGTCTATCAAGCATATAATTCAGAGTGGACCTCGCTTTCAACTTAACTACATGAAGATGCCTATGATACGGGCAATGAGAGCTCAAAGCTAATGAGTACCTTCCTTTTAGCATTAGGAAGCCTTTCAAACTTTTCAAAACCGTTTTCACTCCTTTGTTGAGTCACCACTTATTCTATGAGCACCTTGTTGAGAGCATAGTTGTCATTCTTGTGTTTGTTCCAAAACTTCGTTAATTATGTCATGACTTTGATGCTTGTATCTCTGATATCTTTACCTCTAGTCTTCACTTGAACTTCAGAGGTGCCTTGGCATTTATATTGTGCTCTACAAACAAAGGAAAGCGATATACCACTCTATCATACCTTACTATGAGCATTGCAATGTTGCTTATGTTTATGTTTCATGCTACTTATTATTATTGAGTTGGTTTCTCTTCATAGCTTGCAATAAATATTGAGTAGACTTACTTGCATACTTCTTATTATGAATGGTTTAAGCAACTACTCCTATGCTGAGAATATATACATCTTATGAAGCAAATGTGTTCGTGAAAGTTCTTTTATTGCACTCAGTTTTCAAATGAATTGCTTGAGGACAAGCAATAAGCTAAGCTTGGGGGGATTTGATACGTCCAAAACGTATCTACTTTCCCGAACACTTTTGCTATTGTTTCTCCTCTAAACTTGTGTGATTTGGATGCAACTAACACGGACTGATGCTGTTTTCAGCAGAATTATCTTGGTGTCTAGTTTTTGTGCAGAAAATGAACTATTAGGAAAAATCCCAGAAAATATGCCAAAAATTATATTTCACCAGAAGACCCACGGAGCCAGAAGACGAGACGGAGAAGGGGCCTCGGGGGGCCCACACCCCTGCCAGGCGCGGGTGGGCCCTGCCCGCGCCTATGGGGGTGCAACCACCCCAGACACCCCCTCGACCTCCCTCTGCGCTTATAAGTTGCCTTTCGACCTAAAAACCGAGGGGGTTTGATAGTTTTCCAGAAAGAGTTCCGCTCCGCCGCCGCCACCAGAAACCAAGATTCGGATCCAGAAACTCCGTTCTGGCACCCTGCCGGGACGGGGAATTTGGAGCAGATCATCGCCATCGTCATCACCAACGTATCTCCATCAACCATCGATGTTTCCCTCATACATGAGTGAGTAATCCCCCTGTGGCGCCCCGCAAAAACCACTACTAGAAAATCGCGTTGTTTTTGTGCATCATCATGACATCATGCATATATTTTGCATAAAAACTATTTTCATAAAAGCCTAAGTTGTTTTCTAATTAGCCCTCTCCTTTAATCTCAAACTAAAACCTCGGTCTGTTCAGATCTTTTATTTGTCTAAAAAGTATTTACAAAATGTTTTAAAAATAAAATAAATAATAAAATGTTTTGTCCGGGGAGGCAGTCCGATCGGTCAGGCCAGAGGCCCAACCTGACCAGACTACCTACCACCCGGCCCATCTAAAGAAACCCTAAACCTGCCCCTCAAACCCTAACCCTAATGCCTAGACCACACCCAGCCTCCACTCCCCCACCTGCCGCCGCCACATCCAGCACCCACCGCCGCCACCCTGGCACCCCTCCACCTCACTCCATCCTCTCCCATCACGCCACCTCACCCCAACTCCCTCCCTCTCCCCACCTGCCGCAACACACACAACACCACAAACGCACGCACGCACGCCCGGGTCCTAACCCGCCTGTGAGACCGGCCCCACCTCAGCGCCTGACCCGTTGCGAGCCGCGTCCACCCTCTCCCCTCGCGATGCCTCTCTCGCCTCCATCCCCAATCCACGCAGCAACCGCCGCCGCAGGGCGCCCTCTCCGCCCGCGCGAGCTCTGTCGCGTCGGTCCCCCTTCGTCGATGCCTTTAGCTCGAGCCGGGCATGCGCCACCGCCTCCTCTCTCTCGTCTTCGCCGGCCGTCGCCTCTTCCCGTCACCGTGCGAACCCCCGCCGCCGCCGCCCTCCACTCCTCGTCGGCCCCGGCAGTGCCGCTGCTTCTCTGCCTCGCGAGCGCCCGCCGCGCGCGTCCCTGAGGCCTCCTGCTCGTGGCCGCATCCACCGGCTGCCCGTGCCGCTCTGCCTCTGTCCGCCTCTGGCCGCCACCACCGGTGCGAGCTCTGCCGCCCGGGATGGATAACGCCGCCACCGCCCGAGCACCCCGGCGCCCCTCCTGAGCGACGCCACGGCCGCGCCTCTGCGAGCCGGGCGGGCCTCTGCCTCTCCTGCGCGGCGCCCATCTCCCCTGCAGCGCCGACGGCCCCCGCCTTCCACCTCTCCCTCGCCGGCGTCGAGCTCACCACCACCCACCCGCCGGCCACCGCTGCAGCGCCCTGGATGCACGCCGCCGTTCCAGGAACCGTGTTGGGGACCCTTCTCAAGAACAAGCTGATCCCTGACCCCTTCTACGGGCTGGACAACGAGGCAATCATCGACATTTCAGACTCCGGGAGGGAGTACTACACATTCTGGTTCTTCACCACCTTCCAGTGTGCTCCGGCAGGAAATCAGCACGGAGGTCAGGGCGGTGATCATGAGATTGGAAAAGATGTTGCTGCGCAGTATGTTGAAGGATGGGATTGGATGTGCCCAATAAGATCTCCAACATGGATAAGATGACCGGACCCCGAAGACCGATCCCGCCGAACGCCAAGATCTTCAATCGGACCCGAGGACACCGAGACCCCGGTGCGACAAGTACTTCTTCCCGGATCTGATGCCCGAGAACCCGGACGCCCAGGTCGTCGACACGGATACGCTAAGTACTTCCTCGAGGACGCCAAGTTCTTCACCCCGAATGCCAAGACCGACTCGATGGCGCGGGCCCGACAAGATCAACACCGACCAGGGCGAGTCCGATGCGCCCCCGACGCCACACCAAATCCTTATCCCCGGAACACCAAGCTCTTCATCTTGTATCCGACCTTCGAAGACCGATCCCGTCGAACCCTGAACCCTGAGACCGAACCCCGAACCCCGGAACCCCAAGATCTCCCGAACCCGGATGTGTGATTCCCTATCCGAGACCCCATTATTTTATAATACGACATTATCAACTGTTGCATATTAAATTGTTCATGCATGCATACTTGTCTGTGGTTTGGGGGCATTAAGCCGATTCACCTCATAATTAAATATGGAGTCGATATGCGGGATATCTTTGTCTTATTCCGGACTTCATTTAAATTGGTGTAGCAAACCGGTGCTATCTTTTGCCATGTTAAGACAACATTTAAATTGCAGGGTAGCTAAACAACATGAACCTATCAATTAATTGTCGGGACCTCGGTTTCGCTTAATATTGCCTAATTGCATCGCATCCTTGCCATGTCATACATCATACATGCATCATGCCCGATCTTTTGCCGTAGTATTAAATAGTCCATCCGGTGTTTCCTCTAGTGCTTTGCTTCTTCACGGATTAGGCCGATGAGTTGATGCGAGTGTCGACCCGATCTTCGGATGAACCTTCGGCAATGTTTTCAGGCGAGCATCTCCCCCTTTCTACCTATCTTACTTTTATAGTATTTATTCCCTCCTGTTGATCTATTGTTATCTGTGTTGCGATGCTCTAGCTTTCGTACCCGTGATATCCCTTGCAGCCTTATATTGCCTTGGACACCTCCTATTACCTATTGTTTGGTAGATAGTTGGACCTGCGCGTCGTAGTCGCTTGCTCAAGTGCTGTTGCGTGTCGTCAAGTACCACAGTTGTTGGAGTATTGCCGTGTGTTTATTGTTGGAGCTGATCAAGACTTTAATTACTATTTAACAACTAAAATTGAAGTAGGTAAATGCAGAGGCACAGGTGGGCAATAGATGTTATTTGGTTGTTAACCGTCCACTTGTGTCCCGTAGGACCCCGAGTACTTGATACCTGTTCCTTGAATATTCGCGTTATCCACATCCGGGAGGATTATGGGACCCCCCCCTGAGCCAGAGCTTGATTCATTCTTATTTCTTGGGGCCACAAACTAGTTTGAGGTTTTATTTACTATCCTGTACTTATGCCATGCTTTACTGCTTTATTTAAATTGTGCGATGTACTGTACTGTTTAGGATCGGGACACGATTTCGCGGTATCGACAAGCCCAGTCACACTTTCGGGTTCCCAGTCGTTTACAGCCGTCCACCCAAACCTTGAGTCCGTTTCGGAGTCAGCTAACTTCGTTGCGGGTAGCTTAATGGGGTGGCCCCCTGAAATATTTCTGAATCCTGTGATTGCTTTGTCGTGAATGCCTCGTTGGGTTTTGATTTGGTTTTTCCGAGGTTGATCGAGTGTGTGTTGCTATTTGTGCACCCCTGCAGGGTAAAACTTTCTGAAAGCCGTGTCCACGGTTATGGACGACTTGGAGCACAGTATCTCGATCATAGACAACTATAACTAAAGTAGTGCTATAAATTTGACTTTATAATGACTAGTACTCAGCTTCACTATAATGGAATGTCTAAATAAAACTGCCAACAATTGCTTGTTTGGGTTGTCGCTTGCTACCATTGTATCTGACTAGTAAGGATTGCAACTATAACGGAATGGCTAAATAAAAGTGCCAACAACTGCTGGGTTTTGGGATATCTCATGCTATTTGTATCTGACTAGTAAGTGTTGCAACTACAACGGAATGGTTAACTAAAAGTGCCCACTGCTTATTATATCAGGATGACTATCTATACTTGACTAGTAATTGCTGCAACGATAACTGAATAAATAAAACTGCCAACTGTGTGAGTTCCTCGGTTGACTTCCTCGTCTGGTCTCGAGGGGGAAATACCAGGATGGGTTTGTTTGGTATTAGAATCAGGTTGGATCCGAATAGATCTTTCTCGTCCCTGTCTGATAGCCGCCAGTTTTATCGAGTCTCTATAGGTTGTTTAGTGCATGCCGCGCTGCCGCTTCAGTCCACCATACCTATGTAGGCGAGGACCGCCGAATTCTAGCCTCACCGTGTACTGGCCTCAGTACTGACCGCTCTCTCTTTTCCTTTGCCCCTTGTCGGCACCCCTTTTGTTTAAGCAGGTTTTGAGATCGACGTCGTTAGCAGGGTTACCCTTCCGGCTTGGCCTGGGCAGGGTTATGGACGCCATTGGTTATTCTTCAGGGCTCTTAGCCCATTTGCATCTTGTCCGTAGTCGGACGCCCTATCGTTTTCAAGGTGATTTGGATCTTTGTTCTGTATATTTGTATTCTTGACTCATGGAGTCGTGTTGTATATATATATCTGTTCTGTGGGTCCCACCGAGGACTGTTGAGTGATGTTATTACTTCGTTTTCCACCCGCACGAAAGTGCCTGGTGGGCACCTTTGAATCGTTTCTATGCGGGTTTTGGTGGGAAGCGCTGAAACTTGCATAGGGCCGATTCTGAGGGTGTTACACCCCCGCTGTACGCTTGGGGATGGTAGGGATTGGATGAGTTCTATCATGTAATCAAATAAGATATGTTAGGGCATAGTGCCTAGTATCTCTATTAGTGCTATTTGAGTTTGTTGCAACTTGTTGTGCTTAATTCTTTCCACTAGGGCCCGAGTGCCATGATCTCAGATCTGAACTTATTATTGAATCATTATGATAGTATTGTTTGTGATCTTATGTGCAAGTTGTGTACACATATCATTGTCTGGATCCAAAGGCCCCAAAATAACAATAATTGGGACAACCGGAGGGGATGGCTGTGGTGTGAGGATCACATGCGTTCACGGAGTGTTAATACTTTGCTCCGGTGCTCTATTAAAAGGAGCACCTTAATTTCCAGTAGTTCCCTAGAGGCCCCGCTGCCACGGGCTGGCTAGACAGAAGATGTTGTGCAAGTTCTCATTGCGAGAACGTACGACTATATTTGGAGCATATGCCTAGGATTGTTTAGTACTTGGATGCTTGTTATTATTTATCTGCAATGCCCTAGATATTGAAGTTACATGTTTAGACTCGTCCATGCAACGCCCGTCCATCCATCCCTATGCCTACCGCACTCGAATCCTACTGTTACTATTGCTCCTGCTTTGTTGTTGTTGTCGCTGTTGCTGTTGCTTTGTTGTTGCTACTACAAACTGTTGCTACTGATAAACTTCTATGAGCAAGAACTATTTCCAGGTGCAGCTGAATTGACAACTCAGTTGTTAAGGCTTGCAAGTATTCTTTGGCTCCCCTTGTGTCGAATCAATAAATTGGGTAATACTATCCACGAAGACTGTTGCGACCCTCTACACTTGTGGGTCATCAAATACATTCTCGAGTCATTCTCGAGTCAGTTGTAGTGGTTATAAGGAGAAAATATGTTACATTTGCATTAAACAAAGAGCTGACCCGTCACCTCGTCGATATAGGTGATCGCTAGCCTGACTTTCGTTCTCACCATCATGTCAACATTATCTATGCTCGACAAAGCTTGCAAGAATCTACAGAGAATTACTCGGAAGAATTGTTGTACTAAAATAAGGTACAAATGCATGTTTATATAATCAGGATATATACTCATCACAACAAACAATATGTAGTTAAACCATTTATGTATCTAGCAGTGGCCCATGTAAATCAGCAATAAAAATTCTGAGTATACTCTAGGACATGCAGTTAGTAATAGTAGGAGTCATAGACAGTTATGCATCTGAGCATAACTGATGTTTCAAAATTGTAGCTATTATATTTGCTTGGCTCCATAAGCTCACACTATGAATATTATTCCAACTCTCACATTCCAAATCTTGTGTAACAAAAATCATAGACCGTAAGCATAAATCTAGGATCTTCCAAAGCAGAATATGGTAGAAGCTTAACTTTGCATACCGATAGGTGGAGATCAGGAGTAGTCTGGTGGTGACCTAAGTAGTCTGGTGGTGACCTCAGATGCTAAATCCAGAAGTTCAGAGCATTCGATGCTACCCACACAAAATACTCTGACCATGTAACCATAAATTGGGCAAAATCACCATCCTCACATATGCATGCCTCCTTATCAAATTTAGTAGAAAAATAAGGATTAAGAGAAGTACCCTTAATCCTCATGTGCAGGTTCCCAACCTGCAGCAACGTGCTCTCCTTCAAGAACCAGCGCTTTGGCTGCATGTCAACAAGCAAGCCATCTTGAAATTGAAAAGGGAGTTGGCGAATTACACGCCTCCACAACTATCCACAGGGCGCACGAGATTGCACCAATCTGGGCCTGGTATCGAGCAGATTCAGCGTGCACGCCTGCCGCCGAAGCTTGTAGGCGATAAGATTGTCCGACATGCTCGTGCCTGAGGCTTTTTTGACTTTGTGAGGAAGAAGATGGGGGAGCTCATCTGCTGCACCTCCATAAGGATATTCAGGCAAACCCAGATCGATTGACCCATCATCAAAAAAATCACTTTGTTGTGGGAAGGGGAAAGGGGGCGTCATGGGAGCAACCGCCTGCGAAGCAGCGCCTCGCCATGGATCAGGCCGATAGGTGCTGGCATAAGAGACACCGCCAACCCAGCTCCATCCCACCGCATCGCTGTCGTGATCTTGCAGGAGAGAAGGTCGAGGAAGAACTAAGAAAGATCTGAATCCAGTCGCCTTTTTATTTGCCTGGAAGAACATAAGGAAGAGAAAACCTAAAACGACAAGGATCCCGACCCTCCTCCCACTCACCGCCGACCACCATGGCCGCCGGCGACGGGGGGAGAGAGGCCGGCGATGGGATCATGGTAGGGCTAAGGAAAGAGAAGACCACATGGGTCGCCGCACGGGCAGGCAAGCATCTCGCGGCTTTGACCAAAGGAACGGAAAGAATCCACCGCCCACGCCAGTGAGAGGCGACCCATGCCGGAAGATTCGCGTCCCTAGGCCCACATCCAGTGACAGCACAGACCACTCGCGCACCGCAAGTACTCTGAAAATCCTCCCTGCCGCTCACGCTTAAGCAACTAAATAATATATATGAGAGAAAGATAGTGCAATGCAATTCGAAACAATGCTATGGTGATATGATGAACATGATGTCATTGAAGGGAATATTCCCTAGAGGAAAATAATAAAAGGTTTATTATTATCATATCTCAATAAGTTCGTAATAGTTTTATATTGTGTTTTAACTGTATTAAGTTAAAACATTGATACGGGTGTGATATGAAACATAAGTCCCTAGTAGCATCTATTGATACTAGTTCGTTGGACAACAGATGATCAAGGTTTTTTTATCATGAGTGATAGAGCTAGTTGACAACGAAATCATATCATTGGTGAATGATGTGATGGACATTCCTCAAAGATTGCAACACGATCAAGTCAAAAAGTTCATCGTTGCAATAGTCAGAAACAAAATCTCCTTCTCCTTAGACTGTTAGATCATATTAGTCACTCTTTCCCGAGGCTGCTTTAACTATATCAAACTTCACTCAGTGAAATGGTGATTATAAATGTGTATGTTGGGTATTTCAGAGATAAAAATTGAGGTCTATGAATCAAGACCGAGATTTGTTCACCCTATGACGGGTAAGATACAGTTAGGCTGACTTGGTGAGATTACATCCATAATGTTGCAACATGTGACTAGGTCACGGGGATGTAATATCGCGGTAACAATGAACAATACTTGTTGGTAACGAGATTGAACAAGGTATGGAGATACCTAACAATCGGATCTCGGACAAGTAGTATCGAAGAAACAAAAGGAATTGGACTTGACATTTACGGTTCAAACGACATCATCATCTGAAATGTACATGGTCATTATAGGCATCTCGGTCCCGCTGTTCATCATTGATATAGATCATGTATGTGCCATTCCTGAGCCGTGAGGGGATCCACTTAAGGGTGCGATAAGCTGGATGTAGCACCCTAGGGAAACCCCAACTAGAAAGTTGCTTGTTATTTTTTCTGCATCATCATAAATCATCATCATGTTCATCATACCACCTTGCATGGAACATATAATTAAATTATTGCACTTGTATTTTGGTTCTTGATATTTGTTTTGACATTTGTATTTGCCTCTCTCTATTTTCACCCTCTCCCTATTCTCTCCTGTTTGGTTCCATAATTGACATGGAACCATAAGATCCAATTTCATTTGATTGAGTCTTGTTATTTGTATCTTGTCATAATGCCCAAATTGAGTTGGAGGCATTTCTATTTAAATCATTCATATCACTAGCATGCTTCTATGATATTGTTCATATGAATTTTTCTCCATATTCCACCACACATGATACAATATGGGTTTCTTCATTTGCTTGGATTTAATTATGCCCATATATATTGTGTGGATCCTCGCCACCATATATTATCCATATTATCTCGCCTAAAATCCACCTGACATTGTCCATATGGGTTCTTATGTTTTTCTTTGGATTTAAATCATACCCATATGAGAGTGTGGAATATCCATTCAATTTTTCTCTATTTAAATCGTAGTGCTCTCGTCTCTATCTATCTATACCATCTTCACGTGTGTCGTTCTTCTTGTTAGAATTCTTTGATCAATTGATCTGTTGGAATTTTACTTAAATCCTATAAGTATCCTTTTTGCCTCTCTTGTTGGTTCAAACCACATCATGCATATTTTATTTGTATGTTTTAACTGTAAACTATTTTGCTAAAAACATATTTTTGTTTTTCCAAAATACCCACATGGTTTTATTAAACCCGTCCTTCTTTTCTTATTTCTAAATTGAAACAAAATAATATTTTTATCCTTTATAAGACCCCCAAGTTATTCTTATGTTTTACTTATAATAAAAATAGACAAAAAACTCGTCTATAATTTTGGCCCAAAACTAGTTCAATCTATTATACTTTGGACTATATAAATAGTCAATTCTTCTTCTTCCTCTTCAAATCCTAGCCCCCAAATCTGAGATCTAGCTTTAAGAATCCCAAATTCCCCAATTCTTCTTCCTCTCTACCGTTGTGTTCTCTCCAATTCTAACCGATGAGAAGTACGTTTTGTTGATTTAATCCAACCAGAAACCTTGTTTTAGTAAGCAATCAGTCGCATGTCTCCTTGGTCCTTGCGACATTCCTATGCTCCTTGGCTTTAATTCTTTTTCCTTGCAGCAACCGGCCACCAATTTCATGTGTCGCCGCCGCTTGTTTCTTTTTGACTGAAGACGGTCGACCGGGTACCTGCAGGCACACACAACCAGCCCGGGTCAACGCCGTTTTGTCCCTTCGTGCATCACAGCAGCAGCCAAATCCCTGTCCTTGGCCGGCGTGTCTTCTGAAACTTCGCTCTACTCCCGCGTCCACACAGATTCCCTGGCCGCGTTCGTCTAGAGCCTCCTGTGTGCGTGCACCACCAGCGCCCTATGCGTTCTATTTCCGAGCCAGCCGACCGGCCTTGTCCCAGTCTTCGCAGAGCCAACCAGCAGCTGCGGTTTGCTCCATTGCTGCTCACTTATGCATCTCATCGCCACCAACTTGATTCTATTTCGTGGCTATGCCTATAAGAGCATTCCACCAAGAGGCCGATCCGGACGCTAAATTTTGGTCCAGATGCCGAAAATCGGTCCAGTCACATATCCATGGACCTGTTTTCGCCCGGATTTCGGCGTGTTTTGGTCCGGCCTATCCAGGCCATACCCAGGATCCCGGATACGCCCTGTGAATGCCGGACTCAGCGAAAACGGGCGTGGGCCAGCTCTGTCGGCGAGGGAAGGCACCACTCCCGCCAATTCGCTGAGCTCCCCGCCCTTTTCTTTCCCCCTCCCGCCTTTCTTCCCCATTCCCCCACCCCTGAAGCTCCGCCGATCACCGCGCCCGACATGTCGCCCAAGAGTTTCGTCCAACCCAGATCGATCCTCGGCGAGGGTCCGGCGGAGAAGAAGGCGAGAAAGCCGAGAGCGCCGCCGACCAAGTCGGAGGGCATGCCCTCGGACGAGTGGGAGAAGAGGGAGCACGCCAGGCAGATCTCGTCGGCCGAGCGGAACAACATGAATGAGAGGGCGAAGCTCCGGCAGCAGCAAGCGGAGGAGGAGAAGGCGATGGTGAAGGCGGCGCCGGAAGAACAGGCGATGGTGAAGGCGAAGCAGGCTGCGGTGACACGTTCGGCGTTGATGGTCGCGCCGTACCCGCCACACTGGGGGAGCCAGGCTAGCGTCGGCTCGCCAGCCGGCTTCTCGCCGATCTCTCCGGCCAACTTCCAGGAGAGCCAGGCGGTTGCTCGGCAGAGGTACTCCCCTTCGCCGGAGTTCGACGACGGCTTCAACCCGAACGTGCTCTTTCCCTGCCCGGCTCCGCGCCACCCTTCGCCCTTCGGCGTGGACATCAACATCCCCTACTCGGCCTCTCCGGCGTACGCAAGCCCCGCTCTGTGCCGCGGACCGCTGCCCTTCCGCGGAATCTCGGCGCCCTTCGGCGAGGCCGACGCGCGCAACCTGTTCGGCGGAATGCCGGGCGCCCTTCCGGCCGGCATGACGGCCAAGGCCTACATGGAGGACCTGATCGCAACAGGCTCGGCCTCCAACCACCCCTCCTTCTTCACGGAAGAGCTGACCCGGGCCGACGCCGAGCGCGATATCGAGTCCCAGGACCTCGTCGACGTCGATGCCGAGGAGACCCAGGTCGAGCAGACGCAGCCAGAGGACACTGGTGTGGACATCCATTCTATTGATATAACCGTTGTACCTACAGCTACACACATACAAGGACCCATCATAAGATCTCGTGCCAAACAACTTAACTATCAGGTACTTTCGTTTTTTGGAACTATTCCTCACATACATGAGAATATGATGCTGCCTAAATCAGATGTATTTCTTACTCTTAGGAATGATGGACCAAGCATGGATGAGAGGGACAAGCATTGGAGCATGGCCATGCATGGAGATGGCAGCAAGCATGTGATGATTCAAGAGAAGACCACGGATGGAGATTTCAGAACTTTGAGACCACCATAATGAAGAAAGAAGGCTTAGACGAAATATTCAAGATTAATACTTCACGAATTCGTCCATAGCTTAATATGGTGCTGCGACACCTTTATTTTGGGCCAGGCCCATGTAATTTTCGCAGGATTTTAAATAGCCACTTTTTAGAGTCCATATTTCAGGGGAAAAGGACTTCTAGGGTTGGATTCGGCCACCGCTTCCATGGCTGGCCGAAACCCCACCTTTTTCTCCTTAAATATTCCCCATAGCCGTCACCCTAGACTCGGATTTTGTTTAGACATTAAGTTAGCCATCGTAGCAACTTCGCCAAGGCTCGAGCGTCGCAGAGGCCTCTTGTACTTCGCACCTATTCAGGATCCCACCTTTTCAATAAAGCTTTCCTCTTAATCCGCAATATCTTGATTGCAATATTGGTTCTTACTTGTTCTCGATTTCAGGTAGGAATTAAGACCCTCGCTGGTCAGGCTGATCGTGTTCCCGCAGGATCGGTAACCTCCAGGAGATTGGCCTAGCGATTGCATTGGCGCTCGTGCTCGCACGTGTAGTCGGATCGTCAAGCCCGAACTCCACCAAATCGATTATCATCATCTCGTCGAAAGATCGGACACCTTTGCCCTATCAAACACCGAGACTGAGGCGAAAGGCAAGAAGGGGAAGAAGAAGCCGGGAACTTCGGCGGACACTCGTCTCAAATGGACTGTGGCCGAGGACACCTGCCTCGCCGAAGCATGGAAGACAGTGAGCATGGATCCGATAACGGGTGCGAACCAAAATTCCGACAATTATTGGCGGCGTGTGAAGGCAGCATTCGACAAGCGAAGCATGTGTGATCCAAAGTATCACAAGATCCACATGGAGCGAGGGGAGAAGGAAATAACGAACCACTGGGCGATCATCCAAACTGCGTGCAGCAAGTGGCACAGCTGCGTGGAAGAAGTCGACCACACACAAGCCAGTGGGGAGAACATGGAAAACAAGGTACTCACGAACACTATCTTTGTCGTGCACTCTCTTGACACACTCGCGAACATGGAAAACTTGACACACTTCCATTTTGTAGCTGCGTCATGCACTTGATCTGTTTCGAGAGGACATGAAGATGGAGTTCAAGTTCCATCATGTCTTCGAGAAAATCGAGCATTGCGAGAAGTGGCGGGACACTCGGCTGAGTCTCTCCAAGAGCAAAGACGGCGTCTACAACCCCGAGGCCCCGGCCGCTGCTGCCAACGAAGGAAGACCTGAGCTCGGCCAGAAGAAGGCGAAGATGCTCAAGGCCGCCGGACCTCCCGCCGAGCGTCTCCAGGCTTCGATCGAGAAATGCCTCGCCGACACGAGGGCGCAGGCCAAGAAGAGGGCTGAGAAGAGCGAGGAGCGCTAGAAGAAGCTGACAGAGACACAAGAGGAAAAGGTGGCCCTCATCAAGGCCAACCTCGCCGAGAAGAAAGCCAGCCTCGCCGAGAAGAAGGCCAACTACGCCGCCAAGAAGCGCCACACGGACCTCAAGTTCCTCATGGGCGGCGAGGACACGTCGAAGATGAGCTCGCCCGTCAAGGCCTGGTACATGGCGCAATGTCAGGCCATACTGGAGGGCATGACCACGGCTTCCCCTTCCCCTTCCTCTGCGCCGAACGTGCCAGCGCCGAACGCTCCCACGCCGAGCTCTGCTTCGACTTCCTCCAACCCGGGGGCCTTCACCGGCGAGATGGACGACAACGCCGCGTCGGCCACGCCGCAGGAGCCCATCCCCATCGACGACTGATCGTTGTTTCCTTTTTTATGTAATAAAAATATGTCGCCGAACATGTAGGCGCATCTGTCGAACACCTTGTGTCCGAGCACTCGCCGGCGGGAACTATGCAGATTCAAATATATAGCCGTTTTGTGTCCGCCTGGGTACTCGGCTTGGGTAGCCGAGTGGGAAACTGGGCGTACCTAGGCCGAAAACTTGCGCCGTCCGGCCGTAAAAAGGTCCGGATTTCGGCCTGGGTTGAGCCAACGAGTGGAGATGCTCTAACCATGACTGTCTCGCAATAGAAGTGTTCGACGAAATATGTACAAGTGTGGTGGTCCTAGTTTCTTCTTCCGACTACTTCAACTTACCTCTCTTGGCCTCTCTTATCCAAATTGTGAGCCCCGGCCTTATTTTACTATTCCCTCCGACCCATATTACTTGACTTGGATTTGACAAAATTTGGATGAACCTATATACTAAATAGTGTCTAGATTCATACAAATCTAGACAAATCCAAGTCAACTAATATGGGTCGGAGGGAGTATTATAAAAATACCATATATTATATGTGTTTAATTTAGTGATGTTGCATTTGGGTTGTTTGGGGGAAAATTAGCCAATTTATCTATAATTAAATATGGAGGCCATATGCGGGCTAATCTAGTTTATCACATTCATATAATTTTTTCTAGCGAACCGATGCATGATTTGCCTTGTTAAGACAACATTTAAATTGCGGGGTATCTAATCAACATAAACCATCTAATTAATTATCGAAGCCCTATTTCTGCTTAATATTTATTAATTGCATCGCATCTTTGCCATGTCATATATCATATATGCATCATGCACGATCTTCTGCTGTAGTATTAAATAGTGCATCCGGTGTTTCTTTTAGTGCTTTTGCTTCTTCATGGATCAAGCCGATGAGTTAATGCGAGTATCGACTCGGTCTTGAGATGAACCTTCGGCATTGTTTCCCAGTAGAGCATTCTCTCCCTTTCGACCTATTTTATATTTATAGTCTTTTCTTTCTCCAGTTGATCTATTGCTACCTGTATTTCGATGCGTTAGTCTTTTCATACCCGTTATACCCCTTGTATCCTATATTGACTTGGACACCTCCTATTGCATGTTGTTGATAGGCAGTTGGTCTTGCGTCGTAGTCGCTTGCTCAGGTGCTGCTTTGTGTCGTTGATGTTCCACCGTTGTTGGGGGTTACCATATTCTTAATGGTGGAGATGATTATGGATTTAATTATAGTTTAATAACTATTATTTTATAGTGTGAGACCTGACGATGGGTGAGAATTAATAATTGATTTTTGATGATTCCCGGATTGTAGAAAAGTTTTTAGCAGAAGGACGTGGTCGAGATAGATAAATTTACAAAGTCGAGATTAACACTCTGAGAACTTTGCACCAATGTGGTGTTCTTGAAGCTTGCGAGGATGATAGAAGTTCTTCATGTTCTTCCATTGATATATAATAGGTGAGAATATCATCAAGATATACCACCATGAACGATCCACATAAATAGTAAGGATTGGTGTTTAGAGAGATGCATTGGAAGAATAGACTATCTGGCCCTTCGGATAAGAAAAGAGATATTGACTTGTTCGCCTTGTTGGTCGGATCAACAGTTGAAATAGGAGAGATTTGGATAAGAACTGATGATAACTCATACACTTAAGCAAATATATCATGAAAGAATGATATTCTCTCGGATCAAAGAGAACCTTGCAGATATGGAGTTCAAAAAGATATGTGAAGCATGATAAATCGGATGATACACCACCATATTGCATGGAGAAACCTCCAGATTACCAAGCGCCGGTCACAAAAGATCGAGTTAGCATGGAGATGTCGACAAAGAGATGGTGAAATGTATCACACACGACTGAAAAGGAGTGTTGAAACACAGACGTATGAAAGAAAAAAATTCCGCATTTTTTGGCATTAACATACCAATAGTTGCGAAAAACTACTTGACAGTTAGGGATTAGCAACTCCACATTCTGTGAAAGCATGCCAGAGAGATGAAAACCCTTAACAAGACCGCGTCGATTTACAAAGAGTCGGATAGATCGCGTCAGTTAAAAAGATCTCGGTGTGGAATGTACCAAAAGTTGATAATCAAAGGCAGATTGCGACAACAAGGTTGGATGCAACAGATAGACAAGATTTAACAAACACATCCTATGGTATTATGGAAACCCAGAACACTTGAATCCTAGTTTGAATTTTTAGAAGAGGGTTGATAAACGTTACACTTTCTTACCAGAAAAGGATGGGTAGGAGGGTAGAGAAAAATGGAAGCAGTCCTACTCTCACGTTTAGTTTTTTCTAATATACATAACTACCAAAAATATTTCTAAACTGACAATGACCATCTTGGCTGAGACCCCGAAGGGCAGAATGGCTCTGATACCAGATGTAATACCTCGGACACTACGCTCTAAGAAACAAGCCAGGAAGAACCCAAAGTGCATAAGGTGGAACTATCGTGGAGGCCCAAAGGCCACCCACGTGCAGGCCCGTCTATGTGGAGGAGGGAACGGTACCGGTCACCGCCCTATCCATTTTGCAAGAACATCGTATCAAGTATGAGCGGCATAGTCAACAGGCATGCGAACAAAACATACACAAGTGTGTATGTCAGCGACATACAAGAGTACATCAGAGCCAATCCATCTAAAAGAAATAGAAATATTCAACACCATATGGCAAGATCCAAAATACTAGATACCTAATAGTTAGGATACATCCTCATACATCACACATCAGAGTATCAAGCGAAAGCGGAAGACAAGATCTGAGTACGGATAAGAAGAAAATTGACATAAGATGCCCTGAAAATAAGCACATCCCGCCCACAGATCTCACAGATCTCCATCCCCGGAATCTCTACACCAAACGGTCGTTGCCACCATCATCGACCTCTTTGAATCAGTAACCTTCCTCGGAGTATACCTATCCATCTAAACCAATATTTTATCGTGTGAGACCCTAAGGGACTCAGCAAGTCTTTATGCATCTAAAGGGAACAACCTGAGGGTGACGCAATTGCATCGAAAAATAAAGCCTAGCAGTTCTATAGAGACAAGCTACACCATCCGCCTAACCAATGATAGACGGATGCTCATTAATTAAACAATAATTAATTTCTGAACAGAAATATATCAACATAAATAAACATCGCTCACCCACCTCCCTGTTCCCAAACGATAAGGCAGAAGAACATCCCATCCATTCGCAGTTTTATTAATCATTCCAAGAATATTGCACTATTACTAGTAAAGTTTTAGTAAATTTAAAAGCGGTACTTTAGTTATGCTTGTATATGATCGAGAAACTGTGCTCCAAGTCGTCCATAACCACGGACATGGATTTCAGAAATATTTACCCTGTAGGGGTGCACAAAGCAACACACGCATGATCAACCTCAAAAAAATCAAATGAAAACCCAACAAGACATCACAACAAAGCATTCGCAAGATTCATAAATGATTTCAGGGGGCCACCCCGCTAAGCTACCAACTAAAGTTGGCCGGCTCCGCGATGGACCGAGGGGTTTGTGACAATGAATGTAAACGACTGGGAATCCGAAAGTGTGACTGGGCTTGTCGATACCGCGTAAACATTTCGTATTTGTTCCAAAGCCAGACAGTAGTAAACGCCATCCACGATAAATAGTAGTAAATAATGTAGTAAACATGGCATAAGTACATGATAGTAATAACGCCCCAAACTACTTGTGTCCCCAAGAAATTACATATGACTCAATCTAGGACTAAGGGGATTCATAGTCCCACATGCGGATAATGCGATGGTCAAGAAACAAGAATCAAGTACTCGGGGTCCTACGGGACACAAGTGAGCATAAAGAACCAAATAGCAGATATTGCCCACCGATGTCTCTTTCATTAGTTATCTCATTACTACTCAATTCAGTTGTTTAGGTACCTCATTATTCAAAGACACTCACAAACCCTACACATGTAATTCTACGACTCGCATGGCTCACACAACTCCTGTAGTAATGGATCATAAGATTGAGGGAACAAGCTTCGATAGGGTTTAAAAGTAAAGGATCTTCAATACTTGGGATTCAAATTTATTCGTGACGCATTTATGATGCAAGAATAAGATAGATGTAATAGGTACTATATATAGTGAAAGCATGGGGAAATGCTTGCCTAGCAGTTCAGTTGCAGAATAAGATGGATCAAGGTAATACTCTTGAGGCTCCTGATATTCTCCTTACTCACTGCCTATCCAGATAAAAACCAAACAAACAAGGGGCCGAAATAAATACATAGCACAATCATATAAATCATATGCAACAAGTAAAAAAGTATGCCATGATGGAATAATGCAAAATTTACATGGCATAATGTAGCATGGCATGGGTGAAGTGTGGGATATAAGAATAAAACATTTTATCAAGTTCTTAGTCATGTTTTGCTCCCATAAACATTGATGTATACTTAATATTTATATGATAAATGCTTCAATTCATATCATGGAATGAATGGTTAGAACAGTCTCGTCGAGCTAACCGATTTAGATATATCATTTCTCGAAATCGGAGTTACGAAATTAAAGTTATGAATATATTAAGAAACAGTCATTTATTAGTACTTAAATCATTTCGAAATTTTAAATTGCTCAAATGATATTTTAAATACTCCCTCCTACCCATATTAGTTGAGTTGGATTTGCCTAGATTTGGATGAATCTAAACACTATTTAGTATATAGGTTCATCCAATTTTTGGCAAATCCAAGTCAACTAATATGGGTCGGAGGGAGTAACATATTCATAATCCTCATATTTTTATGATTCAAAAATATTTATTATTTATATTATTCGGATTTATGAATGTAAAACAATATTTAAATGCAAATAATTCAAATATGGTCAAATGTCAAAGGTTTAACTAGAAACAGTCAACTCTGATCAAATTTGAAAATATCGATGAATTTATATTTGAAAATGAATCACTTTTCATTTTGTAAGTGTTTGCAAATTCCAAATATTTAAAAAGTTATGATTGACTTTTATTTAATCAATTTTCTGAAATTTTTAATTGAATTGGAAAATATCCCTAGACTTTTTATACTGCCGCAAACTTAGCCACACTCAATGATAGGTGGGGCCAAAAGTGTTGACTGGGCGCTGACGTGGCAGGCCTGAGAGGGGTTGACAAGTGGCGGGTTGGAGGGATGACGGGTTGAGCTATTAAAAAGTGGAGGGGCTTAGATAAAAAAGTTACTAGGAGGGTCGGTTGACTGACGAATCTGAAAATTTGACAGATCCGATGAGATTTGCTCAACTTCGGTTGACTATGGCGACAATATGGCGCAACATTTCGATACGACGCAAAAACAAAAACTATAGAGGAGAGTACGGGCTTCAGGTTTGGTTCATACTGTTTGGCATGAGATGGACTGTATCAGAAGAAATAGGCTCGGGAAACGAGAGGAAAACAGGTGCTGCGCCTACTGAAAAAACTGCACTACGGCGACCGAGTTTTGATCCAACTTCAACGGAAGATTGCCGCTGCGTCAGGGCTCCGTTTTGTGCGAGGTCAGGGGCTAAGGAAAGTGGGTAGTTCCCTCTGTGCAGGTGTGTAGGTATTGGCGCTGGAGAAGCACTATACTAGACAGGAGAAAGCGACGAACATAAGGCACACATACGAAGAAATCTGCCGGAAAACAGAACATGAAGAATAGCTTGTCGGGCGTGCATGGCGAGACAATGGCGAGCTCGTCGGTGCAAAAAACAAATGTCATCAAGGAATGTTTGCCACAGAACGACTAAAATGTCCGGGAAAATATGATTACAAAGGTGGAAATTTCACGGGCAATGCTGTCGAAGAACAGCTCGTGATGCCGCTAGCAAGACCCGTCTTGGATTAAAGATGATGAATTTGAAGCGGAATCTTGTTGTGTCATAAAGGAGTAATTTGTAGAGAGATCAAAGGGCGTGGCTCCGGGTACATGTCGAAGTAGATGACGCAGATAAGGACTCCCAAGCTCGCGGTACGCCTTAGGGATCACCAGGACGCCGGGGAGAGGTGGTGGCCGGGGCTAGGTAAAAGATGGCCATGGGACTTACTTGGATAGGAGGAAGCATATGGAGTCCAGATCGGGATCTGATCTAGAGAGGGAGTATTTGGTCTGCCTAGGATGCTCTCCATGCTGCTGCTTTATGCCGAGGAGGGGAAAGAAAGGCACGTGAGAGACATGGGCGTGGGGTGCACGGCTGGCAAGAGTGAAGATGTACATGTGTGTGTGGTTTTGAGTCTCCGTGCTACTGGTTGGGTTGGAGAGAGAGAGAGAGATAGATAGATAGATAGATAGATAGATAGATAGATAGATAGAGAGAGAGAGAGAGAGAGAGAGAGAGAGAGAGAGAGGGCCCAAAAGGGTGGTGGTTTAGGTTTAGGTTTGGTGCATGCGTGTTTGTCTAAACGCACTAGAGAAAAGTGTTGGATATCTAGGAATTAGCTTGGTTTTGTAGAGAGAGAGATCTAGTTAGGTAACTTGGGAGGATGAATTTGATTCAAATTCAAATGGAGCAAACCATCACAAATAATTGCAATAAAGAGAGGAGGTAGATGGTTGAGATAGATGCTTGAGATCATGGGAGCAAAAACAACCAAAACTAAATCAAATGGAATTAATTTTAGAGAACATGTAACATGGGGCATGATATTTCATGTTGCTTGATGATGAGGTTTATTATTACATGTGTGACTAGCACAAGCTCACTAGAACATGCACATATGGCCAATTGGTGACAACCATGGGGTTCATGCATGTACATGCTCACATGGGATAGAAGAAGTATATTCGGATCAAACCCATATGTGATGACATGTGAGAGAAAAAGATAAACATACAAATATATATGTGGGCCAGAGTTGAATATGAAGCACAAAAGAATATGCCCACACACATATGCATGGTAGAATGAGGTTGAGAACAAAGAAAGATGATGTCGACAAGTTAGCATGATGGGTTGAATCAAAGAGAGATTCCCCCAAATCATATTGGGCATATAACAATATATCAATAACCAAATACAGTATATCGAGAGACAAATGCAAGTGATACAATATATGAACCTCATCATCAAATGCAAATAAAGGGGTTTTGTATGACACTCAAATGCAAGGTGGCATGGTGACATGAGCATGATATAATGATGATGCAATTAATGCCATGTAGGAAAAATAAATATATAGACTAGAAAAGTAGCATTACAATTGTTAGACAATTGGGATGCTACATTATCTTTCTCTGATAGCCGACAGTTGTATCAAATCTATATAGGTAGTGAATGCTATGTTGCTGCTTCAGTCCACCATACCTATGTAGGCGAGAGCTGCCGAATTCTATGTCTCACCATGTACTAGCCTCAGTACTAACCGCTCTCTTTTTCCTTTGCCCTTTGTTGGCGCCCATTTTTTTGCAGGTTTGGGATCGACGTCGTTAGCAGGGTTATCCTTCCGGCTTGGCCTGGGCAGGGTTATGGACGCCGTTGGTTATTCTTCAGGGCTCTTAGCCCCATTTTCTTCTTGTCCGTACTCGGATATTGTACCATTTTGAAGGTGATTTGGATCTTTATACTGTATATCTATATTTTTGACTCATGGAGTCGTGCTGTATATATCTATTTTTGTGGGTTCCATCATGGACTATTGTGTAATGATATTACTTCGTTTTCCACCGCATGAAAGTGCCTGGTGGGCACCTTTGCATCGTTTCTATGCGGGTCTGGCGGGAATCACTAAAACTTGCATATGGACAATCTAAGAGTGTTACACTGAAGATCATTCGTAAGTTAGAATCTTTATAGAAAAAGAGAAACTAGAATTGTGCCAGGGAGAGATCCGAAGTTATTCGGAGAAAAGAATAAAGGAAAGGACCAAAGGGAGTTTCGTATAAATGGCAATTTAATGTATATATTTATTATATGTTAATTATGAATTAATATATTATAAATAAATATTTGAATTAAAGTTTATAGGGCAATTTACTTAGTAGGCCAAAACCCCGGAGGGAATTGACGTAGAGGAACTGACCCTGGAAAAAGGAAAAAGAAAAAGTAGAAAAAACTGTTGCTGCCACTAGTGGGATTGGCGGCCCACGAAGGCGGGCGACGGGAGTTTTCCCCACGGCCCACGCGGGGTGGCGCCAGGCGCTGGCGGGCACCCAGCCGACTATTGTTTACGGACCGGCATGCGCCAGGACGACATAGGCGAGCTAGAGCCGTACGGGAGGCAAGGCAGGCGCGGGGTGGGCCACGGCCAGGGCCCACCTACCCAGCACCGCCTCTAGATGATGCTATTTGTCTTCTTGTTGCTGTTGGGCTGGATTTGGCTCATGCGGCTGTTTGAAATTTTTCCTGATATTTTCCTTTAGCTTTTGTCCCACATGGATAACCTAAGGGAGAGGGATCACCCCCTCCTGCAATATAAAGGGGTGCCTATGGGTGGGATTAAATACACAATTTGATAAGTCCTTTGGTTGAATTTCTCCCTTTCTCTCTATACCCTGTGACCGTGGCCCCCATGTATGGGATATGCGAACAAGGCTTCTCTGTGGGCGCCATTCCACTGCAGGGATTTTGAAGCCGAAGATCTACTTCCGCACTCCTAGCAGGATCGGGGAAATGGAGGTTCTCATCATACACCGTATGTCTACGAAGCCATGAGACAACACTTGGGGAACTTTGGATGTCGTGATCCGGACTGCTGCATGGTGATGGAGTAAGGGGTGACCTGCAAGAAGCTTTGCGACCTTGAGGTCGGCTACGAGCATGACTACTTCAACCACATTCCCCTCAGAACGTTAACCGCTTTCAGACTATAATGGTATATATCTGAAACCTCTCGGCCGTTACTGCATTACTAGTAGATAGATCTTGGGCATTAGGGCGATCTGTCATAGTAAAATTTTGATTTTCTGCACCAGAACCCCAAAAGTACTATCAGAGCCGATATATGCGTAGTAGTGTTGTACGGCCAGTACGCACATGTGTTGTGCGGATTCTATAGTTTTTACCCTTCCACGTGTACTTTTTTATACCGTGGTATTGTTTGATGAAGCGGCCTGGACTGACTTGACGCGTACTCTTACGCGAGTCTAGTTTAACGCTCGACATACGGCTTGTTTTGTATAAGTGGCTAGCGGCTGTATGTCTCTCTTATAGTAGTTGATATTATCATTTACAATGGAGGGCCCAGAAAGGGGTATAGTAGAGATAACTGTATGGATCCATGTTGTGGTTGGAAAGTTCATAGATTAGAAACGGTTCTATTGTGAAAGCCCTAACAAGCATGTAAAACTTGCAAGGGGCATGTGATTTGATATGTTCATGATCATTATGAAGGTAAAGTAGTTTACTTTTGTGTTACTAAGTTGTGTAGTAATAGTCATTGTTTCGATGGATGACCTACTGGTGGCGTCGTGGACTTGGCATCAAAACCGATGGCACGATGGAGATCATACCAGAGCGCTCGATGGAGATCAAGGCGCAAGAAGGACCATATCATATCATAGATATACATGTGATGTTGATACTTGTTTAACATCTTATTGTGTGCTAGTATTAGATACTCAATGGTAGCATATTCAATAAGATAATACCTAAATTAATTCCAATGATAGTGTTCCCCTTGTGTGTGCACCACCAAGAAAGATCTTCGTTATGAAGTCGGCCTTGACAATTGGGGGCTAGACATATCTATATTCGCATATAGTGGGTGCAAGTGTTGTACTGCAATACACACAAGTTTGACTTGGCAAGCCTATCATGTGTAGACATGGCCTCGGAACACAAGATATCGAAAGATCGAGCATGAGTCACATGGATGATGTGATTGACACTAGAGAATGTCTATCTTTGAAGATATGTTGTCGGTCGTGATAGTCGGGGGTTGTAGAGTGACTTGGGATCATGTGATCGCTAAAATTGTCCAGGGGATGGCGATTTTAGTGGGAGATCAATTAAGAATTGAACTCATATTATGAAATAATTCTAGATGTATGTTTGCAAATATCTTAGTAGATCATGTCCTATCTCATTGAGGTCCTTTGTGACCATGAGAAGTTTCTTGCTTGATTTGGAACTTAGTAGAAGGGTCAAACTTCATAGATTAATGTCCACTCCTAAGGGATATCCTCGTAATAAGCTGATCTTCTCTTCCTGATACAATAACAATTAGGAGATAATCCGATGACTCCACAAGTTTGTGTTTTCTCCATAAATCATCCAAAAAGGGGGCCATTCTCCATTCGATGGAAAGTTGCGCTGTAATTTTGTATTATGCAAAATCAGGCACATAAAGTATGAGTCATTGGATCAGTTTTCTTCCGTGCTGGATGAAAACAGAATATTTGGAGAGTCACCTAGAAATCTTACATTATAGTTGAGAAGTCTTAGAAGGGCTTGATTGTAATAGTGGTCATGGATGAAAAATGTATATGATAGATATACAAAGTTATAAATGTGATACTTGCAAAAAATCGTTGTAGCTTACAAAGTATTGGATACTTGTCCTATTTTGTGAAAACATGATGGTCTTCTTGAGAATTGCTAGAATTGAGGAAATGTGGTTTGATGATGGCAACAAAACTGGTCGATGGCCGACATCACTCCTTCCCTCGAAGTTTATCATTTGGATTAGTGGACTTGAATATAGTTTTATAATCTTTGTTTGTGTGTCTTGCTTTTGGCGAGACAATTATTCATATGAATAAGTTACAATCCAGTTGTACCGTTCTTATGATTAATACCTTTATGGT
This sequence comes from Avena sativa, assembly GCA_916181665.1. Classification (NCBI taxonomy): domain Eukaryota; kingdom Viridiplantae; phylum Streptophyta; class Magnoliopsida; order Poales; family Poaceae; genus Avena; species Avena sativa. The sequence goes on along the minus strand of OV702281.1, from coordinate 200,070,318 downwards.
CACATTATGATTATAAATGAGTTATTCTCATCACTATGTTAATTAATAGGTTAAGCATTTATAAAAGAATAGAATGCTAAAAGATATCCAAAGGTTAATAATGAAATGACACTATTTTTTAAGTCATGATGGTTATTCCATGTTTTTTCACTTAGATGAAATCAGCGTCTTAGATATTTGATCTAGAGACTTTGCAAAACCATGCCTCGTTTGGCAAGATGACTAAAACTCCGCATTCCGATAAAATGGTAATATGCAAAGAAATATTGAATTTTATACATAGTGATGTATTGTATTTTCAACAAATAGTGGAAATCATTATTTCATTATGGACTTAAGTGAATAGGTGTATTTACTTAATGAAACACGAGTTTTGAAACAACTTGAATTGTTCATATAAGTTCAAAAAAATGGGATATGAAATTAACAGGAATACAAAGTCTCTTTGATTTGATCAATATGAATGAATTATTTATGGTAAGTATTGGCATAAAGGGACTTATGAAAGATGTTACACAAATTATGATAATTGGACAAATTCAAGGTGTTGATATGTCTAGATATCATAATCATGTTGTATTAGATACATATGGTCTAATATTATCTCTTACAAGGGTTATTGTTATCGTTTAGATATAAATATAGAAATGAGCGAACACTCATTTTAAATACATAGGAACATCTAAAGATTCGTGGAAACAACACCATAAGATTTATGGCATGTTCGAGTTTCTAGAGGTTTTGATGATTCAAAATCATGGCGAATAAATAAATCTTTGTAGCGTATTCTTAGGAATACATGTTCCACAAAGTTTATGTGTGTTTATAAAGATACAGGTGGAAGAAAGTAAAAATTTCAAAACAAGGTATTTGACCTTACCTCCTGATTGTTGAGTGGCGCAACGAAACATTTTTTTGTGAAACCAAAATCTTCAAATAGAGGTGAAACTAATGATAATGATCATAAAGTTTTAGAGGTGAAACTAAAGAAAGTAGGATTCAAGAATATATTCTGCAAGTTAGCAGAATTATATTATTGATTCACTTGTCATTTTATTTGAACAAGACATACCTGCGAATTACAAAGAAACATGATGGACCTAAGTGCGAGAAATGACTAGGAGTCATAAAATCCTATATTAAGTTACATTTAAGATTGAAAAGTAATATGTTACTTGATCCTTTTAAGTAAAGATGTTTACTTGATATTTATAAATGACTACAAAGTCATAAGAAAGAAATGAAACTTAATGAAGGACATAAATCTCGATTTGTCACAAAAGATGTTTGGAAAAATTCAAGAGTTGACTATAAATGTAGCGATGCTTGAGTCTTTTGTATTTACATCAGCAATACATGGATATTGGGAACTCGCAGCTAGAATTCTCTTTTGATGATGATCAAAGAATTTTGGAATGTCCAAGATTACTGAGAGTACTTGCATTTGAGTGAAAGCTTAATAGCTTGGCTAAGACTCAATATGTAGGACACATAATTTTGAGTGGGAGTTAAGTGAAATCCTTGGATCTCATATATGGATGCCATATTTGAGTGGGAGTGTGTTATCATTCTAAAATATGTAGATGACATATATGAATGATGTGATTGGTATTAATAATATTTAAGCTAGTAAATATGGATGAAGTTGAAGAATTTATTAAACAATGGAATCTATCAAGATAGATTGGTAAGTTTAATAAAACATTATTATCGAATGCTTTCTGGACTTGATTCTGAAGATGTTCAGAGTGCCCTAGGTAGGATTATGGAGTTTAGAATGGAACAAGGTGAAGAAAGAAGTTCTTACTTGTATGAAGCATTGAGTTAGGCTTAGTATTACAACTATGGTTAAAAGAATATAAAGAGATGTGTGACATCTCCTATGCCTCAGTCATAGGTTCTTCCATGGAACCATATTATATACTTGATGTAACTTAACCTAAGGATCTGGTTGGATGAACTAGATTTGGTTTGTTCTTAAATGGCAAGAAGCAAAGTTAGGCACATAGTTGCAAGTTATGCGCTAGGATATACATAAATATAACAAGTATGTTTCAGCTGAAGAAGTTTGACCTTTGCTAAGTGTGTTTCAATGGTTTGCATGAAAAATAGTGAAACAAAGTCTCACTCGCCAAAACGAATACTTTAACTCATTATGAAATTAGGAAGACATTAATGATTTGCAAAAGACATGCTGATATGGTAAAACAAAATAGGACATGCCATTTCTTATGATCATGCATGATCAATAAATGCATATGGGATATGGTTCATGATTAGTAAATGCAAGCTAGATTATTTGTATTCTAGTGCAAGTGGGAGACTGAAGGGAATATGCCCTAGAGGAAAATAATAAAAGGTTTATTATTGTAATATCCCAATAAGTTTGTAATAGTTTTATATTGTGCTATAACTGTATCAAGTGGAAACATTGATACAAGTGTGATATGAAACATAAGTCCTTAGTAGCCTCTGTTGATACTAGTTTGTTGGGAAACAAATGATAAATGTTTCCTAATAATGAGTGATAGAGCTAGTTAACAACGAGATCATATCATTGGTGAATGATGTGATGGAAATTCCTTAAAGATTGCAACATGATCAAGTCACAAATTTTATCGTTGCAATAGTCAGAAATGAAGTCTCCTTCTCCTTAGACAGTGAGATCATATTAGTCACTATTTCCCGAGGCTGCTTTAACTACATCAAACGTCACTTAGTGAAATGGTTATTATAAAGGTGTATGTTGGGTATTATAGAGGTACATGTTGAGGCCTATGAATCAAGACCGGTATTTGTTCACCCTATGATGGGTAAGATACAGTTAGGCTGACTTGGTGAGATTACATCCATAATGTTGCAACATGTGGGCAGGTCATGGGGATTTAATATCGCGGTAACAAGTGAATAGTACTTGTCGGTAATGAGATTGAACAAGGTATGGAGACACCTAACGATCGGATCTCAGACAAGTTGTATTGAAGAAACAAAGGAATTGGACTCGATGTTTATGGTTCAAACGACTTCGTCATCTGGAATGTACCGGGGTCATCATGGGCATCCAAATCCCGCTGTTGATCATTGATAGAGATCATGTCTGTGCCATTCCCGAGCCATGAGGAGATCCACTTAAGGGTGTGATGAGCTGGAGATCATCTGTAATTTAGAATCTTGATAGAGAAAGAGAAATTGGCATTGTTCGAGGGAGAGATCCGAAGTTGTTCAAAGAAAATAATAAAGGAATGGACCGAAAGGAGTTTTGGATAAATGGCAATTTAATATATGCATTTATTATATGTTAATTATGAATTATTATATTATAAATAAATATTTAAATTAAAGTTTATAGGGCAATGTCCTTATTAGGCCAAAACCCCGGAGGGAATTGACCTAGAGAATTCACCCTGGAAAAAGGAAAAGTAGAAAAATTTGATGCTGCCACTAGTGGGATTGGCGGCCCATGAAGACAGCGGCAGGAGTTTGGCACAACGTTGGTCGGGGGCAGCTCATAGCCGCGTCACTAGCGGTACTTTGCCTCATAGCCCACACGGGCCGGCGCTAGCGAGCTCCCGGCCATTAAAGAGATTTTAATAGTTCCATCACGACTTCTGTTCTAATTGTCGAATTAAACTTGGTTCTGGGTGTACTGGATAGAGAACATTAATACGAATCAGTAGGAATTGGATTCACCCTAATCGGAGTTGTAGATCTTTTTCTATGATTTAATAACTATTTAATAGTGTTTAATTCACTTAAATTATTTACTTCGTCAAAAATTATATCTAAGACTAGATCTATAATCTACACGAAATTGTGAATCTAGGGACATATTATTTAATTTTTTCTGATCTATAAATTATTTACTATGGATTTTATACTCTACAAGACCATGAAAACTATTTAAATTACTATAGTAATTCTACACTTCAAAAGTTGGATATAACAACATATTAATGTCTTATATGAAACTAGGAATCCATATACACTTTATTAGTATTTTATTATCTACATATAATTTACTATGATTTATTTAGTCTAAAATGTCCATTAAACTCTTTAAATATTATAGTAAATATATACCGCACAATTCAGATCTAATAGGACAATAATATTCTACATATTTTTGTGAATCCATATATTTATATTATTTACTAATTTTGGACATGTATTCTAATTAATATGAATTTTACAAGATCTGCCTATTTTCTGTTATTTTAAATCAATTTCAATTTAAAAGGAAATATTTCCTAGGAATATGATGCGCTAATTGGGCTGCTGACAGGGCAAGGTTGCTTACACAGGACTGAGTTGGCGATGACGCTTAAGTTGATGAGGCATGGTAACGTGGACGACGACGTGGAGCAACCCGGTTGGTGGGTACCCCTTCGCGGGATCGATCTAATCATGCGTGTTCAATGGAGATCCGATGGTGGGGAACCATATCTTCCTAGGCTCAGCGGCGTGATCGGCAGTGACCGCGGTAGACGGTGGCTGCAGCGGTGGTCGGCTCGTGAGGTGGTGGCGGCGGGGGTTCCGGTGATCTCCATTGGCGGGGAAGACTCAGACGGGGATCAACACAGCGTGGTGATCTCGTAGGTGACCATGGCGACAGATGGAGCTTCCTGGAACGGTGGCAGAAGGCGGCTGGAGTCGTGGCTTCTAGGGGTTCCGACGACAAATTGATGGCATTGCGTTTCTCCGCGGGTGGGGAAAACATGTTATATGATTCAGTTCTTCCAAGTGAACAATCTGGAGATGAAGATATGCTCGGGGGAGATGGGAACCTCCGTTTTGGAGCTCGACCGGGTGATTTCTCTGGAGAGATAGGATTCTTCCGATGCGTTGGCTAGGGTTCATCGATCCTTCAAAAAAAGGTAGACAGGAGGGGGTGTGAGTGTTGGGTTCGCAGCATAGAAAACAAAAAATTTCCTACGATGGGAACAACTATGTACCAAGATCTATCTACTAGATACAAGCAACGGGCGGATATACATCCTTAGATAACATACCCTTGAAGACCGACAAAGCTTAACGAGTCCAAACTCGTGGTTGATGTACACGATCTCTTGCCGATCTCAAGATCGAGAGGAAGTCCTAGCGCCGCAAAACAGCAGCGCATCTATGCTCGCACACACGTACAAGACACCGATCAACCTCCGCCTCCTCGCTCCAGCGATGCAGCGGAAGCACAACTCTTTCTTGCCGAATAGCCACCGGGAACATGTATCTCGCTAGTCCGAGACCATGGGGGATAAATTCTAGAGGGGGAGAGAGATCCTTCACGAGGAGGTGTGCTTTGAGAGGATGAGAGGGGGGACTTTTATAGGGGAGAGGGGGGCACCCAAGGGGCATGGATCCCATCCATGGGGGCTGCCCCCACCTCTTTCACATTCATGTGGGTGGACACTCCACTCACTCAAATGCCTTTAGATTTCCTCCACTCAAAATTCCACTCAAATTCCCATTAAATTTCCAACAAATTTAATGCAAACTCTCATTTCATGACAAACATTTACACATAACCCCTTGATAGTATTTCATTTCACAAGCAGAAACACTTTCTGCAATTTCACCCGAAAACCCGTTTCGCTATCTAGTGAAATAAATTCCTGCGCTTGTTATTCTTTCCTGCATGAAACTTTTGCTCCAAATGGATGTCAGTGTCTCTTAAGTGTTCCACCCTATGGTTCGCTAATAATGCGGACATGATCGATACCCCTCTCGGATCAATAATCTGAAGCGGGATCTGGAGACCCATACTAACTCCCACACATAAACGATGACTTTCTTGTGATCGTCGGAACCTTTTACGCTAGTATCTTAATCCCTTTGTTTCGCGATATATTACATGGCCGAGATTCGATCATCGGTATCTCCATACCTAGTTTGATCTCGTTACTGACATGCACTCTTTTCTCGTTCCCGTGATATAACATTCTAGTGATCAAATCACTTGCTTGCAAGCTAATCAATGTGATATCACCGAGAGGGCCCAGAGCATATCTATCCGTCATCAGGATGAACAAATTCCACTCTCGATCCATGGGCCTCAACATAGCACTTTATTAGTTTTGAATCCATCTTTATAATCACCCAGTTATGGTGTGACGTTTGATGTTATCAAGAAACTCTTCTGGTGTTAATGATTGACATGATCTCATGGTCTAAGGATTAGGATCACTTCGTAAGTTGTTATAGCAATATAAACTCAATGACTTTGATCATAATTCTATACTTCAGATGAATGTTCATCACACCATTACAATAATGTTGTGACCTTGTTATTAACAACATCCAATGTCCATGATCAGAAAACCTTGATCATCTTGTTAATCAACGAGCTAGTTTATGAGAGAGGCATAACTAGGAACTTCCTTCTTGTTTATTAAACACACATGTATTAACGTTTCCATATTAATACAATTTTATCATGCAAAATAAACATTTATCATAAACAAGTAATACGATAATAACCACTTTATTATTGCCTCTTGGGCATATTCCCTTCAGTCTCCCACTTGCACTAGAGACAATAATCTAGTTTGAAAACTTTGCGTATTGAACACCTATGGCTTTCTGGTAATCCATATACGCAACTGCAAGTGGTTAAGATAATCTACGGATCTGACACTTTCAGGTCCGTGTGTATTTGCATGTCTTTGCGTCTTCACGCATCACTCATTATCCAATGAGATGGCATTGTATAAATTTGGTCTTTCGGTGAGACCTTTAGTTCCTTGGGGTTAAATCATGTCGATACTATTGTCATACAATATATCTTTAGTGTTAGCCCGTTGCGAACCACACCTTAGTTTGATAACAAAATACTTGACACAAATGCCCTCCTTTGCTGCTACTATAGCAGTCATATACTTAGCCTTTTTGTTGTAGTATCCATCACAATGTCTTAACTTTGGAATTCATCCAAATCCGTCATGGAATCTCCTTTCCATTACATTGTGCCACCCATAGTTTAAATTGAGATAAACTTAATTTGTATCTTGTGACAAAACTAGTATCAATCTAACACTTTACAATGAACTATTTGTAATTGTTTGTCACCTCTACACAAATATATTCTTAGTTCTTCCAAAAGATCATAAGAATATCCTCACTATCGTCCAATGATCATTTTATGATTCATTCTGGTATATGCTGATAATACTTACAGCATAGGACATATCTGGATGTGTACATATCATGGTATGATTGATCAAAACATCCTTGTGATTTAACTCATCAAGTGTCAAAGCACTTGAATCTTGTTTCACTTATCAAGTGTCGATACACTTGAATATTGATTCAATTCCTTTCATGCGACAAGAACTGTTTCTTGTCGTTTCTATTTTGAATTCCTTCAATATCTCATATATGTATGTTTGGCACAACCATATTAGCGTCACAGTCTATCCACTATAGACATTCATGCTAAATATTCGGGTTTTGTCTAAGTCTTTCATTGAAATGAAATTCTTAACCTTTGTCAATAAAAGATACATCATTTCCAATCAACAAGATGTCCTCCACATAATGTATTAGAAATATGTCTTAGCGCTCCCACTTAATTTCTTGCAAATGCAAGCATCTTCATTGTCTCCAGATGAAAACTCCTTTTTCATTACGGTGAAGATTCCAACTCCGCGATGCTTACTTCAACCATTGAAGTTTGCATGCCCTTTTAGCATCCTTTGAATTAACAAAACCCTTTGGATCATGTCATGCACACGTCCTAGGTAACCATTCTTTTAGAATAATTTCGTTTTGTTTATTCATCTACCATATACCAAATTATATATAGTGGTTGCTACTTTAATCCGTCCAGACTAAATATAGCTATGAAAGATCAAATCTTGTCATAGTCAACTCCTTGAACATTTGTCGTAAAATACTTTATGATATGTCGACTATTACATAGATGTGAAACATCCATGTCTGTTTCTTTATAGATCCAAATACGACCGATAGGTTTTTACACCTTTACAGAGGGTCTTCCAAGTTCAAAACAAGATTTCTCGTGTATGGAACTATCACGGATTTTATGGCTTCAAGCCATTTAATAGATTCAGGGCCCATCATCACTTCTTTGTATGTAGTCAGTTCATCATTGTCAAATAATAATGATTTACTCTCAAATCTTAGCATTTGATTGTTTTATCCGACCTACTTGGTTCAATAAGAACTTAGATCTCCGTGACCACAACCTTTGAGGCACATAAGCTATGAGCATTATGGCTGCCTCTGGAACGATTTCCGGTGCTACGCAACTCAGCACATTTAGCTAAGGTTTGTTAACCTTATCAAAGTTCTGTTGTCCTCCCACTTAACCTTTTGTGAAAAACTTCTTTTTCAAGAAATTTCACGTTTCACGCGATAAACACTTTTGTCCTTGGTGTTATGGAGGAATACTGTAATATACCACCCTTTTGTGTAATATTAGTAAAGACATGTTTGAGCATTGCATGCATGCATAATAGTTGCACTTTGGTCAAATCAAACAAAACACAAACAAACCACTAATTTTGTTTCATCTGAAAACCATTCAAATGGTTTACATATTTTAAAAAACTCTCAAAATGAATGGAACCCAAAGTGAATAAAAGGGTCCCACACTATTTTATATACTTTATAAAATTTTCTATAATTTGAAAATATTCAAGAAAGATTTGAATTCAAAATATAAAGGAAATCAGAAAAACAGAAAAAGAAAAATAGTTTCTCGAGAAAAAAACTAGCTAACCTAGATCTACTGGGCGGAGCCCATCTCTCCCTCTCTCTCCCTCTCTCTCCCTGTCGCTCGTGCGCTGCAGAGCAGACAACAACCAGCCCACCCGGGGCCCAAGCGCGGCCCAGCCCAACTTACCTCTTTGTGTCGTCTTCCACCTCGCAGATAGGCAGCTCGGTGTCGCTGCCTCCGCCGCTCGCCGGCGTCGCGATGCCTGCCGGTGCTGCGATTCGCGCCGCCGCCCGCCAGTGCCTATAAGGACCCCGCCTCGCCGCCGGAGAACCCTAGCCCGCCACTTTCCCCTCTCTTCCTCACCTTCTCGCCATGCCCGCCGAACCCTAGCTCTGTCGTCGCTCGTCCTCGCCGTCCCCGGCCAACCCGCGCCATGCTGAGGCCACCGTTGGACGCGCCGTGCCCTCCTCGTCCTCCCCCTCAAAGCACGCTTGCTGGGAAACCTTCTGTAAGGTTCCCAACCTTTAATAAGGTAGAGATCCCTGTGTTTACAATGCTAGTCCCTGGATCAATAGCTAGCATCCACAGTTAAGATGTAATATCAAGAAACAAAGGTCATAATACAACTTTATAACCAGGAATAAAATAATTTATTACATCTTACATAGCTCATTTGGCTATCTCATTACAATGCAGCAGAATATAACAATAGCATGGGGTCCTTCATCTTCAAAGTGCCACAGGCAGACATGTTGGTTGTAGACTTGTAATCCTGTGGCATCCCGCAAAACCACTACTGGAAAATCGCGTTGATTTTGTGCATTGCATCATCATGACATCAGCTTGCATCTAATTGATTAAAACTATTTTTGCTAAAAGACCTACTTTGTTTTCCATATTAATGTCCTTCCCCTTTGTTCAGACCAAACCGTCGGTCCAGCCGGATCTTTTACTCATCTAAAACTATTTACAAAAGTTATTTTAAATAAAAGAAAACCCTGGACTAAAATATCTAATCCTAAAACCCTAAACCCTTTTCTACCTAAATCCTATCTACCCACCCTTCCAGCCACTTCACCCCAACCTATCCCAGGCCGCCACATCACCCTGGCCCCAATCCCCACCACTCACATCGCGCCACCTCACCCAGCTGCCTCCACTCCCTTCACACAGCCCCTCACCCCTCAGCCGGCCCACTCCCCGGCCCCACCTGCTGACCCACCCGGCCACGTCGCCCCACACCACCCCGCGACCGCCACTCCTCTCTCGCTCCCGGCCCCACCCTGCAGGTCCCACTCCTCCGCGTCTCTCCCACGCGAACCACCCCCACCCGCGTTCGTTCCCCTCTCCCTCGACAGCAACCCCCAGAGCGCCGCCGTCGCCAAGATCTCCCTCCCCGTAGAGCTCCTTCCGCCGCCACCAGCGCGTCCTCCGACCCTGCATCGACCTGCGGCTTCCCCCTCCTGGCCGTGCGCCCCGACATCCTTCAGGTCTGGTCGCCGCTCGAGCCGTCCCGTCCAGCTCCGGCAGCATCCGGCCTTCCGCCCGTGCGCCGTCGCCGGCGGGATCCTCTCGGCCCGCTTCCACCGCGTCGTGGCCCCAGGACGCCGCCGAACCTCCCCCGGCGCCGCGTCTGGCCGCCTCTGCACCAAGCCACCTTCCCTCTGCCTCGTGCGCGGCCGCACCCGCGGGCTTGTTGGCGTCCCGCGTGAGGCCCGCCTCTGGCTCCACCATGCGCCTCCCCGCAAGCTCCTCTACCCGGCCCCCTCTCCGCCTCTCCGCATCAAGCCCCCCCGCCTCTCCGCGCCTGCCGCTTCCTCCCGTTCCACCGTCGTCCTCCTCGGCCCGGCAGCGGCCGCGCCTCCTCGGCCTCACCCCGCCGCTCCCCTGGTGCTCTGCCCCTCACGACGCCTCCCCAGCGAGCACGCGCCACCGCCTGCAAGCTCCACGCCCAGCGTCCACGAGCCCCTCGCCTGTGTTGCCGTCCAACCGCCCCCCCTCGCTCACGGGCCCTCCTCCACGATCTGCGCGTCCCGCGACCACCGATGCCATCCTGGGTTGACTCCACCCCCTGCTGCGCCAGTCTGCCCTGTTTGTGGCTGTCCTCGTGTGTAGATGTGCATGTGTCCCTTTGTTTGTCTTGTGTTTTGATGTTGGCCATGATCTTCAGATGGGTATAGTGTTTCGGTGGTGATGCCTCTGTTAAGACCGAGACCGAGAGCTGTGTCCCTAGTTCCTCCTGGACAAGGACAAGATCTTCGTCGCGACACCCGAGTTCTCCCACTCGAAATCCGATGGTTGTACTCCGAGAACTCCGTCACGGAGCATCAAGTACTTCTACATGGACATCAAGACCTCGGATCCGAAGACGCCGAGACCCCGAGTGCGCCGACATGGATCCAAAGATCATACCCTGAAGCCTTGAAACCCTAGATCTCCTTCACGGTACCCGAAGACTGATCCGGAACGCCAAGGTCTTCTTCATGGATGTGGGCCCGAAGATCGAACCCGGCGCATTCTCCTTCCTCCCCGAAGACCGAACCCCGTGGACCGACATGATCTTCTTCACGGATACGACAAGTACTTCCTCGAGGATGCCAAGTTCTTCACCCCGAACGCCAAGACCGACCTGATACGCGGGCCCGACAAGATCGACACCGACCAGGGCGAGTCCGATGCGCCCCCGACGCCACACCAAGTCCTTCTTCCCGGAACGCCAAGCTCTTCATCTTGTATCCGGCCTTCGAAGACCGATCCCGTCGAACCCTGAACCCTGAGACCAACCCCGAACCCCTCGGAGCCCAAGATCGTCGAGACCCTCTAATGTGTGACCCCTTTCCAAGCCCCTAGTTTTATAAATTGCCAACTATATAAACCGTTTCATATTAAATGTTCATGCATGCATACATTGTGTGGTTCGGGGGCCTTATGCCGATGCACCTAAATTAAATATGGGATCCATATGCGGGCAAATCCAGTCTTATATATATTGGTCTCATTTAAATTTGTGTAGCGAACCGATACTATGTTTTGCCTTGTTAAGATGACATTTACATTGCGGGTTATCTAAACAACTTGAACATATTAATTAATTGTCGGGACCCTGGTTCCACTTAATATTGCCTAATTGCATCGCATCTTTGCCATGCCATACATCATACATGCATCATGCCCGATCTTTTGCCGTAGTATTAAATATTGCATCCGGTGTTTATTCTAGTGTTTTGGTTCTTCGCGGATAAGGCCGTTGAGTTGATGCGAGTGTCGACCCGATCTTCGGTTGAACCTTCGGCAATGTTTTCAGGCGAGCACCTTCCCCTTTCTACCTATCTTACTTTTATAGTATTTATTCCCTCCTGCTGATCTATTGCTATCTGTGTTGCGTTGCTCTAGTTTTCGTACCCGTGATATCCCCTGCAGCCTTATATTGCCTTGGACATATCCTATTACCTGTTGTTTGGTAGATAGTTGGACCTGCGCGTCGTAGTCGCTTGCTCAAGTGCTGTTGCGTGTCGTCAAGTACCGCAGTTGTTGGAGTAATGCCGAATGTTTAAGGTTGGAGATGATCATGGCTTTAATTATCGTTTACTTTAATTACTGTTTAACAACTAAAATTGAAGTAGGTAAGCAGAGGCACAAGTGGGCAATAGATGTTTTTTGGTTGTTAACCGTCCACTTGTGTCCCGTAGGAACCCGAGTTCTTGACACCTGTTCCGAGATCGAGCGCGCTAACCACATGTGGGATGTATGGGCACCCCATCGATTTAGTACCTGATTTCAAAGTACTGTACTGGGGGCCACAATTAGTTTGGGGCTTTATTACTATTCTGTACTTATGCCATGCTTTACTGCTTTATTTACGATTATGCGAGGAGCACCTGTACTGTTTAGGATCGGGACACGATTTCGCGGTATCGACAAGCCCGAGTTTTCGGGTTCCCAGTCGTTTACAGCCGTCCACCCAAACCCTGAGTCCGTCTCGGAGACCGGCCGACTTTGTTGCGGGTGTACTTAGTGGGGTGGCCCCCCGTGCTTGCTTTGGGTTTGGGAAACGTCATGACTTAGGCCCCGCCGACATACCGATGGGTGTATGTTAACTGATCTGGCAAAAAGGGTCGAAGTGCGTGTGGATACTTTGGTGCACCCCTGCAGGGTTTAATCTTTTCGAAAAGCGTGTCCGCGGTTATGGACGACTTGGAGCATAGTTCTCGATCATAGACAACTATAACTAAAGTTTACTGCTATAATTTGACTTATATCCGATATGACTAGTAATCAGCTTCACCACAACGGAATGGCTAAATAAAAGTACCAACAACTGCTGGGTTTTTGGGATATCTCATGCTATTTGTACCTGACTAGTAATTGCTGCAACTACAACGGAATGGTTAACTAAAAGTGCCCGCTGCTTATTATATCAGGATGACTATCTATACCTGACTAGTAATTGCTGCAACGATAACTGAATAAATAAAACTGCCAACTGTGTGAGTTCCTCGGTTGACTTCCTCATTTGGTCTCGAGGGGGAAACACCAGGATGGGTTTGTTTGATGGTAGTATCTGGTTGGTTCCGGATAGGTCTTTCTTACCCCTCTCTGATAGCCGCTAGATGTATCGAGTCTCTATAGGTTGTTTAGTGCATGCTGCGCTGCCGCTCAGTCCACCATGCCTATGTAGGCGAGGATCGCCGAATTCTAGCCTCGCCGTGTACTGGCCTCAGTACTGACCGCTCCCTCTTTTTCCTTTGCCCTTTGTCGGCACCCCTTTTGTTTAAGCAGGTTTTGAGATCGACGTCGTTAGCAGGGTTACCCTTCCGGCTTGGCCTGGGCAGGGTTATGGACGCCATTGGTTATTCTTCAGGGCTCTTAGCCCCATTTGCATCTTGTCCGTAGTCGGACGCTCTATCGTTTTCAAGGTGACTTGGATATTTGTATTGTATATCCGTATTCTTAACTCATTGAGTCGCTGTTATATATATCTGTTCTGTGGGTCCCATCGAGGACTGTTGTGTAATGTTATTACTTTGTTTTTCAACCGCACGAAAGTGCCTGGTGGGCACCTTTGAATCGTTTCTATGCGGGTTTGGCGGGTTTCGCTAAAACTTGCATAGGGCCGATTCTGAGGGTGTTACAAATCCTAATCAATACACTTCACTAATATCAAACAAACCTGCAACATAACAAATTACAGCCACAAGGGTCAATACATTTGAATTGTATTGGCAAGTGATACTATGGTAGAATAGTGGAGTCTATCATCTATATGCTTTTGGCTAGGTGGAGCTTAGGCTTTCTTTGCTCAAAATAGATTTTCCTTATCATTTGAAAACACTAAGTTTTTGCTTTGACAAAATCTTTCCCAAGGCATCTCCCAATAGAAATTGGTGATCCTTTCAATCCCTTGTTCAACCACAAGTTTTTAACTTAGAAATTTGGATGATGATATTCTTGATAGCTTCCATGTCTTGATGCTCAAATTGTCCTTTGCCAGGGACATGGCTAAGTACTTAGATTTTACACTCTGCAGAGGTGGTGCACTTTCCCCACAAGACTTGGTTTCACCAAGACAAGATCTTTCAGAAGCCTTCCCTTAGACCAGAATGGACGCGCTCCAACCTATCAAACCCCTACCACCAACTGTCCATTTGGCTAAGTTATTGCAACCTATATGATCCAGGCAGAGCCCATAATGCCAAGTGGCTACACTTGAAGCTTCTCAACATTTGACATCTCAAATCTCTTTGTTCCTGGGTGGCCATCCACAAGTGAGATACACAAGGTAAACCATAGAAATGGGCCTTGTGAACCACTCAACACAAACCATTCCTTCCATTCCACCCAGGTGATTCATTTACTTAGTTGTTTTTATTAAACAAAACACAAGTCCTCAGACTTAGAAACTTTTCCATAGCATGAATATATATTCCACCCTTGTTTTCTACTAGCTAAGCTAAGCATGATAGTAGTAGGAATCTTAACTTAGGAAATTCTACTAAGGTTTCATCTACTAGGATTTCCCATAGCATGGTTTATACTTAGCAAAAATTCTATGCAAGTCCTACTTAGAAATATCACTAATGCATAGTGAAAATAATGGGACAAAAGTATGAAGCATCACTTGCCTTTTTGGTAGAGAGTATAAGTTCACTCCTTGATCTTTGCAATGTTCACTCACTTCAAATCACTACAATTCAATCAAGCAAACAACATTTCAATCTACCATTCAAGCAATTCATCACATAAAATAATAATAACAAAACAATGCATGCAAGCATGCTAAAGGTTGTTTTATTTGGAGAAGTGGTTTCTAATGGGTTATAAACATTTGAAAACACCTAATGATCATTTTATAAAGTGGCAAAATCATTTGCAAAAGATTTCACTTCATAAACCATTTTTAGCCAAGTCATTATTTTATGTGGTTGAAAATGTCTTTAGTAAAGTAATAATTTTATAGGATTCACCAAATACATTTTCAAATCATAAAACTTGGTGTTTGGGGTCAGAGAGTTTAAATCAAAACATTTCCCAAAGGTTTTCCTCCAAAATCATTTTTAACAATAAAACCATATTTTTATTTGGCTAGAAGTGTTTTAATTCAAGGTTTTATTCTTTTGCTTCATCAAATACATTTTTGAAACCACCATTTGATCCCTAAGGTCAGTAGGTTCAAAACAAACCATTTTCCAAAGGTTTCATCTCAAAATTCATTTTAGAACAAATTTTATATTCTAAATATGCATACACAAGTTTCTGCAAAAACAATTAATTTAATTGAAACTTTTTACTAAACAAAGTGCATGGTTGGCTAGGGCTTGTCTTGCTGAATCCATTGATATAAAATTTTCAAAATTTGGACGTGTGGTTTGAAATTTATGAATTTTGCAAAATTGAACATCTAATAGGAAAGTTTCTGGTTTTTAAAACAGTCACATGCCACGTGTCGTGTTTTAATTCGTCGATACCGCTTCGTGCGGATCGTGCAACGAGAGGCATTAGATATAAATAGATCGTGCGGTACAGAGGCGAGCGTACCGGTTCGTTTAGTCAATCTATCGCGTACACACGATCCAAATCCAACGGCTCAAACTAACTAGACCAAAGACTGGCGACGCTTGACGGTGGCTGGCGGCGGCGCGGTTCTGGCTGTGAGGTTGCCGAGGTTACAGGAGGCGAGAGGGAAAGGGAAGGTGCTCACCGAGTTCGCAGCACGTTGCTGATGCTCAAGCTTGTCGTCGCGGAGACAGGGGTGCACTGTGCTGGCTTGAATCGCTCATCGGAGTTCGTGTCCGCGTCGGGCTCCTCTGCTTATCGTCGGAGGCGACGGTACGGGCCACGGGAAAGCAAGATAACAGCTGCGTTAGATGCGTACGGGGTCGGTGATCATGTGTGCATCAATGAGAGGAAAGGGGGTGGTCAGATGTTACCTGGGGCACTCGCCGGAGTAGAGGCAGTGGACGGTGGCGACAGGGCGTCGTCGTTGCCGAGGTTCTGGGGCGCGCGGGGGCGAGCTGGTGCTACGGGGAGATTCGCTAGGGAGTGGGGATCATGTGAGCGTGGTCGAGGAGGCAAGGGGCTGCCGGAATTGCTGCCGGAGAGCGTCGGAACAGAGGGCGATGTAGGGGGAAATTGGGCAGCCTGGGGGCGCGCTAGGGTGAGGCGACGGAGGGGAAAGAGAGAGGGGAGACAGGTGATTTAGAAGGCGTGGTCAGTGGGAGGATTAACTGCGCCATTACTCGTGAATTTATCCCGCGAAATCAATGCAGTGAACGCTCGGACGAACATGTCGTGGGAAGGAAGATGATGACGTGGTCGCAGGGCCCGTTTGACAGTGAGAGAGAGAGAGAGGGGAAGGTGGGTCCTGGCAGTCAGTGGCGGAGTGGGTAAGTTCTCTAGTTCGAAACATTTTCTGCGGGAGAAGAGACGGGCAATAATGCGCTCCTTTTTGTCGAGATGACGGCGGCGAGACTTGCGATCCTTTGCTAGCATGGCTATGGTCTGATCCTTCGTCTTGATGATGGCAGACTTGTGGTTGCAGTAGTCACGGCAGTTGTCCAACTCCTGCTGACGATCATACATCATGAAGCTAAGGTGGTCCAATTGAGTCTTCAGCTCGGGGTGGTATGGGGCTTCCAGTGGTGTCCATTTGCATCACGCCTTGGGCAAAACTCAAAGCGAGTACCCTTGATCTGATTGATGCTCTGCCCACACAGACGGGAAAGAGCTTCCTGCATTGCTCTGGCAAGTCCATCGAGCCAGTTGTTTTCCCTCAAGGTAAACTGAATTCCCTCCGCAGTGGGAGGTTCAATCTTTCCTCGGAGACTTGCAACAATTAGCCACTGCAGATCTTCTCCTTCTTGATCATTGAGCTGAGCTGCAAAGAACTCGGGGTGCGGACGCTCCAGAAGTTCCGAAAGCTGATCCAGATCCCTCTCAAAGATAAGGTTTCCCCCATTCCCAAGTTGGTAAAACTTGCTGTACTTCACGTCCATCTATAAAAATAGAGGATGATTAGATTAGCAGAGTGATCAAGTGTGTCAAAATTTTATGTATTTTGCAAGAGTTTTTGAGGAACATGAATTTTTATGAAAGAATCAAAGAGCTAAGAATGAGAATAAGTTTTTGTAAATATTTGTTTTCTTTGGTTTTGAAACTAAGTTTTTGATTCAAACGTCCAGTCTAACTAGGGTCTCCTATGATCAGGATGGCTCTGATACCAACTTGTCAACACCCGGATTTTTCAATCCTAGATGCCTGTTATGCCATACATCGCAATCCCAGGATTACCATTTTTGCGAGACATAACAGAATTGGATACCATAGTACATCATCCATTACAACGATATATAAGTTCTTACCCAAATAGGGATCTCATGATCCAGTTCTTAATACAACATCAAGCGGCGGAATACCTAATAATAACGGTAACGTAGGCGAAGCTCCATCTTCGGGGTCAGAGGCAATGCTGACGATGGGAGATGATCCTAGTTGGCGTAACCTTCCTGGGTCCATCTTCCAGGTACTCCTCTTCATAGTCTGGCCATGGGAATAGCCAGGGACAAAGCCATGAGTACTCTTTAAGTACTCGCAAACTAATACTAGTAGGTAAAGGGGGTTTTTGGATAATAGGACACTAGGCTCTAGGGTTGTTTTGCAAAAGCCAGATTTATCTCTACTAAGCTCCGAAGCTAGTCACAATTTTATAAATCCTAAGCGGGAACTTGTATTTCATATCACAACTCTGTTGTGGTCAAGTCAAAGTCTTAATTCATTTCACAGGTCATTTTGAAAAGTCTGACGGGGGAACAGTATGGCCACTCCAACTGTCCATAACCGCGGACGCGGCTATTCGAATAGTTTGACACTCTGCAGAGATTGTACACTTTCACCACAACATTCGATACATCCGTCAGGAACAAATCCTGAATTCACCATACTCAGTATGCGGATAATCAATCCTAACCTTTCAATTACACGCCCTAGTATAAGAACCTCTCCTGTGAGTTTGGCCTCCCAACCATGACCAACTATCATCTTGGGTACTGCACAGGTGGACAATCTTCACAAGGTAGCCTCAGCTCAGACCTTGGCCGTGAGGGAACTGATACTAAAGTACATAAGTTTCCAGTCAATCCCTACCCAATATTCGGGTATTGTGGTTGGACGATAAAATTGGAATGGTATCGCATCCAGACAACCATCATTTTTATAAAGAGCTAAGGCTCATGCCTCAACATTTTTATCACCAAAATTCTCAAGTGTTTGGAAACACATGTCCAAAACATTTCAATAGAATGATCCATCATTCCAAGGTTTTCATAACCATTTTTCCACCAAGTATTCCCATCTAAAAGTTGATCAAGTTTTATGCTTAGCACTAGCATCTACAGGTGGGGGTAGTAATGATGAGGGGTTGTAACTAGTGGAGTTTCAACTAAGTACAACCTCATGTCTCAGGCTGATGTCAAGGTTTCTAACTTAGGCCAAATTTTATGCTCTTTATGCAACCTTCAGCATCTTTCCAAAATCTACCAGTCACTTAAGTAAACTCTAAGTAAGCTTTGATAAAGAAATAGAGTAAGAAGCTTGCAAGTAAAACTAGTATTGGTTTATCGAGTGGGTATGATCACATATGCTTAAGGAATATAGTAGTCATAGAACAAGTATGGGCTTGCATAGGTATAGTCTCAGCTTGCACAATATCAGTATAAGCTTGCTAAATTGCAAGTGTTAGCTTGCAGGGTCACTAGCTTGCCTTGTGCAGAGCAGTGGTTGAAGTTCTCCTCGGCTTCTTCTTCGTAGTATCCTCCTTCCTCCTCGTATCCTTGGTCGGTACTAGCGTCTATGAATAAATACGAGGTACACAATCACCAAACAATACTTAACTACTTGCAATCATCACACACAAGGGTCCTATGGATGATCTAGCATCATCCCTAACATTACAAGGTTAAGGCTTGGTTTAATTCCTTTTATTTTTAGAAAAGTAATTTCTACTCATTGAAAAACTACTTAAGATTTAATATTCTCCAAACCCAACATGGGATCATGTTGACACATGTCCTCACCACATATTGTAGTCCATGGGAATGTGATTTAAAGTGGTGTCACAATTTAATAAGGTTTTACCCTTTTATTTTAATTAATTCAAGTGGCTAGAAATGCTTATGTAGCATTCTTTTATTCCTTGAACATTATTTCTGCATGTAAACCTATATATTTTTATATATTCTGAAAGGTATGGTTAAATGTGATTTTTGAGAGTTGGAATCAACTCAAAAGTTATTATGGTTTAAATTTGAAAAATATTTGAATGCAGAAAAGCTTCTGCCTTGTTAT
This sequence comes from Avena sativa, assembly GCA_916181665.1. Classification (NCBI taxonomy): domain Eukaryota; kingdom Viridiplantae; phylum Streptophyta; class Magnoliopsida; order Poales; family Poaceae; genus Avena; species Avena sativa. Next base: position 200,050,805 of record OV702281.1, on the reverse strand, counting down.
TTTTGCCATGGGTGATCTATAGATCCAAATGACTTCAATCCAACGGGCTTGGATTCAGCATTCACAGACCTTTCCAACAAAATTGGTTTCATTCAATTTGGTGCACTGAATCGATATGGGTTGATTTTTGAAGTTGGGTACAGAAGTGTGGTTGAATTAAAATAGAAAAAGGTTTAATTTGAATAACTGGGCTGCGCGGGAAAAGTTACTGGGCTGGCCTGCTAAGCGCAGTGCTCCCGCGGGCTGCTTAAGTCGGTGTCCCCACTCGTTAGTGACACGGGGCTGGGCGAAGCGGTATGGGGCGACGTGGATCGTTCGATCTAGTTCTAATCTAACGGCTGGGAGTCATCGTCGACGCGAGACAACTCCGGCGAGAACAAAACCTAGCGCGGCCAGTGAGGGTCGCTGGGGGCTCACCGGGGTGCTGGCGAGGGTCGGCGAGGCGGGCGAACGACGAAGTCGACGACGGCGAACTCAGGGGTGGTCGCGGAAGCTCCTGGGGCGGCTCCAATCGCTGGCTCCCTTCTTCTCCGGCAGCGGCAGGCTCCAGTGAAATTCCAGCGAGGTGGTGCTCGCCTTGCTCTGAGAATGGTGTGGCACGATCAGTGAGGAGAGGGGAGTGAGATGGTGTGAAGAAATCGTGCGGGGGTGGCCTCTATTTATAGTCGAGCGAGGGGACCGTCGGGGCGCACGGTGAGCTTGTCGGGGGCGAGGTTACAGGCGGCTAAAGGCATGGGCAAGGGTAGGGGACGGTGCGGTGTCTCCTGGCGATGCTCAACGACATGGTCTCGAGGCATGGGGAGGTGTGGTTTGGTCTGGAACGGGCGGTGCTCTACGCGGCAGAGGCAGCGTCTTTGACGGCGGGCGGTGGCTGTGCGGCACGGGGAGGCAAACGGGGATGTCTGGTGGTCTCCTGGGTCGGTGGGGATTGTGTATGCACGCGACGAGGGCGGCGCGCGGTCTGTGGGTGATGGTCGAGGGTGGCGCTCTGGCGCACGCTCGGCATGGTCTGGGCGCGGCTTGTGCGCGTGGTCCAGGTCTTGGCAACGCTCGCGGCTGGGACAGTGAGTGGCGGTGGACGGTGGCCTGCCTCCCAGACATGCTGGCTAGGCTTGCTGCTGCTCCTAGCTTGCTGTCGACTATGGGGTGGCAAGAGGGTGCTCGGCTATTCACCATTGATGACAATGGCAAGCTCACAATGGTGCTAGTGCCTGGCTAAACTTCCTAGATGATCTACTGTGTTGTGTGTGAGCTAAATGGGGAACCAGTTAGGCAAGAATCACTGCTCACAATAGTGTTTGATGTTTGTTTGATTTGTGTCTGCAACCTGTTTGATGAAATGGCCGCATGAAATCAAGTTTTGAATTTTGAAATGATTTTTGGTGGGTTTGCTAGATTGGTGCTGGTGAGTCTGCAGATGCTTGGGGTTTGAAAGTTGAGCTTGTTTGAGTAGTTTTTGAAAAAGTGGGATCTTCCCATATGATAAAGATTCAATTTTGAATTGTCATTTAAACTATGCATTTGAAAGTTTCTGGATGATCACAAAGTGGGCCTTGATACCTTGTTATGAGTACATTCAAGGGGTGCAAAGATCTAGAAAAGTTTCTGTTAGGTTCTGCAAGTTTGAGACAGCCAAAGTAGGCATGGGAGTTAAATTGGCCAAAATGACCATTCACTTCATATATGTGTTTTGATTTACTTGTCTTTAGGAAAAGTGTGGGAAATGTTTTAGATTATGTTTATTTCACCTAAGAAATATTTTACAAGCAATGGAACAAACAAACAAGGTGGTTTTTAAAGGATTTCAAAATCCATGCATACACATATGCATGCATTCATGATTTCATTTAGAAAAGTTTTTTGTTAACCCTAATTTTGATGATTAGAATTTGATGATCCAAGCTTAGTATTTTTGGGATGTTACAAACCTTCCCCCCTTAAACAAAATCTCGTCCCGAGATTTGAAAAAGGACGAAAAGATTACCTAGGATTTGAAGAGATCGGGAAACTCTGTCCTGATGTGATCTTCGCGCTCCCAGGTAGCTTCCTCTTCTGTGTGGTTGCTCCACTGAATCTTGAGAAACTTGATGCTTCGGGTTCGGGTAGTTCGAAAAACTTCTTCCAAAATGCGGATGGGTACTTCGGGATAGGTCAGGTCATCGTTGATCTCTATGGTCCGGTGATCGATATTCTTGAACACTTCAGTCTTCTCGGGGACTTCAAGACATTTACGAAGTAACGAGATATGGAACACATTGTGCACAGCTGACATCTCTTCAGGTAGTTCCAATCGATACGATACTTCTCCTCGACAGTTCAGAATTTTGAAAGGTCCGATATATTTGGGGGCTAACTTTCCTTTGAGTTGGAAACGCTGCATTCCCTTCAATGGCGACACTTTTAGATAAACAAAATCTCCTATGTTGAAGGCGAGGTCTCGACGTCTCTTGTCGGCGTAACTCTTCTGTCGGGATTGGGCGGTCTTGAGGTGCTCACGAATCTTGTGAACCTTCTCTTCTGCTTCCCGGAGGATGTCGGGTCCGAAAATCTGACTCTCTCCTACTTCCGACCAGTTCAAAGGGGTGCGACACTTTCTTCCATACATGAATTCAAATGGGGCCATTTGCAAACTGGGTTGGTAACTATTGTTGTAGGAAAATTCTGCAAACGGTAGACAGTCTTCCCACTTGGATCCATATTCTAGCACACATGCTCTAAGCATATCTTCGAGTATTTGATTTACTCGCTCCGTTTGTCCATCGGTCTGAGGGTGATACGCGGTACTGAAATCTAGGCGGGTTCCTAAACCTTCTTGGACTTTCTTCCAGAATCTCGAGGTAAACTAAGTTCCTCGATCCGATACTATATTCTTGGGGACTCCGTGCAAACTGACGATTCTAGCGATGTATAACTCTGCTAGCTTCGAACTCTGATAGGTGGTTTTGACGGGCAATAAATGGGCGACTTTGGACAATCTGTCCACTATGACCCAGATAGAGTCATTTCCCCTACTAGAAGTAGGTAGTCCAATGATAAAGTCCATTCCTACAGAATCCCATATCCATTCCGGAATTTGCAAAGGTTGCAACAATTCAACAGGTCTTTGATGGCCCGCCTTGACTCGCTGACATATATCACACTTGGCGATATAGCTTCCGATTTCTATCTTCATCTTATGCCACCAAAATTGCTCTTTCAAATCCTGATACATCTTAGTTCCTCCTGGATGGATATAATAAAGAGTATCATGAGCCTCCTTCAAGATAACTTCTTTCAACTCTGAATCTGTTGGTACACAAATGCGTCCTTTGTACCACAGAACTCCTTCTTCGTCCTCGGTGAATCCGGGTACTTTGCCTGTACCGATACGATGTTTGATTCCGTCGATACTGGCATTTTCCTTCTGCGCCTCCTTAATCTGACTGATCAAAGTGGGCTGGAGTTCTATACTAGCCAAAAATCCTTCACTTACTAATTCCATTCGAAAATCTTCCATCTCCTTGTGTAGACTTGGTTGCTCCTTCAAAATCATGGAGTTCAAGCGGCACGGCAATCTGCTAAGGGCATCGGCTACCACGTTGGCTTTACCAGGGTGATAGTGAATGTCCATGTCGTAATCTTTGATTAGTTCAATCCAACTTCTCTGCCTCATATTCAACTCCTTCTGAGTGAATATATACTTTAGGCTCTTGTGATCCGAATAAATCTCACAATGGTTTCCCATTAGGTAATGTCTCCATGTCTTCAGGGCTAGGACTACTGCTGCGAGTTCGAGGTCATGGGTTGGATAGTTTTGCTCGTGTTGCTTCAATTGTCAAGATAGATAAGATATAACTTTGCCTTCTTGCATTAGCACACATCCGAGACCAATATTGGATGCGTCACAATACACATCGAAGGGCTTCGAGATATCCGGCATGATTAAGATTGGGGCTGATATCAATCTCCTCTTGAGTTCTTGAAAACTCGCTTCACACTTGTCTGTCCATTCAAACTTCTTGTCCTTCTTCAGCAATTGGGTCATGGGTCGGGCGATACTCGAGAATCCTTCTACGAATTTGCGGTAATATCCCGCCAATCCGAGAAAAGCACGAACTTGGGTTTGAGTGGTTGGGGCTTGCCAATCTTCTACATCTTTCACTTTGGTAGGGTCAACGGCAATTCCTCCGGCTGATACAATGTGACCGAGGAATCCTACTTCCTGTAACCAGCATGCACATTTGCTAAACTTTGCATACAACTGATGCTCTCTAAGGGTTCCAAGAATGGTCCTTAGGTATAGCTCATGTTCTTCTTCTGATTTGGAATATATCAGAATGTCATCGATGAAAACAACGACAAACTTATCCAGGAAGTCCATAAAAATCTTATTCATGAGGTTCATGAAATAAGCGGGGGCATTGGTTAATCCAAAAGACATGACTGTATACTCGTACAATGCATATCTGGTGGTAAAGGCAGTCTTTGGAATATCCTCTGCACGAATTTTGAGTTGATGATAGCCAGTTCTAAGATCAATCTTAGAAAACACCTGGGCACCGGTCAACTGATCAAACAAATCTTCTATCTTGGGCAAGGGGTACTTGTTCTTGATGGTGACATCATTCAACTTCCGATAATCCGTACACAAACGGTTACCTCCATCTTTCTTGTCCACAAATAAGACAGGTGATCTCCATGGTGACACATTTGGTTGAATCAATCCAATTTCTAGCATGGAATCCAGTTGCTTCTTCAGTTCTGCTAGTTCCGACGGGTTCATACTATAGGGTCTCTGGGCTATGGGTCCTGTTCCGGGGATTAGTTCGATGATAAACTCGATATCCCGATCTGGGGGCATACCGGGCAAAACATCGGGAAATACATCGGGGTATTCACAAACTATCCGAACTTGGTCAATGGTAGGTTGGGCTAGACTCTTGTTACACTTGAATTGGCGAGGAAAGGTTTCAGATATATGCTCGACTAATATTCCGGCGGTACTGGTCATGGTGATGGCTTTCTTAGCATAGTCAATCAATCCTTTATGTTTGGACATCCAATCCATTCCTAGTACTACTTACAAACCTTTAGTTCCGAGTACTATTAGATTAGCATAAAAATCTATGCCATGGATTCAGATAGGGACGGCTTTGCAAATTTGCCTAGCCTTGGTGGTTGATCCGAGAATTTGCACAATCATAACATGCTTCAGTTTGGTTGGTTGAATTTTACTAGTGCAGGCAAATTCTTCGGTGACAAATGAATGCGATGCACCAGAGTCAAACAACACTCTCGCAAGTACTGAATTAACAGAAAACATACCCAGCACGACGTCTGGCGCTTCCTGAGCTTCTTCAGCATGCATGCGAAAAAGACGGCCATTGCGGTTGAGTGAATTCCCTGGGGAAAATCATCTCCCTGGATAGACACGACGCTGCTGCTGAGCTGGGGCATTGGCATTAGGGGCTGTAGCGTTCTTCTTGTTGAGGCACTCGTTGGAATAGTGGCCTTTATTTCCATAGTCATAACAGGTCACTTGTGACTTGTCCTTGGCTGCGACAGGCACAACATTGCTTCCAGTCCTCAGGGCAGTGTTGGTGTTGGCGGTAGCATTGTTGGGGATGAACTTGGGTGGGGCACGGGTGAAATTGCTAGAGTTGCCGGGGTTGTTGTGATTTCCTCCGGGTCTAGGGTTTCCACGGTTGGGGTAGGTCGGACGGGTCATAGGGGGTCTGTTGGTTCTTGGGGCAAATCCTGGAGATGGGTTGGGGCGATACTTTGGGGTCTGATGGGTTCCGGGTTGATGCATCATGCGACGCTTGCGGTTCTCATTGGCTTGGTTGATCTTTCCTTCCATCTGGATAGCAGAGTCGACAAGGGCTTCAATATCAGCAAAGGGGATATTGACTAACACCGTCTGCATCTCGTCATGCAGACCATTCAGGAATCTTTCCTTCTTCTTGGCTTCGGTGTCTATCTCGTCCGAGGCATACCTATCTAATGACAAAAATTTGTCACGGTATTCCACTATAGTCATCCTTCCTTGCTTTAGCTCTCTGAACTCGTCTCTCATTCTCTTGATCAAACCTGGTGGCACATGGGTTCTGCTAAACTTGACCTTGAATTCCTCCCAGGTCATCATCTGGCCTCCGGTCATTGCACGAACATTGTTCCACCATGCCCTGGCATCTCCGGCAATATAATGGGTGGCGAACAAGACTTTCTTGTTGGCTTCCACTCCGGCGACTTCTAGGTTGTTTTCCATGGTTTGCAGCCAATCATCGGCATATAGGGGTTCTTCTGACTTGGTGAAAACGGGTGGGTTAGTATTCTGGAAATTCTTGAGCTTAGATCCATGGTTGTCCTGATTTCCGTGGCCTTGGTTGTTGTGGGCTAGCTGGGCTATCTGTTGCAGAGTGGCTAGGTTGGATTGACGTTCCGCTCTTTCAGCTTCGCGGTCAGAAGTCAACATTTGCAGGATCTGCAACATCGGGTCCGGGGCTGAACCACTTCCTCCATGTGGCATCTGAAGATTGATATAGATCATGAGAAAAGAGGGAAATTTCTAAGGTCTTGGGTCTTTGAAAAGTTTTAAATGTTTGACTCAGATTTTTCTGGCAACTTGATTTTTCAGTCATTCACTCATAGCACACAGTACAACACACACCACAACAAAGAAAAATAGATGGTTTTAAGAACCATTCTGGAAACTACGATACAGGGGGACCGACTAATACTCACTACGCTAGTGCTCAGTGCTACTACTCCTCGGAGTCTGTGGCTTCATCATCTTCAACATCATCGATGAAGGCGAAATCATCCTCATCGGTGAAGAAGTCCATGGCCTGATCCTCCAGAAAATCATCGTCATCGCTGAGATAAGAGTAAGGGTCTCCACGAAGATCCTCTCCGGCATTCTCCCTTTCCTCCAACTGCATGTCTCTCTCGTGGATGGTCTCCTCCAGAGATGAGATGCGGTGGCGAAGACGGGCAATAATGCGCTCCATTTTTGTCAAGCTGATGGCGGCGAGACTTGCGATCCTTTGCTAGCATGGCTATGGTCTGATCCTTCGTCTTGATGATGGCAGACTTGTGGTTGCAGTAGTCACGGCAGTTGTCCAACTCCTGCTGACGATCATACATCATGAAGCTAAGGTGGTCCAATTGAGTCTTCAGCTCGGGGTGGTATGGGGATTCCAGTGGTTGTCCATTTGCATCACGCCTTGGGCAAAACTCAAAGCGAGTACCCTTGATCTGATTGATGCTCTGCCCACACAGACGGGAAAGAGCTTCCTGCATTGCTCTGGCAAGTCCATCGAGCCAGTTGTTTTCCCTCAAGGTAAACTGAATTCCCTCCGCAGTGGGAGGTTCAATCTTTCCTCGGAGACTTGCAACAATTAGCCACTGCAGATCTTCTCCTTCTTGATCATTGAGCTGAGCTCCAAAGAACTCGGGGTGCGGACGCTCCAGAAGTTCCGAAAGCTGATCCAGATCCCTCTCAAAGATAAGGTCTCCCCCATTCCCAAGTTGGTAAAACTTGCTGTACTTCACGTCCATCTATAAAAATAGAGGATGAGTAGATTAGCAGAGTGATCAAGTGTGTCAAAATTTTATGTATTTTGCAAGAGTTTTTGAGGAACATGAATTTTTATGAAAGAATCAAAGAGATAAGAATGAGAATAAGTTTTTGTAAATATTTGTTTTCTTTGGTTTTGAAACTAAGTTTTTGATTCAAACGTCCAGTCTAACTAGGGTCTCCTATGGTCAGGATGGCTCTGATACCAACTTGTCAACACCCGGATTTTTCAATCCTAGATGCCTGTTATGCCATACATCGCAATCCCAGGATTACCATTTTTGCAAGACATAACAGAATTGGATACCATAGTACATCATCCATTACAACGATACATAAGTTCTTACACAAATAGGGATCTCATGATCCAGTTCTTAATACAACATCAAGCAGCGGAATACGTAATAATAACGGTAACGTAGGCGAAGCTCCATCTTCGGGGTCACAGGCAATGCTGACGATGGGAGATGATCCTAGTTGTCGTAACCTTCCTGGGGTCCATCTTCTAGGTACTCCTCTTCATAGTCTGGCCATGGGAATAGCCAGGGACAAAGCCATGAGTACTCTTTAAGTACTCGCAAACTAATACTAGTAGGTAAAGGGTTTTTTTGGATAATAGGACACTAGGCTCTACGGTTGTTTTGCAAAAGCCAGATTTATCTCTACTAAGCTCCGAAGCTAGTCACAATTTTATAAATCCTAAGCGGGAACTTGTATTTCATATCACAACTCTGTTGTGGTCAAGTCAAAGTCTTAATTCATTTCACAGGTCATTTTGAAAAGTCTGACGGGGGAATAGTATGGCCACTCCAACTGTCCATAACCGCGGACGCGGCTATTCGAATAGTTTGACACTCTGCAGAGATTGTACACTTTCACCACAACATTCGATACATCCGTCAGGAACAAATCCTGAATTCACCATACTCAGTATGCGGATAATCAATCCTAACCTTTCAATTACACGCCCTAGTATAAGCACCTCTCCTGTGAGTTTGGCCTCCCAACCATGACCAACTGTCATCTTGGGTACTACACAGGTGGACAATCTTCACAAGGTAGCCTCAGCTCAGACCTTGGTCATGAGGGAACTAATACTAAGGTACATAAGTTTCCAGTCAAGCCCTACCCAATATTCGGGTATTGTGGTTGTACGATAAAATTGGAATGGTATCACATCCAGACAACCATCAGTTTTATAAAGAGCTAAGGCTCATGCCTCAACATTTTTATCACCAAAATTCTCAAGTGTTTGGAAACACATGTCCAAAACATTTCAATAGAATGATCCATCATTCCAAGGTTTTCATAACCATTTTTCCACCAAGTATTCCCATCTAAAAGTTGATCAAGTTTTGTGCTTAGCACTAGCATCTAAAGGTGGGGGTAGTAATGATGAGGGGTGGTAACTAGTGGAGTTTCAACTAAGTATAACCTCATGTCTCAGGCTGATGTCAAGGTTTCTAACTTAGGCCAAATTTTATGCTCTTTATGCAACCTTCAGCATCTTTCCAAAATCTACCAGTCACTTAAGTAAACTCTAAGTAAGCTTTGATAAAGAAATAGAGTAAGAAGCTTGCAAGTAAAACTAGGATTGGTTTATCGAGTGGGTATGATCACATATGCTTAAGGCATATAGTAGTCATAGAACAAGTATGGGCTTGCATAGGTATAGTCTCAGCTTGCACAATATCAGTATAAGCTTGCTAAATTGCAAGTGTTAGCTTGCAGGGTCACTAGCTTGCCTTGTGCAGAGCAGTGGTTGAAGTTCTCCTCGGCTTCTTCTTCGTAGTATCCTCCTTCCTCCTCGTATCCTTGGTCGGTACTAGCGTCTATGAATAAATACGAGGTACACAATCACCAAACAATACTTAACTACTTTCAATCATCACACACAAGGGTCCTATGGATGATCTAGCATCATCCCTAACATTACAAGGTTAAGGCTTGATTTAATTCCTTTTATTTTTAGAAAAGTAATTTCTACTCATTGAAAAACTACTTAAGATTTAATATTCTCCAAACCCAACATGGGATCATGTTGACACATGTCCTCACCACATATTTTAGTCCATGGGAATGTGATTTAAAGTGGTGTCACAATTTAATAAGGTTTTACCCTTTTATTTTAATTAATTAAAGTGGCTAGAAATGCTTATGTAGCATTATTTTATTCCTTGAACATTATTTCTGCAAGTAAACCTATATATTTTTTTATATTCTGAAAGGTATGGTTAAATGTGATTTTTGAGAGTTGGAATCAACTCAAAAGCTATTATGGTTTAAATTTGAAAATTTTTTGAAAGCAGAAAAGCTTCTGCCTTGTTATTTTTACCATGGGTGATCTATAGATCCAAATGACTTGAATCCAACAGACTTGGATTCATCATTCACATACCTTTCCAACAAAATTGGTTTCATTCAATTTGGTGCAATGAATCGATCTGGGTTGATTTTTGAAGTTGGGTAGAGAAGTGCGGTTGAATTAAAATAGAAAAAGGTTTAATTTGAATAACTGGGCTGCGCGGGAAAAGTTACTGGGCCGGCCTACTAAGCACAGTGCTCCCGCGGGATGCTTAAGTGGGTGTCGCCACTCGTCAGTGACACGGGGCTGGGCGAAGCGGTATGGGGCGACGTGGATCGTTCGATCTAGTTCTAATCTAACGGCTGGGAGACTTCGTCGATGCGAGACAACTCCGGCGAGAACGAAACCTAGCGCGGCTAGTGAGGGTCGCTGGGGCCTCACCGGGGTGCTGGTGAGGGTCGGCGAGGTGGGCGAACGACGAAGTCGACGACGACGAACTCAGGGGTGGTCGCGGCAGCTCCTGGGGCAGCTCCAATCGCTGGCTCCCTTCTTCTCCGGCAGCGGCAGGCTCCAGTGAAATTCCGGCGAGGTGGTGCTCGCCTTGCTCTGAGAATGGTGTGGAACGATCAGTGAGGAGAGGGGAGTGAGATGGTGTGAAGAAATCGTGCGGGGGTGGCCTCTATTTATAGTCGAGCGAGGGGACCGTCGGGGCGCACGGTGAGCTCGTCGGGGGCGAGGTTACAGGCGGCTAAAGGCATGGGCAAGGGTAGGGGACGGTGCGGTGTCTCCTGGCGATGCTCAACGACATGGTCTCGAGGCATGGGGCGGTGTGGTTTGGTCTAGAATGGGCGGTGCTCTGCGCGGCAGAGGCGGCATCTTTGACGGCGGGCGGTGGTTGTGCGGCACGGGGTGGCAAACGGGGATGTCTCGCGGTCTCCTGGGTCGGTGGGGATTGTGTATGCACGCGGCGAGGGGAGGCGCGCGGTCTGTGGGTGATGGTCGAGGGTGGCGCTCTGGCGCACGCTCGGCATGGTCTAGGCGCAGCTTGTGCGCGTGGTCCAGGGCTTGGCAACGCTCGCGGCTGGGACAGTGAGTGGCGGTGGACGGTGGGCTGCCTCCCAGACATGCTGGCTACGCTTGCTGCTGCTCCTGGCTTGCTATCGACTATGGGGTGGCAAGAGGGTGCTCGGCTATTCACCATTGATGACAATGGCAAGATCACAATGGTGCTAGTGCCTGGCTAAACTTTCTAGATGATCTACTGAGTTGTGTGTGAGCTAAATGGGGAACCAGTTAGGCAAGAATCACTTCTCACAATAGTGTTTGATGTTTGTTTGATTTGTGTCTGCAACCTGTTTGATGAAATGGCCGCATGAAATCAAGTTTTGAATTTTGAAATGATTTTTGGTGGGTTTGCTAGATTGGTGCTGGTGAGTCTGCAGATGCTTGGGTTTTGAAAGTTGAACTTGTTTGAGTAGTTTTTGAAAAAGTGGGATCTTCCCATATGATAAAGATTCAATTTTGAATTGTCATTTAAACTATGCATTTGAAAGTTTCTGGATGATCACAAAGTGGGCCTTGATACCTTGTTATGAGTACATTCAAGGGGTGCAAAGATCCAGAAAAGTTCTTGTTAGGTTCTGCAAGTTTGAGACAGCCAAAGTAGGCATGGGAGTTAAATTGGCCAAAATGACCATTCACTTCATATATGTGTTTTGATTTAATTGTCTTTAGGAAAAGTGTGGGAAATGTTTTAGATGATGTTTATTTCACCTAAGAAACATTTTACAAGCAATGGAACAAACAAAAAAGGTGGTTTTTAAAGGATTTCAAAATCCATGCATACACATATGCATGCATTCATGATTTCATTTAGAAAAGTTTTTTGTTAACCCTAATTTTGATGATTAGAATTTGATGATCTAAGCTTAGTATTTTTGGGATGTTACATGGTGCTACGGGGAGATTCGCCAGGGAGTGGGGATCATGTGAGCGCGGTCGAGGAGGCAAGGGGCGGCGAGGGGCTGCCGGAATTGCTGCCGGAGAGCGTCGGAACAGAGGGCGGTGTAGGGGGAAATTGGGCAGCCTGGGGGCGCGCTAGGGTGAGGCGACGGAGGGGAAAGAGAGAGGGGAGGCAGGCGATTAAGAAGGCGTGGTCAGGGGGAGGATTAACTGCGCAATTACTGGTGAATTTATCCCGCGAAATCAACGAAGTGAACGCTCGGACAAACAGGTCGTGGGGAGGAAGATGATGACGTGGTCGCAGGGCCCGTTTGATAGTGAGTGTGAGAGAGGGGAAGGTGGGTCCTGGCAGTCAGTGGCGGAGTGGGTAAGTTCTCTGGTTCGAAACTTTTTCTGCGGGAGAAGAGAGGGAGTGGGCTGTTGGGCTTAGTGGGCTGCCAGATGGGTTGGGTCTTCTACTTTTTTTTTGTTCTGTTTGTTTTTCCTTTTTCTCATTTGATTTTTCTGTTTTGATTTTGAATAAGCAATTCAAACATTCATTTGAATTCAATCGTTTGCCAAAAATTTGTGTAGGTTTAAATACTGATTAGTAACATAATCAGAAGTCAATTTTTGAATAAAACTTTATTCTTTTAGTGCCCTTTTTAATTATTTAAAGTAGGTCCTTGTATTAATTTATTCGAGATTTAATAATGTTTTTTAATTCCCATTTGAATTCTAAATCCTTCCAAAACCTTTCAGTAAGTTTTTATTTGTTTATTTGGGTTCAAATAATTCATCTTGAATTATTTGGAAAGTATTTAATATGATTCATAAATCATTTGAGTTGGGTTTTCATTTTAATTCCAATGGAATTAAATATAGTTTTAATTCCCCAAAGTTTATTTGGAAGATTTCTTTAATCTTAATTAAGTTGAATACTTTTATTTCACTTGGGTAAATTCCAAAATACTATTTTCTCATGAATTATATAATTATTCCTATTAGAGATTTGTCTTTATTAAAATAGGGATAGATTGGTTAATGCCATTTTATTTTATTTTGGAAATTATTTATCTTTTTATTTTATTTGGATTTGGATTATAATTCATTCCATTTGCTTATGGATTTGGCCAAGATTTGATTTGGTCTTTAAATATTCCTTATTTAATATTTCTTATTTCATCTTATAAAATCCATATCTTTTTTTTAGAGATCCAAACTTGGTGATTCCAATTTATAAAATCTTATTTAATGTTTATTTATCCTTTTAAAAATCTTTAGGATTATTTGCTCACCATTTGGTATGGATTTATAGTTAGGTTCTTTATTAGCTTTGGAAATTCAATTTCCTTATCTTATTATATTCATAAGATTTTATCTATGGCTCCAAATTAAGTGAAACTAATTTATATGGTATTATAATATTTCTATTTGTCTTTCTTGATCATTTTGAAATGTTGGTTTGACCAATTTTCATATGGATCAAATACATAGGCTTGGAGATAACTTGGAAATTATTTTTTTATTAGATTAGGGTTTTGGGTTTGGATTTATTTTCCAAGTGTTTAAATTTCCAGATACATTCATTGAGGAATGCATTTCTCTCTATTTGAATTTTTGTTGAATTCAAACTTTATTTAAAGTTTGTTCAAGATGGGAATTTAAGTTTCCAAAGTTTCTTTTCTCCCTGATTTTCAACAATAATTTTATTTTGTTTATTTATTTTTCACATTACAAGATTTAGAAAATCTTGGGATGTGACACCTTCTCCTCGCCGGAATCGAGCTCGAATCACCGACGACCGCCGTAGTTCACGCCGTTGATCTGTCGCCGTCCGGCCTCCCCGATCCTCACCACCAACCCTGCCGTGCTCGCGGTGAGCCCACGGTGCTAACGCACCTCCCCGTTGCTCCCCTCTCCCTCTGTATCATCCTCCCCACGAGCACTTGCCGTCGTCGCCGCTGTTCTTCGTCGCCGCCGTAGCTCCGGTGACTCCCTGCAAGCAGCGCCGCCACTTTCTGGTCGCCCGCAATGCCCTCTCTCCAACACTCGCAACCACGCGTGCAGGCGCGCTCGGAATCGCCAGATCAAGCATCACCTGGGAGCTCCCCTCCATTGCTGACGTCAGCATGACCCCATGCTGATGCAGTAATCTTTTTCTTTTCTTTTAATTAATTTTTGTCAATAAGAAAAGTATGACAGGTGGGCCCTGCCTGTCAGGGTTTTAATATTTTTTGTAAATATTTTCTGAAATGATTAAACCTATGACATGTGGGCCCAAGTTTGGAAATTATTTCAAATATTCCAAAAATGATTTAAAATGAATTAAAATTTTAGAAATTCATAACTATTTCATTTTAAATAAAAAAATACAAATAATATACCAAAATGTTTCGAAAAATGAAACCTATCCAACTAAGCTAAAATCATACATTGTTAACCAACTTTGATGGAAATTTTGATTAGAACAACCAATTGAACTTCGCAGGTGATTCTGATGATCCCCCTGTTTTAGGGTTTGGACATCTCAGACCCCGTTTAAAATGACCAAGCATGTTATAGGGTTCATTTCAACACTACTAACTTGTCATATCATCCATATTGTATGAGCATTGCACATGCCATGTGTTGAATGTTTCTTTCCCTTTTCCGGTGATTGGTTCTTGCGAATAGGAACCGAACCCGAAGCTGAAGTCAACGCCACCGAAGAGCAGTACCAGTCCAACAATGGACAAGGCAAGCGAAGCCCCACTCATACATATGAATCCTATGTTTACAAAGTATTTCATTCTCTCCATATGCATTCGGTTCAACAGTCTTTTATCAGTAGATAGAGTAATCCTATTAGATGCATGTTTTCCTTTGTGAACTATATTACCTGATCCAATGCACCTAGCATAACTAGGTTTTGTCTTATGAGCAGCGCTAGTTCCACAGTTCAATCAAGCTTAGCCATGCTTAGTGGTCCGATGCTGATCATCCAGATGATGCACTGGAGATGCGAATGAATCTAGTATGGTAGGATGTGGTGATGTGATCAGAGATGGATGATAAACATGCTAAGGCTTGTATGGGAGGCCACGTGGGTTGTGGTTTTTGTAGTCCCATACTTGCACCCCCTAGGACCTGATGTTCTTGCCTCTTGAACCAAGACGAGCGTACAACCACATGGCGGCCTGGAAACCCCCTCGACCAACTAACTTGCCTAGTAGATTTCATGAGTCACATAGTTCGGGCTTTCCATTCGACATACCCATCTTGGTTGTTCTTAAATGGAGGTGAAGGAGGTCCATTCATAATAGGTAGGTAAGCGTGGCCAGGAACAAGAGATACCCGACATCTGTAATCTTAAACCCCGCACACATCATTAGGGACCGGCTTCGGGACTTGACCCGTTACAGCGGCATCTCCCTAGTGCGTGACTCATGGTCTCGGCGAAAGCAAGGTAAAGGTCATGGTCAACCACTCTCTGTTGGCCTTCCAAGGAAGAGGGCTAATAATTTGGCATTAAGAATCGGTTGGTACGTGTGGGTAAAGTTGTGCACCTTTGCAGGGTTATTAATATTTTCGAAAAGCCGTGTCCACGGTTATGGACGACTTGGGAACGGACGTGAAGATCATAGAGAACTATAACCGAATGATAAAACTTGCCAACTAATGTGAGACCCGAAGTACTTCCTCGGGGTTATTCGAGGGGGTATTCGGGAAGAGAGGTTCAGTTGATGATGATACTTGGTGGATATCAAAGATGATTCTAAGAGCTAGAGTTGAAGTCTTCTTATCCCCTTTTGAAAATGATCTGACTAGACGAGTTTCTTCTCCCTCTTCTTTTGAAAACAAAAGATGGCTTTATGCAAACAACTCCACTAGCCATAAGACTTGCTTCGTTGATGTTTTCTACAGATGAAGCTACTCCAACTGAAGGTGGTTTCTACGTCGAAGTCGACGAATAGTGGGGTTCCCGGGCAACAGCCTAGGATCTAAGGAAGGGTCGCTACTTATATTTATGGCCTTTTAGGCCCTTTGCTAAGTTTGTTGTTTAGAACAACTTGTTTGCTTCCGTTGTTTGATGTAATGATGGGTCTGTGACCCCTGGCTTGTATGACTGTTTGTAACTCGCTTAAGAGTTTACCTTATTAATGTATGGTTTGTATGTTCTGTAATGTTACCGATCTCTCCCTGCGCGCTTCAGAATTTAGGTTAGGCTTATATCGGATAAGGATCTGGTATTTGTCTAGACCTGATCCCGGGTCGTGACAGATTTTGGTATCAGAGAAGGACTGCCTGTAGGAACCCTTCTAGCTGGTCGATGTTGAGTCTAGAGTTTGAGAAAACTATTTGAAAGCTAAAATTATTTGTAAAACTATGAATAGGACTCTTTTACTCCTTATCCAAGGTTGTTCTATTGCTGAGTTATCTTATCTCGTTTGATTTGCAAAGTTTTCACTTCTCGTCTATCATTTCAAACTTCTATGATATACGGGTTTGGGTTGTTTTTCCTAGTACTCTGTACTTGGTTGCAAGGCTCAGAGTTTCCATGATAAATCCATGCAACTGAAGGTTTTTCAACTTTGCTAAGGATGCCTATAATCCCGCTCTCTATTCTTTTGTGACTTGTTGGTATCATATCATGCTTGCATTCCATTGTTATGGTTTGTATTTAAGTTGGTAGCGTATACGTTTCGTATGCTTGTTCTAATGCCACACTTAATGCATTGATATAATTTTCATACACATGTTCACCTTTACCATGATCTTTTGATATGGTTTTTCCCATCCTCTGTTGTACCCTTTTTTTGGTGAATCCATTCTCATGGTTTCTGTTTTCTCCTCAGGATGTCGTCTGGTACTCGTGGTTCTGTTGGCCGTCGAGCAAACAACAATGCTGATTAGGACCTTCTGCCACCTCCCACAATGGCCGAGGTTCTCAACAACATTGAGACCAACCGTCTGAGGAATGAACGCCTTCTGGAGCATGTGGCGCAGAACTCTGAACGTCGTCCTGACGACTGTGTCACACTTGGAGATTTCATTCGCTCTTTCCCTCCAATTTTCACCCACTCCAAGGAGACCCTTGAAGATGATTATTGCCTCCGCACCATAGAGCGGAAGTTCAGTGCTCTTTGAGTTCGTCCCGCTGACCGTGTCAGCTTCGCCACCTATCAACTGGAAGGTGAGGCTGGAGTTTGGTGGGAATGTTTTCTGAATCTGCAAGCTTAGGGACATGTTGTTACCTAGGAAGAGTTTGTTGCAGCATTCCGTGCCTCTTATATCCCTAAGCCCATCATGGATCTCAAAAGGAGGGACTTTCTGGATCTGACTCAGGGGCGCAAGGATATTGAAACCTATGGGCGTGAGTTTACTCGCCTGGATCGTTATGCAACCAAGGATGTGACCAATGATGAAGATAAGTAAGAGCTATTCCGTAAGGGACTTAACCCTGCACTTCGCTATGAGTTGCTGCCCTTCAAGTTCCAGTCTTTCTAGGACTTGCACAATCAGACTCTTAGTTTGGAGCATGGAAGGAAGGACATGGAAGTCTCTCAGAAGCGTGAATAAGGAAATTTTGTTGCTTCTTCCTCTGGTAATAAGAAGCCCTGTGTCTTTGTTCCATACATTGATGTGCCTCGTTCTCCTTATGCACCCAAGTCATCTGGCAATAATTCTTGTCAGCCATAGTCAAATACTGGTGGAGAAAATTATCATCCTCCTACTGGTTCTCACACTGGAGTTACCTGTTACTCCTGTGGTCAGCCTGGTCACTACTCAAGGGAGTGTTCCCAAAGGGCTGTCGGACGCAATGATCAGTAGGCAAAGAAGAATGATAAGGCTCAAGGTGCTGGACGTGGTCGTTTGACCCATGTCACTGTTGAGGAAGCTCAGGAAGATCCACGCATCATTCTGGGTACGCTCCATGTCAATTCAATTCTAGCAATGGTCTTGTTTGATTCTGGATCATCGCATACATTCATATCACAAGATTTTGCGCAAATGCATGATATCAACTTTCAAGCTATGGACTCTCCTCTAGATATTAGAACTCCTGGGTCTCGTTGGCAGACCATCTGGGTTACTCATGGGGTTGAGATAGATATAGCATATCAGAAGTATCCCACTTCCCTCATTTCACTCAAGTCAACTGACATAGATGTTATTCTGGGCATGGACTGGTTAACCAAGTATCAAGCCTTCATTGACTGTGCACTTAGATCAGTTACTTTGACCTCCCCTGCTGGCATAACTGTCAAGTATTGGACTGATGGTTCAAAGTCTCCGTCAGCAGTCCTTAAACCTTTCTTGGAGTTGTATACCATGGATGTCCTACCTACTCTCGAGGTCCAAGATGTCCATGTAGTCTGTGATTTCCCAGATGTCTTTCCTGAAGAGTTGCCTGGCATGCCACCTGATTGAAGTGTGGAGTTTGTCATAGAGCTGGTTCCTGGAACCGCTCCTATCTCCAAAAGACCTTATCGCATGCCTCCTCATGAGTTGTTGAGTTGAAGAAGAAACTTGAAGAGTTAGAGGGTCTAGGATACATCCAACCTAGCACATCCTCCTGGGGTTTCCCTACCATATTTGTTAAGAAGCGGGATACAAATATTCCAAGATTGGTGGTTGATTACCGTCCAGTCAACATGGTGACAATCAAGAATAAGTACCCACTTCCCCGGATAAATGACCTCTTTGATCAATTAAGTGGTGCCACTGTCTTCTCCAAAATGGATTTAAGATCAGGGTATCATCAAATCAAGATCAGAAAGGAGGATATCCAAAAGACAACATTCACAACTCGTTATGGTCTTTACGAGTATACAGTGATGTCCTTCGGGTTAACCAATGCCCCTGCCACATTTATGAGGCTCATGAACTCCGTCTTCATGGAATATCTCGACAAGTTCGTCGTGGTATACATTGATGACATTCTAATCTACTCCAAGACCGAAGAAGAGCATGCCAAACATCTACATTTGGTGTTGACTAAACTTCGTGAACATCGCCTCTACGCCAAGTTTTCCAAATGTGAATTCTGGTTACAAGAGGTCATCTTCCTTGGCCATGTTGTGTCTGCAAGTGGTGTTGTTGTCACACCGTATAAGGTTCAGACCATTCTGGAATGGAAGTCACCTACTTCAGTCAAGGAAGTCTAAAGTTTTCTTGGAATGGCTGGATATTACCGCTGATTCATCGAGAACTTCTCCAAGATAGCCAAGCCTATGACTGATCTTCTTAAGAAAGATAAGAAGTTTGAATGGTCAGAAAAGGCAGAAGAAATCTTCCAAGCTCTAAAAACTAAGTTAACAACCGTCCCTATGCTTGTCCTTCCGGACACAAGCAAGGACTTCATCATCTATTGTGACGCTTCTCTCCAAGGGCTCGGTTGTGTGTTGATGCAAGATGGTCATGTAGTGGCCTATGCTTCTCGGCAGTTGAAGCCACATGAGAACAATTATCCAACCCATGATCTCGAACTCGTTGCTGTTGTTCATGCTCTTAAGCAATGGCGACATTACCTCATCGATAACCATTGCGAACTTTACTCAGATCATCAAAGCCTGAAGTATCTCTTTACCCAGCTAGGTCTGAATCTCAGGCAAAGACAATGGTTGGAACTCATCAAAGATTATTATTTGGGTCTCAACTATCAACCCGACAAAGCCAACGTCGTTGCTGATGCGCTAAGTCGGAAGTCTTATTGCAATAATCTAATGATTCACAAGCCCAACTTGCTCTCTATGAGGAAATCAAGCGCCTTAACCTTGAAGTGGTTCCTTCTGGATTCCTTTCTAACCTTGAAATAAAATCTTCTCTCGAGGACCAAATCAAGGAAGCTCAAAAGAAAGATGATGAGGTTACCAAGATCAAAGAACGCGTTGCAAGTGGTGAAGCTAAATGCTTCTCCATCAATGATCAAGGTATCCTATACTTTGGTAACCGGCTAGTGGTTCCAAACAGTCGGAAAATCAAAGATCTAATCCTACTAGAAGCTCTTGAATCCCCTCTGTCTATCCATCCTGGTGGTACCAAGATGTACCGAGATCTCCGTCAAAGATTCTGGTGGAGTGGAATGAAACAAGAAATCGCTCGTTTTGTTGCAGAGTGCGACGTTTGCCGTCGTGTGAAGGATGAACACCAAAGGCCCACAGGACTTCTGCAGCCGTTGAAAATTCCTGAGTGGAAATGGGATGAAATTGGTATGGATTTTATCACTGGACTCCCAAGGACACAACCAGGAAATGATGCTATATGGGTAATAGTTGATCGGCTATCCAAAGTTGCTCATTTCCTTCCGGTTCGAGAAACTATTCGTGCTAGTAAAATGGCTGATCTATACATCTATCGGATCGTCGTTATTCATGGTGTTCCCAAGAAGATCATCTCTGATCGTGGAAGTTTGTTTACTGGCAAAGTTTGCAAGAAGCAATGGGAACTCATGTCTCCTTCAGCACATCCTATCATCCTAAAACCGGTGGTCAAACTGAAAGAGTGAATCAAATTCTTGAATACATGCTCAGAGCGTGTGTCATATCCTTTGGAAAGAACTGGGAGAAATGTCTTCCTTTTGTGGAGTTCTCCTATAACAAACGTTTTCAATCCAGTTTGGGCATGTCACCTTTCCAATTCCTGTATGGGCGAACATGTCGAAAACCGCTGAACTGGACAGAAACCGGCGAAAGACAATACTTTGGTCCGTACATGATCCAAGAAGTAGAAGATCAAGTTCGCATAATTCGAGAGCATCTGAAGGCTTCTCAATCCCGTCAGAAGACCAACTACGATCATCATCATCTTGATGTTCATTATGAAGTTGGTGATCAAGTTTACCTCCGGGTCACTCCTTTGAAGTGTGTCCATCGATTCAGTATCAAAGGCAAATTGGATCCTCGCTATGTTGGTCCCTTTCGCATTCTCTCCAAGCGGGGTGAGCTTGCCTAAAAATTCGATCTACATCCAACTTTTCCAGAGGTTCATGATGTCTTTCATGTGTCTCAATTTAAGCGTTGCTTCGAAATCCCATTCATGGTGTGGACCATGAAACTTTGGATCTCCAAGATGATCTAACCTACCGAGAATACCCTGTTCGTATTCTTGATGAAACCGAGCGCAAGACTCGTCGTGAAACCATCAAGTTCCTGAAAGTTCAATGGTCTCATCATTCTGAGTCAGAAGCAACCTGGGAACGCGAAGATCGTCTTCGATCTGAGTACCCTACCTTCTTTTCTAAAACCTAGGAATCTCGGGTCGAGATTCTTGTAAGTGGGGTAGAGCTGTAACATGCCTCCCTTTTGTGTAATATTAGTAAAGACATGTTTGAGCATTGCATGCATGCATAATAGTTGCAGTTTGGTCGAATCAAACAAAACAGAAACAAAACCCTAATTTTGTTTCATCTCCAAACCATTCAAATGGTTTACATATTTTGAAAAACTATCAAAATGAATGGAACCCAAAGTTAAAAGAAGGGTCCCACACTATTTTATATACTTTATAAAAGTTTTTGTAATTTGAAAATATTCAAAACAGATTTGAATTCAAAATATAAAGGAAATCAGAAAAACAGAAAAAAGAAAAATAGTTTCTGGAAAAAAACTAGCTAACCTAGATCTACTGGGTCGAGCCCATCTCTCCCTCTCTCTCCCTGTCGCTCGTGCGCTGCAGAGCAGCTAGCAGCCATCCCACCCGGGGCCCAAGCGCGGCCCAGCCCAACTTACCTCTTCATGTCGTCTTCCACCTCGCAGACAGGCAGCTCGGTGTCGCTTCCTCCGCCGCTCGCCAGCATCGCCATGCCTGCCGGTGCTGCGATTCGCGCCACCGCCCACCAGCGCCTATAAGGACCCCGCCTCGCCGCCGGAGAACCCTAGCCTACCACTTTCCCCTCTCTTCCTCACCTTCTCGCCATGGCCTCCGAACCCTAGCTCTTTCGCCGCTCGTCCTCGCCGTCCCTGGCCACCCCATGCCACGCTGAGGCCACTGTTGGACATGTCGTGCCCTCCTCGTCCTCCCCCTCGAAGCACGCTTGCTGGAAAGCCTTCTCCTCGCTGGAATCGAGATCGAAGAACCGATGGCCGCTGCAGTTCACTCCGTCAATCCGTTGCCGTCCGGCCTCCCCGATCCTCGCCACCAACCCTGCCGTGCTCGCGGTGAGCCCATGGTGCTAACGCACCTCCCCGTTGCTCCCCTCTCCCTCTGTATCTTCCTCCCCACAAGCACCTGCCGCCGCCGCTGCAGTTCTTTGTGGCTGCCGTAGCTCCGGTGACTCCCTGCAAGCGGCGTTGCCACTTTCTGGTCGCCCGCAACGCCCTCTCTCCAATGCTCGCAACCACGCGTGCAGGCGCGCTTGGAATCGCCATATAGAGCATCACCTGGGAGCTCCCCTCCATTGCTGAAGTCAGCATGACCTCATGCTGATGCAGTAATCTTTTTCTTTTCTAATTGTAATTAATTTCCGTAAATAAGAAAAGTATGATAGGTGGGACCTGCCTGTTAAGGTTTGAATATTTTCTGTAAATATTTTCTGAAATGATTAAATCTATGACATGTGGGCCCAAGTTTGGAAATTATTTCAAATATTCCAAAAATGATTTAAAATGAATTAAAATTTGATAAATTCATCAATAATTCATTTTAAATCTAAAAAATACAAATAATATACCAAAATGTTCAGAAAAATGAAACCTATCCAACTAAGATAAAGTCATACATTGTTAACCAACTTTGATGGAAAGTTTAATTAGAAGAACCAATTGAACCCCATAGGTGATTCTGATGATCCCCCTATTTTAGGGTTTGGACATCTCGGAGCCCGTTTAAAATGACCAAGCATGTTCTAGGGTTCATTTCAACACTATTTAACTTGTCATATCATCCATATTGTATGAGCATTGCACATGCCATGTGTTGAATGTTGCTTTCCCTTTTCTGGTGATTGGTTCTTGCGAATAGGAACCGAACCCGAAGCTGAAGTCAACGCCACCGAAGAGCAGTACCAGTCCAACAACGGACAAGGCAAGCAAAGCCCCACTCATACATATGAATCCTATGTTTACAAAGTATTTCATTCTCGCCATATGCATTCGGTTCAACAGACTTTTATCAGTAGATAGAGTAATCCTATCAGATGCATGTTTTCCTTTGTGAACTATATTACCTGATCCACTGCTCCTAGCATAACTAGGGTTTGGCTTATGAGCATCGCTAGTGCCACAGTTCAGTCAAGCTTAGCCATGCTTAGTGGTCCGATGCTGATCATCCAGATGATGCACTGGAGATGCGAATGAATCTAGTATGGTAGGATGTGGTGATGTGATCAGAGATGGATGATAAACATGCTAAGGCTTGTATGGTAGGCCACATGGGTTGTGGTTTTTGCAGTCCCATACTTTCCACCCCTAGGACCCGATGTTCTTGCCTCTTGAACCAAGACGAGCGTACAACAACACGGGGGCCTGGAAACCCCCTCGACCAACTAACTTGCCTAGTAGATTCCATGAGTCACATAGTTCAGGCTTTCCATTCGACATACACATCTTGGTTGTTCTTAAATGGAGGTGAAGGAGGTGCATTCATAACAGGTAGGTAAGCGTGGCCAGGAACAAGAGATGCCCGGCATCCGTAATCTTGAACCCCACACACATAATTAGGGACCGGCTTGGGGACTTGATCCGTTATGGCGGCATCTCCCTAGAGCATGTCTCATGGTCTCGGCGAAAGCAAGGTAAAGGTCGTGGTCAACCACTCTCTGCCGGCCTTCCAAAGAAGAGGGCTCATAATTTGGCATTAAGAATCGGTTGGTACGTGTGGGTAAAGTTGTGCACCCCTGCAGGGTTATTAATCTTTTTGAAAAGCCGTGTCCACGATTATGGATGACTTGGGAACGGACGTGAAGATCATAGAGAACTATAACCGAATGAAAAAACTTGGCAACTAATGTGAGACCCGGAGTACTTCCTCGTGGTTGTTCGAGGGGGTATTTCGGGAAGAGAGGTTCAGTTGATGATGATACTTGGTGGATATCAAAGATGATTCTAAGAGCTAGAGTTGAAGTCTTCTTATCCCCTTTTGAAAATGATCTGGCTAGACGAGTTTCTTCTCCCTCTTGTTTTGAAAACAAAAGATGGATTTATGCAAAACAAATCCACTAGATATAAGACTTGCAAAGTACACCCTGTACTCAGCCTTGCTTCGTTGATGTTTAATATAGATGAATCTACTCCAACTGAAGGTGGTTTCTATGTCGAAGTCGACGAGTAGTCAGGGTTCCCGGGCAGCAGCCTAGGATCTAAGGAAGGTTCGATACTTCTGTTTATGGCCTTTTAGGCCCTTTGTTAAGTTTGTTGTTTAGAACAACTTGTTTTCTTCCGTTGTTTGATGTAATGATGGGTCTGTGACCCCTGGCTTGTATGACTGTTTGTAACTCGCTTAAGAGTTTACCTTATTAATGTATGGTTTGTATGTTCTGTAATGTTACGATCTCTCCTTCCGCGCTTAGGAGTTTAGATTAGGCTTATATCGGGTAAGGATCTGGTATTTGTTTAGCCCTGATCTCGTGTCATGACAAATACCCAATGGTTATTATAAATAACCTAAAAAGACATGCTCATCCGACTTTGGTTGTAAACATCTTACTTATGCTGAGCATACCAAAATTTAAGAAATGATAATTTGGGTTTTACCCCAAACCATAACTCATATGGTGTCATTTCAACGGATCAAGATGGAGCTCTTTTCAGTGTAAAAGTGATAGTCTCTAAAGCTTTAATCTTTTTAAAACATAATGGCAGTTTTATAAATAACACCTTTGATCCAACCATGTCTCACAAGGTTTCATTACAAATCTCAAACACTCCATATTCCTATGGTTTTCCAGGAGATGTAAATCTAGGTGTTTTTGCTAAACTTGTAACTCAAATAAATCCCTTTATGATAAAATCATAAATTATTTATTTTCTTATTACACTTGCAACTCAAATAATCCCTTATGATAAAATCATAAACCATTTTATTCTCTTGTTACAATGATTTTTCACTTCATCTTGAAAGTCTTTGAACGTTTTCAAATATTTCACACTTCTTTCTCATTAAGTGAATATTCATTCAAATTTTCGGAGAAAGCATATGAAGTTGAAATCCATCGCTTACGACTATACATAATGGACTACATACATCGATATGTATAAATTCCAATATTTTAGTCATTCGTTCTTCTTTGGCCTTTGAACGAAGTTTTAATTATCCCGAGGAAAGTCTCACAAGCGTCACTTGATCAAATCAAACACTCCAAAAATCCATGAATATGGAGATTCTTCATGTTTTCTTTCCAATATAATTTAAACGGCGATGTCACTTCGTAAGTGATCGTTCAATCATTTGTCTTGCGACATTTTAGCATTGTGTTTTATGGATGTGATTTCTCCAACTAGATTTGTAAATCATCCATCTTATATGGAATATGGTAATTATTTGAACAAACTTTGTTCTCATAATACCTGATTTAAATAACAATTATTAAAACAAATTTTGAAGTCAAGCTTTGATGTCAACGAGAAATACAAACAACGGTTTGTTTGTTTTCGATCAACATCATCACATATTCTCTTGCTAGTTACTTAGGCCATTGTGGTTCTTGAATTGCGTCGTTCCGTATGAAATTTCATACCAACCAGTTTGGTATCCAATACCCAAGAACCACATTGTTTAAAAAGCAAAGAATACAACCATAACATGTATATCGTCTATATACCTAAATTGGATATTTCCAATCTTTTTTTTCCTGCCAAATATATTTTATAGATTCTCTTTCAGCATTTCCTTTTCCTTTTAAAAGAATCTATCAACATCAACAGTGGCGCCATATACATGACACATAGTCCAAAGCCTGTATATTCAAATAATAATACCTTTGGACTTGCACTTTGAAGTAGATCACCATCATCAAATGATCGACATTCTTTCAAAAATTCATTCTTTAGTAATCTTTTAGTGTAGTAAACACTTTACATACATCTTCTATTCATCCTTATCATGACGACTTTCATGATCAAGATAATGTAGCTTATAAAGACAATCATGAGTATAACGTTACTTTCCAAAACTCTTTTGGATGATTAGGATGTCTAGCATCTCCAACCTTTGCAAATTCTCATCCAATATGAGAACATATATTATACTCTATCATATTGCAACCAAAACATTGTTTCAGATATCGTTATATCTGCCACACATGATGGTTTCTGAAACAACTCTTTCAGCTCCTAGATAATCTTGATATTTAAATCAAGAATCATGGAGGCAAACATGATACTTAAGATACTAACAATGGAATTGTTACTCTTGCTTTAATACCAATTATTAAATCTCACGGAGTAAATAAAGTTTGCTGAAAGTTTTCAATAGGACTTTAAACTTTAGATTGACACTCAACACAATACGATACCAGTTCTTAAAGTAAATATCCATAATTATATAGTTCTATTATCTCAATTACAACTATGCATAAGGTGGTGAACGAATTCCTATGACTACAACAAATTATGCAAATTCACTTTGATTTAATTTATGATAAATTGAGTTCAACTAATCCAAATTCGAAATGAACTCCCACTCAAAAACGACATCCCTCGTGTCTTTTTGGTGATTACATGAACCAAATCCACTACACCAAGTCCGATCATCACGTGAGTCGGTATAGCTTCAAAGGCGAGCATCCATATGGTCATCATATCAAAACATATGACTCATGCTTAACCTTTCGGTCCGTGTTTGGAGGCCATGTCTGTACATGCTAGGCTCGCCAAGTAAGAACCTTAGTATTCGTGTGTGTAACTGTCTTACACCCGAGATATGCTCGTGGATTCAAGTACACCTGATCATCACGTGATGTCTTGAAGCGACGAAACATTGTCGGTGCATACTTAAGAAAGAACACATTTTTATCTTGATATCTAAATGAGGGATCATCTTATTATGCTAATAAAACGCCAAACAAGCAATATAAGATGCAATCAAACATCACATGTTAATAAGTGAAATGATATGGTTCTTGCACTTGATCTCCATCATGTGCATCATGGTATGATCGCCATCATACCTCTATGTGCAAGGCCAAGGTCTATGGAACTTACACTTTATGTGTGTTGTAAGAGTATCGACTTATACTTCTACTTACAACATCACCATATCATGACACTAGCCCAACAACAATCTAAACTAGACGCCTCTAATTCATCCATTGCAAGTTTTACGTGGCTTAGGGCTTTCGAAGATAGAACCGTTCTTACCTACGAACATGAACCACAATGAGGATAACCAAATTTTTGAAAACTCGTTGCAAATTAGATATTGACTATAGTAGGAGAGACAGACACCCGCTAGCCACTTATGCAAAACTAGTTGCGTGTGAAGCGTGGAACAGGTCTCATGTGCGCGGACATGTAAAGTTTGTCCGGGCCTCTTCATCCCACTATGCCACCAATATCCAAAGTACAACTAAGAAGCAATAAAATGATCATCATCGCCCACATACTCATATGTGTACTACCCGTGCAAAGCATCTACGCATAGATCCGGCTCTGATACCACTGTAGTGTTTGTAGCATAGAAAACAAAAAATTTCCTACGATGGGAACAACTATGTACCAAGATCTATCTACTAGTTACAAGCAACATGCGGATATACATCCATAGAGAATATACCCTTGAAGACTGACAAAGCTTAACGACTCCAAACTCGTGGTTGATGTAGACGATCTCTTGCCGATCTCAACATCAAGAGGAAGTCCTAGAGCCGCAAAACAGCAGCGCATCCGTGCTCACACACACGTACAAGACACCGAGCAACCTCCGCCTCCTCGCTCCAGCGATGCAGCGGAAGGACAACTCTTTCTTGCCGAATAGCCACCAAGAACATGTATCTCGCTAGTCCGAGACCATGGGGGATAAATTCTAGAGGGGGAGAGAGATCCTTCACGAGGAGGTGTGCTTTGAGAGGATGAGAGGGGGGCCTTTTATAGGGGAGAGGGGGGCACCCAAGGGGCATGGCGCCCAGACATGGGGGCTGCCCCCACCTCTTCCACATTCATGTGGGTGGACACTCCACTCACTCAAATGCCTTTCAATTTCCTCCACTCAAAATCCCACTAAATTCCCATTAAATTTCCACCAAATTTAATGCAAACTCTCATTAAATAAAACTCCTTTTATTTATTAGGAATTTTGTAAATTACTTTAATGACAAACATTCACATATAACCCCTTTCTAGTATTTGATTTCACATGCAGAAACACTTTTTGTAATTTCACCCGAAAACCCATTTCGGTATCTAGTGAAATAAATTCCTGCGCTTGTTATTCTTTCCGGCATGAAACTTTTGCTCCAAATGGATGTCGGTGTCTTTAAGTGTGCAACCCTACGGTACGCGAATAATGCGGACATGATCGAGAACCCTCTCGGATCAATAATAAGAAGCGGGATCTGGAGACCCATAGTGAATCCCACACATTCAACAATGATATCTTGTGATCGTCGGAACCTTTTACACTAGTATCTTAATCCCTTTGTTTCACGATATATTACATGTCCGAGATTCGATCATCGGTATCTCCATACCTAGTTTGATCTTGTTACTGAGATGCACTCTTTTCTCGTTCCCGTGATATAACATTCTAGTGATCAAATCACTTGCTTCCAAGATAATCAATGTGATATCACGGAGAGGGCCCAGAGCATATCTATCCGTCATCAGGATGAAAAAATTCCACTCTCGATCCATGGGCCTCAACATAACACTTTATTAGTTCTGAATCCATCTTTATAATCACCCAGTTACGTTGTGACGTTTGATGTTATCAAGAAACTCTTCCGGTGTTAGTGATTGACATGATCTCATGGTCTAAGGATTAGGATCACTTCATAAGTTGTTATAACCATATAAACTCAATGACTTTGATCGTAATGCTATACTTCGGATGAATGTTCATCACACCATTACACTAATGTTGTGACCTTGTTATTAACAACATCCAATGTCCATGATCAGGAAACCTTGATCATCTTGTTAATCAACGAGCTAATTTATGAGAGAGGCATAATTAGGAACTTCCTTTTTGTTTATTAAACACACATGTATTAATGTTTCCGTATTAATACAATTATAGCATGCAAAATAAACATTTATCATAAACAAGGAATACGATAATAACCACTTTATTATTGCTTCTCGGGCATATTCCCTTCAGGGAGTTTATATGGAGGTGCTGGCGTGCGCAAGGGACATGGGGCAATCGGAATTGGCGAGGATTCTGAAGGGATTTGGCACCGTTCGGGAATTCTTCCCGTCTAGGGTAGGAGGAAGGCGATGATGGTGGGCCCAAGCCGACAGTGACCGCGGGAAAGGGGAGCGGGCTGGGCTGCATGGCGGCTATGTGGTGGATTGGGCATGCTGCTTAGGTACTTGATACGTCGTAAATGTATCTATAATTTTGTGTGCTCCATGCTTGTTTTATATCAACTTTCCTATGTTTTGTCTACACTTTGAGGTATTTTTATACACTTTCTGGAACTAACCTATTGACAAGATGCCACAGTGCCAGTTGCCTGTTTTCTGCTGTTTTTGGTTTCAAAAAGCTAAAAAATGAATATTCTCAGAATTGGATGGAACAAAAGCCAAAGTTCATATTTTCCCTGAACGATACGGAAAATCGAAGAAGAGACAGAGCAGGACACCAGGGTGGCCACACCCTAGGTGTGCGCGGGGCCCACCCTGGCTGCTCCCACAGGGGGTGTGGGCCCCTGGCCCTCCACCGATCTTGCCTCCTTTGCCTATAAGAAGCCCCCGACTCAGAAACCCTAGATCATCGACTAGAAAGCCACAAAAAGTTCTGCAGCGCCGCCTCCACCGAAGGGGATATTCGGGGGACAGAAAGTCTCTGTTTCGGCACCCTTCCAGGACGGGGAAGTGCCCCCGGAGCCATCTCCATCGATCTCCACCACCATCTCCATCGCCGTTGCTGATTCCCATGATGAGGAGGGAGTAGTTCTTCCTCGAGGCTAAGGGATCTACCTGTAGCTATGTGTTCATCTCTCTCTCTCTCTATGCATGATTATATTGTTGTCATGAGCTTTGTAATCAAGTAGATCTACCTTTCTACTCAAGTGCTTTAATAGATCTCTGCTCTCCACATGTGTGTGAAAGTGACAGCGTGCACGCCATGGTGGCACTTAGGCTAGAGTCTACATAAATACTCATCGTGCTTTAATAGATCTATGTTTTCCCCATGTGTGTGACAGTGACAGCATGCACACCGTGTGTGGCATTTAAGCTAGGTTACATATATATTTGTCATGAGTATATTTGGAGTTGGATGTCTTTATGAAATTCTGGTGTTTGTTGGAACCATCTAGCGCTCAAGGTGACAGTGTGGGGTTATCTAGATTGGGAAAGGAGGAATTTGAGGTGTGCTGTTATAGCCCTACCATGGATTAGAGTGTCCAACCGGAGAGTAGTTAAGAGTAGTATCATTAAGAGAAGATATTTATATGAGTGTTCACTAGTGAAAGTATGATCCTGAGGCCTTGTTTCTAAGCATTGAAACACCGTTTACAACTAGATCTGTTGCATGTTTTCTTGCTTCCTTCTTTTTGCTTTCAACCTTTACCTCACCATCAAGCTCTTTTCTGGCACCTTTACCACTTGTATTTTACTATCTCTTCGTCGAACTAGTGCACCTATATACCTGACAAGTATATTGGGTGTGTTGGGGACACAAGAGACTTCTTGTATCTTAATTGCAGGGTTTCTTGAGAGGGATACCTTTGACCACTCCCTCCTTGACTTCGATAAACCTTGGGTAATCCACTTAAGGGAAACTTGCTGCTGTTCTACAAACTTCCGCACTTGGAGGCCCAAAAATTGTCTGCAAGAATAGAAGTGCGTAGACATCAAGCTCTTTTCTGGCGCCGTTGCCAGGGAGGGTTTGGGCCTTTTACCTTTCCTCCATGTCAAGCTCCATCAAAGCTATTTTCTGACGCCGTTGCCAGGGAGGTAAGGTAAAAGGTTGTAGAGGTCCCAACCTTTAATAAGGTAGAGATCCCTTTGTTTACAATGCTAGTACCTGGATCAATAGCTAGCATCCACAGTTAAGATGTAATATCAAGAAACAAAGGTCATAATACAATTTTATAACCAGGAATAACATAATTTTAATTACATCTTACATAGCTCATTTGGCTATTACATTACATTGCGGCACAATATCTATAAGCATGGGGTCCTTCATCTTCAAAGTGCCACAGGCAGACATGTTGGTTGTAGACTTTGAAATCCTAATCAATCAACTTCACTAATATCAATCAAACCTGCAACATTACAAGGTACAGCCACAAGGTCAATACATTTGAATTGTATTGGCAAGTTTCACTACTAAGTGGAAGTATGTGGATCCTATCATTACATGCATATTTGGCTAAGTAGGGTTTTAGGCTCATTTGCAGAAAGCAATGATTTATCCTATCTTTTCAAAACAGTTTTGATCTTTTGTCATAAATCTTTCTGAGCTCCTTGGTACACCCAAAGTGCTTCAGGTCTTTGTCAAAATCTCTTGAGCTCCTTGGTACACCCCAAGTGCTTCAAGTTTTTATCAAAATCTTTTGAGCTCCTTGGTACACCCCAAGTGCTTCAAGTCTTTGTCAAAATCTTCCAAGTTTTTCTTTTAGAAATTGGAATGTCGAGATTTCCCTTAGCTTCAGGCTTTAGTTGCTCAGTATTGTCCATAACCGGGGACACGGCTAAGTACTTAGAATTTTATCTTCTGCAGAAGTTGTACACTTTACCCACATGACACAATCTCATCTTGTTTCCACCAGTGGCCGCTGGATAAGTACTCACCAAGATGGAGTACCGGCAGATTGAGAATGTGACGAAGTCTTTCCATAGGGTCCTCCCATACACAATGCTAGCTTGTCTTCAGGCACCAATGTAGGGTTCCTAGTTCCCTCATTTCCAGTTAACCTGAAGACCAATGCATGGGTCTTCCCAATGTAGTTGACTAAGCCAGTGCCCATTTAGCATGTGGCTGTACACGGAAGCCACTGTTGGAGAAACATGTTCAATCTCTAAGTCCCTGGGTGGTTTTCTTCTAGTGAACAACAAAAGGAGATTACCATATAAACATGGTTCCTCTTGTTGCCACCTTTTCCAAAACTTGAGTAACCTTGTCCACCCAGGTGGTTCATTGAGTACTTGTTTTATTATATAAAACATAAGTCTTTTCTCAACTTCACAAAATCCCAACATGTATCTCTTCTCAAAATATATAGCATGGCTAAGCATTTTACAACTACATTGTTTTCACTAAGGAATATATAAGGGTATCCTAATAGGATTTAGCATAGCAAAATATAGTAGTCCTTCTCATGCATGTTTCAAAATCCACTAAGTGTAATGAAAATAGTAGGACTTTGGATGATAGTGTAACTTGCCTTTTTGGTAGAGGATGTTGGTTCACTTCTTGATCTTGCTAATATCACACTCTTCTAACTTCACTACAAATCAATCAAGCAATCATAGGTTCAACTAGCATTCCAACCAATATTCAAACAATTTAACACACACAGAATAATAGAAACTAAGTCATGCATGCAAGCATGCAAAGATAGTTTTGTTTGCAAAGGTGGTTTCTACTAGGCTCTAAACATTGTAAGGCTCAAAGTGGTCATTTTACAAAGTGGCAAAACCATTTGCAAAAGGGTTTTATCTAAAACCATTTTTAAATCAAATCATCATTTCATGTGATTGAAATTGTTTTTAGCAAAGCAACAATTTTATATTGTTCACCAAATAAGTTGTTAGTTCACAAAACTTGGTGTTTAGGGTCAGTAGCTTTGAATCAAAACATTTTCCAAAGGTTTTTGTTCAAAAATTATTTCCATAACAAAATCAATATTTTTATTTGACTAGAAATGAGCTAATTCAATTATTCAATCCTAAACTTTACAAAACACATTTTTAAATCCATGGGTTGGTTCCTAGGGTCAGTAGGTTCGCAACAAACCATTTTGCAAAGATTTCAACCCCAAAATCATTTTGGAATAATTTTTATAACCTAAACAAGCATACAAATGTTTCTGCAAAAACAAACATTTTACCAGAAGCTTTTTACTAAACAAATTGCATGGTTGGCTAGGGCTTGTTCCACTGATTCCATTGATATAAAATTTGCAAATTTTGGACGTGTGGATCAAAAGTTATAAGGTTTACAAATTTGCATCTAAATCAGATTCTAAAATCTGTTTTAAAATCAAAGGCTGGCCACGCGGCGCAATACTACTGGTCGGTACCGGTTCGCACGGATCGGCCTCTGTGGATCGTTGGATCTAAACAGATCGCGCGGCTCTGGTTCAACTCATACCTCTTCGTTCAGTTCTAATCTCAGCCGGACGATTCGCATCGCACGGCTCACAGCAGCTTGACCAGTAACTGGCGGCGCTAGCGGCAGCTGGTGGCGGCGCGACGTCAGACGGTGGCGTCGCGCGTTTACAGCAAGTAAGGGAGGAGGTGAGGGTGCTTACAGTGATCGCGGTGACGCTCTGATGCTCAAGGTACGGTCAGCTCGTCGAGGGGCGCTCCGGTTCCAGCGGGATTTCTCGCCGGAGTCGGTGGCGGTGTCGAGCTTGCTCAGTTGTTGACGGGGAAGGAGTTTGCAAACGCGCTAAGGAAAATGGAGCACACGGTTAGACGTGTACGACACTAGGGATCACGGGAGCATCCACGGAAAGGCTCGGAGCGGTCAGTGCTTACCAGGGAAACTCGCCGGAGAAACGGCAGAAGACGGTGGCACTCAGTTGTGGTCGTTGCCGACGTTCTGGTGTTCGCGTGGACGAATGGGAAGGACAGGGAGGTGCGTAGGGAGATGGGGATCACGCTCGTGTGGTCTAGGAAGCAAGGCGGTGGCTGGACTCGCCGGAATTGGCTGGGGAAGGTTGTCGGAGCAGTGGTCGTGCAGACCAAATCAGGGGCAGCCTGGTGGCTCACTTGCAGAGGTTTCTGAGGGGAAACAGAGAGAGGAGGGAGGCGTTTAAGAAGGCGTGGTCGTGGCGAGATTAAGGCGAGGCATTGAAGCGAATTCATTCGCGGTATCAACGGTAGGAAACGGCCGGCGAGTTCAACGCAGGGAGGAAGACGATGACAGGGCAGTGTGGGGCATGCTTGTCAGCGAGAAAGGGAGAGAGAGGGAGGGTCCACTCGTCGGTGTCTGCGTGGGTCAGTAAGTAGGTGTGAATCGTTTTCCTGCGGGAGAGAGGGAGTGGGCAGGTTGAGCCTTGTTGGGCTGGCCAGTTGGGCTGCTGTCTGATTCTATTTTTTTTTCTGAATGCTTTATATTTTTCTATTTCTATTTTCTGTTTTGAAATTCAATCAAACAAATCAATCAACAAATCAATTCAAAAATTCCTCCAAACTTTGCATTGAGTTTTGGTTCTGTTTAACAACACAATTCCAAGTCCCAAAATAAAATAATTTTATTCTTTTTAGGACCCATTAATAATTAAATAAATGGACCTTAGTTATTAAATCAAATGGGTTTTGATTTATTCAAAATCTCCATTTGAAATCTAAATAATATCAAAACCAAATCAGTAGGTTTTATTTGAAAATATAGAATACTTGGAAAACTTGTTTAAAATAATTTAACAAGTTTTGATGTTTTAATTAAAATGGTAAAACCTTTGTTTTAATAAAATTGGATATTAATAAATCCTCATTATTTTATTTAAATAAACTTTTACTCTTTTAATCAAAGCAAAACCTTTTATTTCAAAAGCTTGGCCAAGGTTTAATTTGGCTCTATAAAATAATCCTTATTTATATTTCTACCTTTTCATTTGAAAACCAAATCTTTTTATTTAAAGATCCAAAATAGTAATCCAAATATTTTTAACTTTATTAATTCTTTTATCTTTTCAAATCCTTTAGGATTTGTTTGATCAAATAGGTTTGAAGGTTTCCAATTGGATTCAAATAGTTTCTTCTCACCCTGAAAATCAACAAAGTTTTATTTTATTCATTTATTTTTCACATTACAAGATTTGGAAAATCTTGGGATGTGACAGGCTACCACCCTTAAAATAAATCTCGTCCCGACATTTGGGAAGGCTAGGGTTACAAGTAGGCTCAAAGCATCTAGGGTACTACCACCCTTAAAAATTTTTCCTACTAAATCACATATTGACTTGCTTGGGATCTTGGGGAAACTTCTCTGGGCAAACATCTGCATAGTGTCCTTTGTTTCCACACTTGGAACATGTGACAAGACTGAGATCCCTCATAGGCTTGTTTATCTTGTGCTTCATCTTTTCTGGACAGTTGCTTGCATAATGTCCTGGTTCTTTGCAATTGAAACATGTGATAAGTTTGAGTTCTTCATGTTTCTCTTATGGACAAGTTGCTGCATAATGGCCTAGCTCTTTGCAGTTGTTGCACCATACTTGGCCAATCTCCTTATATTTCTGCTTTTCTGGACATTCACTGGAATAGTGTCCCATTTCTTTGCAATGATGACATTGCACATGTCTTTTGTCCTTCTTTTTCTTGGGTTTCTCCAAAGCTAGGAGTGCATCTAGTTCATGTTGTTCATATGTTATCTTATAGGTAGGAATGTCTACTGGTTTCTTTGACCTTCTATTGCTCCTTGGATAATTCATATGCCTCTTCTTTGGTCCTTTAAATTGGGTTGTATTGCATGGAGGTATAAGTGGAGATTTTCCTTTGTCCTCATTCTTCTTGGTAGACTTGGATCCCTCTTGATAGTTTGCAATCATTTGTTGCACTCCACCTTGTTTCCTTTGTTCAACTATGTAATAGATGGGGCATTGGATAGGGACATGATTATTTCCTTCACATAGGTAACAAGTAGCTTGAGATGTGGGACATTGGCCAACTGGATGGTTCTCTTCACAGTTGGGGCATTGATCTCCATGCTCCTTGGAAGTGTGATCCTTGTCCCCACAAATATTACAAGCTTTGGTTCCTCCTAGAATAACATCTTTGTCATCCTTGTTGTCACAAACACCTTTGGAAAAGTTGCTTTCCATGTTGAGCATTTGATCTGTCACCTTATGCAACATTTGGGCTTGGTTTTCCAAAAACTTTTGCAAGGTTGGATCTTCCCCACTGGTGTTGGCTATGAATTGAGCTGTCTCTTGGTTCAACTGGTTTTGGGTTGCTATAAGTTTTCTCATGTTGTCCTCTTGGTTGGTGTTGTTGTCATCAACCTTGATGTTGGAGTCTCTTGGAGTAGTCATCTGTTTGGGGTTTAATTGAGATTAGAATAGGCAAAATATTCCTAAGGAAATAATTCTAATCACACACCTCACAATTCACTCAAGCAATGTGCAAGCAATCACAAACAAACATTTCACTCAAACAATAAAGTTCAAGCACATTTTTAGGCAACAAAATATTTTTGTTACACCACATAAGTTGGTGTGTTTGACTTAACTATATATGGTGGTCCATCTATATGGTTCACTTGTGATCTTTCCATCCTTCTTGGTTGATTCTTTTTACATGAGATTATGGTTTCTTTGGGAAAGCTTTTAGTCACAAAACTTCAAAGGTGATGATGGATCCTTCAAAGTTGTGTTTCCTTAGTTCCCAAATCCTTGAGCAAGATTTCTTATCTCACTTGTCCTTAGTGATATCCAAGGTTGAATTCCTTGGTGAATATGCTGAAGATGTTGAAGTCATTAGAGTTGAAGATGTTGAAGTCATTAGAGTTGATGGAGTCCTTTGCACATGGTGAAGTCTTTGGTCATGGGGTAGGTTTTTCCATCAAGTTGAAATAGAAGAGATGCAGAGTCAAAACCAAAATGGTTGAGGAAAGAGTATTACAAGATTGGTTGTAAATAAGTTTTGGAACAAATACACTCCTATTTTTCTAAGGGGTTTTGTCCAATCCTAGGTTTACAAATCCTACAGGCAACACAATGCTCTGATACCATCTGTAGAGGTCCCAACCTTTAATAAGGTAGAGATCCCTGTGTTTACAATGCTAGTCCCTGGATCAATAGCTAGCATCCACAGTTAAGATGTAATATCAAGAAACAAATGTCATAATACAATTTTATAACCAGGAATAACATAATTTTAATTACATCTTACATAGCTCATTTGGCTATTACATTACATTGCGGCAGAATATCTATAAGCATGGGGTCCTTCATCTTCAAAGTGCCACAGGCAGACATGTTGGTTGTAGACTTTGAAATCCTAATCAATCAACTTCACTAATATCAATCAAACCTGCAACATTACAAGTTACAGCCACAAGGTCAATACATTTGAATTGTATTGGCAAGTTTCACTACTAAGTGGAAGTATGTGGATCCTATCATTACAAGCATATTTTGCTAAGTAGGGTTTTACTCTCATTTGCAGAAAGCAATGATTTATCCTATCTTTTCAAAACAGTTTTGATCTTTTGTCATAAATCTTTCTGAGCTCCTTGGTACACCCCAAGTGCTTCAGGTCTTTGTCAAAATCTCTTGAGCTCCTTGGTACACCCCAAGTACTTCAAGTTTTTATCAAAATCTTTTGAGCTCCTTGGTACACCCCAAGTGCTTTAAGTCTTTGTCAAAATCTTCCAAGTTTTTCTTTTAGAAATTGGAATGTCGAGATTTCCCATAGCTTCAGGCTTTAGTTGCTCAGTATTGTCCATAACCGGGGACACGACTAAGTACTTAGAATTTTATCTTCTACAGAAGTTGTACACTTTACCCACATGACACAATTTCATCTTGTTGCCACCAGTGGCCGCTGGATAAGTACTCACCAAGATGGAGTACCGGCAGATTGAGAATGTGACGAAGTCTTTCCATAGGGTCCTCCCATACACAATGCTAGCTTGTCTTCAGGCACCAATGTAGGGTTCCTAGTTCCCTCATTTCCAGTTAACCTGAAGACCAATGCATGGGTCTTCCCAATGTAGTTGACTAAGCCAGTGCCCATTTAGCATGTGGCTGTACACGGAAGCCACTGTTGGAGAAACATGTTCAATCTCTAAGTCCCTGGGTGGTTTTCTTCTAGTGCACAACAAAAGGAGATTGCCATATAAACATGGTTCCTCTTGTTGCCACCTTTTGCAAAACCTTAGTAACCTTGTCCACCCAGGTGGTTCATTGAGTACTTGTTTTATTATATAAAACATAAGTCTTTTCTCAACTTCACAAAATCCCAACATGTATCTCTTCTCAAAATATATAGCATGGCTAAGCATTTTACAACTACATTGTTTTCACTAAGGAATATATAAGGGTATCCTAATAGGATTTAGCATAGCAAAATATAGTAGTCCTTCTCATGCATGTTTCAAAATCCACTAAGTGTAATGAAAATAGTAGGACTTTGGATGATAGTGTAACTTGCCTTTTTGGTAGAGGATGTTTGTTCACTTCTTGATCTTGCTAATATCACACTCTTCTAACTTCACTACAAATCAATCAAGCAATCATAGGTTCAACTAGCATTCCAACCAATATTCAAACAATTTAACACACACAAAATAATAGAAACTAAGTCATGCATGCAAGCATGCAAAGATAGTTTTGTTTGCAAAGGTGGTTTCTACTAGGCTCTAAACATTGTAAGGCTCAAAGTGGTCATTTTCCAAAGTGGCAAAACCATTTGCAAAAGGGTTTTATCTAAAACCATTTTTAAATCAAATCATCATTTCATGTGATTGAAATTATTTTTAGCAAAGCAACAATTTTATATTGTTCACCAAATAAGTTGTTAGTTCACAAAACTTGGTGTTTAGGGTCAGTAGCTTTGAATCAAAACATTTTCCAAAGGTTTTTGTTCAAAAATTATTTCCATAACAAAATCAATATTTTTATTTGACTAGAAATGAGCTAATTCAATTATTCAATCCTAAACTTTACAAAACACATTTTTAAATCCATGGGTTGGTTCCTAGGGTCAGTAGGTTCACAACAAACCATTTTGCAAAGATTTCAACCCCAAAATCATTTTGGAATAATTTTTATAACCTAAACAAGCATACAAATGTTTCTACAAAAACAAACATTTTACCAGAAGCTTTTTACTAAACAAATTGCATGGTTGGCTAGGGATTTTTCAACTGATTCCATTGATATAAAATTTGCAAATATTGGACGTGTGGATCAAAAGTTATAAGGTTTACAAATTTGCATCTAAATCAGATTCTAAAATCTGTTTTTCAATCAAAGGCTGGCCACGCGGCGCAATACTACTGGTCGGTACCGGTTTGCACGGATCGGCCTCTGTGGATCGTTGGATCTTAAAAGATCGCGTGGCTCTGGTTCAACTCATACCTCTTCGTTCAGTTCTAATCTCAGCCGGACGATTCGCATCGCACGGCTCACAGCAGCTTGACCAGTAACTGGCGGCGCTAGCGGCGGCTGGCGGCGGCACGAGGTCAGACGGTGGCGTCGCGGCGGTTACAGCAAGCAAGGGAGGAGGTGAGGGTGCTTACAGTGATCGCGGTGACGCTCTGATGCTGAAGGTACGGTCAGCTCGTCGAGGGGCGCTCCGGTTCCAGCGGGATTTCTCGCCAGAGTCGGTGGTGTCGAGCTTGCTCAGTTGTTGACAGGGACGGAGTTTGCGAATGCGCTAAGGCAAATGGAGCACACGGTTAGACGTGTACGACACTAGGGATCACGGGAGCATCCACGGAAAGGCTCGGGGCGGTCGGTGCTTACCAGGGAAACTCGCCGGAGAAACGGCAGAAGATGGTGGCGCTCAGTTGTGGTCGTTGCCGACGTTCTGGTGTTCGCGTGGATGAATGGGAAGGACATGGAGGTGCGTAGGGAGATGGGGATCACACTCGTGTGGTCTAGGAAGCAAGGCGGTGGCTGGGCTCGCCGGAATTGGCTGGGGAAGGTTGTCGGAGCGGTGGTCGTGCAGACCAAATCAGGGGCAGCCTGGTGGCTCACTTGCAGAGGTTTCTGAGGGGAAACGAAGAGAGGAGGGAGGCGTTTAAGAAGGCGTGGTCGCGGCGTGATTAAGGCGAGGCATTGAAGCGAATTCATTCTCGGTATCAACGGCAGGAAACGGCCGGCGAGTTCAACGCGGGGAGGAAGACGATGACAGGGCAGTGTGGGGCATGCTTGTCAGCGAGAAAGGGAGAGAGAGGGAGGGTCCACTCGTCGGTGTCTGCGTGGGTCAGTAAGTAGGTGTGAATCGTTTTCCTGTGGGAGAGAGGGAGTGGGCTGGTTGGGACTTGTTGGGCTGGCCAGTTGGGCTGCTGTCTGATTCTATTTTTTTTCTGAATGCTTTATCTTTTTCTATTTCTATTTTCTGTTTTGAAATTCAATCAAACAAATCAATCAACAAATCAATTCAAAAATTCCTCCAAACTTTGCATTGAGTTTTGGTTCTGTTTAACAACACAATTCCAAGTCCCAAAATAAAATAATTTTATTCTTTTTAGGACCCATTAATAATTAAATAAATGGACCTTAGTTATTAAATCAAATGGGTTTTGATTTATTCAAAATCTCCATTTGAAATCTAAATAATATCAAAACCAAATCAGTAGGTTTTATTTGAAAATATAGAATACTTGGAAAACTTGTTTAAAATAATTTAACAAGTTTTGATGTTTTAATTAAAATGGTAAAACCTTTGTTTTAATAAAATTGGATATTAATAAATCCTCATTATTTTATTTAAATAAACTTTTACTCTTTTAATCAAAGCAAAACCTTTTATTTCAAAAGCTTGGCCAAGATTTAATTTGGCTCTATAAAATAATCCTTATTTATATTTCTACCTTTTCATTTGAAAACCAAATCTTTTTATTTAAAGATCCAAAATAGTAATCCAAATATTTTTAACTTTATTAATTGTTTTATCTTTTCAAATCCTTTAGGATTTGTTTGATCAAATAGGTTTGAAGGTTTCCAATTGGATTCAAAAAGTTTCTTCTCACCCTGAAAATCAACAAAGTTTTATTTTATTCATTTATTTTTCACATTACAAGATTTGGAAAATCTTGGGATGTGACAAAGGTACTCAATCCTCCGGTGTGAGTGCTCAAAATTATTTCCTTCAGATTCTGCAATTGTCTTTTTGTTTCTTGTTTTCACTAGTTAGGCTTAATGGAAAACAACAAAAAAATTAGAGAGCTTTATAGTATTTATCTTGAGTTAGGACGCGAAGTGTTTGAAGAGAAAATTAAAAAACCTATGGAACTTTATTTGCATGCTAATAGCAATGTTATTAGTTTGAATTCTTTAGACACCATTATTGCTAATGCTATGGAAAAGTCTAAACTTGGGGAAGCTAGTTTTGATGAAAATGATCTTTTTAGTCCCCCAGCTTTGGAAGATAGCTATTCTATTGCTTATGATGATACCAAACCTCCAATTTATGATGACTACAATGATGAATATGATATTTTTAGTCCACCTACTAGTGAGAATAAAATTAATTGTGATTACAATATTCCTCCTATATTTGATGATTATGGTGATGATAATAGTAATGATAGCTATTTTGTTGAATTTTCTCCCACTATAATTAATAAGAATGACTTTGCTTATGTGGAGAGAAATAATCATTTTATGCATGTGGAGAGAAAGTTTTATGTGATAGTTATATTTTTAATTTTATTCATTTTTC
Organism: Avena sativa; assembly: GCA_916181665.1. Classification (NCBI taxonomy): domain Eukaryota; kingdom Viridiplantae; phylum Streptophyta; class Magnoliopsida; order Poales; family Poaceae; genus Avena; species Avena sativa. The sequence continues at coordinate 200,009,344 of OV702281.1, read as the reverse complement.
TACTTAAAGTTATTATGAGAGAGGGAAACATGGTCTTATGCATCCCAAAAATATTAAGTTTCCCCTCTTTATGTTGAAAATTTTGAAGTTTCATTTGTTTTGCTTCCCTATGCTTGTTGCTTTGTGCTTTCATGACTTATTTATTTACAAGATTCCTATGCATCTGAAGTGGTTTAGACTTAAATGTGTTATAAATTTGCTTCTTGATGCTCTCTTTTACTTCAATTCATATTTCTTATGTGAGCATCTTCTCAAACTATCAAGCCTAACTTAAAGGAGTTAAGGAAAAGTACTTGTTGGGAGATTACCCAAGAGTTTTCTTGACTCTTGGAAGTTAATATTTCTGTAATAGCCTCTCCTTATCCTTTTTATTTGCTTTTTGTGCCAATAATGACCTCTAATGAGAGGGAAGTAAGATTTGGGGAGTTGTCCCGAAACAGATTTTTGTGCCCACCTAAATATTCATGAGGAATCTCTGTAAGTCGGATTGATCTGATATTTTGTGCATAAATCCACCAGTATGTTACCTAAGTTTCGTTAGTTCAACACTTTGTGAATTGAGCAACAAAAGTTCTTCGAAAAAATCGGTTTCTACCTGCTAGTCTGTTTTCACAGATTTCTGCCATTATTTGCATTTGCTTCTTATTGATTCCCTTTTGGGTTCTTTTTGGGTAATTGAGCTTTTTGAGGGAATTGCTACAGTAGCTTGTGGTTTTAGTGAAAGTTTTGCTGTTCTAAAGCTAAACCCAAAGGTCTATTATCTTTTGAATACACTATTTTTTCTAATGAAGATTATGGGAAGTTTTGTATGCAGGAAAATTTGTAGGTGTAGAGGAAGAATGATGTAATGAGATGAAGAATGGTAAAATTATCAAGCTTGGGGATGCCACCCCGTGTTACCCCAAGAAATATTCAAGAGGTACAAGCGTCAAAACTTGGGGATGCCCAAGGCATCCCCTTCTTCATCAATACAAATCTTAGGTCTTTCTAGACACTTCATTTTTATTGTTTCATGCATAGTTGTGTTGTTCTTGGAGCATCTTTGTTTTCGTTTTCTTAGTTTGCTTCAATAAGTTGGTTGATCACAACACATTTCTTTTGGAGAGAGACACACTCTGTTTTCATTGCCTAGAACACTCTAGTTTTCATTCTTATTGTCTTGTGAGTGTTCTCTTTTGCTATCACTATGTTTAGCCTTAGTTTTCTTGTGCTTTCAGCTTAGAACTTTTATTTCTTCTTTGTGTATTTGTGAGACCAGATCACTGGTCTTTTTTGATTATTATCTTTGTGAGTTATTTCAAATAATTTGATTGGTGTTGGAGAGGAGTAGAAAGTTCTTGCTTGAAATAGTGCAAGAGGAGCTTTCTTTGACTGTGACTTAGACTTTAGCATGCCATGCTAGGTGTTGTTTTGACCTTATGCTTAGTAATTATTGTTGTAGCACAACTTGTTCCAAACAATTAGGATTTATTAATGTGCCTTAAAAGAATCATGCGATGTTTTAGCATACAAAAGCATAGTATTGTGGTATTCTCCTTTGATGCTTTGTTTGGGTTGACTTGGCACATGCTCACACCATGTTATGACTATGAACATGTCACCTTAGCCTTTATGATCATTTAGTCCTTGACTTGTAGTACCACTTTATGCTTTTATTAGTAATGTTTTGTCGCTCTGCATGATTATGGCCATTATTGCTCTCTTAGTTGCTCGCTCCTAGTCTTTTGCTAGCCTCCACTTGTATTGAGTAAGGTCTACTCATGCATCCAACTCCCAAGAAACCAAGTTATTCCAAAGTGTCCACTATAAATTCCTATGCATGGTGTGTTACACCATTCCAAGTATATTCTTGTTTTCATCTATCTTCCAAATTAAACTTGTTATGTGAAAGTTAGTGATTAAAGCTGTCACAAACTTGATGGCACACTTTATTTATCTTGCCCCTAATAAACTTGAACCATTGTGTCATCTATGTTGTATATGCTTGCAGTTATACGGTGGGAATTAGCAGAACTGTGCTGTCATGGGGATCGCTTTCAACATTGCACTTGTACTTTGTACACAGTTGATATCATGATCTTTTGTTTATGGATGTCGTCGGTGTGAAATACAAGGGGAGCTTGTAAGTCCATGGAGTTATGTATGTGTGTTAAAGAAACGCCTGGGCCGCTAGCCTAAGCCATGCCTAATCATGGTGGAAACTTGCAACATCACCATAGTGAGACATCTATGAAACTTTCTTCTTATAAAAAAGAGACATACTGAAAAGAGGAAAGAGAGAAAAAATCACCATTTTACCATGGTAAATAAGAAGGTTGCTGAGATGCTTATTGTCTGCTTGCCTTGTCATTTTGATTATGGGATAGATCCTGTATCATGTGCAAGGGGTACCCCGTTGGCGGTTCTTTATGATACACATGTACTTACTATGACAAGAACTTACATGTGACTAAAGTTGAGTAGCATGAGGAGCAGCCCTCGTATTCAAGGGACATGAGATTGCCAACTTATACTTTGTCAAGCATATACTCCATAGTTTGTTCACTTTAACCTTAATCACTTCAAGATGCTTATGATAGGGGCAATGAGGGCTGAAAGATCACAAGTACCATAATTTTTGGAAGCTCTTTTTGAAACTTGAAATCCCATCTTCCCTTCGTGAAGGGACATTCTTACACCATTATTTGAGTCCCCACCTTCTACCTTTAGGCACCATTAAGAGAGCATATTTGCCATTCTGTGTGCAGTGTCCCAAAACTTATTGATTGATGCATATTGTGATATTACTTGTTCTTGTGATACTTGTTTCTAGTCACCCTTGTGAACTTTGAAGGTGTCATATGCATATATTTGCTACTCCATGAGGGACAAGCTAAATGCCACTATGCTATGTTTTCTGTATGTGAAACAAAGAAACTTTTTTCAATGCATGTTATTCATGATCTTTGTTTGTAGCCTTTCATGTTGCAGCATAGTTGCTATGTCTTATTGTTAGAACTTCATCATTCTTGCTCATGTTTAGAGTACTTTGATCCTAGCTTTCAATGCTTGCAAATGGTTTGATCTTGATTTTAATGGTGCATGTCACCTCAAAAATTATTATTTTTATCACTTACCTACTCGGGGACTCGAAGGAGTTAAGCTTGGGGATGCTTGATACGTCGTAAACGTATCTATAATTTCTGATGCTCCATGTTTTTTTTGTATCAACTTTGCTATGTTTTGTCTACACTTTGAGGTATTTTTATACACTTTCTGAAACTAACCTATTGACAAGATGCCACAGTGCTAGTTGCCTGTTTTCTGCTGTTTTTGGTTTCAGAAAGCTAAAAAATGAATATTCTTGGAATTGAACGGGACAAAATCCAAAGTTCATTTTTTCCATGAACGATACGGAAAATCAAAGACGAGACAGAGGAGGTCACCAGGGTGACCACACCCTAGGTGGGCGTGGGGCTCACCCTGTCCGCGCCCACAGGGGGTGTGGGCCCCCTGGCCCTCCACCATGAAGGGAATATGCCCTGAGAGGCAATAATAAAGTGGTTATTATGTATATTCCAAGTATATGATAGATGTTTATTTTGCATGTTATAATTGTATTAATACGGAAACGTTAATACATGTGTGTTTAATAAACAAACAGAAAGTTCCTAGTTATGCCTCTCATAAACTAGCTCGTTGATTAACATGATGATCAAGGTTTCCTGATCATGTACATTGGATGTTGTTAATAACGAGGTCACAACACTAGTGTAATGGTGTGATGAACATTCATCTGAAGTGTAGAATTACGATCAAAGTCATTGAGTTTATATTGCTATAACAACATACGATGTGATCCTAATCCTTAGACCATGAGATCATGTCAATCACTAACACAAAAAGAGTATCTTGATAATGTCACATCCCAAAAATTTCCAAATTTTGTAATGTGAAAATAAATAAACAAAATAAATAATTGTTGAAATTTAGGGTGAGAAGAAACTTTTTGATTCCAAATGGAAACATTAAAAACTATTTGGTCCAATAGAATCCTAAAGGGATTTAAAAAGATAAACAAATAATAAATAAAGTTATAATAGTTGGAATTACCATTTTTGGATTTTTAAATAAAAAGATATGGTTTTCATAAACAAAGTAGAAAAAAATAAGGACTATTCTTAAAGAGCCAAATTAAATCTTGGCCAAGCAAATGAAATAAAATATTTCTTTTGATAAAAAGAGTAACGGATTATTTAAATAAAATAATAAGGATTTATTAATATCCAATTTTATTTAAGTAAAGGCTTTTTCCATTTTAAATAAACACTAAAACTTGTTAAAGTATTTTAAATAAAAATTCCAAGTGTTTTGTTTTTCAAACGAAACCTACTGAAAAGGTTTTGGTATTATTTAGATTTCAAATAGAGTTTTAAAATAAATTAAATCCTATTTGAAATAAAGACTAAGGTCTATTTATTTAATTATTAATTGATCCTAAAAGAATAAAAGAATTATTTTATTTTGGACTTTGGAATATGTTGGTAAACAGAATTAAACTATACCCAAAGTTTGGTGGTGGTTTGAATTGATTTGGAGTTTGAATGGTTTGAAATAAAATCAAAACAGAAATTCAAATTGGAAAAATAAAAAGGTTCAGTACAAAAAAAAATGAATCAAACCCAACCCAACTGGCCAGCCCAACAAGCCCAGTCCAGCCCAACTAGCTTTCTCCCCGCAGTAAAACGTTTCGCAGCCCGAAACCTACCCACGCCCTCACTGACGACAGGACCCCGCTCGCACTTCCATCTCGCTGACGAAGCTGCCCCACACTGCCCTATCATCGTCATCAACCCCGTGTCGACCGTTCCCCTCGACCTCGCCGTTTACTGCCGCGATTAAACCCTCTTGAATTCGCGTTGATGGCCGTATTAAACTCGCTAGTGACCACGCTCGATTAAACGCCCCTCGTTGCACGATCTGCACGAAGCGGTACAGACGAATAGCAATACGCCACGTGGCCCTGTCTGTTTGAATAAAAACCAGAAATGATCTATTTGATGTTCCAATTTGAAAAATTCATAACTTTCAAACCACACGTCCAAATTTTGCAAATTTTATATCAGTGGAATCAGCAAGACAAATCCTACCCAACCATGGCCTTTTTTTAGTAATTTGTTTCTGATAAAATGGTTGTTTTTGCAGAAACTTGTGATTTTTGAGATAAAATCTTTGGAAAATGGTTTTTTTGAACCTACTGACCATAGAATTAAATTGGTGCTTTCAAAAATATATTTGGTGAAGCGAAATAATAAATCTTTGATTTAAACCATTTCTAGTCAAATAAAAATATTGTTTATTTGTTAAAAAATGCTTTTTGGAGAAAACCTTTGAGAAATGTTTTGATTTAAACTCTCTGACCCTAAACACCAAGTTTTATGATTTGAAAATGTATTTGGTGAACTCTATAAAGATTATTACTTTGCTAAAAGCATTTTAAACCACATAAAATAATTATTTGGTTTAAAAATGATTTATAAGTAAAATCTTTTGAAAATGATTTTGCCACTTATAAAAGATGACCAATAGGTGTTTTAGAATTATTATAACCTATTAGAAACCACTTTTCCAAATAAAACAATCTTTGGCATGCTTGCATGCATTGCTTTGTTTTTAATATTTTATGTGATGTTTGCTTGAATGGTAGATTGAAGTATTGCTTGCTTGATTGAATTGTAGTGGAATTTGAAGAGTGTGATTGTTGCAAGATCAAGGAGTGAACTTATACTCTCTACCAAAAAGGCAAGTGATGCTTCATACTTTTGTCCCATTATTTTCACTATGCATTAGTGATATTTCTAAGTAGGACTTGCATGGAATTTTTACTAAGTATAAACTATGCCATGGGAAATCCTAGTAGATGAAACTTTAGTAGAAATTTCCTAAGTTACGATTCCTACTACTATCATGCTTAGATTAGCTAGTAGAAGACAAGGGTGGATTATATTCATGCTATGGAATATTTCTAAGTCAAAGACTTGTATTTTGTTTAATAAAACAACTAAGTGAATGAATCACCTAGGTGGAATGGAAGGAATGGTTTGTGTTGAGTGGTTCACAAGGCCCATTTCTATGGTTTACCTTGTGTATCTCACTTGTGGATGGCCACCCAGGAACAAAGAGATTTGAGATGTCAAATGTTGAGAAGCTTCAAGTGCAGCCACTTGGCATTATGGGCTCTGCCTGGATCATATAGGTTGCAATAACTTAGCCAAATGGACATTTGGTGGTAGGGTAATGATAGGTTGGAGCGCATCCATTCTGGTCTAAGGGAAGGCTTCTGAAAGATCTTGTCTTGGGAAACCAAGTCTTGTGGGGAAAGTGCACCACCTCTGCAGAGTGAAAAATCTAAGTACTTAGCCATGTCCCTGGAAAAGGACAATTGAGCATCAAGACATGGAAGCTATCAAGAATCTCCTCATCCCAATTTCTAAGTTAAAAACTTGTGGTTGAACAAGGGTTGAAGGATCACCAATTTCTATTGGGAGATGCCTTGGGTGTTTTTGTCAAGCAAAAACTTAGTGTTTTCAAATGATAAGGAAAATCTATTTTGAGCAAAGCAAGCCTAAGCTCCACTTAGCAAAATGCATATAGATGATAGACTCCACTATATTACCTTAGTATCACTTGCCAATACAATTCAAATGTATTGACCCTTCTGGCTGTAACTTGTTCTGTTGCAGGTTTGTTTGATATTACTGAAGTGTGTTGAAATAGGATTACAAGTCTACAACCAACATGTTTGCCTGTGGCACTTTGAAGATGAAGGACCCCATGCTATAGTTATTTCTGCGGCAAAGAAATGAGATAGCCATATGAGCTATGTAAGATGTAATAAATTATTTTATTCCTGGTTATAAAGTTGTATTATGACCTTTTTTTCTTGATATTACATCTTAACTGTGGATGCTAGCTATTGATCCAGGGACTAGCATTGTAAACACAAGGATCTCTACCTTTTTAAAGATTGGGAACCTTACAGATAACATTAAACGTCACACCATAACAGGGTGATTATAAAGATGGGTTCAGTACTACTAAAGTGTTATGTTGAGGCCCATGGATCGAGAGTTGAATTTTTTCATCCCGATGACGAATAGATATGCTCTAGGCCCTCTCGGTGATATCACATTGATTAGCTTGCAAGCAAGTGATTGGATCACTAGAATCTTATATCACGGGAACGAGAAAAGAGTACATGTTAGTAAAGAGATCAAACTAGGTATGGAGATACCGATGATCGAATCTCAGACATGTAGTATACCATGAAACAAAAGGATTAAGATACTAGCGTAAAAGGTTCTAGCGATCCCAAGAAATTCATCGCTGAATGTGTGGGAGTCAGTATGGACCTCCAGGCCCCGCTTCTGATTATTGATCTAAGAGGGGTCTCGATCATGTCCGCATTATTCGCAAACTGTAGGGTGACACAGACAACGACATCCATTTGGAGCAAAAGTTTCATGCCGAAAAGAATAACAAGCGCAGGAATTTATTTCACTAGATACCGAAACAGGTTTTCGGGTGAAATTGCAGAAAGTGTTTTTGCATGTGAAATGAAATACTAGCAAGGGGTTATATGTGAATGTTTGTCATTAAAGTAATTGACAAAATTCTGAATAAATAAAAGGAGTTTTATTTAATGAGAGTTTGCATTAAATTTTGTGGAAATTTAATGGGAATTTGAGTGGGTTTTTGAGTGGAGGGAATTGAAAGGGATTTTTGTGAGTGGAGTGTCCACCCACATGAATGAGGGGAGGGAAAGGGGGAAGCCCCCATGCGCCGGCCACCCCCTTGGGGTTACCCCCCTCTCCTCTAAAAGGAGCCCCCTCCTCACTTCACTCACACCTCCTCGTGAAGGATCTCTCTCCCCCTATAGTATTTATCCCCCATAGTCTCAGACTAGCGAGATACATGTTCCCGGTGGCTATTTGGCAAGAAAGAGTCGTTCTTCCATTGCATCGCCGGAGTGAGGAGGCGGAGGTTTCTCGGTGCCTCGGACGTGTGTGCGATCACGGATGCGCCGCTGATTTGCGGTGCTAGGACTTCCTCTCAATCTTGAGATCGACAAGAGATCGTCTACATCAACCACGAGTTTAACTCGTTAAGCTTTGTCGGTCTTCAAGGGTATGTTCTTTAGGGATGTACATCCGCTCGTTGATTGTATCTACTAGATAGATCTTGGTACATAGTTGTTCCCATAGTAGGAATTTTTTTGTTTTCTATGCTGCGAACCCTACACACCGACCTTGCCTCCTTCACCTATAAGAAGCCCCCGACTCAGGAACCCTAGATCATCAACCAGAAAGCCACAAAAAGTTCCAAAACGCCGCCCCCACTGAAGGGGAGATTCGGGGGACAGAAAGTCTCTATTCCGGCACCCTGCTGGGACGGGAAGTGCCCCTGGAGCCATATCCACCGATCTCCACCACCATCTCCATCTCCGTTGCTGATTCCCATGATGAGGAGGGAGTAGTTCTTCCTCGAGGCTAAGGGCTCTACCGGTAGCTATGTGTTCATCTCTCTCTCTATACATGATCTTATTGTGGTCATGAGCTTTGTAATCAAGTAGATATACCTTGCTACTCAAGTGCTTTAATAGATCTTTGCTCTCCCCATGTGTGTGAAAGTGACAGCGTGCACGCCATGGTGGCACTTAGGCTAGAGTCTACATAAATACTCATTGTGCTTTAATAGATTTATGTTTTCCCCACGTGTGTGACAGTGACAGCGTGCACACCGTGTGTATAACTTAAGCTAGGTTACATATATATTTATCATGAGTATATTTGGAGTTGGATGTCTTTATGAAATTGTGGTGTTTGTTGGAACCATCTAGCGCTCAAGGTGACAGTGTGGGGTTATCTAGATTGGGAAAGGCGGAATTTGAGGTGAGCTGTTATAGCCCTACTATGGATTAGAGTGTCCAACCGGAGAGTAGTTAAGAGTAGTATCATTAAGAGAAGATATTTATATGAGAGAGTGTTCACTAGTGAAAGTATGATCCCTAGGACTTGTTTCTAAGCATTGAAACACTGTTTACAACTTGATCTGTTGCATGTTTGCTTTCTTCCTTCTTTTTTTCTTCAACCTTTACCTCACCATCAACCTCTTTTCTGGCACCGTTATCACTTGTATTTCACTATCTCTTCGCCGAACTAGTGCATCTATACACCTGAAAAGTGTATTGGGTGTGTTAGGGACACAAGAGACTTCTTGTATCTTGATTGCAGGGTTGCCTGAGAGGAATACCTTTGACCACTTCCTCCCTGAGTTCGATAAACCTTGGGTAATCCACTTAAGGAAAACTTGTTGCTGTTCTACAAACCTCTGCACTTGGAGGCCCGACAACTGTCTACAAGAATAGAAGTGCATAGACATCAATAATGCGTGCGCTGCTGGCTGCTGCGCGGGGCAGGGATGTGGGTAGGCTAGGTTGGATGCTCCGTGGCGTAGGTTTAGTTTGTTAATTTTTTGTTTCCTGTTTCTTATTCTTTTTATAAATTTTTCTTTATAACTCCAAATGAGCTCAAATTTGTTCCTATATTTTTTAATATTCAGTAGATCATCTTAGGGTCCTTTTTGTACCTTTTTTTAGATCAATAATACTATATTTATAAAATCCTTGTTTAGTCCTCATAGAAATATTTGCAAAACCTATTAGATTTAGGGTTTTCAATTTCAATTCTTGCAAATTTTTGCATGGATGTAATGAAGTGCTCATGAATGACATGTAAAAACAATTTTTGTTCTAGTCCCAATTTCTAAAATCTTGGGATGTGACACATACAGGATATATTCTTAGTTCTTCCAAAGATCATAAGAATATCCTTACTATCGTCCAATGATCATCTTATGAGTCATCCTGATATATGCTCATAACTTTAAGAGCATATGCCATATCTGGATATCTACATATCCTGAAATGATTGATGAATATATTCATGTGATTTCACTCATGAAGCGTTAAAACACTTGAATCTAGTTTATCAAGATATCCATGTGATTTTACTCAACAAGTGTCAAAACACTTGAATCTTGATTATCAAGATATCTATGTGATTTTACTCACCAAGTGTCAAAACACTTGGATTTTGATTCAACCATTTCCATGTGGCAAGAACCTTTCTCGTCGTTTCCATATTGAACTCATTCAATATTTCATCCGTGTGCATTTTGCATAACCATATTAGCGCCTCAATTTATCCAAATAGACATTGATACCTAATATTCGGGTTTTGCCTAAGTCTTTCATCCAGATATAATTTCAATGAAATTCTTAACCCATGTCCAATGAAAGATACATCATTTCCAATCAACAATATGTCTTATACACAATGTATTATAAATATGTCTTAGTGCTCCCACTTAATTTCTTGAAAATACAAGCATCTTCATCATCTCCAGTGAAATTAAACCTTTTAACCATTTCATCATGGTGAAGACTCTGCGATGCTAATTTCAACTATTGAAGTTTGCATGCATTTTAGCATCCTCTGATTAACAAAACCCTTTGGACCGTGTCACGTACACGTCCTAGGCAACCATTCTATTAGAAGAATGTTATTTTTTGTTCAACTAGCATATACAAAAATGGACATATGTAGTGGTTTCTACACCAATCTGTCCAGTCTAAATATCACTACGAAATATCGAATCTTGTCATATTCAAATCCTTGAACATCGTCGTAAAATCTTTACCGACATGTCAACTATTTCATAGATGTGAAACATCCATGTATGTTTCTTATAGATCCAAATACAACTGATAGGCTTCATGGCTTCCAGAGGGTCTTCCAAGTTCAGTAACTTAGTTTCTCGTGTATGGAACTATCATGTTTTTTACTTCAAGCCATTTGACGGAGTCAGAGACCATCATCGCTTCTTTTCATGTAGTCATTTCATCATTGTCAAACAATAATAATTTAATCTCAAATCTTAGTATTTGATTGTTTACCCGACCTACGTGGTTCAATAGGAACTTAGATCTCCGTGACCACAACCTTTGAGGCACTCATCCATGAGCATTGTGGCTGCCTCCAGGACGCGTTTCAGTGCTACACAACTCAGCACATATAGCTAAGGTTCAATAACCTTGTCAAAGTTCTATTGTCCTCCCACTTAACTTTTCACGAAAATTCCTTCTCAAGAAACTTGACATTCTAAGAGACAAACACTTTTGTCTTCGGTGCTATGGATGAATACCCAATGGTTATTTGGAATAAACTAAAAAAGACATGCTCATCCATCTTAGGTTCTATAAATTTTACTTATGCCTAGCATACCAAAATTTAAGAAAGAAAAACTTGGGTTTTATCCCAAACCATAACTCATATGGTGTCATTTCAACGGATCATGATGGAGCTCTTTTCAGCGTAAGAGCGATAGTAACTAAATCTTAATCTTTAAAATATAATGGAAATTTTATAGATAACACCATTGATCCTACCATCTCAAACATGGTTTGATTACATTTCACACAGTCCATACTCCTATGGTGTTTCGAGAAACGCTAGTCAATGGAAAGATTCCTCAAATATTAGGTGTTTTGTAAACTTGTAACTCAAATATCTTCCTTTCTGATCCAATCATAAATTCTTTATTTTCTTGTTACAGTGATTTTCCACTTCATCTTAGAACCATTTGAACATTTTCAAATGTTTCATACTTCTCCCTTATTAAGTAAATATACACATGCATTTACTCAAATTTTGGAGAAAGCATATGAAGTTTAAATCCATCGCTCACGACTACACATAATGGACAATGTACATCAACATGCATTATGTCCAATATGTTAGTCGTTCGTTCTTCTTTGTCCCATGATTGAGGTTTTAATTATCTCTAGGAAAGTTTCACAAGAGTCAATTGATTAAAATCAAAAGTCTCCAAAAATCCATTAACATAGAGTTTTCTTCTTCTTTTCTTTACAATATAATTTAAATGACGATGCCACTCAAAACTGATATTCCAATCATACATCTTACGACTTTTTAGTATCAGTGTTTATGGACATGATTTATCCAACTAGATTTGTAAAAGTTCATCCATCTTTTATGGAACAGTAATTATTTGAACAACCACCGTTCTGATAATACCGAAACAAAATAACAATTATCAAAAAAATTCTTGAAGGCAAGCTTTGATGTCAACGAGAAACACAATAACACTTTATTTGTTTTTGATGAACATCATCACATATTTTTTTGCTAGTTACTTAAGCCCTTGCAGTTCATGAATTGTGTTGTTCTGTATGACACTTCATACCAACAAATTCGGTATCCAATACCCAAGAACCACATTGTTTAATAAGGAAAGAATACACCCATAACGTGTATATCATATATATACCTAAGATGGACTTTTCTAGTATTTTTTCTTTCTGCCAAATATTTACTAGATTCTCTTTCAGTATTAAATTTCTGTTTTAAAAGAATCTATCAACATTCATAGTGGTTCCATACGTATGACACATGGTTCAATGCGTGTATAGTCAAATACTAATACCTTTGGACTTGCACTTTGAAGTCGATCACCATCATCAAATATTTGGCATTCTTTCAAGTTTCATTCCTTTTAGTAATCCTTTTAATGTAGTAAACATTTTACCTACATGTTCTATCCATCCTTTTCAATACAAATTTGTAGAGTTTGCAGCATAGAAAAAAATTCTACGATGGGAACAACTATGTACCAAGATCTATCTACTAGATACAAGCAACGGGTGGATATACATCCATAGAGATCATACCCTTGTAGATCGACAAAGTTTAACGAGTTTGTACTGATGGATGAAGTAGACGAATGCTTACCGATCTCAAGATTGAGAAGATGTCCAGCGCCGCAAATCAGCAGCGCATCCATGCTCGCACACATGTCCAAGCCACCGAGCAACCTCCGCCTCCTTGCTCCAGCGATGCAGCGGAAGCAACAATCCTTTCTCAACAAAAATCCACCAGGAACATGTATCTTGCTAGTATGAGACCATGGGGAATAAACTAGAGGGGGAGAGAGATCCTTCACGAGGAGGTGTGAGTGTGAGAGAGGGAGAGGGAGGCCTTATATAGGAGGAGGGGGGACCCCAACGGGGTGGACAGCGCATGGGGGCTGCCCCCTTGCCCTCCCTCCATTCATATGGGTGGAGCTCCCACTCACAAAATGCCTCTTCACTTGTCCACTCAAAATCCCACTCGAAAAATCCCATTAAATTTCCACCAAATTTAATGCAATCTCTCTTAAAATAAAACTCCTTTATTTGTTTATTCAGAATTTTGTCAATTACATTAATTAACAAACATTCACATAAAAACCCTTGCTAGTATTCTATTTCACATGCAGAAACACTTTAAACAATTTCACCCGAAACAATTCAGGTGTCTAGTGAAATAAATTCCCGCACTTCGTAAAACTTTTCGTTTAGAAACTATTTGTTCCAAATGGTGTCGTTGTCTTTTAAGCGTGTCACCCTATGGTTCACTAATAATGCGTACATGATCGAGACCCCTCTCGGATCAATAATCAGAAGAAGGACCTAGAGATCCACACTGACTCCGACACATTCAATTGATGTCTTCTTGTGATCGTGAGAACCTTTTATGCTAGAATCTTAATCCCTTTGTCTCACGATATATTACATGTCCGAGATTCAATAATCGGTATCTCCATACCTAGTTTGATCTCGTAACCGACATGTACTCTTTTCTCGTTCCTGTGATATAACATTCTAGTGATCAAATCACTTGCTTGCAAGCTAACTAATGTGATATCACCGAGAGGGCCCAGAGTATATCTCTGCATTATCGGGATGGAAAAATTCCACTCTTGATCTATGAGCCTCAACATAACACCTTCGTAGCACTGAACCCATCTTGTAGTCACCCTGTTAGGGTGCGACATTTGATGTTATCAAGATACTCCTCTAGTGATAGTGATTGACATGATCTCATGGTCTAAGGATTAGGATCACTCCGTATGATGTTATAGAAATATAAACTCAATGACTTTTATCGTAATGCTATACTTCGGATGAATGTTCATTACACCATTCCAATAATGTTGTGACCTCGTTATTAACAACATCCAATGTCTATGATCAGGAAACCTTGATCATCTTGTTAATCAACGAGCTAGTTTATACGAGAGGATAACTAGGAACATTCCATTTGTTTATTAAACACACATGTATAAACGTTTCCGTGTTAATATAATTGTAGCATGCAAAATAAACATCTATCATATACTTGGAATATACATAATAACAACTTTATTATTGCCTCTCAGGCTATATTTCCTTCAGTCTCTCACTTGCACTAGAGACAATAATATAGTTACATATTGATAAATCTAACACCCATGGAGTTTTGGTGTTGATCATGTTTTTCTATAGGGAGATTTTTAGTCATTGGATCTGCTACATTGAGATCTGTGTGTACTTTACAAATCTTTATATCTCCATCCTTGACATGCTCGCTGATGGAGTGAAACCGACGCTTAATATGCTTGGAATTCTTGTGAGACCTTGGTTCTTTGGCATTGGATATGGCTCCATTGTTGTCACAATAGATCACCATTGGGTCCAACGCGCTAGCAACCACACCTAATTCGGTTATGAACACCTTCATCCAAACTGCTTCCTGAGCCGCTTCTGAAGCAGCAACATATTCGGCCTCCATTGTTGATACCGCCACCACGGGTTGTTTGGAACGCCTCCAACTAACCGCTCCACCATTCATGAGAAATACGTATCCGGATTGAGACTTAGAGTCTTCAGGATCGGTGTCGAAGTTAGAGCTGGCATAACACTTAGCGACAAGATCTTCTTAACCTCCGTACACGTGAAACATTCCCTTAGTTCTTCTTAAGTACTTAAGTATATTATTGACCGCTATCCATTGTTCCGATCCTGGATCAGATTGGTATCTAGTAGTCAAACTAATAGAATGTGTCACATCCTGTCTTGTACATAGCATGGTGTACATTATAGAGCCTATGGATGAAGCATAGGGGACCTTTTCCATTATCTCTCTTTCTTCCGCCGTAGCCGGACTTTGAGTCTTACTCAATGTCTTGCCTTGCAACATATGTAAGAACCCCTTCTTACTTTTGTCCATTTTAAACTTCTTTAAAATCTTATCAAGGTTTGTACTTTGTGATAGCCCTATTAGGCACCTTGATCTATCTCTATAGATCTTTGTGCCTAATATGTATGACGCTTCACCTAGGACCTTCATTGAAAATTTGTTTTTTAGATAACTTTTAACACTGTTTAAAAGATCTACATAATTTTTGATCAGTAATATGTCATCCACACATAATATCAGAAATGCCACATCTCTCCCGCTCACTTTCTTGTAAATATAAGCCTCTCCATAAGTTTGGACAAATCCAAACTCTTTGATCACCTCATCAAAGCAGAGATTCCAACTTTGGGATGCTTGTTTCAGTCCATAGATGGATCTCTACAGCTTGCATACCCTGTCAGCATCCTTAGGATAGACAAAACCCTTTGGTTGTATCATATACAACTCTTATTCAATGTTGCCATTGAGGAACGCAGTTTTGACATCCATCTACCATATCTCATAGTCAAAATATGTAGCAGTTGCTAACATAATCCTATCTGACTTTAGCATCGCTACGGGAGAGAATGTCTCATCGTAGTCAACTCCTTGAATTTGTCGAAACCCCTTTGCGAAAAGTTAAGCTTTATAGATGGTTACGTTACCATCAGCATCAGTTTTTCTTTTGAAAATCCATTTATTCTCCACGACCTTTTGGTCGTGAGGTAAGTCCACCAAGGTCCCAACCTGGTTTTTGTACATGGATTCCATCTCGGATTTCATGGCTTCTAGCCATTTGTTGGAATCTGGGAGCATCATCGCTTGTTCATACGTTGCAGGGTCATCTATTTCATCGACCATGAAATTCATCACAGGATTTCCATATAGTTCAGGAGCTACACGTGTCCTGCTTGACCTACGAGGTTTGGTAGTATTCTCTTTTAGAGTTTCATGATATTTATCATTAGTTCCCTCTTCATTCGGTGAAGTCAACTCCGGAATAGCTTCCGGTGTTGTGTTACTCGCCATATTATGAAGAGAAGGTTCAACAACCTCTTCGATTTCTACCTTCCGACTACACACACCTTTTGCGCTCTTTCTCTAGAAAGGATCCATTCTTGGCAATGAAAACCTTTCCCTTGGATCTATGATAGAAGGAATAGCCAATAGTTTCCTCAGGGTATCCTATGAATAATAATTTTTCCGCTTTGGGTTCGAGTTTATCAGGTTGAAGTTTATTCACATAAACATCGCATCCCCAAACTTTAAGAAATGATAGCTTAGGTTTGTTTCCAAACCACAATTCATATGGTTTCTTTTCACTGATTTAGATGGTGCCCGATTTAAAGTGAATGCAACAGTTTCTAGTGCATAACACCAAAATGACAGTGGCAAGTCAGTCAGAGACATCATAGATCGAACCATATCTAGTAAAATACGATTATGATGTTCTGACACACCATTTCGCTGTGGTGTTCCGTCAGGTGTGAGTTGTGAAACTATTCCACACTCTTTAACATTCGTGCTGAGCTCGTAACTTAGATACTCACCTCCATGATCAGACCATAGAAATTTGAACTTTCTATTACAATGATTTTTCACTTCATTCTGAAATTCCTTGAACTTTTCAAAAGTTACAGACTTGTGTTTCATCAAGTATATATAACCGTATCTACTCAAATCATCCGTGAAAGTAACAAAATAATGATATTCACCTCGCACCTCCATGATCAGACCATAGAAATCACACTCATTGGACCACATACATCAGAATGTATGATTTCCAATAAATCTGTCGCCTGTTCCATTGAACCGGAAAACGGCGTTCTAGTCATCTTGCCCATAAGGCATGGCTCACATGTATCAAATGATTCGAAATTAAGTGATTCCAAAAGTCCATCTGAATGGAGTTTCTTCATGCGTTTAACGCCAGTATGACCTAGACTGCATTGCCACATATATGCGGATATATCATCATTAAATTTAATCTTTTAGCATCAATATTATGAATATGTGTAACACTATTATCGAGATCCAATAGAAATAAACAATTCATCACAGGTGCATGACCATAAAAGATATTATTCATATAAATTGAACAACCATTGTTTTCAGATTTAAATCAATAACCACTTTGCATCAAACACGATCCGGATAAAATGTTGATGCTCAGTGAAGGCACCAAATAAAAACTATTTAGGTTTATAACTAATACCGACGGTAAGTGGAGAGGAAGCGTTCCGACGTCGATCACATCAACACTTGATCCATTGCTGACATGCATCTTGACCTCACCCCTTGCTAGCGGTCGCTTGTTCCGCAGCCCCTGATTCAAGTTACAAATATTAGCAATCGATCCGGTATCAAATACCCAGGTGCTACTACGAGTACTAGTCAAGTACACATCATTAACATTTATATCATATATACCTTTGTTTGCCTTGCCGGCCTTTGATATGTCAGAAACGTATCTATAATTTTTGATGCTCCATGCTTGTTTAGTATCTACTTTGCTTTGCTTTGTCTACACTTTGAGGTGTTTTTATATATTTTCTGGAACTAACCTATTAACAAGTTGCCACAGTGCCAGTTGCCTATTTCTTCTGTTTTTGGTTCCAGAAAGGCAGAAAATCAATATTCTCGGAATTGGACGGGACAAAATCCGAAGTCAATATTTTACCGTGGGCGACACGAAGTCCAGAGGAGAGACGGAGAGGAAAACCAGGGCCGCCACACCCCCTAGGCGCGGGTGGGCCCACCCCATGCCTGGGTAGGGTGTGGGCCCTCTGGCCGCCTCCCAGCCTTGCCTCCTAGCCTATAAGAAGCCCCCGATGCAGAAACCCTAGGCACCCAATCAAGACTCCACGAAACCTTCTGTAGCCGCCGCCACCATCGTCCCATGATCGGGGGGATCTGAAGTTCTTCCCAGCACTTAGTCGGAGGGGAGATCATCCCGGAGGCCTTCTTCTCCGGTAAGAAGCATGAGTAGTTCTACCTTGGACTACGGGTCCATGTAGTAGCTAGATGGTTGTATATCCTCCTTGTGCTTTCATGTATAGATCTTGTGATCTCCATTCATGATCAAGATATAATCTATTTGTAATCATGCATGTTGTGTTTGCGGGGATCCGATGGATACTGAGATTACTATGTCAGATTGATTAGTGGTTTTGTCTATTTGATACCATCATGTCTATGTTGTTTGTGATCTTGCATGCTCTTCGTTGTTAGTAGCTATCTTGGCCTTCCAAGAGGGGGTATTTATGCTCGATAGTGGGTTCATGCCTCTAGTTTCCAAGGGAAATGACAGAAATCTCTTCGGTTGTAGATGTGTTGTTGCCACTAGGGAGAAAACAACGGTCTCTTGTTCATGGAACAAGTGGATTGTTTACCTTACACACTTTTCTTAAAGCATTTGTCTATTGCTTGCAACTTAATACAAGAGGGGGTTCAGATGATAACCTGAAGGTGGACTTCTAGTCATAGATGCAGTTGGATGGCGGTCTATGTATATTGTTGTATTGCCCAATCGAATCTCATAGGATATTTTTGTCTTGTATTGCATTGTTATGCCTTGCTCAGTTCCTATCAATTGCCCTGCTGTAATTTGTTTACCCTTCATGACATGTTGTTTATCGGTCCAATCTTTACCATTGATACATCCTCCACTGTTACCTATTCACTTGCTGCAAACCATTACCTTCCACACCATACGTTTAAACCTTTGTTACAGCAACCGGTGAGATTGATAACCTCACTGTTAGTTGGGCAAAGTCTTGAGTTTGTGTTGTGCAGGTTTCCATGTTTCTTGCAACACCTGTGTGACGTTTCCTTCCTCCTACTGGTTCGATAACCTCGGTTTCTTACTGAGGGAAGACTTGCTGTTGTGTTGCTTCACACCTTGCTCTTGGGGTTCCCAACAGGCTCCACATCAACTGAGCCATCAGCCTTCTTGTCTACCAAATACTTGGGGCAGTTGCGCTTCCAATGGCCAGTACCCTTACAATAGTAGCACTCGGTATCAGACTTAGGACCAACTTGGGATTTCTTTTTAGGTGCGACAACCAATTTTTCGCCCTTCTTTACCTTCTGTTTACCCTTCTTGTCTTTCTTGAAACCGGTGGTCTTATTGATCATCAACACTTGATGTTCTTTCTTGATCTCCACCTCTACATTCTTAAGCATTAACAGAAGCTCGAGGAGAGACTTCTTCACGCCCTGCATGTTATAGTTCACCACGATGCTCTTGTAGCTAGGTGGCAGAGATTGGAGAAAACGATGTATGCCTAAGTCAATGGGAATCGATATTCCCAAGGACACAAGATTATCGGTGTACCCAGAAATTTTGAGTACATGCTCAATGATGGAGCTGTTCTCTTCCATCATGCAGCTAAAGAACTTTTCAGAAGAATTATAACTCTCTACAGCAGCATGGGTGTCGAAAATCATTTTCAACTCACCCATTGTATTAAAGGCATTGCCATTTTCAAAATGCTTTTGAAGTTCTGGCTCCTGTCCATACAATATGCCACAATGAACTAAGTTGTGGTCTTCCTGACGAGTCAAATAGACGTTCTTTTCCTCGTCACGGGCATCATCAAGTGGTGGTGGTGGGGGGGGGGAGGGCGGCTAGCGGCGCTTCTAGCACATATTGCTTTTGTGCAGCAGAGAGGAGAATCCTCAAATTCATAGCCCAGTCGGTAAAGTTGCTACCATTTGTTGCAAGTTTCTCTTTCTCGTTGAACACATTGAAATTAAAAGAAGGTGGTGCCATCTACAACAAAATTTGTAAAGTTTAGACTAAGTTTATGATAGATCGATTTCAACTAATCCAAATTATGAATGAAATCCCACTCAAAAACGACATCCCTCGTGTCTTTTTGGTGACTACATGAACCAAATACACTACATCAAGTCCAATGATCATGTGAGTCAGTGTAGCTTCAAAGGCGAGCATCTATATGTGCATCATATCAACATATTACTCATGCTTAACCTTTCGGTCTGTGGTCCGAGGACATGTCTGTACATGCTAGGCTCACCAAGTAAGAACCTTAGTATTTAGCGCGTGTAAAACTTCATTACACCCGAAATATGATCGTGGATTCAAGAACACACGATCATCACGTGATGTCTTGAAGTGGCAAAACATAATTGGTGCATACTTAAGGGAGAACACATTTTTATCTTGATATCTAAACGAGGGATCATCTTATTATGCTAATAAAATGCCAAACAAGCAATATAAGATGCAACAAACATCATATGTGAAAAGTGAAATGATATGGTTCTTGCACTTGATCACCATCATGTGCATCATTGTATGATCTCTATCATTCCTTTGTGTGTAAGGACAAGGTCTATGGAACTTACATGTTAAGTGTGTTGTAAGAGTATAAACTATACATTTACTTACAACATTACCATATCATGACACTAGCCCTAAAACAATCTAAACTAGACGCTTCTAATTTATCCATTGCAAGTTTTACGTGGCTTAGGGCTTTCAAAGATAGAACCGTTCTTACCTATGAACATGGAACCACAATGAGGATAACAAAATTATTAACAACTCGTTGTAAATTAGATATTGAATATAGTAGGAGAGACAGACTCCCGCTAGCCACTTATGTAAAACTGGTTGCATGTCAAGCGTGGAACATGTCTCATGTGCGAGGACATGTAAAGTTTGTCCGGGCCGCTTCATCCCACTATGCCACCAATATCCAAAGTAGAACCAAGAAGCAATAACATGATCATCATCTCCCACATACTCATATGTGTATTACCTATGCAAAGAATCTACACATAGATCCGGCTTTGATACCACTGTAGGGTTTGCAGCACAGAAAACAAAAAAATTCTACGATGGGAAAAACTATGTACCAAGATCTATCTACCAGATACAAGAAACGGGTGGATAAACATCCATAGATAACATACCCTTGTAGACCGACAAAGTTTAACGAGGTTTTACTCATAGATTATTTAGATGAACGCTTGTCGATCTCAAGATTGAGAAAAAGTCCAACGCCGCAAATCAGTAGCGCATCCGTCCTCGCACACACGTCCAAGCCACCGAGAAACCTCCGCCTCCTCTCTCCAGCAATGCAGCAAAAGCAACAACTCTTTCTCAACGAAAATACATCGGGAACATGTATCTCTCTAGTCTGAGACCATGGGGAATAAACTAGAGGGGGAGAGAAATCCGTCACGAGGAGGTGTGAGTGTGAGAGAGGGAGAGGGAGGCCTTATATAGGAGGAGGGGGGGACCCCAAGGGGATGGCTGGCGCATGGGGGCTGCCCCTTGCCCTCCCTCCATTTATGTGGGTGGAGCTCCCAGTCACAAAATGCCTCTTCACTTCTCCACTCAAAATCCCACTCAAAAAATCCCATTAAATTTCCACCAAATTTAATGCAATCTCTCTTTAAATAAAATCCTTTTATTTATTTATTAAGATTTTTTTCAATTACATTAATTAACAAACATTCACGTAAAACCCCTTGCTAGTATTCTATTTCACATGGAGAAACACTTTTAGTAATTTCACCCGAAACAATTCCGGTGTCTAGTGAAATAAATTCTTGCGCTTTGTAAATCTTTTTGTTTAGAAACTATTTATTCCAAATGGTGTTGGTGTCTCTTAAGTGTGTCACCCTATGGTTCGCGAATAATGCGGACATGATCGAGACCCCTCTCGGATCAATAATCAGAAGCGGGACCTAGAGATCCATACTGACTCCCACACAATCAACGATGACTTCTTGTGATCATGAGAATCTTTTACGCTAGAATCTTAATCCCTTTGTCTTGCGATATATTACATGTACGAGATTCGATCATCGGTATCTCCATACCTAGTTTGATCTCGTTATCTACATGTACTCTTTTCTCATACCCGTGATATAACATTCTAGTGATCAAATCACTTTCTTGCAAGCTAACTAATGAGATATCAACGAGAGGGCCCAGAGTATATCTCTCCGTCATTGGGATGGTCAAATTCCACTCTTGATCCATGAGCCTCAAAATAACACCTTTTTAGCACTGAACCCATCTTTATAGTCACCCTATTACGGTGTGATGTTTGATGTTATCAAGATACTCTTCTAGTGTTAGTGATTGACATGATCTCATGGTCTAAGGATTAGGATCACTTCGTATGATGTTATAGCAATATAAACTCAATGACTTTGATCGTAATGCTATAATTCGGATGAATGTTCATCACACCATTCCAATAATGTTTTGACCTCGTTATTAACGACATCCAATGTCTATGATCATGAAACCTTGATCATCTTGTTAATCAACGAGCTAGTTTATAAGAGAGGCATAACAAGGAACTTTCCATTTGTTTATTAAACACACATGTATTAACGCTTCCGTATTGATACAATTATAGCATGCAAAATAAACATCTATCATATAATTGGAATATACATAATAACAACTTTATTATTGCCTCTTAGGGCACATTCCATTCAAAATTTCATGATCAAGATACTATAGCTCATAAGGACGAATCGTAGTACCCAAAACCTTCTGGGAGATCAGGACTCCTAGTCCAACCTTTGAAAATTCGCATACAATATGAGAACATGTATATCACTAAAGTATATTCTATCATATTGCAACCAAACATTGTTTCAGATATCATAATATATTTCATGCATGATGGTTTATAAAACAATTATTTCAGCTCCTAGATAACCTTGATAATGAAACAACTTTTGAAAATCAAAGATTATGGAGGCAAGCATGATATTTAGATACTAACGCTGGAATTTGTTACTCTTGATTTAATACTACTTATTGAATTTCATGGAGTAAGTGAGGTTTTGCTAAAAGTTTTCAATAGTACTTTAAGCTTTATATTGACACTCATAAAAAATATGATACCAGTTCGTAAAGTAAAAATTCCAGAATCCTATAGTTATATTATCTCAATTATAGCTACACTAGGTAGTAAACGAATGCCAATGACTACAACAAACTATGCAAATTCACTTTGATTCATTTTATGATAAATTGAGTTCAAATTTAATCACATTACTATGTGAACTCCCACTCAAAAATGACATACCTATAAGTAAGAACCTTAGTACTCATGTGTGTAAAACTGTCTTACACCCGTTGTATGTGAAACGTAGAGTCTATCACACCCGATCATCACGTGGTGCTTCAAACCGACGAACTTTCCTAATGGTGCATACTAAGGAAGAATATATTATTATCTTGATATTTAGTGATAGGGATCGTCTTATAATGCTACCGCCAATTTCTAAGCTAGACACAAGCATAAATAAGATACAAAAAAACATCATATGTAAAAGTGACATGATATGGTTCTTGCACTTGATCACTATCTTGTGCATCATGGTATGATCTCTATCATTCCATTTGTGTCACACCAATGTCTATGGCACTCCCACTTATTTTTTATAATTCCCAAGAGTATCTTACCATACTAAAATTATAACATTTACCATATCATGACACACGCCTAGAAAAAATAAATCTAGACACCTCTAATTTATCTGTTGCAAGTTTTACGTGGTTGTGGGCTTCCTAGGAATGAATCGTTCTACCTGCGTACTTCAAACACAACGACGATAACCAAGTTATTAGAAAGCCGTTGTAAATCAGATATTAAATATAGTGGGAGATACAGATACCCACTAGCCACTTATGCAAAACTAGTTGCATGTCAAGCGTGGAACAGGTCTCATGTGCGAGGACATGTAATGTTTGTCCGGGCTGCTTCATCCCACTATGCTACTAATATCAAAAGTACACAAAAGTTTGTAATAACATGATCATGAATGCCCACATCTACATGTGTTCTAACCGTACAACGCATCTACGCATAAACCTGGCTCTGATACCACAGTTGCAACTGCAAAGATCTTTGTAACGTTTTTAGAAGGACTCACCCTTGAAGACCGTAAGAGGTATAACGTTCCTGCAAACTAACATGGTTGGTGTAGAGTGTACATGACCATCCTCAAGGACATGTAGAGGATCAACGCCACAAGGGGCAGCGCCTCTATAATTGGTCACACATACCGTGTGCCGACGACTTCAGTCCCTCGCTTCAGCGAGGCAGCAGAAGTAATGGATCCTTGGGAACTCCAGAAACAACACATCATGGTAGTGTTGGTGATGGATAATATCTTTAGTAGGGCTTATCCTAAGCACCTCGCGCGTGGCATGGAGAAGCTAGCGAGGGGGGAAGGCACCATCCAAAGGGCATATGACAGGAGAGGGAGTTAGTGTGAGAGGAGAGAGGTCTCCACCTCCTCTTCTAGGGGAAGGGGGCAGTACCCCTCCCTTGGCCGGCGTCCAAGAGAGATCCCCCTCCTCTCCCCTCATCATGTAGGTGGACACTCCACTCACAAAATATTAATCCCCACTTTGTCCCATTGATTCTCCATTCAAAAACCAAAGGTCTTTCCATTAAAGAACTTGAATTCTCTTGTTTTAATGCAACTCAATTTAATGAACACTTCATGTAACGAGTACTTCATTTTTGAACACTTTATTTAATAAAAACATTAACATTTTATTCCCTTGCTTTGTTTCGATACACCGAAACCATTATGGCAGATTTGACAGAACAATTCCTACGATGTCCAGTATATTTTCCCGCGTTCCCTATTCCAGCGATGTTAAGTGTGTCTCCCTGATACTTGCATTTTATATAAACATTTGTAGGACCTTTATTAATTGTTTAGAATCACATTTACCTTGATCCATCGTTATTTATACATAATTAGATGATTTACGGGACTTTCCTACAAAGTCCCTCTCTTTGGTATTAAATTTCTGGGAGGCAAAAAACCTCCTTTTTCATGTTTTTTTGTTTCAGGACCTTTTGTACGTCAACAAATTGAAGGTGAAATACCTGAAAAGTTTTTAACCAGAAGAACCAACTTGGGCCAAAGAATTAAGCGAGGGGAGCCACGAGGACCGAAAGAGGCCACGTGGCGCACCCACCCCCCTAGGCGCGCCACACAGGCTCTTTCAGCCCTCGAGCATCATCTTGGATCCTCCTTTTTATAGACGTCTTCATATCGCAAAAAAACCTATTCCATATTTTTTCCACGATTTACAGAGGCGGCGGTGGAGGCGAAAGTCCTCTCCTACTCCGGGAGGGGACAGATCCCGCCACACTAGATCCTCCGATGAGGGGTAAATCGACGCCATCGTCATCACCACTCCTCCTCGGTGTAGGGGGAGGCCTCTCCATCAACATCTCCACCAGCACCATCATCATCACCATCACCATCTCCAAGATCCATATCGTTCCCCTCATAGTTTGTGATTGATTGAACCCTGGATATTGTTTTATTTGGTGGAGATATTATATTTTCAGATTGTGTTGTATCCCATATCCTACTGATCCATATCATGTTTGGCACTTATGATTAGATCCCCATGTTCCTGAGGGCATAGATGAATTGGCTATGATATCCATATAATATGCAATTAATATGTGGTCCAGTTTTTATCTTTTATATTTTTCTATGATGGTTTTATGCGAAAGTCGACTGCATATTACTTCACCTATATGGGCTTATAGGAGAATACTTTGATGCAATGGTAGGGGTTGGAAGGGTCGGAATTTATAGAAACCATTTTCCAATACTTTGAGTTGCATTGGAGGGATTATATGTCGGGGACCCATGAACCTATTGCTATGGTGGGACAATTATGTATTAATGATTCCTAGATGTTCATGTGAATGGCTTTAGGACCCATCATAAGTGGTGTATTTATCTCATGCTTATGGCTGAACCTAATTAGGCTCCACCCTAAGGGAAAGAAACTTGACAACATATTCACCATATTGTGTAGAAATCTTTATGCTGAGTAAATCCATGCCTCCCTCGAGAACGCATGTCACATATAAGTTCACACACACACTTGAGCTCGTCCTCTTGCTGTATAAAGGATTGGGATTTCTCTCATTGAGAGCATTTACTTATTGCTATTTACTTTCAGTATTTTATACTCTTGCAAACTACAAACCAAAAAAACCAAATCTACTACATTTACTATTATTTCCTTTGTCAAATTTGCTAACCAATACCCTCATATCCTCGTGGGTTCGATAACCTTTCTTTATTGAAAAGTAGTACAATTGATCTCCTGCACTTGGGTGCCATCAGGACACTTTTGTGACGCCATTGTCGGCGAGCGTGTAGCGCCTCGGATCGATAAAGATCCCAAGTCCCTATGATTAACATGCTAGTCCCTGGATGAATATCTAGCACTCACAATCGATGAAATATCATGTAAAACACAAGTATTTATTACATGAATCGAATAATCTAGAGTTTACATTATTACAACAGAAGCGATATAAATACAACTTGGGGTCCCATCAATGCCACAACCAGGTTGAGTGAAGATCCGCGATCCTAGCGCACCTTTCAACGATCTTCAAATTCTGCACATGAAACATGCAGCCAAATGAGTTGGTCAATACTTTGAATGTATTGGAAAATTACACCAAGGAAATAATAAGGCTAACCCTACATGCAAGGCTGAGTAGGCTTTGGAGTTCATTTGCATAAAGCCATTTTTCTCTAAGTAAAGAGGAAAAGAGGAAGAGATTTACCCTACTTTTTAAACATTTGTTTAAGTAAAATAGGGTCAAATGGCACACGAGGATATTACTCACCAAGTGTCCAAACAACCAAACACTTGGATATTATTCACCAAGTCCCAAAATCCCACCCATTGGTGATATTACTCACGTCATGGGGTTTTAAAACTTTGTTTAGAAAAGAGAGATGAAGATCCTTCAGATGCTCAATGTTTTTCTATTTCCGTCAACACGACTGATCGATCAGATTGCAATACTCTTGAGAGTTTGTGCACTTTAACCACAATACATGATCAAGTTCTTTTATAGACAAGACCATGGAGAGGCTTTCCCTTAGTAACCCCTCTACCAGCTGGATCCAACCGTGCCAAGAAGCTCCAAATGTTGGTACCCCGGTGAGGATTCCTACTAAGTACCAGGCCAAGACATAGCCCATATATATCGTGGTTGCACTGGAAGCTTCTGAATTCTGAAACATGGCAAACTTCTTTGATTCCTGGGCGGCGGTCCTCCACTAAAATCTCACTCGTTGACCCGACAACCATTCCGCCCAGAAGAAAACTTAGTTTTATTTAGAAGTAGACTTTGAGAGGAAAAAGGTTCGCTCAAAAGAGATTTTATACTTAGAAAAATTTCTGTCTTTGAACCATAAATATTTTTGTATGATTTAATTACCATAACAATTCAATTTATACTTTCTACAAGATCATCTAATATAACAATGCCAAATAATTTTGTGTATATTTTTACTAGATACATATGATTAGAATGAAACAGTACAAATTGGTTTTACTAAAGTTGGAGTTATAAATCATTTTCTATGATTTCATTACTATTTAATAGAGTTTAAATAATTTAAAATATTTACTTCGTCAAAAATTATATCAAGACCAGATCTGTATCCCACATGCAATTGTGAATCCAAATACATATTGTTTATATTTTAGTGTTCTATAAATAATATATTATCAATTTAATAATATAAATGGACATTAAAACTAATTAAATCCCTATAGTAATTATACGCTACAAAAATTATATCTAACCGAATAATAATGCTGAATATGAAATTAGAAAACCATAGATACTTTTTTTTGGATCTACAAATAATTTATTATGATTTATTTAGTATAAAATGTCCATTAAACCATTTAAATTTACAGTAAAACTATAGAGTAAAAGTTAGGTCTTATCTTGTATTAATATTCTACATAATTTTATGAATCCGCGGATATATTATTTGTAATTTTCGGAGCAACAGTTATTTTTCTTTAATTTAAATACCAAAAAGACGATATTTAACCAATTAAATAAATACCGAACAACTATACCTCAAAAAATAGATCTGATCATGGAATAATGTTCTATACTAAATTATCTTTCCAACAATATATTATTTGTAATTCTTGGACTCATATTATATTTACTATGAATTTCCTAAGATCAATCTATTTTTTGTCCTATTATTTATTTTTGAAGGATTTGCTCACTAGGCGCTGACCCGCGGCGATGTGGTGATGGTGTGCTAGCTTGTGCCTGCCGATGCAGAAGCCACGCGACACACCCTGATTCGCTGATACCCCTTCACACAACGTTCTAATATCGAGCGTTAGATGGGGATCCAGCGGCCTGGAAGCAAAGCTCCCTGGGCCTCACTAGAGATGACGTCACCGGAGGCGGGGCGGCTCAAACGTGATGGTCGATGGCGTTCCCATGGTCCCCAGTGGTGATGGAGTAGACTACGAGGCATGTCTCTTCACGAGCATCTAAATTCCCGGCCGCTCCTCTCGATCTCCTTCGTGACTCCAGCGATGAATTCCCGACGCTCCGGTGCTCTGCTAAGAGATAAAATGTGATGAGGCGATGCAATGGATCAAGGGGAACTCGATTAGGGGGAAAATAGGGGGATAGGTCGATGGGAATTGTCGTTCTGAAACTCGACCTCGAGCTTGCTTCGGCTAAGACGGCGGTAGAACAAATCAGAGCTTGGCGGCTAGGGTTTCACGATTCCTAAAAGAAAAACAAATGTAAAAGAGGGAGGGGGTATTTATGGGGATGTTTTCGTGCATAAGGGACAAAAATTGCAAATGGAACGGCGAAATCGAGGAGTTAGTTCGGGTTGCTAGGTTGGTTAGGTTTTGATTCTTTTTTTTCTATTTACTGATTTAGTAATTCTTTTATAGATTTAGTTATATAGCTCCAATTTATATGAAATTTGTTTCTCAAATTTTATAAATTCAAAAAAACTTATTAATATTTATAGACCATAGTTTTGGTCAAAACAAAAATAACAAGATTGCCATTATGTAGTGTATTTTATGGTACTTTAGAGAAATTCAAATTAGGGTTTTGTAGATAGGGATTTTAACTTAAGGATTTAATACGAGAACGCAAAGATGCAATGATCATAAAGGAAGCATAATGTTTTGGTTTTATTCAACTTCTGAACCAATTGTGACAGTTATGTTAATTCACTATTTTAATGTGTCTTAGGAAAGTTTTGAACAATCCTATAAAGTTTTTTTTCAATCAGCAATTTCAACAATATGAAACAATTCAATCAACTTTTTAATTTTATTTATTTTGACATTCTAAAATAGGAAAATCTTGGGATGTTACAGACTACGTACCACCCTTAAAAGGAATCTCGTCCTCGAGATTCGAGAAGGCTAGAATGAAATAGGTTTGAGATACACTAGGGTACTACCATCCTTAAAAGATTGTATTTGTTGGGTTCTCCGGGTACAATGATTTGTAAGCTTAACTCACACTAACATAATTCACCGTAGCCTGATGGACAAATTGAACTTCTTTCCGTTGACATTGCGGTTGCGATTTCCACCGCCATTCTTTCTTTTCGCGGGACTATCTAACGCATAATGCCCTGTTTCACCACACTTGTAGCAGGTCACCTGTCTAGGTCTTTCTTGGGCTTCTTATTGCTGCTACTTATATTACCATTACATGAATGGCCCGCCAAACACATAGATATTTCGAATAACTCCTTCTAGTTTTATATTAGTTCTATTAGACAGTTTAATAGTAGTGTCTACCAATTCCACATCTAGATTATTCAAATTGTAGCGAAGTTCCTCATAAAGTAATGATGGCATAATATTTATAGTAGACATCGGTTCACAAATTCCATATAGGGAAGTTTCTCCACAATATATATGGGTGATAGGTTTAGAAGTTTATTTACCTTGTATCCTACCTATAATGAAGTCTGAAGTTTCAGAATATAGTATAACCACTTCATTTTCCACAATTCTTGCTTCCGTAAGATCTTTATATATAACAATATTTGCAGTGGTGGCATCAGGGTTCTTTTCTGCTTTCTTTGGTCTTCTCTTTGTATGTTCTTCCTGCCTGCATTTCTTCTTAATACTCTCTTGAATAGATTTAGAGGAAAATTCTATCAATGATGCGTCCTCTCTTGCTCGCTTCTTTTCTTCGAGGGGTTTATGAAGTCCCCATTCTGAAGGTACCTGTAGATTCCCTACATAATTCTCAATAATTTTCTTTACTGAATAAGAATCAATGCTGAGGGTTTTAATCATTGCACAAGTCCTTTCATCTGCAAGAAAGTTGTTAACACAAGTATATTCAGAAGAACCTTTCATATTGATCTCCTCATTTTTAAGACTTTCCGTTGTTTCTTTCATTTTCATTATTAATTTACAAGCTTCATCATAAGTATAATATAGGAAACTACCATTAGAAACGGTATCTAGGCTTGCTCTATTTTTATTGTTAAGCCCTCCATAAAGAGTATGGGTAATTAACCAATCAGGCAAACGGTGATGGGACAATTGTCTAGATAGCTTTTATACCTTATATAGCCTTCATATAAATTCTCATTAGGATTATTTTGAAACTTATAATAATACCTCTCATCCTATGAGCTTTGATTTCTGAGTAATATTTTGACAAAAAATTGGTTGTCAAATCCGTCTACGTCCTTGGTTCTTCTGCACAAAAGGATCTATATCGGTTGCAAACATTATTAGAGAGAGTTTGTCTAAACAACTGGATTTTAACCTTATCAAGATCACAATCATCAAATATAAAGGAACCAAAAACAACTTCAAAGAATTGTAAGTGTCCATATGGACTCTCTTCATGGTCTCCTGCAAATTTTTTAGAGTTAAGTAACTCAAATAATAAAGGATGGATCTCTATATTATCGGGGTTCATACTTCTATTGACAGTTATCAAAGCGTCCATGGGAGAATCTATATTCCTTACTGCCTCAAGCTGCATCAAATGCTGAGTGTTGTCCATTGTTATGATCCTTCAAATAAAATTAAAATTAGTTCAACGAAAACTAAAAGTAAAGTGACTTATAGCACTAAGCTCCCCGGCAACAGCGCTAGAATATATCTTGATGACTGCAAGTGCATAAATTGTTTGTAGCTAGTTTCAAAATAAAGATATCGATCCCATAGGGAGCAGTAGGAGAAAACTAAAATGCTTTTAACTAAAACTAAACGAAGTACTCTGAGAAATAATTCTAAGTTGCGATAAAAGTAGAATTATTTTTGGGTTTTTGGTAGGTTGAAACGGTGAAGTAAATCGAAGTAAAACTTAATGCAGAAAGTAGTAATCGCGTGCGTAAGAAAGATTGAAACTACAATAGGTGGTGGATACACAGCTAGCAATTTATACCAAGTGATCAAGATTATTATAGAAAATATTCTTATGATATGCATGCATGTGGGAGGAGCTCCATATATGAATAATGAGGAAGCAACCACTGCACACACCATCCTTCATAACCACAGCTGACAGATAAACAACATCAACGTATTACCCCGCTATTAAGGGATTTCTCCCGTGGCATGGAAATGGTTTAATAAGTTCTCCTTGATTACCCAAGTTAGTACGTAAAGGATGACAACGAATTTATAGTCACACTAAGTTCTATCATCCCTCCATCTACCAACAAGTAATCCCCTTCATCGAGTCCTCACAAGAGGCAAATATTGAGTGGCGTGCTTCACCCAACATCAAGATGAAGACAATTGACACATACATATAATGATGTATAACATAATAATCTCTATCTCATCTCAATAATATACTAGGGTTTTTCCATCTCCCTAAGAACTAAAGATCTACTCAGACATGGAGGCAATCAGCATCATGACAATGGTAATGGAAACAATTATTGATGAATAGCACTTGTATAAATCCACAACTAGTGCAAGAATTACAACAAGATCTAGATTTGATGGACGGAGATGATGGTGGCGATAAAGATGCAGCGGTTGATGAAGATGGAGATCGATGCCTTGGCCTACCAGATCTACTTAGGGCGAAGATAGATCCCTAG
This sequence comes from Avena sativa, assembly GCA_916181665.1. Classification (NCBI taxonomy): domain Eukaryota; kingdom Viridiplantae; phylum Streptophyta; class Magnoliopsida; order Poales; family Poaceae; genus Avena; species Avena sativa. The sequence continues at coordinate 199,977,296 of OV702281.1, read as the reverse complement.
GGCAAGTTCCCTCTCCAGATCCCTTCCGGCGGTGAGGTTTTTGCGATTTTTGGATATGCTGTATGTCGACTCCCCGAACCAGTTGCACGGGGTGAAACTATTTGAGGAGGTGGAGGCAGAGCCAACTATATGGCGGGAACTATACGGCGACCTGCCGTATAGTTGGTCGTCAACTCTTCTGTCTCCGCTTATATCTTCGGGTTTTCTTCTAGTATTATTAATATTTCCCAAATAAGCGATTTATGTAATTTTGGCTCCTTTTCTCTCTAGTACAACTGCTCCAAGAAGTGTGTCCTTTGGATCCATTATCTGATCTGATCCTGGTGAAAATAAACATAAAAGGTGCGTGCGAACGCTGTAAAATACCAAAGTCCTACATCTACAATGCAAAATAACAATGTAAAACATGATGAAAATATGCACTCATCAGTGGCATGATGATGTTTCCCTTCGCAACATCCTTCAACTCGTTGTCCACATTCAGGAGCAAGGTGCAAGGGGTCATTTTCTCCTGTGAAAACATGTAGGTTAGAGAGGATGAAGAAATTAATTTGCAGAGGCTTTGAGAGGATCAATTAATTATCATGATGGCTTCGAGCTCGTCTCACATCGAGGGACTAGGGCAGGGGCAGGGGAAGGGAGTGCAAGTGACTGAGGGGTTGTTGGTGGACCCTAAGGCCGACTGATCCTCAATATCACATGCATTGGCGCCGGTGGGTGGAGTCACCAATATGGGTACGTCTTAAGCCCGTGTATAGCATAAGGCAGGTTGCCCGAGTTGCTTCCACCTATGCTGACCACCGGGAGCGGTCCCTTTTGGCCGTTGGCGAAATAATTGGAGAGCGAATGCACCATTCTAGGGATGATTTCATTGACTCGCATGGCCACCGCTTCATCGACCTTGTTGGCCACCTCTGCTTGGACCCTGCTTTGTACCGCATCTTGGATGCGATGTTCCATTGTTGCTTCCAAGTTGGCCAAATTTTGCAATAGAGCCTCATCCTCCCGCTCCTTCTCTGCCTGCCGCGACTCCATGGTGTTGGGCATGGCCAAGCCATGTTGTCATGCTTGCGATCTCTCCCGGCACCGGGGAAACTACCTAATTGTGGCCTCCTCAACAGCGGCTGCTCCTTCATGATGTTCATGCCCCTGATAAAAGGTTTGTACCATGGGACTTTGCCCGTCGATGCCTAGAAAGAGGAGCCAGATTCGGCCGCTTCTTCCACGCACTACAAGAAGTAGCAGGAACAATTTTTGAGATGGAGTTGGTGAGCAGTATCAAACTAATAAGCTGGTAAAATTGCATACCACTTCGCGCTCAACTTACACCACCTTTGGGTCGGTGACCAAGACAACACCCTCCACCACTTTTGGGCTCGTGCCAATTTTCCCATCCATTTATTTATGGTATCGGAACCTGAAAAATTCCCTGAAGAGTGGGTCTTTGTACTTGTCCCAAGGGTTCTCGATGCCCTTGTATATGTAGGCCTGGTCCTCCTTCTACCATGTTTCTTGCTTGCCATTGTGGCCATGGAAACCACGATGGTGGACATCGGTTTTCTTCTCTGCCAGATCCTTCCCCTAGATTGACTACGACTTGGTGTACTCTAGTTCCTTGTTTTGCAAGAAGAGCGTGTAGTCCTCCGGCGTAATCCGCAGGAAGTGGTGCTTGATCTCTTAGAAGCTCTTGTTGTCATCAATCACCCCCCTCAACATGGTTTTATAACCGCTGAGGTTCTTGGTGAACCTAGAGAGGGCTAGCTTGTTCACGATATTCTCCTTGGGATCCAGGCTCATGAAGCCCTTAGGGAACATGTACCTTGCATGCAGCCGCAAAAGGAGTTAGTCCTGGAGATGCTTCTTCTTCTTCTTCTTCTTCTTCTTCTTCGTTTAGAGTTTAGTCCTAAAAAATAGCTCCCAGCTGGAGGCCATACCCCTTCGGAGCCACTTCGGCTCCGTAGGAATAACGGTCTTGGGTTCCACAGTGGTGAATGTTTCCCTCGTGGTGCCGACCATGTTTGGGCGCCGCTTCTTCCTTTGCCTCTTGTTGGCCTTTGTAGTAGTCTACGAGCCACACTCGGCAAATCCACTATCGGTGGTCTTGTTTCCCCTATCCTCATTGCCATCATGGGCATCATCATCGGTGGTCACGTCGCCTTCTTCGCCTCTGCCTTTTCCAGATGTATCTCCTCCTCCATGAGCCTATAGTGCTCCTCCAAATTTCACTAAGAAGACCTGCCAAGATCCAAGTATTCATTGTGATGGCTATACCTAGCACTACACAAGTAAAGAAAAGATTTAGGACACTTATATTCATGGAGAAATTTTGGCATGATCTTTGTTAAAAATGATTTTGCCGGAGTGCCAGAAATTTTCCGGAACGGAAATTAATCGACATTCTGGCGAAACATTGGCAACTCATTTGTACCTGCACAAAATATATGGAGCTCACAGCTGCGAGATGCAGCATAAAAACAGTACCTAAAGTACCACCACCATTGGGATGCCAGCAGCTCACAATATCACAAAATATTCACCGTGAGAGCAATTAATAAGTAACTTGTAAGACCCCAAAAATATAAATGATGATATCAATTTATAATTAATCAAATTTAGGGTTAACAAAATCTTTTATTAAATTAAACCCTATCTTAATGAATCTGTGTGAATGTTTGCAATGCCCCATGTTTGATTGTTGTAAATGATGAGAAATGGTTTAAAGATCAAAACCATATCATCTAGGTCATTTCTAAACCAGAACAGGATTGCTGAAATTGGGATGTTATAGACCTTTCCCCCTTAAAATAATATCATCCCGAGATTAGGGAGGAGGAGGGTTGGGTGATAACATCCTCTTAACTATTTCAATGGTGGAAATATTAGATGTTAATAGGTTTTACAACAAATAGGCATGGTCAGCTATGGGTCGGAGGTGAGTGGTTTCGGATTGGGCGGTTTAGGTCAAATAAGTGGAAAAGACGCAGTCTTTTCCTCTTTGGATGATTCTAGGTAGGTTTAGCATCGACAAGGTCCTTCTTCTTAGGGCTATAGGACGAGTTAAGCCTTCTTCAATCCTTTCTTTCTAAAGTCATCTTTTCTGCCTTGTTGGTCTTGGCACACTGGGGCATTGGCTGGACGGTCGACTTGGTGATGCAGAACATTCCCTAAGTATCTTCTGATTCTGGAGAAGTGTCGATTATTATCCTTCATGTAGTGTCTATGATTCTAGATTTTTAGTGAATCCATCTCCTAATGGCGACTAAGGGTCGACTCTCTCAGGGTAATTATGGTTCTGTGGGAAAGACGCAATATTTACCCCTTAGAGTGGGACTAGAGGTGCTTGGAGGAATTGCAGATCTTCTGGCTTGGATTGGCTGGGATAATGTTGTACCTTCTGTTTAGAGTTGGTTGTCTTCAGTCGAATTTGTAGATGCGGCTCCTTGGGAGGCGCCAGATATGTCTAGGGGTGAATCTATTTGAGAGGATGACTTTTGTGGTTGGCGGTCCTGCAGCGCGATATAGGAGGAGGTTGTTCTGGGTTCAGTCTGGTGCAACGTTGTGGGTAAAACACACAAGGAATGGCATAATACTTGCATATCATCCGATAGGGTTCATCCAGAAATCAGCAGATTGGCGCCGGCCAACGAAGAGGGTACTTGAGGCCTTACTGAACAGGTTTCGAGACGATCCATCACTTACTATAGGTTGGAAGAGTGAGTTGGTAGGGTATAGAGGACTATGCCGAGAGTGCTCTATCAATCTTGGGGTGTGAGGGATATTCAAAAATCCCGAAGTCAGGAGTGAGGGTCGTGTCCTATTTGATGTTTGCTCCGACGAGTGGATCTTCCGGCGGTGGTGACTGAAAGATAGGTTGATACTCGCAGAAAGACAGCTCTTCATTTTTAGTCTCGGGATTAGTAGAGTCGGAGATCTATTTATGTGGGTCTTACCAGAGATAGTAGAGAAGGGGCTTCATGAAGTGTTCAGAGAATCTCGACTCCTTGGGTTTCTTTCTTCCCTTTGGAGAGTAGTATTGGAGGCATCCGGTAGTCTTGTCATCTTAAGTATGAGCGTCGTTGGTATTGGGAGGATCAAGCAGATTTTCTAAGGTGGTTGATGAGGTATGTTTTCTGTTCCTTTGACGACTCTCGAGGTGATTCTTGGTACAGGTCCTTGGGGTGGAGATCTTCTTGAGGTAGCTTCTAGTAGTTGATATTATGGAATTGAGTGGAAAGACGTTTTCTTTCCACCTTAGAGCTTTACTTGGGGTCATCAAGGCGGGGTTGGATCCTTCGTCTTGGAGCAAAGGCATGAATCTTGAGTCGAGGTCTTTTTGCTTCAGAGAGATTGTCTTATAGTGAACTCTTGGTGTTGCTTTGGTTCAATACCGGAGTAGACTCATGGTCTTCAGGCATACTTATTTTTAGGATTTTTGGGGAGTTTGTGTTTTTGTGTGGCGAGGACTTCCTGTTGATTTGGCAGAGGTATGGCTAGGATCTTTGCTCCTTTGGGGCGATTAGGATTACGCACGGATAGCGGTTGTCAGAGATTTCTTTATGTGGCCATCCTGCTAAGGAGAGGTTTCAGTTTATGGGATGAGGGGTGTTGGTCTCGGGATACACCAATAAGGTGGTCTAAGATTTAGGATCGGACGATCCGAGGCAGACAAGCAACACATTCCAAGCATCATACAAGCATATGACAAGCAAACAAAGTGTAACACAGGAACCAAGTGGTGACTACGTGCCAGAAAGGGAATACTATGTCGGGGTGTTTATCCCAAATACGGGCATTGCTGAAGGTCTAGACTTATGTCTTGTCCTCTGGTGTCGTCGGTGCCATACTTGATTCACTTAAGGCGGTGAAGGACTCCGTTGGTAGGGCGATATTGTAGTGTCTTCTATTGTTGGTAGCTCCTTTGGTTTTCTTGTCTTGGTTTCTCTTTGTTTCAGGATCTCCATCTTCATAGTTTCCAAGTCAGACTTTGTTTTTGAAAAACGGAGCATTTGAAATTAGATGAGGGAAAGAGTAATCCATTTTCAAATAGTTTAATTTAGAGGAGATAAGATAAGAAGTATTTCGAAATTATTTTTGAGAAGATAGTTTTTCGAAAGCTGATGTTTTCCAAAATAGTGGTTCTCCTGTCTAACGTCCATGCTAACTAAGGTCTCCTATAATCAGGGACAAAATAATTTCCAATCAAAACAATTGCAAACTTAGCAACAATACAAACATACAACAAAATAATGGTGATCATATGCATGCATGATGATTTACAATGTCACACTTATTTTATTTAGTATTATGAACACATGATGCATATTATAAAGTATTTAATGCACAAAACAATTTATTAATGAACTATATTGATTTAAATAGGGTTTAACTCACTTTGACTCAAATTATGGTGTTTTAGTATTATTAAATTGTGAATTAAATACCACTTTATAGGTATCTCAATTTAGAGCCAGTAGAAATTGGAATCACGTAAAAAGGATCTATAAATCTTTTTGTATGATTTAATTACCATAACAATGCAATTTAGACTTTTTGCAAGATCATCTGATATAACAATGCCAAATAATTTTGTGTATATTTTTACTTGATAGATATGATTAGAGCTAAATAGTACAAATTGGTTTTACTCAATTTGGAGTTATAAATCATTTTCTATGATTTAATTACTATTTAATAGAGTTTAAATAATTAAAAATATTTACTTCGTCAATAATTATATCAAGACCAGATATGTATTCCACATGAAATTATGAATCCAAAGACATATTATTTATATTTTTCTAATCTATAAATAATATATTATGAATTTAATAATCTCAATGGACATTAAAACTAATTAAATCCCTATAGTAATTATACACTACAAAAATTATATCTACCAGAATAATAACATTGAATATGAAATTATAAAACCACATATACTTTATTTGTATTTTTTTGGATCTACAAATAATTTATTATGATTTATTTAGTCTAAAATGTCCATCAAACCATTTAAATTAATAAAGTAAAACTGTTGAATAAAAGTTAGATATAATCTTGTATTAATATTCTACATAATTTTATGAATCCGCAGATATGTTATTTGTAATTTTCTGAGTAATCGTTATTTTTCTACAATTTAAATACGAAAAAGAGCCTATTTAACCAATTAAATAAATACATAACAACTATACTTGAAAAATAGATCTTATCGTGGAATAATGTTCTAGACTAAATTATCTTTCCAATAATATATTATTTGTAATTTTTGGACTCATAATATATTTACTATGAATTTCGTAAGATCAATCTATTTTATGTCCTATTATTTCCTTTTAAAGGAATTGCTGACTAAGCGCTGACCTGGCGCGACATGCGGCGATGATGTGGTGATGGTGTGGTGGCTTGTGCTTGCTGATGCAGATGCCACACGAAGCGCCCTGATTCGCTGATAACCCTTTGCGCAACGTTCTAATCTCGAGCGTCAGGATCCAACGACCTGGAATCAAAGCTCCCCGGCCTCAACGGAGATGACGTCACCGGCGGCGGGGCGGCTCGGACGTGACGGTCGACGACGTTCTTGTGGTCCCCGGAGATAATGGAGTAGACTACAAGGCGCGTCTCTTCACGAGCATCTTGAAATGGTTCTCGACGACGATTGTATCCTTCCTAAACGGTCCCAGACTCGGGCTGCTCCTCTCGAGCTCCTCCACGACTCCAGCGAGGAATTCCCGATGCTCCGGTGCTCTGTTGAGAGATAAAACGTGATGACATTATGAGGTGGATCAAGGGGAACTCAATTAGGGGGAAAATAGGGGGATAAGGCGACGGGAATCGTTGTTCTGAAAATCGACCTCGAGCTTGCTTCGGTTATGGCGGCAGTAGATCGAATCTGAGCATGGAGGCTAGGGTTTCATGAATCCAGAAAGAAAAACAAACGTAAAAGAGGGAGGGGTATTTATGGGGACATTTTCGTGCATAAGGGGCAAAAATTGCAAACGGAACGGCGGAATCAGAGGAAGGGAGGGGAGAGCAGGTGGGCTGGGCTTGGCTGGGTTGCTAGATAGGTTAGGTTTTGATCCTTTTTTCTATTTACTGATTTAGTAATTCTTTTATAGATTTATTTATATAGCTCCAATTTATATGAAATTTGTTTATAAAATTTTCTAAATTCAAAACACACTTATTAATATTTTTAGACCATAGTTTAGGTCAAAACAAAAACAACAAGATTGCCATTATGCAGTGTATTTTATGGCACTTTAGAGAAATTCAAATTAGGGTTTTGTATATGGGGATTTTAAATTAAGGATTTAATATTAAAATGCAAAGATGCAATGATCATAAAGGGATCATAATGTTTTGGTTTTGTTCAACTTCTGAACCAATTGTGATAGTTTTGTTAATCCACTATTTTAATGTATCTTAGGAAAGTTTTGAACAATCCTATAAAGTTTTTTTCAATCAGCAATTTCAACAAGATCACACAATTCAATCAACTTTTAATTTTATTTTTTTGACATTCCAAAATAGGAAAATTTTGGGATGTTACAGACTACCACCCTTAAAAGGAATCTCGTCCTCGATATTCGAGAAGGCTAGAAAGAAGTAGGTTTGAGATACACTAGGGTACTACCACCCTTAAAAGATTGTATTATTGAGTTCTGCGGGTACAATGATTTGTAAGCTTAACTCACACTAACATAATTCACCATGGCCTGATAGATGGATTGAACTTTCATACGTCGGAAACGTATCTATAATTTTTGATGTTCCATGCTTGTTTAGTATCTACTTTTCTTTTCTTTGTCTTTGAGGTGCTTTTCATATGTTTTCTGGTACTAACCGATTAACAAGTTGCCACAGTGCCAGTTTCCTTTTTTCTGTTGTTTTTGGTTCTAGAAAAGCTAGTAAGGAAATATTCTTAGAATTGGACGGGGCAAAAGCGAAAGTCAATATTTCACTGAGGAGAACACAGAGTCCAGAGGAGAGACGGAGGGGGGCCACAGGGCGGCCGCACCCCCCAGGCGCGGGCCAACCCTGGGTCACGCCTGGGCAGGGTGTGGGCCCCCTGGCCGCCTCCCAGCCTTGCCTCTTCGCCTATAAGAATCCCTCGATGCCTAAACCCTAAGCACCCGATCAATATTCCACGAAACCGTCTGTAGCCGCCGCCACCATCGTACCTAGATCGGGGGGATCAGAAGCTCTTCCCGGCACCCTGCCGGAGCGGAGATCATCCCGGAGGCCTTCTTCTTCATCATGCCAGCCTCCGGTATGAAGCGTGAGTAGTTCCACCTTGGACTACGGGTCCATGTAGTAGCTAGATGGTTGTATCTCTGTAGAGGTCCCAAGCTGATAAGGTAGAGATCCCTGTGTTTACAATGCTAGTCCCTAGATCAATAGCTAGCATCCACAGTTTAAGATGTAATATCAAGGAACAAAGGTCATATTACAACTTATAACCAGGAATAAAATAATACATTACATCTTACATGGCTCGTTTGGCTATCTCATTACAATGCAGTAGAAATATCTATATACAATGGAGTCCTTCATCTTAAAAGTGCCACAGGCAATCATGTTGGTTGGTTGTAGACTTGTAATCCTATTCAACACACTTCACTAACATCAAACGAACCTGCAACATAATAAGTTACAGCCAAAAGGGTCAATACATTTGAATTGTATTGGCAAGTGATACTATGGTAGAATAGTGGTATCTATCATCTATATGCATTTGGCTAAGTGAAGCTTAGGATTGCTTTGCTCAACATAAGGTTTTCCTTATAAGTTGGAAACACTAAGTTTTTGTTTGACAAAATCACCCAAGGCATCTACCAATTAAAAATTGAAGATCCTTTAACCCTTGTTCAACCACAAGCTTTTAAATTAGAATTGGGATGAGGATATCCTTGATAGCTTCCATGTCTTGATGCTCAAATTGTCCATTGCCGGTGACACGGCTAAGTACTTAGATTTTACTCTCTCGAGAGGTGGTGCACTTTCCCCACAAGACTCGACATGCATCGAGACAAGATCTTTCAGAAGCCTTCCCTTAGACCAAATGGACGCGTTCCAAACCTATCACCCCCTACCACCTTCTGTCCATCTGGCTAAGTTATTGCAACCTATATGATCCAGGCAGATCCCATAATGCCATGTGGCTACAGTTGAAGCTTCTCAATATTTGACATCTCAAATCACTGTGTTCCTGGGTGGCTTTCCACAAGTGAGATACACCAGGTATCGCCCCTGGGGTAACCACTCAACACAAACCTTTCCTTCCATTCCACCCAGGTGATTCATTCACATAGTTATTTTATTAAACAAAACACAAGTCATAGACTTAGAAATATTTCATAGCATGAATATAATCCACCCTTGTTTTCTACTAGCTAGGCTAAGGATGATAGTAGCAAGAATCTTAACTTAGGGAAAATTTTACTAAGGCATAATCTACTAGGATTTCCCAAGGCATATCATACTTAGTAAAAATTCCATGCAAGTCCTACTCAAAATATCACTAATGCATAGTGAAAATAATAGGACAAAATGTATGAAGGACCACTTGCCTTTTTAGTAGAGAATATAGACACTCCTTGATCTTGCAATTTTCACACTCTTCAAAGTTCACTATAATTCAATCAAGGCACTAATTCAAACTAGCATTCAAACAATTCCCCACATAAAATAAAGAAAACAAAACAATGCAATGCAAGCATGCAAAAGATTTTTTTATTTTGAAAGGTGGTTTCTAATAGGATATAAACATTTTAAAACACCTATTGGTCATTTATAAAAGTGGCAAAGTCATTTAAAATAAAGTTAGTGAAAATGACCATTTTAAATCATTTTTGTTTTGCTAGAAATGATTTTAATCAAAGGAACAATTTATAGTGTTAGACAAAAATGTTTTTAAACACAAATGTTAGTGTTTATGGCCAAAGTCTTTATAACAAATCCATTTTACAAAAAGTTTCACTCAAAAATCATTTTTAAATTAAAGCAACATTTTGTTTTACTAGAAATGCTTTTTATTCAAAGGAATAATTCCTTAGTGTCACAAAATATACTTTTAAATTCAAAAGTTAGTTTTTATGGTCAGTAGGTTCAAAACAGATCATTTGCAAAAGGTTTTACTCAAAAATCATTTTTATAATAATAGTAACATTTTTGTTTTACTAGAAATGCCTTTAATCAAAGTAATCATTTTCTAGGGTTAATCAAATACATTTTTAAATCAAAAACTTAGTGTTTAGGGTCAGAGAGTTTAAATCAAAACATTTCCAAAAGCTTTTACTCAAAAATCAATTTTTGAATAAATTTTATACACAAAATAGGCCTAGAAATGTTTCTGCAAAACAACTAATTTTCTAGAACCAAAATGCTAAACTAAGGGATGGTTGCAAAGTTCACACTTTTCTGATTCCAATGATATAAAATTTGCAAATTTTGGACGTGTAGATTAAAAGTTATGAATTTTTCAAAATCCAATCACTAATAGATCTAATTTCTATTTTAAATCCAGAGCTAGGCCACGTGTCTTGTTTCCATTGGATGGTACCGCTTCGGTTGGATTGACTAATTCAGGCCGCATGATCTCATTTCGATCGCATGGTGCAGATCGAGTGATACCCCTTTACAAAGCAATCTATCCTATCCTCACGATCCAGATCTAACGGACGTAATCGGTTTGGCCAGAAACTAGCGGCGCTGCGACAGTGAGTGGAGGCGGTGCGCTCGGGCGACGGTGGTTCCGGTAAAACAGGAAGCAAGGGAAGAAGAGGAGTGGCTCACCGTGTTCGCAGGAGAGTGGAGAAGCTCAACGTGGTCGTAGGAGAGCAGGGGGGAGCACGAGGTCATCGTCGATTGCTCGCCGGATTCATCACAGGCGTCGGGTCACGCACGGCTGCGTCAGAGGCGAGGCTACAAGGCATGGGACGCCACAACAACGGTTGCGTTAGATGCGTACGGGTACGATGAACACACGAGTATCATTGAGATGGATAGGGGAGGTCAGATACTACCAGGGGATGCCGCCGGAGTTGGAGCAGGAGACCACGGAGCTCAGTCGAAGACGAAGCCAAGCTTCTGGGGCTTGCACAGGCGAGTTAGGGCTACTGGCAGGTGCGCTTGTTGCTTGCGAGCATTCTCGTGGAGTCCATGGGGCAAGGGGAGGTGAGGGCTGGACGGAATCAACGGAGAAGCTCGTCAGAGCAGAGGTGGTTTGAGCTTGCAATTTGCGTAGCCTGGTGGCTCTGGTGGCGTGGTGTTTGAGGGAAAAGATAGATGGGAGAGGTCCGCTTTATCATGCGTTGTCGCAGGGGCGAATTACTCGCGGCATTGACGTGAATTGAAGCACGAATTAACGATAGAAAACGGCCGAAGGAATGAGGGGGCGGGTTTAGCGGGTGGAGATGACGGAGCTGATGTGGCGCGGGGTCGGCGCGTCTGTGAGATGAGTAGGTAGGGCTGCAGGTGAGAAAAGAATGGCAGAGAGAGGGAGGTGCCGGGTGGGCTGGTGTTGGGCCTAGCTGGGCTGGGAGCTTGTTAGGTTTTAGTTGGGCTGGTTCATTTCCATTTTTTCTCTTCTCTGTTTTCTTTTCTTTTTCCTTTTTCGATTTCTGTTTTCAATTCAAACTCTCATTTGAATTCAGATTTCTTTTTTTCAAACCTTTTATAAACTTTCAGTATGTTTTAATACTATTTATTACTGTATTTAAATAATCCATTTTAGAATATTTCTTATATTCTCTTAGGGTTTATTATTTATTTAAATTAGACATTTGTCTTTATTAAATAAGATTTTAAATATGTTTCCAATCCATTTTATTCAAATGATTTAAACTTATATTTGAATTCCAATTTTTGCCAAACCTTTTTCATTAGGTTTTATTTATTCATTAGTGTGTTAAATAATTCACTTTGAATAATTTATAATATTTTAAGATGATTTAATATTCATTTAAATTGGGCATTTGACTTTACTTTAAATAGAATTTGAATATGGTTCCAAACCATATATTTCATTATTCTTTTATTCTTTTTAAGTTAATTAGATATCTTTTAATCCACTTTAGCAAATTCCTATTCATTATTTTCTCATGATTTAATTAATCATTTATATTAGGGATTTTATCTCCATTTAAATATAGTTAGAATATGGTTTAATCCCATATACTTTTATTTGAATATTCTTCATCCTTTTATTTTATTTGGATTTGGGTTATCTTTATTCCATTTGCTTATGGATTTAATTCAAGTTTGAATTGTCTTCTAAATAATTTTCTTGGGATTTATTATTTTTTTAGTTTTGGAATTTTGTCTTTATTTAAATAAAATTGAATTTGGTTTAATCCATATGATTTTATTTAAATAATATTTTACTCCTTTTATTATTCAATAAACTTTCATTCCATTTGTTTATGGATTTGGCCAAGATTTAATTTCGCTTTTAAATATTCCTTATTTATTTCCTTCTTCATCTTATAAAATCCATATCTTTTTATTTATAGATCCAAAATTGGTGTTTCCAATTTGTATGATTTTATTTAATATTTGTTTATCTTTTTAAATCCTTTTAGGATTACTTTGCTCAAGATTTGGTATGGATTTTACATAGTAGCTTTATTAGGCTTGGAAATTATTTCCTTTTATCTTATTAAATTTATAAGTTTTTATCCATGGCTCCAAATTAAATGAAACCAATTTCTATGGTTTTATAATATTTTTATTTATCATTTTTGATCATTTTATAAATGTTTGTTGTTAAATTTATATGGATCAAATCCATAGTATTAGAGAGATCTTGGAAATGATTTATCCCATTAGGGTTTTAGGGTTTTGGTTTGTTTTTCGCAAGTGTTTAAATTCAAGATTCTTTCCTTGCATAAAATGCATTTTATCTTTGGAAGTGTTTTCCTTCATTAAGATTTGGGGTTTTTGGTTTAACTTTTCCAAATGTTTAAATTTCAAGATACATTCATTGATGAATGCTTTCATTTGATTGAAATTTTGTTGGATTCCCTTTTCATTCAAAGTTTGTTCAAGGAGGGTTTTCATGTTTCCATTTAGAAGCAAAAAGTTTCTTTTCACCCTAAATTTCAACAATTGTTTCTTTTGTTTATTTATTTTTCACATTTCAAAATTTGGAAAATTTTGGGATGTGACAATCTCCTCCTTGTGCTTTCATGACTAGATCTTGTGAGATCCATTCATGATCAAGCTCTCATCTATTTGTAATTATGCATGTTGTGTTTGCGGGGATCCGATGGATATTGAGATTACTATGTCAGATTGATTAATGTTTTGGTCTTATTGACTCTATCATGTTTATGTTGTTTGTGGTCTTGCATGCTCTTTGTTGTTAGTAGATATCTTGGACAAGTAGTTGCTAGTGACTCCATGATGACGCCCAGCACTGTCGTGGGATACTTTGTTGGAAACCCCAAGAGCAAGGTGTGATGAGCACAGTACCAAGTTTTTCCTCAGTAAGAAACCGAGGTTATCGAACCAGTAGGAGGAAGGAAACGTCACATAGGTGTTGCAAGCAACGCGGATACCTATAAAACACAAACTCAAGACTTTTCCCCAACGAATCAGTGAGGTTGTCAAGCTCACCGGTTTGCTGTAACAAAGGATTAAACATATGGTGTGGAAGGTAATGGTTTGCAGCAAGTAAACAAGTAACAGTGGAAGATGTATCAATGGTAAATATTGGACCGGGGTCCATAGTTCACTAGAGGTGCTCTCCTTAGATAAACAACATGGCATGAAGGGTAAACAAATTACAGCAGGCAATTGACAAGAACTGAGCTAGGGATAACAATGCAATACAAGACAAAAAGATCCTATGAGATTCGATTGGGCAATACAACAATATACATAGACCGCCATCCAACTGCATCTATGAATAGAAGTCCACCTTCAGGTTATCATCCGAACCCCCTCCAGTATTAAGTTGAAAGCAACATACAACTGCTTTAAGCAAAGTGTGTAAGGTAAACAATCCACTTGTTCCATGAACAAGAGACTGTTGTTTTCTCCCTAGTGGAAACAACACATCTACAACCTAAGAGATTTCTGTCACTTCCCTTGGAAACTAGAGGAATGAACCCACTATCGAGCATAAATACCCCCTCTTGGAGTCACTAGCAACTACTCGGCCAATATAGCTACTAATAAGAGAGAGCATGCAAGATCACAAACAACACAGACACGATAGTATCATAAAGACAAAACCATTAATCAACCTGACATAGTAATCTCAATATCCATCGGATCCCCGCAAACACAACATGCATGATTACAAATAGATTAGATCTTGATCATGAACGGAGCTCACAAGATCTATACATGAAAGCACTAGGAGGATATACAAGCATCTAGCAACTACATGGACCCATAGTCCAAGATGGAACTACTCACGCATCATACTAGAGAGAAGGCCTCCCGGATGATCTCCCCTCCGGCAGGGTGCCGGGAAGAACTTCAGATCCCTCGATCTAGGGACGATGGTGATGGCGTCTACAGAAGGTTTCATGGAGTTTTGATCGGGTCCTTAGGGTTTCTGCATCAGGGTATTCTTATAGGCTAAGAGGCGAGGCCGGGAGGCGACTAGGGGTCCACACCCTGCCCAAGTGCGGGTCCACCCTAGCCGGCGCCTGGGGGGTGTGGTGGCCTGGTTTGCTTCTACGTCTCGTCTTCTGGATTCGTGTCCCCCACGGTAAAATATTGACTTTGGCTTTTGTCCCGTCTAATTCCAAGAATATTGATTTTCTGCCTTTCTAGAACCTAAAACAGAAGAAAACAGGCAACTAGCACTGTGGCAACTTGTTAATATGTTATTTCCATAAAAGATATAAAAACACCTCAAAGTGTAGACAAAGCAAAGCAAAATAGATACTAAACAAGCATGAAGCATCAAAAATTATAGATACGTTTCTGACGTATCAAGAATCCACAAGATTAACTCCTGCTCGTCCTCGAGTAGGTAAGTGATAAATTTTTTTTTGAGGTGACATGCACCATCAAAACCAAGATTAAACCATTTGCAAGCATTGAAAGCTGGGAACAAACAACTCTAAACATGTGCATGAAAGATGGAGTTCTAACAATAGGACATAGTAACTATGCATGCAACATGAAAGGCTACAAACAAAGATCATGAATAACATGCATTGAAAAACGTTTGTTTGTTTCACATACAGAAAACATAGCATAGTGGCATTCACCTTGTCCCTCAATGAGTAGCAAATAGATACATATGACACCTTCAAAGTTCACAAGGGTGACTAGAAACAAGTAGCACAAGAACAAGTAATATCATAATATGCATCAATCAATAAGTTTTGGGACACTGCACATAGAATGGAAACTATGCTCTCTTAATGTTGCCTAAAGGTAGAAGGTGGAGACTCAAATAATGGTGGAAGAAAGGCCCTTCACGAAGGGAAGCAGGGATTTCAAGTTACAAAAAGAGCTTCCAAAAATTATGGTACTTGTTAGCTTTCAGCCCTCATTGCCCCTATCATAAGCATATTTAAGTAATTAAGGTTAAAGTGAACAAACTATGGAGTATATGCTTGACAAAGTATAAGCTGGCAATATCAAGTCCCTTGAATACGAGGGTCACACCTCATGCTACTCAACTTCAGCCACCTGTAAGTTCTTGTCATTTTAAGTACATGCATATCATAGAGAACTGCCAACGGGGTACCCCTTGCACATGGTACATGAGCTATCCCATAACCAAAATGACAAGGCAAGCAGACAATGAGCATCTCAGTGATCTTTTTATTTACTATATGCATAGCTTTTTATTGAGGATGCTTCATACATAGCTCACTATGGTGATGCTGCAAGTTTCCACCATGATTAGGCATGGCTTAGGCTAGCGGCCCAGTCGTTTCTCTAACACAAAATACATACTCCATGGACTTACAAGTTCCCTCTTTATTCACATCGGTGACATCCATAGACAAAAGAGCATGATATCAACTGAGTATAAAGTATAAGTGCAATGTTGAAAACGTTCCTCGTGACAGCACGATTCTGCTAATTCCAACATATAGGTGCAAGTATATACAACATAGACGACACAATGGTTCAAGTTTATTAGGGGAAAAGAATATAAAGTGTTCCATCAAGTTTGTGAGGGCTTTAATCACTAAGTTTGCACATAACAAAATAATTTTCAATTGGAAGAGAGCTGAAAACAAGAATATACTTGGAATGGTGTAACACACCATGCGTAGGAATTTATAGTGGACACTTTGGAATAACTTGGTTTATTTGGAGTTGTAAGCATGAATAGAGATTACTAATACAAGTGGAGGCTAGCAAAAGACTGGGAGCAACCAAATAAGAGAGCAATAATGGCCATAATCATGTAGAGCAACCAAGCATTACTAGTCAAAGCATAGAGTGGTACTACAAGTCAAGGACTATATGATCATAGAGGCTATGGTGACTTATCATAGTCATAACATGGTGTGAGCATGTGCAAAGTCAACCCAAACAAAGCTTCAAAGGAGAATACCACAATACTATGCTTTTGCATGCTAAAACAACGCATAATTTCTTCATGGCACACTAAGAAATCCCAATTGTTTTGAACAAGACATGCTACAGAAATAATCACTAAGCATAAGGTCAAAACAACACCTAGCATGTCATGCTAAAGTCTAAGTCACAGTCAATGGAAGCTCCTCTTGCACTTTCAAGCAAGAACTTACTACTCCTTTCCAACACCAAGCAACTTATTTGCGAGACAAAACATCGAGAACGGGGGTCCAAACTACTTTATTCAAGCAACCTAAACAAACTAAGCAAACCAAACGAGAACTAAGACGCTCCAAGAACAACACAACAGTGCATGAAACAATAAAAACGAAGTGTCTAGACAGACTTGAGCTTTTTATTGATGAAGGGGATTCCTTGCGCATCCCCAAGCTTTGACGCTTGTACCTATTGGATATTTCTTGGGGTGACACCGGGGTGGCATCCCCAAGATTGAGATTTTGTCCATTCTTCATCTCATTACATCATTCTCTCTCTACACCTGAATTTTTTTCCTTCATACAAAACTTCACACAATCTTCATTAGCAACATTAGTGTATTCAAAAGATATTAGACCTTAGGCAAAGCTTTGGAACAACAAAAATTTTCACTAAAAACACAATATACTGTAGTAACTCCTTCAAAAAGCTCAATTCCCCAAAAGAGAACTCAAAAAGGAATCAGTAAGAAGCAAATGCAAATAATGGCAGAAATCTGTCAAAACAGACCAGCGGGTAGAAACCAATTTTTTCAAAGACCTTCTGTTTCTCAAATCAAAAAGTGTTAACTAACTAAAGTTAGCTAACATACTGGGGGATTTATTCTTACATTTTGAGCTCAATCCGAGTTATAGAGACTCCTCATGATTTTGTTTGGTGGAGTACAGAAATCTGTTTCGGGACAACAACTCCCCAAATCTTACTTCCCTCTCATTAGAGGTCATTCTTGGCACAAAAAGCAAATAAAAAGGATAAGGAGAGGTCATTAATGAAGTAATAACTTCCAATACTCAAGGAAAATCTTGGGTTATCTCCCAACAAGTACTTTTTATTTAACGCCTTTAAGTTAGGCACAAGAAGCAAGAAGACTCAAGTATTTTCAAATGAAGAAGCAACTCTCCTGTTCTCTCCTTTCTTACCTTTCTTCTTCCCACTAGGGAAAATATGATTTCTTACTGGAGGAGAAAAATGCATAATCCCTTTTTCCACATCTATTACTGCTCTAAGGTGTTTCAGTAGGGATCTTCCAAGTGTAATCTGTCCTTTGCCTACACATTCAATAACAAGATAATCAGTAGACACCATTTCTCCCTGAGATTTTTGTAAACACTCCTTCAGCTATTCCAATGGGTAATAAAGTGGAAATATTAGTAAAAGATATTTCCTCTCCTCCTTCAGAAATCCCCCAAAAACTCAAAGAATCATAAATATCTTTAGGCATGAGACAAAATTCAGACATGATATCACAGCGAGCATCAAAAAGGGTAGTATTTATAGAGACTTTGATTGTGGGAAACCACTTTGAAGGCTCAGAGTTTATAGGAACATAATCATGGTAAGCCCTAAGCGTGTGATAGCAACTATTCATAGCAGCAATACTAGTCTCAAGAGTGTTCAACCTAGCAAAAATATTTGTGAAAGAGGAATTAGACTTGCCAGGTGTACCATAAATCATAATCAATTTCTTTATGGCATCAAAAGCTTCATCCTCAGTACATAGAAAAATATCTTTCTCAGCAACAGCATCCAAAGCATATCTATAACAAAGAGCAATACTGCGGTAGAAACTATCAATAACCAAGCTAAGACTCATCTTAGGCTTAGTTCCCCCCTGTAAAGCGGATATTCTAGACCAAGCTACTTTAAAACTCTCTTCACTTTTTTGCTTAAAAGTGGAGATCTCTTCCATAGGTGAAATAAAGATTGGTCCAAAACCAGACATGGTAGCAACTAAGGTAGGAACTAATTTTTTTGTGTTTTTGAATAAAGAAAGCAAACCAAACTAGACTATTTTTTGGAGTTTTTGAAAAGAGGCAAACAAAACCAAGCAAAAGAAACTAAGAAAACTAAAACACAAAGTAAAGAGAAAGGAAGTGGAGGACTCCCCTTGTGAAGACGTCCTTATCCTCCCCGGCAATGGCGCCAGAAGAGATTGATGACGCCTAGCACTGTCGTGGGATGCTTCGTTGGAAACCCCAAGAGCAAGGTGTGATGAGCACAACAGCAAGTTTTCCCTCAGTAAGAAACCGAGGTTATCGAACTAGTAGGAGGAAGGAAACATCACACAGGTGTTGCAAGCAACATGGAGACCTTCACACCACAAACTCAAGACTTTGCCCCAATGAATCAGTGAGGTTGTCAAGCTCACATGTTTGCTGTAACAAAGGATTAAACGTATGGTGTGGAAGGTAATGGTTTGCATCAAGTAAACAAGTAACAGTGGAAGATGTATCAATGGTAAAGATTGGACCGGGGTCCATAGTTCACTAGAGGTTCTCTCCTTAGATAAACAACATGGCATGAAGGGTAAACAAATTACAGCAGGGCAATTGACATGCACTGAGCTAGGCATAATAATGCAATACCAGAAAAAAATATCCTATGAGATTTGATTGGGCAATACAAAAATATACATAGACCGCCATCCAACTGCATCTATGACTAGAAGTACACCTTCAGGTTATCATCCGAACCCAATCCAGTATTAAGTTGCAAGCAACAGACAACTTCTTTAAGCAAAGTGTGTAAGGTAAACAATCCACTTATTCCATGAACAAGAGACTGTTGTTTTCTCCCTAGTGGCAACAACACATCTACAACCGAAGAGATTTCTGTCACTTCCCTTGGAAACAAGAGGCATGAACCCACTATCGAGCATAAATACCTCCTCTTGGAGTCACTAGCAACTACTCGGCCAAGATACCTACTAACAACGGAGAGCATGCAAGATCACAAACAACACAGACATGATAGTATCATAAAGACAAAACCATTAATCAATTTGACATAGTAATCTCAATATCCATCGGATCCCCATAAACACAACATGCATGATTACAAATAGATTAGATCTTGATCATGAACGAAGCTCACAAGATCTATACATGAAAGCACAAGGAGGAGATACAGCCATCTAGCTACTACATGGACCCATAGTCCAAGGTGGAACTACTCACGCATCATACCGGAGAGAAGGCCTCCAGGATGATCTCCCCTCTGGCAGGTTGCCAGGAAGAACTTCAGATGCCCCCTATCTATGGACGACGGTGACGGCGGCTACAGAAGGTTTCATAGATTTTTGATCGGGTCCTTAGGGTTTCTGCATCGGGGGCTTCTCATAGGCGAAGAGGCAAGGCTAGGAGGCGACCAGGGGGGGCCACATCCTGCCCAGGCATGGGTCCACCCTAGCCTGCGTCGGGAGGGGGGGGTGTGGTGGCCCTGGTTTGCTTCTCCGTCTCGTCTTCTGGATTCGTGCCCCCCACGATAAAATATTGACTTTGTCTTTTGTCCTATCCAATTCCGAGAATATTGATTTTCTGCCTTTCTGGAACCAAAAACAGAAGTAAAGAGGCAACTGACACTATGCCAAATTTTTAATAGCTTAGTTCCAGAAAAGGTATAAAAACACCTCAAAGTGTAGACAAAGAAAATCAAAGTAGATGCTAAACAAGCATGGAGCATCAAAAATTATAGATATGTTCCCGATGTATGACTCCAAGAGGGGGTATTTATGCTCGATAGTGGGTTCATGCCTCTATTTAATCAAGGGAAGTGACAAAAATCTCTAAGGTTATAGATGTGCTTTTTCCACGAGGGAGAAAACAACGGTCTCATGTTCATGGAACAAGTGGATTGTTTACCTTACACACATTGCTTAAAGAAGTTGTCTGTTGCTTGCAACTTAATACTGGAGGGGGCTCGGATGATAACCCAAAGGTGGACTTCTAGGCATAGATGCAGTTGGATGGCGGTCTATGTATCTTGTTGTATTGCCCAATGGAATCTCATAGGATCTTTTTGTCTAGTATTTCATTATTATCCCTAGCTCAGTCCTGTCATTTGCCCTGCTGTAATTTGTTTACCTAGCATGCAGTGTTTGTTTATCTAAGGAGAACACCTCTAGTGAACTATGGACCCCGGTCCAATATTTACCCTTGATACATCTTCCACTATTACTATTTACTTGATGCAAACCATCATCACCTTCCACACCATACAGTTAATCCTTTGTTACACCAACCGGTGAGATTGACACCTCACTGTTAGTTGGGGCAAAGTCTTGAGTTTGTGTTGTGCATGTTTCCATGTTGCTTGCAACACCTTTGAGACGTTTACTTCATCCTACTGGTTCGATAACCTCGGTTTCTTACTGAGGGAAGGCTTTCTGCTATGTTGCATCATACCTTGCTCTTGGGGTTTCCCGATGAAGCGCTCCACGTTGACGCAGCACCATCAAGATTTTCTGGCGTCGTTGTCAGGGAGGCTAAGGACGTCTTCAGAAGGGGAGTCCTCCTTAACCTGTCTCTTTACTTTGTTTTTGGTTTTCTTAGATTCTTTTGCTTGGTTTTGTTTGCCTCTTTTTATCAAAAACTCAAAAAAAACTAGTCTAGTTTGGTTTGCTTTCTCTTATAAAAAACATAAAAAATTAGTTCCTGGTCTAGCTGCTGCTAATTTTGGCTTGCTCCACTTTTGCCAAAATGAACTCTGCTGAGAACACCAAGTTGTGTGACTTCACTAGCACAAACAACAATGATTTCCTTAGCACTCCTATGGCTCCACCTACCCCTGATGCTACCTTTTATGAAATTAAGCCTGCTTTGCTGAATCTTGTGATGAGAGAGCAATTTTCTGGTGCTAGTTCTAATGATGTTGCTGCCCATCTCAATAACTTTGTTGAACTTTGTGAGATGCAGAAGTATAAGGTTGTAGATGGAGATATTATTAAGCTCAAGTTGTTTCCATTGTCCTTGAAAGGAAAAGCTAAAGAATGGTTGCTATCCTTGCCTAGAAATAGTATTGATTCTTGGATTAAGTGCAAAGATGCTATTATTGGAAAGTACTACCCTCCTGCTAAGATTATATCTATGAGAAGTGATATTATGAAATTAAAACAACTTGAAAATGATCATGTTCCTCAAGCTTGGGAAAGAATGAAATATTTGGTTAAGATTTGTTCCTTTGATGGACTTACTGCTTGAATGATTATCCAGACTTTTTATGCAGGTTTGAACTTCTCTTCAAGAAACCTATTGGATTCAGCTGCTGGAGGTACCTTTATGACCATCACCTTGGGTGCTGCAACAAAACTCCTTGATAATATGATGGTTAATTATTCCGAATGGCACACTGAGAGAGATCCACATGGTAAGAAGGTAAATTCTGTTGTAGAAACCTCTTCTTTGAGTGATAAGATAGATGTTATTATGGCTATGCTTGTTAATAGGAAAGCTCCTTTAGATCCAAATAATGTTCCCTTAGCCTCTTTGGTTGCTCAAGAAGAGCAAGTTGATGTGAACTTCATTAGAAACAATAATTTCAACAACAATGCCTGAATACTTTTGGTAGTAACAACAATTATAGGCCTTTTCCTCCTAATAATGTCAATACCTATCGAAACTCCTACAACAATGCTAGAAGTGCCCCCTCTGAACTTGAAGTCATGCTCTAAGACTTTATTAGTAAACAAACCACTTTCAACAAGACTGTGGAGGAAAAGCTTTTACATGTTGAGAAAAATATTTCCTCTTTGTCTGAAGGACAATCCTCTTTGATTAATAAAATGGCTGCTAAACTTGAAACCATGAAAATTACCTTTGCTGCTACTCATGCCATACAAGTTACTATTGATGAAAATGTTAGACTGTTATCCCAACTTCACGATAAGTGGGAAAGGGAAGCTGAAATTGATAGAAACAATAGTGTGTGCACCATCACCACTAATATGGATACCACTAAACCACAAGAAGTCCCTATTCCTCCTCCAACAATGCCTAAGCCTAATGAGTATACTACTAGTGATGCTAAGTTTTATTTCGATCTTGATGGTTGCAATATTTTTGAAGTGATTATGTTCCTGCAAAAACTTGCTAGAAGTCCTGATGCTAGTGATATGCATGTTGCTTTCACCAAACACATTACAAATGCTCTTGTTAAGATTAAGGAAGAGAAGTTAAAACACAAATATTCTATTCCTAGGAAAGTAGAAGATAGTTGGGAACCCATCATTAATATGCAAGTGAATGACTTTGATCTCAAAGCTTCATGTGATCTTGGTTCTACTGTCTCTGTTATGCCTTGGGAGATTTATGAAATGCTTGATTTGCCACCTTTGGAAGATTGTTATATGGATGTCCCACTTAATGACAATGCTAAGAAGAAACTCCTGGGGAGTGTTAATGATGTTCTCATTATGGTTAACAATGACTATGACCCTTGTCCTATTAGGGTTAATGATGTTCTCATCTATGTTTTGGATATTGAATACAATGCTTCTTGTCCTATTACTTTGGGAAGACCTTTTCTTAAAACTATTGGTGCCATCATTGATATGAAAGAAGCCACCATTAAATATCAATTTCCATTCAATAAAGGTATTGAACACTTCCCTATGATAAGAGAGAAGTTGTTTTTTCTCCTCCTTTGAAAGCAAGGTTTGATGTTAATTCTTCTTCATATGAAAATACTTGATTTCTTGCTTCTTGTGCCTAACTTAAAGTCGTTAAAGAAAAGTACTTGTTGGGAGATAACCCAAGAGTTTTCTTGAGTCTTGAAAGTTATTACTTCAGTAATGACCTCTCCTTATCTTTTTTGTTTGCTTTTTGTGCCAAGAATGATCTGTAATGAGAGAGAAGTAATATTTGGGGAGTTGCTGTCCCGAAACAGATTTCTATCCTCCACCATAAAAAATCGTGAGGAGTCTATGTAAGTCGGATTGAGCTGAAAATTTTCGAATAAATCCCCCAGTATCTTAGCTAACTTTAGTTAGTTCAACACTTTTTTATTTGAGCAACAGAAGGTTTTCTACAAAATCGATTTCTACCTGATGGTCTGTTTTGACAGATTTCAGCCATTATTTGCATTTGCTTCTTATTGATTTCTTTTTGTGTTCTTTTTGGGAAATTGAGATTTTTTAAGGAGTTTCTACAGTAGCTTGTGTTTTAGTGAAATTTTTTCTGTTCTAAAACTAAAACCAAGGGTCTATTATCTTTTGAATGCACTAATGTTGCTATTGAAGATTGTGTGAAGTTTTGTATGAAGCAAAAATTTCAGGTGTAGAGATAGAATGATGTAATGAGATGAAGAATGGACAAAATCTCAAGCTTGCTGATGCCACCCCGGTGTCACCCCAAGATATATCCAAGAGGTACAAGCGTCAAAGCTTGGGGATTCCCAAGGCATCCCCTTCTTCATCAATAAAAAGCTCAAGTCTTTCTAGACACTTCGTTTTTATTGTTTCATGCACTGTTGTGTTGTTCTTGCAGCGTCGTAGTTTTCGTTTGCTTTGCTTAGTTTGTTTAGTTTGCTTAAATAAAGTAGTTTGGACCCCATTCTCGCTTTGTTGTTTCAAATAAGTTGATTGGTGTTGGAAAGGACTAGAAAGTTCTTGCTTGAAAGTGCAAGAGGAGCTTGCATTGACTATGATTTAGACTTTAGCATGTCATGCTAGGTGTTGTTTTGACCTTATGCTTAGTTATTATTTCTGTAGCATGACTTGTTCCAAACAATTGGGATTTCTTAGTGTGCCTTGAAGGAATCATGCGTTGTTTTAGCATGCAAAAGCATAGTATTGTGGTATTCTCCTTTGATGTTTTCTGTGGGTTTACTTTGCACATGCTCACACCATGTTATGACTATGAACAAGTCACCATAGCCTCTATGATTATTTAGTACTTTAATTGTAGTACAACTTTATGATTTTATTAATAATGTTTTATCGCTCTACATGATTATGGCCAATATTGCTCTCTTAGTTGGTTTCTCCCAGTCTTTTGCTAGCCTCCACTTGTATGAGTAAGATCTACTCATGCTTCTGTCAACACCCGGATTTTTAATCTCAGATGCCTGTTATGCCATACATCACAATCCCAGGATTACCATTTTTGCAAGACATAACAGAATTGGATACCATAGTACATCATCCATTACAACCGTACATAAGTTCTTACACAAATAGGGATCTCATGATACAGTTCTTAATACAACATCAAGCAGCGGAATACGTAATAATAACGGTAGCGTAGGCGAAGCTCCATCTTCGGGGTCACAAGCAATGCTGACGATGGGAGATGATCCTAGTTGTCGTAACCTTCCTGGGGTCCATCCTCCAGGTACTCCTCTTCATAGTCTGGCCATGGGAATAGCCAGGGACAAAGCCATGAGTACTCTTTAAGTACTCGCAAACTAGTACTAACAGTAGAAAGGGGTTTTTGATAATAGGACACTAGGCTCTAGGGTTGTTTTGCAAAAGCCAGATTTATCTCTACTAAGTTTAGAAGCAACGAATGCTAGTTGAAGTTTTATAACACCTAAATGGGAACTTGTATTTCATATCACAACCCGGTTGTGGTCAAGTCAAAGTCTCACTTTGTTTCACAAGTCATTTTGAAAAGTCTGACGGGGGAACAGTATGGCCACTCCAACTGTCCATAACCGCGGACGCGGCTATTCGAATAGTTTGACACTCTGTAGAGATTGTACACTTTCACCACAACATTCGATACATCCGTCAGGAACAAATCCTGAATTCACCATACTCAGTATGCAGATAATCAATCCTAACCTTTCAATTACACGCCCTAGTATAAGCACCTCTCCTGTGAGTTTGGCCTCCCAACCATGACCAACTGTCATCTTGGGTACTGCACAGGTGGACAATCTTCACAAGGTAGCCTCAGCTCAGACCTTGGCCGCGAGGGAACTAATACTAAGTTATATAAGTTTCCAGTCAAGCCCTACCCAATCTTCGGGTATTGTGGTTGTACGATAAAATTGGAATGGTATCGCATCCAGACAACCATCAGTTTTATAAAGGGCTAACGCTCATGCCTCAACCTTTTCATCACCAAAATCATCAAGTGTTCGGAAACACATGTCCAAAACATTTCAATAGAATGATCCATCATTCCAAGGTTTTCACAACCATTTTTCCACCAAGTATTCTCATCTAAAGTTGATCAAGTTTTATGCTTAGCACTAGCATCTACAGGTTGGGGTAAGCACTGATGAGGGTGGTAAACTAGTGGAGTTTTAGCTAAGTTCAATCTCATGCCTTAGGATGACATCAAGATTATCTAGCTTAGGCCAAATTTATGCTCTTTATGCATCCTTCACATATCTTTCTAGTACCTGCCAGTCACTTAAGTAAACTCCAAGTAATAGCTTTGATAAAGAAATAAAATAGAAAGCTTGTAAATAAAACTAGGATTGGGTATCATCAAATATGTCTAACCAAGCATGCTTAGTGCATTGCATAGGTTATCTAACTTTCATAATTGCAAGTGTTAGCTTGCATTGGTATAGTATCATCTTGCCTTGTGCAGAGCAGTGGTTGAAGTTCTGCTCGGCTTCTTCTTCGTAGAATCCTCCTTCCTCCTCGTATCCTTGGTCGGTACTAGCGTCTATAAATAAATACGAGGTACACAATCACCAAACAATACTTAACTACTTGCAATCATCACACACAAGGGTCCTATAGATGATCTAACATCATGTCTAACATTACAAGATTAAGGCTTGGTTTAATTCCTTTTATTTTTAGAAAAGTAATTTCTACTCATTGAAAAACTACTTAATATTTAATATTCTCCAAACCAAACATGGGATCATGTTGACACATGTCATCACCACATATTTTAGTCTATGGGAATATGATTTAAAGTGGTGTCACAATTTAATAAGGTTTTACCCTTTTATTTTAATTAAATAAAGTGACTAGAAATGCCTATGTAGCATTCTTTTATTACTTGAACATTATTTCTGCAAGTAAACCTATATTTTTTATATATTCTGAAATGTATGGTTAAATGTGATTTTTGAGAGTTGGAATCAACTCAAAAGCTATTAGGGTTTAAATTTGAAAAATGTTTGAATGCAGAAAAGCTTCTGCCTTGTTATTTTTACCATGGGTGATCTATAGATCCAAATGACTTGAATCCAACGGGCTTGGATTCAGCATTCCCAGACCTTTCTAACAAAATTAGTTTCATTCAATTTGGTGCACTGAATCGACCTGGTTTGATTTTTCAAATTGGGTACAGAAGTGTGTTTGAAATTAAATGGAAAAGGTTTAATTCAAATAACTGGGCTGCGCGGGAAAAGTTAACGGGCCGGCCTGCTAGGCGTAGCGCTTCCGCGGGCTGCTTAAGTGGTTGTCCCCACTCGTTAGTGAGACAGGGGGTGCGAAACGGTATGGGCCGATGTGGGTCGTTCGATCTAGTTCTAATCCAATGGCTGAGAGTCATCGTCGACGTTGGGCAACGCCAGCGAGACAGAAACCTAGCGCGGCTAGTGGGGGTTGCTGGGGGCTCACCTGGGTTCAGGCGAGGGTCGGCGAGGCGGGCGAACGACAAAGTCGACGACGGCGAATATCCTGGTACCGGTGGCTCCCCCTGGGGCGGCTCCAATCGCTGGCTCCCTTCTTCTCCAGAGGCGGCGGGCTCGGGTGAAATTCCGACGAAGTGCTGCTCGCCTTGCTTCGGGAACGGTGTGGCACGATCAGTGAGGAGAGGGTAGTAGAATGGTGTGCTCAATTCGGCTGAGGGTGGCCTCTATTTATAGTCGAGCGAGGGGACCGACGGGGTGCACGGTGAGCTCGTCGGGGGCGATGGTATAGACGGCTATTGGAATGGGCGAAGCTAGGGGACGGTGCGGTGTTCCCTAGCGAAGCTCAACGATACGGTGGCGAGACGTGGGGCGGTGCGGGTTGTCTGGAACACGCGACGCTCTGCACGACAGAGGCGGCGTCTTCGACGGCGAGCGGTGGCTGTGCGGCATGGGGCGGCAAACGGGGATGTCTGGTGGTCTCCTGGGTCGGTGGTGATCATGTATGCACGCGGTGAGGGCAGCGCGCGGTCTGTGGGCTTCGGTCGAGCGTGGCGTTCTGGCGCATGCTCGGCATGGTTGCTGGAAAGCTCGGCGCGGTCCGTGCGTGTGGTCCAGTGGTTGGCAAGGTTCAAGCGTTGGACAGGGAGTGGCGGTGGATGGTGGGCTGCCTCCCAGACAAGGTTGGCATGGCTAGTTTCCTTCCTAGCTTGCTATCGACATGGGGGTGACATGGGTGGCTTCGGCTGTTCACCATTGATGGTATTGGCAAGCTCATAGTGAGGCTAGTGATTAGTTAAGATGGTTAGATGATCTACTAAGGCTAGTGGTGCCCAGAGAGGGAACAAGTTAGGCTCAATTCACTGCTCAAAACAGTGTTTTGATTTTGTTTGATTTGTGTCTGCAATGTGTTTGATGAAATGGCCGCAAGAATTCAAGTTTTGAATTTTGAAAATATTTTTGGTGTGTGTGCTAGGTTGGTGCTGGTGAGTCTGCAGATGCTTGGGTTTTGAAAGTTGAGCTTGTTTGAGTGGTTTTTGAAAAAGTGGGATCTTCCCATATGATAAAGATTCAATTTTGAATTGTCATTTAAACTATGCATTTAAAAGTTTCTGGATAATCACAAAGTGGGCCTTGATACTTTTTTATGAGTACAATCAAGGGGTGCAAAGATTCAAGAAGTTTCTGTTAGGTTCTGAAAGTTTGAGACAGCCAAAGTAGGCATGGGAGTTAAATTGGTCAAAATGACCATTCCTTTATTTTATTTGTTTTGATTTACTTGTCTTTGGGAAAAGTGTGGGAAACAGTTTACAAGCAAGGAAACACACAAACAAGGTGGTTCAAAAGAATTTTAAATTCAATGCATACTCATATGCATGCTTTCATAATTTTATTTAGAAAAGTTTTTGATAACCCTAATTTTGATGCTTAGAGTTTGATGATCCAAGTTCATATATTTTTGGGATGGTACGGCTTCCAACTACCAAGAAACCAAGTTATTCCAAAGTGTCCACTATAAATTCCTATGCATGGTGTGTTACACCATTCCAAGTATATTCTTCTTTTCATCTATCTTCCAATTAAAAAGTATTTTGTTATGTGAAAACTTAGTGATTAAAGCTCTCACGAACTTGATGGCACACTTTATATTACTTCCCCCTAATAAACTTGAACCATTGTGTCATCTATGTTGTATATGCTTGCACTTATACGTTGGAATTAGCAGAACCATGTTGTCATGGGTAACGTTTTCAACATTGCACTTGTACTTTGTACACAGTTGATATCATGCTCTTTTGTGTATGGATGTCGCTGGTGTGAAATAAAAAGGGATCTTGTAAGTCCATGGAGTTATGTATTTTGTGTTAGAGAAGTGCCTTGGACGCTAGCCTAAGCCATGCCTCCTATTATGCCTAAGCCTATTGAACCTACTACTAGTGATGCCAAGTTTGACTTTGATAATGATGGTTGCAATATTTCTGAAGTGATTATGTTCTTGCAAAAGTTTGCTAGAAGTCCTGATGCTAGTGATATGCATGTTGCTTTCACTAAACACATTATAGATGCTCTTCTTAAGATTAAGGAAGAGAAACTAAAACAAAGCTTCTATTCCTAGGAAAGTAGAAGATAGTGCAAGTGAATGACTTTGATCTGAAAGCTTCATGTGATCTTGGTTCTAGTGTCTCTATTATGCCTAGGAAGATTTATGAAATGCTTGACTTGCCACCATTAGAAGATTGTTATTTAGATGTCCCACTCAATGATAATGCTAACAAGAAACTCATGGGGAGTACTAATGATGTTCTCATTATGGTTAATAATGCGTATGTCCCTGTTGATTTCTATGTTTTGGATGTTGAATACAATTCTTCTTGCCCTATTACTTTGGGAAGACCTTTTCTTAAAATAGTTGGTGCCATCATTGATATGAAAGAAGGCACCATTAAATATCATTTTCCATTCAAGAAAGGTATTGCACACTTCCCTATGAGGAGAGAGAAGTTACTTTTTTCTCCTCCTTTGAAAGCAAGATTTGATGTTAATGCTTCTTCATTTGAAAATACTTGATTCTTCTTGCTTCTTGTGCCTAACTTAAAGGCGTTAAAGAAAACTACTTGTTGGGAGATAACCCAAGAGTTTCCTTGAGTCTTGGAAGTTATTACTTCTGTAATGACCTCTTCTTATCCTTTTTGTTTGCTTTTTGTGCCAAGAATGACCTATAATGAGAGGGAAGTAAGATTTGGGGAGTTGCTGTCCCGAAACAGATTTCTGTCCTCCACCATAAAAAATCGTGAGGCGTCTCTGTAAGTAGTATTGAGATGAAAATTTACAAATAAATCCCCTAGTATCTTAGGTAAATTTTGTTAGTTCAACACTTTTTTATTTGAGCAACAGAAGGTCTTCTACAAAATCTATTTCTACCTGCTGGTCTGTTTTGACAGATTTCAGCCATTATTTGCATTTGCTTCTTATTGATTCCTTTTTGGGTTCTTTTTGGCAAATTGAGCTTTTTGAAGGAGTTGCTATAGTAGCTTATGTTTTTAGAGAAAAATTTTCTGTTCTAAAGCTAAACCCAAGGGTCTATTATCTTTTGAATCCACTAATGTTGCTAATGAAGATTGTGTGAAGTTTTGTATGAAGCAAAAATTTCAGGTGTAGATATAGAATGATGTAATGAGATGAAAAATGGAAAAAATATCAATCTTGCTAATGCCACCCCGGTGTCACTCCAAGATATATCCAAGAGTTACAAGCGTCAAAGCTTGGGGATTCCCAAGGCATCCCCTTCTTCATCAATAAAAAGCTTAAGTCTTTCTAGACACTTCGTTTTTATTGTTTCATGCACTGTTGTATTGTTCTTGGAGCGTCTTAGTTTTCGTTTGCTTTGCTTAGTTTGTTTAGTTTTCTTGAATAAAGTAGTTTGTACCCCCGTTCCCGCTGTGTTGTTTCAAATAAGTTGATTGGTGTTGGAAAGGAGTAGAAAGTTATTACTTGAAAGTGCAAGAGGAGCTTGCATTGACTGTGACTTAGACTTTAGCATGTCATGCTAGGTGTTGTTTTGACCTTATGCTTAGTGATTATTGCTGTAGCTTGACTTGTTCCAAACAATTGGGATTTCTTAGTGTGCCTTGAAGAAATCATGCGTTGGTTTAGCACGCAAAAGCATAGTATTGTGGTATTCTCCTTTGATGTTTTGTTTGGGTTGACTTGGCACATGCTCACACCATGTTATGACTATGAACAAGCCACCATAGCCTCTATGATTATTTAGTACTTGACTTGTAGTACCACTTTATGCTTTTATTAGTAATGTTTTATCGCTCTACATGATTATGGCCATTAGTGCTATCTTAGTTGGTTGCTCCCAGTCTTTTGCTAGCCTCCACTTGTATGAGTAAGATCTACTCATGCTTCCAACTCCCAAGAAACCAAGTTATTCCGAAGTGTCCACTATAAATTCCTATGCATGGTGTGTTACACCATTCCAAGTATATTCTTGTTTTCATCTATCTTCCAATTAAAAAGTATCTTGTTATGTGAAAAATTAGTGATTAAAGGTCTCACGAACTTGATGGCACACTTTATATTCCTTGCCCCTAATAAACTTGAACCATTGTGTCATTATGTTGTATATGCTTGCACTTATACGTTGGAATTAGCAGAACCATGTTGTCATGGGTAACGTTTTCAACATTGCACTTGTACTTTGTACACAATTGATATCATGCTCTTTTGTCTATGGATGTCGCCGGTGTGAAATAAAATGGGATCTTGTAAGTCCATGGAGTTATGTATTTTGTGTTAGAGAAGTGCCTGGGCCGCTAGCCTAAGACATGCCTAATCATGGTGGAAACTTGCAACATCACCATAATGAGCAATCTGTGAAGCATCCTCAGTAAAAACCTATGCAAATAGCAAATAAAAATATCGCTCAGATGCTCATTGTCTGCTTGCCTTGTTATTTTGTTTATGGGATAGCTCATGTACCATGTGCAAGGGGTACCCCGTTGTCAGTTCTCTATGATACACATGTACTTACTATGACATGAACTTACAGGTGACTAAAGTTGAGTAGCGGGCCCTTCTATTCAAGGGACATGAGATTGCCAACTTATAATTTGTCAAGCATATACTCCATAGTTTGTTCACTTTAACCTTAATCACTTCAAGATGCTTATGATAGGGGCAATGAGGGCTGAAAGCTAACAAGTACCATACTTTTTGGATGCTCTTTTTGAAACTTAAAATCCCTGCTTCCCTTTATGAAGGGCCTTTCTTCCACTATTATATTGAGTCTCCACCTTCTACCTTTAGGTACCAGTTAAGAGAGCATAGTTGCCATTCTTAGTTCTATGCGTAGTGTCCCAAAACTTATTGATTGATGCATATTGTTGATATTGCTTGTTCTTGTGCTATTTGTATCTAGTAACTCTTATGAACTTTGAAGGTGTCCTATGCATCTATTTTCTACTCAATGAGGGACAAGATGAATGCTGCTATGCCATGTTTTCTGTATGTGAAACAAACAAACGTTTTTCAATGCATGTTATTCATGATCTTTGTTTGTAGCCTTTCATGTTGCTTGCATAGTTACTTTGTCTTATTGTTAGAACTCCATCTTTCATGCACATGTTTAGAGTTCTTTGATCCCAGCTTCAATGCTTGCAAATGGTTTGCTCTTGGTTTTGATGGTGCATGTCACCTAAAAAATTATTCTTTTATCACTTACCTACTCGAGGACGAGTAGGAGTTAAGCTTGGGGATGCTTGATACGGCGGAAATGTATCTATAATTTTTGATGTTCCATGCTTGTTTAGTATCTACTTTGCTTTGCTTTGTCCACACTTTGAGGTGCTTTTCATATGTTTTCTGTTACTAACCTATTAATAAGTTGCCATAGTGCCAGTTGCCTGTTTTCTGCTGTTTTTGGTTCTAGAAAATCTAGTAAGGAAATATTTTTGGAATTGGATGGGACAAAAGCCAAAGTCAGTATTTCATCGAGGATAACATAGAGTCCAGAGGAGAGACGGAGGGGCGCCACAGGGCGGCCGCACCCCCAGACGCAGGCCCACCCTAGGCCGCGCCTGGGCAGGGTGTTGGCCCCTGGACGCCTCCCATCATCGCCTCTTCGCCTATAAGAATCCCCCAATGCCTAAACCCTAAGCACCCGATCAATATTCCACGAAACCGTCTGTAGCCGCCGCCACCATCGTCCCTAGAATGGGGGGATCTGAAGCTCTTCCCGGCACCCTGCCAGAGGGGAGATCATCCCGGAGGCCTTCTTCTTCATCATGCCACCCTCCGGTATGAAGCGTGAGTACTTCCACCTTAGACTACAGGTCGATGTAGTACCTAGATGGTTGTATCTCCTCCTTGTGCTTTCATGTCTAGATCTTGTGAGCTCCGTTCATGATCAAGATCACATCTATTTGTAATCATGCATGTTGTGTTTGTGGGGATCCGATGGATATTGAGATTACTATGTCAGATTGATTAATGGTTTTGTCTTATTGACTCTATCATGTCTGTGTTGTTTGTGATATTGCATGCTCTCCGTTGTTAGTAGCTATCTTGGCCAAGTAGTTGATAGTGACTCCAAGAGGGGGTAATTATGCACGATAGTGGGTTCATGCCTCTATTTAATGAAGGGAAGTGACAGGAATCTCTAAGGTTCTAGATGTGCGGTTGCCGCTAGGAAGAAAACAACGGTCTCTTGTTCATGGAACAAGTGGATTGTTTACCTTACACACCTTGTTTAAAGCAGTTGTCTGTTTCTTGCAACTTAATGCTGGAGGGGGTTCGGATGATAACCTAAAGGTGGACTTCTAGTCATAGATGCAGTTGGATGGCGGTCTATGTATCT
Organism: Avena sativa; assembly: GCA_916181665.1. Taxonomy (NCBI): domain Eukaryota; kingdom Viridiplantae; phylum Streptophyta; class Magnoliopsida; order Poales; family Poaceae; genus Avena; species Avena sativa. Next base: position 199,943,833 of record OV702281.1, on the reverse strand, counting down.
TGTTGTATTTCACAATCGAATCTCATAGGATATTTTTGTCTAGTATTGCATTGTTATGCCTTGCTCAGTCCTATCAATTTCCCTGCTATAATTTGTTTACCTAGCATGTCGTGTTTGTTTATCTAAGGAGAACAAATATAGTGAACTATGGACCCCGGTCCAATCTTTACCCTTGATACATCTTCCACTGTTACTGTTTACTTGCTGTAAACCATCATCACCTTCCACACCATACATTTAATCCTTTGTTACAACAATGAGTGAGATTGACAACCTCGCTGTTAGTTGGGGAAAAGTCTTGAGTTTGTGTTGTGCAGGTTTCCACGTTGCTTGAAACACCTTTGAGACGTTTCCTTCCTCCTACTGGTTCGATAACCTCGGTTTCATACTGAGGGAAGACTTGCTGCTGTTCTGCATCTTACCTTGCTCTTGGGGTTTCCCGACGAAGTGCTACATGTTGACACAACGCCATCAAACTTCTTTCCATTGGCATTGCGATTGCGATTTCCACTGCCATTCTTCCTTTTCTCGGGACAATCTGACGCGTAATGCCCTGTTTCGCCACACTTGTAGCATGTCACCAGGCTAGGATCTTTCTTGGGATTCTTATTGTTGCTGCTTATATTACCTTTACCAAAATTGCTTTCATCCTTTCCATCCAGATTCTCCTGTTCTTTGCAATCAATAGAATAATGCCCAGGATTGTGACACTTGAAGCATAGGACTTCGCTTATATCCTCCTCTTCTTTGGTAAAGTTAACATCTCGTGGCGCATTCCATCTCTAACTTATGATGATTTACTTGTTGTACCATCGGGTGGACGTGACATTCCGAGGGGTTATGGATGGTCCCTTCACACAAGAAGCATGTAACTTGAGAGGTGGGACATTCTTCAAATGGGTGCCTTTCTTCATAGTAGGGGAACTGATCACGATGCTCCTTGGAGGTATGTCCTATTTCTCCACAGATCGTGCAAGCTGAATGTTTTGGGACTTCAACTTCTTGGGTTTTTGGTTATACGAGTGATGACACGAGATTGTAGTAGAACCACTTAAAATTCTTCCCAAGATATCATCCCTTGATGATCATTAATGGCGTCTTGCATCTCCCACCAGGTTGCAACATCGTCCTTCAGGAATTGGGTGGCATAGTGAACCATTCTATTGGCTTCAATGTTGGCATCCTTCATTCTTTCTTCAACCTTGTGCATCCACTTCTTTGCATCGACGTGGCTCATACGCTTGGAGATGCTGAGTTCCTTGTCTTCCCTATTGATGCGGTCCATCTGTTGAGTTGAAAGAGGTAGATTATAAACGAATGGATTATAGAGGAGTAGGAGGAAACCCCATACAAACAGCTTTATTAGAAAATAGGTTTTGCTATCGTAACAAACCATAAAAAGACATCAAACAATTCGTCGCATCTATATTGTAGCGAAATATATCCGGGTTTGGTTCCTAGTAGGGCACTTGGAACTTCGAGTCTTCAGAAGTCCTCGTGCTCTTCTTCATGCTCTTCATAATCTTCAATCTTTCAACGCCTTCAGTTAATAACCTTGACTTAAGTCCTTCGAAGTTTTGGTACTTGTAGCCTTGAAGTCTTCAATTATCGTAGCTTTAGTCTTGGAACATCTTTCATGGAGGTCTTCAAGTCCTGACTTAAGCGAAACATTGAGATGATCTTGTTTGGAAAGGTAGTCTTGTGAAAAGTTTCTTATTGAAGTGAGTAGTGGTCATTTCTAATGTTGAAAAGAAGAGACTTAAGAAATTTTAAAACTCCAAAGATAGGTGATGAGAAGTATGAGAGTTTTTTGAAATAACTTAGAAAATATTACTCCTAAGTTTTTTCCGATGTTAGGGTCACGATCTACAGTCAACTTATGCTCTAATACCATCTGTAGCGACCTCGGATCGATAAAGATCCTAAGTCCCTGTCATTAACATGCTAGTTCCTGGATCAATAGCTAGCACTCAAAGTGGATGAAATATCATGTAAAACACAAGTCTTTATTACATGAATCAAATAATCTAGGGTTTACATTATTACACCATAAGCGATATAAATACAACTTGGAGTCCCATCAATGCCATAGTCAGGTTGAGTGAAGACCCGCGATCCTAGCGCACCTTTCAACGATCTCCAAATTCTGCACATGAAACGTATAGCCAAACGAGTCGGTCAATACTTTGAATGTATTGGCAAATTACACCAAGGAAATAATAAGGCTAACTCTACATGCAAGGCTGAGTAGGCTTTGGAGTTCATTTGCATAAAGCCAATTTTCTCTAAGTAAGAGGAAAAGAGGAAGAGTTTTTATCCTACTTTGTAAACATTTGCTTATGTAAAATAGGGTCGAATGGAAAACGAGGATATTACTCACCAAGTGTCCAAACAACCAAACACTTGGATATTACTCACCAAGTCCCAAAATCCCACCCATTGGCGATATTACTCACGCCATGGGGTTTCAAAACTTTGTATAGAAAAGAGAGATGAAGATCCTTAAGAGGCTCCATCCTTCAGATGCTCAATGTTGTTCTGTTTCCGTGAACACGACTGATCAATCATATTTCAATACTCTCGGGAGTTTGTGCACTTTACCCACAATCCACGATCAAGACCTTTTATAGACAATACCATGGCGAGGCTTTCCCTTAGTAGGCCCTCTACCAGCTGGATCCAACCGTGCCAAGAACCTCCAAATGTTGGTACCCCGGTGAGGATTCCTACTAAGTACTAGGCCAAGAGAGAGCCCATATGTATTGTGGTTGGACTGGAAGCTTCTGAATTCTAAAACATGGCAGACTTCTTTGTTTCCTGGGTGGCGGTCCTCCACCAAAATCTCACATGTTGACTCGACAACCAATCCGCCCAGAAGAAAACTTAGTTTTATTTTGAAGTATACTTTGAGAGGGAAAAGATTCGCTCAAAAGAGCTTTTATACTTAGAAAAATTTCTGTTTTTGAACCCCCAATTGGTATTTGCATATTTAAAATAGCACAAGCATAACACTTGGAAAAAATTCAGGATTCTATTGGGAGTGGAAATAATCCTAAGTATAAATCTACTCATGGCATACTACAAAATAGCATCGCAATTGTAAAGCACTTGTCAAATATTTGTACTAGAAACACCCTACACATGCATACTACTATTTTGAAGATCACAACATGCATAGTAGAAAAACTGGGAGAAAGATATGAACAAAAGGTGTAACTTGCCTTATGTTGAATATATGGGTGATGATTGTATTCCTCTGTATCCATCGCACTCTCCAAACAATCTATCGCGAGGACAAAATAATTTCCAATCAAAACAATTGCAAACTTAGCAACAATACAAACATACAACAAAACAATGGTGATCAAATGCATGCATGATGATTTATAATGTCACACTTGTTTTATTTAGTATTATGAACACATGATGCATATTATAAAGTATTTAATGCACAAAACAATTTATTAATGAACTATATTAATTTAAATAGGGTTTAACTCACTTTAACTCAAATTCTGGTGTTTTAGTATTATTAAATTGTGAATTAAATACCAATTTATAAGTATCTAAATTTAAAGCCAGTAGCAATTGGAATCACGTAAAAAGGATCTATAAATCTTTTTGTATGATTTAATTACCATAACAATACAATTTAGACTTTCTGCAAAATCATCTGATATAATAACGCCAAATAATTTTGTGTATATTTTTACTAGATAGATATGATCAGAACTAAAGAGTAAAAGTTGGTTTTACTAAATTTGGAGTTATAAATCATTTTCTATGATTTAATTACTATTTAATAGAGTTTAAATAACTTAAAATATTTACTTCGTCAAAAATTATATCAAGACCAGATCTGTATTCCACATGAAATTGTGAATCCAAAGACATATTATTTATATTTTTATGATCTATAAATAATATATTATGAATTTAATAATGTAAATGGACATTAAAACTAATTAAATCCCTATAGTAATTATACACTACAAAAATTATATCTAAAAGAATAATAACGTTGAATAAGAAATTAGAAAACCGCAGATACTTTATTTGTATTTTTTGGATCTACAAATAATTTATTATGATTTATTTAGTCTAAAATGTCCATTAAACCATTTAAATTAATACCGTAAACTATAGAATAAAAGTTAGATATAATATTGTATTAATATTCTACATAATTTTATGAATCCACATATATATTATTTGTAATTTTCTGAGCAAGAGTTATTTTTTTACAATTTAAATACCAAAAAGACCCTATTTAACCAATTAAATAAATAAGAACAACTAGACACCTAAAAATAGATCTGATCATGGAGTAATGTTCTAGACTAAATTATCTTTCCAACAATATATTATTTGTAATTTTTGGACTCATATTAGATTTACTATGAATTTCCTAAGATCAATCAATTTTCTGTTCTTTTTAAAGGATTTGTTGACTGGGCGCTGACATGGCGCGACACGTGGCGATGATGTGGTGATGGTGTGTTGGCTTGTACTTGCTGATGCAGATGCCACATGGAGTGCCCTGATTCACCGATACCCCTTCACGCAACATTGTAATCTCGAGTGTAAGATGGGGATCCAGCGGCCTGGAAGCAAAGCTCCCTAGGCCTCACCAAAGATGATGTCACCAGTGGCAGGGCGGCTCGGACATGATGGTAAATGGTGTTCCCGTGGTCCTCGCCGACGTTGGAGTATACTACGAGGCGCGTCTGTTCACGATCATCTTGAAACGGTGCTCAGCGACGATCGTATCCTTCCTGAACGGTCCTAGACTCCGGCTGCTCCTATCGAGCTCCTCTGTGACTCTAGCGACAAATTCTCGACGCTCCGGTGCTCTACTGAGAGATAAAACATGATGAGACGATGCGGTGGATCAAGGGGAATTCGATTAGGGGGAAAAGAGGGGGATAAGGCGACGAGAATCGTCGTTCTGAAACTCGACCTCGAGCTTTCTTCGGCTATGGTGGAGGTAGATCGAATCTTTGGCTATGGTGGAGCTTGCTTCGGCAATTTCAACAAGATCAAACAATTCAATCAACTTTTTAATTTTATTTATTTTGACATTCCAAATTAGTAAAATTTTGGGATGTTATAGAGCGTTGTGTTGTTGGTAAGCTGTTTGGCAAGGAAACTTGAAATCTATATTTATTCTTTTTACTATTGTTTTATCATGGCTTTCTTAAACCATAAAGAATTCAAACTCACCTTATTTGAGTTCATTCATGACAAAAATGAAGAGAAAATTGTGAAGTCTACGGAACCAGAGGTTGCATATCAAATTCCTATTGGTATTGTTGACAAAGCTATGGAAGTATATTTTGAAGGTGATGGAAGCTAAACTACTATGGGGCACCTATATGAAATTGAAGAACTATGTTCCCTATTTAGACTTTTAGGTATTCATGAGAATGAAGTAAGAAGGAGACTATTATTTTTAACTTTATTTGTTAAAGCTCATGAATGGTATAGATCTCTGGATGATGAATATCGTCTTGATTGGGATAATTTGAGAAAGGCTTTCTATCTAAATTATTACACTCCTAAGAAAGGTTATGATCATCGCTACCATATTTATGACTTTTTTCCTCATAATGGAGAAAGTATTGCTCAATCTTGGGGGAGATTAAAGTGTCTTATTCGTAAAAATCCTCGTCATGGTATTCCTGAAAGCATTATCTTAATAAACTTTTATGTGAGATTGCCTCAGCATCATAGGGACTTCTTAGATAATTCTTATGGAGGAAGTCTCACTAAAAATCCTCAAATGGAGGCAACTGATTTATTGGAAACTATTTCTCAATATACTGCAGCTTGGGACCTTGACAAAGATAATAAACCAGGTTTGGAATATGAATATTCATGTGTAGAGAATTTCTCTACTTCTTTATTATTTGAGAAACTTAAGAACAACTTTGGTGTTGACCCTCATGTTTAGTAGAAATTGCTAAATCTTTTGCTAGACATCTTAATGTTCCAAAGAAAGGATTTAATGTATTTGTTGAACCTCTTAAAAATTCTGCATATGTTTCTGAAGTTGTAAGACAGGTTCATCAAGTATCATCTCGTAAGATAGAATAAATATTTGAAGCTCCTCCTTATCCTAGAAAAGTGAAGGAAAATTTACTCACTACTGTTACTAATAAGAGTTCTAGAAGATTTCATGAACCATATGAAAAAATCCAAGTTCAACATCAAATTTTGGCTATTAAAGAATTTAATGAAGAAACACCTTTTCATGTGTATTTATGTGAAGATTCTACCAAGGTAATAAAAAGTAACACCACTAGAGTTGGGAAACCTATCATATCATGTACTATTGGGATTTCATCTTATCATGGGCTTTATGATATTGGAGCAAGTATAAGTGTGATTCCATATTCTCTATATCTTGTAATCAAGCCTGATATTGATCCCATCCACATGGAAGAGACATGTATAACTACGCAACTTGCTAATAAAGAGTATATTTGTCCCCTTGGTATTGTTAGAGATGTTGAAGTATTAATTGGAAGGATTAAGTATCCTTCTAATTTTATTGTGCTTAGTTGCACACAATATGCATTTTGCCCTGTTTTATTCGGTAGACCTTTCTTACATACTATTGGTGCTGAAATTAATTTGCTAAAAGAGAAAGTGTTCATTAAATTTGCTGGTGAAAGGGTTGATTTAAATTTTTCAAAGTTTACTGATAAACATTTAGAAAAAGAAAAACTCTCTAAAGACATAGTGGAGACTCTTGCTTCAGTGGCAGTCGCTTCATCGAACGCGATGGAACAATATGTGATAAATCAAGAGGAACTATTTGATGAAGAAGAGAAAGATTCTCTAGAAAAATACTATCTCTACAACCACAGTAGCTGCAATTACACATTCCACCTGATAATATAGGAGAATTATCACCACCCAAAGGGATCCTAATTTTGAACTTAAAGCATTGCCTGAAGATATGAAATATGCATTCCTTGATGATAAGAAAATATATCCTATTATTATTAGTGCTAATGTTTTAGATGAAGAAGAATCACAATTACTTGAAGTACTGAGAGCTCATAGGCCAGCCATTAGCTATTAACTTGATGATTTGAAAGGTATAAGCCTAGCTTTATTCATGCATAAGATTAACTTGGAAGAAGATGTAAAGCCTGTTGTGTATCAATGCCGTCTTCATCCAAGAATGAAATAAGTGGTAAGAAAAGAGGTAATCAAAATCATTGAGGCAGGTATTATCTATCCCATAGCTAATAATAAATGGGTAAGTCCTATCCACTTTGTGCCTAAAAAGGGTGGAATCACCGTGGTTCCAAATGATGAAAATGAACTTGTTGCTCAACATACCATTACTGGTTATATAATGTGCGTTGATTTTAGACAACATGATAAGGAAACTCATAAAGATCACTATCCTTTACCATTCATTGATTAAATGCTTGATAGATTATCCTTATACTCTCACTTTTGTTATTTAGATGGGTATTTAGGTTTTTCACAGATTCCGGTGAACAAGGATGATCAAGAGAAAAATACTTTCACGTGTCCCTTTGGCAAAGATGCTTATAGGAGAATGCCATTCGGTTTGTGCAATGCTCCTGCTATTTATCAAAGATGCATCAATGCTATATTTGCTGATTATGTTGAGGAAATTATGGAAGTATTAAATGATGATTTTTTTATGTATGGTACCTCTTTTGAAAACTGCTTGTTCAATCTTAACAAAGTTTTGCAACGCTGTGAGGACCAACACTTAGTCCTAAATTGGGAGAAGTGTCGTTTCATGGTGTCAGAAGGTGTTGTTCTTGGACACAAAGTTTTAGGACGAGGAATTCAAGTGGACCGTACCACGATAGAAGCAATAGAGAAGCTACCATATCCTAGGGATATAAGATGTATAAGAAGCTTTCTTGGTCGTGCTGGTTTCTATAGAATGTTTATCAAAGACTTTGCTAAAATATCAAAGCCTCTAATAATTCTTTTCTAAAAAGATCTTCCATTTTCTTTTAATGACGATTGTGTAGAGTCTTTTTATGATTTAAAGAATCCTTTGATTAGTGCTCCTATAATTCAACCTCCTAATTGTAATTTTCCTTTTGAAATCATGTGTGATGCTAGTGACCATGTTGTAGGAGCAGTTTTAGGCCAGAGAGTTGATAAGAAACTTAATGTGATACATTATTCTAGTAAAACTCTTGATGGCGCTCAAAGAAATTATGCTACAACTAGAAAAGAATTCTTGGATGTACTTTTTGCATGTGACAAGTTTAGACCTTACATCATAGACTCTAAGGTAATAGTACACACCTATCATTCTGCTATTAAATACCTTATGAACAAAAAGATGCTAAGCCTAGACTCATAAGATGGATTCTTTTACTACAAGAATTTGACTTACGTATAGTAGATAGGAAAGGTGAGGATAATCCGGTGGCTGATCATTTATCTAGAAGATCCTATTCCTATTAATGATAGCTTTGCAAATGAACTGCAAACATTAATGTATCTGCTGCTAGAGTGGCTTCACCATGGTTTACTAATTATGCTAATTTCATTGTTGGAAAGGTTATTCCACCACATTTCACACAACAACAAAGAAACAAATTATTTTATGATCTTAGACTTTATTTTTGGGATGACCCATTTCTTTATAAGAAAAGTGTAGATGGTATTATTAGACGTTGTGCCCCTGAGTTTGAGCAGCAGGCTATCATAAGGGACTACCATGACAACCGTTATGGATGATATCATGCAGGAGACCGCACTACTACAAAGGTATTACAATCTGGTTCTTACTATCATACTTTATTTAAGGATTGTGCTAATTATGTTAAAGCTTGTGACAAATGCCAACATGTTGGTAACATCGGTAAGAGAAATGAAATGCCGGTGAACTATTGACTGCCTCTTGAACCATTTGATGTATGGGGATTTGACTTTATGGGACATTCCCCCCATAAAAAACAAAACACACTCATATTTTGGTTGTAGTGGATTATGTTACAATATGGGTTGAATCTATTCCAACAAAAAGTGTTTATCATGCCACATCAATGAAGATGCTTAAGGACATCATCTTCCCCAGGTTTGGAGTACCTAGGTTTTTAATTACTGATAGTGGTTCTCATTTTATTCATGGAGTATTTAGAAAAACTCTAGCTAAATATGGTGTTAATCGTAGAATTGCATCTACATATCATTATCAAACTAGTTGCCAAGTTGAACTTAGTAATAGGGAAATTAAACTCATATTGGAGAAGACATTTAATAAAGATAGATCTGATTGGCCAACTAAAATTAATGATTCTTTATGGGATTATAGAACTACTTTTAAAAATCCTATGGGAATGTCCCCTTATAAAATGGTTTATGGAAAAGCATGTCATCTTCCAATAGAATTAGAACATAAAGCTAGATGGGATATTAGACAACTCAACTTTGATTTTTAAAACTGCTGGAGAGAAAATAATTCTTGACTTAAGCTTATTAGATGAATAGAGAAACATAGCATATGAAAGTTCTAGACTATTTAAAGAAAAAGTAACATGTTTCATGATAAGAAAATAAAAAGAAAGGAATTCAAAGTTGGAGATCAAGTATTGTTGTTCAAATCTCGTTTCAAGTTTTCTATAGGAAAGTTAGCCTCAAGATGGCAGGGTCCATTTGTTGTGCAGGTGTAGGGGTCCCAACCTTTAATAAGGTAGATTCCTCCTGTGTTTACAATGCTAGTCCCTGGATCAATAGCTAGCATCCACAGTTAAGATGTAATATCAAGAAACAAAGGTCATAATATAACTTTATAACCAGGAATAACATAAGTATATTACATCAAAACATAGCTCATTTGGCTATTACATTACATTGCAGCGGAATAACTATAGTCATGGGGTCCTTCATCTTCAAAATGCCACAGGCAGATGTTGGTTGTAGACTTTGTAATCCTAATCAATCAATCTTCACTAAAAACATTTAAACCTGCAACATACAAGTTACAGCCACAAAGGGTCAATACATTTGAATTGTATTGGCAAGTGATACTATAATAGTATAGTGGAGTCTATCATCTATATGCATTTGGCTAAGTGGAGTTGAGGCTTGCATTGCTCAAAATAGATTTTTCTTATCATTTTGAAAATACTAAGTTTTTGCTTGACAAAATCATTTTTCTCAATCAAAGATTGAAGATCCTTTCCAAGGCATCTACCAATCAAAGATTGAATATTTCAAACAACCCTTGTTCAATCCACAAGTTTTAACTTAGAAATTTGAATGATGAGATTCTTGATTGCTTCCATGTCTTGATGCTCAAATTGTCCTTTACCAGGGACATGGCTAAGTACTTAGATTTTTACACTCTGCAGAGGTGGTGCACTTTCCCCACAAGACTTGGTTTCCCAAGACAAGATCTTTCAGAAGCTTTCCCTTAGAGCAAAATGGACGCGCTCCAACCTATCAAACACTACCACCCACTGTCCATATGGTTAAGTTCTTGCAACCTATATGATCATGGCAGAGCCCATATTGCCAAGTGGTTGCACTTGAAGCTTCTCAACATTTGACATCTCAAATCTCTTTGTTCCTGGGTGGCATACCACAAGTGAGATACACAAGCCAAGTCCTTGGCCTTGTGTAACCACTCAACATAAACCAATCCTTCCATTCCACCCAGGGAATTCATTGACTTAGTTGTTTTATTAACTAAAAACATAAGTCCTCAGACTTAGAGATTTTTCCATAGTATGAATATATTTTCCACCCATGTTTTCTATTAGCTAGGCTCAGCTTGATAGTAGTAGGAATGTTTAACTTAGGAAAATCCTATTAAGGATTCAACTACTAGGTTTTCTTATAGCAAGGTTTATACTTAGCAAAATCCATGCAAGTTTTACTTAGAGAAAAATCACTAATGCATAGTGAAAGTAATGGGACAAAAGTATGAAGCATCACTTGCCTTTTTGGTAGGGAATGGTGGTTCACTCCTTGATCTTGCTAGTCTCACACTTCACTATAAGTCAATCAAGAAAACACACATTCAATTCTCATTCCAAACCAAAGTCAAACAAACAATTTTTCACACACAAAGTAATGGAATCTAAGTCATGCATAAGCATGCAAAGGTTGGTTCTATTGCAAGGATGGTCTCCACTAGGCTTCTAAACTTTGTAAGTTCCCAATTGGTCATTTACCAAAATGGCAAAGTCATTTGCAAATGGGTTTTATCCATAAACCATTTTTAAATCCATTCATCATTTCATGTGGTGAAAAATGTTTTTATCAAGGAAAAACTATTAAGTTGTTCACCAAATGAGTTCCTAATTTGCAAAACTTGGTGTTTTGGGTCAGTGGGTTTGATCAAACCATTTTCTTAAAGTTTTCTTTCCATAAACATTTTTATAACAAAAACCACTCTTTTTATTTGGCTAGAAAATGACTAAGTCAAGTAATCTAACCTAAATCTTTTCAAAATCATTTTTAACACCAAGGTTGGTTCCTAGGGTCAGTAAGGTCACAACCAACCATTTTGCAAAAGTTTTAACCCTAAAATCAATTTTAAACAATTTTTATATTCTAAACAAGCTCACAAAAGAATCTGCAAAAACAAGCAAACTAACAAATACTATTGGCTAAACCAATTCCACAGTTGGCTAGGGCTTGCTCTCCTGAATCCAACGACATAAAATTTGTAATTTTTGGACATGTGGATCCAAAGTTATAAGGGTTTGAAATTCACAAAATATTCTGTTTTCAAATCAGTTTTTAAATAGAACAGTGACACGCGGCGCTTTCTAACTGGGCGATACCGGTTCGGCTGGATCGGCAACGCGGTGCGTTGGATCAAGTTAGATCGCTTGGCCCAGATCACGTACCCCTTCGCGGTTAAGTCATTCTATCTTATCCATCAGATCTGGATCGGACGGCTGCTGCTGCCTGGCCAAGGACTGGCGGTGCGATGACAACGGCGAGCGGCGGAGCGGCCAGTCGATGACGGCGCCGGCGGTACAGGAAGCAAAGGAGGGTGGGGAGATGCTCACCGGAATCGCTGACGCTCGCTGATGCTCAACGTGGTACTTGTCCGTCGAGGGGCGTTAGGGGGCAGCTGCGATTGCTCGCCGGAGTAGAGAGCAACGCCGGACGGCTCTGTCTGTGGTCGAAGGCGACATTGCAGATCACGCGGAGGCAAACAAAGGGCACGGTTAGATGCGTATGGTCGAGGGGATGACGCGTGTGTGAATAAGGGGGAGAGGGGCGGTCTGGTACAACCTGTGGGCGTCGTCGGAGAGGTGGCAGACGGCGGGGCTGCAGGTCGTCGACGTTGCCGACGCTGTAGGGTACCCGCGGATGAATGAATAGCACAGAAAGATGCGCCAGGGTGTGGTGAGCGTGCTCGTGTGCTCGGGGAGGCAGGAGGTGGTGTCGAGTCGCCGGAATCGGCTCTGGACTTCGTCGGAACAGAGGGTGCTCGGGGAGAAATTGGGACGGCCTGGGGGCGTGCTTTGGGGAGGAGACAGAGAGAAACGAGAGAGGACGTGCTGGCGTTTAAAGGTGCTTAATCACCGCGAGGAATAAACGCGGCATTAAGTCGAATTAAGCCGGAGAATCAACGGCAGAACGAGGAGGAACGGGTCGCTGCGGGGAGGACGATGAACAGGAGAGGGTGGGTCCGCTGGTCAGTGGGAAAAGGAGAGAGGGGGAGGTCCACCGGTCAGTGACTTAACGGGTTGCTTCTGTGGTGAGGAAAAACGGTTCGGGGGAGAGGGCGGATGGGCTGAACTGGGATGGGGTGGGCTTTAGCTGGGCTGGTCGTTTTACTCTTATATTTTTTCTGTTTGCTTTGTTTTATCTTTTTCTATTTTCTATTTTCTGATTTGAACTTCATCCAACTATTCAAGCATTCAAATAATTCAAACAATTCAACAATTGTAATGAGTTTTTGGTTCTGTCTATCAACATAAACCAAATCTCAAAATAAAATAATATTTAAGATCCCTTCATTAATTAAATAAAAGGGTCCTTTATTTATTTAATACGGTTTGATTTATTTAATAAAATCTTCATTTGAAATCCAAACACTTTCAAAACCAAATCAGTAGGTTTTATTTGAAAATATAAGATACTTGAAACACTTGTTTAAAATGAAATAACATTTTATTTTAGGGTCCAATACCAATTTAAATGAATAAACCTTATTCATTTAATTCAAATAAGATTTGTTTTATTAGAATATTTATTTTTAAAACTAAAATAGTACCAAAGCCATTCAGTAGGTTTTATTTGGAAATAAAGAATATTTGGAAACTTGTTTAAAACAAAATAACATCTTTATTTTAGGATCCATTTAATAATTAAATAAAATAGACTTTCATTATTAAATCAAATAGGATTTGCTTTATTGAGATATTTATTTTGAAATCTAAAATAAAGCCAAAACTCTCTAGTAGGTTTTATTTGTGAATATAAAATATTTGAAAAACTTATTTAAAATAACTTAATAAGTTTTGATGTTTTTATTAAAATGGTAAAACCTTTTATTTAAATAAAATTGGATATTAAACCCTTATTAATTTATTTAAATCAACTTTTGCTATTTTTACTCAAAACAAAATGTTTTAAATCCAAAGCTTGGCCAATGTTTTAATTTGGCTTTATAAAATAATCTTTATTTATAAATCCACCTTTTCATTTGAAAACAAAATCTTTTATTAAAAGATCCAAAATAGTAATTCCAAAACATTTTATTTTACTTTTATTAAATGTTTAACTCTTTATGAATCCCTTTAGGATTTTATTTAATCCAAATAGATTTGATGTTCCATTTAAATTCAAAAAGTTTCTTCTGGCCTTGAAAATCAAACAAAGTTTTATTTATCCATTTATTTTTCACATTACAAGATTTGGAAAATCTTGGGATGTGACAGACTACCACCCTTAAAATAAATCTCGTCCCGAGATTTGGGAGGTTAGGGTTACAAGCAGGTTCAAGACAACTAGGGTACTACCACCCTTAAAATTTTCAAACAAAAATGACATATTGTCCTTCTTGGGATCCTGGGAAAACTTCTCTAAGCAAACTTTTGCATTGTGTCCTTGGTTTCCATTCTTGACTCATGGGCCAAGGTTGAGTTTCTCCATAGGCTTGTTCAACTTGTTCTTCATCTTCTCTGGACAGTTGCTTGCATAATGTCCTGGGTTCTTACAATTGAAACAGTGGATATCTTGGAGTTCTTTGCGTTGTTCTTGCGGACAAGTTGCTACATAATGGCCTGGTTCTTTGCAGTTGTTGCACACCACTTGGTCAATTCCCTTATTTTTCTTGTTCTCTGGGCACTCACTGGAGTAGTGTCCCATTTCCTTACATTTACGGCATTGCACAAGGTGCATGTCCTGTCTTGGTTTCTTGGGTTTCTTTGATCCTTTGAAGTGGGTTGTCTTGTTTGGGGGTACAAGTGGTCCTTTTCCTTTGGTAGATTTGGATCCTTCTTATTTCCTTTGTTCCACCATGGAGTAGATAGGACATTGGTTAGGAATATGTTCACTTACTTCACAGAGGTAGCAAGTAGCTTGAGAGGTGGGACATTGTCCAACAGGATGATTTTCTTCATAGTTAGGGCATTGACCTTCATGCTCTTTGGAAGTATGATCCTTGTCTCCACAAATAATGCAAGCTGGGGCTCCATCTAGAACAATATTTCTGTCATCCTTGTTGTCAAAGACTCTTTTGGGATAGCTTTCTTCCATGTTGATCATTTGATTAGTCACCTTAAGCATCAGTTGGGATTGTTCCTCCAAAAACTTTTGCAGTGCTGGATCTTTATCACTATTGCTGGCTATGAACTGAGCTGTCAGTTGGTTCAACTGGTGTTGGGTTGCTATGAGCTCTTTCATGCTGTCCTCTTGGTTAGTGTTGATGTCATCAACCTTGGAGTCTTTTGGAGTAGTCATCTGTTTGGGTTGAAGGGAGTTTAGAATAGGCAAGATATTTCTAAGGAATTAATTCTAATCACACACATCACAATTCACACAAGCAATGTTCATGCAATCACAAACCAAACATTTCACTCAAACAAGGTTCAAGCACATACTAAGGCAACAAAATATTTTTGTCACACCACACAAGTTGGTGGTTTTGTCTTAGCTAAAATATGGTGGTCCATCTATAGGGTTCACTTGTGATCTTTCCATCCTTCTTGGTTGCTTCTTCTTACATGAGATCATGGTTTCCTTAGGATAATTTCTTTGGTCTCAAAAACTTCAAGTGATGTAGGCTCTTTCTAACTTTTGCATTCCCTCAGTCTCTAACTCTTGAGCAAGATTTCCTTGTTTCACTTGTGGTCCTTAGTAGTTTCCAAGTTGGAAGTCCTTGGGGAATATGCTGAAGATGTTGAAGTCATTAGAGTTGAAGAAGTTGAAGTCATTAGAGTTGAAGAAGTTGAAGAAGTCCTTTGCACATGGTGTAGTCTTTGGCCATGGGGTAGGTTTTGTCCATCAAGTTGAAGTAGAAGAGATGTAGAGTTGAAATCAAAATGGTGGAGGAAAGAGTTTACAAGATTCTGTAAATAAGTTTTTGGAACAAGTATAACTCCTATTTTTCTAAGGGTTTTTGTCCAATCCTAGGGTTTACAAATCCTACAGGCAACACAATGCTCTGATACCATCTGCAGGGGTCCCAACCTTTAATAAGGTAGATTCCTCCTGTGTTTACAATGCTAGTCCCTGGATCAATAGCTAGCATCCACAGTTAAGATGTAATATCAAGAAACAAAGGTCATAATATAACTTTATAACCAGGAATAACATAAGTATATTACATCAAAACATAGCTAATTTGGCTATTACATTACATTGCAGCGGAATAACTATAGTCATGGGGTCCTTCATCTTCAAAATGCCACAGGCAAAAGTTGGTTGTAGACTTTGTAATACTAATCAATCAATCTTCACTAAAAACATTTAAACCTGCAACATACAAGTTATAGCCACAAAGGGTCAATACATTTGAATTGTATTGGCAAGTGATACTATAATAGTATAGTGGAGTCTATCATCTATATGCATTTGGCTAAGTGGAGTTGAGGCTTGCATTGCTCAAAATAGATTTTTCTTATCATTTTGAAAATACTAAGTTTTTGCTTGACAAAATCATTTTTCTCAATCAAAGATTGAAGATCCTTTCCAAGGCATCTACCAATCAAAGATTGAATATTTCAAACAACCCTTGTTCAATCCACAAGTTTTAACTTAGAAATTTGAATGATGAGATTCTTGATTGCTTCCATGTCTTGATGCTCAAATTGTCCTTTACTAGGGACATGGCTAAGTACTTAGATTTTTACACTCTACAGAGGTGGTGCACTTTCCCCACAAGACTTGGTTTCCCAAGACAAGATCTTTCAGAAGCTTTCCCTTAGACCAAAATGGACGCGCTCCAACCTATCAAACACTACCACCCACTGTCCATATGGTTAAGTTCTTGCAACCTATATGATCATGGCAGAGCCCATATTGCCAAGTGGTTGCACTTGAAGCTTCTCAACATTTGACATCTCAAATCTCTTTGTTCCTGGGTGGCATACCAAAAGTGAGATACACAAGCCAAGTCCTTGTCCTTGTGTAACCACTCAACATAAACCAATCCTTCCATTCCACCCAGGGAATTCATTGACTTAGTTGTTTTATTAACTAAAAACATAAGTCCTCAGACTTAGAGATTTTTCCATAGTATGAATATATTTTCCACCCATGTTTTCTATTAGCTAGGCTAAGCTTGATAGTAGTAGGAATCTTTAACTTAGGAAAATCCTATTAAGGATTCAACTACTAGGTTTTCTTATAGCAAGGTCTATACTTAGCAAAATCCATGCAAGTTTTACTTAGAGAAAAATCACTAATGCATAGTGAAAGTAATGGGACAAAAGTATGAAGCATCACTTGCCTTTTTGGTAGGGAATGGTGGTTCACTCCTTGATCTTGCTAGTCTCACACTTGACTACAAGTCAATCAAGAAAACACACATTCAATTCTCATTCCAAACCAAAATCAAACAAACAATTTTTCACACACAAAGTAATGGAATCTAAGTCATGCATAAGCATGCAAAGGTTGGTTCTATTGCAAGGATGGTCTCCACTAGGCTTCTAAACTTTGTAAGTTCCCAATTGGTCATTTACCAAAATGGCAAAGTCATTTGCAAATGGGTTTTATCCATAAACCATTTTTAAATCCATTCATCATTTCATGTGGTGAAAAATGTTTTTATCAAGGCAAAACTATTAAGTTGTTCAACAAATGAGTTGCTAATTTGCAAAACTTGGTGTTTTGGGTCAGTGGGTTTGATCAAACCATTTTCTTAAAGTTTTCTTTCCATAAACATTTTTATAACAAAAACCATTCTTTTTATTTGGCTAGAAAATGGCTAAGTCAAGTAATCTAACCTAAATCTTTCCAAAATCATTTTTAACACCAAGGGTTGGTTCCTAGGGTCAGTAACGTCACAACCAACCATTTTGCAAAAGTTTTAACCCTAAAATCAATTTTAAACAATTTTTATATTCTAAACAAGCTCACAAAAGAATCTGCAAAAACAAGCAAACTAACAAATACTATTAGCTAAACCAATTCCACAGTTGGCTAGGGCTTGCTCTCCTGAATCCAACGACATAAAATTTGTAATTTTTGGACATGTGGATCCAAAGTTATAAGGGTTTGAAATTCACAAAATATTCTGTTTTCAAATCAGTTTTTAAACAGAACAGTGACACGCGGCGCTTTCTGACTGGGCGATACAGGTTCGGCTGGATCGGCAACGCGGTGCGTTGGATCAAGTTAGATCGCATGGCCCAGATCACGTACCCCTTCGCGGTTAAGTCATTCTATCTTATCCATCAGATCTGGATCGGACGGCTGCTGCTGCCTGGCCAAGGACTGGCGGTGCGATGACAACGGCGAGCGGCGGAGCGGCCACTCGATGACGGCGCCGGCGGTACAGGAAGCAAAGGAGGGTGGGGAGATGCTCACCGGAATCGCTGATGCTCGCTGATGCTCAACGTGGTACTTGTCCGTCGAGGGGCGTTAGGGGGCAGCTGCGATTGCTCGCCGGAGTAGAGAGCAACGCCGGACGGCTCTGTCTGTGGTCGAAGGCGACATTGCAGATCACGCGGAGGCAAACAAAGGGCACGGTTAGATGCGTATGGTCGAGGGGATGACGCGTGTGTGAATAAGGGGGAGAGGGGCGGTCTGGTACAACCTGTGGGCGTCGTCGGAGAGGTGGCAGACGGCGGGGCTGCAGGTCGTCGACGTTGCCGACACTGTCAGGTACCCGCGGATGAATGAATGGCACAGAAAGATGCGCCAGGGTGTGGTGAGCGTGCTCGTGTGCTCGGGGAGGCAGGAGGTGGTGTCGAGTCACCGGAATCGGCTCTGGACTTCGTCGGAACAGAGGGTGCTCGGGGAGAAATTGGGACGGCCTGGGGGCGTGCTTTGGGGAGGAGACAGAGGGAAACGAGAGAGGACGTGCTGGCGTTTAAAGGTGCTTAATCACCGCGAGGAATAAACGCGGCATTAAGTCGAATTAAGCCGGAGAATCAACGGCAGAACGAGGAGGAACGGGTCGCTGCGGGGAGGACGATGAACAGGAGAGGGTGGGTCCGCTGGTCAGTGGGAAAAGGAGAGAGGGGGAGGTCCACCGGTCAGTGACTTAACGGGTTGCTTCTGTGGTGAGGAAAAACGGTTCGGGGGAGAGGGCGGATGGGCTGGACTGGGCTGGGGTGGGCTTTAGCTGGGCTGGTCGTTTTACTCTTATATTTTTTCTGTTTGCTTTGTTTTATCTTTTTCTATTTTCTATTTTCTGATTTGAACATCATCCAACTATTCAAGCATTCAAATAATTCAAACAATTCAACAATTGTAATGAGTTTTTGGTTCTGTCTATCAACATAAACCAAATCTCAAAATAAAATAATATTTAAGATCCCTTCATTAATTAAATAAAAGGGTCCTTTATTTATTTAATACGGTTTGATTTATTTAATAAAATCTTCATTTGAAATCCAAACACTTTCAAAACCAAATCAGTAGGTTTTATTTGAAAATATAAGATACTTGAAACACTTGTTTAAAATGAAATAACATTTTATTTTAGGGTCCAATACCAATTTAAATGAATAAACCTTATTCATTTAATTCAAATAAGATTTGTTTTATTAGAATATTTATTTTTAAAA
The DNA here is from genome assembly GCA_916181665.1 of Avena sativa. Taxonomy (NCBI): domain Eukaryota; kingdom Viridiplantae; phylum Streptophyta; class Magnoliopsida; order Poales; family Poaceae; genus Avena; species Avena sativa. The sequence continues at coordinate 199,924,610 of OV702281.1, read as the reverse complement.
CTAAAATAGTACCAAAGCCATTCAGTAGGTTTTATTTGGAAATAAAGAATATTTGGAAACTTGTTTAAAACAAAATAACATCTTTATTTTAGGATCCATTTAATAATTAAATAAAATAGACTTTCATTATTAAATCAAATAGGATTTGCTTTATTGAGATATTTATTTTGAAATCTAAAATAAAGCCAAAACTCTCTAGTAGGTTTTATTTGTGAATATAAAATATTTGAAAAACTTATTTAAAATAACTTAATAAGTTTTGATGTTTTTATTAAAATGGTAAAACCTTTTATTTAAATAAAATTGGATATTAAACCCTTATTAATTTATTTAAATCAACTTTTGCTATTTTTACTCAAAACAAAATGTTTTAAATCCAAAGCTTGGCCAATGTTTTAATTTGGCTTTATAAAATAATCTTTATTTATAAATCCACCTTTTCATTTGAAAACAAAATCTTTTATTAAAAGATCCAAAATAGTAATTCCAAAACATTTTATTTTACTTTTATTAAATGTTTAACTCTTTATGAATCCCTTTAGGATTTTATTTAATCCAAATAGATTTGATGTTCCATTTAAATTCAAAAAGTTTCTTCTGGCCTTGAAAATCAAACAAAGTTTTATTTATCCATTTATTTTTCACATTACAAGATTTGGAAAATCTTGGGATGTGACAGACTACCACCCTTAAAATAAATCTCGTCCCGAGATTTGGGAGGTTAGGGTTACAAGCAGGTTCAAGACAACTAGGGTACTACCACCCTTAAAATTTTCAAACAAAAATGACATATTGTCCTTCTTGGGATCCTGGGAAAACTTCTCTAAGCAAACTTTTGCATTGTGTCCTTGGTTTCCATTCTTGACTCATGGGCCAAGGTTGAGTTTCTCCATAGGCTTGTTCAACTTGTTCTTCATCTTCTCTGGACAGTTGCTTGCATAATGTCCTGGGTTCTTACAATTGAAACAGTGGATATCTTGGAGTTCTTTGCGTTGTTCTTGCGGACAAGTTGCTACATAATGGCCTGGTTCTTTGCAGTTGTTGCACACCACTTGGTCAATTCCCTTATTTTTCTTGTTCTCTGGGCACTCACTGGAGTAGTGTCCCATTTCCTTACATTTACGGCATTGCACAAGGTGCATGTCCTGTCTTGGTTTCTTGGGTTTCTTTGATCCTTTGAAGTGGGTTGTCTTGTTTGGGGGTACAAGTGGTCCTTTTCCTTTGGTAGATTTGGATCCTTCTTATTTCCTTTGTTCCACCATGGAGTAGATAGGACATTGGTTAGGAATATGTTCACTTACTTCACAGAGGTAGCAAGTAGCTTGAGAGGTGGGACATTGTCCAACAGGATGATTTTCTTCATAGTTAGGGCATTGACCTTCATGCTCTTTGGAAGTATGATCCTTGTCTCCACAAATAATGCAAGCTGGGGCTCCATCTAGAACAATATTTCTGTCATCCTTGTTGTCAAAGACTCTTTTGGGATAGCTTTCTTCCATGTTGATCATTTGATTAGTCACCTTAAGCATCAGTTGGGATTGTTCCTCCAAAAACTTTTGCAGTGCTGGATCTTTATCACTATTGCTGGCTATGAACTGAGCTGTCAGTTGGTTCAACTGGTGTTGGGTTGCTATGAGCTCTTTCATGCTGTCCTCTTGGTTAGTGTTGATGTCATCAACCTTGGAGTCTTTTGGAGTAGTCATCTGTTTGGGTTGAAGGGAGTTTAGAATAGGCAAGATATTTCTAAGGAATTAATTCTAATCACACACATCACAATTCACACAAGCAATGTTCATGCAATCACAAACCAAACATTTCACTCAAACAAGGTTCAAGCACATACTAAGGCAACAAAATATTTTTGTCACACCACACAAGTTGGTGGTTTTGTCTTAGCTAAAATATGGTGGTCCATCTATAGGGTTCACTTGTGATCTTTCCATCCTTCTTGGTTGCTTCTTCTTACATGAGATCATGGTTTCCTTAGGATAATTTCTTTGGTCTCAAAAACTTCAAGTGATGTAGGCTCTTTCTAACTTTTGCATTCCCTCAGTCTCTAACTCTTGAGCAAGATTTCCTTGTTTCACTTGTGGTCCTTAGTAGTTTCCAAGTTGGAAGTCCTTGGGGAATATGCTGAAGATGTTGAAGTCATTAGAGTTGAAGAAGTTGAAGTCATTAGAGTTGAAGAAGTTGAAGAAGTCCTTTGCACATGGTGTAGTCTTTGGCCATGGGGTAGGTTTTGTCCATCAAGTTGAAGTAGAAGAGATGTAGAGTTGAAATCAAAATGGTGGAGGAAAGAGTTTACAAGATTCTGTAAATAAGTTTTTGGAACAAGTATAACTCCTATTTTTCTAAGGGTTTTTGTCCAATCCTAGGGTTTACAAATCCTACAGGCAACACAATGCTCTGATACCATCTGCAGGGGTCCCAACCTTTAATAAGGTAGATTCCTCCTGTGTTTACAATGCTAGTCCCTGGATCAATAGCTAGCATCCACAGTTAAGATGTAATATCAAGAAACAAAGGTCATAATATAACTTTATAACCAGGAATAACATAAGTATATTACATCAAAACATAGCTAATTTGGCTATTACATTACATTGCAGCGGAATAACTATAGTCATGGGGTCCTTCATCTTCAAAATGCCACAGGCAAAAGTTGGTTGTAGACTTTGTAATACTAATCAATCAATCTTCACTAAAAACATTTAAACCTGCAACATACAAGTTATAGCCACAAAGGGTCAATACATTTGAATTGTATTGGCAAGTGATACTATAATAGTATAGTGGAGTCTATCATCTATATGCATTTGGCTAAGTGGAGTTGAGGCTTGCATTGCTCAAAATAGATTTTTCTTATCATTTTGAAAATACTAAGTTTTTGCTTGATAAAATCATTTTTCTCAATCAAAGATTGAAGATCCTTTCCAAGGCATCTACCAATCAAAGATTGAATATTTCAAACAACCCTTGTTCAATCCACAAGTTTTAACTTAGAAATTTGAATGATGAGATTCTTGATTGCTTCCATGTCTTGATGCTCAAATTGTCCTTTACCAGGGACATGGCTAAGTACTTAGATTTTTACACTCTACAGAGGTGGTGCACTTTCCCCACAAGACTTGGTTTCCCAAGACAAGATCTTTCAGAAGCTTTCCCTTAGACCAAAATGGACGCGCTCCAACCTATCAAACACTACCACCCACTGTCCATATGGTTAAGTTCTTGCAACCTATATGATCATGGCAGAGCCCATATTGCCAAGTGGTTGCACTTGAAGCTTCTCAACATTTGACATCTCAAATCTCTTCCTGGGTGGCATACCAAAAGTGAGATACACAAGCCAAGTCCTTGTCCTTGTGTAACCACTCAACATAAACCAATCCTTCCATTCCACCCAGGGAATTCATTGACTTAGTTGTTTTATTAACTAAAAACATAAGTCCTCAGACTTAGAGATTTTTCCATAGTATGAATATATTTTCCACCCATGTTTTCTATTAGCTAGGCTAAGCTTGATAGTAGTAGGAATCTTTAACTTAGGAAAATCCTATTAAGGATTCAACTACTAGGTTTTCTTATAGCAAGGTCTATACTTAGCAAAATCCATGCAAGTTTTACTTAGAGAAAAATCACTAATGCATAGTGAAAGTAATGGGACAAAAGTATGAAGCATCACTTGCCTTTTTGGTAGGGAATGGTGGTTCACTCCTTGATCTTGCTAGTCTCACACTTGACTACAAGTCAATCAAGAAAACACACATTCAATTCTCATTCCAAACCAAAATCAAACAAACAATTTTTCACACACAAAGTAATGGAATCTAAGTCATGCATAAGCATGCAAAGGTTGGTTCTATTGCAAGGATGGTCTCCACTAGGCTTCTAAACTTTGTAAGTTCCCAATTGGTCATTTACCAAAATGGCAAAGTCATTTGCAAATGGGTTTTATCCATAAACCATTTTTAAATCCATTCATCATTTCATGTGGTGAAAAATGTTTTTATCAAGGCAAAACTATTAAGTTGTTCAACAAATGAGTTGCTAATTTGCAAAACTTGGTGTTTTGGGTCAGTGGGTTTGATCAAACCATTTTCTTAAAGTTTTCTTTCCATAAACATTTTTATAACAAAAACCATTCTTTTTATTTGGCTAGAAAATGGCTAAGTCAAGTAATCTAACCTAAATCTTTCCAAAATCATTTTTAACACCAAGGGTTGGTTCCTAGGGTCAGTAACGTCACAACCAACCATTTTGCAAAAGTTTTAACCCTAAAATCAATTTTAAACAATTTTCATATTCTAAACAAGCTCACAAAAGAATCTGCAAAAACAAGCAAACTAACAAATACTATTGGCTAAACCAATTCCACAGTTGGCTAGGGCTTGCTCTCCTGAATCCAACGACATAAAATTTGTAATTTTTGGACATGTGGATCCAAAGTTATAAGGGTTTGAAATTCACAAAATATTCTGTTTTCAAATCAGTTTTTAAACAGAACAGTGACACGCGGCGCTTTCTGACTGGGCGATACAGGTTCGGCTGGATCGGCAACGCGGTGTGTTGGATCAAGTTAGATCGCATGGCCCAGATCACGTACCCCTTCGCGGTTAAGTCATTCTATCTTATCCATCAGATCTGGATCGGACGGCTGCTGCTGCCTGGCCAAGGACTGGCGGTGCGATGACAACGGCGAGCGGCGGAGCGGCCACTCGATGACGGCGCCGGCGGTACAGGAAGCAAAGGAGGGTGGGGAGATGCTCACCGGAATCGCTGACGCTCGCTGATGCTCAACGTGGTACTTGTCCGTCGAGGGGCGTTAGGGGGCAGCTGCGATTGCTCGCCGGAGTAGAGAGCAACGCCGGACGGCTCTGTCAGTGGTCGAAGGCGACATTGCAGATCACGCGGAGGCAAACAAAGGGAACGGTTAGATGCGTATGGTCGAGGGGATGACGCGTGTGTGAATAAGGGGGAGAGGGGCGGTCTGGTACAACCTGTGGGCGTCGTCGGAGAGGTGGCAGACGGCGGGGCTGCAGGTCGTCGACGTTGCCGACACTGTCGGGTACCCGTGGATGAATGAATGGCACAGAAAGATGCGCCAGGGTGTGGTGAGCGTGCTCGTGTGCTCGGGGAGGCAGGAGGTGGTGTCGAGTCGCCGGAATCGGCTCTGGACTTCGTCGGAACAGAGGGTGCTCGGGGAGAAATTGGGACGGCCTGGGGGCGTGCTTTGGGGAGGAGACAGAGGGAAACGAGAGAGGACGTGCTGGCGTTTAAAGGTGCTTAATCACCGCGAGGAATAAACGCGGCATTAAGTCGAATTAAGCCGGAGAATCAACGGCAGAACGAGGAGGAACGGGTCGCTGCGGGGAGGACGATGAACAGGAGAGGGTGGGTCCGCTGGTCAGTGGGAAAAGGAGAGAGGGGGAGGTCCACCGGTCAGTGACTTAACGGGTTGCTTCTGTGGTGAGGAAAAACGGTTCGGGGGAGAGGGCGGATGGGCTGGACTGGGCTGGGGTGGGCTTTAGCTGGGCTGGTCGTTTTACTCTTATATTTTTTTCTGTTTGCTTTGTTTTATCTTTTTCTATTTTCTATTTTCTGATTTGAACATCATCCAACTATTCAAGCATTCAAATAATTCAAACAATTCAACAATTGTAATGAGTTTTTGGTTCTGTCTATCAACATAAACCAAATCTCAAAATAAAATAATATTTAAGATCCCTTCATTAATTAAATAAAAGGGTCCTTTATTTATTTAATACGGTTTGATTTATTTAATAAAATCTTCATTTGAAATCCAAACACTTTCAAAACCAAATCAGTAGGTTTTATTTGAAAATATAAGATAGTTGAAATACTTGTTTAAAATGAAATAACATTTTATTTTAGGGTCCAATACCAATTTAAATGAATAAACCTTATTCATTTAATTCAAATAAGATTTGTTTTATTAGAATATTTATTTTTAAAACTAAAATAGTACCAAAGCCATTCAGTAGGTTTTATTTGGAAATAAAGAATATTTGGAAACTTGTTTAAAACAAAATAACATCTTTATTTTAGGATCCATTTAATAATTAAATAAAATAGACTTTCATTATTAAATCAAATAGGATTTGCTTTATTGAGATATTTATTTTGAAATCTAAAATAAAGCCAAAACTCTCTAGTAGGTTTTATTTGTGAATATAAAATATTTGAAAAACTTATTTAAAATAACTTAATAAGTTTTGATGTTTTTATTAAAATGGTAAAACCTTTTATTTAAATAAAATTGGATATTAAACCCTTATTAATTTATTTAAATCAACTTTTGCTATTTTTACTCAAAACAAAATGTTTTAAATCCAAAGCTTGGCCAATGTTTTAATTTGGCTTTATAAAATAATCTTTATTTATAAATCCACCTTTTCATTTGAAAACAAAATCTTTTATTAAAAGATCCAAAATAGTAATTCCAAAACATTTTATTTTACTCTTATTAAATGTTTAACTCTTTATGAATCCCTTTAGGATTTTATTTAATCCAAATAGATTTGAAGTTCCATTTAACTTCAAAAAGTTTCTTCTGGCCTTGAAAATCAAACAAAGTTTTATTTATCCATTTATTTTTCACATTACAAGATTTGGAAAATCTTGGGATGTGACAGCAGGAGGTGTACCGCTCCGGAGCTATTCATCATCGTGGAGATTTCAATGGTAAACCTCATGTCGTTAATGGACAACATCTTAAACATTATATTGAGGGACAAACATTTGCCAGAAGTATTGAAGTAATGAATCCAGAGGCCATAATTGAAAAAATCTATCCCCGGCCAGGTACAAAAAATCACCAAAAGTTAAAAAGAAGTGTGTAACAATCTTGGAATATATTCATATTTTAGGAAAGTCATTATTTTGGAAAATTAATGCGTGTCGTGAAAGAATTGTACCAAATGGAGCCCCGAGGAGGGAAAGAGACCAGGTGGTGCGCCCACCCCCTGGGCACGCCACCCCCTGGGCACGCCACCAGAGGTCTTTCCCTTTTCTGAAGTCCGTTTCGCCTCCGTTTCTTCCTCTATGCTTCGTCTTACCCTAAAAACATCTATATATACTCCTCTCTGCTAATCTAGTTTCGCATCGACTCTTTTTCGAGCGAACCTTGTTTTCTACCTATTCTTCTAGATCTTACCTTGCGCCAAGGCATGTCTTCAAGGTGGAGTACCCTGGATGGAGGATTCCAGTGTGCACCCATCAGGACTCCGGAGTGGAGACCTCCACCAAGAAGCCAAATTCCATGGAGAAGGGAAGACCGAGGAAATAATGCCATTTGGACAAACCATCTTGAAGATGGAGCTGCTAGGATGAGGGATATTGAAGAACCTCGCTTTAGGGACATGACTGGACCAAATCTTCAAGCACGGATCGATTCGCTACATCGACAAATTTCCATGAAGATAAGTGCTTTTCCGGATCTCGCAATCACATTGCACTTTTGTAGGATTACGAGGAGGCGATAAACACAAAGTTAGTTAAAAACATGCAAGCAATCTTCATAGGTTGCATTGAGATTATAGAAAATATGGAGAAAGATGTCCAGGGTTACAAGACCAAGTGGGAGGATCAACTGAAAATTCAACAAAAGGTTGCACGCAGCCTTGTTGAAGCTCAAAAGCATCACCAACGATGAGGTCCTGAAGGCCATTCTCTAGAAGAACTAGCGGCAAACCTCTAGGCTTGTGGGAGTTCCACCATACTTTATGCTTTTTAGTTATCGTATTTGCATCTAGTTCATAAGACTACTAGGAAAACCTTCATCAGTGGCGCATCCATTTTGGCCTTCTGTGGCGCATATCAGATGCGCCACTGTTACGTCACCATTGATGAAAAATTCTGTGGCGCATTTCGATATGCGCCACAAAAGTCATGATACTTCTGTGGAGCATTCTGCCAGATGCCCCACATGACAGTGTTCAGTGGCGCATTCTGGAAATGCTCCACTGAAGTGGTATGCGCCACAGAACATCAAAACAGATGCGCCACTGGTGTGTATATCAGGTATTAACAAAAAGCAGTACTGGTCCATAATCAGTGTGGTTGTACAGGTGTTATATAGTATTATACAGGTATTATACACATATTAGTAGAAACAGTATATTTAACTTAGTATATGAAAAAAACATAATACATACACGAATATAGTGCTATCACACTACTTAGAGCCCGATCGAGGTAGACAAGTGGTCATCACATTACAATACAAGTCACAGGTGGAGAATATTTATACAAGTGTTTGGTACAAAGTTCACCATCTCATCACATTACAGATGAAGTGGTCAGCGCCTACACTAGCATCAAACATAATACAACTGTGATGATGGTGAGCAAGAGCAAGAGCACTAGCAATATCTTCATCCGGTTCTCCTTCCACAGGTGGTTCCTCCACTTGGCTACCGCCTCCTCTCGAGTCGCGTATCCTTTGTAGCTGTTGCCGCTAAACTTGTTTACTTGTTTCTAACAGTCCTCCTACTCATTGTAGACTCCTGGAACCCAACCCTTATACACCACGTACCACTTCGTCAACTCTAAAGATAAAGCATATTAGTAAATCATGCAATAGAAAGAACTAAATTGGTTCACATGCATATATGTTCACATAAACTAAAGAAAAAGATTAGTAAACATAAAAGATAGCACATCGACCACAATCATAGAACTTTGACGAAAACGACCACAATAGTGAAGTTTACAACATACGACCACATTAGTATAGTTTGTGACACAACACTACACAGACATCTATGATAATTCTAGGCGCACACATCGATCATTGTTGAGAATTGCTAACGCTCGAATTTGGGAACGGTAGATAGCCATCCTTCATCATCCACGTCCTATTGTCACCCTCCTTACGAAGAATATTTCCAGTCTCCCTCTTAGTCAACCCTCTATTGTGTATTAAGACCCCTCCCCTTGTGTTGACATCTTCCACGATGATTTCCGACAACTTAACCTGGATGCGATGGAAGTCTTCTCTAAGATCATCATCGTTTCTTTGCGCCAAATATGCGGCCCATGCTTGGAGACTAGATGGCAGAGTTAGGTTCTGGCAATCCCGGACAAAAAATTTAAGGTGATGCATGACGTAGAAGGCCTCCTTGGCTCCACCAATAGCTGGCTCCTTGACACAAGGGAACTCTAGCACGTGCTTGAACACGTGTTTGTCATCCTTGATACATTCCCCCTTGCTGACGAAGGGGCATCCCTTTCTAGCGTAGCCCTCGAGAGCCTCATTCAGAACACCCCTTATTCTGGTGTAGTCTTTCTTCTTCTTCTGACTCGCCGAGTCAAAATATGTTGCTATCGAGTTATTTGTTGAAATGACGATGAGTGTGCAGTATTTGTCTCTGCACAACATGATTGAAATGGGATGTTGGAAAAGGGAAAAGGAAGAAAGCTATAATAAAGCCTAAGTTACCAATGCTAGCGGGTGTGTGTACTTACTCGGGAAAGAAAGGCAAAAGAAGTGTGTTAGTCCTCTTGTGGTCCACCATGAACTTCTGGAGGAACGCCGTCGCCTTGGCACGCGTCTCTGATCCTTCCCTCAACTGGCTATCATGCATGTAGTAGGGATCCACTATCGCGATGTAGGGGGTTTGCTCTCTCTTGGTCTTCATCGCCAGATTGAGCGCGAATAGGCGGACCATGTTATAGTCTAGCCATTTCGAGAGAAACAACTTGAAGACGTCCTCGTACACTATGAAGAACACATCCGCGGGGGCTTCATGGATGAAGTCCACTTCCAATGGCACCTTGATAGTGAAAACCGGGTAATTTGGATCTTTGTCTTTAATAAGCATGCCCTCTAGTGTCTTGATACTATCACTCAAAGCGAGAATATGTCCACGAGCAAGGCGAAGAAGCTCAGTAGTCAGTATCGCTTCACTGGCTGTATGTATCCTGGGAAAGCCATCCTCGTGGGCTGGTACGATGTCATCCTTAGCCCGGATCCTCTTCGGAGGAGGTTGGCTCTCAGCTTTCTTACCTCTCTTCCTGTGCTTCTTCGTATTCTGAGCAGACTACTCCACTGGGGATGCTAAGTGTTCAACGGCCTCCTTTTGGAGTGTGCCAGGGCTAAAGTCGAATCCAACAGGTTTGTCCTATTGATCGGAGGCCGGAGGTGTCTCTTGAGATAAACCACGGAAGACCAGGTGTTGCGTGCATGTAGTGGGACGCCGACCTTGACTGTCGCGAGCGACGAAGGGTTCTTCATCCATAGCAGGCATGTATAATCCTTTGCCAGCGCCAGTGTTGATGAAGTCGTCGACGTTGACAAATTCTTCATCATCTTCGTTGTTGCCACCATGAGGTGATGTTGGTGGTGGGGGCGACGGCGACCCACACGCTCCCAACAGTTGTTCGTGGCGACTGGTGGTGGCGACGACGACAGGTGGCTTCCGAGGTGGTGGTCGGACGATCGAGGTGGAGCCGGTGACATCTGGCTTCCGAGGTGGTGGCCGGACGATCTAGGTGGCGCTGGTGTGCCCCGTAATACTAATCTGAGTCTTCGGCCATGTCAAGGGCCAGCCGTGGCATTCTGCAAGGGTCTTGTGTTTGTCGTATCCCTGAGGTTGAAAGGGGGGTCCATGTCGTCGCACCCTGGCAACACCCGAGCAATCTGGACCCTCATCATGGCATCGTCCATTGAATTTTTGTGCATCATGCAGTTCGCCGGTTGTATGATAATGCCCTTGGCAACATCCGTCAACTCGCCGCCGGCAACTTTGTGGAGTAGTACGCAAGCAATGTCCTGAGTCAAAACACATATGTTGGGCATCATGATCGAGGTGGCAGTCACCAAAGGCGCATAAAGAAGATGAAGCGGAGTAACTAATTAGTTACCTTGGTGAGGGCGTTGAGCTCGGCTAATGTCGACACACGGCCGGTCCCGGCGGCAGGCCTATCATCAGCATTCTCCCGCGGTACTGGTGCCGCTGCCGGCTGTGGCTTGGTATTTTTGGCGGGAGCAGCTGGGGGAAGCGGTGCGACGGCCAGCTCTTGAGGCTGCACCATGGCGATGGTGGCCGGCAGGGTCACCAAGTCCGGCGACGCGTTAATGTTGATGCTCGAGTTGCTGCCGCTAAAGCTGGGCACGTGTATCGGCCCTTGTAGACCTGCCGCATTCCAAAGCTATCCCCTCCATCAACCCAGGGGGGATGATCGCGCGAAGCTTCTCATCCACTTTTTCCTCTAATGTCTTCACCTTCAACTTCAGCTCTTCAACCTTGGCTTTATCTTTAGCCGCCGACTGGTTCTTCATCTCCCTCCTCTTCTTTGTGTCCTCTTTGTAGTACTTGGTAAACTTCATGCTCGTACCGAAGCCGGACACATGGATAGCTGATTGTGGCGGTAAATTCTTGCCCCTCTTCATGTAAGTGTTCGTCGCCCTATTGAAAATAGTGTCCCATGGCTCCGCTACCGAATCCTGGGACGACAAGTCACCGGTAGCGTTCAATTCCTTCTCCTGCAGAGAGACAAGGAGAGGTGAACCCATGCATTTAGATTCTTGGCTTAATTATTTTAATTACAAACTCTTGAGAGATCCGCGGTAAATTCCTTACCAGCTCCTCCTCAAAGTCCTTCACATCCGGGTCGTCGATGACGAACTCCCCTGTAACAGGGTCCAGGTAGTATCGGGCTCGGACAAAGTTTTGGATTTGCAGGTCTGTGATTTTTTGCCATGGGTTCTCCTTACCCAGGCGTTCAAGCTCGGCGTCCTCCTTGTCCCAAATGGGTTGTTTCCCTCTGTATCCGTCGCTTCCAAGCTGGTGGTTACCTATGTTCTGCTCTCGCATAGTCTTTCCCCACTCAGTCCATACTTTAGAGTAAGCGGTATCTATGTCCGCCTTGAATATCTTGAACTCTTCTTCGTCGAGCATCGGATTTTTCCTACTTATAATCTCCCAGCTTTCACCTTTGTCAATGCTGTTCTTTACCCGGGTTTTCCAGCTGCTCAAGGCGTTGCTCATCTTTGTCAATGTTTGTTTGTTCACCGGGTTCTTTCTCTCTACGTTTCTGAACTTCTCTGGGAATGTGTATCTCTTGTGAATCTTCTTAAGGAGGTTCTCGACAAAACCCTGATTAGGAGCACTTCGGATGTACTTCGTGTTGATCGACATGCTTTCCCAGACGATGCATCCGAGTTGCATGCCGTACCTGCAGGCAATTGATGCAGGCGTAATGGGTTGGCCACCTTCTGTGACCTCGGTGAACTCATCATAGGTGTTGGCGAGCACTTTCGGCTTCTGATCCTTAATCCCCTTCTTCTTCTTCTTCTTCTTCTTCTTCTTCTTCTTCTGTATAGAGGCCGGGTTGCCGCTACCGCCATCTCTACGCTCGCCGCCATCCGTGGTGGTGTTACCCTCCTCCTCGCCTCAACTAGTTCTGTCGTAGTCATCGTCGTCCCCCTCGTCATCTGGATCTTCCTCGTTGCCCCCAGCACCTCCGACGATGGTCGCCGGTGGTGGTGTCATTCTCATCTCCTCCGCCTCCTCATGCTCTTGGGACGCCCCCAGAACAACTTGTTGGCCTCTCGGGCTAGATCATCGATGCTCATGTGTTTATAAGGACAGGCCTCGTCGTTCGTCGACATGTTTGCGCTTTATTATTAAAAAAAGAGGCAAAAAGTTAGCACAAATATCGACCAAAAAATTCGGCTTGACCTTTGATAATTTTTGGACCTACGAGTGCCCATTTATCAACCGAAACGGAAGTGAATCAACACTTTGGGAGAAATGGGCAACTCAATTGAAATCCCTGCAAGAAAAAACAGCCCCGCAGCCCCATTAACAACCCCATTGACCCCATCCATTATTCTCAAACACAAAGAAAATAACCCAATCCATCATCGCCGCCTCCGCTTCCATCATCCATCATTAATGATTCATACAAAAAGCTTTTATACAACAGTATACAACACATACATACACAACAGTATACAATACACAGCAGTGTGCACAACATAATATAGGAATACCAGAGCACAACATCCCTTGCCAGATACTATGCTAGAGCACATATACAATACACAGCAGTATGCCTTAATAAAATTTAGCTACTGTTTTTTATCAAAAAATTAAGTAGCACAAATACAATACACACATAACAGATTCAAATAAAGCTTCTGAATTTGCAAGCTTCTGAATGCAGTAGATACAATAAAATTTGCATTGTTTTTTATCATAACAGATACACACATAACATCTGAATTTTCTCTGGCATACACACATAACATCTGAATTTGCAAGCTTCTGAATTTGCTACTGTTTTTTATCATAAGAGATACACACATAATAGATTCAAAGATTGTTTTTATCCAGGAGCACACATAACATATTCAGAGATTGTTTTTTATAATAAAATTTGCATTGTTTTTAATCTAGGAGCACACATCCAGGAGTCATATTTTAACATTCTTAACCATATTTTCACAAGCATATTTTCTACTAGTATCATGCATCATCCATATTTTCACAAGCATATTTTTTATCAAAAATTAAGTAGCATAGATACAATACACACATAACAGATTCAAATGAAGCGTCTGAATTTGCAAGCTTCTGAATGCAGTAGATACAATAAAATTTGCATTGTTTTTTATCATACCAAATACACACATGACATGTAAATTTGCTCTGGCATACACACATAACATCTGAATTTGCAAGCTTCTGAATTTGCTACTGTTTTTTATCATAAGAGATACACACATAATAGATTCAAAGATTGTTTTTTTTATCCAGGAGCACACATAACAGATTCAGAGATTGTTTTTTATAATAAAATTTTCATTGTTTTTTATCCAGGAGCACACATCCAGGAGCCATATTTTAACATTTTGAACCATATTTTCACAAGCATATTTTCTACTAGTATCATGCATCACCCATATTTTCATAAGCATTTTTTTATCAAAAATTAAGTAGCACGGATACAATACACATAACATATTCAAATGAAGCTTCTGAATTTGCAGGCTTCTGAATGCAGTAGATACAATAAAATTTGCATTGTTTTTTATCATAACAGATACACACATAAAATCTGAATTTTCTCTGGCATACACACATAACATTTGAATTGCAAGCTTCTGAATTTGCTACTATTTTTTATCATAACAGATACATATAGAACAGATTCAGAGATTGTTTTTTATCTAGGAGCACACATAACAGATTCAGAGATTGTTTTTTATAATAAAATTTGCATTGTTTTTATCCAGGAGCACACATCCAGATTTGCTACTAGTATCAGATTCAGAGATTTGCATTGTTTTTATAACAGATTCAGAGATTTGCTACTAGTATCATGCAGTTACACAAGCTGTTTTCACAAAGCATCATCCAGGAGAACAAGAGATCATCCATGAATTAACTGTCAAAGGAGATCATCCAGGAATTAACTGAATTCAGAGATTGTTTTCATAAAGCATCATGCAGTTACACAAGCTAGAAAGCATCATTCAGTCACAGGAAAGCAACATTCTGAGCAACATTCCTACACTAGAAAGCAACATTCTAAGCCATATTTACTTGCACACGAATTAACTATAAAGCATCATGCAGTCAAAGGAGATCATCCAGGAGTTCAGATATTTTTCACTTGTAGAAATTATCTACAAGTAATCCGTGCTAAAGATTATCTGTGCTCTAGCACTTGTAGTTGTTTCTGATTCAGTGCATTCACCTATAGAGATTATCTACACTTGTATAGACCTAATTGCACTTGTAGAGATTATCTACAAGTAATTGCATTCAGACCTAATTGCATTCAGACCTAATTTCACTTGTACAGGAATTAATAGAACAATAGAGGATGTCCTGGAGCATGTACCTGCGGTGGCGAGACGGCGCGAGATGGGGAGGTGGTCGTGTCGGCGATGCTCCTACTGCGGGACGACCCTTCTCCTCCTCCACGGGCTCCGACAACGGTGAACGGCTAGCGGTGCTAGGGTTCCTCGTCCACGGGCTCCAACAACGGCTAGGGTTCCTCCACCACTGGCTTCCTCCTCCATGGGATCCTCCTCCGGCTTCGACAGCGGAGACGACAGTGCTAGGGTGCATGCGAGCGGTGCTAGGGTTCTAGGGCGCTCCGATGCGTGCGGGCGGTGGGAATTTCGATTTGGGGAAATTGCCAAAGTGGGGGGGGGGAGGGGAAGGCCGAACCGTGTATTTTGTCTAAGTGTGGAACTTCTGTGGCGCATTCCTCCAATATGTGCCACAAAAGTTCCAACTTCTGTAGCGCATATTGGAGGAATGCGCCACATAACATGTGCGCTTGGTCCAAAAGCAGCGTGACGTAGTAGTTTGCATCAAACACTCACCTAGCATAGTGGTCAGTCCTGTGGCTCTAAATCTGGGCAGTCCAGGTTCGAATCCTGGTTGTTTCAGACTTTTTTCCTTATTTAAAAAATATTTTTACTTATGTGTGACAAATATATTTAATTATGTTATATTAAAACAAGCAAGAATAAATATATGTATGTTACAAATATATTTAACACCAATAACATACACAAGCATATATATACGAATATCACGATATATGTTTTAGTCTCTAACTAATACACAAAAAGGTCACACATCGTCATGTGATGTGTCGACCTAGCCTCTCTTCACAATCTGCTTGCCCTTTTTCTTCACGGTTGAATACTTTAGCCCGGGCACTATGAGATTTCTTCTCGTGAACGGACAACCTTTAGTAGGTAGTGTAGTCTTTCTTCTTACTTTAGTAGTAGTAGGCATGTTGAAGTACATGTCAAATTCCTCTTCGATCTTTGGATCACCGTTCTTATCGAAGTCTTGCTCGTTGGCGGATCCTTCCATTCAGATGATGCTCCTCTTGCCCCTCCTCACTACAACACGACTGGGCTTTGACGGGTCGGTAATAAAGAAACATTGATCAACTTGGCTAGCGAGTATCCACAGCTCATTTTTCACGGAGGCCTTCTTTGCTGACTTGGCATCGGGTATAACACAGGTGGTGAAATATCGGCCTTATTTTTCGACATTCTTGGCCCATCTAACATGGAACATCGGTACCGTCTCTCCACAGTAGTCGAGCTCGCATTTCTCCTCGATCCTTCCGTAGAATCTTTCCATGACAGTAGTCTCGTCATCAGCGAAGGACATCATAGTTACTCCTGAGTTTTGATATTTGCTATTCATGTCCATTTCCTCGGTGTAGAATCTGTAACCGTTGATGTCGTACGACTGATAGGTCTTTACGTTATGCGCTGGGCCCTGTGACAAGGAGAATATGAGTTGTTGATCTTCCGTAGAAGGTGTATGTGGGGGATTGTCCAGCAGCCTTTTCTTGAACCAACCCGTGAAGCTGGAGTTGTATTGTCCTTTTACGTCTCCTTTATTCCTCGAGCGGGCCCGGTCCACGTACTCCTACTCGATCAAGATTTTGTGCTTTTACAACCAAGGGCTGACCAATGCAATGTGTTGTAGTGCGACTCGGTGTGCCCTTCCTAATGGGGATATGCCGAGTGGGGTATACCCAGAAGGACGTTTCCCATTGGACCATGCTGCCAGCAAGTGAGCTTGCAGGAAGGCGACTGGATCAAGACCCAATAAGGAGCCAGGCGACTGGAAGCTGAAGGCCCAGGAGCATAGCTAGGCCCAGTCGGATTAGGTCAAACATCCTCCGAGTCCTTATCCAACTCGGTTGTAGATCTATAAACCCTAGGGAGGTGACCCTATATAAACCTCCCTAGGGTATGCATAGGACTCACGTTCCATCATACACCCCATGCGACTTGCCGCCTAGTCGTTGAGCTAGCCCTTGTACTCTCTCATCAATACAATCTAGCAGGAGTAGGTCTTTAAACTCCGGGGGGGGCAAACCTGGGTAAAACCCTATGTCTTCGCCCTCATCTCGCACCGCAGATGGCTGGCCGCCCTTGCCCCTCGTTCTACTACTCGCTGCCGACTGCAGCATCTGCCGTGGCCATTCCCATGACAGTAGCACCCACCGTGGGGCCTGGCCGGTCATTCATGTGTTCTATGGCGAGATCCAATCTGCCAATCAATGAGACGATCACCACCGGCCGCATGATCGGCATCGGCGAGATCCTCCAGATCTTGCCGACCAGCTACGTCCTGGCGGCACGCGCCCGTCACGCACAGCATGATCATGCCGACCAGCACGATCAGCCTCTTCGTCGGCTTCACCGACGTCATCGTCTCGGAGGACTCGGATCGTATCCATGAGTCGCCACCGCGCGATCGTCTCTCTAAGAGTCAGGTCCGCACCATCCACCGCCTCGCCTCCGAGTACGACTTGGCCAACAGCAACATGGCCAAGACCAGCATGGCCACGGACGACGAGGCCCTCAACGACAACGCCAACTCGGCGACCCCGACGTCAGCCGCCAGATCCATCGTTGCCGCGTCACCCGTGGGCTCCATCACCCAGGTCTCCAACGTGGGGGACTTCGAGGATCCTTCCATCCTTGGGATCTTCGACTCCGACTCCGGGTCGAAGAACCCCGGTGACTTCCATGTCGGATCGGGTCGCTTCATCGCGACCTACATGGCAAGCGGCACGAGCACCTCACAAGATCCTTTCTCTACGCCAATCCCGCCAACCACAATGGCAACAGAGGTCGAGGAACTCCGCCTGCGGCTAGAG
The DNA here is from genome assembly GCA_916181665.1 of Avena sativa. Taxonomy (NCBI): domain Eukaryota; kingdom Viridiplantae; phylum Streptophyta; class Magnoliopsida; order Poales; family Poaceae; genus Avena; species Avena sativa. The sequence goes on along the minus strand of OV702281.1, from coordinate 199,906,928 downwards.
GAGCCGGTCCGCAAGGAACAGGCTGTAACACCCCAGTTAAAGGAAATCAATATTTAGGGTTGATTGTGCATCCATGAGCATCATTCCTTAAAATTCATTGAAGAAAATAACAAAACCCTAAACCCTACCCTCTCCCTCTATTTGAAAACAATTCAAGTGGTTTTGAAAATGTTTGAAAAGTGCAACATGTGTGGAGCCCAAACATTATAGAGGGACCCTGTGTTTCAAATAATTTTATAAAGTTCTGGTATTTTTGAAATACTCAAAACCAGATTTTGGATTTGAAAATATAAACAAGAAAGTGAAAACAGAAAAAGAAAAGCTTCTAATAAAAAAAGTGCAGCAAGAAACCTTCCAGGCCGTAGCCCAACCTCTCCCTCCCTTTCCTGTGGCCCGCGCGCGCAACACCCGCAGCTAGCCATGGCCCATCTGGCCCAAGCCAGCCCAGTACAGCCCGTACCACTTCGCTTCCCTGCTCGTCGTCTTCGACAATGACGGTGAGCAGCTGCGTGCCCGCGCCGCCTCCGTCGATCCTCGCCGCTTTCTCCCGGCCGTCCGTCGAGCTCTGGAGCGAATATAAGAACGCCACGATGCCCCGCCTCTACCCTATCTCCTTTCCCCCTCTCCAGCAACCTCTCTCTTCTTCCCCGTGCAAGATCGAATCCCTAGCCGACGAAGCTCGCCGTCGCCCCGCCGTCTCCAGCCTCCCCCTAGCCATCTGAGACCGCCACGAGCTTTGCCTCGCCTTCCTCTTGCTCCTGGTCAACGAAATCGAGCCAGGGAGCCTCCAGTTGTCGGCTTTGATCTCGTCTTCCCCATGCCCGAAGCTCGCCGCTGTCGACCCTACCGCTGTTCTGGTCCACCTTCGGCCTCACCGTCATGCCTGTTAGATTCACGGTGAGCTTCTAAGCCTCCCCACCCTCACCTCGCTTCCAGGCATTGTCTATATCGCCCCAGCGTCGAGCACCGCCGCTCGCCGTCATAGTCCGTCGCTGGGCTGCCTTCTCCTATGACCATTAGGAAGCGACACAACCATATTTACGTTTCACGCATCGTGCTCGCACAAACGCACCCAGCAGCGCTGCCCTGCTTGCTATGCTCCGCCGTCTCCGGCGACGACCTGACGGTGGCCATCGTGATGACATCATGTTGGTGTGTCCTGCTGGTCTGCTGACCTTTGACTGCCACGGTGGCAATCGACATGTCCCAGGCCCCACAAGTCAGCCACTATGGCTAGGCTCTGCCTAAGTGAAAAACGACCCCCACCCCTCTGCTGACGTCATAACGATGCAGTAAATTTAATAAAGGTTTTAAATAATTCCAGAATTTGATATAAACTTGTAAAATCAATAACTTATTATTTATAAGTCAGAAAAATACAAATAATATATCAAAATATTTAGAAAATGAAACCTAGCTATTTAAGATATAATCATTCATTGTTAATCAACTTTCAAGACAAGTTTAATTAGAAGAACATAGTAAACCCTCTTAGGTGATTCCAGAGTTCCCCCGAGTTAGGGTTTTCACCCCTCGGAACCCCGATTAAGTTGTCGAGCATGCCTTAGGGTTACTTTTCAATAAAATTCAATTTGTCATATCATCATACTTGCTTGAGCATTGCATAGATGCCATGTGTTGATTGTTTCCCCTCTTTTTCTGGTGTTTGGTTCTTCCCGGTAGAATACGATATCGAGATCAAGATCGAAGACCGAGGTTAACACCGTCGAAGTTCGAAGTTCGACGAACAATACTTGACCAACTATAACCAAGTCAACAGGCAAAGGCAAGCATAGCCCCACCATGATATAATCCTATGATTTCGAAAGCATTTCTATTCTTGCCATGATGCATACAATTCTACTGTGTTCTTTTATCAATAGATAGAATACCCTATCTGTTGCATACTCCCTTTGAGCTTATATTACCTGATCCACTGCTCCTAGCATAACTAGGTTTGGATTTTGTGCACTATTAGAGCTTATATTTGTGTCCTGCTTAGCCATGCATAGCTGTTGAGTCTGGTCCATCCAGATGATATATTAGATGCAAAGAATCTAGTATGACAGGAGATCGTGATGAGATGAGATCAGTAATATGAGATTAAACATGTTAAGGCTTGTATGGGTGCCCACGGTGGGATGTGGTTTTTCTAGTCCCATGCTCGCCACCACTAGGAACCGAGTTCTTGCCTTTGGAATCGAGATCAGCGTACATCCACACGGGGCTTGGGAACCCCTCGCCTGATTAACTTGCCTAGTAATTCCATGAGTCACATAGTTCGGGAATTCCAATCGACATATGCATAGAAAACCTTTTGAAAGATTTGCCGGCTGAAGGTGCATTCATAACAGGTAGGGAAGCGTGGACCGGGTTGCTTGGGGTTGATAGCTCCCCTGGTAAACCAACCTCGCCTCATATCTTTAAGTACCGGATTCGGGATTTGACCCGTTACGGCGGAACCATACTTATTTCGTGACTCATGGTTCGGCGAAAGCAAGGTAAAGTTCGTGGCCAAGCAACCTCTGCCGGCCTTCCAAGGAAGAGGGCTAATGTACTGGCATTAAGAGTCGGTTGGTACATGTCGGTAAATTTGTACACCCGTGTAGGGTTAAATCTTTTTGAAAACCCGTGTTCACGGTTATGAATGCTTGGTGACCAGATTCTAAGATCATAGAGAACTATAACCTAATGGTAAAACTTGGCAGATCAACGTGTGCTTAAGGATGCTTCCTCATGGGTACGAGGGTTTGATCCTAGTTGGTAGATGATGATGGCTTGGTGGATATCAAAAGATGATGATCAATATTTCGGAGACGTCGCTCTCTTATCCCCTTTTAAAATATTCTGATTAGACGAGCTTCTTCTCCCTCTTGTTTTCTAAACAAAAGTGGCTTTATGCAAAACAACTCCACCAACCATAAGTCTTGCGGAGTACATCCTGTACTCACCCTTGCTTTGTTGATACTTTTGGCAGAGTCAGTGTTCCCTTGAAGACGAGTTCTGTACTACATCGACACCGACAAGTAGCTTGCGGTTCCCGGCCGGCAGCCTGGAATCTATGGGATGGGACGTCATCGTTATGCTTCAGGCCTCTTAGGCCATTTGTTAAGTTTGCTATAGTTAATAGCATAATTTGCCTTCCATTGTTTGATGTTTGTGGTTAGTGACCTCTGCTTGTAAGAATTTGGTTCTCTGCTCATATATGAGCTTGCTGTAATAATTTTGTGTCGTAGGGTCACTACTGTGTTATCGATTCTTCACTTGATATCCTCGAGCTCAAGGTTAAGCTTATGTCAGACGGATGTCTGGGATTTGTTTAGCCCTGATCCCGGGGGTGTCACAGGTTTTGGTATCAGAGCAATACCGACCGTAGGAACACCTTTCTATTGGTCGATGTTGAGTCTAGTGTTTGTGAAAACTATTTTAAAGCTAAAAAGTATTCGCGAAAACTCTAGTATGCTTCTTTTACTCCTTATCTAGTTTCGCTCTTACTCTGGGTTATCTTATCTGGTGTTGATTTTGGAAAAGTTTTGATATCTCTTCTAGTCATTCAAATCCTAGGTGCCTTCTGGGCATGTCGTTCCTAAGCCAGTTAACCAAGTGTTGAGTTCTCTAGAGTTGTGTGTGTTCTGAATTTCTTGTTTCCTTTGCTCTTGCTCACATGAGATATTCCTTTCCATCATGATCTCTCTGTTTTATGGATCTTACAATATAATGATCCACAGTGTTATGTTCTAGGCTTCGAGGTTTCCTTTCGCCTCGTGTGCCTCCTTTTTGTTTGTTTGGGTACTTCAGAAGTCGTTTCTTATTTTGGAAGCTACCTCGTGGTTACTATCTTGTAGTGTACGCTATGTCACTCAAGTAGTAGTTACTTCTTTCTCGGGTTTTAACCCTTGGACTTGAACCGAAGATCCCCAATTGTGCTAGATTCTGGTGTTGTGAATCTTGTACATGAAGCTGATCTTTATTCCAAGATCCACTCCCTTGACCCCTGTTGTTAATGTTCACACATTACCTCAGGATGGCTGGTACTAAAATTCTAGCCTTCAAGCTTGTGGTCTTTGTCGCGATTGAATCTTTACAACAAAGGACTTCCCCTACCACTATCTATGTCAGATGTTCTTTAATGGAACCAAATAGATCATGACAAGAGTACTCCTCGAGAGTCTCGCATCTATACTGGTGACTCTACCACACCTTAACCCTTCTTTGCATTGGTTTTGGAAGATTGTTAACCTATGCATCCACATCTCGGGAATTCTATCCTGAGTATGTTCCTTCTTTCCCTTGTTGTTTTCCGACCTTTGTCTACCAGTTGGTAGCCAAGTAGTAAATGTGCATCGTTGTCTTACGATGTAAGATACTCTTGTGGTCCGTCATGACAAACCATTTCGGAATGTCTAGGAGAAACAAACTCCAGTACCTCGTCATATCTAGGACCAGGTCAAAGTGTTGTAATCCGCAGATCTAGAGGCAGTGATTGTCTTCTACCTGTTCTATCTTGAAGTATCACACCCTTTTATACTAAGAGGTCGTGCTGACTTCCATGACCCCTTAATGAAGTGATTCTTCTACACATATTTACCCACCCTTCCTCGAGCTTTCGTGCTCGTGAGTGATGTATGTGTAATAATGTGGTCATATGATATTATTAGCAATTGTCATTCTTAGCATGACTGGTTAATCCTATCACTAAGCAAAGGATGATTGTGCTTCATTGTCATCGTCGTCATTATTTTCACCTCCGACATTGCCCTTATCGGAGGGGGACTCGCTCTCATCCTCGGCGGACTCATTCGAGTTTTCATCATCAGTGGGTGGAAGCCAACCTTCCACCACTTGGAACAGCTACATGGACAGCGCATGATCAGCAAAGTGAGACCGTAATTTTAAAATGCGGAATAGACAAGGGAAAGTAAGCTTACCGATGGCGCCTTGCGCTTCGCGGTGTACGGGGGAATCCCAGCCTTCGAGTCGACGTACTCCATGTCAGTGATCTTCTTCAGTGCGAGGGCATAGTCGTTGGAGCTCCATTCAGCCGTGCAGGACTTGGTCGGATCGTCCTTGCCCGTGTACTCGTACATCCAGTGGGCGCGGCTGGCCAGAGGAACCAGCCGCCGCCCAAGCTAGCAGTTGTACAAGTTGATAGTTTGGAGGCCCTTCTTCTTCAGGTTGCGGATTGTCATCAGCATTTCATCGACCACCATTCACTGGTCGTGCAGAAGCTTGGTGACTTGAAGCCAACGCGGCTCGGGCCGGTCGGAGGAGTACATCAAAAGCGACACCTTGTCGTCCGGCGTCGACTCGGTCACGTATAACCAATGCTTCTTCCACTCATTTGCCACCTTCTTCGGCAGCATTAGGTCGAGGAAGGTGGCCATGGATTTCAGCTGGAAGGTGAGGCCGCCCAAGGCCAGCATCGGGCCGCCTGTCCCTTCATGTCCGACCCTCCCATGGAACAGATCTTGCCATAGGGGAAAGTACGGTCGGGAGCCTAAGTAGCACTCGCAAAACGCCATGAAAATGGCGAGTTGCTCGATGCTGTGTGGCCCTAGGTCTGACGGCTGGATGTCGTAATATGCGCAGAAGCGGCGGAAGAAGATGGAGGTGGGGAAACCGAGCCCCCTCTCAAAGTGGCTGGTGAATCAGACGAATTCCCCGTCGCACGGATCCAGTACCACCTCTCCGGCCGCAAGGATGATCCATCTCCCGGCACGGAGGATTCCTGCATCCTCGAAGGACTTCATCAGCACTTTCATGCATTTGGATCTCCCCCACGGATCTGTCGGAGGCGCCATCAGTCGGAGGATCTAGGGTTGCGGGATTGCTCTGGGTCACTCTGGTCGCTAAGGATGAATGGAAGACTGGGAGACAAGCGAGCTCGGAGGAAGTGTGGGGAATGATCTCTCTTCGCCTGTCACTCCCCTTATATAACGGTTGCTACCCACCATTTTCGGGGAGCCGTTACCACGCGGTGATTACGCCGATATTACCATTGGATTACCCAACGGCTAGTTTGACCAAGGCTGGAGGTCCAACTTCGTCTACTCGACTCGCCGACCCAATCGCCATAGCTGCGATTCGTCTACTCGTCGACCCAATCGACATAGCTGCGATTCGACTACTCGCCGACCCGATCTCCATAGTTGCGATTCGTCTATTCGCCGACCCATTCTCCGTGCTCCGATTCGACTGGTCGCCGTTATTGCGACTAAGATAACAAGTTCCCTATTTCATTAAAGGAGTCCACTGCCGATTCGACTGGGTGTCCAAATTGGACCCGAATACTCCGACTGCCAAAGAACACCTGCGACAAATCAACGACAACCTCGGGGACTACTGATGGGGATATGCCAAGCGGGGTATACCCAGCAGGACGATTCCCATTGTCCCATGCTGCCAGCAAGTGAGCCTGCAGGACGGCGACTGGATCAAGACCCAATAAGGAGCTAGGCGACTGGAGGCTAAAGGCCCAGGAGCATAGGTAGGCCCAGTCGGATTAGGTCAAACATCCTCCGAGTCCTTATCCAACACGGTTGTAGATCTGTAAACCCTAGCGAGGTGACCCTATATAAACCTCCCTAGGGTACGCATAGGACTCAAGTTCCATCATACACCCCTTGCAACTCGCCGCCTAGTCGTCGAGCTCGCCCTTGTACTCTCTCATCAATACAATCTAGCAGGAGTAGGTCTTTACCCTCCGGGGGCCAAACCTAGGTAAAACCCTGTGTCTCCGCCCTCATCTCATACCGCAGATGGCTGGCCACCCTTGCCCCTTGTTCTACTACTTGCTGGAGATTGCAGCATCTGTCGTGGCCATTCCCACGACACTGCCAAAGTCAGTGCGTCGAGCAATGCCGACATGCAGTGAGCGGTGGCCCTCATGGTGACCTTACCCAGTGAGCCTGCCGAGGTGCTTCTTGGTGGGTAGTCCAACATCCTCGTTCTTGGTGGTTAGATAGTTCTGGAAGAAAGAGATGCACTCGTAGATCAGAAAGCCCTTGGCTATGCTTCCATCTAGACGGGACCTGTTGCGAACGAACCCTTTGATGACACCGTTCAACCTTTCAAACAGCATCATGTTGTGCAGGAATGTCGGCCCGAGCTGGATGATGTCATCCACGACATGTACAAGTAGATGCACCATTATGTCGAAGAATGCGGGCGGAAATTAAATCTCGAGCTCGCATAGTATCACCACGATCTCTTCTTGTAGCCTGTCGAGATGCTTCATGTTGATCGACTTCCTAGAGATGACATCGAAAAAGTTGCACAGGCCAAACATCGTCTCACAGACGTGCTCGTCCATTATCCCTCGTATGGCAACTGGAAGTATCTATGTCATCATCACATGACAGTCGTGGGACTTCATACCTCTGAACCTATTCTTTGCTATGTCGAGATATCTTCTTATCTTTCCCGAGTAACCGTGAGGAACTTTGACTCCTAGGAGGCACCTGAAAAACTGCTCGATCTCCTCCTAACACAGAGTGATGCAGGCAGCGAAGCACAACCACCTCATTCTTCTTAACCCTTTTGCGGTGACCCTGAGTCCCTTCCGTTTGATCGTCATCATCATCACTATCAGGCACTGAAGCTCCTTCTTGATGCCAAGCAATTTCAGGCCGTTTCTTGCTTTCGGCCCATCCTTGGTCCTCTCCGGCTATAGCTAGTTTCCTAGTAGTGTAGTCATTAGGAGTTTTTGCTTGCATCCATTAGGTATAGATTTTTCCTAAAGTTTTAAGAGCTCTTAGAGCATTATCATATATCCTTGGTTCAGTGGTTTCGCATAAAATATAATGTATGGTGTCATCCATGATTCTCTTGTTTGGAGATTTATGGGTAACACTCGTGTAGATGTGCGCACCATATGTAGGAATTTCACTGACATCTTTCCTTGAACCAAATTAACTTGAGCATGTTGGACAAACATAGAATTACTCAATAGGCTAAAACTTTCAAATAAGGAAATATCCATGCAAGGGAAGCAACACTTATTAAAAGAGGAACATTGTGAATTTGTGGTGAGATAGGGATTCTTATAAAATAAATTGTTGGAAAGAGGAAGATGACAAGGGGACATGAGATACTCTTGTTCTTCTTAGTAATCAACGAGTAAACTGAATGGTGGTCATGAGTATTTCAATACATATGCTCTATAGGAAAGTGTTTGAAAGGTAGGCACCTGAGAACTCGGCTAGCCATGGAAAGTGAAAGAAAAATATTTTGTAGAGCATATGACATGCTTTAAAGACCCATGAATAAGGTTTATACTGGTTACTAAGAGGGAAACACCGTTAACTGATGCCATGAAAAAGTGGTAAGAGTTCTTGACCAAGTAAAAATAGTCATGTCTATCTTGTTGTCTAAGTAATTCTCTTTTCCACTAGTTGTTTTATGAGAAACTTATATTTATTACAAAGGAATATCCAAAAGTTAAACTAAAAGCTGGTAAAAAGCCATGCAAAGCTATTGAAAATAGCAAAGTGTATGATAAATTTGAGACTTGTTCAATTGTCCAACATGTAATGGTTAGTTTTTGTTTAAAAGTAAGGGGTGAGTGACAATATCTATCTATGTAGCCCATATCTTCATGGTGGTTAGTTCATATTTCTTTTGGACAAGTGAATACGCATAAGTCCATGATGCCATACTCTTATTTTGTTGTCAACCATAAGCTCATTGATGCATGATGATGATCTATTCGCTTATTTACTCGAGGATGAGCAAATGTTTAAGCTTGGGGGAGTTGATACTTGCATTTTGCATCATCATTTTTAGGACTTTTATGCACTCTTTAGAATCATATTTACCTTGATCCATCACTATTTATGCATAACTAGACGATATACGGGACTTTCATCCAAAGTCCCTCTCTTTGGTATTTAATTTCTAGGAGGCAGAAAACCTCCCTTGTCATGTTTTTGTTGTTTTAGAAACTTTTAGACGTCAATAAATCAAAGGAAAAATACTTGACAAGTTTTTCACCAGAAGAACCAACTTGGACCAAAGAATGAAGCAAGGGAAGCCACGAGGCCCGAAAGTGGCCAGGTGGTGCGCCCACCCCTGCGTCATCTCGGATCCTCCTTTTTCATACGCCTTTGTATCGCAAAAAAATGATGCCGTATTTTTCCCATAATTTACAGAGGCGGAGGCATAGGCGAAAGTCCTCTCCTACTCTGGGAGAGGGCAGATCCTGCCGCACTAGAGCCTCCGGTGAGGGGAAAATCGACACCATATTCATCACCACTCCTCCTAGGTGTAGGGGGAGGCCTCTCCATTAACATCTCCATGAACACCATCATCATCACCATCACCATCTCCATGATCTATCTCGTTCACCTCATAGTTTGTGATTGATTCAACCCCGGATATTGTTTTAAGGGATATTTACATGTTTGTGATTGGCATATTGTCTTTATTTGGTGGAGAGATTATATTTTCATATTGTGTTGTATCCCGTATGTTGCCAATCCATATCATGTTTGGCACTTGTGAGTAGATCCCCATGTTCTTGACGACATATGATGAATTAGCTATGATTTCCATATAATATGCAATGAGTATGTGGTCCAATTTCTATCTTTTATTGTAACATCCCAAAAATCATAGTTTCAAAACTCATTCATGTCATCTTTGCATCATTCATCCATCTAGGGCTTTCTTAAAAAAAATCAATTAGAAACAGAAGTTGGAGCTATGATTTCATGTGGACAATTTATCCCAAATGACCATCTCCCTTTGAATTTTGAAAGCTTAAATACTTGTTTGCTTGACTCCATTGATGGAAAGATTAGGTGAAGCTTTTAACCCAAGATTCAAAAATTATAAATGGTTTCAAAACCCTATTTCAAATATTTGCAAACTAGAGCAAATCTCTGTCTACTTTGAAAACCAAGCTTGACCAAGCCTTGCAAGATAAACACTTAGTTAGAATGAATGTTTTTGAACCCACAAAACCTTGAAAAAGTTCCCAAAGCAGTTGAACTCAAAAGGATTTGAATTCATATCAAATTCATACCAGAAAAATGAATTTAGAAAAAAGAAAAGGCTTAAACAATAGAAAAGGGCCGCGCGGCCAGAATCTGGCCCAGCAGCGGATCAAGCCCAGCAAGCCCACCCGGGCATTTATTTTCCTCCTCTCACGCGCGAGCGCACACACTGAGCCGCTGACAGCCAGACCCCACACTCACCTCGCGCACATCGCTGATGAGCGGGCCCTGTACACGCTGTCATCGTCTTCCCCAAACCCCGCCCGCGACCACGTCGCAGCTGCTGTGACTGCCGGTGATGGCGCGGCTTAATTGGGCAATTAAACGCAGGCGTTTCCTGTCGAGGCACCAGCTATAAGATCCCCACCTCCCCACGATCATTTTCCCCCAGTCAATCGCACACTCACGCCCCCAGGCTGCCCCCGACTCACCCAAAACCACCGCAGACAGAGCAACTCCGGCGACCGATTCAGGTGAGCCTCGAGCGCCCCTTTCCCTCTGGTTAGTTCGAGACGCTTAGTAAACCTCCCGCGCACCTTCTAACCACAACAGAGCATCCTGTATTGCCCCAGGTCGACGTGTTCGCTTGACGCCGTAGGCACCCGACGACCACCCCAACTCCGGCGAGCAATCTCAGTAAGTTTCGAGCGCCCCTTGCTTTCTTATTCACCCGAGCGTGTTCGCAGTTGTCCTGCGCACCTTCTAAACCCATTGGTTCGTGCTCAGGCGACGAAGAACTTCGGCAACGACTCCGACAACACCCACCCGACGCCAAACGCAACTCCGACGAGATCTAGAGCCCATCTCCGAGCGCCCCTCCGCAAGCCAGTACCACGACGAGCTTCAGCAGCCTCCGGCGAACCTGGTAATGCTTCTCTCCCTCTCGCGGACGATGTAGAACGCCGGTGCCGCCGTAGTCAGACGCTCCGCCGCCTGTCACCGCCGGTAGCGCCGCTCGATTTTGGTTAGGAGATTTTTAGCCGTTAGATCTGAATCCTACGCGTAGAAACACTTCACTTAACGAAGGGGTATGGACAGATCTGAGCCGTGCAGCGTTAGTTAGATCCAACGGCACAGAAGGGTGATCCGGTGCGAACCGGTACGGGCGAATAAAAACACGACGCGTGGCAAGGTTTAAACTAAAAACAGAATTTAAAAACCAGATTTAGATTCAAACTTCAAATGCTTATAACTTTTGAATGCCACGTTAGATTTTTGCAAACTTTATACCGTTGGATTCAGCGAAACAAGGCCTTTCTGAATATCCACTTTATTTAGCATATAGTAACAGTTAAAAATGATTTTATTTGTGGAACAAGTTTAGGGCTATTTTAGATATAGTTTTATTCTTGTATATTATTTTGGGGCCAAATAAGTTTAGTTGGCAAACTTGTGACATATTAAGTTTCTGTACTCATGAACATACTTGGTATAATTTTCAAAAATCACCACATAGTAAATTCTTGCATGCATGCATTCATATTATTTTTGGTTGTATATATTTGTGTGTAATTGTATGCTATTGTTTCTTGTGTAGATTTTGCTAGTGATTGTGATTGTGAAGAGTGCTACTCTCCCCACTACCAAGGCAAGTGATATTTTCATGAATGTTCTATCCTAAGTTTTGTACTTGCATTAGATATTTTGCTAAAGTACTTGCATGATATTTTGCTTAGTGCTAAGATGGGAAATCCTAAGTAGAGTGAAATAGTAGAATTGCTAGGAAATTTTCCTAAGATAAGTTACCATACTTTGCTTAGCCTAGCTTATAGTAAACAAGGGTGGTGAACATCTATTTAATTTATGATAAAAATATCCTAAGTCAAGAGACTTATATTTTCTTAATAAAACAACTAAGACAAATGAACCTCCTAGGTGGAATGGAAAGATTGGGTTATGTTGAGTGGTTACACAAGGCCATGGAATTGGGTTGTGTATCTCACTTGTGGTAAGCCACCCAGGCACAAAGGGATTTGGAGGCCAAGTGTTGAGAAAGCTTACAGTGCAACCACTTGGCAATATGGGCTCTGTCATGATCATATAGGTTGCTAGAACTTAGTCACTTGGACAGTTGGTGGTAGATGGGATGATAGGATGGAACGCGTCCATTTGGCTAAGGAAAAGCTTCTGAAAGGTCCTGTCTTGGGAAACCAAGTCTGGTGGGGAAAGTGCACAACCTCTGCAGATGGAAAACCTAAGTACTTAGCCTTGTCCAAGGAAATGGACACTTTGAGCATCAAGACATGGAAGCTACAAGAATCTCATCACTCCAACTTCTAAATAAAAATTGATGGGTGAACAAGGGTGAAGGACCCCAATGTCTATTGGTGGTTCCTTGGGAATGTTTTTGACAAAGAAAAACTTGGTGATTTCAACTAATAGGAAAAAAAAAACCTATTTTCAAGCAAAGCAAGCCAAGCTACACTTAGCCAAAATGCATATAGTAATATAGTCCACTTAAAAATATAATAAGGTATCACTTGCCAATACTATTCCAAAGTATTGACCCTCTGTGGTTGTAACTTGTGATGTTGCAGGTTACTCCGATGATGAATAGGAGTCATGAGTCTACACTCAACATGCTTGCCTGTGGCACATGAAGATGAAGACTTGTGTTTATTTACTTATTCCTTAAAACTCTTGTATTAGGCCTATGGCCCTGAGTTGTAAAAGACTATGTTTTATCTCTGGAATGAATGTAATAAACGACCTTTGTATCTATGTACTTCATCTTAAACTGTGGATGCTAGCATTGATCCAGGGACTAGCATTGCAATCACAGGGATCCTATCCTTTATAAGGAGGGGTATAACAGATGGTATCAGAGCACTGTGTTGCCTGTAGGATTATGACCCTAGGATTGGAAAACCACTAAGGAAAAAGTTTTTCAAATACTTCTACACTTGTCTATTCTTCTCGTAAAACTTTTCTAACCTCTTTCAACTCCCTTGTAGATGAACTCCATCAACGAAGCCGTGAAGAAGGGACCACTCATGACCATGACCTTGGAGTGTGAAACTGAGTTTCCCAATGTTCTCAAGGATCTCATGGAGGCAATGGATGCACATGGTGAAGCCGTGTACAAGGGCTTTCCAGTGATGGATAAAGGAGTGGAGTATTGGTGGGTGCAACTTCACTTGTACAAAAACAAGGAAGACAACCACAAAGAAAGGGGATTCTGCATGTACACCAACACTACAATGCACACCACATTCTTTGAGTCAGCCAGGGATGCAGCTTGGAGGACTATCAAAGAACTAAGTGCTAGAGTCAAGTGCAGAATGCTCAACCTCCAAAAGGACTTAGAGAAAGAGAAGGAGCTTACTCAAGAATTGGAAGACACCAACCAAGAGATAAGGGGAGATGTGATAGACTTAGTGATAGAGTCAAGAGAGCAAGATTGGTGGATTGCATCTAGGAACATAGTGTTTAATAATAGATCCCGTGAGATTGGATTGTAAGGACACTTCGTTAGTTGGACCACCACTTATCACCTTATTTTTCCAAAATGATACCTTAAATAAGTTGGACTTGTTTGATGTAATGGATTGTGTATGCATGACATATGTGGTATTTGTGTTCCATGGTTATGTATGAGATGGTTGTTTTTGTGTTCATCTTAAATAGTGTTGTTCTAACTTTTCAATTTTATAAATAGATGCCTATTGCCGTCAGCACTGTTGAGGAGTTCCAGGTTACTCGTTTCGGACCCCGTATCGTTGAGCTTACCACTCTGCTCGATCTCCCTCTTCCTACCATCACGGTGTACCCACTCACCAAGTTCGAGAGGAAGGACCTCTGGGGCTTCAAGGTGAACCAGCCCGGACGCCAGACTGAGCCTACTACGGAGGCCATCGTCTTCAAGCTGATGCACGACGACAGGGAGAGAGGCATGGAGGTAGTCATGCAGGACCTGATAGGACGACTGTTAGGCCGTCACTCCCGACAGGTTAGGGGCACTCACTTCCACGCCTTCGGAAGGCGTGATGTTGATGGAGATTCCATCGACTTTGAGGACGACTCGAGGACCACTGCATAGCCGATACGCCTCTATCTTCAGGACTTAGAGACTCTTCTCAGGCACGTAGATACGGATAGGACGAACGTCATGCTTGGCAATGACGAGCTTCAGGTGCAGCTACGCGAGAAGGACAAGCTTTTCGCACAGCAGGATGAGATGATCAAGGAAATGGAGACGAAGTTCGAGGCTCAGGATCGCAAGTTCAAGAGTCAGGAGAAACGCGTCCAGGATAGGAACAAGAAAATCCGGGACATGACCGAGGAACTGAAGTCCAAGGACTTCGAGCTTGAGCAGCAGCAGATGGTCATTGAGAGACTTCGCTCCCAGAAGAGGGCTCTCAAGGCCAAGGTCGATTCCTTGACCACTACGATTGAGGAGAACAAGACCGCGATGGAGAATGCAGGTCTTACCTTCGTCGAGGAGGAGATTGACGCTGATGAGTAGACTTGACTACTTGTTTACCTTTCATATTCATACTTGTTATTGTGAACTTATTATTGGACCATCCGACATGTGGATGGCTTGCCACTTGTGTGTTCTACTTCATGAGCTTAATATGTGGTTGTTGAACCTTTGTTCTTATGTTGCTTGTTATGTGTTTGCTTATGTTGTATTGTGCATGAAACATCTATGGGTATCTCATTCTTATCTATTTGAACAAACCACAGATGCCTCCCCGTCGCGCAAACCCCAACCCCAACAACATCACCCCGGAAATGCAACAAATGATGAATGCGCAAACACAGCTTATGCAAATGATGACAACGTTCATCCAAAACCAGAATAACAACAACAACAACAACGACCCCAACAACAACAACAACAACAACAACAACAACAACAACCCTCCGGGTTTCGATATGCTCACCAGATTTCTGCGTCTGAGGCCAGCAAAGTTTTCGGGAACAACTGATCCCATGGTAGCCAATGACTGGTTACGTTCTGTGAACAAAGACTTAGTGACCGTGGGCTGCACGGATGCTGAAAAGGTCAGGTTTGCAGCACATCTGTTGGAAGGACCAGCCGCCACATGGTGGGACAACTTCCAAAGCACCACTCCTATTGATGAGGTGACTTGGGCTATCTTTGAAGATGGTTTTCGCACGGCTCATATCTCATCAGGGATAATGAGTCTGAAAAAGAAGGAGTTTCACAACCTGAAACAGCGCCACCGCAGCGTGGCAGAATACATAGAAGAATTCAACAATCTGGCGCGCTACGCACCGGATGAGGTTAATACAGATGCCAAGAGAAAGGAAAAGTTCTTGGAGGGTTTGAATGATGAGCTGAACCTACAGTTGTCTGTGGCATATGTTCCAACTTATCAGTCGTTGTGTGACAAGGATGCTATTTTGGAAAGTAAAATGAAGCAAGTCGAGAGTAGGAAGAGGAAACACTCCGACAAACACAGCTCGGGATCGTCTCACAAACGATCTCACTATGATGACAGTAACAACTCAGGATCCCATAAACATGGGAAATTCAGCAAACACAACCGTCATGACAACAAGCATCACCGCAGTCATGACAAGGACAAGTACAAGAACCACAAGGGTGGACATAAGAGCCACTATAGTGGAAATGGTAGTGGAAGTGGAGGCCAACCTCCTAAAAAGGACATCAGTCAGGTTGAATGCTTCAAATGCAAGAAGATGGGACACTATGCAAATGAGTGCCCCGAAAAGAAAGTTGAAGGACCTAACAAGCCGAATCCTTTCCAGAAAGGACAGGTTAACCACATCAACGTGGAGGAGGTCTATGAGGAACCTGATGCCGTGGCTGGTAAGTTCAGACTCAATTCAATTTCAGCATTTGTACTCTTTGATACCGGTGCATCTCATTCATTCATATCAAAGGCATTTGTTGAAAGAAATGAACTGCCGGTAGAAACCATTGGGTGTCCTATAAGAGTAAGTTCTCCGGGGGGAGAAATGATAGTTAACTCAGGTTGTCATGACTTAGTCATAGAGTTTGGAAAATATAAGTTTCCAGTGAACCTAATAATTCTGGATTCCCAAGGACTGGATGTGATTTTGGGAATGGATTGGATGGCTAAGTATGAAGGAGTATTAGATTGTGCCAACCGTTCAGTTACCCTCACAACCCCCGAAGGTAAAAGAATAAAATTCAAGTCAAACTTTGAATCCAAAGGAAGTAAGTTAAATTCTCTTAAGGGGGTTAGCATGGACAGTGTACCAATAGTATGTGAGTATCCGGATGTGTTTCCGGAGGAACTACCAGGAATGCCACCAGATAGAGATGTGGAGTTTCTGATAGATTTGGTGCCAGGATCAGGACCAATAGCTAAGAGACCATACAAAATGTCAGTTGATGAATTGAAAGAGCTTAAGAAACAACTAGGTGAACAATTACAGAAAGGGTTTATTCAACCAAGTTCTTCATCTTGGGGAGCCCCAGTGTTGTTCGTGGAGAAGAAGGATAGAACACAAAGATTATGTATTGACTACCGTTCTCTCAACGAGGTTACCATCAAGAACAAGTATCCTTTACCAAGAATCAACGACTTATTTGATCAGCTAGAGGGAGCATGTGTATTCTCGAAGATTGATCTTCGGTCAGGTTATTTTCAACTCAAGATAAGATAACAAGACATACCAAAAACAGCATTCACCACAAGGTATGGATTGTACGAGTATACTGTGATGCCTTTTGGATTAACCAATGCTCCAGCATACTTCATGAATATGATGAACAAGGTGTTCATGGAATTCCTTGACAAGTTCGTTGTCGTTTTCATCGATGACATCTTGGTCTACTCCAAGAGCAAGGAAGAGCATGAAAGACACTTACGCTTGATACTTGAGAAACTGAGGGAACATAAACTATATGCCAAATTCAGCAAGTGTGAGTTCTGGTTAGAGGAAGTTGGTTTTCTTGGTCATGTGATGACAAAAGATGGTGTGGCAGTTGATCCTGCTAAGGTTTCAGCTGTGACAGAATGGGAATCACCTAAGAATGTGAAATAAGTTCGTAGTTTCCTCGGCTTAGCAGGTTACTACAGAAGGTTCATTGAAAATTTCTCGAAAGTTGCTAAGCCTATGACAGAATTGCTAAAGAAGGACAAGAAATTTGCTTGGACTGAAGGTTGCGAAGTCAGTTTTCAAGAATTAAAGAAGAGACTTGTAACAGCACCAGTTCTATGTCTGCCAGATTTGGAAAAGGATTTCCAAGTGTATTGTGATGCTTCTCATCAAGGTTTGGGTGCCGTACTTATGAAAGATGGTAAAGTCGTAGCCTATGCTTCGAGACAACTCAAAACTCATGAAGTAAACTATCCTACTCATGATTTGGAGTTAGCCTCTGTCGTCCATGCACTCAAAACATGGAGACATTACCTTTTGGGTAAGCGGTGTGAAGTGTTCACCGATCATAAGAGTTTAAAGTATATCTTCACCCAGAAGGAAATCAATATGAGACAAAGGAGATGGCTAGAACTTATCAAAGATTACGACTTAAGTTTGCAATACCACCCCGGTAAAGCGAATGTAGTAGCAGATGCTCTAAGTCGTAAGACGTTTGTAAATGGCCTTACCAAAGGAGAATTGCCGGATGACTTGTGTAAGCAATTCAAAGAACTCAGATTGGAGATTGTGCCTGAAGGACATCTCATGTCCTTGGATGTTCAACCCACCTTATTGAACAAGATCCAAGAAGCTCAGAAGGCTGATAAGGAAATTGAAAAGATTAAGGAAAATATTAGTCTAGGAAAGGCTAAGAGTTTTCATGTTGACGAACAAGGTACTTTATGGCACGGGAAACGTATATGTGTTCCACAAGACCCGGAGTTACGGAAACTGATCTTACAAGAAGGTCACAACTCTCCATATTCTATTCACCCGGGAAACACCAAGATGTACATGGACATGAAAGAAAGATTTTGGTGGAACAATCTCAAAAGGGACATCGCCGAACATATTGCTTTGTGTGATGTGTGTAGCAGAGTCAAAGCGGAGCACCAGAAACCAGCATGTTTGCTTCAACCACTACCTATTCCTGAATGGAAGTGGGAGAATATTGGTATGGATTTCATTACCGGATTACCAAGGACCAGATCAGGGTATGATTCCATATGGGTAGTAGTGGACCGCTTAACAAAAGTGGCTCATTTTATACCCGTGAAGACAACTTATACAAGTGCCAAGTTAGCTAAAATTTACATGAGCAGGATTGTATGTCTTCACGGTGTGCCAAAGAGTATTGTGTCAGATAGAGGAACCCAGTTCACATCTCAATTTTGGAGACAACTTCATGAATCCTTAGGAACGAGATTGGAGTTTAGCACTGCTTTTCATCCTCAAACAGATGGACAAACAGAAAGGACCAACCAAATTCTTGAGGACATGTTGAGAGCCTGTGCTTTAGATTATGGAGCAAGTTGGGATGAAAGTTTGCCTTACGCGGAGTTCTCTTACAATAACAGCCATCAATCTAGTATTGGAATGGCACCGTTTGAGTTACTCTACGGAAGGAAATGTACCACCCCATTATTATGGAATGGTGTGGGAGAAAGAAGCTTATTTGGACCTGATCTTATCAAGGACGCCGAAGAGAAAGTCAAATTGGTTAAGGACAGGTTGAAGATAGCACAATCCCGACAGAAAAGCTACGCGGATTCTAAGCGTAGAGAAGTCACCTACGAAGTTGGGGATAGAGCTTATCTCCGGGTATCACCACTTCGTGGAGTGAAAAGATTTGGAGTCAAAGGAAAGTTGGCACCAAGATATGTTGGGCCATTCAAGATTCTGAGTCGCAAGGGAGAAGTTGCATATGAAGTTGAATTGCCAGAATCTCTATCAGCAGTCCATAACGTATTCCATGTGAGTCAGCTTAAGAAATGTCACCCAGAAATGGAAGAGTCTTCTTTGAAGGATACCATACCTTTGGAAGAAGTTCAGCTAGAAAGTGATCTCACTTATGAGGAAAAGCCTGTCAAGATTCTAGAGACAGCAGAAAGAGTCACCAGGACCAAGACTATCAAGTTTTGTAAAGTGCAATGGAACCATCACTCCGAAGAGGAAGCAACATGGGAAAGAGAAGATGATCTTCGGAAAGACCACCCTCACCTATTTGCTAGCCAAACCGAATCTCGAGGGCGAGATTCATCTTAAGGGGGTTAGATTTGTAACATCCCAAAAATCATAGTTTCAAAACTCATTCATGTCATCTTTGCATCATTCATCCATCTAGGGCTTTCTTAAAAAAATCAATTAGAAACAGAAGTTGGAGCTATGATTTCATGTGGACAATTTATCCCAAATGACCATCTCCCTTTGAATTTTGAAAGCTTAAATACTTGTTTGCTTGACTCCATTGATGGAAAGATTAGGTGAAGCTTTTAACCCAAGATTCAAAAATTATAAATGGTTTCAAAACCCTATTTCAAATATTTGCAAACTAGAGCAAATCTCTGTCTACTTTGAAAACCAAGCTTGACCAAGCCTTGCAAGGTAAACACTTAGTTAGAATGAATGTTTTTGAACCCACAAAACCTTGCAAAAGTTCCCAAAGCAGTTGAACTCAAAAGGATTTGAATTCATATCAAATTCATACCAGAAAAATGAATTTAGAAAAAAGAAAAGGCTTAAACAATAGAAAAGGGCCGCGCGGCCAGAATCTGGCCCAGCAGCGGATCAAGCCCAGCAAGCCCACCCGGGCATTTCTTTTCCTCCTCTCACGCGCGAGCGCACACACTGAGCCGCTGACAGCCAGACCCCACACTCACCTCGCGCACATCGCTGACGAGCGGGCCCTGTACACGCTGTCATCGTCTTCCCCAAACCCCGCCCGCGACCACGTCGCAGCTGCAGTGACTGCCGGTGATGGCGCGGCTTAATTGGGCAATTAAACGCAGGCGTTTCCTGTCGAGGCACCAGCTATAAGATCCCCACCTCCCCACGATCATTTTCCCCCAGTCAATCGCACACTCACGCCCCCAGGCTGCCCCCGACTCACCCAAAACCACCGCAGACAGAGCAACTCCGGCGACCGATTCAGGTGAGCCTCGAGCGCCCCTTTCCCTCTGGTTAGTTCGAGACGCTTAGTAAACCTCCCGCGCACCTTCTAACCACAACAGAGCATCCTGTATTGCCCCAGGTCGACGTGTTCGCTTGACGCCGTAGGCACCCGACGACCACCCCAACTCCGGCGAGCAATCTCAGTAAGTTTCGAGCGCCCCTTGCTTTCTTATTCACCCGAGCGTGTTCGCAGTTGTCCTGCGCACCTTCTAAACCCATTGGTTCGTGCTCAGGCGACGAAGAACTTCGGCAACGACTCCGACAACACCCACCCGACGCCAAACGCAACTCCGACGAGATCTAGAGCCCATCTCCGAGCGCCCCTCCGCAAGCCAGTACCACGACGAGCTTCAGCAGCCTCCGGCGAACCTGGTAATGCTTCTCTCCCTCTCGCGGACGATGTAGAACGCCGGTGCCGCCGTAGTCAGACGCTCCGCCGCCTGTCACCGCCGGTAGCGCCGCTCGATTTTGGTTAGGAGATTTTTAGCCGTTAGATCTGAATCCTACGCGTAGAAACACTTCACTTAACGAAGGGGTATGGACAGATCTGAGCCGTGCAGCGTTAGTTAGATCCAACGGCACAGAAGGGTGATCCGGTGCGAACCGGTACGGGCGAATAAAAACACGACGCGTGGCAAGGTTTAAACTAAAAACAGAATTTAAAAACCAGATTTAGATTCAAACTTTAAATGCTTATAACTTTTGAATGCCACGTTAGATTTTTGCAAACTTTATACCGTTGGATTCAGCGAAACAAGGCCTTTCTGAATATCCACTTTATTTAGCATATAGTAACAGTTAAAAATGATTTTATTTGTGGAACAAGTTTAGGGCTATTTTAGATATAGTTTTATTCTTGTATATTATTTTGGGGCCAAATAAGTTTAGTTGGCAAACTTGTGACATATTAAGTTTCTGTACTCATGAACATACTTGGTATAATTTTCAAAAATCACCACATAGTAAATTCTTGCATGCATGCATTCATATTATTTTTGGTTGTATATATTTGTGTGTAATTGTATGCTATTGTTTCTTGTGTAGATTTTGCTAGTGATTGTGATTGTGAAGAGTGCTACTCTCCCCACTACCAAGGCAAGTGATATTTTCATGAATGTTCTATCCTAAGTTTTGTACTTGCATTAGATATTTTGCTAAAGTACTTGCATGATATTTTGCTTAGTGCTAAGATGGGAAATCCTAAGTAGAGTGAAATAGTAGAATTGCTAGGAAATTTTCCTAAGATAAGTTACCTTACTTTGCTTAGCCTAGCTTATAGTAAACAAGGGTGGTGAACATCTATTTAATTTATGATAAAAATATCCTAAGTCAAGAGACTTATATTTTCCTAATAAAACAACTAAGACAAATGAACCTCCTGGGTGGAATGGAAAGATTGGGTTATGTTGAGTGGTTACACAAGGCCATGGACTTGGGTTGTGTATCTCACTTGTGGTAAGCCACCCAGGCACAAAGGGATTTGGAGGCCAAGTGTTGAGAAAGCTTACAGTGCAACCACTTGGCAATATGGGCTCTGCCATGATCATATAGGTTGCTAGAACTTAGTCACTTGGACAGTTGGTGGTAGATGGGATGATAGGATGGAACGCGTCCATTTGGCTAAGGAAAAGCTTCTGAAAGGTCCTGTCTTGGGAAACCAAGTCTGGTGGGGAAAGTGCACAACCTCTGCAGATGGAAAACCTAAGTACTTAGCCTTGTCCAAGGAAATGGACACTTTGAGCATCAAGACATGGAAGCTACAAGAATCTCATCACTCCAACTTCTAAATAAAAATTGATGGGTGAACAAGGGTGAAGGACCCCAATGTCTATTGGTGGTTCCTTGGGAATGTTTTTGACAAAGAAAAACTTGGTGATTTCAACTAATAGGAAAAAAAACCTATTTTCAAGCAAAGCAAGCCAAGCTACACTTAGCCAAAATGCATATAGTAATATAGTCCACTTAAAAATATAATAAGGTATCACTTGCCAATACTATTCCAAAGTATTGACCCTCTGTGGCTGTAACTTGTGATGTTGCAGGTTACTCCGATGATGAATAGGAGTCATGAGTCTACACTCAACATGCTTGCCTGTGGCACATGAAGATGAAGACTTGTGTTTATTTACTTATTCCTTAAAACTCTTGTATTAGGCCTATGGCCCTGAGTTGTAAAAGACTATGTTTTATCTCTGGAATGAATGTAATAAACGACCTTTGTATCTGTGTACTTCATCTTAAACTGTGGATGCTAGCATTGATCCAGGGACTAGCATTGCAATCACAGGGATCCTATCCTTTATAAGGAGGGGTCTAACATTTATATTGTTCTATGATGGTTTTATGCGATCTTCGACTGCATATTACTTCACCTATATGGGCTCATAGGAGAATACTTTGATGCAATGATAGGGGTTCGAAGGGACGAAATTGATAGAAACTGTTTTCCAATACTTTGAGTTGCATTGGACGGATTATATGTCGGGGACCCATGAACCTATTGCTATGGTGGGACATTTATGTATTAATGATTCCTATATGTTCATGTGAATGGATTTATGACAAATCATAAGTGGTGTATTTAGCTCATGCTTATGGCTACACCTAATTAGGCTCCACCCTAAGGGAAAGAAACTTGACAACATATTCACCATATTCTGTAGAATTTTTTATGCTAAGTAAATCCTTGCCTCCCTCGGTAACGCTTGTCACATATAAGTTCACACACACACACTTGAGCTTGTCCTCTTGCTGCATAAAGGAGTGGGCTTTCTCTTGATGAGAGCTTTTACTTATTTCTATTTACTTTCAGTATTTTATATTCTTGCAAACTACAAACCAAAAACACCAAATCTACTGCATTTACTATTATTTCCTTTGTCAAATTTTCTAACCAATACCCTCATATCCTCGTGGGTTCGACAACCTTTCTTTATTGAAAGTACTACAATTGATCTCCTACATTTGGGATCCATCAGTCCCTACGGGTTCGAGAACTATGTGGACATGATCGAGACTTTCTCCGATCAATAATCATTAGCGGGACTTGTAGATCCATAATGACTCCCACTAGCTCCACGAGAATCCAATGATCGTATGGAACTTTTTCGTAGTAATCAAATTCCTTTGGTCTCGCGATATTTTACTTGTCCGAGATCCAATTATTTTGTATCATACATACCTTTTTCAATCTTGTTACCGACAAGTACTCTTTTTCTTGTTTCCCGTGATATAACATTCTAGTGATCAAATCACTTGCTTGCAAGATATTTTGATGTGATATCACTGAGAGGGCCCTGAGTATATCTCTTCGTTATTTGGATAGAAAAATCCCAAACTTGATCCACGAGCCCCAAATAACACGTCCCAAGTACCTAATGAAACCTTTATAATCACCCAATTACGGCGCGATGTTTGATGGAATCAAAGTACTTTTCCGGTGGAAGTGATTGACGTGATCTCATGTTCTAAGTACATTGAGTTACTTCGAATGTTATAGCAATATAAACTTGAGGACTTGATCATATTGCTAAACCTACTGCAGGTGACTGTTCATCATATCATTCTCCAATGATATGACCCTGTTATTAACAACATCCAATGTCCATGATTAGGAAACCTTGGTCATCTGTTAATCAACAAGCTAGTATTAAGAGAGGCATTACTATAAACCTTTTCTTTGTTTATTAAACACACATGTATTAACGTTTCTGGTCAATACAATTATAGCATGAGAAATAAAAAGTTATCATAAACATTGAATAAGATAATTAACACTTTATTATTGCCTTTCGGGCATATTCCTTTCAAAGACATCATAGATCTCACCATGTCCAACAAAATTCGATTACGCCATTCTAACACTCCATTATGTTGGGGTGTTCCCGCAGGCATAAGCTGTGAAACGATTCCACGATCTCTAAGATGTTAGCGAAACTCATGACTCAAATATTTGCCTCCATGATCCGACTACAGAAACTTTATTTTGTTGCCATGTTGATTTTCTACTTCATTCTAAAATTCTTCGAACTTCTCTAATGTTTCAGACTTATGCTTCATAAAATAAATATAACCATAGCGACTCAAGTCGTTGGTAATGGTTATAAAATAGAGGAATCCACCTTGTGTAGGTATACTCATTGGACCACATACATCACAATATATTATTTACAGCAAGTCACTTTCCCGTTCAACATAATCATTGAACTATGATTGGGCCATATTTCCCATCAAACATGCTTCACATATATCAAAAGATTCAAAACCTAGTGAACTCAAAATTCCATCACTATGGAGCTTCTAATGTGACCCAATCTGCACTGCCACAGATATGTGGTATTCAATGCATTTGTTTTCGACGATTAGCCTTAGTGTTATGGATGTGTGTGTCACAATAAAGATCAATCATAAACAACCCACTCACTACAAGAAAAAATGTCCTTTTATAACGGACGATTTTCGTGGTTGAAGGTCCATTTTTCGTGGTTGAAAAACCTTCTATGACGGATGACCATTGTGGTAGAAGCCCCTTCACAAATGATTCTACCAAAGTTTTTTTACTGTGGCGGATCGTGCCCTTCGGCCACGAAAAGTTGTTCCGTCGTAGATCTGTTTGTCAGCCACGTTGACTGATGACGTCATGCAAAATGCCACGTGGTGAACACCGTTAACGGCCAGTTAGCGTCATTAACTGCCAATGAAACCGTGGTAGAAACCAGGCTCATCCAAGGCCTGATTATTATTAAGTGGGACGGCCCATTAAGAGAGTCCAATAGTATCATGGCTCGTTACTGTTCTGTCTTGCACTGTTACAAATGGGCCAACTGGTGCTGTTGTAGGCGTCCCGTAAACTTTTTGGCCCATTACTGTTTTGATCTATGCTATTTGAAATTGGCCCATTTGCACGGCCCATATATTTCTGGGCCCGTTAGTGTTCCGCCCTGCACTACTTGAAATGGGCCCGTTTGGCCAGCCGCTTTGGTCCATTACTGTATAGCTACGCACTATTCGAACAGGGCACATATATTTTTGGTCTGTTACTGTTCAGGCACGTAAATGACCGGCCCATGATCTGGCCTGTTACGGTTCTAACCTGGAAATTTATGGAAAACAAACTTGAGACATGATCTTGCAGCCCCCTCTTTGGTGGCGATAGCAATAATTGCAGTCTAAAACTAAGTAATAACAAGTGAATACATCAAACAAGGCAAACTACTCATTCAATTGATACGACAGGAGCTATGAACTGGAGTTTAGTACTTGTCAATGGTTCGAATATATTGACCATCATGTCAAACAAACAGGACAAGCAAGCATTAAACAAGTGTGCCTACCGTGAAACGATAAATATAACAATGTGTTTGGCTTAGAATTTTAGAAAATATAAACTAGCCAGGTCATTTCAAAAAATATATATAGAAGAATAAACCAGAAGAATAAACCAGACAATGGCATGCAGTTACTGTCGTAGCTAAGAATAAACAAGACATAAATTATAACGGCATCATTCGAGAACTTGTAGAGAAGGAATGCAAACAACAAAAGAACTATATAGTAGAGGATAGTTAGGTCGTTTCTTAGGACGAATCAGAACTAGATACGAAATATAATGGCGTCGCTTATGAACCTATAGAACAGGACAGTCAAGCATTAGACAAGTATGCCTACAATAAAATGAGCAGTCAAATAAAGTGTTTCTTATAATTTCAGCAAATATAAACTAGCCAGGTTATTTCAACAAATATATATGGAAGCAGTTGTATATCCTGGAAAGCAAGAGACGTTGGTTGAATAAGAATTTGCGGTGAACTACACAATGGCATACAGCTACAGTCGTACCTAATAATGAATGAGACAAAAATTATAATGGCACCATGCAAGAATTTACAGAGCAGGAACGCAAACCATGAATGAACTACTCAATAGAGGATAGTTATGTTGTTGCTTAGGATGAACCAGCACCAGATTACAAATATAATGGTGTCTCTTGCGAACCTATAGAAGAGGACAAGCAAGCATTAGACAAGTGTGCCTATAATGAAATGAGCAATCAATCAAAATGTTTCTTAAAATTTCAGCAAATATAAACTGGCCAGGTCATTTCAACAAATCTATGTAGAAGCATTCATTTATCCTGGAATGCAAGAGACGTTGGGTGACCCAGAATTTGCGGTGAGCTACACAATGGGCATGCAGTTACTGTTGTATCTAGGAACCGCATAGATATTATTAAGGCGTTGTAAGAGAACTTGTAGAGCAAGATTGCAAACTACGAATGAACTATATATACAGTAGATGATAGCTATGTCGCTGCTTAGGAGGAACCATTAGATATGAAATATAATGGCATTGCTTGTGAACCTGTGGAACACGACAAGAAAGCATTACATAAGTGTGCCTACAAATAAATTGAACAATCGAATAGAGTGTTTCCTAGAATTTCAGCAAATATAAACTAGCTAGGTCATTTCAACAAATATATCTGGAAGAAGTAGTATATCCTAGAATGCAAGATATGTTGAGTGACTCAGAATTTGCGGTGAGCTAAATAATGGGCATGCAGTTACTTTCGTAGTTAAGAATGAACGAGACAAAAATTATAATTGCATCATGCGAGAACTTGCAGAGCAATAATGGAAAGCACGAATGAACTACACAGTAAAGGATAGTTATGTCGTTGCTTAGGATGAACCAGCACGAGATTAGAAATATAATGGCGTCTCTTGCAAACCTATAGAAGAGGACAGGAATTCATTAGTCAAGTGTGCATACAATGAGCAATCAATCAAAGTGTTTCTTAGAATTTCAGCAAATATAAACTAGCCAGGTCATTTCAACAAATATATATGGAAGAAGTCATTTATCCTGAAATGCAAGAGACGTTGAGTGACCTAGAATCCGCGATGAGCTACAGAATGGGCATGTAGTTACTTTCGTAGCTAGGAACCAAATAGAAATTATAAAGGTATCATAAGATACCTTGTAGAGCAAGAATGGAAACTACGAATGAACGATATAGATAGTAGAGGACAGCTGTGTTGCTGCTTCGGACGAACCACTACCACATGGCAGCAGCCGTTCCATGTAAACAAATATTTAAAAGGATCGCTCATTTAAAAGAGTAATAACGAGGATATATGTGCCTTGTCCTATCACGCCAATTCAAGCTATCGGTCGTTTAATCCTGTCCATTGTGTCACCTTAGCTCATGTGCTCTGCACCACTAGTTATCATGTATCAAATCGTACAATGCAATTTAATTGTGCATACACAGGTCTCGTCCGCATGGAAGGAAAGGAACGAGGGCCGTAATTAGTGAGGGTGGGCATGGGGACCATTTATATGAAGTGAAACAATTAATCCTAAGGGGAAATGTAAGGTCCCACCTGTTCGCGAGCGAAGGTCGGCACACGCAAACGTGAGTATTTTTGACTTGGATAGTGCATGGAGGACCTTGATTCCATTGCATGCAAGTGGCGTAGAACCAATATCATCCAGCGCTAGCATCACTAGCAATGTAACTGCCACATGGAAATATAGAATGATGCACCAGTGTGATAGAACACACATCACCACATCCACTGGAGTGTACGTGTGGTCGTGTGGATCATTGTGGTTTGGTAAATAACACATGAAATGACTCTAGGGACTCCATATGTCAAACCATGTCCCGAAATCCCTAGAAAGCCCCTGCATTGCCACTACCACATGGACTGATGCACCGGTGTGACAGAAGTTTCATCACCACGTCCACTTGAGTGTGTGTGGTCATGTGGATCAAGGTGGTTTGGAAAAGAACACATGCAATGACTCTATGGACTCCATGTGTCAAACCATGGTCATAAATCCCCAGAAAACCACTACAATGCAGCTACCGCATGGAATGATGCACCGGTGTGACCGAAGTTGCATCACCACATCCATTGTAGTGTGTGTGGTCATGTGGATATGAAAATGACTCTAGGGACTCCATGTGTGAAACCATGGTCAGGAATCCCCAGTAAGACACTGGAATGCATAGTTGGACTTGTGAACCTTATGCTTGGCATAAATAGCAATACGTAAAGCCCAATACCACTTGGACACACCATGTTTTTTGATTACATATTGAAATATACATTAATATACCTTTTATGGCCATTTTGTTCTAAAAGTTTATTAAATTTTACAAAAAAGAACTATTTTTTGTCGCCATCGAACCGAATGAACCAGTGGTCCAACCAGCAAACTAGTGAACCAGTCGCCTCACCGGTTCATGGACTGGTCCGGTTTTTAAAACTATGATGGAATGCGACTGCCAAATGTAGAGTCCCACATGTCAGCAACTGAAGGTCGGAACACGACTACGTCTGACTTAGATCATGCATGGCAGACCTTCATTCCATTGTATGCAAGTGGCGCGGAACCAGTTTCAGACAGCGCTATCATCGCCATGTAGAATCGTCGTTTTCATCCACTTCCACCCCACTACGAACGGTCGTGCACCGTTCGACATATTAGGAAGGGTGGTTGCAATCTTGCATTAAGTAGTTTCGCTCTTCTCCGTCTTCTTTCCTCCTCCACGGCCTCATCGTCTTCCTCCTCCATGGCTTCATCCATTTCCTCTGCCACGACATCACCTCTTCCTCCATGTACTTTCCCTCTTGCCTGTAGTCATGGACCGGAGGGATGTCCAAAACAATGGCATGATAGGGACTGTGTACTTTGACATACAAGGCCACAACAGGAAGAAGCTCAGCGTCGTCTACACCATCGACCCTGAGACGGCGAAGAACACTATTGCCAAGTACAAAAATTGGCTGCCATTGGAAGAAAGCGGATTTAGGTTCGTGGGTCTCGACCTCGAGTACAACCGAGATCACCGCAGGATCACCGTGTTGCAACTCTCCATGAAGGGGCACGTCCTCGTTTACCAGCCTTTTTGCGAGGAGGGGGTGATGGGAAGAGGTACATGTTGCTGTCATTTTGTTCCTGAACCGTTTGTTTGCATAAGTTTTTGCTACATTATTTGTCTGAATTCATTTTCATGCAGGTGGGGCGAAAGAATTAGGTCGCTCTTTGGTGAATTTCTCATGAACCACCATATAACATTTACTAGTGTTGACACCAGGTCTGATACTGGCCTGCTTACTAGCCCGAATGTCAAAATTTTCATCCCAATGGAGTACAGAGTGGACATCTAGGATATTTACTGGATCCCAGGGACGAAGGGAAGCAGGACTGGGATGGCCGATCTTGCCACCGATATCATCGACCCATGGTATGCTGACATGAAGGAGAAATTCCCGAAATGTTGGTTGAGGCATTTAGGACACGATTACTGGGAGGATAAGAAGCTTTCTAAAGCTAACCTAAAGTACACTGCTATTGAAGGGTATGTTAGCCACGAGCTATACCAACAAATCCAATTGTTTCATTCCAGGAAACGCACCCTTGAACCACCACCAAGGCAAGTGGTTTGCCCTAGATGCCAGAATGGAGAGGAATCTAACAGCTGGGGCAAGCGCCCGAAGACATCCTGGGATCGGTCACCTTCTCCGCCAATCATTCCAACAGGCTCGGATGACCAGTTATAGTGCACAATTGTTGTGTTTGTATGAGGCTTGTTATGTTTACGAAAACATGTTCTTTCACAAGTACAATGTGTGATAGCTATGTGTGAGCACTTCCAAACTGTTGTGTATTACCTTTTCGAACTATAATCTAGGTGTATTTATGACTGTAACCTTCATTATAATAACAATTATGTCTGTGCCACTATAGCCAAGCACGATGTCCCGAGTTTGCTAGCATCTTATATTATGAATGTGTCCTTAGATTGTGCCTGCATGTGGAAACGATATCAGATCTTGTGGATCCCACCATAATCTCAGGTAGCTATATTCAGTAATACTCCCTCCATCCCAAGGCTTAAGGCCTATATTTTTTTTGAAACGTCAAGCCACGGAAAGTTTGGCCAAACTTTTAGAAAAGTAAAGCCATGGAAAGTAAATCCAGGCGCTGCATGGGAAGTTTTGGATGCTGCCGCATACAAAGGGCATAGAAATAATTTTCACATCACAGGGCTATGGGTAGGGAGGCCCTTCGTTAAAAGGGGAGGGGAGGAGGGCCGGGGATGGTAAATCGCATTTACCATTACTACGGTCTTTACCTACCCCGAAGCAAGTTTGATTGGTCGAGCACCATCGGTTTCGACATCATAGGGCTACGATTGCGTGGTCGTGTCGGGCAGAAAGGGTGTTCGTGCGACTTGGCGATGGCATGGGGATCGATAGGGAGGCGAAATGGATACCGTGAGAACGCGCCACAGAGTCCACCCGTCCCGTTGCTGGTATGCAGCGGGTGCGCAGTGCTGACGCGATGTAACTATGAGTTGACAGAACATAGAGGTAAATTAATTTGTCATCATCAATATGCTTCATAGAATTTATTCATGATCGTTATGCAAGCATGATCAAACAAGGATGCAACACACACATGCACACACGAAGATATTGCGTCCGGTTCAACATACCACATACAGTATCATGTTCTAGAAACGGCAGAAACAACTTAAAATTATTAGGTGTCGTAGGAGGCAGGAAGGTCACTTCTTGGCCGGCTTGGAGCGATGGATCCTGATCCCGAGGGATGGGGATACAAGGCCGGTCCTGACATACTCCCTCAGGAATTTTCCATATGCAGCATTCTTAGACTTGGTCACTGCCTTGTGTGTAGCCTTGGGGCTTTTGCCGATGTCAACCGCATGCGGAATCATGTTTCAATCCTCAGGTTGACTCTTTTGCTATAGAAGGGGCACCTGATCTCCCCATTATAGTGTGGAAAGGGAACTCCCCACTCTTGATACTCTTCAAGACGTGTCGACTGTTGTCGTCTCTGTACTCCTTGTTAGAGTCCAGCTCACTTGAATCAACCTGTAATGTGCAAAAAATGCAAAAAAATGAGCAAAATAAATTTACTTAGTCTACTTGTTCGAAAAAATCGCACAAACTAGTAGTGCATTTACCGGTTATGCATAGATATTCGAACAACCATTTCAAGTTACTTTGAAAACCACATCATATTTATACAGGTTTATTACGGCTGTCTCCACATCTCGCTCCTCGATCTAGAATGTGGAGTAATTCAGAACATACTAATTCTCTGCATGCAGCAGGTTGTATGGTCTATCTGATCATGATCGGTAGAATAAGGAGTACTTGAATAGATTTAGTAATAGTACATGTACAACCCGACTAGAAAATATGAATAGTAAACTAGAAATATGGAGAAATAAAAGTACCTCTAGGTACATGA
Source organism: Avena sativa (assembly GCA_916181665.1). NCBI lineage: Eukaryota > Viridiplantae > Streptophyta > Magnoliopsida > Poales > Poaceae > Avena > Avena sativa. Next base: position 199,875,582 of record OV702281.1, on the reverse strand, counting down.
CGGAAGGTGCTCGTCGAACTCCTCACCCTCATTGAGGGCTCCGAAGTCTTCTACACCTGTGAGCACATAGTCCTCATAAGGGTCAAACTGGACGTCCTCCTCTCCATGGGATGCATGCATCTCCTTCAGATTTACGACGGGGGCACCACAACGCCCTTGGCAGGCCGATGGAAACACTCGAAGACTCACCTACAAGCACTCGCTTCATGGCGTCGGAAGGGAGAAGGTGGCTGTTCGGCATCGAGCTGTATGGTGAGGTTTGTGCGTTTTGCTAGATCAGGGAGAATGGGTCGATGCGTGGGAGGGAGACGATTCAGAGGAGTAGGTTTCAAAGACGGGGAATTGTTAAGTCTCCTCCTGGGGCACTCGGCCTCGAGGCTCAATTGGTGCCCCGGTAGCTAGCTATTTAGCTTTTGGCTGACGCGTGGACGGTTCGTGCCATGGCCCGAGCTAAAAGTGAGATTGCAGGCGTGGTACTGTGATGCCCATTCCCGTTTGCAACTGGAGAAGTAGTAGGCTTTTCATAAGCGTGACATTACCACTCGACGGATTCTTTAATCTATGGCTCAATCAATTGTTTCTCGTAAGGGTCGAAAGGAGGAAGCCTAAAAAGCCTATGGTGAAAGCATGGCTAGCCAGACCCATGCGTTGTCACGCTCTAATGTGAAGGGCACGACGCGTGCAGCAGATGCATCGTTCGAACCCCACTGACACAACATTGCAATGCACCGTACTTGTGCCATGGTGGACGCGTTGCAACCGGTTAGATGAGCGCGTCGTCGCATGTGACGTGTCCCCCTCGCTGCACTAGAAAACACACACATTTTTTTATATTTTATCTACCCTTGTGTATATAAATTCAAATACTTTATAATTTTCAATGAATAAAAGGAATTGCATATACACGCATATACAAAAATTATACGCCTTTGTACACTTTCCTTCTCTTTGATTATGGAAGTAAAGTATCGGTGGCAAACTCGTTATTTCTCTTGGATAGAGAGATTCGCCATAGAGAGAGAGAGAGGAGGGGGCTATCGTGGCAGGCGGATGGCAGCCCGACGGCAACACCGGAAGACTCACCTACAAGCACTCGCTTCATGGCGTTAGAAGGGAGAAAGTGGTTGTTCGACATCGAGTTGTACGGTGAGGTTTGTGCATTTTGCTAGATTCGGGAGAATGGATCAATGCGTGAGAGGAAGACGATGCATAGGAGTAGGTTTTAAAGACGGGGCATTGTTAAGTCTCCTCCTGGGGCCTCCGCCTTGAGGCTCAATTGGTGCCCTGATAGCTAGCTGTTCCGCTTCTGGCTGATGCGTGGACGGTTCGTGCCATGGGCCTCAGCTAGAAGTGAGATTGCAGGCGCGGTACTATGAGGCCCGTTCCCGTTTGCAACTAGAGAAGTAGTAGGCTTTTCATAGGAGTGACATTACCACTCGGCGGATTCTTTAATCTACGGCTCAATCGATTGCTTCTCATAGAAGGGTCGAAAGGAGGTACGCCTAAAAACCCAATGGTTAAAGCATGGCTAGCCAGACCTGTACGTTGTCACACTCTAATGTGAAGGGAACGACACGTTCAGCGGATGGATCGTTCAACCCCCGCTAACATGACATTGCAATGCACCATGCTTGTGCCATGGTGGACGTGTTGCAACCGGTTACACGATCGTGCCACCGCTTGTGACATGTCCCCCTTGCTGTACTAGAAAACACACACATTTTTTTATATTTTATTTACCCTCGTGTATATAAATCCAAATACTTTATAATTTTCAGTGAATAAAAGGAATTGCATATACATGCATATATGAAAATTATACGCCTTTGTACACTTTCCTTCTATTTGATTATGGAAGTAAAGTATCGGTGGCAAACTCGTTATTTTGCTTGGGTAGAGAGGTCCGCTAGTGAGAGAGAGAGAGAGAGAGGGGAGGGGGCTATCTTGCCCGTTAGATCACAGAGGATCAATGTTGGGTGGGAACGATATGCGTGACAACCGTCTCGACCAATCGGGGCATACCAACCAAAGTGAGGACTAGTTATCATGAGAGGGGGAAAACCGAGTACTACCATTTTCATATCAACCCTAGACACAACACACACACACTAGACTTCGCCTCACTGCCCAGAATGTGGATCCACTGCGCAGATTGAGCCCAAACCCACCACCTAGCTCCCTCTCGGCATTCTAAGCAACTTATCCAACTAGCGATTCTAGGGTTCCATGAAGAAATCCAGAGTTTTCATTTACCGACTCCGAAAAACCGGCGATTTTGCAAAGGAGGTGCGAGAATTGAGCGCGTCCTAGGCTTCGAGGAAATTTACACGCATGCTACATCGTGGAGGACCGCCATTCCTTTGAGGTTGGTACTTATATTGTGGTGCAAGCATATACTATATTTTCCTGAGTTTCTCCCGGTAATTGCGGTTTCTAACTGTAGGTACCCTAGAAATGTCCCTCAATTTTCTGGAAAAAAAGTTTTGGGGTGCCCCATAGGGTACCTAGGGTGGGCACATGCCTAGGTTCAAGGTTGCACTGGACCGCGCGTGCCTGCGAGCGCTGGCGGGTTTGCCGATTTTGTCCACCCCCCCCCCCCCGAACCCCGACAATAGGAAATTCATCAAAAATCAAAAAAATATGAAACCAGCTCGAGTAACTCTTGTATGTCACCCACTACCAACATAAAATCATAGTCAAGACAAACCGGGACTTTTGGCACATGGTGCACCCCCCGAATGGCTATCGAGTAGGAGTTAACATGGATTTCAACCCTAGACCTCCCCCTCACTTACGAAAAAGTGGATCCACTGCGCGGATTGATCCCAAACCCGTCACCTATCCCCCTCTCGGAATTCTAAGCAACTTCTCCAACTAGAGATTCCAGTGTTGCATGAATAAATCTAGAGTTTCCATTTACTGACTCTAAAAACCCGGCGATTTTAAAAAGGAGATGCGAGAATTGACCGTGCCATAAGCCCCGAGGAAATTTACATGCATGCTACATCATGCCGGACCACCATTCCCGGAAGGTTGGTACTTATCTCGTGGTGCAAGCATATATTGTATTTTTTTTTGAGTTACGCCCAGTAATTGCGGTTTCTAACTGTAGGTACCCTAGAAATGGTCCTCCATTTTCCGGAAAAAATGTTTTGGGGTGCCCCATGGGTTACCTAGGCTGGGTACGTGCCTAGGTACAAGGTTTCACTGGACCTCGTGTGCCTGCGCGTGCCGGCGGGTTTACCGATTTTGCCAACCCCTCGAACCCCGACAATAGGAAATTCAGCAAAAATCAAAAAAATATAAAACCAGATCGAGCAGCCCTTGTATGTCACCCACTACCAACATAAAATCATAAACAATACAAACCTACACTTTTGGCATACGGTGCACCCCTAGATGGCTATCGAGTAGGAGTTAACATGGCTTTCAACCCTAGACCCCCCCTCACTTCCCAGAACGTGGATCCACTGTGCAGATTGAGCCCAAACCCGGAACCTAGCTCCCTCTAGGCATTCTAAGCAACTTCTCCAACTAGAGATTCTAGGGCTCCATGAAGAAATCTAGAGTTTCCATTTACCTAGTCCGAAAAACCTGTGATTTTGCAAAGGAGGTGCGAGAATTGAGCACGCCCTAGGCCCCGAGACAATTTACACGCATGCTACGTCGTGGCGGACCGCCATTCCCGGCATGTTGGTACTTATCTCATGGTGCAAGCATGTACTGTATTTTTCCTGAATTACGCCCTAATAATTATGGTTTCTAACTGTAGATACCCTAGAAATGGCCCTCATTTTTTCAAAAAAATATGTTTTGGGGTGCCCCATGGGGTACCTAGGCTGGGCACGTGCGTAGGTTCAAGGTTGCACTGGACCTCGCGTGCCTGCGCGCGCTGGCGTGTTTGCCGATTTTGCCCATCCCCTGAAACCCGACAATAGGACATTCATCAAAAATCAAAAAAATATGAAACCATCTCGAGTAGCCCTTGTATGTCACCCACTACCAACATAAAATCATAAACAATAGAAACCTGTACTTTTGGACATGGGTGCACACCCGAATGGCTATCGAGTGGAAGTTAACATGGCTTTCAACCCTAGACCCCCCCTCACTGCTCAGAACATGGATGCACTGGACGGATTAAGCCCAAACCCAACACCTAGCTCCCTCTCGGCATTCTAAGCATGTTCTCCAACTAGAGATTCTAGGGTTCCATGAAGAAATCTAGAGTTTTCATTTACCAACTCCGAAAAACCGGCGATTTTCCAAAGGAGGTGTGAGAATTGAGCGCGCCCTAGGCCCCAACGCAATTTACAGGCATGCTCTGTCATGGCGGACGGCCATTCCTGGAAGGTTCATACTTATCTCATGGCGCAAACATATACTATATTTTCCCTGAGTTCCGCCCCGGTAATTACGATTTCTCACTATAGGTACCCTAGAAACGGACCTCAATTTTCGGGAAAAAATGTCGCGGGGTGCCCCATGGGGTACCTAGGCTGGACACGTGCCTAGGATCAAGGTTGCACTAGACCTTGCATGCCTGCGTGCACTAGTGGATTTGCCGATTTTTCCCAACCCCCGAACCCCTGCAATAGGAAATTCATCAAAAATAAAAAATATGAAACCCGCTCGACTACCTTGTTTGTCACCCACTACCATCATCAAATCATAAACAAGACAAACCGGGACTTTTTCCACATGGTTCACCCTCCGCATAGCTATCGAGTAGGAGTTAACATGGCTTTCAACCCTAGACCTCCCCCTCACTGCCTAGAACGTGGATCCACTACGCGGAGTGATCCCTAACCCGGCACCTAGCTCCCTCTCGGCATCATAAGAAACTTAGCCAACAAGAGATTCCAAGGTTCCTTGAAGAAATCCAGAGTTTCCATTTACCGACTCCAGAAAACCGGCAATTTTGCAAAGGAGGTGCGAGAAATAAGTGCGCCCTAGGCCTCGAGTAAATTTATATGCATGATATGCCGTGGCGGACTGCCATTTCTGGAAGGTTGGTACTTATCTTGTGGTGCAATCATATATTGTATTTTTCTCGGTAATTGCGGTTTCTGACTGTAGGCACCCTAGAAATGGCCCTCAATTTTCGAGAAAAAATGCTTTGGGGTGCCCCATGGTGTACCTAGAATGGGAACGTGCCTAGGTTCAAGGTTCCACTAGACCTCGCGTACCTGCACGCGCCGGCGGGTTTGTCGATCTTACCCATCCCTCGAACCCCTAGAATAGGAAATTCATCAAAAATCAAACAATATGAATCCAGATCGTGTAGGCCATGTATGTTACCCACTACCAATGTAAAACTATAAACAAGATGAACCAGGACTTTTGGCACATGGTGCACCCCCCGGATGGCTATCGAGTAGGAGTTAACATGGCTTTCAACCCTAGACCTCCGCCTCCCTGCCCAGAACGTGGATCCACTAAGAGGATTGAGCCCAAATCCGACATATAGCTCCCTCTTGGCATTCTAAGCAACTTCTCCAACAAGAGATTCTAGGGTCCCATGAAGAAATCCAGAGTTTCCATTTACCGACTCCGAAAAACCGTCTATTTTTCAAAGGAGGTGCGAGAATTGAGCGCTCCCTAGGGCCCAAGGCAATTTACACGCATGCTACATCGTGGAAGACCGTCATTCCCGGATGCTGGTACTTATCTCGTAGTGCAAGCATGTACTGTATTTTTTTAGAATTACGCCCCGGTAATTGCGGTTTCTAACTGTATATACCCTAGAAATGGCCCTCAATTTTTCAGAAAATTTGTTTTGGGGTGCCCCATGGGGTACCTAGGCTGGGCACATGCCTAGGTTCAAGGTTGCACTGGACCTCGTGTGCCTGCGCGTGCTGGCGTGTTTGCTGATTTTACTCACCTCCCGAAACCCGACAATAGGAAATTCATCAAAAATCAAAAAAATATGAAACCATCTCGAGTAGCCCTTGTATGTCACCCACTACCAACATAAAATCATAAAGAAGACAAACCGGTACTTTTGGACATGGGTGCACCCTCGGATGGCTATCGAGTGGAAGTTAACATGGCTTTCAACCCTAGACCCCCCCCTCACTAGGTTCCAAGGTTCCATGAAGAAATCTAGAGTTTCCATTTACCGACTCCGAAAAATCGGCGATTTTGCAAATGAGGTGTGAGAATTGAGCGCGCCCTAGGCACCGAGGCAATTTACAGGCATGCTACGTCGTGGCGGACAGATATTCCTAGGAGGTTGGTACTTATCTCATGGTGCAAGCATATACTGTATTTGCCCTTAGTTCCTCCCCGGTAATTGTGGTTTATCACTATATCTACCCTAGCAATGGCCCTCAATTTTCGGAAAAAATGTTGCGGGGTGCCCCATGGGGTACCTAGGCTGGACACGTGCCTAGGATCAAGCTTGCACTGGACCTTGCATGCCTGCGTGCACTGGTGGATTTGCCGATTTTCCCACCCCGAACCCCGGCAATAGGAAATTCATCAAAAATAAAAAATATGAAACCAGATCGAGTAGCCCTTGTATGTCACCCACTACCATCATAACATCATAAACAAGACAAACCGGGACTTTGGCACATGGTGCACCCTCCGCATGGCTATCGAGTAGGAGTTAACATGGCTTTTAACCCTAGACCTCCCCCTCACTGCCCAGAATGTGGATCCACTATGCGGACTGAGCCCAAACCCGGCACCTAGATCCCTCTCGGCATTCTAAGAAACTTCTCCAACAAGAGATTCCAGGGATCCTTGAAGAAATCCAGAGTTTCCATTTACCGACTCCGGAAAACCGACAATTTTGCAAAGGAGGTGCGAGAATTAAGTGCGTCCTAGGACTCGATTAAATTTATATGCATGCTATGTCGTGGCAGACTGCCATTCCCTAGAGGTTGGTACTTATCTTATGGTGCAATCATATATTGTATTTTTCTCGGTAATTGTGGTTTTCTGACTGTACGCACCCTATAAATGGCCCTCAATTTTCGGGAAAAAATGTTTTGGGGTGCCCCATGGGGTACCTAGGATGGGAACGTGCCTAGGTTCAAGGTTGCACTAGACCTCGCGTACCTGCACGCGCCGGCGGGTTTGTCGATCTTACCCACCCCCCGAACCCCTAGAATAGGAAATTCATCAAAAATCAAAAAATATGAATCCATATCGAGTAGGCCATGTATGTTACCCACTACCAATATAAAATTATAAACAAGATGAACTGGGACTTTTGGCACACTGTGCACCCCCGGATGGCTATCGAGTAGGAGTTAACATGGCTTTCAACCCTAGACCTCCGCGTCACTGCCGAAAACGTGGATCCACTATGCAGATTGAGCCCAAACCCGACACCTAGCTCCCTCTTGGCATTCTAAGCAACTTCTCCAACAAGAGATTCTAGGGTTCCATGAAGAAATCTAGAGTTTCCATTTACCGATTCCGAAAAGCCGGCGATTTTGCAAAGGAGGTGCGAGAATTGACCGTTCCCTAGGCCCCGAGGCAATTTACACGCATGCTACATCGTGGAGGACCGCCATTCCCGGGATGTTGGTACTTATCTCGTGGTGCAAGCATGTACTGTATTTTTCCTGAATTACGCCCCGGTAATTACGGTTTCTAACTGTAGATACCCTAGAAATGCCCCTCAATTTTTCAGAAAATATGTTTTGGGGTGCCCCATGGGGTACCTAGGCTGGGCACGTTCCTAGGTTCAAGGTTGCACTGGACCTCGCGTGCCTGCATGATCTGGCGTGTTTGCCGATTTTGCGCACCCACCGAAACCCAACAATAGGAAATTCATCAAACATCAAAAAAATATGAAACCATCTCTAGTAGCCCTTGTTTGACACCCACTACCAACGTAAAATCATAAAGAAGACATACCGGTACTTTTGGACATGGGTGCACCCCCAGATGGCTATCGAGTGGAAGTTAACATGGCTTTCAACGCTAGACCACTCCTCACTACCCAGAATGTGGATGCACTAGACAGATTAAGCCCAAACCCGACACCTAGCTCCCTCTCGGTATTCTAAGCAACTTCTCCAATTAGAGATTCCAAGGTTCCATGAAGAAATCTAGAGTTTCCATTTACCGACTCCAAAAAACCGGTGATTTTGCAAATGAGGTGTGAGAATTCAGCGCGCCCTAGGCCCCGAGGCAATTTAAAGGCATGCTACGTCATGGTGGAGAGCCATTCCTAGGAGGTTGGTACTTATCTCATGGTGCAAGCATATACTGTATTTTTCCTGAGTTCCGTCCCGGTAATTGCGGTTTCTCACTATAGGTACCCTAGGAATGGACCTCAATTTTCGGGGAAAAATGTTGCGGGGTGCCCCATGGGGTACCTAGGCTGGACACGTGCCTAGGATCAAGGTTGCACTGGACCTTGCATGGCTGCGTGCACTGGTGGATTTGCCGATTTGCCCACCCCCCGAACCCCGGCAATAGGAAATTCATCAAAAATAAAAAATATGAAACCAGCTCGAGTAGCCCTTGTATGTCACCCACTACCAACATAAAACCATAAACAAGACAAACTGGGACTTTTGGCACATGGTGCACCCTCTGCATGGCTATTGAGTAGCAGTTAACATGGATTTCAACCCTAGACCTCCCCCTCACTGCCCAGAACATGGATCCACTACGCGGATTGAGCTCAAACGTGGCAGCTAGCTCCCTCGGCATTTTAAGAAAATTCTCCAACAATAGATTCCAGGGTTCCTCGAAGAAATCCAGAGTTTCCATTTACCGACTCCGGAAAACCGGCAATTTTGCAAAGGAGGTGCGAGAATTGAGTGCGCCCTAGGCCTCGAGTAAATTTATATGCATGCTATGTCGTGGCGGACTGCCATTCCCGGGAGGTTGGTACTTATATTGTGGTGCAATCATATATTGTATTTTTCCTGGTAACTGCGGTTTCTGACTGTAGGCACCCTAGAAATGGACCTCAATTTTCGGAAAAAAAATGTTTTGTGGTGCCCCATGGGGTACCTAGGATGGGAACGTGCCTAGGTTCAAGATTGCCCTAGACCTCGCGTACCTGCACGCGCCGACGGGTTTGTCGATCTTACCCACCCCCCCGAACCCCTAGAATAGGAAATTCATCAAAAATCAAAAAATATGAATCCATATCGAGTAGGCCATGTATGTCACCCACTACCAATATAAAATTATAAACAAGATGAACTGGGACTTTTGGCACACTGTGCACCCCCGGATGGCTATCGAGTAGGAGTTAACATGGCTTTCAACCCTAGACCTCCGCGTCACTGCCGAAAACGTGGATCCACCATGAGGATTGAGCCCAAACCCGACACCTATCTCCCTCTTGGCATTCTAAGCAACTTCTCCAACAAGAGATTCTATGGTTCCATGAAGAAATCCAGAGTTTCCATTTCCCGACTCCGAAAAACCGGCGATTTTGCAAAGGAGGTGCGAGAATTGAGCGTTCCCTAGGCCCCGAGGCAATTTTCACGGATGCTAAGTCGTGGAGGACCTCCATTCCCAAGATGTTGGTACTTATCTCGTGGTGCAAGCATGTACTGTATTTTTCTGAATTATGCCCCGGTAATTGCTGTTTCTAACTGTAGATACCCTAGAAATGGTCATCAATTTTTCAGAAAATATGTTTTAGGGTGCCCCATGGGGTAACTAGGCTGGGCACGTGCCTAGGTTCAAGGTTGCACTGGACCTCGCGTGCCTGCGCGCGCTGGCGTGTTTGCCGATTTTTCCCACCCCCCGAAACCCAACAATAGGAAATTCATCAAAAATCAAAAAAATATGAAACCATCTCAAGTAGCCCTTGTATGTCGCCCACTACCAACATAAAATCATAAAGAAGACAAACTGGTACTTTTGGACATGGGTGCACCCCCGGATGGCTATCGAGTGGAAGTTAACATGGCTTTCAACCCTAGACCCCTCCTCACTGCCCAGAATGTGGATTCACTAGATGGATTAAGCCCAAACCCGACACCTAGCTCCCTATTGGCATTCTAAGCAACTTCTCCAACTAGAGATTCCAAGGTTCCATGAAGAAATCTAGAGTTTCCATTTACCGACTCTGAAAAACCGGCGATTTTGCAAATGAGGTGTGAGAATGGAACGCGCCCTAGGCCCCGAGGCAATTTACACGCATGCTACGTCATGGCTGACCAGAATTCCCGGGATGTTGGTACTTATCTCGTGGTGCAAGCATGTACTGTATTTTTCCTGAATAACGCCCCGGTAATTGCGGTTTCTAACTGTAGATACCCTAGAAATGGCCCTGAATTTTTCAGAAAATATGTTTTGGGGTGCCCCATGGGGTACCTAGGCTAGGCACGTGCCTAGGTTCAAGGTTTCACTGGCCCTTGTATGTCACCGAAACCCGACAATAGGAAATTCATCAAAAATCAAAAAATATGAAACCATATCGAGTAGCCCTTGTATGTCACCCACTACCAACATAAAATCATAAACAAGAAAAACCGGGAGTTTTGGACATGGGTGCACCCCCGGATGGCTAAGAGTAGAAGTTAACATGGCTTTCAACCCTAGACCCCCCCACTGCCCAGAACGTGGATGCACTGCATGAATTAAGCCCAAACCCGACACCTAGCTCCCTCTCGATATTATAAGAAACTTCTCCAACTAGAGATTACAAGGTTCCATGAAGAAATCTAGAGTTTCCATTTACCGACTCCGACAAACCGGCGATTTTGCAAAGCAGCTATGAGAATTGAGCGTGCCCTAGGCCCTGAGGCAGTTTACAGGCATGCTACATCGTGGCCGACAGCCATTCCCGGGAGGTTGGTACTTATCTCATGGTTCAAGCATATAATGTATTTTTCCTGAGTTCCGCCCCGGTAATTGCGGTTTCTCACTATAGGTACCCTAGAAATGGCCCTTAATTTTCGGGAAAAAATGTTTTGGGGTGCCCCATGGGGTACCTAGGCTACACACGTGCCTAGGGTCAAGGTTGCTCTGGACCTTGCATGCCTGCGTGCACTGGTGGATTTGCCGATTTTTCCCACACCCGAACCCCGGCAATAGGAAATTCATCAAAAATTAAAAAAATATAAAACCAGCTCGAGTAGCCCTTACCCACTACCATCATAAAATCATAAACAAGACAAACCGGGAATTTTGGCACATGGTGCACCCTCCGCATGGCAATCGAGTAGGAGTTAACATGGCTTTCAACCCTAGACCTCCCCCTCACTGCGCAGAACATGGATCCACTACGCGGATTGAGCCCAAACCTGGCACCTAGCTCCCTCTCGGCATTCTACGAAACTTCTCCAACAAGAGATTCCAGGGTTCCTTGAAGAAATCCATAGTTTCCATTTACCGACTCTAGAAAACCAGCAATTTTGCAAAAGAGGTGCGAGAATTGAGTGTGCCCTAGGCCTCGAGTAAATTTATAAGCATGCTATGTCATGGCGGACTGCCATTCCCGGGAGGTTGGTACTTATCTCGTGGTGCATTCGTATATTGTATTTTTTCTGGTAATTGCGGTTTCTGACTGTAGGCACCCTAGAAATGTCTCTCAATTTTCGGGAAAAAATGTTTTGGGGTGCCCCATGGAGTACCTAGGATGGGAACGTGCCTAGGTTCAAGGTTACACTAGACCTCGCGTACCTGCACGCGCCGGCGGGTTTGTCGATCTTACGCACCCCCCGAACCCCTACAATCGGAAATTCATCAAAAATCAAACAATATGAATCCAGATCGAGTAGGCCATGTATGTCACCCACTACCAATATAAAATTATAAACAAGATGAACAGGGACTTTTGGCACACAATGCACCCCTTGGATGGCTATCGAGTAGGAGTTAACATGGCTTTAAACCTTAGACCTCCACCTCACTGCCCAGACCGTGGATCCACTATGCGGATTGATCCCAAACCCGGCACCTAGCTCACTCTTGGAATTGTAAGCAACTTCTCCAACTAGTGATTCTAGGGTTCCATCAAGAAATCCAGAGTTTCCATTTACCGACTCCGAAAAACCAGCTATTTTGCAATGGAGGTGCGAAAATTGAGCGTTTCCTAGGCCCCGAGGCAATTTACACGCATGCTACATCGTCGAGGACCACCATTCCCGGGATGTTGGTACTTATCTCGTGGTGCAAGGATGTACTGTATTTTTCCTGAATTACGCCCCGGTAATTGTGGTTTCTAACTGTAGGTATCCTAGAAATGTTCCTCAATTTTCGGGAAAAAATATTTTGGGGTGCTCCATGGGTACCTAGGCTGGGCACGTGCCTAGGTTCAAGGTTGCATTGGACCTCGCGTTCCTGCGTGCACCGGCGGGTTTTCCTATTTTCCCACCCCCGAACCCCGGCAATAGGAAATTCATCAAAAATCAAAAAAATATAAAACCAGCTCATGTAGCCCTTGTGTGTCACCCACTACCAACATAAAATCGTAAACAAGACAAACCGGGACTTTTGGCACATGGTGCACCCCCCCGGATGGCTATCGAGTAGGATTTAACATGGCTTTCAACCCTAGACCTCCCCCTCACTACCCAGGACATGGATCCGCTGCACGTATTGAGTCCAAACCCGGCACCAAGCTCCGTCTCTGCATTCTAAGCAACTTCTCCAACTAGAGATACCAGCGTTCCATGAAGAAATCCAGAGATTCCCGGATCGTAACCATAATGACCAATAGCAGCCACCGGATCATAACCCTAGTGGCCAAAGGCAACCATTAGATCGTCTCTTCTAGAAGAACCTTCCCCCTTCCCCCTTCCCGGGGTGCTGGTTCTGCGTGCCGATGGTTACGGATTGTTCAATCGGGCTGCGTGGATGCTAGGATGTTTCTTTGTAAGGCCGATCCTTGAGTAATCTGTTCTGCGACATGATTCGCCACGCTTATAATATTCAAATATATTAATATTTGCACCTCCCTCTTCCCTATATCAATAGAGCTCGTGACTAAGCACGTCTCTTTCACAACCATACCCCCTTCTCCACCGCAACTCACTGTGTCGGACGACACCACCGGATTTTGCGCGCCATTCTCGGACGACAGCAACTGACATGAACCTTAAGGTAGTAAATCATTTGACTAGCGTTTGGATTTATCTTACAAATTCTTATGATCGGCTTAACTAACTGCACATCTTCGTGTTTTGCGATATACGTTAGGTCGGTCTCGTGTGCATGGCCAATGTACACTTTGAGTATGTGGTCGCACGCCCAGCCGCTGTCGTTCGATGCAATGCATGTGAGATCCGTGGCGCCGAGCTACCTGATACCGGGCGAGGTGGAGTGTACGGACTTGAGGTCGGTCCTTTGTGTGCCATCCAAGTACCTTATCGATGCTGGACCGGTCAAGCAGATCAATTTCTGCATTCGCATAGAGAATACCAACAAGGAGTTGTAGAACTTATGGTGTGCTTAAATGTAAGCCGTAATCAATACTAGTACGGTGTGAAGAGCATACTTTTCGGACGAATGTATGGTAGTCGCAGTTCTGTAATACTCCCTCCTTCCGCAAATAAGTGTACTTCTAGGATTGTCCTAAGTCAAACTTATTAAAGTTTGACTACCTTTATAGAAAAATGTACAATATTTATGACTCTAAATTGGTACTAGTAGATATTTTTTCAAATTTAGTTTCTTAATATGTCAATTTGGTGTAATACATGTTGTTATATTTATCTATAAATTTGGTCAAATTTGATAAAGTTTGACTTAAGAAAAAGATAGAAGTACACTTATTTGCCTACGGAGGGAGTATTCCTTAATAATCATGCGTGCTCCACCTGCCATTTTCATGATTTCCATGTGCCGTGTACAAAAGACCTTAGATGTGTTTGTGTTATAACAGTCGTTGGATTTTGTTGGTAGGGTTGGCATTCTTTAATTATCTTCCTTCCCCTCCAAGCCATTGTCCTCACTCCACTCCATTATACTCTCTTCCCCACTAGCAGGCGGCGCGCCAACCCACCATCGACGTCTCCTACCGCCACCCTCTCCTCCACCTGCTTCTCATCATGGCTTCGCGGGGAGAAGGCTAGGAAATGCATGAAGATCACAAAGACGGTGAAAGCGACATGAGTCGTCTCATACCTTTCATTTTATGGGGATTTATTTATTTTGAGCTAGATCTACTCTAATTACTCATGTACGTCTGGTGTGCTAGACTGTGGCGACTTTGTACGACTCCAATTATCAGGGTTTAGCGGTGTGAGATAGTCGTCCCCGTTGTAAAAAAACATGAGCTTGTGGCTGCCAAATTTGTAGCATTAGAGGGAAGGAACACATGCAGGAGATTGTCAACTGGGTAGATCCGCATTGGCCACTGTCTATGAAGAAATCTCTAGAAAAACCATGGGAGAAGAATTCTGAGTTGAAAGAAGCCCCAGTCAGCTCCCTTTTTGAGAGTGTTCAGATGAAGTTAATGGGCCTTGATGACACACCAATCCTTCGTCGTGATATTTGTATGTTGCAAGACAAGGTTAGCAAAGGTGGGAAGGAGAGGGACGTGGCGATGGCCCTAAAGGCTAAAGAAGAGAAAGACCTAACTGCATCAAGGATTGAACTACACGAGAAGAAAATACACGAGTGTCACAACTATCAATATGGACAGGATCCTGGGGATCAAGGCAGAGAAAGAACTGAACAAGTGCAAGGATGCCAAAAATATGGCGCTGACGATTCAAACCCTGGAGTGGCAGAATGAAGGGCATCAGGCTAAGGTTAGGAAGACAATGGATGTGTGTGAAAACTAGGTTTGTTCAGATTGAGCTCCCTAATGTTAATTGTAATAGTATTTGTCGACCAAGTGGTCTGAAGTCTGAACTAGTAGGATCCCAAGATGAAGCATGTCCGTGGATTTTCAGTTGTGTGTGGGAATGCTCGGAACAAAAAGTAATAGTATTTGTCTACCAAGTGTTCTGAAGTCTGAACTAGTAGGGTCTGCTCGGAACAAATTGGGCGTTTGTTCATTCTTATGCCTTTCTTTCTTCATTTTGTTCGATGGTTGTAATATGACTTTGCTGGTCTGTTTAAGCAGAATCTACGTGGATTATGCCGCATGCAAAGGGCACATACACAATTTCTATTGTGAAAGCACGAGCACCTGTTATTGCGCTGAACATAACTATCCATAATTCCCATCACAGATGACCAAACCCATTACAATAATTGTACTCGCATTAAACAGAACTGATATTGCAACCAACCTAAACAACATCTAGACCCAGATCACAGCACTATCGTTGGAGGCCACCTCGATTGGTTACCCCACCACGCCCTTCCCAGCGACATCCACTCCCACCTATGGCTTGCCCTTCGCCAAGGAAGCTTCAATGGCATTTTTCATTGCTTCGTCGCCATCCTCCTCCTTGTTAGAATCAACAATGATGAGGGGGGATGGGGGTGGAAACGATCAAGCCCCTTCGTGCCTAGCGGATCATGCATGAGCTCGACGTCGTAGAAGTGCGTCTGCAGATAGTAAGGGACGAGCTCAGAGACGCAGCGCTGCCATTCGGTTCAAGAAACCATGGCCATTTTATACTGCGACGGTAGGATCTAGGGGTGGATCCGCCATGGCGAGCCTGACCGCGAGCGATGGAGTGGATGGATCTACCACCGCGAGCCATGAAGGCATATTTTTCCTGATCCAGGGTGTACGGGGAGGGTGGAAAACTATGGGACCAGGCGTGTGACGGCTATTCAGCAAGGCCTCCCAGCGATATGTAGGGGGGCCTGAGGCCAAAAAAATTCGGTCAATGATCATGAAAGAGCCTTTGAACTACGAAGGCGCGAGCTTTGGAGGATCCCCACCTGTTAGCCCAAAGTGGATGGTAGCATTATCCTTGAGTTACTATGTGGGATAAATCAATCTTCATTGTTCCCTTGCTCTGACATCCAAGGCTCCTCCGTCGTCCCCTCTTTCCTCTGCCCTTGCTCCCCTAGCCCATGGCTCGCAGCTCATGTAGTTCATCTTGGGCGGAATCAGGGTCAGCTCAATGACGCCAGGAGGGTGCCCCCATCAGGTACAAGAAGACGCCCTACGATTACTACCTCGAGATGCTGTGTTTGTGCGGCGAGAAGATGCCAAGATGGATTTATTGGACCGACGAAAATACTGCAGGAAAATTTAGCAACTGCAGAATCAGAGCAGTAACCTCATATGCTACATGTAGTTGGTAACCCCGATCCGGGAAGCGTTATGTAATTTTGTGTTTGTTTTCTTCGATTGTTCGCAGGAATGGAGGGGACGAGGATGTGACAAGTTTGTGTTGATAGAAAATCCCCTTATAGGTTTTCACAAGAATCTTGTTCAGAATCTTCGTGATGCTGTGTGGGACAAGAAAGAGGAGATTAGTGCGCTGGAGCGAGAGATCTGTGAGCTACGCCAGATGAAGTGGAAGCAGGAGAAGGGAGGAGGCGTGCAGGCTAAGTCGTAGAAGCAAGATGGTGAGATAGACGAGCTAAATATCAGGCCGAAAAGTGGAAACAATTTCCTCATTATCTGGGCATTATCTGTTTCCTTTGTAGTTTATGTTGCCATGGCGTTTTCCAACAGCTGAAATAAATTGCTGCTTCGTGGGATTGTAGCATCTTAGAACTTGTTTTTCAGCTCATAATCTTTTAATAAGTGTAATGCTAAAAGTATAAATTTAATCCGGGAATGGCACAACCAGTAAGAGCTTATGTAAATTATGTATGTGCTACTACCATTCATCGAACTAGAGAAGCAATCCCCTGGCTCCGATGCTGCGATTGTATAGATAGTAGTGGCACATTCACAATTTCGGCTTCAACAAGTTTCTTCAGCCATAACCAAATCTCAGGTCTCTACGAGAGAAGGATGACATAGTCAATGAATATAGAAGTATGAGAACGTGAAATAACTCATATTGTCTTAGACACAACTACACGCTTGTTTCGCCCGACAATTCCCACGAACACAGCTCCAGAATTTTACCGAATAAATAGAAAGGTTCGAGATCAACACTTTACTATTCTTCTTCTTAGCCAGCCTTCTTACCCTTCCTGGGTGGCACTTCTTTTTCTTGGTGTCCTCTGTCTTCTTCATTTCCCGCCTTCCTCCTCTTCCTGGGTGATAGCTTTCCTACCTTCACATACTCTACATCTCCGGGTCGAGGAAAGTTAGGAAAATATGCATCAGAATCGTGTTCAGCATCATCACTCCACTTGTTTTGATTTTCTTCCCACAGCAAAATCACTGAGTATGCAGTCATGTTCCTTACCTTGCGCTTCCTATCAAAAAAACAGGACACGGTTAGGCACCTAATATCTACAGAGTATGACCAATTTTTTTGTATATGTACCATCTCATACCTAGGTTTGGGTGCATTAAGAGGACACGCCGCTGCTCTATGGCCTATAAGATGGCAGGTCTTGCATCGGTTTTTGCCCTTCTTGCTACCACTAAAAGATGAAGTTGCCCTCTCCAGAAAATTCTTAAACCTCTTCACATGTGGTCTACCTCTTCCCCTTTTTGTTCCAGGCTGGCACAACTCAAAACTCAGTTGGACTTAGGCCACTGGGATGGGTCTATACAGGGCTCGATGGAACCGGCGTACACAGGTCTGAACTTTTCCAGAGAGAAGTAGTCATACAAATATTGATCCAAATGTGGTAGAGTTCTTTTCTTCACCAAGAAGATCAATGTGTGGTCGCATGGTTTCCCGGTATGCTACCACTCTAAGCAGGTGCATTCCTACCACTAGATGTTGACAACATCCTTGTGGCCGTTTTTGGACATATCAACCACCTCACAGTTGCCGCTGTATGACAGGAGAACCCTAAGATGACAAAGCCCTCAGCTTCTCTTATTCTGTTGTTGTACAACAGGAAGTATCATATGGCTTCTAAGTCTCTGACCAATCTATCTCCTTATATTTAACAGCTTCATGATCATACCCCATATGTCGTCCATCAACATATGAACAGGACGGACTTTTATGTCCTTCACCCAGTTATTCAAGAATTCAGCTAGGTTGTTGTTTATGTAATAAACTTTGATGTCAGGGTTGAACTGACTCCTCTTCCATAGCTTCGAATGATGTGAGACCAAGTATTGGGGAAGATCTGGGGGTTCCACAAAAATCTTTCTCATGAAATATTCGCAGCGCCTAGCTCTGCAAGATCTAGCAGCAACAAACATGTAACCAAATATGCTGCATGCGTAGTGCCTTTTACAGGTTGAGCATCAGGTGGGCATGGCATTCTCTACCCTTAGCTCATGGGAACACCTCCTTCACTGCATTCTTCAGCCCTTTGCATGCATCTATGGATATAGCCAATGGATCCATTTGTCCTATTGTTCTCCTGAGCTGCCTCATAAACCAGACCTAGTTTTCCTCTATCTCTGTATCGAACAGCCCGAATGCAACTGCCAACATCCAGTTGTGACCATCCAATGCCGCCGTAGATGCCAGGCAGCCTTTCCATTTGCCAGTTAAGAGAGTACTATCTACACTCAAATATGGCCTAAATCCGTCCTTGAATCCCTGGATGCAAGGTTTAAGCGCCATGAAAAATCTGTTGAACTAAATTTTACCACCTTCCAATTTAATGTCGATCTCCATAACACTCCCTGGAGACCTAGCCTGTACCTCAGTCTTGAAGTTGTAAAGCATCCTGAACCTATTAATCCAATCCCCATGCAAGATTTTTAGAGCTTTCTATTTACCTTTCCAAACCGTGTAATATGGTAGGACAATGTTGTATTGAGCAACGAGTTTATTTGTAATATTATTCGTTGTCTCCCTAGGGTTATGCTTTAGTATGGACATATCTTGTAAATCCATCCACTCGTATCAGCCATCGAGGATTTCAGCATGCTCCCTATCGCACACAATTGGGGAGGGCCCAATTTGTTCACCTGCAACACAGATTAATTTATAGCATAAGCGGAGTTGCCAGATAGATATTGTATATCAACATTTCTTATATTATAGAGTGAAAAAATATAAAGTTTAAATGGTTTGCTCCATTCATTGCGAGGATACCCTAATTTCCTTTGACACGGGTAGGGATCTAGTTGTGATCATCCACGGAAAAGGTATCACCACATGTCCATTCTTCCACTTTAACCTGCAAACGGCCTCATACCTCTGGGAAGTGTTCTTAATTCTATGGACATCAAACTCCCCCTTGATACAAAAATGCTGGAACGACATCCTGAACTCATGCATGCTGCTGAACTCGGTGCCAACCAAAATTATAGGATCATCATGGTCATCTATCATCTCGTGTACGTCAGTACCCAAGTCATCAACTGTAATGCCAGCCCCATCCATAAGTGTCACGTCGATCTCATCATCACCGGATTCTTGATGCTCCATAGTGGCATCTTCTATATCTGATTTCGAACCTTCACCATCATCACCCATGCCTAGTACTGCACACATCATATTGACTCCCAGGGGTGGGGCTACACCATCATTTGCACCTACATGGACCGGAACATTGGCCCAATCTACCTCCTCGGCAACTCTGTTTTCTCCCAGACGCTCTGTTGGTGCTATAGCAACCATAGAGGGTGGTCTTACACTGTCATGCATCACATGTTTGTCAGCAGACAAACAATAATCAGATTATATTTCATCTCGACTGTACAGAACCCTCTTGATCTTCTTGTGTACATCCTCCTTCCCGATGGAATCCTTCCTGATGGTATCATTCGTGATGGTATCCCCATTAGGGCTTGACCTTTGCATTGCATTCCTCACTGGACTAACCTTTTTGCTGCTACTCCTCGGTGTGATATCCTTCCTGATTCCCCTCATGGGTGTTGGCTCCTGCATGCCGGCATCATTGCCTAACCTCTGTTGCGTGTTCCCCTTTGAATTAGCCCTTTTGCTACCACTATTGGGTGTTGTCTCCTTCGTGCCGGATTATTGTCGTACCTCTGCACCGTGTTCCTCTTCAAGCTAGAATTTTTGCCGCGACTATTGGGTGTGTTCTCCTTCGCGCCGGCATTATTGCCGGACCTCTGCTGCTCTTGAGTGTGTGCACCACCTCGTTCACCATCGGTTTGGCCCTCTTATATTTTTTGCTGCAACTGTTCGGTGTTGCATTATGAACGGATCTCATGGGTGTACTATGCGGCATGGTGCCTTTTTTCATGCAACTCTTGGCTGTCCTCTTCTCTAGCGTGGTCTTCTTGGTGATGGCCTTCTTCGGATGCTCTTTCTAGGGATGCTCTTCCTGCTCCTCTTTATGTTGCTCCCCTGTAAGTCTCACCTCTGCTCGAAGCTACTATCACTCGAACAACTACGAGCGAGGCCATCCATCAGGTCAATCATGTTTTCTCAAAGTTCATCTTTATCATTTATGATCCCAAATTCCTATCGAACCGTTAGCAGGCGCATGAATAGGTACACTTCCCGTCTAGTTCGACTCATCCTACTTATCAGTACGGCTAAAACACTGGAAACTTTCACTTCTATAGCATTTTTGCTGTTGTAAGCAAAAAATGCCAAATGTTCTTCCTAGGAGGACCCCCACTCCACCTTCTCATGTAACACTGCTATAAGTTCAGATATCTGCACTACTTTAGGATCGTATATCCCAACGACTACATCAATGTTGTCGACGAATTTTTCTGTGCCATCATCTAATTTTGCAGTGAACTTCTCGACACCGATACAAAAGTGTACCTTGCCATCACCAGTTTCCTCAAGACCGAAACCAATGAGAGGTTCGATGATAGTATCAGAGTCCAGACCATGGGCTTGCTCCTCAACAACTATTCTTCGAGTAGCCACAGCAGCAGCACGCTAAAATTCACCACGGGTTCGAGGAGGACCAGCGCCCAAGATAGTAGTTCTGGCAACAGCAACAACGCGGAGGCCTCGCGAAGCCTTAGTTAGCGCAACAGCAACAGGTATTGGATCAGTAGCAGGCTGAGCAACAACACTAGCAGTTCTGGCAACAACGGGGCAGCCTCCCGAAGCCTTAGTTTGCACGACATCAGCAAGGATTGGTTCAGTAGCAGGCTGAGCAACGACACCAGAAGATTCCACAACAGCCGGGTGGCCTCCTGAAGCCTTAGTTTGCGCAACAGCATTAGGGATTTGGTCAATAGCGCTAAGCAACAACACTAGCAGATTCCACAGCAGCGGGGCGGCCTCCCGAAGCCATATTTTGTGCAACAGCAGCAGGGATTGGGTTAGTAGTAGGCTGAGCAACAACACTAGCATATTCCACAATAGCAGGGCAACCTCCCAAAGCCTTAGTTTGCAGAACAACAGCAGGGATTGTGTCAGTAGCAGCCTGAGCAACAACACCAGCAGATTGCACAATGGAAGCACGATCTGCATCCACAACGGGGTCTTGCACCATGGAAAAATGGGCACTCCTGTGAGGAGGTTGCACTGGAGAAGCATGCTGCAGACGAGCAACCACATTTTGCTTAACATCGGCGGGGCTTCGAGTCAGACCACCCCGATCTTGAATAGCAGGACCACTAGGACTGGAAGCAGCTTCCACATCCACTATTCTACGTTCTAGGAGAAACATTCGAGACCTCGGACACTGTTTCAGCAACCCGGACATCTCACTGTCACGCTTTATAGTAACCTTTCTATCTTGTTCATGCAGGAAGCCGAACCGTGCAGTCTGCGTCAGCCCCATTTCAATATGTTTACGCAGAGCAACAACCATACCAGGGATAGTGCAAATCTGCCCCGGTGCTTCTTTAATCGTGACACAAGTACCATAATTCCACTTGGCCTTCACATTTGATAATTGTGGTTGGTACCCTCCAACGCATACCGAAACCACGTAAGGGGTCTATGGGGGACCCTAGCTGAGAACATCTCGGCGCAACCCCACGATATAAACATGCTTCTACCGCTCGAGCATGAGGGGGCTAAATTTAGCCTGGAGCTATCTCGTAGATATCTCAGGAATTTTCCAAAAATCATTTCTAGGTACAGAACATGGTATTTCTCCAGGGATCCAACAAGAGATTAGCAAGAACAGGCACATAGGCAGGAACCCTTGCTTAACTGCGTAGCGGATCTCGGCAGCATCTCAAAACCGGCCTAAAAAATTCAAAAAATGCAAAACCTTCTCACATTATCATTAAATGTTGCCTGCTTTGAGGAAAAAATAACAGACATGGCATGTAAGGACTATTATAAAATAGTGTTCACAGAAATCACCTACCGCCTTCGAGGATTCGTGGGTTTCAAGGAAAATGAGCAAGGTCATGACCATAACCATGGCATAGTTTGCTTAAATGCGCCCATATTCCGCACACGCGTGTATCTTGTTATATCGAAAAAATGTTTCTTCATGAAGTTTTTTCAAACAATGCACGAAAAATCCATTTTCCATTTTTTCGGTTTCGAAAAAGGGCTTACGTTGTGAAGAAGCTACCGAGGCTGTGATGTGAAAATGCATCACCCCATTTTTCATGAAAACTAGAGGCCATCTAATGGCCAATTCACAAATTGGCTTCGGCTAGAACCTCTTGGCGCAACCCCCGGGATATAATCAAGCTTCCGCCGGTCTAGAAGGAGGGGTGCTAAAATTCAGCCTGGTGCTACCTCGTAGATATCTCGTAAATTTTCCAAAAATCATTTGTAGGTACAAAACATGGCATTCCTTCAGAGATTCAACAAGATATTAGTAAGATTAGGCACATAGGCAGGAACCCTTGCATAACTGCGTAGCGGATCTCGGCAGCATCTCGAAACCGGAATAAAAAATTAAAAAAATGTGAAACCTTTGTACATTGCCATTTTATGTTGCCTTCTTCAAGGCAAAAATAACAGACATGGCATGCAACAAATATTCTAAAAATAGTGTTCACAAAAATCACCTACCGCCTTCGAGGATTCATGGCTTTTAAGGCAAATGAGCTAGGTCATGACCATAACCATGGCATAGTGTGCTTCAATGCGCCCATATTCTGCACACCTATGTATCTAATTATGGCGAACAATGTTGCTTCATGAAGTTTTTGAAAACAATGCACGGAAAATCCATTTGCCATGGCTTTCAAGGAAAATGAGCTAGGTCATGACCACAACCATGGAATAGTTTGCTTCAATTCACCCATATTCTGGACACCTATGTATCTTGTTATGGCGAACAATGTTGGTTCACGAACTTTTTTGAAAACAATGCATGTAAAATCCATTTTCCATTTTCCCGGTACCGGAAAAGGGCTTACTTTGTGAAGCAGCAACCGAGGCTGTGATGTTAAAATGCATCACCTCATTTATCATAAATACTAGTGGCCATCTAGTGGCCAATTCACAAATTGGCATCGACTAGAACCTCTTGGGACAACCCCGCGATATAAACATGCTTCCGCCGGTCTAGCATGAGGGGGGCTAAAATTTAGCCTGGAGCTATCTCGTGTATATCTCGGGAATTTTCCAAACATCATTTTTGAGGTACAAAACATGGCATTTCTTCAGGGATCCAACAAGAGATTAGCAAGACCAGGCACATAGGCAGGAACCCTAGCATAACTGCGCAGCCCGTCTTGACGGAATCTCGAAACCGACCTAAAAATTCAAAAAAAAATCAAAAAATGTGAAACCTTCTCACATTGTCATTTTATGTTGCCTGCTTCGATGAAAAAATAACAGACATGGCATGTGATGACTATTCTAAAAAATTGTTCACAAAAATCGCCTACCTACTTCGAGAATTCATGGCTTTCAAGGCAAATGAGCAAGCTCATGACCAGAACCATGGCATAATTTTCCAAAAATCATTTCTATGTACAAAACATGGCATTTATTCAGAGATCCAACAAGATATTAGCAAGACCATGCACATAGGCAGGAATCTTAGCATAACTGCGTAGCGGAACTCGACAACATCTCGAAACAGGCCTAAATTCACAAAATGTGAAACCTTTGTACATTGCCATTTTATGATGCCTGCCTCAAGGAAAAAATAACAGACATGGCATGCGAGGACTATTCTAAAAAAGTGTTCACAGATATCACCTACCGCCTTCGAGGATTCATGGCTTTCAAGGCAAATGAGTTAGGTCATGACCACAACCATGACATAGTTTGCTTCAATCAGCCCATATTCTTCACACCTGTGTATCTTGTTATGGTGAACAATGTTGCTCATGAAGTTTTTGAAAACAGTGCACGAAAAATCCATTTTCCATTTTCCTAGTGCCGAAAAAGGGCTTACTTTGTCAAGCAACAACCGAGGCCGTGATGTGAAAACACATCACCCCATTTTTTCATAAATACTAGAGGCCATCTAGTGGCCAATTCACAAATTGGCTTCAGCTAGAACCTCTCGGCGCAACCCCTCGATATAAACATGCTTCCGCTGGTCTAGCATGAGGGGGGCTGAAATTTAGCCTCGAGCTATCTCGTAGATATCTTGGGAATTTTCCAAAAATCATTTCTAGGTAAAAACATGGCATTTCTTTAGGGCTCCAACAAGATATTAGCAAGACCAGGCACATAGGCAGGAACCCTATAATAACTACGCAGCGGATCTCGACAGAATCTCGAAACCGACCTAAAAATTCAAAAATTGTGAAACCTTGTCACATTGTCATTTGATGTTGCCTGCTTCGAGGGAAAACTAACAGACATGGCATGTGAGGACTATTCTAAAAAAGTGTTCACAGAAATCACCTACCGCCTTTGAGGATTCGTGGCTTTCAAGGCAAATGAGCTAGGTCATGACCACAACCATGGCATAGTTTGCTTCAATGCGCCCATATTCCGCACACACCTGTATCTTGTTATATCGAACAATGTTTCTTCATGAAGTTTTTGAAAACAATGCACGGAAAATCCATTTTCCAATTTCACGATGCTGAAAAAGGGCTTACTTTGTGAAGCAGCAACCAAGGCTGTGATGTGAAAATGCATCACCCCATTTTTTATAGATACTAGAGGGCATATAGTGGCCAATTCACAAATTGGCTTCGGCTAGAACCTCTTGGCGCTACCCCCGCAATTAAACAAGCTTCCGCCAGTCTAGAAGGAGGGGGCTAAAACTCAGCCTGTGGCTATCTTGTAGATATCTGGGGAATTTTCCAAAAATCATTTCTTGGTACAAAACATGGCATTTCTTTAGGGATCCAACAATATATTAGCAAGACCAGGCACATAGGCAGGAACCCTATCATAACTGCGCAACGGATCTCGACAGAATCTCGTAAGCGGCCTAAAAAATTCAAAATTTGTGAAACCTTGTCACATTGTCATTTGATGTTGCCTGCTTTGAGGGAAAACTAATAGACATGGCATGTGAGGACTATTCTAAAAAAGTGTTAACAGAAATCACCTACCGCCTTCGAGGATTCGTGGCTTTCAAGGCAAATGAGCTAGGTCATGACCACAACCATGGCATAGTTTGCTTCAATGCGCCCATATTCCGCACACACATGTATCTTGTTATATCGAACAATGTTTCTTCATGAAGTTTTTGAAAATAATGAACGGAAAATCCATTTTCCATTTTCCCGATGCTGAAAAAGGGCTTACTTTCTGTAGCACCAACCAAGGCTGTGATGTGAAAATGCATCACCCCATTTTTCATAAATACTGGAGGCCATAAAATGGCCAATTCACAAATTGGCTTTGGCTAGAACCTCTCAGCGCAAACCCCACGATATAAACAAGCTTCCACCGGTCTAGAAGGAGGTGGGCTAAAATTCAGCCTCGTGCTACCTTGTAGATATCTCGTAAATTTTCCAAAAATCATTTCTTGGTTCAAAACATGGCATTTATTCAGAGATTCAACAAGATATTAGCAAGACCAGGAACATAGGCAGGAACCCTTGCATAACTGTGTAGCGGATCTCGGCAACATCTCGAAACCGTCCTAAAAATTCAAAAAATGTGAAACCTTTGTACATTGCCATTTTATGATGCCTGCTTCAAGGAAAAAATAACAGACATGGCATGCGAGGACTATTCTAAAAAAAGTGTCCACAAAAATCACCTACCGCGTTCGAGTATTTATGGATTTCAAGGCAAATGATCTAGGCCATGACCACAACCATGGCATAGTTTGCTTCAATGAGCCCATATTCTACACACCTATGTATCTAGTTATGGCGAACAATGTTGCTTCATGAAGTTTTTGAAAACAATGCACGGAAAATCCATTTTCCATTTTCCCTATGCCGAAAAAGGGCTTACTTTGTGAAGCATCAACCGAGGATGTGATGTGAAAATACATCACCCCATTTTTCATTAATACTAGAGTCCATCTAGTGTCCAATTCAAAAATTGGCTTCGGATAGAACATCTCGGTGTAACCCCGCGATATAAACATGCTTCTGCCGGTCGAGCATGAGAGGGGCTAAAATTCAGTCTGGTGCTACCTCGTAGATATCTCGTAAATTTTCCAAAAATCATTTCTTGGTACAAAACATAGCACTTCTGTAGAGATTCAACAAGATATTAGCAAGACCAGGAACATAGGTAGGAACCCTTGCATGACTGCGTAGCGGATCTCGGCAACATCTCGAAACCGGAATAAAAATGAAAAAAATGTGAAACATTTGTACATTGCCATTTTATGTTGCCTTCTTCAAGGCAAAAATAACAGACATGGCATGCGACGAATATTCTAAAAATAGTTTCCACAAAAATCACCAACCGCCTTCGAGGATTCATGGCTTTCAAGGCAAATGAGCTAGGTCATGACCACAACCATGGCATAGCTTGCTTCAATGCGCCCATATTCTGCACACCTGTGTATCTAATTATGGCAAACAATGTTTCTTCATGAAGTTTTTGAAAACAATGCATGGAAAATCCATTTTCCATTTTCCCTGTGCCGAAAAAGGGCTTACTTTGTGAAGCATCAACCGAGGATGTGATGTGGAAATACATCACCCCATTTTTCATAAATACTAGAGGCCATCTAGTGTCGAATTCAAAAATTGGCTTCGAATAGAACATCTCGGCGCAACCCCGCGATACAAACATGCTTCTTCCGGTCGAGCATGAGGGGCGCTAAAATTCAGCCTGGTGCTACCTCGTAGATATCTCGTAAATTTTCCAAAAATTATTTCTTGGTACAAAACATAGCATTTCTGCAGAGATTCAACAAAATATTAGCAAGACCAGGAACATAGGTAGGAACCCTTGCATAACTGCGTAGCGGATCTCGGCAACATCTCGAAACCGGCCTAAAAAATTCAAAAAATGTGATACCTTTGTACATTGACATTTTATGTTGCCTGCTTCAAGGATTTATTCTAAAAAAAGTTTCCACAAATATCACCTACCGCGTTCAAGGATTTATGGCTTTCAAGGCAAATGATCTAGGTCATGACCACAACCATGGCATAGTTTGCTTCAATGCACCCATATTCTGCACACCTATGTATCTAATTATGGCGAACAATGTTGCTTCATGAAGTTTTTGAAAAAAATGCACGGAAAATCCATTTTCCCTGTGCCGAAAAAGGGCTTACTTTGTGAAGCAGCAACCGAGGATGTGATGTGAAAATGCATCACCCCATTTTCATAAATACTAGAGGCCATCTAGTGTCCAATTCAAAAATTGGCTTCGGCTAGAACATCTCGGCACAACCCCGTGATACAAACATGCTTCTGCCAGTCGAGCATGAGGGGTCTAAAATTTAGCCTGGAGCTATCTCGTAGATATCTCGGGAATTTTGCAAAAATCATTTCTATGTACAAAACATGGCATTTCTTCAGGGATCCAACAAGATATTGGCAAGACCAGGCACATAGGAAGGAACCCTAGCATAATTGTGCAGCAAATCTCGACAGAATCTCGAAACCGACATAAAATTTCAAAAAATGTGAAACCTTCTCACATTGTCATTTTATGTTTCCTGCTTCGAGGAAAAAATAACAGACATGGAATTTGAGGACTATTATAAAATAGTGTTCTCATAAATAACCTACTGCCTTCGAGGATTCGTGGCTTTCAAGGCAAATGAGCTTGGTCATGACCATAACCATGGCATAATTTTTTTAAATGCGCCCATATTCCGCACACGCGTGTATCTTGTTATATGGAACAATGTTTCTTCATGAATTTTTGAAAACAATGCATGGAAAATCCATTTTCCATTTTCCCGGTGCCGAAAAAGGGCTTACGTTGTGAAGAAGCTATCGAGCCTATGATGTGAAAATGCATCACCCCATTTTTTATAGAGACTAGAGGGCATCTAGTGGCCAATTCACAAATTGGCTTCGGCTAGAACCTCTCGGCGCAACCCCCACGATATAAACAAGCTTCCACCGGTCTAGCAGGAGGGGGCTAAAATTCAGCATGGAGCTACATCGTAGATATCTCAAAACATGGCATTTCTTCAGGGATCCAACAAGAGATTAGCAAGACCAGGCACATAGGAAGAAACCCAAGCATAACTACATAGCGGATCTCGACAGCATCTCGAAACCGGCCTAAAAAATTAAAAAAATTTGAAAACTTTGTACATTGCCATTTTATGTTGCCTGCTTCAAGGCAAAAATAACAGACATGGCATGCGAGGACTATTCTAAAAAAGTGTTCACAGAAATCACCTACCGCGTTCGAGGATTCATGCCTTTCACGGCAAATGAGCTAGGTCATGACCACAACCATGGCATAGTTTGCTTCAATGCGCCCATATTCTACACACCTGTGTATCTTGTTATGGCGAACAATTTTGCTTCATGAAGTTTTTTAAAACAATGCACGGAAAATCCATTTTCTATTTTCCCGGTGCCGAAAAAGGGCTTACTTGGTGTAGCAGCAATCGAGGCTGTGATGTGAAAATACATCACCCCATTTTTCATAAATATTAGAGGCCATCGAGTGGCCAATTCACAAATTGTCTTCAGCTAGAACCTCTCGGCGCAACACCCGTGATATAAACAAGCTTCCGCTGGTTTTGAAGGAGGGGGCTAAAATTCATCCTGGTGCTACCTCATAGATATCTCGAAAATTTTCCAAAAATCATTTCTAGGTACAAAACATGGCATTTCTTCAGAGATTCAACAAGAGATTAGCAAGACCAGGAACATAGGTAGGAACCCTAGCATAATTGCGTAGCAGATCTCGACAGAATCTCGAAACCGACTTAAAAAATTCAAAAAAAAGTGTTCACATAAATCACCTACCACCTTCGAGGATTCGTGGCTTTCAAGGAAAATGACCTAGGTCATGACCACAACCATGGCATAGTTTGCTTCAATGCACCCATATTCCACACACGCTTGTATCTTGTTATATCGCACAATGTTTCTTCATGAAATTATTGAAAACCATGCACGAAAAATCCGTTTTTCGATTTCCCGATGACGAAAAAGGGTTTACTATGTGAAGGAGCTACCGGGGCTGTGATGTGATAATGCATCACCCCATTTTTTATAGATACTAGAGGGCATCTACTGACCAATTCACAAATTGGCTTCGGCTAGAACCTCTCGGCGCAACCCCCGTGATATAAACAAGCTTCCGCCGGTCTAGAAGGAGGTGGCTAAAGTTCAGCCTGGTGCTACCTCGTAGATATCTCGGAAATTTTCCAAAAATCATTTCTAGGTACAAAACATGGCATTTCTTCAGAGATCCAATAAGATATTAGAAAGACCAAGCACATAGGCAGGAACCCTAGCATAACTGCGTAGCGGATCTCGACAACATCTCGAGACCGACCTAAAAAATTCAAAAATGTGAAACCTTCTCACATTGTCATTTTATGTTGCCTGCTTCGAGGAAAAAATAACAGACATGGCATGTGAGGACTATTATAAAATAGTGTTCATAGAAATCACCTATCACCTTCGAGGATTCCTGGCTTTCAAGGCAAATGAGCTAGGTCATGACAATAACCATGGCATAGTTTGCTTAAATGCGCCCATATTCCGCACACGCGTGTATCTTGTTATATCGAACAATGTTTCTTCATGAAGATTTTGAAAACAATGCACGGAAAATCAATTTTCCATTTTCCCGGTGTTGAACAAGGGCTTACGTTGTGAAGAAGCTACCGAGCCTATGATGTGAAAATGCATCACCCCATTTTTTATAGATACTAGAGGGCATCAAGTGGCCAATTCACAAATTAGCTTCAGCTAGAACCTGTCGGCGCAACCCCCGGGATATAAACAAGCTTCCTCCGGTCTAGCAGGAGGGGGGCTAAAATTCAGCATGGAGCTACCTCGTAGATATCTCGGAAATTTTCCAAAATTCATTTCTAGGTAAAAAACATGGCATTTCTTTAGAGATCCAACAAGATATTAGCAATACCAGGCACATAGGCAGGAACCTGATGATGCTCGACGTGGCACTTAGTTGGTAACCCCAAGCGTAGGGTGTGAAGAGCAAGCAACAAGTTTTCCCTCAGTTGAGACCGAGTTTATCGAACCCGAAGGAGGAAGAAAATGTCACACAGGTGTTGCAAGCAACACGGAGACCTGCATATCACAAACTCAAGACTTTGCCCCAACGAATCAGTGAGGTTGTTAAGCTCACCGGTTTGCTGTAACAAAGGATTAAACGTATGGTGTGGGAGGTAATGGTTTGCAGCAAGTAAACAAGTAATAGTGGAAGATGTATCAATGGTAAATATTGGACCGGGGTCCATAGTTCACTAGAGGTGCTCTCCTTATATAAACAAGATGGCATGAAGGGTAAAAAAATTACAGCAGGGCAATTGACAGGAACTGAGCAAGGAATAACAATGCAATTACTAGTTAGAAAGATCCTATGAGATTCGACTGGGCAATACAACAAGATACATAGACTGCCATCCAACTTCATCTACGACTAGAAGTCCACCTTCAGGTTATCATCCGAACCCCCTCCAGTACTAAGTTGCAAGCAATAGACAACGGCTTTAAGTAAAGTGTGTAAGGTAAACAGTCCACATGTTACAAGAACAAGAGACCGTTGTTTTCTCCCTAGTAGCAACAGCACATCTACAACCGAAGAAATTTATGTCACTTCCCTTGGAAACTAGAGGCATGAACCCACTATCGAGCATAAATACCCCCTCTTGGAGTCACCAGCAACTACTTGGCCAAGATAGCTACTAACAATGGAGAGCATGCAAGATCACAAACAACACAGACATGATAGAATCATAAAGACAAAACCATTAATCAATGCAACATAATAATCTTAATATCCATCGGATCTCCGCAAACACAACATGCATGATTACAAATAGATTACATCTTGATCATGAACGGAGCTCACAAGATCTATACATGAAAGAACAAAGGAGGAGATACACCCATCTAGCTACTACATGGACCCATAGTCCAAGGTGGAACTACTCATGCATCATACCAGAGAGAAGGACTCCGGGGATGATCTCCCCTCCGACAGGGTGTCGGGAAGAACTTCAGATCCCCCCATCTAGGGATGATGGTGGCGGCGGCTATAGACGGTTTCGTGGAGATTTGATCGGGTGATTAGGGTTCTGCATTGGGGGCTTCTTATAGGCGAAGGGGAGGCCGAGGCGGCGGCCAGGGGCCCCAGACCCCTCCCAAGCGCGGGGCAGGGCCCACCCGCGCCTAGGGTGGGTCTGGCCGCCCTGGCACGCTTACTCGTCTCCCCTCTGGACTTCTTGTTCCCCATAAAAAGTAATTGACTTTGACATTTGTCCTGTCCAATTCCGAGAATATTTCTTTACTAACTTTTCTGAAACCAAAACAACACAAAACAGGCATCTGGCACTGTTACAACTTGTTAGTAGGTTAGTACCAAAAAACATGTAAAAAGCACCTCAAAGTATAGACAAGTAAAGCAAAGTAGATACTAAACAAGCATGGAGGATAAAAAATTATAGATATGTTTCCGACGTATAGGAACCCAAGCATACACTACAACAAAACTATCACGTAGAGACGTATGTCCTAGGACATTATTGATTTCGTCTCAATTTGCAGATCCAAGTACCCCGGGAGTTATATTTAAGACGTTATTTGAGACGCCGTATGGATCGTCTTTATTTGGGAAACAACAATTTCGTGGCCCACCTTCTCTTCTTTTAGTTAGGAAATATTTTATCGTTTTCTTCCACCAACCATTCACAGATCGGCGGCATCCAAAACCTACCACCGCTGCTCCCGCCACCATCGCTTCGATCTCACCAAGTGCCTGGCGACCTCTCCGGTGCCCCTGTTCGTACACCTTTACCTGCCTCTTTCCTCCTGTTCTCTCCTGCATTTCTACCAGACATCATTCCCTAACTCTTGTTGTTCTGGCAGCCCGACATATCTTTCACCTCTGATCCCGTCCGTGGGCACACAATTCTGGCTAATATGGATGACTCGGCAGTTCTTCAATCATTTGCTGATTTCGGAAGTCTGTGGCGCCCTTGGCTAGCTGGTTCATAGCGGTTATACATCAGGTTTGGTCAGTGATCGTCCTCCCTCTTATATTCCCTCTTTGTAGGCTAGGTGTTTGATAGATTTACTAGCAGAAAATCGCCCTATTTTTTGTGTTTTTTGCTAACATGGCACCATTACAGGTACAAACTTGTACGCTCTGAAATTTTTGGTCTATTTTAGTTCTGTAGATCCGTATCATGGCAAAGTACCCAAATCTGCAAAAGCTCTTACCTCTCTAGTCCATGTAATACAAGCACTGATTATAAAAGTCTGGTTGTCCATTAATTTTGGCTACCATCTCTTGTAGCGACAAATATTCTGCCATTTTTCTATTAAAGCCACTTTCTGTCAGCATTGAGCGGTGATTCCTGGAGCATGCTTGCCCGGCTTCTAGTTAATATTTTTTGCATTTTCCTGTAGATATGCATTATGCAAACAAGAAGCTGATAAGACAAATGAAGACAAAATCCTGCACTATATGTTTACTGCGCTCCATGCTATAGTGCTAATGGTATGTGATTGAACTATGTGCTCCGTCTATATTCAAAACGGTCTAGCTATGTTGGAAGCATTCTACAATTTCAAACTTAAAATGATTGATGCTGGCAATAATAATTGAACACATGAATTTCCATTTTTTGTTACGAAGAACTCTCACATGTCTTCTTTCTCCGGTGCAAGATTATATGTTGTGGATGTTTTAATAGGAGCCTATCGACCTTAAACTCTGTGTTTATTTGAAGAGTAAAACAAATATTGATGCAATGTATTCCATAGTTGTCGACTTATAAAGATACATTCAGATATAAGGAATTATGATCATGAATCTAATGGCATGATCAAATTATTTATATACTACATTATTTACACTATATACTATCTGACGAGTATATTCTGAAAAATGCCATAAACTGCTCCCAATGTTGTGCATGTTGACAGTATGACTTACTAATAGAATTTCTTTCATGTTAATCTATATCTCATTATCTTGTGGTTGGCTTTCTTTGTAGGGTAAAATTTCAAATATCTTGAAGAAATACAGTAACGGCGTCAAGCAAAAATCACGAGAACAAGTTACAGTGAGGATTTGATGTACCATTATCTCTACGAAGAAGCTTGTAGAAGATTACAACTAGATAGAAGAATTACAATTCTTGTCTCTCTGTTTACTCTGGTCAAGTGTGCAAATGCACGTATGTAAATTGTAAACTACAATTGATTCTAATAAAGTTTTTTTCCAGTCACGCCTTGTATTTTTTCTAGTGTATTCTTATAATTAGATTTTATAGTTAACTGTGTATATGTAACGGTAGTATACGGTTATACGTATTAAAAAAATAATTTTACAACATAGAAAAAATGAAACAGCTCATAGTGTTTCATGACGAATTATGACGTTGTGCAAGGTCGTCTACCAAATCGTCTCAAGCACATAGACATGCTTTTACATGTGTCTCAAATTCGGTTAAACACGCCTCTAATGCGTCTCTATGATAGTTGAGACGGTGCAGGAGAAGACGTTCGTAAGACGCTTTCATAAGCGGCTCTATAATCATGTAGAGATGATTTAAAGCGTCTTAACCCTATAAATTTAGTGTCTTTACATGACATTTTTTTTGTAGTGATAACTGCATAGCGGATCTCGACAGCATCTCGAAACCGGCCTAAAAATTCAAAAAATGTGAAACCTTTGTACATTGCCATTTTATGTTGCCTGCTTCAAGTTAAAAATAACAGACATCAAGCAGAAGAGCCTTTTATTGCTAAGGAAGTTCGGAGGATATCTCAAGGTCAAAAATCCGTTTTCCGCCTTGGAGAATATGAGTCCTTATGGTTTCAAGACCTTCTTTGTGTTCCAGATATGACTGACATTAGAAATGTCATACTCAGAGAAGCACATGAAACCTCTTATTCTATACATCCAAGAAGTACTAAAATGTATATGGATTTGAAAGAATTATTCTGGTGGAATAACATAAAAAGAGATATTGTTAAATATGTATCTGAATGCCATACTTGCCAAAGGGTGAAGGCCGAACATCAAAGTCCAGCAGGACCATTACAACCTTTGGAAATTCCTGAATGGAAGTGGGAGGAAATAGGTATGGACTTCATCACAGGATTACCCATGACACCTAAACAGAAGGATATGATATGGGTAATTGTGGACAGACTCACTAAGAGTGCACATTTTATTCCGGTAAATCAGAAGGATAATGCCGAGAAGCTAGTTGAAGTTTATGTCAAGGAGATAGTAAGTAAGCATGGAGTACCCAAAAAGATCGTAACTGATAGGGGATCAGTGTTTACTTCAGCATTTTGGAAGCAATTGCATGAATCACTTGGTTCAAAGTTAGATTTTAGCACAACATATCATCCTGAGACAGGAGGTCAAACTGAAAGAACAAATTAAACACTAGAAGACATGTTAAGAGCTTGTGCACTAGATTTCGGAGGTACATGGGAAGATCATCTACATTGGCATAATTTTCCTATAATAATAGCTATCACAGTAGTTTGAAAGCAGCTCCATACCAAGTTCTGTATGGAAGGAAGTGTAGATCACCAATATGTTGGTATGAGCCTAGAAGCAGCAAAGAAACTGTGCCATATTATATCAAGGAAAGACAATATATCATTGATAAGATCAGGGATAGACTAAAAATAGCCCAGAGTAGGCAGAAAAGTTATGCTAATCAAAGTCAAAGATCTTGGCATCCAGAAGTAGGAGACATGGTATATTTGAAAGTAAGTCCAATGAAAGGGGTGAAAAGGTTCGGAGTTAAAGGAAAATTGAGTCCAAGATACATCGGACCATTCAAGATATTGAGTCAGAATAGAACTATAGCTTATGCTTTAGAGTTACCATCGAGATTGGCTTAAGTGCACAATGTTTTCCATGTGTCACAACTTCGTAAATGTTTGAAAGTTCCGGATGATGCAATCACACATCAGGAGATAGAACTACAAGCAGACTTGACCTATGTTGAAAAACCCTGTAAAGTCTTGGACGAAAACTGGAAAAGGTTGAGGAACAGAGCAATCAAGTACTGCAAAGTACAATGGGAACATCACCCCGAAAGAGAAGCTACTTGGGAGAAAGAGGAGGATTTAAGGAAAGCCTATCCAGAACTATTCAGGTACATCTCAACAAACTTCGGGATGAAGTTTAATTTAAGGGGGGAAGTCTGTAACATCCCAGCATATAGGAACTAACGAAGGGTAGATTTAGGAATTTGAAACATTGCATGCATTCATCTGTGAAAATGTGGGTAAATTTTTCGCCAAATGAAAACCTAAAGTGACCAAGGTTTCTTTCATGCTTTGAGAATAGGTTCAGTCTTGAAGAATGATTGTTATAGACTTTGATATGATCTTTGTGAATTTATGGTTTTGGGAAATGAAATTTGAATTTAAAACTTGAATGTTTGAACTCATAACTCAAAAGGATTAAGAATTAGATTTGAGTGATTTGATTTAGTCAAGAGTTAACAATTAATGACTCAAACTTTGAATAAAATAAATGAACCCATAGAATGAATATTGATTCCAAAACTTTATTCAATAAATGAGTTATAGAATGCAACTTATTAGAAATATTTACAATAGTAAATAAAACAAAAGAAAAATCTTTATATATTGAATAATATTACAATAGTTATTACAAAAGAATAAAATAAAAAAACACAAAATAATAAATTAAAGATTACAATTGAATCAGGGAAATATTACAAGTGGCTATTCTATAAAAAAAGAGAAAAACCAAAACTAAAGTCTTGATATTCAAATCTGGTACCTTCAAAACAAACACAAATAAAAATAAAGAAGGTTAAGGTTAGAATGGAATTACTCTCAGACTTGTCAATGAGGTGCACTGATCAAGATTCATCATTGAGTAATTTTATAAAAGGAGAAAGTTTCACCAATATGAAAGAATGTATCTTTCATAATTTTTAAGACAAAATTCAAATGACAGCAAGGAGGGGCAAGTTTCACCAGCCAAGTAAAAGTAACCAGATAACAGTCAATCTCAAGTTCAGAGCATATCCACAAGTGCACAACAAGCACATAGGCAGCACACACACCAGATTGCATGGTGTGTGCTGTCAGCCCCACAACAATAGATCAATCACACAAAAGCATCAGCACAGCCGTGGGAAAGCACCACAACCTCATCTTCTTGTTCATACACATCAAACAGCAGTAGTCTAGCCACATCCAAACCAAACCAGAGTAAATCAATCACACAATTGATCAACCCAGTACTCACCAAGATGGTGACTTAAGGAATGGGTGGATCAGGTGGATAGTAAGGTCAAGGCCAAGCTACCAGGAACCAGAAGGTGGATAGCAGGATCAAGGACAAGTTCTAGGAGCTGGAAGCAGTAGGAACAGCAACAGGAGAAGGACCAGATTAAGCCAGCAAGATCAGGCCACAAGATCAACAAGTTACAACCACAACAACAACCTACTGTTGTGGTGAGTTATATAAAACCATCACATGATCTGTTTATCATATCAATATAAACGATTCATGTGTTGTTCTATATCGAACTTCTCAGTATTCATCCAAGTCGGATGAATCCATCCTTGAAGATTTTGAATAATAAAGTCATAAGCACAAGATCAACCTACCAGTATAACCAGGATCTTAGACCACATCATTGATCCTGGTTACAAAGGCAAAATCCTATATTTCAATATAGACAAAGGAAAGATTATGAAATCTGGGCACATCTCTTAAAAGAGTAGCACCTCAGTATTCATAAATCCTATGGATCCATGCAACAAAACCTTAGCACACCCATTGTTTTACAATTATGCTTCAAGAATTAGGAGCT
The DNA here is from genome assembly GCA_916181665.1 of Avena sativa. Taxonomy (NCBI): domain Eukaryota; kingdom Viridiplantae; phylum Streptophyta; class Magnoliopsida; order Poales; family Poaceae; genus Avena; species Avena sativa. The sequence continues at coordinate 199,838,450 of OV702281.1, read as the reverse complement.
GGTAATTTTACCAGAACATTTCTATCAGGGACAGCCATTAGGAAACTAGTTCCTATGCCTCAGACCAACATCATAGGCAGGAGAATTAAAAGAAGCTTTCATTTTATCTTGCCAGTATTAATCACAAGCACTGTCAGAGCTAAGCTCAGGAATAGGACCCAATCACTTGTGTTCCAGTTTATAATGGTATCACAAGGATACGTTCTAATGAGCTAATCCCAATCTTTACTTAGATTTCTCAATAAAAAGGGGCAAGGAACAAAATATCATATTCCTGAAACCAAATGCCAGGAATCAACATCAAATTCATCTATACATCCATAGAAAATCATTAACATGTAATGATTATATTCAGTATGTATATTCTCATACAAGCCAACCATTATAAATGGAGTAAGCAATTACTGATAGAACTACTGCCAGTATAAACATCTTGACAGTGGAAAGTTCTCAGATCAACAACATTTCCAATTAGGGATTTCATAGAAACACTAACATTGGATCATAGTAAATTACCACTGGAATAAGTATAACAAGCCACTAGCATCACCAAAGCCAACTACAAATAATGATCCATAGCAAACAATCATTCATCATGCTCAAGGATGATCACCACTAGATCTAAATCATCATATATATGATCAACAGAGGGATATGAACCCTAATCAGAACAAGAACCCTAATTAGGATGAACCCTAATCAGAACATAGTCACTAGGAAAAGGTAGCCACTAGATACACACATAGAGATTCATGGTGATAGGATGAACCAAGATCCACATAGGCGACTTACCCGGGGTCCTCGTTGACGAATTGAAGAGGAAGAAGATTGGCGGACGAGCCCGCGGCGGCACAGGGAGCACCCCAGAGGGCGCTGCAAACCGCACCAGCCACGGCAGCGGCCACAACAGTACTCGGGCACCACACCTCACCAAGGGAGCCCGCGGCGGCGGCGGCAGCACTTTCCGCAAACCCTAGGGTTCGGGAACAGGGCGAACCTGGCCACAGGGGAGCTCCGGAGTCAAATCGAATTGGAACAGATGAACGAGCGTAGTCGCCAACCTCGCCCTGCACCACGACAACGGCTAGGGAGGGCCACAGCGGCGGCGCCAGAACCCCACGGGGTCGAGAGAGAGGGGGAGGTGAGAACGAAGAAGAGATAAAGAGAGTGGGTTGGGTGGGCCGAAACCCCTCGGGGTGATGATTTTGACCCTACCCTATTGGGCCACAGGGGCCCAATAAGCCCAAATGGCAAGCCCAAGTCGTTTAGAATCTGTTTTAAATAAATAGGAAATGACCAAAATGCCCCTGAACTTAATTAAATTATAGAAAATAAAATAAAAGTCCAAAAATTATAAATAAAATATTTTTGGATTGAAAAAATCCAAACTATCCAAATAAATTGAGATATAAAATTTTAGACATATAAATTTTATTAAGAATTTTGTATATTCCTTATGGAATTTTACAAAATTATTGAAAGATGATAAAATAAATAAAAATCACTTTCATTATATATTAATACTGTAGTATTTTAGAAAAATACTAAATAAATATTTAATAACAATTTTTAATATTTAAGTGATAATTCTTAAAAGAATTATTAAAACAATAAAAGTCAAATAAAAGGGAAATAAAGTAAATGCAATATATACTATAAATATTAATAAGGTAATATTTATAAATCCTTTATTATTAAAAAGAGATTTTTTATAATAATGGGGAAATGCATATCAAGTTAAAAGATGCATTACATTACTTTGCATAATCATTTTTGATTCTTTAAATATTGTCCTTACCGGGCAATAATGATGTTTTTGTAGACATAGAAGCTCAAGGTCTAGTGCAAGCATCAGACTTCACTACCTTGCCATCACAAGGCAAGTTCATCTATTGCTCATGTCCTTTGAAGAGTCTTTATCAAAGTATTTGCAAATTGTGTGTTATCATTTATACTATAGTAAAAGAAAACACTATTTTCTCAAGATACTAAATCTTAGATATCATCCTAAGTGATGATATGATGAAGCAACAGAACTTAGGGTTCTAATTGCAATAATGATGAACAATTAGGGATTAATAACCCATGACATCAGTGATTCTAGCACCGTATATTACACGTTAACCGTGATATTTGGAATGGGACGGAGAAGTCAGCTGTATCCTTTTCCTCTTGTATGGAGGCAAGACGACCTTAACGTGACGTTGTGATTCCTTGCGTGGATCCAACATACGGGTGGGCACCCTTACGCCCCACACTTTTGGTGTCTAGATTATCTATGAATGGTGTTTAGGGAGATAGTCCATGTAAATGGTACTAATATGGGCATCACTAGGTCATAGAGTCTTCAAAAACTCATCAGGGTATTAGCCTGCCAAAAAGGGGGCTTAACGAAGGTGAGCTAGCAGAAGGATCATGCAGATATATGAGGTCGTGGAGAGGGAAGTGATTGGCTTGGACCAACTACTGGGCCCCACATCATGGAATTATAGACGGGAAAGTACGCCCAGTTGTGCAACAAGGAGTTGATATCTCATGGGAAAAGTAACGCAGTTCTGCAGAGTGTAAGAACTGGAACTTGTTACTCCCTTTTCCGGGAAGGAGTTACGAACGCGGCAGGAAAGGAACTCCATGAAAGTTCTGGTCAACATGTGAATGCTGATGGTCATAGAGTTTTCATAATAAAAACAATCTTTGAAGAAAGATTTATGAAAATTGAATAATGCCAAAGACTGATAGTCCGAGGTGGTAGATAGAGCATCAAACCTCCTACCTTGCATATAATGAACTTGTTAGGTAACGCTGTTACTCATCCTTTCCTTTGAATCCTTTCTTAGACTCTGAGAATCCTGAAGGTACTCCAATGTACGCATCTGAGAGTCAAGAGGAGGTCTTCTATGAAGATCCCAACTTGTATGGAGCCGTAGAAGGGGAGGATTACAACATCGTCTACAGAGGAGAGTTCCAGGAGTCGGAATAATTAGTATAGTTCTAGTAACCACTTGAGCCGAGCATCATAAACAATGTATAAAAATAAATTGTTGAGCTCAATTTGGAGTTTAAGTTTTAAATTTGAAACTTCCGCTGAAACACTTATATTTTGGTTTGTAAGTGGAATCTTTTGGAAGTCTTGAACTTCCGGTATTGTAATAATAATAACATGTGTATGTTTGCAATATGGACCCGCAATGTTTATGTTGTACCACAATGAGGGATGTGATATTTACGGAAAGGTATTATGTGGATGTCATGTCAACGACTATAGTGTACTACACATGGAGTGGTATGCTAGGTCACTGCAAAAACATGGCATTTCTTCAGAGATCCAACAAGATATTAGCAAGACCAGGCACATAGGCAAGAACCCAAGCATAACTGCATGGCGGATCTCGACATCATCTCAAAACCGTCCTAAATTCAAAAAATGTGAAACCTTTGTATATTGCCATTTTATGTTGCATTTTTCAAGGCAAAAATAATAGACATGGCATGCGAGGACTATTCTAAAAAAGTGTTCACAGAAATCACCTACCGCCTACGAGGATTCATGGCTTTCAAGGCAAACGAGCTAGGTCATGGCCACAACCATTGCATAGTTTGCTTCAATCCTCCCATATTCTGCACACCTATGCATCTTGTTATGGCGAACAATGTTGCTTCATGAAGTTTTTGAAAACAATGCACAGAAAATCCATTTTCCATTTTCCCGATGCCGAAAAAGGGCTTACTTTGTGAAGCAGCAACCGAGGATGTGATGTGAAAATGCATCACCCCATTTTTCATAAATACTAGAGGCCATCTAGAGGCCAATTCACAAATTGGCTTCAGCTAGAACGTCTCGGCGCAACCCCGCGATATAAACATGCTCCCGCCGGTCTAGAATGACGGGGGCTAAAATTTAACCTGGAGCTATCTCCTAGATATCTCGGGAATTTTCCAAAAATCATTTCTAGGGACAAAACATGGCATTTCTTTAGTAATCCAACAAGAGATTAGCAAGACCAGGCACATAGGCAGGAACCCTAGCATAACTGCGCAGCGCATCTCGACAGAATCCAGAAACCGACCTCAAAAATTCAAAAAAAATCAAAAAATGTGAAACCTTCTCACATTGTCATTTTATGTTGCCTGCTTCGAGGAAAAATAACATACATGGCATGTGAGGACTATTATAAAAAAGTGTTCACAGAAACCACCGATCGCCTTCGAGGATTCGTGGCTTTCAAGGCAAATGAGCTAGGTCATGACCACAACCATGGCATAGTTTGCTTCAATGCGCCCATATTCCGCACACGCGTGTATATTTTTATATGAAACAATGTTTCTTCATGAAGTTTTTGAAAACAATGCATGGAAAATTCATTTTCCATTTTCCCGGTGCCGAAAAAGGGCTTACGTTGTGAAGCAGTGTTGTGACCTGGGATCAATAAAGATCCCTAGTCTCTATGATTTACATGCTAGTCCCTGGATCAATAGATATCACTCACAGTCGATGAATATTATGTAAAACACAAAGTCATTATTACACGGAGAATCCAGAGTATGAATTTATTACAAATTTGCTTAGCATTAAGCTAGCTCAAATAACAGCGGAAACATAAAGCAACTTGAGTCCATCAACGCCCTAGGCTTGTTGAGTGTAGACTCGCGATCCCTATGCACCTTTCAATCTTTGGATTCTGCACATAAGACGTGCACCCAACAAGTTGGGTCAATACTTTGAATTTATTGGCAAATTACACCAAGGAAAGAAAAAGACTAACTCTACATGCAAGGCTAGTTTAGGCTATGGAGTTCATTTGCTCAAACCTAGTTTTTCTTAAGTATGGAAAAGAAAAGAAGGTTTCCCTACTTTGTAAACATTTGATTAAGTAATATATGGTCCAACGACACACGAGGATATTACTCACCAAGCGTCCAAACGACCTAACACTTGGATATTACTCACCAAGTTCCCAAAACCCACCCAATAGCGATATGACTCACGCCTTGGGTTTTTTAGAAAAACTTTAAGTTTTGAAAGAGAGAGAGAGGAAGATCCTTCAGAGGCTCCAACCTTTAGATGCTCAAGTGTTCTTTTTCGTGAACTCGGCTGATCGATCAGATTGTAATACTCTCGAGAGTTTGTGCACTTTACCCACAATCCACGATCAAGTCCTTTTACCGACAAGACCATGGCGAGGCTTTCCCTTAGTAGCCCCTCTACCTTCTGGATCCAACCATGCCAAGAACCTCCAAATGTTGGTACCCAGGTGAGGTTTCCCACTAAGTATTAGGCCAAGACAGAGCCCATATGTATTGTGGTTGCACTGGAAGCTTCTGAATTCTGAAACATGGCAGACTTGTTTGATTCCTGGGCGGCCGTCCTCCACCAAAAACTCACTCGTTGACCCGACAACCATTCCGCCCAGAGAGCTCAAGTGAGCCTTTATACTTAGAAAATTTATTCTCTTTCGAACCCCCCAACGATACTTTATATATATAGCATATCCAGGACTTAGCAAAAACAGGGGAACCTACTAGGAAGGGTAAATCCTAAGTATAGAGCTACTCATGGCACACTACAAAATCATCGCACTTGCAAAATAATACTAAGAAAAAATCTACTAGAACATCCTACACATGCATACTACAGAATTTGAGGATCACATGCACAGAATCAAAACTGTGACAAAATTATGAACAAGTGGTGTAAGTTTCCTTGATCCGAGCAGCACTCTACACAATAGTACTCCTCAGCGCACTCCGAACAATCTAACGAAACACAAACATAGATCCAATCACAATTCACACAAAATAATGCCACACAATAATATGCATGCATGCAACATGGTAATATGCAAAATTGTGTTCTAATTTGACAAGGTATCCTTATTGGGTTGCTAATGTCTTAGGGATGTTGTTAGTATTAGTTTCCCACATATTTTAATCAATTTGGATAATTATCTTAATTTATAGGCTCATAAGGAGATCCAACCATCTAATTAGCCCCGAATCAAATCCAAGGATCTTAAGCAAGGTTTTATAATTTTAGTCAGTAGGCATTGTAAAAACAAAGCCAACGCAACAAGAATCAACTAAAACGGAGTTTTAATTATTTTTCTATGAATTAAATACTCCAATCTAGAGATTAAGTTCTACACAGAAAATACTACTAGAAACTCGCCAAATTATTACAGATCTGTGTTCTACTCAATTTTACGAATCCAACGGTATATTAAACGCAAATTTTTGCCAAACGGTTGAATTTCTATGAATTTCGCAAGATTTAAATATAATCTGCCAAATTAAACCCTAACTCTAACAGCTTGCGACAGGTGGCAGCTTCTGATTGGCCATTGCTAAGCTACACGCGCTGACGCGGCATGCGGACGCGGACTGCCACGTGGCACAGCGTGATTTTTTGGTACCCCTTCGATCTACAGGATCTAATTTGCGTCGTTCGTCTAAGATATAAGGGCTAAGGGAGGGGGACGAACTTACCTTCCTCCCGCCGGCGGCGACCGGCGGCGGGTGGCGCAACGGTGGACGGTGACGGCGTCCTGGTGCTCTTCGGAGAAGGTCAAGCAGTCATGGACGATTGCCTCCTCCTTGCGGTCCCGCCTGTTGCCTTGGATACGATCTTATCCTCCTCGAGCGGTAGCGGTGGCGGCTTCACTCCCGCAGCTCTGGCGAGCAATCAGTGGCGGTGCGCTGCGGTAAACAATGAGAGGAGCGGATGATCCGATGCTGTCGATCGAGAGGATCACGCTAGGGAAAGAATTAAGGAAGGGGGTGCTCCCGTCGTTGATTTCGTCAACTTATCGAGGCCAGCGGCGGCTCGATCTAGCGAGATCGGAGGCGAGGGCTAGGGTTTTTTTGAGGGCTTGGAAACAGAGGATAGGGTCACGCGGCGGTATTTATTAGCTGGCTGGGGAGTCCGGTTGGATACGGAGACAGGGGGGGGGGGGGCGAGGTTGTTCCGTGGCCGGCGGGGACTCTGGTTCTGATTTCGACGGGGGAGATTGATGACAGGTGGGGCCGAGCGACAGTGGGTGCGGGGCTGGCGCTGGTGCTGGTGGCTGCACGCTGCGGCTCAGCTAGGTTAGGCTGTAGTTTTTTTATTCTTTATCTTTTCTATTTTTTCGTTTCACTAAATCTTTAATATCTTTTGCATAACAAGTCCAAAAGCAAAGAAACTAGTTTCTAAATTTTTGTAAAAAGGATGTGGTCATCATAGAACCAGAGAATATTATTTTTACATAGTTTTAGAACGGCCAAGTAAGGTACCCCCTTCTTGCTCACATAGAGGAATTTTTATTAGGGTTTGGTGGTAGGGTTTGATGCAACTTTAATTTGTATGATGCAATGGTGCAAGGATGATGCATGCTTCTAGTAACATCTTAATATAAAATCTGGGATGTTACAAACCTACCCACCTTAAGAAGAATCTCGTCCCCGAGATTCGGGTTGGATAGAAAATAAGTGTGGGTGTTCCGCCTTCAAATCTTCTTCACGTTCCCACGTGGCTTCTTCCTCGGAATGGTGGTTCCATTGGACTTTGCAGAATATGATAGTCTTGGTATGGGTAATCCTTTCGGCCATTTCCAATATTTTAATGGTTTTTTCCTCATAGGTAAGGTCATTCTCCAATTGAACCTCATCTAGGGGAATTGTATCACTTAGCGGTGTTTCGGCCATTTCCGGGTGGCACTTCTTTAGTTGTGACACATGAAACACATCATGAACAGTCAGTCCTTCTTTTAACTCCAACTTATAAGCAACTTCTCCTCTATGGGCCAGAACCTTATATGGTCCTATGAATCGTGGGGCTAACGTACCCTTGATTCCAAACCTCTTAACTCCTCGTAGTGGTGAAACTCGGAGGTACGCACGGTTCCCTACTTTATAAGTCACATATCTGTGCTTGGAATCAGCGTAGCTCTTTTGTCGGGATTGGGCTACCTTTAGCCTATCTTGAATCTGCCGTACCTTTTCCTCGGCATCCTTGATCAATTCAGGTCCAAACAGACTACGTTCCGCAACTCCACTCCGTAACAGCGGAGTCCTATACTTCCTGCCATATAGAACTTCAAACGGAGCCATCTTGATACTTGTCTGGTAGCTGTTGTTGTACGAGAACTCAACATATGGCAAGTTATCATCCCAACTAGACTCATAGTCTAGTGCGCAAGCTCTCAACATATCCTCCAGAATCTGGTTCACCCTTTCTGTTTGGCCATCTATTTGAGGGTGGAAAGCAGTACTGAATTCTAGTCTGGTTCCAAGAGCTCATGTAACTATCGCCAAAACTTTGAAGTGAACTGGGTGCCTCTATCTGATACAATTCCCTTAGGAACTCCATGCAGACTTACAATCCTTGACATATATATTTCTTGGCAAGCTTAGCACTTGTCTACGTGGTCTTAACTGGGATGAAGTGAGCCACTTTGGTAAAGTGGTCCACCACTAACCAGATAGAATCAAATCCTGAACGAGTCCGGGGCAATCTCGTGATAAAATCCATGCCTACCTTGTCCCACTTCCAGTCGGGTATAGGTAGTGGTTGCAGCAATCTGGCCGGTTTCTGATGCTCGGCCTTAACTCTATTGCATACGTCACACAGGGAAATATACTCGGCAATTTCTCTTTCAAATTATTCCACCAGAATCTATCCTTCAGATCCATGTACATCTTCGTGTTACTCGGATGAATTGAGTATGGTGAATCGTGAGCCTCTTGTAAAATCAACTTTTTGATACCGGAGTTATTGGGAACGCACAAATCTTTCCATACCATAGGGTTCCTTGTTCGTCCAGACGAAAATCTTTTTCCTTCCCTTAACTTATTTTGAATCTTATTTCTTCCAACTCTTTATCTCCCTTTTGTGCTTCCTTGATTCTCTCTTGAAGAGTAGGCACTATTTCCATAGTCGCTTCGTGTCCTTTCGGAACTATTTGTAGCCTGAAATATTTAAACTGCTTGCATAAATCCTCTGGAAGTTCCCCTGCGATAAGTCCATTCACATAAACTTTACGACTTAAGGCATCGGCTACCACATTAGCCTTTTCGGTGTGGTATTGTAAATCCAAGTCATAATCCTTAATCAATTCAAGCCATCTTCTTTGCCTTTTGGGTGAAGATGTACTTCAGACTCTTATGATCCGTGAACACATCACAATGTTTGCCCATGAAGTAGTGTCTCCATACCTTGAGTGCATGTACCACAAACGCAAGTTCCAAATCATGTGTGGGGTAGTTGTGTTCGTGGTTCTTAAGTTGTCGAGAGGAATAGGATACCACCTTCCCATCTTGCATCAATACACTTCCAAGTCCTTGCCAAGAAGCGTCACAATAGACTTGAAAATCCTTTTGGATATCAGGCAGACACAGAATTGGTACCGTTACGAGACGTTTCTTCAACTCTTGAAAGCTTGCTTCACATGCCTCGGTCCATAGGAATTTCTTTTCCTTCTTCAACAGCTCTGTAATGGGTTTTGCTATTTTGGAAAACTTTTCAATGAACCTCCGGTAATATCCTGTGAGGCCCAAGAAACTCCTAATATCTCCCACATTCTTGGGTGACTCCCATTCAGTTACGGAAGCTACCTTACTAGGGTCTACGACAACTCCTTTTTCCGACACAACATGACCAAGGAAACCCACTTCCTTTAACCAGAACTCGCATTTGCTGAATTTGGCATACAACTTGTGTTCCCTTAGCTTCTCCATAATTAGGCGCAGATGCTTCTCATGTTCCTTCTCATCCTTGGAGTATATAAGTATATCATCTATGAATACCACGATAAACTTTTCCAAATATTCCATGAACACCTTGTTCATCATGGTCATGAAGTATGCCGAGGCATTGGTTAGTCCAAACGACATCACGGTGTAATCATACAATCCATATCTTGTGGTGAAGGCTGTTTTGGGCACATCCTGTTCTCGAATCGTTAGCTGAAAGTAGCTCGATCGCAGATCGATCTTTGAGAACATGTTGGCTCCCTTTAACTGATCAAACATGTCATTGATGTTAGGAAGAGGGTACTTGTTCTGGATCGTCACTTCATTTAACGAGCGGTAGTCCACAACTAGCCTATTGGTTTTATCTTTCTTTTCCACGAATAGGATAGGTGCTCCCCAAGATGACGCGTTGGGTTGAATGAATCCCTTGTCCAATTGTTCCTTAAGATGTTTCTTGAGTTCCTTCAACTCGTCCACATCCATCTTGTATGGTCTCTTAGCTATCGGCCTTGTGTCTGGCATCAAGTCAATGAGAAACTCGATACCACGGTTGGGAGGCATCCCGGGTAACTCTTCCGGAAAGACATCCAGGTACTCCTTCACAACGGGTACATCTTCCAAGCTAACCCCCTTAAGAGAATTCACCATAACTTCCTTAAGAGCAAAGTTTGACTTGATACGTATCCTTTTCCCTTCCGGTGTTGTGAGCGTGACAGTCCTTTTGGCACAATCTATGACTCCCTCATATTCGGTCATCCAATTCATGCCTAATATTATGTCTAATCCTTGTGACTCCAGAACTACTAGACTTGTGGGGAAGATGTGTGTCCCAATCCTTAGTTGTAACCCCCGGCAACCGGAGTTTGCCACTATTTCTCCTCCAGGAGAACTTACCCTTAGAGGAGAATTTATAGTCTCCGTAGGTATCTTGCCTCTATCCACAAATACCCTTGATATGAATGAATGCGATGCACCAGTATCAAAAATAATAACTGCGGGAATGGAATTGAGCTTGAACTTACCAATCACGGAGTCCGGTGCGTCATAAGCATCCTCCATAGAGACATGATTCACCGTGGCTTTGACAAACGGATTTGGCTTCTTCCCGTTTCCATTACCATGGTTGTGTCCATTGCGATTCCCATTGCCATTGCCATTCCCATTCTTCTTCTCGGGGAAAGTGGTGGCATAGTGCCCTGTCTTGTTGCACTTAAAGCATGTCACCTCACTGAGATCCTTTTCGTTGCTGCCATTCCCATTGCGGTGCTTATGCCCATTGTGTTTGTGACCGCCATGGTGATGACTGTTATGGTTGTGGCCATTATTGTTATAAGGTGGTGGTGAGGAAGTGCGCTGCTTCTGGTACGGGACAGAGTGCTTGTGAGGGTTAGACTTCATCTTGCGGTTCTCTATGCTCTTCCTCTTGGATTCAACCACAATAGTTCTGTCCAAGAGCTCCTGAAAGCTGTCAAACTTCTGAGCCACAAGCTGAATAGATATCTCATCATTGATTCCTCTTAATAATTCCTCCTGCCTCTTGGCATCAGTGGAAACATCATCGGGTGCATAACGGCCGAGCTTGTTGAAAAGCTCACCATACTCGGTGACAGAGCGGTGCAACTGGTGTAATTCGCGAAACTCGCACCTTTTCAGAGTCATGACACCAGCAGGCACGTGATGAGTGCGGAAAGATATCTCGAACTGATTCCAAATGATAGCATCAATATCCGGGTGGGTGATTTGGTAGTTATCCCACCATTATGCAGCAGGTCCTTCAAGTTGGTGCGTGGCATAACGCACCATGTTGACTCCGACGGCTTGCACGGTGTCTAACTTCTTGTTAATTGTGCGGAGCCAGTCATCTGCAATGATTGGTTCAGCGCTGCTAGTGAAGGTAGGTGGGTTCAACCTCAAAAACCGAGTCAAGCGATCCTGTTGAGGTGGCGGTGGAGGTGGGCGTGGAGAAGGTGGCGCGTTGTTGTTGTTGTTGTTGTTGTTGTTGTTGTTGTTGTTGTTGTTGTTGTTGTTGTTGTTGTTGTTGTTGTTGTTGTTTTGCATGTTCTGAGTGAGCAGTTGGATCAACTGGTTCTGAGTGGCCAAAAGTTGTGCAATATCCGGAGGAATTTCGGTGTTCGCACGTCTTGCCGGCATCTGTGGGGTTCGAGCAACAAGTTAAGAAATAGATAGAAAGACTAAGTAGTAACTCGTACCCTTATGAACACACACAAGGCACACAAGACACAAGCAGCACAGTTTAACACAGAATTCATCCAAGTTTAACTAAACCAAACATGTCTTGGTATTTATTACAATCGCGAACAATGTTTTCAACTATAGAATTTAAAAGTGGTCCAACTACTACACATCCTCCACGCCTTCCTCTTCCTCGTCCTCGAACGAGTAGCCCTCCTGCTCTAGGGTTGTCTTGTCCGGCTCCATCTCCTTTGTGGTGGCTTCAAGCTTCTATTGGAGGTCCTTTATCTCATCCTACAACTTCTTGGTAGTGGCTTCTAGCTGCTCCTGAAGTCCCTCCTTCTCGCCTTGCAGTTCCTCCACTAGGCTTGAATTCTTCGCGGCTTCAAGTTACTTTTCCAAGTCTCTCTTGGAAGCACGCAGATCATTGATTATCTTGCAAAGGCCCTCGGTCTATACTTCAGTTCCCTCGATTTCCTGTTTGAGTTCCCTAATCCTCTTTTTTTATTTATCACCATCTTCTCTTGGTTAGCTAACTTCTTCTCTTGGTCCTAGAACTTCATCTCTTGGACCTTCATTGCCTCCTCCCGCTGGTTGATTATTTCCTCCTTCTCCTTGATGAGAGCACATAGCTCATCGTTCCTTAGCATCTCGAGGAAGCTACCCTTTTTAAGATCATGGATGTGCCACTCGAAGTCTTGATATTGAGTCCTTCGGCGCTTGGTAGAAGCCCTTTCCTCAAAGGTTAACTCCATGGGAATTCCTTCCTCATCTCGCCTTCCAAAAAGGCCACCGCAGTGTCCTTGGAGAACCTCGTGATGGCATCCACATAGGCAAACAATGAGCTGCTGCAAGCTGATGCTTAGAGCCTTCTCCTTGGAGTTGCCAACGATGTGGATTGCTATGTCCTCCTCCGGGTGCTTGCCTCGCTCTTGTCCTGGCTGGATGACTTTGAATCCCTAGCAGCCGTCCTTGTGGAGTTTCTTCATTGTGCTTTCCTGGATTGTTGCCAGGGGAAGTTCCAAACGTGTGAGGAGATCCATGAGGCATCCACCAAAGCGAAGGGGCTCGATGTACGCGACGGTGTCGTAGAGGAAGCTTGTCATCTTTAAGTTAGAAGAAAGAAAATTAGATACTTAAACAAGTAGAGGAAAAGCAGGTACGAGGGGTGCGTGAAAAATAACTTAGAGGAAAAGCAGTAAGGCACATGAGGTAAAGGTGGTTCAAATCCTAGGGTCACGTCCTACAGGCAACGATGTGCTCTGATACCATCTGTTGTGACATTGTATCAATAAAGATCCTAAGTCCCTGTGATTTACATGCTAGTCCCTGGATCAATAGCTAGCACTCACAGTCGATGAATATCATGTAAAACACAAAGTCATTATTACACGGAGAATCTAGAGTATGAATTTATTATAAATTTGCTTAGCATTAAGCTAGCTCAAATAATAGCGGAAACATAAATCAGCTTGAGTCCATCAACGCCCCAGGCTTGTTGAGTGTAGACTCGCGATCCCTACGCACCTTTCAATCTTTGGATTCTGCACATAAGACGTGCAGCCAATAAGTTGGGTCAATACTTCGAATGTATTGGCAAATTACACCAAGGAAAGAAAAACACTAACTCTACATGCAAGGCTAGTATAGGCAGTGGAGTTCATTTGCTCAAAGCTAGTTTTTCTTATGTATGGAAAAGAAGAGAAGGTTTCCCTACTTTGTAAACATTCGATTAAGTAATATATGGTCGAACGACACACGAGGATATTACTCACCAAGCGTCCAAACGACCTAACACTTGGATATTACTCACCAAGTTCCCAAAACCCACCCAATAGCGATATGACTCACGCCTTGGGTTTTTTTACAAAAACTTTAAGTTTTGAAAGAGAGAGAGAGAGAGGAAGATCCTTCAGAGGCTCCATCCCTCAGATGCTCAAGTGTTCTTTTTCATGAACTCAGCTGATCGATCAGATTGCAATACTCTCGAGAGTTTGTGCACTTTACCCACAATCCACGATCAAGTTCTTTTACCGACAAGACCATGGCGAGGCTTTCCCTTAGTAGCCCCTCTACCTTCTGGATCCAACCGTGCCAAGAACCTCTAAATGTTGGTACCCAGGTGAGGTTTCCCACTAAGTACTAGGCCAAGACAGAGCCCATATGTATTGTGGTTGCACTAGAAGCTTCTGAATTCGGAAACATGGCAGACTTCTTTGATTCCTGGGCGGCCGTCCTCCACCAAAAAATCACTCATTGACCCGACAACCATTCTGCCCAGAAGAAAACTTAGTTTTATTTTGAAGTGGATTTGAGAAAAAAAGATCGCTCAACAGAGCCTTTATACTTAGAAAATTTATTGTCTTTCGAACCCCCAACGATAATTTATATGTATAGCATAGCCAGGACTTACTACAAAATAATACTAAGGAAAAATCTACTAGAACATCCTACACATGCATACTACAGAATTTGAAGATCACATGCACAGAATCAAAACTGGGAAAAAATTATGAACAAGTGGTGTAACTTGCCTTGATCCGAGCAGCACTCTACACAATGGTACTCCTCACCGCACTCTGAACAATCTAACAAAACAAAAACATAGATCCAATCACAATTCACACAAAATAATGCCACAGAATAATATGCATGCATGCAACATGGTAATATGCAAAATTGTGTTCTAATTTGACCAAGGTATCCTTATTGGGTTGCTAATGTGTTAGGGATGTTGTTAGTATTAGTTTCCCACATATTTTAATCAATTTGGATAATTATCTTAATTTATAGGCTCATAAGGATATCCAACCATCTAATTAGCCCCGAATTAGATCCAAGGATCTTAAGCAAGGTTTTATAGTTTTAGTCAGTAGGCATTGTAAAAACAATCAACAAGAATCAACTAAAACGGAGTTATAATTATTTTTCTATGAATAAAATACTCCAATCTAGAGATTAAATTCTACACAGAAAATACTACTAGAAACTCGCCAAATTATTGCAGATCCGTGTTCTACTCAATTTTGCGAATCCAACAGTATATTAAACGCAAATTTTGGCCAAACGGCTGAATTTCTATGAATTTCGCAAGATTTAAATATAATCTGCCAAATTAAACCCTAACTGTAAAAGCTTGCGACGGGTGGCAGCTTCTGATTGGCCGTCGCTAAGCGACACGCGCTGACGCGGCGCGCTGACACGGACTGCCATGCGGCACAGCGTGATTCTTCGGTACCCCTTCGATCTACAGGATCTAATCTGCGTCGTTCGTCCTAGATCTAAGTGCTAAGAGAGGGGGACAAGCTTACCTTCCTCCCGACAGCGGCGACCTGCCGCGGGTGGCGCAGCGGTGGACAGTGACAGTGCCCTAGTGCTCTTAGGAGAAGGTGAAGCAGTCACGGATGATCGCCTCCTCCTCGCGGTCCCGCCTGTTGCCTTGAATACGATCTTTTCCTCCTCGAGCGGTGGAGGTGGCGGCTTCTCTCCTACAGCTCCGGCGAGCAATCGGTGGCGGTGCGCTGCGGTAAACAATGAGAGGAGCGGATGAGCCGATTCTATCAATCGAGAGGATCACGCTAGGGAAAGAATTAAGGGAAGGGGGGTGCTCCCGTCGTCGATTTCGTCAACTTACCAAGGCCAGCGGCGACTCAAGCTAGAGAGATCGGAGGCGAGGGATAGGGTTTTTTTGAGGGCTTGGAAACAGAGGAGAGGGTCGTGCGGCGGTATTTATTAGCTGGCTGGGGAGTCCGGTTGGATACGGAGATGGGGGGCGAGGTTGTTCCGTGGCCGACAGGGACTCTGGTTCCGATTTCGCCGGGGGAGAGGGATGACAGGTGGGGCCGAGCGGCAGTGGGTGCGGGGCTCGCGTTGGTGCTGGCGGGCTGGCGGCTGCAGCCCAGCTAGTTAGGCGACGCGCGCGCGCTGGCGGCTGCACGCTGCGGCCCAACTAGGTTAGGCTGTAGTTTTTTTTATTCTTTATCTTTTCCATTTTTCTGTTTCACTAAATCTTTAATATCTTTTGCATAACAAGTCCAAAATCAATGAAACCAGTTTCTAAATTTTTGTAAAAAGGAGGTGGTCATCATAGAACCAGAGAATATTATTTTTACATAGTTTTAGAAAGGCCAAGCAAGGTAACCCCCTTCTTGCTCACATAGAGGAATTTTTATTAGGGTTTTATTAGGGTTTGGTGGTAGGGTTTGATGCAACTTTAATTTGTATGATGCAATGGTGCAAGGATGATGCATGCTTCTAGTAACATCTTAATATAAAATCTGGGATGTTACAAGCAGCTATCGAAGTTGTGATGTGAAAATGCATCACCCCATTTTTAATAGATACTAGAGGGCATCAAGTGGCCAATTCACAAATTGGCTTCGGCTAGAACCTCTCGGCGTAACCCCCGCGATAGAAACAAGCTTCCACCGGTCTAGAAGGAGGGGGGCTAAAATTCAGCCTGGAGCTACCTCGTAGATATCTCGGAAATTTTCCAAAAATCATTTCTAGGTACAAAACATGGCATTTCTTCAGAGATCAATAAGATATTATCCAGACCAGGCACATAGGAAGGAAACCTTGCATAACTTCGTAGCGGATCTCGGCAGCATCTCGAAACTGGCCTAAAAATTCAAAAAATGTGAAACCTTTGTACATTGCCATTTTATGCTGCCTGCTTCAAGGCAAAAATAACAGACATGGCATGCAAGGACTATTCTAAAAAAGTGTTCACAAAAATCATTTACCGCCTTCGAGGATTCATGGATTTCAGGCAAATGAGCTAGGTCATGACCACAACCATGGCATAGTTTGCTTCAATGCGCCCATATTCTACACACATGTGTATCTTGTTAGGGCGAACAATGTTGCTTCGTGAAGTTTTTGAAAACAATGCACAAAAAATCCATTTTCCATTTTCCTGGTGCCGAAAAGGGGCTTACTTTGTGAAGCAGCTACCGAGCCTGTGATGTGAAAATACATCACCCCATTTTTTATAGATACTAGAGGGCATCTAGTGGCCAATTCATCAATTGTCTTCGTCTAGAACCTCTCGGCGCAACCCCCGCGATATAAACAATCTTCGTCGGTCTAGTAGGAGGGGAAGCTAAAATCTAGCCTGGAGCTACCTCGTAGATATCTCAGAAATTTTCCAAATATCATTTCTATGTACAAAACATGGCATTTCTTTAAAGATCCAACAAGAGATTAGCAGGACCAGGCACATAGGCAGGAACCCTAGCATAACTGCCCAGCGAATCTCGGTAGATTCTCGAAACCGGACTTAGAAATTATAAAAAATACAAAAAATGTGAAACCTTCGCACATTTTCATTTTGTGTTGACTGCTTCAAGGGAAAAATAACAGACATAGCATGCGAGGACTATTCTAAAAAAGTGTTCACAGAAATCACGTAGCGCCTTCAAGGATTTATGGCTTTCAACGCAAATGAGCTAGGGCTTGACCACAACCATGGCATCGTTTGCTTCAATGCTCCCATATTCCGCACACGCGAGTATCTTGTTATATGGAATAATGTTTCTTTGTGATGTTTTTGAAAATAATACACAGAAAATCCATTTTCTATTTTCCCGGTGCCAAAAAAGGGCTTACATTGTGAAGCAGCCACCGAGGATGTGATGTGAAAATGCATCACCCCGTTTTTTATAAATACTAGAGGGATTCTAGTGGCCAATTCACAAATTTTCTTCGTCTAGAACCTCTCGCCGCAACCCCGCGTTATAAAATTTAGCCTGGAGCTACCTCATAGCTATCTCGGAAATTTTCCAAAAAATCAATTCCAAGTACAAAACATGGAATTTCTTCAGGGATGCAACAAGAGATTAGCAAGACCAGGAACATAGGCAGGAACCCTATCATAACTGCGCAACGAATCTCGGCAGAATCTTGAAACCGGCCTCAAAAATGAAAAAAATACAAAAAATGTGAAACCTTCGCACATTTTCATTTTGTGTTGACTGCTTCAAGGCAAAAATAACAGACATGGCATGCGAGGACTATTCTAAAAAAGTGTTCACATAAATCACCTACCGCCTTCAAAGATATAAACAAGCTAGAACGTCTCGACGCAACCCCCGCGATAAAAACAAGCTTCCGCCGGTCTAGTAGGAGGGGGGGTAAAATTTAGCCTGGATCTACCTTGTAGCTATCTCGGGAATTTTCCAAAAAATCTATTCCAAGTAAAAACATGGAATTTCTTCAGGTATGCAACAAGAGATTAGTAAGACCATGCACATAGGCACGAATCTAGCATAACTGCGTAGTAGATCTCGGCAGCATCTCGAAACCGGCCTTAAAATTCAAAAAAATCAAAAAATGTGAAACCTTCGCACGTTGCCATTTTATGTTGCCTACTTCAAGGAAAAAATAACAGACATGGCATGCAAGGACTATTCTAAAAAAGTGTTCACAGAAATCACCTACCGCCTTCAAGGATTCATGGCTTTCAAGGCAAATGAGCTAGGTCATGACCACAACCATGACATAGTTTGCTTCATTTCGCCCATTTTCCGCACACGCGTGTATCTTGTGATGCCGAACGATGTTGCTCCATGAAGTTTTTGAAAACAATGCACGGAAAATCCATTTTCCATTTTCCCGGTGCCGAAAAAGGGCTTACTTTGTGAAGCAGCCACTGAGACTGTGATGTTACAATGCATCACCCATTTTTTGTATATACTAGAGGGCATCTAGTGGCCATCACAAATTGGCTTAGGCTAGAACCTTTTGGCTCAACTCTGCGATATAAACGTGCTTCCGTTGGTCTAGCAGGAGGGGGCTAAAATTAGTCTGGAGCTACCTCGTAGATATCTCAGGAATTTTCCAAATATCATTTCCAGGTACAAACCATGGCATTTCTTCAGGGATCCAACAAGATATTAGAAATACCAGGCACATAGGTAGGAACCCTAGGATAACTACGTAGTGGATCTCGATAGAATCTCGAAACCGACATAAAAATTTCTAAAAAAAAATCAAAAAATATGAAACCTTCTCACATTGTCATTTTATATTGCTTGCTTCGAGGAAAAATAACAGACATTGCATGCGAGGACTATTCTAAAAAAGTGTTCACAGAAATAACCTATCTCCTTCAAGGATTCATGGCTTTCAAGGAAAATGAGCTAGGTCATGACCACAACCATGGCATAGTTTGCTTCAATGCACCCATATTCCGCATATCGAACAATGTTTCTTGATGAAGTTTTTGAAAACAATGCACAGAAAATCCATTTTCCATTTTCTCGGTGCTAAAAAGGGATTAGTTTGTGAAGCAGCCACCTAGGCTATGATGTGAAAATACATCACCCCATTTTTTATATATACTAGAGGGCATCTAGTCGCCAATTCACAAATTGTCTTCGGCTAGAACCTCTCGGCGCAACCCCCATGATATAAACAATCTTCGTCGGTCTAGCAGGAGGGGAAGCTAAAATTTAGCCTGGAGCTACCTCGTAGATATCTCAGAAATTTTCCAAAAATCATTTCTAGGTACAAAACATGGCATTTCTTTAGAGATCCAACAAGAGATTAGCAAGACCAGGCACATAGGCAGGAACCCTAGCATAACTGCGCAACAAATCTCGGCAGAATCTCGAAACCGGCCTCAAAAATTAAAAAAAATACAAAAAATGTGAAACCTTCGCACATTTTCATTTTGTGTTGACTGCTTTAAGGCAAAAATAACAGACATGGCATGCGAGGACTATTCTAAAAAAGTGTTCACATAAATCACCTACCACCTTCAAAGATTCATGGATTTCAAGGCCAATGAGCTAGGTCATAACCACAACCATGGCATAGTTTTCTTCAATGCGCCCAAATTCCGCACACAGGTGTATATTGTTATGGCGAACAATGTTGCTTCATGAAGTTTTTGAAAACAATTCATGGAAAATCCATTTTCTATTTTCCTGGTGCCGAAAAAGGTTTTACTTTGTGAAGCAGCCACCGAGGCTGTGATGTGAAAATGCATCACCCCATTTTTTATAAATACTATAGGGCATCTAGTGGCTAATTCACAAATTGGATTAGGCTAGAACCTCTCGACGCAACCCCCGTGATATAAACAAGCTTCCGCCGGTCTAGTAGGAGGGGGGGGGTAAAATTTAGCCTGGAGCTACCTTGTAGCTATCTTGGGAATTTTCCAAAAAATCAATTCCAAGTAAAAACATGGAATTTCTTCAGGGATGCAATAAGAGATTAGTAAGACCATGCACATAGGCACGAATCTAGCATAACTGCGTAGTGTATCTCGGCAGCATCTCTAAAAATTCAAAAAAATCAAAAAATGTGAAACCTTCGCACATTGCCATTTTATGTTGCCTACTTCAAGGCAAAAATCACAGACATGGCATGCAAGGACTATTCTAAAAAAGTGTTCACAGAAATCACCTACCGCCTTCGAGGATTCATGGCTTTCAAGGCAAATGAGCTAGGTCATGACCACAACCATGACATAGTTTGCTTCAGTTCGCCCATTTTCCGCACACGCGTGTATCTTGTGATGCCGAACGATGTTGCTCCATGAAGTTTTTGAAAACAATGCACGGAAAATCCATTTTCCATTTTCCCGGTGCCGAAAAAGGGCTTACTTTGTGAAGCAGCCATTGAGACTGTGATGTTACAATGCGTCACCCATTTTTTGTATATACTAGAGGGCATCTAGTGGCCATCACAAATTGGCTTAGGCTAGAACCTCTCGGCGCAACTCCGTGATATAAACATGCTTCCGTCGGTCTAGCGGGAGGGGGGCTAAAATTAGCCTGGAGCTACCTCGTAGATATCTCAGGAATTTTCCAAAAATCATTTCCAGGTACAAAATATGGCATTTCTTCAGGGATCCAACAAGAGATTAGCAATACCAGGCACATAGGTAGGAACCCTAGCATAACTACGTAGTGGATCTCGATAGAATCTCGAAACCGACATAAAAATTTCTAAAAAAACTCAAAAAATGTGAAACCTTCTCACATTGTCATTTTATATTGCCTGCTTCGAGGAAAAAATAACAGACATTGCTTGCGACGACTATTCTAAAAAAGTGTTCACAGAAATAACCTATCGCCTTCAAGGATTCGTGGCTTTCAAGGAAAATGAGCTAGGTCATGACCACAACCATGGCATAGTTGGCTCCAATGCACCCATATTCCGCACACGCGTGTATCTTGTTATATCGAACAATGTTTCTTCCTAGATTTTTTGAAAACAATGCACAGAAAATCCATTTTCCATTTTCCCGGTGCCGAAAAAGGGGTTAGTTTGTGAAGCAGCCACCTAGGCTATGATGTGAAAATGCATCACCCCATTTTTTATAGATACTAGAGGGCATCTAGTCGCCAATTCACAAATTGTCTTCGGCTAGAACCTCTCGGCTCAACCCCCGTGATATAAACAATCTTCGTCGGTCTAGCAGGAGGGGAAGCTAAAATTTAGCCTGGAGCTACCTCGTAGATATCTCAAAATTTTTCCAAAAATCATTTCTATGTACAAAACATGGCATTTCTTCAGAGACCCAACAAGAGATTAGCAGGACCAGGCACATAGGCAGGAACCCTAACATAACTGCGCAACAAATCTCGGCAGAATCTCGAGACCGGCCTAGAAAATTAAAAAAAATACAAAAAATGTGAAACCTTCGCACATTTTCATTTTGTGTTGACTGATTCAAGGCAAAAATAACATACATGACATGCGAGGACTATTCTAAAAAAGTGTTCACATAAATCACCTAGCGCCTTCAAAGATTCATGGATTTCAAGGCCAATGAGCTAGGTCATAACCACAACCTTGGCATAGTTTGCTTCAATGCGCCCAAATTCCGCACACAGGTGTATATTGTTATGGCGAAAAATGTTGCTTCATGAGGTTGTTGAAAACAATGCATGGAAAATCCATTTTCCATTTTCCTGGTGCCGAAAAAGGTTTTGCTTTGTGAAGCAGCCACCGAGGCTGTGATGTGAAAATGCATCACCCCATTTTTTATAAATACTATAGGGCATCTAGTGGCTAATTCACAAATTGGGTTAGGCTAGAACCTCTCGACGCAACTCCGCGATATAAACATGCTTCCGTCGGTCTAGTAGGAGGGGGGGGTAAAATTTAGCCTGGAGCTACCTCGTAGCTATCTCGGGAATTTTCCAAAAAATCAATTCCAAATAAAAACATGGAATTTCTTAAGGGATGCAATAAGAGATTAGTAGGACCATGCACATAGGCACGAATCTAGCATAACTACGTAGTGGATCTCGGCAGCATCTCGAAACCCGCCTAAAAATTCAAAAAAATCAAAAAAATGTGAAACCTTCGCACATTGCCATTTTATGTTGCCTACTTCAAGGCAAAAATAACAGACATGGCATGCAAGGACTATTCTAAAAAAGTGTTCACAGAAATCACCTACCGCCTTCGAGGATTCATGGCTTTCAAGGCAAATGAGCTAGGTCATGAACACAACCATGGCATAGTTTGCTTCAATGCACCCATATTCCGCACACGCGTGTATCTTGTTATATCGAACAATGTTTCTTCATGAAGTTTTTGAAAACAATGCATAGAAAATCCATTTTCCATTTTCCCGGTGCCAAAAAGGGCTTAGTTTGTGAAGCAGCCACCTAGGCTATGATGTGAAAATGCATCACCCCATTTTTTATATATACTAGAGGGCATCTAGTCGCCAATTCACAAATTGTCTTCGGCTAGAACCTCTCGGCGCAACCCCCGTGATATAAACAATCTTCGTCGGTCTAGCATGAGGGGAAACTAAAATTTAGCCTGGAGCTACCTCGTAGATATCTCAGAAATTTTCCAAAAATCATTTCTAGGTACAATACATGGCATTTCTTCAGAGATCCAACAAGAGATTAGCAAGACCAGGCACATAGGCAGGAACCCTAGCATAACTGCGCAACAAATCTCGGCAGAATCTCGAAACCGGCCTCAAAAATTAAAAAAAATACAAAAAATGTGAAACCTTCGCACATTTTCATTTTGTGTTGACTGCTTTAAGGCAAAAATAACAGACATGGCATGCGAGGACTATTCTAAAAAAGTGTTCACATAAATCACCTACCACCTTCAAAGATTCATGGATTTCAAGGCCAATGAGCTAGGTCATAACCACAACCATGGCATAGTTTTCTTTAATGCGCCCAAATACCGCACACAGGTGTATATTGTTATGGCGAACAATGTTGCTTCATGAAGTTTTTGAAAACAATGCATGGAAAATCCATTTTCCATTTTCCTGGTGCCGAAAAAGGTTTTACTTTGTGAAGCAGCCACCGAGGCTGTGATGTGAAAATGCATCACCCCATTTTTTATAAATACTATAGGGCATCTAGTGGATAATTCACAAATTGGCTTAGGCTAGAACCTCTCGACGCAACTCCGCGATATAAACATGCTTCTGTCGGCCTAGTAGAAGGGGGGGTAAAATTTAGCCTGGAGCTACCTCGTAGCTATCTCGGGAATTTTCCAAAAAATCAATTCCAAGTAAAAACATGGAATTTCTTAAGGGATGCAATAAGAGATTAGTAGGACCATGCACATAGGCACGAATATAGCATAACTACGTAGTGGATCTCGGCAGCATCTCAAAACCGGCCTAAAAATACAAAAAAATCAAAAAATGTGAAACCTTCGCACATTGCCATTTTATGTTGAATACTTCAAGGCAAAAATAACAGACATGGCATGCAAGGACTATTCTAAAAAAGTGTTCACAGAAATCACCTACCGCCTTCGAGAATTCATGGCTTTCAAGGCAAATGAGCTAGGTTATGAACACAACCATGGCATAGTTTGCTTCAATGCACCCATATTCCGCACACGCGTGTATCTTGTTATATCGAACAATGTTTCTTCATGAAGTTTTTGAAAACAATGCATAGAAAATCCATTTTCCATTTTCCTGGTGCCAAAAAGGGCTTAGTTTGTGAAGCAGCCACCTAGGCTATGATGTGAAAATGCATCACCCCATTTTTTATATATACTAGAGGGCATCTAGTTTCCAATTCACAAATTGTCTTCGGCTAGAACCTCTCGGCGCAACCCCCGTGATATAAACAATCTTCGTCGGTCTAGCAGGAGGGGAAGCTAAAATTTAGCCTGGAGCTACCTCGTAGATATCTCAGAAATTTTCCAAAAATCATTTCTAGGCACAAAACATGGCATTTGTTCATAGATCCAACAAGAGATTAGCAAGACCAGGCACATAGACAGGAACCCTAGCATTACTGCGCAACGAATCTCGGCAGAATCTCGAAACCGGCCTCAAAAATTAAAAAAAATACAAAAAATATGAAACCTTCGCACATTTCATTTTGTGTTGACTGCTTTAAGGCAAAAATAACAGACATGGCATGCGAGGACTATACTAAAAAAGTGTTCACATAAATCACCTACCACCTTCAAAGATTCATGGATTTCAAGGCCAATGAGCTAGGTCATAACCACAACCATGGCATAGTTTTCTTCAATGCGCCCAAATTCCACACACAGGTGTATATTGTTATGGCGAACAATGTTGCTTCATGAAGTTTTTGAAAACAATGCATGGAAAATCCATTTTCCATTTTCCTGGTGCCGAAAAAGGTTTTACTTTGTGAAGCAGCCACCGAGGCTGTGATGTGAAAATGCATCACCCTATTTTTTATAAATACTATAGGGCATCTAGTGGCTAATTCACAAATTGGATTAGGCTAGAACCTCTCGACGCAACCCCCGCGATATAAACAAGCTTCCGCCGGTCTAGTAGGAGGAGGGGTAAAATTTAGCCTGGAGCTACCTTGTAGCTATCTTGGGAATTTTCCAAAAAATCAATTCCAAGTAAAAACATGGAATTTCTTTAGGGATGCAATAAGAGATTAGTAAGACCATGCACATAGGCACGAATCTAGCATAACTGCATAGTGGATCTCGGCAGCATCTCTAAAAATTCAAAAAAATCAAAAAATGTGAAACCTTCGCACATTGCCATTTTATGTTGCCTACTTCAAGGCAAAAATCACAGACATGGCATGCAAGGACTATTCTAAAAAAGTGTTCACAGAAATCACCTACCGCCTTCGAGGATTCATGGCTTTCAAGGCAAATGAGCTAGGTCATGACCACAACCATGACATAGTTTGCTTCAGTTCGCCCATTTTCCGCACACGCGTGTATCTTGTGATGCCGAACGATGTTGCTCCATGAAGTTTTTGAAAACAATGCACGGAAAATCCATTTTCCATTTTCCCGGTGCCGAAAAAGGGCTTACTTTGTGAAGCAGCCATTGAGACTGTGATGTTACAATGCGTCACCCATTTTTTGTATATACTAGAGGGCATCTAGTGGCCATCACAAATTGGCTTAGGCTAGAACCTCTCGGCGCAACTCCGCGATATAAACATGCTTCCGTCGGTCTAGCGGGAGGGGGGCTAAAATTAGCCTGGAGCTACCTCGTAGATATCTCAGGAATTTTCCAAAAATCATTTCCAGGTACAAAATATGGCATTTCTTCAGGGATCCAACAAGAGATTAGCAATACCAGGCACATAGGTAGGAACCCTAGCATAACTACGTAGTGGATCTCGATAGAATCTCGAAACCGACATAAAAATTTCTAAAAAAACTCAAAAAATGTGAAACCTTCTCACATTGTCATTTTATATTGCCTGCTTCGAGGAAAAAATAACAGACATTGCTTGCGACGACTATTCTAAAAAAGTGTTCACAGAAATAACCTATCGCCTTCAAGGATTCGTGGCTTTCAAGGAAAATGAGCTAGGTCATGACCACAACCATGGCATAGTTTGCTTCAATGCACCCATATTCCGCACACGCGTGTATCTTGTTATATCGAACAATGTTTCTTCCTAGATTTTTTGAAAACAATGCACAGAAAATCCATTTTCCATTTTCCCGGTGCCGAAAAAGGGGTTAGTTTGTGAAGCAGCCACCTAGGCTATGATGTGAAAATGCATCACCCCATTTTTTATAGATACTAGAGGGCATCTAGTCGCCAATTCACAAATTGTCTTCGGCTAGAACCTCTCGGCGCAACCCCCGTGATATAAACAATCTTCGTCGGTCTAGCAGGAGGGGAAGCTAAAATTTAGCCTGGAGCTACCTCGTAGATATCTCAGAAATTTTCCAAAAATCATTTCTAGGTACAAAACATGGATTTTCATTAGAGATCCAACAAGAGATTAGCAAGACCAGGCACATAGGCAGGAACCCTAGCATAACTACGCAACGAATCTCGGCAGAATCTTGAAACCGGCCTAAAAAATTTAAAAAAATACAAAAAATGTGAAACCTTCGCACATTTTCATTCTGTGTTGACTGCTTTAAGGCAAAAATAACAGACATGGCATGCGAGGACTATTCTAAAAAAGTGTTCACATAAATCACCTACCACCTTCAAAGATTCATGGATTTCAAGGCCAATGAGCTAGGTCATAACCACAACCATGGCATAGTTTGCTTCAATGCGCCCAAATTCCGCACACAGGTGTATATTGTTATGGCGAACAATGTTGCTTCATGAAGTTTTTGAAAACAATGCATGGAAAATCCATTTTCCATTTTCCTGGTGCCGAAAAAGGTTTTACTTTGTGAAGCAGCCACCGAGGCTGTGATGTGAAAATGCATCACCCTATATTTTATAAATACTATAGGGCATCTAGTGGCTAATTCACAAATTGGATTAGGCTAGAACCTCTCGACGCAACCCCCGCAATATAAACAAGCTTCCGCCGGTCTAGTAGGAGGAGCGGTAAAATTTAGCCTGGAGCTACCTTGTAGCTATATTGGGAATTTTCCAAAAAATCAATTCCAAGTAAAAACATGGAATTTCTTCAGGGATGCAATAAGAGATTAGTAAGACCATGCACATAGGCATGAATCTAGCATAACTGCACAGTGGATCTCGGCAGCATCTCTAAAAATTCAAAAAAATAAAAAAATGTGAAACCTTCGCACATTGCCATTTTATGTTGCCTACTTCAAGGCAAAAATCACAGACATGGCATGCAAGGACTATTCTAAAAAAGTGTTCACAGAAATCACCTACCGCCTTCGAGGATTCATGGCTTTCCAGGCAAATGAGCTAGGTCATGAACACAACCATGGCATAGTTTGCTTCAATGCACCCATATTCCGCACACGCGTGTATCTTGTTATATCGAACAATGTTTCTTCATGAAGTTTTTGAAAAAAATGCATAGAAAATCCATTTTCCATTTTCCCGGTGCCAAAAAGGGCTTAGTTTGTGAAGCAGACACCTAGGCTATGATGTGAAAATGCATCACCCCATTTTTTATATATACTAGAGGGCATCTAGTCGCCAATTCACAAATTGTCTTCGGCTAGAACCTCTCGGCGCAACCCCCGTGATATAAACAATCTTTGTCGGTCTAGCAGGAGGGGAAGCTAAAATTTAGCCTGGAGCTACCTCGTAGATATCTCAGAAATTTTCCAAAAATCATTTCTAGATACAAAATATGGCATTTCTTCAGAGATCCAACAAGATATATCCATACCATGCACATAGGAGGAACCCTAGCATAACTACGCAGCGGATCACGGCAGAATCTCGAAACCGGCCTCAGAAATTCAAAAAAATACAAAAAATGTGGAACCGTCGCACATTTTAATTTTATGTTGCCTGCTTCAAGACAAAAATAACAGACATGGCTTGCGAGGACTATTCTAAAAAAGTGTTCACAAAATAACAGACATGGCATGTGAAAATGCATCACCCCATTTTTTATAGATACTAGAGGGCATCTAGTGGCCAATTCACAAATTGGCTTTAGCTAGAACCTCTCGGCGCAACCTCCATGATATAAACAAGCTTTTGACGGTCTAGTAGGAGGGGGGCTAAAATTTATCCCGGAGTTACCTCATAGCTATCTCGGGAATTTTTTAAAAAATCATTTCCAGGTACGAAACATGGAATTTTGATACATCCATTTTGCATCACTATACTATATCATAATTTGCTGTCATTCATTGATATAATTCTTATTAAGAGGTGTTACTTGGGTTATTTCATCTATTTTTGCATGTAGGATGATTTTTGGAGGATGAGCCGCCAGAGTCAAGATTCTGATGGAAATAGCGGTGTTTGGATGCAATTTTCACGAAGATCATAAAATACCCAAAAATACATGAAAAATCATATTTTTCCAGAAGACGAAGAATGCCAGAAGGGGATGCTGAGATGATCCACTATCGTCGGATTGTCGACAAGTACGCCATAGGGGGTCCTAGTGGAACTAGAAAGATGGGGTGTGAGACGTCAGATGTTCCAGGAGCGGTGAGCACAAGTTTACCCAGGTTCAGATTCGACTGCGGTGATCGGATCCTACTCCTGCTAGCAACCTAGTAATATATAGGTGTAAGCCAGATGTTACAATGGATTACAAGAGAGGTTCTCCTGTGCGAGTTTTCATTGTGGTTGTAAGATTGGTTGTGCCCTAAAGGCTCCCATAGGGCTGGTTTATATAGATACCAGGACCTAGGGTTAGAGGAGATACCTATCTGGCTATGTTACAAAGTCGGTAACTAGATATATCTTGGACTAAAAGTAATACTACAGGCCTAAGTCAGTAACTCTTCAAGGCCTTGTCGTAGCCGGAATTGGCTCCTCCTCTTTCTCTCACTGGGACGCCTGTGAAGCAAAGCTCTAACCTGTTGGTGGGCCACTCTGGTCAGCGAGTCCTGTGGGTATACCCGGAAAGTATATCCCCAACGGTAGCCTCAGAAGTCTCCAAGATCCAAAGTAGGATAAATCATCTAGCTTTAATGTTTCTTTGTCTTGAGAATCTTGAAGGGTTCCCAAAAACTTCATTTAGTAGTGTAGGATTCCGAGTTAGTTGAGTCGGATATGTTTTGTTCTGACTTTAATCTTTTCGTTGCTAAGTTTGAAACATGAGCCAGATTTTACAATGGCGTGCGGGCTGACAACTTTTCAGACCAGGTCCTGTCACTAACAAGAGTCCCATCGACACGACCGTTGGTGGGTCCGCTCCCTATGGAATAGAGCACCATTTTAATGCTCACGCGATAATCGAGGGGGCGCAGGAGTCACGAGGAAGTTTCCCCCTCTCTCCTATACGCGTGGCGTAAATCACGCGATCAACGCATGAATCTTGCAATAGAGACAAATAAAAGAGAGGAGAAAACCATTCTCTCCCAGATTCATCTCTCCACCGCTTCATTCATTGCCTCCTCATACTCCTCGAGCACTCCGCAGCCATTCCCATCTACACGCCATGAGAAAATGTCTTTCCCCAAACAATCCTCAATCTTTCCCAGAGCAATGGCCTCTGCATCTGGTTCCAGTGTGGTGGCAGTTACATCAGCGACGGATGAGAAGAAGATGTGGGGCCTCTAGGTCACCAGCGTTATGGACGATGCCGACCTCTAGGTCACGGAGGATGAGGGATTCATCGTCACCGGTATGTGGCGGAGCGCCTCCGGACACGCCGTTCTCGCCCCACGGAACGACGAGCGGGTCCTGTTCGGCACACACATGGACCGCAGCCTCAGCCTGCCACCATCGGACTTCTTCATCGAGGTCCTCAAATACTGCGGTGTGCAGCTCCATAACCTCCCTCCCAACTCTTTGCTCGATCTTAGTACTCATGCAGCTCTGTGCGAGGGGTTTCTTGGTATTAGGCCAAGTCTCACCCTTTTCCGGTACTACTATGGTACAAGTAAGAACTCCATTAGTGACGGTGTACCTTACACCACTGGCAATCTTAGCTTAGTCCTTAGGAGAAACCGAGTTTATCCTAGGATTAACGGTAGCGAATCCATCAAACCCTGGGTCGGAACCTTCTTTTATCATAAGTATATTTCGGCTCCTGGAAAGACGGAAGGTCTTTCGTCCTTCGTCGACGGTGCCGCTTCCCACCAAAAGTCATGGGACGCAGAGGCGCCGGAACTGTCGGATATATTGATCCTCGCCAAGAGGCGGATTGAGTTTTTGATGAAGCACATGGGGCTCCATGGATTCGAGTTGATCCACTTCTGATTGGAGTGTCGGATTCAGCCTCTCCAGCACCATGGAGACCACCTCATGTACCAGATCACCGGCGACAAGAAGGACATCATGCGGGTCAGGCCGAATTGGATTCTGGCAAAGGATTACAAGACCCTCATGCAGTATTTGATCAAGGAGAGAGTGGAACAAAAAGTTCCGGATGTCTCCTTGAAGATGTTCATGTCCCACCATACTCTGACTCAGATAAATATTTTGACTCTGCTTTCGCGTTTTGTCGTTCTTTTCTGTTGTTTCTCCGACTCTATTTTCATCGATGCTTTTTGACTTTGTCAGCTCGAGAAACTCCACGAGTCTAAGCTAGCTCCACTAGAGGGCTATATCTTAGACAATCTGGAGGCGATGGAGGATG
The DNA here is from genome assembly GCA_916181665.1 of Avena sativa. Classification (NCBI taxonomy): domain Eukaryota; kingdom Viridiplantae; phylum Streptophyta; class Magnoliopsida; order Poales; family Poaceae; genus Avena; species Avena sativa. Next base: position 199,808,109 of record OV702281.1, on the reverse strand, counting down.
ATGAGGTGCAAGAAGTTTCCGCCTCTGCCTCGAAGAAGCGCAAGGCGAAGGAAGTTGTTATCACTGCTGGTAGCGAAGTGCTGCCAGTAGTTAAAAAGTAAGCACCCTGTCTTTTGTTTTCAGTACCTTGTCCACTTCTTTCTTTCCAAAGAACACCTAACATTTGGATTTTCATGCTTCAGAGAAAACCAGGCAAGCCGCTGCGTCAGCAGAAGCTTGTTATCTCCCCTTTCATGCCGCCACCGACTCCATCCAGTACTCCATCAGCACCAGAGGCTTCCGCCTCTCCTGGTGTTGGTAACATCTCGAAATCCTTGGTCACCGTTGGTGGCCAAGCAACTAACAAGGGTGAACCCATCAAGGATAATGATCGAATGGTAATATCTATAGGAGCATTGGATAAAGTGTCCGGCTCTCCTGTCTTTGGCCTGAAGAGGAAGGAGGAAGGGATCCTCTGGCTGGCTCAGTGCGGCCTTGAGAAGCAAACCCTTACCACAGAGGGAGCAAGCCAGGATATGGAGGATGTCAAGCTGGTCAGCCTCCTGGACCAAATTTTTATCCGGGACGCTAAAATAGAGTCTGATGAACTCCCAGCGATAGATGTCCCCTCCCTCTCCCTTGCCGAGAAAGTGTTTCACAACACTAAACTCGGATTTGAGAAGTTGCACCTAGAACATATTGTAAGTTTACGATTCTTATTTGTATTTATTTTATTATCATATCCTCTAGCCCCCAAGCATAAAGTCGGATACACATCGTTGAATCCGAGTTGATGTTGATAGGATGCAAAAGAACGATGTAGTGTAGCCCCCAAGGCTCATGCTGGATTTTTACTTTGTTAAATTTGCAGCCCGAGTCTTAGTAGCCGTCTGACGGTATTCCGTCTGTAAACTTATAGAAAATTGCATCTTCCAACCAGGAATTGCTCAAGAACATATGCAATAAATGCAAGCAGATCAAAGCCCTGCGTCTTGAGAATTCAAAGTTAAAAGTTGAAAAAGTTGAAGAAAAAGGTAAACTTTTTCGACTTCCTCTTTGTCAGTTAGCTGTTATCATAGTCAAACTTGTTCTGTCCGACTGATATTTTCCCTTTGTAGAACTATTGTGTGAGTCTAGCAAGATGGTGGAGCAATCCGAGAACTTCAAGGTCTTGTAAATGGAGAGTGCTGAGCTCCGGGACAAGCTTGAGAAGCTTACTACTGAATCATAGAAAACCGTAGCTGTTGTCCTGGAGTCAAGCAACCATGAGACCGTCAGGCTCGAGAAGCTGCTAGCCCTGCGAGACAAACAATTGGATGCTCTTCAGAAGGACTTTGATAGTCAGAGCGATCTAGCCTAGGACACAGAAAATGAGCTGAACAGCCTCCACGAGGAGCATGCCCAGTGTGATTATTCTATGCTAGGTAAGATTTCTGACTTACTTTATTCGATTGATTTTTAGACTTTCTTTTGACTCAAATTTTGACTTTTGGTTCTTTCCCAGCCCCTGAACCTTTCCGAATCTCCTACCTCCGAACCTCGCCTCGAGCGCATCAAGCTCGTCGGAGATATTTTCTTCGACTTTCTCCACACTCTTGATGAGCCTGGCGAGTTGGTCAAACTTTACATCTTGCACAAGATGTTAGTGCAAGAGGTGAGGGACAAGGCCAAGGAGATTCTGAAGCTAATTGAAGACTGGAAGATCTCCTATGCTCGTACTGCTGAACAGACTACTCTTACCATGGTGATGAGCCACCACAGCGAGATGGAAATCTGGCATGTCACCAAGGGTATTGCCAAGGAGGACGATCAGGGTAACTCGTAGGACATCAAGGCTATCCAAGATTCCTATGCAGGTTACGCTTGTCGTGTGGCGGGGATGACCAATTACACGACGCCATTCTTCGAATCCGTCACTGTGCCTCCCTCTCCCCAAGAGCCAGAAGACAGCCTCGCTGAAGCAGCTTCCGAGTCCGAGGTTCAGGACGACAATGTGGTCGACTCCAGCGCTCCACGCTCTTCATCACCACCACTTGAGTCTGCAGCATAAACATTTTATATGCATTATTCTGAACTTTGGGAAATGTAATGATGGAAACAATTATTTTGATTGTGCTGGTCTGTAAGAACTATTGCTTTTACTATCATAACACTTTTGTTTGTATATATTTTTTTTGTTCTTGAAAATTTCTGAAGTACTAGATTTTTATGCTTATACTTGTCGTTTTATCTGGCTATCTGCCTCGTCCCATTCATGATCCGGCCAACCTTTAGCACGAAAACTTTGTCGAGCAACGACGCTTAATTTCTAAACCAGTTTAAACTCGGAAACAAAGTCGGCTTCCAGTACCAAGAATTCATTACTCTGAAGATACCCGCGTCTAAGCAATCAGATAAAAACCAAAGTATAAACAATAAGTTGATTTTTTTTACCCTAAGATAACATTTTTTAGATATTCAAAAATCATAACCAGAACGAAAATGAGCATAAAGTACGTTCAAACATTCTAGGATTTTTGAAAATGACATACTCTTTTGGAAATAAGGTGGCAAAAAACTTCTCAAAGATAACATATGAGGAAACCAAAACTTTATTTCACTTTGAACATGTATACATATGATTACAAGGAAATATAACTAAGAATAGAAGGGACATATCTGTGCAATATTCCATGAACGGTTTATGTCATCCGGGTCTGTATTACCGCCAGCTCTCTTTCTTTTCTGAGTATCTGGTCTTTCCTTGACTGGTCTCATATCGATTAAATAATACGACCCATTATGCAGAACTCTGCTAATCATAAAAGGTCCTTCCCAAATCAGGAAAAGTTTGTGCTTTATTTTGTGCACAAGTCGGCGAACCAAATCGCCTTTCCTGAAAGAACGGTTTTGTACTCTGTCGTGGTATTGTCGACATGTACGCTATAGGGGTATCCCAACGGCGAGTTTAGAGACGTGGGGGAAAGACGGAGAGCGTCCGGGTCGGCTTAACATAGTTTACCCAGGTTCAAATCTCATGACGGTGGCGAGATCCTACTCCTGCTATAAATCACTATAATGGCAATACGCCGAGTTACAGGATTGGGGGGTTCGCTGTGTGCGAGTTGTGCTATGCACTTGTTGTTCTAATCTTGTTCCTTAAAGGCTCCTGTAGGCCGGCTTATATGAGCGCCAGGACCTAGGGTTACATGGAGAGTCCCAACCAGATACGTTTACAGAGTCCTAGACTATCACTAACTAGTATTCATGTCCTCCAAGGCGTCGGCTTCCATCTTAGGTGGTGGCACGCCGCCTTCCTTTATCTCTGCTAGACCTCCGTCTTGTCTATCAGCAACTGGACCGCCTGGTTATGCCATAGGACTAACCACCAACTGTGGGCCACCCGGGCTTGCCGGTATGAGACTATGTCGTAGGTATACCTATTTGGTATATCCACAACAGTAGCCCCCAGTGTTCTTCAGGATCCTCGCGTTCCTCCGTCTATCTTTGAGCATAAGTATCACATCCTCTTCAGTTTGTAGGCATGCTTCATGAAGAATCTTGGAGAGCTCCCATATCATATTCTCATCCGACTAAGCCTAGCCAGAGAGTTTCTTGTATGCTTCTGCGGACGAATCCAAGGTGGATAATTCTCTAACGAATTGTTAGTGATTCTTCCAAGCTCTAGGAACGTCTTCAATATCAACATCCATGCTGGACGGTATGCAAGCCAGAAAAAATCATGGCTACTGGGCCACGATCGTAAAGGCTGCCAAATTTCCGACTTAGAGTCTACAAGGTCATAAACATAGGAGCTTGTCGAATTAAGGTCTTAGAGCATCTCAAGTCATGGACGTTCGTGCCATCGAGCCGTGTAACCCAGGAAACTTCTGTGAAGGCAAAGTTGATGTCAAGCCCCCAGGTTTCTATAGCCGGATTCTTCACCGTCTTGAAAGTTTCTTGACATAACCATATGTAGCCCCCGAGCATTGAGTCGGCTTCGTCGAAGGCGGCTTGATGCTCAAAAGAACATGCATAATTGTACATCAAACGATTGTAGCCCCCGAGCGCCAAGTTAGAGTTTTAAAAGAAAATCTTCTTTGTGCTCTCATAGTAGGTTCAGTAAAAATGTGCAGTGTAGCCCCCGAGCGCCAAGTCAGAAATAATTTCGACTTGGTGCTCCAGAGAGAACTTCATAAAAATTCAGCATCGGTGTAGCCCCCGAGTATCAAGGTGTAATTCACATGAATTTTTCGACTTGATGCTCAAAGAGAACTAAACCATGTCTTGGAGATCATCGTATTGTAGCCCTCGAGGTTTGTTCCGGCTTGGACGCAAGGCGGGACAAAGCTCTTAAATTAAAGATGTCAAGCCCCGAGCGTTGATCCGGCATCCTCAAAGGCGGCTCAAATCTTGGTCAACAATTGCAATTATAGCCCCTGAGGTGTCAAGCCTAGTGAAAATACGTTTTAAAACACCTTAATACAAGGAACGCGGAAATGTCCAAGCGTTACGTACCTGAAATGTAAACATAAAAATACAAATGTATTAAATTTTTCCTTTGATCGTGTCCAACAAACAAATGTAAGGAGGAACAAACATGACCTTTAAAAAAATGTTTTAAAGCTGAAACAATGCAGCAGCTGGACACATAAAACTGTTTAGGAGGGGGAAAATCAACTAATTTGGAACAATTTATGCAAAAAATTTTTTAAGCAAGTGCTGGCTTATCCATTGTTCTTGTTTTTATGCTTGACCTTTCATGAAACGGAAGACTCGCAGCACGGAACCATGTCCTTATGTGATGATGCCTAATGGCACCGTCCAGAACCCAAGGCCAAAACGCCGGCTTTGAGTGCCGAAAAGTCACTACTTCGGAATCCACATAAAAACAATAGAAAACGTGTATCCAAAAAACTTAAGCTAACGCCCGAAGGCGGGATTTTGTATGGTATTAGGGCCTTAAACTGTCAAAACTAGTGAAAAGTTTATACTCACGAGCGCAAGGAAAATCGTGAAAAAGATATGGTAAAAAACGAAAGCGGTAAAAAACTCGGGATATGAGTGAACCAATCTTAATCTCATGATCATAAATAATTAAAATAACAAATAAATATAAATAGTGACTTAGCTGTTTGAGCGTAGTCGGTGTTGCTCGTAGCGAAGACGAATCTGACCGAAACAAAGCTGGTCGGAAGGTTCAAAGTTTATCACAACGAAACAATGCCGGACTGCTGCCGTCTAGATCATCGTGACGGAAACAAATCCGAACTGTTGCAGTGCCCGCAACATGTCAGCTATTCCATCTATATTTTGCAAGGTCAGCACAACACGACGAGTCGACGATGGAAGCTGAATTGAACCCGGCAACGGCTACATGCGGATTGAAATTTTACGAAAAATAGATCCGTAGCCTAAAATCCACGCATGTAGCCAAGCTTGCCCAATCGATTTTGCTTTTTTCTCTTCCCATGAAGTTGCACTTGTCCCCTTTTCTTTTTCTATAGGACAAGGCCGTGTGGACTAGTCCCCTTCACTTGAAGTAATTTGACCAGCACGTGTGCAGCACCTCCGTGCGATCGTGCGTGCAAGCAAGTTTGTTTGGATTTAATCCAGCCGAAAAAGATGATAAGATCGATCTACCCGGTGATGTCCAGCAAACGTGCCAAAGTAGACAAGGTCCAAATCGTCCGCGGCAAAGCCTGCCGATGACAAAATTGATCTTGCGACAACGCCAAGACGGATGCGTCGAGGCTGATGAGCCAGTCAAACACGATCTGGCTGAAAACGATGATGAAAGATCCCGCGACAGCGCCGACTTGGCCAGACGCTCGCGATGTTCATACTCTCAAGAGCGATGACGAAGCCGGAGCGTCGACGGAGATGCGATTTGTCCGTCTTCGAAGATGGCGAGGGATCCCACCCAGATCCGTGCTGAAAGCGCCTCTTGCCCCATGGTGGGCGCCAACTGTCATGGTATTGTCGACATGTAAGCTATAGGGGTATCCCAACGGCGAGTTTAGAGACGTGGGAGGAAGACGGCGAGCGTCCGGGTCGGATTGACACAGTTTACCCAGGTTCAAATCTCACGGTGGTGGTGAGATCCTACTCCTGCTATAAATCAATATAATGGCAATACGCCGAGTTACATGATTGGGGGGTTCGTTGTGTGCAAGTTGTGCTGTGCACTTGTTGTTCTAATATTGTTCCCTAAAGGATCCTGTGGGCCGGCTTATATGAGCGCCAGGACCTAGGGTTACATGGAGAGTCCCAGCCAGATACGGTTACAGAGTCCTAGACTAACACTAACTAGTCTTCGTGTCCTCCAAGGAGCCGTCTTCCATCTTAGGCGGTGGCACGCCGCCTTCCTTTATCCCTGCTGGACCTTCGTCTTGTCTATCAGCAACTGGGCCGCCCGGTTATGCCATAGGCCTAACCACCAACTGTGGGCCACCCGGGCTTGCCGGTATGAGACTATGTTGTAGGTATACATATTTGGTATATCTACAACATACTCTCTGACTATGGTACTTGCGCAACTTCTGCTAATAAGCTGTAGGTCCCTGCTCAGCAACAACGCGTACTTCTTCTATTATATCGAGATCATCTTGTCGATAATATTCTGCATCTTCTTCGATATGCGCTTTGACTCATGGATACTGATGAATTATATCACTTGGAAGAACTGCTTCTGCACCGTAGACAAAGAAGAAAGGAGTGTATCCAGTTGATCAGTTGGGAGTTCTACGCAAGATCCATATCATAGACGGTAATTCTTCCGCCCAAGCCCACACGGCACGACGAAGCGGTGCCTCGAGACGAGGTCGGAGTCCTTGTAAAAAAAGACCGTTAGTTCTTTCGACTTGTCCATTATCTTGTGGATGCGCGACTGGTGCAATATCGAGTCGGATCCCTTGTTCTTCGCAGCATTCGGCAAGTTATCCCATGGAAAAATTGCTCCCGTTATCAGTAATTATACTATGCGAATATCCGAATCGGATGATCATGTCCTCAACGAACATTCTGGATGTGGCTCCATCGCAATTGGTTACGGGTTTAGCCTCAATCCACTTTGTAAATTTATCCACCATCACTAGTAGGTGAGTAAATCCACATTTTGCCATACGAAACGGCCCTACCATATCAAGCCCCCAGACCGCAAATGGCCATGTAATAGGGATTGTTCGCAACTGTTCAGCCAAAACATGTGCCTGATGGGTGTAGTTTTGGCAGACTTTGCACGTGGTGACCAGTTTGTCGGCATCCGCCTTAGCTGTAAGACAAAAGAATCCGTGTCTAAAAGCTTTTGCCACTAAGGATCTGGCTGTAGCATGGTGACCACACTCGCCTTCATGGATTTCTCATAAGATTTCCACTCCTTCCGAAAAAATGCATCGCTAATAAACGCCAGAAACACTCTGCTTATAGAGCTCACCATTTATTATATTCTAGGCTTTTTCTCGTCGTACGATCTGCCGGCTCAAGAATTCGTCTTCGGGTAATTTTCCGTCTATCTGGAAATAGGGTTTTGTCGAGCTGGGAATTACAGCCAGAACTTCTATTAAAGGTGAGGTGGATTTCGTCGGATAGTCCTCATCAACTCCGGTTATGGAGGGGACCCTTAAATGTAGGGGTTCGTAGCATGGAAAACAAAAATTTTCTATCGCATACAAACAAACAAGCCAAGATCTATCTACTAGATTGTAGCAACGAGTCGATGGAATAACTCACCCTCGAAGATTCCAAAGTGTTTAACGAGAGCAGATTCTCGTGGGTGATGTAGTCGTACTCTTTCCGATCTCAAGATCGCGTAGACGATCCTTCCGGCGCCGCGTTCCCGCAGCGCTCCCGCAGTCGGTCACACGTTCGGTACTCGACGAAGACCTTCCTCTCCCTTGTTCCAGCAGGCAGCGGAGGTTGTAGCACTCTCCTCGCGATTCCGGCAGCACAACGGCGTGGTACCGGAGGTAGAGGGGAGATCCCGCAGGGCTTCGCCTTAAGCCGGTGCGAGTATGGTGGAGCTTATGAGAGAGGCTATTAGTGGTCTAGTAATTAGACACACCAATTAGAGGGCTCTAAACCAATTAGAAGGCTCTAAACCGAAACAGCTCTAAACCGGGGTCTAGGTCTAGTTTCTAGTTTAGAGGATAGGAACTTGTGTGTACTAGGAGGGGAGCCCTGCCCCTCCTTATATAGGTGGGAGGGCTGGCTGCGCCATGGGGAGGAGAGTCCCTCCCCAAGTCGGCTTGGTGGGGCGCCGGCCAAGGGAGGAGTCCTCCCCCAATTCGGCCTCCACCAATCCTCCTCTTTTCCCACTTCCCAAAATTGGCAGTTTGACTTTCAAATTAGCCGTTTGACTTTTCCAATTTAGGAATTAAATAAACCCTTTATTTTGGACAGCGAGAACACCTAGTACATGATGCAATCATTCCAACTTGCAATGACACATTCATGTACCCCTTCCCCCCCGGAGTGCCGGACATTCCGGGACCTTCTAGAATGTTCCCGATGAAAACACCGGAACCATTCCCCAACTCCGAAATGGGACTTTCCTTATATGAATCTTATTCTCCGGACCATTCCGGATCACCTCGTGATATCCCGGATCCCATCCGAGACTCCGAACAACATTCGGTCTCTTTCTCATAATACCATAACTACTCAAACAACGTCGAATCCTTAAGTGTGTCTCCCTACGGTTCGTGAATTATGCGGACATGATCGAGACACTTCTCCGAACAATAACCAATAGAGGAATCTGGAAATTCATATGGCTCCCACATATTTCTACGATTACTTTGCGATCGAATGAACCACTTACATACGATACCAATTTCCCTTTGTCTCACGATATGTTACTTATCCGAGGTCATGATCGTCGGTATCTCTGCATACCTAGTTCAACCTCGTTACTGATAAGTACTCTTTTCTCGTTCCCGTGATATGTGATCCCTTGTGACCAAGTCACATGCTTGCAAGCTAATTGGATGACATTTCACCGAGAGGGCCCAGAGAATATCTATCCGTCATGTGGATGGACAAATCCCACTCTTGATCCATGTGTTTCAACCAATACTTTCCGAACACCCAATGCCACTTTTATAGCCACCCTGTTACGGTGTGGTGTTTGATGACATCAAAGCATCCATCCAGTAAAGGCAATATGCATGATCTCATGGTCGAAGGAATTAGGTTACTATGTATCAGAAAGCATATAGCAATTGAACTATTGAAATGACTTGATCTTTATGCTACGCTTGTCTATAGGAGTATGTCCACCATATCATTCTCCTAACGATATGATCTTGTTGTTGATAACATCTCAATGTTCATGACAAAGAAACCACATCATCAATCAACCAACAAGCTAGTGAAGTATAGAGGCCATACTAGGGACTTCAAATTAAGTTTACAAATCACACAAGTATTAATGGTTTCCTTGTTAATACTATTATAGCATGAATGTAAACATTTATCATAAACACAAAGATATATAATAATAACTACATTTATTATTACCTCTAGGGCATATCTCCAACAGTCTCCCACTTGCACTAGAGTCATCTAATCTAGATTACATGGTAATATACCGAACACCCATGGCAGTTTGGTGTTGGTCATGTTTTGCCCTCGGGAGAGGTTTAGTCAACGGATCCGCCACATTCAGATCTGTGTGTACTTTGCAAATCTTTATATCCCCATCCTGGATATGTTCTCGAATAGCGTGGAAACGCAGCTTGATATGCTTCAGCTTCTTGTGTGACCTTGGTTCTTGCGCATTGGCTATGGCGCCCATGTTATCACAGTAGATAGACATTGGGTCCAGCGCACTTGGAACCACACCCAGCTCTGTAATGAACTCTTTCATCCATATCGCTTCTTGTGAAGCCTCCGAAGCAGCCATGTATTCCGATTCAGTTGAAGATCTCGCCACAACGCTTTGCTTTGCACTCCTCCAGCTAACTGCTGCACCATTCAAAATAAATACGTATCCAGATTGTGATTTAGAATCATCCGGATCGGTGTTCCAACTAGCATCGGTGTAACCATTAACAACGAGCTGTTCATCACCTCCATAAGAAAGAACCATATCCTTAGTTCTTCTCAAGTACTTAAGGATGTTTTTGACCGCTGTCCAATGATCCACTCCTGGATCACTTTGATATCTGCTAGCTAGACTAACAGCATATGCGATGTCGGGTCTAGTACATAGCATGGCATACATTAGAGATCCTATGGCTGAGGCATAGGGAGTCTTACTCATCCTTTCTCTATCTTCTGCCGATGTCGGACATTGATTTTTACTCAAGGTCGTATTGGGCAACATGGGCAAGAACCCTTTCTTGCTATCTTCCATTCCAAACCTCTTTAGAACTTTGTCCAAATATGTACTTTGTGACAATGATATTTGGCGTTTCGATCTATCTCTATAAATCTTTATGCCTAATATGTAAGCTGCTTCGCCAAGATCCTTCATTGAAAAACTATTATTCAAATACTCTTTGACACTATTAAGAAGGTCTACATCATTCCCAATCAACAATATGTCATCCACATACAGTATTAAGAATGCTACAGAGCTCCCACTCACTTTCTTGTAAATACAAGCTTCTCCATAAGTTTGTATAAAACCAAAACTTTTGATTACCTTATCAAAACGTTGATTCCAACTTCGGGATGCTTGCTTCAATCCATAGATGGACCGTTGAAGCTTGCATACCTTGTTAGCATCTTTAGGATCGACAAAACCTTTGGGTTGTATCATATACAACTCTTCATCAATGTCTCCATTGAGGAATGCTGTTTTGACATCCATCTGCCATATCTCATAATCATAATATGCAGCGATTGCTAACATAATCCTCACAGACTTTAGCTTCGCTACCGGTGAGAAAGTCTCATCGTAGTCAACTCCTTGAATTTGTCGAAACCCTTTTGCGACAAGTCGAGCTTTATAGACAGTAACATTACCATCAGCATCTGTTTTCTTCTTGAAAATCCATTTGTTCTCGACAGCCTTCCGGCCATCCGGTAAGTCCACCAAAGTCCATACTTGGTTTTCGTACATGGATCCAATCTCGGATTTCATGGCTTCTTGCCATTTATTGGAATCTGGGCTCATCATCGCTTCCTCATATGTCTCGGGGTTATCGGTGTTGTCCACCAACATGACATTCATAACGGAATCATACCAATCTGGAGTGGTACGAGTTCTCGTTGACCTCCGAGGCTCTGTAGTAACTTCAACCGAAGTTTCATGATCACCATCATTAGCTTCCTCTCTTATTGGTGCAGGCACCACAGGAACTTCTTCCGGTGCTGCGCTACTCGCAATTTCGAGAGAAGGTTCGACAACCTCGTCGAGTTCTACTTTCCTTCCAGTCACTTCTTTCGAGAGAAATTCCTTCTCTAGAAAGGATCCATTCTTAGCAACGAAGATTTTGCCTTCGGATCTATGATAGAAGGTATACCCAACAGTTTCCTTCGGGTATCCTATGAAGACGCATTTTTCCGCTTTGGGTTCAAGCTTGTCCGGCTGTAACTTCTTTACATAGGCTTCGCATCCCCAAACTTTAAGGAACGACAATTTAGGTTTCTTCCCAAACCATAATTCATACGGTGTCGTTTCAACGGATTTAGATGGTGCCCTATTTAAAGTGAATGCGGCTGTTTCTAATGCATAACCCCAAAATGATAGTGGCAAATCTGTAAGTGACATCATAGAACGAACCATATCTAAGAGAGTTCGATTACGACGTTCAGACACACCATTACGCTGTGGTGTTCCCGGCGGTGTCAATTGTGAAAGTATTCCGCACTTCTTTAAATGCTCGCCAAACTCGTAACTTAGATATTCACCTCCACGATCAGAACGTAGAAATTTAATCTTCTTGTTACGTTGATTCTCTACCTCACTTTGAAACTCCTTAAACTTCTCGAAAGTTTCGGACTTATGTTTCATGAAATAGATATACCCATATCTACTCAAGTCATCCGTGAAGGTAAGAACATAACGATAACCACTGCGCGATGCTACACTCATTGGACCACACACATCGGTATGTATGATTTCCAATAAGTCTGTAGCTCGCTCCATCATACCAGAAAATGGAGTCTTAGTCATTTTACCCATCAGACATGCTTCGCATCTTTCAAGTGATTCAAAATCAAGTGATTCAAGAAGTCCATCGGAATGGAGTTTCTTCATACGCTTCACTCCAATGTGACCAAGACGACAGTGCCACATATAGGTCGAGTTATCGCTTGATTTCAATCGTTTAGCTTCAATGTTATTAATATGTGTATATCCACTATCGAGATTCAATATTAATAGACCATCTATCAAAGGTGCATGTGCATAAAACATATTACTCATATAAATCGAACAACCATTATTCTCGGATTTAAACAAGTAACCGTCTCGCAATAAACAAGATCCCGATATAATGTTCATGCTCAACGCAGGCACCAAATAACAATTATTTAAGTATAAAACTAATCCCGATGGTAGATGAAGAGGTAGTGTGCCGACCGCGATCACATCAACCTTTGATCCGTTTCCCACGCGCATCGTCACCTCGTTCTTCACTAGCTTCCGTTTATTCTGCAGCTCCTGTTTCGAGTTACAAATATGAGCAACCGAACCAGTATCAAATACCCAGGCACTACTACGAGTACTAGTGAGATACACATCAATAACATGTATATCAGATATACCTTTCTTCTTGATGTTGCCGTTCTTCAAATCCGCCAAGTACCTTGGGCAATTCCGCTTCCAGTGACCTTCTCCCTTGCAGTAAAAGCACTCAGTATCAGGCTTGGGTCCAGCCTTGGTCCTCTTCGTCGGCGTGGTAACTTTCTTACCACCCTTCTTGAAGTGTCCCTTCTGCTTAGACTTGCCTTTCTTGAATTTGGTGGTCTTATTGACCATCAACACTTGGTGCTCTTTCTTGATCTCCACTTCTGCAGATTTTAACATAGCAAATAGTTCTGGCAACTCTTTGTTCATGTTCTGCATGTTGTAGTTCATCACAAAGTTCTTGTAACTTGGTGGTAGTGATTGGAGGATGCGGTAAACTCCCAAAGTATTAGGAATCACTATACCCAAACTTTGAAGTTTATTTGCGTGCCCAGACATCTTAAGCACATGCTCACTGACGGAGCTACCCTCTTCCATCTTGCAGTTAAAGAACTTTTCAGAAGCTTCATAACTTTCAATTGCCGCATGAGTCTCAAAGATTAATTTGAGATCCTCGACAATATCATATGGATCTGACTCTTCAAACCTTTTCTGAAGCTCCGATTCTAAACCATACAAGATAGCACACTGAACTATGGAGTACTGATTCTTCCGAGCGAGGTAAACATTCTTTACTTCATCGGTAGCATCAGCTGCAGGTGGGTCACCTAGCGGTGCATCCAGCACATAGGTCAAATTACCAGCTGTGAGGACAATCCTCAAATTGCGGAACCAATCCGCGAAGTTGCTTCCATTGTTTTTCAACTTTTCTTTCTCTAGGAACGCATTAAAATTGATGGTAGGGGCTGCCATTGATCTACAACATATTTGCAATAGTTTAGACTAAGTTTATGACAAATTGAGTTCAAATTAATTAATGAAATTAAACTAGGTGAACTCCCACTCAAAACAACATCCCTCACATTGTTTTAGTGATCACACGAACCAAATCCACTACATCAACACCGATCATCACGAGAGTTGATATAGTTTCAATGGCGAACAATCATCATGTTCATCATATCTACTATATGATTCATGCTTTACCTTTCGGCGATCCGTGTTCCTGAGGCCATGTCTGTACATGCTAGGCTCGTCAAGACAAACCTTAGCTTCCGCATAAGCAAATCTGGCTTGCTTACGTTGTAGTCACCCGCGGAATCAAAGACACCCGATCATCACGTGGTGCTTCGAAGCAGCAAGCTTTGGCAACGGTGCATACTAAGGGTGAACACTTTAGAACTTGAAATTTATGTGCATGAGGGATCATCTTATAATGCTACCGTCGTCTACTAAGCAATACAAGATGCATAAAGGATTAACATCACATGCAATTCATAATATGTGATATGATATGGCCTTTCTTCTTTGTGCTTCCGATCTCCATCTTCAAGCACGAATATGATCTCCATCATCACCGGCATAGCATCAAGGTCAATGACGCTTCTCCATGGTTGTCGTCCACCAGCTTCAACTATTACAACTATTTTGAATAGACACGCAGGTCTTAACAGAAATTAAAGACAACCATATGGCTCCTGCCGGTTGCCAACTTACAATAAGGAACATTGCATACATCAAATATAATCACAATCATGGCCATATCACATCACTGCACACCCCTGCAAAACAAAGTTAGACGCTTCTACTTTCTTTGCATATTTTACGTGGTTTGGGGCTTTCCATAAGTGTCGTTCTAACTTACGAACAAGAACCACAACATTGATACTAGCATTGTTGATCACCCGTTGTAAATTGGATCTTTACTATGCTAGGAGAAACAGGCACCCGCAAAGCCACTTATGCAATACAAGTTGCATGTCAAACGTGGAGCAAGTCTCATGAACGATGTCATGTAAGGTTAGCCCGGGCCGCTTCATCCCAACATACCGCAAGATGCAAAGTACACAAAAAGCAATCTACAATAAAAGCATCAACGCCCACAATGACCATTGTGTTCTACTCGTGCAACAGATCTACATATAGACACGGCTCTGATACCACTGTAGGGGTTCGTAGCATGGAAAACAAAAATTTTCTATCGCATACAAACAAACAAGCCAAGATCTATCTACTAGATTGTAGCAACGAGTCGATGGAATAACTCACCCTCGAAGATTCCAAAGTGTTTAACGAGAGCAGATTCTCGTGGGTGATGTAGTCGTACTCTTTCCGATCTCAAGATCGCGTAGACGATCCTTCCGGCGCCGCGTTCCCGCAGCGCTCCCGCAGTCGGTCACACGTTCGGTACTCGACGAAGACCTTCCTCTCCCTTGTTCCAGCAGGCAGCGGAGGTTGTAGCACTCTCCTCGCGATTCCGGCAGCACAACGGCGTGGTACCGGAGGTAGAGGGGAGATCCCGCAGGGCTTCGCCTTAAGCCGGTGCGAGTATGGTGGAGCTTATGAGAGAGGCTATTAGTGGTCTAGTAATTAGACACACCAATTAGAGGGCTCTAAACCAATTAGAAGGCTCTAAACCGAAACAGCTCTAAACCGGGGTCTAGGTCTAGTTTCTAGTTTAGAGGATAGGAACTTGTGTGTACTAGGAGGGGAGCCCTGCCCCTCCTTATATAGGTGGGAGGGCTGGCTGCGCCATGGGGAGGAGAGTCCCTCCCCAAGTCGGCTTGGTGGGGCGCCGGCCAAGGGAGGAGTCCTCCCCCAATTCGGCCTCCACCAATCCTCCTCTTTTCCCACTTCCCAAAATTGGCAGTTTGACTTTCAAATTAGCCGT
This sequence comes from Avena sativa, assembly GCA_916181665.1. Taxonomy (NCBI): domain Eukaryota; kingdom Viridiplantae; phylum Streptophyta; class Magnoliopsida; order Poales; family Poaceae; genus Avena; species Avena sativa. Next base: position 199,792,681 of record OV702281.1, on the reverse strand, counting down.
TTGACTTTTCCAATTTAGGAATTAAATAAACCCTTTATTTTGGACAGCGAGAACACCTAGTACATGATGCAATCATTCCAACTTGCAATGACACATTCATGTACCCCTTCCCCCCCGGAGTGCCGGACATTCCGGGACCTTCTAGAATGTTCCCGATGAAAACACCGGAACCATTCCCCAACTCCGAAATGGGACTTTCCTTATATGAATCTTATTCTCCGGACCATTCCGGATCACCTCGTGATATCCCGGATCCCATCCGAGACTCCGAACAACATTCGGTCTCTTTCTCATAATACCATAACTACTCAAACAACGTCGAATCCTTAAGTGTGTCTCCCTACGGTTCGTGAATTATGCGGACATGATCGAGACACTTCTCCGAACAATAACCAATAGAGGAATCTGGAAATTCATATGGCTCCCACATATTTCTACGATTACTTTGCGATCGAATGAACCACTTACATACGATACCAATTTCCCTTTGTCTCACGATATGTTACTTATCCGAGGTCATGATCGTCGGTATCTCTGCATACCTAGTTCAACCTCGTTACTGATAAGTACTCTTTTCTCGTTCCCGTGATATGTGATCCCTTGTGACCAAGTCACATGCTTGCAAGCTAATTGGATGACATTTCACCGAGAGGGCCCAGAGAATATCTATCCGTCATGTGGATGGACAAATCCCACTCTTGATCCATGTGTTTCAACCAATACTTTCCGAACACCCAATGCCACTTTTATAGCCACCCTGTTACGGTGTGGTGTTTGATGACATCAAAGCATCCATCCAGTAAAGGCAATATGCATGATCTCATGGTCGAAGGAATTAGGTTACTATGTATCAGAAAGCATATAGCAATTGAACTATTGAAATGACTTGATCTTTATGCTACGCTTGTCTATAGGAGTATGTCCACCATATCATTCTCCTAACGATATGATCTTGTTGTTGATAACATCTCAATGTTCATGACAAAGAAACCACATCATCAATCAACCAACAAGCTAGTGAAGTATAGAGGCCATACTAGGGACTTCAAATTAAGTTTACAAATCACACAAGTATTAATGGTTTCCTTGTTAATACTATTATAGCATGAATGTAAACATTTATCATAAACACAAAGATATATAATAATAACTACATTTATTATTACCTCTAGGGCATATCTCCAACATTAAATGCTCTAAAAAAGCGCCATCCGGTACTTGTTTCCGTGCATAGCCTATTCTGCTCAAGGGATGTGTTGTACTTCAAAACCCTCAAATGATTTAGATAATTCATCCACGGCAGCTTTCTATGCTTCCATGTGCTTGTATGCATTGCAGATAATGAATACTTGCTGAGCAACTAAATCCGAGTCTGTGTAACACATAAGTCTTGTTATGCCAATGTTTTTGGCCATGTGTATTCCATACAACAATGCTTCATACTCGGCAATATTGTTGGTTGCTGTAAAGTTTATTTGTAACACATAGAATAGCTTATCTCCTTGGGGTGATTTGAGCAGCGCGCCAGCCCCCGAGCCTCCTCGTGCTTTTGATCCGTCAAAATGAAGGGTCGAAAATTCCGAGTCTAGAGGACTTGTATTTTCTGTCATTTCTGTCACATCAACAACAAAGCGGCAAGTATTTGAGACTTGATTTTTGTGCGAGGATTGTACTCAATGTCAAAAGATACAAGATCTATTTCCCACTTTGCGACACGTCCTGTGGAGTCGTGATTATTGATTATATCTCGCAGGGGAGCGGTGCTCACCACTATGATCTTATGCTCTTGAAAATAGTGGCGTAGCTTGCGGAATGCAAAGAACACTTCATAGGCTAGCTTTTGATGATGTGGATACCATTGTTTCGAATCTGTCAGAATCTCACTCAGGTAATAAGTTGGACGTTGCACCTTATACTCGTGGCCTTATTCCTCGCGCTCCATTACTGTTACCACACTTATGACCTTGTTGGTTGCTGCAATGTAGAGTAACATAGCCTCCTAAGGTTCTAGCGCTGCGAGAACTGGTGGGCTTGAAAGTAGGTCTTTCCAACTTTGTAGGGAAGTATCAGCTTCCGGGGTCCAGACAAATTTGTCGGGTTTTGCAATGCAACCAGTGCGACGTTGTACGTCCTTCAGGCAAGTCGGCCTGGTAATGTTCAGTATAGCCTTGATTTTGTCCTGGTTCACCTCTATGCCTTGCTTTGAGATGATGAAACTTATCAATTTTCCGGCTGGAATTTCAAAGAAACACTTCTTCAGATTTAGCATCATATAAATTAAGGTTCCCTTCTTTTTGTGACTAGCAAATGTTTCCTCCATGTAGGAAATTAAGGTTCCCTTCTTTTTGTACATAACTGATATGTCATCTACGTACACATGGATGTTGTGTCTGATTTAATAATTTGGACAACGCTGCATAGTACGTTGGTATGTTGCTCCTGCTTTCTTTAAGCAAAAAGCTGTAGTGTTGGAGCAGAAGGTTCCAAAAGGAGTCACGAAAGACGTATTAATTTGATCCGACTCTTTCATTGACATTTGGTGATATTAGAAATATGCGTCGAGAAAATAGAGTAATTACAACCCTCTCATTCAGTCAATAACTTGATCGATTCTTGGCAAAGGGAACGGGTCTTTTGGGCATGCCTTGTTCAAAGAGGTATAATCAACACACATTCTTAAATCAATAGTGTCCTTTTTAGGGACGAGTACTGAATTTGCCACCCAATCTGTGTGTATGCCCTCTGTTATGAATCTGGCTAATTCTAGTCGGGCTAATTCCTTGGCTATTGCTTTGCGCTTTTTATCACCAAACCTTCGTAAGCACCGTTTGATGGGTTTAGCTTCAGGGTACATATTAAGAGAGTGCTCGGAAAGTTCCCTAGGTACTTTGGTCATGTCAGAAGGCTGCCATGCGAAGATTTCACTATTAGCTTTGAGGAACTCGACGAGCGAGCTTTCCTATGCGAGGTATAAGCCTACCCCTATGTTCGTCGTCTTGGAGGGATTTTTTCCTTGAGCGACGTTTTATTCGTCTCTTCCGACGCCTTGAACTATATGCTTGGATTCAGCACCTCGTTCTTCAAAGTGGGCATCTCGGACAGGTTGATGGTCTTCTTGATATCCTGGTACTCCTGGGCGTACAGAATGGCTTCGGCAAAGGCAGCAGATCCTTCATCACACTCTCGCGCCTTCCTCGGATTTCCTCGGATGGTATTGACGCCCTTTGTACCTGGAAGTTTAATCATATTGTAGATGTAATAGGGTCGAGCCATGAACGCCCAGTAAGTCAGACATCTGAATATGGCGTAGTAAGCACTTTTGAACGGTACCACCTCAAAAGAGAGTGGCTCAGTCCGGTAATTGTCTCGGATTCCGAATGTCACGTCCAGAGTAATCTCACCGAGAGAATCTGCATGTCTCCCTGGTACAATGCCATGGAAAGCTACACTACTGTAACTCAACTGGCTCTTGTGTAGCTTCATGCGGTGGAGCGTCTCGATGTAGAGGATGTTAATGCTGCTTCCACCATCCATGAGTGTTTTAGAAAATGCATAGCCATCAATAAGAGGATTGACAACCAGAGCATAGTTTCCCCGTTGATGTGTTGTCCTCGGGTGGTCTGAGCGATCAAAGATGATGGTTACATCTGACCATTCCAGGAATTGTGGAACAGCCAGAACCGTGGCATTGAGCTCACGGAGAACCACCTTGTTGTCTTTAGCCGGCTGAGATCCAAGGAAGCAAATGTATGCATGTTTTTTATTCGGAAATTGTTTCTTTCCATCTGACTTGGTCTGTGCGGCATATGCTTCTTCCATGTCGGAATCTTCCTTGGGATCCTTTCCTTTCTCGGATTTTTCTTTCCTTTTCATCGCTTGGCTCTATAGCCAGCGGGTTCGTCTTTCTTGATGTCGTCATTGAAACGACACTCGGCATTTGTGTGGTTAGATCCTCTGCCATGGATTCAGGAAGTTCTGTGGCCTCGACCCCGGCTGCCTCTGCGCCCTCCTCGTCCTCCAGATCTGAACGTTGCATTGACAACTGCGTTGTCCAGAACCGGTTTATCTTACGAGGTGTTCTTGCGCTTTTGAGCTTGTCGTTTTGGCTGTTTGGCCGCATTGGGATTGGCCATAATATTTAGTAGCCCTTTCGAATCATCGTCGGCGTCAGCATATTTGCTAGCAGTCTCTATCATTTCTCCCAAATCTGTGACATCGCCGTGCTTCAGTCTGTGACGCAAAAGTCCAACTGGGAGTCCTGCAATGAAAGCTTCAATCATAGTTTGCTCGTTTACTCCTTCACATGAGTTCTTCGTGTCAATCCAGCGTTCGAGGTAATCCCGTCAAGTTTCTTCGGGTCTTTGCGTGCAACGCTGCAAGTCTCCAACTATGCAGGTGTAGGGGTTCGTAGCATGGAAAACAAAAATTTTCTATCGCATACAAACAAACAAGCCAAGATCTATCTACTAGATTGTAGCAACGAGTCGATGGAATAACTTACCCTCGAAGATTCCAAAGTGTTTAACGAGAGCGGATTCTCGTGGATGATGTAGTCGTACTCTCCCCGATCTCAAGATCGTGTAGACGATCCTTCCGGCGCTGCGTTCCGGCAGCGCTCCCGCAGTCGGTCACACGTTCGGTACTCGACGAAGACCTTCCTCTCCCTTGTTCCAGCAGGCAGCGGAGGTTGTAGCACTCTCCTCGCGATTCCGGCAGCACAACGGCGTGGTACCGGAAGTAGAGGGGAAATCCCGCAGGGCTTCGCCTTAAGCCGGAGCGAGTATGGTGGATTATGAGAGAGGGCTATTAGTGGTCTAGAGATTAGACACACCAATTAGAAGGCTCTAAACCGCAGGCTAAAGCAATTAGAAGCTCTAAACCAAAACGGCTCTAAACCGGAGATTAGAGGTAGAAACTTGTGTGTCTCAAGGAGGAGGCCCTGCCCCTCCTTTTATGGGTGGAGGGGCTAGGCGCGCCAGGGAGGGAGGGGAGTCCCTCCCCAACTCGGCCTAGGGCTGGCCGCCGGCTTGGAGGAGAGGAACTCCTCCTCCAAGTTGGTTTCAACCTCCTCTTGCTTGTTTCCCACAGTTTCTTGTTTTAGCCATTTGACTTTCAAACTCGACATTTGACTTTTCTATTTTAGGATTCAATTTAATCCTTTATTTGGAACATCAAGAACACTTGGTACATGATGCAATCATTCCAATAAGTAATGACACATTCATGTACCCCTCCCCCCTCCCGGAGTGCCGGACATTCCGGAACCTTCTAGAACATTCACCGGAATCATTTCCGAACTCCGAAATGGGACTTTCTTTATATGAATCTTATTCTCCGGACCATTCCGGATCACCTCGTGATATCCCGGATCCCATCCGAGACTCCGAACAACATTCGGTCTCTTTCTCATAATACCATAACTACTCAAAACAACGTCGAATCCTTAAGTGTGTCTCCCTACGGTTCGTGAATTATGCGGACATGATCGAGACACTTCTCCGAACAATAACCAATAGAGGAATCTAGAAATTCATATGGCTCCCACATATTTCTACGATTACTTTGCGATCGAATGAACCACTTACATACGATACCAATTTCCCTTTGTCTCACGATATGTTACTTATCCGAGGTTATGATCGTCGGTATCTCTGCATACCTAGTTCAACCTCGTTACTGATAAGTACTCTTTTCTCGTTCCCGTGATATGTGATCCCTTGTGATCCAGTCACATGCTTGCAAGCTAATTGGATGACATTTCACCGAGAGGGCCCAGAGAATATCTATCCGTCATATGGATGGACAAATCCCACTCTTGATCCATGTGTCTCAACCAATACTTTCCGAACACTCAATGCCACCTTTATAGCCACCCAGTTACGGTGTGGTGTTTGATGTCATCAAAGCATCCATCCGGTAAAGGTGATATGCATGATCTCATGGTCGAAGGAATTAGGTTACTATGTATCAGAAAGCATATAGCAATTGAACTATTGAAATGACTTGATCTTTATGCTATGCTTATCTATAGGAGTATGTCCACCATATCATTCTCCTAATGATATGATCTTGTTGTTGATAACATCTCAATGTTCATGATAGGGAAACCACAATCATTTATCAACCAACAAGCTAGTGAAGTATAGAGGCTATACTAGGGACTTCAAATTAAGTTTACAAGTCACACAAGTATTAATGTTTCCTTGTTAATACTATTATAGCATGAATGTAAACATTTATCATAAACACAAAGATATAATAATAACTACATTTATTATTGCCTCTAGGGCATATCTCCAACAGTCTCCCACTTGCACTAGAGTCATCTAATCTAGATTACATGGTAATATACCGAACACCCATGGCAGTTTGGTGTTGGTCATGTTTTGCCCTCGGGAGAGGTTTAGTCAACGGATCCGCCACATTCAGATCTGTGTGTACTTTGCAAATCTTTATATCCCCATCCTGGATATGTTCTCGAATAGCGTGAAAACGTAGCGCTATATGCTTCAGCTTCTTGTGTGACCTTGGTTCTTGCGCATTGGCTATGGCGCCCATGTTATCACAGTAGATAGACATTGGGTCCAGCGCACTAGGAACCACACCCAGCTCTGTAATGAACTCTTTCATCCATATCGCTTCTTGAGAAGCCTCCGAAGCAGCCATGTATTCCGATTCAGTTGAAGATCTCGCCACAACGCTTTGCTTTGCACTCCTCCAGCTAACTGCTGCACCATTCAAAATAAATACGTATCCAGATTGTGATTTAGAATCATCCGGATCGGTGTTCCAACTAGCATCGGTGTAACCATTAACAACGAGCTGTTCATCACCTCCATAAGAAAGAACCATATCCTTAGTTCTTCTCAAGTACTTAAGGATGTTTTTGACCGCTGTCCAATGATCCACTCCTGGATCACTTTTATATCTGCTAGTTAGACTAACAGCATATGCAATGTCGGGTCTAGTACATAGCATGGCATACATTAGAGATCCTATGGCTGATGCATAGGGAGTCTTACTCATCCTTTCTCTATCTTCTGCCGATGTCGGACTTTGAGTTTTACTCAAGGTCGTATTGGGCAACATGGGCAAGAACCCTTTCTTGCTTTCTTCCATTCCAAACCTCTTTAGAACTTTGTCCAAATATGTACTCTATGACAATGATATTTGGCGTTTCGATCTATCTCTATAAATCTTTATGCCTAATATGTAAGCTGCTTTGCCAAGATCCTTCATTGAAAAACTATTATTCAAATATTCTTTGACACTATTAAGAAGGTCTACATCATTCCCAATCAACAATATGTCATCCACATATAGTATTAAGAATGCTACAGAGCTCCCACTCACTTTCTTGTAAATACAAGCTTCTCCATAAGTTTGTATAAAACCAAAACTTTTTATTACCTTATCAAAACGTTGATTCCAACTTCGGGATGCTTGCTTCAATCCATAGATGGACCGTTGAAGTTTGCATACTTTGTTAGCATCTTTAGGATCGACAAAACCTTTGGGTTGCATCATATACAACTCTTCATCAATATATCCATTGAGGAATGCTGTTTTGACATCCATCTGCCATATCTCATAATCATAATATGCAGCGATTGCTAACATAATCCTCACAGACTTTAGCTTCGCTACCGGTGAGAAAGTCTCATCGTAGTCAACTCCTTGAATTTGTCGAAACCCTTTTGCGACAAGTCGAGCTTTATAGACAGTAACATTACCATCAGCATCTGTTTTCTTCTTGAAAATCCATTTGTTCTCGACAGCCTTTCGGCCATCCGGTAAGTCCACCAAAGTCCATACTTGGTTTTCGTACATGGATCCAATCTCGGATTTCATGGCTTCTTGCCATTTATTGGAATCTGGGGTCATCATCGCTTCCTCATACGTCTCGGGGTCATCGGTGTTGTCCACCAACATGACACTCATAACGGGATCATACCAATCTGGAGTGGTACGAGTTCTCGTTGACCTCCGAGGCTCTGTAGCAACTTCAACCGAAGTTTCATGATCACCATCATTAGCTCCGTCTCTAATTGGTGCAGGCACCACAGGAACTTCTTCCGGTGCTGTGCTACTCGTAATTTCGAGAGAAGGTTCGACAACCTCGTCGAGTTCTACTTTCCTTCCAGTCACTTCTTTCGAGAGAAATTCCTTCTCTAGAAAGGATCCATTCTTGGCAACGAAGATTTTGCCTTCGGATCTATGATAGAAGGTATACCCAATAGTTTCCTTCGGGTATCCTATGAAGACGCATTTTTCCGCTTTGGGTTCAAGCTTGTCCGGCTGTAACTTCTTTACATAGGCTTCGCACCCCCAAACTTTAAGGAACGACAATTTAGGTTTCTTCCCAAACCATAATTCATACGGTGTCGTTTCAACGGATTTAGATGGTGCCCTATTTAAAGTGAATGCGGCTGTTTCTAATGCATAACCCCAAAATGATAGCGGTAAATCTGTAAGTGACATCATAGAACGAACCATATCTAAGAGAGTTCGATTACGACGTTCGGACACACCATTACGCTGTGGTGTTCCCGGCGGTGTCAATTGTGAAAGTATTCCGCATTTCTTCAAATGCTCGCCAAACTCGTAACTTAGATATTCACCTCCACGATCAGAACGTAGAAATTTAATCTTCTTGTTACGTTGATTATCTACCTCACTTTGAAACTCCTTAAACTTCTCGAAAGTTTCGGACTTATGTTTCATGAAATAGATATACCCATATCTACTCAATTCATCCGTGAAGGTAAGAACATAACGATAACCACCGCGCGATGCTACACTCATTGGACCACACACATCGGTATGTATGATTTCCAATAAGTCCATAGCTCGCTCCATCATACCAGAAAATGGAGTCTTAGTCATTTTTCCCATCAGACATGCTTCGCATATTTCAAGTGATTCAAAATCAAGTGATTCAAGAAGTCCATCGGAATGGAGTTTCTTCATACGCTTCACTCCAATGTGACCAAGACGACAGTGCCACATATAGGTCGAATTATCGCTTGATTTCAAACGTTTAGCCTCAATGTTGTTGATATGTGTATTTCCACTATCGAGATTCAATAAGAATAGACCATCTATCAAAGGTGCATGTGCGTAAAACATATTACTCATATAAATCGAACAACCATTATTCTCTGACTTAAACAAGTAACCTTCTCGCAATAAACAAGATCCTGATATAATGTTCATGCTCAACGCAGGCACCAAATAACAATTATTTAAGTATAAAACTAATCCCGATGGTAGATGAAGGGGTAGCGCGCCGACCGCGATCACATCAACCTTTGATCCATTTCCCACGCGCATCGTCACCTCGTTCTTCACTAGCTTCCGTTTATTCTGCAGCACCTGTTTCGAGTTACAAATATGAGCAACCGAACCAGTATCAAATACCCAGGCACTACTACGAGTACTAGTGAGATACACATCAATAACATGTATATCAGATATACCTTTCTTCTTGATGTTGCCGTTCTTCAAATCCGCCAAGTACTTTGGGCAATTCTGCTTCCAGTGACCTTCTCCCTTGCAGTAAAAGCACTCAGTATCAGGCTTAGGTCCAGCCTTGGTCTTCTTCGCCGGCGTGGTAACTTTCTTACCACCCTTCTTGAAGTGTCCCTTTTGCTTAGACTTGCCTTTCTTGAATTTGGTGGTCTTATTGACCAACAACACTTGGTGCTCTTTCTTAATCTCCACTTCTGCAGATTTTAACATGGCAAAGAGTTCTGGCAACGTCTTGTTCATGTTCTGCATGTTGTAGTTCATCAAAAAGTTCTTGTAACTTGGTGGTAGTGATTGGAGGACACGGTAAATCCCCAAAGCATTAGGAATCACAATACCCAAGCTTTGAAGTTTGTTTGCGTGCCTAGACATCTTAAGCACATGCTCACTGACGGAGCTGCCCTCTTCCATCTTGCAGTTAAAGAATTTTTCAGAAGCTTCATAACTTTCAATTGCCGCATGAGTCTCAAAAATCAATTTGAGATCCTCGACAATATCATATGGGTCTGAATCCTCAAACCTTTTCTGAAGCTCCGATTCCAAACCATACAAGATAGCACACTGAACTATGGAGTACTGATTCTTCCGAGCGAGGTAAACATTCTTTACTTCATCGGGAGCATCATCTGCAGGTGGGTCACCCAGCGGTGCATCCAGCACATAGGTCAAATTACTAGCTGTGAGGACAATCCTCAAATTGCGGAACCAATCCGCGAAGTTGCTTCCATTGTTTTTCAACTTTTCTTTCTCTAGGAACGCATTAAAATTGATGGTAGGGGCTGCCATTGATCTACAACATATTTGCAATAGTTTAGACTAAGTTTATGACAAATTGAGTTCAAATTAATAATAAAATTAAACTAGGTGAACTCCCACTCAAAACAATATCCCTCACATTGTTTTAGTGATCAAACGAACCAAATCCACCATATCAACACCGATCATCACGAGAGTTGACATAGTTTCAATGGCGAACAATCGACATGTTCATCATATCTACTATATGATTCATGCTTTACCTTTCGGTGATCCGTGTTCCGAGACCATGTCTGTACATGCTAGGCTCGTCAAGATCAAACCTTAGTTTCTGCATGATCAAATCTGGCTTGCTCACGTTGTATACACTTGCAGAATCTAACACACCCGATCATCACGTGGTGCTTCGAAACAACAAGCTTTAGCAACGGTGCTAACTAAGGATGAACACTTTATGACTTGAAATTGATGTGCATGAGGGATCATCTTATAATGCTACCGTCGTCTAACAAGCAATATAAGATGCATAAAGGATTAACATCACATGCAATTCAATAATATGTGATATGATATGGCCTTTCTTCTTTGTGCTTCCGATCTCCATCTTCAAGCACGAACATGATCTCCATCATCACCGGCATTGCATCAAGGTCAATGACGCTTCTCCATGGTTGTCGTCCACCGGCTTCAACTATTACAACTACTTTGAATAGACACGCGGGTCTTAACATAAATTAAAGACAACCATATGGCTCCTTCCGGTTGCCAACTTACAATAAGGAACATTGCATACATCAAATATAATCACAATCATGGCCATATCACATCACTGCACACCCCTGCAAAACAAAGTTAGACGCCTCTACTTTCTTTGCATATTTTACGTGGTTTGGGGCTTTCAATAAGTGTCGTTCTAACTTACGAACAAGAACCACAACATTGATACTAGCATTGTTGATCACCCGTTGTAAATTGGATCTTAACTATGCTAGGAGAAACAGGCACCCGCAAAGCCACTTATGCAATACAAGTTGCATGTCAAGCGTGGAGCAAGTCTCATGAACGATGTCATGTAAGGTTAGCCCAGGCCGCTTCATCCCAACATACCGCAAGATGCAAAGTACACAAGAAGTAATCGACAATAAAAGCATCAACGCCCACAATGACCATTGTGTTCTACTCGTGCAACAGATCTACATATAGACACGGCTCTGATACCACTGTAGGGGTTCGTAGCATGGAAAACAAAAAATTTCTATCGCATACAAACAAACAAGCCAAGATCTATCTACTAGATTGTAGCAACGAGTCGATGGAATAACTTACCCTCGAAGATTCTAAAGTGTTTAACGAGAGCGGATTCTCGTGGATGATGTAGTCGTACTCTCCCCGATCTCAAGATCGTGTAGACGATCCTTCCGGCGCTGCGTTCCGGCAGCGCTCCCGCAGTCGGTCACACGTTCGGTACTCGACGAAGACCTTCCTCTCCCTTGTTCCAGCAGGCAGCGGAGGTTGTAGCACTCTCCTCGCGATTCCGGCAGCACAACGGCGTGGTACCGGAAGTAGAGGGGAAATCCCGCAGGGCTTCGCCTTAAGCCGCAGCGAGTATGGTGGATTATGAGAGAGGTCTATTAGTGGTCTAGAGATTAGACACACCAATTAGAAGGCTCTAAACCGCAGGCTAAAGCAATTAGAAGCTCTAAACCAAAACAGCTCTAAACCGGAGATTAGAGGTAGAAACTTGTGTGTCTCAAGGAGGAGGCCCTGCCCCTCCTTTTATGGGTGGAGGGGCTAGGCGTGCCAGGGAGGGAGGGGAGTCCCTCCCCAACTCGGCCTAGGGCTGGCCGCCGGCTTGGAGGAGAGGAACTCCTCCTCCAAGTTGGTTTCAACCTCCTCTTGCTTGTTTCCCACAGTTTCTTGTTTTAGCCATTTGACTTTCAAACTCGACATTTGACTTTTCTGTTTTAGGATTCAATTTAATCCTTTATTTGGAACATCAAGAACACTTGGTACATGATGCAATCATTCCAATAAGTAATGACACATTCATGTACCCCTCCCCCCTCCCGGAGTGCCGGACATTCCGGAACCTTCTAGAACATTCACCGGAATCATTTCCGAACTCCGAAATGGGACTTTCTTTATATGAATCTTATTCTCCGGACCATTTCGGATCACCTCGTGATATCCCGGATCCCATCCGAGACTCCGAACAACATTCGGTCTCTTTCTCATAATACCATAACTACTCAAAACAACGTTGAATCCTTAAGTGTGTCTCCCTACGGTTCGTGAATTATGCGGACATGATCGAGACACTTCTCCGAACAATAACCAATAGAGGAATCTGGAAATTCATATGGCTCCCACATATTTCTACGATTACTTTGCGATCGAATGAACCACTTACATACGATACCAATTTCCCTTTGTCTCACGATATGTTACTTATCCGAGGTTATGATCGTCGGTATCTCTGCATACCTAGTTCAACCTCGTTACTGATAAGTACTCTTTTCTCGTTCCCGTGATATGTGATCCCTTGTGATCCAGTCACATGCTTGCAAGCTAATTGGATGACATTTCACCGAGAGGGCCCAGAGAATATCTATCCGTCATATGGATGGACAAATCCCACTCTTGATCCATGTGTCTCAACCAATACTTTCCGAACACTCAATGCCACCTTTATAGCCACCCAGTTACGGTGTGGTGTTTGATGTCATCAAAGCATCCATCCGGTAAAGGTGATATGCATGATCTCATGGTCGAAGGAATTAGGTTACTATGTATCAGAAAGCATATAGCAATTGAACTATTGAAATGACTTGATCTTTATGCTACGCTTATCTATAGGAGTATGTCCACCATATCATTCTCCTAATGATATGATCTTGTTGTTGATAACATCTCAATGTTCATGATAGGGAAACCACAATCATTTGTCAATCAACAAGCTAGTGAAGTATAGAGGCTATACTAGGGACTTCAAATTAAGTTTACAAGTCACACAAGTATTAATGTTTCCTTGTTAATACTATTATAGCATGAATGTAAACATTTATCATAAACACAAAGATATAATAATAACTACATTTATTATTGCCTCTAGGGCATATCTCCAACAGCAGGGCCTCCTGTATGTTCCCTCGAAGTTTGAAAATAACACACTTTGCATATCATACCAGTTATGAATTGAGTTTTCTGGCAATTCATTGAGCCATAATTGAGCCTTCTTCCTTAGCATAAGCGGGAGATATCAGACTGCGAATAGGTTGTTTCCTCCTTTGGCGATGCAGCGGGCCTGGAAAAAATCCTGGAGCCAGGTATCTGGCCGAGCCACGCCGTCCTAGGGCCGGATATGTTTGGAAATACCAAAGTAAACCGTAAATTTGGTCTGACGTATGCGTGGGGCAACGCACTTGGGTCCCACATACACTGTGCCTCAATACCGCCGTACCGCCGTGCCTCAATATTTGACTCAATGCGATGGTGAGCATCGTTTGGCAAGAGAGATCTACGCCTTGGAGGCTCACGGCTTCTGTGCGGCAGAGTCGAATGCTTCCCCTCTCTCCATTGCCGCCTCTGCCCATGCGATTTCCATGGCTACGTCGGGATCCTTCATAGTCACTGCCTGGGGGCGAGGGTGGCCCTGGTGGATTATTTCTGGCTGCTTTACGCAGTGGTGGTGGTGGAGCCTCATTATGCTGACTCCGATGCTGGTTTCTTTGGGCCTCGTCCTACTTGATTCAGGGCGATCCGGATCATCTCTTCATCCGGCGTTACCAGCCGGACGGCTCGGTGGTGTCATCCTTAGCCGATCTTGCTCTCGCTGGCGGCGCACTTCCGGGTCTTCTCTATAGCTATTGTTTTGTCGGCGATTGTCCTAATGAGGGACCATTGCCCTGATGGCATCTTTGGACGCAACCAGAATAACCATTACCAGTCACGTGCCGGCCTGCGAGAATGGTCATTTGAGCCGCTTCTTGAATTCTCTTCTTCTCCACGAGGACGATAGCGTTGATCCGTATTCCTGCAGAGTTTTCCATCAGCGCTTTGGTCGGCACCAGTGTGGCAATATTCCGACTTCGAGGCCATCTTGCCACTGAATGATGCGACCGTTTTCTACTGCTTCAATCCTTTGTTCAGCAATGCAACACACTACTGGACCTGCTATGGAGACAAATTATTGGCGAGGATAGCTCTAGATGCAGCAGCGTTTTCCAACGGCGTGCTGTAGACTCAGATCTTCTCTCCGGTCTTTCCGTCAAATAGGTCTCTGTGGATATCTGGGTTCTTGTTGGCAAGAAACGAATCTCCTCTTGTTTTGTTTGGGTATCGCTTGAAATTTGACCTATATTTGGCAGGGTCGCTGTCTAACTATTGCTTAAGCTCGACGATGCGCGCGACCTCTTCGAGAAAAAACAGACGGTGCTTTTCCAGATCCTCAGCCGTTTTCTCTAGCGCCTCGGAGTGAGATCCGAAGCCGTTGGGATTGGCATCGTGAGAGCATCTCCGTAAATGTCACGTGCACCTTTGGTGACGACGTATCCATCTACATGAGGATCAATCGGCGTGGTATTAATCGGATCTCCATCCCGATTCTCCATCTCGATCTCTTCATCAACTTTTTCTTCATTTGATCGCCCAGTAGCCTTAACGTGTGTACCGGTGGCAAAGACGACTTTTGGTCCGGTACCGGGGGATAAACTTCCATCGGGACTTTCCATAGTGGTTGGTTTGTGGACCTCGGATGAATATCCAGTATCCATATCATCCCGCGAGGTGTAGCTTTCATCCATGCTATCATATGGACTAGGAGGATTTTCTGGCTCACCTTGTGTTGGCTTGGAGGCTTGTTCTTGTTCGTACTCCTCCATCTCCTTTTCGAAGCCTCGAAGTTCCTGTGACGTTATTGATTCATGAGGTGGGCCAGGTAATTCGGCGTTTTCTTCGATTGCATCGAGGACTGAATCGATGTCGGCTCCAGCATCGACATAGTCAGATCCAGATATTATGTGGTACACGAAAGAGTGCCTCTTCTTGTTCATGTTATGGAGGTATTGGCATAGCTGAGTTTCCGCCTCCTCCATCTCAAAGCTTTCCTTGATATCGGCGATTGCTTCGTAATCGATGTAGGGGCGTCTCGTCATCTTCTTTATCTTGCTCCTCAAGTGTGCTCTTTCTGCTACGACATCGGCAGGGCCTGATCCGTAGTGGATGTATTATTTGTTCGTGTATCCGATCTCGTCAGGGAGATCAGATCCGGATTTTGCCTCCACCGTTTCGTCAACTACAGGAGTGGATTGGGTGGGTTTGATTTTTTCCCGGATCTTGAACTCTTCCGCCTCTGCAGACAAAGTAGATCCGGATTTTTCTTCCACCATGGTCATCACCTCAAGGGTGGGTTGGGCGGGTTTAGCGAAGCCGAGATAAATATCACTCTCGCTGATAGACAAGATCATGTAGGTCGTCACGGGTTTGATAGTTGGAATCCAAGTCTCATTGAGAAGAACGAGAGGGACATCATTGGCGCAGACCAGGCGACCCATGGCGATAGTTTTGCCGATTCCTGTACGCGCAGATTCCGCCTGGAATGAAGCTCCAAAGGTCACCTGCCCCATGGTGGGTTCCAACTATCGTCGGATTGTCAACAAGTACACCATAGGGGGTCCTAGTGGCGTTGGAAAGATGGGGTGTGAGACGTCTGATGTTCCAGGAGCGGTGAGCACAAGTTTACCCAGGTTCAGATCCGACTGCGGTGATCGGATCTTCCTCCTGCTTGCAACCTAGTAATATATCAGCGTAATCCGGATGTTACAATAGATTACAAGAGATGTTCGCATGTGCAAGTTGTGATTGTGGTTGTAAGATTTGTTGTGCCCTAAAGGCTCCCATAGGGATGGTTTATATAGATACCAGGACCTAGGGTTACAAGAGAGACCTATCCGGCTATGTTATAGTGTCGATAACTATATACAACTTGGACTACAAGTAATACTACAGGCCTAAGTCGGTAACTCTTCTGGGCCTTGTCGTAGCTGGAACTGGCTTCTCCTATTTCTCTAACTAGGCCTCCCGTGAAGCAAAGATCTAACCCGTTGGTGGGCCACCCTGGTCAGCGAGTCCTGTGGGTATACCCGGAAAGTATATCCCCAACAGCCACAGGGGCCCACACCCCCCATATGCGGGCCACCCTAGGCTGCCACCAGGGGATGTGGCCACCCTGGCCCACCTCCTTCTCCGCCCTTTCGCCTATATCTTCTCCGTGAATATTTTTTATATTATAAAAAAGATTCTGCCGCCTCGGCGGGGCGGAAACTACAGAGAGAGATTGAGCTCTCCGGCAGACAGATTTTTGCCGGGGAAATTCCTTCCCGGAGAGGGGAGATCGTCACCATCAACACCGTCATCAAGCTAGACTTAATCGGGATCATCATCATCCTCACCACCATCTCCACCAACACCATCATCACCACTCCATCCCACTATAACAATTGTGTTGAATCTTGCATAGTTCTTAGGGGAAACTTTCCCAGTGTTGATTACTTTTATAGTTGATGCTTGTGAGTGGAACCATTGAATTATTGTTTATGTTCATATTGTTATTCATCATCATATCATCTCTGATCTAGATCCATATGATGTCTCGTGAGTAGTTCGTTTAGTTCTTAAGGACATGGTAGAAGTCATGTTGTTACTAGTGGAATTGTGTTGTGGTGCTATTCTTCTAGTGGTGTCATGTGAACATCGACTACATGCTACTTCACCATTTAAGGGCCTAGGGGAATGCATTGTGTACTTGGTTACTAATCGTGGGGTTGTCGGAGTGACAGAAACCTGAACACCCGTTAGGAAACCTTTGCACAAGGGAGTGTAGGATCTCAAAGTTTAAGGCTGTGGTTAGGTTTCTATCTTAATAACTTTCTTATAGTTGCGGATACTTGCAAGGGGTTTAATCACAAGTATGTATTAGTCCTAGTAAGGTCAGTACATTATCACAGGTTCACCCACACAACACTTACCAAACCAAAGAAGATTAATCAACTATATGAAACGCAAGCACTTGACAGTATTCCCATGTGTCCTAGGGAACGTTTGGTCTTCATAAGTATTACCACCGGCTTGTCCTTTGCTAAGAAAGGATTGGGCCACTTGCTGCAATTATTTTGTTGTCTTTATTTACTTGCACTTTATTCCTTGCATTATCAAAAACCCCTAAAAATCCGTTCGCTAAGTATTTACAGAGATTTCCTGCTCCAAACCACTGGTCAACACCTTCTACTACTCATTCGGATCGACACTCCTATTTATCAAAAGTACTACGATACACCCCTATACTTGTGAGTCATCACATTTCTCCAGAGATCCAACAAGATTTTAGCACGACCAGGCACATAGGCAGGAACCCTAGCATAAATGCACAGCGGATCTCGGCAGAACCATGAAACCGACCTCAGAAATTCAAAAAAATTCAAAAAATGTAAAACCTTCGCACATTGTCATTTTATGTTGCCTGCTTCAAGTCAAAAATAACATACATGGTATGCGAGGACTATTCTAAAAAAGTGTTCACATAAACTCCTACCGCCTTCGAGGATTCATGGATTTCAAGGCAAATGTGCGAGGTCATGACCACAACCATGGCATAGTTTGCTTCAATGCGCCCATATTCCGCACACATGTGTATTTGTTGATGGAAAACAATGTTGCTTCATGAAGTTTTTGAAAACAATGCAAGGAAAATCCATTTTCTCGGTACCGAAAAAGGGCTTACTTTGTGAAGAAGCCACCGAGGCTGTGATGTCAAAATTCATCACCCCATTTTTTTAAATACAAGAGGGCATCTAGTGTCCAATTCACAAATTGGCTTCGGATAGAACCTCATGACGCAACCCCCACGATATAAACAAGCTTTGTCCAGTCTAGTAGGAGGGAGGATAATATTTATCCTGGAAATTTCCAAAAAATCATTTCCAGGTACAAAACATGGAATTTCTTCAGAGGTCCAACAAGATATTAGCAAGACCAGGTACATAAGCAGGAACCCTAGCATAACTACGGAGCGGATCTCGGAAGAATCCAAAAACCGACCTTAGAAATTCAAAAAAAATTCAAAAAAATGTGAAACCTTCACGCATTGTCATTTTATGTTGCCTGCTTGAAGGAAAAAATAACATACATGGAATACTAGGACTATTATAAAAAAGTGGTCACACAAATCACCTACAGCCTTCAAGGATTGATGGCTTTGAAGGAAAATGAGCTAGGTCATGACCACAACCATGGCATAGTTTTCTTAAATGCGCCTATATTCCGCACATGCATGTATCTTGTGATGGCAAACAATGTTGCTTCATGATTTTTTTGAAAAAAATGCAAGAAAAATCCATTTTCCATCTTCCCTATGGCAAAATGGCTTACTTTGTAAAGCAGCCAACGAGGCTGTGATGTGAAAATGCATCACCCCATTTTTTATAAATACTAGAGGGCATCTAGTGGCCAATTCACCATTTCTCTTTGGCTAGAACCTCTCGACGCAACCTGCACGACATAAACAAGCTTCCGCCGGTCTAGTAGGAGGGGGGATAAAATTTATCATGGAGCTACCTCATAGCTATCTCGGGAATTTTTGAAAAAATCATTTCTAGGTACAAAATAGGGCATTTCTTCAGAGATCCAACAAGAGATTAGCAAGATCAGGCACATAGGTAGGAACCCTAGCATAACTACGGAGCGGATCTCGGCAGAATCTCAAAACCGACCTCAGAAATTCAAAAAAAATTAAAAAAATGTAAAACCTTGGCACATTGTCATTTTATGTTGCCATCTTAAAGGCAAAAATAACAGACATGGCATATAAGGACTATTCTAAAAAAGTGTTCACAAAAATCACCTACGGCCTTCAAGGATTGATGGCTTTCAAGGCAAATGAGCAAGGTCATGACCACCACCATGGCATAGTTTTCTTCAATGCGCCTATATTCCGCACATGCATCTATCTTGTGATGGCGAACAATGTTGCTTCATGAAGTTTTTGAAAACAATGCAAGGAAAATCCAGTTTCCATTTACCCTGTGCAAAAAAAGGGCTTACTTATTGAAGCAGCCACAGAGGTTGTGATGTAAAAATGCATCACCCCATTTTTTATAAATACTAGAGGGCATCTAGATGCCAATTCACAAATTGCCTTTGGCTAGAACCTCTCGGTGCAACCCCGCGATATAAACAATCTTCCGCTAGTCCAGTAGGAGGGGAGGTAAAATTTAGCCTGGAGCTACCTCGTAGCTATCTCGGGATTTTTAAAAAAAATCATTTCCAGGTACAACACATGGCATTTCTTCAGGGATCCAACAAGATATTAGCAAGACCAGGAACATAGGAAGGAACCCTAGCATAACTGCACATCCGAGCTCGGCATAATCTTGAAACCGACCTCGGAAATTCAAAAACAAATCAAAAAATATGAAACCTTCGCACATTGTCATTTTAAGTTGCGTTCTTGAAGGAAAAAATAACAACCATGGCATGTGAGGACTATTGTAAAAAAAGTGTTCACAGAAATCACCTACTGCCTTCGAGGATTCATGGCTTTCAAGGCAAATGAGCTAGGTCATGACCACAACCATGGCATAGTTTGCTTCAATGCGCCCATATTCCACACACAGGTGTATCTTGTGATGGCGATTAATGATGCTTCATGAATTTTTTGAAAACAATGCAAGGGAAATCCATTTTCTCGGTGCCAAAAAAGGGCTTACTTTGTGAAGAAGCCACCGAGGTTGTGATGTGAAAATGCATCACCCCATTTTTTATAAATACTATAGGCCCTCTAGTGGCCAATTCACTAATTGGCTTTGGCTAGAACCTCTCGATGCAACCCCCGCGTTATAAACAAGCTTCCACCGGTCTAGTAGGAGGGGGGCTAAAATTTAGCCTGGAGCTACCTCGTAGATATCTTGGGAATTTTCTGAAAAATAATTTCCATGTACAAACATATTTAATTTCATCAGGGATCTAACATGATATTAGCAAGACCAGGCACATAGGCACGAACCCTAGCATAATTGTGAAGCGGATCTCAGCAGCATCTCGAAACCGGCCTAAAAATTTCAAAAAAAAAATCAAAAAATGTGAAACCTTCGCACATTGCCATTTTAAGTTGTCTGCTTCAAGGCAAAAAAACTGACATGGAATGCGAGGACTGTTCAAAAAAGTGTGAAAAGAAATCACCTACGTCCTTCGAAGATTCATGGCTTTCAAGGAGTATGAGTTAGGTCATGACCACAACCATGGCATAGTTTGCTTGAATGCGCCCATAGTCCACACGCAGGTATATCTTGTGATGGCGAACAATTTTGCTTGATGAAGTTTTTGAAAACAATGCAAGGGAAATCCATTTTCTCGGTGCCGAAAAAGGGCTTACTTTGTGAAGAAGCCACCGAGGTCATGATAATGCATCACCCCATTTTTTATAAATACTATAGGCCATCTAGTGGCCAATTCACAAATTGGCTTTCGCTAGAAACTCTCGACGCAACCCCCCGCGATCTAAACAAGCTTTTGTCGGTCTAGTAGGAGGGGGGCTAAAATTTAGCCTAGAGCTACCTCATAGCTATATCGGAAATTTTTCAAAAAAATCATTTCTGGGAACAAAACGTGGAATTTCTTTAGGGATCCAATAAGATATTAGCAAGACCAGGCACATAGGCAGCAACCCTGGCATAATTGCGCAGCGGATCTTGGCAGAATCTTGAAATCGGCCTCACAAATTGAAAACAAATTCAAAAAATATGAAACCTCCGCACATTGTCATTTTATGTTTCCTTCTTCAAGGAAAAAATAATAGACATGGCATGCTAGGAGTATTCTAAAAAAAGTGTTCACAGAAATCACCTACCGCCTTCGAGGATTCATGGCTTTCAAGGCAAATGATCTAGGTCATGACCACAACCTTGGCGTAGTTTGCTTCATTGCACCCATATTCCGCACACAGGTGTATGTTGTGATGGCGAAATGTTTTGCTTCATGAAGTTTTTGCAAAAAATGCAAGGAAAATCCATTTTCCTGGTGTCGTAAAAGGTTTTACTTTGAGAAGCAGCCACCGAGGCTATAATGTGAAAATGTATCACCCCAATTTTTATAAATACTAGAAGGCATATAGTGGCAAATTCACAAATTGGCTTTGACTATAACCTCTCGACGTAACCCCCGCGATATAAACAAGCTTCCGCCGGTCTAGTAGGAGGGGTCTAAAATTTATCCTGGAGCTACCTCGTAGCTATCTCAGAAATTTTCAAAAAAATCATTTCTAGGTAAAAATCATGGCATTTCTTCAGAGATCCAACAAGATATTAGCATGACCATACACATAGATAGGAACCTTAGCATAACTAGAGAGCGAATATCGGCATAATAAAAATACCAACCTCAAAAATTCAAAAAAAATCAAAAAATGTGAAACCTTCATGCATTGTCATTTTATGTGTCATTTTTTTCCGCTTGAAGGAAAAAATAACAGAACTGGCATACAAGGGTATTCTAAAAAATGTTCACAAAAATCACTTACAGCCTTTAAGGATTCATGGCTTTCAAGTCAAATGAGCTAGGTCATGACCACATCCATGGCATAGTTTAATTGAATGATCCCATATTCCGCACATACGTGTATCTTGTGATGGCGAACAATGTTGCTTCATGAAATTTTTGAAAACAATGCAAGGAAAATACATTTTCCATTTTCTCGATGCTAAAAAGGGATGATTTTGTGAAGCAGCCACCGAGGCTGTGATGTGAAAATGCATCACCCTGTTTTTTATAAATACTAGAGGGCATTTAGTGGCCAATTCAAAAATTGGCTTCGGCTAGATCCTCTCAGTGTAACCCCCACAATATAAACAACCTTCTGCTGGTCTAGTAGGAGGGTGGGCTAAAATTTAGCCTGGAGCTACCTCGTAGCTATCTCGGGAATTTTCCAAAAAATCATTTCTAGGTACAAAATATGGCATTTCTTTAGGGATCCAACAAGAGATTAGGAACACTAGGCACATAGGCAGAAAGCCTAGCATAATTGCGTAGTGGATCATAGCAGAATCTTAAAAACGGCCACAAAGTTTCGAAAAAAAATTCAAAAAATGTGCAAGCTTCGCACATTGTCATTTTATGTTGACTGCTTCAAGGCAAAAATAACTGACATGGCATGCGAGGACTAATCTAAAAAAGTGTCCACAGAAATCAAGTACCGCCTTCGAGGATTCATGGCTTTCAAGGCAAATGAGCTAGGTCATGACCACAACCATGGCATAGTTTGCTTCAATGAGCCCATATTCCGCACACAGGTGTATCTTGTGATGGAGAACAATGTTGCTTCATGAATTTTTCGAAAAAAATTCAAGGACAATCCATTTTACATTTTCCCGGTTCAAAAAAGGCCTTACTTTATGAATCACCCACCGAGGCAGTGATGTGAAAATGCATCACCCCATTTTTTATAAATACTAGAGGGCATCTAGTGGCCAATTCACAAATTAGCTTTGGCTAGAACTCAGCGCAACACTCGCAATATAAACAAGCTTCCACCGGTCTAGTAGGAGGGGGCTAAAATTTATCCAGAAGCTACCTCGTAGCTATCTCGAGAATTTTCCAAAAAAATAATTTCCACGTAGAAAACATGGCATTTCTTCAAAGATTCAACAAGAGATTAGCAAGACCAAACACATAGGCAGGAACCCTATCATAACCGCGGAGCGGATCTTGGTAGAATCTCAAAACCTTCCTCAAAAACTCAAAAAAATCAAAAAATGTGAAACCTTCTCACATTGTCATTTTATGTTGCCTGCTTGAAGGCATAAATAACAAACATGGCATACGAGGACTATTCTAAAAAAGTGTTCATAGAAATCACCTTCTGACTTCAGGATTCATGGCTTTCAAGGAAAATGACCAAGGTCATCACAAGCAACCATGGCATAGTTTGCTTTAATGCACCCATATTCCGCACACGCGTGTATCTTGTGATAGCGAACAATGTTGCTTCACGAAGTTTTTGAACATAATGCATGGAAAATCCATTTTGCATTTTCCTGGTGCCAAAAAAGGGCTTACAATGAAGAAGCCACTGAGGCTATGAGGTGAAGATGCATCACCCCATTTATTATAAATACTAGATGGCATTTAGTGGCCAATTCAAAAATTGGATTCAGCTAGAACCTCTCGGTGCAACCCTCTTGATATAAACAAGCTTCCATCGGTCTAGAAGGAGGGGGCTAAAATTTAGCCTGGATCTACCTCGTAGCTATCTCGGGAATTTTCCAAAAATCATTTCCAGCTACAAAACATGGCATTTCTTCAGAGATCCAACAAGAGATTAGCAAGACCAGGCATATAGGCAGGAACCCTAGCATAACTTCACAGAGTATCTCGGCAGAATCTCGAAACCAGCCTTAGAAATTCAATAAATATTCAAAAAACGTGAAACCTTCCCATACAGTCATTTTATGTTTCCTTCTTCAAGGAAAAAATAACAGACATGGCATATGAGGAGTATTCTAGAAAAGTGTTCAGAGAAATCTCCTACCGCCTTCGAGGATTCATGGCTTTCAAGGCAAATGTGCAAGGTCATGACCACAACCATGGCATAGTTTTCTTCAATGCTCTCATATTCTGCACACGCGTGTATCTTGTGATGGCGAACAATATTGCTTCGTGAAGTTTTTAAAAACAATGCACGAAAAAGGGCTTATTTTGTGAAGCAGCCACCAAGGCTGTGATGTGAAAATGCATCACCCCATTTTTTATAAATACTAGAGGTCATCTAGTGGACAATTCACAAATAGGTTTTGACTAGTACCTCTCGGTGCAACACCGCGATATAAATAAGCTTGCGTTGGTCACGTAGGAGGGGGGGGGGCTAAAATTTAGCCTAGATCTACCACGTAGCTATCTCGAGAATTTTCCAAAAAAATCAATTATAGGTACAAAACATGGCATTTCTTCAGAGATCCAACAAGAAATTAGCAATACCATGCACATAGGCAGGAACCCTAGCATGACTGCGCACTGGATCTTGGCAGAATCTCGAAACCGGCCTCAAAAATTCAAAAAAAATCAAAAAATGTGAAACTTTCGCACATTGTCATTTTATATATGTTTCCTGCTTGAAGTAAAAAATAACAGACATGGCATATGAGGACTATTCTAAAAAAAGTGTTCACATAAATCACGTACCGCCTTCGAGGATTCATGGCTTTCAAGACAAATGAGCTTGGTCATGACCACAACCATGGATTAGTTTGCTTCAATGCGCCCATATTTCGCAGACACATGTTTCTTGTGATGACAAACAATGTTGCTTCATGAATTTTTTGAAAACAATGCATGTATCTAATTAAAACTCTGTCGATTATATATATATATATGAATAATTTGATCTAAAGAGATGTATAAAAATAATTTACTGGAAAATAAATCCAGTGGGATAACAACTATATGGCATACACACATGGTTTCCCACTCCTTTGTTTTGCATTGAAACATATACATTTTCACTACCCCCAAAAAAAGAAAACCATAAACTCGTGCGCTACCACCGCCCAAGCTACCACATCGTCTCCCGGGAGCATTTAAAGGACCATCGGCCACATCACCCCCGTCATTCCACTCTCCACTCTAAAGAAACCCTTGAAAGAGCAAGATCACCGGCGTGACGATGAAGAGAACAAGATTGGTGGTCGGCGAGGCAACCAACAATCATTAGACGAGGAGGCTGCAAAGGTCCTCGTCGAGCAGGAAGCAGCGGATGTCGATAAGGAAGAAGCAGTGGTTGCAGATCCGATGGTGCAGCAGTTCGTCTATGATTTTAGCAACGACAGCGAGAATGAACCCACTGATCCATTTGCATTCGAGAAGAAGGTCAGCGACGGAGAATCCGAGGTTAGATTTGAACTACTTTGAATGCAGAGTTTACTGTTCATATTTCAATGGGGTTTTCTAATTCTATAGTTTGATTAAATGATTATTTTGATCTTCCCTATTAGTTCTATATGCGCCCAGTTTTTTAGATTATTTTGATCTACCCCTAGTACGTAGTTCTATGCACACATTAATTTCTTGTTTGCTTTCATGTGCCACTAGTAGTACTTCCAGGCCCTTGTTTTGTAGTTTGATTTGAATAGTTGTACGTTCTAGTTCTATAATTTCATGTGGAGTTCTCATATTAGGTTGAGTTGATGTTGTCCAATGTAGTTTAATTTGCATAAAAAAGAATATATATACTTATCATATGAGCTCCTGATTGTACAATAACTAAAATTTAACATTTTGTATCTGAAAGCCAATGGAGTTCAGAAGTAAGGTTCAGAGATTTAACACATTAATTTTTGGTTTTAATTTGTTCAAGTGGAGTCATATACATATATATATATATTTATATATATATCAATGTATATGTTAAATAATGGATCGTCCGATCTCTTTTATAGTATATTGTGTATGTATCTGAACAGATGCATCCAAATGATACATGTGTATGATGTGTTGTCCATTAGTAGTGAGTATTTAGGAACCAAAAATTTCTGAATTCCTAATGCATCTAGTATATTTTTTTAGGACTATTAAATTCTTATTGTTCAAACTGAATAAACTACTCCCTCCAATCCATATATTAAAGACCTCATCTTTATCTAGATTCGTATGAATCTAGTCTAGTATTTAGACTAGATGCATTCGTATCTAGACAAAGTTGAGTCCATTAATATGGACTAGAGAGAGTATCTGTTAGTCATAACTACTTTCTATTGTACCAATATTAGTGATAAGATGCATGGAAATAATTACTTCATGTGTCTTAAAAAAGGATGTCTCAGAGAATTGTTGAAATTTTTGGATATATATACACTAAAACGTGTAGATTCATTCAAATTTGAAAAACAATTGTGAAATGTTTTTACTATGGAGGGAGTATGATTTTTCATCGGACTCATATATGCATGCAAACAAATCTATGTTAATGGTATAGTTTTGTTCAAAGCTGGTTCAACTTGTACATACATATGCTATCATTAATCTCTCGACAAAGCCCCATCCTAGGTTGGCCACAATGTTTTCTGGTGTAGTATAAATTTCATTCACTGACTCCTTATCTCTGCTTGCTAATTCGCATGAATGATATAGTGATGTCGATGACGGCATGGCGTCTAGGCACGCAAAAAGCCAGCACATTCCGAAGAAGATGAAGAATGGGAGGTTTCCCTTCCACCGAGCTCTCCGCATGTACAAGTGTCCCTTCTGTACCAGAATCACTACGAAAGACCTGAACAACATCGTGCAGCATGCCAGGAGCATTGCCCAAGGAGGACAATGGCGTCCGGCTCATACGAAGGAAAAGCAAGCTGCCTTCATGGTGTACATGAGCAAGTATGCCAACCTCGGTGCAATCGCTCTGCGGCCTGCTCCTAGGAGGAACAGAAGGTGCCCTAACTAGATCCCTCGGCATACTACCTATCGCCGCCTCATGTTTCCTGTTACAGCCCCATGTTGCCTCTGCTGCCCCTGGGATATATTATTGTTGGTTTTGTAATTAAGTACTATTATATTTAAGTAACATGTGGTGGCTGTGATCGAACCTATTCAACTAGTACCTATATATAGCATCAGCACCTTGAAGTAGTTAATTTCAGATATGATTGTTCTTGGTTGCACATATTTCCTTTTTCTTGTTTCCAAATTTTAGTATGAATCTTTGAGAAACACACATGATTGTTCCTGGTTTTGCAACAATATATAAATTAAAAGCCATGGTTGTTCCTGGTTGCAACATGTCTGAAATCAACCGAAGGTAAATACACACAACAATTACTTGCAACCTTTATTTTTTTCGTAGTTGCTAATGTTTGGTACAACAAATAAAAGACATACTTCTCATGAATACTGAACACAACCATTTCTTCTCAGAAGTTCTGATAGTTAGAAAGAAACTCAATTCAAATCCAAGAGAAGATTACATCCATAACTCAACCATTATATCCACAATTTCCAACAACAAAGAAAAGAACACATCCTAAAGTTACTGCCACACTAAGCATCATCATGAACCAAACATGCTTGCATTCCATTTCTTTTCTAATTTTCTTCAACCTTGATTTAAATAACTATAGAACCATGTCTCTATCTGCCATCCTCAGCTCAAGAAACATCTTATCATATACCTTTTTACATAGCTGGGAAAAGATTCTGTACATCTATGTTGGGCATGGGTTGTCCATCCAGTACAAGAAACAGCATAGCTCATCTGGACAGCCTACAAATTTTCTACCAATGTTTGGACCATAGGAGGCAACCTTCCTAGAAGGAACATGGTTGCACTGGCATCTCCAACTAGGATCTAGCTCCTTCCCACCAATATCTTGATCTATGATGGAAGTTGGAAGATTACCATCGATTCCAACCCAACACTGCAGAACAAGTGAGGGAAATCTTAAATTCCCTCAAACCACTAGAACCCTAGCTAGAACAGAATCAGGGAGGAAGACCGAATGTACCTAGTCCACAATGTCGTCCTCTCCTTCCAGTGCATGCATACCCAAGCTAGCCCTCTTCCTCCACTATGGCAGCCGAGATGCGGCAGCGACGGTGCCGGAGTTGCACTGGAGACGAAGCGGTACAGTGCAGTCTATTGTGGTGCGGTCTGGCGTCGTGTGGTGTGGTGCGATCGAGGCCACTAGTTAGCTCCAACATGGTCCCCACTTATCATTGGGTGATTTGGGTCCTTTAGTCGCTTTCCCTTTCCTAGTCCCCACCTCGACCAAATCCACTCACCTCCGGATACCATCACTAGGAAAACCCTCTCCAACAATGACGAAATCCCCTCCCATCGCCAGCAACAACTAAATCCCCTCACCTCCTCGGCGCCAATCAAATCCCATTCCCTCCCGACAACAGCGGTTGCATCTAGATCACCAATGTAAGTGCTCCTCGACCTACTGCACTTCGCCGCGTCACCTTGTCGTTTGGGTTCACCGCGTCCATGCTCCATCTAGTTCATCGCCGATGGTTTTTTGTCTCCATGTCACCGCCTTGTTCTAGGGCAGCGGATCGGAGTTGCTGTCTAGTTCACTTTATGATCTTGTAGTAGACACCAAATTAATGCCCCAAATTCTTTTTTTCATAGCTATGTTAGTGCTAATGGAAAATCTTATGCGCCAAATTAGTGCCAATGATGAAGATGTGGCACTTAGAATGTTGATGAGATGATCTGCATCTACCTAGTGTCTTTGTAAAACCACTATGCTTTATTGCAGATTCATCTAATTGCCTTGTGTGTGATATCTTACTATGAAGCTCCTTGGTAGATACAGATTCATGTCATTGGATCAGGGACGGATCCAGGATTTGAGTTTTGGGTGTACAAATTTTAATAAACACAAAAAAGGTCAAGTGATAACATAGGTAAAAATATAATTTACACACTTTAGGACAATATATTAGTATTTTTTTAGAAAAATATCTTAAAAGGTGATAGAGATTACAGAAAGTAAGAAGGAAAAATAAAGTTTTATCGATTCCACCACTTCGATGCCACCCGTCCCGTGTGGTTTTGTCAATCCATTGTTTCAATTACCTTTTCCTCGAATGATGATTTAGCCTATAAGGATTTTTCTTTTGAACGGACAAGGAATAAATATCACAAGATCATAACAAATTTGTTAATGGTATAAATGTTTCTTGAAAAAATATACAAGGGCTACTGCCTAATTGGCCGCTTGCAACTTAGGATACACTTTTTTCGTTTCGAAATAAGCGTTGCAAATTTATTTAGATACACATATAGCTGCACACTAAAACATGGCTAAATACATGCGTATCTAGACAAATCTACAACATTTATCTCCGAGTGACGAGAGTAGTAAAAAATAGGATTTTCACTTAGTTTGTGGTTGGGGGAAATACTATACATGTTAGATAAAAAATGCTACTAATGTTGTGTATATCAACCGTACAACTATATAAGAGTTTTTGGGTAAAAAACTATATAAGAGTTTTTTCTAAAAAAATTGGGTGTACATTTGTACACCCTTGCCCCATGCAAGACCCATTCATGCATTGGATGATGCTTGTAGTTGACCAAACCATATGCTTTTAAATTTGATTATTATAGTTCACTACTTATAATTTGATTCTTATAGTTAGCAAGTCTCCAAATGGCTGCATTGTCAAGGGCAAATCTAGAAAGAAGCGCTTGTAGGAATTGTGAATACTGCAAAATGGAAGGGCTGATGTCGAAGGAGCCTATTGTACAACATAGAAATAGCATCGAATTGCAGGTTTTAAAATTGTTGCCACTGCCTCTAAGATAGTAGTTAAACCTACTCTACAGCTTCAACACAAAACATTCTAATTACTGCAATGTCTATTTAGATTTCTAAAACCAATGTCTTAATCGATGTCACATCGCATAATTATGACGATGATGATGTGAAGCAACCTCTAGTCAAGAGACCTAAGGAAGCGAGGTTCATAGCATCTAATGCTATTGTTAGAACCAACAAAGTTAAGAAAACTAAGACCACAACTTAGGTGTTTAAATTATAATACGTTTAATGTATATACACTCTATTCCTTTTGAGATTTTAATTCCATATATCACTTATTCATTCATCATTTTTGCCTAACAGGATGTGGCATCGTGTCAAGTATGCAAGAGCAATTGCGAATCCAGGTTATCATCGGGCATGTCCTTTTGTATCTACTTGTCAGGGTCAGAGGGTTCCAGAACTCAGTGGTAAGTGGTAACAAGATTTTTTTTTCAAACTACACTATAAGTCTACAACCGTTGGTTTAATGTCTGATTCTTTTGTTTTTGGTGCGCAGACTGTGCCATGCAATTCAAGGTTCATGTTCACTATAGCCACAGCTAAATGAGAGTGTGTGCCCTTCAAGGTTCTTGGGTGCACCTAGAAGATTGACCTCGGGAAAAGAAAGAACCTGACTATCATGGGAGGTGAAGGATTGTCGTTGTGGTGCCACGACAGATGCCATGTGTTGGATTGAGTTGGGGCCGTATGGATGCTTGAGGAATCTGGGGAGGGTGTGCGCGGTGTAGCCGTGCATGAACAACACGAAGAACCACCAAGGACATACGATTTTATTTCAACTTCTAACTTACAAGTGCTCCTTGAGCTATTTTGCCTAGAAGCTACAAGAAAGAAGGAAGAATGCAAGCCTTGGGGCACTAGTTGCGTCTATCTCTAACCCTATCTATGCCCCTCCTTATATAGGCAACATGAATAGCTAGGTTACAGTTTGGGTACTAGGGTTTACTATTTGGACCTTATCATTATATTGCGGACCGGGTCAATGGGCCAGCCCTAGGCCCATGACCTAGTCAGCAAAGGTATGTAGCCAATGGTCCTCCTGTATGTTTACACCATATCCTACGGCATTATAATTCGCTT
Source organism: Avena sativa (assembly GCA_916181665.1). Lineage (NCBI taxonomy): Eukaryota > Viridiplantae > Streptophyta > Magnoliopsida > Poales > Poaceae > Avena > Avena sativa. Next base: position 199,761,947 of record OV702281.1, on the reverse strand, counting down.
TATACGTCACTTGGTGCTTTTGGCGTCACTCGGCTCCTTTGTTGTCACCCGGCGGTGCCCTTCTCTTTTGACTCTGCTTTAATGTGGTCCTTCATGGATCTTATTCAGAAAGGAGCAATGGGTCCTCCTTCACTCGGCTTCCCCTTGTGATATTTGTCCTGTCGTTTCTTGCAGATTTAAGTTCCTTGTCCTGTATGGGCTGACATACGTCTTATGTCGGTCTTTTACATGCTTCATGTCTAGTCGTTAAGACTCGTCCTATGTATGTCTGACTCGGCTAAAGCCAAGATGGGTAAGGTTTTACCCCTTATGACCCTATCGGGGGTAATCCCCCCGACAAGGATGGAAGCAATTCATTACACAGAACGATCTTACCCGTAAGAAATGTTTTGTTTTTATTTGATAGGACCTATGCCGAGGATAATTGTTCTCTATACATATGGTCTTGGTGGCCAGGAAGATGCATATGAATCTATGCTTGTTGCCCAAAGATGTCACCTTGCCGATTATGAGATGGAACACGCCCTAGATACCCTACCGCCAATCAACACCTTCATTGTTGTTCTATTTGTGACCCGTTTGACAAGGACAAATCTTTTCCAACATAAGATGGTATGACAACTACATTTGTTTGTTCCTTATATGGCTCCATACATAACTTGTTGTGGTGGTCGTCTGGCATGATCACTTATTTTTTTAATCCACGGCGCGACATCGCAGAGTTTACCTACGAAAGTGGTTTCCTTCATGGACATCCCTGATGATGGTGTGGCTAGAGTACAGCTAGGATATTTTGACATCACCCCAACTGCATACAAGATTGGCCCATATGGTCGTATAGTCTTCAGCAATCAGGGGTGGAAGAAGTTCCACTAGAGTGAATATGATCTAAAGGTTGGACAAGCCGCGCTAATCACTAGCAAGAACACCATAGAAGAGATGTTGGACGTGAAGTTTGTGTTCGAGACCATCTAGAGTAGTTGTGGTTGGGTACCGTTATAAGGTTAACTAATATGATGTAGTCTGGAATAGTTAATTATTAGTTGTTTGAAACCTAGTGTATATATAATATATTTGCATGTTTAGTCTACTTTTGGAGGATTTTTCTGGGCATGGTTGTGTGTGTCAATTAGAAGCTACTACAAAGAATTATGGAAGCTACTACGCAAAATTCTAAAATCTTTCCTGTCCACATGCATTCTAATCGTTTGGGCTGCTTGCGATAGTGTCCCGGGTCACGAGATTTTCATGAGACTTTGATCTCTTAGAGAGTTTTTGAATCAGTAATTACAACTTGAGTGCTATGTGTAATGGCATAAAGATAGTAGTTAGACATAATTCTGAAAGGTACCATGGAGAATTCTAAAAGTACACTAAAAACAAATATATTACAACTTTTAACTAAAATGTAATACACATACTTCTGAAATAATATAAACAAAATACAAACTTCTGCTTCAAATAGACCTGACCAACGCTAGCAATGAATATATAGGATTCATTCTCCCCTATATATTTCGTCGTCTGAGGCCTCCCAATGATGCATCACATATTCAGAGAACTCTCTCTCCCTCTGCAGTGTGTTACCAGTATCTCATCTAGAGGGTAAGGCCTCGATGTACGTTCCAGCATATGTTAGCCTAAGCCATGCATTACCATTGTTGGTTCCTCTTCCAAGGATTGAACATCATCGATTGTATAGTCTAATATAATCCCTATAGTATATGCAACTGGGTTTGACTATGGGGTGCAACCTGGTGTCAACGGAGATAGACCGATGGAAATCAACAAAGAGGGCATGACGTCCAATGTCACTGACGGCCTCGATAGAGCGGTTCTCCGTGTACACCCGATACAAACCGGTTGACCTTTGGCGAAAACCCCGTTCAACACAAGGAGAGGATCACCATCTGACTCCATAAGGTAAAAATTGTAATTTCCACGAATCCGTTAAAAGACCAGGATTGCGATTAATTCGGCCATCCTGACAGTGCTCGCACGTTTCTCTAACTGTATGTTGGTCGACATGTTGTCTCCATTCACATGTATTGCATATACTTACCCTCGGAATGGCGTCATGCAGTTTGAAATCACATCGGGTTGTGGAGAATAAATTCGTTCTCCGAATGATTCATTGAATTTCCCCACTGGTGTGCCCTTGTCGTCCCATGCAACAATCTCCGAAGAACCTTTGCAAACAAACACCATTGTTGGGGACTTCGTCACAACGAAAGATTGCAGAATATCAGATGGTATGTGTGCTTGAAAATCAGTGTTGGACTTAACAGTGATTGGATCAGAAGCCAAATCTTGTACGGCTCCACCCTCTGAGAAAGCACAATGACGCCACGAGAAACACCGACAAAGTAGAATCTTTAGAAGAAGAGGACATTTAGCCCCTAAGATGTTTACAATTGAAAATTAATAAAAATAAATGAATATATATCGTGGATGAATTTCAACCCGCGATGGATGTTCATTAGATTCATCATGAAGCAACGACCAGTGGCGAGGTTGAGGAAGGTGAAGTCGCCGACATCGAGAAGTGTGTGATCTATCAGGATCCAATTGTTAAGATGAAATTTGGGCTCTTTTAAAGTGTGGTGCCAATCAGTGTAGACTTCCTGACAAGTAGCATAGGTGTCGATGTACTCCTATTTCTCAAGCAAGTGTTCTGCGATCTTGCAAAGTGGGTCAGCCGGGATACCGGACCAGTTCACCTTCATCCTGCTGCTGTCCATGCCTTCCTATCAAGGAAGAAAGACGACGACGAGAAGAATAGGGAGGCGAGGAGAAGAACAAGGACATGAGGAGTCGAAGAGGAACTGCCCCTAGCCAACTACGCGAGGTGGAGGAGATGAAGAAAAACTGCCCCTAGCCCACTACGCGCGCGGTCGAGGAACTGCCAATTTTAATTTCTTCTATCCCTTTTATTAACCCTTCTATCAAATAGACTAACATGTGGGACCGGCCAAAACCACCAAGAAGTGCAACCTGACAAGCTGACATGTGGGGTCAGTCCACGGATTGCGTGTTCCTTAAAAAAAATTGAAAGCCCTGATGAAATCCGCGACGATTATATGCAAGACGAAACAAGATACATGGCTTACATGCTAGGGACGAAATCCGTGACAAATTTTCTGCGACAAAATCGCTAAACGTCATGAATAACCGGGCCAGAGGCCCTCCGACCACCCCCTGACAAAATTAACTAAATCGTCAGGGATCCGTGATGTTTGTAGTGAAATGTCTTGAAAATGTTTTGGAAAAACCCTTGGTAAGAGGCATCACTTCCAAGTGGATGTTTGAAAGAAAGAAAAGAGATGATGAAGAATGAGAAATATGAACTTAATGATGAGAATGGATGTTCTACACCTTTAACGAAACACCTTGTCTATGCAACCACATTACCCTAGGAGCTGGGGCATAGCTTATAGTTTGTTGGCTTTAGGATGGGCATCCCCTACACGTGCTGTAGGGGAGAAATCCTTCGAACTCTAGGCTCTCTCCTATAAGGGTATACGGATCTGAAGTTGGTAAATTTCAAGGACATGTCGGTGAAACAATTGGGTCTCCCACGGACAGACTTAGGTAGTACAGAAGTAAGTGGAGTCACCAAATTAAGATATTTCCTAATAATTGGTTTGGGTATACGCGTGTATGGAAGGAAGGACTATGGTGCGGGGCACCACATACTTGTGCCCAGGAGAACGAACCCAAAAGAGAATAGTGGCTTTGCTAGGGTCGACAAATGAAAGGGTATGTTTTATTATCTGAACCCCCATTTACCGTGTGTAGCGGGCCATGGTTGTATCCCGGCGGATGTATTGATTCTTGTGTGGAAAGTGCACAAACTCTGCAGAGTATAATCTATTCGAATAGTTGTGTCCATGGTCAAGGACTGTTGGAAAGGTGATTGCTAGGAGTACCCTAGTGGGGGTTCTGAGAAGATAAAAAGGACGTGACAGGGTCACGAGGAAGCATGAGAACAAGTTTTGTTTTGACCAGGGATGGTCGAAGATGTTTAAAAAGTTTTTTCCTCTAAAAATGTTTTCAAAAAGGTTTTCAACAAGGATATGGAGATATCCATACTTTCTAAATGGAGGCATGTTTTCAAAACTCTTTTTCAACAAAGGTATAGAGTGCCCATATCTATAAGAGAAACTGGGCTTTTTACAAAACAACCTTAGCAAGAGCTATCTCACCACAGCCAAATTACATTAACTTGTTTGCCTTAACTTGGTGGTTTGCAAGTACATTCAAAGTAGTCACCGGCTTTTCCCCTGGTTATTTACTTGGCCATACTTTTAGAAGCACGAGGAATGATGGAGATGTTGACGTCTATGCGAGTTAGGCCGTCTTCCCAGTCAATTGCCTGTAGGTTAAGGCAAGACATGGGCTCTACGATTGAAGAAGTTCCTCTTTTAATGCTGTATCGCTATAATGGCAATGATGTAATTTTGGTACTCGTTACTTTCTGGATGTTGTAACGATACTTTTCGGTTATGCTCACGGCTAACTGATCATGGAAACATGAATTGCAAGTATAATGGGGATTGTCAGACCATAAATTCGGGGTCCCACAAGCGGGTCAGTAGACAAGTGGCCTGGCCGACAAGGTCTTCGCTAGGACACGAGCACCGTGTGGTTGGCACAGGTATGGTTTTGATATGATCAAGTCTATGGAGACTAAGTGTCAGTTGTGATGTAGGTACCTATGGGTAATACAAGTGCTACAAGACGAGGTTCGATCTGCCAACCGGGCACGGACAAAGGAGGAAAAGACAACGACGTATGCGAGGTCATCCAACCTCCCCTTCCCGGGCTTCCCTGAAAGGAGTGTAAGGGCCCGATCGAGGATGGCGAGGCTAAGGAGTGGCCTCGACTACGTCCCAGGAGGACCATGAGAGAACTTCTCCTCATCCAGGAGCGGCCCGGGAACTGGAGCCAACTAATCTTGATAGGGCACGTCAGGCCCAACCTTGGGAACTAGCAATGCGCCAGTACAGCTGGACATCATCATGGCGTTGCAGCCCACTGCAGCGTGCCACCGACATGAGTGACATCTCAGAGCCTGAGCTATCAATCGACCATAAAGCGCACCTATGCACCACACCTAGCCGTCTATTGGCCGCAGGTGCTGCCCGCCTACCTAAAGACTGAGTGGCACATCACAATTGCGCCCGGGAACAACCTTGGCGGTTCTCCGCGCTGGCCTTTGTGGTGACCCCTTGGAGTATAAAAGGAGGCACTTGGCCATTAAAAAGAAGGTTTCAAAGGGGGAGACCAGTAGGAGAGTTAGGGAAATCAAACCAGTAACAAATAGAAGAGGAGTGTTATGGTTTGCTGGGGAGGAGAGCTTGGCTTGAGTAGCTAGCGAGAGTCAAAGAGAGAGGGAGAACCCTTCTCCACACCGGAGAGACAGAAGAAAAGAGATAGAGATAGTGAGAAGAGAAAGAAATAGGAAGCCCGGGGAGTGTAGGATCTAAGCTAAATGCGGCTCCTCGGCATCAGAGAGATCACCATCTTGTACTTCATCCACCCTAGATAATCCACCAAAGAAGGACGTAGGGTTTTTAGCAGAAGGGCGGCCCGAACCTGGGTAGAAAAAAACCATGTGTGCTCTTTGTGTGTCGTGTGTTCGAATCAGCAGGTTCCTACATAGTTGTTGACGTCGAAAGTCCTTCATGCTCGCTACCGAACAAATATGGGGTACCTAGCATCCTCGTTGTCTGTGTTGGCGAGCCGCGACACCTTTGTCATAATGTTTTTAATATACCTTTACTTTCTTGTGTCGGTATAGTAATGTGTTGGCACCAAAGGCCCACTATTCGAATCAACTACTGTTTGCAAACCGGCTTCATGCTATAAAGAGCAAAAGCTAGAGGTTACTACGCACACGACAAACGGCTAAGGAAAGGAAAAACAAGAGAGCCAATATCTGTTGTTTTTTCCTAACCTAGTATGTCGAATGGCTCTAAGCTATATCTCAAAGTTTTAAGTATTGTATGCTTTGTTTTGTGACCTTGTGACTCATACGTCGAACGTCAAAATGGTAGAAAAGAGACAAGATCTGAGTATACAAGAAAATAAACTCTAGGTATTGGACCAGAGCGATCTGTCATAAAGCCTCGCTAGTTAACCTAAGACTTGAGTAGCAACAAAAGGAACTTAACTGTATATATTACATCTATGCCCGACATTTCGGGGATTTAGCGAATTGAGTTTTGCAAGGTGAAATAAGCTTAGACAAAATTGCCGGAGCTAGAGGGATCGGTAGAAGGAATAGCAGTGTCGGCATCTCAACCGCCGGATCTAGCTGAAGGTTCAGTATCGACTTCGATTTCCTCGTCCATCTCTTCTTTGCTCTCCTATATGGTTTTTGTGTCCTTTTCGTTGGGGATGCTCAACCCCTTGTTGTGTGCTCGTCCTTTTCCTGAAGGGGCAGACTCATTGTGTGGTCGTCTTGATACCATCATGCAAAGATAGCATGGCTCCACGAGCGAGGTGAAGCAGCTCCGGAGTCAGTATCGTTCACCATTTACATGCATTCGGGGCAAGCCATCCTTGAGGGCTGGTACGACGTTGTCCTGAGCCTGGTTCCTCTTTGGACAAGTTTGGCTCGCGGCCTTCTTACCACTATTCCTATGCTTCTTCGTCTGCATAGCATGCTACTTCACTTGGGATGATAAGTGTTGAACGCCCGCCTTTGGAGTGTGCTAGGGCTGAAACGAATCCAGGTTTCTCCTATGGATCAGCGACCGGATGCGTATCCTGAGAGAATCCATGGAATACTAGGCATTGCATGCATGTACTTGGAAGACCACCTTGACCGTTGCAAGCGATGAAGGGTTATTCATCCACACAAGGCATGTAGAATACTTTGTTGGCACCGGTGATGATGAAGTTGTCAATGTCGACAAATTGATCATCATCTTCATTGTTGCCATCATGTGGTGGTGGTAGGGGCGATGGAGGTTGCGGTGCAATGGCTTCACCTTGGGGCGGTCCACACGCTCCCAATAGTTGTTGGTTGCGACCGGTGGTGGCGATGACGATGGCTGGCCTCCGAGGTGGAGGCAGGATGATCGAGGTGGCTCCGGTGGCCCAACAAGACAAATCTGGGTCTTCGGTCATGTCAAGGGCCAGTTGTGGCATTTTGCAAGAGTCTTGTGTTTGTCAGGTCCCTAAGGTTGAAAGGGGGGTCCATGTCGTCACACCCTGGAAAAACCATAGCAATCCGGACCCTCAGGACGTCATTGTCCATTGATTGTTGTGCATCGTGCACCTCACCGGTTGTATAAGAGTTCCCTTGGCAACATCCTTCAACTCACCGCCGGCAACTTTAAGAAGGAGTATGCAAGCAGTGTCCTAAGTCAAAACATGTTGGGAATCATGAGAGGGCAGTCATCAAAGGCATAAAGGAGATGCTGCGGACTAACTAATTAGTTACCTTATTGGTGGCGTTGAACTCGGCTAATGTTGAGACATGGCCAGTGCCGGCGGCCGGCCTATCATTAGCATTCTCCTGCTCGGGTGCATTATGAAGTACCACCGCCACCGGCTGCGCCTTGGTATTTTTGGTGGGAGCAAGGGCATTAGTGCGACCGAATCGAGCGGCTGGGCCGCAGCGATGGCGGCCGGTGGTTTTACCAAGTCCGGCGACACGTTGATGCCCGAGTTGCTGCCACTGAGGTTGTGCAGCTGTATCGGCCCCTGTCAACCTGCCACATTCCAAGCAGTTATCCCCTGAAGCAACCCGGGGGATGATCGCGCAGATCTTCTCTTCCACTAACTTGTCCACTCCTCTCTCATCCACTTTTTGCTCAAGTGTAAGGACCTTCATATTCAGCTCTTCAACCCTGGCTTTATCCTTAGCCGCCGACAGGTTCTTCCTCTCCCTTCTTTTCTTGGCATCCTCTTTGTAGTACTTGGAAAACTTCATTCTCGTATCAAAGCCAGACACATCGTTAGCTGAGGATGGCGGAAACCACTTGTCCCTCTTATTGTAAGCGTTCGCCGCCCTGTTGAAAACCGTGTTAGATGGATCTGCCATCGAATCCTGGGAAGTCGACGCAACAGTAGCGTTCAATTCCTTTTCCTGCAGATACAAGGATAGGGGAACCCATGTATTTAGATTCTTGGATTCATTATTTTAATTGAAACTCAATAGATCCATGGTAAGTTCCTTACCAGATCCATCTCGAATTCCTTCACCTCCAGATCATTGATAACAAACTCCCCTGTATTCAGGTCTTGGTAGTAGCTCGCCTGGAAAAAGTTCCTTAGCTGCAAGTCCATGATTTTATGCCACGGGTTTTCTTTACCCAGGCTTTCAAGCTCGGCGTCCTCCTTGTCCCAAATGGATTGTTCCTCTCTATAACCGCCGCTACCAAGCCGGTGGTTACCTATTTTATAATCACGCATATTACTTCCACACTCATTCCACGCTTTAGCGTCATTGGTAGCTACCTCCCCCTTAAATATATTTAAATCCTCTTCGTCGAGCATAGGATTTTTCTTAATTATAATCTCTCAGCTTTCACCTTTGTCAATGATATTCTTCACCCGAGTTTTCTAGCTTCCCAAGGCATTGCTCATTTTTGTCAATGCTAGTTTGTTCACCGGGTTCTTAATCTCTAGGTTTTTGAACGGCTCTAGGAATGTGTATCATTTGTGAAGCTTCTTAAGGAGGTTCTTGACCAAATCCTAATTGGCAGCACTTCTAATGTGCTTCATGTTGATCGACATGCTTTCCCAGACGATGCACCCGAGTTTCATGTCGTACCATTTGGCAAGACATGCAGGCGCCATGGGTAGGACACTTTTTGTGACTTCAATGAAATCATCACAGACGTTGGCAAGCACTTGCATCCTCTGATCATTCATTTCCTTCTCCTTCTTCTTGTTCTTCATAGCAGCCGAGTTGTCGCTACTGCCATCCATGCAGTTACCGCCATTGGTGCGCTCGCCGCCATCTATGGTGGTGTCATCCTCCTTGCCGCCTTCACTAGTTATGTCATAGTCGTTGTCCCTCTCATTCTCATCATCACCCTTGTTGCCCCCAGCACCTCTGGTGGCGATCGCCGGTGGTGGTGGCATTCCCATCTTTGCCTCCTCCTGCTCTTGGGACGCCCGCCGGAATGACTTGTTGGAATATCTAGATTGTTCTTTGATGCTCATGTTCTTAGAAGGGCCGGCCTCGTCGTTGGCCGACATGTTTTCCCTCTATAAAAAAGAGGCAAAAACTTAGCACAAAAAATGACCGAAAAATCCACCATGACCTTTTCTAATTTTTTTACCTAGGACTGCCCATTTCTCAACCGGAACAGAAGTGAATCGACACTTTGGTAGAAGCCGACAACTCAATTGATATCCCTGCAAGAAAAAAAGCCCCAGCGCCATTGACCCCATCCATCATCCATGCAGTATCTCTACATTAAGCACCGGTAGATAGAAGCCAAAATGTAATAAGAGAAGCACCATACATCACAACACCATCTCATTAACAAAATAAACAAACTCTATAGCACCATTTAATAAGATATAAAGCAATAGCAGTACTAGGAAACAAACATGGTGCTGCTGCTCCCTACCATTTTTGGTACCTAGAAACAAACAATAGTACTAGGAAACTGTAGCATCCCAATTGTCTAACAATTGTAATTCTACTTGCCTATTCTATTTTGCTACTTCCTACATGGCATTCATTGCATCATCATTATATCATGCTCATGTCACCATGCCACCTTGCATTTGAGAATCATATAAAACCCCTCTATTTGGTTCTTATCCCATATGCACTATATATTGTATCACTTGTATTTGCCTCTTGATATATTGTTTTTCTTCTTGATAAATTGCTTCATTCCCAAGTTGAGTTGTGGGCATATATATTTTGCAACTCCATCATCTTTCCTTGTCACCACCTTATAATTCTACCATCCAATCTACATATGAGCACTTAAATTTATTTTGGTATTTGTATAGCTCATATGTAATAAGATGGGATGCACTTCTTTCCCACATGCTCCCATAATGTTTTCGTTATTGTTTTCACAATATGACTTACATGGAGCCACATGGACATCTTTTCATGCTATGTGCGTGGGGATGATTATAATCTTCCATATGGCTTGTATGTGAATTTATGCTCATGTATTAATATAAATGTGATTATTTAATTATTAGTGGGACACACACACTAAATAAGCCACTTATGTACATCCATGTATGAATCATAAATTCTATATGGGAAATATAGATCACACCTTGTGGGTTGGCCATAAGTCAAAAAATTTAGTGCATGCATGTAATAGATGCCCATATGCAAATGTAGTTGTTTTCACAACTAGAGATGTGGTATGTAATGCATGTGCAAAGCGTCCTCTGTTTTTTCCTTTATTTGAATTCTTTTGGGTTTTTTGGGGAAATTTGTATGGTTTGAATTCATGCAAGCTAGTACCATTCTAAAGGAGACCTCAATGGTGACCACCCTCTCTTCTACATGTTCTTGTTTTGTTCGGTTTTGTGATTTAGTTGAAAGATTATTTACAAAACTCATTTTAAAATAAATATAAAAATAATAAGAAAAAGAAAGAAGGAGAGGACCTATCTATGACAAAATCTATCTCTATCTTAAAACACTAATTCTAAACCTTTGCCTCTAATATTACTAGCTAAACCTAGCTACCTCTCTTTCTCTCTAGATAACCCTAAACCTCTATCTAGCTATTCTACCTTTGGGTGCTCGTGTATACATCCACACTTAAAACCACACTACCTAAACTCTCTATTCCTCTCTCTACCATCGGGTCCTAGCTAACTAGATAGCTACACCTTTTACTCCAACACACACGCGTTGCTGCCTCTCTCTGAACCTGGAAACTGTTGTACCCATCTCTAAACCTAGTCATCCAACTCGCTAGCAGCAATACCCTGTCCAGACCTGACCCTCCCCAATCCTAGCCCATGCCACCCCGCCCCCACTAAAAGAAATGTTTCCTTTCGCAATGACTGGGCCCGTCGGTCGTCGTAGAAGGCGCCTCTTCCTTGACGAAAATCCTGGCTTGACCGTGGCTGATGCAAAACTTTTTTTCCGGGTTAGCCCCCCTCTACTATGACGAAACCGCTAAAAACATGGAGGAAGCTTGTTGGGAGCGTGGCAGAAGTAAGATTTCCGCTTCCTCGCGAGATGTTGACTCGCCGAAGTATTTTTTTTGCGTGTGGGTCCCGGACGTCAGTGACTCTAGCATACCAAACTTTTCGATCGCGCCTCCCTGATTTGAACTCGTTAACATTGTTCGATGCCTCTTTCGTTTAGTCTGGCTACTGGGTACCGCATGTCTGCCTCACATTAGAGGAATCGTGTGTATGATGGAATTTTTTCCTTCCCTTTCCAAACTTGATAGTGTCGCTCGATGCATATGCCGTTTAATGAGGCTGCTGGGTCCCACGTGTCACCCTCACACTAGAAGAAACGTGTGCATGATGGATTTTTTCCTTTCTCGTGCCTCCCTGGTATGAACTTGATAACGTTGCTCGATCTATCTGCCGTTAATCACGATGTTGGGTCCCACATACCAGCCTCTAATTCCAAGAATCGTGTGTATGATGGAATTTTTTCCTTCACTCCACTACCATGCTCCGAACTTGGTTGTGCTGCTAGATGCATCTACAGTTTAATCACGCAACCGTGCCCCACATGTCATCCTCTCATCATAAGAAACGTGTGAATGATAAAAAATTCCTTGGCTCGTGCCTCCCTGATTTGAACTTGATAACGTTGCTCGAACTATCTGTCGTTAATCATGATGCTGGGTCCCACATGCCAGCCTCTCATTAGAAGAATTGTGTGTATGATGGAATTTATTCCTCGCTCCCTCTACCCTGTTCTGAACTTGATTGCGATGCCGTTTAATCACGCTTCTAGACCCACATGTCATCTTCTCATTAGAAGAAATGTGTATATTATGGATTTTTTTGCCCTCGGTCGCGCTACCCTGTTCCGAACATGATAGCCCTACCAGATGCATAATCACGCAGCTGGGCCCCACGTGTCATACTCTCATTAGAATAAACGTGTGTACGATGGAATTTTGGCCCTTGGTCGCTCCTCAGTGTTAACTTGATAGCGTCACCCGCTGCATCAGCCGTTTATACAGGCTGGTGGGTCCCATATGTGTGTCTCACATTAGAAGAATAGTGTGTATATGATGGGTCATGCTGCCAGGTCCCACATGTCAGCATCTCATTAGAAGAACGTGTGCATGTTAGCCTTTTTTCTCGCTCGCCCCTACCTTATTCTAACTTGCCAACGTTGCTCGATGCAGAACCTATATAAGGTATCTCTGGTGGGATCCACATACTAGCCTCTCCGTAAATGAAACGTGCTATGATGGACTTTTTTTCGGCCGCCTTCGTTGTTCTGGCTTTGGTCCATAGCTGGGTCCTAGATGTCAGCAACCTCTGTGCAGGAAACGTGTCTACGGTGGGTCCCAGATGTGAGCCTCTATTTGAATGAAACGTATGTATGTTGGACTATTTTTTTGGGGTGAGTGCCGTTATGACCTTGGCAACATTGGTGGATTTCTTTTAGGGGAAACATGCCTATGATTCAACAGTAGTTTACCTGGACCCCAGATGTCAGCCTTATAGAGTTCAAAAATGTTAATCTATACACCGATGCTGGGTCCCAAATGTCAGCCTTCTATGTACAGGTAATATGTCTATGTCGGGTCCCACATTGCAGCCTTCTCTGTTCAGGAAACGTGGCTATGCTGGGTACCACATGTCAGCCACTATTTGAATTAAACGTGTCCATGCTGGGTCCCACAGGTCAACCTCTATTTGAATTAAACGTGTGTATATACGTTGGACTATTTTTTTCGGGTCGAGTCCGCTGTCCTAACCTTGCAAACATTGCTAGATGCAGTAGCAGTTTATCTGGGTTCCACATGTCAACCACTATTTAAATTAAACCTGTCCATGCTGGATCCCACATGTCAATCTCTATTTAAATTAAACGTGTGTATATATGTTGGACTATTTTTTCGGGTCGAGTCTGCCGTCTTGATCTTGGCAACATTGCTAGATGCAGCAGCAATTTATCTAGGTCCCATATGTTAGCCTGTGAGTATAAAAGTAACTCAATATTAACACAAATTGCCTAGGATTCGAACTCGAGACCTTACCACGGGTTGACTAGGTATCTTGCCACAATGGCAGAAACAGCTAATTGAATAGAGTCGTTATGCCTTGCTATTATAACTTATTGACTTGTCTCCTTAAAAATACTTTTTTTGAACATTTTTATCTCCCATCAAATAATAAGGCGGTGCTCCTGACAGCTAAACTAAAAACTGCAGGTGTTATAAAAAAATATACAAGCAGAGTTTTTTTTGAAATATTGAGAGGTGGGGGACAATGCCCAAAATGACGAATTAAAAAGAGTTTGGCTATTCTCCATGGGATGCTCTACATGGGCTATAGTCCATAGGCTACTCTCCATGGGCTCGTTTCTCAAATTTCCCTAGGTTGTGGTCAGCAGTCCCCTTATACCCCTAAAAGGCCGAATTAAAATGTTCTAGGCTAAAGAGGGGCCGAATGAGCTAGATTTCTTCTCCTGGTATATAAAAAATGCGTTTTGCTATGGCTCGGCCGGATTCGAAACAAAGATCGCAAAGAGGGAGGGAAATAAATCGATAATTCTTTTTGGCAGATATTTATATAAACTAGTGGAGTAGTTTGCCCTTTTCTCCAAACACACTCGACCATTGGAGCATGCAAAATTGACGATCGAGTATGCTTCAAGTACCTTACTATCACATAAAATGCCCGTGCGACCCCCCTATGCTACCCAAAATGTCCAAGTCTCATCTAGATTGTGCCAAGGCCATGTTTCAAAACAAAAGCAAGACTATCTACTGCCCTTGATTTAAACAAGTACCAGTATATCAGTATTATTTCCACAAAATGCTTTAGTAATAGCAAGGACAGAACAATTGAGAGATTCAGTAGCTTTCCTGCTTGAAATTCAATAGCAGTATAGAGAGAATTTGTTATTGTTCTAGCTAAAAAAACCTTAGCACACGATCAGTTTGCCCTGTTCTCCGAACATACTCGATCATTAGAGAAAGCAAAAATGACGATCAAGTCTGCTTTTGTGTGAATACCTCCTCCTTACGTCAATGCCTATGTGACCCCTATATGCAACCCAAAATTCCCAAAACACATCTCGATAATTGTGACAATGCTAAGTTTCAAAATAAAAGCAAGACAATCTGCTGTAATTGATCTAAACAAGTACTCCAATTACATCACAGTTAGTTGTAAAAATATTGTTCTAGTAGTAACGACATAAATTTTACAGATTCAGCAGTTGATGAGCCTAGTTGATGTAGGAGCGCTTCGTCGGGAAACCCCAAGAGCAAGGTGTGATGCAACATAGCAGCAATTGTTCCCTCGGTAAGAAACCGAGGTTATTGAACTAGTAGGAGGAAGGAAACGTCACACAAGTGTTGAAAGCAACATGGAGACCTGCACAACACAAACTCAAGACTTTGACCAAACAAACAATGAGGTTGTCAATCTCACTGGTTGCTGTAACAAAAGATTAACTATATGGTGTGGAAGGTGATGATGGTTTGCAGCAAGTAAACACTAGAAGATGTATCAATGGTAAAGATTGGTCTGAGATCCATAGTTCACTAGAGGTGCTCTCCTTAGATAAACAAACATGGCATGAAGGGTAAAAAAATTACAGCAGGGCAATTGACAGGAACTGAGCAAGGCATAACAATGCAATACTAGACAAAAAAGATCCTATAAGATTCGATTGGGCAATACAACAATATACATAGACCACCATCAAACTTCATCTATGACTAGAAGTCCACCTTCAGGTTATCATCCGAACCCTCTCCACTATTAAGTTTCAAGAAACAGACAACTACTTTAAGAAAAGTGTGTAAGGTAAACAATCCACTTGTTCCATGAACAAGAGACCGTTGTTTTCTCCCTAGTGGCAACAACACATCTACAACCGAAGAGATTTATGTCACTTCCCTTGGAAACTAGAGGCATGAACCCACTATCGAGCATAAATACCCCCTCTTGGAGTCACTAGAAACTACTTGGCCAAGATAGCTACTAACAACGGAGATCATGCAAGATCACAAACAACATAGACATGATAGAATCATAAGACAAAACCATTAATCAATCTGACATAGTAATCTCAATATCCATCGGATCCCCGCAAACACAACATGCATTATTAAAAATAGATTAGATCTTGATCATGAACGGAGTTCACAAGATCTATACATGAAAGCACAAGGAGGAGATACAACCATATAGCTACTACATGGACCCGTAGTCCAAGGTGGAACTACTCACGCTTCATACCGGAGGCTGGCATGAAGAAGAAGAAGGCCTCCGAGATGATCTCCCCTCCGGCAGGGTACCGGGAAGAACTTCAGACCCCCCCGATCTATGGACGATGGTGGCGGTGGCTATAGACGTTTTCGTGGAGTTTTGATCGGGTGCCTAGGCTTTCTACATCGGGGGCTTCTTATTGGCGAAGGGGCGAGCCAGGAGGCCACCAGGTTGGCTACCCTCCCTAGGCGTGGGGTGGGCCCACCCACACGGCCAGGGGGTGTGGCGCCCTGGTGAGCCTTCTCCGTCTCATCTTCTGTCTTCGTGTTGCCCACGACAAAATATTCACTTTGGCTTTTGTCCCGTCCAATTTCGATTATATTGATTTTCTGCCTTTCTGGAACCAAAAATAGAAGAAAACATGCAACTGGCACTGTGGAAACTTGTTAATAGGTTAGTTCCAGAAAACATATAAAAACACCTCGAAGTGTGGACAAAACAAAGCAAAGTAGATAGTAAACAAGCATGGAGTATCAAAAATTATAGATACGTTTCTGACGTATCAACAGTACAGAATAAGACTGAAAATATCGACAGATTGCCAGTTCATATTCCGCAGGACTTGATAGATTCAGCAACATCAAAAACTGACCGATTAGCAGTACATGAATAATAACCATAAGAATTGATAGATTCAGCAAGGCCTGATTCAAAAGAAAAACGAGACCATATTCTGCACTCGATAGGTCAATTTGAACAAGTAATAGTACTTGGTTATTACTATAAAATAGATTAGCAGAGGAAGAACTCCATACAAAATACTCAGAAATACCTTAAGCCAGGGACTACTGTTCTCACTAGCATTTAAAAGATTCAGCAGTACAGAATAAGAAATAAAAATATTTACAGATACCCAGTTCATAACCAGCAACACTTAACATGTTCAGCAGTATTTCAAAGTGGCCGATTCAGTAGTACAGACACTGAAATTTAATAGCAGTACAGAGATAAGTAGTTCTTGATTCAGTTTGCCCTTTTCTCCGAACACACATCATTGGATCCTGCAAAACTGATGATCAAGACTGCTTTTCTGTGCATACCTCATTCACATCAATGCTAGTATGACCAACATAAATGCAACCTAAAATTTCCAAGACTCATCTAGATTGTGACAAGGCCATATTTCAAAAGAAAATCAAGACAGGCCATCTACTTCCCTTGATCTAAACATGTACCAGTACATCAGTACTAGTTCTACAAAATACTTTAGTAATAAAAATGACAGAACATATGACAGATTCACTAGCATTTGAAATTTTCGGCAGTACGGAATAAAACAGAAAAATATCAACACATTCCAATTACATAATCAGTGGCACTTGACAGATTCAACAATATTTCGAATTGACCGATTTAGCAGTACAGATAATGGCCAAAAGAATTTACAGATTTAACAATGTAGACATTGAAATTCAATAGATATAGCAAGGCCATAATTCAAATGGAAAAAGGAGACCATATTGTGGCCATGCTGTTCCAAAAGAAGAGAAAGACCATCTACTGCGCTTGATCTAAACCAGTACTAGTACATCACTATTAGTTGTAAAAAATACTTTAGTAATAGCAACAGAACATTTGATATATTCACTAGCATTTGAAAGATTCAGCAGTACAAAATAACAATGAAAAATATCGACAGATTCCCAGTTCATATCCAGCGGCACTTGATAGACTGATCAACATTTCAAAGTGACCGATTCAGTTTGTCTTTTTCTCAGAACACTCGATTATTGGATCAAGAAAAACCGACGATCAAGTCTGTTTTTGTGTGCATACCTCCTTCTCACATCAATTCATGTGTGTGTGACCTCCATAGGGAACTAAAAATTCCCAAGCCTCATCTAGATTATGAGTTTATGACAAGGCCAAGTTACAAAAGAAAAGAAACACAAATCTGCACTTGATCTAAACAAGTAGCAGTACATCATTATTAGTTCTATAAAATATTTTAGTAATAGCAACGATAGAACAAAGGCAAAGCAATACCATCTCCTGCCCTTGATCTAAACAAGTATCATTATATAGTACAAAATACTCCGAAATACAGGACCTAGTACTATACTAGTATTACTTTGGAGCCAAAATTGTTCAACATGGCCGATACCAACTGAACTATCCTATTACATAGTATTACGAGTACTTATGGTAGCTAGGTTCCAATCACTAGCATTGTAGAAGCTCGGGATGAACCATAATGGAGTCTCCGAAGATTTCCATACAACGTTGGTTGAGAAACCAACAGCTGCTTCTTCAGTATTTAGACCGAAGTAGCATATTTCAGGAAACGGCATATATCCAAGTCCTATTGCATGGTGGGAGGTGTAGACACAGTTGCTTCTCGTCAGATATCCCGGGGCAACATCTGCACCGCCTACTGCAATGTTAATCGGATAGTTCAATCCAAGGAAAAGGTAATATGCTCCTAGGTCAACGATCGGTATCCATGGCTTAGGTGGAAACAAGTAAGCAATGTCCATTGAGTACACCTTGCATCCAAACCCAGTAGTATAGGTGCCAAAAGTGCGACCGCAGCGATCAACACTATGATCAACAACATGATTGCCATGGCCATAATAAGTACCGCCATAAAAGTCCTCATTAGTTACTCCCTCAGTATGGATAAGAAGAGGGCAAGATTCGACTGCAGATATTGCTAAGAACCATAAAACAGGTTCGTAATCCTCATCATCTATGTCATCAAGGTTTCCCTCCCTAAGATGCGTGCTACGTGGTGCCGGGAGCAGAATAGGACCTTGAAAAAGAAATGACGGCCAAATCAGCCAAAACTAGTTTACATCCATAAAAAATCAAACTAGTGATTACAACATGTGTGGATCAAACTTAACAAAATACAGATGATTCCGGATATAAACACTGCCAATATCAGTGGCTGCAAACACCAGAGCCTTATGGATAACTGCATTGCTATATCTGAAAAGTACTAGAACTGGTTCTCAAGAACTGTCCATGTATACTCATCGCCATCAAGGGTAGCAATTGAGTACTCGAAGATAGCGATAAGAGAGGAATCTAAATAATCTGCAGCAACTATGGGAGCTCGGCAAATAGCAATCTTCCGGAGTATAATGGTGCGATCATTATGCATGAATGTAAACGGATCATTGGTGGGTACAAACTCTTGGACTTGTGGGAGAGGAACGCGTTGATGAGTATACACATTGACAAGCTCCCACTTAAACTCGCACCCAACAGTGGCGATCCAATCTCCATTGGCACCTACCCACTATTTACCCATACAATTCGAGAACATAACGTTGGAGGAGAACCTGTCCAGCGGTGTTAGCTTGCATATTGTGCCCTTGCCCTCGAAGTACTAATTCTGTTCCCATGGTTTCTTAGTTGGGTGAGAATGAAGAACACAGGGGAGGACAAACGGCCGAGAAGCATGTAAAGTTGCACTGTATATTTCCAAGTCAAGAAGATGTTTGGACGAACTGGCGAGTATTGCGGCGGTGATGACGTCGGATCTTGTTATGAGTTCTTCAAGCGGGCCTTCGTTAAAAACCTCCTGGAACAACTCAAAATTATCACTGTCCTTTCTCGGTCCTGCCATCGCAAGGGAGTTGCTAGAAGTTGGGACAATGGCTTGATTTGGCTTTCTGGTAAAGAGGGAAGATCGATAACGGTAGCCGGAATAGGAAGAAGAACAAACACTCTCATACTGTGCGGTGGACAGGATCGGAAAGCGGCATGGTGGAGGAGCGGAACGGCGGCGCTTGGCATAGAGTTATGGGAATGGGGAACTGGGGATCGATAGTAGTATAGGGGAGGTTGAATAAAATGATTAAAATGGATGCATGCTCCTCTTCTCCAGTTCCCTTCAGATTAGTACTAATGTAGGGGTAGCTGTAGGACTAACTCTTGTGTAATTTCTGATCAAATTTTTAGGTCCTTGATGTAAAATGTAATCCCACTGCCCGTGTAAAATTTAAATCTAAAAGTGTTAAAAGTTAAATGAATTTAAGCTTAGTTGTCAATGAGTATGAACATTATTGGATTTCAAGATGAAAGACCAAGCTCATGGTCATATATACATCATAGTTATGTGGATGATCCATAGGGCTCGACTATCGAGCATCTTGACTCGTCAAGGCTCTCACTCTTTAAGGATCAGATAATTCAATTCGTTAAGGATACGAGCAAAAAGTAAAGCCTGACTTGTTTCATACTCATTGACAACTATTAAACTTCAAACCTGAAAATACATGGTAAAATCAAAATAAAATTAAGCTTAGTTGTCAATGAGTATGAACGTTCTCAGATTCAAGCCGAATGACCACGGCCATGGCCATATCTACAGCATACTTTATGTTGATGATCCCATTGTAGGGGTTCGTAGCATGGAAAACAAAAATTTTCTATCGCATACAAACAAACAAGCCAAGATCTATCTACTAGATTGTAGCAACGAGTCGATGGAATAACTTACCCTCGAAGATTCCAAAGCGGTTAACGAGAGCAGATTCTCGTGGGTGATGTAGTCGTACTCTTTCCGATCTCAAGATCGTGTAGACGATCCTTCCGGCGCCACGTTCCGGCAGCGCTCCCGCAGTCGGTCACACGTTCGGTACTCGACGAAGACCTTCCTCTCCCTTGTTCCAGCAGGCAGTGGAGGTTGTAGTATTCTCCTCGCGATTCCGGCAGCACAACGGTGTGGTACCGGAAGTAGAGGGGAAATCCCGCAGGGCTTCGCCTTAAGCCGGTGCGAGTATGGTGGAGCTTATGAGAGAGGCTATTAGTGGTCTAGTAATTAGACACACCAATTAGAAGGCTCTAAACCAATTAGAAGGCTCTAAACCGCAGGCTAAAGCAATTAGAAGCTCTAAACCAAAACGGCTCTAAACCGGAGGTAGAAGATAGGAACTTGTGTGTTCTAGGAGGGGAGCCCTGCCCCTCCTTATATAGATGGGAGGGTCTTGGCGCGCCAGGGGAGGGAGGGAGTCCCTCCCCAACTCGGCCTAGGCTGGCCGCCGGCTTGGAGGAGAGAAACTCCTCCTCCAAGTCGATTCCAACTCCTCTTGCTTGTTTCCCACAGTTTCTTGTTTTAGCCGTTTGACTTTCAAACTGGACATTTGACTTTTCTGTTTTAGGATTCAATTTAATCCTTTATTTGGGACAGCAAGAACACTTAGTACATGATGCAATCATTCCAATATGTAATGACACATTCATGTACCCCTTCCCCCCCGGAGTGCCGGACAATCCGGAACCTTCTAGAACATTCCCAATGAAAACACCGGAATCATTCCCGAACTCCGAAACGGGACTTTCCTTATATGAATATTATTCTCCGGACCATTCCGGATCACCTCGTGATATCCCGGATCCCATCCGAGACTCCGAACAACATTCGGTCTCTTTCTCATAATACCATAACTACTCAAACAACGTCGAATCCTTAAGTGTGTCTCCCTACGGTTCGTGAATTATGCGGACATGATCGAGACACTTCTCCGAACAATAACCAATAGAGGAATCTGGAAATTCATATGGCTCCCACATATTTCTACGATTACTTTGCGATCGAATGAACCACTTACATACGATACCAATTTCCCTTTGTCTCACGATATGTTACTTATCCAAGGTTATGATCGTCGGTATCTCTGCATACCTAGTTCAACCTCGTTACTGATAAGTACTCTTTTCTCGTTCCCGTGATATGTGATCCCTTGTGACCAAGTCACATGCTTGCAAGCCAATTGGATGACATTTCACCGAGAGGGCCCAGAGTATATCTATCCGTCATGTGGATGGACAAATCCCACTCTTGATCCATGTGTTTCAACCAATACTTTCCGAACACTTAATGCCACCTTTATAGCCACCCAGTTACGGTGTGGTGTTTGATGTCATCAAAGCATCCATCTGGTAAAGGTGATATGCATGATCTCATGGTCGAAGGAATTAGGTTACTATGTATCAGAAAGCATATAGCAATTGAACTATTGAAATGACTTGATCTTTATGCTACGCTTATCTATAGGAGTACGTCCACCATATCATTCTCCTAACGATATGATCCTGTTGTTAATAACATCTCTATGTTCATGATCAGGAAACCATGATCATATATTAACCAACAAGCTAGTTTAACAAGAGGCTTTACTAGGGACTCTTATTTTAGTTTACAAATCACACAAGTATTAATGTTTCCGGTTAATACAATTATAGCATGGTATGTAAACATTTATCATAAGTGTGAAGATATGATAATAACCACTTTATTATTGCCTCTTGGGCATATCTCCAACAGTCTCCCACTTGCACTAGAGTCAATAATCTAGTTTCAAATCTTTGTGTATTCAACACCTATGGCTTTCCGGTGTTGTATGTACACGATTGCTAGTGGTCAACTGATCTCCGGATCTGACACTTCCAGGTCCGTGTGTAATTGCATGTCTTTGCGTCTCTACGCATCACTCATTCTCTAATGAGATGGCTTTGTATAAATTTGGTCTTTCGGTGTGACCTTTAGCTCGTTGGGGTTAAAACATTTTGATAATATTGTCGCACAATATATCTTCATAGTATTATCCCACTGTGAACTACACCTAGTTTGATAACAAACTTCTTGACACAAATGCCCTCTTTTGCTGCTATAATAGCAGTCATATACTTAGCCTTTTGTTGTAGTATCTGTCACAATGTCTTTAACTTTGGAAATCATCCAAATCCATTATGGAACTCACTTTC
The DNA here is from genome assembly GCA_916181665.1 of Avena sativa. Classification (NCBI taxonomy): domain Eukaryota; kingdom Viridiplantae; phylum Streptophyta; class Magnoliopsida; order Poales; family Poaceae; genus Avena; species Avena sativa. Next base: position 199,739,792 of record OV702281.1, on the reverse strand, counting down.
CATTATATTGTGCCACCCTTAGTTTAGATTGAGATAAACTTAATTTGTACTTTGTGACAAAGCTAGTATCAATGTAGTACTTTTACAATGAACTAACCATCTATTTGTCACTTCTACAAATATTATACTCTTAGTTCTTTCAGAAGATCATAAGGATATCCTTACTATTGTCCAATGATCATCTTACGAATCATTCTGGTATATGCTCTCAACATTTAGAGCATAGGACATATCTGGATTTGTACATATCACAGTATGATTGATATAAATACTCTTTGTGATTTCATACATCAAGTATCAATCTATACTTGATTATTTGTTTCACTTTGCCAAATGTCAATACACTTGAATATATCATCAACATTGAACTCATTCAATCCTTTCTGTGCGACAAGAACCTTCTCTTGTAGTTTCTATATTGAACTCATTCAATATCTTGTCTATGTACTTCTGGCACAACCATATTAGCGTCTATTGATGCCAAATATTTGGGTTTTGCCTAAGTCTTTCATCGGGATGAAATTCTTAATATGTGTTAATAAAAGATACATTATTTCCAATCAACAATATGTCTTCCACATAATGTATTAGAAACATGTCTTAGCGCTCCCACTTAATTTCTTGCAAATGCAAGCATCTCCATCGTCTCTGATGAACTTTTAAACTCCTTTAACAGTTTCATCACAGTGAAGATTCCAACTCCGCTATGCTTACTTCAACCATTGAAGCTTGCATATGCTTTTTAGCATCCTTTGAATTAACAAAACCCTATGGACCGTGTTATGCACATGTCCTAGGTAACGATTCTATTAGAAGAACTTGTTTTGTTTATTCAACTACCATATAACAAAATTATATGTAGTGGTTGCTACATTAATCCGTCTAGACTAAATATCACTATGAAAGATCAAATCTTGTCATAGTCAACCTTTGAACATTGTTGTGAACTCTTTCCCAACATGTCGACTATTTCATAGATGTAAAACATCCATGTCTATTTCTTTATAGATCCAGACACAACTGTAAGGTCTTACACCTTTCTCGAGGGTCCTTCAAGTTCAAAACTTGATTTCTCGTGTATGGAACTATCATGGATTTTATGGCTTCAAGCCATTTTACGGAGTCAGGGCCCATCATCGCTTCTCTGCATGTAGTCGGTTCATTATTCTCAAATAATGATTCAACCCTCAAATCTTGGTATTTGATTGTTCATCCGACCTACTTGTTTCAATAGGAACTTGGATCTCCGTGACCACAACCTTTTGAGGTACGTGAACCATGAGCATTGTTGCTGCCTCCGAAACACTTTTCGGCGCTGCGCAACTCTGCACATATAGCTAAGGTTCTTTTAACCTTATCAAAGTTTCTATTGTCCTCCCACTTAACTTTTCACGAAAAATTCCTTCTCAAAGAAACTTGACGTTTTAAGTGACAAACACTTTTGTCTCCGATGTTATGGAGGAGTACTTAACAGTTATTCGAAATAACATACAAAGACAGGTTCATCCGACTTTGGTTGCAAACATCTTTCTTATGCATAGCATACCAATGTTTAAGAAAGGACAACTTGGGTTTTATCCCAAACCATAACCTTATATGGTGTCATTTCAACGGATTATGATGGAGCTCTTTTCAGTGGAAAAACGGTAATCTCTAAAGCTTTTAATCTTTAAAATACAATGGCAGTTTTATGAATTACACCTTTCGATCTTACCATGTCAAACAAGGTTTAATTACATATCTCGAACGCTCCATACTCTTATGGTGTTTCGGGAAAATGCAAATCCACGGAACGATTTCTTAAATCTTAGGTATTATGCTAAACTCTGTAACTCAAATATCTTCCTTTATGATCTTATCATAAACTATTTATATTCTTGTTACAATGATTTTGCACTTCATCTCGAAAATCTTTGAACTTTTCAAATATTTCACACTTCATCCTTATTAAGTAAATATTCATATATTCACTCAAATTTTCGGAGAAAGCATATGAAGTTGAAATCCATCGCTCTTGACTACACATAATGGACTTCGTACAATAATATGTACAAGTTCCAATTAGCTAGTCATTCGTTCCCTTTTGGCCTATGAACGAAGTTTTAATTATCTCTAGGAAAGTTTCACAAGCGTTATTTGATCAAAATCAAAAGACTCCAAAATTCCATCCACATGGAATTTCTTCATGTTTTCTTTCCAATATAATTTAAACGGCGATGTCACTTCCTAAGTGATCTTTCAATCAATTTGTCTTTCGACATTTTTAGCACTAGTTTTATGGATGTGATTTCTCCAACGAGATTTGTGAATCATCCATCTTTTATGGATTACGGCAATTATTTGAACAACCCTTTTGTTCTCATAATACCTGATAAAACAAATCTTTGAAGGCAAGCTTTGATGTTTAACGAGCAACACAATAACCCTTTATTTGTTCTCGATGAACATCATCACATATTCTTTTGCTAGTTACTTAGGCCATTGTAGTTCATGAATTGTGTTGTTTCGTATGACGATTCACACCAACAAATTCAGTATCAAATACTTGAGAACCACATTGTTTAATAAGCAAAGAATATAGCCATAACATGTATATCATCTATATACTTAAACTGAACAATTCTAGTCTTTTTTTTTTCTGCCATATATTTATGAGATTCTCTTTCAATATTTCCTTTTCTATTTGAAAGAATCTATCAATATCAATAGTGGAGTCATACATATGACATATAGTCCAAAGCGTGTATAATTAAATACCAATGTCTTTGGACTTGCACTTTGAAGTAGATCACCATCATCAAATATTTGGTGTTCTTTCAAATTCCTTTCTTTAGTAATCTCTTGGTGTAGTAAACATTTTACCTACATCAAATATTCACCCTTATCATGGAATCGTCCATGATTAAGCTACTTTTAGCTTATAACGATGAATTATGAGTATAATGTTGCTATCCAAAACCTTTTGGAGGATTAGGACAACAAGTGTCTCCAACCTTTTTGCAAATTCTCATCAAATATGAGAACATGACTTTTGCCATATTATACTCTATCATGTTGCAACCAAAACTTCGTTTTAGATATCACAATATCTTCCACACATCATGGTTTCTGAAACAACTCTTTCAGATCCTAGATAACCTTGATATTAAGGGAATCCTTTGAATATCAAGAATCATGGATACAAACATGATACTTATATACTAACACTTGGAATTGTTACTCTTGATTTAATACTAATTATTAAACTTCATGGAGTAACCGGAACTTACTGAAAGTTTGCAATAGGACTTTTAAACTTTAGATTAACACTTAAAACAATACGATACCAGTTCATAAAGTATCTAACCAGAATTCTATAGTTCTATCATCTCAATTATAACTAAGCGCAAGGTGGTAAACGGATGCCAATGACTACAACAACTATGCAAATTCACTTTGATTTAGTTTATGATAAATTGAGTTCTAATTAATAATTAAATTAATCTAGGTGAACTCCCACTCAAAACAATATCCCTCACATTGTTTTAGTGATCACACGAACCAAATCCACCACATCAAAACCGATCATCACGAGAGTTGATATAGCTTCAATGGCGAACAATCAACATGTTCATCATATCTACTTATATGACTCATGCTCTACCTTTCGGTAATCCGTGTTCCTGAGGCCATGTCTGTACATGCTAGGCTCGTCAAGATCAAACCTTAGCTTCCGCATAAGCAAATCTGGCTTGCTTACGTTGTATACACTTGCTGAATCTAACACACCCGATCATCACGTGGTGCTTCGAAACAACAAGCTTTAGCAACGGTGCATACTAAGGGTGAACACTTAAGAACTTGAAATTCATGTGCATGAGGGATCATCTTATAATGCTACCGTCGTCTACTAAGCAATACAAGATGCATAAAGGATTAACATCACATGCAATTTATAATATGTGATATGATATGGCCTTTCTTCTTTGTGCTTCTGATCTCCATCTTCAAGCACGAACATGATCTCCATCATCACCGACATTGCATCAAGGTCAATGACGCTTCTCCATGGTTGTCGTCCACCGGCTTCAACTATTACAACTACTTTGAATAGACACGCGGGTCTTAACAGAAATTAAAGACAACCATATGGCTCCTGCCGGTTGCCGACTTACAATAAGGAACATTGCATACATCATATATAATCACAATCATGGCCATATCACATCACTGCACACCCCTGCAAAACAAAGTTAGACGCCTCTACTTTCTTTGCATGTTTTACGTGGTTTGGGGCTGTTAATAAGTGTCGCTCTAACTTACGAACATGAACCACAACATTGATACTAGTATTGTTAATCACCCGTTGTAAATTGGATCTTAACTATGCTAGGAGAAACAGGCACCCGCAAAGCCACTTATGCAATACAAGTTGCATGTCAAGCGTGGAGCAAGTCTCATGAACGATGTCATGTAAGGTTAGCCCGGGCCGCTTCATCCCAACATACCGCAAGATGCAAAGTACACAAGAAGCAATCAACAATAAAAGCATCAACGCCCACAATGACCATTGTGTTCTACTCGTGCAACAGATCTACATATAGACACGGCTCTGATACCACTGTAGGGGTTCGTAGCATGGAAAACAAAAATTTTCTATCGCATACAAACAAACAAGCCAAGATCTATCTACTAGATTGTAGCAACGAGTCGATGGAATAACTTACCCTCGAAGATTCCAAAGCGGTTAACGAGAGCAGATTCTCGTGGGTGATGTAGTCGTACTCTTTCCGATCTCAAGATCGTGTAGACGATCCTTCCGGCGCCACGTTCCGGCAGCGCTCCCGCAGTCGGTCACACGTTCGGTACTCGACGAAGACCTTCCTCTCCCTTGTTCCAGCAGGCAGCGGAGGTTGTAGTATTCTCCTCGCGATTCCGGCAGCACAACGGTGTGGTACCGGAAGTAGAGGGGAAATCCCGCAGGGCTTCGCCTTAAGCCGGTGCGAGTATGGTGGAGCTTATGAGAGAGTCTATTAGTGGTCTAGTAATTAGACACACCAATTAGAAGGCTCTAAACCAATTAGAAGGCTCTAAACCGCAGGCTAAAGCAATTAGAAGCTCTAAACCAAAACGGCTCTAAACCGGAGGTAGAAGATAGGAACTTGTGTGTTCTAGGAGGGGAGCCCTGCCCCTCCTTATATAGATGGGAGGGTCTTGGCGCGCCAGGGGAGGGAGGGAGTCCCTCCCCAACTCGGCCTAGGCTGGCCGCCGGCTTGGAGGAGAGAAACTCCTCCTCCAAGTCGATTCCAACTCCTCTTGCTTGTTTCCCACAGTTTCTTGTTTTAGCCGTTTGACTTTCAAACTGGACATTTGACTTTTCTGTTTTAGGATTCAATTTAATCCTTTATTTGGGACAGCAAGAACACTTAGTACATGATGCAATCATTCCAATATGTAATGACACATTCATGTACCCCTTCCCCCCCCGGAGTGCCGGACAATCCGGAACCTTCTAGAACATTCCCAATGAAAACACCGGAATCATTCCCGAACTCCGAAACGGGACTTTCCTTATATGAATCTTATTCTCCGGACCATTCCGGATCACCTCGTGATATCCCGGATCCCATCCGAGACTCCGAACAACATTCGGTCTCTTTCTCATAATACCATAACTACTCAAACAACGTCGAATCCTTAAGTGTGTCTCCCTACGGTTCGTGAATTATGCGGACATGATCGAGACACTTCTCCGAACAATAACCAATAGAGGAATCTGGAAATTCATATGGCTCCCACATATTTCTACGATTACTTTGCGATCGAATGAACCACTTACATACGATACCAATTTCCCTTTGTCTCACGATATGTTACTTATCCAAGGTTATGATCGTCGGTATCTCTGCATACCTAGTTCAACCTCGTTACTGATAAGTACTCTTTTCTCGTTCCCGTGATATGTGATCCCTTGTGACCAAGTCACATGCTTGCAAGCCAATTGGATGACATTTCACCGAGAGGGCCCAGAGTATATCTATCCGTCATGTGGATGGACAAATCCCACTCTTGATCCATGTGTTTCAACCAATACTTTCCGAACACTTAATGCCACCTTTATAGCCACCCAGTTACGGTGTGGTGTTTGATGTCATCAAAGCATCCATCTGGTAAAGGTGATATGCATGATCTCATGGTCGAAGGAATTAGGTTACTATGTATCAGAAAGCATATAGCAATTGAACTATTGAAATGACTTGATCTTTATGCTACGCTTATCTATAGGAGTATGTCCACCATATCATTCTCCTAACGATATGATCCTGTTGTTAATAACATCTCTATGTTCATGATCAGGAAACCATGATCATATATTAACCAACAAGCTAGTTTAACAAGAGGCTTTACTAGGGACTCTTATTTTAGTTTACAAATCACACAAGTATTAATGTTTCCGGTTAATACAATTATAGCATGGTATGTAAACATTTATCATAAGTGTGAAGATATGATAATAACCACTTTATTATTGCCTCTTGGGCATATCTCCAACACCCGTATCCATGGATTTGCATGCCGACAAATCTGGCCATATTTTGAAAACACTCGAAGAGAAAGTAGTATGAAGAATATGGCTCGATCATCTGCTCTCTCGAGGAGGCCAACCCGATTGTTTTCCCTGCGTCATTATTTTAGGGTCCTTTGTGCTGAATATATGGACCTCGATGTAATTTTACTATTTTTAGGTCCTTGGTGTAAAATGTACTCACATCACCTATGTAAAATTTTAACCTAAAAGTAAGTGGTAAAATCTAAACGAATTTAAGCTTAGTTGTCAACAAGTATAGACATTCTTAGATTTCAAGCCGAACGACCAGGATCATGGCCATATGTACATCTTTCTTTATGTTGATGATCCCATATCCAAGAATTTGCATGCCGACAAATCTAGCCATATTTTGAAAACAATTGAAGAGGAAGTAGCATGAAGAGATAGTATGCCTTGATCAGTTGCTCTCTCGAGAAGGGGAAAAGCCCGATTGTTTTCCTTGCTTAGTTGTTTTAGGGTATATTTGTGCAAAATGTATGGACCTCAATGTAATTTACCTTTTTTAGGTCCTTGATATAAAATGTACCCCTGCTGCACGTGTAGAATTTTAACACAAAAGTAAGTGGTAAAATCTAAACAAATTTAAGCTTAGTTGCAATGAGTGTGAACATTCTTGGATTTCAAGCAAAATTTGTAGGATGAGAAATCTAGCAATAGTTTTAAAACAATCAAAGAGGAAGAAGTATTTAGAAGAGTATGCCTCGATGGGCTAGTCCATCAAGAAGAAGGATCTGAACCCGACTGTTTTCCTTGCTTAATTATTTTTAGGGACCTTTGTGCTAAATGTATGGACATCGATGTAATTTTCCCTTTTTTTAGGTCCTCAATATAAAATGCACTCCCACCGCACGTGTAAACTTGCAACCTAAAAGTAAGTGGTAAGATCTAAATGAATTTAATCTTAGTTGTCAATTAGTATGAACATTCTTGGCTTTCAATACAAACGACCAAGGTCATGGACATATCTACATCATACTTTATATTGATGATCCCAATATCCAAAATTTGCATGCCCGACAAATATGGCATATTTTGAAAAAAATCAAAGAGGAAGTAGTATTTAGAACAGTATGCCTCGATCATCTGCTCTCTCGAGAAGGATCCGAACCCGACTGTTTTCCTTGCTTAATTATTTTAGGGCCGTTTGTGCTAAATGTATGGAACCTCGATGTAATTTTCCCTTTCTTTAGGTCCTTGGTGTAAAATATACTCCCACCACGCGTGTAAAATTTTAACCTAAATTAAGTGGTAAAATCTAAACGAATTTAAGGTTAGTTGTCAATGAGTATGCACATTCTTGGATTTGAAGCAAACGACCAAGGTCATGGCCATATCTACATCGTATACATTATATTCATGATCCCATATCCAAGAATTTGCATGCCTTGATGTAATTTTAGGTTCCTTTGTGCTAGATGTATGGACCTTGATGTAATTTTTCTCCTTTTAGGTCCTTGGTGTAAAAGGTATTCTCATGGCTGGTTTAAAGTTCTAAACTAATTTAAGCTTAATTGTCAATGAGTATGCACATTCTTGGATTTGAAGACGAATGGCCAAGATCATGGTCATATCTACATCATATACATTGTACTGATGATCCATATTCAAGAATGTGCATGCCTCGATGTAATTTTAGGGTCCTTTGTGCTAGATGTATGGACCTCTATGTAGTTTTTCTCCTTTTTAGGTCCTTGGTGTAAAAGGTACTCCTATCGCCGGTTTAAAATTCTAACCTAAAAGTAAGTGGGGTAAAATATTGTCATGGTAAACAATATTGCCACTTGGAGTTTCCCCCTATTGAAAAAAACTAGGAGGGAGAAGGGACCGAGAGCTTAGAGGGGGCAGTGCGAGAGCAGCGAAGAGGAGGATTTGAAGGCAGTGCAATGTCAGAGCAGAGCTGCGATGAGTTCCTGACACGAGGTACACGTACATTGATTAGTAACTAGTAAATTGCAGGGGTGAAGGATAGTCAAAAGATCGCCATGCACAGTACTAGTACTACTTAAAGTGGTGGAGAAGGGGTGTCCCATCGCATTGGATGCACACCATTATGATCTTTTCTTTTTATTTTTGCGGGGGACACTACTATTATTTGGACAGCCTTCCGACCCGCAGCTACCCCACCTCCATTCATTCCACCCTAGGAAGAGGAAGCACTAGGCAGACCCACAGCAAGCTGTTTCGAAAGTGAGGAGTGCTTTTTTCTCGACAAGCAAGTAGTAGTACTCCCTGCATCCTATAGAATTTAAGCTGATTTACCAATATTATTTAAAATTTGAAATACGAGTAAGTGGTAGATTTCTCTTAAAGTTATACACTTATCTTTTGATAGTAGCACCCAACGAGATTTTTGAAAGATTCGATTTCTTGCTAAGCATATGCATGTTGACAATCACTAGTCTTCACAACTTTTGAAAAAATATATCTGCTTGGCAATATGGCCTATATTGTATGAACATTCTTAGGCTTCAAGTCGAACAACATGGGTGAATATATGGCCATATGTGTACATCATACTGTATAGAAATGTTCTGATGTTTGCTAGATGGGTGCACCTTGGCATGGTGAACCATAATGCTGCCAATAATGGAAGTTTCCAACTTTTAGGAATTTTTTTCTTGTATTTTTATTTTAAAAATAATTTGTTTTACTTTAAATTAAAGCAAGTGCGAATAATATGGCTCAGAATACCAGAAGACCATTTTTTAGACAAAGTCTGAACCATGTTTCACTTACGTTTACACCAAATTTAATAAGTTCTTAAGATTCCTAGCTAAGTTCGCACATTTAAACGAATTTAATCTCTGTTCTCAATGTTAGGTGGAATTTGAACCTAAAAGTATGTGGTAGATTGCTCTCAAAGTTTTACAATAAAATATCTTTTGACAGTAGTAACCACCAAGCATTATATATATTGAAAAACATGGAGGTTCTTTTTCAAATAATTCACATGTTGCTAATAATTTGCATGTAAAAATTTCTGTCCTTGTTAGGAAAGCAATCAAACATCATACTTTGTGTTGATTACCCCATATCCAAGAATTTGCATGCCAAAAAATGTGGCCATGTTTTGAAAACAACCGAGAGATGAAGTACCATGAAGAGCATGGCTCGATCGACTAGTATCTCGAGAATGATCCGAACCCGACTGTTTTCCTTGCTTAAATATCTTAGGGCCCTTTGTGTTAGATATATGGACCATAGTGTAATTCCCCCCTTTTATGTCCTTGACTAAAATGTACTCCCATGACCCATGTAATAACCTAAAAGTAAGTGGTAAAATCTAAACAAATTTAAGCTTGAACATTCTTAGATTTCAAGCCGAACAACCAAGGCCATAGCCATATCTACATCTCCCTTTGTGTTGATGATCCCATATCATCCAAGATTTTGCATGGCGTCAAATCTGGCCATAGCTTGAAAATAATCGAAGAGGAAGTGGCTTGAAGAGTATGGTTCGATGAGATGCTCTCTTGAGAATGAGCCAAACCTAACAGTTTTCCTTGCTTAATTAATATAGGGCCCTCTATGCTAAGTGTATGGACCTCGATGTAATTTTGGTTATTTTTAGGTCTTTGAATAAAACTGTACTCCCACCGCGCATGTAAAATTTAACCTAAAAGTAAGTTCTAAGATCTAAACGAATTTATGCGTAGTTGTCAACGAGTATGGACATTCTTGGATTTCAAGCCGAACGACCAAGGTCATGATGACCATATCTACATCTTAGTTTATGTTGATGATCATCCCATATCCAAGAATTTGCATGCCGACAAATATAGCCATATTTTTAAAACAATCAAAGAGGAAGTAGCATGAAGATCTAGTATGCCTCGATCAATTGCTCTCTCGAGAAGGAGCCAAACCCGATTTTTTTCCTTGCTTAGTTGTTGATCAAACCGATGCATGTAATTTCATTGCTTAATTATTTCAGGGTCCTCTGTGCTAAATGTATGGATCTCGATGAAATTTTTCTTCTTTTTAGGTCCTTGATGAAAAATGTACTCCCGCCGCCCGTGTAAAATTCTAATCTAAAAGTAAGTGGTAAAATATTTACGAATTTAAGGTTAGTTGTTGATGAGTATGAACATTCTTGGATTTCAAGTCGAATGACCAAGGCCACGACCATATATACCTAGCACTTTGTGTTGATGATCCCATATCATCCAAGATTTTGCATGCCGTCAAATCTAGCCATATCTTGAAAACAATCGAAGAGGAAGTGGCGTGAAGAGTATGGTTCCATGAGCTGCTCTCTCGAGAAGGAGCCGAACCCGACTATCTTCCTTGCTTATTTACTCTAGGGCCCTCTATGCTAAGTGTATGGACCTCGATGTAATTTTGGTTCTTTTTAGGTCTTTGAAGAAAAATGTACTCCCACCACGAGTGTAAAATTCTAACCTAAAAGTAAGTGGTAAGATCTAAACAAATTTAAGCTTAGTTGTCAACGAGTATAGACATTCTTGGATTTCAAGCCGAATAACCATGGTCATGGCCATGTCTACATCATATAAATTATATTGATGATTCCATATCCAAGAATTTGCATTCCTCAATGTAATTTTAGGGTCCTTTTTGCTAGATGTATGAACCTCGATGTAATTTTTCTCCTTTTTAGGTCCTTGCTGAGATACTCCTATCGCCGGATTAAAATTCTAAACGAATTTAATCTTAGTTGTCAATGAGTATGCACATTCTTGGATTTGAAGTAGAACGACCAAGGTCATGGCCATATCTACAACATATACATTATATTGATGATCCCATATCTAAGAATTTGCATGCCTTGATTTAATTTTAGGGTCCTTTGTGCTAGATGTATGGACCTCGATGTAATTTTCTCCTTTTTAGGTCCTTGGTATAAAAGGTACTCCCAGAACCAGTTTAAAGTTCTAAACGGATTTAAGCTTAGTGGTCAATGAGTATGCACATTCTTGGATTTGAAGCTAAACGACCAAGCTCATGGCTATATATACATCATATACATTATATTAATGATCCCATATCCAAGAATGTGCATTCCTCGATGTAATTTTAGCGTCCTTGGTGCAAGATGTATGTACCTCGATTTATTTTTTCTCCTTTTTAGGTCCTTGGTGTAAAGGTACTCCTACCGCCGGTTTAATATTCTAACCTAAAAGTAAGCGGTGGTAAACTCTTGTCATGGTAAACAATATTTCTACTTGGAGTTTCCCCCTATTGAAAAAAAAACTAGTAGGGAGAAGGCACAAAGCGCGAGAGCAGCGAAGAGGATGATTTCAAGGCGGTGCGGTGTCAGAGAAAAGCTGCGATGAGTTCCTGAAACAAGGTACACGTACAACGAGTAGTAACTAGTAAATTTCAAGGGTGAAGGATAGTCAAAAAATCGTCGTGCGCAGTACTAGTACTACTTAAAGTGGTGGACAAGGGGTGTCCCATCGCATTGTATGCACACCATTATGATATTTTATTTTTATTTTTGCGAGGGACACCACTATGATCAGGCCAGCCTTCCTACCCACAACTACTCTACCTCCATTCGTTCCATCCTAGAAAGAGGAAGCACCAGGCAGACCTGCATCAAGCTGGTCCAAAAGTGAGGAGTGCTTTTTTTTCTCGCCAAGAAAGTAGTAGTACTTCCTCCATCCTATATAATTTATGATAATTTTCCAATATTATGTAAAATTTGAAATACGAGTAAGTGGTAGATTTCTCTTAAAGTTCTACAGTTATCTTTTGACGGTAGCACCCAACGAGATTTTTGCAAGATTCGATTTCTTGCTAAGCATTTGCATGTTGACAATAACTAGTCTTCATAACTTTTTAAAAAATAGATCTTCTTGGCAATATGGCCTACATTGTATGAAAATTCTTAGTCTTCAAGCCAAACAACATGGGTGAATATATGGCCATGTATGTACATGATATTTTATGGAATTGTTCCGATGTTTGGTAGATGGGTGCATCTTGGCATGCTGAACCATAATTCTGCCAATAATGGGAGTTTCCAACTTTTAGGAAAAAACATTTTTGTATTTTGATTTTAAAAAGAATGTATTTTACTTTAAATTAAAGCAAGTACGAAGAATATAATACAACAAGCCCATTTTCGAGACAAAGTTTGGACCATGTTTCACTCACGTTTACACCAAGTTTAACAAGTTCTTAATCTTCATAGCTAAGTTCGCACATTTAAACGAATTTAATCTCTGTTCTCAATGTTAGGTGGAATTTGAACCTAAAAGTATGTGGTAGATTGCTCTCAAAGTTCTACAAATAAAATATCTTTTGACGGTAGTAACCACCAAGAATTCTATATATCGAAAACCATGGAGGTTCTTTTTGAATTATTTCACATCTTGCTAATAATTTGCATGCAATTTTTTTTGTCCTTATTAGGAAAGCAATCAAACATCATACTTTGTGTCAATGACCCCATATCCAAAATTTTGCATGCCGACAAATGTGTCCATGTTTTGAAAACAACCGAGAGATGAAGTAGCATGAAGAGCATGGCTCGATGGACTGATATCTCGAGAATGATCTGAACCCGACTATTTTCGTTGATTAAATATCTTATGGACCTTTGTGTTATATATATGGACCTCAGTGTAATTTCCCCCCTTTAGGTCCTTGATTAAAATGTACTTCCACGGCCCATGTAAAATTCTAACCTAAAAGTAAGTGGTAAAATCTAAACAAATTTAAGCATAGTTGTCGATGAGTATGAACATTCTTAAATTTCAAGACGGATGACCAAAGCCATGGCCATATCTACATCGCCCTTTGTGTTGATGATCCCATATCGTCCAGATTTTGCATGGCGTCAAATCTGGACATATCTTGAAAACAATCGAAGAGGAAGTGGCATGAACAGTATGGTTCGATGAGCTCCTCTCTCGAGAAGGAGCCAAACCCGACCGTTTTCCTTTCTTAATTACTCTAGGGATGTCACATCCCAAGATTTTCCAAATCTTGTAATGTGAAAAAAATAAATGAATAAAATAAAACTTTGTTGATTTTCAGGGTGAGAAGAAACTTTTTGAATCCAATTGGAAAGTTTCAAACCTATTTGGATCAAATATTATACTAAAGGGATTTAAAAAGATAAATAAAAAATAAAGTAAAAATATTTGGAATTATTATTCTGAATCTTTTAATAAAAAATTTGAGTTCAAAAGAAGGAAGTAATTTAAATAAGGATTATTTTAGAAGCCAAATTAAAACTTGGCCAAGCCTTGGAAATAAAATATTTCTATTTGATAAAAATAGTAAAGGTTTATTTTTAAATAAAATAATAAGGATTTAATATCCAAGTTTATTAAAAATAAAGGTTTTACTATTTTAATTAAACATCAAAACTTATTTATTTATTTTCGACAAGTTTTCCATGTAATCTTTATTTTCAAATAAAACCTACTGATTTGGTTTTGAAAAATATTTAGATTTCAAATGGAGTTTTTAAAAAATTAAAACCCATTTGATTTATTAACTAAGGTCCATTTTATTTAATTATAAATGGACCCTAAAATAAAATTATTTTTATTATTTTGCGAGTTGGAATGTTGTTAAACAGAACCAAAAATTCAATACAAAATTTGATGTGAATTGAATGTTTGATTTGTTGTTTGAATTTCAAAACAGAAATTAGATATAGAAAAAGAAAAAGCATTCAGAAAGAAAAAATATAGAAAAGTACACAGCCCAGCTGGCCAAGCCCAACAAGCCCAGTAGCAGCCCACCTTCTTTCCCACGCGCGAAGAGTTTTCCACCTGAACCCGCACCCGCAGAGCGACTGACTAGTGGCCCCTCTTTCCCCTACTCTCCCTCGCTGACAGGCAGGCCCCACGCTACTGTTCATCGTCTTCAAGCCACGCTGATTCCTCCTCGCCGTTTCCTGTCCTTTACTCCGGCGATCAATTCGCGCTATTAACGGCCATTACTCCCCCTGCGACGACGCCTACTAAAGCGCCAGCACCTCCTCTCTCGTTCCCCTCACGCGCCTCCCTCTCTCTGCCCCCAGGCCGTCGTAATTTCGAGCCGCACCCCCACTGCTCCGGCGAGCCTCTCTAGCCAATTCCGGCCAGCAGACACCGCCCCTCGCCTCCTCGACCAAGCACACACACTCCCCAGCCTCCGGCGTTTTCCCCTGTGCCATCCGTTCACCCGCGGGCGCCCCAGAACGTCGGCAACCACCTCGACTGAGCGCCGCCGCGTCTGCTAGTTTCTCCGGCGACGTCCCCTGGTAAGCACAGACCGCCCCACGCCCTCTCGTTCATGCTCCTGCACTCGCCCACCACAGCGTCGCCCACCACAACGTCGCCCACCACAGCGTCGCCCACCACAACGTCCAGAGCCGCCCGACGCCGTTCCCCACTCCGGCGAGCAATCCCGCTAGAATCAGAGCGCCCCTCGACGAGCTGACTGTACCTTGAGCATCAGAGCGTCATCGCGATCACTGTAAGCACCCTCACCCTCTCCCTTGTGTTCTGTATTGCCGGCGACGACCTCGTCTGATCGCTGCCGCCAGAGCGCCGCCGCCAGCGCCGCCACTAGATGGCAAGCGTGCTGCGCGCCGTTGGATCTTAATCGTACGCACGCGATAAAATCTTAGCCGAAGGGGTATCGATCTATCTGTGTTGTGCGTTGTTAGTTTAATCCTACGGCCAGCATCACTCGATCCTCCTAAATCGGTATCGACCAATAGTTGTGCGCCGCGTGGCACTAGTCCTGTTTAAAAGAATTTTTTAATCTGATTTAGATGCAAATTTGAAACCCTTGTAACTTTTGATCCACACGTTCAAAAATTAGAAACTTTATATCAATGGAATCAGTGTAACAAGCCCTAGCCAACCATGCAAATTGTTTAGTAAAAAGTTTCTGTTAGATTGTTTGTTTTTGCAGAAACATTTGTATGCTTGTTTAGGTTATAAAAATTATTCCAAAATGATTTTGAGGTTGAAAGCTTTGCAAATTAGTTTGTTCTGAACCTACTGACCCTAGGAACCAACTATTGGATTTAAAAATGAATTTTGAGAATAATAAGGTTGATTAATCGAATTAACCTATTTCTAGTCAAAGAAAAACATTGATTTTGTTATGGAAATGACTTTGGAGTAAAAACCTTTGGGAAAATGATTTGGATCAAACCTACTGACCCTAAACACCAAGTTTTGGGAATTAACAACTTATTTGATGAACAACATAAAATTGTTGCTTTGATAAAAACATTTTCCACCACATAAAATAATGAATGGATTTAAAAATGGTTTATAGATAAAACCCTTTTGCAAATGACTTTGCCACTTTGGAAAATGACCACTTTGGACTTTACAATGTGTAGAACCTAGTAGATACCACCTTGGCAAATAAAACTACCTTTTGCATGCTTGCATGCATGACTTAGTTTCTATGATTTTATGTGTGATGAATTGTTTGTTTGTTTATGGTATTGGAATACTAGTTGAATTTGTGTTTGCTTGATTGACTTGTAGTGAAGTTAGAAGAGTGTGATATTAGCAAGATCAAGAAGTGAACCATCATTCCCTACCAAAAAGGCAAGTTACACTATCATCTAAAGTCCTACTAATTTCATTATACTTAGTGGATTTTGAAACATGTATGAAAAGAATTTCTATACTTATGCTATGCTAAATCCTAATAGGATACCCTAAACATTCCTTAGTGAAAACAATGTAGTTGTAAAATGCTTATCCATGCTACATATTTTGAGAAGAGATACATGTTGAGATTTTATGAAGTTGAGAAAAGGACTTGTGTTTTTTATATAATAAAACAAGTACTCAATGAACCACCTGGGTGGACAAGGTTACACAAGTTTTGGACAAGGTGGCAACAAAAGGAACCATGTCTATGGCAATCTCTTTGTGTTGTGCACCAAAAGAAAACCACCCAGGGACTTAGAGATTGAACATGTTTCTCCAATTGTGGCTTTCGTGTACAGCCACATGCTACATATGGCTCTGGCTTAGTCAACTACATTGGGAAGACCCATGCATTGTCTTCAGGTACTGAAAATGAGGGAACTCGAAACCCTACATGGGTGCCTGAAGACAAGCTAGCAATGGTGTATGGGAGGACCCTTTGGAAAGACTTCGTCACATTCTCAATCTGCCAGTATTCCATCTTGGTGAGTACTTATCCAGCGGCCACTGGTGGCAACAAGATGAGATTGTGTCATGTGGGTAAAGTGTACAACTTCTGGAGAAGATAATAAAATCTAAGTACTTAGCCGTGTCCTCGGTTATGGACAATACTGAGCAACTAAAGCTTGAAGCTATGGGAAATCTTGACATTCCAATTTCTAAAAGAAAAACTTTAAAGTGACAACAAAAGACTTGAAGCACTTGGGGGTACCAAGGAGCTCAAGAGACTTTGATAAAAAATTGAAGCACTTGGGGATTTACCAAGGAGCTCAAGAGACTTTGATAAAAACTTGAAGCACTTGGGGATTTACCAAGGAGCTCAAGAGACTTTGATAAAAACTTGAAGCACTTGGGGATTTACCAAGGAGCTCAAGAGATTTTGATAAAAACTTGAAGTACTTGGGGTGTACCAAGGATCTCAAGAGATTTTGACAAAGACACTTTGGGATTTACCAAGGAGTTCAGGAAGATTTGACAAAAGGAACAAAACCATTTTGAAAAGATAGGATAAATTTTTGCTTTCTGCAAATGAGCCTAAAACCCTACTTAGCCAAATATGCATGTATTGATAGGATCCACTTATATTCTACATAGTAGTGAAACTTGCCAATACAATTCAAATGTATTGACCCTTGTGGCTGTAACTTGTAATGTTGCAGGTTTGATTGAATTTAGTGAGGATTGATTGATTAGGATTACAAGTCTACAACCAACATGTTTGCCTGTGGCACTTTGAAGATGAAGGACCCCATGCTTATAGATTTTCTGCTGCAATGTAATGTAATAGCCAAAGAGCTATGAAAGATGTAATAAAATTATGTTATTCCTGGTTATAAAGTTATATTATGACCTTTGTTTCTTGATATTACATCTTAACTGTGGATGCTAGCTATTGATCCAGGGACTAGCATTGTAAACACAGGGATCTCTACCTTATTAAAGGTTGGGAACCTCTACAGATGGTATCAGAGCATTGTGTTGCCTGTAGGATTTGTAAACCTAGGATTGGACAAAACCCCTTAGAAAAATAGGAGTTGTATTTGTTCCAAAAACTTATTTACAAACAATCTTGTAAACTCTTTCCTCAACCATTTTGGTTTCAACTCTACATCTCTTCTATTTCAACTTAATAGAGAAACCTACCCCATGGCCAAGGACTACACCATGTGCAAAGGACTTCTTCAACTCTAATGACTTCAACATCTTCAGCATATTCACCAAGGACTTCAACCCTAGATACCACTAAGGACAAGTGAGACAAGAAATCTTGCTCAAGATTTGGAGACTAAGGAATGACAAGTTAGAAGTAGCCCACATCACTTGAAGATTTGTGACCAAGAATTTTTCTCAAGGAAACCATGATCTCATGTAAAAAGAATCAACCAAGAAGGATGGAAAGATCACAAGTGAACCATATAGATGGACCACCATATTTTGTTTAAGACAAACCCACCA
Organism: Avena sativa; assembly: GCA_916181665.1. Classification (NCBI taxonomy): domain Eukaryota; kingdom Viridiplantae; phylum Streptophyta; class Magnoliopsida; order Poales; family Poaceae; genus Avena; species Avena sativa. The sequence goes on along the minus strand of OV702281.1, from coordinate 199,721,603 downwards.
ACTTATGTGGTGTAACAAAAATATTTTGTTGCCTAAAAATGTGCTTGAACTTTGTTGTTTGAGTGAAATGTTTGGCTTGTGATTTCTTGCATATTGCTTGAGTGAATTGTGATGTGTGTGATTAGAATTATTTCCTTAGAGATATCTTGCCTAGTCTAATCTCAATTCAACCCAAACAGATGACTACTCCAAGAGACTCCAACATCAAGGTTGATGACACCAACACCAACCAAGAGAACAACATGAGAGAACTCATAGGAACCCAAAACCAGTTGAACCAAATGACAGCACAGTTCATAGCCAACACCAGTGGGGAAGATCCAACCCTACAAGGATTTTTGGAAGACCAAGCCCAAATGTTGCATAAGGTGACATACCAAATGCTCAACATGGAAAGCAACTTTTCCAAAGATGACAAGGATGTTATTCTAAAAGGAGCCAAAGCTTGCAATATTTGTGGAGACAAGGATCACACTTCCAAGGAGCATGGAGATCAATGACCTAACTGTGAAGAGAAACATCCTGTTGGCCAATGTCCCACCTCTCAAGCTACTTTCTACCTATGTGAAGGAAATAACCATGTTCCAATCCAATGCCCCATCTATTCCATAGTTGAACAAAGGAAACAAGGTGGAGTGCAACAAATGATTGCAAACTATCAAGAAGGATCTAAGTCTACCAAGAAGAATGAGGACAAAGGAAAAGCTCCACTTATACCTCCATGCAATACAACCCAATTCAAAGGACCAAAGAAGAGGCATATGAATTTTCCAAAGAGCAATAGAAGGTCCAAGAAACATGTAGACATTACTACCTACCAGATAACATATGAACAACATGAACTAGATGCACTCCTAGCTTTGGAGAAGCCCAAAAAGAAAAAGAAGGACAAAAGCCATGTGCAATGTCATCATTGCAAAGAAATGGGACACTATTCCAATGAATGTCCAGAGAAACAGAAATACAAAGAGATTGGTCAAGTATGGTGCAACAACTGCAAAGGGTTAGGCCATTATGCAGCAACTTGTCCACAAGAGACACGTGAAGAACTCAAAGTTATCATATGTTTCAATTGCAAAAACCCAGGACATTATGCAAGAAATTGTCCAGAAAAGATGAAGAACAAGATAAACAAGCCTATGAAGGATCTCAGCCTTGTCACATGTGCCAAGTGTGGAAACAAAGGACACTCTGCAGATGTTTTCCCAGAGAAGTTTCCCCAGGATCCCAAGCAAGCCAATATGTAAATTAGTTTGGAAATGTTTAAGGGTGGTAGTACCCTAGATGTCTTGAGCCTACTTGTAACCCTAGCCTTCCCAAATCTCGGGACGAGATTTATTTTAAGGGTGGTAGCCTGTCACATCCCAAGATTTTCCAAATCTTGTAATGTGAAAAAAATAAATGAATAAAATAAAACTTTGTTGATTTTCAGGGTGAGAAGAAACTTTTTGAATCCAATTGGAAACTTTCAAACCTATTTGGATCAAATAAAATCCTAAAGGGATTTAAAAAGATAAATAAACAATAAAGTAAAAATATTTGGAATTATTATTCTGAATCTTTTAATAAAAAATTTGAGTTCAAAAGAAGGAAGTAATTTAAATAAGGATTATTTTATAAGCCAAATTAAAACTTGGCCAAGCCTTGGAAATAAAATATTTATATTTGATAAAAATATTAAAGGTTTATTTTTAAATAAAATAATAAGGATTTAATATCCAAGTTTATTAAAAATAAAGGTTTTACTATTTTAATTAAACATCAAAACTTATTTATTTATTTTAGACAAGTTTTCCAAGTAATCTTTATTTTCAAATAAAACCTACTGATTTGGTTTTGAAAAATATTTAGATTTCAAATGGAGTTTTTAAATAAATTAAAACCCATTTGATTTATTAACTAAGGTCCATTTTATTTAATTATAAATGGACCCTAAAAAAAATTATTTTTATTATTTTGGGAGTTGGAATGTTGTTAAACAGAACCAAAAACTCAATACAAAATTTGATGAAAGTTTGATGTGAATTGAATGTTTGATTTGTTGTTTGAATTTCAAAACAGAAATTAGATATAGAAAAAGAAAAAGCATTCAGAAAGAAAAAATATAGAAAAGGACACAGCCCAGCTGGCCAAGCCCAACAAGCCCAGTAGCAGCCCACCTTCTTTCCCACGCGCAAAGCGTTTTTCACCTGAACCCGCACCCACAGAGCGACTGACTAGTGGCCCCTCTTTCCCCTACTCTCCCTCGCTGACAGGCAGGCCCCACGCTACTGTTCATCGTCTTCAAGCCACGCTGATTCCTCCTCGCCGTTTCCTGTCTTTTACTCCAGCGATCAATTCGCGCTATTAACGGCCATTACTCCCCCTGCGACGACACCTACTAAAGCTCCAGCACCTCCTCTCTCGTTCCCCTGACGCGCCTCCCTCTCTCTACCCCCAGGCCGTCGTAATTTCGAGTCGCACCCCCACTGCTCCAGCGAGCCTCTCCAGCTAATTCCGGCCAGCAGACACCGCCCCTCGCCTCCTCGACCAAGCACACACACTCCCCAGCCTCCGGCGTTTTCCCCTGTGCCATCCGTTCACCCGCGGGCGCCCCAGAACATCGGCAACCACCTCGACTGAGCGCCGCCGCGTCTGCTACTTTCTCCGGCGACATCCCCTGGTAAGCACAGACCGCCCCACGCCCTCTCCTTCATGCTCCTGCACTCGCCACACTCGACTGCGTCTAACCATGTCCTCGTTTTGCTTCGGAGTGAACCACAGTGTCGCCCACGACAACGTCCAGAGCCGCCCGACGCCGTTCCCCACTCCGGCGAGCAATCCCGCTAGAATCAGAGCGCCCCTCGACGAGCTGACCGTACCTTGAGCATCAGAGCGTCATCGCGATCACTGTAAGCACCCTCACCCTCTCCCTTGCGTTCTGTATCGCCGGCGACGACCTCGTCTGAGCGCTGCCGCCAGAGCGCCGCCGCCAGCGCCGCCACTAGATGGCAAGCGTGCTGCGCGCCGTTGGATCTTAATCGTACGCACGCGATAGAATCTTAGCCGAAGGGGTATCGATCTATCTGTGTCGTGCGTTGTTAGTTTAATCCTACGGCCAGCATCACTCGATCCACCTAAACCGGTATCGACCAATAGTTGTGCTCCGCGTGGCACTAGTCCTGTTTAAAAGAAATTTTGAATCTGATTTAGATGCAAATTTGAAAACCTTGTAACTTTTGATCCACACATTCAAAAATTACAAACTTTATATCAATGGAATCAGTGGAACAAGCCCTAACCAACCATGCAAATTGTTTAGTAAAAAGTTTCTGTTAGATTGTTTTTTTTGTAGAAACATTTGTATGCTTGTTTAGGTTATAAAAATTATTCCAAAATGATTTTGAGGTTGAAAGCTTTGCAAATTAGTTTTTTGTGAACCTACTGACCCTAGGAACCAACTATTGGATTTAAAAATGAATTTTAAGAAGAATAAGGTTGATTAATCGAATTAACCTATTTCTAGTCAAATAAAAACATTGATTTTGTTATGGAAATGACTTTGGAGTAAAAACCTTTGGGAAAATGATTTGGATCAAACCTACTGACCCTAAACACCAAGTTTTGGGAATTAACAACTTATTTGATGAACAACATAAAATTGTTGCTTTGATAAAACATTTTCCACCACATAAAATAATGAATGGATTTAAAAATGGTTTATAGATAAAAACCCTTTTGCAAATGACTTTGCCACTTTGGAAAATGACCACTTTGGACTTTACAATGTGTAGAACCTAGTAGAGACCACCTTGGAAAATAAAACTACCTTTTGCATGCTTGCATGCATGACTTAGTTTCTATGATTTTATGTGTGATGAATTGTTTGTTTGTTTATGGTATTGGAATACTAGTTGAATTTGTGTTTGCTTGATTGACTTGTAGTGAAGTTAGAAGAGTGTGATATTATCAAGATCAAGAAGTGAAACATCATTCCCTACCAAAAAGGCAAGTTACACTATCATCTAAAGTCCTACTAATTTCATTATACTTAGTGGATTTTGAAACATGTATGAAAAGAATTTCTATACTTATGCTATGCTAAATCCTAATAGGATACCCTAAACATTCCTTAGTGAAAACAATGTAGTTGTAAAATGCTTATCCATGCTACATATTTTGAGAAGAGATGCATGTTGATATTTTATGTAGTTGAGAAAAGGACTTGTGTTTTTTATATAATAAAACAAGTACTCAATGAACCACCTGGGTGGACAAGGTTACACAAGTTTTGGACAAGGTGGCAACAAAAGGAACCATGTCTATGGCAATATCTTTGTGTTGTGCACCAAAAGAAAACCACCCAGGGACTTAGAGATTGAACATGTTTCTCCATTTGTGGCTTTCGTGTACAGCCACATGCTACATATGGCTCTGGCTTAGTCAACTACATTGGGAAGACCCATGCATTGTCTTCAGGTACTGAAAATGAGGGAACTCGAAACCCTACATGGGTGCCTGAAGACAAGCTAGCAATGGTGTATGGGAGGACCCTTTGGAAAGACTTCTCACATTCTCAATCTGCCAGTATTCCATCTTGGTGAGTACTTATCCAGCGGCCACTGGTGGCAACAAGATATGATTGTGTCATGTGGGTAAAGTGTACAACTTCTGGAGAAGATAATAAAATCTAAGTACTTAGCCGTGTCCTCGGTTATGGACAATACTGAGCAACTAAAGCTTGAAGCTATGGGAAATCTCGACATTCCAATTTCTAAAAGAAAAACTTTAAAGTGACAACAAAAGACTTGAAGCACTTGGGGGTACCAAGGAGCTCAAGAGACTTTGATAAAAAATTGAAGCACTTGGGGATTTACCAAGGAGCTCAAGAGACTTTGATAAAAACTTGAAGCACTTGGGGATTTACCAAGGAGCTCAAGAGACTTTGATAAAAACTTGAAGCACTTGGGGATTTACCAAGGAGCTCAAGATATTTTGATAAAAACTTGAAGTACTTGGGGTGTACCAAGGATCTCAAGAGATTTTGACAAAGACACTTTGGGATTTACCAAGGAGTTCAGGAAGATTTGACAAAAGAAACAAAACCATTTTGAAAAGATAGGATAAATTTTTGCTTTCTGCAAATGAGCCTAAAACCCTACTTAGCCAAATATGCATGTATTGATAGGATCCACTTATATTCTACATAGTAGTGAAACTTGCCAATACAATTCAAATGTATTGACCCTTGTGGCTGTAACTTGTAATGTTGCAGGTTTGATTGAATTTAGTGAGGATTGATTGATTAGGATTACAAGTCTACAACCAACATGTTTGCCTGTGGCACTTTGAAGATGAAGGACCCCATGCTTATAGATTTTCTGCTGCAATGTAATGTAATAGCCAAAGAGCTATGAAAGATGTAATAAAATTATGTTATTCCTGGTTATAAAGTTATATTATGACCTTTGTTTCTTGATATTACATCTTAACTGTGGATGCTAGCTATTGATCCAGGGACTAGCATTGTAAACACAGGGATCTCTACCTTATTAAAGGTTGGGAACCTCTACAAGGGACCTCTATGCTAAGTGTATGTACCTCGATGTAATTTTGGTTCTTTTTAGGTATTTGAAGAAAAATATTCTCCGACCATGCGTGTAAAATTTAACCTAAAAGTAAGTGCTAAGATCTAAATGAATTAAGCGTAGTTGTCAACAAGTATGGACATTCTTGTATTTCAAGTCGAATGACCAAGGTCATGATGCCCATATCTACATCTTACTTTATGTTGATGATCATCCCATATCCAAGTTTTTGCATACCGACAAATCTAGCCAAATTTTGAAAACAGTCGAAGAGGAAGTAGTATGAAGAGCTAGTCTGCCTTGATCAGTTGCTCTCTCGAGAAGGAGCCGAACTCGATTGTTTTCCTTGCTCAGTTGTTTTACGGTCCTTTGTGCTAAATGTATGGACCTTAATGTAATTTTCCTTTTTAGGTCCTTCATGTAAAATGTACTCCCGCTGCACATGTAGAATTTTAACCTAAAAGTAAGTGGTAAAATCTAAACAAATTAAGCTTAGTTTTCAATGAGTGTGAACATTCTAGGATTTCAAGCAGAACGACCAAGGTCATGGCCATATCTACATCATACTTTACATTAATGATCCCATATCGAAGAATTTGTAGGCCGACAAATCTGGCCATAGTTTGAAAACAATTAAAGAGGAAGTACCATGAAGAGTAAGCCTCGATCGGCTGGTCTCTCAAGAAGAACGATATGAACCCGATAGTTTTCCTTACATAATTAGTCTAGGGTGCTCTATGCTAAATGTATGGACCTCGATGTGATTTTCCGACTTTTAGGCCATTGATGTAAAATGTACTCCCACCATGTGTGTAAAATTTAACCTAAAAGTAAGTGGTAAGATCTAAATGAATTTAAGCTTAGTTGTCAATGAGTATGAACATTCTTGGATTTCAAGATGAACGACTAAGGTCATGTCCATATCTACATCATACTCTATTTTGATGATCCCATATCCAAGAATTTGCATGCCGAAAAATCTAGCCATATTTTGAAAACAATCGAAGAGGAAGTAGCATGAAGAGTATGCCTCGATCAGCTGCTCTCTCGAGAACGATCTGAACCTGTCTGCTCTCCTTAATTAATTATTTTAGGGCCCTTTGTGTTAAATATATGGACCTCGATGTAATTTTTCATTTTTTAGGTCCTTGATGTAAAATGTACTCCCACTGCACAAGTAAATTTTGACCTAAAAGTAAGTGGTAAAATCTAAAAGAATTTAAGCTTAGTTATCAATGAGTATGAACATTCTTGGATCTGAAGTCGAACGACCAAGGTCATGGCCATATCTACACCATACTTTATATTGATGATCCCAATATCCAAGAATTTGCATGCCGACAAATATGTCCATATTTTGAAAACAATCGAAGAGGAAGTGGTATTTAGAAGAGTATGCCTCGATAAGTCGCTCTCTCGAGAAGGAGTCGAACCAACTGTTTTCGTTTCTTAATTATTTTAGGGCCCTATGTGCTAAATGTATGGAACCTCGACGTAATTTTCCCCATTTTAGGTCCTTGATGTAAAATGTACTCCCACCGCATGGGTAAAATTATAACCTAAAAGTTAGTGGTCAAATTTAAACAGATTTAATCTTATTTGTCAATGAGTATGCACATTCTTGGATTTGAAGCTCGACCACCAAGGTCATGGCCATATCTACATCATATATTAATGATCTCATATCCAAGAATTTGCATGCCAACAAATAATGGCCATATTATGAAAACAATCAAAGAGGAAGTAGCATGAAGAGCATGGCTCTATCTGTTGGTCTCTGCATTGCCCACCTCCGCATTGCCCAATCTGTCCACCATCATCCCGAAAAATCTCATCCTCTCACCGCCGCCTCTTCTCACCACTGCTTCCCATCCCCGCAGCTATCATCTCTATCGCTGCGCAAATCAATTTGCCTACCACCTCAAGGCCGACTGCGACCCAGAACAACGATGTATGATCTAATCTATCCCTTGTATAGAAAACATTCACAGTTCCTCTTTTTTGTACTGATTCCATTTTCTGTCTCTAAACCGATTTTGCGGATCTCTTTCATTCCCGTTGATGGTGCACGGACTCTTCGTTGGGAGACCCCAAGAGGAAGGTATGATGACCACAGCAGCAAGTTTTCCCTCAGTAAGAAACCAAGGTTATCGAACCAGTAGGAGGAAGGAAACGCATCAAAGGTGTTGCTAGTAACTTGGAAACCTGGACAACACAAACTCAAGACTTTGCCCCAACGAACAGTGAGGTTGTCAATCTCATCGGTTTGCTCAAAACAAAGGATTAACTGTATGGTGTGGAAAGTAATAGTGGTTTGCAGAAAGTAAACAATAATAGTGGAAGATGTATCAATGTTAAAGAATGGACCGGGGTTCGTTCACTAGAGGTGTTCTCGTTAAGATAAAAAAACATCGCATGCTGGGTAAACAAATTACAGCAGGGCAATTGACATGACTGAGGAAGACATAACAATGCAAAACTAGACATTCATGATCCTATGAGATTTGATTGGGCAATACAACAAGATACATAGACCGCCATCCAACTGCATCTATGACTAGTAATCCACCTTCAGGTTATCATCCGAACCCCCTCCAGTATTAAGTTGCAAGCAACGGATAACTTCTTTAAGCAAAGTGTGTAAGGTAAACAATCCACTTATTCCATGAACAAGAGACCGTTGTTTTCTCCCTAGTGGAAACAACACTTCTACAACCTTAGATATGTCTGTCAGGTCCCTTAGATTAAATAGAGGCATGAACCCACTATCAAGCATAAATACCCCCTCTTGGAGTCACTAGCATCTACTTGGCCAAGATAACTACTAGAAACAGAGAGCATGCAAGATCACAAACAACACAGACATGATAGAATCAATAAGACAAAACCATTAATCAATCTAACATAGTAATCTCAATATCCATCGGACCCCCGCAAACACAACATGCATGATTACAAATACATGATCTTGATCATGAATGGAGCTCACAAGATCTAAACATGGTAGCACAAAAGAGGAGATACAACCATCTAGATACTACATGGAAATGTAGTCCAAGGTGGAACTACTCACACTTCATACCGAAGGCTGGCATGATGAAGAAGAAGGCCTCCGGGATGATATCCCCTCCGGAAGGGTTCTGGGAAGAGCTTCAGACCCCCCCTCCCCCGATCTAGGGACGATGGTGGCGGCGGCTACAAACGCTTTCGTGGAATATTGATCGGGTAATTAGGGTTTCTATATCGGAGGGTCTTTATATGCGAAGAGGCAAGGCAGGGGCAGCCAGGGCGGCCACACCCCCCTAGGCGTGGGCTGGGCCCGGCCGCGTGGCCAGGGGGTGTGGCCCCCTGGTGGCTCTCCTGGTGTCGTATTCAGGGTCCGTGTTCCCCATGGTAAAATATTGACTTTGGCTTTTGTCCCGTCCAATTCCGAGAATATTGATTTTCTGCCTTTCTGGAACCAAAAACAGAAGAAAATAGGCAACTAGCACTGTGGTATCTTGTTAATAGGTTAGTACCAGAAAACATATAAAAACACCTCAAATTGTAGACAAAGCAAAGCAAAGTAGATAGTAAACAAGCATGGAACATCAAAAATTATAGATACGTTTCTGACGTATCAAGCATCCCCAAGCTTAACTCCTACTCGTCCTCGAGTAGGTAAGTGATAAAAATAATAATTTTTGAGGTGACATGCACCATCAAAATCAAGATCAAACCATTTGCAAGCATTGAAAGCTGGGATCAAAGAACTCTAAACATGAGCATGAAAGATGGAGTTCTAATAGTAAGACAAAGTAACTATGCATGCAACATGAAAGGTTACAAACAAAGATCATGAATAACATGCATTGAAAAACGTTTGTTTGTTTCACATACAGAAAACTTAGCATAGTGGCATTCAGCTTGTCCCTCATGGAGTAGCAAAATAGATGCATAGGACACCTTCAAAGTTCATAAGTGTGACTAGATACAAATAGCACAAGAACAAGTAATATCAACAATATGCATCAATCAATATGTTTTGGGACAATGCACATAGAACTAAGAATGGGAACTATGATCTCTTAAATGGTGACTCAGGATAGAAGATGGAGACTCAATATAATAGTGTAAGAAAGGCACTTCATAAAGGAAGCAGGGATTTCAAGTTTCAAAAAGAGCTTCCAAAAATTATGGTACTTGTTAGCTTTCAGCTCTCATTGCCCCTATCATAAGCATCTTGAAGTGATTAAGGTTAAATGAACAAACCATGGAGTATATGCTTGACAAAGTATAAGTTGGCAATCTCATGTCCCTTGAATACGAGGGACGCTCCTCATGCTACTCAACTTTAGTAACCTGTAAGTTCTTGTCATAGTAAGTACATGTGTATCATAGAGAACCGCCAATGGGGTACCCCTTGCACATGATACAGGAGCTATCCCATAATCAAAATGACAAGGCAAGCTGACAATCAGCATCTCAACAATCTTCTTATTTACCATAGGAAAATGGTGCTTTTTTCTCTCTTTCCTCTTTTCAATATGTCTCTTTTTTTATAAGAAGAAAGATTCATAGATGTTATTATGGTGATGTTGTAAGTTTCCACCATGATTAGGCATGGCTTAGGCTAGCAGCCCAGGCGTTTCTCTAACACACATACATAAATCCATGGACTTACAAGCTCCCCTTTTATTTCACACCGACGACATCCATAGACAAAAGAGCATGATATCAACTGTGTACAAAGTACAAGTGCAATGTTGAAAATGTTCCCTATGATAGCACGATTCTGCTAATTCCAACATATAAGTGCAAGAATATACAAGATAGATGACACAGTGGTTCAAGTTTATTAGGGGCAAGAAAAATAAGGTGTGCCATCAAGTTTGTGAGAGCTTTAATCACTAAGTTTTCACATAACAAAATACTTTTTAATTGGAAGATAGATGAAAACAAGAATATACTAGGAATGGTGTAACCCACCATGCATAGGAATTTATAGTAGACACTTTGGAATAACTTGGTTTCTTGGGAGTTGGATGCATGAGTAGAGCTTACTCATACAAGTGGAGCCTGGCAAAAGACTGGGAGCGACCAACTAAGAGAGCAATAATGGCCATAATCATGCAGAGTGACAAAACATTACTAATCAAAGCATAAAGTGGTACTACAAGTCAAGGACTAAAATATCATAGAGGCTATGGTGACTTGTTCATAGTCATAACATGGTGTGAGCATGTGCCAAGTCAACCCAAACAAAGCATCAAATGAGAATACCACAATACTATGCTTTTGTATGCTAAAACAACACATGATTCCTTCAAGGCACACTAAGCAATCTCAATTGTTTGGAACAATTCATGCTACAGCAATAATCACTAAGCATAAGGTCAAAACAACACCTAGCATGACATGCTAAAGTCTAAGTCACAGTCAAAGCAAGCTCCTCTTGTACTATTTAAGCAAGAACTTCCTACTCCTCTCCAACACCAATCAACTTATTTGAAACAACACAGCGAGAACGGGGGTCCAAACTACTTTATTCAAGCAAACTAAGCAAACTAAACAAAAACTAAGACGCTTTAAGAATAACACAATAGTGCATGAAACAATAAAAACGAAGTGTCTAGAAAGACCTGAGATTTTTATTGATGAAGAAGGGGATGCCCAAGGCATCCCCAAGCTTTGACGCTTGTACCTCTTGATTATTTCTTGCGGTGACACAGGGTGGCATCCCCAAGGTTGAGCTTTTGTCCATTCTTCATCTCATTACATCATTCTCTCTCTACACCTAAATTTTTTCCTTCATACAGAACTTCACACAATATTCATTAGGAACATTAGTGTATTCAAAAGATAATAGACCTTTGGGTTCAGCTTTAGAACAGAAAAACTTTCACTAAAAACACAAGCTACTGTAGAAATTCCCTCAAAAATCTAAATTTCCAAAAAAGAACCCGAAAAGGAATCAATAAGAAGCAAATGCGAATAATGGCAGAAATCTGTCAAAACAGACCATCAGGTAGAAACAGAATTTTTCGAAGACCTTCTGTTGCTCAAATCAAAAAAATTTGAACTAACGAAAGTTAGCTAACATACTAGGGGATTTATTTGGAAAATGTCATCTCAATCTGACTTACAGATATTCTTCACAAATTTGGAGCTCAAAAATCTGTTTCGGGACATCAACTCCCCAAATCTTACTTCCCTCTCATTAGAGGTCATTCTTGGCACAAAAAGAAAATTGTAACATCTCAAAAATATTAAACAAGACTATCAAGTTCTAATCACCCAAGTTTAGGGTTAACAAAAACTTTTATTATTGAATGCATGTGTGTCTGTGATTAATGCATGAATGATTGCATTTGCCATGTTTGATTGCTATGAATGATAAGGTTTGATTTAAAGATGAAAACAATATCATCTAGAATCAAATGAAGAGAAAATAAAATATAGAAAATATAAGAAAATGGTCATTTTGGCCAAACTTGTTCACTAGACCACTTTGGGTGTTCCTAGTAGAAGATTTATAACAGAAACAAATCCAATTATTTTCACCCCTTGCTAGACCAAGTAACATTGAATCCAAACAAACTCACAAACTTATAGAAACTATTTTCAAATCCATTTGAGAGGCATTCAAAAATTGAATCCTTAATAGGTACTAAGATGGCCATTTCTCAAAGACCAACCAAACAACTTCCCCTTGGCAAACCCTAGCAACCACAGACTACCAAGCTTATGACAAGATCACTCACCAAAATTCATCCAAAAAATTCAAATGTTGAATTCATGCGGCAATTTCATCAAACACCTGGTGGACACAGATAAACCTTGCCTAACTTCTACTGTGGTAAGCAGTATTTGATCAACCCTTTGCCCCCATTTCACTCCACTGGTCTCCCCTAGTGGCCAGCACTGCATTGAAGAAGCTCCCCCTTCTCTGCTTGGACTAGTGCTGTGCCACCTGAGCCATCCTTGCCGGTCGAGCAAGGACAACTCGCAAGAGCCAGCCCCGCGCCCGTCCACGATGTCTAGGAGACAGGCCACCATCCACCGCTACTCCCTGTCCACCCCTCGATCGTAGCCCAGCCATGGACCACCCGAGAAACGTCGTGCCAGTTCTCTGCTGCCATGCCGAGAGCGCGCCAGAGTGCCGCAGCCGACACGCGTGCACACACGGTGCCTCTCCCTCACCGCGTGTACCTGCACTCTCCATGACCCTCGCTACCCCCCAGACATGCCTGTTCGCTGCTACGTGACTAGTAGCCCATGTACACTGTCTCGAACACCGCTGTTCCCGCACAGAGCATGGACCGCTCCCGACCATCCTCGACCGCCCCATGCTGATCCATTAAGCGTGCAACGACCGCCAGGAAACACCGCACCGTCCTACACCCTCATCCATGCCCGTTTCTCACTGCAATGACATCCTCGGAGGAGCCCGACCATGCCGCAATGTCCCCATTGTCGGTGTATAAATAGAAGCCACCCCAGCCCTCATTCTCCACACCATCTCACTCCCCTCTCCCTCAGAACCACCCCTGCCTCTCCCCGGAGCAATGCGAGCACCAGCTCGCCGGATTTGGCCAGAGTCCGACGCTGCAGAGGAGAAGAGGAGCCGTCGATTGGAGCCACCCCAGGAGACATCATGACCACCGTTCGAACCGTCGTCATCGACAACGTCGTTCGCCCCCACCATGGACCCTAGCTGGAGCCCAGGTGATCCATCGCGTACCCCCATCGTTACCGTTAGGGTTCAGTCTCGCTGGAGCTGTGCGCCAGAAATGACGAACGTCGGCCGTAGATCTTAATCTAATCGCACGGCTTAGATTGAAACGTATCGCTTCTGTTAGATAGAGCCGCTGACTAGCGGGACCCCCTGTCAGCAGCCCGCCACGCTCGTGCAGTGCAGTTGGGCCGGCCCAGTATCGTTCCCGCGCGTAGCCAAGTGATTCAAATAATCTTTTTCCATTTTAGTTAAATCTAGTTCTATCAGTAGATTCAAAAGTCAATTCAAGGAGATTTACTAAACCAAATTACATCATTCCAATTTTGTTAGAAAGGTATTTAAATTATCAATCCAAGCCCATTGGATTCAAACCATTTTAAATTATAGAACACCTAGAGTAAAAATAACAAGACAAAGACTTTTACACATTCAAACATTTTTTTAAAAATTAACCATAAATGATTTTGAGTTGATTCCAATTCTCAAAAATCATATTTGACAAGATCTATCTGAATATGTACAAATATTTAGGTTTACATGCTGTGATCTTGGACTAGTACTAAAAGAATGCTCTATATGCATTTCTAGTCACTTTAATTGAATAAAATAGTATTTTTAAACTTTATAAAATCAGACCACCACTTTAAATCACATTCCCAAGTATTAGAATATGTGGTGATGACATGTGTCAACATGATCCCATATTTTAATTGGAGAATATTAAATCTTATGAACTTTCAATGAGTAGAAATTACTTTTCTAAAATAAGAAAGATAAGACTAGATCTTATTTCATGTGATGATGCTAGATCATCTAGTGTGAACCTTTGTGTGCCAAATAGAGGTAGTTAAGTATTTTTTGGTGATTGTGTACCTCGTATTCATTTATAGACGCTAGTACCGACCAAGTCTACGAGGAGGAGGAGTACTACAAAGAAGAAGAAGAAAACTTCAACCACTACACTACTCAAGGCAAGATAACACTTGCAAGTTTCTTAAATATGCAAGCTAGAACTTTGCATGCTACCTATTCAAGCCTAACACTACAAGTTAACCTATGCAAGATGCATTAGGCTTGCTTTGGTTATGCAACCTTGATTATTCCAATTCCCAGTTTTACTTGCAAGTTTATTGTTTTATTTTTACCAAAGTTATTTACTTTTAGTAGTGCTTTGTGAGTTTTGGAAAACTAGTATAGATAGAATAAAGAGCATAAAACTAGGGCTAAGTAGTTAGAACCAGATGTTATCAAAAGGCATAAGACTAGATTTGGATAGTCACACTTGATTAGCACCCTTCATTAGTGAATACCCTCAACTTTAGTGGCTAGTGCTAAGCATAAAAGTTGATCACTTTAGATGGGAATACTTGGTGAAAATGATTAAGAAAATCTTGGAATGAGCTATTCATTCTATTGAAATGTTTTGACATGTGTTATGAACATAAGATGATTTGATGATGAAAATGTTGTGGCATGAGACTTAGCCCTTGATAAAAACTTATCGTTGTGTTCGGATGCGATACCATTCCTATTTTACCATACAACCACAATACCTGAATTGGGTAGGGCTTGACTGGAAGATTATATGTCTTAGTATGGGTTCCCTTGCGAAACAGGTTGAGCTGAGGCTACCTCGTGATGACTGTCCACCTATGTAGTACCCAAGATGACTGATGGTCATGGTTGGGACGCCAAACTCATAGGGGAGGTTCCTATACTAGGATGTGTAATTGAAATGTTAGGATTGATTATCCGCATACTAAGTATGATGATTCAGGGTTATCCCTGACGGATGTATCGAATGTTGTGGTGAAAGTGTACCACTTCTGCAAAGTGTAAACCTATTCGAATAGCCGCGTCCGCGGTCATGGACAGTTGGAGTGGTCATACTATTCCGTCGTGGGATGTTTTCAAAATGACTTGTGAAATGAATTATGACTTTGACTTGACCACAATAGGGTTGTGAACATGAAAACTAAGTTCCCACTTAGGTGTTGTAGAACATTAAACTAGTTTTCTTTACTTCTGAACTTATTATGAAATAAACATGGCTTTTTGCAAATAAACCCAGAGCTTAGGATTCCTACTCGAACTACTTTACTTGTTA
This sequence comes from Avena sativa, assembly GCA_916181665.1. Classification (NCBI taxonomy): domain Eukaryota; kingdom Viridiplantae; phylum Streptophyta; class Magnoliopsida; order Poales; family Poaceae; genus Avena; species Avena sativa. The sequence continues at coordinate 199,706,212 of OV702281.1, read as the reverse complement.
GTGATAGTTTGCGAGTACTTAAAGAGTAATCATGGATTTGTCCCTGGCTATTCCCATGGCTAGACTATAAGGAGGACTACCAGGATGATGGACAGTAGGAGGTCTATGACAACTAGGATCATCTCCCATCATTAGCATTGCCTGTGACCCTGAAGATGAAGCCCCGCTGCGTTTAATTTCCGCTGCGTTGATTGTATTAAGACTCGATCATGAGATCCTATATTTGTAAGACCTTTATTATGGTTTGTAATGGATGATGTACTGTGGTACCAATTCTGTTATGTCTAGCAAAAATGGTAATCCTGGGATTGTGAGGTATGGCTTAACAGGCATCTGGGATTAAAAATCCGGGCGTTGACAAGTTGGTATCAGAGCCATCCTGACCATAGGAGACCCTAGTTAGAATGGACGCTTGAATCAAAAACTTAGTTTCAAAACAAAAGAATTGAGTATTTATGAAGACCTATTCTCATTCTTATCACTGAGATTCTTTCAAGAAAAATCATGTTCCTAAAAAATTTCTTGCAATCCTTCATAAAATTTGACACACTTGATCACCGCACTAACCTACTAATCCTACATTCTTATGGATGGAAGTCAAGTATAGCAAGTTCTACTAGTTGGGAAACGGAGGAGAACTCATCTTCGAGCGAAAATTAAGCCAACTCTCGGAACTTCTTGAATGCCCGCACCCCGAGTTCTTTGGGGCATGGCTCAATGATCAGCAAGGAGGAGAACAATAGTGGCTGATAGTTGCATATCTTAGAGGCAAGATGGAGGCACCCACATCAAAGAAGATCCAATTCAGCTTGAGGGAGAACAAATGCCTAGACTGACTCGCCAGGGCTATGCAGGAGGCTCTTGCCTGTCTGTGTGGGCAAAGCATAAACCAGATCAATGGCACTCGTTTTTCTTACTACGCAAGGCGTGATTCTATGAGACAGCCATTGGAGGTGCTAGGCCATCTGGAGTTGAAGCATCAGGTGGATCATCTCAACTTCATGCTATATGATAGGAAGAAGGAGTTGGACAACGCCCGCGCCTATGCCAACAATAACCATGCCATTGTAGTCAGGAAGGACTAGACCCTCACCATCCTTTCGAAGGAGGCAAGTCACTTTGCCGTCTGCGTGACAAGAAGTATTGCATCATTGCCCGCGTTTGTCACAAGGTGTCATCTTTGGAGGAGACCATCCATGAACAGGAAATGCAGCTTGAGGAGAGGGAGAACGAAGGGGAAGATATCCATGGAGATCCCTACTCATATCTCAGTGATGATGATGAATACTTGTAGGACATGGACCGGAAGTTCCACACTGATGATGAGGACCACGACTTCATTGATGATGAAGAAGCCACCGGTTCTGATGAGTGGTCACAATAGGGCACTATCGTATGCATGAGTTGTATCTGGTCCCACTGTATCGTAGCTTCACATAATGGTTCCTAAAACCATCTGTTACCCTAGTGTGGTGTGTGTTTGTATTGGGTGCTAGGAATGAATGAATAAAAAGAAAGTGGCTAGTTGGAAAAACCAGAGTCAAACTCAAAGTTTAAAATCTTTTCAAAAACAAATCCATGAACCTTAGAAATTTCCCTCTTGTCCCACTATCTATCTCAATCTTCATACGACTCGCGGAAATGCCGGAGGAAGCAATTCATCTCAGGATCCAATGCTGCAAATCCTGCAAATGTTGGTTGCTGACCATGAAGCTGGAAGAGCTGAACATCAAGCTAATTTAGCCACCCTTCAACAGATAGATCACATGGCCCATAATAATCAAGGACATGGAAACCAAGAAAATCATGGATACAAGATCAAGAACTTTCAAAACACTAATCCCCCCATATTTAGTAAGTCTAAAGAGCCATTAGATGCTGATGACTGGCTGCAGACCATGGATAACAACTTAGTGGTCGTAGGAGTGGAGGCCAATGAGAAAGTATTGTTTGTCACCCATTATCTGGCAGGTGATGCAAGATCTTGGTGGAATAGCATTCGTACCATGAATGGAGGACAGATAATGGCTTGGGATGAATTCAAACTCTTCAGCTGAACCCATGTGCCACCGGGTTTGATTCTGCGGATGAGGGATGAATTCAAGGAGATGAAGCAGGGAAGGATGACTATGGTAGAGTACCGTGACAGATTTATGTCTCTGTCTAGGTATGCCCCTGATGAGATTGGTACTAATGCCAAGAAGAAGGAGACATTCTTGAACAGTCTGCATGATGAGATGCAGACAGTACTGGTCAACATTCCCTTTGCTGACCTTGAAGCCTTAATGGATTCTGCAATCCATATGGAAGGCAAGATCAACCAAGCCAATGAGAACCGCCAGCATCCAATGATGCATCAACCAGGATCCCACCATACCCTGAGGTATCGCCCCAACCCGTCTGCAGGATATGCCCCGAGAAACAATAGACCCCTTATGTCCCGTCCGAACTATCCCAGCCATGGAGGAGGAAACCCAAGGCCCGGAGGAAACCACAACAAGAACCCCGGCAACTCCAACAATTTCAACCATGCACCGCCCAAGTCCAACAACAACAACATCAACAACAACAATACTTCCCCAAGGACTCGAAGCAATGTCGTGCATGTTGCAGGAAAAGACAAGTCTCTGATTATTTGTTTTGAATGCGGAGTCAAGGGTCACTACTCCAACAAGTGCCCCAAGAAGCTTGCAGTAGCTGCCAATGTGAATGCACCAGCTCAGCAGCAACACCGTGTTCAGCCTGGAAGAACATTTGCCCTAGGGAACTCACTCAACCGCAACGGCCGTCTGTTTCACATGAATGCTGAAGAAGCTCAGGAAGCGCCAGATGTCGTGTTGGGTATGTTTTCTATTAACTCAGTACTTGCAAGAGTGTTGTTTGATTCTCGAGCATTGCACTCATTTGTTACAGAAGAATTTGCATGCACTAGTAAGATTCAACCAACAAAATTGAAGCATGTTATGATAGTTCAAATACCAGGTTCCACCACTAAACCTATCAGAATCCATGGAATAGATTTTTATGCTAATGTAATAGTAGTTGGAACCAAAGGTTTGGAAGTAGTACTAGGAATGGATTGGATGTCGAAACATAAAGGATTAATCGACTGCGCAAAGAAAGCCATAACCATGACTAGTACCACTGGAGTATCAGTAGAGCATGTATGTGAGACTTTGCCCCGTCAATTTAAGTGCAACAAGAGTCTAGCCCAACCAACCATTGACCAAGTCAGAGTAGTCTGTGAATACCCCGACGTATTCCCAGATGAATTGCCTGGTATGCCCCCAGATCGGGATATCGAGTTTATCATTGAACTAATCCCTGGAACTAGACCCATAGCTCAGAGACCTTATAGTATGAACCCGTATGAATTAGTGGAGCTAAAGAAGCAACTGGATGCTATGTTGGAGACAGGTTTGATTCAACCAAGTGAGTCTCCATGGAGATCACCTGTTTTATTTGTGGATAAGAAAGATGGAGGTAACAGTTTGTGAACGGATTATCGGAAGCTGAAAGCTGTCACCATTAAGAACAAGTAACCACTGCCGAAGATAAAACACATGTTTGACTAGTTGACCGGTCCCAAAGTGTTTTCTAAGATTGATCTTAGAACTGGTTATCATCAACTCAAGATTTGCGCAATGGATATTCCAAAGACTACCTTCACCACTACATATGGATTGTATGAGTACACTCTCATGTCTTTTGGATTAACCAATGGCCCGCTTACTTCGTGAACCTCATGAATAAGATTTTTATGAACTTCCTGGATAAGTTTGTCATTGTTTTTATCGACGATATTCTAATCTATTCCAAATCAGAAGAAGACCATGAGCTACACCTGAGGACCATCCTTGAAACCCTTAGAGAGCATCAATTTTATGCCAAGTTTAGCAAATTTGAGTTATGGTTAAAGGAAGTAGGATTCCTAGGACATATCGTGTCGGCAGGAGGAATTGTTGTCGATCCCTCCAAGATTAAGGATGTTGACGAATGGAAAACCCCAACCACTCAAACCCAAGTTCACGCATTTCTCGGATTAGCGGGATATTACTGCAAGTTCGTAGAAGGATTCTCGAGCATCGCAAGACCCATGACCCAGTTGTTGAAGAAAGATAAGAAGTTTGAATGGACAGACAAATGTGAAGAAAATTTTCAAGAGCTCAAGAAGAGATTGATTTCGGCCCCAATCTTGATTATGCCGGATATCAAGAAGCCTTTTGATGTGTATTGTGACGCATCCAAGATGGGTCTCGGATGTGTGTTGATGCAAGAAGGCAAAGTCATATCCTATCTATCCTGACAACTGAAGCAACATGAGAAGAATTACCCTACCCATGACCTCGAACTAGTAGTCGTAGTTTTAGCCTTGAAGACATGGCGACATTACCTCATGGGTAACCGATGTGAGATTTATTCAGATCACAAGAGTTTGAAGTATATTTTCACCAGAAGGAGCTAAATATGAGGAAAAGGGGACGGATATAGTTAATCAAGGACTATGATCTTGACATTCACTATCACCCCTGCAAAGCCAATGTGGTAGCAGATGCTCTTAGCAGATTGTCGTGTCGATTGAACACCATGAAAAAAGAAGCCTAGCCAAGTTTGCATGAGGAGATGGAAAATTTAATAATGGAGCTAGTTAATGAAGGATTTTTGGCTAGCATAGAACTTCAACCCACTTTGATCAGTCAGATCAAGGAGGCGCGGAAAGGAAATGCTAGTATCGATGGAATCAAACGTCATATCGGTACAGGGAAGATACCCAGATTTACAGAAGATGAAGGAGTTCTATGGTATAAAGGACGAATCTGTGTGCCCGCAGATTCAGGGGTTTGAAACAAGCTATTTTGCAAGAAGCCCATGATACTCTTTATTCTATCCACCCTGGAGGAACGAAGATGAATCAGGATTTGAAGGAGTAATTTTGGTGGCACAAGATGAAGAGAGAAATCGGAAGCTACATAGCCAAATGTGATATCTGTCAGACAGTCAAAGCGGGACATCAGAGACCCGTAGGACTTTTGCAACCTTTGCAGATCCCAGAATGGAAATGGGATTCAGTTGGAATGGATTTCATCATCGGTTTGCCTACATCTAGTAGGGGAAATGACTCTATTTGGGTCATAGTGGATAGACTATCCAAAGTACCTCATTTCTTACTGGTCAAGACCACTTATCAGAGCTTGAAGCTAGCAGAGTTGTACATTGCTAGGATAGTAAGTTTGCATGGAATCCCGAAGACCATTGTGTCGGATCGAGGAACCCAATTTACCTCAAGATTTTGGAAGAAAGTCCAAGAAGGATTAGGAACCAAACCGGATTTCAGCACAACTGATCACCCGCAGACTGATGGACAAACAGAGCGAGTAAACCAGATACTCGAAGATATGTTGAGAGCTTGTGTGTTGGAATATGGATCTAAATGGGAGGACTGTCTCCCTTTCGCAGAATTCTCATACAAAAACAGTTACCAAGCCAGTTTGCAAATGTCCCCATTTGAGTTTATATACAGAAGGAAGTGTTGTACCCCACTGAATTGGTCAGAAGCAGGAGAGAGTCATATTTTCGGACCCGACATCCTAATAGAAGCCGAAGAGAAAGTCCACAAGATCCGTGAGCACCTTAAGACCGCCCAATCCAGACAGAAGAGTTATGTCGAGAAGATACGTCGAGATCTAGCCTTCACTATCGGAGATTTTGTTTATCTGAAAGTATCACCCTTGAAAGGAATGCAACGTTTCCACCTGAAAGGGAAGTTAGACCCTAGATATATTGGACCCTTCAAGATTTTGAATCGCCGAGGAGAAGTATCATATCAACTAGAACTGCTGGAAGAGATGTGTCAACACCCAGATTTTTAATCAGAGATGCCTCTTATGCCATACATCACAATCCCAGGATTACCATTTTTGCGAGACATAACAGATTTGGATATCATAGTTCATCATCCATTACAAACCATACATAAGGTCTTACACAAATAAGGATCTCATGATCCAGTTCTTAATACAACTAAAGCAGCGGAATAATGTAATAGTAACGATAGCGTAGGTGAAGCTCCATCTTCAGGGTCACAGGCAATGCTGACGATGGGAGATGATCGTAGTTTTCCTAACCTTCCTACGGTCCGTCATCCTGATACTCCTCTTCATAGTCTGGCCACGGGAATAGCCAGGGACAAAGCCATGAGTACTCTTTAAGTACTCGCAAACTAATACTAATAAGTAAAGAGGGTTTTTGTAGTAGGATGCTAAGCTCTAGGGTTGTTTTGCAAAAATCCAGATTTACTCTACAAAGTTCAAAAGAAAAGATAACTAGTTGAAAGTTTTATATCACCGTAGTGGGAACTTGAATTTCATATCACAACTTTGTTGTGGTCAAGTCAAAGTCACAATTCATTTCACAGATCATTTTAAAAACATCTGACGGGGGAACTGTATGGCCACTCCAACTGCCCATAACCGCGGACGCGGCTATTCGAATAGTTTGACACTCTGTAGAGATTGTACACTTTCACCACAACATTCGATACATCCGTCAGGAACAATCCTGAATTCACCATACTCAGTATGCGGATAATAAATCCTAACCTTTCAATTACACGCCCTAGTATAGGGACCTCTCCTGTGAATTTGGCCTCCCAACCATGACCAACTGTCATCTTGGGTACTACATAGGTGGACAATCTTCACAAGGTAGCCTTAGCTCAGACCTTGGCCGCAAGGGAACCCATACTAAGGTATATAAATTTCTAGTCAAGCCCTACCAAAATTTCGGGTATTGTGGTTGTACGGTAAAATTGGAATGGTATCGCATCTAGACAACCATCAGTTTTATAAAGGTCTAAGGCTCATGCCTCAACATTTTCATCATCAAAATAATCTGGTGTTCAAGAACACATGTCAAAACATTTCAGTAGAATGACTCATCATTCTAAGGTTTTCATAACCATTTTCACCAAATATTCCCATCTAAAGTTGATCAAGTTTTATGCTTAGCACTAGCATCTATAAGTGGGGGTAAACACTAATGAGGTGTGGTAACAAAGGTGAAAGATCTAAATTTAATCTCATGCCTTAAGATGACATCAAGATTATCTAACTTAGGCCAAATTTTATGCTCTTTATGCTACCTTCAATTATCTTTCTAGAATCTACAAGTCACTAAGTAAACTTTTGATAGAAAGCTTTTAGTAAAGAAAATAAAATACTAAGCTTGCAAGTAAAACTAGGATGTTGTGTCAAGTGGGTATAATCGCATATGCTTAAGGCATATAGTTGGCATAGTAACAAGCAAGTAGTAGCTTGCATAAGTAGGGTATATTGCAAGTGTTATCTTTGAAGGTTGAAAGTATAGGCTTGCTAGGATATTCTTGCCTTGTGCAGAGCAGTGGTTGAAGTTTTCCTCGGCTTCTTCCTCGTAGTATCCTCCTTCCTCCTCGTATCTTTGGTCGATACTGGCGTCTATAAATAAATACGAGGTACACAATCAACAAACAATACTTAACTATTTTTAATCATCACACAAAGGTTCACACTAGATGATCTATCATCATCACTAGCATTACAAGGATTAAAAAAACTTGTCTTATTTAAGAAAAGTAATTTCTACTCATTGAAAAACTACTTAAGATTTAATATTCTCCAACTTAAACATGGGATCATGTTGACACATTTCATCACCACATATTTCAGTACATGGGAATGTGATTTAAAGTGGTGTCACAATTTAATAAGGTTTAACATTTTTATTTTAATTAATTAAAGTGACTAGAAATTCCTGTGGCATTCTTTTATTACTTGATCATTATTTCTATAAGTAAACCTATATATTTTTATATATTCTGAAAGGTATGGTTAAATGTGATTTTTGAGAGTTGGAATCAACTCAAAAGCTCTTATGTCTTAATTTTGAAAAATGTTTGAATGCAGAAAAGCTTCTGCCTTGTTATTTTTACCATGGTTGATCTACAATTCTAAATGGTTTGAATCCAACGGGCTTGGATTAAAAATTTCAATACCTTTCTGACAAAATTGGTTTCATGCTATTCGGTTTAGCAAAACTTCCTGAATTGATTTTTGAATCAACAGACAGAACTAGGGTTTGATTATAAATGAAAAATATAAATTTAAACTAACTGGGTTGCGCGGGAGAGTTACTGGGCCGGCCCACTACGTACAGCGCGCGCGGGCTGCTTACAGATGGGGTCCACAAGTCAGCGGAACTAACTAAACGAAAAGGTATATATGAATCTGAGCCTTACGATCTAATTCTAATCTAACGGTTGAGTGTCGTCGTTGACGACGAGCTACTCCGGTGAGGAACTAACCCTAACGCGGCCAGTGGGGGTCTGGGGCGGCTCACTGGGGCTCCGGCAATGGTCGGCGACGGGGGAGAATGACGAAGTCGGCGACGGCGGTTCTCCTGGTACCGGCAGCTCCTCCTGGGGCGGCTCCAATCGACGGCTCGCTTCTCCTCCAGCAGCGGCAGGCTCCGGCCAAATTCCGGCGAGAGAGAGCTCGCCTTGATCCGAGAAGAAGTGGGAAGGATCAGTGAGAGGTGGGGAGTGAGATGGTGTGGAGGAATCGAGCTGGGGAGGCCTCCTTTTATAGGCGAGCAAGAGGGGCAGCAAGGCATGGGCTGAGCTCGTCGGAGGCGACGATAGAGGTGGCTATCAGCCTGACTGAGGCTAGGGGACGGTGCGCGGTCTCTTGGCGATTTTTGCTAGTTTAAAGGCGAGGTGTAGGGCGGTGGGGTTTGGTATGGAACGTGCGGTGCTCTGCGTGGTACCGACGGCGAACTTTGTGGCGTGCGGCGGCTACGGGGTACGATCGAGGAAACGAACGTGTCTAGTGGTCTCCTGGGAGGGTGGGGTTCGTGCTGGCGGGCGGTAAGGGCTAAGGTGGTCGGGTTGAATGGGAACGGCGTGTGCACAGTGGTGCGCGTCGGCATGGTCGCCAGCAGCGCGGGCACGGCATTTCCGTTGGTTCCTGTCTCTGTCTTCGAGCTAGAGATGGTCTAAAGGGGGCGGTGAGGCACGAGCAGCATGCCAGACAAGGTTGGCGCAGCTAGTTCTTCCTCTAGCTTGCTGTCCACATTGGGGGTGGCAAAGGGGCTCGTCATGTTCACCATTAATGGCTATGCCAATCTCACAGTGGTGCTAAGGCTTGTTAATTTGGCTAGTTCATCTACTGGGAGTGTAGTGAGAGCTAGAGAGGGAACAAGGTTGGCCAAAATTACTGCACACTATAGTGTTTGATGCTTTGCTGTTTGTTGCTAACAAGGTGTTTGATGAAATGGACGAAAGAATTTCAAATTTGAATTTTGGATTCAAACTTGGTGGGTTTTCTAGGCACATGCTAGGGAGTATCTGGTTAGTTGGATTATTCAAGGGGCACTGCTTTGGTGGGGTTTTTAATATGTGTGATCTTCACATATGTTAAAGATTAAATTTTGATTGTGATTTGAATGAGGTTGCCAAATGTTTCTGCAAGTTTGAACTGTGGGCTTTGCTTCGCTTTTACTTGTTCTAGCAAGGGGTGAAAAGAATTGGAAAAGTTTCTGTTTGAAATCTTGGACTAGAAACACTCAAAGTGACCTAGGGAGCAAGATTGACAAAAATGACCATTTGCTTTATTTGATTTGTTTTTTATTTTCTCTTGATTTGTTTCTTCATGGAATTGTTTTATATGATTTTATATTCATCTTTAAAACATTTCTTGCTATTTAGGTTAATCACACAAGTTCATTCATGCATTTATCAAATCATCAAATACACACATGCATTCATACGATATTAATTAATCAAAGTTTTTGTTAACCCTAATTTTAGTGATTAAAGTTTGATGATCATTGTTTTATATTTTTGGGATGTTACAAACCTTCCCCCCTTGAACAAAATCTCGTCCCGAGATTTGAAAAAGTAAGAAGAAAGATTACCTAGGATTTAAAGAGATCGGGAAACTCCGTCCTGATGTGATCTTCTTGCTCCTAGGTAGCTTCTTCTTCAGTGTGGTTGCTCCACTGAATCTTGAGAAACTCGATGCTTCGGGTTCTGGTGGTTCTGAAAGCTTCTTCCAAAATACGGATGGGTACTTCGGGATACGTCAGGTTATCGTTGATCTCCATGTTCTGGTGATCAATGTTCTTGAAAACTTCCATCTTCTCCGGAACTTCAAGGCATTTACGAACTTCAAGGCATTTACGAAGTAACGATATATGGAACACATTGTGCACTACTAACATTTCCTCTTGCAGTTCCAATGATATGATACTTATCCTCGACGATTCAGAATCTTGAAGGGTCTGATATATCTGGGGGCTAACTTTCCTTTGAGCTGGAAACGATGCATTCCCATTAAAGGCGACACTTTAAGATACACGAAATCTTCGATATTGAAAGCGAGGTCTCGACGTCTCTTGTCAGCGTAACTCTTTTGTCTTGACTGGGCGGTCTTGAGGTGCTCACGAATCTGGTGAACTTTCTCTTCTGCTTCTCGTCGGATGTCGGGTCCGAAAATCTGACTCTCTCCTACTTCCGACCAATTCAAAGGGGTGCGAAACTTCCTTCCATACATGAATTCAAACGGGGCCATTTGCAGACTATCTTGATAACTATTGTTGTATGAAAATTCTATGAAAGGCAGAGAGTCTTCCCATTTAGATCCATACTCTAGCACACATTCTCTCAACATATCTTCGAGTATTTGATTTACTCGCTTCATTTGTCCATCGGTATGAGGGTGATACGCTGTGCTGAAATCCAGTCGGGTTCCTAAACCTTCTTGGACTTTCTTCCAAAACCTCAAGGTGAACTGGGTTCCTCGAACCGATACGATGTTCTTGGAGACTCCGTGCAAACTGACGATTCTAGAGATGTACAACTCTGCTAGCTTCGAACTCTGGTACGTGGTATTGACTGGTAAGAAATGGGCTACTTTGGAAAATCTGTCAACTATGACCCAATTAGAGTCATTTCCGCTACTAGAAGTAGGCAATACGGTGATAAATTCCATTCCAACGGAATCCATTTCCATTCTGGAATATGTAATGCTTGCAACAGTCCTGCGGGTCTTTGATGTCCCACCTTGACTCTCTGACATATATCACACTTGGCGATATAGCTTCCGATTTCTCTCTTCATCTTATGCCACCAAAATTGTTCCTTTAAATCCTGATACATCTTCGTTCCTCCGGGGTGGATAGAATAAATAGTATCATGGGCCTCTTTCAAAATAACCTCTTTTAACTCTGAATCTTCTAGTACACATAGACGTCCTTTGTACCACATAACTCCTTCTTCATCTTCGGTGAATCCGGGTACTTTTCCTATACCGATACGACGTTTAATTCCGTCGATACTAGCATTTCTTTTCTGCGCCTCTTTGATCTAACTAATCAAAGTGGGTTGAAGTTCTATACTAGCCAAAAATCCTTCACTCACTAATTCCATTCGGAAATCTTCCATCTCTTTGTGTAAACTTGGTTGCTCCTTCAAAATCATGGAGTTCAAGCGGCACGACAATCTGCTAAGGGCATCTGCTACCACATTGGCTTTACCGGGGTGATAGTGAATGTCCAGATCATAGTCCTTGATTAGCTCAATCCATCTTCTCTGCCTCATATTCAGCTCCTTCTGAGTGAATATATACTTCAGTCTCTTGTGATCCGAATAAATCTCACAATGGTTCCCCATCAGGTAATGCCTCCATGTCTTCAGGGCTAGAACTACGGCTGCTAGTTCAAGGTCATGGGTTGGATAATTCTGTTCATGTTGCTTCAGTTGTCAGGATAGATAAGATATAACTTTGCCTTCTTGCATTAGCACACATTCGAGACTGATCTTGGATGCATCACAATACACATCAAAGGGCTTCGTGATATTCGGCATGATCAAGATTGGGGCTGAAATCAATCTTCTCTTGAGTTCTTGAAAACTCGCTTCACATTTGTCCGTCCATTCAAACTTCTTGTCCATATACAGCAATTGAGTCATGGGTCTAGCAATACTCGATAATCCTTCTACAAACTTGCGGTAGTATCCCGCTAATAAATGCGTGAACTTGGGTTTGAGTGGTTGGGGCTTGCCAATCTTCAACATCCTTCACCTTCGTAGGGTCAACGACAATTCCTTCGGCTGATACAATATGTCCGAGGAATCCTACCTCCTGTAACCAGAATTCACATTTTCTAAACTTGGCATATAGATGATGCTCTCTAAGGGTTCCAAGAATGGTCCTTAGTTGTAGCTCATGTTCTTCTTCTGATTTGGAATAAATCAGAATGTCGTCGATGAAAACAACGACAAACTTATCCAGGAAGTCCATAAAAATCTTATTCATGAGGTTCATGAAATAAGCGGGGGCATTGGTTAATCCAAAATACATGACCGTATACTCATATAATCCATATCTGGTGGTGAAGGCAGTCTTTGGAATATCCTCTGCGTGAATTTTGAGTTGATGATAGCCAGTTCTAAGATCAATCTTAGAAAACACTTTGGCACCAGTCAACTGGTCAAACAGATCTTCTATCTTCGGTAGTGGGTACTTGTTCTTGATGGTAACATCATTCAACTTCCGATAATCCGTACATAAACGGTTACCTCCATCTTTCTTGTCCACAAACAAAACAGCTGATCTCCATGGTGACGCACTGGGTTGAATCAGTCCAATTTCCAACATGGCATCCAGTTGCTTCTTCAGTTCTACTAGTTCCGACGGGTTCATACTATATGGTCTCTGGGCTATGGGTCCGGTTCCAAGTATTAGTTCAATGATAAAATCGATATCCCGATCCGGGGGCATACCGAGCAAAACATCTGGAAATACATCGGGGTATTCACAAACTATCCGAACTTGGTCAATGGTAGGTTAGGCTATACTCTGGTTGCACTTGAATTGCAGGGCAAGTTTTTAGATACATGCTCGACTGATATTCCGGCGGTACTAGTCATGGTTATGGCTTTCTTGGCACAGTCAACTAATCCTTTGTGTTTGGACATCCAATCCATTCCTAGTACTACTTAGAAACCTTTAGTTTCGAGTACTATTAGATTAGCATAAAAATCTATGCCATGGATTCGGATAGGGACGGCCTTGCAAATTTTCCTAGCTTTGGTGGTTGAATCGGGTATTTGAACAATCATAACATGCTTCAATTTGGTGGGTTGAATCTTACAAATGCATGCAAATTCTTCAGTAACAAATGAGTGCGATGCTCCAGAAACAAACAACACTCTTGGAAGTACTGAGTTAACAGAGAACATACCCAGCACGACATCTGGAGCTTCCTAGGCTTCTTCTGCATGCATGAGAAAGAGATGGCCATTGCGGTTGAGTGAGTTCCCTAGGGAAAACCTTCTTCTTGGCTGAACACGACGCTGCTGCTGAGCTGGGGCATTTGCATTGGGGGCTGCGGCAATCTTCTTGGGGCACTCATTGGAATAGTGACCCTTGGTTCCACATTCCTAACAAGTCACTTGCGACTTGTCCTTCGCTGCAACAGGCACAGAATTTCTTCCAGTCCTCAGGGCAGTGTTGGTGTTGGTTGCGGCATTGTTGTTGTTGAACTTGGGTGAGGCACGGTTGAAATTGCTGGAGTTGCCGGGGATGTTGTGGTTTCCACGGTTGGGATAGGTCAGACGGTTCATCGGGGGTCTGTTGGTTCTCGGGGTAAATCCTGGAGATGGGTTGGGGCGATACTTTGGTGTATGGTAGGTTCCTGGTTGATGCATCATGCGACGTTTGCGGTTCTGATTGGCTTGGTTGATCTTTCCTTCCATCTGAATGGCAGAGTCAACTAAGGCTTCAATATATGCAAAGGGGATACTGACTAACACCGTCTGCATCTCATCGTGCAGACCATTCAGGAATCTCTCCTTCGTCTTGGCTTCAGTGTCGATATCATCTGGTGCATACCTAGCCAATGACAAGAATTTATCACGGTATTCCACTACTATCATTATCCCTTGTTTCAGTTCCCTGAATTCATCTCTCATCCTCTTGATTAAACCCGGTGGCACATGGGTTCTGCTGAACTTGACTTTGAACTCTTCCCAGGTCATCAGCTAACCTCCTGTCATTGCGCGAATGCTGTTCCACCATGCTCTTGCATCTCCGGCTAGATAGTGGGTGGTGAATAGAACTTTCTCGTTGGCTTCTACTCCTGCGACTTCCAGATTGTTCTCCATGGTTTGCAACCAATCATCTGCGTCTAGGGCTCTTCTGACTTAGTGAAAACAAGTGGATTGGTGTTCTGGAAATTCTTGAGCTCAGATCCATGGTTGTCTTGAGTTCCATGGCCTTGATTGTTGTTGGCCATCTGGCGATGTGTTGAAGGGTGGCTAAGTTGGCTTGACGTTCGGCTCTTTCAGCTTCGTGGTCAGAAACCAACATTTGGAAGATCTAAAACATCAGGTCCGGGGATGGACCGCTTCCTCCGCGAGGCACCTGAAGATTGAGATAGATCATGAGAAAAGAGGGAAATTTCTAAGGTTCAGGGATTTTTGAAAAGTTTTTGAAGTTTGACTCAGATTTTTATAGCAACTTGCTTTTCATTCATTCATTCATAGCACACGATACAAACACACACCACAACAAAGGAAAATAGATGGTTTTAAGAACCATTCTGGGAAACTACGATACAGTGGGACCTAATACAACTCACTAACTCTAGTGCTCAAGTGCTACTACTCCTCGGAGTCAGTTGCGGTGATCCAGCATACCACTGCATGATGTAGTACACTATAGTCGTTGACATACAACCAATGAAACACCGTTCACTAGTATTACATCCCTCAGAGTGGTACAACAGAAACACAGCAGGTCCAAGACATGACTATAGGTTACAACTCAACTCTTTACACAAGATCCAGAGAACACTCTAGGTTAAAGAGAGAGAAAGAAATTTCTTACAAAGAAGAATTATAAATAATCAACTCAAATTTATTATACTAAAAGACTAGTACCTAAACTATTGAGGCTTGCATTTCTACTATTGCAATACTCTACAGAAGTAGGTTCTATGGCTAGAGATTCTATTCTTATCTAATCCGCAACTTCGTCTTCACTTGAGTTGATATATATGTTGACTTCCTTGACTTCATTGAAGAGCTTTAGCCTTTGATGATGGTCCTTGGAGCATCACTTGATGTAGACGTCGTCTGTACTGGCTTTAGAACCTAGCAAGGGTTAAGAAGATACTTTGAGTACGAGCGTACTCACCAAGTTCACTAGAAAAGGAGTGTCTGATGCACTATAACTATAGCCACCGACCATAGGTTGTAGGCCATGCAAGTTTTCGTAAACATTTCTTCAAAGGTTGCTTTTATTCTGGAAAGCTATGTCCGTCAGCCTTCACGGATTTACCAGAACTTTCATGGAGTTCCTTTCCCGCCGCGTTCGCAGCTCCTTCCCGGAACATAGAGTACAACGTTACAGTTCTTACACTCTGCAGAGGTGCGTCACTTTACCCATGAGATATCTTAGCTTTGTTGCACATCCAAATTGCAGGTTCGTTCACACTTCCTTGGTGTGAGGCCCAGACTAAGATCCAAGCCAATCACTGCCTTCTCCGCGACCCCGCATGTCTCCTTGGTGTATGCTAGCCCACCTATTGAATTACTGCAATTGGCAGTACAGACCGTTCAGATGCCGGAACTATCATGGGACGTTGAGGGATCCCACCCATATGCTGCATATCCTCTACGAATTACCATATAATATGCACTCTACGAGTGATAACAGCCACGACCCGCACATCCGGCTCTATGAGAGAGGGAAAAGATACAGCTGACTTCTCCGTCCATTCCAAATCTCATGGTCAATGCGTGATATATGGCGCAAGAATCACTGGCGACATTGGTTGTTAAGTCCTAGGTAATATGTTCCTTTACCACCAGAACTCTTATAGTAGGTTATTACCTCATGGTAAATAACCTATAATCATATTATTATGAAAATAGTGTTTTCTGTCCTTTTTCAAATGTAGGTGATGACAACACTGGATTTGCAAAATACCTTACAAAAAATAATCAAAGGACATGAGCAAGTGTGAAATTGCCTTTTGTGATTGCAAAATTATGTACTCACGGTCTTCAAGACAATATAAGATCCAATATCTGAAATCATCATCATTGGTCCGATAAGGACTAATGTTTAAAGAAGCAAGATGCTTTTCTGCATAAGTAATGTAATGCAAGTTGATAAACGTGAATCCCGAGGATAACGTTGTTCTAGGGTTTGGAAATTGGAAATGGTTCCTGTTAGAATGTGTTGCCCTTTTAGATTAAGTTTCACACTTGTGCTTCTTATTAAGGCTTGTGAGTATGTGTGAAACAATATGTACACATAATGACATTCAACAATAAGATATGCTAATGAGATGTGCTTCTCAAGGACTGCTTATATGAGAATTATCTTATCTTCAAGTTTTACTTTGCAAGTAATGATATTTATAAGGAACTTAAGTGTTAACAATCCTAAGTATATAAGTAAAGCTTAATGTAATGTGATTATTATTGATTATCACTTGATGTTTGAATTGGCGAAAAGAATAACATTTGAAGAAAAGATTTCTTTTCTAAGGTCTAATCAATTTTTGTGGTTAATCAAATGTGGTTGATGTTGTTTGTGCTTGCTTGAATAGTTTCGACTTGAGATGCTTTATGTCTTAGTTATAATAGACCAAAGTTAACTATAAAACACATAACAAAGTCTTTTAGAATAGTATTTAAAGTATTATAGATTAAAGTTAACTTTAAAGTCATAGAGGGGCTTATGGTGTATTACTTATGTACGTGTATCTTGTTCACTTTATATGCTTTCCTTAGAGTTACTTAAGAATGGAGTTACTTCTATTTGAGTAGTGGTTTCCTAACATTATAATGGAATAGAATCATTTTCTTTTTATATATGAATGGTAATAATTGGTAATCGGGGAAATGACATTACTTAACTACTTATGGTTCACTATAGTGTTTTGATTAAAAAGGTTTTAGTTAATTCCAAATTATTCTTGAAGATTTTATACTTGATGCAGATCTTTTTATAAAATAAACTTTACATATGTTTGAATGATAATTCAATAAAATTGTATTTAAAATGTGTTGAACCATTTTGACTTAATATTATCAATATTTAAGACTAATACTATTTATTAGGTTCAATTGGTTAATTTTAGAAATATTAGCAATTTTTCTGTACCCTTATATGAATTATCAATTAAGGCAATAAATTTTTCAAGTTATTAAATTGTTCAAATGTTTATTTATCTCAAAAGTGGAATATCACATTTTTATGATGTAGGAATTATTTTTGTGATCATTTTGGTATATTACATTTATTTTTATGATTTAATAATAATAAGATATGATTTTTATAAGGTTTATTACTTTATAAATACTTAACAAATAAGAAATATTTAGTTGAGTGAAATAAAAATGCATAATTATAGTTTTAAATTATTGTTTTTATTTTTCCAAGATTTTTGGTATTTTATTTATATTTTTAACATTTACTAATATTAAAATATGATTTATTAAAGTATTACAACTTATAAAATATTTATTAAATAATAATTATTTAAATTGTTAATATAATAATGTTTGGTAATGGTTTTAAGTTATAGATTTTATTTTTCTAAATTTTTTCATATATTACACATATTTTTCTGAATTACAAAACTAAAGATATTAATTAAACAAGATTTAAGTACTTTATTAAAATTTCTAGAATGTTTATATTTGAATTAATATTGTTTTATCTATTTCATAAACAGAAATACTTTTTATACCGAAGCTAACCTAGACTAGGTCACTGACTGGTGGGTCACATGCCACATGGCATGCTCGGCTTAATTAATGTTTTGTTACCGAAGGTATTCCTACTACTAGACAATGACAAGCGGGCCCTGTACCACGTCACCTGCCACATGGGAAAAGGTTGGTCAAACGAACTGACTCGACAGAAGCATGACATCACCTTGACGTCATCTCGCCGATGATGGTCCGGTGGCTGGCAACGGCGGAGATCAAGTGGAGTTTGGCATGCGTGGTTGCAACGGTTCGAAAGAGCCTACGTCGAGGAACCTATTAGCAGCGGCGCCGCTCGAATATGGTCACTGGAGGATGGCCGGCGACGAGGCACTGCGGTGGCACATTCAGAGTCCCCGTGGATCGATATCTACGGCACGCGATCAACGAATCGGACAGGACCATCGGAAGCAGAACCTTACTAGGAAGCTAGTAGAGGTGTTGGTGAGTCGAGGCTCGGTCGGAATCGCTAGGAACGACGTCGACTGGCGGCGGAACATCGGTGATGGAAAGCTCGATTTAGGTTGAACGGCTTTGATTCCTCTAGGGAGATGAATGAGTCGAGCATGGCGAGTTCACTGGTAAGCTAAGATGGAAAATGGGTGGTCTCTAGCGGCGGCGATAAGCGGCTTCGGAGAGCTAGGGTTCGACATCTGAGAGGAGACAGAGCAGAACAAGAAGAAATGGAGATAGGGATGAGTAGGGTCATTGTTGTGGTCTTCTTATCCTCCTCTGGGACAGTGGCGGGCATCGCGGTGCACGGCTAACGACGGCGGCTGCATCGGGTGGCGGCGAACCCCTCCAGCGAGGTGCTTGTGACGCACGAGGAAGACGACAGCGAACATTTGCGGAAAAACCCCTAGCAATTTCTTACTCTCAACCCGCGATCCCCCTCTGGTCCCATATGTCAGTCACCATGGTGACGAGCTGAGCTCGTTGTTGGGCCAAAACTGGGCTACTGCAGAATTCCCATGGGTGGTAGATAGGCAAGTGAGGAAATAGGCTACGGCCATAAACTATTTTTTTTGTTTGTTTTTCTTTTCTGTTTTCTGTTTTGATTTTTAGATTTGAATTGGATCATTTAATTTAAATTTCCTTATAGGGTTTCTTTGCTGAATACTTGCAACAGCAAATAATATTTATTGAAATTTATTTTGTGAATATTTATAATTTATTTTCTTTATTCCATTCATGGAGGTCAATACTTAATTTATGTTTTGTCAGGGCTTTTATTATTAAAATTTTCTTTCAGTAATAAACCATGAATTTTATTATGGAATGTTTCTTAATTTATTTACAAAATTTTATTTTTAATGCATTTATAGTTTGAAGATAAGTTTGATGTAATGATCCTATACCATTATTTGATGCATGATATCTTAAGGATTTAATATGGTTAATATCATTCTCATAAATTTAGGAAATAGCAATATATAAGTTTTATTATAGCTAACATAGAAGTTAGAGTTTAAATTACAATTGCTTACCCTAGAGTTAGAGTTTAGGCCATGCAAGTTTTCGTCAACATTTCTTCAAAGGTTGATTTTATTCTGAAAAGCTATGCCCGTCAGCCTTCACAGGTTTACCAGAACTTTCATGGAGTTCCTTTCCTGCCGCGTTCGCCGCTCCTTCCCGGAATAGGGAGTAACAAGTTACAGTTCTTACACTCTGCAGAGGTGCGTCACTTTACCGATGAGAGATCTTAGCTCTGTTGCACATCCAAATTGCAGGTTCGTTCACACTTCCTTGGTGTGAGGCCCAGACTAAGATCCAAGCCAATCACTGCCTTCTCCACGACCCCGCATGTCTCCTTGGTGTACGCCAGTCCACCTATTGAATTACGACAATTGGCAGTATAGACCGTTCAGATGCCGGAACTATCATGGGACGTTGAGGGCTCCCACCCATATGCTTCATATCCTCTACGAATTACCATATAATATGCATGCTATGAGTGATAACAGCCACGACCCGCACATCCGGCTCCATGCGAGAGGGAAAAGATACAGCTGACTTCACCGTCCCATTCCAAATATCATGGTCAACGCGTGATATACGGCGCAAGAATCACTGGCGACATTGGTTGTTAAGTCCTAGGTAATATGTTCCTTTACCATCGGAACTCTTATAGTAGGTTATTACCTCATGGTAAATAACCAATAAACACATTATTATGAAAATAGTGTTTTCTGTCCTTTTTCAAATGCAGGTGATGACAACACTGGATTTGCAAAATACTTTACAGAAAATAATCAAAGGACATGAGCAAGTGTGAACTTGCCTTTTGTGATTGCAAGATTATGTACTCACGGTCTTCAAGACAATATAAGATCCAATATCTGAAATCAGCATCATTGGTCTAATAAGGACTAATGTTTAAAGAAGCAAGATTATTTTATGCATAAGTAATGTAATGCAAGTTGATAAACGTGAATCGCAAGGATAACGTTGCTCTAGGGTTTGGAAACTGGAAATGGTTCATGTTAGAATGTGTTGCCCTTTTAGATTAAGTTTCACACTTGTGCTTCTTATTAAGGCTTGTGAGTATGTGTGAAACAATATGTACACATAATGACATACAACAATAAGATATATACTAATGAGATGTTCTTCTCAAGGACTGCTTATATGAGAATTATCTTCTCTTCAAGTTTTACTTTGCAAGTAATGACATTTATAAGGAACTTAAGTGTTAACAATCCTAAGTATATAAGTAAAGATTAATTTAATGTGATTATTATTGATTGTCACTTGATGTTTGAAGTGGCAAAAAGAATAACATTTGAAGAAAAGATTTCTTTTCTAAGGTCTAATAAATTTTTGTGGTTAATCAAATGTGGTTGATGTTGTTTGTGCTTCCTTGAATAGTTTGGACTTGAGATTCTTTATGTCTTAGTTATAACAGACCAAAGTTAACTATAAAACACATAACAAAGTCTTTTAGAATAGTATTTAAAGTATTATAGATTAAATTTAACTTTAAAGTCATAGAGGGGCATATGGTGTATTACTTATGATACTTGTATCTTGTTCACTTTAAATGCTTTCCTTAGAGTTACTTAAGAATGGCATTACTTCTATTTGAGTAGTGGTTTCCTAACATTATAATGGAATAGAATCATTTTCCTTTTATAGATGAATGGTTATAATTGGTAATCGAGGAAATGACATTACTTAACTACTTATGGTTCACCATAGTGTTTTGATTTGTTTATAAACTTGTGGTTGAGGTAAGTAAAAAAGTTTTACTTAATCCCAAATTATTCTTGAAGATTTTATACTTGATGCAGATCTTTTTAGAAAATAAACTACACATATGGTTGAATGATAATTCAATAAAATTGTATTTAAAATGTGTTGAACCATTTTGACTTAATATTATCAATATTTAAGACTAATACTATTTATTAGGTTCAATTGGTTAATTTTAGAAATATTAGCAATTTTTATTTACCCTTATATGAATTATCAACTAAGGAAATAAATTTAAATTCAAGTTATTAAAATTTTCAAATGTTTATTTATCTCAAAAGTGGAATATCACATTTTATCATGTAGGAATTATTTTTGTGATCGTTTGGTATATTACATTTATTTTTATGATTTAATAATAATAAGATATGATTTTTATGAGGTTTATTACTTTATAAATACTTAATAAATAATAAATATTTAGTTGAGTGACATAATAATGCATAATTATAGTTTTAAATTATTGTTTTATTTTTCCAAGATTTTTGGTATTTTATTTATATTTTTAACATTTACTAATATTAAAATATGATTTATTAAAGTATTAAAACTTACAAAATCTTTATTAAATAATAATTATTTAAATTGTTAATATAATAATGTTTGGTAATGGTTTTAAGTTATAGATTTTATTTTTCTATAATTTTTCATATATTACACATATTTTTATGAATTACAAAACTAAAGATATTAATTAAACAAGATTGAATTACTTTATTAAAATTTCTGGAATGTTTATATTTGAATTAATATTGTTTTATCTATTTCATAAACAGAAATACTTTTTATACCGAAGCTAACTTAGACTAGATCACTGACTGGTGGGTCAGATCCCACATGGCATGCTCGGCTTGATTAATGTTTTTGTTATCGAAGGTATTCCTACTACTAGACAATGACAAGCGAGCCCTCTACCACGTCACCTGCCACATGGGCAAAGGCTGGTCAAATGAACTGACTCGACGCAAGCATGACATCACCATCACGTCATCTCGCCAGTGATGGTCAGGTGGCTGGCAACGGCGACGATCTAGTGGAGTTTGGCATGCGTGGTTGCTATGGTTCGAAAGAGCCTACATCGAGGAACCTATGGATCGATATCTAGTGGCGCCGCTCGAATATGGTCACCGGAGGATGGCCGGCGACGAGGGACAGCGGCAGCACATTCGGAGTCCCCGTGGATCAATATCTACGGCACGCGAGCAACGAATCGGACAGGACCTTCGGAAGCAGAACCTTACCAGGAAGCTAGTAGAGGTGTTGGTGAGTCGAGGCTCGGTCGGAATCGCTGGGAACGACGTCGACTGGCGGCGGAACATCGATGATGGCGAGCTCGATTTAGGTCGAACGGCTTCGATTCCTCTATTGAGATGAACGAGTCGAGCATGGCGAGTTCACTGGTAAGCTCAGATGGCAAAGGGGGATCTCTAGCGGCGGCGATAAGCGGCTCCAGCGAGCTAGGGTTCGGCATCTAAGAGGAGACAGAGCGAAACAAGAAGAAATGGAGATAGGGATGAGCAGGGTCGTCGTTGTGGTATTCTTATCCTCCTCTAGGACGGTGGCAGGCATCGCGGCGCACGGCTGACGACGGCGGCGGCATCGGGCGGCGGTGAACCCCTCCAGCGAAGTGCTTGTGACGCACGAGGAAGACGACAACGAACATTTGCGGAAAACCCCCTAGCGATTTCTTACTCTCAACCCGCGATCCCCCTCTGGTCCCATCTATCAGTCACCATGGTGACGATCTGAGCTCGTTGTTGGGCCGAAACTGGTCTACTGCAGAATGCCCATGGGTGGTAGATAGGCAAGTGAGGAAATGGGCGGCGGCCAGAAACTATTTTTTTGTTTGTTTTTCTTTTCTATTTTCTGTTTTGATTTTTAGATTGAATTGGATCATCTAATTTAAATTTTCTTATAGGGTTTCTTTCCTGAATACTTGCAAAAGCAAATAATGTTTATTGAAATTTATTTTGTGAATAATTATAATTTATTTTATTTATTCCATTCATGGAGGTCAATATTTAATTTATGTTTTGTCAGGGCTTTTATTATTAAAATTTTCTTTCAGTAATAAACCATGAATTTTATTATGGAATATTTCTTAATTTATTTACAAAATTTTATTTTTAATGCATTTATCGTTTGAAGATAAGTTTGATGTAATGATCCTATACCATTATTTGATGCATGATATCCTAAGAATTTAATATGGTTAATATCATTCTCATAAATTTAGGAAATAGCAATGTATAAGTTTTATTATAGCTAACATAGAAGTTAGGGTTTAAATTGCAATTGCTTACCCTAGTGTTTAGGGTTCTCATTATACTTATATTCTCTTATTGGTGTGAATAAAGATTAATGTCTAAACACATTGTCTTTATGTTTGTGTTTTTAATAATATCATTAGTTAAAGCAGGATAGTGGGATTGTTTTTCTAGGAAAACTTATGAGAAATAATTGATAAAGATAGTTCTTAAGCACCTATGGTAATGATGGTTGAAAATGACAAAGATGTGCTTAAGTGATTGAATATAGGAAAATACTCCTATAAAGAATTGGGGAAATAAGATGATAGATCAATTATATGAAATGCATAGTATGTTTGGTTAGAGATTTAGGGTTTAGGTTTTATCCAAAATTTCTATCCTCCATAGTTCAATAATTCTGGACTTCTAATTAAGGAATTTCTTTCGTGGATATATTACTTCTTCATGTCTAACATCACGTGTTAAAATGATGAGCTTTACCTCACAAGAATATTCTTATCCACCTTTTATTCTTCTGAACTTATTGATGAATCCAATGAGTTTGACACTAAAGCATTTCATGATCTTCATCTATCAAGACTTGTTTATATCAACTACTCTTCTGTTGTTTACCTTCAATCCAACAAGTAGTTACTTCTAACTCCCTTCATATTCTTCCATAATCATCCATCACTAACATTACTTCAATAAATGTATACATCAAATCCTACTTCACCTCAAGTGCTTAGTATTTCCAAAGAGGAAAATACTACTTCTTTAATCCAATGTTGCTCTAACATCATCTTAATCATACTATCTTGTCTCCTCTTAACTCCAGTATCTAACATTCCAACCTCACATTATATTAATGTGACTTGTAATGTCTAATCTAGGATAATATATCTATATTATGGTTCAATCATGTTTTATCCACCAATGTCACTTATACATGGTATAAGCATTCAATTATTGATGAGTAAGTCATGATCATTATAATCCTTTGATCCTTTATGGTTCCGGTTTCCAGTTGGCTAAACAAGGCTTCCATCCATACAACATCATAGTTGTATTATAATTATCTTTTGTTTAGCTCTATTGGATTAAGAGATATAATTCATTGACTATACCTACTTGATCCAATAGGACTACTCCTGGTAACTATCTTTAGACTTCATCCTTGTAATATTCTTTGTTACCACATTGATTTGATTTCCTCCAATCACTCCCATCCTATAGATGACATCTAAAACTAGCATCACTATTTACCTCTTCTTACTTCTTTCTTTATAAGCCTTAAGTGAATGCTATAATAAGGACAAGAGTTCATAGGCAAGAATTGATAGGTTAAGAATTGGTGAATCAATAGTTGATTACTCAACATTGATGAACAACAGATATTGGAATATGATTCCAATAGGAATGGTAAAGATTGATATGGAAAGAAAGATATATGGTGATTGGTATTGACTTAGTTTCTTCCCTACTCAATCTTACTAAAGAGTTAAGGTTAGGTATTACCATGATACTCATGGTATAAGTAGATGAGATTAAGATAGATCAAGATTTAGTTGTTACATTCCTATTACTTAAGTTATGTTTATAATTTGGTATTCATAAGTTGTATAATGAATACTAGGATATGATCAAATATAAATCATTAAGTAATGTATTAGGGTTTAATTTTATTACATTTGATCTACCCTTAGATCAAATCATGTTTACCCAAAATAAGGTTTTAGCAAAGCTCATATTGAAACTTATCGCAGTCAACTTGATGATCTACTTCAATTCCATCAAATTAAGAGAGGTTTGAATAACTTTGACAAGTTTATTTCTATGCATGAATGCAATGCAAACATCTGTGTTCAGCTTATTTCTAAGCTCTAATGTTGGGATGTTACATGAGTGTCCTCATCATCATCATCATCGATGAAGGCGAAGTCATCCTCATCAGTGAAGAAGTCCATAGCCTGATCCTCTAGAAAGTCATCATCATCGCTGAGATAGGAGTAGGGGTCTCCACGAAGGTCCTCCCCTGCATTCTCCCTTTCCTCCAACTACATGTCTCTCTCGTGGATGGTCTCCTCCAAATCCGTGATCCAGTGGCAAAGAAGGGCAATGATGTGCTCCTTATTGTCGAGCTGACGGCGACGAGACTTGCGATCCTTCACTAGCATGGCGAGGGTCTGATCCTTCTTCTTAGCGATGGCGTACTTGTGGTTGGCGTAAGAACTGGCATTGTCCAAATCCTTCTGACGGTCCAATTGACTCTTCAGCTCATGGTGATATGGGGCCTCCAGTGGCTATCCCATAACATCACGCCTTGGGTAGAACTCAAAACGGGTACCCTTGATTTGATTGATACTATGTCCACACAGACAGGCAAGAGCTTCCTGCATTGCCCTGGCAAGTCCATCGAGCCAGTTGTTCTCTCTTAAGGTGAACTGAATTCCCTCTACAGTGGGAGGTTCAATCTTTCCTCGGAGACTTGCAACAACTAGCCACTGCAAATCTTCTCCTTCCTGATCATTGAGTTGAGCTCCAACGAACTCGGGGTGTGGACGCTCCAGCATCTCTGACAGCTGGTCCAAGTCACGCTCAAAGATGAGGTCTCCTTCATTCCCCAACTAATAAAACTTCTTGTACTTCATGTCCATCTATAAGAGTATATGATGAGTAAGTTAGTAGAGTGAACAAGTGTGTCAAATTTTATGTACTTTTCAAGAATTTTTGAGGAACATGAATTTTCATGAAAGAATCCAATTGATAAGAATGGGAATAAGTTTTTTGTAAATAATCACTTCCTTTGGTTTTGAAACTAAGTTTTTGATTCGAACGTCCATTCTAACTAGGGTCTCCTATGGTCGGGATGGCTCTGATACCAACTTGTCAACACCCGGATTTTTAATCACAGATGCCTGTTATGCCATACATCGCAATTCCAGGATTACCATTTTTGCGAGACATAACAAATTTGGATATCACAGTACATCATCCATTACAAACCATACATAAGGTCCTACACAAATAAGGATCTCATGATCCAGTTCTTTATACAACTCAAGCAGCGGAAAAATATAATAGTAACGATAGCGTAGGCGAAGCTCCATCTTGACGATAGCGTAGGGTCATAGACAATGCTGACGATGGGAGATGATCCTAGTTATCGTAACCTTCCTGCGGTCTGTCATCCTGATACTCCTCTTCATAGTCTGGCCACGGGAATAGCCAGGGACAAATCCATGAGTACTCTTTAAGTACTCGCAAACTAATACTAATAAGTAAAGAGGGTTTTTGTAGTAGGATGCTAAGCTCTAGGGTTGTCTTGCAAAAAGCCATATTTACTCTACGAAGTTCAAAAGCAAAGATAACCAGTTGAAAGTTTTATATCGCCTTAGTGGGAACTTGAATTTCATATCGCAACTCTATTGTGGTCAAGTCAAAGTCACAATTCATTTCACAGGTCATTTTAAAAACATCTGACGCGGGAACAATATGGCCACTCCAACTGTCCATAACCGCGGACACGGCTATTCTAATAGTTTGACACTTTCACCACAACATCTCAGAGATTGTACACTTTCACCACAACATTCGATACATCCGTCAGGAACAATCCTGAATTCACCATACTCAGTATGCGGATAATCAATCCTAACCTTTCAATTACATGCCCTAGTATAGGGACCTCTCCTGTGAGTTTGGCCTCCCAACCATGACCCACTGTCATCTTGGGTACTGCACAGGTGGACAATCTTCACAAGGTAGCCTCAGCTCAGACCTTGGCCGCAAGGGAACCCATACTAAGTTATATAAGTTTCCATTCAAGCCCTACCAAATTTTCGGGTATTGTGGTTGTACGGTAAAATTGGAATGGTATCGCATCTAGACAACCATCAGTTTTATCAAGGTCTAAGGCTCATGCCTCAACATTTTCATCATCAAAATCATCTAGGGTTCAAGAACACATGTCAAAACATTTCAGTAGAATGACTCATCATTCTCAGGTATTCATGACCATTTTCACCAAGTATTCCCATCTAAAGTTAATCAAGTTTTATGCTTAGTACTAGCATCTATAAGTGGGGGTAAACACTAATGAGGTGTGGTAACAAAGGTGAAAGATCTAAGTTCAATCTCATGGCTTAAGATGACATCAAGATTATCTAACTTAGGCCAAATTTTATGCTCTTTATGCTACCTTCTATTATCTTTCTAGAATCTACAAGTCACTAAGTAAAGCTTGATAGAAAGCTTTTAGTAAAGAAAATAAAATACTAAGCTTGCAAGTAAAACTAGGATGGTGCGTCAAGTGGGTATAATCACATATGCATAAGGCATATAGTTGGCATAGTAACAAGCAAGTAGTAGCTTGCATAAGTAGGGTATCTTGCAAGTGTTAGCTTGCAAGGTTGCAAGTATAGGCTTGCTAGGATATTAGTATAAGCTTGACTTGTGCAGAGCAATGGTTGAAGTTCTCCTAGGCTTCTTCCTCGCAGTATCCTCCTTCCTCCTCGTATCCTTGGTCGGTACTAGCGTCTATAAATAAATACGAGGTACACAATCACCAAACAATACTTAACTATTTTTAATCATCACACAAAGGTTCACACTAGATGATCTATCATCATCACTGGCATTACAAGGATTAAAACACTTGTCTTATTTATTTTATTTAAGAAAAGTAATTTCTACTCATTGAAAAACTACTTAAGATTTAATATTCTCCAACTCAAACATGGGATCATGTTGACACATGTCATCACCACACATTTCAGTACATGGGAATGTGATTTAAAGTGGTGTCATAATTTAATAAGGTTTAACCATTTTATTTTAATTAATTAAAGGGACTAGAAATGCCTATGTGGCATTCTTTTATTACTTGATCATTATTTCTGTAAGTAAAACTATATATTTTTATATATTCTGAAAGGTATGGTTAAATGTGATTTTTGAGAGTTAGAATCAACTCGAAAGCTCTTATGGTTGAATTTTGAAAAATGTTTGAATGCAGAAAAGCTTCTGCCTTGTTATTTTTACCATGGTTGATATACAATTCTAAATGGTTTGAATCCAACGTGCTTGGATTAAAAATTTCAATATATTTCTGACAAAATTGGTTTCATGCTATTTGGTTTAGCAAAACTCCCTGAATTGATTTTTGAATCAACAGGCAAAACTAGGGTTTAAGTTTAAATGAAAAATCTAAATTTAAACTAATTGGGTTACGCGGGAGAGTTACTGGGCCGGCCCACTACGCATAGCGCGCGCGGCCTGCTGACAGATGGAGTCCACAAGTCAGCGGAACTAACTAAATGAAATGGTATCTATGAATCTGAGCCTTCCGATCTAATTCTAATCTAACGGCTGAGTGTCGTCGTTGACGACGAGCTACTCCGGCGAGGAACTAACCATAGAGCGGCCAGTGGGGGGTCGGGAGCGGCTCACCGGGGCTCTGGCGATGGTCGGCGATGGGGGCGAATGACGAAGTCGATGATGGTGGTCCTCTTGGTACCGATAGCTCCTCCTGGGGCGGCTCCAATCGACGGCTCCCTTCTCCTCCAGCAGCGGCGGGCTCCAGCCAAATTCCAGCGAGAGAGAGCTCGCCTTACTCCGGGAAGAAGTGGGAAGGATCAGTGAGAGGTGGGGAGTGAGATGGTGTGGAGGAATCGAGCTGGGAGGCCTCCTTTTATAGGCAAGCAAGAGGGGCAGCACGGCGTGGGCTGAGCTCGTCGGAGGCGACGGTACAGGCGGCTATCAGTGTGGCTGAGGCTAGGGGACGGTGCACGGTCTGCTGGCGATCATTGATAGTTTAAAGGCGAGGCATAGGGCGGTGGGGTTTGGTATGGAACGTGCGGTTCTCTGCGCGGTACAAACGGCGAACTTCACGGCGTGCGGTGGCTACGGGGTACGGTCGAGGAAACGAGCGTGTCTAGTGGTCTCCTGGGACGGTGGGGTTCGTGCTGGCGGGCGGCAAGGGCTCGAGGTGGTCGGGTTGAGTGGGAACGACACATGCACGGTGGTGCGCGTCGGCATGGTCGACAGCGGCGCGGGAACGGCATTTCCGGTGGTTCTTGTCTCTGTTTTCGAGCTAGGGCTGGTCTAGAGGGGGCGGTGAGGCACGGGCAGCATGCCAGACAAGGTTGGCGCAACTAGTTCTTCCTCTAGCTTGTTGTCCACATTGGGGGTGCAAAGGGGATCAGCATGGTCACCATTAATGGCTATGACAAGCTCACAGTGGTGGTAAGGCTTGTTAATTGCGAGAGAGGGAACAAGGTTCGGCAAAATTATTGCACACTATAGTGTTTGATGTTTTGTTGTTTGTTGCTAACAAGGCATTTGATGAAATGGCCAAAAGAATTTCAAATTTGAAATTTGGATTCAAACTTGGTGGGTGGCTAGGCACATGCTAGGGAGTATCTGGTTAGTTGGATTAGTCAAGAGGCACTGGTTTGGTGGGGTTTTGAAAATATGTGATCTTCACATATGTTAAAGATTCAATTTTGAATTGTGATTTGAATGAGGTTGCCAAATGTTTCTGCAAGTTTGAACTGTGTGCTTTTCTTCACTTTTACTTGGTCTAGCAAGGGGTGAAAAGAAATGGAAAAGTTTCTGTTTGAAATCTTGGACTAGAAATACTCAAAGTGACCTAGTGAGCAAGATTGGCAAAAATGACCATTTTCTTTATTTGTTTTGTTTTTTATTTTCTCTTGATTTGTTTCTGCATGGAATTGTTTTATATGATTTTATATTCATCTTTAAACCATTTCTTTCTATTTAGGTTAATCACACAAGTTCATTCATGCATTTATCAAATCATCACATACACACATGCATTCATATGATTTTAATGAATTGAAGTTTTTATTAACCCTAATTTTAGTGATTAAAGTGTGATGATCATTGTTTTATATTTTTGGTATGTTACAAGATGTCAGCCGTGCATGATGTGTTCCATATCTTCTACTTCGCAAATGGCTAGAAATTCCGAGAAGACCGAAGTTTTCAAGAATATTGATCATAGAACCATAGAGATCAACAAGGACCTAAATTATCGTGAAGTACCCATTCGTATTTGCAAGAAGCCTTCAAAACCACCAGAACCCGGAGTATCAAGTTTCTCAAGATCTATTGGAGTAACCATACTAAATAAGAAGCTACTTGGGAGCGAGAAGATTACATTAGGACTGAGTTTCTAGTTCTCTTTATTTCCTAGTTTTATTTTTCTTAAATCTTGGGACGAGATTTTGTTTAAGGAAGGAAGGTTTGTAATATCCCAAAAATATTAAACAAGATTATCATGTTCTAATCGCCCAAGTTTAGGGTTAACAAAAACTTTTATTGAATGCATGTGTGTGTGATTAATGCATGAATGATTGCATTTGGCATGTTTGATTGCTATGAATGATAAGGTTTGGTTTAAAGATGAAAAAATATCATCTAGAATCAAATGAAGAGAAAATGAAATATAAGAAATATAATCAAATGGTCATTTTTGCCAAACTTGTTCACTAGACCACTTTGGGTGTTCCTAGTAAAAGATTTCTAACAGAAACAAATCCAATTCTTTTCACCCCTTGCTAGACCAAGTAACACTGAACCCAAGAAAACTCACAAACTTACATAAACTATTTTCAAATCCATTTGAGAGGCATTCAAAAATTGAATCCTTAATTGGTACTAAGATGGCCATTTCTCAAAGACCAACCAAACCACTTCCCCTTGGAAAACCCTAGAAACCAGAGACTACCAAGCTTATGACAAGATCACTCACCAAAATTCATCCAAAAATTCAAATGTTGAATTCATGTGGACATTTCATCGAACACCTGGTGGACACAGATAAACCTTGCCTAACTTCTATTGTGGTGAGCAGTATTTGATCAACCCTTTGCCCCCATTTTACTCCACTGGTCTCCCCCAGTGCCCAGCACTTCATTGAAACAGCTCCCCCTTCACTGCTTGGACTAGTGCCACGCCACATGATCCATCCTTCCCGCTCGAGCATGGACAACTCGCAGGAGCCAGCCCCGCGCCTCTCCACGATGTCTAGGAGACATGACACTGTCCACCGCCACTCCCTGTCCACCCCTCGATCGCAGCCCAGCCGTGGACAACCCGAGAAACGCGGCGCCCAGTTCTCTGCCGCCATGCCGAGAGCGCGCCAGAGTGCCATAGCTGACACACCGCGCCTCGCCCTCACCACTCGTACCTGCACTCGCCATGACCCTAGCTACCCCCCAGACATGCCCGTTCACCGCCGCGTGACCAGTAGCCCCTGTACGCCGTCTCGAACACTGTCGTTCCCGCATAGAGGACAGACCGCTCCCGACCATCCTTGACCGCCCCAAGCTGAGCCATTCAGCATGCGACGACCGCCAGGAAACACAGCAACGTCCTACACCCTCATCCATGCCCGTACCTCACTGCAACGACGTCGCCGGAGGAGCCCGACCATGCCGCAATGTCCCCATCTCCGGTGTATAAATAGAGGCCACTCCATCCCTCATTCTACACATCATCTCACTCCCCTCTCCCTCAGAACCACCCCTGACCTCTCCCCGGAGCAAGGCGAGCACCAGCCCGCTGGAATTTGGCCGGAGTCCACCGCTGCATAGGAGAAGAGGAGCCGTCGATTGGAGCCACCCTAGGAGCCGCCGCGACCACCGTTCGAACCGCTGTCATCGACAACGTCGTTCTCTCCCATCGTCGACCCTAGCTGAAGCCTAGGTGATCCACCGCGTACCCCCACCGTCGCTGTTACGGTTCAGTCTTGCAAGAGCTGTGCAGCGGAGATGACGAACGTCGGCCGTAGATCTTAGTCTAATCGCACGGCTTAGATTGAAACATACCACTTCGGTTAGATAGAGCCGCTGACTAGCGGTACCCCCTGTCAACAGCCCGCCGCACGCATGCAGTGCAGTTGGGCTGGCCCAGTATCGTTCCCGCGCGTAGCCTAGTGATTTAAATAATCTTTTTCCATTTTAGTTAAACCTATTTCTATCAGTAGATTCAAAAATCAACTCAAGGATATTTACTAAACCAAATTATATGATTCCAATTTTGTTAGAAAGGTATTGAAATTATCAATCCAAGCCCGTTGTATTCAAACCATTTGAAATTATAGATCACCTATAGTCAAAATAGCAAGACAGAGACTTTTGCACATTCAAACATTTTTTAAAAATCAACAATAAATGCTTTTGAGTTGATTCCAACTCTCAAAAATCACATTTGACAAGATATATCTGAATATGTAAAAATATTTAGGTTTACATGCAGTGATCTTGGACTAGTACTAAAAGAATGCTCTATAGGAATTTATAGTCACTTTAATTGTATAAAATAGTATTTCTAAACTTTATAAAATTTGACCACCACTTTAAATCACATTCCCAGGTATTAGAATATGTGGTGATGACATGTGTCAACATGATCCCATATTTTAATTGGAGAATATTAAATATTAAGAACTTCCAATGTGTAGAAATTACTTTTCTAAAATAAGAAAGATACGACTAGGTCTTTATTTCATGTGATGATTGTGATGATGCTAGATCATCTAGTGTGAAACTTTATATGCCAAATAGAGATAGTTAAGTATTGTTTGGTGATTGTGTACCTCGTATTCATTTATAGAAGCTAGTACGGACCAAGGTTATGAGGAGGAGGAGTACAAAGAAGAAGAAGAAAACTTCAACCACTACACTACTCAAGGCAAGCTAACACTTGCAAGTTTCTTAACTATGCAAGCTAGAACTTTGCATGCTGCCTATGAAAGCCTAACAATACAAGTTAACCTATGCAAGATGCATTAGGCATGCTTTGGTTATGCAACATTGATTATACCAATTCCCAGTTTTACTTGCAAGCTTTATTCTTTTATTTTTACCAATGTTCTTTACTTTTAGTAGTGCTTTGTGAGTTTTGGATAACTAGTATAGATACAATAAAGAGCATAAAACTAGGCCTAAGTAGTTAGAACCAGATGTCATAAAAAAGGCATAAGACTAGATTTGGATAGTCACACTTGATTAGCGCCCTTCATTAGTGAATACCCTCAACTTTAGTGGCTAGTGATAAGCATAAAAGTTGATCACTTTAGATGGGAATACTTGGTGAAAATGATTTTGAAAACCTTGGAATGAGGATTCATTCTATTGAAATGTTTTGACATGTGTTATGAACACAAGATGATTTGATGATGAAAATGTTGAGGCATGAGCCTTATCCCTTGATAAAAACTGATGGTTGGGTTTGGATGCAATACCATTCCAATTTTACCATACAACCATAATACCTGAATTAGATAGGGCTTGACTGGAAGTTTATATGTCTTAGTATGGGTTCCCTTGCGGAAGAGGTTGAGCTGAGGCTACCTCGTGATGACGGTCCACCTATGCAGTACCCAAGATGACGGATGGTCATGGTTGGGAGGCCAAACTCATAGGGGAGGTGCCTATACTAGGGTGTGTAATTGAAAGGTTAGGATTGATTATCCGCATACTAAGTATGATGATTCAGGGTTATCCCTGACGAATGTATCAAATGTTGTGGTGAAAGTGTACCACCTCTGCAGAGTGTCAAATTATTCAAATAGCCGTGTCCGTGGTCATGGACAATTGGAGTGGCCATACTGTTCCGTCGTCAGATGATTTCAAAATGACTTGTGAAATGAACTATGACTTTGACTTGACCATAACAGGGTTTTGAACATGAAAACTAAGTTCCCACTTAGGTGTTGTAGAACATTAAACTAGTTTTCTTTACTTTTGAACTCAGTATGAAATAAACCTGGCTTATTGCAAATAAACCTAGAGCTTAGGATTCCTACTCGAACTCCTTTACTTGTTAGTGATAGTTTGCGAGTACTTAAAGAGTATTCATGGCTTTGTCCCTGGCTATTCCCATGGCCAGACTATGAGGAGGACTACCAGGATGATGGACAACAGGAGGTCTATGATAACTAGGATCATCTCCCATCGTCAGCATTGCATGTGACCCTGAAGATGAAGCCCCGCTATGTTTAATTTCTACTGTGTTGATTGTATTAAGACTGGATCATGAGATCCTATATTTGTAAGACCTTTATTATGGTTTGTAATGGATGATGTACTATGGTACCAATTATGTTATGCTCGCAAAAATGGTAATCTTGGGATTGCGAGGTATGGCATAATAGACATCTGGGATTAAAACTCCGGGTGTTGACACAAATAAAAAGGATAAGGAGAGTTCATTACTAAAGTAATAACTTCCAAGACTCAAGAAAACTTTTGGGTTATCTCCCAATAAGTACTTTTCTTTAACGCCTTTAAGTTAAGAACAAGAAGCAAGAATCAAGTATTTTCAAAAGAAGAAGCATTAACATCAACTCTCTTGCTCCTACCTTTCTTACCTTTCTTCTTCTCTTTAGGGAATATATTATTGCTTATTGGAGAAGAAAAATGCATAATGCCTTTTCCCACATCTATTGTTGCTGCAAGGTATTTTAGTAGGGATCTTCCAAGTGTAATTTGTCCTTTTCCTACATATTCAATAACAACATAATCAGTAGACACCACTTTCCCTAAGATTTTTGTAAACACACCTTCAGCTATTCCAATGGTTAATAAAGTTGCATTATTGGTAAGAGATATTTCTTCTCCTCCTTCAGAAAGTCCCCAAAGATTCAAAGACTCATAGATATCTTTAGGCATAAGGCAAAATTCAGACATGCTATCACAACGAGCATCAAAAGTTTCACTATTTATAGCAACTTTTATTGTAGGAAACCATTTTTAAGGCTCAGAATTTATTGGAACATAATCATGATGCACCCTAAGCATGTTATAGCAATATTTCAAAGCAACTGTACTAGTCTCTAGAGTGTTCAACTTAGCATAAATGTTTATAAAGGAAGAATTAGACTTTCTAGGCATATTATAAATTATAATCAACTTGTTTATGGCATCCAAAGCTTCATCCTTAGTACATCGAAAAATATCTTTCCCAGCTACAACATCCAAAGCATATCTACAACAAAGAGCAAGGACACCGTAGAAACTATTAATAACCAAGATAAGACTCATCTTAGGCTCAGTTTTCCTTTGTAAATTAAAGATTCTATACCAAGCTTATTTGAAACTCTCTTCACTTTCTTGCTTGAAAGTAAAGATCATTTCCATACGTGATACAGGGATTGGACCAAAACCATACATGGTAGCAACTAGAGAAGGAACTATTTTTTGTGTTTTTGATAGGAGAAAGCAAACAAAACAAAACTAGTTTTTTTGGAGTTTTTTGATAAAAAGAGGCAAACAAAACCAAGCAAAAGAAACTAAGCAAAACAAAAACAAAGTAAAGAGAAAGGTTGTGAAGGACTCCCCTTTTGAAGACGTCCTTAGCCTCCCCGGCAACGGCGCCAGAAAAATCCTTGATGGTGCGCGGACGCTTCGTTGGGAGACCCGAAGCGGAAGGTGGGATGAGCACATCAGCATGTTTTCCCTCAGTAAGAAACCAAGGTTATCGAACCAGTAGGAGGAATGAAATGACTCAAAGGTGTTGCTAGCAACTTGGAAACCTACACAACACAAACTCAAGACTTTACCCCAACGAATAGTGAGGTTGTTAATCGCACCGGTTTGCTGAAAACAAAGGATTAACTATATGGTGTGGAAGGTAATAATGGTTTGCAGAAAGTAAACAGTAACAGTGGAAAATGTATCAATGGTAAAGATTGGACCGGGTGAAATGGATCGTATGGGCACCTAGAGGGAGGGGTGAATAGGTGCTACCCAATTTTTAGTACTTTTTCAATTTTAGGCTTGACACAAAGTAAATTATCTAGATATGTAACTACGAGAATTTCCCTATATGCAAACCTAGCTACGAGAATTTCCCTATATGCAAACCTAACTACGAAAATCCAGCCGAAACACCGCCCCCCTCTGGGGCTTGCGCCTTGGCAGTGAACATGAGGGACGGATTATCCGGCCCCCTTGAGGGGCGCATTATCCGCCTGGGCCAGAAAATCCGGCCGAAACTCTGCCTCCCTTTGGGGGCTTGCGCCTATCTGGGAAAAGGTTGGGGCGGATTATCCGCCCCCCAAAGGTAGATTCCTTTTCCTTTTATCCTTAGAGAGGGCTGCAACACTTCAACACACATTAAATAATCCTTGATATTGTTATCTAACACACAAAACACTAGGGATTATGAAATGTTCTTTCAATCTCCCTCTTTTTGGTGTTAGATGACAATACTAGGATTTGCAATTAAACCGGCTAACGCCACCTTAACAAAAATGAAAGAGGCTCCCCTTAGATTGTGCATATTTACAATTTGCATTCGAATACAAATACACACACTAGAGAGAACGCAACTTCATAACAAAGATAATTGAAACAAGGTGGGTTAGGAAACATGGTCATACCACCGGGATGTGATTATAGCCAAAGAGCATAATGAGATTGTTCCAAAAATATCGATGCATACACTAAATAATCCCATGATTCCATATGCCATAAAACAGACTCCATAGATAAATCTAGAAGTCCATGAGAGTAGATCCACAATATAAATCCGGAATTCCAGAATACCAAACAAGCAGAGTAAAGCATGACATAGTCTTACATAACCAAGCACAAATAACAAATAAGTTCACGCTAAAAAGGGCACAAGCAAGGAAATCAAATGACTGAAAGACAAGTGCTTGCGCCCGACCCTTGCAAATCCACGAGACCTAATAGAACTACTTGTCCCACTTTGGCATCGAAATGCCAAAAAGGAAGAAGAGCGATGCTAACGCCCCTGAAGATCACGCCTCCTCATCCTCATCATAGTCATCCCCATCCCCTTCCTCTTCATCATACTCATCATCATCATCATCAGCGGGAGGATTGGGTGCCCTTGGAGGTGGGGGAAACTAGCAACTCTCGAGCTCACCATAGTTAATCCCTGAAGTGTTCCACTGAGCAAACGGTTCCGGAGCAGTGGGAGGAGGCGGATGGCCAGTGGCACCAGAGACATGGTGAAGAATAAGTTGCTGAGTGTGATCCCTCTCATGATCCCTTCGGTACGCCTCATACTAGCCCTTGTGAGTGTCAATGCCCATGCAAAGGATGTGCCGCTGGAACCAAGTAAGCTGTTTAACCTCGCGTGCCATTGGGGACACCGTGGAATGACGACCACTAGCCCGTGCATCACGCATGAAGGACTCAGGGGCAGTGTAAGGGTGATGGGTCTTCTGAGCCTTGTTGTAGATTTTCTTGGGCTTGAGAACCCCATCCAACGCAGTGCCAAAGTCCTCAAGGGGCAACATATGCTAGATGAGCATCATAATGAAAGGATCATATGGGATAGAGAGCCTGTTGATCATAGCATCCGTCATCTCATGATAAATGTAGTCCATGACATCCCGTTTGTAACCTGTAGCTGAACCAGAATTGGTGGCACACTCGTGAGAAAAAGCAAGGAGAGGAAACAGGTGACCACGGATCTTGTCATTGTTGCCTCCACTCGGAGAAATGCTATCCCTAAATATGCCAACAAGGGAGTCATACAAGGGAGAGAGACCAGCGAAAGTACCAGCAACACCATCAGGAGAAAGTCAGGGAGCGAGCACTGTGTCCTTGGATGGCTTCAGTGGGGAAATGATGCGATGACCAGAAGGAGTGTCACGGACATGGAAATCATACCCAAGAATCTTCCTAAAAATGCGGAAGTCCGACTGAATCATTGTTGTCCCGGTCATCCACTTCATGGTGCGGCGCTCATCACCGCAAATCACAAGTGTCAAGAAAAACTACCTCACCATGGAGGAATCATAGTTGCATTGGAGAGTCATAAGGTAGTGAAGCCCCATCTTGTTGGTCACACCCAATGCCTCAAGGAGCCTTGCCTTGTATTGATCCTCAGTCAAATTGATGGGGTGCATGGGGCGAAGCTTGAGAGTGGCATACACATCATCATGAATAGCCCGAAAGTGAGCATTCAAAAACATAGAGTCCTCTGGGGGACCATCACTGTCAGCCTCATCATAGTAATCAGTCTTGAGAATGGAGGCATACTGAAGACTGTCCATAGCGTTGTAGTTGGGCCAAGACTGTTTGCCCTTGCGAGATGCAGTCCTCTTTGTTTTATTTCCTGCCTCTGCCATCCGTTCAGCCTCTCTTGCTGTTCTGCTAACTTCAGTTTCGTCAATGAATGTCCCTCCTGCAGTGGGCTTGAGATAACGGGCACGGGGATGACGAGAGAAGGTCTTGGTAGGCATGGAACCACCTGTGAAAAGAATGAGAGGGATAGCATGGGACAAGAACACACACAAGTCCAGGAGAAATGGTAGAAATAGTAGAAAAGCAATCCATAAGCCAAAGAATTGCGTTGCAGGAATCAGGACCAAACCAGACCAGATGTAAATCTCCAGGCCAGATTATCCGGCCTTGGCAGGGGCGGATAATCCGCCCCCTGCAGAAAATTTCTGGAACGGCCCAGATTTACCATAGCAAAACAGATCGGGCACTAGGGTTGCAATACTACTGATTCTAGCAAGCAAGGAAAACACCAAGGATCTTCTACAACGAGATTTCCACCCAAAAAATGCATCCCATACAAAAGGAGAGAGATGATGGAGTTACCTTGACTCATTGGAGGAAAATCGCGGAGGAGAAGATACCCGGAGGCGAGGTGAAGAAGATCCGGGGAGGGCCCAGAGAATCCGGTGGTCAAATCGACTCCGGGAGGGGCAGAGGCTCCGGTGGCGGCTAGGGGAGCCTGGCCTCCCCGACCCAGCCTTTAAGAGGCAGAATTCGCCCGGGGCGGATAATCCGTCCCCTACTTGGGGCGGATAGTCCGCCCCCCCCTCTGAATTTTCTGTTAAGAATAGATTCAGGCCGAAGCACCCTTGCAAAACCCCTTGCTGG
The DNA here is from genome assembly GCA_916181665.1 of Avena sativa. Taxonomy (NCBI): domain Eukaryota; kingdom Viridiplantae; phylum Streptophyta; class Magnoliopsida; order Poales; family Poaceae; genus Avena; species Avena sativa. The sequence goes on along the minus strand of OV702281.1, from coordinate 199,666,988 downwards.
TGTATAGAGGACTTATGTGCAAGAATAGATGGTTCAAGGAGGGAAAGAAGGCTTGGGTTTAGAGCAACAAACTGAGATGGTACTACACACCCAAATTTGCAAGAACCAAATCAAACAAAAACCAAAGTTGAGTGTGTTTTCCATAAGAACAAGAAATATGCAAGAAAATCCAAACCGAGCCGTTAGAAACCAACTCTTCTCAAGGAAGAGGGCGGTGGCCGAAGCCACCATGTTGGAGCGCATGGCATGACACCACGAAGATGTATGTTGAGTTCAAACCCAATGCTCATCGATGACCCACATATCACAAAATGATATTAAGGGAAATGATTTTTCTTGCTTTCGGCATTATGGGGGGAGGGTTAGCCCAATCAATTAGAACCACACTAACCCTATGTCTAAGCCCACATCTAAACCAAATACATGAATAAGATCAAGTGAGTGTGCAAGGGTAGTCAAGCCAAACTCTTGAATCTATGATATTTAGCTCATTCCTCAAATAACAAAATCTTGCTTCATCAAGGGGCTTCGTGAAAATATCAGCAAGTTGGTTCTTCGTGCTCACAAAGGATAGGGCAATATCGCCATGAACAACATGATCCCGAATGAAATGGTTGCGAATCTCAATATGTTTTGTTCTTGTATTTTGCACGGGATTGTAAGCAATGTTGATAGCACTTTCATTGTCACATAATAGAGGCACTTTGTCACAATTGACAACATATTCCTTTAAAGTTTTCCTCATCCATAATAACTATGTACAAGCACTTGTAGCAGCAACATATTCAGCTTCGGCGGTTGAGAGTGAAATACAATTTTGTTTCTTTGAAGACCAACACACTAGAGACCTGCCCAATAATTGACATGCACCAGAAGTTGATTTTCTATCATCTTTTCACCAGCCCAATCTGAATCAGTGTAACCACATAGAGAGAAACTTGAACCCTTGGGATACCATAACCCAAATTTGGGGAATGAACCAAATATCTGAAGATTCGTTTGACCGCCACTAAGTGGCTTTCTTTAGGAGCGGCTTGGTACCTTGCACACACTCCTACACTTAACACGATATCGGGCCTAGATGCACAAAGGTAAAGGAGAGAGCCAATCATGGATCAGTATACCTTTTGGTCCACGTCTTTACCCTTGGGATTGAGCTCAAGATGACACTTTGTTTGCATTGGAGTAGCAACGCCATTGAGATCCGTCATCTTGAACCTCTTGAGCATGTCTTGAATGTACTTAGCTTGATTAATAAAAGTTCCCTCTCTAAGTTGTTTGATCTTGAATCCAAGAAAGAACCTCAATTCACCCATCATCGATATCTCAAACCTGTCAGTCATAAGCTTTGAAAATTCATCGTTAAAAGCTTGGTTAGTAGAGCCAAAAATAATGTCATCTACATAAAGTTGGCATACAAAAAGCTCCCCATTAACCTTCTTAGTAAAAAGAGTGGGATCAATTTTCCCAACTTCGAATCCACGGTCTAACAAAAGCTCTTTAAGGTGCTCATACCACACATGTGGGGCTTGTTTAAGGCCATAGAGCGCCTTATCGAGTTTGTAAACATGGTTCGGAAATTTGGGGTCCTCAAAACCCAGGGCCTGCTTGACGTATACCAACTCATGTAGTGGACCATTAAGAAATGCACTCTTAACATCCATTTGATGTAATTTAAAATTATGATGAGCGGCATAGGCAAGAAGGATACAGATGGACTCAAGACGAGCCACAGGAGCACAAGTCTCGCCAAAATCAATTCCTTCCACTTGAGATAATCCTTGAGACACGAGTCTTGCTTTATTCCTCACGACAATGCCACTTTCATCTTGTTTGTTCTTCAAAATCCACTTGGTGCCGGTAACATTGCGGCAACCCTTGGGTTTCTCTACGATCTTCCAAACTTTGTTGCGCTCGAAGTTATTTAATTCTTCATGCATTGCAACAACCCAATCAGGATCTTCAAGAGCATCAAATACCTTCTTCGGTTCAACCATGGAAATGTGAGCTTGATGATCACAGAAGCTAGCAAGTTCTCTTCTAGTAGACACCCTTCTTCGTAGATCACCAATAACCTTGTCAAGAGTGTGACCCCTTAGTTCAAGGTTCTGATCAGCACGAGCCTTGCGACGGGCCTCAATGTCCTTATTGTTTCTAGAAGGAGTTGATTAAATATTTGTATACTTGTCTTGTCCATTACCTTTCCCTTGATCTTGATCTGAGTTGACAATAGGAGCTTGCAGCTGAACTTGTTCTTCAGGGCCGGATAATCCGCCCCTTGGTGGGGCCGGACTATCCGGCCTGGGAGATGAGGCACCAGTTTCCTCTTCCTGAGAATGCCTGATAGAGCTGGGAGATCCAGAGCCGGATAATCCGCCTTCGGGGCCAGAGAATCCGGCCTCGAGTTTTCTTTGTTGTTGTCTTCTTCTTCGGATCCCCATGGGACAAGTTGGAGTGCCAGGGGCGGATTGTCCGCCCCTTGGTGCAGAGTTTTATCCAACTGTAGGAGCTTGTTGATCTTGTGTGATGAGGGCTCCACTTGAGTGAAGCATTGTCCTTCCTGATCCGCCACAAGGGGTTCCTCAATGGGGCAGAAAAATCCCACTCCCATTATTCTTATGGCATCTCGGGGTATTTCAACATCTGCATTACAAACATCAACTTGCCCTACATAAGAGCCGTTATTTTCATCGAACTCCACACTACAAGATTCTACAACAGTCCCAATGATCTTGTTGAAGACTCTATAAGTGTAGGATTCGACACCGTAACCAACAAAAATACCTTCTAAAGCCTTGGACTCAAATTTAGACAAGCGGACACCTTTAATAAGAAAGAAACACTTACACCCGAATACCCTAAAGTATGATATGTTGGGCTTGTTAACGGTAAGTATTTCATATGGAGTCTTGTCCAAAATCTTTTAGAGGTAGAGCCGATTCAATGAGTGACAAGCCGTGGATATGGCTTCATCCCAAAAATTGTAAGGAGACTTGAATTCGGCCAACATTGTTCTTGCCATATCCATCAAAATCCGGTTCTTCCTCTCGGCTACACCATTTTGTTGAGGGATGTACGCAGCGGAATATTGATGTCTTATCCCCTCTTCGCTTAGAAACTCATTCAAAGTGTAGTTCTTGAATTCGGAGCCGTTGTCACTTCTTATTGCCAAGATAGGAACATTCTGTTGACGTTGAACTTCATTGGCAAAGTCAATGACTGTTTGTTGAGTCTCACTCTTTAGCTTGAAGAAATAGACCCATGTATATCTTGAGTAATCATCGACAATGACCAAGCAATATTTCTTCCCACCAAGACTTGCATGAGAAGGAGGACAAAATAAATCCACATGAAGTAATTCCAAGATCCTCTTTGAAGACACAATAGTCTTCCTCTTGTGGGGAGAGTCATGCATTTTGCCTTCAACATAAGCCCTGCAAACACGATCTTTGGCAAAGGAGACATTGTCTTTTAGTACAAGGATGTGGCCACCCTTGTGGAGACTTTGCAAAGCTCTCATGTTGACATGGGCTAAACGGCGGTGCCATAACCAGCCCACGTCGGCCTTTCCGAAAAGGCACATCGGACCCGAAGTGGTTTTCCCCGAAAATTCCACCACATACAGGTCATTTTCGACGTACCCAACGAAAGCGACCTTTAGAGACTTGCTCCACAAGAGTACCACCAAATCATCATCGATAAAAATAGAAAAACCCATCTTGCCAAAGGGCACGAACAGAAAGAAGGTTGTAGTCGAGGGTCTCAACAAGCATGACGTCCACGAGAGAGATATCATGGGCAACCACAACCTTGCCAAGACCCAATACCTGAGATTTAGAATTATCACCGTAGGAGACTGTAATATTATCATGATTTGTACGCATCTCCATGATGATCTCCTTGCTTCCGGTCATATGACTAGTGCATCCACTATACAGCACCCATTTCGACCCACCGGAAGCATAGCCCTGCAAGAGAATTACTTCTTGGTTTTAGGTACCCATTTTTCAATGGGTCCTTTCATGTTAGTAACAAGGGTCTTTGGAACCCAAATGGACCAAGCAATATATTCATCAAAGGGACCGACATAATAAGCATAAACATCGCCATAATCATCACAAAAGAGTTCATAATTTGGATTGTGTGTCCCTGCAAAACAAATATTGTTAGTTTTGTCTTTGGTGACAATCTTCTCAGCAGTGCTTGTCTTTGATTGAACAGTCTTGGTCTTGTTCTTCTTGTTTTTTCCTTTTCATGGACTTGGTGACATATCCAAGTCCCTCTTTACCATTATTTGACCTTTGCTTGCCAAGAACTTCATCAAGAACACCCTTATCCTTGGGAGTGATGTCCTTGACCAATTCTTCTTCCACACTAGCATTTTACTTGTGACTATATGTTGAATTGGAAGTGCTAGGAACATCATACTTGGACAATCGAATTTGGAGCTGATCATGTGACTCACTGAGAGTGGAGAAGTCGCATTTCAACGCCTTATGAGTGTTTTCAAGTTTCTCCAATTCCTCGGAGAGTCTATCATGAGCAGCCCCAAAGTCAATCTTTTCCTTCTTTAACTTCTTTGCTTTGGTGGCTGCATTGTCACGTTCCTTAACAAGTTTAGACACTATTTCTTCATGTGACTCCTCAATGGACTCAAGCCTCTCTTCAAGAGAAACCCGAGCCTATTCTTCTTCAAGAGCATTTTTTAAGGATGCAATTTCCATTGCATCCTCCCTTTCAATTCTGCCCTTTTATTCGAGGAGAACTTCATTTTGGGCCAGTTGGTCCATAAGAGCTTCAAAACGTATTTTCTACTCACCTTGCAAGTTAGTGAAGAAATAATCCAAAGCAATAATCTCTTCTTTAACCTTAAGACTAGTAGGATCATCCATGTCAATCATAGCCTTAGGAAAAGAAGGATTAGAAGTAGTTACCTCGGAACTTCTTGTCATGAGACAAGTAGCATTCTTGTTGATGATGTTCTCGTTCAGAGAGTCGAAGAGAGATGTTGATGTAGATGTGGTGGCTATAGCATCCACCTCTTGAGAGCTATCATCCTCGTCCTCATCTTCACTTCCCGAAGAATATTCTTCTTCAGCCACTAGAACTATCTTTGGTTGCTTCTTGAAAGGAGCATTCTTCTTTATGAACTGTTTCTTGCGTGGAGCCTTTGACTTGTCTTTGAAAATAAGTCTTCCTCCATTATCTTCCCTACTTTGATATGGACACTCAGCTACAAAGTGCAGCCGGTCACCACAGTTGAAACATGTTCTTATCTTGGGACCATTTTCCTTTCTTCCATAGGCTCCACTCTTGCGATCTAATTCAGCTTTAGCCTTGGACGGATCTTTCCAAAATTTTCTAGCATAAAGGGCCAGCTATTTTCCGTGGATCCTTTTTATATCCTCGGGACAGTCCATACCTTCTATGGCATATTCATCATGATCAATCACACTAGTCTTAAAGGCCATGTTAACCCCCTTTTGCATCCCCATAGCTCGTGCACGAGCATCTTCGGAATTCTTGGCGGTCACTTTAAAAGCGCCCATTTCTTGCATTACCTCATTGGATGACATAAGGTGGTAATTATGCCTACCTTGGAGACTTTTCAAATCTGTGGGCTCAAATGGCATAAGAGCACTGACATACTTGCGCTTGATCCATGCATCATCAACAAGAGCTGCACCATGATTCCTGAAGGTAGTGGCTATTTCCTTGAGCCTCCTATACATGTCCTCGTGGTTTTATCCATCCAACATATAAAATCCTTCAGCTTCATTGCTCAAGGCAATATTTCTATTCCTTCTCATACTTTCATTTCCGATGAAGATCTCGGTGAGAGCATCCCAAGCTTCCTTAGATGTACTAAGATGTTGAATGTGTGGCATATATTTGTCACCCACACCAAGTTGTATCATGTGTAGAGTTGTAGCATTGAGCTGGCTATCGACAAATTCTCTTCTTGTGAGATTGTTGGCGTTTCCAACATGAAGACCATTTTCGATGATTTTCCACAACTCAATGGAGGAACTGCACACATGAGACTTCATCAAAAATTGCCATTGAATAAAAGTAGATGCAGAAAGTTTGGGTGGATCACCCCTTTTATGTATATGTGGGTGAGGAATAGGTGGATCGGGTGAATACACATGGGAAAACTCATTGTATCCTTCCTTACCACTATCCTTTTTCGAGGTGGAGCTCTTGCTAGTGTCATCACCAACCACTTCGTTATCTTTGGAATCGGTTTTACCCATTTCCTTGGATTGCGGAGTGGTATCCTCAGAGTTAGATGGAGGTGATGCTGTGGATGTGGAGACATGCATTATCATTTGATGCATCTCTTCCATCTTAGCCTCCATTGAACTCACCAAGGTTTTTTCCAACGTCTTGAGATCGTTCATGGTGACTACCTCCGGAGCATCACTCCCATCTACCTTCGAACCCATACTTCTCTTAGGAGGTTAAGCCCAAAATAAGAGCCGGGGCTCTGATACCAATTGAAATGGATCGTATGGGCACCTAGAGGGGGGTGAATAGGTGCTACCCAATTTTTAGTACTTTTTCAATTTTAGGCTTGACACAAAGTAAATTATCTAGATATGTAACTACGAGAATTTCCCTATATGCAAACCTAGCTACTAAGAACGTAAAGAGAGGAGCGAGGGAATCGTAGTGGAGCACACGGAGACACAGGGATTTATTTTACCGTAGTTCCTTCCTTGTTAAGGGAAGTACATCTGTGTTGGAGGGGTCGGTGGTTCTAAGACCACCACGCCACAATAGGCCTCACCCTATTCTTCGATGGATCTCACCACAAGAGGCCTGATCCACGTTCTCCACTATTGGTACCCTTCGAGGCAGGAACTGGTGCCTTTTACAATGCTACCAGGGCACACACCCACAACTGAATTGGGGGCTCCCGAGATGACAACAAGCTGTCACAAGAACAAGGTTTATCAATATAAACAAAACAAGGATCTAGGTATTTGCAAGAAATACTAGATCGGTGATTCTCCAAATGAATGGAGAGGAGATGAAGTGCTTGATTGCTGATGATGAAGATCGAGTTCTCCTCCTTTGATTCCCAAAGGGACGGGGCCTTTGGGTGGATATAGGTGGAGCTCTCTTGGATGAAGGTTGCAGATCAGATCTTGACTTTTTCGAATGAACCAAGAGATCTGGCAGGAGGGGGAAGGCTGGCTTAAATACCCCCTGCACAGATCAGGTCGTTGAACAAGTTTGGGGTAGGATTATCTGCCCCCCACTAGGGGCGGACTATCCGCCCCCTGGGAAAACTCCGCCCCCACGACGGATATTCCGGGGAGAAAATCCGCCCCCTCTCTGGGGCTGGCGCCTGTAGAACTTGATGAAGACCTTTGGGGGGGGGATTATCTGGCCCCCTCAAGGGGCGGATTATCCGACGTGGCCGAAAAATCCGGCCAAAACTCCACCCCCTCTGGGGCTTGCGCCTTGGCAGTGAACATGAGGGGCGGATTATCCAGCGGGGACGGAAAATCCGGCCGAAACTCCGCCCCCCTACTAGGGCTTGCGCCTATCTGGGAAAAGGGTGGGGCGGATTATCCTCCCCTGGTGGGGGCGGATTATCCGACCCCCAAAGGCAGATTCCTTTTCCTTTTATCCTTAGAGACGGCTGCAACACTTCAACACACATTAAATAATCCTTGATATTGTTATCTAACACACAAAACACTATGGATTATGAAATGTTCTTTCACCGGGGTCCATAGTTCACTAGAGGTGTTCTCCTTAAGATAAACAAACATGGCATGCTGGGTAAACAAATTATAGCAGGGAAATTGACAGGAATGAGCAAGGCATAACAATGCAATACTAGACATTCATGATCCTATGAGACTCGACTGGGCAATACAACAAGATACATAGACCGCCATCCAACTGCATCTATGACTAGTAATCCACCTTCAAGTTATCATCCGAACCCCCTCCAGTATTCAGTTGCAAGCAACGGATAACTTCTTTAAGAAAAATGTGTAAGGTAAACAATCCACGTGTTCCATGAGCAAGAGACCGCTGTTTTCTCCCTAGTGGTAACATCCCATATACAACCTTAGAGATTTCTGTCACTTCCCTTAGATTAAATAGAGGCATAAACCCACTATCGAGCATAAATACCCCCTCTTGGAGTCACTAGCATCTACTTGGCCAAGATAGCTACTAGAAACGGAGAGCATGCAAGATCACAAACAACACAAACATGATAGAATCAATAAGACAGAACCATTAATCAATCTGACATATTAATCTCAATATCCATCGGATCCCCATAAACACAACATGCATGATTACAAATAGATGATCTTGATCATGAACGGATCTCACAAGATCTAAACATGGTAGCACAAAGGAGGAGATACAACCATCTAGCTACTACATGGACCCGTAGTCCAAGGTGGAACTACTCACACTTCATACCGGAGGCTGGCATGATGAAGAAGAAGCCCTTCGGGATGATATCCCCTCCGGCAGGGTGCCGGGAAGAGCTTCAGATCCCCTGATCTATGGATGATGGTGGCGGCGGCTATAGCGGTTTCGTGGAATATTGATCGGGTACTTAGGGTTTCTATATCAGGGGGTCTTTATAGGCGAAGAGGCGAGGCAGGGGGTAGCCATGGCGGCCGCACCCCCCCCCCCAGGTGCGGGCTGGGCCCAGGAGCCCGGCCAGGGGGTGTGGCCCCCTGGTGGCTCTCCTCCATCTCGTATTCAGGCTTCGTGTTCCCCACGGTAAAATATTGGCTCTGTATTTTGTCCCGTCCAATTCCGAGAATATAGGTTTTCTTCCTTTCTGAAACCAAAAACAGAAGAAAACAGGCAACTGACACTATGGCATCTTGTTAATAGGTTAGTACCAAAAAATATATAAAAACACCTGAAAGTGTAGACAAAGAAAACAAATTAGATACTAAACAAGCATGGAACATCAAAAATTATAGATACGTTTCCGACGTATCACCCCTCTATTTCATTTGCGATCTTTTAAATGTGCATAAACTCAAATATATTGATATTGATGTACTCTTTCGAAGTGAATCCTTGACGAAACACGTTTCTTGTTGTTGGGGATATCATTTTGTTGCTTGAACTAGTTATAATTCCATGCATTTTAGTGCTATAATAAGTATCTTGTAATTCCCTTTATAGGTTCCGATTCCATGCAAGGTAGAAGATCATGGATAGTTCCAGCGATGATGATATCTACTACACTGACTTTTATATAACTAATAGTGATGAGGAAGAACTTGCAACTATAAGGCGTAAAGTTTTTCTTGGATTGTGAAATTAATTAGACTATGTATCAATATACTCCTCTCTAAGATATATTTTTCTTTAATGTAGGTCCTTCTTATGAGCGCAAAGATTTGTTAGAAAGTTACATCGTTTACGGCAATAATGTGCGTTTATCATACAGAAGGTGGGATTTTCTCGATAATAAAGCCTCCCAGATCAAACCTGACATACCTTTATATGTCTGCGAGCTTACCTCTTCTTTACTCGGCGAGGGAGGTGGAAGGATGGTAAGTAGCCGTCTGAGAATGTCTGATTCAAAAGATTTGCCTATGAAATTTGTAGGATTAAATTTGTATAAAGGAAATTTTACCAAGATGGTTGTTGCATTTGTAGGATTGATTCCCATAGGAATTGTTTCTAAGGATTCCTTTGCACTAGATTTCAAAGGAAATCAAACAATCCTACATTTATTTTCTCTATCATACTTCGAATCATGCATGCATATTTTTTACTATTTCACTAGTCAACAAGCCCAAAACTTTAGATAATTTTTTCTTCTGCTTTCAGTGCTTCTTACTGGATTACAGTCCGAACGTCTTGAAGAATCATCTGCGTGAAAAAAGAAATGTGCGTGTGACCAATGAGTTGTACAAAGGTTATCATGAAGTCGTGATTTCCATGGGAGATGATGGGTGTGTGGTGATCACTACTCCTGTTAGAATGCGAAATTGATATATTATGGTTTGAGGAATGCCCACATGGATTTCGTCTCAACCCGTTTAACGGTAACCCGATTAATTGGAGGTTATGATATGAAATTTATCGAACTTGTATTACTCCTATGTGACTAGGAGGCCTGGAAAACCACTGTACTTATATTATCCACTTGCTCCTGTATGGAACTATGGAACTGAGCAAGGGCATGTGCAGTGTTGGTCAATGTTGAGTCTAAGAGGCCTTAGACATAGGTCTAAACACTACACCGGTGGTATCTAAGCACAAAATTGCTAGACCCGAGTCTAGTTCAAGTCCTAGTGTCTAGTATAGCGTTGACACCTATAACCATATAGGTTCACCTAGGTACTGTGTCATAATAAGCACCTGGAGGAGAGAATGATAGACTGAAAAATTCTAACAATGGGTCCCATGAGTAGTGCCTAAGTGTTGATACACGCTACAACACTTTTGTGTTTCTTAGACTCGTGTCTAAGTTTTTTCTTAGACAGAGCCAACATTGTACACGCTACTAGTAGTACTCATATTTGTATTAGTACTCGGATTTTGGTGCGTAGTAGTACTCGTGGATAGAACTATGGAACTGCGCAACTTACTAGAGAGAAGCATCACATCGCACTTTTTAATGCAAAATGTGTCTACTGTAGTACGTACAAAATACTAGTAGTGTGTACATGCTACCAGCCTTAGGCCATTCATCACAACAATGGGAGTTTCTTAGCACAGTATCATAGGCTAACTATAGTTACCGATGAGGAGTACTCAGGTAGTACTACTAGTACATTAGCTAGACTAGCAGTTTTCCTGCACACAGGTAGACAAAAAACAATTTCTAGTAGCCCAATCACATGCATGGATGTAAGAGATATTAATCCATTGTTGAGTGTAATGACAGAGTGTTACTACTAGTTCATGTTAGTACTATTACCTTTATAGTGGAGTTGTTAGCATAAAACTACCACACTAATAGCCAAATTTCCTAAAAGGTACCAGTCGAACTTCAAATCGTATAAAACTACCAAATCGAAAACGTGTTGTGTCAAAAAGGACCAATTGTCATTTGATCACGAATTGACACGGTAACTGACAGTGGGACCCACCTGACAGGTCGATGTGGCACCCAATTGATGCCTCTCCGACACGATCGTTAACTATTGTTAGCATAAAACTACCACAATTAGAGTCAAATTTCCCAAATGGTACCGGTTGACGTCTCCATCGCAAAAAATTACCATATCGGAATCAAGTTTTTTGCAAAAGCACTAATATCGCGAATTGACAGCAGGACCCACTTGCCAGAGGCTATTTGCTAACATGGACAGGGACCCACATGTCAGCGCTTGTCACATCCCAAAATTCTCCTAATTTTGGAATGTGAAATAAATAAATAAGTTTGATTGATTGTTTGACTATGTTGAAAAATCTCAATGAGAAGAAACTTTTTGAATAGAAAATCCTCTCAACCTTGAATTCAAAATCTTATATTCCTTTGTTATGACCTAAGTAGCCATATAGGCAAAAGGGCATGGATTGATTATGGATTGTAGAATTGGTGTGCAAGATTTCAAAATGAAAATCATGAAGCATTCATAATCATTTTATTACATCCATGCAAAGATCTCACAAACTGAATCCAAATCCTGGTATCTAAATCCTATAGTTGATTTGCCCAAATGTTCCTAAAGGAATTAAATTGACTTTATAAAACCCACTATTGCTAAGACAGCGATTATTGCTAAATTATAGCCTAAAAAGATCCAATTAATATTACAAAATTTTAGAAACAAAATTGAGCTCATTTGGAGCTAGTATGAAAAAGTTATGGAACAAATACAAACACATAAAGATATAAATAAAATGGAATATACAAGAATTTATAAACCCACTACTTCCAAACTAGTAAAAAGATTATAAATTTGATCCTATAATGATCTATTCGATTTTAGAAAAATTTAGAAACAAGAATCATGTCATTTGGAGTTCGCATGCAAAAGATATGAGGGGAAACAAGTAAATAGAAAAAGAAAAAGAAAAAAAAGAAAAAAAAGAAATGGGCCGGCCGAGCCAGCCGGCGGCCCAGCAAGCAGCCAACCGGCCAGGCCATGTACAGGAGACGATCCCAGGTTGCTTTAAAAAGCGTGTAAATCGGTTTTTGTTAAACCTATCTCTACTCAAACTTCTATAACTTTTTATCTACAACTTTGAATCGACTTCTGTTTGTTTCTACTTGTTTCCTACTCCAAGGCCTATCTCTAAACCATCCGAAACCTTCATATAAACTCGAGGAGCCACAGCTGTACGAGTTTTTCTTCTCGAAATCCCGAATCTACATATGCCCGAATCTTATTTCGCTTTTTAACCCATCTAGACTTCGTTGTTTGCCTTCGGTCAAAAAACAAAAGTTGTAGGAATCGTCGAAATCTTTCAATCCTGACAAACGTCACCTCTTTTCATCCACCACAGCCGGAGAACTTCGTATCGCAATATTTCAGATCTTACGGTGTAAATCCAAGATGTACTCGCGCTCGTTTTTTCAAATCCAAATTCCTTTGGTGAAAAGGTAGGAATAATGATTCTCCACAACTTTCATGTTCTGAGTTTTTAAATTTGACATACAGAGTTGTCTCTCTAACACAGATCTATTTCTTGTCTATTATGAGCCAAAATCGGGTCAATCTCTTCTTCTAGCCACCGGATCCTATCCAGACGGTCGAGATCCAATCAAACCGGTGCGTGCCATGTCGTCATCCCGGTCATCTTCCTCATCAATGCCACGTCAATGTAAGGTCAACATCTAGTCCCAGACAGCATGCAAAGTCAACTTGTCCAGTCAGCGGAATATTCCCTGAAAGATTCCGTTCGAATTTAAAATTGCATATTATAGATCTAATTTGTAAAATTCATTAGAAATTCATACCACGTCCAAAAATTGCGTATAATATACCAAATTGAAGATAATTTTACGTAGAATCATCTTATCAGAATAGATCCAAATTTTACTGTACGTGGTTACTGCAGTAATTTAATTAGTTTTAATGGTCTTTTAGGTTAATAAATTCATAAGAAATAATCTGTAACTCCGAAAAATATGAATAATATATCAAATTGAAGTTACTGTAATGTACTTTAATAATATCTAGTTGGATCTAGCCTTTGCAGATTATTTAACCTATAGCAATTTAATTAGTTTTAATAGCTTTATAAATCATTAAATTCATAGTAAATTAATTGCTTGTGACAAAAATATAAATGATATACCGATGGAAAGCTGGTTCCATGTAGATCATCAATATGCAATTATTTCAGCATTTTACTGTGAGGTTTTGCCGTGAAGATTTAAATGGTTTAATGTCCTATTTAGAGTAATAAATTCATAAGAAAATAAATATTAATCGGAAAATTACAAATAATATTTCCCTGAAATCAAAATTCTGTGTAGATTACAGATATAATTTTAGTTTAATTTTTAGACAACCGAAACTATATGAATCATTTAAAACCACTAAACACTATTTAAATCATACAAAAAGATCTATAACTTCGATTAGGGTGAATCCAAGTGCTAAGGTTTTTTATTGACAATATCTATACAGAGAAATTACATGAAAAATTATTTGGTACTGTTAAAACAGAAATTCATACAGAAATATTTAAACCCAATGAAATAGTGTTTTAATCATAAGAAAATATCTATAACTCCTTTTTAGGTGATTCAAATTGCCACTGTCTCTAAATTGCATTACCTCTATCCAGTAGCATCTAGTTCACAATTTAATACGACATAAACATATTTAGTTCAATTAAAGTGGTATACACCATATTAAATCGATACAACTTTAGTAATAAAAGCTTTAGTGCATTAAATGACTTTCCACATGCATCATGTAATCTAACTATGTTCAGAACTAAAGTAACAACCATTGTGACTTATTAAATTGTCATGAATGCATTTGTTGTATTTGTTTGATCTCTATGTGCTATTGTTTATGTTGTATGCAATTGTTTGATCGATAGATTGCGAGGAGTGCAACGTGTGTGATTGCAACTACTATGATTGCAAGTATTGTGGTTATGACGAGAGCAACCATTAAATCTATGAGAATTGCGAGGATTATCTAATCGACTACATCTATATCAAAGGCAAGTGGTGCTATCTTGGTCATAAATGTCCTATTGTTTTCCTATGCATTCTAGATGCTTTTGTAGAATTGCATCTATAGGAATTGATGTGTATATGCTATACTATATCCCATATTATTCCCTAGTATTCCTTGTTTATGAGCCATCGTATTGGTAGATTGCTTAGCTATGCTATTTAGACGAGGAAGGGAATCACATCATGAAAAGTTATATGTTTTGAAAGGCTTATGTTTTGCTAAATGACAAACCAACATGTTTTAATGAACCACCTGGGCGGAATGGCTTTGATTGGGTCATCGAGTGTGGATTTTGGTGGGGAATGCCGCCCAGGACACTGAGAAATGATTGGTTTCTTTGTTTGGAAGCTTTCGTGTGTAACCATGTGCCAATAATGAAATGGGCGATTGGTTGAACTCAGTAGGTTGTGGTAACTCGAACCCGCGTATCCAGAGATGTAGATAGTGTAGGTTGGACTGGTGCGCGTCGGGATTGGGGAGCTACTTCCCGAACGGTTCCTTCTTGGACTTCTCCCTATCATCACCCAATATGAGAGTGGTGGTACGAGCTGGGCTGGCCAAGTCACATGGGTAAAGTGTACTAACCCCTGTAGGGTGTATAAACTAAGTACTTAGCCGTGTCCCCGGTTATGGACAATTTGAGCGACCTGATACTGATGCTATGATATTTCTCACTCATCCTTATTTCTTAATTACTTAAAACTTGTTGGGTGAACATAATTGGGTAGGAGCACCTGGGAGTGAACCAGAGTGTCCTATTTATCGTATTGGAAAACTACTTTGTTACAAATGTTAGGATAAAACTGTTGCTTTATGCAAATGAGCCTGAACTCCACTTGGCCAAATAAGCATGTAGTTGATAGATATGTAGTTAACCACTTTAGCCTACTTGCAATACATTCAATGTATTAACCATTCGTGGCTGCAACGTTTCATGTTGCAGGTTATATCGTATCTGAGTGATCGTTCATAGGTCGCGAGACTCCACTCAACAATTGTTCACCTGTGGCACATTTGAAGGATGGAGATCTACCCTGTATTCGTTTTCCGCTGTGTACTTGAATAAATAATGTAAATTCTGGATCATATTCGTTGTATTTATGATGCACAGTTAAATTTGGTATCATTTTGTACTGTGTGTGCCAGTGAACCGATCTAGGGATTGGCACTATACACATGAACTCAGCCTTATCAGGCGAGGGTGTTACAAGATGGTATCAGAGCTGTGTGTTGAGTGTAGGATCGTGACCTTAGACATGGATTAGTAATAGAAGACCTCTATTAGGAGAACTATCATATTTTATACTTATTGGAGTTCTTATATTCCTTGTCTATCTTCTCTATAACCTCTTCTTGTTCAAAATTTGTAGTTGTCCATTCTTATGATACCTATATGAGAGTTAGCATATAGGTAAAAGAATAAATAATATGACGTAAATAAACATCTCATCAAGTTTGGTTAGGTCTAGACCACCATGTTCTATCTCTTTAGGAGATCATCGCTATCGTGTTAGTATATTGTTCTTACCAACTTATGTGGTATGATAATATAGGTTGCTTGTTTGTTTGTACAGAACAATATTATGTGATTCGTTGTTTAGGATCTGTTATTTTGAATCTCTAAAGTTGCTGGAGTTTTCGTGTGGTTTTAAAATTATTTTAATGGTGTGAATTGATTGAAATTCGTGGAATTACTGCTGTAGTTTTCTGCCTGACCTGTTGTACCGCGCAATTTTTCATATTTTATTGGTAACTCGGAAAAATATAAAAAAAATAGGATCTAGAGCGTAATTACCTGTAGTACATGCACAAAAATTGGCTCAAATTCCTGACGCGTTTAAGTCGGTCAGAAAATTCGTGAAACCTGCTGTATCGTTTTGATAGATTTTGTTTGTTGCTTATATGTTGCTATGTTTTAATCTAGTATTGTTCCCAATGCTTTCAAACTATTTTGTGGTTATATACTGCTATATTTAGACCCCTGTAATGTTATTATACAAGTTTTTGATTATGTGTTGATCGCCTATGATTGTTTGCTTGTTTGTGACATTGATTGCTTCATATAGTTATGGGTAGGATTATTTTCTTAGTCGTTTATTTCCTATAGAATCTATTCTTCCCTATCTTGAACCCTGGGAGATATAATGATGTGTTAAGCGGAAGGTTTGACAACACAATGCATTTAGGAAGGAGAATGTTTTATCTAATGGAAAAAAATGTGGGAGTATGAAGTGTTGAAATGATTTTATGTAGTAGATTACGCAACCTGAAAGTTGAAGTATTGTTAGTTTAGTTTTAGTAGTAGCTTTGTTGATTGAATACATGGGAGTCTACATCGAGCATTAGTTTGTGCCCATGGAAACATTCTTCAAGGCAAGTGAGAATGCTCGAGTGATAGAAAAACGTGATTCACCTATCCTCATACAGGGTAATGATTTGGGTGCAGGATGGATTGATCACCATTCCTACTACTCTTATCATTCGCTCTTGTACTGTTGGTTTTGTGAATCTTGAGTGTCTTTTTAGCCTTATAAAAGAGCCGACGTTGAGCCTAGACCATATAATGGTATATTGTTACACCCTTCTAAAAGCACCCAGTGCTTAGCGTAGGAATGTACGGTAAGAATGAATCTCAACCATGGTTAATGGGCACCGTGAAGTAAACGTTTCCTAATTGCCCACCATGAGAGTTTCACTAGTTTAAGAAGTGATTCCTCAGAAACTATCAATCATGGAATTATAATGTGCAATGAAAACAAATTGAGCCAAGTGAACCCTGAAGAAGTGATCTAGTCAGACTTCTTTTAAGGGTGGTAGCATCCTAATGGATCCCGAACCTTTATTTCGTTCTTTCTAGCATTCCCAAATCTCGGAACGAGATTTCTTTTAAGGGTGGTAGTCTGTCACATCCCAAAATTCTCCTAATTTTGGAGTGTGAAATAAATAAATAAGTTTGATTGATTGTTTAACTATGTTGAAAATTCTCAATGAGAAGAAACTTTTTGAATAGAAAATCCTCTCAACCTTGAATTCAAAATCTTATATTCCTTTGTTATGACCTAAGTAGCCATATATGCAAAAGGGCATGGATTGATTATGGATTGTAGAATTGGTGTGCAAGATTTCAAAATGAAAATCATGAAGCATTCATAAGCATTTCATTACATCCATGCAAAGATCTCACAAACTGAATCCAAATCCTGGTATCTAAATCCTATAGTTGATTTGCCCAAATGTTCCTAAAGGAATTAAATTTACTTTATAAAACCCACTATTGCTAAGACAACGATTATTGATAAATTATAGCCTAAAAAGTTCCAATTAATATTACAAAATTTTAGAAACAAAATTGAGCTCATTTGGAGCTAGTATGAAAAAGTTATGGAACAAATACAAACACATAAAGATATAAATAAAATGGAATATACAAGGATTTATAAACCCACTACTTCCAAACTAGTAAAAAGATTATAAATTTGATCCTATAATGATCTATTCGATTTTAGAAAAATTTAGAAAGAAGAATCATGTCATTTGGAGTTCGCATGCAAAAGATATGAGGGATACAAGTAAATAGAAAAAGAAAAAAAATGGGCCGGCCGAGCCAGCCGGCAGCCCAGCAAGCAGCCAGCCGGCCAGGCCATGTACAGGAGACGATCCCAGGTTGCTTTAAAAAGCGTGTAAATCGTTTTTTGTTAAACCTATCTCTACTCAAACTGCTATAACTTTTTATCTACAACTCCGAATCGACTTCCGTTTATTTCTACTTGTTCCCTACTCCAAGGCCTATCTCTAAACCATCCTAAACCTCCATATAAACTCGTGGAGCCACATCTTCCTCCATATAAATTCGTGGAGCCACAGCTGTACGAGTTTTTCTTCTCGAAATCCCGAATCTACATATGCCCGAATCTTATTTCGCTTTTTAACCCATCTAGACTTCTTCATTTGCCTTTGGACAAAAAATAAAGTTGTAGGAATCGTCGTAATCTTTCAATCCCGACAAACCTCACCTCTTTTCATCCACCACAGCCGGAGAATTTCGTATCGCAATATTTCAGATCTTACGGTGTAAATCCAAGAGGTACTCGTGCTCGTTTCTTCAAATCCAAATTCCTTTGGTGAGAAGGTAGGAATAATGATTCCCCACAACTTTCATATTCTGAGTTTTTCAATTTGACCTATGGAGTTGTCTCTCTAACACAGATCTATTTTTTGTCTATTCTGAGCTAAAATCGGGTCAATCTCTTCTTCTAGCCACCGGATCCTATCTAGACGGTCGAGATCCAATCAAACCGGTGCGTGCCATGTCGTCATCCCGGTCATCTTCCTCATCAACGCCACGTCAACGTAAGGTCAACATCTAGTCCCAGTCAGCATGCAAAGTCAACCTTTCCAGTCAGCAGAATATTCCCTGAAATATTCCGTTCGAATTTAAAATTGCATATTGTAGATCTAACTTGTAAAATTCATTAGAAATTCATACCACGTCCAAAAATTGCGTATAATATACCAAATTGAAGATAATTTTATGTAGAATCATCTTATCAGAATAGATCCAAATTTTATTGTACGTGGTTACTGTAGTAATTTAATTAGTTTTAATGGTCTTTTAGGTTAATAAATTCATAAGAAATTATCTGTAACTCCAAAAAATATGAATAATATATCTAATTGAAGCTATTGTAATGTACTTTAATAATATCTGGTTGGATCTAGCCTTTGCAGATTATTTAACCCGTAGCAATTTAGTTAGTTTTAATAGCTTTATAAATCATTAAATTCATAGTAAATTAATTGCTTGTCACAAAAATATAAATGATATACCGATGGAAAGCTGGTTCCATATAGATCATCAATATGCAATTAGTTCAGCATTTTACTATGAGGTTTTGCCGTGAAGATTTAAATGGTTTAATGGCCTATTTAGAGTAATAAATTCATAAGAAAATAAATATTATTCAGAAAATTACAAATAATATTTCCCTGGAATCACAATTCCGTGTAGATTACAGATATAATTTTAGTTTGATTTTCAGACAATAGAAACTATATGAATCATTTAAAACCACTAAACACTATTTAAATCATACAAAAAGATCTATAACTTCGATTAGGGTGAATCCAAGTGCTAAGGTTTTTTATTGACAATATCTATACAGAGAAATTACATGAAAAATTATTTGGTACTGTTAAAACAGAAATTCATACAGAAATATTTAAACCCAATGAAATAGTGTTTTAATCATAAGAAAATATCTATAACTCCTTTTTAGGTGATTCAAATTGCCACTGTCTCTAAATTGCATTACCTCTATCCAGTAGCATCTAGTTCACAATTTAATTCGACATAAACATATTTAGTTCAATTAAAGTGGTATACACCATATTAAATCGATACAACTTTAGTAATAAAAGCTTTAGTGCATTAAATGACTTTCCACATGCATCATGTAATCTAACTATGTTCAGAACTAAAGTAACAACCATTGTGACTTATTAAATTTTCATGAATGCATTTGTTGTATTTGTTTGATCTCTATGTGCTATTGTTTATGTTGTATGCAATTGTTTGATCGATAGATTGCGAGGAGTGCAACGTGTGTGATTGCAACTACTATGATTGCAAGTATTGTGGTTATGATGAGAGCAACCATTAAATCTATGAGAATTGCGAGGATTATCTAATCGACTACATCTATATCAAAGGCAAGTGGTGCTATCTTGGTCATAAATGTCCTATTGTTTTCCTATGCATTCTAGATGCTTTTGTAGAATTGCATCTATAGGAATTGATGTGTATATGCTATACTATATCCCATATTATTCCCTAGTATTACTTGTTTATGAGCCATCGTATTGGTAGATTGCTTAGCTATGCTATTTAGACGAGGAAGGGAATCACATCATGAAAAGTTATATGTTTTGAAAGGCTTATGTTTTGCTAAATGACAAACCAACATGTTTTAATGAACCACCTGGGCGGAATGGCTTTGATTGGGTCATCGAGTGTGGATTTTGGTGGGGAATGCCGCCCAGGACACTGAGAAATGATTGGTTTCTTTGTTTGGAAGCTTTCGTGTGTAACCATGTGCCAATAATGAAATGGGCGGTTGGTTGAACTCAGTAGGTTGTGGTAACTCGAACCCGCGTATCCAGAGATGTAGATAGTGTAGGTTGGACTGGTGCGCGTCGGGATTGGGGAGCTACTTCCCGAACGGTTCCTTCTTGGACTTCTCCCTATCATCACCCAATATGAGAGTGGTGGTACGAGCTGGGCTGGCCAAGTCACATGGGTAAAGTGTACTAACCCCTACAGGGTGTATAAACTAAGTACTTAGCCGTGTCCCCGGTTATGGACAATTTGAGCGACCTGATACTGATGCTATGATATTTCTCACTCATCCTTATTTCTTAATTACTTAAAACTTGTTGGGTGAACATAATTGGGTAGGAGCACCTGGGAGTGAACTAGAGTGTCCTATTTATCGTATTGGAAAACTACTTTGTTACAAATGTTAGGATAAAACTGTTGCTTTATGCAAATGAGCCTGAACTCCACTTGGCCAAATAAGCATGTAGTTGATAGATATGTAGTTAACCACTTTAGCCTACTTGCCATACATTCAATGTATTAACCATTCGTGGCTGCAACGTTTCATGTTGCAGGTTATATCGTATCTGAGTGATCGTTCATAGGTCGCGAGACTCCACTCAACAATTGTTCACCTGTGGCACATTTGAAGGATGGAGATCTACCCTGTATTCGTTTTCCGCTGTGTACTTGAATAAATAATGTAAATTCTGGATCATATTCGTTGTATTTATGATGCACAGTTAAATTTGGTATCATTTTGTACTGTGTGTGCCAGTGAACCGATCTAGGGATTGGCACTATACACATGAACTCAGCCTTATCAGGCGAGGGTGTTACAAGATGGTATCAGAGCTGTGTGTTGAGTGTAGGATCGTGACCTTAGACATGGATTAGTAATAGAAGACCTCTATTAGGAGAACTATCATATTTTATACTTATTGGAGTTCTTATATTCCTTGTCTATCTTCTCTATAACCTCTTCTTGTTCAAAATTTGTAGTTGTCCATTCTTATGATACCTATATGAGAGTTAGCATATAGGTAAAAGAATAAATAAGATGACGTAAACAAACATCTCATCAAGTTTGGTTAGGTCTAGACCACCATGTTCTATCTCTTTAGGAGATCATCGCTATCGTGTTAGTATATTGTTCTTACCAACTTATGTGGTATGACAATATAGGTTGCTTGTTTGTTTGTACAGAACAATATTATGTGATTCGTTGTTTAGGATCTGTTATTTTGAATCTCTAAAGTTTCTGGAGTTTTCGTGTTGTTTTAAAATTATTTTAATGGTGTGAATTGATTGAAATTCGTGGAATTACTGCTGTAGTTTTCTGCCTGACCTGTTGTACCGCGCAATTTTTCATATTTTATTGGTAACTCAGAAAAATATAAAAAAAATAGGATCTAGAGCGTAATTACCTGTAGTACATGCACAAAAATTGGCTCAGATTCCTAACGCGTTTAAGTCGGTCAGAAAATTCGTGAAACCTGCTGTATCGTTTTGATAGATTTTGTTTGTTGCTTATATGTTGCTATGTTTTAATCTAGTATTGTTCCCAATGCTTTCAAACTATTTTGTGGTTATATACTGCTATATTTAGACCCCTGTAATGTTATTATACAAGTTTTTGATTATGTGTTGATCGCCTATGATTGTTTGCTTGTTTGTGACATTGATTGCTTCATATAGTTATGGGTAGGATTATTTTCTTAGTCGTTTATTTCCTATAGAATCTATTCTTCCCTATCTTGAACCCTGGGAGATATAATGATGTGTTAAGCGGAAGGTTTGACAACACAATGCATTTAGGAAGGAGAATGTTTTATCTAATGGAAAAAAATGTGGGAGTATGAAGTGTTGAAATGATTTTATGTAGTAGATTACGCAACCTGAAAGTTGAAGTATTGTTAGTTTAGTTTTAGTAGTAGCTTTGTTGATGGAATACATGGGAGTCTACATCGAGCATTAGTTTGTGCCCATGGAAACATTCTTCAAGGCAAGTGAGAATGCTCGAGTGATAGAAAAACGTGATTCACCTATCCTCATACAGGGTAATGATTTGGGTGCACGATGGATTGATCACCATTCCTACTACTCTTATCATTCGCTCTTGTACTGTTGGTTTTGCGAATCTTGAGTGTCTTTTTAGCCTTATAAAAGAGCCGACGTTGAGCCTAGACCATATAATGGTATATTGTTACACCCTTCTAAAAGCACCCAGTGCTTAGCGTAGGAATATACGGTAAGAATGAATCTCAACCATGGTTAATGGGCACCGTGAAGTAAACGTTTCCTAATTGCCCACCATGAGAGTTTCACTAGTTTAAGAAGTGATTCCTCAGAAACTATCAATCATGGAATTATAATGTGCAATGAAAACCAATTGAGCCAAGTGAACCCTAAAGAAGTGATCTAGTCAGACTTCTTTTAAGGGTGGTAGCATCCTAATGGATCTCGAACCTTTATTTCGTTCTTTCTAGCATTCCCAAAATGTCGGAACGAGATTTCTTTTAAGGGTGGTAATCTGTCACATCCCAAAATTCTCCTAATTTTGGAGTGTGAAATAAATAAATAAGTTTGATTGATTGTTTGACTATGTTGAAAATTCTCAATGAGAAGAAACTTTTTGAATAGAAAATCCTCTCAACCTTGAATTCAAAATCTTATATTCCTTTGTTATGACCTAAGTAGCCATATATGCAAAAGGGCATGGATTGATTATGGATTGTAGAATTGGTGTGCAAGATTTCAAAATGAAAATCATGAAGCATTCATAAGCATTTCATTACATCCATGCAAAGATCTCACAAACTGAATCCAAATCCTGGTATCTAAATCCTATAGTTGATTTGCCCAAATGTTCCTAATGGAATTAAATTTACTTTATAAAACCCACTATTGCTAAGACAACGATTATTGATAAATTATAGCCTAAAAAGTTCCAATTAATATTACAAAATTTTAGAAACAAAATTGAGCTCATTTGGAGCTAGTATGAAAAAGTTATGGAACAAATACAAACACATAAAGATATAAATAAAATGGAATATACAAGGATTTATAAACCCACTACTTCCAAACTAGTAAAAAGATTTTAAATTTGATCCTATAATGATCTATTCGATTTTAGAAAAATTTAGAAAGAAGAATCATGTCATTTGGAGTTCGCATGCAAAAGATATGAGGGATACAAGTAAATAGAAAAAGAAAAAAAAATGGGCCGGCCGAGCCAGCCGGCGGCCCAGGAAGCAGCCAGCCGGCCAGGCCATGTACAGGAGACGATCCCAGGTTGCTTTAAAAAGCGTGTAAATCGTTTTTTGTTAAACCTATCTCTACTCAAACTGCTATAACTTTTTATCTACAACTCCGAATCGACTTCCGTTTATTTCTACTTGTTCCCTACTCCAAGACCTATCTCTAAACCATCCTAAACCTCCATATAAACTCGTGGAGCCACAGCTTCCTCTATATAAATTCGTGGAGCCACAGCTGTACGAGTTTTTCTTCTCGAAATCCCGAATCTACATATGCCCGAATCTTATTTCGCTTTTTAACCCATCTAGACTTCTTCATTTGCCTTTGGTCAAAAAAGAAAGTTGTAGGAATCGTCGTAATCTTTCAATCCCGACAAACCTCACCTCTTTTCATCCACCACAGCCGGAGAATTTCGTATCGCAATATTTCAGATCTTACGGTGTAAATCCAAGATGTACTCGTGCTCGTTTCTTCAAATCCAAATTCCTTTGGTGAGAAGGTAGGAATAATGATTCTCCACAACTTTCATATTCTGAGTTTTTCAATTTGACCTATGGAGTTGTCTCTCTAACACAGATCTATTTTTTGTCTATTCTGAGCTAAAATCGGGTCAATCTCTTCTTCTAGCCACCGGATCCTATCTAGACGGTCGAGATCCAATCAAACCGGTGCGTGCCATGTCGTCATCCCGGTCATCTTCCTCATCAACGCCACGTCAACGTAAGGTCAACATCTAGTCCCAGTCAGCATGCAAAGTCAACCTTTCCAGTCAGCGGAATATTCCCTGAAATATTCCGTTCGAATTTAAAATTGCATATTGTAGATCTAACTTGTAAAATTCATTAGAAATTCATACCACGTCCAAAAATTGCGTATAATATACCAAATTGAAGATAATTTTACGTAGAATCATCTTATCAGAATAGATCCAAATTTTATTGTACGTGGTTACTGTAGTAATTTAATTAGTTTTAATGGTCTTTTAGGTTAATAAATTCATAAGAAATTATCTATAACTCCAAAAAATATGAATAATATATCTAATTGAAGCTACTGTAATGTACTTTAATAATATCTGGTTGGATCTAGCCTTTGCAGATTATTTAACCCGTAGCAATTTAGTTAGTTTTAATAGCTTTATAAATCATTAAATTCATAGTAAACTAATTGCTTGTCACAAAAATATAAATGATATACCGATGGAAAGCTGGTTTCATATAGATCATCAATATGCAATTAGTTCAGCATTTTACTGTGAGGTTTTGCCGTGAAGATTTAAATGGTTTAATGGCCTATTTAGAGTAATAAATTCATAAGAAAATAAATATTATTCAGAAAATTACAAATAATATTTCCCTGAAATCACAATTCCGTGTAGATTACAGATATAATTTTAGTTTGATTTTCAGACAATAGAAACTATATGAATCATTTAAAACCATTAAACACTATTTAAATCATACAAAAAGATCTATAACTCCGATTAGGGTGAATCCAAGTGCTAAGGTTTTGTATTGACAATATCTATACAGAGAAATTGCATGACAAATTATTTGGTACTGTTAAAACAGAAATTCATACAGAAATATTTAAACTCATTGAAATAGTGTTTTAATCATAAGAAAATATCTATAACTCCTTTTTAGGTGATTCAAATTGCCACTGTCTCTAAATTGCATTACCTCTATCCAGTAGCATCTAGTTCGCAATTTAATACGACACAAACATATTTAGTTCAATTAAAGTGGTATACACCATATTAAATCGATACAACTTTAGTAATAAAAGCTTTAGTGCATTAAATGACTTTCCACATGCATCATGTAATCTAACTATGTTCAGAACTAAAGTAACAACCATTGTGACTTATTAAATAGTCATGCATGCATTTGTTGTATTTGTTTGATCTCTATGTGCTATTGTTTATGTTGTATGCAATTGTTGGATCGATAGAATGCGAGGAGTGCAACGTGTGTGATTGCAACTACTATGATTGCAAGTATTGTGGTTATGACGAGAGCAACCATTATATATATGAGAATTGCGAGGATTATCTAATCCACTACATCTACATCAAAGGCAAGTGGTGCTATCTTGGTCATAAATGTCCTATTGTTTTCCTATGCATTCTATATGCTTTTGTAGAATTGCATCTATAGGAATTGATGTGTATATGCTATACTATATCCCATATTATTCCCTAGTATTCCTTGTTTATGAGCCATCGTATTGGTAGATTGCTTAGCTATGCTATTTAGACGAGGAAGGGAATCACATCATGAAAAGTTATATGTTTTGAAAGGCTTATGTTTTGCTAAATGACAAACCAACATGTTTTAAGGAACCACCTGGGCGGAATGGCATTGATTGGGTCATCGAGTGTGGATTTTGGTGGGGAATGCCGCCCAGGACACTGAGAAATGATTGGTTTCTTTGTTTGGAAGCTTTCGTGTGCAACCATGTGCCAATAATGAAATGGACGGTTGGTTGAACTCAGTAGGTTGTGGTAACTCGAACCCGCGTATCCAGAGATGTAGATAGTGTAGGTTGGACCGGTGCGCGTCGGGATTGGGGAGCTACTTCCCGAACGGTTCCTTCGTGGACTTCTCCCTATCATCACCCAATATGAGAGTGGTGGTACGAGCTGGGCTGGCCAAGTCACATGGGTAAAGTGTACTAACCCCTGCAGGGTGTATAAACTAAGTACTTAGCCGTGTCCCTGGTTATGGACAATTTGAGCGACCTGATACTGATGCTATGATATTTCTCACTCATCCTTATTTCTTAATTACTTAAAACTTGTTGGGTCAACATAATTGGGTAGGAGCACCTGGGAGTGAACCAGAGTGTCCTATTTATCGTATTGGAAAACTACTTTGTTACAAATGTTAGGATAAAACTGTTGCTTTATGCAAATGAGCCTAAACTCCACTTGGCCAAATAAGCATGTAGTTGATAGATATGTTGTTAACCACTTTAGCCTACTTGCCATACATTCAATGTATTGACCATTCGTGGCTGCAACGATTCATGTTGCAGGTTATATCGTATCTGAGTGATCGTTCATAGGTCACGAGACTCCACTCAAAAATTGTTCGCCTGTGGCACATTTGAAGGATGGAGATCTACCCTGTATTCGTTTTCCGCTGTGTACTTGAATAAATAATGTAAATTCTGGATCATATTCGTTGTATTTATGATGCACAGTTAAATTCTGGATCATATTCATTTGAAGGATGGAGATCTACCCTGAACCGATCTAGGGATTGGCACTATACACATGAACTCAGCCTTATCAGGCGAGGGTGTTACAGCTATTTAAAGTCCAAAAATATATCTTAAAAAATCACCACTTCCTCCACCTACAGCAAGTTCCGCATGCGCCGCCGTAAGCTCTAGGTCCTGCTCGACACGCGCCACCGTCATCTCCTAGTCATGCTCCGCATGGGCCGCCGTCAGCTCTGGCTCGTGCTCCACATGCGTTGCCTTGGCCTTCCACACCCCTCTTTGCGCCTAGGTCGTGGTAGTCACATCCTCCTATTTGAGGCAAGACACCGGTGGTGAACCGGGTAGCGACGGGGTGACGCTGGTGGTGGACAGGATGACATCAGTGCGGGATAGGGCGGTGTTGATTGTGTATGGTGCGACGGGCATGCATGTCGGTGCTGGTGGTGAAGGGGAAGACATGGGAGGCGCTGGTGGTGGATAGAGTAGTGGTGGTGCGGGCCGGTGGTGGATGGGGAAGGCTGGCAGAGGTGTGGGGTCAACCTTGCTGATGGAAAAAAAATTATGATATTTTTTGACTTTTTAATAGGGATGACATGTGGGACCAAGTCCACGTCAACAAATAGCTCTTGACAAGTGAGTGTTGCTGTCAGATTCGCTGTCAATTCGTGATATCAGTCCTTTTTGCAAAAACTTTGTTTCGATGTGGTAGTTTTTTGCGATTGAGACGCCAATCGATACCAATTGGAAAATTTGACTATAAATATGGTAGTGTTATGCTAACGGACGTGTCGGAGAGGCGTCACTGGGTGACACGTCGACATGTCAGGTTGATCCCATTATTAGTTACCGTGTCAATTCGTGATCCAAATACAATTACTACTTTTTGTCACAACTCGTTTTAGATCCGGTAGTTTTTCTGCAACTTAAAGGTCGACTTGTATCATTTAGAAAATTTGGCTATCAATGTAGTATTTTTATGCTAACAACTCTTTATAGTGGGTATCATGTGTGTTCGTAATTAAGTGAAGGCAGATACCCTAGTGCAAAAATGTGTCCGGAAATACTCTGTACCTAAAAAGGCTAGAACATTACAGTAAACCAGTGCTATTTTTTTCTAGTCTTCTGATTAGGTTATTATTTTATATATCTTTTGTACTATATATCCAATATTTCAAGCGGTCACGCGCCAAGTTTTAGCCGTACGGAATTCCTTTTCTACCCCTGACAATGGCCTAACTACAAATGTCGGGTCGTGGGTATCTTTCATAATTTTTCTCCCCCGGTCCCCACAACTTTGAAGCTGGGTAGTCCACCTTCCACCGACGCCATTTCCCCCATAGCACTCCGAAAAACCCTAACCCCTATCTCACCTCCGGCTCCTTCACCACCACACCGGAGCATCCTGTCGCGCTTCGCCGGCCTACACACCACCCAACCCCCTATCTCACCTCCAGCTCCTGCACCACCACATTGTAACATTCCCGCCCCAGTTCGCCGGCCAACTCACCACCCAACCTCCTATCTCACTTCCAGCTCCTGCACCACCGCACTAAAACATCCCCGCTGTAGCCCACCCTACACGCCGCTCAACCCCCTATCTCACCTGCAGCTCCTGAAGCACCGCACCGGAACATCCCCACCGCACTTCGCCGGTCCACACGCCACCCCAAACCCCCTATCCCACCTACAGATTCTGCACCGCCGCACTTCGCTAGCCTGCACGCCATACCGAACCTAGTTCTTACCGAACCTAGTTCGTTGACTCCATCGTCCACAGCACCTGACCCACTTCACCTATGCCAGTGTGAGCTGCATTCGATCTGCTTCACGGAATGAACAGTCCACTACACAAGATCTGCTTCACCGATGCCCTTGAGAAGAGCCTCGAGTCCATAATCGGTAGTAACAAATCTGCTCCACCGACGACGCCGTGCACTACACCGAATCTCTCCAGCGCCAATCTTATCAAGCAAGTGAGACCCATCAACAACCTCCACAGATCTGCTTCATCGATGCAGCCGTGATCTATCTGCTTCAGAGTGACTCACCACTACCGGGCACACTCGGCATCCTTAACGTGACCCGCAAAGATACCGTGTATGCGTAGACGATGACGTGACCTTGGTAAACCAGATTTGCTTGTTCGTTTTAGTATAGTAGATACAATACTGTGACAGAGAACTGCATTTCCATATTGGTGGTAAATTCCTACGTCAATACTGGCTTAATTAATATCTGACTCTACCTTAATAAATCCAGTGTAGTCTATGTTAAATCCAGGCGTTAAACTACTCCCTCGGTTTCAAGGAATAAGGCATCATTTTTCCATGTTTTTTCTTTGACCAAAAATTACTCTTAATATATAAACAATTTTGGTAGTACAAAACTAGCATCATTGGAGCTCATTGTTGTTATGCAGTTCAAGGAAAATATTAATTCACTGAACATCTAAAGCTGCCTACATGTTCTACAAGTTCGCAAGTTATGTCATCATAATGTGCATTTTCTTTGTCTGTAGCTACATCACCGACTTCATGTAATTTTGTAGTTCATTGGTAGTTTTAAGCCACTGAACATATAGGTTAACATTCCCTGCTCTACAAGTTCATTGGTAGTTTTAAGCCACGAAAGCAGTGTCATGATTTTCTTAACTTAAATTATGGCAATTTATTTGAGAATACAATTGTTGATTACTAAGAAACATGAGACATTATGCATATGTTCTGACTCATGTCTGCTCGATTTAATATATAGATGATCAGATGATATTGCTAGTTTAATATTACCAACTAGATGGTTCAATTGGTTATGAGTCCTTTGTATGTTTAGCTGACTTGTGATTGCAACAATGCGATATTGTGTCATGGTTTCTATGGACATAATGTGGATAACAGAGCTCGTACACGTTTACTTGATATTATATATGTTGAATATCTTTTTTTCAAATAGGACTTTATTTGATGCAAACGGTGTTGCTACATTTCGTAGCTACCAACTCTATATGGTGAACAAACTACTTCTATCGAAAGAATGTTACATTCTTCTGAATTTGATCTTCCACTTCATACCAGCCATACATTGTTCAAATACTTCATTGATCTTGCTAGGTGAACAATGTATCAGTTTCTTGTTTGTCTACTCGATTTTCTTTGTTGCCTGGTTGTATGCACAATGATACTGTCAGCAGTTGGAAATACAATAGTTGTAGGCATTACAAAGAAGGTTTCTGCTACTTTTTGGCTCCATCCAACTATTGTTTTGGCAGCAAATGACTCGTCTCTTTGTTTCTCTTCTTTTTTATATACTGGCACGACAATCAAAATATTTCAATGATTTGGCTACTGAAAAGCAATGGTTGATATCTTGTTTCTTTGAAAATATGCTGGTAGTCTATTTAAGACACACACTAGATCAATTGCTTGTGTTTCCAAGGTACTATCATAGTTCGCTGATGATTAAAACAATGCCATCTTCTATGGTTGGAGGTCCAACCATAATTTCTTGAACTGCATACTGATATGGCTACTTCGTACAATAGACCATTTCTAAACGCTATTTTTCATATTATAGGTTAATGCTTGTTGTGTTGACCAATTCTAAGGAGCTCAAGGAATCCCAGACACATCTTTTTGTTATATTTTCTATATTTTCATTAGGCATTGATATGATTTGTTTATGAGGGAAACAGTAGTTTCTTGGTTCACTACATTCACTTCCAAACAAGTTTAGTTAGACTGCATGAGGCACATGTTTATTGCTTGATTTGTTATATTAGGACAATACTGATTTTGAAAATCTTTGACAACAAACATAGTGTTTCTTCGCCTGCTTTGCTGCACTAACTTAATATGTATTAGTTTTAGCCTGCAAATAATCTGTATTGTTTGTTCCATAGAGCGGCTGTGATACAGGCACATGCTCACATCGGTCCAGTACATCGACGATTCCTGTTATTCTGAAAAGAGATGTACGAGGCACATCATTGATTGTTCCTGGACAATGATGCATTGCAATTATTTTAAATATAAGTTGCCTGCAAGTTTGCTGGTATGCTGTGCTGACTTGTTTTCTTTGTTTCAGGTTGCACATGAAGCTATAGAGGCAGAAGCGAACACTCCTACGTAAGTATTGAGGTTATTTCACAAAGCAGCAGTGACAATAGTTATTGCTTTCATCGGCCCACTATTCTAGTTATTCTAGCACAAAGTGGTGTTACATCTTCACTCGAAACAATTGATTTAATTGAACAAGAAATAGAGGAAACAGATACAATAATCATGATTACACGTGAACAGATACTGGAACTAAAAGATTGACCAGATTGGACTGAGCGTCTACTTGATAATCTCTTCTGCAGCTTTCATGGTAAGCCTGTTGTTATTTGTACGGCGATGTAAGATCTAGCAGAAACCCTGTTCCAACCCATGACTAGCGATGTCTGTGTAATGTATATTTTTGTTTCTGTTGAATTCTGGTCTGTAATAAATTTCAGTATTTTCCTATTGATGTAATATGTTGATTCTTGCGCCGCATTAATGAGACGAAATATTAACGGACTGTTTTAAAGAAGAATTGCGCCATAATTGTAGAATATGATATGCCGACCAGCAGATGGGCTTAATATACAGTAAAAAGCCTAAATCACGGCAGGGCACATAAGCTGTCATAGGCCTTAAATTGTACCTGCCAAAAAAATTACGGGCCAATAGCAAAAGAGAAAAAAGGTCAAAACAATAACAGGCCAAAACGGTAACATGCCAAAACAGAAACAGACCAAAACAGTAACAGGCCAGAACAGTGACTGGCCTGAACAGTACGGACCAGAACGGGAGCAGGCCAGGACAGTAGCAGGTCAGAACAGTAACAGGCTAGGAATCCTTCCTGGTTTAGAACACTAATAGGCCAGAAAATGAGCATGCCGTGTTATGGGCCATAACAGTAACAGGCCTTCCTACAAATGGGCCGTCAGTTGATAACCCATTACCGTCTGTAACAATAGTGTCAGGCCGATCGCAAGCCATAACAGTACAGGACCGACTTTGTGCAGGCTGCTAATGGGCCGCATAGTAGCAAGCCCAGTGGACCTTCACTAGGCCGAAATAGTGAAGGGCCCGAAAGTATATGGGCCGCGACCGGCAGCACAAATGGGTCCAATTCAAACAATACATAACGTAACAGTAATGGGACAGAAAGTTCATGGGCCGCATATGGCTGCACCAGTGGGCTCATTTGTAACAGTGCATGTCAAAACAGTAATGGGCCACGATCCTGTTGGGCTTCCTTAATGGGCCGGACCACTTAATAATTACCAGGCCTTGGCTAGGCCTGGCTTCTACCACCGTTTTATTGATAGTTAATGGCGTTAACTGGCTATTAACGGCGCTCACCATGTGGTAGTTTGCATGACGTCAGCAGTCAATGTGGCTGGCGAACACATCTATGATGGAACGACTTTTCGTGGGCAAAGGGTGCGATCCGGCACGGTCGAAAAAAACCGTGGTAGAATCATTTGTGACGGAGCTTCTACCACGAAGGGCATCCGTCGTAGAAGGCTTTTTATCCACGAAAAATGGACCTTCAACCACGAAAATCGTCTTTGTAAAAGGACATTTTTCTTGTAGTGCCCGGTCCTCATCCTCGCCTCCCTCATGTGGTCATTGCCAGCCATGTGCTTACGCTGAACCCGTGCACTCCTTCTCTCCTCTCTTCCTCATGAATCTTTTTCCCTCTCTGGCTTCCCTCTCTCTACCCATAAAACAACCAGCAAAGCATGCAATCCTCATCTTCCCAACCACTCTTTCCATACCCATCGTGATCTGCACCTTCCCCTTTGTTCTCCTCTTCATGAAACCCTAGCTCCGAAGCTACCCTGTATGCGATGCTGGGCCCCTACGTCAGCCTATGGAGCAGCGAAGTGGCCACCGCTGCCTCCCTGTTGCCCACCTCTTCTTCACGGTGCAGCGCTTGGAGAGGCAGATAGAGCACGCAAGTGTCGCCACCACACCCTTCATGATCGCCGCCACCGGACGACACCGAGCCGTGCCACGCCTTGGTTACCACCATCACCTTCGTCGGCTACATACTCTCCTCTGACCGAGAACCACCGACTCCGACGCCCCTGGTGAGCATCCACTCGCCCTGTACCTCTCTGGTTCACCTTGCCTTCCGCGTAAGCACTCGCCTACAGCCGGCCATGCGCCCACCCCATGCCGCGCGCGCTCGAACATCAGTTGCAGTGGCAGGAACAACTTGCAGCTCTCTATTCCCATCTAGACCCCGTCAAGCCCGTCCCTCTTCCAGTGAAACCTTAATCACGAAAGTTGTAATCCTTTGCCTCCTCTCTAGTTTACTTTTTACGGCATCGCGAAATACTAAGCTCTTTCATCTCCATCGATGCCGCAAGTTTCTGATTCGCCACCGCCGTGCTGTCGTCGTGACAGTTGCTTCAGAGTTAGCCGCCGATGTTTTTGCATCTAGGTCCTTCTCTTTTCCACTTCCTTAACCCGCTGTCTAGCCTTTCTATTAAAAGGTACCTGGCTATTCTAAAAATAAACCCGCGGTACATTCCCCTGGCCACGTGGTGACACCCTCAATGCACGTAGGCGTGGCCTCGTAGGAGTCCCATGCCCCACCTGTCACCCACTGTGGGTCACCTCACACTGAGTAACAAACGCTCAAAGCTTTTCAGAATTCAAATTTAAATTTGATTTATATTCTGTTTAAATACAAACTAATTCATAACTTTTAAATAATTAAGAATTTGGATAAAAGTTTAAAATGAAATATGTGTACTTTTGGATATGAATTCAAATGCAAATTCAAATGTTTTCAAATCTAATTCAAACTAGTCAAACCTTTGACTTCGACCCCATTTGACCAATTTTGACTTTAATATTGATTTAAATTCATAAATTCAAATAATGTAAATAATATATGTTTTTGAATCATAAAATTGTGACGAACATGAATTTTAGAATTATTTATAATATCATTTGAGAAATTTAAAATTTGCGAATTATTAAATGGTATTAAACGCCTATTTCTTAATAATTGCATAACTTTAAAACTGTAACTCCGAATTCGACAAATGATATGTCTAAATCGATTAGATCGGTGAGCCCATTCTAACTACGCATTCCATGTTGTGAATTGAAGCATGAATCATATAAATATTAAGTATACAACAATGTTTGTGGGAGCAATGTATTACCCGGATCCATCCTATTCTGCAACTGGACTGCCAGGCAGCTATTTCCTCATGCTTGCACTAGATATGGCACCTATTGCATCTATCTTATTATTGCATCATATGTCGTGATCCAATTCAAATTGAATTCAATGTATTGCATAGTCTTTACTTTTAAACCCCACCAAAGCTTGTTCCCTTAATCCTATGAGCCATTACTATATGAGTTGATTAAGCCATGCGAGTCATAGAATTACATGTGTAGGATTTCTTATTGTCTCTGAATAATGAGGTACCTAAACAACTGAATGGAGTAGTAATGGGATAACTAAAGAAAGAGGCACCGGTGGGAAATATCTGCTTTTTGGTTCTTTATGTTCACTTGTATACCGTATGACTCCGATTACTTGATACATGTTCCTTGACTATCACACTATCCGCATGTGGGCCCATGAATCCCCTAAATCTTAGCTTGAGTCACATTTAATTTCTTGAGGCCACAAACTAGTTTGGAGTGTCATTACTATCATGTAATTATGCCATGCTACGTCTTTTTTGGTTCTTTATGTTCACTTGTATCCTATATGACCCTGATTATTTGATACATGTTCCTTGACTATCACACTATCCGCATGTGGGACCATGAATCCCCTTAATCTTAGATCGAGTTAGATTTAATTTCATGAGGCCACAAACTAGTTTAGAGCATTACTACTATCCTATAATTATGCCATGCTACATCTTTTTTTACTAATGTTGCTCTAGGAGTGTTTACTACTGTATTGTTTAGGAACTGTGATCAAGAAGACCATTCAAACTTTTGGGTTCCCAATCGTTTATAGCCATCGACCCAAACCCTAGGTCTGTTTGGGAGCCGGCCAACTTCGTTGCGGTGTGCTTAGTGGGATGCCTTCTGAAATCATCTGTGAATGTTGGGAACACTTTGTCGTGATGCCTCGTTGGTTTTTCAATTGATTTTTCCAAGGTTAATCATGCATGTGTTGCTATTTGTGCACCCCTGTAGGGTAAATATTTCTGAAAGCTGTGTCTGTGGTTATTGACGACTTGGAGCACAGTTTCTCGATCATAGACAAGCATAACTAAAGTACCTCTTTTAAATTGACTAAAACTTGACTAGTAATAGTGCAATATTTATGGAATGATCAATAAAACTGCCAACAGATGGGATGTTATTTTGCCTTCTCATTCGGGAACGAGGAGATGGGCGAGCGATGTTTATTTATGTTGCTATATATATGTTGGGTAATTAAATGTTGTTTAATTAATGAGCATCCGTCTATCATTGGTTAGGCGGATGTTGCAGCGTGTCTCTATAGAACTATTAGGCTTTATTTTTTCTACAATTATGGCACCCTCAGGTTGTTCCCTTTAGATGCATAAAGACCTAAGTCCCTTAGGGTCTCACACGAAAAAGTATTGGTTCAGATGGACAGGTATATCTACGGGAAGGATATTGGGTCAAGGAGACCGATGATGGTGGCAATGACCGTCTGGTGTAGAGATTCCGGGGATGGAGATTCATGAGATATGTGGACGGGATGTGCTTATTTGCAGATCATCTTATGATAATTTGCCTCTTATCCTTACTCGGATCTTGTTTCCTCTTCCACTTGATACTCTGTTGTGTGATATATGAGTATGTATCCTAAACTATTAAAACTATCTAGTAATTTGGATCTCTCCGTATGGTGTTGAATATTTCTATTTATTTTAGATTGATTGGCTCTAATGTACTCTTGTATGTCATTTACATACATACTCATTTGTGTATGCTTGACTCATAGTCTAGACGGCTACGTATCTCACACTTGAAGTTATAACCACGAGAAGTGGGTAGGGTGGTTGGTCGGTACAGTGCCCTGTTCCGCTTAGACGGGAACTGCACGTGCGTGGCCCTTGGTCCTCCTCGGTAGGACACCTTATGCACTTTTGGGTTATACCATCTTGTGATTTAGAGGGTAGGGTACTGGGGATTACATCTGGTATTAGATCCATTCTGCCCTTTAGGGTCTCAGCCAAAATGGCTGTTGTTAGTCTGGAAAATATTTTTGGTAGTTATGTATATTAGGGAAAAACTAAACGTAAGAGTATGAATGCTTCCATTTTTCTTCTATCCACCCACTCTATTATGGTAAGGAAGTGTAACATTTATCAATCCTCTTCTTAAAATACAAATTAGGATTCACGATGTTTGGGGTTTCCATAGTACCTTAGGATGTGTGTTAATTCTTTTTCTACCTCTTGTATCCAACCTTTTTATCGCAATCTGCCTGTGGCTATCAACTATTGGTACATTCCATACCGGCAGCCCTTGTTGAACTGACGTGATCTATATGACTCTTTGTACACCGACACGATCTTGTTAAGGGTGCTTGTCCTTCCTGCATGTTTTCACAGAATGTGGAGTTGATAATAACTATCCGTTAAGTGGTTTTTCGCATATATTGGTATTTTAATAAATAAAAATGTAGGAAATTTTTCTTTTGATACGGGAGAATTATTATCCAAAAAATACCTCTTTTCAACCAGTGATCCGATCAACCATGCGAACAAGTCACTATCTCTTTTCCTATCCGAAGGGCCAGGTAATCTATTCTTCAATGTAAACACCAATTCGTGATCTTTCTATTGATATTTTGTGGTGCTATATCTTAACGATAGTCTCGCCTATTCTATATCAACGGAAGAACATCTTCCTTTCACCCTCTCAAGATTTGAGAACACCGCATATGTGTAAAGTTATCAAAGTGTACATCCCGAATTTTAAAGTGACCTATCTCGTCCACGTCATTCTGCTAAAGACATTGCTACAATTGTGGAATCATTAAATTAGTTGTCAATACTCACCCAGCACTAGATTCAACCAACTCCGGAGCTTTTCCTTGTTTTGCAAGTATCATCATTGTTCTGTTGAAGATTTCCTCAAGACGGCTAAATCTCTCTCATATATTACCCAGAAGGACAAGAAAATCTTTTGATCGCCGACTCATCATGAAATCTTTTGAACCCTCTCGCTTTATCTTCTATCCTCAATCTGAAGGATGATATGAATATTTTCCATATCTTTTACAATTATTCTTTTCAAGTTTTGGGCGTTATCCTTAATGTGTCTGTTGAATATTTCATGTCTCTCCCTGATGTTCATTAATATCTTTCAGATGGCTTGTAACTTCCGGCACGATGACAACATCATCCGTATCTACTTTGGAGCCAACAAATTGTTGCATCAATCTTTGTTTTCTTATAGAGCTTCATGAATTATACTTGTGAAGATCTATAGTCTGTTTTAGGAGTTGGGTTGCATAGTTTTCCTATTCATGTGCGAAGTAATGCTTTGAGTGCGGGATGGAGTCATGACCATGCCACTACTATTATCATTTGCTCTATTACGATGAATTGATGGTTTAATGCAATTTCACTCATTCCACGAAAGTCAAAAGTGGTTGTTATCCGTCGATACTTTTACTTCCATCATTGTTACACGGCGTGTCCTCTCAAAGAAAATAATCAATAATCTCTTGTTGGTGGTCTTGTTTGTTTCAAGATGAAGGTAAATCTTCAATTATCTGGTGGAAGAAAATGAAAAATCTTCTCCTTTCTCTTCATTCTACCTAAGCTCTACACCGTCAAACAAGATGTATGGAGGATATATCTAACTTCTTTTTGGAAATTCTTTTCTCTTGGTAAATCCAATTATGGTTGATGCCATCAATCGCTAATCTAATGCAATAACCTCATTGTTAAGGAAAGCAATAAACATCTCTATATTAAACTCCAGATTTCTACAATCCACTTCTTTCTCAGGATTCCACCAAAAACTCGTGTCGCTCTTTCTCGAGGAGATAAATCTACATGCCTCCTTTGCATGATATATTTGGTCCTTACTGGCACAAGAATAATCTAATCTGAGAATTTAGGAACCCAGATCTTTCTGTTGATATCAAGAAACTCTATTGTTTGAAGGCAATATTGTTTTTCAGACATCATTTCTTAAATCT
The DNA here is from genome assembly GCA_916181665.1 of Avena sativa. Classification (NCBI taxonomy): domain Eukaryota; kingdom Viridiplantae; phylum Streptophyta; class Magnoliopsida; order Poales; family Poaceae; genus Avena; species Avena sativa. The sequence goes on along the minus strand of OV702281.1, from coordinate 199,629,035 downwards.
AAGGGAAGAAACAACGCTATTTTCATAGTGGTTGATAAATTCAGAAAAACCATTCTTTTTTCTTCCGGTGAAAGAAATAATCATGTTCACATGCATCAGTTGATCCTTAACCCTAATGATGTGTTTTTCCTTTCTCTTCTCGATTCATCGTCTTCTTAAATTCCTTAACAAAGTGGTCATATTATTCATCGTGTCCAACGAGAGAACCTAAGCTATGTCCATCCTAGCTTCCTTGTTTTGCTATAATCCTTCAATTCCTCAAGTCCCCTGTTTCCAAGAAAAAGACGCAAGACTCGCAACAAGTCTAGAAAGTTTGGAAGGTGTATTTGTTGCACCATTCTGTTGTTCACCCTCTTGGGAGTGTGAGGATAACCTTCATTCCGGACACACGCCCCTCGTCGTGTTCTTTCCTTTCCTAGGTATCTCGGGGCGAGATTCTTCTTTAGTGGGGGAGAGTTGTAGCATCCCAATTGTCTAACAATTGTAATGCTACTTGCCTATTCTATTTTGCTACTTCCTACATGTCATTCATTGCATCATGATTATAACATGCTCATGTCACCATGCCACCTTGCATTTGAGAATCATATAAAACCCCTATATTTGGTTCTTATCCCATATGCACTATATATGGTGTCACTTGTATTTTCCTCTTGATATATTGTTTTGCTTCTTGATAAATTGCTTCATGCCCAAGTTGAGTTGTCGGCATGTCTCTTTTGCAACTACATCACCTTCCCTTGTCACCATATTATAATTCTACCATCCAAGCTATATATGAGCACTTGCATTTATTTTGGTATTTGTCTAGCTCATATGTAAGAAGATGGGATCCACTTCTTTCCCACATGCTCCAATAATGGTTTCCTAATTTTTTTCACATTATGACTTATGTGGAGCCACATGGCCATATTTGCATACTATGTGGGTGGGGATGATACTATATCTTCCATATAGATTGTATGTGAATTTATGCTCTTGTATGAATATAAATGTGGTTATATAATTATTAGTGGGACACACACACTAAATGAGCCACTTATGTACATCCATGTATGAATCATAAATTATATATGGGAAAGATAGATCACACCTTGTAGGTTGTCCATAATTCAAAAAATTTAGTGCATGCATGTAATAGATGCCCATATGCAAATGTAGTTGTTTCACAACTAGAGATGTGGCATTTAATGCATGTGCATGGCCCATGCAAAGCGTCCTCTCTTTTTCCTTTATTTGAATTCTTTTGGGTTTTACGGGGAAACTTGTATGGTTTGAATTCATGCAAGCTAGTACCATTCTAAAAGAGACCTCAATGGTGACCACCCTCTCTTCTACATGTCCTTGTTTTTTTGGTTTTGTGATTTAGTTGGAATCTTACTTACAAATCTTGTTTTAAAATAAATCTAAAAAAATTAATAAAAAGAAAGAAGGAGAGGACCTATCTTTAACAAAACATATCTCTAGCTTAAAACCCTAATTATAAACCTTGCCTCTAATCTTTTCTAGCTAAACCTAGCTACCTCTCTTTCTCTCTAGCTAACCCTAAACCTCTATCTAGCTAGTCTACCTTTGTGTGCTCATTTATACATCGAAACTTAAAAACAAACCACCTAAACTCTCTCTCCCTCTCTCTCCACCAGCGGGTCCTAGCTAACTAGATAGCTACACCTTTTACTCCAACGCACACGCGCTGCTGCCTCTGTCTAAACCTGGAAACTGCTGTACCCATCTCTAAACCTGATCATCCAACTCGTTAGCAACAACACCCTGTCTAGACTCTCCCCTCCCCTCTCCTGGCCCATGCCACCATGCCCCACCGTCCAGTGCCCGGTCCTCATCCTCTCCTCCCTCATGTGGTCATTGCTAGTCGTGCGCTCACGCTGAACCCGTGCACCCCTTCTCTCCTCTTTCCCTCTCTGGCTTCCCTCTCTCTGCCCATAAAGTGACTAGCAGAGCATGTCGTCCTCATCTCTCCAACCAATATTTCCCTCCCCATCACGTTCTGCACCTTCGCCCTTCTTCTCCTCTTTGCAAAACCCTAGCTTTGACGCTGCCCTATACGCATCGCTGGTCCCCTCCATCGGCCTATAGATTCGCGAATCCGTGGCCAGCGCTGCCTCCCCATCTCCGTCTCTTCTTCGCGGTGCAGAGCCCGGAGAAGCAGGAAGAGCATGCAAGTTTCGCCGCCGTGCCCACCATGATCGCCGTCACCGGTAGACACCGAGCCGCGCCGCGCCTTGGTCACCACCATCGCCGTCGTCGGCTACCTCCTCTCCTTTGGCCGAGAACCACCGACTCTGACGCCCCTGGTGAGCATCCACTCGCCATGTCCCTCTCTGGTTCAACCCTGCATCCCACGCAAGCACTCGCATGCAGCCGGCTGTGCGCTCGCTGCATGCCGTGTGCTTGAACAGTACTAGCAGCGGCAGGAAAAACTTGCAGCTCTCTGTTTCTCTCCAGACCCCAGCACCCATGTCCCTCTTCTAGCAAAACCTTAAGCACGAAAGTCCTAGCCTTTTGTCCCCTCTCTAGTTTTTCTTTTTGCGTCATCATGAAATACTCAACACTTCCGTCGCCACCACCGCGCTGTCGTCGTGGCAGTTCCTTCAGAGTTAGCCGCCAACGTTTTTGCAGCTAGGTCCTCCTCTTTTCTAGTTGTTCAACCCGCCATCTAACCTTTTATAAAAAGGTACCTGGCTATTCTAAAACTGGAACCACGGTACATTCTCCCTTACCACGTAGCGACACCCTCACCCCATGCACGCGTGGCCCCGCAAGCATCCTAGGCCCCACCTGTCACTCACTGTGGGTCACCTCTCACACTAAGTAACAAAAGCCCAAAGCTTTTTCAGAATTCAAAATTAAATATGATTTATATTCTGTTTAAATACATACTAATTCATAACTTTTGAATAAATAATATTGGATGAAAATTTAAAATGAAATATGCGTCATTTTCGGATGTGAATTCAAATGCAAATTCACATGTTTTCTAATCTAATTCAAACTAGTCAAACCTTTGACTTTGACCCCATTTGACCAATTTTGACTTTAATATTGATTTAAATTCATAAATTCAAATAATGTAAATAATATATGTTTTTGAATCAAAAATGTGAGGAGCATGAATAATCTATTTATAATATCATTTTAGCAATTTAAAATTTGCGAACTATTAAATGGTAATAAATGCCCATTTCTTAATAATTGCATAACTTTAAAAACGTAACTCCGAATTCGACAAATGATATGTATAAATTGATTAGCTCGACGATCCCGTTCTAACTATGCATTCCATGATATGAATTGAAGCGTGCATCATTTAAATATTAAGTATACAGCCATGTTTGTGGGAGCAAAACATGACTAAAAACTTAATCAAATGCTTTATTCTTGCACCCCACACCTCACCCATGCCATGCTATACCGTACCATGTAAATTGTGCATCATTCATATAATGTCCCAATTTCACCAACCCTGATTTGTTGTCCAAAAGGCAAAAATCATTGGGAACAAACACATTTTCTTATTAAGTGTTGCAATGATTGCTTACTTATTTGTTTATGTTCATACATCTGATTGTGTATTAGATGATATACTCCATACCTCAACACTACTTGACAAAATCTATTTTTCAAAAGAGAGGTCTTGGCTCATCTTCCATATTCTCAAATGTCTGACAATTCAAACTTGAGACAAGATGACTTTGCCACAACAAAATATTATACTGGCTCTATTGACAAAACTATGGAGACGTATAAATAATGTCCTTATGTTTTCAAGGCAGAACTTTCAACTACTCTTATCTCTAGGTTTTCCAAAAACCTTTCCTAAAACCTTTTCAATTCCAATCTTGGTAGAAATACCAAGAGGTCCTTATCTTACATCAAAACACAACCTATTCAAAATACCCATTCTTACATCAATCTAGGCTTGATGGTAACTTTATTAGAAGTTGGATAACTTTGATACGATGAATTTCCTTGATATATTGGTTGATGAATTTCTTTGATCTGCTGTGAGTGTGACTTTTCTGCTTAGGAAGTAGCATGAGCCAATCTAGGAGCTCATCCTGCAGGATCAAACGAATTGTTAAGATAGACTAAATCTTGAAACAAGCCTCCCAAGCTGGATATACCCTAAGTCACTCAAGTGACCTTCTAATGCCCTTAACTAGAGCAATCATGAGCTAATCCTTTGAATTAGCATAAAGTTCATCAAAGACCAAATACAAGCATGGATCCCCTCCACTCAATATACTATTCAATATCATCCCCTTGATGATAATAATATACCAATGCCTTCCCTCCAAATGTTTCCCTCTCTCATACTAGTCAAAATCCACAAGTCTGCCAAATTTGGTTAAGACTAGAATCTTTAACTAGATTCAATCTTTGGAACTTCCTCTAATCCAATCAGTGTGCATTTTTTAAAATGTACTGGAACAAACTTGTAGTACATCAATAGTAATACAAAATCCCACGCTGGATGTTGGCTAAACTCTTCTTGAACCCACTGATCCATGATGGTTCTATAGTCAAGATAATAATCTTTTCTGAAAATCTTATCATCTTGCCTATTTTGGTAGAATATCACATCCATATGCTACCTTCCCTTGACCAACTCTTTGTATGATTATGACCTAGTAATCATGGTCTATCCATCTTGCCTATTGAGGCTCGTCGCAAGGCTCGTGCTGATCGCAACCTTGAACTAAGAGGTCACACTCTTGACAAGGTTGTTGGTGATCTATGACAAAGGGTATCCACTCGAAGAGAGCTTGCTAGCTTCTGTGACCATGAAGCTCACATTTCCATGGTTGAACCAAAGAAGGTTTTTGATGCTCTTGAAGACCCCGATTGGGTTGTTGCAATGCATGAAGAATTAAACAACTTCGAACGCAACAAAGTTTGGAAGCTCGTAGAAAAGCCAAAGGATTACCGCAATGTTATCGGCACCAAGTGGATCTTCAAGAACAAACAGGATGAAAATGGCATTGTTGTGAGGAATAAAGCACGACTAGTGGCTCAAGGGTTCTCTCAAGTAGAAGGAATTGATTTTGGCGAGACCTACGCTCCTGTGGCTCGCCTTGAGTCCATCCGTATCCTTCTTGCATATGCAGCTCATCACAATTTTAAATTACAACAAATGGATGTTAAGAGTGCTTTCCTTAATGGTCCTCTACATGAGTTAGTATACGTCAAGCAGCCCCCGGGGTTTGAGGACCCCAAATTTCCGAACCATGTCTACAAACTCGATAAGGCGCTCTATGGCCTTAAACAAGCCCCACGTGCGTGGTATGAGCACCTTAAAGAGCTTTTGCTAGACCGTGGATTCGAAGTTGGGCAAATCGATCCCACTCTTTTTACTAAGAAAGTTAATGGGGAGCTTTTTGTATGCCAACTTTATGTAGATGACATTATTTTTGGCTCTACTAACCAAGCTTTTAACGATGAATTTTCAAAGCTTATGACTGACAGGTTTGAGATGTCCATGATGGGTGAGCTCAGGTTCTTTCTTGGATTTGAAATAAAACAACTTAGAGAGGGAACCTTTATTAATCAAGCTAAGTACATCCAAGACATGCTCAAAAGGTTCAAGATGACGGATCTCAATGGCGTTGCTACCCCAATGCAAACAAAGTGTCATCTTGAGCTCAATCCCAAGGGTAAAGATGTGGATCAAAAGGTATACCGATCCATGATTGGCTCTCTCCTTTACCTCTGCGCATCTAGGCCCGATATCGTGTTAAGTGTAGGAGTGTGTGCAAGGTACCAAGTCGCTCCTAAAGAAAGCCACTTAGTGGCAGTCAAGCGAATCTTCCGATATTTGGTGCATTCCCCAAATTTTGGGTTATGGTATCCCAAGGGTTCAAGTTTCTCTCTATGTGGTTACACCGATTCAGATTGGGCTGGTGACAAAGATGATAGGAAATCAACCTCTGGTGCATGCCAATTCTTGGGCAGGTCTCTAGTGTGTTGGTCATCAAAGAAACAGAATTGTATTTCACTCTCAACCGCCGAAGCTGAATATGTTGCTGCTACAAGTGCTTGTACTCAATTTTTATGGATGAGGCAAACTTTAAAGGAATATGGTGTCAATTGTGACAAAGTGCCTCTTTTATGCGACAATGAAAGTGCTATCAAAATTTCTTACAATCCCGTGCAGCATACAAGAACAAAACATATAGATATTCGCAACCACTTTATTCGGGATCATGTTGCTCGTGGAGATATTGCTCTATCCTTTGTGAGCACGAAGAACCAACTGGCTGATATTTTCACGAAGCCCCTTGATGAAGCAAGATTTTGTTATTTGAGGAATGAGCTAAATATCATAGATTCAAGGAGCTTGGCTTGACTACCCTTGCACACTCACTTGCGCTTATTCATGTATTTGGTTTAGATGCAGGCATAGACATAGGGGGGAGTGTGGTCCTAATTGATTGGGCCAACCCTCCCCCCATAATGCCGAAAGCAAGTCAAATCATTTCCCTTAATATCATTTTGTGATATGTGGGTCATCGATGAGCATTGGTTTTGAACTCAAGATAAATCTTCGCGGTGTCATGCCATGCGCTCCAACATGGTGGCTTCGGCCACCGCCCTCTTCCTTGAGAAGAGTTGGTTTTTCATGGGTTTCGTTGGATTTTCTTGCATATCTCATGTTCTTATGGAAAACACACTCAAATTTGGCTTTTGATTGAGTTGATTCTTGCAAATTTGGGTGTGAATTATGGGTGTCCAGGGGCGTTAGCATCTCTCTTCTTCCTTTTTGGCGTTTCGATGCCAAAGGGGGAGAAGTAGTTCTATTAGGTCTCGTGGATTTGCAACGGTAGGGCACAAGCTCTTCGATTTTAGTCGTTTTTATTTGCTTGCTTGTGCCTTTTCTAGCGTGAACTTGTTTGCTATTTGTGGTTGTTTGTGTAAGACTATGTCGTACTCCACAGTTTGGTACTATGTTTGGTACTCATGGATTTCTGGATTTATCTATCTTGGACCACATGGAATTCTGGAATTATGGAGCATATTTGATGGCATATGGATTCATGGGATTATCTATGTATGCCTTGGCTATATATTCCGGTGGTATGACATTTTTTTCCCAAACCTTAAAGTAGTGTTCTACCTAGTGTGTGTATTTGTATTCAAATGCAAATCTTAATTATGCACACATCTAGGGGGAGAGTCTTTCATTATTTAAGGTGGCATTTGCCGATTTTATTGCAAATCCTAGTATTGTCATCTAATACCAAAAAGGGGGAGATTGAAAGAACATTTCTTAATCCCTAGTGTTTTGTGTGTTAGATAACAATACCAAGGATCATTTAATGTGTGTTGAAGTGTTGCAGCTCAGAACTCTGCCTTTGGGGGCGGATAATCCGCCCCTCCCTCTGCCCAAGCAGGAGCAAGCCCCAGAAGGGGGGCGGAATTTTGGCCGGATTTTCCGGCCCCGCCGGATAATCCGCCCCTCAGGGGGGCCCGATAATCCGCCCCTCCTGCTCATCGTCAAGGCGCAAGCCTCAGAGAGGGGGCGGAGTTTCCCCCGGAGAATCCGCCCTTGGGGCGGAGTCTTCCCAGGGGGCGGATAATCCGCCCCAAGTGGGGGGCGGATAATCCGCCCCCAATGTTGTGCAACGGCCAGATCTGGGGAGGGGGTATTTAATCCAGCCATCCCCCTCCTGCCAGAACTCTTGATTCATCTCGAAAAAGAACAGATCAGATCTGAAAGCTTCATCCAAGAGTGCTCCACCTAGATCCATCCAAAGGCCCCATCCCTTGGGGAATCAAAGGAGGAGAACTCGATCTTCATCATCAGCAATCAAGCGCTTCATCTCCTCTCCATTCATTTGGAGAACCTCCAATCTAGTATTTCTTGCAAATATCTAGATCCTCGTTTTTGTTTATATTGATAAACCTTGTTCTTGTGGCACCTTGTTGTCATCCCAGGAGCCCCCAATTCGGTTGTGGGTGTGTGCCCCGATAGTGTTGTAAAAGGCACCGGTTCCCGCCTCGAAGGGATCCAATAGTGGAGAAGGTGGATCAGGCCTCTCGTGGCGATATCCATCGGAGAATAGGGTGAGGCCTATTGTGGCGTGGTGGTCTTAGAACCGCCCACCCCTCCAACGCAGATGTACTTCCCTTAACAAGGAAGGAACTGCGGTAAAACAAATCCCTATGTCTCCACGTGCTCCACTATAGTTTCCTCGCTCCTCTTTTACGTGCTTAGTGGTTAGGGCTACATATAGGAAAATTCTCGTAATTGCATATCTAGAGAATTTACTTTGTGTCAAGCCTAAAATTGAAAAAGTATTAAAAATTGGTTAGCACCTATTCACCCCCCCCCCCCCTCTACTTGCCCATATGATCCATTTCAATTGGTATCAGAGCCTCGGCTCTTATTTCGGGCTTAACCGCCTAAGAGAAGTATGGGTTCCAAGGGAGATGGGAGTGATGCTCCGGAGGTAGTCACCATGAACGATCTCAAGACGTTGGAAACAACCTTGGTGAGTTCAATGGAGGCTAAGATGGAAGAGATGCGTCAATTCATAATGCGTCTCTCCACATCCGCAGCATCACCTCCATCTAACTCTGAGGATACCACTCCGCAATCCAAGGAAACAGGTAAAACTGTTTCCAAAGATAACGAAGTGGTAGGTGATGATACTAGTAAGAGCTCCTCCTCGAAAAAGGATAGCGGTAAGGATGGATACAATGAGGTTTCTCATGTGTATTCCCCTGATCTGCCTATTCCTCACCCACATATACATAATAGGGGTGATCCACCCAAACTTTCCGCTTCTACTTTCTCTCAATGGCAATTTTTTATGAAATATCATGTGTGCAGTTCCTCCATAGAGTTGTGGAAGATCATCGAAAATGGTCTTCACGTTGGAAATCCTAACAATATCACAAGGAGAGAAGTGGTCGATAGCCAACTCAATGCTACAACTCTACACATGATACAGCTTGGTGTGGGTTACAAAGACATGCCACACATTCAGCATCTTAGCACAGCTAAAGAAGCTTGGGATGCTCTCACCGAGCTCTTCATCGGAAATGAAAGTATGAGAAGGAATAGATATGATGCCTTGAGCAATGAAGCTGAAGGATTTTATATGCTAGATGGAGAAGACCACGAGGACATGTATAGGAGGCTCAAGGCAATAGCTACAACCTTCAGAAACCACGGTGCAGCTCATGTTGATGATGCTTGGATCAAGCGCAAGTATGTCAGTGCTCTTATGCCATTTGAGCCCACAGATTTGAAAAGTCTCCAAGGTAGGCATAATTATCACCTCTTGTCATCCAATGAGGTAATGCAAGAAATGGCCGCCTTCAAAGTGGCTGCCAAGAATGCCGAAGATGCTCGTGCTCGAGCTATGGGGATGCAAAAGGGGGTCAACATGGCTTTAAAGACTAGTGTGATTGATCATGATGAATATGCGGTAGAAGGTCTGGACTGTCCCGAAGATATAAAAAGGATCCACGGACAATACTTGGCTCTTTATGCAAGAAACTTTTGGAAAGATCCAGCCAAGGCTAAAGCTGAACTAGATCGCAAAAGTGGAGCCTATGGAAGAAAAGAAAATGGTCCCAAGCTGAGAACATGCTTTAATTGTGGTGACCGGCTGCACTTCGTAGCTGAGTGTCCATATCAAAGTAGAGAGGATAATGGAGGAAGACTCATTTTCAAGGACAAATCAAAAGCTCCACGTAAGAAACAGTTTCTAAAGAAGAATGCTCCTTTCAAGAAGCAACCAAATATTGTTCTAGTAGCTCAAGAAGAATATTCATCGGGGAGTGAAGATGAGGACGAGGACAATAGCTCTCAAGAGGTGGCTGCTATAGCCACCACATCTACATCAACATCTCTCTTCGACTCTCCGAACGAAAACATCATCAACAAGAATGCTACTTACCTCATGGCAAGAAGCTCCGAGGTAACTTCTTCTAACTCTTAAGGTTAAAGAAGAGATTATTGCTTTGGATTATTTCTATACTAACTTGCAAGGTGAGCACAAAGTTCGTTTTGAGGCTCTTATGGATCAGCTGGCCCAAAACGAAGCACTCCTCGAAGAAAAGGGCAGAATTGAAAGGGAGGATGCAATTTAAATTGCATCCCTAAAAAATGCTCTTGAAGAAGAAGAAGAAGCTCGGGTCTCTCTTGAAGAGAGGCTTGAGTCTATGGAAGAGTCACATGAAGAAATTGTGACTAAACTCGTTAAGGAACGTGACAATGCTGTCACCAAGGCAAAGAAGTTAAAGAAGGAAAGGATTGACTTTGGGGCTACTCATGATAGACTCTCCGAGGAATTGGAGAAACTTGACAATGCTCACAAGGCGTTGAAAAACGAGTTCTCTATTCTCAATAAGTCACATGATCAGCTTCAAAGTCGATTGGCCGAATATGATACTCCTAGCTCGTCCAACTCAACATATAGTAACAAGAAAAATGCTAGTGTGGAAAAAGAAGTGATCAAGGACATCACTATAAAGGACAAAGGTGTGCTTGATGAAGTCCTTGGCAAGCAAAGGTCAAATCATGGTAAAGAGGGACTTGGGTATGTCACCAAGTCCAAGAAGAAGAAAACCAAGAAGAACAATACCAAGAATGTGCAATTAAAGACAAGCACTGCTGAGAAGGTTGTCACAAAAGACAAGACTAATAATATTGGTTTTGCAGGGTCTCACAATCCGAATTATGAACTCTTTTGTGATGATTATGGCGATGTTTATGCTTATTATGTTGGTCCTTTTGATGAATATATTGCTTGGTCTATTTGGGTCCCAAAGACCCTTGTTACTAACATGAAAGGACCCATTGAAAAATGGGTACCTAAAACCAAGAAGTAATTTTCTTGTAGGGCTATGCTTCCGGTGGGTCGAAATGGGTACTGGATAGTGGCTGCACTAGTCATATGACCGGAAGCAAGGAGATCATCACGGAGATGCGTCCAAATCTTGATAATATCACAGTCTCCTATGGTGATAAGTCTAAATCTCAGGTATGGGTCTTGGCAAGGTTGTGGTTGCCCACGATATCTCTCTCGTGGACGTCATGCTTGTTGAGACCGTTGGCTACAATCTTCTTTCTGTTCGTGCCCTTGGCAAGATGGGTTTTGCTGTTTTTATCGATGATGATTTGGTGGTACTCTTATGAGCAAGTCTCTAAAGGTCGCTTTCGTTGGATACGTCGAAAATGACCTGTATGTGGTGGACTTCTCGGGGAAAACCACTTCGGGTCCGATGTGTCTATTCGGAAAGGCCGACGTGGGCTGGCTATGGCATCGCCGTTTAGCCCATGTCAACATGAGAACTTTGCAAAGTCTCCAAAAGGGTGGCCACATACTTGGACTAAAAGACAATGTCTCTTTTGCCAAAGATCGTGTTTGCAGGGCTTGTGTTGAAGGAAAAATGCATGATTATCCCCACAAGAGGAAGACTATTGTGTCATCAAAGAGGATCTTGGAATTACTCCATGTGGATTTATTTGGTCCTCCTTCTCATGCAAGTCTTGGTGGGAAGAAATATTGCTTGGTCATCGTCGATGATTACTCAAGATATACATTGGTATATTTCTTCAAGCTGAAAAGTGAGACTCAACAAACTGTCATCGACTTTGCCAATGAAGTTCAACGTCAACACAATGTTCCCATCTTGGCAATTAGAAGTGACAACGGCACAGAATTGAAGAACTACACTTTAAACGAGTTTCTTAGCGAAGAGGGCATTAGACACCAATATTCCGCTGCGTACACCCCTCAACAAAATGGTGTAGCCGAGAGGAAGAACCGGAATTTGATGGATATGGCAAGATCTATGCTAGCTGAATTCAAGTCTCCTTATAATTTTTGGGTTGAAGCCATATCCACTGCTTGTCACTCATCAAACCGGCTCTACCTTCGGAAGATCTTGGACAAGACCCCATATGAAATACTTACCGGCAACAAACCCAACATCTCATACTTCAGGGTATTCGGGTGTAAGTGTTTCTTTCTTATTAAAGGTGTCCGTTTGTCAAAATTTGAATCCAAGGCTTTAGAAGGTATTTTTGTTGGTTACGGTGCCGAATCCCACACTTATAGAGTCTACAACAAGCTCACTGGGATTGTTGTAGAATCTTGTAGTGTGGAGTTCGATGAAAATAACGGCTCCTTTGTAGGGCAAGTTGATGTTTGTGATGCAGATGTTGAAATACCCCAAGATGCCATAAAAAGAATGGGCATGGGATTTTTCCACCCCATTGAGGAACCCCTTGTGGCGGATCGGGAAGGACAACGCTACACACATGTGGAGCCCTCATCTACACAAGATCAACAAGCTCCTACTGTTGGAGACAATCCTGCACCAACACCACAATCTGCTAAAGACCATCTGTCCACTGGACAAGATGGTAGTCCCAGGCCGGACTATCCGCCCCCTCCAAGGGGCGGACAATCCGCCCCTGGCACTCCAACTCATACCAGGGGATCTGAAGGAGAAATCAACATCTCTGAAGCTCCCAGGCCGGATTCTCCGGCCCCCAGGGGCGGAGTATCCGGCCCTGGGTCTCCAACTCCAGTCAGGCTTTCTCAGGAAGATGGTTCTGGTACTTCACCTCCGAGGACGGATAGTCCGGCCCCTCCAAGGGGCGGATTATCCGGGGCTGAAGAAAAAGTTCAGCAACAATCTTCTGGCAGTAACGGTGACCAAGATCAAGGGCAAAGCAGTAATCAAGACAAGGATACAACAATTGAATCCACTCCTCCTAGAAACAATAAGGACATTGAGGCTCATCGCAAGGCTCGTGCTGATCGCAACCTTGAACTAAGAGGTCACACTCTTGACAAGGTTGTTGGTGATCTACGACAAAGGGTATCCACTCGAAGAGAGCTTGCTAGCTTCTGTGATCATCAAGCTCACATTTCCATGGTTGAACCAAAGAAGGTTTTTGATGCTCTTGAAGACCCCGATTGGGTTGTTGCAATGCATGAAGAATTAAACAACTTCAAACGCAACAAAGTTTGGAAGCTCGTAGAAAAGCCAAAGGATTGCCGCAATGTTATCGGCACCAAGTGGATCTTCAAGAACAAACAGGATGAAAATGGCATTGTTGTGAGGAATAAAGCACGACTAGTGGCTCAAGGGTTCTCTCAAGTAGAAGGAATTGATTTTGGCGAGACCTACGCTCCTGTGGCTCGCCTTCAGTCCATCCGTATCCTTCTTGCATATGCAGCTCATCACAATTTTAAATTACAACAAATGGATGTTAAGAGCACTTTCCTTAATGGTCCTCTACATGAGTTAGTATACGTCAAGCAGCCCCCGGGGTTTGAGGACCCCAAATTTCCGAACCATGTCTACAAACTCGATAAGGCGCTCTATGGCCTTAAACAAGCCCCACGTGCATGGTATGAGCACCTTAAAGAGCTTTTGCTAGACCGTGGATTCGAAGTTGGGCAAATCGATCCCACTCTTTTTACTAAGAAGGTTAATGGGGAGCTTTTTGTATGCCAACTTTATGTAGATGACATTATTTTTGGCTCTACTAACCAAGCTTTTAACGATGAATTTTCAAAGCTTATGATTGACAGGTTTGAGATGTCCATGATGGGTGAGCTCAGGTTCTTTCTTGGATTTGAAATCAAACAACTTAGAGAGGGAACCTTTATTAATCAAGCTAAGTACATCCAAGACATGCTCAAAAGGTTCAAGATGACGGATCTCAATGGCGTTGCTACCCCAATGAAAACAAAGTGTCATCTTGAGCTCAATCCCAAGGGTAAAGATGTGGATCAAAAGGTATACCGATCCATGATCGGCTCTCTCCTTTACCTCTGCGCATCTAGGCCCGATGTCGTGTTAAGTGTAGGAGTGTGTGCAAGGTACCAAGCCGCTCCTAAAGAAAGCCACTTAGTGGCAGTCAAGCGAATCATCCGATATTTGGTTCATTCCCCAAATTTTGGGTTATGGTATCCCAAGTGTTCAAGTTTCTCTCTATGTGGTTACACCGATTCAGATTGGGCTGGTGACAAAGATGATAGGAAATCAACCTCTGGTGCATGCCAATTCTTGGGCAGGTCTCTAGTGTGTTGGTCATCAAAGAAACAGAATTGTATTTCACTCTCAACCGCCGAAGCTGAATATGTTGCTGCTGCAAGTGCTTTTACTCAATTGTTATGGATGAGGCAAACTTTAAAGGAATATGGTGTCAATTGTGACAAAGTGCCTCTTTTATGCGACAATGAAAGTGCTATCAAAATTGCTTACAATCCCGTGCAGCATACAAGAACAAAACATATAGAGATTCGCAACCACTTTATTCGGGATCATGTTGCTCGTGGAGATATTGCTCTATCCTTTGTGAGCACGAAGAACCAACTGGCTGATATTTTCACGAAGCCCCTTGATGAAGCAAGATTTTGTTATTTGAGGAATGAGCTAAATATCATAGATTCAAGGAGCTTGGCTTGACTACCCTTGCACACTCACTTGCGCTTATTCATGTATTTGGTTTAGATGCGGGCATAGACATCGGGGGAGTGTGGTCCTAATTGATTGGGCCAACCCTCCCCCCATAATGCCGAAAGCAACTCAAATCATTTCCCTTAATATCATTTTGTGATATGTGGGTCATCGATGAGCATAGGTTTTGAACTCAAGATACATCTTCGCAGCGTCATGCCATGCGCTCCAACATGGTGGCTTCGGCCACCGCCCTCTTCCTAGAGAAGAGTTGGTTTTTCATGGGTCTCGTTGGATTTTCTTGCATATCTCATGTTCTTATGGAAAACACACTCAAATTTGGCTTTTGATTGAGTTGATTCTTGCAAATTTGGGTGTGAATTCTGGGTGTCCAGGGGCGTTAGCATCGCTCTTCTTCCTTTTTGGCGTTTCGATGCCAAAGGGGGAGAAGTAGTTCTATTAGGTCTCGTGGATTTGCAAGGGTCGGGAATAAGCTCTTCGACCATGGATTTCTGGATTTATCTATCTTGGACCACATGGAATTCTGGAATTATGGAGCATATTTGATGGCATATGGATTCATGGGATTATCTATGTATGCCTTGGCTATATATTCCTGTGGTATGACATTTTTTTCCCAAACCTTAAAGTAGTGTTCTACCTAGTGTGTGTATTTGTATTCAAATGCAAATCTTAATTATGCACACATCTAGGGGGAGCGTCTTTCATTATTTAAGGTGGCATTTGCCGGTTTTATTGCAAATCCTAGTATTGTCATCTAACATCAAAAAGGGGGAGATTGAAAGAACATTTCTTAATCCCTAGTGTTTTGTGTGTTAGATAACAATACCAAGGATCATTTAATGTGTGTTGAAGTGTTGCAGCTCAGAACTCTGACTTTGGGGGCGGATAATCCGGCCCCACCAGGGGCGGATAATCCGCCCCTCCCTCTGCCCAAGCAGGCGCAATCCCCAGAAGGGGGGCGGAATTTTGGCCGGATTTTCCGGCCCCGCCGGATAATCCGCCCCTCAGGGGGCCGGATAATCCGCCCCTCCTGCTCATCGTCAAGGCGCAAGCCCCAGAGAGGGGGCGGAGTTTCCCCCGGAGAATCCGCCCTTGGGGCGGAGTCTTCCAAGGGGGCGGATAATCCGCCCCAAGTGGGGGGCGGATAATCCGCCCCCAAAGTTGTGCAACGGCCAGATCTGGGGAGGGGGTATTTAATCCAGCCATCCCCCTCCTGCCAGAACTCTTGATTCATCTCGAAAAAGAACAGATCAGATCTGAAAGCTTCATCCAAGAGTGCTCCACCTAGATCCATCCAAAGGCCCCATCCCTTGGGGAATCAAAGGAGGAGAACTCGATCTTCATCATCAGCAATCAAGCGCTTCATCTCCTCTCCATTCATTTGGAGAACCTCCGATCTAGTATTTCTTGCAAATATCTAGATCCTCGTTTTTGTTTATATTGATAAACCTTGTTCTTGTGGCACCTTGTTGTCATCCCGGGAGCCCCCAATTCGGTTGTGGGTGTGTGCCCCGATAGTGTTGTAAAAGGCACCGGTTCCCGCCTCGAAGGGATCCAATAGTGGAGAAGGTGGATCAGGCCTCTCGTGGCGAGATCCATCGGAGAATAGGGTGAGGCCTATTGTGGCGTGGTAGTCTTAGAACCGCCCACCCCTCCAACGCAGATGTACTTCCCTTAACAAGGAAGGAACTGCGGTAAAACAAATCCCTGTGTCTCCGCGTGCTCCACTACGGTTTCCTCGCTCCTCTTTTACGTGCTTAGTAGTTAGGGCTACATATAGGAAAATTCTCGTAGTTGCATATCTAGAGAATTTACTTTGTGTCAAGCCTAAAATTGAAAAAGTATTAAAAATTGGTTAGCACCTATTCACCCCCCTCTAGGTTCCCATACGATCCATTTCACTAGCCAGCACCTCCCTCAAGCTCTCCCATGGACCATGTACATCATACTCCCCTCCCACTCGATTTATAAGGCTAGAGGCTAGAGCTCCTCCCCCACTCTCTGCCTCATTTGCTCCCACTCACCTCCCAGAACACCCTCTCCCCCTCCCCTTCTCTGTTATGCTCGAGAGAAGGAGAGAAGGAGCTCTCGGCCTCCTCCACGAAATCGAGCAAGGCCCCCTCTCCCGAGATTCTCTCTCTTCATGTTGAGCCCACCACTCCCTTACAATCCCTGACTCTTCCCCTGCTACTCTTTTTGACTAGGACTACACGAGGAAGGAAATTGTGGCATCCCGCAAAACCACTACTAGAAAATCGCGTTGAATTTGTGCATTGCATCGTCATCATCATGTGTTGTTTGTCTAAAACTATTTTCGCAAAGCCCGTTTTGTTTTCTAAAACGCCCCGTCTTTAATTCAAAACCAAAACCGGGACTCCGGAATATTTTGTTTTGACCAACTATCGGTTTGCAAACGATGCATTTAAAATAAATAAAAGTTTATATTATTTTAGTGGGGCAGTCGAACGGGCCGAATCGACCCGAACGACCACCCCAGAAATATAATCGGTCCAGCTATAAATCCTAGAGCTACCAGATAATCTACCCACACCCCCCCTCCACATCACCCCACCCAATCCCCGGTTGCCACCTCACCTCTCTCTCTCCTCCCTCCAACCCTGGCGCGCCACCTCACCCCCCCCAACTCCCTCTCTCTCTCTTTTTCACCCAGTTCCCTCCTACCCTCTCCCATCTTCAGGCCCACCCCACCACGCGGTCCACCCCTCAGCCACACTCCCTCCCAAAACTGACCCCTCTCCCTGCCCTGTGGGTCCCGCCACCCAGGCCACGCGCCCCCACGCGCCAGCCCCGCCCCGGACCCGGTCCACCTCCTGCCACGCTACCCACTCCCCCTCCACTCCCTGTCACCCGGGCCCCATCCCGCGGACCCACCTGCCCACACCCCCATCCCGCCTGGCCACCTGGCCCCCTGCACGCGCCTGCCCACGCCTCCCACACGTCTCCCACACGCCTCCCACGCGCCTGCCCCACCGCGGGACCCACCTGGCGCCCGCATCTCTCACGCGCAGCCCGACCTAGTCAGCCTCCCTCTTCCTCGCTCTTCCTCCCGCACGCTCCACCCGACGCGGCCGGTCCCCGACGCCGCTCTCTCCCTCCTCCCTTTCTTCCTCCCGCGACCGACCCCGGGCCCCCCGTGCCCCTGCCCGTCCCTCACCTCCCTCACCGCCGCCGGCCCTCCTGCCTGGCCCTCACGAGCGCCGCCACCCACGCCCCACCATGCGCGCCGCCGCGCCTCGCGGAACCTCCCGTGGCGCCATCGGCCGCCGGCGCCCCCGCTCGCCACACCAACCGCCGTCGCCCGCCACCGTTCTTCCTCGCTCCGCCTCGACAGCACCTCCTCCAGCTCGCGCCGCCGCGCCAGGCCCCGCCTTCCCCGACGCCGGCCCGCCTCTCGGCTCCCCGGCGCGCCCCCGCTGCCCCTCCGCCAGCTTCTCCCCGCCGTCCCCACGGGCAGGGCCTCCCCCGAGCGCCGCCGCGTCCGGCGCAGCTCGCGCCGCCCGCCGTCCGATGCGGGTCCGCCCCGCCAGCGCCCTTCCCGACCTCGCCGGCGCCGCTTCGCCCGAGCCCGCCGTCAAGCCCTCTCCGCCGTCGGTCCCGCGCCCCTCCCCGTCGTCGCCCCGCCCGCCGTCTGCCGCCCAAGCCCGCCTCGAGCAGAGCCTCGCCGGAGCCCGCCCCTTCCGGTGGCCGTCTGCGCGCTGCCTCCGACGAGCCCGGCCTTCTCCTCCATCCCGCGCGTGCAGCATCGCCCGTGCCTTAGGCAGCAGCTTTCCGCATCAGTACCAGGGCACCTGTTGGGTGTATGGTCGCGAGATGAACGACAAGAACTTCTACCGGGAATCGGACCCCGAAGACCTAACCCCGGTGCGACGAGTACCCTCTTCCCGGACGCCAAGATCACCGACATGGAACGACAAGACCCCGCTGGATGATGCCGCACCTTGGACACCAAGATCTACGGACGCCGAGACCCCCGAACCCGAAGGCCGATCCCGGTGCCGCGTCAAGATCTCCTTCTCGGACCCCGTTGACGCTAAGTTCTTCGCCGTAGAGCAACAAGGCCTTCGACAAGACAAGGGACGACAAGTGCTTCATCCCGAACGCCCAGACCGACAGCATGGCCGACCACCGCGAATGCGCCAAGATCTACCCCGTTATCCGAGAACGATCCCGTCGAGACCGATCCCGCCGAACCCTGGACCCTGAGACCAACCCCGAACCCCGGAACCCCAAGTTCGTCGAACCTCAATGTGTGACCCCTTTTCTCCAACCCTATTTTATAATAAAATACAACTTGTCGCATATTAATTGTTCATGCATGCATGTTGTCATGTGGTTTGGGGGCCTTATGCCGATTCACCATATAATTAAATATGGGGCCCATATGCAGGCAATCTAATCTCATATCGGCCTCATTTAAACTTGTGTAGCGAACCGTTGATATATTCTGCATTGTTAAACAACATTTAAATAGCGGGTTAGCTAAACAACATGAACCACCTAAATATTGTCGGGGCCCCGGTTCCGCTTAATATGACCTAATTGCATCGCATCTTTGCCATGTCATGCCTCACACATGCATCATGCCCGATCTTTTGCCGTAGTATTAAATATTGCATCCGGTGTTTATTCTAGTGTTTTGCTTCTTCGCGGATAAGGCCGTTGAGTTGATGTGAGCTCCGCCCCGATCTTCGGATTGAACCTTCGACAATGTTTTCAGGCGAGCATCTCCCCCTTTCTACCTATCTTACTTTTATAGTCTTTATTCCCTCCTGTTGATCTATTGCCATCTGTGTTGCGATGCTTTAGTTTCCGTACCTGTGATATCCCTTGCAGCCTTATATTGCCTTGGACACATCCTATTACCTGTTGTTTGGTAGATAGTTGGACTTGCGCGTCGTAGTCGCTTGCTTAAGTGCTGTTGCGTGTTGTCAAGTGCCACAGTTGTTGATGTATTTGCCGCATGTTGATGTTGGAGATGATCATAGTTTTACTTATCGTTCACTTTAATTCCTGTTTAACAACTAAAATTGAAGTAAGCAGAGGCATCGGTGGGTGATAGATAATATTTGGTTTCCGAACGCCCACTTGTGTCCCGTAGGACCCCGAGTACTTGATACCTGTTCCTTGATTTATCGCGCTATCCACATCCGGGAGGTATATGGGACCCCCCTTAGCCAGAGCTTGATTCAGTCTTATTTCTTGGGGCCACAAACTAGTTTGAGGTTTTATTACTATCCTGTACTTATGCCATGCTTTACTGCTTTATTTACGTTTGTGTGAGGAGCACGCTGTACTGTTTTGGAAGCGGAGTGTTTTCGCGGTATCGACAGTCCCCGTTTGGGGATTTGCTGTCGTTTACAGCCATTGTCGCAAACCTTGAGTCCGTCTCGGAGCTTGCTTACTTCGTTGCGGGTGTACTCCAAGGGGTGGCCCCCTGAAATATTTCTGAATCCTGTGATTGCTTTGTCGTGAAGGCCTCGTTGGGTTTTGATTTGGTTTTTCCGAGGTTGATCGAGTGTGTGTTGCTATTGGTGCACCCCGGCCGGGTAAAACTTTCTGAAAGCCGTGTCCGCGGTTATGGACGACTTGGAGCACAGTATATCGACCATAGACAAGCATAACTAAAGTTTATCGCTATAAATTTGACTTTATAATGACTAGTAATCAGCTTCACTATAATGGAATGGCTAATTAATACTGCCCACAATTGCTTGTTTGGAGTGTCGCTTGCGACCATTGTACCTGACTAGTAAGTATGACAACTACAACGGAATGGCTAAATAAAAGTACCAACAACTGCTGGGTTTTGGATTATCTCATGCCATTTGTATCTGACTAGTAAGTGTTGCCACTATAACGGAATGGTTAACTAAAAGTGCCCACTGTTTATTTTATCAGGACGATTATCTACACCTGACTAGTAATTGCTGCAACGATAACGGAATAAATAAAACTGCCAACGGTGTGAGTTCCTCGGTTGACTTCCTCGTTTGGTCTCGAGGGGGAAACGCCAGGATGGGTTGTTTGGTGTTAGCTTCAGATTGGATCCGAGTAGGTCATTCTTACCCCTCTCTTAAATCCGACAGTTGTATCAAGTCTCTATAGGTTGTCTAGTGCATGCTGCCGCTGCCGCTTCAGTCCACCATACCTTTGTAGGCGAGGACCGCCGAATTCTAGTCTCGCCGTGTACTGGCCTCAGTACTGACGCTCCTCTTTTTCCTTTGCCCTTTGTCGGCACCCCTTTTGTTTAAGCAGGTTTTGAGATCGACGTCGTTAGCAGGGTTACCCTTCCGGCTTGGCCTGGGCAGGGTTATGGACGCCATTGATTATTCTTCAGGGCTCTTAGCCCCATTTGCATCTTGTCCGTAGTCAGACGCTCTACCATTTTCAAGGTGATTTGGATCTTTGTATATTACATCTGTATTCTTGACTCATGGAGTCGTGTTGTATATATATCTGTTCTGTGGGTCCCATCGAGGACTGTTGTGTAATGTTATTACTTTGTTTTCCACCCGCACGAAAGTGCCTGGTGGGCACCTTTGA
This sequence comes from Avena sativa, assembly GCA_916181665.1. Lineage (NCBI taxonomy): Eukaryota > Viridiplantae > Streptophyta > Magnoliopsida > Poales > Poaceae > Avena > Avena sativa. The sequence goes on along the minus strand of OV702281.1, from coordinate 199,607,996 downwards.
ATCGTTTCTATGCGGGTTTGGCGAATTTCGCTAAAACTTGCATAGGGCCGATTCTGAGGGTGTTACAGAGTGGTATCAGAGCTCAGCAGTTGCGATACCCCACAAGTCCAGCCTGTAGGATAACCTAGCTAATGGCCGCAGTAGAGTGTCAAAACTATTTTTGCAAAATCGGTTGGATAGTTCTTATTAGGTCTGATTTTATTCCTTACCCCTCTGCTATTCTTCCCTTATCTCGACGTGTTTTGAATCCGCTCTCGTCCCTTTCTTCGAGTCCAGGAATTCTCGTGGTTGGGTTTCCGTCGTACCTTCAGGGTTTCGCTTCCTCCTTTGGTAACGGTGACCTATCATCCGGTGTTCAAGTTGCCTGAGGAATCCGTCCACTGCGGTACCCTTCTTTGTTCCTTGTTTGTGCCTTCCGGTGTTTTCCGACGCGACGACATCACCTACGCCAGATCCGATGCAAAGTCTGCATCACTCCTTTGTTTCCGAACCTCGTTTGTCGAGATCTTCAGTCTAATTCCGAGAGTTGGTTGCATAATCCGCCTATTCGTGTGCAGAGTAATGGTTTGAGTGCGGGATGGAGTAGCTACCATACCACTACCCTTATCATTCGCTCTTGTACATCGAATCAGTGGATCCAGCAGTTTTACTCCGTCCACGGAAGTTAGAGGTGGCTTTATTTGTTGATACCTCTACCTTCGCCCTTTTGCTCCCGGAGTGTTCTCCCGACGATCACGGACAACGACCTCTTGTTAGTGATGTCGCGAGGAACTACACGAAGCGAGAAGATGCAGATCGCCGACCTTCCTTCCGGTACCATGAGGCGGATCTCGAGGGCGAGATCCATTGTTAGTGGTGTCGAATTGTGGCATCCCGCAAAACCACTACTAGAAAATCGCGTTGAATTTGTGCATTGCATCGTCATCATCATGTGTTGTTTGTCTAAAACTATTTTCGCAAAGCCCGTTTTGTTTTCTAAAACGCCCCGTCTTTAATTCAAAACCAAAACCGGGACTCCGGAATATTTTGTTTTGACCAACTATCGGTTTGCAAACGATGCATTTAAAATAAATAAAAGTTTATATTATTTTAGTGGGGCAGTCGAACGGGCCGAATCGACCCGAACGACCACCCCAGAAATATAATCGGTCCAGCTATAAATCCTAGAGCTACCAGATAATCTACCCACACCCCCCCTCCACATCACCCCACCCAATCCCCGGTTGCCACCTCACCTCTCTCTCCTCCCTCCAACCCTGGCGCGCCACCTCACCCCCCCCCCAACTCCCTCTCTCTCTCTTTTTCACCCAGTTCCCTCCTACCCTCTCCCATCTTCAGGCCGACCCCACCACGCGGTCCACCCCTCAGCCACACTCCCACCCAAAACCGACCCCTCTCCCTGCCATGTGGGTCCCGCCACCCAGGCCACGCGCCCCCACGCGCCAGCCCCGTCCCGGACCCGGTCCACCTCCTGCCACGCTACCCACTCCCCCTCCACTCCCTGTCACCCGGGCCCCATCCCGCGGACCCACCTGCCCACACCCCCATCCCGCCTGGCCACCTGGCCCCCTGCACGCGCCTGCCCACGCCTCCCACACGTCTCCCACACGCCTGCCCACGCCTCCCACACGCCTCCCACACGCCTCCCACGCGCCTGCCCCACCGCGGGACCCACCTGGCGCCCGCGTCTCTCACGCGCAGCCCGACCCAGTCAGCCTCCCTCTTCCTCGCTCTTCCTCCCGCACGCTCCACCCGACGCGGCCGGTCCCCGACGCCGCTCTCTCCCTCCTCCCTTTCTTCCTCCCGCGACCAACCCCGGGCCCCCCGCGCCCCTGCCCGTCCCTCACCTCCCTCACCGCCGCCGGCCCTACTGCCTGGCCCTCACGAGCGCCGCCACCCACGCCCCACCATGCGTGCCGCCGCGCCTCGCGGAACCTCCCGTGGCGCCATCGGCCGCCGGCGCCCCCGCTCGCCACACCAACCGCCATCACCCGCCACCGTTCTTCCTCGCTCCGCCTCGACAGCACCTCCTCCAGCTCGCGCCGCCGCGCCAGGCCCCGCCTTCCCCGACGCCGGCCCGCCTCTCGGCTCCCCGGCGCGCCCCCGCTGCCCCTCCGCCAGCTTCTCCCCGCCGTCCCCGCGGGCAGGGCCTCGCCCCGAGCGCCGCCGCGTCCGGCGCAGCTCGCGCCGCCCGCCGTCCGATGCCGGTCCGCCCCGCCAGCGCCCTTCCCGACCTCGCCGGCGCCGCTTCGCCCGAGCCCGCCGTCGGTCCCGCGCCCCTCCCCGTCGTCGCCCCGCCCGCCGTCTGCCGCCCAAGCCCGCCTCGAGCAGAGCCTCGCCGGAGCCCGCCCCTTCCGGTGGCCGTCTGCGCGCTGCCTCTGACGAGCCCGGCCTTCTCCTCCATCCCGCGCGTGCAGCCTCGCCCGTGCCTTAGGCAGCAGCTTTCCGCATCAGTACCAGGGGCACCTGTTGGGTGTATGGTCACGAGATGAACGACAAGAACTTCTACCGGGAACCGGACCCCGAAGACCTAACCCCGGTGCGACGAGTACCCTCTTCCCGGACGCCAAGATCACCGACATGGAACGACAAGACCCCGCTGGATGATGCCGCACCTTGGACACCAAGATCTACGGACGCCGAGACCCCCGAACCCGAAGGCCGATCCCGCACCCGGTGCCACGTCAAGATCTCCTTCTCGGACCCCGTTGACGCTAAGTTCTTCGCCGTAGAGCAACAAGGCCTTCGACAAGACAAGGGACGACAAGTGCTTCATCCCGAACGCCCAGACCGACAGCATGGCCAACCACCGCGAATGCGCCAAGATCTACCCCGTTATCCGAGAACGATCCCGTCGAGACCGATCCCGCCGAACCCTGGACCCTGAGACCAACCCCGAACCCCGGAACCCCAAGTTCGTCGAACCTTAATGTGTGACCCCTTTTCTCCAACCCTATTTTATAATAAAATACAACTTGTCGCATATTAATTGTTCATGCATGCATGTTGTCATGTGGTTTGGGGGCCTTATGCCGATTCACCATATAATTAAATATGGGGCCCATATGCAGGCAATCTAATCTCATATCGGCCTCATTTAAACTTGTGTAGCGAACCTTAGATATATTCTGCATTGTTAAACAACATTTAAATTGCGGGTTAGCTAAACAACATGAACCACCTAAATATTGTCGGGGCCCCGGTTCCGCTTAATATGACCTAATTGCATCGCATCTTTGCCATGTCATGCCTCACACATGCATCATGCCCGATCTTTTGTCGTAGTATTAAATATTGCATCCGGTGTTTATTCTAGTGTTTTGCTTCTTCGCGGATAAGGCCGTTGAGTTGATGTGAGCTCCGCCCCGATCTTTGGATTGAACCTTCGACAATGTTTTCAGGCGAGCATCTCCCCCTTTCTACCTATCTTACTTTTATAGTCTTTATTCCCTCCTGTTGATCTATTGCCATCTGTGTTGCGATGCTTTAGTTTCCGTACCTGTGATATCCCTTGTAGCCTTATATTGCCTTGGACACATCCTATTACCTGTTGTTTGGTAGATAGTTGGACTTGCACGTCGTAGTCGCTTGCTTAAGTGCTGTTGCGTGTTGTCAAGTGCCACAGTCGTTGATGTATTTGCCGCATGTTGATGTTGGAGATGATCATAGTTTTACTTATCGTTCACTTTAATTCCTGTTTAACAACTAAAATTGAAGTAAGCAGAGGCATCGGTGGGTGATAGATAATATTTGGTTTCCGAACGCCCACTTGTGTCCCGTAGGACCCCGAGTACTTGATACCTGTTCCTTGATTTATCGCGCTATCCACATCCGGGAGGTATATGGGACCCCCCTTAGCCAGAGCTTGATTCAGTCTTATTTCTTGGGGCCACAAACTAGTTTGAGGTTTTATTACTATCCTGTACTTATGCCATGCTTTACTGCTTTATTTACGTTTGTGTGAGGAGCACGCTGTACTGTTTTGGAAGCGGAGTGTTTTCGCGGTATCGACAGTCCCCGTTTGGGGATTTGCTGTCGTTTACAGCCATTGTCGCAAACCTTGAGTCCGTCTCGGAGCTTGCTTACTTCGTTGCGGGTGTACTCCAAGGGGTGGCCCCCTGAAATATTTCTGAATCCTGTGATTGCTTTGTCGTGAAGGCCTCGTTGGGTTTTGATTTGGTTTTTCCGAGGTTGATCGAGTGTGTGTTGCTATTGGTGCACCCCGGCCGGGTAAAACTTTCTGAAAGCCGTGTCCGCGGTTATGCACGACTTGGAGCATAGTATCTCGACCATAGACAAGCATAACTAAAGTTTGTCACTATAAATTTGACTTTATAATGACTAGTAATCAGCTTCACTATAATGGAATGGCTAATTAATACTGCCCACAATTGCTTGTTTGGAGTGTCGCTTGCGACCATTGTACCTGACTAGTAAGTATGACAACTACAACGGAATGGCTAAATAAAAGTACCAACAACTGCTGGGTTTTGGATTATCTCATGCCATTTGTATCTGACTAGTAAGTGTTGCCACTATAACGGAATGGTTAACTAAAAGTGCCCACTGTTTATTTTATGAGGACGATTATCTACACCTGACTAGTAATTGCTGCAACGATAACGGAATAAATAAAACTGCCAACGGTGTGAGTTCCTCGGTTGACTTCCTCGTTTGGTCTCGAGGGGGAAACGCCAGGATGGGTTGTTTGGTGTTAGCTTCAGATTGGATCCGAGTAGGTCATTCTTACCCCTCTCTTAAATCCGACAGTTGTATCAAGTCTCTATAGGTTGTCTAGTGCATGCTGCCGCTGCCGCTTCAGTCCACCATACCTTTGTAGGCGAGGACCGCCGAATTCTAGTCTCGCCGTGTACTGGCCTCAGTACTGACGCTCCTCTTTTTCCTTTGCCCTTTGTCGGCACCCCTTTTGTTTAAGCAGGTTTTGAGATCGACGTCGTTAGCAGGGTTACCCTTCCGGCTTGGCCTGGGCAGGGTTATGGACGCCATTGATTATTCTTCAGGGCTCTTAGCCCCATTTGCATCTTGTCCGTAGTCGGACGCTCTACCATTTTCAAGGTGATTTGGATCTTTGTATATTACATCTGTATTCTTGACTCATGGAGTCGTGTTGTATATATATCTGTTCTATGGGTCCCATCGAGGACTGTTGTGTAATGTTATTACTTCGTTTTCCACCCGCACGAAAGTGCCTGGTGGGCACCTTTGAATCGTTTCTATGCGGGTTTGGCGAATTTCGCTAAAACTTGCATAGGGCCGATTCTGAGGGTGTTACAGAATTCCGGCGAGCTCCCGAGCAAGCACTGCAGCTGTCTGCGTGCGAGCTGACCCCTTGAAGCAAACCCCGCTGTGCGGCCCCTCCCTCTACTAGCTGTCATGCACCACATCCGCTCCACCACCTCTCCTTTGCCAACGATGCCCAAGGTGAGCTCCCCGAGCCTTCCCCGCCGCCGCATAGGGTTTTGGCCTCGTCGTGCCAGATCTCGCGGAGACGAAGACCACAGTCCATCGATCTTTTTATAATCCTATGGCCGAGAAAGGTCGGTACCCCTTCACGCCCCCACTGATGCCGACAGCCGGGCACCGCCCTGCGGATATGAAACCGCGACAGCCGGCGTGTGTCACCTAGGAATTGCGCTGACCCTCCACAGTGCAGCCCGTTCCCGTTTAGAATCGGTCCAATGACCTCCCTTGCTATTTTTCTTTTCTCTAGATTTGAATATCACTACTTTGTATTAAATATAAAACAAAAAATAAAATACTAAAATCCAATATCCAATTTTCCCTAGATGAATACATGTATTCCCTAACATGCAGTAGCTCTAGTTGTCCCAACTATGCTACATAAGATTTATGATAAATAAGCAGACTAGATGTATCCCTTGGAAAAATAAATTTCCATAGAATTATTTATAAACCTAAATGGCATAAAACCTCTAGATCCTGAAGGGAAACAGATATATCTTGCATGTCACCCTAACCCCACCTAGAATGGCTTCTTAGTTTGCCCCTGGTAAAAATGTCAAAAACAGTACATTTTTTCCTTTAGGAAATTCTCCAAGTCAAACCAAAAGTGGTATTGACACAATTCCAACTCTCAGATCTCACATCCTTCACACCCTAGAAGCCCAATATTTAATGAGTTCTGGATAATTATTTATGAATAAAAATATTCTATGGGATTATTTCACTAATAAAATCACCCTAGTAGTTCTATTAAACCAAAAAGGGTAATTAGAATTTATACAGAAAGGTATTTCAAATACCTAACATGTTTCCTTCAAATCACATCAAAATCTCATGTAATTTAAATCTGGTGAAAAAGACAAATATGCACCAGAACTGACTTTGGGAATTTCCTGAGGGCATTCTGGTAAATATTTTGAAGTAATTCCAACTCTCAGTAAATCAATCCATCAAACCCTACTCAACCATACAAGGAAATTATTTTTGGACTTATAGAACATTTCTGGTGAATTATTCCATAAAACTAGAGTTTTATTCACTATAAAAATCATTATAAATCATTGGTAATTGATAAATAGTGAAACCAATTTTGTTGGTTTCAATTTATCAATACCAATATGATGGTATCATTTTTATACAATGTTATCATACAAAACTTGGCCTTGTCCAAAACCCCTTATATATGTAGTTTTGGACTATAAACCCTAATAGAAAATCCACAAATGCAATCAAAGCATTTCCTTTGTATCCAAAAAAAAAATCCTCAACCCTTAATGATTTATAAGCTTGTTTCTTCCATTGCTTGCTATGTATTGGTGATTGTATACCTTGTCTTGATTGGTGCATTTCTTGTGTGCATGTTTGCTCGATAACGATGGTAGTTGTGATGGTGTGACGCTGAGAAGAAGGAAACATCGGGTTATTCTTATTTTTATTGTTATCAGTATTCTAGTTTTCTAAGGAAGTCACGGGACATATCGATGTTCACAGACAAGCCACCTTCATGCTCATAAGCCCTTGTCCTAATATATTACTTATGCATGTTTTATCTACTTTTACGAAACTGCATTGTTTTACTATATGATGATTTTATCTTTGGTAGTGGATTGGATCCTCCAAACTATTGCACATTTTTACTACTGAGTACAATACCTTGTTGACGCCTACTCGTCCCTAGTATAGTAGATGGTGTATACACCATACCCCTTTGGAGACACCGATTTAGCCGAAGCAAGACTATGGGATCGAAAGACCCGAGAAAAGTTTACAAAAAAATAATGACAAAACTTGGTGAGGTTTGACCTATCAAGAGAAGATTAAGAAAGGAACAAGGTTTTGGTTTTACAAAAAGGCTGAAGAAAGAGGAGGAAAAATGTTTACGAAAATGTGCCCGGTTCTTTGCAGCTTTAGCAATAACAACTTAGCACGTGCAACCACATTACTCCGAAATGGGACAGGGCTGGATTTGATGTTTGTTTACTCTGGTATAAGCGTCCTCACAACTACTACATGGCGGAAAATTTCCCTGGAGGGTGGGCCTTCTCCGAAAAAAGGTCCATGTAAAACATCGACCGGGAGAAGGAACTAAGGGTCTACCGGCCTCCACGCGTTACTATGAGCCCATCATTGAAAGAGCACACTCATTGTAGTGGAAAAAAGCGCTCCAGTTGGCTTGTGAACTACATAGGGTGTACAGGTGTTGAGGGGAACAACACACATAGGGTAGGAACTTATATTGGAGTAGGCATCCGGAGATTCTTGATCGGTTACTCGACCCACGATCGATGTAGATCAGGGCAGGGTACCTAGATGATATGGGTAAAGTGTACAACCTTTGCAGAGTACAAATCTATTTGAATAGTCGTGTTCGCGGTTATGGACGGGTTGGACAAACTACCGTAGAGCGGCGCTGGTTTTTGATTTCAAAAAGGACTCTGTAAAAGCAATGGCTTTGAAAATATTTTGACCATGGGATGGTCGAAAATAAAGGAATGGAGTTTGGTCATGGGATGATCGAGATGGAAAAACAAACGGGTTACCCAATCCTCGTGCTTTTCCAAAAACTTTTCAAAAAGGTTTCCACAATGTTTTACAAAAGTTTTCAACAAAGATATAGACATGCTATATCTGCAAGATAATCTATTTTATAAAAGAACCACTTATGGAGCCCTCGTACTACCAAAACCATATTGCATATCCTTTATTATTATACTTTTAAAGTGGTTTGCAAGTACATTAAAAGTACTCACCGACATTGTTCGTGGCTATTTACTTGGCTAAATTTGCAGAAGCAAGATGAATAAATTTGTTGACGTCTATGCGAGCTAGGCCATCTTCCCAGTCAGTCACCTGTAGGTTAAGGCATGACACGAGCTCTGCTCTTGAAGACTTCCGCAATTGATGTTGTATTGCCATAATGGGACTAATGTAAGTACTTGTACTTGTTATTCTTGTATGTTGTTATGATACTTGTCAGTCATGCTCACGACTCACTAATGATGGGAACGTGAATTGCGGGCATAACGGGGATTCTAGGACCGTTAATATGGGGTTCCATAGACTTGGTACCAGAGCCATCCTAATTGTAGGAGACCTTAGTTAGCATGGACGTTAGACAGGACAACCCCTATTTCTAAAAACACCGGCTTTCGAAAACTACTTTCTCTAAAGCTTTTTGAAAGATTCCTTATTTCACCTTCTTGAAGGGAATATGCCCTGAGAGGCAATAACAAAGTGTTTATTATGTGTATTCCAAGTATATGATAGATGTTTATTTTGCATGATATAATTGTATTAATACGAAAACATTGATACATGTGTGTTTAATAAACAAACATAAAGTTCCTAGTTATGCCTCTCTCATAAACTAGTTCGTTGATTAACAAGATGATCACAGTTTCCTGATCATAGACATTGGATGTTGTTAATAACGAGATCACAACATTAGTTTAATGGTCCGATGAACATTCATCCGAATTATAGCATTACAATCAAAGTCATTGAGTTTATATTGCTAAAAACAACTTACGAAGTAATCCTAATCCTTAGACCATGAGGTCATGCCAATCACTAACACCGGAAGAGTTTCTTGTTGACATCAAACATCACACCGTAACTGGGTGATTATAAAGATGTCTTCAAAGCTACTAAAGTGTTATGTTGAGAATCATGGATCAAGAGTGGAATTTGTTCATCCCGATGATGGATAGATATACTCTGGGCCCTCTCGGTGATATCACATTGGTTAGCTTGCAAGCAAGTGATTCGATCACTAGAATGTTATATCACGGGAACGAGAAAAGAGTGCATGTCAGTAACGAGATCAAACTAGGTATGGAGATACCGATGATCGAATCTCGGACATGTAATATATCGTGAAACAAAGGGATTAAGATACAAGCGTAAAAGGTTCCGACGATCACAGGAAAGTCATCTTTGCATGTGTGGGAGTCAGTATGGATCTCCAGGTCCCGCTACTGATTATTGATCGGAGAAGGGTCTCGATAAAGTCCTCATTATTCGCGAACCATAGGGTGACATAGTTAAGGGACACTGACGTCCAGTTGGAGCAAATGTTTCATGCCGAAAGAATAAATAAGCGCAGGAATTTATTTCACTAGATACCGAAACAGGTTTTCGGGTGAAATTGCATAAAGAGGTTATGCTTGTGAAATAGAATTCTAGCAAGGGGTTATATGTGAATGTTTGTCATTAAAGTAATTGACAAAATTCTGAATAAATAAAAGAGTTTTATATAATGAGAGTTTGCATTAAATTTGGTTGAAATTTAATAGCAAGTTTGAGTGGGATTTTGAGTGGAGGGATTTGAATGGACTTTTGTGAGTGGAGTGTCCACCCACATTAATGAAGGATTGGAGGGGGCAGCCCCATGGCCGGCGGCCACCCCCTTGGGTGCGCCCCTCCTCCTATAAAAGGCACCCCTCTCCTCACTTCTCACTCACACCTCCTCGTGAAGGATCTCTTTCCCCCTCTAGAATTTATTCCCCATGGTCTCAGACTAGCGAGATACATGTTCACAGTGGCTATTCGGCAAGAAAGGGTTGTGCTTCCGCTGCATCGCTAGAGCGAGGAGGCGGAGGTTGCTCGGTGTCTTGTACGTGTGTGCGAGCACGGATGCGCTGCTGCTTTGCGGCGCTAGGACTTCCTCTCGATCTTGAGATCGGCAAGAGATCGTCTACATCAACCACGAGTTGAACTCGTTAAGCTTTGTTGATCTTCAAGGGTATGTTCTCTACGGATATACATCCGCCCGTTGTTTGTATCTAGTAGATAGATCTTGGTACATAGTTCCCATCGTAGGAAATTTTTTGTTTTCTATGCTGCGAAGCCTATAGTGGTATTAGAGCCGGATCTATGCGTAGATGCTTTACACGGGTAGTACACATATGAGTATGTGGGCGATAATGATCATGTTGTTGCTCCTTAGTTGTAATTTTGGATATTGGTGGCATAGTGGGATGAAGCGGCCCGGACAAACTTTACATGTCCTCGCACATGAGACCTGTTCCACACTTGACATGCAACTAGTTTGCATAAGTGGCTAGCGGGTGTCTGTCTCTCCTACTATAGTCAATATCTATTTTGCAACGAGTTGTCAACAATTTGGTTATCCTCGTTGTGGTTCATGTTCGTAGGTAAGAACGGTTCTATCTTCGAAAGACCTAAGCCACGTAAAATTTGCAATGGATAAATTAGAGGCATCTAGTTTATATTGTTGCAGGGCTAGTGTCATGATATAGTGATGTTGTAAGTACAAGTATGAGATGATACTCTTACAACATACATAGCGTGTAAACTCCATAGACCTTGGACTTACACATAAAGGTATGATAGTGATAAACCCACGATGCACATGATAGAGATCATATGCGGGAACCATATCATTTCACTAATAAACATGTGATGTTTGATAGCATCTTATATTGCTTGTTTAGCGCTTTGTTAGCATAATAAGATGATCCCTTATTTAAATATCAAGATAAGAATGTGTTCTTCCTTTAGTATGCACCGATTATGTTTTCGTCGCTCCAAGAGATCACGTGATGATCGGGTGTTCTTGGATCCACGACCATATATCGGGTGTAAAACAGTTACACACGCGAATACTAAGGTTCTAACTTGGCGAGCCTAGCATGTACAGACATGGACTCGTAACATGGACTGAAAGGTTAAGCATGAGTCATATAGTACATATGATGCCCATTTGATGCTCGCCTTTGAAGCTACACCGACTCACGTGATGATCGGACTTAGTGTAGTGGATTTGGTTCATGTAATCACCAAAAAGGCACGAGGGATGTCGTTTTTGAGTGGGAGTTCATTCGTAATATGGATTAGTTGAACTCAATATATCATAAACTTAGTCTAAACTTTAAAAATTCTATTGTAGATGGCACCACCTGCTTTTAATTTCAATGTGTTCATGGAGAAAGAGAAACTTGCAACGAACGGTATCAACTTTACCGAATGGGCCATGAATTTGAGGATTCTCCTCACTGCTGCACAAAAGCAATATGTGCTACAAGCGCCACTAGGCCCCCCACCTTTTGAGGATGCCCCTGACGAGGAGAAGAATGTCTATCAGACTCGTCTGGAGGACCACAACTTAGTTCATTGCGGCATATTGTATGGGCTAGAGCCGGAACTTCGAAAGCATTTCGAAAACGGCAATGCATTTGATACAATGGGTGAGTTGAAAATGATTTTTGACACACATGCTACTGTAGAGAGCTACAACACTTCAGAAAAGTTCTTTAGCTGCATGATGGAAGAGCACAACTCCGTTAGTGAGCATGTACTCAAGATGTCAGGTTACGCCGATAAGCTTGTGTCCTTGGGAATAACGATTCCCATTGACTTAGGCATCCATCGTGTTCTGCAGTCTCTGCCACCTAGCTATAAGAGCTTCGTGATGAACTATAATATGCAAGGCATGAATAAGTCTCTCCCCGAGCTTCTGTTAATGCTTAAAACTATGGAAGTGGAGATCAAAAAGGAACATCAAGTGTTGATGATCAATAAGAACACTGGTTTCAAGAAACACAAGAAGGGAAAACGGAAGGGAAGTAAGGGCGGCAAGCTGGTTGCCGTGCCTCAAAAGAAACCCCGAGTTGGACCTAAGTCTGATACCGAGTGCTATTATTGTAAAGGGACTGGCCACTGGAAGCGCAACTGCCCCAAGTATTTGGCAGAAAAGAAGGCCGGCAAGACAAACAAAGGTATATATGATATACATGTTATTGATGTGTACTTGACTAGTCCTCGCAGTAGCACCTGGGTATTTGATACCGGTTCAGTTGCTAATATTTGTAACTCGAATCAGGGGCTACGGAACAAGCGACCGCTAGCAAGGGGTGAGGTCAAGATGTGTGTCGGCAATGGATCAAGCGTTGATGTGATCGCCGTCGGAACGCTACCTCTCCATTTGTCGTCGGGATTAGTAATAAACTTGAAGAATTGTTATCTGGTGCCAGCACTTAGCATGAACATTGTATCTGGATCATGTTTAATGCGAAGTGCTTATTCATTTAAATCCGAGAACAATGGTTGTTCTATTTATATGAATGAAATCTTTTATGGTCATGCATCGATGATGAATGGTTTATTTCTTTTGTATCTCGATAATAATGTTACACATATTCACAATGTTGATGCTAAAAGGATTAAACTTAATGATGATATATCCGCATATATGTGGCACTGCCGTCTAGGTCATATTGGCGTTGAACGCATGAAGAAACTCCATTCAGATGGACTTTTGGAATCACTTGATTTTGAATCATTTGATACATGTGAGCCATGCCTTATGGGAAAGATGACTAGAACGTCGTTTTCTGGTTCAATGGAACGGGCAACAAATTTATTGGAAATCATATATTCTGATGTGTGTGGTCCAATGAGTGTGTCGGCGCGAGGTGGATATCGTTATTTTGTTACTTCCAGGGATGATTTGAGTATATGCGGTTTATCTACTTGATTAAACACGAGTCTGAAACATTTGAAAAGTTCAAAGAATTTCAGAATGAAGTGGAAAATCATCGTAATATAAAGATCAAATTTTTACGGTCCGACCGTGGAGGTGAGTATCTAAGTTACGAGTTTAGCACTCACATGAAAGAGTGTGGAATTGTTTCACAACTCACACCTGCCGGAACACCACAGTGAAATGGTGTGTCGGAATGCCGTAATCGTACTTTATTGGATATGGTTCGATCTATGATGTCTCTGACAGACTTGTCGTTGTCATTTTGGGTTATGCACTGGAAACTGCTGCATTCACTTTAAATTGTGCACCATCTAAATCCGTTGAAAAGACACCGTATGAATTATGGTTTGGAAACAAACCTAAGCTGTCATTTCTGAAATTTTGGGGATGCGATGTTTATGTGAAGAAACTTCATCCGGATAAACTCGAACCCAAAGCGGAAAAATGCGTCTTCATAGGATACCCTAAGGAAACTATTGGGTATTCCTTCTATCACAGATCCGAGGGCAATGTTTTTGTTGCCAAGAATGGATCCTTTCTAGAGAAAGAGTTTCTCATGAAAGGCATGAGTAGTCGGAAAGTAGAACTCGAAGAGGTTACTGAACCTTCTCTTCAAAGTATGGCGAGTGGCGCAGTGCCGGAAGTTGTTCTGGAGTTGGCTTCACCAGTTGAAGAAGGAACTAATGATAATGATCATGAAACTCCGAAAGAGAGTACTACTGAACCTCGCATGTCTAGCAGAACGCGTGCAGCTCCCGAGCTGTACGAAAATCCTGTCATGAATTTCATGGTTGATGAAAATGATGACCCTGCGACGTATGAAGAAGCGATGATGAGCCCGGATTCCAACAAATGGTTAGAAGACATGAAATCCGAGATGGAATCCATGTATGAAAATCAAGTTTGGAACTTGGTGGAATTACCACACGACTGAAAGGTCGTGCAGACAAATGGATTTTCAAAAGGAAAACTGATGCTGATTGTAATGTAACCATCTATAAAGCTCGACTTGTCACAAAGGGGTTTTGAAAAATTCAAGGAGTTTACTACGATGAGACATTCTCTCCCGTAGAGATGCTAAAGTCGGTTAGAATTATGTTAGCAATTGCTGCATATTTCGATTATGAGATATGGCAGATGGATGTCAAAACTACGTTTCTCAATGGTAATATTGAAGAAGAGTTATATATGATACAACCAAAGGGTTTTGTCGATCCCAAGGATGCTAACAAGTTGTGCAAGCTTCAGCGATCCTTCTATGGATTGAAACAAGCATCACGAAGTTGGAATCTCCGCTTTGATGAGGTGATCAAAGAGTTTGGATTTGTCCAAACTTATGGAGAAGCTTGTATTTACAAGAAAGTGAGTGGGAGCAATGTGGCATTTCTGATACTATATGTGGATGACATATTATTGATCGGAAATGATATAGATCTTTTAAACAGTGTTAAAAGTTATCTAAACAGCAAATTTTCAATGAAGGACCTAGGTGAAGCGTCATACATATTAGGCATAAAGATCTATCGAGATAGATCTAGGTGCCTAATAGGGCTATCGCAAAGTACATACCTTGATATGATTTTAAAGAAGTTTAAAATGGAAGATAGTAAGAAGGGGTTCTTACCTATGACACAAGGCACGACATTGAGTAAGACTCAAAGTCCGGCTACGACGGAAGAAAGAGAGAAAATGGACAAAGTCCCCTATGCTTCAGCCATAGGATCTATAATGTACGCCATGCTATGTACAAGACCGGATATGGCACATGCTATTAGTTTGACTAGTAGGTACCAATCGGATCCAGGTTCGGAACACTGGAAAGCGGTCAAGAATATCCTTAAGTACTTGCGAAGAACTAAAGATATGTTTCTTGTATACGGAGGTGAAGAAGAGCTCGCTAAGTGTTATGTCGACGCTAGCTTTGACACCAATCCAGATGACTCTAAGTCTCAATCTGGATACGTATTTCTCATGAATGGTGGAGCAGTTAGTTGGAGGAGGTCCAAACAACCTATGGTGGCGGGATCAACAACGGAGGCCGAATATGTTGCTGCTTCGGAAGCGACTCAAGAAGCAGTTTGCGTGAAGGAGTTCATATTCGAACTAGGTGTGGTTGCAAACGCGTTGGACCCAATGGTGCTCTATTGTGACAAAAATGGTGCCATTGCCAATGACAAAGAGCCAAGGTCTCACAAGCATTCCAAGCATATTAAGTGCCGGTTTCACTCCATCCGAGAGCATGTCAAGGATGGAGATATAAAGATTTGTAAAGTACATACGGATCTCAATGTAGCAGATCCGTTGACTAAAACTCTCCCTAGAGAAAAACATGATCTACACCAGAACTCCATCGGTGTTAGATACATCACTATGTAACTAGATTATTGTCTCTAGTGCAAGTGGGAGACTGAAGGGAATATGCCCTGAGAGGCAATAATAAAGTGTTTATTATGTGTATTCCAAGCATATGAGAGATGTTTATTTTGCATGCTATAATTGTATTAATACGGAAATGTTAATACATGTGTGTTTAATAAACAAACAGAAAGTTCCTAGTTATGCCTCTCTCATAAACTAGTTCGTTGATTAACAAGATGATCACAGTTTCCTGATCCTAGACATTGGATGTTGTTAATAACAAGATCACAACATTAGTGTAATGGTGTGATGAACATTCATCCGAAGTATAGCATTACGATCAAAGTCATTGATTTTATATTGCTATAAACAACTTATGAAGTAATCCTAATCCTTAGACCATGAGATCATGCCAATCACTAACACCGGAAGAGTTTCTTGTTGACATCAAACGTCACGCCATAACTTGCTGATTATAAAGATGTCTTCAAAACTACTAAAGTGTTATGTTGAGAATCATGGATCAAGAGTGGAATTTGTTCATCCCGATGACAGATAGATATACTCTGGGCCCTCTCGGTGATATCACATTGGTTAGCTTGCAAGCAAGTGATTTGATCACTAGAATTTTATATCACGGGAACGAGAAAAGAGTGCATGTCAGTAACGAGATCAAACTAGGTATGGAGATACCGATGATCGAATCTCGGACATGTAATATATCGTGAAACAAAGGGATTAAGATACAAGCGTAAAAGGTTTCGACGATCATAAGAAAGTCATCGTTGAATGTGTGGGAGTCAGTATGGATCTCTAGGTCCCGCTACTGATTATTGATCGGAGAAGGGTCTCGATCAAGTCCGCATTATTCGCGAACCGTAGGGTGACACACTTAAGGGACACTAACATCGAGTTGGAACAAATGTTTCATGCCGAAAGAATAAACAAGCGCAGGAATTTGTTTCACTAGATACCAAAACAGGTTATCGGGTGAAATTGCATAAAGAGGTTATGCATGTGAAATAGAATTATAGCAAGGGGTTATATGTGAAGGTTTGTCATTAAAGTAATTGAAAAAATTCTGAATAAATAAAAGAGTTTTATTTAATGAGGGTTTGCATTAAATTTGGTGGAAATTTAATAGCAAGTTTGAGTGGGATTTTGAGTGGAGGGACTTGAATGGATTTTTGTGAGTGGAGTGTCCACCCACGTGAATGAAGGAGGGGAGGGGGCAGCCCCTTGGCCGGCGGCCACCCCCTTGGGTGCCCCCTCCTCCTATAAAAGGAACCCTTCTCCTCACTTCTCACTCACACCTCCTCGTGAAGGATCTCTCTCCCCCTTTAGAATTTATTCCCCATGGTCTTGGACTAGCGAGATACATGTTCCCGGTGGCTATTCGGCAAGAAAGGGTTGTGCTTCCGCTGCATCGCTGGAGCGAGGAGGCGGAGGTTGCTCGATGTCTTGTACATGTGTGAGAGCACGGATGCGCTGCTGCTTTGCGGCGCAAGGACTTCCTCTCGATCTTGAGATCGGCAAGAGATCGTCTACATCAACCATGAGTTGAACTCGTTAAGCTTTGTCGGTCTTCAAGGGTATGTTCTCTACGGATATACATGCGCCCCATGTTTGTATCTAGTAGATAGATCTTGGTACATAGTTCCCATCGTAGGAAATTTTTTGTTTTCTATGCTGCGAACCCTACACTTCTTTGACTAAAACTATTTGAAGATGTCTTACTCTATCTCTCGTCTACCCTCACATGTTCCATTTTCAAAAACAAGTCGGACTTGGTGACCGCGAAGACGGAAGTACCTAGATGAAGAGACAGGGAAAAAAACAAATCAAAAGAGCTACCAATGACGAAAGATACTACAAGATAGCCCAACCAATTGAGTCCTTCATCCCCCTCAATGGATCAAGTGCGACATCAATGACCCCAGATGGAAAGACCGAAGTAAAGATCCTCGTGACGTTCATACCGAGGAGCAACACCCCTAGTATAGGATTCCCTTTATGGCTCGTAGTCACCCCTTTGTACCTAGGGTACGCTCTCCTTGCTTGTAATGTGCTAATGTGAATGATTGAAATGTGTTGCTTGTTTGCCTCAGATCATTCGCTCTTATGATATGACCACCTTGTTTGTGTTTCACGACATAACCATTCATAAGCCCATAACCTAAAACCTCTCCTCAGCAGGATGGCCATGTAAAGAAAATCTCCGAAAACCCCTATTCTTGCCTTAGTTATAAGCGTCCCCAAAGGAACGACGATCCCATTTAACCCTCTGCCGAACCAACGGGAAGTTATCACAATAAATAAAATGCCCCAAAAATCGTGAAGATAAGGATGCTTGAAGACAACGAGTCTACTCCATCAGCGAACCGAAGCAACACAAAGAGTTCAAGATATGATAACCTCGCTGGAGCTAAAATGCATCCACCCCGACTGAAGACCAAGAATAAGCATCGCTAACTGCCAACTTTCTAGGAGATAATCCCTAAAGTTCTTTAGGTAACCATCATATCGAGGTACTTTCAATAAGGCGTCACTCGAAGACCTCAACTCAAGCGACATCCCAATGCTCTAGGAAAAATAATCTACCCTAGCCTCGATGACCCTAAGTAAAGCTCTAAGGTGGAAAGACTGCGTCTTTCCACTAAATTGCCAAAGACCGCCTACGAGAAGATAATCCAGGAAGATATCCAATCCAAGAACCGGCCCCAAGCAAGACCTCGAGAATCGTTAGAAGAATAAGAAACAGACCTCATCAACAACCTTCAGAAGTCTTCTTGATCCTCCCAATACCCACGACGCTCGGATTTAAGACGACAAGGTTACCCAATGCCGCCAATACTACTCTCCAAAGGGAAGAAAGTAACCCAAAGAGTCTATATTCTTTGAAGATGTCACGAAACCCCCTTCTCTGCTATCTCTACTAAGACCCACCTAAAAAGGCCACTGAATTTTCTAACCTTGGGACTGAAAATGAAGAACTGCCCCTCTACGAGTATCAACCCATCTTCTAGTCACCACCCTTGGAAAATCCACCCATTGAAGCAGCCGCGAACAAGCCACGACCCTCACTCCTTACTGCCGAAGTTTTAAATATCCCTCACACCCGTAAGAATTGCAGTAACCAAAGAGGGTACCCAAATCCAGTATAACGACAAAATTCAAGGAGCACTCTCAAAATAGTCGTTCGTCCCCTACCAACTCACTCTTCCAATATATTGTCTCGGAACATGTTTTGTATGGCGTCAAACCTCGTCGTTCGCCGGCGCAAACCTGTAAATTTCTGGATGAACCCTGTTGATAACAGGCAAGTATGATGCCCTTCTTCGAGTGTTTTACCCATGACGTTGCATCAGACTCGACCCATAACGATCATACCCTATAGGACCACCTTCCTTGACCACCAACCGCAAACGACATTCTCACAACTAGTTAAAACTCTAACCAGCTCCGGCCCCTCTCAAGAAGCAGCGTCTATAAGGTCGACAGAAGTTACCAATTCCAGATGAAAGGCGCAACACTCCCATAGCATTAGCCTACGACTCCAATAAATATGGTATGCGATCTCACCAAGCACCCCTAGTGTCGCTCTAAGGGGAAAAGACTACTTATTTCTCGCAAAAATAAATTAACCACTAACCAAAGCATCTTAGGCGTTCGATCCCTAGCCATCATTAGGAGATGAAATCCCCTAAAACAAAATCATGGACCCTGCAAGAAGTACAACCATTGGCACTCCTCCCACAATTAGAAGATGCTACGGAAAAATATCCCACTCCAAGGTTGACCATTCAGTCACCGCTCCCAGTGCATCAAGACCTAGAAGACATAAAGGCTTACTTCAGCAATAAAATATTAAAGAAGACTCAACACGTCATCTTGCTCCCAGAAGGAAGAATCGATTCTACACTAAATCTACCTAGAATCGTCCTAAGGGGAAAAGACTGCATTTTTTCACTAGCTTAACCTAAGCGATCATCCGTAGCAACTCGAACTCGACCAGTAAATGCCCAAGCCTATTTTCTATAATATCATTTTCATCCAAACTTCCAACACTGAAAATTGTTAAGCCGATGTTTTTATCCAACCCTACTCTTCCCGAATCTCGGGACGAGATTTTTTTAAGGGGGGAAGGTCTATAACATCCCAATTTCAGCAGCCCTGATTTGTTGTCCAAAAGGCAAAAATCAGGGGGAACAAAAACTTTTTCTTATTAAGTGTTGCAATGCTTGCTTACTTATTTTCTTATGTTCCTACATTTGATTGTGTATTAGATGATATATTCCTTACCTCAACACTACTTTACAAAAACTATTTTTCAAAAAGAGAGGTCTTGGCTCATCTTCCATATTCTCAAATGTCAGACAATTCAAACTTGAGCCAAGATGACTTTGCCACAACAAAATATTTTACTAACTCTATTAACCAAAAATATGGGGACATATATATAATCTCCTTATGTTTTCAAGGCATAACTTTCAACTACTTTTATCTCTAGGTTTTCCAAAAACCTTTCCTAAAATCTTTTTAATTCCAATTTTGGTAGAAATACCAAGAGGTCCATATATTACTTCAAAACACAATCTATTCAAAATACCCATCCTTACCTCAAGATAGGCTTGATGGTAACTTTATTATAAGTTGGATAAGTTTGATAAGATGAATTTCCTTGATCTTCTGGTTGATGAATTGCTTTGATCTGCTATGAGTGAGGACTTGTCTTCTTAGGAAGTAGCATGAGAAAATCTAGGAGATCATCCTATAGGATCAAACCAACGGTTAAAATAGACTAAATCTATAACCAAGCCTCCCAAGCTGGATATACCCTAAGTCACTCAAGGGACCCTATAACCCCCTTAACTAGATCAATCATGAGCTAATCCTTTGAATTAGCATCAAGTTCATCAAAGACCAAATACATGCATGGATCTGCTCTACTGAATATACTATTAAATATCATCCCCTTGATTATAATAATAAACCAATTCCTTACCTCCAAATGTTTCCCTCTCTCATACTAGTACAAATCCACAAGTCTGCCAAATTTGGCTAAGTCTAGAATCTTTAACTAGATTCAATCTTTTGAACTTCCTCTAATCCAATCAGTGTGCATTTTTCAAAATGTACTAGAACCATATTGTAGTACATTATTAGTACTACAAAATGATAGTCTTGAGTTTGGCTAAACTCTTCTTGAAACCACTCATCCGTGATGGTTCTGTAGTCAAGATAATATTCTTTTCTAAAATCTTATCATCTTGCCTACTTTGGAAGAATCTCACATCCATATGCTAACTTCCCTTGACCAACTCTTTGTATTATTATGACCTACTAATCCTGATCTATCAATACACCTTTTACTTTTTTCAATTGGAGATTTTTTGCTTCTTAAACCCTCATGGTTTATGAGGCATCATGACTCACCTACTATGGCAGCCTTGTTTTCAACAAAGTTTGCTATCACTTCTAGATCACCTCAAATGCAACCCATCCCAACTCTTGATATAACAATCACATATATAACTTGGTCTATCTATAAATCTACCCCCATACCAAGGTGAATCCTAGCTCACTAATCCAACCATGTGTAGGTGACATAAAAATATCAAAACCCTAGATTCCCCCAAATCTAGTTTCTTCCTTTTTCACACTAATTCTTCAAAAAAAAGTTGGCAATTATGGATAAATAAATTTTACATCATCTACCTTAGATAGGATAATTCCCCAAATAATTCCCAAAATTATTTGGATCCTAAAACTATTTAATTTCCACTTTTGGCAAAACCCTAGAAACTTTGTCTATAAAGGCAAGTTTGTTTTTATCCAAATCACTTTGCCCAATCAATGCACAATTGAGTAATATATATGATACCCTATCTTCCAAGCTGAAAAATAAAAAATTTCGAGATCCTTTATTACTTCTTTTTGCCCTTTTTCTTAAATGGCACAAACAAGAAATAATAGCCTAAAAATACTTTTTATTCAAAATAAATTATAATAAAATTCCCCAAGGTGATATATGGTATTTAGGACCATCCCACACAAAAACCCAACCCTTTACAATGTAAAAATATCAAAGGAGTTCCTCAAAACCATTTCTGCACTTTTTGAATAATACACAAAATGATGAGCTAATGTAATCAGAAAATTCCCAAATAATTATAATCGATGCCTTTTGACCTCTTCTATAAACCAGAACTATTTCCCTATCTTGCCAAGATCAAATCTGGTGAAACTTGTACTAATAAAGAAATATGGCATTTTCGGATATTCCTCAAAGCTTGATCAAACCAAAAACCAAATCATCACCACTCCCCTCCATTGTTTGACAAATCAACCATCACCCCTTTCTCTGGTCATATTTACTGTAGCACTACAGTGCCACCCCACTCCTTTGTCCCTTTTCACTTAGAAAGAGAGAGATGTGTGCCCCTCTTTTGCTTGCCTTGCAAATATCTACACCCCCAGGGTAGCCACCCCCCTCTCTGCCCCTCCTAGGACCCACACATGACCACTCCATTGCCCACCTCAAGCTATCTCTGTCTAGTACCTCCCTCAAGATCTCCCATGGACCATGTCTATCATACTCCCCTCCCCCTCGATTTATAAGGCCAGAGGCCAAAGATTCCCCATCTCTCTGCCTCATTTGCTCCCACTCACCTCCCCAGAACACCCTCTCTCCCCTTGCCTGCTATGTTCTGCTCGAGAGAAGGAGAGAAGGAGATCTCGGCCTCCTCCACGAAATTGAGCAAGGCCCCTCCCCTATCTTCTCTCTTTGCATGTTGCGCCCATGCACTCCCTTACTCTCCCCGACTCTTCCCCTGCTGCTCTTTTTGTCTAGGACTGCCCCAGGAAGGAACTCTGGCGATCTCCTGAGCAAGCACTACAGTTGTCTACGCGCGAGCTGACCCCTGGAGGAAAACCTTGTCATGCCTTCCCTCCCTCTACTCCCCGTCGTGTGCTGCGTCCGCTCCACTACCTCTACATCGCCGACGAGGCCTAAGGTGAGATCCCCGAGCCTTCCCCGCCGCCTAGGGTTTTGGCGTCGTCGCTCTAGCTCCCACGGAGACGACGGCCGCAGGCTGTCGATCTCGTTCTAATCATATCGCCGAGGAAGGTCGATACCCCTTTGCGCCCCCACTGACGACAATAGCTGGGCCCACCCCATGGATTTGAAACCGCTACAGCCCGCACGTGTCACCTGCGAATTGGCCTGGCCCTCCACTGTGCGGCCCGTTCCCGCTTAGATCTGACCCAGTGACCTCCCCTGCTATTTTTTTCTCCAGATCTGAAAATTAGTTTGTTTGGATTAAATATAAAATAAAAGGGAAATAGCTCTAAAAGGCCAGATCTAATTTTCCCTATATGGATACATGTATTCCCTAACATGCAGTAGCTCTAGTTGGCCCAAATATGCTACCAAATATTGATGATAAATTAGCAGAACATATGTATCCTTGGCCAAATAAACTTCCACTTAATTATTTATAACCCAAAATGGCATAAAACCTCTGGGTGCTGAAGTGAATCATAGATATCTTGCATGTCCCCCTAACACCACCTAAAATGGCTTCCTAATTTGCCCCTGGTCAAAATGTCAAAATCAACACATTTTTGCCTTTAGCAAATTCTCCAAGTCAAACAAAAAGTGGTGTTGACATAATTCCAACTCCCAGGGCTCGCAACTCATCACATCCTTCACACCCTAGAAGCCCAATATTTAATGAGCTCTGGATAATTTTTGATGAATAAAACTATTTTGTGTAGGATTATTACACTAATAAATCACCCCAGTAGTTCAATAAAACCAAAAGGGTAATTCAAATTTCTTTCGAAAGTTATTTCAAATACCTAACATGTGTCCTTGGAATCACATCAAAAGTTCTTGTTATTTAAATCTGGTAAAAAGACAAATATGCACTAGGACTGAATTTGGTAATTTCCTGAGGGCATTCTGTTAAATAATTTTAAGTAATTCCAACTCTCAGTGAACCAGTACATAAAACCATACTTAATCATCCAAGGAAATAATTTCTGGACTTAGAGAACATTTCTAGTGAATTATTCCATAAAACTAGAGATTTATTACTATAAAAATCATTATAAATCAATGGTAATTGATAAAATCGTGAAACCACTTTTATTGGTTTCAATTTATCAATACCTATCTGATGGTATCATTTTTATACAATGTTATCATACAAAACTTGGCCTTGCTCCAAAACCCCTTTTCTAGGTAATTTTGGACTATAAACCCTAATAGAAAATCCACAAATGCAATCAAAGAAATTGCTTTGTATCCAAAACAAAATCCTCAACCCTTACTGATTTATAAACTTGTTTGGTCCATTGCTTGCTATATGTATTGATTCTTTTATTTCGTTTCTTGATTGGTGCATTGCTTGTTTGCATGTTTGCTCGATAACGACGGTAGTTGCGATGGTGTGACACCGAGAAGAAGAAAACATCGGGTTATTCTTATTATTATTGTTATCAGTATTCTGGTTTTCTAAGGAAGTGATGGGAAATCTCGCTGGTCACAGGCAAGCCACCTTCCGGCTCATAAGCCCTTGTCCTACTGTATTACTTATGCATGCTTTATCTACTGTTTACGAAACTACATTGTTTTATTATATGATGATTTTATCTTCGGTAGTGGTTTGACTCCTCCAAAATATTTCACATGTGTACTACTGAGTACAACACCTTTCCGACACCTACTCGTCCCTAGTATAGTAGATGGTGTATAACACCATACCCCTTTGGCGACCCCGATTTAGCCAAAGCAAAACTATGGGATGGGAAGACCCCGGAAAAGTTTACAAAAACATTGATGAGAAAACCTTGGTGAGGTTTGACCTACCAAGAGAATATTAAGAAAGAAAAAAGGTTTTGGTTTTACAAAAAGGATGAAGAAAGAGTAGGAAAAATGTTTACGAAAACACATCCGGTTCTAAGCAGCTTTAGCTATAACAACTTAACCCGTGCAACCACATTACTTTGGAAAGGGACAGGGATGGATTTGATGTTTGTTTACTCTGGTATAAGCGGCCTCACAACTACTATAGGGGTAAATTTTTCCTGGAGGGTGGGCTTTCTCCGAAAAAATGGTCCATGTAAAACATCGACCAGGAGAAGGAACTAAGGGTCTACAGGCCTCCACGCGTTACTATGAGCCCCTCATTGAAAGCTTACACTCATCACAGCGGAAAAAAGCGCTCCGGTTGGATTGTGAACTATATAGGGCATCCAGGTTTTGAGGGGAACAACACACATGGGGTAGGCACTTATATTGGAGTAGGCATTCGGAGAGTCTTAAGGGGTTACTCGACCCATGATAGTTGTACATCAGGGCAGGGTAACCAGATGACGTGGGTGAAGTGTACAACCATTTCAGAGTGTAAATCTATTCGAATATCCCGGTCCACGGTTATGGACGGGTTGGACAAACTACTGTAGAGAGGTGCTGGTTTTGATTTCAAAAAGTACTATGGAAAAGCAATGGCTTTGAAAATGTTTTGACCATGGGATGGTTGGAAAGGAAGGAATGGAGTTTGGTCATGGGATGACCGGGATGGAAAAACAAATGGGTGACCCAATCCTAGTGCATTTACCAAAACTTTTTAAAAAGGTTTCCACAATGTTTTAAAAAAGTTTTCAACAAAGCTATAGACATGCTATATCTGCAAGAGAAACTAGTTCATAAAATAACCTCTTATGGAGCCCTCCTGCTACCAAAACCATATTGCATATCCTTCATTATTGTACTTTTAAGGTGGTTTATGAGTACATTCAAATTACTCACTGGCATTATCCCTGGCTATTTACTTGGACAGATTTGCAGAAGCAAGAACACTAAAGTTGTTGACGTCTATGCGAGCTAGGCCATCTTCCTAGTCAGTCGCCTGTAGGTTAAGGCATGACACGGGCTCTACGCTTGAATAATTCCTCTATTGATGTTGTATCGCCATAATGGTACTAATGGAAGTACTTGTACTTGTTATTCTTGGATGTTGTAATGAGACTTGTCAGTTATGCTCACGGCTCACTAATCATGGGAACGCGAATTGCAGGAATAACGAGGATTCTCGGACCGTAAATACGGGGTCCCACAATTCATCATGGCATACCTTGTTTGTTTGTTTCATATGATTTATATGTTTGTGCAATATATTTATTTTGGCCCCTTCTGTGTTTTGTTTTCAATCCGTATAGACACTTAGCAAGGAGAATATTAGGAGCCTCGGGAGTATTACATGGATCCATCTTATTCTGCAACTGGACTACCAGGCAAGCATTTTCCCATGCTTGCACTATATATAGCACCTATTGCATCTATCTTATTCTTGCATCATATGTCACGATCCGAATAAAATTGAATCACAAGTATTACATATCCTTTACTTTTAAACCACACCGAAGCTTGTTCCATCAATCCTATTAGCCATTACTACAAGAGTTGTTTGAGCCATGTGATTCATAGAATTGCATGCGTAGGGTTTGTGAGTGTCTTCCAATAATGAGGTACCTAAAAAACTGAATGGAGTAGTAATGTGATAACTAAATAAAGAGGCACCGGAGAGCAATATATGCTATTTGGTTCTTTATGCTCACTTTTGTCCTGTAGGACCTCCAGTACTTGATACTTTTCCCTTGACTATCACACTATACATAATCTAGTTTGGGGCGTTATTACTATCATGTACGTATGCCATGCTACAACTTTTTTACTATTATTGCCTGAGGAGCGTTCACTACTGTATTGTTTAGGAATTGTGATATGTTTATGCGATATCGACAAGTCTAGTCGCACTTTCCGGTTTCCGTTCATTTACAGCCATCGACACAAACCCTGGGTCCATCTCGGAGCCGTCCAACTTTGTTGCAGGGTGCTTAGTGGGGTGGCCCCCGGAAATCATGTCGTGATGCCTCGTTGGATTTTCATTTGTTTTTTCCGAGGTTGATGGTGCGTGTGTTGCTATTTGTGTACCCCTACAGGGTAAATCTTTCTGAAATCCGTGTCCACGGTTATGGATGACTTGGAGCACAGTTTCTCGATCATAGACAATCATCACTAAAGTAACACTTCTAAATTGACTAAAACTTGACTAGTAATAGTGCAATAATTATGGAATAATTAATAAAACAGCCAACAGATGGAATGTTCTTTGGCCTTCTCATTCGGAAACACTGAGGTGGGGGAGCAATGTTTAGTTATGTTGCTATATATCTGTTGGGTATTAACCATTGTTTAATTAACGAGCATCCGTCTATCATTGGTTAGGCGGATGCTGTAGCGTTTCTCTATAGAACTGCTAGGATTTATTTTTGCTGCAATTGCGTCACCCTCAGATTGTTCCTTTTAGATGTGTAAAGACTTGCTGAGTCCCTTAGTGTCTCACACGATAAAATTTTGGTTCAGATGGACAGGTATATCCACAGGAAGGATACTGGGTTGAGGAGACCGATGATGGTGGCAACGATCGTCTGGTGTAGAGATTTCGGGGATGGAGAACTGTGAGATCTATGGGCGGGATGTGCTTATTTTTCAGGGAATTTTATGCCAATTTGCCTCTTATCCGTACTCGGATCTTATTTTCCTCTTCCACATGATACTCTGATATGTGATGTATGAGGATGTATCCTAAACTATTAGAACTATCTAGTAATTTGGATCTTGCCGTATGGCTTGGAATATTTCTATTTTCTTTTAGATGGATTGGCTCTGATGTACTCTTGTATGTCGTTGGCATACATACTCATTTTTGTATGCTTGACTCATATTCCATCCGGCTATGTCTCTCGCAGTTGAAGCTATAACCACGATAAGCGGGTAGGATGGTTGGCCGGTACCGTGCCCTGTTCCGCTCAGGCGGGACCTACACGTGGGTGGCCCTTGGGACTCCTCGGTAGGACACCTTATGCACTTTTTGGTAATACCGGCTCGTGATTTAGAGTGTAGGGTCTAGGGGATTACAGAAACAATCACAATAAGATTACTATAATGTGCACTTCATCATGTAATAATATATAAAGCAGCAGTAGCACCATCTCATTCATAGAAGAAACAACTCTGATTCGTAATATGACAGGAAAATCATGGAAGGAAAACAACTCCGATCAGTATTGAACTAATACTGAACTAACACCACTCTGATGCACAGTGTAGCTATGCATAGTGTAGCTACAATAAACACCACCATGTAGCTATAATACTGAACTAACTAACATGTCTAACTAGCTGTGATATTTTTGCAACATTACTGTCTAACTGACTATGATCATACGAGAATCATGCAAATTACCTAGGGTGCCCGGAGTACCATGGGAACTTTTTTGAATTAGAGTAGTTTTTTAATTTTGAATTTTCTACATACACAAAGTTTTGAATTTTACAAAACTCTTAACATGAAAAGTGTGCATATTTCAATCCTACATCCACTGATGCAAACCCCACCTAAATCAGACTTGTAGAACTCACAAAAATGTCTTCTAAATTTTCTGTCATACACAGAACTTCTGAATTTTCTGTATTTTCTAGCTAGGCTAGGTTCTAGTTGTTACTATATGTTGAGAGTTAGCTTCTTTCATAAAAAATACTAGTGTTACTATATATTAGATTTTGTTATACAAAAATACTAGTGTTACTTTTCTAGCTAGGTTAGCTTCTGGAATAAAAAAAGGACAACAGTATTATGGGAAGTGCTGAAATACTATAGGACCACTCTGAATAATAGAGATACCATTATGTATCCAAATTTCAATACACATATTGATATGGGAAGACCTAAGCATTATAGGCACCAAATTTTGCAAAGAAAGCAAGCGAAAATATAACAAGTCAATAGAAGGTAAAGTACTTTCTAATTATCATTTATAATGGTCGAATATGTATCGAACTTCTATTTGCATACACATTATATTTATCCCAAGAATGAGCATTTGAAACTAACAAGTCAGCAGACACAAGATATCAATTCTAGATATTAAGCAAGCAACAATATTGCAATTACGACATAGAATGAGAAGTCATTCCTCTTGAATTGTGATTCTGCAGACAAGCTAGATAATACTAATTCACAATTGTAAATGCTCAAATCTGAGGGACTAGCTCAAGTTTAGGCTGCAGCCATCAGTCCTTGAGCCTAAACAACAAATGACTCTAAGTATGAGATTAATAATATAACATGAACATATTGGCACTGACACAATATCATGCCGATTGATGACATACAATTGTAATGCATATTTCAGATAGTTACTATCAACACAGACCAATTGCTTTGCATTCTAGTATCAACTAACATTTGGCTCTCAACATTGAGATCAATATTATAACATAAACATAGCAGTGCTAAGTGAATACCATATAAACCAGTAGATCCCTAATCCTCCAAATAAATGTTCAGCTCAAAATAAAAGTAGCATGAACACCAATATCACGAACCAAACTTTGGTACCACTACGGTCCGCAATGAAGGTATAGATTTGCTGGAATTCCTAAATAGGTAGGTCGTGCATAGTATCACCATGATCACTTCCTATAGACTGTCAAGCTGCTTCATGCCGATAGACTTCCTAGAGATGACGTCGAAAATGTTATAGATGCCAAACAACGTCTCACAGATATGCTCGTCCATTATCCCTCGAATCAAAACATGGAAGTATTTGTGTCATCAGCACATGATATTAATGAGACTTCATAGCGCTGAACCTCTTCATCGCAACATCTAGATATTTTCTTATCTTTCCTGAGTAAGCACTACTGTAAAATCGCTGGAGGTTTATTCTTTTGTGCATCTTCATGATCTCACGCTCATGTCATCATGCAGCATTGCATTTGAGCATCATCATGACATCATGCATTTGTTCGCCTAAAACTTTTTTCTAAAAGCCTATCTTTGTTTTCTAGATATCACCTCTCTTTATTCAAATTAAAACTCTAGCTTTTCCGGATATATCTATTTGTCGAAAACCTTCTTGCAAATATTTTTTTAAAAAAATAACTTAATAAATAAACAATAAAAGTATTTTTATAAACCCGAGGGAGGCATCCAAACCGGCCAGGGCCAAAGGCCGGGCTAGCCACGCAACCTAAAACTCCAAACACTCCAAACCCTAACCCCAAACCTAGCTCTAGAAAACCCTAGTCTGATCCTACACCTTCCCACCGCCAGTCACACCCGGCAACACCTAGTCCACCCATCCTTGGTACACTCACAAACGCATGCAGTACATAACCACCCCGCGTGCTAGCACAACCTACCGCCCTACACGTTACCGCCATCACCCGCCCGCGTGGACCCTACCTAGGCTCCACCACGCCTCCATCCACCCCGCATGTTCACGGGCCGCCGCTGCTGCACCTTACCCTCACTCGGATCGCCCAACCCCGCCGCCGCCAGCAACTCTCTCTATCCCTACCTGCAAGATCGCCCTGCCACGGGGTCCACCCCCTCGTCTCCGCCGTCTAGCGCGCCTACTACCCGTGAACCGTCTTCCGCCCGGCCTCCTCCCTGTCTACCTCCGGCCCCGATGCCCGCCTCCACTGCCTCCACCAGAGAGCGCCACCACCGCCATAGGGCCCCGCCCTCCATCCTCGGTTCCTCTCTCCAGCTACCTGGCCGCCACCTCTTTAAGTGTCGGTAGCCGTCCTCCTCTGTGCCTCCCTTAGGCCGACCCCGCCACTCGCGACCTCGTCGCCATCCCTCTGATTTGTGCTCGCCGAGTCCGCCTCCTCGAGCTCACTTTCCTCTTCTTGGTGCAACCTCTCCCCCTTCGTGCATGTTCCTTTCTCCATCGGTCCGCCTCCAGGGACAGCTCCACCGCCGGTGGGTGTCCTCGCCATCTGCGTTGGTCTCTTTCCCGTTAGGCCCCTCCCGGAGTGCTACCGCCTCACCGTCACCGCTAGTCACCAAGAAATCGCCATCGACCTCACCCTCGCTAGTCCAGTGACGATGCATTTTCCGCTTTTGTGATCACCTCTGTCGCTTTGTTCCCATGCATGTGCAGGCGCTTGAGGCTTGTTCATTCTTGAAGTGTTGCTTATGTTGATCTAACAGTGAAGTGGTGTTGTGGTGAGGTATGATGCCCATGTGGTGAAGTTGCATTTCTGTTAAATATCTCCCGAAGACCATCGACAATCGAAGCCAAACATTTAGAGTCGTCCTTTGGATTCGATGACCAATGACTGGACCCGATGATCTAAAGATTCTGACACCAGAACCAAGTCTATTGTCAATAGCCGAGGCCGGACACCCAATTTCTCCATCGCGGACGAAAAGCCCTTCGACACGGAGTGCCAAGATCGCCTCACGAATTCTAAAGCCCATTCTCGGTGTCCGAAGACCGATCCCGCCGAGTCAAACCACGTCAAACCCCTAACAAAGATCATCATATTCGACTTGTCGCATATTAAACTTGTCGCATATTAAATAATTCATGCTTGCATACATATCAGTTGGTTTGGGATATTTTGTCAGCTCACTTAATAATTAAATATGGAGGTCATATTCGGGATTTTCTAGTCTTATACTGGGCCATTTAAATTTGTGTACCGAACCGGTGACATGTTTTGCCTTGGTAAACCAAAATTTAAATTGTAGGGTATCTAAACAACTTGAACCATATAATTAATTGTTGGGACCCTGGTTGCGCTTAATATTTCCTAATTGCATTGTATCTTTTCCATGCCATGCATCATACATGCATCATGTCCAATCTTCTGCCATAGTATTAAATATTGCATTCGGTGTTTCTTCTAGTGCGTTCCTTACTCACGGATTAGGCCGATGAATTAATGTGAGTGTCGAGCTGATCTCATTCTCCCCATTTCTACCTATTTTACATTCCTAGTATTTACTTCCTCCTGTTTATCTATTTCTATGTGTGTTGTGATGCTCTAGATTGCGTACCACTTTATATCCCTTGTAGCCTATATTGCCATGGACACCTCCTATTACCTGTAGTATGGTAGACAGTTGGCCTTGCGAGTCGTAGTTGCTTGTGTAGGAGTTGCTTCACGTTGTTGATGTTCCACAATTCTTGGAGGAATGCCTCATGCTTAATGTTGGTGATGATGATGTATTTAATTACAACTTGATATTAAAATGATGGCAATAGTTATAACTAATGGAGGGGAACCGATGGGCAATAGATGCTATTTGGTTTTGAAACGCTCACTGGTGTCCCAGAGGACCCCGATTTCTTGATACCTATTCCTTGACTATCGCACTATCCGCATGTGGAACCATAAATCCCCTTAGACAGAGCTTGATTCATTCATTATTTCTTGGGGCCACAAACTAGTTCGGGGCGTTATTACTATCTTCTACTTATGCCATGCTTTACTTCTTTATTTACTACTATTGCTCGTGGAGAGCGTTTACTACTACACTTTTTTGGAACCCCGTGCCATGATTCCGCGGTATTGACAAGCTCAGTCACACTTTTGGGTTCCCAATCATTTACATCCGTTGTCACAAACCTCTGGGTCCATATCGGAGATGGCCAACTTCGCCGTGGGTAGCTTAGTGGGGTGCCCCTGAAATATTTTAAGAATCTTGTGATTGCTTTGTCGTGATGCCTCATTAGGTTTTCATTTGGTGTTTCCGAGGTTGATCATGCGTGTGTTGCTATTTGTGCCCCCTATAGGGTAAATATTTCTTAAAGCGGTGCCCGCGATTATGGATGACACGGAGCACATTATCTCGATCACAGACAACTATAACTAAAGTAATGTTATAAATTTGACTTTGGAATGACTAGTGATCAGCTTCACTATAACAGAATGGATAAATAAAAGTACCAACAACTGCTAGAATTCGGACGCCTCATGCTATATGTATGACTAGTAAGTATTGAAACTACAATGGAATGGTTAACTAAAACTTCCCACTGCTTATGATATCAGGATGACTCATGTTCACCATACCTGACTAGTAATTGCTGCAACTATAACGGAATGGACAAAATTGCCAATTGTGTGAGTTTCCTCGATATGACTTCTTTGTTTGGTCTCGAAGAGGAATACCAGGATGGGTATGTTTGGTGTTAGTATCAGGTTGGTTCCGAATAGGTAACTTATCCCCCTGTGATAGCCGTTAGTTATATCGAATCTCTATAGGTTGTTTCGTGCATGTTGCGCTGCCGCTACACTCCACCATACCTATGTAGGCGCGATCCGCCAAATTCTAAGTATCGCCATGTATTGGCCTTAGTACTGACCTCTCCTTTTTTTCCTTTCCCTTTGCCAGAACCCCTTTTGTTTAAGCAGGCTTGATATCAACGTTGTTAGTAGGGTTACCCTTCCGGCTTGGCCTAGGCAGAGTTATGGACACCATTGGTTATTCTTTAGGGCTTTTAGCCCCATTTGCTTCTTATCCGTACTGGAATATTATGTCATTTTGAAGGTGATTTTGGATGTTCTTATCCGTACTGTATTCTTTAGGGTTACCCTTCCTCGGTATGTTGTATATATCTGTTCTATCGGTTCCATCATGGACTAATGTGTAATGGTATTACTTTGTTTTCCACCTACATGAAAGTGCCTGGTGGGAACCTTTGAATCGTTTCTATTGTACCTTCAAGGTTTCACTTCCTTCTTTTGGTAACAGTGCTTCTACATACGGTCTTCATGCTATCTGAGTAATTTTCCTATGTTTACCTTTCTAGTGACCCAAAATCCACTAAAAAAATTATTTGTATCTTCTGGTGTTTTTCAACGCGACGACCTCATCTGCCCTAGGTCCGATCAAGAGCCTGCATCACTCCTTTGTTACCTGAACATCGCTTGTCGAGATCTTCAGTTTGAATTTTGAGAGTTGGTTGCATAATTAACCTATTCATATGCAGAGTAATGCTTTGGGTGCGCGATGGACTAATCACCATCCGACTACTCTTATCATTCGCTCTTGTACATTGAATGGTGGATCGATGCAATTTTTACTAATTCCACGGAAGTTAGAGGTGTCCTTACATTTTGAGACCTCTGCCTTCATATGTGTTTCGTCGAAGTGTTCTCTCGATGAATGACAGAAACAACCCTTGTTGGTGGTGTCGCGTATTTCAAGATGAAGCAAGACCCCTTGTTAATGATGTCGTGAGGATCTACACGAAGAGAGAAGATTCAGATCATCGGCCTTCTTACTTGTACCATGAGGAGAATCTCGAGGGTGAGATCCATTGTTAGTGGTGTAGAATTGTAGCACCTTGGGAAAACCACTACTACAAAATCGCTTGAGGTTTATTATCTTGGGCATCGTCAAGATCTTATACAATCATGATCATGACATCATGCATTTCTTCACCTAAAGCTATTTTCTAAAATCCTATCTTTGTTTTCTAGATATCACCTCTCTTTATTCAAATTAAAACTCTAGCGTTTCTGGATATATCTATTTGTCGATAACCTACATGCAAATGTTTTGTTTTAAAAACAATTTAATAAATAAACAATAAAAGTATTTTTATATGCTCGGGGGAGGCAGCCCATCTAGCCAGGCCCAAAGGCCCGGCTAGCCAGGCCACCTACAACCCCAAACACTACAAACCCTAACCCTAGACCTAACCCTATCAAACCCTAGTATAATCCTACCCTTCCCGTCGCTAGTCAAACCCGGCCTCACCCAGTCCACCCAACCCTGGTACACTCACAAACGCATGCAGTACACAACCACCTCGCGCACGCGACCCGCGTGCTAGCTGAACCAAACACCCTGCATGTTACCGCCCACCCCTGCCCGAGTGGACCCCACCCCGGTCCCACCATGCCTCCATCCACCCCGCATGCCCCTTCCCTCTTGTCGTGGTATTGACGAAGAGTACGAAATGGAGGGGTCCTCACAGAGTGTGTTTATAGAAGTGGGGGAAGGCAGAAAAATGGCGGGTAGGAGGTAACACAGCTTACCCAGGTTCAAATCCCACAACGGTGGAAGAATCCTACTCCTGCTATTAATCACTATAATAGCAATACGCCGAGTTACAGAGATCGGTTCGCTGTGCACGATATGATTTGTGTTGTCTGAATCGTTCCCTAAAGGCTCCTTTGGGTCTGGCTTATATAGTCGCTAGACCCTAGGGTTACAGGGAAAGTCCTACCTGGACAGGTCACAGAGTACTACACGAGTACTAACTAGTCTAACGTGTCTTGCACTCCAAGGCTCCGGGTATGTCGGTGACTCCATCATAGCCTTCCTTTATCTGACATGGGCCTCCCTTCTAGATACTTCTAACTAGGCCGCCCAGTAGTCCATGGGCCTTGCTACCAACTGTGGGCCACCCGGGTTATCCGAGGATTAGAGACATGCAATGGTGACACCCATTTAGCATATCCCCAACAGTAGCCCTGGAAAACTCCAAGATCTTGCACTGTCTTGCCTCTTTAGATTGAATGCTCCGCCTAGGTGAATGTCGGAAAATCGTCAAGCAACATCTTGTAGTCCTCCCAAGAATCCTTTATATTATCCATCTTTGATATGAAAGTCGGAGAATCATCGAGTCTTCCATCATACTCTTCTCGTAGCAGACAGGATTCGTCCATGCCGGAATCTTCATATGGGACTCTTCGTCTGTACGTGTCAGTGAGATGACGTAGACTATAGGTCAGCGGGGCCTCGTAACTCACACATCCAGAGAACGTAATCATAGACATTTTTTCCCACGTGAAGGATCTAAAACATTGGCGGCCGCGATGGGAACGTGGAGAAATTTCCGCACATGTTCATGCACGTGCTGTCCATGCTCAACCGTTGGATCAACTTGCACGAATCTTGAAGCCAAGGGCTATATATTTTAACTGTGGTGGCATTTTATCTTTTCACCTCATTCTCCCTTGGTTCATCGTCTTCCTGTAGCCCAAGCCCCTCTTCAGGATCATCAACGCACGTAGAGGAAAACCCTAAATCCTTCCAATCTCCAACCCATCTCTTATACTCCAATGGCGGTTTCTGGCGAGGCCTCGGCCAAGCCATCTAGCACCGTTCACGTCCCACTGGAGAGCGTGGTGGTGCCATGTTCTGTGGTGGTTGAGTACACCAGTGTCGACAATATAGTGACGACGCTAGAGCCATTGGAGGAGGAAACAGACTCCCACAAGGGAGAGTGGCGAGGTTCGGACATCTTCGAGAGCGACATCAAACAGATGACCTTCGAGGGGTACCTCCCAACGACGGAGGGCCTGGTTTGGCTGGCGGCGTCGGCCGGCGAGGTCATCCCTTCTCCCCAACTGGGAGAAAAGGTATACCTTAAGGCCCAATTTGTGCGTGGCATCTCCCTTCCACTATCCGACTTCTATATCCAAGTCCTTAAGAACTTCCGGGCTCAACCTCAGAACCTTTCTCTGAATATCATCCTCGCCCTTAGAAATTATGTGGCATTATGCGAGGGATACCTAGGGATTAGGCCTAGGTTAGATCTGTTTTTTTATTTCTTCACCGTGAAGAGGGAAGCCGGAGTGAGCAAAGAGGAGCTCAGAAACTGTGGAACAATTAGCTTCAAGATCCGGCGTGGCCGGTGATTGTAGGGGTTCGTAGCATGGAAAACAAAAAAATTCTACCGCATGCAAACAAACAAGCCAAGATCTATCTACTAGATTGTAGAAACGAGTCGATAGAGGAACTCACCCTCGAAGATTCCAAAGAGGTTAGCGAGAGTGGATTCTCGTGGGTGATGTAGTCGTACTCTTGCTGATCTCAAGATCGTGTAGACGATCCTTCTGGCGCTGCGTTCTGGCAGCGCTTCCGCAGTCGGTCACACGTTCGGTACTTGATGAAGACCTTCCTCTCCCTTGTTCTAGCAGGCAGCGGAGGTTGTAGAACTCTCCTCGTGATTCTGGCAGCACGACGGCGTGGTACCGGAAGTAGAGGGGAAATCTCGCAGGGCTTCGCCTTAAGCCGGAGCGAGTATGGTGGACTATGAGAGAGGCCTTGGCGATCTAGGGTTTAGAGGCACCAAGGGAGGAGGCTAGGCCGGCGGCTAGGGCTTGGGGAGAGCCCCAACTCGGCGGCTAGGGCAAAACCTAGGGCGGCAGCGACTTGTGGTGGCCGGCGGCTAGGGCTATGGTTTTGGTGGAGAGAGGTGTAGGGAAGAGGGGAACCCCTGCCCCTCCTTTTATAGGTGGGAGGGCGCCGGCCAAGGGGAAGGAGTCCTCCCCCAAGTCGGCCTCCTTGGCCTGCGGGTGGAGGGAGAGGAACTCCTCCCCAAGTAGGTTTCCTACTCTCCCTCCACCAAGCAAAACTGCCGTTTGACTTTTCAAATTGGCGTTTGACTTTTCAAACTAGGATTTGATTTATCCCTTTATTTTGCTCAGCCATGATACCTAGTACATGATGCAACCATTCCACATTGTCATGACACATTCATGTACCCTTCCCCTCCAGAGTGCCGGACCTTCCAGAACCTTCTAGAATATTCCCGATGAAAACACCGGAATCATTCCCCAACTCCGAAACAGGACTTTCCTTATATGAATCTTATTCTCCGGACCATTCCGGATATCCTCGTGATATCCCGGATCCCATCCGAGACTCCGAACAACATTCGGTCTCTTACTCATCATTCCATAACTACTCAACAACATCGAATCCATAAGTGTGTCTCCCTACGGTTCGTGAATTATGCGGACATGATCGAGACACTTCTCCGAACAATAACCAATAGAGGAATCTGGAAATTCATATGGCTCCCACATATTTCTACGATTACTTTGCGATCGAATGAACCACTTACATACGATACCAATTTCCCTTTGTCTCACGATAGTTTACTTATCCGAGGTTTTGATCGTCGGTATCTCTGCATACCTAGTTCAACCTCGTTACTAATAAGTACTCTTTTCTCATTCCCATGGTATGTGATCCCTTGTGATCCAGTCACATGCTTGCAAGCTAATTGGATGACATTCCACCGAGAGGGCCCAGAGTATATCTATCCGTCATATGGATGGAAAAATCCCACTCTTGATCCATGTGTCTCAACCCATACTTTCCGAACACTCAATGCCACCTTTATAGCCACCCAGTTACGGTGTGGTGTTTGATGTCATCAAAGCATCCTTACGGTGATGGTGATAAGCATGATCTCATGGTCGAAGGAATTAGGTTACTATGTATCAGAAAGCTTATAGCAATTTAACTATTAAAATGACTTGATCTTTATGCTACGCTTATCTATAGGAGTATGTTCATCATACCATTCTCCTAATGATATGATCTTGTTGTTAATAACATCTCAATGTTCATGATAGAGAAACCACAATCATTTATTAACCAACAAGCTAGTATTATGAAGAGGCTTTACTAGGGACTCTAATTTACAAATCACACATGTAATAATGTTGCCTTGTTAATACTGTTATAGCATGAATGTAAACATTTATCATAAACACAAAGATATAATAATAACTATATTTATTATTGCCTCTAGGGCATATCTCCAACAGTGATTTCCAGACATCGTAGGACATGAGTCCTGCAAGAAGTGGCAGTGAACGTACTTCTACGGCCTAGATATCCCTCTGGTTCGCCGAGAAGAGTCATACCTGTACTTTGTTGACGGGGCTACCGTTGAAGCCCCTACATGGATATAATATGCCCTCCTTCCCTCCGACGATGAAGCCTCTCGCGCCATAAGGATTATTGACTGGATCGTAGAAACGGGTCTGACCGGCTTGGACCTAGCCATGTGCTGGTTCATTAGGAGGATCCAACCTTTGCAACACTGCGAGAAGCTCATGTACCAGTACAACAAAGATAGAAAAGATAGCCTCGGGATTTCCGAGGACAATTTTCCAGTGACTCCATCAAGCTTTGCCTCAAGGACATAGTCAAGGTGAAGGATCGGAAGCGTGGCTTCACCATCAACTACAACATGTTCGAGGGCGGCAAGTTCCCAAAGGTATTCATTTATTTCCTATACATTGCTTTTTAACATATACTCCAATTCTTCCGTCTTGCACATACCTTTGCATCTAACACTTAGGATTAACTTAACAAATTTTTGACCCCAAGATGAAGGAAGTAACTATCGTGTCCGACGATGAAGTCCCGTTAGTGCGAAAGTGGAAGGGCTCCACCTCTGACGCTGCTGACGGAGGCAAGAAAAAGAAGATGGAGGGTGGAGCCTCTAAGAGATCCACCTCCTCCCTCGAGGCGTAGAAAAGAAGATTAACCAGTATTCCTTTGAACAAGGCACAAAATCTTGTGTAAGCCTCTTTTTATGCGACATCATCATTTTCCTCATATTATTCATGTACTTATACTTTTGCACATTTCAGGAAGAAGGCTAGCACGAGTTTGAAGAAGACCTCCAAGACATTGGGGGCTTCTAAAAACATTAGACATATGCTTGTCCAAGCTTCTCCGCCATCGCTCCTCAGACTCCTTCCGTTCAACCCTCCACCGCACCCATTGGATCTTCGACAACGGTAACATATGAACCTTCCGCCATGGAAGTGAACAATACTCCTTCTTAGGAGGACCTAGATGTTGCCGCGGTGATCCACGTTGCCAGCAAACACGCGACACAGGAGAGCACCTCTTCCAAAGTGGTTGAAGCTCCGGCTAAGAATGCCACTAGAAGCAGTAAGGAATTGATGGTGAAAGGCAGAACTGCTGTGGAAGGCGGAACTGTTGCGCCCCTGAGCAAAACTGAGCTTCTGGAGATTATCTTTCTGGTGCTCACTCTGAGTAGGTCTGCCCTGGCTCCTCGTGCTGCGCCGACTTCTCCTCCATGCGGTCTTGAGGAGCTGCTCAAGCAGGCGGAAATTCTCCGGGTTAACGCAGTTGCCTTTGGAAAACTGTTTACTGAGAGCACCAGCAACCTCAAGATCATTGCACTTGTAATTTTTATATGCCTTTTGTATATCATACATAATATCCAAATGTAGCCCCCGAGGCTTTAGACGAAAAGTCCTTGGTCTTTATGTCTGAATGCTCTGAGAGTGACTAAGTAAGAAACTTTGTATTGTAGCCCCCAAGTATGTAGTTTGAATGAATTATTCTGACTACTTTTAGAGTAGCATACGTAGTGTTTGTAAATTTCAATACTGTAGCCCCCAAGCCTCTAGTTGAAACATAATTAGTTCTGACTAGATGATTAAAGAAAGACTAAGCATAGCTTTGAGTTAAAAACTCGCACTGTAATTGTTCAAAAAAAAACTCGCACTCTAGCCCCGAGCCTCTAGGAGGAAATTTATCTAGCTAGATACTCCAAGTAGACTAAGTAACATTTTTGTTATTTGTAGAATGAGAATGCTCGGAGGTCTTCCGCCAACATAAAGTTACATAAGATGCGCAAGGATCTTGAAGCTAAAAAGGGTAAACTGCCTTCTTGAAGGAACAGATCACCAAGGTAAAGAGTCTGTTATCTTTTCATTTTCATTCTCAACTTTATCTTATGTTGTCATTTCCGACTACTCATTTGTTCTCTGTCATTTCTCCAACTTTCAGAAGCTATATCCAAGTCCAAAGATATTGTTGAGAAA
Source organism: Avena sativa (assembly GCA_916181665.1). Lineage (NCBI taxonomy): Eukaryota > Viridiplantae > Streptophyta > Magnoliopsida > Poales > Poaceae > Avena > Avena sativa. The sequence goes on along the minus strand of OV702281.1, from coordinate 199,568,154 downwards.
TCCAAGCACATCCAAGAGTGGGATAGCAAAAACAAAATCTTGAAGCAGGAGAGGTCTAATTCGCTGAAGATGCATGAAGATGCACTAGCTGCCGTGCAAGAATCTGCAAACACGGAGATCAACCGCCTTAAGGAGGAAATTGGGATCCTCAAGGAGAAGAAAAAAGCTGCCAAAGACCAAAATGCTCGGAACCTTATGGCGTACAAGAACCTCCAAAAGGAATAGGGCTCCATGGCGGAGGTTCTCCAGCAAGCTGAGAGCAGCGTCTTTGGTAAGCGTTCTCCGTGTTTTACTTCTGTAAATCAGGTACTTTGATCTTATTGTGTTGAACTCATGTACTCAAACGTCTTGTCTGGAAATGCATCTCCTATTGGCCTGGACAATAATGCTTCTCCGCTAAAAGAATGCATGGTTCTTGCCGACAACTTCATCGATACCGCAATCACCCAGGCCAAAGAGATTGTCAAGCCCTTGGACATCAACATCAATGAAGTAGACTCCGTCATGAAGTATTCAGAGTTATTTCATCGAGCCCCTAGCGTATCCTAGGGTTGGTGCTAGGATGGCCCTAGCCATGGTCAAGGCCCATTATGACAACGCCGACATCGACACGGTGACCTCGGGTCTCCCCGACATGGACGAAGACGGACAACAAATCGACCATGATGCAATTTGGTCTTCGCTCGCCGGCTATGACACCAGGGTCGCCAAATTGGTCAAGTCGGACACTTTTCTATCCATTGAGGTTCTTGATGCCGACCAGGCTAGCTCTGAGTCCCTGAGGACCGCCGACTTCGTTGATGAACAAGATGGCTCTCCTACCACTAATGATGCAGCCTCAAAGTCCCCTGCACCAGAGAAGTGAAAACATTTTATAATATTTATCGCCTCTGGTTGGTTTATGTGTGCGGAAAAACAATGTTGTTATCTTAAGGCGAAAAACTCTTTCTAGAAGTTTCCAGCTACTTAAGAACTAATTCCAGCATGTATATATTTTTAAGCAAGTGTTGGCTTATCCATTACTCTGGTTCTTATGCTTGACTTTTTGTGAGTCAGAAGACCCCAATGGCACCGTAAAAAAACTAAGGACAAAATCGCCGACTTCGAGTGCCGAAATCCACTACTCCAGAATCCACATAAAAACAACAAAGAATGTGTAGACCAGAAAACTTAAGATAACGCCCATAGGAGGATTTTTCGCAAGTGCAAATGCAAAGCTTGCACATAAAGGTTTTATATGATCCAACAATGAACACTAAAGGTGGTAAAATACTCAAGCATATGAGTGAACCAAAGTGTAGAAAGGAAGTAGCTATGCTATGTTCCATGGCTTATCAAGCTCCGGGTAGTCATCATCTGGGTCACATCGCTTACGCTTATGATCCTCGTTTGGCCTATCCTCTAATTCACGATTGTCAATGAGGTAATAGGAACCATTGAGCAGCGCGTTCCTTATGATGAACGGTCTTTCCCATGGAGGGGATAATTTGTGTGACTTCTTTTTCTTAAGTCGGAGAACCAGATCCCCTTCTTTAAACGAGCGATGCCGGACGCGGTGACTATGGTAGCTGCGTAGCTTTAGCTGGAAGATGGCGGACCTCTGGCATGCCAGCATGCGCTCCTCCTCGAGAAGGTCCTACATCTTGGCGTATGGATTCTTCAGGGTCATCTTCGTGGTAGGCGGCAACCCTCGATGAATCATGGAGGATGTCGGAGGGTAGAACTGCTTCTGCTCCATATACCATGAAGAAAGGGTTGTGGCCGGTCGATCTATTGGGAGTAGTTCATAAACTGCATAAAATAGATGGCAACTCCTCCGCCCAGGCTCCAGCTGCTCTATGTAGCTGTACTTCTAGACATGGATTGTGGATGCGCCACAGATGCTAGGTCAAGTCGGATGCCCTTCTCCCAATAATAAGCATCTACTTCTCCGAGTAATAAGTTACTGCCGTTGTCGGTGATGATGCTTTGTGGGAGACCAAATCTCACCACTAGATCCTAGACAAACCCAAGGGCAGTTGCCCCAAAAAGCTTTCTAATGGGTTTAGCTTCTATCCATTTTGTGAATTTATCAACTTCTACGAGAAGATGTGTAAATCCACAAGGTGTCGTCTGTAAAGGTCCAACCATGTCAAGCCCCTAGACCGCAAACAACCAAGTTATTGGTATTGTTCACAATTCTTGACCTTGTACATGTGGTTGTCAGTATGTAACATCCCAAAAATATTAAACATGGATCATAAAACTCTAATCATCAAAATTAGGGTTAACAAAAACTTTTTCAACTAAAATATGAAAGCATTCATATGTGTGTGTATTAAAATTTGGATTCTTTTGAATTGCCATGGTTCTGTGTTTCTTTTCTTGTAAAATGATTCTTAGGTGAAATAAACATCATCTAAATGATCCCCAAACTTTTCCCAAAGACAAACAACTCAAAATAAACAAATGAAGTGAATGGTCACTTTGGCCAAATTAACTCTCATGCCTACTTTGGCTATCCTTAACTTTCAGAACTTAACAGAAACATCTGTGGATCTTTGAACCCCTTGTTAGTACTCATAATAATGTACCAAGGCCCACTTTGTGATCATCCAAAAACATTCAATTAATAAGTTTAAATGATAGTTTAAATTTGAATCTATCTCATATGGGAAGATCCCATTATTTCAAAAACCACTCAAACAAGTTCAATTTTCAAAACCCAAGCACCCACAGAATCCTCAACACATGCCTAGAACACCCACCAAAAATCTTTTCAAAATTCAAAACTTAAGTTCTTGCGGCCATTTCATCAAACAACTTGCAGATTCAAATCAACCAAATCACATATACTATAGTGTGCAGTGATTTTGGCCTAACTTGTTCCCTCTCTGGTTGCAACTAGTCCGTAGTAGATCATCTAGCTCATTTAACTATCCTTAGGATCACTGTAAGCAAGCCTAGCCATCAATGGTGAGCAGGACGAGAGCAAACTTGCCACCCCGTTGTCGCCGGCGAGCTAGTGGCCACACTAGCCTCGCCAACCTTGTCAGGGAGCTAGCCAGCACCCCACCGCCCCCTCTCGACCAGCCCTAGCTCGAAGACAGAGACCAAAACCGCCAGGAATGTCGTGCCCGCGCCACTGTCGACCATGCCGACGCGCACCCCAGTGCACGCGCCAATCCCATGCAACCCGACCACCTCGAGCCCTTGCCGCCCGCCAGCATGCACCCCACCGTCCCAGGAGACCACAAGACATGTTCGTTTCATCGCCTGTACCCTGTAGCCATCGCTCGTCGCGGAGTTCGCCGCCTCTTCCTTGCAGAGCACCGCACGTTCCCGACCTTGCCATCGCTCCTAAGCTCGCATTCAAGTCTTAGAGCATCGCCAGGAGACCGCCCGTCGATCGCCAACCTCAGCCATGCCTCTAGCCACCCTTAGCCATGTCGCCACTGTTGCCTGCCCATCCCTCTCGGTCTCGCCATCGAGCCTATAAAAGGAGGCGACCCCAGTCGATTGAAGCACACCATTCCACTTCCCCTCACCTCACTGATCATTCCACCCTCTAGCTGGAGCACGCGGAGCAGCAGCTCGCCGGAATTGCGTCGGAGCAGGCCGCCTCTGGAGAAGAAGGGAGCCATTGATTTCGACCACCCCCAGAGCTGCCTCGACCATCCCTGAGCTCGCCGTCGACCACTCGTTCATTTGCCCGCCTCGCCGTCGTTGCTAGAGCCCTGGTATGCTCCCTATGCACCCACACTGAGTTGCTAGGGTTCGAGGTCACCGGTGACATGTTCATCGTCGACGACGACCCTCATCCGTTGATCTCACTTCTAATCCAACGAACCACACCGCCCCATACCGCTTCACATGTTATGAGCCACTGACTGGTGGAACCCCCCTGTCAACTGAGCCCCGTGCTGCGGAGTGACACTAGGCCGACCCATTAACCTTTCCTGCGCAGCCCAAGAGTTTGAATTTAGAATTTTCTATTTTAATTCAAACTCAGTTATATACCTAGTTTCAAAAATCAACCCAGCTCGATTTAGTGAACCAAATTGCATGAAACCAATTTTGTTAGAAAGGTACTGAAATGCTTAATCCAAGCCCATTGGATTCAAGTCATTTGGATCTGTAGATCAGCCTTGGTAAAAATAACAAGTCAGAAGCTTTTCTGCATTCAAACATTTTTCAAATTTCAATCATAATATCTTTTGAGTTGATTCCAACTCTCAAAAATCCCATTTGATCATACCTTTCAAAATATATAAAAACATATGGGTTTACTTATAGAAATAATGTTCAAGTAATAAAAGAATTCCACATAGGCATTTCTAGTCACTTTAATTATTTAAAATAAAAAGGTTAAACCTTATTAAATTGTGACACCACTTTAAATCACATTCCCATGTACTGAAATATGTGGTGATGACATGTGTCAACATGATCCCATGTTTGAGTTGGAGAATATTAATTCTTAATTAGTTTTTCAATTAGTAGAAATTACTTTTCTCAAATTAAAATAAATAAGACAAATGCTTTAATCTTGTAATGATAGGTGATGATGCTAGATCATCTATAGAACACCTTTGTGTGATGATTCAAAATAGTTAAGTATTGTTTGGTGATTGTGTACCTCGTATTTATTTATAGACGCTAGTACCGACCAAGGATACGAGGAGGAAGGAGGATACTACGAAGAAGAAGCCGAGGAGAACTTCAACCACTGCTCTGCTCAGGGCAAGATTATACTGATACTTATGCAAGACTTACTAACCAAGTTGACCTATGCAAGCTAACACTTGCAATTATGAAAGTTAGATAACCTATGCAATGCACTAAGCATGCTTGGTTAGACACATTTGATGATACCCAATCCTAGCTTTATTTGCAAACTTTATACTTTATTTCTTTATCAATGCTTTCTCTTAGAGTTTTAATTAAGTGACTTCTAGACTCTAGGAAGATAATTGAAGGTTGCATAAAGAGCATTAAATTTGGCCTAAGATAGTTAATCTTGATGTCATCCTAAGGCATGAGAATGAACTTAATTAATCCCCACTTGTTTACCATCCCTCATTAGTACTTACCCCACTTGTAGATGCTAGTGCTAAGCATAAAACTTGATCATCTTTAGATGGGAATACTTGGTGAAAATGGTTATGAAAACCTTGGAATGATGAGTCATTCTACTGAAATGTTTTGAGATGTGTTTCCGAACAATAGATGATTTTGATGATGAAACTGTTGAGGCAGGAGCCTTAGCCCCTTTATAAAACTGATGGTTGTCTGGATGCGATACCATTACAATTGTATCATACAACCACAATACCCGAAAATTGGGTAGGGCTTGACTAGAAACTTATATACCTTAGTGTGGGTTCGCTCACGGCCAAGGTCTGAGCTGAGGCTACCTTGTGAAGATTATCCACCTGTGCAGTACCCAAGATGATAGTTGTTCATGGTTGGAAGGCCAAACCCACAGGAGAGGTGCCTATACTAGGGCGTGTAATTGAAAGGTTAGGATTGATTATCCACATACTGAGTATGGTGAATTCAGGATTTGTTCCTGACAGATGTATCGAATGTTGTGGTGAAAGTGTACAATCTCTGCAGAGTGTCAAACTATTCGAATAGTCGCGTCCGCGGTTATGGACAGTTGAAGTGCCATACTGTTCCCCCGTCAGATGTTTTCGAAATGACTGGTGAAATGAATTGAGACTTTGACTCTACCACAACAGAGTTGTGATATGAAATTCAAGTTCCCACTTAGGTGTTATAAAATTTCAACTAGCTTTATTGCTTCTGAACTTAGTAGAGGTAAATCTGGCTTTTTTGCAAAATAACCCTAGAGCTTAGTGTCCTACTACAAAAACCCCCATAACTTGTTAGTATTAGTTTGCGAGTACTTAAAGAGTACTCATGGCTTTGTCTCTGGCTATTCCCGTGGCCAGACTATGAAAAAGAGTACCAGGAGGATGGACCGCAGGAAGGTTACGACAACTAGGATCATCTCCCATCATCAGCATTGCCTGTGAACCCGTAGATGGAGCTTCGCCCACGCTATCTTTATTATTACGTTATTCCGCTACCTGCGTTTTATTAATAACTGGATTATGAGATCCTTATTTGTGTAAGACCTTATGTATGGTTTGTAATGGATGATGTACTGTGATATCCAAATCTGTTATGTCTCGCAAAAATGGTAATCCTGGGATTGCGATGTATGTCATAACATGCATCTGGGATTAAAAATCCGGGTGTTGACACAGGCATAATATTGGCATCCTATGCATGTTTTGACCAGCTTGTTGGCGTCCTCCTTCACGGTCAGCCAGTAGAATCCTTGTCGGAAGGCTTTGGAGAACAAAGATCGAGGAGCGGCGTGATGACCGTAATATCCAAGATGGATCTCTCAAAGGATATAAATACCTTCTTTCTGGGAAACACACTTTAGGTATATATCAGTGGTGCTTCTTTTGTATAAATGCCCATTAGTTATGGTATAGCCCTTTGCTTGATGTACTATTTGCCGAATTTTGACCTCTTTGATGAGAAAAGTTCCGTGTACGAGATACTCCATGAATGTCGTGGTGGTGGCACGGCAGATGCAATGAGTAGGCTAAAGTATGGGGCGAATGGATGCTAGAGGGATCCGAGGAGGGAAGATGTAGTGATTTCTACACTCAAATGACTAAAATGTAGATCTTTATTTCTCCTCATAAGGACTACAGACGCTCCTTGAGCTGTTTGCAGGAAGAAGAGAGCAACTACACGGGCCTTACGGCGTAGAATGAATCGATCCCCTTCTCAGGAGCCAGCGTCCCCCCTTTTAAAGAGGTGCATTGGTTCCTTCTAGGGCTGACGTGGCAAGCATATTCTTGGAATATGCGTGTCCTGATAAGTTAACTCGGCGGCCTCCTTTCTGTGTCCCCCTTCTATCGACGGCAATGTTCCAGAGAGCTTCACATGCACGTCTCGGGCTCCCTGACTGTCACCTCCGTGACCTTCTTCTCCCCTTCTGCTGCTCTGCCCCTTGTCCTTTGTGCTTGGCTCTGTTCAGATTCCTCCTAGATAGTGACTAGGGTTTGACTATAGGCACCTCCTTGTCCTGCAAGCTTCATGTTACTTGGCCTTGTCTCGCATAACTCGGCTCGGCCTTCACATGCATTCAAGTTAGTCAGACTCGCTCGGCCGACTTAACTCATATGTCGGCCGGATAAGGTGTTACTCCTTCTGTAGCTGCCATGGCTTTGCTTATCTCGGCTGACTCTTACATGACTCGGCCGATACAAACAGCAACTCGGCTTATGACAAGGGAGACTCCTTTCGTCTTTCCCCTGTCTTGACCCTATCCGGGGTCACCTCCCCAACATTAGTCCCCGAAGCTGGTGTGGTCCTGCCTGTAACCTCGGCCGGGCCACATCAGTTTCCCAACATACGTTTCTCCTTATTTCCGAGTTACTTCTTTCTGTTCGAGGTATCCGTGCAGCTTCCCGAGCACGCCTTGTCCTACGTGTACCACTCATCATTATGCTTCTAGTTTTTTGTTCCTCTATAGTTCCCACTGACAAGCTATAGTGATTACTGCGCCCGTCGCGTCGGCGCAGTGACGCCTCCAGTACCGCATCGGTCAGGAGGCCCGATCCTCTCCTGCGCCGTGTGGTCCTTGGTGTGGCTCCACTTAGCAGCGAACGGTTCCGCCGCACGCGTGATTTACACGGTTTTCGTGCACACCCATGATCCCACTACTGCTAGGACCGCGTGGTTATAAGGAGGGGTACTGGGCTAGAGGATTTGCTTTCCCCCTTCGCCCACCATTATTCTTCTTCCTCATGCCAGCGCCTCCGTTCCCGCGCTAGCGGCTGCACCATCATCGACCTCCCCGACGGTTACGCTGCAGTTCTTCTGGTCCGGCGACTCCACCTCCGCGCGCTTGCTCCGGCGCCCTCGCCGGTGAGTTTTTCTACGGTCCCGCCGTTAGGTTTCTTCCCTAGGCGCCTCTTCTGCTTTTCTAGATTCCTTGCGGGGGTTCTTTTTCGTTCCGCCGCCGTGCTTGCTAGAATCACGACGGGGCCCTGCGCCTCCAAGCCTCTCTCCGCCGCTAGCTTTTACTCCGTCGATTCCTCCGGCGAGCCCATGTCTAGTTCTTCCAGTGGAGCCCTTGTCGAGGAGGATGATTTCGCATCCGGTCCAAAACGAGGTTCTTGGCAGGGTTCCACTGTCACTCGCCGTGAGGTAGAGTGGCTAATCAAGACGCGCCGAATCCCTGCCGAGGTAAGCTGTCGCTTGCCCGGCAACGAATCCTCTCCCGTGCTCAAGGAGGGAGAATATGTAGTCTTCATGTCCCATTTTGCTCGCGGATTCAGCCTCCCCCTTAGCGATTTCGCCAGGGAGTTCCTAGATTACTTCGGCCTCCAACCGCATCACCTTCCTGCCAATGCTATCGCTTCCTTGTCAGTTTACATCTTGGCCTCGGAGGGGTACTTTGGCCTCTGGACTCCGTTCCTGTTTGGTATAAATTCTTCTAGATCCGATGTAATGTCGTATCGGACAAATCTCTTCACCCTTCCGAGAAGTCCCTTACCCAGTGCGGGGCCGCGTCCATTACACCTCGGGGAAACTCTGAGTTCCCTCGTGTCGCCGGCCTCGAGTCTTGCAAGAAATGACATAGATCATTTTTCTATGTCAAAAACACTAGAAAAGAAGATAAGATTCGGCTCCCCGCCTTTTCTATTGGCACCCCATCCAAGAAGAATTGGAACTGCAATCCTAGGAAGAGCCATGCTCTGGCCGAGGCATTTGAGATTCGGCTCAAGGAGCTGATCTGCGTCGGGCTCCGTGGCGAGGATCTGATGACCACACTCATCAGCAGCCGAATCTTCCCTTTCCAGCTTCGCACTCACAAGCTTTGTTACATGAGTGGTCCTCTCGATCCCAACCGAGTTTCGACAGTTGAGCTCGACGACTATCATATTTATAAGCGTGTTCGAGCTATCTTCAAGACCTATATGCCGGAGGATTGGGCCTGGGGACTGAAGCCATTCACTCGCGGGAATCCCCCTCCTCAGGTAAATTTACGCATTGGTGTTTGTTTCCGAGTCGTGTTTGTGATAGTTCTTTTGCTAATTCTACTTTGTTTCGTCTCTCGCAGAGGTTTACGGAGCAAAAGATCGAGGATGCCGAGTTTCTGGCTCTTCCGTGGATTGCGGATCGGAATACCCCGGACAGCGGGGAACCTGACTCGGAAGAGTTTGTCCCTAAGTCGGATGTTCCTCCGGCTCACGCCCGTGGCAAGGCCTCGGCCCACAGGGATGAAGGTGACTCAGACGACGTCCAAATTCTTGAGGTAGTTGCCGCGATGCCTATCTCTTATGCATTTTCGGCTCCTACTTTCCCACCTAATCCAGCAGGTCAGGTGCATGACGCCGAGCCTCTTGCTTCTTGAGCTCTTGCTACCTTGAAGAAGCGCAACGCTCCGGCAGGTCCCTCCGACACTGCTCCCAAGAAGCGAATGAAGAAGTCTGCCCAGCATATTCCGAGGCGTAAGACCATGCCTTGGGTTACTGGGTGAGTTTGTTTTCATTCGTATTTCTTGTTTCTCTCTTTCTGTCTTTTGATTTGACTCTTTGTCCTTTGAAGAGGTCCTCTCTCTGTCAAGCCAGCGGTCCAAATATGACAAGCCATACAACTCGACAGCTTTCTCCTCCGCCTCCGGAGGATACCCGGGCTCACAGTCCCTCTCGTGCTGACTCTCCTCTTGCGCTGACTCATACATCGCCTCAGCGAGATGTACCCACAACTCCCACCGTCAACACCGACGTAACTCCGCCAGTAGATCATCCTATTGAACCTGTTGCCCCTCTTCAGACCGTCAAGGTTTCCCCAACGACCCCCTGATCACCATGATCCCAGTTGTTTCTCCCGCTCCAGTCGAAGGTATCACCATCTCGGCCCCCCTAGAAACCATAGTTCCCCCTGCTTCTCAGGATGTGATTCATAATGTCGAGGTTGCTGCCCCTGCCGAAGCCTCTCCTAAGACTCGGAAGGTTGTTGTTACCAAACCTTCTGCATCTCAGAAGGGGCCGGCTAGCTCTTCTCAACCCAATATAGCTGATGCACTTCGCAAGGGGGCTTCCTCTGCCAAGCCTATTGTTACCCCGGCCGCCGACACTTAGCTTACTCTTCACAAGATGCCAGCGATGGCGGTAGTTACACAACGGGCCCGAGGTAAAGTACTGACCCGTACTGAGAGTGGGAATAGCCTCGGCTCTTTGGTGTAATACGCCAATAACTGGAACGCCGCCAATCAGCTTGAGGGCAATCCAAGTAGCCAGCCATTTCAGCTTTCCGACATCAGCAGTCGTTTGCATATGGATGCTAAGATTGTTCTTGACAGTGATAATATGAACAAGGTAAGCGCTTTTGTTGATACTTTGTCTGTTCATTCAAATGATAGTATATATACACTAGTCCCCGAAGCTTGCAACCGAATAATTTGTTGTTCGTTTGGAAGCTTTGTTAGACTTCAAATGCATTATTTGCTAAGTCAATTTCCTGCATGACTTGGATTGACCGTGGTTTATCCATGTTCCAAATTAAGTTTTGCTTAATCCGGATATATTTCGGCTTTGATTATCCATCCACCGAGATCCGAGTTAAGTTTTACTCGACTCGGCTCTGTTCTAGATTTGAATATCCAGCCACCTAGATCCGAGTTAAGTTTTGCTTGATTCGGATCTATCTTAGCTTTGAATTTCCAGCCACCTAGATCCGAGTTAAGTTATGCTTGACTCGGATTTGTTTTAGCTTTGAATATCCAGCCACCTAGATCTGAGTTAAGTTTTGCTTGATTCGGATCTGATTTAGCTTTGAATATCCATCCACCCAGATCCGAGTTAAGTTTTGCTTGATCCGGATCTGTTTTAGCTTTGAATATCCAGCCACCTAGATCCGAGTTAAGTTTTGCTTGATTCGGATCTGTTTTAGCTTTGAATATCTAGTCATGTAATTTACTTTGGTACTTAGGTTGCCCATGATCGGCGGAGATCCGAATTTCAACGGTTGCTCTTTGCACACAAGAAATTGCAAGAGAAGTATGAGAAGGTTGTCCCCGTAGTGAAGAAAACTGGTAATTTAATAAATCTTTGTATTGTTCCTTAAGATCTTAACATTTTTGGACTGACGTGCTAACCCATTCTTTGCTGGTATGTAGCTAGTATCAATAATCTCAACACCCGCCTTACCAAGAAAGTTCATGCTTTGGAAGGTTAGTTATCTTTTTTGTCTCGTGACTTGTTGACTTTCGTTCGCGACAAATACTGGGTTTCTTATAACCTTTCAGATTTGGTATAGCCGAGTTACAAACACTTGCAGCGTCGCATCAAGAATGCATATCCATGTCTGATATGATGCTGCATTTTTTAGAACAAGCCGCCACTCATTCGGCGCAACTTAAAGAAAAGGATGATGAGATAACCCGGTTACATGCCGAGGTTGAGTCTCTCAAACTTTCGCAGAAATCCGAATTGGAAAAAGTTGATCAGGAGTTCTTTGAAGAGAAGAATCGACTGAGCCTGCAACTGCAGAACGATAAGGAACTCCTCAATGCTGACGAGATGAAGAACCGGACGATGAGCGAGGAAATCACTCGCTTTGAGAAGAATAAGGCCGACTGGACCCAGGATCTCCAGAAAATGCTGAGTTATATTCATCGTAAGTTTCCGACCGCGGCCGATTTATTTTCTTATCTTTATTGTTTTTAACTGATATGTTTTCCTTTCGTATAGATCATTTTCCGGAAGCTAAACCAGTGAGCTCTAAGGAAGTGATTTATGCTCGTCAGCGCCGAGGTGTCCCCGTAGACTCGAGTCCAGAATACTCAATGGAAGACTTCCTGATTGCCGTCGGCGCTGCTGTTGGACCAATGAAGATTATGGGAAGAGATCTGGTGCAAGCAGCCATTCGGGCCTACCATGTTCTTTGGCCGAATACCTCAGGAACACCTGATATTGATGAAGTCAAAATACTTGTGGATAGATTAATGGCATCTCAGAACCAGTTAAATCTCTGCAGGGAATCTGCTGGGAGGGCTGGTGCTGATATGGCACTTACAGCCGTTTTGTCTTGGTACGAAGATATCTCACTCGATACTCTGATGAATCTGCGCACTGGCTATTGTTGGGTTGAGGATCCAGAATTCGTCGCTCGCCGCCAAGCTCGTGCCTTCTAGCTTATTGAGTATGCTGACGTGCATAATTGGATTGAAGGGCCGAGTTTTCTTTCCAATCCGACGGATGATGTCGAAGTTGAAGATGCCTCTGATGATGATTCGGCCGATCAGGATGAAGCAGAGGGTGACTCGGACAACTCTCGTGACACAAATGCAAGCTCGGATGAGGATGGCGACGGGCAATCATCTTCTAAAGGGACTAAGACAGCTCAAGCTAATGTTTCTCAGCAGCCGAGGCTTGCCCCCGAGGTTACTATTGCTTCTGTTGAAGGCGAAGTAACTTCGGCTGAGGTGCCGGCTACCTCGTACCGCCCAGTTCCTGAAATACCCTTGCGCAGGAGACCAAGGTCGCCCAGCCATCATCCGAGTTACCCGTTCCCGATGCTCCTGATCATGCTGCTTCCCCTTAAGGGTGCTCTGGACCTTTTCGTTATTTAGGTTCAAAAAACTCTTAAGTTATTTTCAGTCCCCGGTATGCCGGGCGTATGATGTCTATGGAACAATTGCCCGACTTTTGGTGTGGTGTGAACCTTTTTGCCTTTCGTCGCTGACGCATGGGTGATGGTGATTATTATTACTCTATCTAAACAAATCTCATTGCTTTATATCTTTGCTTTGGCGAACGTTTATTTCGAAAGTTTGGATTGTATTTTTCCATGTGGCTAACCTTAGTTCAGCATTTATCTTGCTTGCCCTTCGTAAACTTGATTGCCTAGCTGTTGTGTTTTCAACTTCTATCTGAAGTACAATGCCCGAAGCCCATATCTGATAAAGTGATACAATAAGTTGCATCCCTTATCATACTCCGATATGCTGGGGTTGTTATTCTTTTTTGCATTATCCTTATAGATTTTTGATTGTTTCCTCTTTGCTATTCCTCTGATTACTGAGAGAAGTTTATATCATATCTTGCAAGTTATGATCAACAATTTTGGGGAGTCCCCGAGTTTTTAGCTGAGCTACGGAGCTTTTATGTGTCTGGCGACAAACACTTGGTAATATAAGTCAGTCCCCGAGTTATCACTCGGTTTATCGAGTTCTTGCGTGTGCTCAAAGAATATCTAGGATCATGCAGCAGTCCCCGAGTTACAAACTGGGTTGCCGAGATATAATTCATGGCTCAATGCAGAGAATACTGCGGGTTAGTCCCCGAGTCATTGCTCAAGGTGCCGAAGTTTAATGCATATTTTTAGAACAAGAAACAATCATGGGGCAGTCCCCGAGTCAATGTGTGAGGCATCGAAGTTTAATGCATCATCCGAAATAAGGGATAATACTGTGTAGTCCCCGATTCGCTTCTCGAGGTGCTGAAATTTAACACATAATTCAAAATAAGAAATAACACGATGCAGTCCTCGAGTTACTGCTCGGGGTGCTGAAATTTACCACATAATTCAAAATAAGAAATAACACGGTGTAGTCCCCGAGTCACTGCTCGAGGTGCCGAGGTTTACTACATAGTCTTAAGAAATAGAAGCAACATTGTGAAGTCCCCGAGTTGTTGCTCGAGGTGTCGAGGTCAAATACACGCTTGATACTCCAACTTGATGCGTCACATCATGACGTACGACATATAGCTCCCAAGTATAGAATGGGTGAAGTAAAGCTATGTTCCACGGTCTTTTTGATTCGTCGCCGGCTTTGTTTGCCTTGTTCTTTTCTGCTGACTAAGCATCGATTAGGTAATATGCATCATTGTGCAATGCTTTACTCACAATGAATGGTCCTTCCCATGGGGGTGAAAGTTTGTGCATGCCGGATGTGCGCTGCACTAGCCGAAGAACCAAATCTCCTTCTTTAAAAACTCTTGGATTGACTTTCTTGCTGTGATATCGTCGGAGGTCTTGCTGATAAATAGCTGATCTTGATAATGCCAATTCCTTGGCCTCTTCTAGAAAATCGACATCATCTTGCCGAGCTACCTCATTTACCTCAGCAGTTGTATACGGGGTCACTCTTGGCGAATCATGTATTATGTCGGCTGGAAGCACAACTTCTGCCCCATATACCAGAAGAAATGGGGTATACCCTGTTGACCTGTTCGGGATAGTTCCGAGGCTCCACAGTACTGCTGGTAGTTCCTCGATCTAGCATCCTGCCGACCTTTGCAGAGGTTCAACAAGCCGGGGTTTTATTCCGGACAATACCAGCCCATTTGATCTTTCTACCTGCCCTTTTGATGCTGGGTGAGCCACCGAGGCAACATCTAGTCTTATGTGTTTCTCTTGGCAGAATCTAGCAAAGTCCCCTTCAGCAAAATTTGTGCCATTGTCTATAATAACACTATGTGGATAACCATATCTCAAGATAATATCTTTGAGGAATTTTACTGTTGTTGGTCCATCACATTTTCTTATTGGTTTTACCTCGATCCACTTTGTGAATTTATCCACCATGACTAGAATGTGAGTCATTCCGCCTCAGGCTAGCTTGAATGGACTCACCGTATCCAAGCACCATACAGAAAATGACCAAGTAATTGGTATTGTCTTTAATTCGGACGAGGGCATATGTATTTTGCTGGCGTATCTCTGGCAACCATTACATTTTTCTACCAATTCTTTCGCCTCCTTCAACGCCGTCGGCCAATAAAATCCATGCATGAATGCTTTGGCCACTAAAGCCCTGGACGAGGCGTGATGCCCGCATTCTCCCTGATGTATATTCAGGAGTATTTCCTGGCCTTCTGCCGAGTCAACACATCTTTGAAGCACGCTTGTGACGCTTCTCTTATACAGCTCATTGTTTATGATTCTATAAGCTTTTGCTCTTCTTATTGTCTGTCTAGCCAGTACCTCATTTCTCGGAAAGATTGCGTCCTTAAGGAAGGAAAATATGGGTTGTGCCTATGTCGGCGTGATTTTCTCTGGAATAATTTCACTATAGATTTCCATATTTTCTGCCGACATAACAGCTTCGGATTTTTCTATATTCACTCGTGCGATGGCCGGGTTCACTTTCAGAAAGTCCGGGTTGCATTCTTTGTCGATTTCCATTGGCACACTTCCTTCTCTCAATTCTGCCGAGATATGAATGGACTCGAACTCTGGTGATGGTGTTATCGATGGTTTTCTCAGGTGTTCTAGGGTGATACCCAGGGGAATTGACTGCCTAGTTGATCTGAGTTTTGACAGTGTGTCTGGAACGTCATTTTCCACCCGAGGTATATGATGAAACTCACATCCATCGAAGTATGCACTGATTTTTTGCACATGGAATCTATATAGGGCCATATTCGCATCTAATGCGTCCCAATTGCCTGATACTTGTTGTACTACTAGATCTGAATCCCCGTAGCAAAGGATCCGACGTATACCAATATCTTTTGCCACCTTTAACCCATGGACAAGTGCTTCATACTCGGCTACATTGTTTGACGCGGCGAAATGTATTTACAGCACATATTTCAGCTGATCTCTTTTCGGCGAAATTAACACTATCCCTGCCCCCAAGCCATTTATCAGCTTGGATCCGTCAAAATGCATTGTCCAATAATTCGGATCTGGTAATGGTGGCTCATATTGTACCTCGGCCCAATCCACAAAGAAGTCGGCCACCGCCTGAGATTTGATTGCATCTCGCCTATCGAATTGCGGAGCATAAGGTGATAACTCGATTGCCCATTTTGCTATTCGGCCACTTGCATCTTTGTTTCTCAATATCTCGTCTATGGGCGCTTCATAAATCACTTTTATCGGATGTTCTTCGAAGTAATGTTTAAGTTTTTTCGCCGACATTTATACTCCATAAGCCATCTTTTGGTAGCGCGGGTAGTTCTGTTTTGAGGCCGACAGTACTTCTCTTAGGTAATATACCGGTCTTTGTATTGACTTATCACCTTCATTTCGGTCCACGACAACCACCGCACTTACCACTCTGTTAGTGGCAGCTACATAAAGTAACATAGTTTCTTTTGACAATGGAGAGGCCAAGATTGGTGCTGTAACCAACATCTTTTTTAACTCATGAAACGCATTATCTGCTTGCGATGTCCAAATGAACTTATCAGACTTTTTCATCAATTGATATAGAGGTAATGCCTTTTCCCCCAGTCGACATACAAATCGACTCAGCGAGGCCAGGCAGCCGGTGAATTTTTGTACATCATTTAGACACCTCAGTAATTCCATTCTCTCCACTGCTCGGATTTTAGTTGGATTTGCCTCTATACATCTGCTGGATAAAAGGAAACCGAGTAATTTTCCAGCCGGCACACCGAAGGTACATTTTTCCGGGTTAAGCTTCATTCGGAACCTTCTCAAGTTTGCGAATGTCTGTCAAATATCATCCAGGAGCGTTTCTCTCTCTTTGGTTTTTATAACCACATCGTCTACATATACTTGTACAATTGTTCTTATCTGGTCATGTAGACACTTTTGCATGCATCTCTGGTATGTCGCTCCTGCAATACGCATGCCGAATGGCATGGTGCGATAGCAATAAGCCCCGTACGGGGTAAAACACAGTCTTTATTTGATCGGCCGGATTTAATGGTATCTGGTGGAAACCAGAATACGCGTCTACAAATGACAATAGCTCACAACCAGCGGTCGAATCAATGACTTGGTCTATCCTAGGTAAAGGAAAAGGATCTTTGGGACATGCCTTATTTAGGTTCGTGTAATCGATACACATTCGCCATAGGACGGCTACATTTGGATCATCCTTTTTCTTTTCTACTAACACCAGATTTGATAACCAATCCAGATGAAGCACTTCCATGATGAACCCGTCCGCAAGGAGCCGAGCTATCTCATCCCCTATTATTTTTCTCCTGTCTTCGGCGAAGAGGCGGAGAGGGTTCTTCACCGGCCTTGCTCCTGGCCTTACATGCAAAGAGTGCTCAGCCAACTCCCTCGGCACACCTTGCAGGTCTTGAGTTGACCATGCAAAGATATCCCGATTCTCACAGAGGAAGTTGGAGCTTGCCTTCCTATTTTGCATCTAGGCCGGCACCAATCGTGATGGTGCGCTCTGGGAACTGCTCATCTATCTGGATCTTTTTTGTCTCTTTAGTCGGCTGGAAAGAAACACTTCCGTGTGGGTTGGCTAATTCTGGCATATTCAGCTGTGCCGACTGAGCGAGAGCTGCTACCTCCTGAATCCTTCTTTTTTCTCTTGCAATCACCAATGAATCGGCCAGGTTTGATCCGGCCGAAGCACACTCCATCGATTTTCTGTAATCTCCGGCTACTGTTATCACCCCTTGTGGTCCGGGTAACTTTATTTTCAAATAAGTAATGTGGCAGCTACTCATGAATTTTGCCAATGCTGGACGCCCCAGTAAAGCATGATAGCAGCTTTCTAGGTCCACCACTTCGAATTCCAAATTTTCCGCTCTGCAATTCTCCCTTGTGCCGAATAATACATCTACTCGGACTTTCCTAATGGGTTCACAGGAAAGTCCCGGGACTATTCCATGGAAAGTAGTTCTCGTGGATTGCAGCATATTCTGTGTTATTCCGAGTTTGTGCATTGTATCTTTGTACATGATGTTGATACTACTGCCATTGTCAATGAGTACTTTTGATAATTTCACATTGATGCTCGGCCCGACAAATGTTGGATCTAGTACGAGTGCATACGACCCTGGATTCGGCATTATCTTCGGGTGATCCTTTATGCTCTAGGTTATTTCCTGATCGGACCAAGGCACATATCTTGGTACCACCGGCATAACAGCATTTACTTCCATATGTCGGCGTGTCAACACCCGGATTTTTAATCCCAGATGCCTGTTATGCCATACATCGCAATCCCAGGATTATCATTTTTGCGAGACATAACAGAATTGATACCACAGTACATCATCCATTACAAACCATACATAAGGTATTACACAAATAAGGATCTCAAGATCCAGTCTTAATACAACACAAGCAGCAGAATACGTAATAATAACGGTAGCGTAGGCGAAGCTCCATCTTCGGGGTCACAGGCAATGCTGATGATGGGAGATGATCCTAGTTGTCGTAACCTTCCTGGGGTCCATCCTCTAGGTACTCCTCTTCATAGTCTGGCCATGGGAATAGCCAGGCACAAAGCCATGAGTACTCTTTAAGTACTCGCAAACTAATACTAACAAGCGAAGGGGTTTTTTGTAATAGGACACTAGGCTCTAGGGTTGTTTTGCAAAAAGCCTGATTTACCTCTACTAAGTTCAGAAGCAAGAGAGCTAGTTGAAGTTTATAACACCTAAGTGGGAACTTGTATTTCATATCACAACCAAGTTGTGGTCAAGTCAAAGTCTCAAATCATTTCACAAGTCATTTTGGAAACATCTGACGGGGGAACAGTATGACCATTCCAACTGTCCATAACCGCGGACGCGGCTATTCGAATAGTTTGACACTATACAGAGATTGTACACTTTCACCAAAACATTTGATACATCCGTCAGGAACAAATCCTGAATTCACCATACTCAGTATGCGGATAATCAATCCTAACCTTTCAATTACGCGCCCTAGTATAAGCACCTCTCATGTGAGTTTGGCCTCCCAACCATGACCAACTATCATCTTGGGTACTGCACAGGTGGACAATCTTCACAAGGTAGCCTCAGCTCAGACCTTGGTCGTGAGGGAACTAATACTAAGGTATATAAGTTTCCAGTCAAGACCTACCCAATTCTTGGGTATTGTGGTTGTACTGTAAAATTGGAATGGTATCGCATCCAGACAACCATTAGTTTTATAAAGGGCTAAGGCTCGTGCCTCAACGTTTTCATCACCATAAATCAGCTGGTGTTCGGAAACACATGTCCAAAACATTTCAATAGAATGATCCATCATTCCAAGGTTTTCATAACCATTTTTCCACCAAGTATTCCCATCTAAATTTGATCAAGTTTTATGCTTAGCACTAGCATCTACAAGTGGGGGTAAGTACTAATAAGGGGTGGTAAACAAGTGGAGTTTTAACTAAGTTCAATCTCATGCCTTAGGATGACATCAAGATTGTCTAGCTTAGGCCAAATTTTATGCTCTTTATGCAACCTTCATTTATCCTTCTAGAATCTACCATTCACTTAAGTAAACTCTAAGTAATAGCTTTGATAAAGAAATAAAGTATAACGCTTGCAAGTAAAACTAGGATTGGTTTATCAAGTGGTTATGATCATATATGCTTTAAGGCATATAGTGGGCATGGTAGCAAGCAAGTATTAGCTTGCATGGGTCAACTTGATTAGTAAGGCTTGCTAAGTTAATAGCTTGAAAGTATTGACTTGCATCAGTATCAGTATAAACTTGCCTTGTGCAGAGCAGTGGTTGAAGTTCTCCTCGGCTTCTTCTTCGTAGTATCCTCCTTCCTCCTCGTATACTTGGTCGGTACTAGCGTCTATAAATAAATACGAGGTACACAATCACCAAACAATACTTAACTACTTGCAATCATCACACACAAGGGTCCTATAGATGATCTAGCATCATCACTAACATTACAAGACCCAAGCTTGGTTTAATTCCTTTTATTTTTAGAAAAGTAATTTCTACTCATTGAAAAACTACTTAAGATTTAATATTCTCCAAACCAAACATGGGATCATGTTGAAACATGTCATCACCATATATTTCAGTACATGGGAATGTGATTTAAAGTGGTGTCACAATTTAATAATGTTTAACCTTTTATTTTAATTAAATAAAGTGACTAGAAATGCTTATGTGGCATTCTTTTATTACTTGGTCATTATTTCTGTAAGTAAACCTATATATTTTTATATATTCTGAAAGGTATGGTTAAATGTAGTTTTTGAGAGTTGGAATCAACTCAAAAGCTATGATGGTTTAAATTTGAAAAATGTTTGAATGCAGAAAAGCTTCTTCCTTGTTATTTTTGCCAAGGATGATCTACAGATCCAAATGACTTGAATCCAATGGGCTTGGATTCAGCATTTCTAGACCTTTCTAACAAAATTGGTTTCATTTAATTTGGTTCACTGAATTGATCTTGGTTGATTTTTGAATCTAGGTGCAGAAGTGTGTTTGAAATAAAATGGAAAAGGTTCATTTCAAATGACTGGGCTACGCGGGAAGCGATACTGGGCCGGCCTGCTAAGCACAGCGCTTACGCGGGCTGTTTAAGTCATTGTCCCCACGCGTCAGTGAGACGAGGGGGTGCGAAGCAGTATGGGATGATGTGAGCCGTCGGATCTTGTTCTAATCTAACGGCTGAGGGTCGTCGTCCACGTCGGGCAACTCCGGCGAGACTGAAACCTAACTCGGCGGGTGAGGGTCGTTGGGGGCTCACCGGGGCTCAGGCGAGGGTTGGCGAGGCGGGCTAATGACAAAGTCGACGACGGCGAACCCCCTGGTACTAGCAGCTTCTCCTGGGGCGGCTCCAATCGTTGGTTCCCTTCTTCTCCAGCAGCGGCGGGCTCCGGTGAAATTCCAGCGAAGCGCTCCTCGCCTTGCTTCGCGAACGGGGTGGAACGATCAGTGAGGAGAGGGGAGTGAGATGGTGTGCTCAATTCGGCTGGGGGTGGCCTCTATTTATGTCGCGACGACGAGACCGAACGACATGGGCAGGCGACGGTGGCGACATGGCTACGGGCTGCTAGAGGCATGGCTGGCGGTGGTGATCGCTTGATGATCTCTTGGTGATGCTCTACGGCTTTAATGCGCATGTAGGGGCGGTGGCAAATGGTCTAGAACATGCGATGCTCTACGTGGCCGAGGCGGCGTCCTCGACAGCGAGCGGTGGCTGTGAGGCATGGGGCGGCAAACGGGGATGTCTGGCGGTCTCCTGGGACGGTGGTGATCATGTATGCACGCGGCAAGGGCGGCGCACGGTCTGTGGGCTTCGGTCGAGGGTGGAGCTCTGGCGCATGCTCGGCATGGTTCCTGGCGAGCTGGGAACGGTGTGTGCGTGTGGTCCAGGGGTTGGCAACGTTCGAGCGCTGGACAGGGAGTGGCGGTGGGGTGTTGGCTTGCTCCCACACATGTTGGCTAGGCTTGTTTCTTCTCCTAGCTTGCTGTCCACAATGGGATGACATGGTGAGCTTCGGCTGTTCACCATTGATGTAATTGCCAAGCTTACAGTGGGGCTAGTGCTTGGTTTAGTTAGCTAGATGATCTACTGAGGTTGCTGTGAGCTAGAGAGGGAAAAAGTTAGGCTCCAATCACTGCTCACAATAGTGTTTAGATTTTATTTGATTTGAATCTACAAGGTGTTTGATGAAATGGCCGCAAGAATTCAAGTTTTGAATTTTGAAAAAACTTTTGGTGGGTGTGCTAGGTTGGGGCTGGTGAGTCTGCAGATGCTTGGGTTTTGAAAGTTGAGCTTGTTTGAGTGGTTTTTGAAAAAGTGGGATCTTCCCATATGATAAAGATTCAATTTTGAATTGTCATTTAAACTATGCATTTGAAAGTTTCTGGATGATCACAAGGTGGGCCTTGATACTTTGTTATGAGTACAATCAACGGGTGTAAAGATCCAAAAAAGTTTCTGTTAAGTTCTGAAAGTTTGGGACAGCCAAAGTAGGCATGGGAGTTAAATTGGTCAAAATGACCATTCACTTATTTTGTTTGTTTTTGATTTATTTGTCTTTGGGAAAAGTTTGGGAATTGTTTAGATGATGTTTAATTCACCTAAGAATCTATTTACAAGCAAATAAACACATAAACAAGGCAATTCAAAAGAATTCAAAATGGGATGCATACACACATGCATGCTTTCATATTTTTATTTAGAAAAGTTTTTGTTAACCCTAATTTTGATGATTAGAGTTTGATGATCTTAGTTTAATATTTTTTGGATGTTACAAACCTTCCCCCCTTAAACAAAATCTCGTGTCGAGATTAGAAAAAGGACGAAAAGATTACCTAGGATTTGAAGAGATCGGGAAACTCCGTCCTGATGTGATCTTCGCGCTCCCAGGTAGCTTCCTCTTCTGTGTTGTTGCTCCACTGAATCTTGAGAAACTTGATGCTTCGGGTTCGGGTAGTTCGGAAATCTTCTTCCAAAATATGGATGGGTACTTCGGGATAGGTCAGGTAATCGTTGATCTCTATGGTCCGGTGATCGATATGCTTGAACACTTCGGTCTTCTCGGGGACTTCGAGACACTTGCGAAGTAATGAGATATGGAACACATTGTGCACCGCTGACATATCTTCAGGTAGTCCCAATTGATACGACACTTCTCCTCGACGGTTCAGAATCTTGAAGGGTCCGATATATCTGGGGGCTAACTTTCCTTTCAGTTCGAAACGCTGCATTCCCTTCAATGGCGACACTTTCAGATATACAAAATCTCCTATGTTGAAAGCGAGGTCTCGACGTCTCTTGTCGGCGTAACTCTTCTGTCTGGACTGGGCTGTCTTGAGGTGCTCAAGAATCTTGTGAACCTTCTCTTCTGCTTCTCGTAGGATGTCGGGTCCGAAAATCTAACTCTCTCCAACTTCCGACCAGTTCAAAGGGGTGTGACACTTCCTTCCGTACATGAATTCAAATGGGGCCATTTGCAAACTGGCTTGATAACTGTTGTTGTATGAAAATTCTGCAAACGGCAGACAGTCTTCCCACTTGGATCCATATTCTAACACACATGCTCTCAGCATATCTTCGAGTATTTGGTTTACTCGCTCCGTTTGTCCATTGGTCTGAGGGTGATATGCGGTGCTGAAATCTAAGCGGGTTCCTAAACCTTATTGGACTTTCTTCTAGAATCTCGAGGTAAACTGAGTTCCTCGATCAGATACGATGTTCTTGGGGACTCCATGCAAACTAACTATCCTAGCGATGTATAACTCCGCTAGCTTCGAACTCTGATATGTGGTCTTGATGGGTAAGAAATGGGCGACTTTGGAAAATTTGTCCACTATGACCCAGATAGAATCATTTCCCCTACTAGAAGTAGGCAATCCGGTGATAAAGTCCATTCCAACTGAATCCCATTTCCATTCCGGGATCTGCAATGGTTGCAATAGTCCAGCGGGTCTTTGATGTCCAGCCTTGACTCGCTGACATATATCACACTTGGCGATATAGCTTCCGATTTCTCTCTTCATCTTATGCCACCAAAATTGTTCTTTCAAATCTTGATACATCTTAGTTCCTCCGGGATGGATAGAATAAAGAGTATCATGAGCTTCCTTCAGAATAACTTCTTTCAACTCAGAATATGCTGGTACACAAAGGCGTCCTTTGTACCAAAGAACTCCTTCATCTTCGGTGAATCCGGGTACTTTGCCGATACCAATGCGACGCTTGATTCCGTCGATACTAGCATTTCCCTTCTGCGCCTCTTTGATCTGACTGATCAAAGTGGGTTGAAGTTCTATGCTATCCAAAAATCCTTCACTTACTAATTCCATTCGAAAATCTTCCATCTCTTTGTGCAAGCTTGGTTGCTCCTTTAAAATCATGGAGTTCAAGCGGCACGACAATCTGCTAAGGGCATCTGCTACCACGTTGGCTTTACCGGGGTGATAGTGAATCTCTAGGTCGTAAGCCTTGATTAACTCAATCCATCTTCTCTGTCTCATATTCAGTTCCTTCTGAGTGAATATATACTTCAGGATCTTGTGATCCGAATAAATCTCACAATGATTTCCCATCAGGTAATGTCTCCATGTCTTTAGGGCTAGAACTACGGCTGCGAGTTCGAGGTCATGGGTTGGGTAATTTTGCTCATGTTGTTTCAGTTGTCGAGATAGATAAGATATAACTTTGCCTTCTTGCATTAGCACACATCTGAGACCGATCCTGGATGCATCACAATACACATCGAAGGGCTTCGTGATATCCGGCATGATTAAGATTGGGGCTGAAATCAATATCCTCTTGAGTTCTTGAAACTCGCTTCACATTTGTCGGTCCATTCAAACTTCTTGTCCTTCTTCAGTAATTGGGTCATGTGTCTGGCGATACTCGAGAATCCTTCTACGAACTTGCGGTAATATCCCGCCAACCCGAGAAATGCACGAACTTCGGTTTGAGTGGTTGGAGCTTGCCAATCTTCGACATCTTTCACATTTGTAGGATCAACGGCAATTCCTCCGACTGATACAATGTGACTGAGGAATCCTACTTCTTGTAACCAGAATTCACATTTGCTAAACTTGGCATACAACTGATGCTCTCTAAGGGTTCCAAGAATGGTCCTTAGGTGTAGCTCATGTTCTTCTTCCGATTTGGAATAAATCAGAATGTCATCGATGAAAACAACGACAAACTTATCCAGGAAGTACATAAAAATCTTATTCATGAGATTCATGAAATAAGCGGGGGCATTGGTTAATCTAAAGGACATATCG
Source organism: Avena sativa (assembly GCA_916181665.1). Taxonomy (NCBI): domain Eukaryota; kingdom Viridiplantae; phylum Streptophyta; class Magnoliopsida; order Poales; family Poaceae; genus Avena; species Avena sativa. The sequence goes on along the minus strand of OV702281.1, from coordinate 199,543,677 downwards.
GTATACTCGTATAATCCATATCGGGTGGTAAAGGCAGTCTTGGGAATATCTTCTGCATGAATCTTGAGTTGATGATAGCCAGTCCTAAGATCAATCTTAGAAAACACTTTGGCACCGGTCAACTGATCAAACAAATATTCTATCTTGGGCAAGGGATACAGGTTCTTAATGGTGACATCATTCAACTTCCTGTAATCCGTACACAAATGGTTACCTCCATCCTTCTTGTCCACGAACAAAACAGGTGATCTCCAAGGTGACGCACTTGGTTGAATCAATCCAATTTCCAACATGGAATCCAGTTGCTTCTTCAGTTCTGCTAGTTCGGATGGGTTCATACTATAGGGTCTCTGGGCTATGGGTCCTATTCCGGCGATTAGTTCAATGATAAACTCGATATCCCGATTTGGGGGCATACCGGGCAAAACATCTGGAAATACATCGGGGTATTCATAGACTATCCGGACTTGGTCAATGGTAGGTTGGACTATACTCTTGTTGCACTTGAATTGGCGAGGTAAGGTTTCAGATATATGCTCGACTGATACGGCTGTACTGGTCATGGTTATGGCTTTCTTGGAATAGTCAACTAATCCTTTATGTTTGGATATCCAATCCATTCCTAGTACTACTTCCAAACCTTTAGTTCCGAGTACTATCAGATTAGCATAAAAATCTATGCCATGGATTCGGATAGGGACGGCCTTGCAAATTTTCCTAGCCTTGGTGGTTGATCCGGGAATTTGGACGATCATAACATGCTTCAGTTTTGTTGGTTGAATTTTACTAGTGCATGCAAATTCTTCGGTGATAAATGAATGAGATGCACCAGAATCAAACAACACTCTTGCAAGTACTGAATTAACAGAAAACATACCCAGCACGACGTCCGGCGCTTCCTGAGCTTCTTCAGCATGCATGAGGAAAAGACGGCCGTTGCGGTTGAGCGAATTCCCTGGGGCATACCTTCTTCCTGGCTAAACACGATGCTGTTGCTGAGCTGGGGCATTTGCATTGGGGGCTACGGCATTCTTCTTGTTGGGGCACTCGTTGGAATAGTGGCCCTTATTTCCACAGTCATAACAAGTCACTTGTGACTTGTCCTTTGCTGCTACAGGCACAACATTGGTTCCAGTCCTCGGGGCAGTGTTGGTGTTGGTGGTAGCATTGTTGTTGAACTTGGGTGGGGCATAGTTGAAATTGCTAGAGTTCTCGGGATTGTTGTGATTTCCTCTGGTCCTTGGGTTTCCACGGTTGGGGTAGGTTGGACGGTTCATCGGGGGTTTGTTGGTTCTTGGGGCAAATCCTGGAGATGGGTTAGGGCGATACTTTGGGGTCTGATGGGTTCCTGGCTGGTGCATCATGCGACGCTTGCCGTTCTCATTGGCTTGGTTGATCTTTCCTTCCATCTGGATGGCAGAGTCGACTAGGGCTTCAATATCAGCAAAGGGGATATTGACCAACACCGTCTGCATCTCATCGTGCAGACCATTCAAGAATCTTTCTTTCTTCTTGGCTTTAGTGTCGATCTCATCCGGGGCATACCTAGCTAATGACAAGAATTTGTCACGGTATTCCACTACGGTCATCCTTCCTTGCTTCAGTTCTCTGAATTCATCTCTCATCCTCTTGATCAAACCCGGTGGCACATGGGTTCTGCTGAACTTGACCTTGAATTCCTCTCAGGTCATCATCTGTCCTCCGGTCATTGCACAAACGCTGTTCCACCATGCTCTTGCGTCTCTGGCTAGATAGTGGGTGGCGAACAGAACTGTCTCGTTAGCTTCCACTCTGGTGACTTCCAAGTTGTTCTCCATGGTTTGCAACCAATCATCTGCGTCTAAGGGCTCTTCCGACTTAGTGAAAATAGGTGGGTTGGTGTTCTGGAAATTCTTGAGCTTGGATCCATGGTTGTCCTGATTTCCTTGGCCTTGATTGTTGTGGGCCAGCTGAGCTATCTGCTGAAGGGTGGCTAAGTTGGCTTGACGTTCGGCTCTTTCAGCTTCGCGGTCAAAAACCAACATTTGCAGGATCTGCAACATCGGGTCCGGGGATGAACCACTTCCTCCGCGAGGCATCTGAAGATTGAGATAGATTATGAGAAAAGAGGGAAATTTCTAAGGTTCAGAGACTTTGAAAATTTTTTAAAGCTTGACTCAGATTTTCTAGCAACTTTCTTTTCATTCATTCATTCATAGCACACGATACAACACACACCACAACAAAGGAAAAACAGATGGTTTTAAGAACCATTCTGGAAACTACGATACAGTGGGACCGAATACAACTCACTACGCTAATGCTCAAGTCCTACTACTCCTTGGAGTCGCTGTAATCGTCATCCTCATCGTCATTGATGAAGGCGAAATCCTCCTCATCGGTGAAGAAGTCCATGGCCTGATCCTCTAGAAAATCATCATCATCGCTGAGATAGGAGTAGGGGTCTCCACGAAGGTCTTCTCCAGCATTCTCCCTTTCCTCCAATTGCATGTCTCTCTCGTGGATGGTCTCCTCCAAATCCGAGATATGGTGGCGAAGACGAGCAATGATGCGCTCCTTCTTGTCGAGCTAACGGCGGCGAGACTTGCGATCCTTCGCTAGCATGGCGATGGTCTGATCCTTCGTCCTGATGATGGCGGACTTGTGGTTGGAGTAGTCACGAGCATTGTCCAGTTCTTGCTTATGATCATACATCATGAAGCTAAGGTGGTCCAACTGAGTCTTCATCTCGTGGTGATATGGGGCTTCCAGTGGCTATCCCATAGCATCACGCCTTGGACAAAACTCAAAGTGGGTACCCTTGATCTGGTTGATACTCTGCCCACACAGATGGGCAAGAGCTTCCTGCATGGCCCTGGGAAGTCCATTGAGCCAGTTGTTCTATCTTAAGGTAAACTGAATTCCCTCGGCAGTGGGAGGTTCAATCTTTCCTCGGAGACTTGCAACAACTAGCCATTGCCGATCTTCTCCTTCCTGATCATTGAGCTGAGCTCCAAAGAACTCGGGGTGTGGATGCTCCAGAAGTTCCGAAAGCTGGTCCAAATCCCGCTCAAAGATGAGGTCCCCTCCATTTCCCAACTGATAAAACTTGTTGTACTTCATGTCCATCTATAAGAATATAGGGTGAGTAAGTTAGTAGAGTGATCAAGTGTGTCAAATTTTATGTATTTTGCAAGAGTTTTTGAGGAACATGAATTTTCATGAAAGAATCAAAGTGATAAGAATGGGAATAAGTTTTGTAAATGTTTGCTTCCTTTGGTTTTGAAACTAAGTTTTTGATTCAAACGTCCAGTTTAACTAGGGTCTCCTATGGTCAGGATGGCTCTGATACCAACTTGTCAACACCCAGATTTTTAATCCCAAATGCCTGTTATGCCATACATCGCAATCCTAGGATTACCATTTTTGCGATACATAATAGATTTGGATATCACAGTACATCATCCATTACAAACCATACATAAGGTCTTACACAAATAAGGATCTCATGATCCAGTTCTTAATACAACTCAAGCAGCGGATTAACGTAATAATAAAGATAGTGTGGGCGAAGTTCTCTGAACTCGTCTCTCATCCTCTTGATTAAACCCGGTGGTACATGGGTTCTGCTAAACTTGACCTTGAATTCCTCCCAGGTCATCATCTGGCCTCCGGTCATTGCACGAACACTGTTCCCCCATGCTCTGGCATCTCCGGCTAGATAGTGGGTGGCGAACAAAACTTTCGCGTTAGCTTCCACTCCGGCGACTTCTAGGTTATTTTCCATGGTTTGTAGCCAATCATAGGCGTCTAAAGGCTCTTCCGACTTAGTGAAAACAGGTGGGTTGGTGTTCTGGAAATTATTGAGCTTAGATCCATGGTTGTCCTGATTTCCGTGGCCTTGGTTGTTGTGGGCAAGCTGAGCTATCTGTTGCAGGGTGGCTAGGTTGGCTTAACGTTCGGCTCTTTCAGCTTCACGGTCAGAAGTCAACATTTGCAGTATCTGCAACATCGGGTCCGGGGATGAACCACTTCCTCCGCGTGGCATCTGAAGATTGAGATAGATCATGAGAAAAGAGGGAAATTTCTAAGGTTCTGGGACTTTGAGAAGTTTTTAAAGTTTGACTTGGATTTTTCTAGCAACTTGCTTTTCATTCATTTATTCATAGCACACGGTACAACACACACCACAACAAAGGGTAACAGATGGTTTTAAGAACAATTTTGGAAACTACGATACGGTGGGACCGAATACTACTCACTATGCGAGTGCTCAAGTGCTACTACTCCTCGGAGTCGGTGTAGTCGTCATCCTCATCATCCTCGTCGTCATCGATGAAGGCATAATCATCCTCATCGGTGAAGAAATCCATAGCCTGATCTTCCAGGAAATCATCATCATCACTGAGATAGGAGTAGGGGTCCCCACGAAGATCCTCTCCGGCATTCTCCCTTTCCTCCAACTGCATGTCTCTCTCATGGATGGTCTCCTCCAAAGACGAGATACGGTGGCGAAGACGGGCAATGATGCGCTCCTTCTTGTCGAGCTGACGGCGGCGAGACTTGCGATCCTTCACTAGCATGGCGATGGTCTGATCCTTCGTCTTGATGATGGCGGACTTGTGGTTGGAGTAGTCATGACAGTTGTCCAACTCTTGCTGACGATCGTACATCATGAAGCTAAGATGGTCCAATTGAGTTTTCAGCTCGTGGTGGTATGGGGCTTCTAGGGGTTGTCCATTAGCATCACGCCTTGGGCAAAACTCAAAGCGAGTACCCTTGATCTGGTTGATACTCTGCCCACACAGACGGGAAAGAGCTTCCTGCATTGCTCTAGCAAGTCCATCGAGCCAGTTGTTCTCTCTTAAGGTGAACTGAATTCCCTCAGCAGTGGGAGGTTCAATATTTCCTCGGAGACTTGCAACAATTAGCCACTGCAGATCGTCTCATCCTTGATTATTGAGCTGAGATCCAAAGAACTCGGGGTGAGGACGCTCCAGAAGTTCTGAAAGCTGGTCTAAATCCCTCTCAAAGATAAGGCCTCCGCCATTTCCCGATTGGTAAAACTTGCTGTACTTCACGTCCATCTAAAAGAATATAAGATGAGTAAGTTAGTAGAGTGGTCAAGTGTGTCAAATTTTTTGTATTTTGCAAGAGTTTTTGAGGAACATGAATTTTCATGAAAGAAGTGAGTGATAAGAATGGGAATAAGTTTTTTGTAAATATTTGCTTCCTTTGGTTTCAAAACTAAGTTTTTGATTCAAACGTCAAGTCTAACTAGGGTCTCCTATGGTCAGGATGGCTCTGATACCAACTTGTCAACACCCGGATTTTTAATCCTAGATGCATGTTATGCCATACATCGCAATCCCAGGATTATCATTTTTGCGAGACATAACAGAATTGGATACCACAGTACATCATCCATTACAAACCATACATAAGGTCTTACACAAATAAGGATCTCATGATCTAGTCTTAATACAACAGAAGCAGTGGAATACGTAATAATAACGTTAGCGTAGGCGAAGCTCCATCTTCGGGGTCACAAGCAATGCTGATGATTGGAGATGATCCTAGTTGTCGTAACCTTCCTGGGGTCCAATCTCCAGGTACTCCTCTTCATAGTCTGGCCATGGGAATAGCCAGGGACAAAGCCATGAGTACTCTTTAAGTACTCGCAAAATAATACTAACAAGTGAAGGGGGTTTTATTAATAGGACACTAGGCTCAAGGGTTGTTTTGCAAAAAGCCAGATTTACCTCTACTAAGTTCAGAAGCAAGAGAGCTAGTTGAAGTTTATAACACCTAAGTGGGAACTTGTATTTCATATCACAACCCTGTTGTGGTCAAGTTAAAGTCTCAAATCATTTCACAAGTCATTTTGGAAACATCTGACGGGGGAACAGTATGGCCACTCCAACTGTCCATAACCGCAGACGCGGTATTCGAATAGTTTGACACTCTACAGAGATTGTACACTTTCACCACAACATTCGATACATCCGTCAGGAACAAATCCTGAATTCACCATAGTCAGTATGCGGATAATCAATCCTAACCTTTCAATTACACGCCCTAGTATAAGCACCTCTCCTGTGAGTTTGGCCTCCCAACCATGACCAACTGTCATCTTGGCCGTGAGGGAACTAATACTAAGGTATATAAGTTTCCAGTCAAGCCCTACCCAATTCTCGGGTATTGTGGTTGTACGGTAAAATTGGAATGGTATCGCATCCAAACAACCATCAGTTTTATAAAGGGCTAAGGCTCGTGCCTCAACGTTTTCATCACCATAAATCAGCTGGTGTTTGGAAACACATGTCCAAAACATTTCAATAGAATGATCCATCATTCCAAGGTTTTCATAACCATTTTTCCACCAAGTATTCCCATCTAAATTTGATCAAGTTTTATGCTTAGCACTAGCATCTACAAGTGGGGGTAAGTACTAATAAGGGGTGGTAAACAAGTGGAGTTTTAACTAAGTTCAATCTCATGCCTTAGGATGACATCAAGATTGTCTAGCTTAGGCCAAATTTTATGCTCTTTATGCAACCTTCATTTATCCTTCTAGAATCTACCATTCACTTAAGTAAACTCTAAGTAATAGCTTTGATAAAGAAATAAAGTATAACGCTTGAAAGTAAAACTAGGATTGGTTTATCAAGTGGTTATGATCATATATGCTTTGAGGCATATAGTGAGCATGGTAGCAAGCAAGTATTAGCTTGCATGGGTCAAGTTGATTAGTAAGGCTTGCTAAGTTAATAGCTTGCAAGTATTGACTTGCATCAGTATCAGTATAATCTTGCCTTGTGCAGAGCAGTGGTTGAAGTTCTCCTCGGCTTCTTCTTCGTAGTATCCTCCTTCCTCCTGGTATCGTTGGTCGGTACTAGCGTCTATAAATAAATACGAGGTACACAATCACCAAACAATACTTAACTACTTGCAATCATCACACACAAGGGTCCTATAGATGATCTAGCATCATCACCAACATTACAAGACCCAAGCTTGGTTTAATTCCTTTTATTTTTAGAAAAGTAATTTCTACTCATTGAAAAACTACTTAAGATTTAATATTCTCCAAACCAAACATGGATCATGTTGACACATGTCATCACCACATATTTCAGTAGATGGGAATGTGATTTAAAGTGGTGTCACAATTTAATAAGGTTTAACCTTTTATTTTAATTAAATAAAATGACTAGAAATGCTTATGTGGCATTCTTTTATTACTTGGTCATTATTTCTGTAAGTAAACCTATATATTTTTATATATTCTGAAAGGTATGGTTAAATGTGATTTTTGAGAGTTGGAATCAACTCAAAATCTATTATGGTTTAAATTTGAAAAATGTTTGAATGCAGAAAAGCTTCTGCCTTGTTATTTTTACCAAGGATGATCTACAGATCCAAATGACTTGAATCCAACGGGCTTGGATTCAGCATTTCTAGTCCTTTCTAACAAAATTGGTTTCATTCAATTTGGTTCACTGAATCGATCTGGGTTGATTTTTGAATCTAGGTGCAGAAGTGTGTTTGAAATAAAATGGAAAAGGTTCATTTCAAATTACTGGGCTGCGCGGGAAGCGATACTGGGCCGGCCTGCTAAGCACAGCGCTTACGCGGGCTGGTTAAGTCACTGTCCCCATGCGTCAGTGAGACGAGGGGGTGCGAAGCGGTATGGGGCAATGTGAGCCGTGGGATCTTGTTCTAATCTAACGGTTGATGGTCGTCGTCCACGTCGGGCAACTCCGGCGAGACTGAAACCCAACGCGGCGGGTGAGGGTCGTTGGGGGCTCATCGGGGCTTAGGCGAGGGTCGGCGAGGCGGGCGAACGACAAAATCGACGACGGCGAACCTCCTGGTACTGGCAGCTTCTCCTGGTGCGGCTCCAACCGCTGGCTCCCTTCTTCTCCAGCAGCGGCGGGCTCCGGTGAAATTCCGGCGAAGCGCTGCTCGCCTTGCTTCGGGAACGGGGTGGAACAATCAGTGAGGAGAGTGGAGTGAGATGGTGTGCTCAATTCAGCTGGGGGTGGCCTCTATTTATAGTCGCGACGACGAGACCGAACGACATGGGCAGGCGACGGTGGCGACATGGCTACGGGATGCTAGAGGCATGGCCGGCGATGGCGATAGTTTGATGGTCTCCTGGAGATGCTCTACGCCTTTAATGCGCATGTAGGGGCGGTGGCAAATGGTCTGGAACGTGCGATGCTCTGCACGGCTGTGGCGGCGTCTTGGACGGCGAGCTATGGCTGTGAGGCATGGGGCTGCAAACGGGGATGTCTGGCGGTCTCCTGGGACGGTGGTGATCGTGTATGCACGCGACAAGGGCGGCGGGCGGTCTGTGGGCTGCGGTCGAAGGTGGCGCTACGGCGCATTCTTGGCATGGTTGCTGGCGAGCTGGACACGGTCTGTGCGTGTGGTCCAGGGGTTGGCAACGTTCAAGCGTTGGACAGGGAGTGGCGGTGGGGTGTTGGCTTGATCCTAGACATGTTGGCTAGGCTTGTTTCTTCTCCTAGCTTGTTGTCCACACTGGGGTGACATGGTGAGCTTCGGCTGTTCACCATTGATGGCATTGCCAAGCTTACATTGGGGCTAGTGCTTGGTTTAGTTATCTAGATGAGCTACTGAGGTTGCTGTGAGCTAGAGAGGAAACAAGTTAGGCTCCAATCACTGCTCACAATAGTGTTTAGATTTTATTTGATTTGAATCTGCAAGGTGTTTGATGAAATGGCCGCAAGAATTCAAGTTTTGAATTTTGAAAAGACTTTTGGTGGGTGTGCTAGGTTGGGGATGGTGACTCTGCAGATGCTTGGGTTTTGAAAGTTGAGCTTGTTTGAGTGGTTTTTGAAAAAGTGGGATCTTCCCATATGATAAAGATTCAATTTTGAATTGTCATTTAAACTATGCATTTGAAAGTTTCTAGATGATCACAAGGTGGGCCTTGATACTTTGTTATGAGTACAATCATGGGGTGTAAAGATCCAAACAAGTTTCTGTTAAGTTCTGAAAGTTTGGGACAACCAAAGTAGGCATGGGAGTTAAATTGGTCAAAATGACCATTCACTTATTTTGTTTGTTTTTGATTTATTTATCTTTGGAAAAGTTTGGGAATTGTTTAGATGATGTTTAATTCACCTAAGAATCTTTTTACAAGCAAAGAAACACATAAACAAGGCAATTCAAAAGAATTCAAAATGGGATGCATAACACACATGCATGCTTTCATATTTTTATTTAGAAAAGTTTTTGTTAACCCTAATTTTGATGATTAGAGTTTGATGATCTTAGTTTAATATTTTTGGGATGTTAAATGGCGTTGTACACCTTGCCTGTCTTGTTTGTCTGTTGCGAACACACAATATGATTGATGATGCTCCCTGTAATCATTGCGTCTGTTGTTTCCGGGGTTTGCCCTTCCATCCTGACCTTGGTTTATCACTTGATGCACTGCATCCCTCCGGTCCGAGTTGTCATATCTCGGAGGTGGTGGGGGTAACATTAATTGCTGTGCATTTCCTCCAGTTAACTGTGGCTGCTGCTGATGCGCTTGATGAAGAGGTGCTTGCATGCTCGCCGGGTTTCCCATTGCATTTCTCATCCAAGCACATTACCGAGTTGTATGATTAGCCGGCTTGGACGGGTTTGGGGTGTGGAACTTACATGGTTGATCCAACATGGACTCAAGCGTGTATTTCAGCCTTTCTTGCCACTGCTTCTTCTATTGTGGTGTCCAGTGTCTCTTCCCTTCATTCCTCGGTGTCCACTGTTGAGGACCATTCTTCTGCCGCTGACTGTTTCCGTCACTCGGCTGATCTTGCACTACCGCTGCCACTTGATTGGGAGCATATCTGTAATCTGGTCTTTCCTCTCTTCTTCTACCTCAAAACTTGTTGTGCCTCGACGATCCAGCTGCATCTCTTGCATATTGATCTTGATGCTCCCGAAGCTCTGCCAACATTAGTTCTGGTTGTGTCGGATCCCCTAATGCATACGAATCTGCTATCCTGATGGTCTCCGCCAAGGTGGTCGGCATATCTCTTTGCAGCCTCTGCCATAATACACTTGCGTATCGGCAGCCTTGAGCAAACCAAGCTATCGCTTGAGATTCTATGACTCCCTCGCATGAGTTTCTGAGGTTACACCACCGAGTTAAGAATTCTCTATCTGTTTCATTCGGCCTCTGCTAGCACATAGCGAGCTGTTGTGGCTTGTTTGGCCTTTTATAGGTACTGGTGAAGTTGCTGACAAACATCTCTTCAAAATCTAGCCAACAGTTGATACTGCCTGCTGGCAGATTGTTCAGGCACACACTGGCTGGTCCTTCCAGCATCTGTGGGACGTATCTCACCGCCCATTGTAAGTTTCCACTAGCTATTTTCACTGCCGTGGCATAGTCAATCAACCAATCTTGTGGTTTTGTATGTTGGAGATATGCCCAAGAGGCAATAATAAAGTGGTTATTATCATATCTTCACACTTATGATAAATGTTTACATACCATGCTGTAATTGTATTAACCGGAAACATTAATACTTGTGTGATTTGTAAACTAAAATAAGAGTCCCTAGTAAAGCCTCTTGTTAAACTAGCTTGTTGGTTAATATATGATCATGGTTTCCTGATCATGAACATAGAGATGTTATTAACAACAAGATCATATCATTAGGAGAATGATGTGATGGACATACTCCTATAGATAAGCGTAGCATAAAGATCAAGTCATTTAAATAGTTCAATTGCTATATGCTTTCTGATACATAGTAACCTAATTCCTTCGACCATGAGATCATGCATATCACCTTTACCGGATGGATGCTTTGATGACATCAAACACCACACCGTAACTGGGTGGCTATAAAGGTGGCATTGAGTGTTCGGAAAGTATTGGTTGAAACACATGGATCAAGAGTGGGATTTGTCCATCCATATGACGGATAGATATACTCTGGGCCCTCTCGGTGGAATGTCATCCAATTGGCTTGCAAGCATGTGACTGGCTCACAAGGGATCACATATCACGGGAACGAGAAAAGAGTACTTATCGGTAACGAGGTTGAACTAGGTATGCAGAGATACCGACGATCATAACCTCGGATAAGTAAACTATCGTGAGACAAAGGGAAATTGGTATCGTATGTAAGTGGTTCATTCGATCGCAAAGTAATCGTAGAAATATGTGGGAGCCATATGAATTTCCAGATTCCTCTATTGGTTATTGTTCGGAGAAGTGTCTCGATCATGTCCGCATAATTCACGAACCGTAGGGAGACACACTTAAGGATTCGACGTTGTTTTGAGTAGTTATGGTATTATGAGAAAGAGACCGAATGTTGTTCGGAGTCTCAGATGGGATCCGGGATATCACGAGGTGATCCGGAATGGTCCGGAGAATAAGATTCATATGAGGAAAGTCCCGTTTCGGAGTTCGGGAATGATTCCGGTGTTTTCATCGGGAATGTTCTAGAAGGTTCCAGATTGTCCGGCACTCCGGGGGGGGGGGGGAAGGTACATGAATGTGTCATTGAATGATTGCATCATGTACTAAGTGTTCTTGCTGTTCCAAAACTTGAAAGTCAAACGGCTAAAACAGGAAACTGTGGAAAACAGGAAACTGTGGGAAACAGGAAACTGTGGGAAACAAGCAAGAGGAGGTTGAAACCAACTTGGAGGAGGAGTTCCTCTCCTCCAAGCCGGCGGCCAGCCCTAGGCCGAGTTGGGGAGGGACTCCCCTACCTCCCTGGCGCGCCTAGCCCCTCCACCTATAAAAGGAGGGGCAGGGCCTCCTCCTTGAGACACACAAGTTCCTATCCTCTAATCTCCGGTTTAGAGCCGTTTTGGTTTAGAGCTTCTAATTGCTTTAGCCTGCGGTTTAGAGCCTTCTAATTGGTGTGTCTAATCTCTAGACCACTAATAGCCCTCTCTCATAATCCACCATACTCGCTCCGGCTTAAGGCGAAGCCCTGCGGGATTTCCCCTCTACTTCCGGTACCACGCCGTTGTGCTGCCGGAATCGCGAGGAGAGTGCTACAACCTCCGCTGCCTGCTGGAACAAGGGAGAGGAAGGTCTTCGTCGAGTACCGAACGTGTGGCCGACTGCGGGAGCGCTGCCGGAACGCAGCGCCGGAAGGATCGTCTACGCGATCTTGAGATCGGCAAGTGTACGACTACATCACCCACGAGAATCTGCTCTCGTTAACCGCTTTGGAATCTTCGAGGGTAAGTTATTCCATCGACTCGTTGCTACAATCTAGTAGATAGATCTTGGCTTGTTTCTTTGTATGCGATAGAAAATTTTTGTTTTCCTTGCTACGAACCCCTACAGTGGTATCAGAGCCGTGTCTATATGTAGATCTGTTGCACGAGTAGAACACAATGGTCATTGTGGGCGTTGATGCTTTTATTGTCGATTGCTTCTTGTGTACTTTGCATCTTGCGGTATGTTGGGATGAAGCGGCCCGGGCTAACCTTACATGACATCGTTCATGAGACTTGCTCCACGCTTGACATGCAACTTGTATTGCATAAGTGGCTTTGCGAGTGCCTGTTTCTCCTAGCATAGTTAAGATCCAATTTACAACGGGTGATCTACAATACTAGTATCAATATTGTGGTTCTTGTTCGTAAGTTAGAACGACACTTATTGAAAGCCCCAAACCACGTAAAATATGCAAAGAAATTAGAGGCGTCTAACTTTGTTTTGCAGGGGTGTGCAGTGATGTGATATGGCCATGATTGTGATTATATTTGATGTATGCAATGTTCCTTATTGTAAGTCGGCAACCGGCAAGAGCCATATGGTTGTCTTTAATTTCTGTTAAGACCCGCATGTCTATTCAAAGTAGTTGTAATAGTTGAAGCTGGTGGATGACAACCATGGAGCAGCGTCATTGACCTTGATGCAATGCCGGTGATGATGGAGATCATGTTCGTGCCTGAAGATGGAGATCGGAAGCACAAAGAAGAAAGGCCATATCATATCACATATTATGAATTGCATGTGATGTTAATCCTTTTATGCATCTTGTATTGCTTAGTAGACGACGGTAGCATTATAAGATGATCCCTCATGCACATGAATTTCAAGTCATAAAGTGTTCACCCTTAGTTAGCACCGTTGCTAAAGCTTGTTGTTTCGAAGCACCACGTGATGATCGGGTGTGTTAGATTCTGCGAGTGTATACAACGTGAGCAAGCCAGATTTGCTCATGCGGAAGCTAAGGTTTGATCTTGACGAGCCTAGCATGTACAGACATGGCCTCAGGAACACGGATTACCGAAAGGTAGAGCATGAGTCATATAGTAGATATGATGAACATGTTGATTGTTCGCCATTGAAGCTATATCAACTCTCGTGATGATCGGTTTTGATGTGGTGGATTTGGTTCGTGTGATCACTAAAACAATGGGAGGGATATTGTTTTGAGTGGGAGTTCACCTAGATTAATTTAATTATTAATTAGAACTCAATTTATCATAAACTAAATCAAAGTGAAATTGCATAGTTGTTGTAGTCATTGGCATCCATTTACCACCTTGTGCTTAGTTATAATTGAGATGATAGAACTATAGAATTCTGGTTAGTTACTTTACGAACTGGTATCGTATTGTTTTGAAGTGTTAATCTAAAGTTTAAAAGTCCTATTGCAAACTTTCAGTAAGTTCCGGTTACTCCATGAAGTTTAATAATTAGTATTAAATCAAGAGTAACAATTCCAAGTGTTAGTATCATGTTTGTTTCCATGATTCTTGATATTCAAAGGATTGTCTTAATATCAAGGTTATCTAGGATCTGAAAGAGTTGTTTCAGAAACCATGATGTGTGGAAGATATTGTGATATCTGAAACGAAGTTTTGGTTGCAACATGATAGAGTATAATATGGCTAAAGTCATGTTCTCATATTTGATGAGAATTTGCAAAAGGTTGGAGACACTTGTTGTCCTAATCCTCCAAAAGGTTTTGGATAGCAACATTATACTCATAAATTCATCGTTACAAGCTAAACAGTAGCTTGATCATGGACAATTCCATGATAAGGGTGAATATTTGATGTAGGTAAAATGTTTACTACACCAAGAGATTACTAAAGAAAGGAATTTGAAAGAACACCAAATATTTGATGATGGTGATCTACTTCAAAGTGCAAGTCCAAAGACATTGGTATTTAATTATACACGCTTTGGACTATATGTCATATGTATGACTCCACTATTGATATTGATAGATTCTTTCAAACAGAAAAGGAAATATTGAAAGAGAATCTCATAAATATATGGCAGAAAAGAAAAGACTAGAATTGTTCAGTTTAAGTATATAGATGATATACATGTTATGGCTATATTCTTTGCTTATTAAACAATGTGGTAATCAAGTATTTGATACTAAATTTGTTGGTGTGAATCGTCATACGAAACAACACAATTCATGAACTACAATGGCCTAAGTGACTAGCAAAAGAATATGTGATGATGTTCATCGAGAACAAATAAAGGGTTATTGTGTTGCTCGTTAAACATCAAAGCTTGCCTTCAAGATTTGTTTTATCAGGTATTATGAGAACACAAGGGTTGTTCAAATAATTGCTGTAATCCATAAAAGATGGATGATTCACAAATCTCGTTGGAGAAATCACATCCATAAAACTAGTGCTAAAAATGTCGAAAGACAAATTGATTGAAAGATCACTTAGGAAGTGACATCGCCGTTTAAATTATAATGGAAAGAAAACATGAAGAAACTCCATGTGGATGGAATTTTGGAGTCTTCTGATTTTTGATCAAATGACACTTGTGAAACTTTCCTAGAGATAATTGAAACTTCGTTCATAGGCCAAAAGGGAACGAAAGACTAGCTTATTGGAATTTGTACATATTGTTGTACGAAGTCCATTATGTGTAGTCAAGAGCGGTGGATTTCAACTTCATATGCCTTCTCCGAAAATTTGAGTGAATATATGAATATTTACTTAATAAGGATGAAGTGTGAAATATTTGGAAAAGTTCAAAGACTTTCGAGATGAAGTGCAAAATCATTGTAACAAGAATATAAATAGTTTATGATAAGATCATAAAGGAAGATATTTGAGTTAAAGAGTTTAGCATAATACCTAAGATTTAAGGAATCGTTCCGTGGATTTGCATTTCCCGAAACACCATAAGAGTATGGAGGATTCGAGATATGTAATTAAACCTTGTTTGACATGGTAAGATCAAAGGTATAATTCATAAAACTGCCATTATATTTTAAAGATTAAAATCTTTAGAGATTACCGTTTTTCCACTGAAAAGAGCTCCATCATAATCCGTTGAAATGACACCATATGTTATGGTTTTGGATAAAACCCAAGTTGTCCTTTCTTAAACATTGGTATGCTATGCATAAGAAAGATGTTTGCAACCAAAGTTGGATGAACCTGTCTTTGTTAAGTATTCCTCCATAACACCGGAGACAAAAGTTTTGTCACTTAGAACGTCAAGTTTCTTTTAGAAGGAATTTTTCGTGAAAAGTAAAGTGGGAGGACAATAGAACTTTGATAAGGTTAAAAGAACCTTAGCTATATGTGCAAAGTTGCGCAGCACCGAAAAGTGTTCCGGAGGCAGCAACAATGCTCATGGCTCACGTGCCTCAAAGGTTGTGGTCATGGAGATCTAAGTTCCTATTGAAACAAGTAGATCGGGTAAACAATCAAATACCAAGATTTGAGGGTTGAATCACTATTTGAGAATAATGAACCGACTACATACAAAGAAGCGATGATGGGCCCTGACTCCGTCAAATGGCTTGAAGCCATAAAATCCGTGATAGTTCCATACACGAGAAATCAAGTTTTGAACTTGAAGGACCCTCGAGAAAGGTGTAAGACCTTATAGTTGTGTCTGGATCTATAAAGAAATAGACATGGATGTTTTACATCTATGAAATAGTCGACATGTTGGGAAAGAGTTCACAAAATGTTCAAAGGTTGACTATGACAAGATTTGATCTTTCATAGTGATATTTAGTCTAGATGGATTAATGTAGCAACCACTACATATAATTTGTTATATGGTAGTTGAATAAACAAAACAAGTTCTTCTAATAGAATTGTTACCTAGGACGTGTGCATGACACGGTCCATAGGGTTTTGTTAAATCAAAGGATGCTAAAAGCATATGCAAACTTCAATGGTTGAAGTGAGCATCGCGGAGTTGGAATCTTCACAATGATGAAATTGTTAAAAGAGTTTAAATTCATCAGAGACGATGGAGATGCTTGCATTTGCAAGAAATTAAGTGGGAGCGCTAAGACATGTTTCTAATACATTATGTGGAAGACATATTGTTGATTGGAAATAATGTATCTTTTATTAACACATATTAAGAATTTCATCCCAATGAAAGACTTAGGCAAAACCCAAATATTTGGCATCAATAGACGCTAATATGGTTGTGGCAGAAGTACATAGACAAGATATTGAATGAGTTCAATATAGAAACTACAAGAGAGGTTCTTGTCGCACAGAAAGGATTGAATGAGTTCAATGTTGATGATATATTCAAGTGTATTGACATTTGGTAAAGTGAAACAAATAATCAAGTATAGATTGATACTTGATGTATGAAATCACAAAGAGTATATATATCAATCATACTGTGATATGTACAAATCCAGATATGTCCTATGCTCTAAATATTGTGAGCATATACCAGAATGATTCGTAAGATGATCATTGGACAAAAGTAAGGATATTCTTATGATCTTTTGGAAGAACTAAGAGTATAATATTTGTAGAAGTGACAAATAGATAGTTAGTTCATTGTAAAAGTACTACATTGATACTAGTTTTGTCACAAAGTACAAATTAAGTTTATCTCAATCTAAACTAAGGGTGGCACAATATAATGGAAAGTGAGTTCCATAATGGATTTGGATGAGTTCCAAGGTTAAGACATTGTGATAGATACTACAACAAAAGGCTAAGTATATGACTGCTATTTTAGCAGCAAAAGAGGGCATTTGTGTCAAGTAGTTTGTTATCAAACTAGGTGTAGTTCATAGTGGGATAATACTATGAAGATATATTGTGCGACAATATTATCAACATGTTTTAACCCCAAAGAGCTAAAGGTCACACCGAAAGACCAAATTTATACAAAGCCATCTCATTAGAGAATGAGTGATGCATAGAGACGCAAAGACATGCAATTACACACGGACCTGGAAGTGTCAGATCCGGAGATCAGTTGACCACTAGAAATCGTGTACATACAACACCGGAAAGCCATAGGTGTTGAATACACAAAGGTTTGAAACTAGATTATTGACTCTAGTGCAAGTGGGAGACTGTTGGAGATATGCCCAAGAGGCAATAATAAAGTGGTTATTATCATATCTTCACACTTATCATAAATGTTTACATACCATGCTGTAATTGTATTAACCGGAAACATTAATACTTGTGTGATTTGTAAACTAAAATAAGAGTCCCTAGTAAAGCCTCTTGTTAAACTAGCTTGTTGGTTAATATATGATCATGGTTTCCTGATCATGAACATAGAGATGTTATTAACAACAAGATCATATCATTAGGAGAATGATGTGATGGACATACTCCTATAGATAAGCGTAGCATAAAGATCAAGTCATTTAAATAGTTCAATTGCTATATGCTTTCTGATACATAGTAACCTAATTCCTTCGACCATGAGATCATGCATATCACCTTTACCGGATGGATGCTTTGATGACATCAAACACCACACCGTAACTGGGTGGCTATAAAGGTGGCATTGAGTGTTCGGAAAGTATTGGTTGAAACACATGGATCAAGAGTGGGATTTGTCCATCCATATGATGGATAGATATACTCTGGGCCCTCTCAGTGGAATGTCATCCAATTGGCTTGCAAGCATGTGACTGGCTCACAAGGGATCACATATCACGGGAACGAGAAAAGAGTACTTATCGGTAACGAGGTTGAACTAGGTATGCAGAGATACCGACGATCATAACCTCGGATAAGTAAACTATCGTGAGACAAAGGGAAATTGGTATCGTATGTAAGTGGTTCATTCGATCGCAAAGTAATCGTAGAAATATGTGGGAGCCATATGAATTTCCAGATTCCTCTATTGGTTATTGTTCGGAGAAGTGTCTCGATCATGTCCGCATAATTCACGAACCGTAGGGAGACACACTTAAGGATTCGACGTTGTTTTGAGTAGTTATGGTATTATGAGAAAGAGACCGAATGTTGTTCGGAGTCTCAGATGGGATCCGGGATATCACGAGGTGATCCGGAATGGTCCGGAGAATAAGATTCATATGAGGAAAGTCCCGTTTCGGAGTTCGGGAATGATTCCGGTGTTTTCATCGGGAATGTTCTAGAAGGTTCCGGATTGTCCGGCACTCCGCGGGGGGGGGGGGGGGGGGGAAGGTACATGAATGTGTCATTGAATGATTGCATCATGTACTAAGTGTTCTTGCTGTTCCAAAACTTGAAAGTCAAACTGCCAGTTTGAAAGTCAAACGGCTAAAACAGGAAACTGTGGAAAACAGGAAACTGTGGGAAACAAGCAAGAGGAGGTTGAAACCAACTTGGAGGAGGAGTTCCTCTCCTCCAAGCCGGCGGCCAGCCCTAGGCCGAGTTGGGGAGGGACTCCCCTCCCTCCCTGGCGCGCCTAGCCCCTCCACCTATAAAAGGAGGGGCAGGGCCTCCTCCTTGAGACACACAAGTTCCTATCCTCTAATCTCCGGTTTAGAGCCGTTTTGGTTTAGAGCTTCTAATTGATTTAGCCTGCGGTTTAGAGCCTTCTAATTGGTGTGTCTAATCTCTAGACCACTAATAGCCCTCTCTCATAATCCACCATACTCTCTCCGGCTTAAGGCGAAGCCCTGCGGGATTTCCCCTCTACTTCCGGTACCACGCCGTTGTGCTGCCAGAATCGCGAGGAGAGTGCTACAACCTCCGCTGCCTGCTGGAACAAGGGAGAGGAAGGTCTTCGTCGAGTACCGAACGTGTGACCGACTGCGGGAGCGCTGCCGGAACGCAGTGCCGGAAGGATCGTCTACGCGATCTTGAGATCGGCAAGTGTACGACTACATCACCCACGAGAATCTGCTCTCGTTAACCGCTTTGGAATCTTCGAGGGTAAGTTATTCCATCGACTCGTTGCTACAATCTAGTAGATAGATCTTGGCTTGTTTCTTTGTATGCGATAGAAAATTTTTGTTTTCCTTTCTACGAACCCCTACATTGTACTCCCATTGTATGTTTTCGTGCCCCTTGCCAGTTGAAAGTTTGGCACCGGTGGTTCGCCCATGATCCGAGGTCCGAAGCACGCCAGGCCAGGCGGACCCTATTCCTCCAATAACTCGGACTGATACAACCTGTCGAGCTTTAATCTTGCATCACTTGATGGCAAGTTTCTGTAAACGATTCTCTCCTGTATTCCATAATGGTTATTCCCACCATGTCCTGCATACTCCATATCTGTGTAACCATCATTGTACCTCTCGTTTGCCTGATTATGATGCGCTGGTCTCATTTCTCGCTCTTGCCGAGGCTCATACCTCGGTTGAGGTTCGGGCGGTGGGTCTCTCCTTCCCTCTACCGGGTTATTATTCTCGTGATTTCCTCTTCCAAGGTCTCCATTGCCTCGGCTTCCGTTGCCTTTGTTGGCACGGCCGGGGTTTCTATCGCCACTCTCACCTCGGCTTCCGTTTCCTCTATTTTCATTGACCTTTCCGGCTACTGCCGGATCATACGGAACAATTTGCTTATTTCTTTTTCCTGAAGTTACTGCTTTATCTTTTCACGCATTGTTTCCGGGTGAGGATGCTGCTGCCGCTGATAGTGCGGGCACTGCTCCAGCCGAATGAACCATACGCGAGGCTCCCGATCAGGCCGGGTCAGCCCTAAGCATTTCTTCATTCTGCTGGTTTGCAATGCGTACCAGCTCATTCACTCTTTCTTGCTGTTTCTGTCGGGCTTCGCCGGTTAATCCTTCTAACTCCAATGCAGCGGAATTTGCTGCCCTTAGGTTCTTTGCCGGGGTGCTATACCTCGGCAAGCCTATATCAACTGAATCAGCCTTATGAGTCTCGTGCTCTTTGTTGATATCATTCATGAGGTTTTTTCCTCTCAATCTTAATTCATCTACCCGCTCGGGGGCAACATCTAGTTTGTTTTCCTTAGCATATTCTCGCAGGGTCCTGTTCAAAGACTCTCGCAAGGCCGACACCTTTTTTGCCTCTACCAGCACTTTTTGCCTAGTCTCTTCTAACTCCGCCTGAGCGTTAGCCGGATCAACTATCGGTGCCACAGGAGTGGTTAGATTATCTATAGTTTCCTAGAGAATATTCTCTGGTCTTTCTAGAGGTGGCCATCTTACCCTTGCTGCCTTTGGGGTTGTCTCCTGCACCTCGGCTGACTTGGCTGCCGACGGATCTACCTCGGTGGGCTGGGGAGCTGCTTGCTTCGTGGTCACCTGTCCTCCTGCCGCCGGATCCTTGCTCGATCCGGCGCCTGCTCCTGCTACCTGTACCGTGGCTGCGACCATCACCTCGACGCTGCCGACGGGGCGCGCTCCACGCGGACCGTTCGCGGCACTAAGGGGAGGCTCTCCTGCATCAATAACCCGGTGATGATAAACGCAGGAGGTGTCGACGCTGACGTAGACCTTGTGCATGCCCAAGTTGATGAAGACGCTGTTGCGCGGAGGTGCCTTCGTCCTGAAGCTACTTGCGTTATCGCTGACGTAGTCCCAGAGATCAAATCTCTGGACTAATCCAGAGACAACGCGCTTGCCGGTGAGGATGAAGTTTCCCGTCCGGATCTTGACTCTAGCTAGCACCACTGCTGGCCCCATGGTGGGCGCCAACTGTCGTGGTGGTGGCACGGCAGATGCCATGGGTAGGCTAAAGTATGGGGCTAATGGATTCTAGAGGGATCCGTGGAGGGAAGATGTAGTGATTTCTACACTCAAATGACTAACATGTAGATCTTTATTTCTCCTCTTAAGGACTACAGATGCTCCTTGAGCTGTTTGCAGGAAGAAGAGAGCAACTACACGGGCCTTACGGCGTAGAATGAATTGATCCCCTTCTTAGGAGCCAGCGTCCCCCCTTTTAAAGAGGTGCATTGGTTCCTTCTAGGGCTAACATGGCAAGCATATTCTTGGAATATGCTTGTCCCGATATGGTAACTCGGCGGCCTCCTTTCCGTGTCCCCCTTCTATCGACGACAATGTTCCAGAGAGCTTCACATGCGCGCCTCGGGCTCCCTGACTGTCACCTCCGTGACCTTCTTCTGCCCTTCTGCTTCTCTGCCCCTTGTCCTTTATGCTTGGCTCTGTTCAGACTCCTCCTAGCCAGTGACTAGGGTTTGACTATAGGCACCTCCTTCTCCTGCAAGCTTCGTGTTACTAGGCCTTGTCTCGCATAACTCGGCTCGGCCTTCACCTGCATTCAAGTTAGTCAGACTCGCTCGGCCGACTTAACTCATATGTCAGCCGGATAAGGTGTTACTCCTTCTATAGCTGTCATGGCTTTGCTTATCTCGGCCGACTCTTACATGACTCGGCCGATACAAACAGCAACTCGGCTTATGACAAGGGAGACTCCTTTCATCTTTCCCCTGTCTTGACCCTATCCAGGGTCACCTCCCCAACAATGAACGGTTTTGTCCAAGCCGGAGGGACTATTCTTACTACATTAACAAATGAGTCAACTCTATCCGGGTTATCGCGTCTACTCCCGTCATGGATGGGGTCCGTAGATGCTCTAGAAAAACGCTAGGCAGAATTGTTTTGCGTCTCGATCCAAGCTTTGATGGCAGATCAGCTGCCTCATTTTCCTCCCTCTATACATAATTGACTTCATAGCCTTCGAAGCACTTGACTATCTCGTCTACTTCGTCTCGATATGCCGCCATCATAGGGTTCCATGCGTTTTAGGTGCTAGCCACCTGGTAGGCAACCAAGTCGGAATCTTCACAACAAACTATGCGCTTGATGCCAATATCTTTGGCTACACGAAGTCCGTGAATGAGTGCTTCATATTCCGCCATGTTATTTGTAGACTCTAAGTGGATTTGCAGAACAGACTGCAGTTTTCTCCTGTTGGTTATTGTAGTAGCACACCAGCCCCTGAACCGTTGAGTAGCTTTGATCCATCAAAGTGCATCACCAAATATTATGGCTCTGGTAAAGGAGTAGCATTTGTCATATCCGTCCAATCTACAATGAAATCCGCCAATACTTGCTCACTACTATGATAGGGTGCTCCTAGAAGTAGTGCCTTAGCTTCCGAGAAGAAAGGAACACTCCATAAGCTAGATTTTGGTAGTGTGGGTAACACTTCTTGGACTCTGTCAAGACCTCGCTTAAATAGTAAACTAGTCGTTGTACTCCATACTCATGAGTTCTTTCCTTCCTCTCCACCACGATGACGATGCTGATAACCCGGTTCGTGGCGGCCATGTAAATCAACATAGTCTCCATTGGCTCACGTGCTGCAAGCACATGAGATGAAGAAAGTATCCTGTTTAACTCCTTAAGCGCAACGTCCTCCTCGTCTGTCCATATGAATTTGTGCTCCTTCTTCAATAATTTGTATAGCAGCAAGGCCTTCTCTCCAAGTCGGCTGACGAACCGACTTACTGCTGCAACACAGCCTATGAGCCATTGGATGTCCTTCAAGCATGTCGAACGGTTGATGTTGAGGATGGCCTTTATTTTCTCCGAGGTGAGCTAGATTCCACATTGGGAAATGATGAAGCTAACAATTTACTGGCTGGAACCCCGAAGACACACTTCTTGGGGTTAAGCATCATGTTATATTTCTGGAGATTGTCAAAGGTATCCTTTAAGTCAGAGATTAAGTCATTTGATTTTTTAGACATCACCGTGATATCGTCCACATAGGCATGAACATTCTGAACAATTTGGTCATGTAGGAAACGCTCCATAGTCCGCTGGTACGTAGCACCTACGTTTTTCATCCCAAAGGGCATCGTGACATAGAAAAACGTGCCATACGGTGTGGTGAACGATGTGGCCAATTGGTCCGAATTCCTCATCTTGATATGGTGGTATCTTGAGTATGCATCTAGAAAACACAGAAGTTCCGAGCCAGCCATCGAGTCAATGACTTGGTCAATGCGAGGCAAAGCGAACGGATCCTTCGGACATGCTTTGTTCAAGCCGGTGTAATCAAAGCACATTCTTAGTTCTTTGGTTCCCTTTTTGGGGACACGTACATGATTGGCCACACATTGGGTGTGAAGGACTTCTCTAATAAAACTAGCCTTAAGTAACCTAGCTATCTCTTTGCCTATGGCGCGTGTCTTCTCGTCCCCGAAGCTTCGTAGAGGTTGTTTCGCCGGTTTGCATTTTGGATCAATATTCAAGATATGCTCGGCAAGTTGCCTAGGTACACCTTTCATGTCGGCAGGTTGCCAGGCAAAGATGTCCCTATTCTCACGGAGGAATTCAACGAGCACGCTTTCCTATTTAGGTTCCAGGATTGTCCCAATGGCAGTGGTCTTAGAAGCATCGCCCACCACAAGTTCCATCGGCTTGGTTTGGATGGCAGCCTTGAAGGTGGGATCGGAGTCAGAAATCTTCTTCTTTGATGCCGGCATCTACGAGTCCTCGACCTTGCTCTGGATCTCCTTGAATTCTTTGCTGTAGAGGATAGCTTCTGCAAAGGCTGCCTCTCCAATCTCACAATCCCTTGCCTTTGAAAAGCTTCCGGATATGGTGATGACATCATTTGGTCCGACTATCTTGATCTTGTTGTAGACGAAGCATGGATTGGCCATGAAGGAGTGGAAGATGTCATGTTCGAATATGATGTAGTACATGCTCTTAAAGGGGGCCAGAAGCGACCGGAAGCGTGATGCACCCAAGGGACCGAGCCTCCCGACCAGGAACTATGCCATGGAACATGGTGTTGGTCCACCTTAGGTTGGTCTCCGTCAAGTTCATCTTGTACAGTGTATCCAAGTACATAATGTTGATGTTGCTTTCGCTATCCACCATAAACTTGATGAACTCATTACCATCAATCAAGGGGTTGATGACCATGGCATATTGGTTCTTTGTTGGAATGAGGTCGGGGTGATCCTTCCTATCCCATGCGATTGGAACTTCCGACCAGCGTAGGAACTAGGGAACTGGGGGTAGAGTGCCCATCAGAATCCTTAGAGAGGTCTTCTGTGCCTGGATAGTTGGGATTCCAAGGAAAGTGTGGTAGAGGGGGCCTTCTTCTCGAAGGGGTTCTTTCCTTTGTTGTCGCCCTTTTTGGCGTGCTTGGGTTCGATGTCCTTGTCCATGTCACTTGAATCCTTGGACTCCTCTTCCTTCTTCTTCCCTTTTCCCTTGCCTCGTAGTCGGTTCTTTCATCGTCGCTTTTAGCCGGACTCCGGGTCTTCCTTTAGATCGTTGACGAACTTGCAATGGCGTTTGGTGTGGGTAGCTTTGCCATTGGCGTTGAGGTGTACAAGGCACGGCATATCGCGGTACTCCTCATACATTTGGGGGATGCGGGGCGCCGCTGAGATAGTTTCACTACCGTGCTGCTGCCCACGACCAGCCCCTCAGCCTCGGCCACGCTGTCCGCCATCACCTCTTCCTACAAACATCACTGCGACCATGTCGGAGGTTGGCTTTTCTTCTGGCGTACTCTTCAACTTAGTGTTGTTGTTCCTCTTAGCTTGAGTTGGAATGGCTATTTCCGGCAAAGAGTCGCGAGCATCATCATTGGCGGCCGCGAACTCACTGGCCAGGGAGATCATATGATTGAGATCCAGCCTGTGATTGTCATGTAGGCGCTTCAAATTATGTCGGAGAAAGGTCCACTTTTCCAAACCATCAATGTATGTGCCCATAGCAGTCTGATCATGCACTACTACACAGGAATTTTTCATATCCAGCCAGCAGGAGAGGTAGGCTCGAGATGTCTCGTCCTTCTCCTGGATGCACCGCTATAGATCACCGAAAGTGCAGGGACGTTTGTACGTATCCTCGAAATTATTGGTGAACGCTTATTGCATGTCCAACCAATTGAATTTGGACTTCTCTGGCAAGTCGTCTATCCATTGGTGGGCCATGCTCATTAGCATTAGTGGGAGGTACTTGACAGCAATGTTGGGGTTTCCCCCGAAGATATCGACCGCGTTTCCGTAATCCTGCAACCACGTAGCTGGCTTGGCAATGCTATCATAGGGCTTGCTCGTCTTGTCAATCCAGAAAACCTTGGGGTAAGTTACGGTCCGTATCACAGGTCAAAAACAACGTGGTCCTAGGTATTGTACTTCCCGGGCCTCCTAAATCTTGTCCATGTGTGAACATGCGTCATATGGCTCCGGGTTTGCTTTCTTATTCTTTCCATCAGGGAAGGGCTACATGAGCGACGCAGTCCTCCTCCGCCATGGTGGCTGCTAGGGGGCGATGGAGGGAGTGGTGGTGGTGGGTTAGCCTTCTTGATGTTCCCTTCATGTGACTCCTCATGCCTATCACGGATGCTTGTCAGATGCGGAGGGTCGTGGTGGGACATGCTCTTGTGTCTGTGGTTGCCATTGCGCTCCCCACCATGACGAGGATGCTTTGCATTGTTGCGAATGATGATGCCTCCATGGGGCGTCTATGCGGAGGCATGATCATACGGTAGTGAGTGTTTGGGTCTTCCCGATGTCAGGGGGATCGGGGCGGTGGAGATGGGTGACGAGGGTGAGCCTTTCCTCCGTGGTCGGAGGATATGGGTATAGCATCCTCCCTGTTGCATGCGTCCCTTCGTGTTCGTTGTAATGAACCCATCTGGGACCGACATCGTGAGGAGATCTTGCCCTTGGCCATTTGGGATTTCTAGACTGGTAATATGTTGGATCAGACTGAAGCCTCTGAGAGGTGGCCTTTTCCTGCTGTTTGACAGCCTTGGCGACAAGGTCATAGAAATGTTCCATTGCTACAGGTGATCTATCCTGCTCCATTAGAATCTTGGCGATGACCAGATTGAGGATGGGTGTGGGCATGACTTGCCTTACTTCACTGTCTATGTATGTCTTAGCTTGTGCCGGCTTCGAATGAGCCCACCCAAAGTTGTGCCATACACTAGGGTCATTGACAACATGAGCCAGAGCTTTCTTAGCCTTCTGCTACTTGAGAAGAGTCTTGTACTCGGCGTCTAGTGCTCTAGTCGTCTCGATCGATTTCTACGCCTTGGCCAGATCTCGATCTAACTTTGCGCCTTGCTCTGCGATTGCATGCGCTTCCTCTAGTAGCTGCTGGTGCTTCTCGTCAAGCTGGACTACATTCTGTATGTGGGCCATAGTCATAGGCTCGACGCGCAAATTGCCGTACATCACTCTATCAGCCGGAGTGATTTGGGCGGCCACTGACATAGATGCTGGTGGACGCGGATTTGCGGTGTTGGCGTTACTCGGACCGGTAGGAAGTTCCTCTGGCGGCTGCGCTGGGTTAGCCAGAGGGGGCATGGACTTCGTATGATAATTGTCGGCATCATTAGCTGGTCCCTTCTCGTTATCCCATGGCTTAGGCGGAGCTTGTCTAGTTTGGTCTTCTTCCATCACACTCCCAATGGAGACAAACACATGTCGGGATGTGAAGGCCTTGTTGGCCTTCACCTCACGATTGATCTCCTCCTCCATCTCTTTCATGGCTGAGTCGAGTTCCTCCGGGTTGATGTCCATCTCCTCTGAGTCCACGCTGATGTCGGTGTAGAGCGCATCTAGAACGGAGTCGGAGGGTGTTGGGGCTTCCTTGACGATGGAGGACGATGCTGAGGCAACGACGGTGGTGGCGGTAGGCCGGGTACAACGATGGGAAGTGCCACGACGACTCCATTAGCAGCGGCTAAACTGTTGATGGTGCCGATCATTACCTCAAAAGTGAGGATACTCGTGGCATGCTGCCGCCTTAGCTTATGACAGAGAAGTGAGTCGCGATCCAGCGCTTCGACGAAGTGGTAAATAGCATCATCATCAGGGTAGTTTTCCAGATCGGCGCATATACGGATCCATCTGGCGAGGAAATCGCGAGGGATTTCACCCTCTCTCTGGATGTAATGCGCCAGATCGAAGATAATCACCATGCCAACGAAGTGCTATCGCTGCTTTCCAGGCGCACGGGTGAAGCCGTCGGATTTGCAGTGATCTTTCACCATTATCTCCTGCACACGGGTGGTTTGGGTGGGCCTTGAATTTTTCCGATCTAAGCTGGCAAACTCCAAAGAGAGCGAATTCGATCCTTTCGTGAACGTATCCTGCCCGTAGGCGGTCCGTGCGGGCCTTGACGATCCTCCGACTTCTAGGGAACTAGTGCCCGAGTTGGTTTCACTAATGAAGAGGTGGATGTTGCCAATTGGAATGATCGAGCAGTAGGTGGGGTTTGTCTTCGCCAGGATCCTGAACTCGTCGAGAGGGATGATCGGAACATTGTCGGAGAAGAGAACACGACCAATGGCTATGGTTTTTCCGATTCCCGCGAAGATCTTGGACCACGCCCGTTGTAGAGCTTGAAGCGCCTCTTGCCCCACGGTAGGCGCCAACTATCATGGTATTGACAACGAGTACGCCATGGAGGGGTCCTCACAGAGCGTGTTTAGAGACATGGAGGAAGGCGGCAAGTTGGCAGGTACGACGTAACACAGCATGCCCAGGTTCAGATCCCACAACGGTGGCGGAATCCTACTCCTGCTATGAATCACTATAATTGCAATATGCAGAGTTACAGGGATCGATTCGCTGTGCACGATATGAGTTGTGTCGTCTGAATCGTGCCCTAAAGGATCCTTTGGGTCCGGCTTATATAGTCTCCAGACACTAGGGTTACAGGGAAAGTCCTAGCTGGACAGGTCATAGAGTCCTACACGAGTACTAACTAGTCTTGCACTCCAAGACTCCGGGTATCTCGGTGACTCCATCGTAGCCTTCCTTTATCAGGCATGGGCCTCCCTTCTAGATCCTTCTAACTGGGCCGCCCAGCAGTCCATGGGCCTTGCTACCAACAGTGGGCCACCCGGGTATCCGGATTAGAGACATGCAATGGTGACACCCATTTAGCATTTCCCCAACAGTATCCTCCGGAGAACTCCAAGATCTTGCGCCATTTTGCCTCTTTAGATTGAATGCTCCACCTAGGTGAATGTTGGAAAATTGTCAAGAAACATATTGTAGTCCTCCCAAGAACCCTGCAATATTCTCCGTCTTTGATATGAAAGTCAAAGAATCACTTAGTCTTCCAGAGAGATGACGTCACTCACACATAGTCTTCCTGCAATATTATACATGTCAGTGAGATGACATAGACCATAGGTCAGCGGCACCTCGTAACTCATACATGCAGAGAACGTAATCATAGCCGTTTTTCCCGCGTGAAGGATCGAAAATGTTGGCGGCCGCGGTGGGAACGTGGCAAAATTTCCGCACATGTTCACACACGTGTTGTCCACGAATCAACCGTCAGATCAACTTGTGCGAATATCGATCTCATTCGCCTACGCTCGGTGCCGCCTCTCCCCCCACCACGAATGTTCCTCTACCCGTTGGTCCGCATCCAGGGACAACTTGTTGGGCCAAATAGAGATAAAACAAAACTTTTTCCCTCTAACGCGGTGATCCCAAGGACTAGCTGAGGTAGAAGGCCACGAGGTTACCAGTAGACGCGCGGTTGCGGATAACCGATGTAGCGCGTCAGTTGATGCAGTGCAGTCCTTGCGATCTCGATCCTATCAACGATCGTCCAAGCGTTGGTGATTCAACGCCTCTGCTGGTGTCCACACGTACGAGGAGGAGCACCGGCGATGAACTTCTAGGTTCGTTATGACGGCTGGACTGCTGTGGAGCTAGGGTTTCCAACTCATGGAATGACCTAACCAATCAACCCTCCTGGGTTTCCGCGCCCCACTATATATAGGGAGTGAACGTGGGATCCACTCACTCGTCGCCCATTCACTAAAGCCCATATAATATTAGTCACCCTGATTCCGACTCACTGACTCAGTCCAAAATCCGGCTCGGGTCCAACCCAACCAGATTTCTGGTTCTGATCCAATCCGAACTTGCTCCCCCTTCTAAGTGTGTGACCCCGCAGGCTCATGGCTACTTGGACACGATTAGAGTCCGACTCTCCATCGATCAGTCGGTAGCGGCTCCTAGCAGAATGTGCCTACTCCCAATTACCAGAGAGTCATGATGACTTGCCTTTCCAATGCGACTTGCGTCCGAGTCCTTTTTGCCTCACGATATACCTTGTCAGAATATAGGCGAATATTTGTCATCCCTTAAATAGTCTGACTCTCTTCTCGATCCGAGATAAGTGATTCATCTGACTAACTCTTAGTCGATCGCCTAGGTTACCACTTAACCGAGTTGTGCATGGCCATGCTTTCTGAATCATATCATCCAAGAGGGCCCAGAGAATATATCTCCAAGTGGAGGGGAAAATACCATCTTGGTATTCACATCACGTAGCTTGATTCTCAATCAACACGAACTATTCCTTTATAACTTCCCAGTTACGGATCAGCGTTTGATAGAACCTAAGTCGGTGATCCTTAACTCGGACTGTGCAACAACCTCAGGTCTAAGGATTACATTGATTGAGATATACAAATGACAACTTGTTCGTTGTACCTCAATATGGGTCAATCCGACTCGCTAAACTCTTTAGCCGTATATGTGTAAGTCGGAATAGCATCTCCATGCCCATGACAAGTGGATCCGAGTCATCAAGCCGACTTTCACATTGGTCTAAGTTGTGTATCCAGCACAACCTCGATGACCAAGGATATCTAGTACAAACAACATGAATGTATAGTTCCACAACCAAATCACATATTCAATGATACACATCAGATGTTTATACAAGGACAACTTACTAACTTTATGAATACAATGGGAAATATCATCTCCTAGTGGAGGGGAAAAATACCATCTTGGTTATTCACATCACGTAGCTTGATTATCAATCAACCCGAACTTATCCTTGATAACTGTCCAGTTACGGATCAGCGTTTGATAGAACCTAAGTCGGTGATCCTTAACTCGGACTGTGCAACAACCTCAGGTCTAAGGATTACATTGATTGAGATATACAAATGACAACTTGTTCGTTGTACCTCAATATGGGTCAATCCGACTCACTAAACTCTTTAGCCGAATCTGTGTAAGGCGGAATAGCATCTCCATGCCCATGACAAGTGGAACTGAGTCATCAAGCCGTCTTTCATATTGGTGTAAGTTGTGTATCTAGCACAACCTCGATGACCAAGGGTATCTAGTACAAACAACATGAATGTACAGTTCCACAAACGAATCACATTTTCAAAGATACACATCAGAGGTTTATACAAGGAAAACTTAATAACTTTATGAATACAATGGGAAATATCATCATACATGATTGCCTCTAGGGCATATTCCCAACAGTCTCCCACTTTCACTAGATTCAATCTTCCGACATCACATGTCTAGGCATCTAATGCCCATAGCTCTTAGGTGCGCCTCATGCTTTGACTATGGTAGTGGCTTTGTCAACGGATCTGCAATATTTTCATCCGTATGTACCTTGCATAACTTGATATCACCCTGATCCACGAACTGGCGAATCAGGTGGTACCGCATGAGTATGTGCTTGTTCTTCTGGTGTTGTCTAGGTTCCTTGGCTTGTGCAATATCACCATTGTTGTCACAATACATGTCTAACGGATTGGACGAGCCCTGAACCACACCAAGATCCATTGGAAATTCCTCATCCAAACAGCTTCCTTTGTTGCCTCCGAGGCGGCAATATACTTAGCCTCTATTGTAGATGCAGACACAGTCTCTTGCTTGGAACTCTTCCAACTCACAGCACCTCCGTTTATAATAAACACGTATCCGGATTGCGAACGAGAATCATCAGAGTCGGTAAGATCTTGCATCCGTGCAACCCTTTATACTGAGTTCATTTTCACCTCCATAAACCAAAAATATATCCTTAGTCCTTCTCAAGTACTTCAGGATATTTTTAGCCGTTGTCCAGTGGATTTCTTTAGGATTAGCCTGGTATCTGCTCACAACACTTAGAGCATAGGAAACATCCGGCCTAGTACAAATCATGGCATACATGATGGATCCTACTATAGAAGCATATGGAATCACACTCATCTGACTTTGCTCATCAGTTGTCGAAGGACATTGAGTCTTGCTAAGTTTTACACCATGGGATATCGGTAAGAACCCCTTCTTAGATGATTCCATGTTGAACATCTTCAACACTTTGTCCAAATAAGTACTCTGACTCAATTCAATGAGCCTTCTTGATCTATCTCTATAGATTCGGATTCTAAGAATATATGTTGCCTCACCCAAGTCTTTCATTGAGAAACTCCTTTCCAATGATTCCTTGGTTTCTTGCAACACTGGACATCATTTCCACTCAATAATATGTCATCCACATATAAGATTAGAAAGTTTACTTTGCTCCCACTAAACTTCTTGTATAAACACGAATCACGATCGCCCTTGATGAAGCCAAACGATTTGAATACCTCATCAAAGCGAATATTCCAACTCCGAGATGCTTGCTTCAATCCATAAATGGATTTATGAAGTTCGCAAACTTTGTCAGCATTAGACGGATCGAAAAAACCCTCGGGATGTATCATATAAGCATCCTCTATTAAATTTCCGTTAAGGAAAGCCGTTTTGACATCCATCTGCCATATCTCATAGTCGAAATAGGCTGCTATAGCTAACATGATCCAAACTAATTTAAGAATCGCTACGGGCGAGAAAGTCTCGTCGTAATCAAATCCTTGAACTTGTCGGAACCCCTTAGAGACAAGGCATGCTTTATAGACGGAAAAATTTCCATCCATATCAGTTTTCTTCTTAAATACCCATTTGCACTCGACGGGTCTTGCCCTGTCTGGAAGATCAACCAAGTTCCAAACTTAATTTTCATCCATGGACTTTAACTCGGATCTCATGGCTCCAAGCCATGACTCGGAATAAGATCCCACCATCGCTTCTGAATGATTTTCCGGCTCATCACTATCTAACAGTAATACATCAAGAACACTTCGTAATCTCGTTGATCTTCGTAGTATAGGTGCTCCTGCCGGCTCAGTTACCACGACTGGCTCAACCTCTAAGGTTTTTGCCGACTTGATATTAGCCAGTTCCTCTCGAATTTCTTTGAGCTTCACTGTGCTCCCACTTACTCCCCGACTGAGAAACTCTTTCTCAAGGAAGACACCATTCCGAGCGACAAACACTTTGCCCTCTTCTCGGTTGTAGAAGTAGTAACCCAAGGTGTCCCTCGGATACCCCACGAAAATACACTTATCTGACTTGGTCATAAGCTTGTCAGTCTAAAGTCGCTTGACAAATACTTCACAATCCCAAATCTTAAGAACAGACCAACTCGGCTTTTTTGCCTATCCACATCTCATGTGGTGTCTTCTCTACCAACTTTGATGGTACTCTGTTTAGTGTGAACGCCGCAGTTTCTAGACAATAACCCCAAAATGATAAAGGCAGATCTGTCTAACTCATCACTGATCGGACCATGTCCAACAAGGTGCGATTCTACCTTTCCGAGACACCGTTCCTTTGCGGTGTTCCTGGTGGAGTAAGTTGAGGAACTATTCCGCAACTTTTCAGATGGTCATCAAACTCATGGCTCATTTACTCGCCTCCTTGGTCCGACCGAAGAAACTTTATTTTCTTGTCGAGATGATTATGTGCTTCATTCTGGAATTCTTTGAACTTTTCAAAGGCTTCAGACTTATGTTTCATCAAGTAGATATATCCATACCTACTCAAATCATCCGTGAAGGTAATGAAGTAGTCATAACCACCCCTAGCTCTCGTCCTCATTGGTCCACATACATCACTATGTACTAGTCCCAACAAGTCGGACGCCCTTTCGCAACTCTTTGCAAAAGGTGTCTTGGTCATTTTGCCGAGTAGGCAAGACTCGCATGTCTCAAATGACTCCAAGTCGAACGAAGTTAGGAGTCCATCATCATGGAGCTTCTTCATGCATTTCCAACATATATGACCAAGTTGACAGTGCCAAAAGTAAGTCATATTCAGATCATTTGGTTTCAACCTTTTAACATTTATGTTATAAACCGACTCACCATCAAGATTCAAAATAAATAACCCGTCCTGGACGGGTACAAAGCCGTGAAACATGTCATTCAAATATAAAGAACAACCATTATTCTTGATATTCGACTCATAGCCTTGCCTCATCAAACATGAAGCAAAAATAATGTTTCGACTAGGCACTAGAACATAATATCAATTATTCAGTTCCATAATGAATCCAGAAGGTAAATGAAGTTGCATCGTGCTGACTTCCAACACAGCAACTCTCGCTTTGTTGCCGACTCGAATATAAACCCCGCCTCTTGCTACGCTCCTAGTTCTTACTAGTCCCTGCAACGATTTGCAGATGTGAATAACTAATACGATATCATATACCCAAGAACTATTAGGTGCATCAGCAAGATAAATGTCTATAACATTGCAAACAAGTGTACCTGAGTCGAAAGTCATACCTCCACTCTTGGCTTTGTCGGCCAAATACTTGCTGCAGTTCCTCTTCCACTGGCCATCCGCCTTGCAGTAGAAGCAAGTGCATCTGGCTGAAGGAGATGGATTAGTCCTTGAGGAAGCACTTGGGACTGGGTCCTGAGCCCGCTTTCCTCCCGACTTAGCCTTCTTCTTAGTCCAAGAACTCTTCTTGAACTTAGCCTTATTCTGCACCATCAACACTTGACTGGCGCCCTTCTTGAGATCTGCCTTTGCCTGCTTGAGCATCCCATGTAATTCAGTGAGCTTCTTATACATACCATGCATGTGGTAGTTCGAAATGAACTTCCCATATGCACTAGGAAGAGATTTCAGAATTATATCCGTAGCGAACTCTTCTCTAATGGGGTATCCAAGCCTCTCTAGAGACTGCACCTAACGAACCATTTTGATCACATGCGGACTCAGCGGATCACCATCCTTAAGCTTGCAACTCAGCAAATCCTGAGAGACTTGATACCTCTCAGTCTTTGCCTGAGCCTAGAACATACTTTTGAGACTTTCGATCATATCGTAGGCCTCAATATTCTCGAACTGCTTTTGCAAGCTCGGTTCCATGTGAGCAAGCATAAGACAACTAATATTCGTGGACTCATCCTTAGCCCGGTGGTAGGCATTGGTGGCAGCGACAGTCGCATTCTCATTCGGCTCATCTATAAGTGGGTTATCTAGGACATGGTCCTTCTTTTCTTGTTTGAGAACAATTCTCAGATTTCGATACAAGTTAGTAAAAATAGTGTCGTTCAGTTTATCTTTCTCAAGAATGGTTCTCAAAGAAAAACCGGATATCTGAGAGTGACTGCTACTTGGTGCCATGATCTACAATAGAAAATATGCAAAACACTTAAGACATGTATTCATAAAAGAGCAAGCATATTAAACAATTTAATATTTTATGCTCCCACTAGAACCAACACCCCTCGGATGGTTGCTTAATGATTCAGGACCCTAAATAAGCAAGTCGGATAGTGAGATTTAGCATGACCACTAGCCTCCAAGTGATCTAGGTAGACAACTCCTTGTCAATCGTACCTCATACGACTCTTGTTGGTCGGGTGGCATCACATGCCCCGGCTCCTGTCCGACTTTTCCCCGAGCCCCAAAACCGTTGTAATAGACCCGTCTAGCTTACCGAGTGTTTCCGCTGTAAGAGTCGACTCGAACCCACCTAGTTGAAAAGAATTGGCAGCACTTCAATTTTATGAGCCCACTACCAAAAATGTCCAACTTGTGATGTTGCAAAACACTAGCGGGAAAACCGACTAGACCTTCTTTGATGGATTAAATTTTACCAACTATCTAATAGAGCTAAAACAGAGACATATCAACAACACAAAATGAAGCACTTATAATGTGAAATGGTATGGCTCTCTTCATGGAGATCTCTATCTCCACAAAGCCTGTAATCCGACTAGTGCCAACTCTTGTCACTTGCCGTCTTACACCATGTTACCGACATGTACACCGACTTGCACGTCATCCGGATTCTCCAAACAGCTACACTAGCTTAGTAAAGTAAATTACAAAGAGAATCCGACATGCAGGTCGTCATACAATAAAATGACAACACCTAGGCTCCAACCGGCTGACAAGACCGTGATTCGCAGATCACGTATGGATTACACACATACATGACATTCATATGAACCATACCATTCAAAACTTCATGCAAAATCAAGTTCTGCATACATACGCTATCTATCGGTGTTGTAAAACTCGCAACGACATCTAAGGCGCTACGACAGGGTGAAGTCGGCAGTCCCGACGATTTTTCCGAAAACGTAGATCTCATCTACATTCTGAACATGGATTCCAACCATCATTCCGACTCGATCAAACTCTTTTGATCTTCGATCACCGCTTCTGGATTTATGTGTCACAGTCTACCCCGATGGCGGAAACCAACCGGTAGGGATATATTGTTCCACGACCTCAACAGTATGATCATGGAAATCAGATCTATCATTCTCCTAGTACAGTTGATCCAATCAACTTTGTACAAAACCGATCTATCTCATAGACCGACCACCAAAATAGCATATAGATCCAATCTACAGCCAACCGCATATCACATATGCGAGATCTCGAGCCTAAAACCAGAAGCTATCGCTCTGATACCACTGTTGGGCCATGTAGAGATAAAACAAAATATTTTCCCTCTAACGCGGTGATCCCAAGGACTTAATGAGGTACAAGGTCATGAGGATTACCACTAGACGCGCGGTTGCGGATTACTGATGTAGCGCTTCAATTGATGTAGTGCAGTCCTTGCGAACTCGATCCTATCAATGATCATCCAAGCACTGATGATACAACGCCTCTGCTGGTGTCCACACGTACGAGGAGAAGCACCGGCGATGAACTGCTAGCTTCGTTACGACGGTTGGACTGCTGCGGAGCTAGGGTTTCCAACTCATGGAATGACCTAACCGATCAACCCTCCTAGGTTTCTGCGCCCTACTATATATAGGGAGTGAATGTGGGCTCCACTCACTCGTGTTCCATTCACTAAAGCCCATATAATATTAGTCAGCATGAGTCTGACTCACTAACCAGTCCAAAATCCGGCTCGGGTCCAACCCAACCAGATTTCCGATTTAGATGCAATCCGAACTTACTCCCGCTCTTAAGTGTGCGACCCCGCAGGCTCATGGCTACTTGGACACGATTAGAGTCCGACTCTCAATCGATCAGTCGGTAGCGGCTCCTAGTAGAACGTGCCGACTCCCAAGTACCAAAGAGTCATGATGACTTGCCTTTCCAATGCGACTTGCGTCCGAGTCCTTTTTTCCGCATGATATACCTTGTCAGACTATAGGCGAATATTTGTCATCCCTTAAATAGTCCCACTCTCTTCTCGATTCGAGATAAGTGATTCATCTAACTAACTCTTAGTAAATCTCCTCGGTTAACACTTAAGTGAGTCGTGCATGGCCATGCTTTCCGAATCATATCAGCCGAGAGGGCCCGGAGAATATCTCTCCTAGTGGAAGGGCAAAATACCATCTTGGTTATTCACATCACGTAGCTTGATTATCAATCAACCCGAACTTATCCTTGATAACTGTCCAGTTACGGATCAGCGTTTGATAGAACCTAAGTCGGTGATCCTTAACTCGGACTGTCCAACAACCTCATGTCTAAGGATTACATTGATTGAGATATACAAATGACAACTTGTTCGTTGTACCTCAATATGGGTCAATCCGACTCGCTAAACTCTTTAGCCGAATATGTGTAAGTCGGAATAGCATCTCCATGCCCATGACAAGTGGATCCGAGTCATCAAGCCGACTTTCACATTGGTCTAAGTTGTGTATCCAGCACAACTCAATGACCAAGGATATCTAGTACAAACAACATGAATGTATAGTTCCACAACCGAATCACATATTCAATGATACACATCAGATGTTTATACAAGGACAACTTACTAACTTTATGAATACAATGGGAAATATCATCATACATTATTGCCTCTAGGGCATATTCCCAACACTACTCACATGCCGGTGGGCTTCCTCGCCGTCTACATCAGGCTCTTTTCTGTCAAGCCCCTCCCTGAGCGCTACCGCGTCATTGGCTCCACTCGTCACCCATCAGTCAACGTTGACCTCGCCCTCGCTAGTCTAGTGACAATGTGTTTTCCGCTTTTGTGAGTTCCTTCATCGCGTCGTGCCCATGCGTGTGCAGGCGCTTGAGGCTTGTTTGTTCTTGAAGTGTTGCTTCTATTGATCTGATAGTGAAGTGGTGTTGTGGTGATGGTATGATACCCATGTGGTGAAGTTGCATTTCTATTCAAGATCTCCCGAATACCATCGACAATCGAAGCCTAACATTTGGAGTCGTCCTTCAGATTTGATGAACAAAGACCCGATGATCTGAATATTACGACACCAGAATCAAGTCTGAAGTTGACAGCCGAGGCCGGACACCCAAGTTATCCATCACGAAAGACAAGACCTTTGACATGGAGCGCCAAGATCGCCTCACGGATTCCAAAGCCCGTTCCTAGAGTCCAAAGACCACGGCCAAACCGAACCCCGTCAAACCCCTAATGAATATCATCGGAACCATGTGTGACCCTAAGCCCCTATATTTTTATAACATATTCAACATGCCGCATATTAAATCATTGAAGCTTGCGTACATATCATGGGGTTTGGGGTATTTTTTCGGCTCACCTAATAATTAAATATGGAGGTCATATGGGTGCTTTTATAGTCTTATATTGCCTCCATTTAAATTTGTGTAGCGAACCAGTGTCATTTTCCCTCGTTAAACAAAATTTAAATTGCGGGGTATCTAAACAACTTGAACCATATAATTAATTGTAGAGACAACGATTCGGCTTAATATTTCCTAATTGCATCACATCTTTGCCATGCCACGCATCATACATGCATCATGCACGATCTTCTACCATCGTATTAAATATTGCATTTGGTGTTTCTTCTAGTGCTTTGCTTCTTCACAGATTAGGCTGATGAGTGGATTCTAGTGTTGACCCGATCTTCAGATGAACCTTCAGCACTGTTTTCCAGGCGTGAATTCTCCCCCTTTCTACCTATTTTGCATTACTAGTATTTACTTCCCTCTATTGATCTATTGCTATCTGTGTTACGATGCTCTAGATTCTGTACCACCTTATATCCCTTGGAGCCTATATTGCCATGGACACCTCCTATTACCTATTGTTTGGTAGATAGTCAGTCTTGCGAGTCGTAGTTCTTTGCATAGGTGTTGCTTCATGCTGTCGATGTTCCATAGTTGTTGGAGGAATGCCTCATGCTTAATGTTGGAGATGATCATGGCTTTAATTACAACTTGATATTAAAATGGTGGGAATAGTTATAACTAATGCAGAGGCACCGGTGGCGATATATGCTATTTTGTTTTTAAGCACTCACTAGTGTCCCGTACGACCCCGAGTACTTGATACATGTTCCTTGACTATCGCACTATTCGCATGTGGGACCATGAATCCCCTTAGCCAGAGCTTGATTCATTTATTATTTCTTGGGGCTACAAACTAGTTTGGGTGTTATTACTTCCCTGTACTTATGTCATGCTATACTTCTTTATTTACTGCTGTTGCTCGTGGAGAGCGTTTACTACTATACTATTTTGGAAACCCGTGACATGATTCTGTGGTATCGACAAGCCTAATCACACTTTTGGGTTCTCAGTCATTTACAACTGTTGTCACAAACCTCTAGGTCTGACTCGGAGACAGCCAACTTTGTCGCGGGTAGCTTAGTGGGGTGGCCCCAAAAATATTTTATGAATATAGTGATTTCTTTGCCGTGATGCCTCCTTATTAGTGGGGGAAAGTGCAAGGTCAACTGGCAAAAGGTATGTCGCCCCAAGGAGCTCGGCGGTCTCGGTATTCTGTACTTGGAGAAGTTCTCTCGTGAGCTTAGGATCCGTTGGTTGTAGTAAAAATGGACGGTGTCGGAAAAACCTTGGGTTGGATCTGAAACTCCTAACGATGCCGCCGAGAGAGACCTTTTCATCGCCGCTACCTGGGTCACCATTGGAGACGATGCGAAGGCTTCCTTCTGGTCCTCCTCATGGCTGGATGGTACTCCTCCAAAGGACTTAGCTCCCTTGATCTTCAAATCTTCTATAAGAAAGAACCTTACGGTTCAGGATGCTCTGGAGGCCAGAACTGGGTCGTGGATCTTAATGTGGACCCATTCACGGTCAAACACCTGGAGCAATATGTCCGCCTCTGGGATCTTCTTTCAGTGGTACAACTATCCCCCAGCACAACGGACTCCATAATCTGGACCATGTCGCCCAATGGTTGTTACTCGGCTAGCTCCGCCTACAAGGCCCAGTTCCTGGCCTCTCTGCCATGCTCCTTCGGGAAAATTGTTTGGAAAACTTGGGCTCCCCCAAGTGTCGTTTCTTTGCCTGGCTCGCCGTTCAGAACCTCCTCTAGACCGCCGACCGTCTTGCAAAACGGGGGTGGCCACACCAACCTACTTGTCAGCTGTGTAGATGCTCCCCCGAAACGGCACGACATATCCTTTTTGAATGCCGCTTTTCCAAGAGGATCTAGTCTGCTGCGGCTTGTTGGCTCTCTTGTCCAGACCTTCTCCTCTGCTTGGGAACAGGAAGACCTAAGGTGCTGGACTATTGGCATGCCATCGCCAAGACTCCCACCTCTTCTCCCAAAGGTTTATGGACCGCCATAATGCTTATCGCTTGGGAGATTTGGAAAGAAAGGAATGAAAGAGTCTTCAGCATTAAATCATCTTTGCCTTCGGTCATCATGCAACAGATTAGGGAGGAAGCAAAGGATTGGATTCTAGCTGGTGCTAAAAACTTGGCGGAGCTTATAGGCTGACTTTTTTTATTTCTTAGGGTCATCTCCAATTTTTTTTATTTTTTTGGCTCCGGACAATCCTATGTTTTATCCTCCTATATCAATATAAGGCAAGCTCTTTTTCCCCCATTTCTAAAAACTATTGGCTTGATCCTTAAGGATGAGCTCCTAGATTTACTCATGCTACTTCCTAAGCAAACAATGCAATCAGCAGATCAAGGTAATTCATCTTATCAACTTATCCAAATATTAATAAGGTTACCATGAAGTCTAGCTTCAGGTAAACAGGGGTATTTTCAAGAGGTTGTGATTTGAGTTAAGATAAGGATCTCTTGGTATTTCTACCAAGATTGGATGAAAAAGGTTTTAGGAAAGGTTTTGGAAAACCTAGAGATAAGAGTAGTTAAAAGTTTTGTCTTGAAAACATAACAAAATAATATATAGGTCTCCATAGTTTTGTTAATAGAACTAGTGAAGTATTTTATTTTGGCAAAGTCATTTTGGCTCAAGTTTCAATGTTCAGAACTTTTGAAAATAGGAAAGATGAGCCAAGACATCTCTTTTGAAAAATAGCTTTTGTCAACTAAGGTTGAGGTAAGGAGACTATTATTTAGTACACTATCAGATGTATGAACTCAAGCAAACAAGTAAGCAAACATTGCCACACTTAACAAGAAAAAGTTTTTGTTCCCCCTGATTTTTTCCTTTTTGACAAAAAATCAGGGTTGATGAAATTGGGATGTTACACATTGAGTATACTACCATAAATTTACTCATTTACTAAATAATAATATGTCTTGTTCTTGTTTGATTCAAGATTTATATGGTCTCCCATACATGCATGTTAGATTATGAGGTGTTTGTTATATTACATAGTAGACCATCACATGCTCAGGCTAGTTTGTTTTCAAGTTAGTAGATCTAAGTATATGCTCATGAGTATAATCCTTATTGTTAACTATATAATAGAATGACCTGAATGTTACCTTGGTAATATATGTTTTTATTCTTTGTTATACCATGTTGGTAATGTTAACCTTGACACTTGTAGTTATTATGTACCATGTTATAGTATCTCCCAAATTATACACTTGTATATCCTTCTTGAATAAGTCATATAGTTTTATGATATGACCTTGTCTAGTATATATCATGCTCTATTACTTTATACATGTGATAGCAGGACTTCTACTAAAGGTAGTTGTATTTATTTATAGATAGTATATCTTGCTATGAGATGCTTTGAATGTTCGATATCATATTACACCATGTTGAGTTGTTGACTTATATTTCTGAAGTATGGTCATGATTGTAGTTAATTGTTTGTGTTACCCTTATATGATGTGGTTTACATCTGTGGTTTGCTAGTGTGATGCATGTTTTCATAGTATCATCTTTAGCTAGCATTTATTATTGTTTATGATGGATGTTTATCGTTGATTTTGTATCACTTATACACTTGTGTTAGCATACTATACAATTCTTGCTATTTTTATATCACTAGTATGATAGGTATTGTTTGAAGAGTGCAACCTTGTGTGATATGGTTTACTGTTATATCTTTTTTACAAGTTTGCTAGTTATCTAATTATGATAAATTATACTAAATGGGTTTACTATGTTACAAGGTATGACCAACAATAACCACTATATAATGGGTATGTAGGCAATTAGATATAGCAACATCTACGACATATCTTATAATATATATTTATCTTGATGATCTACACTAACAACCCACCCATGCTATTTGATTCTTATCCGAGTTATTACGACTCACACTCTGAATTCTATTCGAGTTGTCCTATCCTAGTCCACACCTACTCATCTATTCATTCTAATTTGTATTTCATGTGGTATTTCTCATCTTGGTATTTATTTGGTTGTTATTTTCTATCGTTATAGCGAGTAGGGAGTAATGAGTTTGGATGTGGATAATAAACTTATTAAAGAAGAAGAATTCACCAACGAAGTCATGCCCCTTACCATGTCTTATCCCAGTTTTATAAAGTGCATTCTATTTTATTGTTTTACAAATATATGCTATTTTGTCACACACATATCTTGATCTACATGTCGCCATACAATATTCTAAGTAGATACTATATTCCTAATAGAGTATACTTGCTTATCCATGCTCAATAATAAGTAGGATCCTTGATCTCACCTCTTCGGAGGAAATGGGTGACCCTCGAGTCACATACACCTCTTTTGAAACTTGATGAGCTCGCTAAGCTAGTTGTTGTTGCTTCCTCTACTCTATTCTACTCTGGGTGAAACTTATCGTCTAAACACTGGTGTGGGCGACAGCTGGATCAAAGGAAGGAGCGATTAGCTGCCCTTCACTGAAGGTGGCAATCCATCGTCCGTGCCACATGAGCGCCTAATAATTCTTGGATTTTAAGATTATGACCAACGTATAACCACATGCTATAATGGGCACTGGCTTGGTCAAATAAGTTAGTCAGCCTTAGGTGTTGATGTCACCATACCGATGATGAGATGTATGCCTGCGGGGGATCCTTCGCCACAGATGGTGGGACCGGTTTGGGGACGTAATCTAAAAGTACCGTGCGCCATACCCGGTGGGCATGTCACATCTTTGGGGGACCTACCTAAAAGACCTCGTCACAATCCATTTGTCGGTACACCAATTGGTGTGTATTAAACCATCGACGAATGGTGGGCGTCAAGAAGGGATTGTGTTGTGTGAAAAAAGTGTACAACCTCTGCAGAGTTTAAACTATTCGAATAGTCGTTTCCACGGTCATGGACGACACATGAATCTTTCTTGACAGACGGGAACCTGTCTTGCTACTTCCCTCTTTTCCCCTATCCTTATCCCGAAATCTATGAACTATGTGAGTTGCCGTGGACAATCGCACTATTGACAAATACCACATTGATGATAAACATGTTTTTGTCTAAAACTGTTTTCATCAAAACTATTACCATATTTCAAATAAAATTGGCTTTATGCAAAATAACCATACAACCTTCCTTGACGCCACATGTAGATATTATAGGTTTTGCACAAGGGGTATGTTGAGTTCCTCATGTACTCACGTCAATACTTTTGTTGATACTTTAGAGTACTATTGAGAAGGAGATGACTATGACTACTATGATGACGCTGATGAGTGAGGTCACGTGGACTACATTGACTGCCTGTGGCTGAGATGGAGTCGCTACACATTTTATGTTTTCGTCGTGTTTTCTGGATGTAATAAATGTCACTAAACATTTCTCTATGTTATTATCCAGACTTTGTAATAAATTACTTTTGCACCTTACGCAATGATATTATTTCGCTGTGTTGTCAACCGTTGATCTTGGGATTGACAAAGGTACACAGGGAGGTCTGGAAGTTAAGTTCTGGTCCTCACAGAAGTGGTATTAGAGCCGATGTCGACCTAGTCACGTGGCCTTAGTTAGAAATGGAAAGCCTTAGATACTTTTTGGAAAAATAAAAAATATTTTTTTAAATCCTAGTAGTCTAATTCTTGACTACTGCTATTCATTTTCTTCTCTTATTCGCCATTGTCTTCAAAACCTCTTTCGTAACTACATCTATAGTATACCATGCCCTACCAGGAGAAGCCTTTTCAAGAACTTAAGGAGTCAAGAGTAATCAACAACACTGCATTCTTCAACGTCTGAAATCAACACCAAGACTTCATGTGACCTAAAAACCATACAAGATAAGGTTGGATAGATCCTTGGTAGCTATATAGTTTATACCGTTAGAAAAAATGTTTTTGCTTGAGCAATGTCTACATATTTTTGTCTT
This sequence comes from Avena sativa, assembly GCA_916181665.1. Classification (NCBI taxonomy): domain Eukaryota; kingdom Viridiplantae; phylum Streptophyta; class Magnoliopsida; order Poales; family Poaceae; genus Avena; species Avena sativa. The sequence goes on along the minus strand of OV702281.1, from coordinate 199,499,968 downwards.
TCGCACCTTTTCCTATGTAGTCATGCTAAAGCTTATCTGACTTCAAACAAACTATTAAACAAACTATTGATTCTTATGAATTCTTCTTTCGGATATTCTCGTGTTTTATCCTTGAATACCCCTCAAAGAAAGGTTCTATTACTCATCTTATGCTATTCCCTCTTACCTATGGACCCTTGCAAAAAAAAGTTGGACATTGGTGATGGTACTAAGTACGGAAACTCTCATATCTGTTGAGATTGAAAAGAATCATATGTTACCAACACCGAAGATTATTGCTCCCAAGTTCCATACCAATCAAGGAGGATGAATTATGCATGCAAACTTACATATGAGATTAGAAACACTTCCCAAGGACACCGAGAAAGTTGCCCTAACGACGATGAAAGCCACCCGCTTGGATAATTCCTACACCTAGAGTCGGATTGTTTTTTTTAATTTGCCAATGAACATAACATTACAATTGACCGTTCTCATCCAACTCTATGGTGCAATGTGAGATAAAGCAATGAAATGAAGATATGCTAGTCGGCCTCAAGAATATGATTGAAGAATCTAAAGCAATGCCACATGTATTAGCTACTACCTCAATCTGATCAAAGCCAAGCCAAGCCAAGAACATGGAGGCTCATAATTACGAGAAGAAAGCAGGAGATCAGCCAAGTAACCCATCGGTCATAAGCCTAAGAGTCACCAAGAACCCATTCTGTGGTGAGCCCGAATCTTGGGAACGAGATTCTGTTAAGGGGGTAGATTTGTCACGGACCGATTTTTGGAGTTTTCAAAACAAAATTATCCAAAAAAATGAGGATTGGAAAATTTCAGTCAACTAATGAAAGATTAACTTAAACTTCATACGCAAAAGGATTTAATATGAATTAATATCAAATGAAAATATATTTTTTTATTTGTTCTTCAAGTTGGATCTTATTTTTTTTTCATTGGCTTTAGCATATCAAAACATGCACCTTTGAATTTGCTTTGATTTATTGGTTTTCTTGATTTTGTTTCTCTCCCAAATCCCATGAAATTTTATCCATCCATGCATATGCATGCATTGATCGAGTTGTCCTATTGCTCTCACCTTGTCCATTTCTTTTATTATTTTCATGTCAATCACCCACCGAAGCAAGTAGTTCAGCATCCTTCTTTTTTTTAACAAGCACTGCATCGCTCCAACTAATCTAGCCCAACAAGTTCAGCTCGAGCCAGACCCTCGTACCAAGCAGTCCGCCCAGCTCTAATAGGATAACAAGGCTGAAACGTTTCAGATCCCAAGCAAGCCATCCATCGCTGCAGGAGATGAAGTCAGCCCCACGGCACCATGTCTCCAACCAGCTGAAGCGTCGGGCCGCTTCTTCTTCCCACACGAACGCCCAGCAGCCTGAAACGCCAGCTCGCCAAACCGTCGCGCTGCCGCTCGCGTTCTCCTATAAACCAGCATGTCTCCTTCACTTCTATTCTCTTTCGGTATCGCATCGTCATCCTGTACTACCAGCAGCAACAAGCATGGCCTGCATCTTTGGGCGCCGCCTGAACCGCCGTCGGACGCGGCGTCGCCGACGAACCAGGCCACTCCAGGAAGAACCACTTCTCCACCGCAACCTCCTAGACACCAGGAACTCATTAATATGATCTATTCTTTGATCCATCAACCTCAACTCGCCTATTTTGCCATCTACTGCAGCTCGATTTAGAGAAGAGGGAAGGGTTACGACTGCTGGAGGGCGGACCTAGCGGTCAGAGGGAGGATGCCGATTTGGTTAGTGGCACTACGAGCCATCCGATCGAGTGACGATCGACGGCTCGCCCTCATCGTCTTCCCTCTGCCAGGCCCGACGGCGGGGAAACCCTAATGGAGTGCAGGGGTCACGGAGGAGCTTACCTGAGGCACCGGGAGGCGACGGCAGGGCTGCGAGATGCCGTAGCGGTTCGAGGCGACCCCGGCGGTGGGTGGCAGCAGCCCTTGTGATGGCCGGAGGAATACCGCGAGATAGTGCCTGCATGCATGGGTCGGAGCTCGTCAGTGGCGAGGATTGGGGTGATCCTGCAGAAAGGACATGATTAGACGGGGAGGGATGAGGAGAGTTTAGGATAGAGACATACAGCAAGAGATGAGCAGAGGAGAGGGATCTATGAGCAGATCTTGTATTTGGCCGAGAGGCCTTGTCTCCTTTGTCCTAGCTTTTACAAGGCAGGGAAGAAGGAGTGGAGCTCAGGGGGAGTAGTTGGGAGTAAGAGGAGATGAATGAGGGGAAGATAGAAGGATGGCTGGCCTCCGGCCCTTTTTAAGGCAAGGGAGGAAATAAATGGGTGAATTATCCATTTGGGACATGGAAGTGGGGTAGGGCTGGCTTGGATGCGGCCAGGTGGAGGAGACGAGGGTGGTGAGGTGTCCTGGTCGTGCTAGGGAAGAGAGAGGGAGGGGTCGTGCTACTAGGGCATTAACAAGATGGGACAAGGCAAAGAGGCAATGTCTCCCTCTCAAACAAATGTAGAAGGACAAGTGTAGGGTTTCTATAGTGCCAAGCTACAGTGCCCACGACCAGAGAGGAGTGGAGTTTCTGTGCAATCTTGCTTGGCAAGATTTGGGGAGGATTAGATGAGGTTTGGTTCAAGTTTTATCAAAATTGTCAACTTAGACAATATGATGATTATCAAAGGAAGTTCCAAAACTTGGTTTTGGCAATATTGGGAGAAGTGTTGGTAGATAGATGTGGTCAAAATACATACCCAAGAATTATGTGGTATTTTCCGAATATTTTAGATCCTCATTTTACCTATTATTCAAAAAGTGCTGAAATTGTTTTCAGAAGTTGATTTCATTTTATTTTCTTGGATAAGGGTGGTTCTTGGTTTTTGATGATCCCAAATAAAAATTCACACTTTGTAAAATTATCCCAAGATTTATTGATGAATAAAAGTATTTAAAATCTTTATTTTTCCATTTCTGCCATTTATGAAAACAGGCAATTAAACCTCTTAAAATATATATTTTTGAAGTGGGGATATAGGTATCAACCTATAGGCATCCAATATGCATTTAATTGAATAAGTGATTTGGATAAAAACAAAGTTTCCTTTATAGATGGAGTTTTGAGGATTTTGCAAAACAAGGGATTTAAATAGTTTTAGAGACAAAATAATTATGGAATAAATTTAATAAATCTTTATAAACAAGCTATATGATGTAAACTTAGTGTATCCATCATTTGCAAACTTGGGTTTTTCAAATAGAACTTGATTTTGGGGGAAAACTAGAAGTAGATGATCTAGGGTTAGAATATTTTTGTACCCCCTAAACCTAGTTGGATTAAGGAGCTCGGAGCTCATCTTGGGTGGATATAACAAGTTATATAGATTATCATGGTACAAATAGTTGAGCTTGATCATGTTTGAGGGCTTCTAGAAAATATTCCAAACTTTGTTGAAATTAAGGCTTCCAAAGCAGATTAATAATTAGCCTATAAAACCATGAGGGTTTAAGAAGCACAAGGCTCTAACTGAAACAAGGTAAGTGGGGGTTGGTATACCATGTCTATTAGATCACAACCATGCCAAGATTTGATCAAAATAAAATACTATGGGGATGTGAGCTTGTGTCAAAGCAAGCATGACGATATGATGTGCAAAAACTATTATTTTCTTGCCTAGATAACCCTCAAGAACAAGTGGGTCAAATATGATTTAGGCAAGGGAAAGAGTGGGGTTTGGAAATACTTATGATGGTCTACAATATAGTTAAATTTCATTTCCAAAAAGGTATAAGGCTTGAGAATTGCCAGGACTCAAAGATGTGATGATGGTAGCTTTTCCAGACTTAGTCATTTTGGCAGATTTATGGTCTGAGACTGCATTACAAGAGGAGATAATTTTGAGAAGAGGAAAGGATCCAAACTCATTATGAAGAGGATGATGTTGATGTGTAGATTTAGTAGATAGGATCCATGCTTGTATTTGGTCTTTATTGAGTTGGAAACTAACAGAAGGGATTAACCCTAGAGTTATTTGGTTAAGAGATGAGTGGTCACTCTTAGGGACTAGCTAGCATATCAAGCTTAGATGACTTTCTTAGGTCTTAAAAACTTAACTTATCTTTATACTAGAGGATGAGATCCTAGGGTGGCTCATGCTACTTCATAAGCAATCAACACATCAACAGATCAAGAAAATTCAACAAACAACAGATCAAGGCAATTCATCTTGTCCAACAAATCAAAATACTACTAAGGTTACCCTCACGCCTAGCTTGAGGTAATGATGGTTAGTTCAAAAGGTTTGTGTTTTGAAGGCAGTAAGATTTCTTGGTACTTCTACCAAGAATAGAATTTAAAATCCTTATAAAAGGTTTTGGACCAAACTTGGGATAAGAGTATTTGAAGGTTCTGTCTTGAAAACATAAGAAGATTATGTCGGCACCCCTGGGAAGTGCTCCGGGTGTACCCATTATGCATATAACCACGATTCCCAAGATCAACATATCATGGCGCATAACCGACTTAGTACCAAAGTTCACATCCATTAGGCCTCTCACAGTGTTGCAGAATGGCGGTGCCCTATTCGTTTTAGGCATCGATGGCCAGTGCCCGTACACTGTGAGACCGTTGCCCCGATCAAAAATTCAAGGCATCGGAGCAACTAGGTGATCCGGTTCCTGGTTCCAATCGCCAATAAACAATGCATGGCTTGGTCAAGAAACCAGGGCATGGCTTGGTCAAGAATGTATAGCTATATAAGTGGGTCCTACATTTATTTTACGGGCATCAGTTACGCTATGAGAATGGTGCCAGATTTCTCTCATGCGACATCACTACTAACGTGGCAATTTTTTCATGCAGTGGGCATCGACCATGCTGTGGAGGGCCTTACAGTACCCAATACATAAAGTCTTACATAGTTAGTATTACAAAAGGTCCTCGATGGGCAATTAACATAGTAGCAGCAGAATACTCAAACACAGAAGACCCAAGACATGCTATAGCCCTACATGTGCCTGACTCGGAGAACACCCTAGTTTGCGTAGCTGTCATCATAATCTCCCATGTCTTCCTCCTCCTGCTCATAAACTGGCCAAAGTAGATAGCTAGGGACAAAGCCAGTGAGTATGTTGGAATTGACTCGCAAGTCACCTCGATACCATAGTGCAATTATGTGCGTAGTAAACCATAAAACAAAAATGGCTAAGTAGGATTGTATGGGGAGAAGTTACTTTCCGAAGTAGAGAGTGTATAAGTCAAGAACAAGTAGAAGGTTTGTAAATCAACCTAGGACTAAGTTTGGAGGATGAAGGAATACTAGAGTATGGGTCTCCAAAAATACTTTCATTGAACCTTACCGTACGAGGTAAGTTCCACCCTTCCTATCGACCATCACAGGGGAGAGAAAAGTTTTATTTAAAACAAAACTCAACACAGCTACGCAACAACCATTACAACCGTCCACGACCGTGGACACGCTATTTGGATAGTTTTTACCCTGTGCAGAGGTGGTACCCTTTAACCACAATATCCGATACATCCGCCGAGAATCCCCCGGATCATCATACGAAGGTATGCGGTTTACGGATTATCAGACAAGACCGTCCATGGGTCTACTCCAATAGGATTCCTACGCTATGGATTGTTCCTCCCAACACTGGGCCATCTGGATTCCTAGACCATCCGGAGTGCTCCTGATTCCTCCAGAGACGACACTTTCAATGGGAGGCCCATAGTATCGCCCGGTCACTCATGTGGGTGATTCTGCCTCCTCTAGGTGACGACTATACAATTGACCCTTTATGTAAAGGAGGCCCGACATTCAGGGGAGATGATCCCCTATAAGTAGTGTGAGGTTTCCTAATTCGCATAAACCTACTTCTAGTCAGGCCCCTTCCCACTTCAGGGTAGTGTGGCTGTATGGAATAATTGAACCGGCAAAACTACATAGAACCAGGTGTGTTTCATAAACCTTTTTACAAACCCCTTTTGGCAAGATTAATCAAATTAAAACATTTTCCTAAACTCAACCCTCCTGGTAGATACAACCTCACCAGGGTTTTAGTATAAAACATGTTTTGCATATAAACCTCACAAGTTATTCCCATCCTCTAGTTTTCACAAGGATTTAAATAGTGGACACTAGTGGTATGGTGTAAGATATGATATCGAGAAGTATATCCAATGGTGTAGACTAATAGGGTTGGGAGGTTCTAAACCCTCATGGATAGTTATAGCCATAAAAACAGATAATGTTCATGGGTAATGATATAAACAATCTTGCATGAACAAAATGGTTGGACCAAGATAATGTTCAAGAATATGGCTTGCCTTGGTTAGCAAGTTTTCCCTGATTATCCTCTCCAAGTTCCTCCCAATCATCTTCCTCGTAACCTTCCTCGTTCGTGTCTATCATCGCAAAAAGAACAAGACAACCAACAAACACCAATCATCAACTAAGGAAAACAATAGCTACCAGTACAGTATAGAGGTAAAAAACAGTAATCCCAACAACAATTATGTAGGTTTGGAACATACCAAAACGTAGCCACTCGAATTACTTAAAAAGCTACTGCCAAACTTTTATTATGATTTAATTAGGAAACACAAGATAATCCAATTGTTCTAAGTCTAGAAGATTCTGAGGAATGACAAAGTGGTTAGGAATTAGGCTACTATAAACATGATGATAGTACCAAGCTAATCCAACTTGAATCATAACTTTATCTGTTTAGGGTTGATTTTAAATAATTAAAAAGATGTATAGATGGATGGCTAGGATAATTTAATTTCCCAGAAAATCATACAGGTACCAAAAATTAAAGTATGGTGGTTATTAGTTCTTCTAACCAGTACACACATCAGGGAGTTGACCTTGCTCCAAAACAAGGTGCGTGTAAACTTTTAAAATTCTTAGAAGAAGTTTCTGTCATAAAGTTGGAATAATTACTACAGGTGTCAAAAATTTTAGAAATATGTGATTTGAATTTTCATGGGTAGCTACTTCTGTTTACAGGACCTACAAATTGAAATCACTAATTTTAGAAAAGCATAAAAATTGTTATGAATTTATAAAAGTTATTAGGGTGGTTTTTGGAGGAAATATCCCCTTTACAATCTAGACCAGTTTTTGTTAAACTTCAGAGCCAGGAAGATCCCAAACTCGGAGACAAAATTGGATTTATGCCAAAAAAGATTATTCTGGAAATTTTGGTGGATTTAAAGCTAACTGCAACTTTTATGGAAATTTAATTAGATTAAACAAAATAAAAAAGGGGCAAAGAGGCTGCGGCCAGGGTCATGTCCCGAGCCGGGGATTCAAATCCAGGTGGGGGTCCCGCTGGTCAGTCGCTGAGGCTGACGAAGGGGTACCGGCGAGGCTGAGCCGTTGTATCTAATGCAGATCTAACGGTTGGCACTCGTATTCTTCGAATAGACTCGGCGCCGGTGACGAAACCCTAGCGGATACAGGGGTGGTCGAGGAGGCTCATATAGGGGCGATGAGGGGTAGGCGACGCGTTGACTGGATGCGGTTGACAACGATGAGCAGAACGAGGGGGGGGGGGGCAGAGGTGGCTCCGGCTCTAGACGCGGCCACGACGTGTTCGCGGTGACACGGTGCTCACGGGCTCCCCCTATGACGTCCTCGTGGTGCTCCTAGACAAAATCGGGGAGGTGGGTTAGGTGCGCTGGACGACCAAGAGCGCGGCTGTGCATGCATGCCGAGGAGAAGGGGAGATAGGCGTCGACAACCTCACCATTCTCCTTCGGTGTCGTGGTGGTGTGGCGAGGATGGCGAGCTGGGCGAAGCGGGAGGCCTCGCCTCCGCTCTGGGGTGAGTTGGGAGAGGGTAGTTAGTGGAATGGGGCGTTAGGTGAGAGGTGAGGGGCTTGGGAGGTTTTTATCACGAGGGTGCACGCCCACGATGCACCGTGTCCATCGCGGGGTTTGGGCTGGTGTCGTGGAGGCTCGGCAGGGGCTGAGCTGGGCGGTGGGGGTTTTCTATGGGCGCTACAACGCCGGGTGAGAGCGGTAAGTGACTGGGGGTCCCGTAGGCAGGGAGAGGGTGTGGAGTGGTCGATGGCACGCGAGGTGCTCGACCGTGGTCTCTGGCCGGTGCAAGGCTCGAGGAAGCTAGGGCGAGGGACGGTATGGGACAGACGGGGCTAGGGAGAGGGTCGCGGGGTTCTCCACTGCTGGATGTGTGCGTTTTGCACCGTGGGAGGAGGTGGGTCGACGGGTGCGACTTGTGGGCGCCGACGTGGGCACCACGGGTTGGGGGTCGTTTGGAGAGGAGGGTGATCAGGGGGTGCATCGAGGTGGTGCCTGGGAAGTTGGTGTTGTCCTGGCTGGGCCCAGACGCGCGAGAGAGGGGCAGGGCAGTTGCTGCATTGATGTGGCAAGATCATGGTGATCTTGATTTTCATGCATGCAAGATCAAGTTTGATGGCAGGGGTTGTGTTGGTACTAGTGTGGCACATGAGTAGGAGTGGTTTCCGGGTCGTGCTAGTCTAGGTACATGTCCACAAGGGCTATGGTGGGGAGAAAGGAGTGGTGATGATCTAGGCCTAAAAATAATCTTGCTCACTTGGGTTGATCAATGCATCAAGTGTTATGCTCCCATGAGCTAAGCTGATGGTGCTTTGGTTAGAGTGAGGTAAGATTAGTCTAAGTTTGCTAAGGTGGTGAATTAACTCCCTCCCAAGAGTTTGCCATTCATCACCCAAGTTGGCACAATTTAAGTTGACTAAGATTTAAGTTTCGGCCAAGGGTGCAAACATAGATAAGAGAGTTACTAGGGTTAATGGTTAAGGTTGGCCAAAGGAAGGTTGCTAGATAAAAGGAGTTATTTAGCGTACAGGGGTAAGTTAGAGTACACACATGAAAGCACATAAACAAACAGGTAGCATGACTAGTAAGTCAAACAACGATGGAATTTGGTAAAAAAATCAGGTTCTATGCTCCTAAGGGTTTTAATTATCCGACAGGGTTGCAAAAGTTGGGATGTTACAACCTTCCCCCTAAAATGAATCTCATCTCAAGATTCGAGGATTGTGGCAGAGGTAGTTGGGGAAATTCTTTCCTGAGGTAATCCTCCCGTTCCCATGTAGCTTCTTCCTCGGAGTGATTGCTCCATTGAACTTTTTAGAAGTTTATATTTCTCTTCCTGGTGAGTAGATTTGATTTTCCCAAGATTTTTATGGGAACTTCCCGATAAGTGAGATCATGGTTGAGATCAATGGTGTGGTAGTCTATTTGTTTGAATAACTCTGTATTATCATGCACTTGGAGGCATTTCCGGACCTGGGATACGTGGAAGATATCGTGGAATTCTGACAGCTCTAAGGGTAGTTCTAGCTGATAGGATACCTTTCCTGTAGGAGCTATGATTTTTAAAGGTTCCATGTATCTTGGGGCAAACTTTCCCTTTGCATGGAAGAGGCATTCCCTTGAGAGGGGAAACACGGAGATACGCAAACTCTCCCTTATTGAAGCTAACTTCTCGGAGTTTGGTGTCGGCATAGCTCTTTTGGCGGGATTGAGCGGCTCTCGATCTTTGACGGGCTAGATGAACTTGTTCTTCAGTGGCTTTGATAATATCTGAGCCGAAGATTTGAGTCTCCCCGGTTTCGGTCCAGTTCAGGGGTGTGCGACATTTGTGTCCATATAGAAATTGGAAGGGTGACATTTTTATGATAGCTTGATAGGTGTTATTGTAGGAAAATTCAGCGAAGGGAAAACAGTCTTCCCATTTAGATCCATATGCAAGGACACAGGAATGGAGCATGTCCTCTAGGACTTAGTTGACTCTTTCGGTCTGTCCCCTAGTTTGCTGATGGTATGTAACATACCACCTCTTGTATAATATAAATAAGATATGTTTGAGCATTGCATGCATGCATAACATTTGCACTTTGGTTTAATCAAGAAAGAACAAACAAAACCCTAAACCCTAACTGCCCTCTCTATTTGACACATTCATCTGGATTTGAAAATATTTGGAAAGAAACACAAAATTCATGGAGCCCAATCAGTACCAAGGGACCCTTAGTGTTTTCAGTTATATTACAAAAGTTTCTGTAATTTGAAATTATTCAAAATAGATTTGAATTCAAAATATAAAAGGGAAATCAGAAAATAGAAATAGAAAAACATTTCTGGAAATAAAAAAACATCTGTCTACTCTAACTGGGCCGTGCCCACCTCCCTCTCTCTCTTTCTGCCGCCAGCAGCGCCCACCTGGGGCCCAAGCCGACCCAGCCTGGCCCGATAGCCCTTCAGCCTTTTCCCTTTTCTTCTTTCCCGTCGCCGGCAAGCAGCTGCCTGGCAGCGCGCCCGTCGTCGATCTCCTGCGTGCTGCGATGCCCGCCGCCACCCCTGGAGCCGCGGATAAGAACCGCCGCGCTGCGCTCTCTCCCCATACCCATCATGTCGCCTCTCGCCCTCTCTGTGGCTTTTCCCCAAACTTGACAGAACCCTAAGCCTCGGGCTTTGTCGTTCCCCGCCATTCCCGACCACCCCCTTGCCATCTGAGACCGCCGCCGGCTTCGCCTCGCCACGCTGACCATTCCTGCCAAAGGAATCGACCGGAGACGCACTGAATTGTCCAAATCATCTTCACCTTTCCGAGCTCCGGCCACCGCCTCCTTCATCGATTCCGGCCGTTCCAGACCACCCCCGGTGTCGTCCTCACCACCATCGCGCTCAGGGTGAGCTACTGGTCCTCGTGAACCCTCTCCCTCACCCCCTCTCGCTCTGGTTCACCCTCCCCGACGACCACCTGCATCTGCTGCCGCTCGCCGCCGTCGTGCTCCCCTCTCCGGTGACCTCCTACAAGCGGCACCGCCACTTTCTGGTTGCCTGCATTGCCCTCTCTCGGACGAGCCCGCTCTCGCTCGCCCGCGCGTCCCTAGTCGCCAACTCCATCGCCGATCTGCAAGCAAGCCATTGATGATGTCACCATGACATCATCATGATGTCATAATTTCTTTTTATTTATTTTAATGTTTTCTGTAATTGCTTTATTAAATGGAAAATGTATGACAGGTGGGCCTTGCCTATCAGGGTTTTAATCATTTTTGTAAATGTTTTCTGAAATTAATAAAAGTCTGACATGTGGGCCCAAGTTTGGAAATTATTTCAAATATTCCAAAAAATGATTAAAATGAATTAAAATTTGTGAAATTCATAACTAATTCATTTTAAATCAGAAAAATACAAATAATATACCAAAATGTTTAGAAAAATGAAACCTATCTAACTAAGCTATAATCATACATTGTTAATCAACTTTGATAGCAAGTTTAATTAGAAGAACCAATTGAACCCCACAGGTGATTCCGATGATCCCCCTGTTTTAGGGTTTGGACTTTCGGAACCCCCTTTAAAGTGACCAAGCATGTTTTAGGGTTCAATTCAACACTATTTAACTTGTCATATCATCCATATTGTATGAGCATTGCACATGCCATGTGTTGAGTGTTGCTTTCTCTTTTTCGGTGATTGGTTCTCGCGAATAGGAACCGAACCCGAAGCTGAAGTCAACGCCACCGAAGAGCAGTATCAGTCCAACAACGGACAAGGCAAGCGAAGCCCCACTCATACATATGAATCCTATGATTACAAAGTATTTCATTCTTGTCATATGCATTCGGTGCAACTGTCTTTTATCAGTAGACGGAGTAACCCTATCTGATGCATGTTTTCCTTTGTGAACTATATTACCTGATCCACCGCTCCTAGCATAACTAGGGTTTGGCTTATGAGCATCGCTAGTGCCACAGTTCAGTCAAGCTTAGCCATGCTTAGTGGTCTGTTGCTGATCATTCATGTGATGCACCTGAGATGCGAACGAATCTAGTATGGTAGGATGTTGTGATGTGATCAGATATGAAGGATAAACATGCTAAGGCTTGTATGGGAGGCCACGTGGGTTGTGGTTTTTGTAGTCCCATACTTGCCACCCTTAGGACCTGATGTTCTCTCCTCTTGAACCAAGACGAGCGTACAACCACAAGGGGGCCTGGAAATCCCCTCGACTCACTAACTTGCCTAGTAGATTCCATGAGTCACATAGTTTGGGATTTCCATTCGACATACGCATATTGGTCGTTCTTGAATGGAGGTGAAATAGGTGCATTCATACATGTAGGTAAGCGTGGCAGGGAATGGGAGATGCCCGGCATCCGTAATCTCAAACCCTATCCACATCACTAGGGACCGACTTCGGGACTCGACGCGTTACGGCGGCATCTCCTTAGTGAGTGACTCATGGTCTCGGCGAAAGCAAGGTAAAGGTCGTGGTCAACCACTCTCTGCCGGCCTTCCAAGGAAGAGGGCTAATAATATTTGGCATTAAGAATCGGTTGGTACGTGTGGGTAAAGTTGTGCACCCCTGCAGGGTTATTAATCTTTTCGAAAATTCGTGCCCACGGTTATGGACGACTTGGAAACGGATTCTATGATCATAGAGAACTATAACCGAATGATAAAACTTGTCAACTAAAGTGAGATCCGGAATACTACCTCGGGGTTGTTGAGGGGGTAGTCCGAGAAGAGAGGTTCAGTTGATGATGGTTCTTGGTGGATATCAAAGATGATTTTAAGTGCTAGAGTTGAAGTCTTCTTATCCCCTTTTGAAAATGATCTAACTAGACGGGTCTCTTCTCCCTATTGTTTTTAAAACAAAAGATGGCTTTATGCAAAATAACTCTACTAGCCATAAGTCTTGTGGAGTACACCCTGTACTCAGCCTTGCTTCGTTGATGTTTTCTACAGATGAAGCTACTCCAACTGAAGGTGGTTTCTACGTCAAAGTCGACGAGTAGTCGGGTTTCCCGGGTAGTAGCCTAGGATCTATGGAAGGGTCGCTACTTCTGTTTAAGGCCTCTTAGGCCCTTTGCTAAGTTTGTTGTTTAGAACAACTTATTTGCTTCCGTTGTTTGATGTAATGATGGGTCTGTGACCCCTGGTTTGTATGACTGGTTTGTAACTCTCTTAAGAGTTTACCTTATTAATGTATGGTTTGTATGTTCTATAATGTTACCGATCTTTCCCTGCGCGTTTCGGAATTTAGGTTAGGCTTATGTCAGATGAGGATCTGTTATTTGTCTAGCCCTGATCCCGGGTCATGACAAATTTTGGTATCAGAGCAGGACTGCTTGTAGGAAACCCTTCTAGCTGGTCGATGTTGAGTCTAGAGTTTGAGAAAACTATTTTAAAGCTAAAATTATTTGCAAAACTCTGAATAGGACTCTTTTTACTCCTTATCCAAGGTTGTTCTATTGCTGATTTATCTTACCTCGTTTGCTTTGCAAGGTTTTCACTTGTCGTCTATCATTTCAAACTCTTAGGATATACGGGTTTGGGTTGTTTTCCCCTAAGTACTCCGTACTTGGGGGCAAGGCTCAGAGTTTGGAAGATATATCTGCGCAACTAAAGCATTGTTTTTCAACTTTGCTAAGCATGCCTATAATCCCGCTCTCAACTCTTCTGTGACTTGTTGGTGCCATATCATGCTTGCATTCCATTGTTATGGTTTGTATCTAAGTTGGTAGCGTATACGTTTCGTATGCTTGTTTTACTACCATACTTAATGCATTGATACAATTTTCATCCACATGTTCACCTCTACCATGATCTTTTGATATGGTTTTGCCATCCTTTGCTGTACCCTTTTTGGTGAATCCATTCTCATGGTTTCTGTTTTCTCCTCGGGATGCCGACTGATACTCGTGGTTCTGTTGGCCGTCGAGGAAACAACAATGCTGATCAGGAACTTCCGCCACCTCCCACAATGGCCGAGGTTCTCAACAACATTGAGACCAACCGTCTAAGGAATGAACGCCTTATGGAGCGTGTGGCGCAGAACACTGAACGTCGTCCTGACGACTGTGTCACACTTGGAGATTTCATCCGCTCTTTTCCTCCAATCTTCACCCACTACAAGGAGCCCCTTGAAGGTGATGATTGGCTCCGCACCATAGAGCGCAAGTTCAGTGCTCTCCGTGTTCGTCCTGCTGACCGTGTCAACTTCGCCACCTATCAACTGGAAGGTGAGGCTGGTGTTTGGTGGGAAGGTTTTTAGAATTTGCAAGCTCAGGGACATGTTGTTACCTGGGAGGAGTTTTTTGCAGTATTTTGTGCCTCTTATATCCCTAAGCCCATCATGGATCTCAAAAGGAGGGAGTTTCTAGATTTGACTCAGGGGCGCAATGATATTGAAACCTATGGGCGTGAGTTTACTCGCCTGGCTCGTTATGCAACCAGGGATGTGACCAATGATGAAGATAAGCAAGAGATGTTCCGTAAAGGACTTAACCCTGCACTTCACTATGAGTTGCTGTCGTGGGAATGACCACGGCAGATGCTGCAATCGGCAGCGAGTAGTGGAACATAGGGCAAGGGCGGCCAGCCATCTGCGGTGCGAGATGAGGTCGGAGACACAAGGTTTTACCCAGGTTCGGCCCCCCGGAGGGTAAAGACCTACTCCATCTAGATTGTATTATGGTGAGAGTACAATGGGGCAAGCTCGTCGGCTAGGCAGCGAGTCGCTTGGGTGTATGATGGAACGTATCCTCTATGCGTCCTCTAGGGAGGTTTATATAGGCTCACCTCCCTAGGGTTTACAGATCTCAACCGAATCAGTTAATGTTTCAGCGTTCCTTTAACCTAATCCGATTGGGCCTATCTACGGTTCTGGGCCTTCAGCTTCCAGTCGCTTGAGTCCACGCCAGGTCTTGATCCAGTCGCCATCCCGCAGGCCCACTCGCCAGCATCTGGGCCAGTCAGAAATGTCCTGCTGGGTATACCCCGGTAGGCATATCCCCATCAGTAGTCCCCGAGGCCGTCGTTGATTGGTCGCAGGTGGCTGCTGGTAGTCGGTGTATACGGGACCAATGCGGACGCCCAGTCGAATCGGCGGCGGACTCCTGAATAAAGGAAAAACTAGTTATTCTAGTCGCACTAACGGCGACCGATCGGGTTGCAGCTCGGCGAACAGGTCGGCGAATATTCAGTCACCGTTGTAGTGATCGGGTCGGCGAACAGTCAAGTCGCGCAGAGCGACGAGTCGAGTGGATGAAGTTGGACCGTCAAGTGGGGTCAAAACAAGCCGTTGGGGTAATCCAACGGTAACTTTTGGCGTAATCACCGCGTAGTAACGGCTCCCGAAATTGGCGGGTAACAACCGCTATATAAGGAGAATGACAGGCGAGCGGGGAAACACTCCTTCATCTTTCCTCCGATCTCGCCCATCTTCGTTTCCACTCCGCATCGCGATCCAACCGATCCAGAGAGCCCCGACCTCCACGAATCTTCCAACCAATGGCCCCCTCCACCAAACCATGGGGCAGATCCAAGTGCACCAGGGCGCTACTAGCGTCCTTCGAGGAGGCCGGGATCCTGCGCGCCGGCAGATGGCGCATCCCCGTGGCCGGAGAGGTGACTCCGGAGCCACGCGAGGGAGAATTCATTTGCTTCACCATCCACCTGGAACGGGGGCTGGGGTTTCCTACTTCTCTCTTCTTCTGGCGCTTCTGCGCCTTCTACGGGATCCAGCCGTCGGACCTGGGCCCGCACAGCATCGAGCAGCTCGCCATTTTCGTGGCGTTCTGCGAGTGCTATCTGGGCTGCAGGCCCTACTTCCCCTTGTGGCAAGATCTATTCCATGGGAGGATTAGTCGGGAAGAATCAGGCGGCCCGATGCTGGCTGCGGGTGGCCTGACATTTCAGCTGAAGTCGAAGGCGTCATTCTTCGACCTGATGCTGCCCGCCAAGGCGGCAAACGAGTGGAAGAAATCCTGGTTCTACGTCACCGAGGTGAATCCAAACGGCGAGGTGGAGCTTCCAAGGTACTCGGCCGACCGGCTAGAACCACGTCGGCTCCAGGTCGGCAAGCTCCCGCTGAACGAGCGGATGGTCGTCGACGAAATGTTGCAAACCATCTGCGGCCTGAAGAAAAAGGGCCTCCAAACCATCAATCTTTACAACTGCTGGCCCGGGCGGCAGCTCGGGCCTTTGGCCCGCCGCGACCATTATATGTACGAGTACACTGGTAGGGACGACCCGACGAAATCCTGCCTCGCCAAGTGGAAACTCGAAGACTACATCCTGGCCCTGAAGAATATCACCCAGGCGGCGTACCTGGACGCGAAGGCCGGGGTCGCCCCCTATACCGCAAGGAGCCCAGCTCCGACGGTAAGTCGCCAGCTTCGTCACCATTTGCAGTCGCAGATGATGCAGTCGCGGTTATGCTGAGGTTGTTTCATTTTTATTGTAGTGGAAGGATGGCTCCCACCTGCAGATGACGAGAACTCGAGCTCGTCCGTCCAGGACGGGAGCGAGTCGCCACCCGCCAAAGGTGACGTCGGGAGCGACGCGGGTGATGACGACGACGATGACGAAGGTGAGCCCGCGGAAGACGCTGCCCCGACGGTTCGCAAAACTCGTGGGCAACGTCAGCGCGAGCTCGAGGTGAGTAGAAGCCTCGAACCACACGATGAAGATGACGATGAGCTTCCCGAGCACACCTCACGTCGTGAGGCCACGCCATCGAAGAAGAAGAAGAAGAAGAAGGAGGTGAAGGCTCCGCCGAGGAAGAAGACGAAGCCGGCGAAGCAAACGTCTCCGCCCCGATCTGCGACTAGCTCAGATGCCTCCAGCTCGGCTAAGGGCGAAGCGGCGCACGCGACCATATCACCGGATGCTGCCGCTCCCCTAGACGAGGTACCTCTGGCTTCGCTTCCACCCCTATTCACCCTGGTCTCTGGGTTGGGAGCTACTCCATCCGCAGCAGCTTCGCCTCCCACGAAAGCTCCCGCAGCTGTCGTCACGGAGGCTCCTGCCGCGGCCTCGTCTTCGAAGAGGACCTCTGTGTCTTGGGCACACGGTGTGTTTGAGATGGGACTCAGTCGGAAGTTGGGGCCCGAGCTGGACAAGCCATCCAGCATCCGCACTGGTCTGCGGTTTATACCAGTCGCCAAGTAAGTCTTCTTCACCTGCTTGCCTTTCATTGTAATCGGACAACTTGACTCATATTGTTGATCCACATGACTGGAGTTAAAAAGATCGGCCATCCTTCTGTGTCCAAGGTTCCACCAGTCATCACCGAGGAAGACCCCTCACGGAAGAGGAAAACTGACGAAGTCGCTGCTCCCGCAGACGGTGCCAAGAGGGCGAAAGGCGACGACATCGTCACGGTCTCCGATGACACGGCAGTCGCTCTGAGCGACCCTCCGACTGCGGCGGAAGTGGCCTCGAAGACCAAGGAGGCTGTTGCCCCGCCTGAAGTGGACGAGCCGGCCCCAAGTGGCGTCGCGACGTCCGCTGCAACGTTCCCCTGCTTCATGGCCAAGGCGGCCACACCGAGTGGCGCGGCACCAGCAAGCCAGACACCTGGGGTCGCAGAGACGAAGGTCGAGCAGCGTCGCAGACGCACTCCGGTCGTGCTTGCGTCTGTGGACGCACTGCAGCTTCACAGTATGCTGGGCGCAGCCATCCAGGTATGTCCAGTCCCCGAGGATCGGGCCACTGAATTTCAGTGGTCGGATTCTTAGTGTTTTTGGAACTTCGAGTCCCCGAGTGCCTAGTCGCTGAATTTCAGCAGGTGGGCACTTAGAATTTTTTATCTCCAGTCCCCGAGTGCCTAGTCGCTGACTTTCAGCGGGTGGGCACTTAGAATTTTTGATCTCCAGTCCCCGAGTGCCTAGTCACTGAATTTCAGCGGGTGGGCACTTAGGATTTCATTGTTGTTGACAGTTTGATTTGTGCGCAGGGCTTGCAGCGCGAATCGGCCGATCGTCTTGCTGCAAAGTGTCGTGTGGAGAAGGAACTTGTTGCCGTCCAGGAGACGAACAAGGGACTCCAAGCAATCGCTGCCAAGGCAGAGGAGGTCCGCCAGGGCCTTGTCCCGGCAGGTGACCTGACGGCGGCTCAATCTGCTTTGAGTGCGGCCGAGAAGCGGATCGCTGATCTGGAGCGCGAGCTCAAGGAAGCGAAGGCGGAGGCGAGCTCGGCGGATGGGCGAGCGAAAGCTGCTGTTACGGCTGCCGCTGAAGAGCGAAAGGTGTCTGACGCCCTCGTTGTTGGGCTACAGAACGACTTCTCCTTGCTTCAAAGTTTCATCACGGGCCTCAGCCGTCCTTTAATTGGTAAACTTTTCTTCCTCTGCTTGTAATAGCTGCATTGTTGAGTCGTTGTTGTACTTACTGCCGACCTCTGTCCACAGGTCGGATTATTGACAGCTCGGAGGAGGCGCGGTTGTACGACGCGCGGCAGTGTGTGACCACTCTGGTCGACTCGGCCGCGTTGTCCGCGACTTGCATTCGAGCATATCTTCAGGAGATATCGCCCACGGAAGTGATTCCCAGCGACCTCGTCGAAGTATGGCGGTATCTGGAGAAGGCGCCGTCAGTCGTCGAGTTCATGACGTAGTCGGCCTTCCGGCGCGGGGTGGCGACGGCTCTCAGCCTTGGTCTTGCCCACTTCCCGGAGGACTTCGACCTTGACGATGTGACGAGTGGCTACCCCTCGTCGACGGGCTCTGTGGAGATTGCCGAGGTGCTGAAGCTGACTGACCGGGCCGCCGTCTATTCCGATCGCGTCTGGGCGATGGGCGACCTCCTCCCCTATCAGGAGACGACTGTCGCCCCCAACGACCCTGAGTCAAAGCATCGGGACTTCAAGGTCGAGCAGCCGTTCCGTGCAGCGATGGCGGGTGAGTTGACGACGTACCCGTCGAACCCGTACACGCCCTTCATTCGCAACCACAGGGGTGGCGGCAAGTCGCCGTCGAAACCTGCGGAGTAGAAGCATTGTGCCCTGAGGCGTTAGTACCGATTGGCCATTGGACTCATCTTGTATTTTGGAACGACTTTGTTCTGCTGTAATGAAACTTCGTGTTATTTTGTGAATTGTTTCGCGATTTTGAATGCTAATTGGACGAGTCCCCGAGCGCGTCCGCCCTTTTTATGGGGTTTACCTCGTTTGTTATGTGTTTGTGATTTTGAATGTTTTGTCGGTTGTTTTTCTATTGAGGTCGACTCGCCCGAGCTCGGAGAGCCAGTCGCAGGGCGATTCCCATGGGTGCTCTTTACTTGACCGTTTTCCCTTGCGTGAACGAGGTCGGGTGGCCGAATCCCCGAGCGTGGTACTTGGTGGTTCTAGTCGCATCTCCAGGGTAGGTGAGGACTGAGCGTATTAGAGTAAGCGCATCACTCCTGCCTGACCCGAAGGATCAGTCGCGTGGCGAGTCCGGGGCACGCTCTCGTACTTGGCGTTTTTCCCTGGTCGCTCGTGCTTGACTGGTCGTCAGTCCCCGAGCGTGGTACTTGGCCGTTCGAGTTGATGTGCCGAGGATGCGGAGGACCTTGATCGCTGTGAGGAGCGAGGGCAGTTGTCTTGGCTCGGTAAGCCAGTCGAGCTAGGCAACTCCAATGGGGCTCCGGGTTGGCGTTTTTCGTGGACGTTACGAGTCCTGGGGTAACCTAGTGCCCTCGAAGCGCACTACCTGGCCGTGTCGGTCGCTGTACCAGAGGTTGAGTTCTGCGGTTAGCTTAACGCTGTTATTACGAGTGCGAGTGGCAGAAGACACGGAGAGTAGACGCAATTTGCGGTAACCGATCTATTTTATTTCATAGCAGGTGGAGAGTACATGTAGGGAGTTCTAGGAGTAGAACTTCCGTAGGAGGTTTACATTCCACGGTCGCTTGACATCGAGTTTCCGTTCTCCTCGGACGTCGATGAGGTAGTAGGCGTCGTTGCCAAGGACTCGCCCGATGGCGAATGGTCCCTCCCAAGGGGGGGAGAGCTTGTGCATGCCCTTCTTGTCCTGGATGAGGCGTAGCACCAGATCGCCTTCCTGAAAAGTGCGAGTCCTTACTCGCCGGCTATGGTAGCGGTGGAGCCCTTGCTGGTAGATGGCGGTGCGGGAGCGAGCTAGGTCGCGTGCCTCGTCGAGTTGGTCGACTCCATCCTGGCATGCGAGTTCGTTTGCGGCCTCCGTGTAGTTGACCACCCTGGGCGAGTTGTGCTCTACGTCGGTGGGCATGACTGCCTCGGCGCCATACACCATGAAGAAGGGGTGAACCCTGTCGACCTGTTTATGGAGGTGCGGATGCCCCAGATGACGGAAGGTAGCTCCTCGATCCAGCACCCGGTGGTGAGCTCGAGCGGTACTTGGAGCCGTGGCTTCAGGCCATGGAGGATCCTCTGGTTGGCTCGTTCCGCCTGGACGTTGGACTCCGGGTGAGGGACTGAGGTGAGGTCGAGTCGGATGTGGTGTTCCTCGCAGAACTTGGCCATGGCTCCTTTGGCGAAGTTGGTGCCGTTGTCCGTGATGATGCTGTTTGGGAACCCGTAGCGATAGATGAGATCGCGTAGGAACTTGGTGGCGGTCTTCCCGTCGCATTTCCGGACTGGCTTGGCCTCCACCCATTTTGTGAATTTGTCGACTGCGACTAGGAGGTGGGTAAAGCCGGAGGGGGACTTCTTGAAGGGGCCTACCATGTCCATACCCCGCACGGCGAACGGCCAGGTGATGGGGATTGTCTTGAGCGCCGAGCTCGGCACGCGGGTCTGGTTGGCGTATTTCTGGCACCCGGCACACTGCTGGACAATGTCGACAGCGTCTGCGTGTGTGGTGGGCCAGTAAAAACCGTGTCGCATAGCCTTTGCGACCAGAGAGCGGGCGCCGGCGTGGTGGCCGCAGTCACCAGAATGGATGTCGTGGAGGATTTTGCATCCTTCAGCGGGTTGGACGCAGCGTTGGAACACACCGGTCACGCTGCGCTTGTGGAGCTCGCTGTCGATGATGACGAAGGATTTGCAGCGGCGTGCTATCATCCGGGCATCTGTTTTGTCTGCTGGAAAGGTGCCTCCCTCCAGGTAGGCGATGTACGGCGTAGTCTAGTCCTCGGGCTCGGTGATGAGTGCGACCAGGGCTGCCTCTGGTTGCAGCAGGACTCCGATGTCGATCTCCCTTGGGGGAGAGACAGAAGGCTTGGTGATGGTGTCGAGGAAGACGCCGGTGCGTGGTGCGAGTCGAGCCGAGCCGATACGAGAGAGTGCGTCGGCCTCCTCGTTCTTCCGCCTGTCAATCCACTCGACGGAGTAGCCTGCGAAGTGTCCGCCCAGCTTGTCCACTGCTTGGCGGTATGCCGCCATGGTGGGGGAGACGGCGTCGCAGGTGCCAGCGACCTGCCCAGCGACGAGGTCGGAATCTCCGTAGTAGCGTAGGCGGTTGACCTTCACCTCCTTGGCAGCTCGCATGCCGTGGAGTAGTGCCTCGTACTCGGCCATGTTGTTGGTGCAGGGGGTGAAGTCGAGGCAGAGGACGTAGCGTAGCTTGTCGCCCTTCGGGGAGGTTAGCACGATCCCTGCTCCTGCATCGTCCACATTCTTGGAGCCGTCGAAGTGTAAACTCCAGTAATGGAGGTATGGCAGCTTTTCTGGCTGCTGGGCCTCCTCCCAGTCAGCGATGAAGTCCGCGAGAGCCTGCGACTTGATCGCTTTGCGCGGCTCGTACTTGATGTTGTGGACCCGATCTCGATGGCCCACTTGGAGACTCGACCGGTCGCCTCACGGTTGCGGATGATGTCCTGCAACGGTGCTGAGGAGACGACCGTTATCGGGTGCTCCTGGAAGTAGTGTGGCAGTCACCGCTGTGCTCTAAAGACCGCGTATACCAGTTTTTGGTATTGCGGGTAGCGTTGTCGCGACTCGGTGAGGACTTCGCTGATGTAGTACACTGGTCGCTGCACCCGACGCTCCTTTCCCTCCTCTGGTCGCTCGACGACCATGACGGCGTTGACGACGCGCTCGGAAGCCGCGACGTAGACCAGCATGGGTTCCTTGTCGACGGGAGCGGCGGGTAGCGGTGCTGCGAGTAGCACTTTCTTGAGGTCGCGGAGCGCATCATACGCCTCCTTGTCCCACTGGAAGGTGGGATTCTTGCGCATCAGGCGGTAGAGGGGCATCGCCTTTTTGCCCAATCGGGGAATGAAGCGATTGAGAGCCGCGACTCGCCCGGCCAGCTTCTGGACGTCGCGCAGGCACTCGGGTTTGCCGAGTCGAGCGATCGTGTCGATCTTGGTGGGATTCGCCTCGATCCCACGCTTGGAGAAGACGTATCCCATTTGCTGCCCTGCTGGTACACCGAAGGTGCATTTGCCTGGGTTTACCTTTATCTTGTATTTCCGCAGGTTGGCGAATGTTTCCGCCAGGTCAGCGAGTAGATCGCTCTGGCGAGCGGACTTCACTACCACGTCGTCGATGTAGACGTGGATATTGCGGCCAATTTGGCTCGCAAGGCACTCCTTCATACACCGCTGGTAGGTCGCCCCGGCGTTCTTGACGCCGAAGGTCATGGCAGTGTAGCAGAAGGCTCCGAATGGCGTGATGAACGCTGTCTTCTCTTCGTCCTCAACGGCCATTTTGATCTGGTTGTACCCAGAGTAGGCGTCGAGGAAGCAGAGCGACTCCGAGCCCGCGGTAGAATCGATTATTTGGTCGATCCGCGGGAGGACGAATTGCTCCTCCGGGCAGGCGCTGTTTAAGTTTGTGTAATCGATACACATCCTCGAGGTCCCATTTTTCTTTTCGACCAGGACCGGGTTTGCCAGCCACTTGGAGTATTTGATTGGCCGGATGAAGCCTGCAGCGAATAGACGCTGCACCTCCTCTGCGATTGCTCGGCGGCGCTCTTCATTGAAGGGCCGCAGCGACTGCTTGACAGGTCGCACTTTGGGGTCGGCGTTGATTTCTCAGCGAGTTCCCTAGGGACACCAGGCATGTCAGAGGGCTTCCATGCGAATATGTCCCTGTTCTCACGGAGGAACTCGATGAGTGCGCCTTCCTATGCTGGGCTCATGCCCATCCCGATCGTCACCGTTTGGCTGGAGTCGCCTGGGACCAGCTCGACGGTGCGTGTATGCGTCATTGCCTCGAAGGCTGAGGTGTTGCCGCCCTCCGCATTGGGCTTCTTGAGTATGGTGGGGTCATCGTTGTTGACCCCGCTCGCGTACTTGGCGAGCTCGTCGGCGTGGTTGGCCTCTGCCGTGATGACGGCGTCGGCGAGTTCAGCTCCTTTGGCCTCGCACTCTGCGGCCATGTCGGGGTCGCCGTGGATTGTGATGACGCCGCGCGGTCCGGGGAGCTTCATCGCGTTGTACGCGTAGTGGGGCGCCACCATGAACTTGGCGAACGCCTGGCGCCCCAAGACGCAGTGGTAGGGGCTGTCAAAGGGCACCATCTTGAAGACGATCCGCTCGGTGTGGATGTTTGCCGGTGTGCCGAAGGTGACTGGCAGCGTGACCTTGCCGATCGGGTATGCCTTCCGACCGGGGACGATGCCGTGGAACATGGTGTAGGTCGTCTCGACCATCGACTGCGGGAGCCGCAGTCGCCTGAAGGTGTCCAGGTACAGGATGTTGATGGAGCTGCCACCGTCCATCAATGTCTTGGGGAGCCAGTAGTCTCCCACCTTGGGCTTGACAACCAGGGCGACTCGGCCTGGGTACTAGATTCGTTGCGAGTGGTCCTGGTGGCTCCAGGTGATTGGTTGCTCAGACCAGTTGAGGAACTGGGATACGTCCACCTGGGCCACCATGTTGACGGCGACGGCGCGGGCGATGACCTTCTTCTCGCGCTTCGTGTTGAAGCCTGTGAAGGTGTGGATCAAGCCGGCCACGCTGCCGAATTTTCCGCCATTTAGCGGGTTGTTGTCGGGGTCTTCCTACGCTCGCCGTGCTTTCTTGATCTCCTTGAGGGAGTGGCAGTCGGCGGTCGTGTGCGTAGCGGGTTTTCCTTCCCTGGTATGGAATACACAGGGTTGGTTAACAAGGGCCGCGGGATCGAACCTTGGCTTCGCCTTGTAGTTGCCGCTGTCGCGGCGTTCCCCCCATCGCGGCGGAAGCTCTTGGGCTCGCACTGCGCGTATCCAGCGTTGGAAACGAAGTCGACTCGTCCGTCACTGCGGCGCTTGCCGGTGAGGCGAGTGTTGCTGTAGCGTAGATCGAATCGTCGTCCATTGTCGTTGCCGCTCGTGCGGCGTTGTCCTCCTGACTCGTCGTCGGTTTCTTGGTTTGGGTCTTCCTCCGCGTATCTTTTGGCGATCTCCAGGAGATCCGGTATGTTGTCGAGTGTGCGGTATGCTCGTTTGAGCTTGGCGACCAGGGGCTCGTAGCGACACGAAGTCTTGAAGCAGTGGATTGCGGTGTCTGGGTGGATACCGACCGTGTTGTACCACAGTTCTTGCCACCATTGGACCCAGCTATGGGTCGACTCGCGAAGTCCCTGGACGCATCGTTCCAGGTCCTCGATGGTGGTAGCGCGGGTGTATGAACCCTCGAAGTGCCTGACGAAGGCATTGCGCATCTCTTCCCAGGAGTAGATGTTATCCGCGGGGAGAGTGTTGATCCACTGCCTGCACGCCCCCTCCATCATCAGGGGAGGCAGCGGGCGGCTAGTAGATCGGTGTGGCCGGCGATCCCCATCGCCATGAGGTAGGTATCCAGCCACACAGAGGGATCGTACGAGGGGTCGTACTTCTCTATTTCCTCGGCGCTTTGAAGTTCGTCGGGTATCTTTCGCCTCGGATCATCGGTCCGAAGCACCGGGGCCCGAGTCGGCTTAGCGACCCCCTCGGCTCGCCGTCGCGGCGGTTGGTTAGGGTATGCCGCAGGTCGTCGGGCTGGCGTGCGCGCCAGCTCTGGTTGTTGATGATGTGGGTGCGGGCGTCGACGGGTTGACCGTTGGCGGCGACGAAGTTGTTCGCCGGCCGGGGGTCGTTGGTGGAGAGTGCCGCATTCGCGGGTCGGTGTTGGAGCTGCAGTGGTGCGGGTGGCGGGTAGTTGAGGGTGTTTGCCGCCATGGGGCGGCCGCTTGAGGCTGCTCTGCTGCCCGATGAACGCGAGTACATCCGACCCTGTGAGTCGACGCCTGCGTTTTGTTGATCGACCGCTTTTGCGAGCAAGGCCTTGGCGTACTGGATCTGTAGGGCGCCGTCAACAGTGGCCGCGATGTTGTCGACTGCTGCTCGGCCCGCGACGAGGTTGTCCATCGGGATGGAGAACAGCGGTAGGCCGTTCGCGTCTCGCTCCCGTGAGGAGACCACGATCCTCGGCTGGTCCCTGGGTGGTGCGCGGTTGGGTGGTGGTGGGGCGCCATTGGCTGTTGACCCTGGTGGGGGCCGAGCGCTTCCTCCTGGCGGCGCGTTCTCGCAGATCGCGCGCTCGGCCGCGCGGCCGGGTCGCTCTCGTCATCAAAGTTCAGGGCGCGCCCCTGGACGGTGGGGTTCAGGCGCGACCTGATTCGGAGCTGGTGGTAGCGCGACAGCTCCTGCGCTGTCACCTGCTGGAGGCGAAATTTTTTGCGCTCGGCTTGTTCCTTGCGAACTGCTTCCGCCAACTTCAGGCGGAGTTCCTCGACCTCCGTTGCTGTCGCATTGGGAGGGATCGGAGTGGAGAATGGATCCTCCGGTGGGTCGGTGCCAATCGCCATTGGGAGGTCGCGGCGTGGCGGCCGGTTCCGTCGCGGAGGTCGGCGGAGTTCTCCGACCCGGAGTCGAAGTCAAAGATCCCAAGGATGGAGGGATCCTCGAAGTCTCCGACGTTGGAGACCTGGGTGATGGAGCCCGCTGGCGACGCGACGACAATAGATCCAGCGAGTGACGCCGGGGTCGCCGAGTCGGCATCGTCGTTGAGGGTCGCGTCTTTCACGGCTGCGGTGGTTTCGGCCACGTCGCTGTGGGCCGAGTCATACTCGGAGGTGAGGCGGTGGATCATGCGGACCTGACTCTCAGAGAGCCAGTCGCGTGGTGGCGACCCGCGGATGAGAGCCGAGTCCTCCGAGACGATGACGTCAGTGAGGCCGACGAAGAGGCTGATCGTGCCGACTGGCAGGATCATGCTATGCGTGACGGGTCGCGCCGCCGGGACGTAGCTGCTCGGCAAGATTTGGAGCATCTCGCCGATCGCTATCATGCGGCCGGTGGCGATCGACTCGTTGATGGGTAGATTGGATCTCGCCGCAGAACACCGGACAGGCCCCACGGTGGGCGCCACTGTCGTGGGAATGACCATGGCAGATGCTGCAATCGGCAGCGAGTAGTAGAACATGGGGCAAGGGCGGCCAGCCATCTGCGGTGCGAGATGAGGGAGGAGACACAAGGTTTTACCCAGGTTCGGCCCCCGGAGGGTAAAGACCTACTCCTGCTAGATTTTATTATGGTGAGAGTACAACGGGGTGAGCTCGTCGGCTAGGCAGCGAGTCGCTTGGGTGTATGATGGAACGTATCCTCTATGCGTCCTCTAGGGAGGTTTATATAGGCTCACCTCCCTAGGGTTTACAGATCTCAACCGAATTAGTTAAGGTTTCAGCGTTCCTTTAACCTAATCTGACTGGGCCTATCTACGCTTCTGGGCCTTCAGCTTCCAGTAGCTTGAGTCCACGCCAGGTCTTGCTCCAGTCGCTATCCCGCAGGCCCACTCGCCAGCATCTGGGCCAGTCGGAAAAGTCCTGCTGGGTATACCCCGGTAGGCATATCCCCATCAGTTGCTGCCTTTCAAGTTCCAGTCATTCCAGGACTTGCATAATCAGGCTCTTACTCTGGAGCATGAAAGGAAGCATATGGAAGTCTCTCAGAAGCGTGAAGAAGGAAATTCTCGTGCTTCTTCCTCTGGTAACAAGAATCGTCATGTCTTTGTTCCATACAGTAATGTTCCTCATGCTCCTTATGCACCCAAGTCTTCTGGCAATAACTCTCGTCAGCCACAGTCAAATACTGGTGGAGCAAATTCTCGTTCTCCTACTGGTTCTCACACTGGAGTTATCTGTTACTCCTGTGGTTAGCCTGGTCACTACTCAAGGGAGTGTTCTCAAAGGGCTACTGGACGCAATGATCAGCAGGCAAAGAAGAATGATAAATCTCAAGGTGCTAGACGTGGTCGTCCGACCCATGTCACTGTTGAGGAAGCTCAGGAAGATCCACGCGTCATTCTAGGTACGCTCCGTGTCAATTCAATTCTTGCAACAGTCTTGTTTGATTTTGGAGCATCGCATAGATTCATGCCAAATTTGTTTGCTCAAGAGTATGTGGTAAATTTTGAACCCATGTCCACCCCTTTGACCATCCATTCCCCGGGTTCTAGCTGGTTCACCACTATGGTTAGTCATGGGAATGAGATTGACATAGCCTACCAGAAGTTCCCCACTTCTTTCTTTGCACTCAAGTCATGTGACATTGATGTCATTCTGGGCATGGACTGGTTAACCAAGTATCAAGCCGTCATTGACTGTGCACTCAGAACAATTTCTGTGACCTCTCCTGCTGGCATAACTGTCAAGTATTGGACTGATGGTTCAAAGTCTCTGTCAGCAGTTCTTAAACCTTTCTCGGAGTTGTATTCCATGGATGTTTTACCCACTCTCGAGGTCCAAGATGTCCTCGTAGTCTATGATTTCCCGGATGTCTTTCCTGAAGAGTTACCTGGCATGCCACCTGATCGAAGTGTGGAGTTTGTCATAGAGCTAGTTCCTGGAACTTCTCCTATCTCCAAAAGACCTTACCGCATGCCTCCTCATGAGTTGGTTGAGTTGAAGAAGCAAATTGAAGAGTTGGAGGGTCTAGGATACATCCAACCTAGCACATCCTCTTGGGGTTTCCCTACCATCTTTGTCAAGAAGCGGGATACAAATATTCCAAGATTGGTGGTTGATTACCGTCCACTCAACGCGGTGACAATCAAGAATAAGTACCCACTTCCTCGGATAAATGACTTCTTTGATCAATTAAGTGGTGCCACTGTCTTCTCCAAGATGGACTTAAGATCAGGGTATCATCAAATCAAGATCAGAAAGGAGGATATCCCAAAGACAGCATTCACAACTCGTTATGGTCTTTGCGAGTATACAGTGATATCCTTCGGGTTAACCAATGCCCCAGCCACATTCATGAGGCTCATGAACTCCTTCTTCATGGAGTATCTCGACAAGTTCGTCGTGGTATACATTGATGACATTCTAATCTACTCCAAGACCAAAGAAGAGCATACCGACCATCTACATTTGGTACTGACTAAACTTTGTGAATATCGTCTCTACGCCAAGTTTTCCAAATGTGAGATCTGGTTACAAGAGCTCATCTTTCTTGGCCATGTTGTGTCTACAAGTGGTGTTGCTGTCATACCGGATAAGGTTCAGGCCATCCTGGAATGGAAGTCACCTACTTCAGTCAAGGAAGTCTGAAGTTTCCTTGGAATGGCTGGATATTACCGCCGATTCATTGAGAACTTCTCCAAGATAGCCAAGCCTATGATTGATCTTCTTAAGAAAGATAAGAAGTTGGAATGGTCAGAAAAGGCAAAAGAAAGCTTCCATGCTTTGAAAACTAAGCTAACCACCGCTCATGTGCTTGTCCTTGTGAACACAAGCAAGGACTTCGTCATCTATTGTGATGCTTCACTCCAAGGGCTCGGTTGTGTGTTAATGCAAGATGGTCATGTAGTGGCCTATGCTTCTCGGCAGTTGAAGCCACATGAGAACAATTATCCAACCCATGATCTCGAACTCGCTGCTGTTGTTCATGCTCTTAAGCAATGGCGACATTATATCATCGGTAACCGTTGCGAACTTTACTCGGATCATCAAAGCCTAAAGTACCTCTTTACCCAGCCAGATCTGAATCTCAGGAAAAGACGATGGTTGGAACTCATCAAAGATTATGATTTGGGTCTCAACTATCAACTCGGCAAAGCCAACGTCGTTGCTGATGCGCTAAGTCGGAAGTCTTATTGCAACAATCTGATGATTTCACAAGCCCAACATGTTCTCTACGAGGAAATCAAGCGTCTTAACCTTGAAGTGGTTCTTTGTGGATTCCTTGCTAACCTTGAAATAAAATCTTCTCTAGAGGACCAAATCAAGGAAGCTCAAAAGCAAGATGATGAAGTTACCAAGATCAAGGAACGTGTTGCAAGCGATGAAGCTAAATGTTTCTCTGTCAATGATCAAGGTATTCTATACTTTAGTAACCGGCTAGTGGTTCCAAACAGTCAGGAAATCAAAGATCTAATCCTACTAGAAGCTCATGAATCCCCTCTGTCTATCCATCCTGGTGGTACCAAGATGTACCGAGATCTTTGTCAAAGATTCTGGTGGAGTGGAATGAAACCAGAAATCGCTCGTTTTGTTGCAGAGTGCGACGTTTGCCGTCGTGTGAAGGATGAACACCAAAGGCCCGCAGGACTTCTGCAGCCGTTGAAAATTCCTGAGTGGAAATGGGATGAAATTGGTATGGATTTTATCACTGGACTCCCAAGGACACAACCAGGAAATGATGCTATATGGGTAATAGTTGATCGGCTATCCAAAGTTGCTCATTTCCTTCCAGTTCGAGAAACTATCCGTGCTAGTCAAATGGCTGATCTATACATCTATCGGATCGCCGTTCTTCATGGTGTTCCCAAGAAGATCATCTTTGATCGTGGAAGTTTGTTTACTGGCAAAGTTTGCAAGAAGCAATGGGAACTCATGTCTCCTTCAGCACATCCTATCATCCTAAAACCGGTGGTCAAACTGAAAATGAGTGAATCAAATTCTTGAAGACATGCTCAGAGCGTGTGTCATATCCTTTGGAAAGAACTGGGAGAAATGTCTTCCTTTTGTGGAGTTCTCCCATAACAACAGTTTTCAATCCAGTTTGGGCATGGCACCTTTCCAATTCCTGTATGGGCGAACATGTCGAACACCGCTGAACTAGACAGAAACCGGCAAAAGACAATACTTTGGTCCGGACATGATCCAAGAAGCAGAAGATCAAGTTTGCATAATTCGAGAGCGTCTGAAGGCTTCTCAATCTTGTCAGAAGACCAACTACGATCATCATCATCTTGATGTTCATTATGAAGTTGGTGATCAAGTTTACCTCCGGGTCACTCCTTTGAAGGGTGTCCATCGATTCGGTATCAAAGGCAAATTGGATCCTCGCTACGTTGGTCCCTTTCGCATTCTCTCCAAGCGGGGTGAGCTTGCCTAAAAATTGGATCTACATCCAACTTTTACAGAGGTTCATGATGTCTTTCATGTGTCTCAATTTAAGCGTTGCTTCAAAGATCCCATTCGTGGTGTGGACCATGAAACTTTGGATCTCCAAGATGATCTAACCTACGGAGAATACCCTATTCATATTCTTGATGAAACCGAGTGCAAGACTCGTCGTCAAACCATCCAGTTCCTGAAAGTTCAATGGTCTCATCATTCTGAGTCAGAAGCAACCTGGGAACGCGAAGATCATCTTCGATCTGAGTACCCTACCTTCTTTTCTAAAACCTAGGAATCTCGGGTCGAGATTCTTGTAAGTGGGGTAGAGCTGTAACATACCACCCTTTTGTGTAATATTAGTAAAGACATGTTTGAGCATTGCATGCATGCATAATAGTTGCAGTTTGGTCAAATCAAACAAAACACAAACAAAACCCTAATTCTGTTTCATCTCAAAACCATTCAAATGGTTTACATATTTTGAAAAACTATCAAAATGAATGGAACCCAAAGTGAAAAGAAGGGTCCCACACTATTTTATATACTTTATAAAAGTTTCTGTAATTTGAAAATATTCAAAATAGATTTGAATTCAAAATATAAAGGAAATCAGAAAAACAGAAAAAAGAAAAACAGTTTCTGGAAAAAAACTAGCTAACCTAGCTCTACTGGGCCGAGCCCATCTCTCCCTCTCTCCCTGTCGCTCGTGCGCTTCAGAGCAGCCAGCATCCATCCCACCCGGGGCCCAAGCGCGGCCCAGCCCAACTTACCTCTTCGTGTCGTCTTCCACCTCGCAGACAGGCATCTCGGTGTCGCTGCCTCTTCCGCTCGCCAGCGTCGCCATGACTGCCGGTGCTGCGATTCGTGTCGCCACCCGCCAGTGCCTATAAGGACCCCGCCTCGCCGCCGGAGAACCCTAGCCCACCACTTTCTATCAACACCCAGATTTTTAATCTCAGATGCCTGTTATGCCATACATCGCAATCCCAGGATTACCATTTTTGCGAGACATAACAGAATTGGATACCATAGTACATCATCCATTACAACCGTACATAAGTTCTTACACAAATAGGGATCTCATGATCCAGTTCTTAATACAACATCAAGCAGCGGAATACGTAATAATAACGGTAGCGTAGGCGAAGCTCCATCTTCGGGGTCACGGGCAATGCTGGCGATGGGAGATGATCCTAGTTGTCGTAACCTTCCTGGGGTCCATCCTCCAGGTACTCATCTTCATAGTCTGGCCATGGGAATAGCCAGGGACAAAGCCATGAGTACTCTTTAAGAACTCGCAAACTAATACTAACAAATTAGAGGGGGTTTTGATAATAGGACACTAGGCTCTAGGGTTGTTTTGCAAAAGCCAGATTTATCTCTACTAAGTTTAGAAGCAACAAATGCTAGTTGAAGTTTTATAACATCTAAGTGGGAACTTGTATTTCAGATCACAACCCTGTTGTGGTCAAGTCAAAGTCTCAAGTCATTTTGAAAAGTCTGACGGGGGAACAGTATGGCCACTCCAACTGTCCATAACCGCAGACACGGCTATTCGAATAGTTTGACACTCTGCAGAGATTGTACACTTTCACCACAACATTCGATACATCCGTTAGGAACAAATCCTGAATTCACCATACTCAGTATGCGGATAATCAATCCTAACCTTTCAATTACACGACCTAGTATAAGCACCTCTCCTGTGAGTTTGGCCTCCCAACCATGACCAACTGTCATCTTGGGTACTGCACAGGTGGACAATCTTCACAAGGTAGCCTCAGCTCAGACCTTGGCCGTGAGGGAACTAATACTAAGGTATATAAGTTTCCAGTCAAGCCCTACCGAATCTTCGGGTATTGTGGTTGTACGATAAAATTGGAATGGTATCGCATCCAGACAACCATCAGTTTTATAAAGGGCTAAGGCTCATGCCTCAACATTTTCATCACCAACATCATCAAGTGTTCGGAAACACATGTCCAAAACATTTCAATAGAATGATCCATCATTCCAAGGTTTTCACAACCATTTTTCCACCAAGTATTCCCATCTAAAGTTGATCAAGTTTTATTCTTAGCACTAGCATCTACAGGTTGGGGTAAGCACTGATGAGGGGTGGTAAACTAGTGGAGTTTTAGCTAAGTGCAATCTCATGCCTTAGGATGACATCAAGATTATCTAGCTTAGGCCAAATTTTATGCTCTTTATGCAACCTTCACATATCTTTCTAGTACCTACCAGTCACTTAAGTAAACTCCAAGTAATATCTTTGATAAAGAAATAAAATAGAAATGACTTGCAAGTATTAGCTAGGATTGGTTTATCAAGTGGATATGATCACATATACTTAATGAGTAAATAAAACTAGGATTGGTTTATCAAGTGGATATGATCACATATACTTAAGGCATATAGTGGTCATGGTAACAAGCAAGTATTAGCTTGCATAAGTAGGGTATCTTGCAAGGGGTAACTGGCATTAGTCAACTTGATTAGTAAAGCTTGCTAAATTGCAAGTGTTAGCTTGCCTTGTGCAGAGCAGTGGTTGAAGTTCTCCTCGGCTTCTTCTTCGTAGAATCCTCCTTCCTCCTCGTATCCTTGGTCGGTACTAGCGTCTATAATTAAATACGCGGTACACAATCACCAAACAATACTTAACTACTTGCAATCATCACACACAAGGGTCCTATAGATGATCTAACATCATCTCTAACATTACAAGATTAAGGCTTGGTTTAATTCCTTTTATTCTTAGAAAAGTAATTTCTACTCATTGAAAAACTACTTAAGATTTAATATTCTCCAAAACAAACATGGGATCATGTTGACACGTGTCATCACCATATATTTTAGTCCATGGGAATATGATTTAAAGTGGTGTCACAATTTAATAAGGTTTTACCCTTTTAATTTAATTAAATAAAGTGACTAGAAATGCCTATGTAGCATTCTTTTATTACTTGAACATTATTTCTGTAAGTAAACCTAGATATTTTTATATATTCTGAAAGGTATGGTTAAATGTGATTTTTGAGAGTTGGAATTAACTCAAAAGCTATTATGGTTTAAATTTTAAAAATGTTTGAATGCATAAAAGCTTCTTCCTTGTTATTTTTACCATGGGCGATCTATAGATCCAAATGACTTGAATCCAACGGGCTTGGATTCATCATTCCAAGACCTTTCTAACAAAATTAGTTTCATTCAATTTGGTGCACTGAATCGACTTGGGTTGATTTTTGAAATTGGGTACAAAAGTGTGTTTGAAATTAAATGGAAAAGGTTTAATTCAAATAACTGGGCTGTGCGGGAAAATTTAACGGGCCGGCCTGCTAAGCGTAGCGCTTCCACGGGCTGCTTAAGTAGCTGTCTCCACTCGTCAGTGAGACAGGGGGTGCGAAGCGGTATGGGGCGATGTGGGTCGTTCGATCAAGTTCTAATCCAACGGCTGAGAGAGCCGGCGAGACAGAAACCTAGAGCGGCCAGTGGGGGTTGCTAGGGGCTCACCGGGGTTCGGGCGAGGGTCGGCTAGGCGGGCGAACAAAGAAGTCGACGACGGCGAACTCAGGGATGGTCGCGGCAGCTCCTGGGGTGGACGAAATCGACGGCGCCCTTCTTCTCCAGAGGCGGCCTGCTCCAGCGCAATTCCGGCGATGCGTTGCTCGCCTTGCTCTGGGACTGAGGTGGGGTGGTTCTGGGTGAGAGAGCAGTGGAATGGTGTGAAGAATTTGAGCGGGGGAGTCCTCTATTTATAGTCTCGACAGTGAGACTGAATGGCATGGGCGGGCGACGGTGGCGACATGGCTACGGGCTGCTAGAGGCATGGCCGATGGTGGCGATCGCTTGGTGGTCTCCTGGCGATGCTCTTCGGCTTTAATGCGTTTGTAGGGGCCGTGCGGTTTGGTCTGGAACACGCGACGCTCTGTACGGCAGAGGCGTCGTCTTCGACGGCGAGCGGTGGATGTGCGGCATGGGGCAGCTAACGGGGATGTCTGGCGGTCTTCTGGGTCGGTGGTGATCGTGTATGCACGCGGCGAGGGCGGTGCGCGGTCTGTGCGCTTCGGTCGAGGGTGGCGCCCTGGCGCATGCTCGGCATGGTTGCTGGCAAGCTGGCGTGGTCCGTGCGTGTGGTCCAGTGGTTGGCAAGGTTCGAGCGTTGGACAGGGAGTGGCGGTGGACGGTGGGCTGCCTCCCAGACATGCTGGCTAGGCTTCGTTCTCCTCCTAGTTTCTGTCGACATGGGGGTGACAAGGTTGGCTTCGGCAGTTCACCATTGATGACATTGGCAAGCTCACAGTGGTGCTAGTGCTTGGTTTAGTTAGCTAGATGATCTACTGAGGTTGTTGTGAGCTAGAGAGGGAACAAGTTAGGCAAGAATCACTGCTCACAATAGTGTTTTGATTTTATTTGATTTGTGTCTGCCAAGTGTTTGATGAAATGGCCGCATGAATTCAAGTTTTGAATTTTGAAAATATTTTTGGTAGGTGTGATAGATTGGTGCTGGTGAGTCTGCAGATTCTTGGGTTTTGAAAGTTGAGCTTGTTTGAGTGGTTTTTGAAAAAGTGGGATCTTCCCATATGATAAAGATTCAATTTTGAATTGCCATTTAAACTATGCATTTGAAAGTTTCTGGATGATCACAAAGTGGGCCTTGATACTTTGTTATGAGTACAATCAAGGGGTGCAAAGATCCAGAAAAGTTTATGTTAGTTTCTGAAAGTTTGAGACAGCCAAAGAAGGCATGGGAGTTAAATTGGTCAAAATGACCATTCCTTTATTTTATTTGTTTTGATTTACTTGTCTTTGGGAAAAGTGTGGAAAATGTTTTAGATGATGTTTATTTCACCTAAGAAACATTTTACAAGCAAGGAAACACACAAACAAGGTGGTTCAAAAGAATTTCAAATTCAATGCATACTCATATGCATGCATTCATAACTTTATTTAGAAAAGTTTTTGTTAACCCTAATTTTGATGCTTAGAGTTTGATGATCCAAGTTCAATATTTTTGGGATGTTACAAACCTTCCCCCCTTAAACAAAATCTCGTCCCGAGATTTGTAAAAGGACGAAAAGATTACCTAGGATTTGAAGAGATCGGGAAACTCTGTCCTAATGTGATCTTCGCGCTCCCAGGTAGCTTCCTCTTCTGTGTGGTTACTCCACTGAATCTTGAGAAACTTGATGCTTCGGATTCGGTTAGTTCGAAAAGCTTCTTCCAAAATACGGATGGGTACTTCGGGATAGGTCAGGTCATCATTGATCTCTATGGTCCGATGGTCGATATTTTTGAACACTTCGGTCTTCTCGGGGACTTCGAGACACTTGCGAAGTAATGAGATATGGAATACATTGTGCACGGCTGACATCTCTTCGGGTAGTTCCAATTGATACGATACTTCTCCTCGACGGTTCATAATCTTGAACGGTCCGACATATGTGGGGGCTAACTTTCCTTTGAGTTAGAAACGCGGCATTCCCTTCAATGGCGACACTTTCAGATAAACAAAATCTCCTATGTTGAAGGCGAGGTCTCTACGTCTCTTGTCGGCGTAACTCTTCTGTCTGGACTGGGCGGTCTTGAGGTGCTCATGAATCTTGTGAACCTTCTCTTCTGCTTCTCGTAGGATGTCGGGTCCGAAGATCTGACTCTCTCCTACTTCCGACCAGTTCAAAGGGGTGCGACACTTCAGTCCGTACATGAATTCAAATGGGGCCATTTGAAAACTGGCTTGATAACTGTTGTTGTATGAAAATTCTGCGAAGGGTAGACAGTCTTCCCACTTGGATCCATATTCTAACACACATGCTCTAAGCATATCTTCGAGTATTTGATTTACTCGCTTCGTTTGTCCATCGGTCTGAGGGTGATATGCGGTGCTAAAATCTAGACGGGTTCCTAAACCTTCTTGGACTTTCTTCCAGAATCTCGAGGTAAACTGAGTTCCTCGATCCGATACAATGTTCTTGGGGACTCCATGCAAACTAACTATTCTAGAGATGTACAACTCCGCTAGAATCGAACTCTGATATGTGGTCTTGACGGGCAAGAAATTGGCGACTTTGGACAATCTGTCCATTATGACCCAGATAGAGTCATTTCCCCTACTAGAAGTTGGCAGTCCAGTGATAAAGTCCATTCCTACAGAATCCCATTTCCATTCCGGAATCTACAAGGGTTGCAACAATCCAGCGGGTCTTTGATGTCCTGCCTTGACTCGCTGACATATATCACACTTGGCGATATAGCTTCCGATTTATCTCTTCATCTTATGCCACCAAAATTGCTCTTACAAATCTTGATACATCTTAGTTCCTCCGGGATGGATAGAATAAAGAGTATCATGAGCCTACTTCAGAATAACTTCTTTGAACTCAGAATCTGCTGGTACACAAAGGCGTCCTTTGTACCACAAAACTCCTTCTTCGTCCTCGGAGAATCCGGGTACTTTGCCTGTACCACGACGCTTGATTCCGTCAATACTAGCATTTCCCTTCTGTGCCTCTTTAATCTGACTGATCAAAGTGGGCTGGAGTTCTATGCTAGCCAAAAATCCTTCACTTACTAATTCTATCCGAAAATCTTCCATCTCTTTGTGCAAACTTGGTTGCTCCTTCAAAATCATGGAGTTCAAGCGGCACGGTAATCTGCTAAGGGCATATGCTACCACATTGGCTTTACCAGGGTGATAGTGAATGTCTAGGTCGTAATCCTTGATTAGCTCAATCCATCTTCTCTGCCTCATATTCAGCACCTTCTGAGTGAATATATACTTTAGGCTCTTGTGATCCTTATAGATCTCACAATGGTTTCCCATCAGGTAATGTCTCCATGTTTTCAGGGCTAGAATTACGGCTGCGAGTTCGAGGTCATGGGTTGGGTAGTTTTGCTCATGTTGCTTCAGTTGTTGAGATAGATAAGATATAACTTTGCCTTTCTTGCATTAGCACACATCCGAGACCGATAATGGATGCGTCACAATACACATCGAACGGCTTCGTGATATCTGGCATGATCAAGATTGGGGCTGAAATCAATCTCCTCTTGAGTTCTTGAAAACTTGCTTCACATTTTTCGGTCCATTCAAACTTCTTGTCCTTCTTCAGCAATTGGGTCATGGGTCTGGCGATACTCGAGAATCCTTCTACGAATTTGCGGTAATATCCCGCCAATCCGAGAAATGCACGAACTTGGGTTTGAGTGGTTGGGGCTTGCCAATCTTCTACATCTTTCACTTTGGCAGGGTCAACGGCAATTCCTCCGGCTGATACAATGTGACCAAGGAATCCTACCTCCTGTAACCAGAATTCACATTTGCTAAACTTTGCATATAGCTGATGCTCTCCAAGGGTTCCAAGAATGGTCCTTAGGTGTAGCTCATGTTCTTCTTCTGATTTGGAATAAATCAGAATGTCATCGATGAAAACAACGACAAACTTATCCAGGAAGTCCATAAAAATCTTATTCATGAGATTCATGAAATAAGCGGGGGCATTGGTTAGTCCGAAAGACATGACTGTATACTCATACAATCCAATATCTTGTGGTAAAGGCAGTCTTTGGAATATCCTCTGCACGAATTTTGAGTTGATGATAGCCAGTTCTAAGATCAATCTTAGAGAACACTTTGGCACCGGTCAACTGATCAAACAAATCTTCTATCTTGGGCAAGGGGTACTTGTTCTTGATGGTGACATCATTCAACTTCCGATAGTCCGTACACAAACGGTTACCTCCATCCTTCTTGTCCACGAACAAGACAGGTGATCTCCATGGTGACGCACTTGGTTGAATCAATCCAATTTCTAGCATGGAATCCAGTTGCTTCTTCAATTCTGCTAGCTCTGACGGGTTCATACTATATGGTCTCTGGGCTATGGGTCCTGTTCCGGGAATTAGTACGATGATAAACTCGATATCCCGATCTAGGGGCATACCGGGCAAAACATCTGGAAATACATCGGGGTATTCACAGACTATCCGGACTTGGTCAATGGTAGGTTGGGTTTAATCTTGTTGCATTTGAATTGGTGAGGTAAGGTTTCAGATATATGCTCGACTGATATTCCGGCTGTACTGGTCATGGTTTTGGCTTTCTTGGCACAGTCAATCAATCCTTTATGTTTGGACATCCAATCCATTCCTAGTACTACTTCCAAACCCTTAGTTCTTAGTACTATTAGATTTGCATAAAAATCTATGCCATGGATTCGGATAGGGACGGCTTTGCAAATTTGCCTAGCCTTAGTGGTTGATCCGGGAATTTGAACAATCATAACATGCTTCAGTTTGGTTGGTTGAATTTTACTAGTGCATGCAAATTCTTCGGTGACAAATGAATGCGATGCACCAGAATCAAACAACACTCTTGCAAGTACTGAATTAACAGAAAACATACCCAGCACGACGTCTGGCGCTTCATGAGATTCTTCAGCATGCATGAGAAAAAGACGGCCATTGCGGTTGAGTGAATTCCCTAGGGCAAATCTTCTTCCTGGCTGCACACGACGCTGCTGCTGAGCTGGGGCATTGGCATTGGGAGCTATAACATTCTTCTTGTTGGGGCACTCATTGGATTAGTGGCCTTTATTTCCACAGTCATAACAAGTCACTTGCGACTTGTCCTTTGCTGCTACAGGCACAACATTGCTTCCCGTCCTAGGAGTAGTGTTGGTGTTGGCGGTAGCATTGTTGTTGTTGAACTTGGGTGGGGCACGATTGAAATTGCTAGCGTTGCCGGGGTTGTTGTGATTTCCTCCGGGCCTAGGGTTTCCACGGTTGGGATAGGTCGGACGGTTCATCGGGGGTCTGTTGGTTCTTGGGGCAAATCCTGGAGATGGGTTAGGGCGATACTTTGGGGTCTGATGGGTTCCTGGTTGATGCATCATGCAACGCTTGCGGTTCTCGTTGGCTTGGTTGATCTTTCCTTCCATCTGGATAGCAGAGTCTACAAGGGCTTCAATATCCGCAAAGGGGATATTGACTAACACTGTCTGCATTTCGTCATGCAGACCATTCAGGAATCTTTCTTTCTTCTTGGCTTCGGTGTCGATCTCATCCGGGGCATACCTAGCTAATGACAAAAATTTGTCACGGTATTCCACTAGTCATCCTTCCTTGCTTCAGCTCTCTGAACTCGTCTCTCATTCTCTTGATAAAACATGGTGGCACATGGGTTCTGCTAAACTTGACCTTGAATTCTTCCCATGTCATCATCTGGCCTCCGGTCATTGCGCGAACACTGTTCCACCATGCCCTGGCATCTCCGGCTAGATAGTGAGTGGCGAACAAAACTTTCTCGTTGGCTTCCACTCCGGCGACTTCTAGGTTATTTTCCATAATTTTCAGCCAATCATTGGTGTCTAGGGGTTCTTCTGACTAAGTGAAAACAGGTGGGTTGGTATTCTGGAAATTCTTGAGCTTAGATCCATGGTTGTCCTGATTCCATGGCCTTGGTTGTTGTGGGCTAGCTGGGCTATCTGCTGAAGGGTGGCTAGGTTGGCTTGACGTTCCGCTCTTTCAGCTTCACGGTCAGAAGTCAACATTTGCAGAATCTGCAACATCGGGTCCGGGGATGAACCACTTCCTCCATGTGGCATCTGAAGATTGAGATAGATCATGAGAAAAGAGGGAAATTTCTAAAGTTTTTGGGTCTTTGAAAGAAATTTAAAGTTTGACTCAGATTTTCTAGCAACTTGCTTTTTCATTCATTCACTCATAGCACCCGATACAACACACACCACAACAAAGAAAATCAGATGGTTTTAAGAACCATTTTAAAAACTACGATACAGTGGGACCGAATACTACTCACTATGCTAGTGCTCAAGTGCTACTACTCCTTGGAATCTGTGGCCTCATCATCCTCATCATCATCGATGATGGCGAAATCGTCTTCATCGGTGAAGAAGTCCATAGCCTGATCCTCCAAAAAATCATCATCATCGCTGAGATAGGAGTAGGGGTCTCCACGAAAACATACCCAGCACGACGTCTGGCGCTTCATGAGATTCTTCAGCATGCATGAGAAAAAGACGGCCATTGCGGTTGAGTGAATTCCCTAGGGCAAATCTTCTTCCTGGCTGCACACGACGCTGCTGCTGAGCTGGGGCATTGGCATTGGGAGCTATAACATTCTTCTTGTTGGGGCACTCATTGGATTAGTGGCCTTTATTTCCACAGTCATAACAAGTCACTTGCGACTTGTCCTTTGCTGCTACAGGCACAACATTGCTTCCCGTCCTAGGAGTAGTGTTGGTGTTGGCGGTAGCATTGTTGTTGTTGAACTTGGGTGGGGCACGATTGAAATTGCTAGCGTTGCCGGGGTTGTTGTGATTTCCTCCGGGCCTAGGGTTTCCACGGTTGGGATAGGTCGGACGGTTCATCGGGGGTCTGTTGGTTCTTGGGGCAAATCCTGGAGATGGGTTAGGGCGATACTTTGGGGTCTGATGGGTTCCTGGTTGATGCATCATGCAACGCTTGCGGTTCTCGTTGGCTTGGTTGATCTTTCCTTCCATCTGGATAGCAGAGTCTACAAGGGCTTCAATATCCGCAAAGGGGATATTGACTAACACTGTCTGCATTTCGTCATGCAGACCATTCAGGAATCTTTCTTTCTTCTTGGCTTCGGTGTCGATCTCATCCGGGGCATACCTAGCTAATGACAAAAATTTGTCACGGTATTCCACTAGTCATCCTTCCTTGCTTCAGCTCTCTGAACTCGTCTCTCATTCTCTTGATAAAACATGGTGGCACATGGGTTCTGCTAAACTTGACCTTGAATTCTTCCCATGTCATCATCTGGCCTCCGGTCATTGCGCGAACACTGTTCCACCATGCCCTGGCATCTCCGGCTAGATAGTGAGTGGCGAACAAAACTTTCTCGTTGGCTTCCACTCCGGCGACTTCTAGGTTATTTTCCATAATTTTCAGCCAATCATTGGTGTCTAGGGGTTCTTCTGACTAAGTGAAAACAGGTGGGTTGGTATTCTGGAAATTCTTGAGCTTAGATCCATGGTTGTCCTGATTCCATGGCCTTGGTTGTTGTGGGCTAGCTGGGCTATCTGCTGAAGGGTGGCTAGGTTGGCTTGACGTTCCGCTCTTTCAGCTTCACGGTCAGAAGTCAACATTTGCAGAATCTGCAACATCGGGTCCGGGGATGAACCACTTCCTCCATGTGGCATCTGAAGATTGAGATAGATCATGAGAAAAGAGGGAAATTTCTAAAGTTTTTGGGTCTTTGAAAGAAATTTAAAGTTTGACTCAGATTTTCTAGCAACTTGCTTTTTCATTCATTCACTCATAGCACCCGATACAACACACACCACAACAAAGAAAATCAGATGGTTTTAAGAACCATTTTAAAAACTACGATACAGTGGGACCGAATACTACTCACTATGCTAGTGCTCAAGTGCTACTACTCCTTGGAATCTGTGGCCTCATCATCCTCATCATCATCGATGATGGCGAAATCGTCTTCATCGGTGAAGAAGTCCATAGCCTGATCCTCCAAAAAATCATCATCATCGCTGAGATAGGAGTAGGGGTCTCCACGAAGATCTTCTCTGGCATTCTCCCATTCCTCCAACTGCATGTCTCTCTCGTGGATGGTCTCCTCCAAAGATGAGATGTGGTGGCGAAGGCGGGCAATGATGCGCTCCTTCTTGTCGAGCTGACGGCGGCGAGACTTGCGATCCTTTGCTAACATGGCGATGGTCTGATCCTTCGTCTTGATGATGGCAGACTTGTGGTTGGAGTAGTCACGGCAGTTGTCTAACTCCTGCTGACGATCGTACATCATGAAGCTAAGGTGGTCCAATTGAGTCTTCAGCTCAGGGTGGTAGGGGGCTTCCAGTGGTTGTCCATTTGCATCACGCCTCGGGCAAAACTCAAAGCGAGTACCCTTGATCTGATTGATGCTCTGCCCACACAGACGGGAAAGAGCTTCCTGCATGGCCCTAGCAAGTCCATCGAGCCAGTTGTTCTCTCTTAAGGTAAACTGAATTCCTTCCGCAGTGGGAGGTTCAATCTTTCCTCTAAGACTTGCAACAATTAGCCACTGCGGATCTTCTCCTCCTTGATCATTGAGCTGAGCTCCGAAGAACTCGGGGTGCGGACGCTCCAGAAGTTCCGAAAGCTGGTCCAAATCCCTCTCAAAGATAAGGTCTCCTCCATTCCCCAACTGATAAAACTTGTTGTACTTCACGTCCATCTATAAGAATATAGGATGAGTAAGTTAGTAGAGTGATCAAGTGGGTCAAAATTTTATGTATTTTGCAGGAGTTTTTGAGGAACATGAATTTTTATGAAAGAATCAAAGGGGTAAGAATGAGAATAAGTTTTTGTAAATACTTGTTTTCTTTGGTTTTGAAACTAAGTTTTTGATTCAAACGTCCAGTCTAACTAGGGTCTCCTATGGTCAGGATGGCTCTGATACCAACTTGTCAACACCCGGATTTTTAATCTCAGATGCCTGTTATGCCATACATCACAATCCCAGGATTACCATTTTTGCGAGACATAACAGAATTGGATACCATAGTACATCATCCATTACAACCGTATATAAGTTCTTACACAAATAGGGATCTCATGATCCAGTTCTTAATACAACATCAAGCAGCGGAATACGTAATAATAACGGTAGCGTAGGCGAAGCTCCATCTTCGGGGTCACAGACAATGCTGACAATGGGAGATGATCCTAGTTGTCATAACCTTCCTGGGGTCCATCCTCCGGGTACTCCTCTTCATAGTCTGGCCATGGGAATAGCCAGGGACAAAGCCATGAGTACTATTTAAGTACTCGCAAACTAATACTAACAAATGAGAGGGGGTTTTGATAATAGGACACTAGGCTCTAGGGTTGTTTTGCAAAAGCTAGATTTATCTCTACTAAGTTTAGAAGCAACGAATGCTAGTTGAAGTTTTTTAACATCTAAGTGGGAACTTGTATTTCATATCACAACCCTGTTGTGGTCAAGTAAAAGTCTCAAGCCATTTCACAAGTCATTTTGAAAAGTCTGACGGGGGAACAGTATGGCCACTCCAAATGTCCATAACCGCGGACGCGGCTATTCGAATAGTTTGACACTCTGCAGAGATTGTACACTTTCACCACAACATTCGATACATCCGTCAGGAACAAATCCTGAATTCACCATACTCAGTATGCGGATAAATAATCCTAACCTTTCAATTACACGCCCTAGTATAAGAACCTCTCCTATGAGTTTGGCCTCCCAACCATGATCAACTGTCATCTTGGGTACTGCACAGGTGGACAATCTTCACAAGGTAGCCTCATCTCAGACCTTGGCCGTGAGGGAACTAATACTAAGGTATATAAGTTTCCAGTCAAGCCCTACCCAATC
Organism: Avena sativa; assembly: GCA_916181665.1. NCBI lineage: Eukaryota > Viridiplantae > Streptophyta > Magnoliopsida > Poales > Poaceae > Avena > Avena sativa. Next base: position 199,456,576 of record OV702281.1, on the reverse strand, counting down.
TTCGGGTATTGTGGTTGTACGATAAAATTGGAATGGTATCGCATCCAGACAACCATCAGTTTTATAAAGGGCTAAGGCTCATGCCTCAACATTTTCATCACCAACATCATCAAGTGTTCGGAAACACATGTACAAAACATTTCAATAGAATGATCCATCGTTCCAAGGTTTTCACAACCATTTTTCCACCAAGTATTCCCATCTAAAGTTTATCAAGTTGTATGCTTAGCACTAGCATCTACAGGTTGGGGTAAGCACTGATGAGGGGTGGTAAACTAGTGGAGTTTTAGCTAAGTTCAATCTCATGCCTTAGGATGACATCAAGATTATCTAGCTTAGGCCAAATTTTATGCTCTTTATGCAACCTTCACATATCTTTATAGTACCTACCAGTCACTTAAGTAAACTCCAAGTAATAGCTTTGATAAAGAAATAAAATAGAAAACTTGTAAATAAAACTAGGATTGGTTTATCAAGAAGATATGATCACATATACTTAAGGCATATAGTGGTCATGGTAACAAGCAAGTATTAGCTTGCATAAGTAGGGTATCTTGCAAGGGGTAACTGGCATTGGTCAACTTTATTAGTAAAGCTTGCTAAATTGCAAGTGTTAGTGTAACTACCTCGGTGAATTACGCTCCTAGTTACAAGCCTGGATGAGCGGAAATGGTTGAAATAGTACGGTGGGGCCCAAATGCCACTCACAGGTAGATCTTTCGGCCGTCCCAACCATTTCCAAACATCGGGACAAGAACGGGCGGCGTAATCGGCAGGCGAAGGGATCAACTACATACACAAATGAGTATGTATGCAAGCCACCATACAACAGTACATCAGAGCCATTCCATCTAAAAAGAAAGGAAATATAGCAACGCCATACGGCAAGATTCAAATGTCCTAGATAGATATAATAGTTTAGGATATCTCATCATACATCAAACATCGGAGTATCAGGCGGAAGCGGCAAACAAGATCCGAGTACGGATAAGAAGCAAATCGGCATAAGATGCCCCATAAATAAACACATCCCGCCCACAGATCTCACGGATCCCCGTTCCCGGAATCTCTACACCGAACGATCGTTGCCCACATCGTCCGCCTCCTCCACCCAGTATCCATCTTGTGAGTGTACCTGTTCATCTGAATCAAATAATTTATCGTGTGAGACCCTAGGGGTACTCAGCAAGTCTTTATGCCTCTAAAGGGGACACAACCTGGGGTGACGCAATTGCAGCAAAAGATAATACCTAACAGTTCTATAGATACTCGCTAACCATCCGCCTAACCAAAGATAGACGGATGTCCGTGAATTAAGAACAACAGTTATAACAGTAATATTAACAGATCCATCCTCCTCCTCGCTTACCAACGAGGAAGCGGACGAACACCCCCCCATCCGTCGGCAGTTTTATTATCCATTCCATGAGTGTTGCACTATTTACTAGTCAGTTACTTAGTCAAATTAAACGCGGTACTTTAGTTATACTTGTCTATGATCGAGAAACTGTGCTCCAAGTCGTCCATAACCGCGGAAACGGCTTTCAGAAAGTTTTACCCTGCAGGGGTGCACAAATAGCAACACACACTCGATCAACCTCGGAAAAACCAAATCAAAACCCAACGAGGCTTCCACGACAAAGCAATCACAAGATTCAGAAATATTTCAGGGGGCCACCCCATTAAGTATACCCGCAACAAAGTTAGCTGACTCCGAGACGGACTCAAGGTTTGGGTGGACGGCTGTAAACGACTGGGAACCCGAAAATGTGACTGGGCTTGTCGATACCGCGAAAACGTGTCCCGATCCTAAACAGTACAGGTGCTCCTCGCACAATCGTAAATAAAGCAGTAAAGCATGGCATAAGTACAGGATAGTAAATAAAACCTCAAACTAGTTTGTGGCCCCAAGAAATAAGACTGAAGCAAGCTATGGCTCAGGGGGGTCCCATAAGCCTCCCGGATGTGGATAGTGCGAATAATCAAGGAACAGGAATCAAGTACTCGGGGTCCTACGGGACACAAGTGAGCAGGAAAAACCAAATAGCAGATATTGCTCACCGGTGCCACTTTCATTAGTTATCCCATTACTACTCAGGTTAAGTTGTTTAGGTACCTCGTTATCCATCAGACACTCACATACCCTACACATGCTGTTCTACGACTCGCATGGCTCAAACAATTCCTGTAGTAATGGCTCATGGGATGGAGGAACAAGCTTCAGTGGGGTTTAAAAATAAAGGCTATGCAATACTTGGGATTCAGTTTAATGCAATCGCGACTCAATGATGCAAGAGTAAGATAGAGGCAATAGGTACTATATGTATGCAAGCATGTGGTAGTGCTTGCCTGGCAGCTCAGTTGAAGCGAGAGAAGGATCTGGGTAGTGCTCCTGGGTCTCTTGGTATATCCCCTGCTCAGCGTCTATTCGAAGAAGAACCAAACAAACAAGGGCCAACATAAATAAAGTGCACAAGCATAGGAATAAAATGCGACAAGCAAACAATCATGCCATGATGAATGATGCACAATTTTCATGGCAATAAAGTAGCATGGCATGGGTGAGATGTGGAATACAAGAAATAAACATTTTATTGAGTTTTGGTCACATTTTATCCTGATATTAGTTGCTGTATACTTTATATTTATATGATGCATGCTGCAATTCAAAACATGGAATGCGTAAACAGAAAGGTCTCGTCGAGCTGATCAATTTAGACATATCATTTGCTAAATTTGGAGTTATAAATCAAAAGTTATTAATTAATTAAGAAAAGGGCATTTTATTGTAATTTTAATCACTTGAAATTTAAAGTGTTCAAAATATATTTTGGATGGCATATTTGAATTCCTCACATTTTTCTGATCTAAAAACATATATCATTTGTATTGTTTGGATTTGTATTTTAAAATTTATATTAAAACAGATTTAAATTTGAATTTAAAATAATTTGAAAAGATTTAAATTAAAAACAGAAAACAGAAAACCTTTTTCTACCCAGGCTAACTTAGCCACAGTCAGTGACAAGTGGGACCGCTGCTGACTCAGCAGCAGGTGGGGCGCAGCGGCCGAGCGGGGATTTTCTCACCGCGAGCTGAGCTAGCTCATGCGGCTGGCAGGCGGGGCCACAGCATCTCCAGGGCCACACGCGGGCGCGCCAGCGAGGATGCGACACGTGGGGAATCCAGGGAGTGCGGGCTAAGGGCGGCAGAGCTGGGGGGCTGTTTTGCAAAACTATCAGAGAGGCTGACGGGTGGGGTTCGGTGGGACTGCGGGTTGAGGCGGGAAAAAGACCAGGGGCCTCTGCGCAAAACGACGGCGGCTGCTGCTGACTGCTGACGGACGCGGCGCTGCCGGCGACGAAATCTGGCCGTCTCCCAGCGACGATGGCGACGCACCTAGCGAGAATTAGAAGATGAAGGGGAAAGTCCGGTCTACAACTTTCGTGTTCGGGGTTTCTCCGGAGGAGGGCTACAACACGCGGGCTTCGACGAGGAACAGAGGCAGGAGCTGCAGCAGCTGCTGCTGTTACCAGAGCGTGGCGCGCGGCGGCGCACGCGGAGTGCTCGACGGAAGGTGGCGGCGCTGTGGTGCACGAGAGGGAAGGGGACCTTGTCTGGGGGGTAGAGGGGCTCACCAGGAGCGCGTCGGTGCAGACGAAGGAGCTCGGGGCGGTCGCGATCTGGCGCGTAGCTGGCTGGCCGGAGCTCCTGGTGCACACGGACACGGCGGCGGCGGGGCTTCTCCGGCGAGCTTCAGTGGCGACCTCCGGTACAGCGTGATGTAGGGGAACGAGATGGACCTCCTGGACGCCTTGGGCCCCTTCTAGCACAGCTCCAACCGCCCTTCTTCTGGCCTGGCCGATCTAGGGTTTAGAGGGGCATGTGGTGGCCATGGTCATGCTTGGGGAAGGAGGAAGGAGGGAGAGGGGGTTCCTGGGGTCTCAGATCTCGATCTGGGGTCTGGGTTAGGTGATGGAGATAAGGAGGGGAGCACATGGGCTGCTTTGATTAGCCTTCCAAGGGAGAGGAGAGGCTCGGGGAGGGTTTTCTTTTCTTGCCTCCTTCTTGTCCTGTAGCTTAGAGAGGGGAGAGAGGGACCAGGGAGGAGGGAAGCTCGTGGGTTGGAGGGCAGGCTCGGGCTGGGGCCCTCCTAGCAGGGAGAGAAGAGAGGAAGAGAGAGATAGGGTAGGAGGGAGGCTCGGCTAGGGTTTGGATAGGGTTGGGTGGAGAGAGAGAAGAGAGTAGATGGAGTGTGGGGCAAGGGAGAGGGTAGCCCTGTGGGGCATGCATGGTAGAGAGAGGAGAGGCCGAGAGGGAGGGGTAGATCATATGGGGTCGAGCTAGGGTTAGCTAGAGAGGGGTGGCTCGGGTAGGGTTTTGAGAGAGGGGGTGAGGTGAGAGGTGATGGTTTGGTTTAGCCAAAAAAAGGGTAGGTTTATATTATGGTTTAAGAGATTCAAAAACAATGAAACATCTAGTTTGAATTAAAAGCAAGGCTCCAACCAAGATAAAACAAAACTAAGAGAAGAAGGCCAAGGGTTATGATTGCATGGCCCATGCATGAACATTAATGCTAGGTTTCATCTTGTGAAAACAAAATAAATATCCATAGCATTTATACATATGCATTCCAAAAATATGGAATAAGCCAAGCTAAAAGAAGTGAAAGGATGCCCCATGTGGAGTAGATGGAGATGACCATATTTGAATAAAATGGGACATGCTAGTGTGTACATTCCACTAGATGTTTAATAGTCCCAAAAATATCCCAACATGAGCATAAATCCATGATGATCCATATGAAAGCTAGGAAAAAGGAGCACTACTCATAATGCATGCAAAGGTGACTCCACATATCAATAATGTGAAAACAACATGATGCTTATATGAGAGCATGTGGAGATAGAATTGGATCCATCCCAACCCACATGAGCTAGAGGTAAAACCAAATGAGTTGCAATGCTCATATATGGTGGAATGGTGGAATGATGGGGTGATGACAAGAAAGGTGGTGGAGTCAATAAAATATATGCCCCCAACTCAACTTGGGCATTTAAACAATATATCAAGAACCAAATACAATATCAAGAGGCAAATACAATTTACAATGCATATGAGAGAAGAACCAAATCAAAAGGGTTTTATATGATGCTCAAATGCAAGGTGGCATGATGACATGAGCATGATATAATTATGATGCAACAATTATATATAGGAAGTAGCATTTATATAGACTAGGCTAGTAGCATTGCAATTGTTAGACAATTGGGATGCTACAACTCTCCCCCACTAAACAAGAATCTCGCCCCGAGATTCCTAGGAAAAAGAAAACAACACAAGGAGAGGCGGGTGTTCGAACGAAGGTGACCCTCACGTTCCCAAGTTGATGAACAACGGAATGATGCGACCACAACACCTTGCAAAACTTGCTAGACTTGTTGCTAGTCTTGCGTTTTGCTTGAGAAACAACGGGTTAGAAGAGTTGAAGGATTGTCGTGAGACAAGAAGGATAGGATGGGCATAGCTCCGGTTTTCCCAAGAATCATGATAAAAGAATATAACCACCTGTGAAAGAAAAGGAGAAGATGATGTATCATGGATAAAGAAATACACACCATTAAGATTAAAGATTTACCGATACGAGAGAGGATGAATCTTTGTCTCGCCGGAAGAAAAGAGCTAGGTTGGAGAGGTTTGCACCACTATGACAATAGCATCGTATCTTCTCTCGGATTTGAGAAATGAAGTACGGAAACAATATTGCCTTCAAATAATAGAGTCCCTTGATAACAACAGAAAGATTTAGTTAGACATCGTCGGATTAGATTCTTGTTGCGCCGGTAAGAACCAAGGATCACGCAATTTAGGTGCGCAGATATAACTTCCAGAGATGGATATGAAGCCAGATCATGGTGGAATCCCGAGAAGCAAAGAATATGGAGGATCTGGAGTTTATTGTAGAGATACTTATTGCTTTCTTTAGCCTTGAGGCTAACGCAATAGATTTGCGGCTGGTGGCATCAACCATAATTGGCTTTACCACAGAAAAAGAATTGATGAAACAAAGAGAGAGATAGTTTCCTTTAATCTTGTTTGGGGATATCGAGCATCGGTAGAAAGACGAGGACATAAAGGAGTTTGCGTCTGTTTCCACCAGATAATTGAAGATTTTGCTCCGTGTAGAAAGGGTGAGATCACCAACAAGAGATTATTGATTACTTTCTTCGAAAGAGCACTCCGGAAAAACAAGGACGGAAGTAAAAGTATCAAGGGATAAAGGCCACTTCTAACTTCCGTGGAATGAGTGAAATCACATTAATTCACCAATTCAATGTACAAGAGCGAATGATAAGAGTAGTGGTATGGTAGCTACTCCATCCCGCACTCAAAGCATTACTCCGCACATGAATAAGAAAATCATGCAACCCAACTACCGAAACAGACTGAAGGTGTTGGCAAAAACTCATAGAACTCCGTTAGAAACAAGGATAGATGCAAAAGATTCACCGGATTCATAGATAGATAAAGATGATGATGTTGTCGTCATGTCGGAAGTACCAAGCCACCGGAAAGATATAAAGGAAGATCACGGAGACAACTGCAAAATTTCACAGATATAGAAAAAGATAGCACCACTTGAACAGAAGGAATACAAGATCTGGAAGGTCTTCATGGCCTCCGGTGGATTGAGCATAGACGATAGAGCGAGAGGGTTTCAAGAGATTACCGAGATTGAGGTGAAAGAACTCCATGTTCTTCTTGAAATGATTGAGAGAGATTTAGCAGCCTTGAGGAAATCTTTAGCGGAACGACGATGATAACTTGCCAACAAGGAACAACTCCGGATTGGTTGAAGATGGAGGATGGAATTAACAATGGACTTGCTGATTCCAGAGTTGAAGTAATGTATTTAGCAGAAGGACGTGGTCGAGATATGTGACTTCAAAAAGTCAGAATTCTCACTTTGAGACTTTGCACACAGGCAGTGCTCACGAAGCTCGAGAGAAAGAGACACAGATGATCTTCCATGTCCTTCCATAGATATCGAATAGGCAAGCATATTATCAACATATACCACCATGGATTAACAAGATATTCCCAGAATACCAAGTTCAAGAGGCGGGAGAACAAACAAATGCTCGAAACACTTTCTGAGCTCAACGCTCTTTGAAAGATCAACGTTATGAGTAAGGATTCCTGTTGAAGAAGATGCGCTGACAGAATAGGTTAACTGGTCCTTCGAAAGAAAAAGAGATGTCACCTGGTTCACATTGTCGATTGGATCACCGGTTACAAAGATAAAGAGACCTTGGATAAGAACCGATGATAGCTCATACCTTAAGCAAAGCTATCAGAGACGAAAATATGCAATTCCCTCGTATCCAAGAGAATTGTGCAGATATGGGGTTCAAAAGGATGTGCAGCATGATGGACAGATGATAGACCGCCGTAGTGCTTTGAGAAACTCCGGATTGCCAAAGATGCTTGAATATGCATAGATATGATCACGGTGTACTCAAAATCATAGGATATAACCGTCACCATTTGGAGGATAGAGTTGATTGCATTTTCCATATTCCACTCAAGATAAGTGTCATATAGCTATGCCGAGAACCAAATTACAATCACCAGCATCGGATCGACACATGTTATGTAATTAGCCCAAGAGAATTGGAGATGAAATGAAACTCTAGGATTAAGCGCCGGTGACAAAAGAATGAGTTAGCATGGACATGCTGATAAAAGGGAGATAGATAATGTTTCACACACGACTGAAAAGGAGTGTGGAAGCACAGATGTATCAAAGAAAAATTTTCCGCATTTTTCGGCATTAAAATACCAATAGATGTGCAAAAACACTTATCAGGTAGCGATTAGCAACTGATGGTTTCATAGAATGTGGAGTTGCTAGAAGGAAGGACACCCTTAAGAAGATGGCACCGGTTAACAAGGAGTCAGATAGATCGCGCCTGTATTCAAAATCCTGTCAGTATGGAATGTACCAACAGTTGATAACCAAAGGCAGATAAAGATAACATGTTGGATGCAACAGATAGACAAGGAATTACACACACACACACACTTTCTATGGTACTACGGAAACCCAGAACACGTGAATCCTAGTTTGAATTTTAAGAAGAGGATTGAAACGTTACACTTCCTTACCAGAAAAGGGTGGGTGGTTGGGTAAGAAGAAAAGTGGAAGCAGTCCTACTCTCGCGTTTTGTTTTTCCCTAGTATACATAGATACCAAAAATATTTGCTAGACTGACAACGACCATTTGGCTGAGACCCTGAAGGGCGGGATGGCTCTGATACCAATTGTAACTACCTCGGTGAATTACGCTCCTAGTTACAAGCCTGGATGAGCGGAAATGGTTGAAATAGTACGGTGGGGCCCAAATGCCACTCACAGGTAGACCTTTCGGCCGTCCCAACCATTTCCAAACATTGGGACAAGAACGGGCGGCGTAATCGGCAGGCGAAGGGATCAACTACATACACAAATGAGTATGTATGCAAGCCACCATACAACAGTACATCAGAGCCATTCCATCTAAAAAGAAAGGAAATATAGCAACGCCATACGGCAAGATTCAAATGTCCTAGATAGATATAATAGTTTAGGATATCTCCTCATACATCAAACATCAGAGTATCAGGCGGAAGCGGCAAACAAGATCCGAGTACGGATAAGAAGCAAATCGGCATAAGATGCCCCATAAATAAACACATCCCGCCCACAGATCTCACGGATCCCCGTTCCCGGAATCTCTACACCGAACGATCGTTGCCCACATCGTCCGCCTCCTCCACCCAGTATCCATCTTGTGAGTGTACCTGTTCATCTGAATCAAATAATTTATCGTGTGAGACCCTAGGGGTACTCAGCAAGTCTTTATGCCTCTAAAGGGGACACAACCTGGGGTGACGCAATTGCAGCAAAAGATAATACCTAATAGTTCTATAGATACTCGCTAACCATCCGCCTAACCAAAGATAGACGGATGTCCGTGAATTAAGAACAACAGTTATAACAGTAATATTAACAGATCCATCCTCCTCCTCGCTTACCAACGAGGAAGCGGACGAACACCCCCCCATCCGTCGGCAGTTTTATTATCCATTCCATGAGTGTTGCACTATTTACTAGTCAGTTACTTATTCAAATTAAAAGCGGTACTTTAGTTATACTTGTCTATGATCGAGAAACTGTGCTCCAAGTCGTCCATAACCGCGGACACGGCTTTCAGAAAGTTTTACCCTGCAGGGGTGCACAAATAGAAACACACACTCGATCAACCTCGGAAAAACCAAATCAAAACCCAACGAGGCTTTCACGACAAAGCAATCACAAGATTCAGAAATATTTCAGGGGGCCACCCCATTAAGTATACCCGCAACGAAGTTAGCTGACTCCGAGACGGACTCAAGGTTTGGGTGGACGGCTGTAAACGACTAGGAACCCGAAAATGTGACTGGGCTTGTCGATACCGCGAAAACGTGTCCCGATCCTAAACAGTACAGGTGCTCCTCGCACAATCGTAAATAAAGCAGTAAAGCATGGCATAAGTACAGGATAGTAAATAAAACCTCAAACTAGTTTGTGGCCCCAAGAAATAAGACTGAATCAAGCTCTGCCTCAGGGGGGTCCCATAAGCCTCCCGGATGTGGATAGCGCGAATAATCAAGGAACAGGAATCAAGTACTCGGGGTCCTACGGGACACAAGTGAGCAGGAAAAACCAAATAGCAGATATTGCTCACCGGTGCCACTTTCATTAGTTATCCCATTACTACTCAGGTTAAGTTGTTTAGGTACCTCGTTATCCATCAGACACTCACATACCCTACACATGCTGTTCTACGACTTGCATGGCTCAAACAACTCCTGTAGTAATGGCTCATGGGATGGAGGAACAAGCTTCGGTGGGGTTTAAAAATAAAGGCTATGCAATACTTGGGATTCAGTTTAATGCAATCGCGACTCAATGATGCAAGAGTAAGATAGAGGCAATAGGTACTATATGTATGCAAGCATGTGGTAGTGCTTGCCTGGCAGCTCGGTTTAAGCGAGAGAAGGATCTGGGTAGTGCTCCTGGGTCTCTTGGTATATCCCCTGCTCAGCGTCTATTCGAAGAAGAACCAAACAAACAAGGGCCAACATAAATAAAGTGCACAAGCATAGGAATAAAATGCGACAAGCAAACAATCATGCCATGATGAATGATGCACAATTTGCATGGCAATAAAGTAGCATGGCATGGGTGAGATGTGGAATACAAGAAATAAACATTTTATTGAGTTTTGGTCACATTTTATCCTGATATTAGTTGATGTATACTTTATATTTATATGATGCATGCTGCAATTCAAAACATGGAATGCGTAAACAGAAAGGTCTCGTCGAGCTGATCAATTTAGACATATCATTTGCTAAATTTGGAGTTATAAATCAAAAGTTATTAATTAATTAAGAAAAGGGCATTTTATTGTAATTTTAATCACTTGAAATTTAAAGTGTTCAAAATATATTTTGGATGGCATATTTGAATTCCTCACATTTTTCTGATCTAAAAACATATATCATTTGTATTGTTTGGATTTGTATTTTAAAAGTTATATTAAAACAGATTTAAATTTGAATTTAAAATAATTTGAAAAGATTTAAATTAAAAACAGAAAACAGAAAACCTTTTTCTACCCAGGCTAACTTAGCCACAGTCAGTGACAAGTGGGACCGCTGCTGACTCGGCAGCAGGTGGGGCGTAGCGGCCGAGCGGGGCTTTTCTCACCGCGAGCTGAGCTAGCTCATGCGGCTGGCAGGCGGGGCCACAGCATCTCCAGGGCCACACGCGGGCGCGCCAGCGAGGATGCGACACGTGGGGAACCCAGGGAGTGCGGGCTAAGGGCGGCAGAGCTGGGGGGCTGTTTTGCAAAACGATCAGAGAGGCTGACGGGTGGGGTTCGGTGGGACTGCGGGTTGAGGCGGGAAAAAGACCAGGGGCCTCTGCGCAAAACGACGGCGGCTGCTGCTGACTGCTGACGGACGCGGCGCTGCCGGCGACGAAATCTGGCCGTCTCCCGGCGACGATGGCGACGCACCTAGCGAGAATTAGAAGATGATGCCAAAACAAAAGATGGAGGGGAAAGTCCGGTCTACAACTTTCGTGTTCGGGGTTTCTCCGGAGGAGGGCTACAACGCGCGGGCTTTGACGAGGAACAGAGGCAGGAGCTGCAGCAGCTGCTGCTGTTGCCAGAGCGTGGCGCGCGGCGGCGCACGCGGAGTGCTCGACGGAAGGTGGCGGCGCTGTGGTGCACGAGCGGGAAGGGGACCTTGTCTGGGGGGTAGAGGGGCTCACCAGGAGCGCGTCCGTGCAGACGAAGGAGCTCGGGGCGGTCGCGATCTGGCGCGTAGCTGGCTGGCCGGAGCTCCTGGTGCGCACGGACACGGCGGCGGCGAGGCTTCTCCGACGAGCTTCAGTGGCGACCTCCGGTACAGCGTGATGTAGGGGAACGAGATGGACCTCCTGGACGCCTTGGGCCCCTTCTAGCACAGCTCCAACCGCCCTTCTTCTGGCCTGGCCGATCTAGGGTTTAGAGGGGCATGGGGTGGCCATGGTCATGCTTGGGGAAGGAGGAAGGAGGGAGAGGGGGTTCCTGGGGTCTCAGATCTCGATCTGGGGTCTGGGTTAGGTGATGGAGATAAGGAGGGGAGCACATGGGCTGCTTTGATTAGCCTTCCAAGGGAGAGGAGTGGCTCGGGGAGGGTTTTCTTTTCTTGCCTCCTTCTTGTCCTATAGCTTAGAGAGGGGAGAGAGGGACCAGGGAGGAGGGAAGCTCGTGGGTTGGAGGGCAGGCTCGGGCTGGGGCCCTCCTGGCAGGGAGAGAAGAGAGGAAGAGAGAGATAGGGTAGGAGGGAGGCTCGGCTAGGGTTTGGATAGGGTTGGGTGGAGAGAGAGAAGAGAGTAGATGGAGTGTGGGGCCAGGGAGAGGGTAGCCCTGTGGGGCATGCATGGTAGAGAGAGGAGAGGCCGAGAGGGAGGGGTAGATCATGTGGGGTCGAGCTAGGGTTAGCTAGAGAGGGGTGGGTCGGGTAGGGTTTTGAGAGAGGGGGTGAGGTGAGAGGTGATGGTTTGGTTTATCCAAACAAAGGGTAGGTTTATATTATGGTTTAAGAGATTCAAAAACAATGAAAAATCTAGTTTGAATTAAAAGCAAGGCTCCAACCAAGATAAAACAAAACTAAGAGAAGAAGGCCAAGGGTTATGATTGCATGGCCCATGCATGAACATTAATGATAGGTTTCATCTTGTGAAAACAAAATAAATATCCATAGCATTTATACATATGCATTCCAAAAATATGGAATAAGCCAAGCTAAAAGAAGTGAAAGGATGCCCCATGTGGAGTAGATGGAGATGACCATATTTGAATAAAATGGGACATGCTAGTGTGTACATTCCACTAGATGTTTAATAGTCCCAAAAATATCCCAACATGAGCATAAATCCATGATGATCCATATGAAAGTTAGGAAAAAGGAGCACTACTCATAATGCATGCAAAGGTGACTCCACATATCAATAATGTGAAAACAACATGATGCTTATATGGCAGCATGTGGAGATAGAATTGGATCCATCCCAACCCACATGAGCTAGAGGTAAAACCAAATGAGTTGCAATGCTCATATATGGTGGAATGGTGGAATGATGGGGTGATGACAAGAAAGGTGGTGGAGTCAATAAAATATATGCCTCCAAATCAACTTGGGCATTTAAACAATATATCAAGAACCAAATACAATATCAAGAGGCAAATACAATTTACAATGCATATGAGAGAAGAACCAAATCAAAAGGGTTTTATATGATGCTCAAATGCAAGATGGAATGATGACATGAGCATGCTATAATTATGATGCAACAATTATATATAGGAAGTAGCATTTATATAGACTAGGCTAGTAGCATTGCAATTGTTAGACAATTGGGATGCTACAGTTAGCTTGCCTTGTGCAGAGCAGTGGTTGAAGTTCTCCTCAGCTTCTTCTTCGTAGAATCCTCCTTCCTCCTCGTATCCTTGGTCGGTACTAGCGTCTATAATTAAATACGAGGTACACAATCACCAAACAATACTTAAATACTTGCAATCATCACACACAAGGGTCCTATAGATGATCTAACATCATCTCTAACATTACAAGATTAAGGCTTGGTTTAATTCCTTTTATTTTTAGAAAAGTAATTTCTACTCATTGAAAAACTACTTAAGATTTAATATTCTCCAAACCAAACATGGGATCATGTTGACACATGTCATCACCACATATTTTAGTCCATGGGAATATGATTTAAAGTGGTGTCACAATTTAATAAGGTTTTACCCTTTTATTTTAATTAAATAAAGTGACTAGAAATGCCTATGTAGCATTCTTTTATTACTTGAACATTATTTCTGTAAGTAAACCTAGATATTTTTTATATATTATGAAAGGTATGGTTAAATGTGATTTTTGAGAGTTGGAATCAACTCAAAAGCTATTATGGTTTAAATTTTAAAATGTTTGAATGCAGAAAAGCTTCTGCCTTGTTATTTTTACCATGGGTGATCTATAGATCCAAATGACTTGAATCCAACGGGCTTGGATTCAGCATTCCCAGACCTTTCTAACAAAATTAGTTTCATTCAATTTGGTGCACTGAATCGACCTGGGTTGAGTTTTGAAATTGGGTACAGAAGTGTGTTTGAAATTAAATGGAAAAGGTTTAATTCAAATAACTGGGCTGCGCGGGAAAAGTTAACGGGCCGGCCTGCTAAGCGTAGCACTTCCGCGGGCTGCTTAAGTGGCTTTCCCCACTCGTCAGTGAGATAGGGGGTGCGAAGCGGTATGGGGCGATGTGGGTCGTTCGATCTAGTTCTTATCCAACGGCTGAGAGTCATCTTCGACGTTGGGCAACGCCGGTGAGACAAAAACCTAGCGCGGCCAGTGGGGGTTGCTGGGGGCTCAACGGGGTTCGGGCGAAGGTCGGCGAGGCGGGCGAACGACAAAGTCGACGACGGCGAACTCTGGGGTGGTCGCGGAAGCTCCTGGGGTGGACGAAATCGACGACGCCCTTCTTCTCCAGAGGCGGCCTGCTCCGACGCAATTCCGGCGATGCGCTGCTCGCCTTGCTCCGGGACTGAGGTGGGGTGGTTTTGGGTGAGAGAGGAGTGGAATGGTGTGAAGAATTCGAGCGGGGGAGTCTTCTATTTATAGTCTCGACGGTGAGACCGAACAGCATGGGCGGGCGACGGTGGCGACATGGCTATGGGCTGCTAGAGGCATGGCCGGTGGTGGTGATCTCTTGGTGGTCTCTTGGTGATTCTCTATGTCTTTAATGCGTTTGTAGGGGCGGTGCGGTTTGGTCTCGAACACGCGACGCTCTGCGCGGCAGAGGCGGCGTCTTCGACGGCGAGCGGTGGCTGTGCGGCATGGGGTGGCTAACGGGGATGTCTGGCGGTCTCCTGGGTCGGTGGTGATCGTGTATGCACGCGGCGAGGGCGGCGCGCGGTCTGTGGGCTTCGGTTGAGGGTGGCGCTCTGGCGCATGCTCGGCATGGTTGCTAGCAAGCTGGGTGCGGTCCGTGCATGTGGTCCAGTGGTTGGCAAGGTTCGAGCGTTGGATAGGGAGTGGTGGTGGACGGTGGGCTGCCTCCCAAACATGCTGGCTAGGCTTGGTTCTCCTCCTAGCTTGCTATCGACATGGGGGTGACAAGGTTGGCTTCGGCTGTTCACCATTGATGACATTGGCAAGCTCACAGTGGTGCTAGTTCTTGGTTTAGTTAGCTAGATGATCTACTGAGGTTGTTGTGAGCTAGAGAGGGAACAAGTTAGGCAAGAATCACTGCTCACAATAGTGTTTTGATTTTATTTGATTTGTGTCTGCCAAGTGTTTGATGAAATGGCCGCATGAATTCAAGTTTTGAATTTTGAAAAGATTTTTGTGGGTGTGCTAGATTGGTGCTGGTGAGTCTGCAGATGCTTGGGTTTTGAAAGTTGAGCTTGTTTGAGTGGTTTTTGAAAAAGTGGGATATTCCCATATGATAAAGATTCAATTTTGAATTGCCATTTAAACTATGCATTTGAAAGTTCCTGGATGATCACAAAGTGGGCCTTGATACTTTGTTATGAGTACAATCAAGGGGTGCAAAGATCCAGAAAAGTTTCTCTTAGTTTCTGAATGTTTGAGACAGCCAAAGTAGGCATGGGAGTTAAATTGGTCAAAATGACCATTCCTTTATTTTATTTGTTTTGATTTACTTGTCTTTGGGAAAAGTGTGGGAAATGTTTTAGATGATGTTTATTTCACCTAAGAAACATTTTACAATCAAGGAAACACACAAACAAAGTGGTTCAAAAGAATTTCAAATTCAATGCATACTCATATGCATGCATTCATAACTTTATTTAGAAAAGTTTTTGTTAACCCTAATTTTGATGCTTAGAGTTTGATGATCCAAGTTCAATATTTTTGGGATGTTACACTTTCCCCTCTCTTCCTCACCTTCTCGCCATGGCCTCCGAACCCTAGCTCTGTCGCTGCTCGTCCTCGCCGTCCCTGGCCACCCCGTGCCACGCTGAGGCCACCGTTGGACGTGTCTTGCCCTCCTCGTCCTCCCCCTCGAAGCACGCTTGATGGGAAGCCTTCTCCTCGCCAGAATCGAGCTCGAAGAACCGATGGCCGCTGCAGTTCACGCCGTCAATCCGTTGCCATCCGGCCTCCCCAATCCTCGCCACCAACTCTGTCGTGCTCGCGGTGAGCCCATGGTGCTAACGCACCTCCCCGTTGCTCCCCTCTCCCTCTGTATCTTCCTCCCCACGAGCACCTGCCGCCGCCGCTGCTGTTCTTTGTTGCTGCCGTAGCTCCGGTGACTCCCTGCAAGCGGCGTTGCCACTTTCTGGTCGCCCGCAACGCCCTCTCTCCAACGCTCGCAACCACGCGTGCAGGCGCGCTCGGAATCGCCATATAGAGCATCACCTGCGAGCTCCCCTCCATTGCCGAAGTCGGCATGACCTCATGCTGATGCAGTAATCTTTTTCTTTTCTAATTGTAATTAATTTCCGTAAATAAGAAAAGTATGACAGGTGGCCCTGCCTGTCAGGGTTTTAATATTTTCTGTAAATATTTTCTGAAATGATTAAATCTATGACATGTGGGCCCAAGTTTGGAAATTATTTCAAATGTCCAAAAATGATTTAAAATGAATTAAAATTTGAGAAATTCATAACTAATTCATTTTAAATCTAAAAAATACAAATAATATACCAAAATGTTCAGAAAAATGAAACCTATCCAACTAAGCTAAATTCATGCATTGTTAACGAACTTTGATGGCAAGTTTAATTAGAAGAACCAATTGAACCCCATAGGTGATTCTGATGATCCCCCTATTTTAGGGTTTGGACATCTCGGACCCCGTTTAAAATGACCAAGCATGTTCTAGGGTTCATTTCAACACTATCCTGGTGGTACCAAGATGTACCGAGATCTCTGTCAAAGATTTTGGTGGAGTGGAATGAAACCAGAAATCGCTTATTTTGTTGCAGAGTGCAATGTTTGCCGTCGTGTGAAGGCTGAACACCAAAGGCCTGCTAGACTTCTGCAGCCATTGAATATTCCTGAGTGGAAATGGGATGAAATTGGTATGGATTTCATTACTGGACTCCCAAGGACACAATCTGGACATGATGCCATATGGGTAGTTAATGATCGACTATCCAAAGTTGCTCACTTCTTTGTTGTTCGGGAAAGCATTACTGCAAGCCAGTTGGCAGAGCTATATGTATCCCGGATTGTCGTTCTTCATGGTGTTCCCAAGAAGATCATATCTGATCGTGGAAGCTTGTTCACTTCCAAATTCTGGGCTAGTATCCAACAAGCAATGGGAACTCAAGTTTCCTTCAGTACAGCTTATCATCCTAAAACCGATGGTCAGACCGAAAGAGTGAATCAAATTCTTGAAGACATGCTCCGAGCGTGTGTCATCTCCTTTGGAAAGAACTAGGAGAAATGCCTTCCTTTTGCAGAGTTCTCTTATAACAACGGTTTCCAATCCAGTTTGGGCATGGCACCTTTCCAATTTCTATATGGGAGAACATGTTGAACGCTGCTGAACTAAACAGAGACCGGCGAAAGACAATTCTTTGGTCCGAACATGATCCAAGAAGCAGAAAATCAAGTTTGCATAATTCGAGAGCGTCTGAAGGCCGCTCAATATCATCAGAAGACCAACTATCACCGTAATCATCTTGATGTTCATTATGAGTTTGGTGATCAAGTTTACCTCCGGGTCACTCCTCTGAAGGGTGTCCATCGATTCGGTATCAAGGGCAAATTGGCTCCTCGCTATGTTGGTCCCTTTCGCATTCTCTCCAAGCAGGGTGAGCTTGCCTACCAATTGGATCTACCTTCATATTTTCCGGAGCTACATGATGTTTTCCATGTGTCTCAACTCAAGCATTGCTTCAAGGATCCCATTCGTGGTGTGGACCATGAAACTTTGGATCTACAAGATGATCTAACCTACCAAGAATACCCTTTTCGTATTCTTGATGAAACCGAGCGCATGACTCGTTGCCAAACCACCAAGTTCCTGAAAGTTCAATGGTCTCATCACTCTGAGTCAGAAGCAACCTGGGAACGCGAAGATCGTCTTTGATCTGAGTACCCTGTCTTCTTTTCTAAAACCTAGGAATCTCGGGTCGAGATTCTTGTAAGTGGGGTAGAGCTGTAACATACCACCTCTTGTGTAATATAAATAAGATATGTTTAAGCATTGCATGCATGCATAACATTTGCACTTTGGTTTAATCAAGAAAGAACAAACAAAACCCTAAACCCTAACTCCCCTCTCTATTTGAAACATTCATCTGGATTTGAAAATATTTGGAAATAAGCACAAAATGCATGGATCCCAATCAGTATCAAGGGCCCCTTAGTGTTTTCAGTTATATTACAAAAGTTTCTGTAATTTGAAATTATTCAAAACATATTTGAATTCAAAATACAAAAGGGAAATCAGAAAATAGAAATAGAAAAAGAAAAAGAAAAAAATTCTGGAAATAAAAAAAACATATGTCTACTCTAACTGGGTTGTGCCCACCTCCCTCTCTCTCTTTCTGCCGCCAGCAGCCAGCCCACCCGGGGCCCAAGCCGACCCAGCCTGGCCCGATACCCCTTCGGCCTTTTCCCCTTTCTTCTTTCCCGTCGCCAGCAAGCAGCTGCCTGGCAGCGCGCCCGCCGTTGATCTCCTGCGTGATGCGATGCCCGCCGCCACCCCTGGAGCCGCAGATAAGAACCGTCGCGATGCGCTCTCTCTCCCATACCCATCTCGTCGCCTCTCGCCCTCTCTGTGGCTTTTCCCCAAACTCGACGGAACCCTAAGCCTCGGGCTCCGCCGTGCCCCGCCATTCCCGACCACCCCCTTGCCATCTAAGACCATCGCCGGCTTCGCCTCGCCATGCTGAACATTCCTGCCAAAGGAATCGACCGGAGACGCACTGAATCTTCGCCATCGTCTTCACCATTTCGAGCTCCGGCCACCGCCTCCTTCATCAATTCCAGTCGTTCCAGACCGCTCCCGGCAACGCCGTCACCACCATCGCGCTCAGGGTGAGCTACTGTTCCTCGTGGACCCTCTCCCTCGCCTCCTCTCGCTCTGGTTCACCCTCCCCGATGACCACCTGCCTCTGCTACCGCTCACCGCCGTCGTGCTCCCCTCTCTGTGACCTCCTGCAAGCGGCGCTGCCACTTTCTGGTTGCCTGTGTTGCCCTCTCTCGAACGCGCCTGCTCTCGCTCGCCCGCGCGTCCCCAGTCGCCAGCTCCATCGTCGATCTGCAAGCAAGCCATTGATGATGTTAGCATGACATCTTCATGATGTCATAATTTCTTATTATTTCTTTTAATGTTTTCTCTAAATGTTTTATTAAATGGAAAATGTATGACAGGTGGGACCTGCCTGTCAGGGTTTTAATCATTTCTATAGATGTTTTCTGAAATTAATAAAAGTCTGACATGTGGGCCCAATTTTGGAAATTATTTCAAATATTCCAAAAAATGATTAAAATGAATTAAAATTTGTGAAATTCATCACTAATTCATTTTAAATCAGAAAAATACAAATAATATACCAAAATGTTTAGAAAAATGAAACCTATCTAACTAAGCTATAATCATACATTGTTTATCAACTTTGATAGCAAGTTTAATAAGAAGAACCAATTGAACCCTAGAGGTGATTTCGATGATCCCCCTGTTTTAGGGTTTGGACCTTCGGAACCCCCTTTAAAGTTACCAACCATGTTTTAGGGTTCAATTCAACACTATTTAACTTGTCATATCATCCACATTGTATGAGCATTGCACATGCCATGTGTTGAGTGTTGCTTTCTCTTTTCTGGTGATTTGTTCTCGCGAATAGGAACCGAACCTGAAGCTAAAGTCGACGCCACCGAAGAGCAGTATCAGTCCAACAACGGACAATGCAAGCGAAGCCCCACTCATACATATGAATCCTATGATTACAAAGTATTTCATTCTCGTCATATGCATTCGGTGCAACAGTCTTTTATCAGTAGACGGAGTAACCCTATCTGATGCATGTTTTCCTTTGTGAACTATATTACCTGATCCACCGCTCCTAGCATAACTAGGGTTTGGCTTATGAGCATCGCTAGTGCCACAGTTCAGTCAAGCTTAGCCATGCTTAGTGGTCTGATGCTGATCATTCATGTGATGCACCTAAGATGCGAACGAATCTAGTATGGTAGGATGTTGTGATGTGATCAGATATGAAGGATAAACATGCTAAGGCTTGTATGGGAGGACGTGGGTTGTGGTTTTTGTAGTCCCATACTTGACACCCTTAGGACCTGATGTTCTCGCCTCTTGAACCAAGACGAGCGTACAACCACACGGGGGCCTGGAAACCCCCTCGGCTCACTAACTTGCCTAGTAGATTCCATGAGTCACATAGTTCGGGCTTTCCATTCGACATACGCATATTGGTCGTTCTTGAATGGAGGTGAAGGAGGTGCATTCATACAGGTAGGTAAGCGTGGCAGGGAATGGGAGATGCCCGGCATCCGTAATCTCAAACCCTGTTCACATCACTAGGGACCGACTTCGGGACTCGACCCGTTACGGCGGCATCTCCTTAGTGTGTGACTCATGGTCTCGGCGAAAGTAAGGTAAAGGTCGTGGTCAACCACTCTCTGTCGGCCTTCCAAGAAAGAGGGCTAATAATATTTGGCATTAAGAATCGGTTGGTACGTGTGGGTAAAGTTGTGCACCCCTGCAGGGTTATGGACGACTTGGGAATGGATTCTGTGATCATAGAGAACTATAATCGAATGATTAAACTTGCCAACTAAACTGAGATCCGAAATACTTCCTCGGGGTTGTTGAGGGGGTAGTCCGAGAAGAGAGGTTTAGTTGATGATGGTTCTTGGTGGATATCAAAGATGATTTTAAGATCTAGAGTTGAAGTCTTCTTATCCCCTTTTGAAAATGATCTGACTAGACGAGTCTCTTCTCCCTCTTGTTTTGAAAACAAAAGATGGCTTTATGCAAAATAACTCCACTGGCCATAAGTCTTGCGGAGTACATACTATACTCAGCCTTGCTTCGTTGATGTTTTCTACAGATGAAGCTACTCCAACTGAAGGTGGTTTCTACGTCGAAGTCGATGAGTAGTCGGGGTTCCCGGGCAGCAGCCTAGGATCTATGGAAGGGTCACTACTTCTGTTTAAGGACTCTTAGGCCCTTTGCTAAGTTTGTTGTTTAGAACAACTTGTTTGCTTCCGTTGTTTGATGTAATGATGGGTCTGTGACCCCTGGTTTGTAACTCTCTTAAGAGTTTACCTTATTAATGTATGGTTTGTATGTTCTGTAATGTTATCGATCTTTCCCTGTGTGTTTTAGAATTTAGGTTAGGCTTATGTCAGATGAGGATCTGGTATTTGTCTAGCCCTGATCCCGGGTCGTGACATGGTAGGCCGTGCTAAAGGCAAGCTTGGTACCGAGGGCTTCATGGAGTTTGGTCCAGAAGCGGGAGGTGAATTGGGGTCCTCTATCCGAAACGATTTCTTTAGGCACTCCATGAAGGCTAGCAATTCTTGATATGTAGAGTTCTGCCAGTTGCTGACCATTGTATGTTGTCTGTAAGGGAAGAAAATGGGCTAACTTGGAGAGATAGTCCACAAACACCCAGAAAGAATCATGACCTTTATTAGACTTGGGTAGTCCTGTAATAAAGTCCATACCGACTTTCTCCCATTTCCACTCTTGGATTTTATCTGGTTGCAGAAGTCCTTCTCGGCGTTGATGCTCACCTTTAACTCTTTGCCACATGTCAAACTTGCCTACAAACAAATCAATATCTCTCTTCATTCCATGCCACCAAAATTGGGTCTTAAGGTCTTGGTACATCTTGGTGCTTCCCGGGTGGATGGAGTAGAGTTTCTCATGTGCTTCTCTAATAATTAATTGTTTCAGGTCATGGTCGTTTGGTACGCAAAGGCGTCCTTTGTACCACAGGACATTTTTGTCGTCCACCTTGAATCCAGGGATGTTTTCTCTTTCCATTTGGATATTTATTCCATCAATGCTTTTGTGGTTTTTTTGGGCTTCTTTGATGTGGTCTTTAAGAGTGGGTTGTAGCTCGAGATGAGCTAGGAACCCAGGGCTGACTATTTCCAGTCCCAACTTTTCTAGCTCCTTGCTTAGATCTAATTGTTCCTTCATGAGTATAGCATTGAGGTACAAGGCTCCCGACTGAAGGCATCTTCTACTACATTGGCTTTACCAGGTTTATAATGTATACTCAAATCATAATCTTTGATTAGCTCAATCCATCTTATCTGCCTCATGTTTAGCTCTTTCTGTGTGAAGATATACTTCAAGATTTTGTGATCATTATAGATTTCACACCTGTTTCCCATGAGGTAGTGGCGCCAAGTTTTTAGGGCATGCACCACGGATGCAAGCTCTAAGTCGTGAGTAGGTTAATTCGCCTCATTGGGTTTTAATTGACGGGGATGATAAGCGATAACCTTTCCTTCTTGCATTAGCACACTGCCGATACCTAGTTTGGAGGCATCACAAAAGACTTCAAACCCTTTGGTGATGTTGGGCATGGTTAGAATAGGGGAGGTTGTTAATCTTTTCTTGAGTTCTTGAAAGATTGCTTCACATTTATTAGTCCATTCGAACTTATTGTATTTTGTTTAGGAGTTGGGTCATGGGTTTGGCTATGCTTGAGAATCCTTCTACAAACTTGCGATATTATCCGACCAGACCTAGGAAACTTCTGATTTCTGTCGGGTTTTGGGGTGCTTTCCATTCAAGAATGTTTTGATTTTTGTGGGATCCATGGATATTCCTCCTGATGATAGGATATGGCCAAGGAAACCAACTTCCTTTAACCAGAACTCACATTTTCTGAATTTGGCATACAGCTGATGCTCTCTAAGATTTCCCAGAACTATCCTTAGATGTTTCTCATGGTTGGTTTCGGTTTTGGAATAGATCAGAATATCATCATTGAATACCACCACGAATTTTTCGTGGTATGGCATGAATACCGTGTTCGTAAGATTCATGAAGTAAGCGGGAGCATCAGTTAGTCCAAAGGACATTAAGGTGTATTCGTACAATCCGTAACGGGTGGTGAATGTTGTTTTGGGGATATCAGACTCTCGGATTTTTAACTAGTTGTACCCGGTGCGAAGGTCTATCTTGGAGAAGATACGAGCATCGGTGAGCTGGTCGAATAAATCTTCAATCTTGTGTAGGGGGTATTTGTTCTTGATGATGACCTTGTTGAGTTTCTGGTAGTCAGTGACTAGCTAGGTGGTTCCATACTTCTTGTCCACAAATAGGACGGGGGTCCCCATGGAGATGCGCTAGGCTGAATATGACCTTGGCGCTCCATGGCATCCAACTGTTTCTTTAGTTCTACCAACTCTTCGAGGTTCAGACGATAAGGTCTCTGGGCTATGGGGGATGTTCCTGGGACTAGTTCAATTATGAACTCGATATCCCGATATGGGGGAATACCATGAAATTCCTTGGGGAACACATCCGGGTATTCACAGACCACGGGAACTTGCTCTAATTGGGACTCGACTATGCTTTTATGGCATATGGCCCGAGAAGAATGGGTGGTCGACACATGCTCGACCTTGATTCGGGCCGAGAGGGATAAGATGACAGATTTTCGGGTGCAATCTATGATAGCTTGATAATTGGTCATCCAATCCATTACCGAAATTACATCTAATCCTTGAGTTCCCAATACTATTAGGTTGGCTTTGAATTCAACTACATTTATAATTGTGGGAATATTTTTGCAAGCAAGTTTAGTTCTAGTGGTTGCCCCATGGATTTGAACTAACATGGTACGCTTAAGATATGCAGGTTTCATCCCACTAGAGTTGACAAACGGTTCCGTAACAAATGAGTGAGATGCTCCAGAATCGAACAGTACTGTGGCAGCAGAGGAATTGACTGAGAACGTACCCAGAACCAGGTCAGGAGATTCCTGGGCTTCAGCAGTGTTGATGTGATTCAAATGTCCTTTAGCTGCATTCGCTTGACTTTTTGGGGCAACACCTCTATTAGGAGCTCCTTTAGCAGGTCCTTGATTAGGGCGAGCAGCTCTAGAGCGAGGGGCGTTGTTCTTCTTATTATCTGCGCATTCACGAGAGAAATGACCTTCCTTCCCGTAGGTGTAGCATCCAGAAGTGTTGGGGCGAACAATGGGGTTGGGATTCCCTTGAAGCGCGAGGTTGGGGTTCCCGCTTCCAGGACGGGGATTATTGAAGTTGTGAACGGGGTTATTGGGGCGCAGGGCATATGATTGAGTCCTCTATGGTGGGAATGCATCTCATGATGGTGGTAGACTCCTAGTCCTATGTCCACTGGGTCCTCCTTGCTGCATCATGCCGCGCTTGCGATTTTTTATGACACTCTTGCGCCTGCTTTCAACCATGATTGCGGCATCAACAAGACCATCTAAGTCCTAAAACCTTTGGGCTATCAAGTGGCACTATAGCTCATCATGCAGTCCATTCATGAAGGTGTCCATCTTCTTCTCTTCAGTGTTGGTATCATTTTAATGAACTTGCAAGGTTAGTGAACTTCTCTAGATACTGTAGCACTCTCATCCCACCCAGCTTTAAGGCTCGAAACTGATCCCTCGTCATTTTAATGAGACCTGGTGGGATGTGGCACTTGCGGAACCTTTCCTTGAAGTTGTCCCATGAGATCACCTGCCCAGCTGGCAGGATTTCCTTGACACTTATCCACCATTCTCTGGCTTTCCCAGACAGAAAGTGGGTGGCCAGAAGCACCTTCTCGTCATTTCCTACGTGGGCTACTTCCAGTTTGTTCTCAATGGTACGGAGCCAGTAATCCACATCAAGTTGGTTGGTGCACTTATTGAACACAAGTGGGTTGATATTCTGGAAGTCCCTGAGTTTGGACTGCAGTTCTCCATTATCGCCATCTCCTTCATTATTGTGGGTGTTCCTGGCTGCTTGGACAAGCTTTTGAAGAGCTGCAATGTTTGCCTGACGTTCTACATTAGCAGCATGACGGTCCTCCATGACCATGCAGAGAAGTTGAGCCATGGAATGATCGGGTGGTGGTGGAGGGTCTTGACTACGAGGGCGCACCATCCTGAAGGTAGAGGGGGTTAGGATGGGGGTTGACAAGAGGGGTTTTTTCGTAGAAACCACTCAACATCAAACGAACAAGACAAAGTATTCAACAATAATAGCAAGCACCACAATATTTTAAGACGGCATAGGGGTGGATTGGCATAACTAGGTTCATACATTGCATCTTTCAAATCAGTTCAACCAACATTACTACTACAGAAGCAAACACTCGCCACTCAAAAGGGTGTTCGGTATCTAACTTGATATCCTCCTAGATCGAATGCGGAACCTACTCGTATATGATGTCATTGGAGTGTGATGTGGTGTCCTCCTTAATGATGACCTCTAGAGCGTCCTGATCCGGCTCGGGGATCCTCTCCTCGGGATCCTCTTCCTCGGTCTCTGGAATAACTTCCTCCGGATCTTCTTCTTCATCCATGTGATCATCATCTTCTGAATCATTTTCCGGATCCATGTCGAAGTCCTCATTGTCCTTTCGAAGCTCATCACACTCCTCTATCTTTGCTCCCATGGTCAATAATAGTTCCTTTTGATTCTTCATCTTCCTCATGTGGTGCTTGTTCCTTGCCACTGTAGCCTGCTTAGTTAGCATCGCCTGAGCACGCTCGGTTTTTTTTGCCTACAGATATTCCTCCAAGGAGTGTATCTCCTTGGACTTGATATCCACATCCATGCAGGCTCTGTCCATCTCAGCTTGAGAATGCTGCAGGAGGTACTCCATGCTCTGGATATGCTTTCCAAAGTCCAAATGCTGGTGCGTCATGACCGCATATCCGGCCTCATGGCGTCTCCCATAGAACTTGAAGCGCGAGTCTACAAGCTGCTCATGGTGGTGGTAAGCTAGGCGGGATAATGCCTCATGGGCGACTCGAATGACACATGCCTCCTAGTCCTTCTCTAGGAGACAAGCATGAATCTTCTCGGAGTGCGGGCGAACTATGCCTCCTCTCATGGTACACACCACTAGCCATGCTGACTCTCCACCAATGGTGTTGGGAACCTGAGCTCCCTTGATCTCGAGGGCGGGGCGTCCCAATATCCTTGCCAACTCGGACAGGTCAGCTTCAAATAGCTTTGGGGGAAGATCCAACACGACTTGGCGGAACTTTGTGAAGACCTCCGCCATCTACAAGGAGTAGGTTTGGGGAGTAGTGAAGTGTGCAAAATTTTAGATAGATAACATGTTATGATGGTATGCATGTGTTTTTTTAAAATAGAGGGGAGGAGATATAAAGATAATTTATTTGTAGATATCATGCTCCTTCCTTTATATAGTTTTTGAGAGTTGTCCAACATCGAATAACTAGGGTCTCCTCAGGTCAGGATGGCTCTGATACCAAGTCTGCCGGCACCCTTGGGAAGTGCTCCGTGTTTACCCGTTATGCATACAACCACGATTCCCAAAATCAACACATTGTGGCGCATAACCGACTTAGTACCAAAGTTCACATCCATTATTGTACTGAATACATAAATTCTTACATAGGTAGTATTATATAAGGACCTTTATGTTCAATTAACATAGTAGCCTCAAACGCAGAAGACCTGAGTCATGCCATAGCCCTACAGGTGCCTGACTCGGAGAACGCCCTAGTTTGCATAGCTGTCATCGTAATCTCCCACGTCTTCCTCCTCCTGCTCATAAATTGTCCAAGTAGATAGCCAGGGACAAAGCGGGTGAGTACGTTGAATGTACTCGCAAGTCACCTCGATACCTTAGTGCAATTATGTGCATAGTAAACCATAAAACAAAAATGGCTCAGTAGGATTGTATGGGGAGAAGTTACTTTCTAAAGAAGATAGTGTATAAGTCAGGAACAAGTAGAAGGTTTGTAAATCAACCTAGGACTAAGTTTGGAAAGGATGAAGGAATAATAGAGTATGGGTCTCCAAAAAGACTTTCACTGAACCTTACCGTACCAGGTAAGTTCCACCCTTCATATCAACCATACCAGGGGAGATAAAAGTTTTATTTAAAACAAAACTCAACACCGCTACGCTATAACCATTACAACCGTCTATGACCGTGGACATGGCTATTCGAATAGTTTTTACCTTTTGAAGAGGTGGTACACTTTACTCACAAGATCCGATACATCCGCCAGGAATCTCCCGGATTGTCATACTAAGGTATGCAGTTTACGGATAATCAGACAAGACCATCCATGGGTCTACTCCAACATGATTCCTACCCTATGTTTTGTTCCTCCCAACACCGGGACGTCCGGATCCCTAGACCAACCAGAGTGCTCTCGACTCCTCCAGAGATGGCACTTTCAATGGGAGGCCCGTAGTATCGCCAGGTCACTCATGTGGGTGATTCTGCCTCCTCCAGGTGACTACAATACAATTGACCCTTTATGTAAAGGAGGCCCGACATTTAAGGGAGATGATCCCCAATGAGTAGTGTGAGATTTCCTAATTGGGATAAACCTACTTCTAGTCAGGCCCCTTCCCACTTCAGGGTAGTGTGGCTATACGGAATAATTGCTCCGGCAAAACTACATAGAACCAGGTGTGTTTAATAAACCTTTTTATAAACCCCTTTTTGGCAAGATTAAACAAAGTAAAACATTTTCCTAAACTCAACCCTCGTGGTAGATACAACCTCACCAGGGTTTTAGTATAAATATGTTTTGCATATAAACCTCACAATTTATTCCCATCCTCTAGTTTTCACAAGGAGTTGAATAGTGGACACTAGTGGTATGGTGTAAGATATGATACCGAGAAGTATATCCAACGGTGTGGACTAATAGGGGTTGGGAGGGTCTAAACCCTCATGGATAATTATATCCATAAAAACAGATAATGTTCATGGGTAATGATATAAACAATCTTACATGAACTTAATGGATGGACCAATATAATGATCAAGAAGATGGCTTTCCTTGGTCAGCAACTTGTTCCTGATTCTCCTCTCGAAGTTCCTCCCAATCTCCTTACTCATATCCTTCCTCGTTCGTGTCTATCGTCGCAAAAAGAACAAGACAACCAACAAACACCAACATCAACTAAGGAAAAGAATAGCTATCAGTATAGTACAGAGGCAACAAACAGTAATCCCAACAACAATTATGTAGGTTATGAATATACGAAAAATAGCCACTAGAATTACTTAAAAAGCTATTGCCAAACTTTTATTATGAGTTAATTAGTAAACACAAGATAATCCAAGTGTTCTATGTCCAGAAGTTTCTGAGGGATGACAAAGTGGTTAGAAATTAGGCTACTGTAAACATGATGATAATACCAAGCTAATCCAACTAGAATCATAATTTTAGCTATTTAGGGTTGATTTGAAAAAATTAAAAAGGTGTATAGATGGATGGCTAGGATACTTTAATTTCCCAGAAAATCATACAGGTACCAAAAATTAAGTTATGGTGGTTATTGGTTTTCTAACCAGTACATACATCAAGGAGTTGATCTTGCTCCAAAACAAGGCGTGTGTAAACTTTTAAAAGTCGTAGAAGAAGTTTCTGTAATAAACTTGGAATAATTACTACAGGTGTTAAACAGTTCATAAACATGTGATTCCAATTTTCATGGGTAGGTACTTCTGTTTACATGGCCTACAAATTGGAATCACTAATTTTAGACAAGTAGAATTTTTTTTATGCATTTATAAAGGTTATTAGGGTGTTTTTGGGAGGAAATATCCCCTCTACAATCTAGACCAATTTTTGCTAAGATTCCATAGCCATGAGTTACGGAAGACCCCAAACTAGCAGACAAAATTCGATTTATGCTAAAAAAGATAATTCTGGAAATTTTGGTGGATTTAAAGCTAACTAAACCTTTCCTGGAAATTTATTTAGATTAAACAAAAGGAAAAATGGGCAGAGAGGTTGCGGCCAGGGTCACGACCCGAGCATGATGGGCCGGCCCAAGTCCGGTGCTGGCTGTGCAGGAGCCGGGGATTCAAATCCCGGCGGGGGTCCCGCTGGTCAGTGGCTGAGGCTATCGAAGGGGTACCGGAGAGGCTGAGCCATTGGATCTAATGTAGATCTGACAGCTGGCGCTCATCATCTTCGAATAGACGTGGCGCCGGCAACGAAACCCTACCGGCTATAGGGTGGTGGTCGAGGCGGCTCACCTAGGGGCAATGAGGTTTAGGAGACGCGTTGACTGGATGCGGTTGAAGATGGTGAGCAGAACGAGGGGCGGCAGAGGTGGCTCCTGTTGGGGATATGCTATATGGGTATCCTCATAGCATGTCTCTTATCGGATTACCCAGGTGGCCCACAGTTGGTAGCATGGCCCATGGCCTGCTGGGCAGCCTAGTTAGATGGATCCAGAAGGGAGTCCCATGCCGGATAAAGGAAGGCTACAGTTGGAGTCACTGACATACCCGGAGCCTTGGAGTACAAGACAAGCTAGACTAGTCATAGTCAGTGTAGGACTCTGTAACCTGTCCAACTAAGACTTTTCCCTGTAACCCTAGGACCTGACGACTATATAAGTCGGGCCTATGGGAGCCTTTAGGTCACAATCAAGTAGCGATTAGCACACACCTCGCACAGCGAACCTATCTCTGTAACTCGGCGTATTTCCCTTATAGTGATTTATAGCAGGAGTAGGATTCCGCCACCGTTGTGGGATCTGAACCTGGGTAAGCTGTGTTATCTCGTACCCGTCAACTGTCCGCCTTCCCCCACGTCTCTAAACACGCACTATGAGGACCCCTCCATGGCGTACTCGCCGGCAATACCACGACAGTTAGCGCCCACCGTGGGGCAAGAGGCGCTTCAGGCTCTTCAGCGGGTGAGGACCAAGATCTTCGTGGGAATCGGCAAAACTGTAGCCATCAGTCTCATTCTCTTCTCCGGCAACGTTCCGGTCGTCCCTCCCGACGAGTTCTGGATCCCGGCAAAGACGAACCCTACGCGGTGTTTGATCGTTCCTATCGGAGACATCCACCTCTTCATTGGCGAAACCGACTCGGGCACTAGTTCCCTGGGAGTCGGAGGAGCATCATGGCCCACACGAACCGCCTACGGGCATGATACATTCGCGGAAGGATCGATGTCGGGTCTCTCTTCGGAGTTTGCCGGCAAAGATCGGAAAAATTCAAGGCCCACCCAAACCGTCCATGTGCAGGATATAAAGGTGGAAGATCATTGCAAGTCTGCCGGCTTCGCCCGTGCGTCTGGACAGCAGAGATCCAAGTTCGTCGGCGTGCTTACCATCTTCGATCTGGCGCATTGCATTCAGAGAGAGGGCGAAAACCCCCGCGATTACCTGGCCAGGTGGCTCCGCATACGATCCGATCTGGCCCACTACCCCAATGATGATGCTATGTATCACTTTGTGGAGGGACTGGACCATGGCACACTTCTCCCCTGATTCAGCCACCACCACCACCGCCTCCGACCGCCATCGTCGCAGCTGCGCCGCCACCTCCAGTCATCGTCGCTGCTGTTGCACCTCCACCGCCCGTCATCGAGGAAGTCCTGGCACTCTCCGACTCTGTTATTGACGCGCTTTATGCTGATTTGAGTGCAGATTCAGAGGAGATAGATTTCAGTCCAGAGGAACTAGACTCTGCCATGCAGGAGATGGAGGAGGAGTACACGCGTGACGAGCAAGCCAACAATGCCGTCACGTCTCGAGAGGTGTTTGTCACCATTGGGACGGCGATGGACGAAGATCAACCCGGACGAGCTCCGCCTACAACGCTGGAAAAGGGGAAGGGGCCACTTATTGCTGCTGATGATGATCACGCAAAGGTCATGCCTCCTCCGCCTAACCCAGTGCAGCAGCTGCAGGAACTCGGCACCGGCCCGAGCAACAACAACACCGCAAACTTGCCGCCTCCGGCGTCTACATCTGCTACTGCCCAAGTTACTCCAGCTGATAGAGTGATGTACGGCAATCTCCTCGTCGAGCTGCTGAGCATATCTCATATCCGGAACGTGACTCATCTTGACGAGAAGTGCCAGCAGTTGCTGGAGGAAGCGCAGGCCATCGTGGAGCAAGGCGCTAAGCTAGATCGAGATCTGGTCAACGCGCAGAAGTCCATAGAGAAAGCTAGGGCAATGGAGGCCGAGTACAAGACTCTGCTGCAGCAGCAGAAGGCCAAGAAAGCTCCGGCTCGCGTCATCAACGATCCTGGTGTACGGCGAAACCTAGGATGGGATCCCTCGAAGCCAGCATAGGCCAAGCCATACATTGACAGTGAAGGCAAGCAGGTGATGCCCACCCCACTCCTTAACCTCGCCGTCGCCAAGACCCTTCTAGAGAAGGATAGATCGCCTGAGGCAGTGGAACAGGTCACCTAATGGCCAAGGCGGTGAAGCAGCAGGAAAAGGCCACCTCTGAAAGGATTGAGTCCGACCCAGCGCTTTGCCAGTCTAGCCAGTGCAAGCCGCCAAGGGATCGATCTCCTCTTGATGTCGGGTCCCAGACGGGTTCATCAGAACAAAGACGGAGGGATGCGCGCAACAGGAAGGATGCGATCCCCATATCCTCCGACCACTGAGAAAAGGCCCGACCTCGTCGCCCATCGCCACCACCCCGATCCAACCGACATCGCGAAGATCACAAGGCTCACCATCGTACGGATATGCCCCCGCCAAAGCAGTGCGGCATCCTCATCCACGACAACACGGAGTAGACCCGTCATGATGGAGAGCGCAACCAAGGACACAAGAGCAGGTCGCGCCATGACCCTCCGCGCCCGACAAGCAACCGTGACAAGCGTGAGGCGTCGCAGGAGGGTAACAGCAAGAAGGCTAACCCACCGCCACACCTCCGCTTCCATCACCACCAAGAAGTAACCATGGCGGAGGAGGCCCGCGTCGTTCACGCAGCCAATCACCTGTTGACAAGAAGAAGAAGAACCCGGAGCCATATGATGCATGTTCGCAGATCGATAAGATCCACGAGGCCCGGGAAGGACCATACCTGGGACCACGTTGCTTTGGACCTGCAATACGGTCCGCAACTTACCCCAAAGGTTTCCGGATTGACAAGACCATCAAGCCCTATGACGGCACCGCAAAGCCAGCCACATGGTTACAGGACTACGGTAACACGGTGGAGATTGCCGGAGGCAACCCCAATGTCGCTGTCAAGTACCTCCTGTTAATGTTGGCGGGCACGACCCGTCAATGGATCGACGACTTACCGGAGAAATCCATCTACAATTGGTTGGACATGCAAGAGGCGTTCACCAAGAACTTTGAGGGTACATACAAGCGTCCTTGCACTGTTGGCGATCTACAGCGGTGCGTGCAAGAGAAAGACAAGACATCTCGCGCCTACCTCTCCCGCTGGCTGGACATGAAGAATTCTTGCGCGGGAGTGCACACTCAAACCGCCATGGCTGCCTTCATCGATGGGTTGGAAAGGGGTATGTTGCTCCAACATAAGCTGAAGCGCTTGTAGGAAAATCACCAGCTTGACTTGAACCAAATGATTCAGTTGGCTAGTGAGTTCGCAGCTGCCAACGATGATGCTCGCGGCTCCTTGCCGGCAACGGCCGTTCCAACTCAATCTCGGAGGAACAGCAGTACAAAGCGGAAAACCACTCCAGAAGAAAAGAAATATACCGACATGGTCACTATGACTTTTGCAGGACGAGGTGATGGCAGACAACGTGGCCGAGGAAGGGGAGTTGGTCATGGGCAGCAACGAGGAAGCGAAACTACCTCGGCGCCGCTCCGCATTCCCCAAACCTACGAGGAGTACCGCGATATGCCGTGCCTCGTACACCTCGACGTCAACGGCAAGGCCACCCATACCAATCGACACTGCAAGTTCGTCAACGACCTCAACGAAGACCCAGAGTCCGTCTACAAGCGAAGTCGGAAGAACAGACCACGAGGCAAGGGCAAGGGGAAGGAGGAGGAGTCCAAGGATTTGAGTGACATGGACGAGGATGTTGACCCCAAGCATGCCGCCAAGAGCGACGACAAGGGCAAGAACCCTTTCATGAAGAAGGCGCCAGTCTACCACACTTTCCTTGGCACCCCCACCGTCCGACAACAGAAGACCTCCCTAAGGATTCTGATGGCTACTCTTCCCCCAGTTACCCAGTACCTGCGCTGGTCGGAGGTTCCAATTACTAGGGACAGGACGGAACACCCAGACCTTATCCCTACGGAGAACCAGTACGCCATGGTCATCAACCCCTTGATTGACGGCGTGGAGTTCACCAAGTGTATGGTGGATAGTGGATGCAACATCAACATCATGTACCTGGATACACTGCAAAAGATAAACTTGACGGAGGCAAACCTAAGGCGGACCAACACCATATTCCACGGTTTAGTTCCTGGTCAGGAGGCTCGGTCCCTTGGTTGCATTACACATCAGGTTGCCTTTGGCGATGTTAACAATTACCGCCAAGAACGCATGACCTTTGAGGTGGTCCCCTTCAAGAGCGTGTACCACGTCATTTCCGGCTGCGACATATTCCACACGTTCATGGCCAAGCCATGCTTCGTCTACAACAAACTCAAGATACCCGGACCAAACGTTGTCATCACCGTATCTGGAAGCTTTACCAAGGCAAGGGACTGCGAGATCAATGAAGCAACCATTGTGGAAGTTGTCCTCTACAGCAAAGAATTCAAAGAGATCCAGAGCAAGGTCGATGACTCAGAGATGCCCGCGTCGAAGAAGCAGATCTCCGACTCCGCTCCTGCATTCAAGGCCGCCATCGAGACCAAGTCGGTAGAACTTGTGGTAGGCGATGCCTCCAAGGTCACCGCCATTGGGACGAACCTGGATCCCAAATAGGAAAGCGAGCTCGTCGAGTTCCTCCGTGAGAACAGGGACATCTTTGCCTGGCAACCTGCCGACATGAAAGGTGTACCTAGGGAACTTGCCGAGCACAGCTTAAACATTGATACAAAATCCAAACCAGTGAAGCAACCTCTACGACGCTTTGGAGATGAGAAGAGACGAGCCATTGGCAAAGAGATAGCTAGGTTAATTAAGGATAGATTTATCCGAGAAGTCCTTCACACCCAATGGGTGGCCAATCCTGTACTTGTCCCCAAAAAGGGAACCAATGAATTAAGAATGTGCGTTGATTACACTGTCTTGAACAAAGCATGTTCCAAAGATCCATTTGCTTTGCCTCGCATTGACCAAGTCATTGAATCGACGGATGGCTTGGAACTTTTGTGTTTTCTCGATGCATAATCAGGATACCACCAGATCAAGATGAGGAAGTAGGACCAATTGGCCACTTCGTTCACTACCCCATACGGCACGTTTTGCTATGTTACGATGCCCTTTGGGATGAAAAACGCAGGTGCTACGTACCAGCAGACAATGCAACGTTGCCTTCACGACCAAATTGGTTGGAACGTTCACGCCTATGTGGACGATATCGCGGTGATGTCTAAAAAGTCAAATGACTTAATCTTCGACTTGAAAGAAACCTTTGACAATCTCCGGAAATACAACATGATGCTTAACCTAAGAAGTGCGTCTTTGGGGTTCCAGCCGAAAAATGTTGGTTTTCATTGTTTCCCATCAAGGTCAACCCGGAGAAAATCAAGGACATCTTAAACATAAACCGTCTGACATGCCTAAAGGACATTCAACGACTAACAGGTTGTGTTGCAGCTGTTAGTCCGTTCGTCAGCCGACTTGGAGAGAAGGCTCTGCCGCTGTACAAGATGCTAAAGAAGGCGACAAATTCACATGGACAAACGAAGGAGATGCAGCATTGAAGCAGCTCAAGGAGATTCTTTCCTCATCGCCCATCCTTGCAGCGCCCGAGCCTAGCAAGCCCTTGTTAATCTACATGGCGGCAACCAACCGGGTAATCAGCATCGTCGTGGTGGTAGAGCGGAAGGAACCAGGCTATGAGCACGGAGTTCAATGACCAGTTTACTATGTGAGTGCGGTCTTGACAGAGTCCAAGCAGCGTTACCCGCACTACCAGAAGATAGCTTATGGAGTATTCCTTGCTTCTCGGAAGCTGAGGCACTACTTTCAGGAGCACCCAATCACAGTGGTGAGCAAGACTCCACCGTCCGACATAATCAACAACAGCGACGCTACAGGAAGGGTCGCGAAGTGGGGCATTGAACTTGCCACCTTCGAGATCACTTACAAGAGACGCGACGCTACCAAGTCACAAGCCTTGGCGGATTTTGTTGCAGATTGGACGGAGATTCCAGATGCTACTCCTTTGCCGAAACTAGAGTACTGGGTGATGCACTTTGACAGATCAAAGCTGCTCAACTGATCAGGGGCTGGTGTATTGCTACAGTCACCAACAGGAGAAAAGTTACACTACGTTCTGCAGATCCACTTCAAGGCTACAAACAACATGGCGGAGTATGAAGCACTCATTCACGAACTACGTGTAGCCAAGGATATTGGCATCAAGCGCATAGGTTGTTGTGGAGATTCCGACTTGGTTGCCCAGCAGGTAGCTGGCACCTGGAATGCACGGAACCCTATGATGGCGGCATATTGAGACGAAGTGGACGAGATAGCCAAGAGCTTCTTGGGCTACGAAGTCAAGTATGTACCTAGGGAGCAAAACGCAGCGGATGATCTACTGTCTAATCTTGGATCAGGGCACAAGCAAATTCCATCAGGAGTTTTCCTAGAGCATCTGCGCACACCATCCGTGAAGGGAGCCGACATCGACAACCTGGATAGAGCTGACTCTTTCATCAATATGGTGACCAAGGTCCCTCCGTCTTGGTCAAAAACGTTCATGGAATATCTCGAACACGGAACTTTGCCCGACGACGAGGTCGAAAGACGGCAAATAGTACGATGAGCAAAGGGTTATACCATAATCAATGGGCAACTCTACAAAAGGAGCACTACTGGTGTATACCTAAAGTGTGTTTCCCAGCTAGAAGGTATGGAAATCCTACGCGAAATCCATCTCGGAGATTGCGGGCATCACGCCGCTCCTCGATCGATGGTCGCGAAAGCTTTCCAGCAAGGATTCTATTGGCTGATCGCGAAGGCGGACGCCGACAAGTTGGTTGAGACATGCATGGGATTCCAGTATTATGCCCGACAACCACATGTTCCTGCTGAAGAATTGCGAACAATACCAATAACTTGGCCGTTTGTAGTCTGGGGCTAGACATGGTGGGACCGTTATAGACGGCACCATGTGGGTTTACACATCTGCTAGTAGAAGTTGATAAATTCACTAAATTGATAGAAGCTAAACCCATTAGAAAGCTTGATGGGGAAACTGCCCTCAGGTTTGTCCGGGATTTAGTGGTGAGATTTGGTCTCCCACATAGCATTATCACCGACAACGGCAGTAACTTGTCACTCGGAGAAGTGGAAGCTTATTGTTGGGAGAAGGGCATCCAACTTGACCTCGCATCTGTGGCACACCCACAATCCAATGGTCAGGTTGAGCGAGCCAATGGATTAATTCTGCAGGGAATCAAGCCATGTCTGGAGGCACCGCTACATAGAGCAGCTGGAGCGTGGGCGGAAGAATTGCCATCTGTGCTGTGGAGTTTACAAACTACACCCAACAGATCCACCGGCTACACCCCTTACTTCATGGTATATGGTGCAGAAGACATTCTTCCTTCCGACATACTTCACGATGCACCAAGAGTTGCCGCCTACGACGAAGATGACGCTGAAGAATCCAGACGCCTAGATGTGGACCTTCTCGAGGAGGAGCGCGTTTTGGCATGCCAAAGATCCGCCATCTACCAGCAAAAGCTACGCAGCTACCATATGTCGCCGCGTTTGGCATCGCTCGTTTAAAGAGGGGGATTTGGTGCTCCGACTTAAGCAGAAGAAGTCGCATAAATTATCCCCGCCATGGGAAGGACCGTTCATCATAAGCAAAGCGCTACTCAATGGGTCTTACTACCTCGTTGACAATCGTGAACTGAAGGATAGACCCAACGAGGATCATAAGCGTAAGCGACGTGACCTGGATGATGACTACCCGGAGCTTGATCGGCCATGGAACATAGCGCAGCTACGTCCTTTTTATACTTAGTATTTTTATCTAATTGTGTACCTCTTATATGATCAATGAAATAAAGCTCTCTGGTTCACTCATATTTCTAAGTATTTTACCTCCTTTAGTGTTCATTTTTGGATCATGTAAAACCTTTATGCACAAGTTTTGCGATTGCACTTGTGAAAATTCCGCCTACGGGCGTTAGCTTAAGTTTTCTAGTCTACACGTTCTTTGTCGTTTTTATGTGGATTCTAGAGTAGTGACTTTCTCCACTTATTGTCGGCGATTTTGTGCTTAGGTTATTAACGGTGCCATTGGGCATCATCACCTGAGCGCATGGTTCCGACAACGAGTCTTCCGACTCATGAAAAGTCAAGCATAAGAACCAAAGTAATGGATAAGTCAGCACTTGCTTAAACAATATATACATGCTGGAAATTAGTTCTTAAGTAGAAGGACATAAAACATTGTTTTCCGCCTTAAGTTACATAAGTAAGTTTTTTCCGCATACGCACCAAAGGTGAAACAAATATTACAAAGTTGTTTTTCATTCCTTTGGCGCAGGCGACTTGGAAGCAGCATCATCACTAGCGGGAGAACCACCCTCGAAGTCGGCGGTGTGAAGAGACTCTGAGGAGCTTTGGTTGCCGCCCTCGATGGTGTTCATCGGCACGAAGACGTTGATGTCGACCAAGTCAGCAACTCTGGTATCATAGCCCGCGAGCGACGACAAGATGGATTCATGGTTAATCTCTTTGCCATCATCGTCTACGTCGGGAATGCCAGAGGTCACCGTGTCGATGTCGGCATCTTTGTAGTGTGCCTTCACTATGGACAGCGCCATCCTTGCGCCAGCCCGTGCACATGAAGCTTTCTAGCTTGTGATACGCTCGGGGGCTCGGCGCAAAATCTCTGAGTACTTCGCCATGGAGTTTGATGCCTTGATGTTGATCTGGAGGGGCTTGGAAATATCTTTGGCTTGCGTGATGGCGGTGTTGGTGAAGTTGCCGGCAAGAACCATGCATTCCTTGGCTGGAGGAGGCGACCGGGTTAAACCCATAGGAGCTGCAAATTCTGACAAGGAGCACATGAGTTCAACAATTGAGAGTACCCAGACTACAGAAACCCAAGACGGAGAAAAACTTTCTGAAGATGTTGGCCTCATCTTGCCAGAGGGTGTCCGCCAAGGATTCCTTCTCTAGTTGGAGGAGCTTATACGCCTCATGATGGTGTTGATTCTGCTCATCGGCATCTTGCTTCTGATATCTTAAGATCGAGATCTCCTCCTTCAAGCAATTGATTTCCTTGGTGGTGGAGTCCTGCAGGACCTTCATTGACTCCTCATGCATTTTCAGCATGTCCTTCCTCTCCTGCTTAAGAATTTTGTTCTCGCTATCCATATCTGGAATGTGCTTGGATTGCTCAACAATATTCTTGGCCTTGGCAATGGTTTCTGCAAGTCGGAGAAAGCAAAGTACACAGTGAGTACTCGGAGAATATGGGCACAAAACCAAGTCGGAATGCATAAAATAAAATAGACGCTTGCTCTTGGTGATCTGTTCCTTCAAGAAGGCAGTTTTACCCTTTTCAGCTTCCAAGTCTGCGCGCATCTTCTGATACTTGTCATTGGCCATGCCCCTCCGAGAATTCTCGTTCTGTGGAAAAAAGAGGAAAAAGTTAAACGTTGTTTGGTCTGCTTGGAGCATCTTGCCGGAAATTTTCCACCTAGACGCTCGGGGGCTACAACGAGAGTTTCTAACTTAGCAATATGCTTAGCTTTTCTTTAAGCATCTAGTCGAAACTAATTCAATTCTCGATTAGAAGCTTGGAGGCTACATATATGCTTAGCTTTTCTTTAAGCATCTAGTCGGAACTAATTCAGTTACAACTAGAGGCTTGGGGGCTACAGTATTGAAATTTATATACACTGCGTATGCTACTCTTAAAGCATCTAGTCGGAATTATTAAATTCACCTATATGCTTGGGGTCTACAGTGAGAGGTTTTCTAACTTAGTCACTCTTAGAGCATATAGACGCAAAAACCTATGGTTTTCCGTCTACATCCTCGGGAGTGGGATACACATATGAAATGCAAAAGGAAAAAAAACTTACAAGTGCAATGATCTTGAGGTTTGTAGCACTCTTGGCCAGCAGCTTGCCAAAGGATTCGCTGTTTCCTTGCAAGATCTCTGCTTTTCGAAGGAGCTCCTCCAGACCGCACGTCGGAGATGTCGGTGCCGCACCAGGGACCAGAGCAGTGATACCCGGTGTAAGTACCGGATAGACTATCTTTGGATAAGTTATGGATTTCTTGGGTGCCGGGGCACCGCCACGGCAGAAGTACCTGCTTCCACCACCGCCTTACCGCCACCGATGGCATCCTTAGCCGGAGCTTCAGCCATTTGGTGGGCGGCACTCTCCTGCGTCGCCTGCTCACCGACAACAGCGACCTCGGTAGAGGCACCTGAGTCCACTTCCATTGCGGAAGGGCCAGATGCCTCCTTAGCTTGTGAGCTTGTCGGGGCAGACGAAGGCTTGATAGAGGGAGTGGCAGGGGCGATGGCGGGAGATGCGTCGCGATGCAGCATGTCCTTGATTGTTCTAGAAGCCCCCAATTTGGAGGTACTCTTCAAGCTGGTCGTAGCTTTCTTCCTAAAACGTGCAAAATGCATAAGTACAGGAGCAAGACATATAAATAGACAATGTCGGAGGAAAATAAGCTTACACAAGTGGTGGTGCTTTGGCAAAGGGGATCCCAGTAATCTTTCTTTTCTCCCCCTCCAGGGCGGCGGTAGTCTTCTTGGAGGCTCCACCCTCCGTCTTCTTCTTCTTGCCTCCGTCGGCAGCGTCAGAGGTGGAGCTCTTTTGCTTTTGCGCCAACGAAGCATCATCGTCAGACATGACGGTGACTTCCTTCATCTTTGGATCATAGATTTGAGGAGCCATGTTGTCCTCATCTATGTCGCTAAGCTGTAAGGTGAAGAACCACCGTGTTAGATGAGATGACATTTTCTAGACGGAAGAACTGGAGTATATGTCATACACGGAAAATAAATAACTACCTTTGGGAACTTGCCGTCTACAAACATGTCGTAGGTGATGGTGAAGCCACGCTTCTCGTCCTTCACCTTGACGATGTCCTTAAGGCGGAGCTTGACGGAGTCACTCGAGAAGTTGTCCACGGAGATGCGGAGGCTATCCCTTCTGTCGCTGGTATACTCGTGCATGAGCTTCGCACGGTGCTGCAGAGGTTGGATTCGCCTGATGAACCAACACATGGCTAGGTCCAAGCCGGTCAAACCCATCTCTACGAACCATTCTATCCGCCTTATGGCACGGGAAGCATCGAGGTCGGAGGGAAGGGAGGTCTGGGATCTCCATGACGAGGCTTCAGCGGCGGCTCCATCAACGAAGTCCGGGTACATTCCTTGTCGGCCAGCCAGAGGGATATCTGGGCCGTAGAAGTAAGTACGCTGCCAGTTTTTGCAAGACTCGTCACCGACGATGTCGGGGAACTGCCGGCCTGGACGGACCTTGAAGCTTATGGTGCCACAATTCCTAAGTTCTTCCTTACTGGCTCCGGCTTCATGTTTGACGGTGAAGAAGTACACGAAGAGATCTAGCCTAGGCATTATCCCTAACCCTCGCAGAGCGCCGCGTAGTTGCTAAGCGCTAGGATACTGTTGGGAGAAAGGTTTTGGGGCTGGACTCTGTAGTGGTTTAAGACGGAGAGGAACAAGTTGGAGATGGGCAGGGAGACGCCACGTACCAGTTGGGCTTTGAGGTACACTTTTTCTCTGGCTTAGGGAGAAGGTGTCACCTCGTCGGCTGGCGCCGCCCGCCAGGCGAGCCCCTCCGTCGTAGGGAGGTAGCCCTCGACGATCAGCTCCTGGATGTCGCGGTTCGTGATGTCTGAACCACGCCAATCACCCTTGTGAGAATCGAGCTCCTCCTCCAACGGCTCCAGCGCCGGTGGGTTATGGTCGCCGCCGGTGGACTCAACCACCGCCGAGACGGGGATGACCAAGCCCTCTGGGGGAACGACGACAGAGCTCGCCGGCTTCGTCGCGGCTTCGCTCGACGCCGCCATGGAAGGGGAAGTGATGCTGCTAGCCATGGAGTGAGTTTGGAGGTGACTGTTGCGGATTGGGGCTAGGTTTTTTCGTGAGTTTGCGCGAAGAGCTTGAGGAGGCACGCGCTGGAGGAAGAAGACAATACGGGGAGAGAATGAGGTGAAAAGTAAAAAAGTTCACCGTAGTTACTATTTACCATCACCAGCATCAAGATTCGTGCAGCTTGATCGGATGGTTGCCACGTAGATGACGTGTTCGCGAACGTGCGCAGAAATTTCGCCACGTCCCTAACTGTCGCCACCAACGGTTCATATCGCTCGCGCGGGGAAATCGGGCATGATTGCGTTCTCTGCATGTGTGAGTTACGAGGCATCGCTGACCTACGTCTATGTCTCCCTAGCTGACATAGGAAGATGAGCCATCACATCAGAAGATTCCGACATGGACGGATCTAGTCTGGCTACGTAGAGTACGATGGAAGATTCAGCATTTCTCCGACTTATGTGTTGAAGATGGAAAAAGCCTTTCAGCGTTCTTTGGGAGGACTACATGATATTGCTTGACGATTTTCCGACATCCATGTAGACGGAGCATTCCATGCGAAGAGGCAAGACGGCACAAGATCTCGGAGTTCTCCGGGGGCTACTGTTGGGGATATGCTATATGGGTATCCTCATAGCATGTCTCTTATCCGGATAACCCGTGTGGCCCACAGTTGGTAGCATGGCCCATGGCCTGATGGGCGGCCCAGTTAGATGGATCCAGAAGGGAGGCCCATGCCGGATAAAGGAAGGCTACGGTTGGAGTCACCGACGTACCCGGAGCCTTGGAGTACAAGACAAGCTAGACTAGTCATAGTCAGTGTAGGACTATGTAACCTGTCCGGCTAGGACTTTTCCCTGTAACCCTAGGACCTGGCGACTATATAAGTCGGGCCTATGGGAGCCTTTAGGGCACGATCAAGTAGCGATTAGCACACACCTCGCACCGCGAACCTATCTCTGTAACTCGGCGTATTGCCCTTATAGTGATTTATAGCATGAGTAGGATTCCACCACCGTTGTGGGATCTGAACCTGGGTAAGCTGTGTTACCTCGTACCCGTCAACCGTCCGCCTTCCCCCACATCTCTAAACATGAACTGTGAGGACCCCTCCATGGCGTACTCGTCGGCAATACCACGACAACTCCGGCTCTAGACGCGGCCATGACGTGTCTGCGGTGATGCGGTTCTCACGGGCTCCCTCCGCGACACCCTCATGGTGCTCCTAGACAAAAATAGGGAGGTGGGTTAGGTGTGCTGGACTACCACGAGAACGACTATGCATGCATGCAGAGGAGAAGGGGGAGAGAGGCGTCGGCAACCTCATCCTTCTCCTTCCGTGTCGTGGTGGTGTGGCGAGGATTGCGTGCTGGGCGAAGCATGAGGCCTCGCCTCCGCTTTGGGGTGAGTGAGGAGAGGGCAGTGAGTGGAATGAGGTGGTAGGTCAGAGGTGAGGGGCTTGGTTTTTTTTATCATGAGGGTGTATGCCCACGGTGCACCGTGTCGATGGCGGGGCCGATCTAGTGTCGTGGAGGCTCGGAGAGACTGAGCTGGGCGGTGGGGGTTTTCTGTGGGCGCTGCAACACGAGGTGAGAGCGGTAAGTGACTAGGGGTCCTTCAGGAAGGGAGAGGGTGTGGATTGGTCGAGTGCACGCAAGGTGCTCGACCGTGGTATCTGGCCGGTGCAAGGCTCGGGGAAGCTCGTGCGAGGGACAAGACGGGGCTAGGGAGAGGGTAGCGGGGTTGTCCACTGCTGGTTGTGTGCGTTTTGCACCGTGGGAGGAGGTGGGTCGACGTGCTGGCACCGACGTGGCCACCACGGATTGGGGATCATTTGGAGAGGAGGGTTATCAGGGGGTGCGTCGGGGTGCTGCCTAGGAAGTTGGTGTTGGCCAGGCAGGGCCCAGCCATGAGAGTAGGAGTGCCTGGGAAGTTGGTGTTGGCCTGGCTGCTGCATTGATGTGGCAAGATCATGGTGATCTTGCTTGTCCTACATGCATGATCATTTTTTAGGGCAGGGGTTGTGTTGGTACTGGTGTGGCACATGAGTAGGAGTGGTGTCCAGGTCGTGCTATGCTAGGTACATGTACACAAGGGTTGTGGTGGGGAGAAATGAGTTGTGTGATCTAGGCCTAAAAATAATCTTGCTCACTTGGGTTGATCAATGCATCAAGTGTGATGCTCCCATGAGCTAAGCTGATGGTGCTTTGGTTAGAGGGAGGGAATATGAGTCTAAGGCTGCTAAGGTGGTGTATTAACTCCCTCCCGAGAGTTTTCCATGCAACACCCAAGTTGGCATAGTTTAAGTTGACCAAGATTTAAGTTTCGGCTAACGGTGCAAACATAGATAAGAGAGGTACTAGGGTTGATGGTTTAAGGTTGGCCAAAGGAAGGTTGCTAGCTAAAAGGAGTTATTTAT
The DNA here is from genome assembly GCA_916181665.1 of Avena sativa. Taxonomy (NCBI): domain Eukaryota; kingdom Viridiplantae; phylum Streptophyta; class Magnoliopsida; order Poales; family Poaceae; genus Avena; species Avena sativa. The sequence goes on along the minus strand of OV702281.1, from coordinate 199,413,377 downwards.
CCTATCGGGTTAAGTTAGAGTACACACATGAAAGCACATAAACAAACGGGTAGCATGACTAGTAAGTCAAACAACGATGGAATTTGGTTAAAATCAGGTTTCTATGTCCTAAGGGTTTTTCGATTTCTCTTAAGTTATTGATTTATAATTATCTGGCAGTGTTGCAAAAGTTGGGATGATGCAGATTATATCATATAGATCTCCATAGTTTTATTAAATAGAAGCTAAGAAATATTTTTTGTTAAAAGGAAATCTTGGCTCAGGTTTTGAAATGCCAGAACATTTGAGAATATGTAAAATGACCCTATATAGTTTTGTTAAATTGATTTTGTCAATTTAGGTTGAGGTAAGTAGTATATCATCCACTACATCGTAAGATGCATAAACACAAACAAACAAGCAAGCAAACATTGCATCATTAAACAAGAAAAAGTTTTTGTTCCCCCTAATTTTTGCACGAAAAATCAAGGTTGCTGAAATGGGGATGTTAGAAGATCCAACAGTTAGCAATGTTTGGATTTGCTAGTCTTGATCCAACTATCAATGTTCAATCTTATCCGTACACTATATAGTGGTATGGTATTGTAAGATATAAGACAAGATAAAGATAACATAAGAAGTACTACTGCGAATGGCCGATCTTTTGAATAGCCTTCCCTACCAATCTTTGGTAAGCTATTGAAAAATTGAAAAACCAGAAAAGTTTGAATTTTTTTTCCGCCAAGGACCAAGGAAGTTTCCTTCCTATGTAATCCTCATACTCCACACCAACGTGGTTGCTAAACACGCCAGAGAACCAGAGCCCCCCTCTCAAAAAAGAAAGAAAGAAGCAGAGCCACCATACCAAGGCACATGTGCGCAGAGCCACTCTATGGACAAGGGAGAGATCAACCGGGCCGGTGCGCGAGGGGAGAGGAGTGGAGAGATGAGAGGCGTCAAAGGAGAGAGAAAACACACAATTTGTTTTGCATGCATAGGTCCTGAAATTTATTAATAGTAGAGTGTACATTGCTGGAGTACCTCGTGTTAAGAACCCATCTCATATAACTTTGCTCTGACATTTTTTTTTCAGAACCCCTTCAACTCCTCTTCTAATGGACTACCATAGTTGAAAAAAATTCCACCACACCACATTTCATACAAAGTGGGTTATGCTTTTCTTACAATTCTCTAGTTTTAGGACATTTTTTATTCAAAGGATTTTTAAAGGAATTCTATTGGTTTCCATTCCATAGGATTTTTCCTGTAGAGTTTGATTGTTTCAAAGGAATGAACCATACAAAATTCCTATGCATTGCTTTCCTAAACTACAATCCTATAGAATTTCTAACAAGAGGTGACTTGCTTGGCTTGTGGCCAAGAGGGTAATATTAAACAATGGGAGTATAGATAAGATTTGGAAAACAACATTTTTTTAGAAACCTTACAAGATTTTTCTTAGACCATGATCCGAACATTACATTGACACTGATGATTAGCCAAACTGCAAACAGAGCAAACCCAACCTCATACGGAGTACATTAGAACTTAACGACTTCTAGGGGGACTCTGCGGTCTTCTCGGGCGACTTGGCAGCATCCTCCGCATGCAACTTGGCTGCATCCTTCGTGGTACCATTGCCAAGAAGCGACTCGGGAATGTTGGGAAGAACGTCGCCGTGCACAATGGTGACGCCGGCTAGCATCTTTATGAGATCCTCGTCGCCCATGACGCCAAGCATCACGTGCCTCAGGATGATGCGGATCTTATTGATGTCCTTGGCGGCTTGCCCAGTGAGATCCAGCATCTCGGCGGTGAGGTACTCGAGAACGAATGATAGGTAGACGGGAGTACCGAAGCCTACACGCTGAGAGTACCGACTCTCCTTGAGGTATCGCCCGATCCGAGCGACGGGCAAATGCAGACCGGCCTTGACGGACCTCGTCACTTGCTTATTCATATTCCTTCCTCGTGCGAGACTGTGACCTGGAGTGTCCAGAGAAGGATTCGGAAACCGGCGACATGTCTTCTTTTTCTCCACGGCCTTTGTCGCCGCCACCTGGATATTCTTATTCTTCCCCAGGGAGCTCTGGTCTTTGGAGACATAGCTACGAAGTAATAAAGGAGCAATGGGGAAGAAGAGGAAAAAAGGTTAATTGTGGAGGTCTGGTGAAGGTGCTCAGGTCCCTTATATTGAAATTTAATAGCATCTTTTTTACTATGTTATTATGATTTTTTAATAAAAGGTTGTGTGTATCAACAATGCAGAGGCCGGGTTTCTATTCCCCTTTTTGAAATAAAAAACGACCTTGGTCATTTTTTCAATTTTTCCATATTTTTTTTTGTCTTTTTTGAAACATGGTCAGATCTGTCGGCATGAAAATTTATACAAAGAAGTTTTATCTTCAAAATAGTCGTTGGTTTTTAGTATGACTGCATGGGTACAATAATTATATATGAATTTCGGACAAATTTACAAGGAATCTATCATGAACTTGTACTTCAAATTTTACCTACTTTGGTCAATTGACAAAAAGTCATTTAAGTATGAGAAATTAGATAGAAAGCTTGAAAATTCAGGAAACTTGTTAACCATAAAACATAGTATATTTTGTGTGCAATTTAGTGTGTTGTGACATTCAGAGCCATACTCTTTGCACTATATTTAAAAAATATTTATTTGTGGCACTTCTAAAATTATTTGAAAATGTTTGAATACATAAAAGCTGAAAAGTCATATTAACAATATTAGTATGGCATGCCAAGATGCACCCATCTACCAGAAATGGACACATTATTATAAACTATGTAGATAATGGCCATGACCATGGTCATTATTTTGCTTGAAACCCAAGTATGTTAACACATCGCTGATTATATTGTGAAGCAAATGTTTTTAAACCTTGTCAAAATTCAGGTTTATCATTTATAGAAGAGGATCTTGACTTTGACATTGGTAACTTGGATGGGTGATGTAGATATGACCTTGACATTGGTAACTTGGCTTGAAATGTGAACAATCCTCATCGTCATCCTTGGCCTCCTCCCTGTCATCGTCTTCAGCCTCCTCCTCAACGTCGTCCTCAGACTCCTCTTCCTCAGTCTCATCGTCCATCTTATTGGAGTCGTTCGGCATTGGTGGCGGCGTCCCTTCAAAAAAGCGCTTCCAGTGGATATCTTCTTCATCTAAGGAGTCGTACAGCGGTGGCAACCATGGCCCGTCTACCGAGTCTGAGCTTCTAGGAGGACTTTCGGGGCTATTCCCATTTTTCAGGTTGATCGACGTGCTCTACAGAGTGTTATCGTATGACATTTTGGAAGGAAACAAAGAGAGATCAAGTTCTAAGCAATGGCAGGTTTGGTGTTTTGGGTGAAAGGAAGGGTGTATATTGTTGCAATTTATAATGTCTATTTACAATTTTGCTTGTATTAATTCCCTGAAAAGAATCCCAAAATATCATTGATAGTGTTGTCGGATTGTCGACAAGTACGCCATAGGGGGTCCTTAAGGCGTTGAGAAGATGGGGTGTGAGACATGCGGTGTTCCGAGAGCGGTGAGCACAGGTTTAACCAGGTTCAGATCTGATTGCGGTGATCGGATCCTACTCCTGCTAGCAACCCAGTAATATATCAACGAGAGTCGGATGTCAAAGCGGATTCAAAGAGAGGTTCTCCTGTGCGGGTAGGTTGTGGTGTTGCAAAGATTGGTTTCCCTAAAGGCTCCCATAGGGACGGTTTATATAGTCACCAAGACCTAGGGTTACAAGGGAGACCTATCCATCTACGTTACAAAGTTGGTAAGTAGATACATCTTGGACTACAAGTAATACCACAGGCCTAAGTTGGTAACTCTTCTGGGCCTTATCGTAGCCAGATGTGGCTCCTCCTCTTTCTCTGACTGGGCCGCCCGTGAAGCAAATCTCTAACCTATTGGTGGGCCACCCTGGTCAGCAAGTCCCGTGGGTATATCCAGAAAGTATATCCCCAACAGTAGCCCCCGAAAGTCTCCGAGATCCAAAGTCGGATAAATCTTCTCGCTTGAAGGTTTATTTATCTTGAGATTCTTGAAGGGTTCCCCAAAACTTCTTCCAGTAATGTAGGATTCTGAGTCTTATTTGAGTCGAATGTCTTCTTGACTTTAGTTATTTTCCTGCTTGTTTTAAACCATGAGCCGAATTTAAACAGTGTCATGTTGTCTAACAACTTTTTTAGACCAGCCCTTGCCACTTACAAATGTCCTGTCAACACGACTGTTGGTGGATCCATTATTTACGGAACAGAACATTGTTTCAATGCATGTGCGATAATCGAGGGGCGTAGATGTCGCGAGGAAGCCTCCTCTCTATCTACTATACGTGTGGCACTAATCGCGCAGATTAGCGCAAATCTTGGCGTAGAGGTTAATAAAAGTAAAGATTTCTCCTTCTCCCAGATTCATTCCTCGCCGCTCTTCATTGCCATCTCGTACTCCTCAAGTGCTCCGCATCTACTCCCATCTTCCACCAAAAAACCCTTACCACCGCCAATCTTTGAACCTCTCTGACGAGATGGAGGCACCATCCAGCTTTCGAGCGGCAGCAGCGACAAGCGCGGCGGAGGTGGACGAGAAGAAACTGTGGGGCCTTTGGGTTCCTAGCGCCATGGACAACACCGAGCTCCAGGTCATGGACGACAAGGGCTACATCGTCACCGGAGCGTGGCGAAGCGGTGCTCCTGATGACTTCCCGCACTACGCAACATCAAACGAGTTCTCTTCAGCATGCACATCGACTGCAGCCTCAGTCTTCCACCGTCAGAGTTCTTCACTGAAGTTCTCCAACATTACGATGTGCAACTTCATAACCTTCCCCCCAACTCCTTGCTTGAGCTTAGCGCTCATGCAGCTCTCAATTAGGGTTTTTTGGCATTAGGCCAAATCTCACCCTTTTCCGGTACTACTATGGTACTCAGAAGAACTCTGTTAGTACCAGTGTTCCTTAGAGCATCTCCACTCATTGGCCGAACCCAGGCCGAAATCCGGACAAAACTTTGGCCGGACGGCGCAAGTTTTCAGCCTGGGCACGCCCAGTTTACCACTCGCGTACCCAGGCCGAGTTCCCGGGTCGCCCGTTTCCACTCAAATTCGGCTCAAATTCGGCTCAAGTTCGTCCAAATTTCGGTCATACGATGAATACAGAACACTTTAAGACCAAAGTTCGGCGAAATTTTAAACAGAGTTCGGCGTAAATGTAAACATAGTTCGGCCTGCAATAAAAGAAAAACATATTTCGTCCAAGTTCGGCCAGTTCATGCTCAGCATCTACGTCGTGTTGCCCCTGCGTATCCATAGGTGCTCGACAAGATCATCCTGTAGCTGTTGATGCATCGCTGGATCTCGGATCTCCTTTCGCATTGTGATGAATACAGCCCATATTGGAGGCACCTGATGATCAGGCTCGGCAAGAGGACCCTGTCTGTAGTATGGCTCGTCCTCCTCGAGAAAACTCATTGGATCCTTCCTCTCATCCTCAATGATCATGTTGTGCAATGTCACACAATAGTTCATCACTTCCCACATCTGATCTTTCGACCAGGTCATAGCAGGGAACCGAACAACTGCAAACCTCTGCTGGAGCAAACCAAATGCCCGCTCCACGTCCTTCCTGCAAGCTTCCTGTTCCTTGGAAAAGTGAGAATGCTTGGGGAGCATTGGGCTTGAGATAGTCTTCACAAATGTTGGCCATCTTGGATAGATGACATCTGCTAGATAGTATCCCTTGTTGTAGTGGTGTCCACAGATCTCAAATTCCAAAGGGGGAGCATGACCCTCAACAAGCTTGGAAAAGAAAGTTGAGGACGTTGATGTCGTTGTTCGATCCTGCCATGCCAAAGAAGGAGTGCCAGATCCAAAGATCATGTGTAGAAACTGCCTCAAGTATCACAGTGCATCCTCCTTTGTGGCCTTTGTACATTCCTTGCCATTCAAATGGACAGTTCTTCCACTCCCAATGCATGCAATATATGCTTCCAAGCATACCAGGAAATCCTTTACTTTTATTGACTGCAAGGATCTGAGCAGTGTCTTCAGCAGTGGGTGATCTCCAGTACTCTTCCTCGAACACTGCAATCACTGCCCTGCAGAACCTGTACAAGCAATCAAGGGCGGTGGACTCGGCGATGTGGAGATAGTCATCGGCACTGTCAGTCGGCGCTCCATATGCAAGCAACCTCATCGCCACGGTGCACTTCTGAAGTTAGGAAAACCCAACCAAGCTGGTGCAGTCCTTCTTGCAAAGGAAATATGGGTCGAACTCCCGGATGGCATGCACGATCTTGAGGAAGAGCTTCCGGCTCATCCTGAAACGGCGGGGAAACACGTCCTCTCCATGGAGTGGTTGTTCGGCGAAGTAGTCGGCGTACAACATGCAATAGCCCTATATCCTCTGTCTCGCCTTGCACTTCATGCGACCTGGCGCCGAACCACCGCGCTTCGGCTTCGCCATCTGCATGTACAGCTGGGCGAGCGATGCGAGGATATGCAAGTGCTCTTCACCTTCGGCGACCTCGGCGCTCTCCTCCTCCAGGAGTACGGCGAACAACTCCTCGTCGTCGAAATCCATGGCGAGTATCTCGTCCTCGTCAGAGTCAGTGGACAGTATCTCGTCGCTGTCGGAGTCCAAGGCCGAATCCGGCCAAATGTCGAACACTTGGCGGGCGTGGTGGTGGGAGCACGGAGCGAAGCAGAGCTACGGTGAGGCTAGGTCGGCGAAAGCAGTGGCGGAGGCGGCATGGAGGTGGGCGGCAACTACGGCGAGCATATCTAGAGGCGTGGGCATGTCTCGGCGCGGGGGATCTCCGCCGGAGAATTCATGGTGACAGAGCTCTTCGCGCAGTTTGGGCGAATGGAGTGGGTGGGAATGGGACTGTCTCACCGACAGAGCTGGCCCACGCCCTTTTTTGCAGCGTCCGGCATCCCCAGGGCGTACCCGGGAACCTGGGTTCGGCCTGGGTAGGCCGTACCAAAACACGCCGGAATCCCGACGAAAACAGGTCCCTGGGTACGTGACTGGGCCAATTTTCGGCGTCCGGACTAAATTTCGGCGTCCGGATCGGCGTCCTGGGTAGGCGAGTGGAGATGCTCTTACACCACCGGCACCCTTATCTTAGTCCTTAGGAGAAACCGAGTTTATCCTAGGATTAACGCTAGCGAATCGGTAAAAAGATGGGCCAGAATCTTCTTTTACCATAAGGATATTCTAGCTCCAAACAAGGCGGAAGGTCTTCCGGCCTTCATCGATGATGCCGCCTCCCACCAAGAATCATGGGACGTAGAAGCGCCGGAATTATCCGAATACTTGGTCCTCGCCAAAAGGCGGAACGAGTTTTTTATGAAGCATAAGGGGATCTGTGGATCCGACTTGATCCACTGCTAGCTAGATCGCCAGATCTAGCCATTGCATTTTCACGGAGATCGCTTGATGCACATGGTCACCAGAGACCGAAAAGACAGCCTGAAGGTCAATTCGACTCGCATATCTGCGAAGGACTACAAAGACCCGAATGCGGTTTTTGATCAACAAGCGTGTGGAGAAGAAGATCCCCGAAGTCTCCATGAAAATGTTCAGCGCTGACAGTCCTCTAATCCAGGTAAATATTTTGACTTTGTTTTAAGCTTATTTGGTATGTTCTGCCTCGCCATCTGACTTTGCTTTTACTGATGTTCTTTAATGCTTATCAGCTCGAGAAACTTCCCGAGTCCGAGCTTGCCCTTGTAGAGGGTTATCTCTATAATGACTCGAAAGCGATGGAGGATGATGAGGTGAAAGAAGTTCCTGTCTCTGCTTCCAAGAAGCATAAGGCCAAGGAAACTGTTGTTACCGCTAGCACAGAAGTGTTGGCCGTGGTTAAAAGGTAACCATCTCGTGGTTTTTTAGCACTCTGTACATTGTTTCTTTCTAAAGCACACCTGACATTCATTCATGTACGTTCTATAGCTAAATCTGTTTTGAAGAGTAAGCCAAAGCCGGGAAGCAAGCGAGTCAAGCAACTGCATCAGCAGAAGCTTGGATTATCCCAAGTGATGCCTCCTCCAACTCGTAGCAATACTCATGAATGGAGTTAGAAGTAACTACTTGTTGGATGGGAGATTATCAACAATTTAGTAGTTGATATAACCAAGTCTGGATAGATGAAGACTATGAAAGCCTTAGTGTTAAGATCATTGCATTTATAAATAGATTTAGAAGAATAAAAGGTGGATAAGAAGATTTTTGGTGAAGTAAAGCTCATCTTGATAACACATGATGATGAATAGGAAGAAGTAGAATATCTAGGAAAGGAATTCTTAAATTAGAAGTCTAGGATTGTGAATTATGAATGATAGGAATTATTGGTAAATACTAAACCCTAAATCTTTAACCAAACATAGTATCCATTCCATCTGATTGATTTATCATCTTAAATCCACAATGGTTCATAGGAATAATTTCCTATAGCAAATCACTTAAGCACATCTTTGTCATTTCTAACTATCATGATCACATGTGCTTAGGAACTATCTTGATTAATTCTTCCTCATAAACCATTCTAGAAAATAACCTTATTATTTTAAAAAAAGTGATAACAATAATGATTACAAACATAAAGACAATATGTTTCACCGATTGATCCTTATTCATATTAATAAAAGAATATAAGTATATTAAGAACCCTAAAGCCTAGGGTAAACATTTGCAATTCAAACCCTAACTTCTATGTTAGTTATAATAAAATATTTACATTGCTATTTCCTAAATTTATGAGAATAATATTAACCATATTAATTACTCAAAACTTTATGTATCAAATATTAATGAAGGATCAATATATATAAAGTTTCTTTAATATTATAAATCAATAAGAATCAAAACTCATGGATTAATAGTAGTACATTCTTTAATGAGTTTATGGATATCAGATAAATTAAATTCATATCAAAATACCCTACAAATACAAAAAGAAAAATATATATATAAAGAAAATAAAGAAGTGATAATATTATAAAATAAAAATTCACAAAATGAATCTAAATACACTTCATTAGTGTTGCAGCTATTATAAAATAATTTCTATAAAGAAATTTGCAAACAATTGTGTAGATATAAATTTAGAAATGAAAACAGGAAATAGAAAAGGTGTAATTAAAAAGAAAAACAAAACCAGGCCTCAGCCCATTTCTTATTTACCGCTCACGAGCTGCAACAGACGTTTCTTTGGTCGATTCTCCTAGCCCAACATCAGCCCACACAGCCAAAGACCGGCCCAGTACCCCTTCATTCCTTTTCCTCCTTTCTTCTTCGTTCAGACAGAAGGACGACGAGGAGCAGCAGCTGCGTGGCGCTGTTGGGGCCGTCCGTCGTTGCCGTGATGACCGTTGTGCCCTAAGATGCGAGCCATCGCTCTCTAAGCCTATAAGGACCCCGTACCCGCAGAGAACGAAATCCAATTCCTGTTCTCCCTCGTTTCCCCTTATCCTCTGTAAACCAAGCTCGCCGAATATCACCACCCTCGTCGTTCCTGACCATCCTAGGACTAACGGAGGACACAAGCGTGCTCGTCGTATTCGTCTTGTTCATCTTCGACAAATCACACAAGCCGGCGCAACCCCAATTGACGGGATAGAAGTGTCTACCGCCGCAAGACATCGCCGTTCATCGTCGATTACCACCGTCATAGACCTCCTCCGACCTCTTCGACGCGCTCTTCCGAATCCTGGTGAGCTACCGATACTTGCGGACCTCTCCGATTCGATCCTAACCCTCTCTATCTCCCTCGCCACTGTGGTGTTTGCTCACCACCGTCGGCGCTCGTCGGAGCTTAGGCTCCGGTGACCATTTTAGAGCGGCGCCGCCACCAATAGACTCGTCGTGGATCCCTCTTTCGAACATCACCCTCATTTCTAGCCCGTGCACTCTCAGTCGATGGATTGATCACTGATCTGGGAGGATCATCCTGTATGACGTGATCATCGCGTCATGCACACATCACCTTTGACCTAGTCCAAGTTTTGACTCAGTCCTCGCCCATGTGGCATCTGACGTGGCCATGGGCCCTTCAGTCATTCACTGTGGGTAAGTTCTACCCCGGTGTAAAACAACCACCACTCTGTGCTGATTTTACCATGATGCAGTAATTCATTTTATTATTTTCAAAAATTGATTAAACATTGTAAATTCAATAACTATTGTTCTATAATTCAGAAAAATATGTATCATATATGAAAATTTTCAGAAAAATAAAATCTATAACATTAAACTATTATCAAACATTATTATGCCAACCATTTAAATAATTTATATTTAATAAAGATTTTATAAGTATTAATACTTTAAAAATTCATATTTGAATATTGGTAAATGTTAACAATATAAATAAAATATTAAAAATCTTAGAAAAATAAGAACTATAATTTAAAACTATAATAATGCATATCATTTCACTTAATTAAATATTTCTTATTTATTAAGTAGTTATAAAGTAATAAATCTTATAAAAATCATATCTTATTATTTTAAATCACAAAAATAAATATAATATACCAATATAATCACAAAAATAATATCTACATGTTAAAAATATTATACTCCACTTTTGAGTTAAATAAAAAGTTAAACACTTTAATAACTTGAATTTAAACCTATTTCTTTAGTTAATAATTCTTATAAGGGTAAATAAAAGTTGCTAATATTCTAAAACTTAACTAATTAAAGTCTAATAAATAGTATTAGTCTTGAATATTAATAATATGAAGTCAAAATAGTTTACCACATTTTAAATACAATTTTGTTGAATTATCCTTCAGCTATAAGTGTATATTATTATATAAAAGGATCCTTATCTAATAAAAAATCTCTAAGAATAATTTGTAATGAGATAAAACATATTCCTTTACTTTAACCACAAGTTTATCAACATACCAAAACACTATAGTGAATTCATAAGTAGCTAAATAATATTATTACCTTGATTATAAACCATAAACACTCATTTATAAAAAAACATAAATGATTCTATTCCATTATAATCTTGAGAAACCACTATACCAAATAAAAGTAGTACCATCCCTAATTAACTCTAAAGAAAACATTATAAAGTAAACAAGATACAAATATTATAAGCATTACATCTGGAGCTCATCTATGTTTTTTTAAGTTAACTTTAGTCTTAAGGCTTATAAACATTATGTCTAATAAACCACTTATGTTTTTATAGTTAACTTTGGTCTATTATAATTAAGCCATAAAGCATCTCCAATCCAAACTATTCAAGCATGCATAAACAACATCGACCACATCTGATTAACCACAAAGATTGTTTAGACTTTAGAAAAGAAATCTTTTCTTCAAATGTTATTCTTTTTGCCACTTCAAACCACAACTCTTATATAAGCAGTCTTGAGTAGCATTTCACATTTGTGTGTGTCTCATTGTTTTATGATATTGTAATTACATGTTTTTCCGCACACACTCACAAAGCCTTAATAAGAAGCATAAACATGAAACTTATCTAAAAGGGACAACGCATTCTAAAGTAACCATTTCCAGTATCCAAACCCTAGAACAATGTTAACCCCAGGATTTGAGTTTACGAAATTGCATTACATTACTTATGCATAATAGCATCTTTCTTCTTTAAGCATTAGTCCTTATCGGACCAATGATGCTGATTTCAGATATTGGATCTTATATTGTCTCGAATACCGTGAGTGCATAATCTTGCAATCACAAAAGGCAAGTTTACACTTGCTCATGTCCTTTGATTATTTTCTGTAAAGTATTTTGCAAATCCAGTGTTGTCATCACCTGCATTTGAAAAGGGTCAGAAAACACTATTTTCATAATAATATGATTATAGGTTATTTACCATGAGGTAATAATCTACTATGAAAGTTCTGGTGGTAAAGGAACATATTATCTAGGACCTAACAACCAATGTCGCCAATGATTCTTGCGCCGTATATCACGCGTTAACCATGAGATTTGGAATGGGATGGAGAAGTAAGTTGTATCCTTTTCCTCTCGTATGGAGGCAAGACGACCTTAACGTGACGTTGTGATTCCTTGCGGATCCAACATATGGGTGGGCACCCTTACGCCCCACACTTTTGGTCTCTAGATTATCTATGGATGGTTTTTAGTGGATGGACCATTTAATATGGCACTTTCTAGGGCAACACAAGGTCATAGAGTCTTCAGGAACTCATCAGGGTTTTAGCCTGCCTAAAAGGGGGCTTAACGGAGGTGAGTCGGCCCTGAAGGATCGCGCAGACATATGAGGTCACGGAGAGGGCAGTGATTGGCTTGGATATTAGTCTGGGCCTCACACCAAGGAAGTGTGAACGGGTTCGCGGACCGGATGTGCAACAAAGCTAAGATCTCGCATGGGTAAAGTGATGCACCTCTGCAGAGTGTAAGAACTGTAACTTGTTACTCCCTATTCCGGGAAGGAGCTGCGAACGCAGCGGGAAAGGAACTCCATGAAAGTTCTGGTAAACCCGTGAAGGCTGACGGACATAGCTTTTCAGAATAAAAGCAGCCTTTCAAGAAATGTTTACGAAAACCTGCATTGCCTACGACCTATGGTCTGTGGTTGTAGATATAGTGCATCAAACACTCCTTTTCTAGTGAACTTGCTGAGTATGCTCGTACTCAAAGTATCTTCTTAACCCTTGCTAGGTTCTAAAGCCAGTACAGACGAGGTCTACATCTAGTCATGCTCCAGGAATCATCATCAAAAGCTAAAGCTCTTCAATGAAGTCAAGAAGGTCAACATATATACCAACTCAAGTGAAGACAAAGTTACTGATTAGATAGGAATATAATCTCTAACCATAGAACCTATTTTTGTAGTGTATTGCGATAGCAGCAATGCCAGACCATTAGTTAAGATACTAGTCTTAATAGTATGATAGTTTTTGAGTTATTTCTTTCTGATTCTTCTTTGTAAGAAGTTTCTTTCTCTCTCTTTAACCTAGAGTGTTCTCTGGATCTTGTGTAAAGAGTTGAGTTGTAACCTATAGTCATGTCTTGGACATGCTGTGTTTCTGTTGTACCACTCTGAGGGATGTAATACTAGTGAATGATGTTTCATTGGTGTTATATCAATGACTATAGTGTACTACATCATGCAGTGGTATGCTGGGTCACCGCAGTTGGTATCGACCATAATGTGGGGTATGAACCAAATATCGAAATATTCTCTTGACCGACATCAAATGGATTTCTTTAGGAGACGCTTGATATATTGCGCACACACCTACACTCAACACAATATCAGGTCTAGATTCACAAAGTTAAAGCAAAGAACCAATCATGGACTGGTATACCTTTTGATCCACATCTTTACCATTTGCATTTAGTTCGAGATGAGTCTTTGTTGCCATGGGAGTAGGAGCTCCATTTAGATCTTGCATATTGAATCTTTTGAGCATATCTTGAGTATACTTGGCTTGGTTGAAGAATGTCTCTCCTTAGATCACTAACCACATTCTCTAGAGAGTGGTCTCTTAATTCCAACATCCTATCCATTCTAGCTTCGCGACGAGTGTGGATCTCATTGTTGTTTCTTAGGGGGGACTCTTCATCATTTTGGCCCTTGTCTTGACCATTAACTTGACCTTGATCATCACTGGAATCATTATCTTCATTAAGAGGCAAAGATTGACTTTGGTCTTGATCAGGCACACTTCTAGAATTGAGTTGAGCTTGTCTCAAGGCAGTTTGTATGTATCTTCCTTATGTAATTGACTTGGTAGCACTTGACAATCTGGAGAATGAATCAAGCTCCTCCTCACTAGAGATGTCACCTTGATCAACATGTTGAGGGTCCACAACTTGTCTTTGGCTTGGGTCATTGTCCTCCTCGATAGATGGAGCATGTTGTTGTTATGAAGATGAGGGCTCCACTTTAGTAGAGCATAGTTCTTCTCGATCCTCCATAAGGGGTTCCTCAACAGGGCGGATGTATCCCACACCCATTCTACCTATGGCATCCTGAGGCATTTCATCATCTGCATCACAAGCTTCAACACGCCCCCCTTGGGGACCATCATATTCTTCGAAGGTCACACTATAACATTCTATGACGGCTCCGGAGAGCTTATCATAGATTCTATAAGTGTGAGATTCGAGACCATAGCCAACAAAAATACCATCTAATGCTTTAGACTAACACCTTTTATGAGATAGAAACACTTACAACCGAACACCCGGAAGTAAGATATGTTGGGCTTGTTACTGGTAAGTATTTCATATGGAGTCTTTTTCAATTCTTTGCGGAGGTAGAGATGGTTTGATGCATGTCAAGCGGTGGAGATGGATTTGGCCCAAAAGTTGAATGGAGATTTAAAATCCGCCAACATGGTCCTTGCCATCTCAATAAGAGTCCGGTTCTTCCTCTCGGCTACACCATTTTGTTGACGGGTATATGCGGCGGAATATTTGTGATTTATCCCCTCATCACTAAGAAAATCATTCAAGGTGTAGTTCTTGAACTCGGTGCCATTATTGCTTCTTATTATCAACACGGGGACATTGTATTGACGTTGAAACAAGCTGATGAAGTTGATGAAGGTATTTTGGGTCTCACTTTTCAACTTGAATAAATATACCCATGAGTATCTTGAAAAGTCATCAACAATCACTAAACAATATTTCTTCCCACCAAGACTTGCATGAGATGGAGGACCAAAGAGATCCACATGAAGGAGCTCCAAGATCCTCGTTGACTTGATGTGGTTCTTTGGCTTGTGGGGAGCATCATGCATCTTTCCTTGAACACAAGCCCTACAGAACGATCTTTGGCAAAGGAAACATTTTCTTTTAGTCCAACAATATGGCCCTCCTTGTGGAGACTTTGCAAAGTTCTCATATTGACATGGGCTAGTCGGCGATGCTGTAACCAACCCACATCGGACTTTCCGAATAAGCACATCGCACTTGTAGTGGTTTGCCCCGAATAGTCCACCACATACAAGTCATTTTCGACGTACCCAACAAAAGCGATCTTGAGAGACTTGCTCCACATGAGGACCACAATATCATCATCAATAAAGACGGCAAAGCCCATCTTTCTAAGAGCATGGACTAGAAGTAAATTGTAACCAAGGGTCTCAACAGGAAGGACGTCCACGAGTGTAATATCATGGGAAACCACTACCTTGCCAAAACCCATTACCTTAGACTTTGACTTGTCGGCATATGTCACGGATATTTGATCATCATTTGGCCTTAATTCCTTGACAATACATCAGCTTCCGGTCATATGACTTGTGTAACCACTATCAAGCACCCACTTTGACCCTCCGGAAGCATATGTCTACAAAAGATCAAGCTAGTTTTTAGGTACCCATTTTTCAATGGGTCCTCTTTTGTTAGCAACAAGGGTCTTAGGGACCCAAATAGACCAAGAAATATAACCATCATATGGGCCAACATATTGTGCATACACATCACCATAATAATCACGCAATTGAACATAGTGAGGGTTAGCACATCCCGCAAAATCATCATGAGACATAGTTTTACCACTTGTGGTCTTACTATCCACAATGGCCTTGTTTTTCTCTTGTGCAGGCTTGGCCTTATTCTTCTTGTTTTTCTTCTTCTTGGCTTTGGATACAAAACCAATGCCCCCTTTCTCGCCATTTGACCTTTTCTTACTCAAGAGGTCATCAATGGACTTGTTACCTTTTGGAAATGTGGCCGTAGCTAGCTCCCCCTTCATCCTAGCATTTTCTTCAAGAATAGTTGTACTACTAGAGGGAATGAAATTACTAGGTGAAGGAATATTGGTCAATTGAGTTTGAAGCTTTTCATGGGACTTTGTGAGTGACAAGAGTTCACTTTCCAACGTCTTGTGAGCCTTGTTAAGCAAACTAAAGTCATCGGCAAGTTTTTCATGAACCACACCAAACTCAATCTTTTCCTTTTTAGCCCTTTTATATTTAGCAATAGAAAGGTCACGTTCCTTAATGAGTCTATTCACAATTAAATCATTAGCCCCATCAAGCCCTTCAAGTTTTAGTTCAAGGGACAACCTAGTCTCTTGTTCTTCTTCTAGAGCATTATTTATGTCCTCTACCTCAATCATGTGTTCTCTTCCTAGTTTACATCTTTCATCAAGAAGCTCTTGGGTGTGAGAAAGTTGATCTAATAGGTCCACAAAATGTATTTTGTGTTCCCCTTGCAAGTTATTCATGAACTCATCAAAAGCAATTATTTACTTTTTAACCTCAAGAGACATTTCATCATCATTTTCATCATTACTCAATAGGGTGGTGTGAGATGATGAAGATACCTCTGTTCCTCTTGCCATAAGGCAAGTGACGTTCTTGTTGGAGAGATTATCATTTGGAGAGTCGAAGAGGGAGAACGTGGGAGTAGAAGTAGTGCCAAGAGCAGCCACACCACTTGATGTTTCCTCTTTGTAATCTTCATCATCTTCATCATCGGAGGAGTATTCTTCATGAGTGATCAACACAATTTCACCCGACTTCTTGTTGATGGGATTCTTCTTGATGAAGGATTTCTTGTAAGGAGCTTCTGAAGTTTTCTTTAACACACGTTTACCCCCATGATCTTCTCTCTTCTCATAGGGACAACCTGCCACAAAGTGATAGCTGTCACCACAATTGAAACAAGTTCTCAATTTAGTGACATTTTCTCTTCTTCCATTTGGGTTGCTTCTTCATTGCATTTCCATCTTGGCCTTGGCGGGGTTCTTCCAAAAGTTCTTTGCATAGAAGGCCATATATTCACCATGAGCAATCTTGACATCATCGGGGTGGCTCGTGTAGAGGCCTTCATCACTATCATCTTCATCCCCATGTTCCACAACTTTGGCCTTCAATGCAAGGTTGACAACATTTCTTATTCCAAGGGCTCGAGCACGGGCATCTTTGGCATTCTTGGCGGCAATCTTGAAAGAGGCCATCTCTTGCATAACTTCATTCGAGGTCATGAGGTGGTAGTTGTGTCTTCCTTGTAGGCTCTTCAAGTCGGTGGGATCAAAGGGCATGAGTGCACTCACATATTTCCTTTTTATCCAAGCATCATCCACATGTGAGGCACCCACATTCCTAAAAGAGGTGGCGGGGGACTTGAGCCTACGATACATGTCTTCATGATCTTCACCCTCCTTCATATAGAAGCCTTCGGCTTCATTGCTTAGTGCATCATACCGGTTCCTTCTCATGCTCTCATTCCCAACATACAACACTGTGAGAGCATCCCAAGATTCCTTGGCGGTGTTGAGGTGCTCAATGTGTGGGTAATATTTTGTACCCAATCCTTGTTGTATCATGTGTAAGACGGTGGCATTGAGTTGACTATTGACAACTTCTCTTCTTGTCAAGTTGTTTGGATCCCCAATATAGAGTACTTGTTCAATGATGTTCCATAATTCTATACAAGAGCTGCGCACATGAGATTCATTAGAGATTGCCATTGAGCAAAAGTAGATGCCTCTAGCTTTGGTGGGTCTCCTCTATTGTTTATATGAGGGTGAGGGATTGGAGGGTCGGGAGTGTACCATCCATGAGAGTCATGGTGCTCTCCCTTACCACCATCCCTTTTTGTGGAGGAATTAGTGTTGTCTTGATTACCCCCCACCACCATACCCTCGGGTGATACCGGGGCATTCCCCTTAGGTAATGGTGGAATTTCCTCGTGAGGAGAAGGGGATGATGAGCCACCTTTATCTTTAACAAGTTGCTCAAGTAACTTGTGCAATTGTTTGATCTCGTTGGCCATGGTGGAGCTCAATCTTGTTTCCAAGTTATTGAGATGACCCCATGGTCACTGAGGTAGGCTCACCACCACCTTCCCTATCATTTCTACCCATATAATCTTAGGGGGTAAAGCCTGAATAAAGAGCCGAGGCTCTGATACCAATTGAAAGGATCGTATGGGCACCTAGAGGGGGGTGAATAGGTGCTACTTCAAATTTTCTTCTTTTTCAAATTAGGGTTTGACAAGAAAGGTAAATTCTCTATATTATGCAACTAAGGTGAATGTACCTATATGTCAAACAAGCACTAACTAGCAAAACACTAAGCAAGAACAAGTAAGTAAAGTGCGGTAAAGGATAGAAGTAACCAAAGTGGTGGATGCGGAGACACAAGGATTTGCTTCCCGTAGTTCCTTCCTTTTGAGGGTAAGTACGTCTACGTTTGGAGAGGGGGTGGTTTCAAACCACCAACGCCACGAGAGGCCTCCCTTGTTCTCCGATGAACCTCACCCCAAGGTGTTCGATTCACCTTCCACTATATCGGCAACCTTCGAGGTGGAAGCTGGCACCTTTACAACAAGTTCGAGTTACACATCCACAACTTAATTAGAGCCTCCCAAATACAAGCAAGTTGTCAAAACAATCAAAGACAAGCTTGTGCGAACCAAATCAAAGCTAGTGTTTCCAAAGAAACACTAGATCATGGGGGCCCTCAAGTGAATGAGGGGTAAATGAAAATCTCTCTTTGTGAAGCTGTAGATCAAGGCCTCCTCCTTCGATTCTCCAAATATCAATGATTTTGGATGGTTGGATGAAGAGATCTTGTTGATTTGGTGGCTCAAATGGGGGTGGTGTTCTTGAGTGGGTCGAGCAGCTGGAGGAAGGGGATAAGGTACCCTATTTATAAGTAACCCCCTCCATGAACCGTTTTCTAACCGTTGGAGAAAATTCATACCGGACACTCTGGCCTGCACACCGGAGACTCCGGTCTACACTAGAGATTCCGGATCATCTCCAGACCAGCCTCCGGACCAGCATACTGACTGACCGAGCCCATCTATGAGCCAAGTGGGCCGGAGACTCCGGTCCAGCGGCACCGGAGAATCCGGTCTGAGGCTCACACCGGAGACTCCGCATTAGTCTCCGGACCTTGCTTCGGACCCCCTAACAGACTGTCCCAGCCAGAATCATGATTGAAAGGGCATGTATGCCCCCATGTGTGGTTTTGGTAATTAATGACATTCTCTATGGACTAATGTGTAAATTGAGTTTCACTTGTAGGTTTGTCCATTGGCATCGCTTGGGCCATGTGTTGGTCTCAAGGTTGGAAGATGAAGAAATGTCCAAGGGCTTTGTGCCCATTGGAATCATGAAGAAAGAAGGAGCTTGAAGGTCGATCCAGGCATGTGCAAAGAGTTGCATCAAGATGGATCAACCTCAAGTAGGGATGAAGAAGGGCGAGCTCAAGATGCGCCATCTCTAGAAGATCTCATGCTTGAAGCTTGCCATCCTCGTGCTCATGGAATGATGAAGACAAGTTAAAAGAAGAGGTGTCCTCATGGAGTATGGGGGAGCAATTTGCAAGTCTTCATCTTCATCAAGCAAGAGCATCCAAGAAAGGTGTTCCCACTATAGAAGAGCAAGACAGTCTACATCAAGTTCAAGTGGGATGCTCAAGGCAAAGGTATGTTCTTGATAGGGCTTATCTTTTGACCGGTCTCGTGTTGTTAGTTGGGAGACCGGGTTTAGGATAGATAGCCGTACTATCAAGAGGGGCTCTCAACCGGGTGTCTCGTTTGCATCGTTCGGAGAGAGCTCAAACCTTTGCGTTCATAGCATCATCTTTATTGGTTATTATTTGGTTCTTGTCCATGAGAGGATCTAGAGCTTGTGGTCATCATCATAACAAGCTCTAGTTCATCATCTAAGGATTTCACTTGCATAACTTATTGCGGTTTTTGATCTTGCGAGTTTTCCGGCTCCACACCGTGGGGGATACTTCACATATATATTCATAGTATTTTCTCCCAAGGTGATACCCAATATTTGGAGTTCGGATGCAAAAGTTATTGCGTTTCTGGTTTTATGGTTTCTGGAATTTCCCTGACAGGAAGTTCAGGCTTGCCATCGGAAGTTCCGCTAGGGCATTTTTGCCGCCGAAAGTTCCGGTGGAAGTTCCGGGTCTTCTTCCGCTCACGCTCAGTAACCTTCTATTTTGGATGTGCTATTTGACGGAACTTCAGTCGGAATTTCCACCGGAAGTTTTGCTCTCACCGGAAGTTCCGGCCAGTGACCGGAAGTTCTACTCAGGCCGAAAGTTCCGGTTGAATTTCCGGCTCTTGTTCCTCTCACGTTCAGTAACCTTCTGTTTTCGTTGTGTCTATTTGACGGAACTTCTGTCAGAACTTTCACCGGAAGTTTTGCTCCCACCGGAAGTTCCGGTGAACCGGCAGAAGTTCCGACCATGATTCGTTTTTTCAGTTTCTCGCTCCGCAGTTTTCGACCGTTGGCTGTGTGCCACCGGAACTTCCGGCCTCCCACCGGAAGTTCCGGCCAGGTGTCGCGAATGCCCATAACGGGCAGATCTGGGAGCCCTTTAAAAGGGGCTCCTCTTCCCCTTCGTGGGCACTATCTTTTCTTCTTGGTTCTTGGCTTTGTCTCTCTCCTCCATTGTCAACCTTGAAGAAGCTTTCCCTCTCCCTTTCCCCTCCTATGATTCTTGCATCTTTTTGAGGAATTTGAGAGAGGAGATCTAGATCTACAATCCCCCAAGCTAAATCCCTTCTTTGTGAAGGAATCATTGGGATCTAGATCTTGGAGAGTTTTGTGTTCTTCCTCCCTTATTCCCCCAATAGCTTTTGTAGCTTTGTTGGAATTTGGGAGAGAAGGACTTGCCCTTTCATTTGGTGCATAGATTTGAGTTCTCCTCGGAGATTCGGCGGGTTCAAGCTTGTGATCTTGTTTCTCTTGGGTTTCTTGGAGCCCTAGATGGTTGTGTGGTTGGATTGTTGACCTTTTGTAGTCTTGTTGACCTTTTGTGGTCTTGTAGCCTTTTGTGGCATTGTTGGCCTTTTGTGGCATTGTAGCCTTTTGTGGCTTTGTTGTTGGGAGCCTC
Source organism: Avena sativa (assembly GCA_916181665.1). Lineage (NCBI taxonomy): Eukaryota > Viridiplantae > Streptophyta > Magnoliopsida > Poales > Poaceae > Avena > Avena sativa. The sequence continues at coordinate 199,392,538 of OV702281.1, read as the reverse complement.
CAATTGAGTTGTGGAGTTAGCCCCAATTTTGTACAGGTTAGGTGACCGCCCTCAAGCGTCCCATAGTGGAGCAAGTGCCCGCCTTTTGTGGTGCGCACTTGGGAGAATAGGGTGAGCCTTTTGTGGCGTCGGTGAGTTGCGTGCTTCCGCATCCGGGGTGAGGCCTTGTGTGGCGTTGGGTGAGCATCGAGCCACCACACCTCGAGGTGAGCCATTTGTGGCATTCGGAGAGCATTGCGCCATCGCACCTCTCCAACAGAGACGTAGCTTCTTCGGAAGTGAACTTCGGGAAACAAATCTTCGTCTCCGCGTCCATCGGTTATCTCTCAACCGAACCCTTTACTTATGCACTTTACATTGTGATAGCCATCATGCTTGAAGTATGTATACCTTGCTATCACCTTGTTGCTTGTATTGCTTAGCATAGGTTGTTGGTGCACCTAGGTGAACTTAGTGGCTAGGTTTTGTGCTCAATAAATTAAACGTTAGTTTTATTCCGCATTTACTTGAGCCTAAACCGTAATATTTTTAAAAGCCTATTCACCCCCCCTCTAGGCGACTTCCTTTGTACTTTCAATGATGCCCCCTCCGGGGATACCTGCGGAGATCGACTCCGGTCCACAACGGAGACTCTAGCCCAGCCAGACCAGAGACTCCGGTCTGGAATTTCTAGAAACATGTCAATCTTGCAGGAATCATTCCATAGTGTAAGGGTCCTTTTCACTTAGCATTATAACAACTTGTAGACAGCAACATTCTATAAATTGATATACTTGTTGTTAATGAACACCAAAAGTGATTATGATAGTAAATGTCCTTTCAGCAGTAATGTCCAAAAATAAGGAAACACTTATTTCCGACTTAGAGGAAACATTTGCTAGTCTACAAAAATTTAACATAATGCTAAATCCAAAGAAGTGCTTCTTTGGAATTCCAGCCGGAAAATTATTAGGTTCAATCGTGTCTGAAAGAGGCATAAAGGTGAACCGAGACAAAATTAAGGCTATACTCAACATCACCAGGCCGACTCGCCTGAAGGACATGCAACATCTCACTGGTTGCATTGCAGTAGTGAGTCGGTTCGTCAGTCGGCTCAGAGAAAGAGTTGCACCTTTATACAAACTCTTGAAGAAAACTGACAAATTTGTGTGGACCCAGGAAGCCGACAATGCTCTACAAATTTTAAAAGATCTACTTTCGAACCCGCCAATCCTCGCGGCACCAGAGCCTCAGGATCCTATGTTACTTTACATTGCAGCAACCAACAAAGTCATAAGCGTGGTAACATCAATGGAACGCGAGGAAGAGGGCTATGAGCATAAGGTGCAACGTCCAACATAATACCTGAGCGAGGTCCTAACAGAATCAAAACAATGGTATCCACACCATCAAAATCTAGCCTATGGAGTGTTCTTCACCTCCAGAAAGCTACGACATTTCTTTTTAAGAGCACAAGATCACAGTGGTGAGTACTGCTCCCCTGCGAGATATAATCAATAACCGCGACGCCACATGACGTGTCACAAAATGGGGAATAGAGCCTGCAGCTTTTGACATTGAGTACAAGCCACGAACAGCAATCAAGTCCCAAATACTTGCCGATTTTGTCGTTGATTGGACAGAGACAGCAGAAAATACAAGTCCTCCAGACTCGGAATTTTGGACCCTACATTTTGACGGATCAAGAGCATGAGGAGACTCGGGGGCTGGCGTGGTACTCAAGTCACCCCAAGGAGATAAACTGTTCTATGTGTTACAAATACACTTCACGGCAACCAATAATATTGCCAAGTATGAAGCATTGTTACATGGAATACGCATGGCCAAAAATATTGGCATAACAAGACTCATGTGTTACGGAGACTCGGATTTAGTTGCTCAGCAAGTATCCGATATCTGCAATGCAAATAAACACATGGCAGCTTACAAAGCTGTTGTGGATGAATTATCTAAATCGTTTGAGGGTTTAAGGTCAACACATCCCTTGAGCAGAAAATGAGAAAGAAGATGCTTGATCAAGGATAGGCTCTGAGCGGAACAAGTCTCGGATGGCGCTTTTATAGAGCATTTAAAGGTCCCCTCCATCACATGAGTTGATGAGGACTATCCGATGAAATCCGACTCACCTCTAATAGCAGATATGGCTGTAATTCCCATCTAGACAAGACCCTATCTGGATTTCCTGATAGACGGGAAATTACCCAAATACAATGTTCTGAGCCAGCAGATCGTCCGACGAGCAAAATCCTAGACAATAATAAATGGTGAGCTCTATAAGCGGGGTGTTTCAGGGTTTTTTAGCGATGTATTTCTCCGGAAGGAGTAGAAACTTACGAGAAATCCATGAAGGCGAGTCTAGTCACCATGCTGCATCCAAATCTTTAGTGGAAAAAGCTTTCAGACACGGATTCTTTTGGCTTACATCTAAGGAGGACGCCGATAAGCTAGTCAAAGCGTGCAAAGGGTGCCAAAAGTATGCCCGTCAGGCACACGTTCCGGCTGATCAGTTGTGAAAAATCCCGATTACATGGCCATTTGCGGTATGGGGGCTTGATATGGTATAGCCGTTTTGCACGGAAAAATGTGGATTTACTCACCTACTGGTGATGGTGGATAAATTTACAAAATGGATTAAGGCCAAACCCGTAACAATTTACGATGGAGCCATAGCCAAAAAGTTCGTCAAAGACATGATCATCCGATTAGGATATCCACACAGTATAATTACTGACAACAGTAGCAACTTCTCCATGGGAGAACTGGACTAATTCTGCAAGGAGCAAGGGATCCGACTCGATATTTCATCAGTCACGCATCCACAGGATAATGGACAAGTCGAAAGGACTAATGGTCTTATTTTACAAGGACTCCGACTTCGTCTCGAGGCACCACTTTGTCATGCTGCGGGGGCTTGGGCGGAAGAATTACCGTCTGTGATATAAAGCTTACGAACAACTCCTAATAGATCAACTGGATACAGTCCTTTCTTCTTGGTTTACGGTGCATAATCAGTTCTTCCAAGTGATCTAATTCACCAATATCCTCGAGTCAAAGCGTATATCGAAGAAGATGCAGAAGTTTCTCGACAAGATGATCTCGACATAGTCAAAGAAGTTCACGTCATTGCTGAGCAGAGATCTACAACCTATCAGCAGAAGTTACGCAAGTATCATAGTCAGAGAGTATCGAACCGCTCTTTCAAAAAGGCGAATTAGATCTCCAACTTGTGCAAAAAAGAAAGCACCAATTTTCCCTGATTTGGGAAGGACCTTTTATGATCAATAGAGTTCTGCATAATGGGTCATATTATTTAACCGATATGAGACCAATCAAGGAAAGATCAAACACTCGGAAGAGAAAGAGAGCTGGTGCTAGTATAGACCCGGATGAAATAGACCGTCCATGGAATATTGCACAGCTACGTCCCTTCTATTCTTAGTTATATTTCCTTGTAATCATATATGTACATGTTCAAAGTGAAATAAAGTATTGGTTTCCTCATATGTTATTCGTGAGAATTTTTTGCCATATTATTTCCAAAAGAGCATGTCATTTTCAAAAATCCCAGAATTCTTGAAAGTACTTTATGCTCATGTTCATTCTGGTTATGATTTTTGAATATCTAAAAAATGTTACCTTAGGGTAAAAATCTAATTTGTTGCTTATACTTTGGTTTTTTATCTGATTGCTTAGACGCGGGTATTTTCCGAGTAATGAATTGTTGGTACCGGCTTTGTTTCCGAGTTTAAACAGGTTTAGCAATTGAGCTCCGTTGCTTGGCAAAGTTTCCATTGCTTCATGACAGAGACGAGCAGAGAGTCTGATAAAATGATAAGTATAAGTATAACAAAAAAGTGCATAAGAAATTCTTCCAAGCACATGCATAAAATATATACAATAAGTGCTAAGTAGTAAAACATCAGTTCTTACAGACCAGTACACGTTTAAAACCAAAATATTGTTCCCATCATTACATGCCACATAGAAAGTTCAGAATAATTCATCAAGAAATTTATGCTGCAGATTCAGGCGATGGTGATGAAGATCTTGGAGCACTAGAGTCGACATTGTCGTCACCTTGATCCTAAGACTCGGAAGCTCCTTCGATGAGGCTATCTTATGGCTCTAGGGGTGAAGGAGGCATAGCGATAGATTGGAAGAATGGCGTCATGTAGCTCGTTTATCTCCGCCACGCGACAAGCATAGCCCGCACATGATTCTTGGATGGGCTTGATGTCCTATGGGTTACCCTCATCGTCCTCGTGGGCGATGCCCTTGGTGACGTGCCAGATCTCCATATCACTATTGGCCCATCGCCATGGTGAGGGCGGTCTGTGTAGCAGTCCGAGCATAGGAGATCTTCCAGTATTCGATGAGCTTCGCAATCTCCTTGGCTCTATCCCTCACCTCGAGCACTAGCATTTTGTGCAAGTTGGAAAGTCTGACCGACTCGCCAGCCTCTTCAAGAGTATGGTGGAAGTTGAAAATAACATCTTCGACGAGTTTTATGCGCTCGAGACGGGGTTCAGAGGAAGGGGAGCCAGAAATATGAAGAGGATCTGGGAAAGAACCAAAAATCAAAAACTAACTCAAAGAAATTCAAAAATCAAGGGAAGAGTGAAAGTCGGAAATATTACCTAGCATGCAGTGGTTCCACTAAGCATGCTCCTCCCGGAGACTCTTCAGCTTTACTTCTGCGGCCTCGGATAGATCTCTCTGGCTCTCGAAGTTCTTCTTGAGATCATCTAATTGCTTATCTCGGAGGGCCAGCAGCCTCTCGAACCTCTCGGTCTCCATGTTTCTTGACTACAGGACGACATTCATGTATTTCTTCGATTGAGTCTTTACCTTTGCAATCACGTCCTGGAGTTCAGTATTTTCTAATTTCAAGACCTTGAAGTTCTCGGCCTCTTACACCATCGTGCTGGATTCACAGAGCAATTCTGCAAAGGAAAATTATCAGTCGACTGAAAAGTTTGACTATGGCAATCACTAATGGGAAAATGAGTCGGAAAATATTACCTTCCGCCTCATCTTTCTCCACCTTTAACTTGGAATTTTCAAGACACAGAGTCTTAATCTCTTTGCGCTTGTTGCAGATATTCTTGAGCAATTCCTGGTTGGAAGATGCAATTTTTGTAAGTTTAAAGACAGAAAACCGTCAGACGGCTACTAAGACTCGAGATACAACTTTAACTAAGTCAAAATACAGCACGAGCCTTGGGGGCTACACTATATCGTTCTTTTGCATCCTATAAGAATCAACTCGGATTTAATGTTATGATGTTTATCCGAATTTATGCTTGGGGGCTAGAGGATATGACAATAAATACTACAAACAAGATTCAGAAAACTTACAATGTGTTCCAGATGCAGCTTCTCAAATCCGAGTTTCGTGTTGTGAAACACTTTCTCGGCAAGGGAGAGGAGGGAACGTCTGTTGCTGGGAGCTCGCCAGATTCGATTTTAGCGTCCCAGAAAAATTTGTTCCAGGAGATCCACCAGCTTCACGCCCTCTTTCTCTTGGCTCGCTACCTCCAGAGTGAGGGTTTGTTTCTCGAGACTGCACTGAGCCATCTTGAGAATCTCTTTCTTCTTTTTCCGCTTTAGGCCGAAGGCAGCAGAGCCGGCCACTTTATCCACCTCCCATGTTGATATCACCATGGGACCATTACCCTTGACAGGTTCACCCTTGTTAGTTGCCTGGCTACCAACGGTAACCAGGGCGTTTGAGGTGGTTCTGGCGTTGGGGACGGTAGAGACAGCATCGGGAGAGGCGAAAACCTCCGGTGCTGACATCGGGGCGCTGCATGGAGTTCGAGGAGGCAGATTGGAGAAATGACAAGCTTCTGCTGACGCAGCTGCTTGCCTGGCTTGCCCTCTGGCTTCAATTTGCTCTTCAACACAGATTTTGCTCTGAACATGTGTGAATGAATGTCAGATATGCTTCAAAAAGAAAACAATGTGCGGAATATTAAAAACTACAAGGTAGTTACCTTTTAACTACTAGCAACACTTGTGTGCCAGCAGTGACAACAACATCCTTGGCCTTGCGCTTCTTGGAAGCGGAGGCAGGAACTTCTTTCACCTCGTCGTCCTCCGTTGCTTCCGAGTCTTAACCCTCGATAGGACAAGCTCGGACTCAGGAAGTTTCTCAAGATGATAAGTGTTGAGAGGTCAGCAAGAGAAAAGTCGGATTACGAGGCAGAAAAGAGCGAATAATCTTAAAAACAAGTCAAAATATTTATTCGGATCAAAGGACGGTCAGCAGGGTATATTTTCATGGAGACTTCGGGGATTTTCTTCTCCACCCGCTCCTTGATCAGGTACTGCATCCGGGTATGTAGTCCTTCATGGCTATGCGAGTCGGACTAACCTTCAGGCTGTCCTTCCGGTTCCTGGTGACCGTATGCATCAAGCGGTGTCTGTGAAACTACAATGGCTGAATCTGGCGATCTAGCTAGCAGTGGATCAAGTCGGATCCATGGATCCCCTTGTTCTTCATCAAGAACTCGATCCACCTCTTGGAAAACATCAAGTCCTCGAACAGTTCTGGCGTCTCCGCGTCCCACGACTCTTGGTGGGGAGCGGCGTCGTCGACGAAGGCCGGTAGACCTTCCGCCTTGTCTGGGGCCGGAATATCCTATGAATATGGACGTTGAGCACATCGGGACCAAAATCCAGTTAGCGTATATACTCACCAAAGGACTTGGGCATGTCAAGTTCATTGAAATGCGACAGAAGCTCGGAGTCGAGGAGGTGAAGATGATGCCACAGGCTTAAGGGGTGAATGTTAGCCATTTTAATCCTACAACATCATTAGGAGAGTTTGATTTATTCCAATTAGCATATAACTATCACGTTAGTGTGTTTGTACATTGCGTGGCACTACTGTCGTTTTTTGGTTATTGTTGTAGGTGTAGGAATCTTTGATCAAGATGTGGGATGGCGCGTTTATAGTGGTCAAAGGCTGCATGGATCATCGTGGCTGAGTGGTAGTGGGATGGCACGACTTACTTGCAAGCTTTATACTTTATTTCTTTATCAAAGCTTTCTCTTAAACTTTACTTAAGTGACTTGTAGATTCTAGAAAGATATGTGAAGGTTTCATAAAGAGCATAAAATTTGTCCTAAGAAAAATAATCTTGATGTCATCCTAAGGCATGAGATTGAACTTAGTTAAAACTCCACTAGCTTACCACCCCTCATTAGTGCTTACCCCCACCTGTAGATGCTAGTGCTAAGCATAAAACTTGATCAACTTTAGGTGGGAATACTTGGTGGAAAAATGGTTATGAAAACCTTGGAATGATGGATCATTCTATTGAAATGTTTTGGACATGTGTTTCCGAACACTTGATGATTTTAGTGATGAAAATGTTGAGGCATGAGCCTTAGCCCTTTATAAAACTGATGGTTGTCTCGATGCGATGCCATTCCAATTTTATCGTACAACCACAATACCCGAAGATTGGGTAGGGCTTGACTGGAAACTTATATACCTTAGTATTAGTTCCCTCATGGCCAAGGTCTGAGCTGAGGCTACCTTGTGAAGATTGTCCACCTGTGCAGTACCCAAGATGACAGTTTGTCATGGTTGGGAGGCCAAACTCACAGGAGAGGTGCTTATACTAGGGCGTGTAATTGAAAGGTTAGGATTGATTATCCGCATACTGAGTATGGTGAATTCAGGATTTTTTCCTGACGGATGTAAGGAATGTTGTGGTGAAAGTGTACAATCTCTGCAAAGTGTCAAACTATTCGAATAGCCGCGTCCGCGGTTATGGACAGTTGGAGTGGCCATACTGTTCCCCCGTCAGACTTTTCAAAATGACTTGTGAAACAAAGTGAGACTTTGACTTGACCACAACAGGATTATGATATGAAATACAACTTCCCATTTAGATGTTATAAACTTCAACTAGCATTCGTTGCTTCTAAACTTAGTAGAGATAAATCTGGCTTTTGCAAAGATAACCCTAGAGCCTAGTTTCCTATTATCAAAAACCCCTTTCCCTTGTTAGTATTAGTTTGCGAGTACTTAAAGAGTACTCATGGCTTTGTCCCTGGCTATTACCATGGCCAGACTATCAAGAGGAGTACCTGGAGGATGGACCCCAGGAAGGTTACGACAACTAGGATCATCGCCCATCGTCAGCATTGCCGGTGACCCCGAAGATGGAGCTTCGCCTACGCTGCCGTTATTATTACGTATTCCGCTGCTTGATGTTGTATTAAAAATTGGATCATGAGATCCCTATTTGTGTAAGTACTTATGTACGGTTGTAATGGATGATGTACTATGGTATCCAATTCTGTTATGTCTCGCAAAAATGGAATCCTGGGATTGCGATGTATGGCATAACAGGCATCTGGGATTAAAAATCCGGGTGTTGACAAGTTGGTATCAGAGCCATCCTGACCATAGGAGACCCTAGTTAGACTGGACGTTTGAATCAAAAACTTAGTTCCAAAACCAAAGAAAACAAATATTTACAAAACTTATTCTCATTCTTACCCCTTTGATTCTTTCATGAAAATTCATGTTCCTCGAAAACTCTTGCAAAATACATAAAATTTTGACACACTTGATCCCTCTACTAACTTACTCATCCTATATTCTTATAGATGGACGTGAAGTACAGCAAGTTTTATCAGTTGGGGAATGGAGGAGACCTTATCTTTGAGAGGGATTTGGACCAGTTTCAGAACTTCTGGAGCGTCCGCACCCCGAGTTCTTCGGAGCTCAGCTCAATGATCAAGGAGGAGAAGATCTGTAGTGGCTAATTGTTGCAAGTCTCAGAGGAAAGATTGAACATCCCACTGAGGAAGGAATTCAGTTTACCTTAAGAGAGAACAACTGGCTCGATGGACTTGCCAGGGCCATGCAGGAAGCTCTTTCCCGTCTATGTGGGCAGAGCATCAATCAGATCAAGGGTACTCGCTTTGAGTTTTTCCCAAGGCGTGATGCTAATGGACAACTGTAACATCCCAAAAATACTAAGCTTAGATCATCAAATTCTAATCATCAAAATTAGGGTTAACAAAAAACTTTTCTAAATGAAATCATGAATGCATGCATATGTGTATGCATGGATTTTGAAATCCTTTAAAACCACCTTGTTTGTTTGTTCCATTGCTTGTAAAATGTTTCTTAGGTGAAATAAACATCATCTAAAACGTTTCCCACATTTTTCCTAAAGACAAGTAAATCAAAACACATATATGAAGTGAATGGTCATTTTGGCCAATTTAACTCCCATGCCTACTTTGGCTGTCTCAAACTTGCCGAACCTAACAGAAACTTTTCTGGATCTTTGCACCCATTGAATGTACTCATAACAAGGTATCAAGGCCCACTTTGTGATCATCCAGAAACTTTCAAATGCATAGTTTAAATGACAATTAAAAATTGAATCTTTATCATATGGGAAGATCCCACTTTTTCAAAAACTACTCAAACAAGCTCAACTTTCAAAACCCAAGCATCTGTAGACTCACCAGCACCAATCTAGCAAACCCACCAAAAGTCATTTCAAAATTCAAAACTTGATTTCATGCGGCCATTTCATCAAACAGGTTGCAGACACAAATGAAACAAACATCAAACACTATTGTGAGCAGTGATTCTTGCCTAACTGGTTCCCCATTTAGCTCACACACAAATCAGTAGATCATCTAGGAAGTTTAGCCAGGCACTAGCACCACTGTGAGCTTGCCATTGTCATCAATGGTGAATAGCCGAGCACCCTCTTGCCACCCCATAGTCGACAGCAAGCTAGGAGCAGCAGCAAGCCTAGCCAGCATGTCTGGGAGGCAGCCCACCGTCCACCGCTACTCACTGTCCCAGCCGCGAGCGTTGCCAAGCCCTGGACCACGTGCACAAGCCACGCCCCGACCATGCCAAGCGTGCGCCAGAGCGCCACCCTCGACCATCACCCACAGACCGCGTGCCGCCCTCGCCGCGTGCATACACAATCCCCACCGACCCAGAAGACCGCCAGACATCCCCGTTTGCCGCCCCGTGCCGCACAGCCACCGTCCGCCGTCAAAGACGCCGCCTCTGCCGCGCAGAGCACCGCCCGTTCCAGACCAAACCACACCGCCCCATGCCTCGAGAACATGTCATTGAGCATCGCCAGGAGACACCGCACCGTCCCCTACCCTTGCCCATGCCTTTATCCGCCTGTAACCTCGCCCCCGACGAGCTCACTGTGTGCCTCGATGGTCCCCTCGCTCGACTATAAATAGAGGCCACCCCCGCACGATTTCTTCACACCATCTCACTCCCCTCTCCTCACTGATCGTGCCACACCATTCTCAGAGCAAGGCGAGCACCACCTCGCCGGAATTTCACTGGAGCCTGCCGCTACTGCAGAAGAAGGGAGCCAGCGATTGGAGCCGCCCCAGGAGCTGTCGCGACCACCCCTGAGTTCGCCGTCGTCGACTTCGTCGTTCGCCCGCCTCGCGGACCCTCGCCAGCACCCCGGTGAGCCCCCAGCGACCCTCACTGGCCGCGCTAGGTTTCATTCTCGCCGGAGTTGTCTCGCGTCGACGATGACTCCCAACCGTTAGATAAGAACTAGATCGAACGATCCACGTCGCCCCATACCGCTTCGCCCAGCCCCGTGTCGCTGACGAGTGGGGACACCCACTTAAGGAGCCCGCGGGAGCACTGCGCTTAGCAGGCCGGCCCAGTAACTTTTCCCACGCAGCCCAGTTATTCAAATTAAACCTTTTTCTATTTTAATTCAAACACACTTCTGTACCCAACTTCAAAAATCAACCCAGATCGATTTAGTGCACCAAATTGAATGAAACCAATTTTGTTGGAAAGGTCTGTGAATACTGAATCCAAGCCCGTTGGATTCAAGTCATTTGGATCTATAGATCACCCATGGTAAAAAAACAAGGCAGAAGCTTTTCTGCATTCAAACATTTTTCAAATTTAAACCATAATAGCTTTTGACTTAATTCCAACTCTCAAAAATCACATTTAACCATATCTTTCAGAATATATAAAAATATATAGGTTTACTTGCAGAAATAATGTTCAAGGAATAAAAGAATGCTACATAAGCATTTCTAGCCACTTTAATTAATTAAAATAAAAGGGTAAAACCTTATTAAATTGTGACACCACTTTAAATCACATTCCCATGGACTACAATATGTGGTGATGACATGTGTCAATATGATCCCATGTTGGGTTTGGAGAATATTAAATCTTAAGTAGTTTTTCAATGAGTAGAAATTAATTTTCTAAAAATAAAAGGAATTAAACCAAGCCTTAACCTTGTAATGTTAGGGATGATGCTAGATTATCCATAGGACCCTTGTGTGTGATGATTGCAAGTAGTTAAGTATTGTTTGGTGATTGTGTACCTCGTATTTATTCATAGACGCTAGTACCGACCAAGGATACGAGGAGGAAGGAGGATACTACGAAGAAGAAGCCGAGGAGAACTTCAACCACTGCTCTGCACAAGGCAAGCTAGTAACCCTGCAAGCTAACACTTGCAATTTAGCAAGCTTATACTGATATTGTGCAAGCTGAGACTATACCTATGCAAGCCCATACTTGTTCTATGACTACTATATGCCTTAAGCATATGTGATCATACCCACTCGATAAACCAATCCTAGTTTTACTTGCAAGCTTCTTACTCTATTTTTTTATCAAAGCTTACTTAGAGTTTACTTAAGTGACTGGTAGATTTTGGAAAGATGCTGAAGGTTGCATAAAGAGCATAAAATTTGGCCTAAGTTAGAAACCTTGACATCAGCCTGAGACATGAGGTTGTACTTAGTTGAAACTCCACTAGTTACCACCCCTCATCATTACTACCCCCACCTGTAGATGCTAGTGCTAAGCATAAAACTTGATCAACTTTTAGATGGGAATACTTGGTGGAAAAATGGTTATGAAAACCTTGGAATGATGGATCATTCTATTGAAATGTTTTGGACATGTGTTTCCAAACACTTGAGAATTTTGGTGATAAAAATGTTGAGGCATGAGCCTTAGCCCTTTATAAAACTGATGGTTGTCTGGATGCGATACCATTCCAATTTTATCGTACAACCACAATACCCGAATATTGGGTAGGGCTTGACTGGAAACTTATGTACCTTAGTATTAGTTCCCTCACGGCCAAGGTCTGAGCTGAGGCTACCTTGTGAAGATTGTCCACCTGTGCAGTACCCAAGATGACAGTTGGTCATGGTTGGGAGGCCAAACTCACAGGAGAGGTGCTTATACTAGGGCGTGTAATTGAAAAGTTAGGATTGATTATCCGCATACTGAGTATGGTGAATTCAGGATTTGTTCCTGACGGATGTATGGAATGTTGTGGTGAAAGTGTACAATCTCTGCAGAGTGTCAAACTATTCGAATAGCCGCGTCCGCGGTTATGGACAGTTGGAGTGGCCATACTGTTCTCCCGTCAGACTTTTCAAAATGACCTGTGAAATGAATTAAGACTTTGACTTGACCACAACAGAGTTGTGAGATGAAATACAAGTTCCCGCTTAGGATTTATAAAATTGTGACTAGCTTCGGAGCTTAGTAGAAATAAATATGGATTTTGCAAAACAACCCTAGAGCCTAGTGTCCTATTATCCAAAAAACCCCTTTACCTACTAGTATTAGTTTGCGAGTACTTAAAGAGTACTCATGGCTTTGTCCCTGGCTATTCCCATGGCCAGACTATGAAGAGGAGTACCTGGAAGATGGACCCCAGGAAGGTTACGACAACTAGGATCATCTCCCATCGTCAGCATTGCCTGTGACCCCGAAGATGGAGCTTCTCCTACGTTACCGTTATTATTACGTATTCCGCTGCTTGATGTTGTATTAAGAACTGGATCATGAGATCCCTATTTGTGTAAGAACTTATGTATCGTTGTAATGGATGATGTACTATGGTATCCAATTATGTTATGTCTCGCAAAAATGGTAATCCTGGGATTGCAATGTATGGTATAACAGGCATCTAGGATTGAAAAATCCGGGTGTTGACAACAACCACTGGAAGCCCCATACCACCCTGAGCTGAAGACTCAATTGGACCACCTTAGCTTCATGATGTATGATCATCAGCAGGAGTTGGATAACTGTCGTGACTACTCCAACCACAAGTCTGCCATCATCAAGAAGAAGGACCAAACCATCTCCGTGCTAGCAAAGGATCGCAAGTCTCGCCACCGTCAGCTCGACAGGAAGGAGCGCATCATTTCCCGCCTTCGCCACCGCATCTCATCTTTAGAGGAGACCATCCACGAGAGAGACATGCAGTTGGAGGAAAGGGAGAATGCCGGAGAGGATCTTCGTGGAGACCCCTACTCCTATCTCAGCGATGATGATGATTTTCTGGAGGATCAGGCTATGGACTTCTTCACAGATGAAGACGATTTCGCCTTCATCGATGATGATGAGGATGATGAGGCCACAGATTCCAAGGAGTAGTAGCACTTGAGCACTAGCGTAGTGAGTAGTATTCGGTCCCATTGTATCGTAGTTCTCAGAATGGTTCTTAAAACCATCTGTTTTTCTTTGTTGTGGTGTGTGTTGTATCGTGTGCTATGAATGAATGAATGAAAAAGCAAGTTGCTAGAAAAATCTTAGTCAAACTTTAAAAATTTCTCAAAGACCCAAAACTTTAGAAACTTCCCTCTTTTCTCATGATCTATCTCAATCTTCAGATGCCACATGGAGGAAGTGGTTCATTCCCGGACCCGATGTTGCAGATTCTGCAAATGTTGACTTCTGACCGTGAAGCTGAAAGAGCGGAACGTCAAGCCAACCTAGCCACCCTTCAGCAGATAGCCCAGCTAGCCCACAACAACCAAGTCCATGGAAATTAGGACAACCATGGATCTAAGATCAAAAATTTCCAGAATACCAACCCACATGTTTTCACTAAGTCAGAAGAACCCCTAGACGCCGATGATTGGCTGCAAACCATGGAAAATAACCTAGAAGTCGCCAGAGTGGAAGCCAACAAGAAAGTTCTGTTCGCCACCCACTATCTAGCCAGAGATGACAGGGCATGGTGGAACAGTGTTCGCGCAATGACCGGAGGCCAGATGATGACCTGGGAAGAATTCAAGGTCAACTTTAGCTGAACCCATGTGCCACCATGTTTGATCAAGAGAATCAGAGACGAGTTCAGAGAGCTGAAGCAAGGAAGGATGACTGTAGTGGAATACCGTGACAAATTTTTGTCATTAGCTAGGTATGCCCCGGATGAGATCGACACCGAAGCCAAGAAGAAAGAGAGATTCTTAAATGGTCTGCATGATGAAAGGAAGACTGTGTTAGTCAATATCCCCTTTGTTGATATTGAAGACCTTGTCGACTCAGCTATCCAAATGGAAGGAAAGATCAACCAAGCCAATGAGAACCGCAAGCGTCGCATGAGGCATCAACCAGGAACCCATCAGACCCCAAAGTATCGCCCCAACCCATCTCCAGGATTTGCCCCAAGAACCAACAGACCCCCGATGAACCGTCCGACCTATCCCAACCGTGGAAACCCTAGGCCCGGAGGAAATCACAACAACCCCTAGCAATTTCAACCGTTCCCCACCCAAGTTCAACAACAACAATGCTACCGCCAACACCAATACTGCCCCTAGGACTGGAAGCAATGCTGTGCCTGTAGCAGCAAAGGACAAGTCGCAAGTGACTTGTTATGACTGTGGAAATAAAGGCCACTATTCCAACGAGTGCCCCAACAAGAAGAATGCTACAGCCCCCAATTCCAATGTCCCAACTCAGCAGCAGCGTCGTGTGCAGCCAGGAAGAATATTTGCCCCAGGGAATTCACTCAACCGCAACGGCCGTCTTTTTCTCATGTATGCTGAAGAAGCTCAGGAAGCGCCAGACGTCGTGTTGGGTATTTTTCTGTTAATTCAGTACTTGCAAGAGTGTTGTTTGATTCTGGTGCATCGCACTCATTTGTCACCGAATAATTTGCCTGCACTAGTAAAATTCAACCAACCAAACTGAAGCATGTTATGATTGTTCAAATTCCCATATAAACCACTAAGGCTAGGAAAATTTGCAAAGTCGTCCCTATCCGAATCCATGGCATAGATTTTTATGCAAATCTGATAGTACTCGGAACTAAAGGTTTGGAAGTAGTACTAGGAATGGATTGGATGTCCAAACATAAAGGATTGATTGACTGTGCCAAGAAAGCCATAACCATGACCAGTACTGCCGGAATATCAGTCGAGCATATATCTGAAACCTTACCTCTCCAATTCAAATGCAACAAGAGTATAGCCCAACCTACCATTGACCAAGTCCGGATAGTCTGTGAATAACCCGATGTATTTCCAGATGTTTTTCCCGGTATGCCCCCAGATCGGGATATTGAGTTTATCATCGAACTAATTCCTGAACAGGACCCATAGCCTAGAGACCATATAGTATGAACCCGTCAGAGCTAGCAGAATTGAAGAAGCGACTGGATTCCATGCTGGAAATTGGATTGATTCAACCAAGTGCGTCACCATGGAGATCACCTGTCTTGTTTGTGGACAAGAAGGATGGAGGTAACCGTTTCTGTACGGATTATCGGAAATTGAATGATGTCACCATCAAGAAAAAATACCCCTTGCCCAAGATAGAAGATTTGTTTGATCAGTTGACCGGTGCCAAAGTGTTTTCTAAGATTGATCTTAGAACTGGCTATCATCAACTCAAAATTCGTGTGGAGGATATTCCAAAGACTGCCTTTACCACCAGATATGGATTGTATGAGTATACAGTCATGTCTTTCGGACTAACCAATGCCCCCGCTTATTTCATGAATCTCATGAATAATATTTTTATGGACTTCCTGGATAAGTTTGTCGTTGTTTTCATCGATGACATTCTGATTTATTCCAAATCATAAGAAGAACATGAGATACACCTAAGGACCATTCTTGGAACCCTTAGAGAGCATCAGTTGTATGCAAAGTTTAGCAAATGTGAATTCTGGTTACAGGAGGTGGGATTCCTCGGTCACATTGTATCAGCTGGAGGAATTGCCGTTGACCCTGCCAAAGTGAAAGATGTAGAAGATTGGCAAGCCCCAACCACTCAAACCCAAGTTCGTGCATTTCTCGGATTGGCGGGATATTACCGCAAGTTCGTAGAAGGATTCTCTAGTATCACCAGACCCATGACCCAATTGCTGAAGAAGGACAAGAAGTTTGAATGGACCGACAAATGTGAAGCGAGTTTTCAAGAACTCAAGAGGAGATTGATTTCAGCCCCAATCTTGATCATGCCGGATATCACGAAGCTCTTCGATGTGTATTGTGATGCATCCAAGATTGGTCTCGGATGTGTGCTAATGCAAGAAGGCAACGTTATATCTTATCTATCTCGACAACTGAAGCAGCATGAGCAAAACTACCCAACACATGACCTCGAACTCGCAGCCGTAGTTCTAGCCCTAAAAACATGGAGACATTACCTGATGGGAAACCGTTGTGAGATCTATACAGATCACAAGAGCCTAAAGTATATATTCACTCATAAGGAGCTGAATATGAGGCAGAGAAGATGGATAGAGCTAATCAAGGATTATGACCTGGACATTCACTATCACCCTGGTAAAGCCAATGTGGTAGCAGATGCCCTTAGCAGATTGCCATGCCGCTTGAACTCCATGATTTTGAAGGAGCAACCAAGTTTGCACAAAGAGATGGAAGATTTTCGAATGGAATTAGTAAGTGAAGGATTCTTGGCTAGCATAGAACTCCAGACCACTTTGATCAGTCAGATTAAAGAGGCGCAGAAGGGAAATGCTAGTATTGACGGAATCAAGCGTCGTATCGGTACGGGCAAAGTACCCGGATTCACCGAGGACGAAGAAGGAGTTTTGTGGTACAAAGGACGCCTTTGTGTACCACCAGATTCTGAGTTGAAAGAAGTTATTCTGAAGGAGGCTCATGATACTCTTTATTCTATCCATCCTGGAGGAACTAAGATGTATCAAGATTTGAAGGAGCAATTTTGGTGGCATAAGATGAAGAGAGAAATCGGAAGCTATATCGCCAAGTGTGATATATGTCAGCGAGTCAAGGCAGGACATCAAAGACCCGCTGGATTGTTGCAACCTTGCAGATTCCAGAATGGAAATGGGATTCTGTTGGAATGGACTTTATCACTGGACTGCCTACTTCTAGTAGGGGAAATGACTCTATCTGGGTCATAGTGGACAGATTGTCCAAAGTCGCCCATTTCTTGCCCGTGAAAACCACATATCAGAGTTCGAAACTAGCGGAGTTGTACATCGCTAGAATAGTTATTTTGCATGGAGTCCCCAAGAACATCGTATCGGATCGAGGAACTCAGTTTACCTCGAGATTCTGGAAGAAAGTCCAAGAAGGTTTAGGAACCCACTTAGATTTCAGTACCGCTTATCAACCTCAGACCGATGGAAAACGGAGCGAGTAAATCAAATACTCGAAGATATGCTGAGAGCATGTGTGTTAGAATATGGATCCAAGTGGGAAGACTGTCTGCCGTTTGCAGAATTTTCCTACAACAACAGTTATCAAGCCAGTTTGCAAATGGCCCCATTTGAATTCATGTACGGAAGAAAGTGTCGCACCCCTTTGAACTGGTCGGAAGTAGGAAAGAGTCAGATATTCGGACCCAACATCCTACGAGAAGCAGAAGAGAAGGTTCACAAGATTCGTGAGAACCTCAAGACAGCCCAATCCAGACAAAAGAGTTACGCCGACAAGAGACGCAGAGACCTCGCCTTCAACATAGGAGATTTTGTTTATCTAAAAGTGTCGCCATTGAAGGGAATGCAGCGTTTCCAACTCAAAGGAAAGTTAGCCCCCAGATATATCGGACCTTTCAAGATTCTGAACCGTCGAGGAGAAGTATCGTATCAATTGGAACTACCCGAAGAGATGTCAGCCGTGCACAATGTATTCCATATTTCATTACTTCGCAAGTGTCTCGAAGTCCCCGAGAAGACCGAAGTGTTCAAAAATATCGACCATCAGACCATAGAGATCAATGATGACCTGACCTATCCCGAAGTACCCATCCGTATTTTGGAAGAAGCTTTTCAAACTACCCGAACCCGAAGCATCAAGTTTCTCAAGATTCAGTGGAGCAACCACAAAGAAGAGGAAGCTACCTGGGAGCGCGAAGATCACATCAGGACAGAGTTACCCGATCTCTTCAAATCCTAGGTAATCTTTTCGTCCTTTTTCAAATCTCGGGACGAGATTTTGTTTAAGGGGGGAAGGATTGTAACATCCCAAAAATATTGAACTTGGATCATCAAACTCTAAGCATCAAAATTAGGGTTAACAAAAACTTTTCTAAATAAAGTTATGAATGCATGCATATGAGTATGCATTGAATTTGAAATTCTTTTGAACCACCTTGTTTGTGTGTTTCCTTGCTTGTAAAATGTTTCTTAGGTGAAATAAACATCATCTAAAACATTTCCCACACTTTTCCCAAAGACAAGTAAATCAAAACCAATAAAATAAAGGAATGGTCATTTTGACCAATTTAACTCCCATGCCTACTTTGGTTGTCTCAAACTTTCAGAACCGAATAGAAACTTTTCTGGACCTTTGCACCCCTTGATTGTACTCATAACAAAGTATCAAGGCCCACTTTGTGATCATCCAGAAACTTTCAAATGCATAGTTTAAATGGCAATTCAAAATTGAATCTTTATCATATAGGAAGATCCCACTTTTTCAAAAACCACTCAAACAAGCTGAAGTTTCAAAACCCAAGCATCTGCAGACTCACCAGCACCAACCTAGCACACCCACCAAAAATCTTTTCAAAATTCAAAACTTGAATTCATGCGTCCATTTCATCAAACACATTGCAGACACAAATCATCAAAATCTTAAACACTATTGTGAGCAGTGATTGAAGCCTAACTTGTTCCCTCTCTAGCTCACAACCATCTCAATAGATCATCTAGCAAGTTAAACCAAGCACTAGCCTCACTGTAAGCTGGGCAATGACATCAATGGTGAACAGCCGAAGCTCACCATGCCACCCCAGTGGAGACAGCAAACTAGGAGGAGATTTAGCCGTGCCAACCTTGTCTAGGAGGCAGCCCACCGTCCACCGCCACTCCCTGTCCCAGCCGCGAGCATTGCCAGCCACTGGACCACACGCATGGACCGCGCCCAGCCCGCCAGCAACCATGCCGAGCATGCGCCAGAGCGCCACACTCGACCGACGCCCACAGACCTCGCGCCGCCCTCGTCGCGTGCATACACGATCGCCACCGTCCCAGGAACACGCCAGACATGCCCATTTCACCGCCCGTGCCCCGTTGCCACCGCTCGCCGTCGAAGACGCCGCCTCCGCCGCGCCGAGCATCGCGTGTTCCAGACCAAACCGCACCGCCCCTACAAGCGCATCAAAGCCGTAGAGCATCGACAGGAGACCACCAATCGATCGCCACCGCCGGCCATGCCTCTAGCAGCCCGTATCCGTGTCACCACCGTCGCCCGCCCATGCCATTCGGTCTCACCATCGAGACTATAAATAGAGGACTCCCCCGCTCGAATTCTTCACACCATTCCACTCCTCTCTCACCTAGAACCACCCCACCTCACTCCCGGAGCAAGGCGAGCAGCGCATCGCCGGAATTTCACCGGAGCCCGCCGCCTCTGGAGAAGAAGGGCGCCATCGATTTCGTCCACCCCAGGAGCTACCGCGACCACCCCTGAGTTCGCCGTCGTCGACTTCGTCGTTCGCCCGCCTCGCAGACCCTCGCCCGAACCCCGGTGAGCCCCCAGCAACCCCCACTGGGCGCGCTAGGTTTTTGTCTCGCCGGCGTTGCTCAACGTCGACGATGACTCTAAGTCGTTGGATTAGGACTAGATCGACGCCCCACATCGCCACATACCGCTTCGCACCCCCTCTCTCACTGACGAGTGGGGACAACCACTTAAGCAGCCTGCGGAAGCGCTACGCTTAGCAGGCCGGCCCGTTAAATTTTCCCGCGCAGCCCAGTTATTTGAATTAAACCTTTTCCATTTAATTTCAAACACACTTCTGTACCCAATTTCAAAAATCAACCCAGGTTGATTCAGTGCACCAAATTGAATGAAACTAATTTTGTTAGAAAGGTCTGGGAATGCTGAATCCAAGCCCGTTGGATTCAAGTCATTTGGATCTATAGATCTCCCATGGTAAAAATAACAAGGCAGAAGCTTTTCTGCATTCAAACATTTTTTGAAATTTAAACCATAATATCGTTTGAGTTGATTCCAACTCTCAAAAATCACATTTAACCATACCTTTCAGAATATATAAAAATATATAGGTTTACTTGCATAAATAATGTTCAAGTAATAAAAGAATGCTACATAGGCATTTCTAGTCACTTTATTTAATTAAAATAAAAGGGTAAAACCTTATTAAATTGTGACACCACATTAAATCATATTCCCATGGACTAAAATATGTGGTGATGACATGTGTCAACATGATCCCATGTTTGGTTTGGAGAATATTAAATCTTAAGTAGTTTTTCAATGAGTAGAAATTACTTTTCTAAAAATAAAAGGAATTAAACCAAGCCTTAATCTTGTAATGTTAGAGATGATGTTAGATCATCTATAGGACCCTTGTGTGTGATGATTGCAAGTAGTTAAGTATTGTTTGGTGATTGTGTACCTCATATTTATTTATAGACGCTAGTACCAACCAAGGATACGAGGAGGAAGGAGGATTCTACAAAGAAGAAGCTGAGGAGAACTTCAACCACTTCTCTGCTCAAGGCAAGCTAACACTTGCAAGTTACTCTACTTATGCTACTGATGCAAGCAAATACTGGCTTGTTACCATGTCAAATATATGCCTTAAGCATAAGTGATCATACCCACTTGATAAACCAATCCAAGTTTTACTTGCAAGCTTTATACTTTATTTCTTTATCAAAGCTTTCTCTTAAAGTTTACTTAAGTGACTTGTAGATTCTAGAAAGATATGTGAAGGTTGCATAAAGAGCATAAAATTTGGCCTAAGCTAGATAATCTTGATGTCATCCTAAGGCATGATATTGAACTTAGTTAAAACTCCACTAGCTTACCACCCCTCATTAGTGCTTACCCCCACCTGTAGATGCTAGTGTTAAGCATATAACTTGATCAACTTTAGGTGGGAATACTTTGTGGAAAAATGGTTATGAAAACCTTGGAATGATGGATCATTCTATTGAAATGTTTTGGACATGTGTTTCTGAACACTTGATGATTTTGGTGATGAAAATGTTGAGGCATGAGCCTTAGCCCTTTATAAAACTGATGGTTGTCTGGATGCGATACCATTCCAACTTTATCGTACAACCACAATACCCGAAGATTGGGTAGGGCTTGACTAAAAACTTATATACCTTAGTATTAGTTCCCTCACGGCCAAGGTCTGAGCTGAGGCTACCTTGTGAAGATTGTCCACCTGTGCAGTACCCAAGATGACAGTTGGTCATGGTTGGGAGGCCAAACTCACAGGAGAGGTGCTTATACTAGGGTGTGTAATTGAAAGGTTAGGATTGATTATCCGCATATTGAGTATGGTGAATTCAGGATTTGTTCCTGACGGATGTATCTAATGTTGTGGTGAAAGTGTACAATCTCTGCAGAGTGTCAAACTATTCGAATAGCCGCGTCCGTGGTTATGGACTGTTGGAGTGGCCATACCGTTCCCCCGTCAGATTTTTCAAAATGACTTGTGAAACAAAGTGAGACTTTGACTTGACCACAACAGGGTTGTGATATGAAATACAAGTTCCCATTTAGATGTTATAAACTTCAACTAGCATTCGTTGCTTCTAAACTTAGTAGAGATAAATCTGGCTTTTGCAAAAATAACCCTAGAGCCTAGTGTCCTATTATCAAAAACCCCTTTCCCTTGTTAGTATTAGTTTGCGAGTACTTAAATAGTGATGGCTTTGTCCCTGGCTATTCCCATGGCTAGACTATGAAGAGGAGTACCTGGAGGATGGACCCTAGGAAGGTTACGACAACTAGGATCATCTCCCATCGTCAGCATTGCCTGTGACCCCGAAGATGGAGCTTCGCCTACGCTACCGTTATTATTACGTATTCCCCTTCTTGATGTTGTATTAAGAACTGGATCATGAGATCCCTATTTGTGTAAGAACTTATGTACGGTTGTAATGGATGATGTACTATGGTATCCAATTCTGTTATGTCTCGCAAAAATGGTAATCCTGGGATTGCGATGTATGGCATAACAGGCATCTGGGATTAAAAATCCACGTGTTGACAGATATTGTTGTGAAAGAACCTTTCTGTTGGACTGAAAATGAGAGTGTTGTGGCTCATATGAATGAGCTTTCTACTATGAGTGCTTTATTATCTGATAATTTTAAGATTCGCAAGTACTTTGTTACTAAGATCTTCCCTTTTTTCACTAAATGGAGAAGCTAGGGCATGGTTAAATAGATTACCTCCTAGTTCCATTGATAGTCCTGATTGTTTGATTTCTTCTTTCTTCCAGAAATATCTTCCTCCCAGTGCTAGACATGCTGCTTTGCAGAGACTTTTTGATTTTAAACAGGGAGAAGAAGAAAAATTTCCTGAGTCATGGACAAGGTTATGTGCCTTGATTCATGCACATCCTGGATGTCCATTGCCTAAAAATGAGCTTCTTGATATTTATTATAATGGACTAACTAATGATTCTAGGACATACCTAGATAGCTTTGCTGATTGTGTTTTCAGGAAAATAACTCCTACAGATGCTGAAGAATTAATGGCTAAGATAAGAAAGAATTATGATGATTGGACTTCAACTGGGTTAAATGCACCTGAGCCTATTACTCCTGAACCAGTTGTGCCAACACCAATTTCAACACCGACACCAAAGAAGAGGGGAGTTATTGCATTAAATGATGAAGTGATAAAGGAAGCTAAGAAGTGTCTAAAGGAGAAATGTATTAGAGATGAAGATGTGAAGAATCTACCTCCTATAAAAGAATTATGTAAGCCAATTCCCCACTCATCTACTATTGAGGTACACTCTCTCCACTTTAATGAAGGTGATAATCCTTATGGTAAGCCTCCTGATCAATGCTTAGAGGAACTTGACACATTTATTGTTAAAAAAGGTAACTTTAATAAACAAGTTCAGAATCATTTATTGGAAAACTCTAGAGCTATTAAAGAGTTGAAGATATTGTGGAAAGAACTTCTAATGATATTAAAATGCTTTGTAAACACTTTCAAATGGTCCAAACCCAACTTGATCAACTTGCTAAGGTACAAAAAGATATGCTAGTTAATGCTTCAGGAGATAAACATGCTTATGGAATTAGAACTAGGAGTGGTATAGCTACTCAAGATCCTGTATATCCTGAAGGACACCCTAAAAGAATTGAGAAGGATTCCAACAAGGTGAAAGTAGTGGTAGTCCTCATAAGAGAAAGAAAAAGAAACATAAGATAGTTGAGGTACCACTTGAACCTACTATAGATCCTAATAGTATATCTGTCTCTGATGCTGAAACTAAGAGTGGTAATGATAAAAATGATGCTCCTGATAAGGAGGAAGGTGAGGAAGAACCTGAGAATCACACTAAGAACACTAGGTACACAAAGGAAGATTTTATTGCTAAGAAACATGGTAGTGAGAGAGAACCTTGGGTGTAGAAACCTATGCCTTTTCCAGGTAAAAAACATAAGTCAAAGGAGGAAAACACTACAACAAGTTTTGTGAGTGGATGAAACCTTTATATTTGCAAATTCCTTTGACTGATGCTATTAAATTTCCTCCTTATTCAAAGTATATGAAGGACATTGTCTCTAATAAAAGGAAGATTCCTAATGAGGAAATTTCTACTTTGCTTGCTAATTATTCCTTCAATGGTAAGGTTCCAAAGAAACTTGGTGATCCAGGTATACCAACTATTCCTTGATCCAAGTGATGAAGGAATAATTATGTTAGAACTGCTTTATGTGATTTGGGAGCTGCAGTTAGTGTTATGCCTTTTTCTCTCTACAAGAGCCTCCGGCTAGAAAAGTTGATACCAACTAATATATCTTTGCAAATGGCTGATAAGTCAATTACTATTCCTGTTGGTATATGTGAGGATGTTTCTATTCAAGTGGCTCATAATTGCTTGGTTCTGACTGATTTTGTTGTGCTTGAAATGCCTGAAGATGATAATATGTGTATTATTCTTGGGAGACCTTTTCTTAATACTGCAGGTGCTGTCATCAATTGTAATCAAGGAAAAGTAACTTTTAATATTAATAACAAAGAGCATACTGTTTATTTCCCCATGAAGGTTTCTAAGAGATATTGCCTGAATTCCATTGAAAATATTGAGAGCATCAAGGTTGGAGAAATATATTTTCCCATCGCACGAGAAATTTTTGAAACTATTATGATTGGGACCATTGCTATCAAGTATGAGTTAACATAATCACCTTGTGGATTACAAAGTTTAGTTTCATATAAGATTGTTTTGGTAACAAGACTTGATCAACCTTGTTAACAAAAGGATTTTAATGAACAAAATAATGTTTCCACTATGGTTATTCTTGCTTTCTTTTATTTTTCTCCTTCCTAGTCTTTGCTTTTACTCTTGTTAGCCAGTTTTTGCTTGTTAGAGTGTATTAGAGCTTCTGTAGTTTGGATTTTGGTTTTCTTTTGCTTCTTCTGAAAAACTGTTCTACAAGAAATTCAATTTTCATACCCAGAAAATTGGCCAAAAATAAATTTTCCCAAAAAATCCTAGAAAATTCAAAATTAATTTTTTCTCAAAAAAGGGGCAGAGGGACACCTGGAGTGACCTAGGGGGCCACCCTAGACGCCCACACCCTAGGTAGGCGCGGCCTACCCATGGGTGGCTCCTAGGGGGGTCTGGCCCACCTGGGCCCCTCCAAGGTACCCCCTAACAGCCACCTTCTTTCTCTCTCCTGAAAAACACCGAAAAACTTGCTCAAGATCGAGTTCTTGCTATTATTGATCGCGCTTTTCGATCTCCTTGCTCAGCTCATCTTTCCTGCTGATTTTTGGAGGGATTACTCCTTGGTATGTGCCTCCTCCACTTGTCCAATCAGATTTGTGATTGGTAGATTGTATCTTGAGTATTTTGCTGCTATAGGTGACAGGTTGTGTGAGCTTGCATTCTTGTTATATGCTTAGAGATTTCATTTTGATGCATGTGTAGCCCTCTAGAAAGTTCCTATAGTAGTTGCTCATCATTTATCAACTTGGAAATCACTTGGTTTGATGTTTGTCTAAAAATTTCAGCAAGGAAGATGAGTGCTTATCCACTGAATCAATATGACTTGATGGTACCCGAGCCAATGAAAGTTAATCATGAGGAACGAGTCTTCCCTTCCATATATCCATGCCAGGAATTTATGAGAACCGCACGAATCCTCCAGGATTTCCAAACTATGATTACCAATGCATTATTGGAACACTTTGCTGAAGGTTAACCCTTTTAGTATGTTAAGCTAACCATGGAATTTGTGCAGGGCTTCTGGTTTCCTTGGTCTACATCGAATCCCATGGTCCATTACAAAATATACAATATACCTATCGACCTGCCTTTTGCTGATTTCTGTGCAGCAATTAGAGTACCTCAATGGGGATCTTGTGAGAAGATCAAGGAGAGACCCAAGTCTCTTATGGATTTATATGCTGAGATTTGCCAAGGTTTCGAATTCTTAAAGTAGGTAAAATTCGGAACATTCAGTCCCCAACCATTAGATATTTTTCCTATTTCATTACCGAGTGTGTTCTTGCAACAAAAATTTCTACAAATTTTTCTTCTTTTGATCTAGCTTTTATGGCAACTGCTTTGAATAGGAATAGATCTTATATCCTGGGTGCTTTGATAGCTCACCGTCTCACCACCAACCGCAAGAAGGGTGGAATTTGTGGAGGTCTCATTGCTTCTAGGTTGCTAGCTTTCCATGGTTTAGAGCCTCACCATTTAGATTATCGGTTCCCCATAGAGAGGCTTGATATTGAATCCATGATTCAGCATGTTTTTGTTTCTTTGGGGGCTAATGTGAGAAGTTCACCGTGTGAATTATCTTTTGCCCAGCAAGGTTGGAAAAAGGGTAGGACTGAGAAAATAGTTTATTTTCCTGCACCTGCTTTGTTTAACTTTGATAACACGCAAGGATGGTCGCTCACAGAGGAGGAGGTTGACACATATGCGGCGGATCTCTCCCAGCAAGAGGAGAATGTTGGAGAGGATGCCGAAGATGATTCGGCTCAGCCCTCCAACTTGGGAGAGTCTTCATACCAGCAGCCCTCATTTGATTGGGGCGCATCTTCTTCTTCATCGCAAGCGCCTGACTATGATCATTCCTATGATGAACCACCAGCTTGGGGTTACTACCCGCGCTATTGAGCCCCACTTAGGCCAAAAGCCTAAGCTGGGGGGAGGTATACCGACATCACACTCATCTATATATCATGTTCGGTCGGTTATTTGTATATCCATCGTTTCGCTTTCTTTTTGGTTCTTGTTGTTCCTTTCTCAAAAACACAAAAATACCAAAAATATTTTCGTTGTTTCTCTTGGTTTGTTTCTTTGCTTTGGTTTGCCTTAAAAGAAAAATTCAAAAATATTTTGCTTTGCTTGGTTTGGTTTTGCTTTTCTTGTTTTTTCTTTGTTGGCTTGTTTGAAAAATCGAAAAAACCAAAAATATTTGTTGTTCTTCTTTGGTTTTCTGAGTTCTTTGGAGGGTTCAGCCATCCTCAATGGATTTGGTTTCATGTTATTATTCAAGTCACAAAAGTGAAGGGCAATAATGAAGATTAAGACAAATCGAGGTGTGGTAAGAGGCTGGTAATGAACTCTATTTGTTTTCATTTTTGTACATATACTCATCATTGTGAGAAGGCTTAGTCTATTCATTGTAAGGCGTATGTTACTGATGGATGCTTAGTAGTTCTTGCTTGTCTATGATTAGCTCCAGCTTTCTAATTGTTTGTAGCATGTCATATGAACGTTTGCTTGCATTGTTTTTTTCATATTTTGGCATGAAATTGTGGTATCATCCTCTGAACGTTTTATGTGAATCGACTTGGCACATGCTCACGCATGCATATGACTAAACAATAGTTAGTTATCCTCGATGATTTATCTTGCCTCAGAGTTCTAGTATCACTTTCATGCCATAATTAGTCCTGTTTTTGTTGCAAGCATGATTATGACAGTTATTGCTCTCTCGTTTGTCGCTCCATCTCTATTGATAGTCGCCACTTGCACTGAGTATGAGCTCTACTTGTGCTTCTAGCTCCCCAAAACAAATATTGCCAACAGTGTCCACCATACCTACCTATTAGCGTTGTTTTCTATTTCAGTTCATATTCAATATGCCTTGTTTTCTTCCAAATAAAATGTTTGTCTGTTTTGAGGAAGTTAGTTAGTAAAGCTCTCACGAACTTGATGGAACACTTTATTCCTTGCACTTAATAATCCTGAACCATTGAGACTTGTCCATGAAAGTTATATTCTTGCAAATTATATGCTGGGAGTTAGCAGAACCGTGCTATCACGGGGAACGCTTTCAACACTTTTTGGATATCCGATCCAGTTGATACTTTGCTATTTTGTTTGCGGATGTCGACGGTGTGAAATAAAAGGGGAGCTTGTGAGTTCATGGATTCTATACATTGTGTTAGAGAAACGCCTAGGCCATTAGCCTAAGCCATGCCTAATCATGGTGGAAACTTGCAGCATCACTATAATGAGCATTCTGTGAAGCATCCTCAATAAAAAGCTACTCATATAGTTAATAAAAAGATCGCTGAGATGCTCATTGTCTGCTTGCCTTGTCATTTTGATCACGGGATAGCTCATGTATCATGTGCAAGGGGTACCCCGTTGGCGGTTCTCTATGATATGCATGTATTTACAATGACAAGAACTTACAGGTAACCAAATTTGAGTAGCATGCGGAGCGGCCCTCATACTCAAGGGACATGGGATTTCAAGTTTATGGTCTGTCAAGCATATAACTTAGTGAAAGGATCGTATGGGCACCTAGAGGGGGGGGTGAATAGGTGCTACTTCAAATTTTCTTCTTTTTCAAATTAGGGTTTGACAATAAGGTAAATTCTCTAGATAATGCAACTAAGGTGAATTTACCTATATGACACTTATGCAAGAGCTACCACAACACAAGGTAAGAATAAGTAAGTAAAGTGCGGTAAAGGATAGAAGTAACCAAAGTGGTGGACGTGGAGACACAAGGATTTCTTTCCCGTAGTTCCTTCCTTTTGAGGGGAAGTACGTCTACGTTTGGAGAGGGGGTGGTTTCAAAACACCAACGCCACAAAAGGCCTCCCTTGTTCTCCGATGAATCTCACCCCAACGGGATCGATTCACCTTCCACTATATCGGAAACCTTCAAGGTGGAAGCCGGCACCTTTACAAGTTTGGAGCACACATCCACAACTTAATCGGAGGCTCCCAAATACAAGCAAGCTGTCAAAGCAACCAAAGACAAGCTTGTAATAACCAAAACAAGAACTAGGGTTTCCAAGAAAACACTAGAGCAAAGGGGCCCTCAATTGAATGAGGGGGAAATGAAGATCTCTTTTGGTGAAGTAGTAGATCGGGGCCTCCTCCTTCGATTCCCCAAAGATCAAGGACTTTGGGTGGTGGATTGAGGAGATCTAGAAGATATGGTGGCTATGGTGGTCTTGACTTTTAATGTGGATGAGCATCTTGTCCCAAGGTAGGTGGAGGGGTATTTATACCCCTCCAAGAAATCTGGCCGTTGGAGCCTTTAATGCAGCTGTAGTACCAGAAGTTCAAGTGGTACTACCGGAGAACTCCGGTACTACCAGACCTGGTACCGGACCTGGTACCGGACGACCATCTTTCAAACTTCATAAGCCCTAGCCATAGCGGTACCACACCTGATGCTACCGTAAAGCGGTAGTACCGCAAATGGCAACCGGTACTACCGGACGTGTAGTGGAATCAGCAACTTGGTCGGAAAAAACTCTCTGTCACGCCGGTACTACCGCATTTTGCTACCTAGGCAGCCAGAGGCTTTTGCCAACATACAAAAGGCTACTTCCACACCAGGTACTAGTACCGGAGTGAGCAGTGGCCTTTTAAAGGTTGGAAAAAGGCTCTGCTGCGCGCGATACTAAAATGCGGTACCGTATTTTAGTACCGGAGCGAGTAGTAGCTTTTGACAAGTGGTCAAAAAGCTACTGTCGGGGTAGGTACTAAAATGCGGTACTACCGCTTTTTAGTACCTGGCCCGACAGAGGCTTTTTGACAACTGATCAAAACCTTCTGCCGCGTCCGGTAGCAAAAAGCGGTACTACCGCTTTTTGGTACCGCGCCAGGCAAACAGTTATTTTGACCATTGCAAAACTTTTTCAATGCACCTCCGATACACTTGGCAAATAATTAGTCCGATATGTGTGTTGTCATAAAACACCAAAATCACTAGGGATAGGAAATGCTCTTTCAATATCCCCTTTTTTGGTGTTTGATGACAACTCACATTTTGCAGGGTAAACCAATAATGACAATATATAGATGTGGCTTCCCCTGGATATGTAGAAACAAGCCCCATGCTATCTAACAAGTTACCTGGGAGTAGACGTCGCACATAGAGCACATACCATTGCTAAATAACATGTGATGACAAATATTGATTAGGAATGGAGAAGGTCGTTACATATACCACATAGAATGGATCCAAATGAGAATAGCCATATTACACACAAGATGGATCCAACGATAACCACATATTCTCACCATAAATAACACAAATAGTTAGTTCACACATAATAAGTCACACATAATAAGAGGAAAGCAAATAAAGTTCACAAGCGAATAAAAATCAATGGCAAGAACGAGCTTGTGGCTTTTCCCTCGCGAATCCCGCATATACCTAATGTGCAACTTCTCCCCCTTTGGCATCAAGACGCCAAAAAGGTACAAGAGCAACACTAACGTCCCGGAGATCACTCGTCATCATCATCAACCCATTCCTCATATGCATCATCATGAGTTGGCGGGGCACGGAAGCAGGAGGTGGCATCATCATCCCAGTGGCTGTGCTGGGAGATCCATTGGTCTTCTAGGGTAATGTTGTTCTTAGAGCCCTTGGAGACGGTCAAGCCTTGAGCCTCCATCATTTCCTTCTGACGAGCACATGACTTCTTGGCATAGACATGGGCCTCGTAGATGCGTTTCTGATTGTCCACTTGGAGGCAGAATATCTTCTTGAGTTTGGCCTCAAACCTCTTGGACCAAGATGGCTGAGATGGCTTGCGACGTGAGACCACAAAGGCAGCATCCTGCTGGGCATCAACAGCATCACCGGATTCCTCCACAACAGGGTTCCCATCCTCATCAACAATCTGACCATCAGCATTGCGTGGTTTGAGATGAGTCTTGATCAAAAGATTCTTGTGGCGGTGGGTGACAAGACAAAGAGAAGGCAAGTCACGGGCAATCACATGGCACTTTCTAATAATGAGAGCCAGGATGTACGGAGCAAAAGGAGGCAACCTCCTTTGAAAAGTGGCACGGACCATTTCATTCCAAATAACATCCATCACATCCATAGGTAGGCCAGAGTCATGGTGGTGATGGGTGGCGAGCATAATATCCACCATGAAGGCATGTATCTCATCAACATTCCCAGCACGGGGGGCGACGGTCTCACGAAAGATGCGATGCAAGATGTCATATGTAGGTAGAAGCCCTTTGATCTTTCCAGGGATGCCGCGCCCCCGGATGTACAGTGGTGCAAGAGCATCCTTCTTCCTGGGGTGATCATGGTCATGGCACCGAAAGCCAACGGGAGTGTCTTTTCCACGGTCTTCGTACCCGAGTATAGCCGCGAACTCAGCCAATGTTGCTTGCTTGACCACACCCTCGGTCATCTAGGTGAGAGTTCGAGTCTGATTCTTGGAAAAGTGAACGGTTGCATAGAACTGAGTAATGAGCATTGGGTCATAGTTGCACCGGAACGCCATAATGGGAAGCAAGCCAATGTTGGTGCAAATATCAAGAGCTTCACCAAAGTAGTTCAGGTTCTTCCTCACATGATTCATCTCGATCCATTTTTGAGGAACCACAATTTTGTCATCTTTCATGAGGATCTCATGGAACACCCGCTCTTGGAAATCCAGATAGAAGAGGCTACCTTCCCGAGAATGAGAGCGAGCAGCCACATATGGATTGACAACCCGCAGGTCATGAAATTCTGTCTCAGACAAATCAGACGGCAGATTTGGCCCAGATAGCCCAAAACATTAGCTCTTGCGAGTACCGGAGGGAGGAGGAGGTGGAGGAGCTTTACCAGGACCAACACTTTGCTTGACCCCCCTCCCCCACCCCGACGACCACGAGTTGTTTGCAGTTTCAGACGGGCACTATGTTGAGGCATGACCTCCTCTTTGGACTCAGTCTGTGACTCTGACTCTGACTCAAAGTCCTCAATCTCATGGAGAGCTTTGGAGCCTTTGCGAGATCCCCGATAACCCCCTGCACATGTGAAATAACGAGGGATATAGCATAAAGGTAAGGGCACAAGAACCCGAGACAAACAGAGGATGGAAATCTTGGTATTAAAAAAATTTCTGTCAGTACAGGGCGGTAGTACCAGACCTGCATCGGCGGTAGTACCGCGAAGTGGTAGTACCGGAAAAAGATTCCCGGTACTACCAGCCCGCGACCTCAGTGCAGATCTGAGACAGAAATCCATGTACAGGCAGTAAATTTGTTGTAAAACAAGAATTCCAGCGGACAAAGTGGTAGATCTGGTAGATATCACACGGTACAACCTCAAGAATACGTGTTTTAGCCAAGAATCGAAGTTGCCCTAGATTCAATGGAGAAAACAAGTGAGAAGAGGAGGAGGGAGGTAGTACCGGTGTCAACGGCGGTGGAAAATAAGGAGGAGACCGCGAGGAGGCCGGATCCGGTGT
Organism: Avena sativa; assembly: GCA_916181665.1. NCBI lineage: Eukaryota > Viridiplantae > Streptophyta > Magnoliopsida > Poales > Poaceae > Avena > Avena sativa. The sequence continues at coordinate 199,360,567 of OV702281.1, read as the reverse complement.
GGATCCGGGAAGAGGACAAGGGGGGCGGGGCTCCTGCGGCGGTCTCGTGCTCTGGCGACGGCGCTGGTGAGGAGTGGAGACCAGGGACTAATGAGGCACTGAGAGGTGCCTCTCCCACGTCTCCAATCTTAACCGAAACGCACAAGCGGTAGTACCGGAGACACGAGCTGTAGTACCGTAGACAACTACCGGTAGTACCGCACGTGGGAAATTTCTAGACAGGAGCCTGGAAACTGATCCAGAAGCGGTAGGACCGCTAGTAATTTCCGGTAGTACCGTTTGGCGGTAGTACTTCTAGTGAGAACCGGTAGTACCGTAACCATCAGGACAGAGAGCCAAGATGCATACAATGGAAGGTTCTTGTGCAGAGTAGATGAGTTTTGTCAGGGGATAAGAATGGCATGGGTTTAGAGAGTCACACTGATATGGGCCAATGCACTAAAAAATTACTAAAAACATATGGAGGGCCAAATGTGAGTGCACGACCAAAAGAACAAAACCAACTAGAGCATGACAAACACAAGTAAGAACCAAATTAAAGTGATAAACACGAGTAAGCACATCAACCTATCGCTAGAGAGGGGGCGGTGGCCTAGGCCACCATGTTTGAGTATACTCGGCTTGGTACCACGAAGATATATCTTGGGTCCATTACCGAAACTCATCATTTAGCTCACATATCACAAAATGATATTAAGAGGAATGATTTTGTTTACTTTGCGCATAATGGGGGGAGGGATTGTCCAATCAATTAGGACCGCACTCCCCCTATGTCCATACCTACATCTAAACCAAATATGGGTCGAGTATTAGGTGAGACTGCAATATACTCAAGTCAAGCTCCTTGAATCTATGATATTTAGTTCATTCCTCAAGTAGCAAAACCTTGCTTCATCAAGTGGCTTCGTGAAGATATCGGCAAGTTGATCTTTGGTTGATACATAGGATAGATCAATATCACCTCGAGCAACATGATCTCTAATGAAGTGATGACGAATCTCAATATGCTTTGTCCTTGTGTGATCCTCCGGGTTGTATGCAATCTTGATGGCACTTCCATTGTCACATAAAAGAGGCACTTTGTCACAATGGACACCGTATTCCTTTAAAGTTTGCCTCATCCATAGCAATTGAGTGCAAGCACTAGCGGCCGCGACATACTCGGCTTCGGCGGTAGAGAGAGATATACAATTTTGCTTCTTAGAAGACCAAGATACCAAGGACCTACCAAGAAATTGGCAATCCTCGGATGTTGATTTTCTATCATCCTTATCACCCGCCCAATCCGAATCCGTGTATCCACAAAGGGCAAATGTTGATCCTCGAGGATACCAAAGACCATAGAATGGGGTATGAACTAAATATCGAAAGATTCTCTTGACCGCCATGAAATGGCTTTCTTTAGGAGCCGCTTGATATCTTGCACACACACCTACACTCAACACAATATCGGGTCTAGATGCACAAAGGTAAAGCAAAGAACCAATCATGGACCGGTATACCTTTTGATCCACATATTTACCATTTGGATTTTGTTCGAGATGAGTCTTTGTAGCCATGGGAGTAGGAGCTCCATTTAAATCTTGCATTTTGAATCTCTTGAGCATATCTTGAGTATACTTGGCTTGATTGAAGAATGTCCCTCATCTAACTTGCCTGATCTCAAAGCCAAGAAATACTCTCAACTCCCCCATCAAAGACATCTTAAACGTACTAGTCATAAGCTTTGAGAATTCTTCATTAAAAGCTTTGTTAGATGAGCCAAAGATAATATCATCAACATATATTTGCCATACAAAAAGCTCCCCATTGACTCTCTTAGTAAAAATAGTGGGATCAATTTTCCCAACCTCAAAGCCATGGTCAAACAATAACTCTCTAAGGTGCTCATACCACGTGCGTGGGGCTTGCATGAGCCCATAGAGCGCCTTATCAAGTTTGTAGACATGGTTTGGGAAGTTAGGGTCCTCAAATCCTGGGGGTTGCTTAACATATACCAATTCATTTAGTGGACCATAAAGAAATGCAATTTCTACATCCATTTGTTGCAACTTGAAGTTATGATGTGCCGCATAAGCAAGAAGGATACGAATGGACTCAAGACGAGCCACGGGTGCATATGTATCTCCATAGTCAATGCCTTCAATTTGAGAGAACCCTTGTGCAACCAATCTAGCCTTTTTTCTTACTATGATTCCATGCTCATCTTGCTTGTTCTTGAATATCCACTTAGTTCCAATAACATTGCGGCAATCCTTTGGATTCTCTACTAACTTCCACACTTTGTTTCTCTCAAAGTTGTTGAGTTCTTTGTGCATAGCTTCTAACCAATCCGAATCTTCAAGAGCTTCCCACACTTTCTTTGGTTCAATCATGGAGATGTGTGCTTGATGTTCACTGAATCTCTTCAATTTTGCTCTTTTGGAAATACCTTTCCTTAGATCACCAACTACATTTTATAGAGAGTGGTCTCTTAATTCCAACATTCTTTCCTTTCTAGCTTCGCGACGAACGTGGATATCCGTGTTGTTTCTTGGGGGACCCTCTTCGTCATTTTGATCCTCGTCTTGACCATCATCTTGACCTTGATCATCATTGGAATCATCCTCTACATTGGGAGGCAAATATTGACCTTGGTCTTGATCAAGTGCTCTTCTAGCATCAATTTGAGCTTGTCTCAAAGCAGTTTGTACGGATCTTCCTTGAGAAATTGACTTGGCACCACTTGACAACCCGTCGAATGGACCAAGCTCCCCTTTACTAGAGTTGTCACTTTGATCACCATGTTGAGGGTCCACATCTTGTCTTTGGCTTGAGTCAATGTCCTCTTCGGTGGATGGAGCATGTTGTGGTTGTGAAGATGAGGGCTCCACTTGAGTGGAGCATAGTTCTTCTTGATCCGCCATAAGGGGTTCCTCAATGGGGCGGATATATCCCACACCCATTCTTTCTATGGTATCCTAATGTAGGGGTTCGTAGCATGGAAAACAAAAATTTTCTATCGCATACAAACAAACAAGCCAAGATCTATCTACTAGATTGTAGCAACGAGTCGATAGAGGAACTCACCCTCGAAGATTCCAAAGCGGTTAACGAGAGCAGATTCTCGTGGGTGATGTAGTCGTACTCTTTCCGATCTCAAGATCACGTAGACGATCCTTCCGGCGCCACGTTCCGGCAGCGCTCCCGTAGTCGGTCACACGTTCGGTACTCGACGAAGACCTTCCTCTCCCTTGTTCCAGCAGGCAGCGGAGGTTGTAGTACTCTCCTCGCGATTCCGGCAGCACAACGGCGTGGTACCGGAAGTAGAGGGGAAATCCCGCAGGGCTTCGCCTTAAGCCGGTGCGAGTATGGTGGAGCTTATGAGAGAGGCTATTAGTGGTCTAGTAATTAGACATACCAATTAGAAGGCTCTAAACCAATTAGAAGGCTCTAAACCGCTGGCTAAAGCAATTAGAAGCTCTAAACCAAAACGGCTCTAAACCGGAGGTAGAAGATAGGAACTTGTGTGTTCTAGGAGGAGCCCTGCCCCTCCTTTTATGGGAGGGGGGTCTTGGCGCGCCAGGGGAGGGAGGGAGTCCCTCCCCAACTCGGCCTTGGGCTGGGCGCCGTCCTGGAGGAGTCCAACTCCTCCTCCAAGTTGGTTCCAACTCCTCTTGCTTGTTTCCCACAGTTTCTTGTTTTAGCCGTTTGACTTTCAAACTGGACATTTGACTTTTCTGTTTTAGGATTCAATTAAATCCTTTATTTGGGACAGCAAGAACACTTAGTACATGATGCAATCATTCCAATATGTAATGACACATTCATGTACCCCTTCCCCCCCGGAGTGCCGGACAATCCGGAACCTTCTAGAACATTCCCGATGAAAACACCGGAATCATTCCCGAACTCCGAAACGGGACTTTCCTTATATGAATCTTATTCTCCGGACCATTCCGGATCACCTCGTGATATCACGGATCCCATCCGAGACTCCGAACAACATTCGGTCTCTTTCTCATAATACCATAACTACTAAAACAACGTCGAATCCTTAAGTGTGTCTCCCTACGGTTCGTGAATTATGCGGACATGATCGAGACACTTCTCCGAACAATAACCAATAGAGGAATCTGGAAATTCATATGGCTCCCACATATTTCTACGATTACTTTGCGATCGAATGAACCACTTACATATGATACCAATTTCCCTTTGTCTCACGATATGTTACTTATCCAAGGTTATGATCGTCGGTATCTCTGCATACCTAGTTCAACCTCGTTACTGATAAGTACTCTTTTCTCGTTCCCGTGATATGTGATCCCTTGTGACCCAGTCACATGCTTGCAAGCTAATTGGATGACATTCCACCGAGAGGGCCCAGAGTATATCTATCCGTCATGTGGATGAACAAATCCCACTCTTGATCCATGTGTTTCAACCAATACTTTCCGAACACTCAATGCCACTTTTATAGCCACCCTGTTACGGTGTGGTGTTTGATGTCATCAAAGCATCCATCCGGCAAAGGTGATATGCATGATCTCATGGTCGAAGGAATTAGGTTACTATGTATCAGAAAGCATATAGCAATTGAACTATTTAAATGACTTGATCTTTATGCTACGCTTATCTATAGGAGTATGTCCATCACATCATTCTCCTAATGATATGATCCTGTTGTTAATAACATCTCTATGTTCATGATCAGGAAACCATGATCATATATTAACCAACAAGCTAGTTTAATAAGAGGCTATACTAGGGACTCTTATTTTAGTTTACAAATCACACAAGTATTAATGTTTCCGGTTAATACAATTATAGCATGGTATGCAAACATTTATCATAAGTGTGAAGATATGATAATAACCACTTTATTATTGCCTCTTGGGCATATCTCCAACAGTCTCCCACTTGCACTAGAGTCAATAATCTAGTTTCAAACCTTTGTGTATATAACACCTATGGCTTTCCGGTGTTGTATATACACGATTGCTAGTGGTCAACTGATCTCCGGATCTGACACTTCCAGGTCCGTGTGTAATTGCATGTCTTTGCGTCTCTACGCATCACTCATTCTGTAATGAGATGGCTTTGTACAAATTTGGTCTTTCGGTGTGACCTTTAGCTCTTTGGGGTTAAAACATGTTGATAATATTGTCGCAGAATATATCTTCATAGTATTATCCCACTGTGAACTACACCTAGTTTGATAACAAACTTCTTGACACAAATGCCCTCTTTTGCTGCTATAATAGCAGTCATATACTTAGCCTTTTGTTGTAGTATCTGTCACAATGTCTTAACTTTGGAACTCATCCAAATCCATTATGGAACTCACTTTCCATTATATTGTGCCACCCTTAGTTTAGATTGAGATAAACTTAATTTGTATTTTTTTTTGTGACAAAGCTAGTATCAATGTAGTACTTTTACAATGAACTAACCATCTATTTGTCACTTCTACAAATATTATACTCTTAGTTCTTCCAAAAGATCATAAGAATATCCTTACTATTGTCCAATGATCATCTTACGAATCATTCTGGTATATGCTCACAACATTTAGAGCATAGGACATATCTGGATTTGTACATATCACAGTATGATTGATATAAATACTCTTTGTGATTTCATACATCAAGTATCAATCTATACTTGATTATTTGTTTCACTTTACCAAATGTCAATACACTTGAATATATCATCAACATTGAACTCATTCAATCCTTTCTGTGTGACAAGAACCTCTCTTGTAGTTTCTATATTGAACTCATTCAATATCTTGTCTATGTACTTCTGGCACAACCATATTAGCATCTATTGATGCCAAATATTTGGGTTTTGCCTAAGTCTTTCATCGGGATGAAATTCTTAATATGTGTTAATAAAAGATACGTATATTTCCAATCAACAATATGTCTTCCACATAATGTATTAGAAACATGTCTTAGCGCTCCCACTTAATTTCTTGCAAATGCAAGCATCTTCATTGTCTCTGATGAAATTAAACCCTTTTAACAGTTTCATCATAGTGAAGATTCCAACTCCGCTATGCTCACTCTAACCATTGAAGTTTGCATATGCTTTTAGCATCCTTTGAATTAACAAAACCCTATGGACCGTGTTATGCACATGTCCTAGGTAACGATTCTATTAGAAGAACTTGTTTTGTTTATTCAACTACCATATAACAAATTATATGTAGTGGTTGCTACATTAATCCGTCTAGACTAAATATCACTATGAAAGATCAAATCTTGTCATAGTCAACCTTTGAACATTGTTGTGAACTCTTTCCCAACATGTCGACTATTTCATAGATGTGAAACATCCATGTCTATTTCTTTATAGATCCAGACACAACTATAAGGTCTTACACCTTTCTCGAGGGTCCTTCAAGTTCAAAACTTGATTTCTCGTGTATGGAACTATCACGGATTTTATGGCTTCAAGCCATTTGACGGAGTCAGGGCCCATCATCGCTTCTTTGTATGTAGTCGGTTCATTATTCTCAAATAATGATTCAACCCTCAAATCTTGGTATTTGATTGTTTACCCGATCTACTTGTTTCAATAGGAACTTGGATCTCCGTGACCACAACCTTTGAGGCACGTGAGCCATGAGCATTGTTGCTGCCTCCGGAACACTTTTCGGTGCTGCGCAACTCTGCACATATAGCTAAGGTTCTTTTAACCTTATCAAAGTTCTATTGTCCTCCCACTTAACTTTTCACGGAAAATTCCTTCTCAAACAAACTTGACGTTTTAAGTAACAAACACTTTTGTCTCCGGTGTTTATGGAGGAATACTTAACAGTTATACAAAGACAGGTTCATCCGACTTTGGTTGCACACATCTTTCTTATGCATAGCATACCAATGTTTTAAGAAAGGACAACTTGGGTTTTATCCCAAACCATAACTTTATATGGTGTCATTTCAACGGATTATGATGGAGCTCTTTTCAGTGGAAAAAACAGTAATCTCTAAAGCTTTTAATCTTTAAAATATAATAGCAGTTTTATGAATTATACCTTTGATCCAACCATGTCAAACAAGGTTTAATTACATACCTCGAACGTTCCATACTCTTATGGTGTTTCGGGAAATGCAAATCCACGGAACGATTCCTTAAATCTTAGGTATTATGCTAAACTTATAACTCAAATATCTTCCTTTATGATCTTTATCATAAACTATTTATATTCTTGTTACAATGATTTTGCACTTCATCTTGAAAGTCTTTTGAACTCTTCAAATATTTCACACTTCATCCTTATTAAGTAAATATTCATATATTCACTCAAATTTTCGGAGAAAGCATATGAAGTTGAAATCCATCGCTCTTGACTACACATAATGGACTTCGTACAACAATATGTACAAGTTCCAATAAGCTAGTCATTCGTTCCCTTTTGGCCTATGAACAAAGTTTTAATTATCTCTAGGAAAGTTTCACAAGTGTCATTTGATCAAAATCAAATAGACTCCAAAATTCCATCCATATGGATTTTCTTCATGTTTTCTTTCCAATATAATTTAAACGGCGATGTCACTTCCTAAGTGATCTTTCAATCAATTTGTCTTTCGACATTTTAGCACTAGTTTTATGGATGTGATTTCTCCAACGAGATTTGTGAATCATCCATCTTTTATGGATTACGGCAATTATTTGAACAACCCTTTTGTTCTCATAATACCTGATAAAACAAATCTTTGAAGGCAAGCTTTGATGTTTAACGAGCAACACAATAACCCTTTATTTGTTCTCGATGAACATCATCACATATTCTTTTGCTAGTTACTTAGGCCATTGTAGTTCATGAATTGTGTTGTTTCGTATGACGATTCACACCAACAAATTCAGTATCAAATACTTGAGAACCACATTGTTTAATAAGCAAAGAATATAGCCATAACATGTATATCATCTATATACTTAAACTGAATAATTCTAGTCTTTTCTTTTCTGCCATATACTTATGAGATTTTCTTTCAATATCTCCTTTTCTGTTTGAAAGAATCTATCAACATCAATAGTGGAGTCATACATATGACATATAGTCCAAAGCGTGTATAATTAAATACCAATGTCTTTGGACTTGCACTTTGAAGTAGATCACCATCATCAAATATTTGGTGTTCTTTCAAATTCCTTTCTTTAGTAATCTCTTGGTGTAGTAAACATTTTACCTACATCAAATATTCACCCTTATCATGGAATCGTCCATGATCAAGCTACTTTTAGCTTATAACGATGAATTATGAGTATAATGTTGCTATCCAAAACCTTTTGGAGGATTAGGACAACAAGTGTCTCCAACCTTTTTGCAAATTCTCATCAAATATGAGAACATGACTTTTGCCATATTATACTCTATCATGTTGCAACCAAAACTTCGTTTCAGATATCACAATATCTTCCACACATCATGGTTTCTGAAACAACTCTTTCAGATCCTAGATAACCTTGATATTAAGGGAATCCTTTGAATATCAAGAATCATGGATACAAACATGATACTTATATACTAACACTTGGAATTGTTACTCTTGATTTAATACTAATTATTAAACTTCATGGAGTAACCGGAACTTACTGAAAGTTTGCAATAGGACTTTTAAACTTTAGATTAACACTTAAAACAATACGATACCAGTTCGTAAAGTATCTAACCAGAATTCTATAGTTCTATCATCTCAATTATAACTAAGCGCAAGGTGGTAAACGGATGCCAATGACTACAACAACTATGCAAATTCACTTTGATTTAGTTTATGATAAATTGAGTTCTAATTAATAATTAAATTAATCTAGGTGAACTCCCACTCAAAACAATATCCCTCACATTGTTTTAGTGATCACACGAACCAAATCCACCACATCAAAACCGATCATCACGAGAGTTGATATAGCTTCAATGGCGAACAATCAACATGTTCATCATATCTACTTATATGACTCATGCTCTACCTTTCGGTAATCCGTGTTCCTGAGGCCATGTCTGTACATGCTAGGCTCGTCAAGATCAAACCTTAGCTTCCGCATAAGCAAATCTGGCTTGCTTACGTTGTATACACTTGCGGAATCTAACACACCCGATCATCACGTGGTGCTTCGAAACAACAAGCTTTAGCAACGGTGCATACTAAGGGTGAACACTTAAGAACTTGAAATTGTGTGCTTGAGGGATCATCTTATAATGCTACCGTCGTCTACTAAGCAATACAAGATGTATAAAGGATTAACATCACATGCAATTCATAATATGTGATATGATATGGCCTTTCTTCTTTGTGCTTCTGATCTCCATCTTCAAGCACGAACATGATCTCCATCATCACCGACATTGCATCAAGGTCAATGACGCTGCTCCATGGTTGTCGTCCACCGGCTTCAACTATTACAACTACTTTGAATAGACACGCGGGTCTTAACATAAATTAAAGACAACCATATGGCTCCTGCCGGTTGCCAACTTACAATAAGGAACATTGCATACATCAAATATAATCACAATCATGGCCATATCACATCACTGCACACCCCTGCAAAACAAAGTTAGACGCCTCTACTTTCTTTGCATATTTTACGTGGTTTGGGGCTTTCAATAAGTGTCGTTCTAACTTACGAACAAGAACCACAACATTGATACTAGCATTGTTGATTACCCGTTGTAAATTGGATCTTAACTATGCTAGGAGAAACAGGCACCCGCAAAGCCACTTATGCAATACAAGTTGCATGTCAAGCGTGGAGCAAGTCTCATGAACGATGTCATGTAAGGTTAGCCCGGGCCGCTTCATCCCAACATACCGCAAGATGCAAAGTACACAAGAAGCAATCAACAATAAAAGCATCAACGCCCACAATGACCATTGTGTTCTACTCGTGCAACAGATCTACATATAGACACGGCTCTGATACCACTGTAGGGGTTCGTAGCATGGAAAACAAAAATTTTCTATCGCATACAAACAAACAAGCCAAGATCTATCTACTAGATTGTAGCAACGAGTCGATAGAGGAACTCACCCTCGAAGATTCCAAAGCGGTTAACGAGAGCAGATTCTCGTGGGTGATGTAGTCGTACTCTTTCCGATCTCAAGATCACGTAGACGATCCTTCCGGCGCCACGTTCCGGCAGCGCTCCCGTAGTCGGTCACACGTTCGGTACTCGACGAAGACCTTCCTCTCCCTTGTTCCAGCAGGCAGCGGAGGTTGTAGTACTCTCCTCGCGATTCCGGCAGCACAACGGCGTGGTACCGGAAGTAGAGGGGAAATCCCGCAGGGCTTCGCCTTAAGCCGGTGCGAGTATGGTGGAGCTTATGAGAGAGGCTATTAGTGGTCTAGTAATTAGACACACCAATTAGAAGGCTCTAAACCAATTAGAAGGCTCTAAACCACTGGCTAAAGCAATTAGAAGCTCTAAACCAAAACGGCTCTAAACCGGAGGTAGAAGATAGGAACTTGTGTGTTCTAGGAGGAGCCCTGCCCCTCCTTTTATGGGAGGGGGGTCTTGGCGCGCCAGGGGAGGGAGGGAGTCCCTCCCCAACTCGGCCTTGGGCTGGGCGCCGGCCTGGAGGAGTCCAACTCCTCCTCCAAGTTGGTTCCAACTCCTCTTGCTTGTTTCCCACAGTTTCTTGTTTTAGCCGTTTGACTTTCAAACTGGACATTTGACTTTTCTGTTTTAGGATTCAATTAAATCCTTTATTTGGGACAGCAAGAACACTTAGTACATGATGCAATCATTCCAATATGTAATGACACATTCATGTACCCCTTCCCCCCCGGAGTGCCGGACAATCCGGAACCTTCTAGAACATTCCCGATGAAAACACCGGAATCATTCCCGAACTCCGAAACGGGACTTTCCTTATATGAATCTTATTCTCCGGACCATTCCGGATCACCTCGTGATATCCCGGATCCCATCCGAGACTCCGAACAACATTCGGTCTCTTTCTCATAATACCATAACTACTAAAACAACGTCGAATCCTTAAGTGTGTCTCCCTACGGTTCGTGAATTATGCGGACATGATCGAGACACTTCTCCGAACAATAACCAATAGAGGAATCTGGAAATTCATATGGCTCCCACATATTTCTACGATTACTTTGCGATCGAATGAACCACTTACATATGATACCAATTTCCCTTTGTCTCACGATATGTTACTTATCCAAGGTTATGATCGTCGGTATCTCTGCATACCTAGTTCAACCTCGTTACTGATAAGTACTCTTTTCTCGTTCCCGTGATATGTGATCCCTTGTGACCCAGTCACATGCTTGCAAGCTAATTGGATGACATTCCACCGAGAGGGCCCAGAGTATATCTATCCGTCATGTGGATGAACAAATCCCACTCTTGATCCATGTGTTTCAACCAATACTTTCCGAACACTCAATGCCACTTTTATAGCCACCCTGTTACGGTGTGGTGTTTGATGTCATCAAAGCATCCATCCGGCAAAGGTGATATGCATGATCTCATGGTCGAAGGAATTAGGTTACTATGTATCAGAAAGCATATAGCAATTGAACTATTTAAATGACTTGATCTTTATGCTACGCTTATCTATAGGAGTATGTCCATCACATCATTCTCCTAATGATATGATCCTGTTGTTAATAACATCTCTATGTTCATGATCAGGAAACCATGATCATATATTAACCAACAAGCTAGTTTAATAAGAGGCTATACTAGGGACTCTTATTTTAGTTTACAAATCACACAAGTATTAATGTTTCCGGTTAATACAATTATAGCATGGTATGCAAACATTTATCATAAGTGTGAAGATATGATAATAACCACTTTATTATTGCCTCTTGGGCATATCTCCAACACCTAAGGCATTTCATCATCTGCATGACAAGCATCAACACGCCCCCCTTGGGGACCATCATATTCTTCGAAGGTCACACTAAAAGATTCTATGACGGCTCCGGAGAGCTTATCATAGATTCTATAAGTGTGAGATTCGAGACCATAACCAACAAAAATACCCTCTAATGCTTTAGACTCGAATTTAGACAAACGAACACCTTTTATGAGATAGAAACACTTACAACCGAACACCCGGAAATAAGATATGTTCGCCTTGTTACTGGTAAGAATTTCATATGGAGTCTTGTTGATTTCTTTGCGGAGGTAGAGCCGGTTGGAAGCATGGCAAGCGGTGGAGATGGCTTCGGCCAAAAAGTTGTATGGAGAATTAAACTCCGCCAACATGGTCCTAGCCATCTCAATAAGAGTCCGGTTCTTCCTTTCGGCCACACCATTTTGTTGAGGGGTGTATGCAGCGGAATATTGATGTTCAATCCCCTCATCACTAAGGAAATCATTCAAGGTGTAGTTCTTGAACTCGGTGCCATTGTCGCTTCTTATAATCAACACGGGAACATTGTATTGCCATTGAACCAAGTTGATGAAGTTGATAAAAGTCTTTTGAGTCTCACTCTTGAACTTGAAGAAATAAACCCAAGAGTATCTTGAAAAGTCGTCAACAATCACCAATCAATATTTCTTCCCCCAAGACTTGCATGAGATGGAGGACCAAATAGATCCACATGGAGGAGTTCCAAGATCTTGGTAGACTTGATTTGGTTCTTAGGCTTGTGAGGGGCGTCATGCATCTTCCCTAGAACACATGCCCTGCAAACACGATCTTTGGCAAAGGAAACATTTTCTTTTAGTCCAACAATATGGACCTCCTTATGGAGACTATGCAAAGTTATCATATTGACATGGTCTAGTCGGCGATGCCATAGCCAACCCACATCGGCCTTTTCGAATAAGCACATCGGACCTATAGTGGTTTGCTTCGAAAAGTCCACCAAATACAAGTCATGTTCGACGTACCCAATGAAAGCGACCTTGAGAGACTTGCTCCACATGAGGACCACAATATCAACATCCATAAAGACGGAAAAGCCCATCTTACCAAGAGCAAAGACTGAAAGTAAATTGTATCCAAGGGTCTCAACAAGCATGCCGTTCATGAGTGTAATGTCGTGAGCAACCACAACCTTGCCGAAACCCATTACCTTAGACTTTGATTTGTCGGCATATGTCACGGTGATTTGATCATCATTTGGCTTTAACTCCTTGACAATAGATGAGCTTCCGGTCATATGACTTGAGCAACCACTATCAAGCACCCACTTTGACCCTCCGGAAGCATAAGTCTACAAAAGATCAAGCTAATTTTTATGTACCCATTTTTCAATGGGTCATCTTTTGTTAGCAACAAGGGTCTTGGGAACCCAAATAGACCAAGCAATATAACCATCATATGGGCCAACATATTTTGCATACACATAACCATAATAATCACGCATTAGAACATAGTGAGGGTTAGCACTACCCGCAAAGTCATCATGAGACATAGTTTTACCACTTGTGGTCTTACTACCCACAATGTCAGTTTCTTGTGTGGGCTTGGCCTTTTTCTTCTTGTTGGTCTTCTTCTTCTTATAATTGGAGACAAATCCAATGCCCCCTTTATCACCACTCGGTCTTTGCTTACTCAAAAGATCATCAATGGACTTGTTGCCTTGTGGAAATGTGGCCTTAGCAAGCTCCCCCTTCAACCTAGCATTCTCTTAAAAAATAGTTGTACTACTAGATGGAATGATGTTACTAGGTGAAGGAATATTGGCCAATTGAGTTTGAAGCTTTTCATGGGACTTTGTGAGTGACAAGAGTTCACTCTCCAAAGCCTTGTGGGCCTTGTTAAGCAACCTAAAGTCCTCGGCAAGTTTTTCATGAACCACACCAAACTCAATCTTTTCCTTTTTAGCACTTTTGTATTTAGCAATAGCATGATCACGCTCTTTGATGAGTTTGTTAACAATAATGTCATTAGCCTCATCAAGCCATTCAAGTTTTAATTCAAGTGACAACCTAGTTTGTTGTTCTTCTTCTAGAGCATTGTTTAAAGCCTCTAGCTCAATCATGTGTTCATGTCCAAGTTTACATCTTACATCTAGAAGATCTTGAGTATGTGAAAGTTGATCTATGATGTTTCCAAAATGTAACTAAGCATCTCCTTCTAGGTTAGTCATAAACTCATCAAAGGCAATTAATTCCTTTTTAACATCAAGAGACATCTCATCATCAATTTCATCATTATCTAAGGGAGTAGAGCGGGATGATGAGGATACCTCCGTTCCTCTTGCCATAAGGCAAGTCACGTTCTTGGTGGGAGAGTTCTCATTTGGAGAATCGAAGAGTGAGAATGTCGGAGTAGAGGTGGTGGCTAGAGCAGCCACACCATGAGAAGTTTCCTCTTCCTCATCTTCATCATCTTCATTGTCGGAGGAGTATTCTTCATGAGTGATCAAGACAATTTATCCTGACTTCTTGTTGATGGGATTCTTCTCGATGAAAGGTTTCTTGTAAGGTGCCTTGAGAGTCTTCTTCAACACAAGCTTACCCCCATGATCTTCTCTCTTCTCATAGGGACAACTTGCTACAAAGTGATAGCGGTCACCACAATTGAAGAATGTTCTCAATCTCGTTGTATTTTCTCTTTTCCCATTTGGGTTTCTTTTTCTTTGCGTTTCCATCTTGGCCTTGGCGGGGTTCTTCCAAAAGTTCTTTTCATAGAGGGCCATATATTGACTAGGAGCAAACTTGACTTCATCGGGGTGGTCCATGGAGATCCCTTCATCACTATGATCTTCATCCCCATGATCCACAACTTTGGCCTTCAAAGCAACATTGACAACATTGCTCATACCAAGGGCACGAGCAGGGGCATCTTTGGCATTCTTGGCGGCAACCTTGAAAGCGGCCATGTTTTTCACACTACTAGGAAAATGGATATAGGTAATCAGCACATCCGTGGCTCACATGGTTGAAGTGCCCCATGGCTAAAACAGGCGTGGCTCACCTATGGGCAGTGCCCTACTAGTAACTAGGACAACCGTGGCGCACATGACCATAGTGCGCCACAGATATGTGTGGGCCAGGGCCTTGTTTGCCGCACGCCAGACATCCGTAGCGCACGTAGGGTAGGTGCGCTATGGTTGTTAGTGTCAACCGTGGCGCACATGGAGGGGGTGCACTATGCCTAAGCGCATGCCCCTCTCTGTTGTGAAATGGCCAGACACATCCGTGGCGCACTATGGCATGTGAGCCACGGATGTTACTAATCCCTGTGACGCACTGGGGCCTAGTGCGCCATGGATGTGGCGATTTTTTTGGCAGCTCCACTTTATGTGCACATGTGTGACCATCCACCACCCCACACTTCACTTTCCCCTTCTTCTTCCTCCTTAGATCTAGTCGGGATCTTCTCCTTCCCACCTCAATTTCTCCACCCATTCACCATTTTTAGCATGTAGAACTTGCCTTGGATGTTACATAAGTAATAGAGGAAGGTCTCCGGTCTCTCATCTCCTTCTCCGGTCTCGCGCGCACCTCTCCTTTCCATCTTTCTCGCGATTGGTCTCTCATCTCGGTAAGTTGTCCATGTAAGGATGTGTTCATGTGTATATGGATGATATGCTCATATGTATGTAGATGATCGATGCTCATGATGTGTGTATGAGAGCATCGATGGTCATATGTGTGTGTATATGGAGAGTATCGATGATGCTCATGCAAACTCAACTGGGTGATCGACCCAGATTCCGGGAATCTGCAGGCGCACCTGCTCCGCCATGGTTTCATGGATGGATACACTCGTTGGATAAACGATGACGAAGACGATGGAGACAGTGAAGGTGGGCAATATGACGATGATCAT
Organism: Avena sativa; assembly: GCA_916181665.1. NCBI lineage: Eukaryota > Viridiplantae > Streptophyta > Magnoliopsida > Poales > Poaceae > Avena > Avena sativa. Next base: position 199,344,809 of record OV702281.1, on the reverse strand, counting down.
CATCACGGCGAGAACGGGCGAGATGATGAAGAGTCTCCTAGAGATGGTGAAGGTGCGAAAGCAGACCGGGATGATGATGATCTAGATGCCGGAGGAGGAGACGACGATGGAACAACGTCAGGCTGGATGCGGGACCCTTATGTCCAAGCAGACGAGTAACGCTAGGGCTGCCGCTAGAGAGAAATCCAAGATTGTGCAAGTTGAGAAAGACGCGGTTACTCCATTGTATGAAGGATGCAGGCCCGATGATACCCGGTTGAATATAACGCTCAAGGCTATGGAGATGAAGGCAAAACACAAATTGAGAGACGCAAGCTTCGACGATATGATGGCATTCTGGCATGATCGTCTCCCGGAGGGGAACACATGTCCAACTAGTATCGAGGATGCCAAGAAAATTGTCTGTCCTCTCGATCTACCGCACGTTAGATATCACATATGCATCAACGATTGCATCATTTATCGGGGCGAGGACGCGAAGAAAACCACATGTACGGTGTGCGGCGTGAGTCGATACAAGAAAGGGAAGAAAGCACCTCGAAAAGTGGTATGGTACTTTCCTATCACTCCTCGTCTGCAGCGCTATTTCGTGGACCCTAAGGAAGCGAAACTCATGCGATGGCATGCGGAAAGGAAGAAGCCAGGAGATGATGACCCCGAAAAGGATGAGCTGCTGACGCACCCTTCATATGCTAGCCAGTGGAAAGCATTGGACCTCGAATTCCCAGAATTCGGTGGAGATTCGAGGAACAACAGGCTTGGTGCAAGCACCGATGGACTCAATCCGTTTGGTAGCCAGAGCAGCACGCACAGCACTTGGCCCGTGTTTGTATGGATGTACAACCTCCCTCCATGGTTGTGCATGAAGAAGAAGTACATACAAATGAGTATGCTAATTCAAGGCCGAAACAACCTGGTACCAACATCAATCTGTATCTCGGGCTGTTGAAAGAGGAGCTACCCACGTTATGGGAATCTGGAGCCAATACTTACGACGTCGTCGCACAAGATTATTTCACTATGAGAGCCGCGTTGGGCACTACGGTGCAAGACTATCCAGGTTGCAGGTATATCTCGGGGCAGGTTATCCAAGGATTCTGCGCATGCGTTAGGTGCATGGATAACACAAGCTATCTCCAACTAGAGAAAGACCCAGGGTCATCGAAAACCGTGTTCATGGTGCACCGGAGGTGGCTCGGCAAGAATGATCCATGGAGAAAACGTGGAGACCTGTTCGATGGCAAATCCGAGACCCAAGGAATCCCAGAGCATAGGAGCAGCGACGAAGTGGAAGAGTTGCTGAAAAACTGGAAAGATTGTCCTAAGCCTGGAAAGAAGAGAAAGAGGCAGCAACAAGACAAGCCGCTGATGAAGGTATGGAAAACAAGGTATGTTTTCTGGGAGTTGCCATACTTGAAGTTTCTCCGCACGCCCCATAGCCTCGAGATCATGCATATCACAAAAAACGTGTGCGAGAGTCTGGTCGCCACCATAATCAACATGCCAGATAGGACAAAAGATGGTCCGAAAGCAAGGCACGACCTGATATGCTTGGGTATCCGGAAGGAGCTTCACGGAGGACGCACTACTCCTGATGATCAGGAAGATGACGATGATCATGAGTCGGAGACGACACAAGGTCATTGGAAGGGTAAAAAGTTCAAGAAGAACGAATATTACTGCCCTCCTTCTTGCTTCACTCTAAGCCAGGATGAGATCAAACAGTTTTTTAAGTGCCTTCTAGGAGTCAAATTTCCTTACGGCTACGCGGGCAAGATAAGGAGATACCTAGACGAGGCGAAGCAGAGGTTCTTTGGCATGAAGTATCACGACTGTGCCGTGCTAATGACGCAGGTACTTCCGGTCGCACTAAGAGGGATAATGGTCGAGCACGTCCGTGAAACGTTATTTGGCCTCTGCAAGTTTTTCGACGTCATCTCTAGGAAGTCGATTGGCATGAATCAGCTCGGGAGGCTATAGGAGGAGATCGTGGTAATACTATGCGAACTTGAGGTCTACTTCCCACCCACATTCTTCGACATTATGGTGCATCTGCTGGTCCATGTCGTGGAGGACATCGTACAACTCGGGACGATGTTCCTCCGCAGCATGATGGCGTTCGAAAGGATGAACGGACACATCAAAGGATACGTTCGCAACAGGTCCCGTCCAGATGGAAGCATAGCCAAGGGCTTTCTGGCCGAAGAGTGCATCTCTTTCTGCATGAATTATCTAGACATCGAGAACCCTGTCGGTCTTCCCGTTTGTTTTCTCTCAGCCTAGCCATGCAGATCATTAGAGAGAACACACCAGGCATCGCTAGAGTGGACCCCTACTACATGCGTTACGGCTGCTTGGGTTCCCCCGCCGAACGACGTATCGTGGCCTCGTACCTAAAAAGAATACTTATGGCGAACAAGACAAAGGAATACATTCTCGTGCCTTACTTTCCCGAGTAAGTCGTTATTCACTCGCCACTGTCGATTGGCTTTATTAGATTATCATCATTCTTTTTCCAACACATTCCATTTGAATTTTTTGCGCAGAGATGAACACTGCACGCTCATCTCCTTATCGCCGAAGCATTCTCACGCCACGTATTTCGACTCGGGGAGTCTAGAAAAGAAGAAAAACTATGACAAGATCAAGGAAGTTCTGGATGATGCTCTCACTGGCTTTGCCTCGACGGAAGGCACCACCTTCGTGCGTACGAAGGTCAAGTTCGGCAGACACGTCTTCAACCACGTAACGGAGTTCCCCTGCGTGAAGCAGCCGGCAAACAGTAAGAAGGAAGCCTACTACGCACTCCATCACATGAGGGCGTTCCTACTTGACCAGCAAAATTCTACGCTGCCAGATCATCTCAAACGGTGGTCTGAAGCAAAGGCCAAGATCACTGATTCAGATATTAGACAAGAGATGTATCGCATCCAGCAGCAGTTTGGGGCAATCATCTTTCGTGATGTCATGACTTCGGGGGGGATCTTCTACGGAGGAAATATCCCGAATAACCGTGACATAGAATATCGCCTAGAGATGCAGGGTGACTATAGGAAGTTCATGACGAGACAAGGCATCCTCCCATTCCCTAAGCCGAGCCAGAAGGCTTGATGTTGGCCTAGTTGTAGTTACAAACTATAGATGACCTTTGTGTGTGTGTGGACAAGTGTACATGCTACTATACTTATCTTATTAGGTTTATGAATCATCTCTTACTTCTTTTGCTTATTATTATTATATATAAATCAATGCTTGGTTTTTTGCTTACTCTTTGGTCCTTTGCTCACTTTGGTCCTTTTTTTCCTTACTCTTTTTTCGAGAATAATGCCGATGACTGAAATGTCGTGGCACACTATATATGTGAATGTGCTACGATGGGATTGTGAGCCTTGTGATATGCACAAGTCCAGGTCTTGTGCATCCTACTTGGCTCACGGTTCCATCGTAGCATATTCATGTGTCCAATGACCTATGTATATATATGAGGCATTCTTTTCGAGTTATTTTTGTCTTTTTCGAGAATAATGCCGATGATTGAAATGTCGTGGCACAATATATATGTGAATGTGCTACGACGGGATAGTTAGCCTTGTGATATGCACAAGTCCAGGAATTGTGCATCCTACTTGGCTAACCGTTCCGTCGTAGCATATTCCTGTGTCCAAAGACCTAGCTAGTTGTATATGAGGCATTCTTTTCGAGCTACTTTGGTATTTTTTGAGAATAATGCTGATGATTGAAATGTCGTGGCACAATATATATGTGAATTTGCTACGATGGGACTGTAAGCCTTGTGTTATGCACAAGTCTAGATGTTGTGCATCCTACTTGGCTTACGGTTCCATCGTAGCATATTCCTGTGTCCAACGACCTATGTATATATATATGAGGCATTCTTTTTGATTTACTTTGGTATGTTTTGAGAATAATGTCGATGATTGAAATGTCTTGGCACAATATATATGTGAATGTGCTACGACGACATATTCCTGTATCCAACGACCTATGTATATATATGAGGCATTCTTTTCGAGTTACTTTGGTCTTTTTCAAGAATAATGCCGATGATTGAAATGTCGTGGCACACTATATGTGAATGTGCTGCGATGGGATTGTTCGCCTTGTGCTATGCACATGTCCAGGTGTTGTGCATCCTACTTGGCGAACAGTTCCATCGTAGCATATTCCTGTGTCGAACAACCTAGTTATATATGAGTCATGCTTTTTGAGTTTGGTCTTTTTGATTTAGGAGTACTTTCTATAAGTGTATCTTCATATGCGACTTTAATTATATATGTTTTTTTCAACCATCGGTTAATTATTATTGTGAACTTATAGATGACGTGGTACGTTGTGTACAAGGGACAGGTTCCCGGAGTCTACGATGATAGGGAAGGCTGCCGGAGACAGGTGCACCGTTTCAGCGGCAATAGCTACAAAGGGTACAACACTATGGCGGAGGCGGAAGCTAGATACATGCGCTATCTAGCGGGAGTTAGGACAAGGAACCGGATGAAGACCTACACCTTCGTCGCGGCGGTGATCATGCTTATCTTCTTTGGTTGTTTATCCCGCGTTTGTGTCTATCTAGTTTAGATGTCTAGGCGAGCTTCCGAGCTCTAACTTGTTCGATCGACACATGTATTCGCATGTCACCAACTACTTTGTAACTTGATCGAAACAATGTAACTTATACTATGTATTCATGTATGAGACTTATCTATATGTATTTGTTTCAAACTTGTTTTTCAAATTGTGTATTTATATATATAATTTTATATCTTGTATCTGTGTGTGTATATCTTCCTGTAATATTGTATATAATCTGTATTGTATATAATCTGGCTCTGAAATTAAAAAAAAACAAAAAAAACACCTGTGGCGCACATGACCTAGCTTTTGTGGCGCACTACGTCTAAAGCGCACGTCAGCAGCTTAGTGGCGCACTGGGACGTGCTCCACAGAAGATCAAACGCGTAGCGCACCTACCCACATAGCCGTGGCGCACTAGCAGGTGCGCTATGCCTATCTCGACACAACCGTGGCGCACTAGGCAGTGCGCCACGACTAGGAGTTAGCCGCAGCGTGAGGCTAGTGGTGCATGGCTAGTGCGCCACAGATGATGATTCCATGTGCGCCACAGACGGCCGTTTTCCTAGTAGTGGCATAACTTCATTTGAGGTCATGATATGGTAGTTGTGTCTTCCTTGTAGGCTCTTCAAGTCGGTGGGATCAAAAGGCATAAGTGCACTCACATATTTCCTTTTTATCCATGCATCATCCACATGTGAGGCACCCACATTTCTAAAAGCGGTGGCGGTGGTCTTGAGCCTTCGGTACATGTCTTCGTGATCTTCACCTTCTTTCATGTAGAAGCCTTCGGCTTCATTGCTTAGATCATCATATCGGTTCCTCCTCATACTCTCATTTCCAACAAACAACACAGTGAGAGCATCCCAAGCTTCCTTGGCAACGCTAAAGTGCTCAATGTGTGGGTAATCCTTTGTTCCCAATCCTTGTTGAATCATATGCAAAGAAGTGGCATTGAGTTGACTATTGACAACCTCTCTTCTTGTCAAGTTGTTTGGATCCCCAATAAAGAGTCCATGCTCGATGATGTTCCATAGTTCAATGCAAGAGCTGCGCACATGAGTTCTCATTAGTGATTGCCATTGAGAAAAAGTAGCAGATTCTTCAAGCTTAGGTGGGTCACCTCTATTGTACACATGAGGGTGAGGGACTGGAGGGTCGGGAGAGTACCATGAATCACGGTGCTCACCCTTCCCACCATCATTGTGTGTGGAGGAATTAGCGTTGTTTTGTTTACCCCGCACCATCATACCCTCGGGGGATACCGAAGTATTCCCTTTTGGTACAACGGATGTTAGATCCTCTTGAGGAGATGGGGGTGATGAGCCATCTTTGTCTTTAAGAAGTTGCTCAAGAATCTTCTTGACTCCGTTGACCAAGGAAGAGCTCAATCTTGTTTCCAAGTTTCTGAGATCTTCCATGGTCACCGGGGTCGGCTCACTACCACCATCCCCTTCTTGGCTACACATATTCCCTTAGGCGGTAAAGCCCAAATAAAGAGCCGACGCTCTGATACCAATTGAAAGGATTGTATGGGCACCTAGAGGGGGGGTGAATAGGTGCTACTTCAAATTTTCTTCTTTTTCAAATTAAGGTTTGACAATAAGGTAAATTCTCTAGATAATGCAAATAAGGTGAATTTACCTATATGACACTTATGCAAGAGCTACCACAACACAAGGTAAGAATAAGTAAGTAAAGTACGGTAAAGGATAGAAGTAACCAAAGTGGTGGACGCGGAGACACAAGGATTTGTTTCCCGTAGTTCCTTCCTTTTGAGGGGAAGTACATCTACGTTTGGAGAGGGGGTGGTTTCAAACCACCAACGCCACGAAATTCCTCCCTTGTTCTCCGATGAATCTCACCCCAACGGGATTGATTAACCTTCCACTACATCGGCAACCTTCAAGGTGGACGCCGGCACCTTTACAAGTTTGGGGCACACATCCACAACTTAATCGGAGGCTCCCAAATACAAGAAAGCTATCAAAGCAACCAAAGACAAGCTTGTAAGAACCAAAACAAGAACTAGGGTTTCCAAGAAAACACTAGAGCAAAGGGGCCCTCAATTGAATGAGGGGGAAATGAAGATCTCTTTTGGTGAAGTAGTAGATCGGGGCCTCCTCCTTCGATTCCTCAAAGATCAAGGACTTTGGGTGGTGGATTGAGGAGATCTAGAAGATATGGTGGCTCCAATGGTGGTCTTGAATTTTAATGTGGATGAGCATCTTGTACCAAGTTAGGTGGAGGGGTATTTATAACCTTCGAAGAAATCTGGCCGTTGGAGCCTTTAATGCAGCGGTAGTACCGGAAGTTCAAGCGGTACTACCGGAGAACTCATGTACTACCGGACCTGGTACCGCACCTGGTACCGGACGACCATCTTTCAAACTTCATAAGCCCTGGCCACAGCGGTACCACACTTGATGCTAGCGTAAAGCGGTAGTACCGCAAATGGCAACCGGTACTACCGGACGTGCAGTGGAATTAGCAACTTGGTCGGAAAAAACTCTCTGTCATGCCTGGTAGCAAAGGCAGCCAGAGGCTTTTGCCAACATACAAAAGGCTACTGCCACGCCAGGTACTAAAATGTGGTACTACCGCATTTTAGTACCGGAGTGAGCAGTGGCCTTTTAAAGGTTGGAAAAAGGCTCTGCTGCGCATGGTACTAAAATGCAGTACTACCGCATTTTAGTACCGGAGCGAGCAGTAGCTTTTGAAAAGTGGTCAAAAAGCTACTGTCGCGCTAGGTAATAAAATGCGGTACTATTGCTTTTTAGTACCTAGCCCGACAAAGGCTTTTTGACAACTGATCAAAACCTTCTGCCGCGTTCGGTAGCAAAAAGCGATACTACCACTTTTTGGTACCGCGCCAGGCAGACAGTTATTTTGACCATTGCAAAAAAATTTCAATGCACCTGCGATACACTTGGAAAATAATTAGTCTGCTATGTGTGTTGTTATAAAACACCAAAATCACTAGGGATAGGAAATGCTCTTTCACTTAGATTGGATCTCACTTTCACCTTAACCATATGAAGATGCCTATGATAGGGGCAATGAGAGCTCAAAGCTAATGAGTACCTTCCTTTCAGCATTAGGAAGGCTTTCAAACTTTTCAAAACCTTTTCACTTCCATGTTGAGTCACCACTTATTCTATGAGAACCTTCTTGAGAGCATAGTTGTCATTATTGTGTTTGTTCCAAAACTTGGTTAACTATGTCATGACTTTGATGCTTGTATCTCTGATATTTTTACCTCTAGTCTTCACTTGAACTTCATAGGTGCCTTGGCATTTATATTGTGATCTACAAAAAAAGGCCAGCGAAATACCACTCTATTATACCTTACTATGAACATTGCAATGTTGCTTATGTTTATGTTCCATGCTACTTATTATTATTGAGTTGGTTTCTCTTCATAGCTTGCAATGACTATTGAGTAGACTTAGTTGCATACTTCTTATTATGAATGGTTTAAGTATCTACACCTATGATGAGAATATATACATCATATGAAGCAAATGTGTTCGTGAAAGTTCTTTTATCGCACTCAGTTTTCAACTTAATTGCTTGAGCACAAGCAATAAGATAATCTCGGGGGGAGTTGAGACGTCCAAAACGTATCTACTTTCCCAAACACTTTTTCTATTGTTTATCCTCTAAACTTGTGTGATTTGGATACAACTAACACGGACTGACGCTGTTTTCAGCAGAATTACCTTGTTGTCTAGTTTTTGTGCAGAAAATCAACTATCAGGAAAAATCCCAGAAAATATGCCAAAAATTATATTTCACCAGAATATCCACAGAGCCAGGAGACGAAACGGGGCTCACACCCCTGCCAGGCGTGAGTGGGCCCTGCCCCATGCCTAGGGGGGGTGCGACCACCGCAGGCACCCCCTCGGGCTCCCTTTGCGCCTATAAGTTGCCCATTGACCTAAAAACTGAGGGTCCACTCGGCATTTTCCAAAAAAGAGTTCCACTCCACTGCCACCATCAGAAACCAATATTCGGATCCAGAAACTCCATTCTGGCACCCTGCCAGGACGGGGAATTTGGAGAAGGTCGTCGCCATCGTCAACACCAACGCCTCTCCATCAACCATCAATGATTCCCTCATCCATGAGTGAGTAATCCCCCGCTCTAGGCTTGGCGATGGTAGGGATTGGATGAGTTCTATCATGTAATCGAATAAGATTGTTAGGTCATAGTGCCTAGTATCTCTATTAGTGCTATTTTACTTTGTTGCAACTTGTTGTGCTTAATGCCTATCACTAGGGCCCGAGTGCCATGATCTCAGATCTAAACTTATTATTGAATCATTATGATAGTATTGTTTGTGACCTTATCTGCAAGTTGTGTACACATATCATTGTCCGGATCCAAAGGCCCCGAAGTGACAGAAATTGGGACAACCGGAGGGGATGGCTATGGTGTGAGGATCACATGTGTTCATGGAGTGTTAATGCTTTGCTCCGGTTCTCTATTAAAAGGAGAACATTAATTTCCAGTAGTTCCCTAGAGGCCCCGCTGCCATGGGCTGGCTGGACAGAAGATGTTGTGCAAGTTCTCATTACGAGCACGTATGACTATATATAGAGCACATGCCTAGGATTGTTTATTACTTGGATTCTTGTTATTATTTATCTACAATGCCCTAGATCTTAAAGTTACATGTTTAGACTCGTCCATGCAACGTCCGTCCATCCATCCCTATGCCTACCGCACTCGAATCTTACTGTTTATTGTTACTGTTACTATTGCTCCTATTTTACTGCTGATGTTGCTTTGCTGTTGCTACTACAAATTGTTGCTACTGATAAACTTATGTGAGCAAGAACTATTTCCAGGTGCAGCTGAATTGAAAACTCAGTTGTTAAGGCTTGCAAGTATACTTTGTCTCCCCTTGTGTCGAATCAATAAATTGGATAATACTACCCGCGAAGACTGATGCGCTCCCCTACACTTGTGGGTCATCAAGTGGGTTAATGCCTCTATTGAATCTGGGGAAGTGATAGAAATCTCAAAGGTTGTAGATGTGTTGTTGCTACTAGGGAGAGAACAACAATCTTTTGTTCATGGAACAATTGTATTGTTTACTTTACACACATTGCTTAAAGCAGTTATCCATTGCTTGCAACTTAATACTGGAGGGGGTTCAGATGATAACCTGAAGGTGGATTACTAGTCATAGTTGCAGTTGGATGGCGGTCTATGCATATTGTTGTAATTCCCAATCAAATCTCATAGGATCATGAATGTCTATTATTGCATTGTTATGCCTTGCTCTGTCATGTCAATTGCCCCGCCGTAATTTGTTTAGCCAGCATGTTATGTTATTTACCTTAAGGAGAACACCTCTAGTGAACTGTGGACCTCGGTCCAATCTTTACCATTGTTACATCTTCCACTGTTACTGTTTATTTTCTGCTAGCTATCATTACCTTCCACACCATACGGTTAATACTTTGTTTTTTGCAAACCGGTGACATTGACAACCTCACTGTTCGTTGGGGCAAAGTCTTGAGTTTGTGTTGTGCAGGATTCCAAGTTGTTAGCAACACCTTCTGGTCATTTCCTTCCTCCTACTGGTTCTATAACCTTGGTTTCATACTGAGGGAACACATACTGCTATGGGGGTTTCCCAACGAAACTCTACAGTGATCTGAGCCGCATCACAAGCTTTGTTGCCGCTGAGCCCAGCATACCCATGTAGGAGAGGACCGCCGAATTCTAAGACTCGTAGTGTACTGGCCTCAGTACTGACCGCTCTCTTTATGTTTTCCTTTGCCCTTTTTCGGCACAATTTGTCTTGACAGGTATGTGACATTTGGTATCAGGGGTACGCCAGTTCGTCCATGAATAGCTTGCCTGCCAGGACCTCGTCAGACCTGGCGAGTGGGAAGGAGGCCCCCTCCAGGGGGTCATCATGCAAGGCTACCTCGGTGAGCACCGGGGGGGAATCGGTTCGGGTACCCCCCCCCCCCCCTTGGTAGGGACCATGCCGGAGTTATTTTATTGGTGTGCATAGACGAACCAACCACGGGAATAAGAAAAGATCAACGATGGCATTGGATTCTACCCCTATGTAGTCCCAAGGCAGGGGCCTAGTCAAAAGCTGGGATGTCGGGGCCTGGCTGGAAGGGCAGTGCTTCCCTGCTTTTTCGATGCAGGATGACAAAGGAAGGCGCGCCCTGTTGGGAGATGTCAGGGATGACCGAAGCCCAGGGGAGGACCGGTGTTTTCCGGGAGGATAGATCTATTCCACGCAAATAATCCGGGTGGACTGGGATCACCAGGAGTAGCAATGTGGTAGTCCTTCCCGCCCAAAGATTGGGGGAAGAGGCCCAACGCCTCTATATAAGGGGCCCTCCTCCTACCTTAGAACGGGTCAATCCCTGAGATCAAAACCCTAGACTTTCATTCACCATTGTACCCTCGTGAAGCACGCGATCAATACATCAAAGCAGGAGTAGGGGCTTTACCTAATCAAGATGGTCCTGAACCTGGGTAAAAAAAACCTATGTCACCTCTCTGTCGTGTGCTTGCTCCGCCGTCGCCACCATCACTAAGACTTCTTGGAACCGCGTATTTAGCCCCCTCACGAACCAAGGGATCATTGGACACTAGTTCCTTCATGGGACAAATCTCTGACATTTGGCACACCAGGTAGGGGGATGATGTGCGCTTTTGAGACCCTCCAGACGGTCGTAGCCATAGCAACGAGCCATCATGCAGAGGCCGGCCCGGGGAACTCCCCACGCCGGGGCGCACCCAGGAGCATAGCTTGCATCTTGGGTGGCTCCTAGGCACTTCAAGCAGTTCTCTCGTGAACTAGCGGCGTCAAGGCCTACCGCTACTATCGCTCCGCTCAGGTGGTCGCAACATCCGATCTCCATCGACACGGCGAACCACCCTGGCTCCACATGCTTGGTAGGCGCCATGCCCATGGTCTGCACCCCCACCATTGGTAGGGTCACTATGTCCAAGACCCTTATCGGTGGTGGGGCGGGGCTGAACGTGCTCCCGGAGGGAGCATTTAGGCATCTGTAGGATCCAACCATGCGCCTCCTCCCCACCTTGCCGTTTGTGGGGGCCACGAGAGGCACAACCATGCCACTCAGACGGATCGAGCTGTGGTGACCCAGCATACCATTGCATTATATAGTACACTATAGTCGTTGACATAACATCAATGAAACACGATTCACTAGTATTACATCCCTCAGAGTCGTACAACAAAAACATAGCAGGTCCAAGACATGACTATAGGTATAGCTCGACTCTTTACAAAAGATCCATAGAACACTATAGGTTATAGACAGAAAAAGAAACTTCTTACAAAGAAGAACCAGAAATAACAACTTATAACTATCATACTAATAGACTAGTATTTAAACTATTTGGCTTGCAAATGCTTTATTTCCATTGCTCTACATAAGTAGGTTCTATGGCCAGATATTATACTCCTATCTAATCAGCAACTTCATCTTCGCTTCTGTTGATGTATATGTTGAATTTCTTTACTTCATTTAAGAGCTTGCGCTTTTGATGTCGATTCCTTGAGAATAAATTGAGTATACTCAGCAAGTTCTCTAAAAAGGAGTATTTGATGCACTATCTACAGCCACAGAATAGAGGTCGCAAGCTATACAGGTTTTCGTAAACATTTATTCAAAGGTTGCTTTTATTTAAAAAATCTATGTCCGTCATCCTTCATAGGTTTACCAGAACTTCGTGGAGTTCCTTTCCTGCCGCGTTCATAACTCCTTCCCGGAACAGGGAGTAACATGTCATAGTTTTTACACTCTGTAGAGGTGTGTTACTTTACCCATGAGAGATCTTAGTTTTGTTGTACATCCTAGTTGCAGGCTCATTCACACTTCCTTGGTGTGAGGCGTAGACTAAGATCCAAGCCAATCACTTCCCTTCTTCGCGACCCCGCATGCCCCCTTGGTGTACTCCATGCCCACATATCGAATTACAGCAATGGACAGTACAGACTGTTCAGATGGCAGAACTACCATGGGACATTGAGGGTTCCCAACCATATGCTTAATATCCTCAACGAATTACACTCACGCTACAAGGAGAACATCCAAGGCATGCGCATCCAGATTCATGCGAAAGGAAGAAGATCTAGCTGACTTCTCTGTCCCATTCCAAATCGCATGGTTAACTCGTATTATATGGCGCTAGAATCACTGGCGACATTGGTTGTTAAGTCCTAGATGATATATTCCTGTGCAGTGGTATTCCAAGTGCCAGACTTAATAATTAGATGATCACCCTAGGTTAGTAACCAATAGTTCACATTATTATCAATAATATAGTTTTCTGATCTTTTTTGAAATGCAGGTGATGACAACATTTGAGTCGCAAATACTTGATAGAAAATAATCAAAGGATATGAGAAACTATGAACTTACCTTTGCGATTACAAGATTATGTAATCAAGGTCTTTAAGACGATATAATATCGACTATCTGAAAGAAGCATCATTGGTCCGATAAGGACTAATGTTTAAAGATGCATGATGCTATTATGCATAAGTAATGTAATGCAATTTTGTAAACTCGAATCCCCGAAATAAATGTCGATTATCTAGGGTTATTATATTTCTAGTTTATTGCATATTAGACAAAAGTTAACTATAAAAATATTCAAGGTTTAAGACATAAGGTTTATGTTAAGTTTTAGGGTTTTACTAAGCATGATCAAAGATGTCAAATCATTCACTTCCAATGCAAATGAATGATCAGTTCAAGACTTGATTTGCTAAGATAACCCTAAAAAAATAATTAACTCCTATATGGAAGCATAATTAGATGATCTCATTAATTTGTTAGGGTTTGAAGTATTTATACAAATTTAAGAGCTAAATCTATTGCTTAAAGAAATAGCTTTATATAAGTTCTATATTTTTATTCTTAAATAATTACATTCAGTGTTTTAATAATTGCCAAGTAGTCAATTAAAGCTAATATGGATTTATTTTGATTTATAAATGAAAATAGAAAATATATCTCTTATATTTTAATAAAAGAAAAGGACTATAATGTCAATGATGCCATTGATTTATTTATAAATCCTAAAATGACTTGGGATTTTATAATTAACTTTTTTATAAAATAACAGATTTTTTATACACAAAAATGATTTATATTGGTTTTTAGGACTTTTCCTTATTTTGTTATATCTCATTGAGGATTTTATTGTCTTTAGTATTTAGTTGTATTTTATTTTACCCAAGTAATTGAAGTTATATTTTTCCTAGCTAGAGATTATGTTTGGGATCATTTTGATATATTATATGTATTTTTAGGATTTTTCTATATTTGTTTAGACCTAAAATAATCTCAGGGGTATTTGGTACATTTCTATTTAACTTATTTATTTATTTTGGTTTCTTTTATTTATTCTGGACCTGACCTGTGAGCCCACTAGGCACATTGGACGATTTAGTTCTATTCGTCCCAACTAGGCCTAGGGTCAAACCCCAAGCCAACCCAACTCACTCTCCTCTCTCAACGGAACACACCCACGCACGCACGAACCCCACCTATTTCTTTCCCCTTTTGGTCGAGAATGATGCCACCGCCGCCAATGCTTCCGGCTAGTCGCCGTCCGTCTCCGGTGTTGCCGCTCGTCAGCAAGCTGTGCCTCACTCTCCCCTCTGATTCTCTGCTAATGCGACTCTCACCCGCGCCCTCGCGAACGACCCTAGGGAAACCCTAACCCTACACATATCTACTCTTCCTAGCCACCGTTGGTTATATCCAGCACCGCTACTTAGAGGTGCTTCAAGCTTCCACAGTCTCCTATCTATAATTCCTTTGCCTCGATGTCGCTCTCTCATAAGGGGCCCATGCCGATGGCTAATTCTCCTTGTGCGGTTCTATTTTCTCTGTGCTTCTTTCTATTGCATGCGCTCATGCCTCTGGCTCTGCTCGTGGACGAGCACAAGCACCTCCCCGACTTCTACGCCTCCTTCACCTCATCATGATTCTTTCCCTTATTGTGCTTCCTGATGCTCGCCTCCTTGACACCGATGGGACGGTTTTTTCTCCTGCAACCCCGGTGTCCCCAGCCCATGGGCGCATGGTGGTGGTAAATATGGTGATGATGTTTCCGCAGTGTCCACTGATATCTGGATGCTAGTGGGATGATGCTGCAGCGCAACCCTGGTGCCCCTCTTTCGATCCTAACGTGGGTGGGATGCTGCTATGGACGGAAATCCCCGCGTCAACACTTCACTACCCCCACGTACGGGCATGGCGAGTCCCTTGTTAAGACCGTCCATAGAGCCAATGAATTATTCTTGGATTAGGACTATGGTGATGATCTATGACTATGTGCTGCGAGTGAGCTTCTAGTTGAACTAGGTGTGATAGATTTTTGTAATTTGATTTTTGTTATTATGATGCTGGCTGATATAACTCTAATAATTCTATTAATATTACTTAATAGTGTGACTCATAAATCACTTCTTGATCTTTTATAGGAATATAAAGAATGGCTAATGGTTTGTACTCTGTTTTGTTCGAGTTATGCTTCCTAGAGAAATTGAGATTTCTCTTGTAATTCTTTAGATGTATATCTAGAAGAGCTAGATAGTTTTTTATACAATCTTAGCAATCCTAGCTATATTCTACTATTGTTGTATGTATTAATTGATGCTCATTAAATATATAAGAACATATAATGTGCTATTGAGATGTGCAAGAGTGTATGGGCAGCCATGGAAAATGGTATGAGTTTGCTGGTTAATTTGGTATAAGCCATTCCCCCTGTTATAATGTTTGAGCACAAGCAAATGCTCATGTTTTACTTTTTTGAATCTACCTTCCTTATTTAGTCTAGTAAATTGGACATTGTCTCTTATCTTACTACATGTCCTGGTAACTTTTATGATAATGAGTAAAAAGATCAAACAAATAGATCAAACACATACATATATATTTTAAGCAATGAGTAAATGATGTATTGAGTATGTATTAACTCAGCTAAACATATTAGAATTTATAGTAATTATAAATCATGTTTTAATCTTGTTCTAAGGGTGCAAGTGGTTGAATACTATACTTAAACTAGTTGTAACTTAGTGACGTAAATTTACATATATATAATTTGCTGGTAGGTAAATTTCTAATAAATGTTGTATTTATATTGGTTGGTTATAAGATTGATTGATATAATTGGTTTATGTACTATGTAACCCTGACTACTGGCTTGTTACTGTCGGTTTATATAACTAACAGCAGGTGCTCTCTGAATATACACTATCCAATTGAGTTTGAATTCAGATTCACTGAACCTTTGGTTCAATGCTTGGCATGCAGGACTCAATGGTGACTTCTGGAATTTATTTATTATACCTGGTTGGTCAGGAAGTTTATTTAGACGATAACTATCAATAAGTATGATGCCTAGTCTGAATGCTTTTCTGGTTCAGCCAAACTCTATGGCTGCTATTAGTGTATCTGGCACTGTGATGCCTCATTTTGGAGTGTACATAGTAGTAGGTACCACCTGATAGTTGGCTGTTGGGTTTAGTTATGTAGGAGACCCTAATTGGCTGCCAATGATGCTAAGGCTGATGCCACTAATATTTGGATCAAATACTATTGTTGCCTTATTTTTAAACCCTATGATGATTTTGTATACCATTTGTATAAAATTTTTAAACCTGAGCCAAGATGACTTTAACACAACCAAGTACTTTACTAGCTTCTATTTCCAAAACTATGGAGACATATGTATATACTCTCCTTATGTTTTAAAGACAGAACCTTCAACTACTCTTATCCCTAGGTTTTCCCAAAAAAATTATTAAAAACTTTTCATCTCCATCTTGGTGTACTTATCTTACTTCAAGCAAAACCCCTTTCAACCTACCCATCCTTACCTCAAGATAGGCTTGATGGTAACCCTAGTACTATTTGGATAAGTAATATGATGAATTGCCTTGATATGCTGGCTGATGAATTGCCTTAATCCGCTGCCTGATGAATTGCCTTGATCTGCTGATTGCCTTGTTTGCTTAGGAACTAGAGTGAGCTAATCTAGTAGATCATCCCTTAGGACCCAATACTTGTTTGTGATCATGAATCTCAAGCAAGCACCCAAGTCTGGATCTATCCTAAGCCACTCAAGTGGAGACCCAATCTGAGCATGAATCCTATATACCTAGTTATTACGTCAACATCATCTCCTTGATCATGAGCTTGGAACATGGCATCCTCTCAGAAGCTTCTACACTTGCACTCTAGTCCAAAACCCTAAATCTGCCAAAATGGATTTCTTATCTAGATTCAATCTTTAGAGCTCTACCTCTTCCAACCTTTGTGCAGTCTTGAGATTGCACTTGAACCATCTTGTAGTACATCTTTAGTACTACCAAGTCCCATTTTTTCCCTTGGATAATCCATTCAATGTCCCACTCCTCCATGATGGTTTTGTAGTCAAGATAATAATCTTTTCTGCAAATCTTATCATCATGCCTACTTTGGCAGAAGCTCACATCTATATGCCACCTCCCCTTGACCAAATCTTTGCATGTTTAAGATCTACTAATCATGTCCTATCAATCCACACTTAACTTGTTTCTGTTGGAGCCTTGTGCTTCTTTAACCCACATGGTTTAGGAGGCTACCTGATGTACTTGTTATGGTAGCCTTATTTTCAACAAAGTTTTCCATCACTCCAAAACCACGTCAAATCCAACCAAGCCCAACTATTGCTTCCATGATAAACTATATGACATGGTCTATCCATCCATATACCCCTTGTACCAAGGTGAGCTCCGAGGTCCCTAATCCAACCCTATTTAGGTGGCATCAGAGTAACCAAACCCTAGACCCTCCAAGAATCTAGATATCACTCTTTTTCACCACTTTTTTTCAAAGCCAAGGTTGAACTTGATGCCCAAATCAAGTTTTCATCATCTACCTTGAATATAAGCATCCCCAAATAATTCCCATAATTATTTGGATTAGTAAACTATTTAATTTCCTCTACTTACCAAATTCTCAAAATCTTTGCCTTTAAGGGTAAGTTTGCTTTTCTCCAAATAACCTTGCCAAATCAAGGAACATTTGATTCCTATTTATTATATCCCATCTTCCCAACTCAAAAATAAATACTTTTGAGATACTTTATTATTTCTTTTTGCCCTTTTTCTTAAATGGCAGAAACAGGAATTAATTCCCCAAAAATACTTTTCCACCTCAATAAATCCCACTAAAATTATCCAATGTGTGATATGGTATTTAGGACCATATCACATAAAAAAATCTTGCCCAATGTAATAAGCATCTAGAAACTACTTGTGGACTTTTTAAATATTGGCGTTTAAGTGCACCTTTAAACATCAGAAAAATCCCAAATAAATCTTGTAGGTGTACAAGGACCATATCATTCTACCAGTACCCTTTCCCCCATCTTGTCCAATGTAGTTTTGTGGACTTCTTTCACAACACATGTTTTGATCAAATTTGGCAAACTAGTCAAATCTTGATTCAAACCAACTCCAATCATCACCAAACCTTGTCAAGCACTACACAAGAACCCCTCCCTCCTCCTGGTAGCAGCACTGAACATCTACAATGACCAAACCCTAGTTCTTGTCCTTTTTCTCTTGGTTGAGTTGAGATACAAAGGTCATGTCCCTTCAAGCCATATTAAAACTCTTGCAGCAGCATCTCTGCCTCTCCCCACCCTCTCGCACGACCAGGGCACACCCACAGGACCCACTCCAGCACCCAAGCCAGCCAATGGATGAGCACCTCCCTCCCTCCAAGCTTTCCCCATGAACATAGTCCATCCAACACCCCCCCTTCGGTATATAATGCCAGATGCCATAACACACCTACCCTGCCTCCTCATTTATCCCCCTTACCACCAGAGAGCCTCCCCCGAGCTCTAGATCCGAACCCCTTTCTCTCCATCGCCATGGAGACGAAGAAGAAATCTTCTCGGGTTAAATCATGTAGGCAAGTCTACAGGTCACCCTTGACCACCCCAACTCTCTCTCTACTCTCTGTATTGCTCCTATGGATCTAATCCCCCTCTCTGGACCTCTCCTTTGCACGCAGGAACTCCGGAGGCTACCGCACAAACTCATGGCCGAGCCGAGCTCCTCCGGCGACCAGGAGCTCCCGAGCCCCATCTACACCCACATGCATCGATTCTGCATCCCCCAGGACAACCTCGTCCAAGCAGATCTCTCCCCGTCGACTTGCATGGGCTCTAGAAGCCCCGCACCTAGCTCCCGAACACGTCCTCGGGCGGAGCAGCTCGAGATCTACTTCCTACACCAAACTAGGTCCTTCCTCTCATCTCCCAAGTCCCCGAGTTTCTCCGCTTCGCCCTGCAACCCCCTCCCTCGCCGGCAACCCCTCAGGTGAGATCCCCCACGCCGCCATCCGCGCCAAGGTTTCCCTCCCAGCCGCAGGTTTCATTAGGAGGAAGACGAAACCACCACCGTAGATCTGCGTCTAATCCGACGGTCATGGTCCCTCCATACTCCTTCAGACCGCTGAGTCAATGACGAGTGGGCCCTGCTTAGCAGGGATTTGAAGCCTCCCCCGCGCGTGACACCGCTGTGTGGGCCGAAATTCCTTTCCCCGGCCCAGTAGCCAGCAGCCCCAGCCCATTTCCCCATATTTCCTTTTCTAGTTTATTTTAGATCTGCAGGATGCAGTATGGTTTAATTGTAAACAAAAATGGAAACGACCCAAACAAATTTATATAGTATTTTTCCCAGGTGCTCAAGCCTCTTACTTAAGATGTAGTCCAAGTTTTTCCCTAAATGGATGATTAAAATAAATAGGATAAATCATACACTAAGATCTGTCCAGATCACTAATTAAATTCTCTAGAAAGTTTGGTATCTCCAAATGGAGTAAATTCAATTTTTACAAGAAGATATTTTCCATACCTTTATTAACTACTGGCCCCACACCCATTTGCTTCCTAGTTTGCCCCTGATAAAAATATTAGACACAGGCACTTTTCTGCCTTTAGCAATTTCCCTAGGTCAAACCAAGTGAGGTTTGGACCTAATTCCAGCTCCTAGATGACACGCCTAACCATACCTTCCAAAATCAAGTAGCTCATATTTTTAGGAGTCTCTGTTGAAATTTGGTGAATTAAACCCTTATGTGCATGGTCTAATCACTAATAATATCACTACAGTAGATCTGTAAATCCGAAAAGCTTGATTCCAAATTCTATAGAAAGGTATTATAAGTACCTATCATGTGTCCTTAGAATCACTTAAAATGATTCTGTAGAATAAATCTGATGAAAAATAAAAATCTTGTCCAGTAATGTCCTTGGAAATTTCTCAAGGGCATTCTGGTAATTTTTTTGAGGAGATTCCGACTCCTCCTGATTCAGTCCACCAAACACTACTTAATCACCCAAGGAAATAATTTTTGGAACTCTAGAACAGTTCTGGTGAATTATTTCCTTAAACTAGGGTTTTATCCACTATAAAATCCATTATAATTCAAGGGAAATTGATAAAATAGTGAAACCACTTTTCTTGGTTTTATTTTATCAATACCTATCTGATGGTATCATTTTTATACAATGGTATCATACAAATAAAGCCCTTGGTCAAAACCCCCTCTCTTAGGTAGTTCCTCGATTGCAAATCCAAAGGGACGCTTGCCCTAAATGTCCCCCAAATCTCCTTCTAATTCAATAACATCAAACCTCCAACATCCTACAAATCTATATCTCATAGTTATCCTTTACTTGCTATATGGTTTGATGCTTGTATGCCTTGTATTGATTGGTGTATTGTTTGTTTGCGTGTATGCTCGATAACTGCGATAGTTACAATTGTGTGATGCCGAGGAGAAGGAAGCATCGGGGTTATCTTTATTATTATTATATTGGTATTCTTGTTATCTAACGCCATCAAGGGACTTCTCGCTGGTCACAGGCAAGCCACCATTCCTGAACTCCTATATTAACCCACTTCTGTTTATCAACTGTTTTATATCTCATTTATAAATTGCATGATCACAGGCATGGTTTGTTTCAAATAAAAGTGTGTGAGTAACTTGGATCCTCCAAGTTATGAATGAGTGTCCATTAGGACACCTACCCCTTTTCACCTATATTTACCCCTTAGAGTGAGGCAAAGATGATTAGCATCTTACCTCTTTGAACCCACATATTTCCAAAGATAAAACTACTTTGGGATCTTTCCCTACTACAAAGTTTTCAAAATAAAACCCTTGGAAATAGGCATCATTTCCGAGTGGAATTTTTTCTAAAAGAAGATGTAAGGAGGATGAAGAGAAAGTCAAGCAAGAGAAAGAGAAGGGATGTTTTAAGGCAATGTCCGGAACAATTTTACCCGTGCAACCACATTACCTAGATGCTGGGGTTTAGCTCGTAGTTTGTGATCCTTAGCCGGGGCTGCTCTTACTCGCTAAAGGGGAGAAATCCCCTAAAATCCGGGCTGTCTACAGGACAAGGCACTGGTGCAACAATTGGGTATCTCGCGGACGGTATGCTTTTAGGTAGTACGGATGGAAGATAGTCACTATTGCTATCTGCCAGACTTTGGTCTGGAGATAGGGGTCAGTACGGGAGGAAGGACCAGGGTCGTAGTACCCCATACTCGTACCGGAGAGAGCAACCCAAAAGGAAAATCCGCCGTTACTAGGGATGGACAAATGAAAAGCATAAGTTTGATTATCCGAACCCCTGTCTACCGTGTGTAGTAGGCTGTGGTTTTATCCCGGTGGATGTATTGATTCTTGTGGGTAAAGTGCACAAACTCTGTTGGAATGGAAAGAGCTAGGAGTATCCTTCGGATAAGTTGAGATGAACTAAAGGAAGTGACTTGGTCACGAGGAAAGATAATAACGAGTTTGGTTTTGACCAGTGATGGTCGAAGACGTTTAAAAAGGGTTTTACAACAAAACTGTTTTAGAAATATTTTTAACAAGGATATGGAGATGTCCGGATTTTAAAAAAGGAGGCATATTTTCTAAAAAATCTTTTTCAAAAAATATATAGAGATGCCAATGTTAGGTTTTCAAAAGAAACTATAGTGTAGAGCTATATCGCCACAACCAGATATGCATTATCTTATTACTCTTGTCTCGGTGGTTTGCGAGTACATTCAAAGTACTCAGCGTCATCTGGCTATTTTCCTGGCCAGATTGCAGATGTTAAGAAGCAATGAAGGTGTTGACATCTATGCGAGCTAGGCCGTCTTCCCAGTCAGTTTCATGTAGGTTAAGGCACGGGCTCTACGCTGAAGACTTCCGCTACCTGTGTTGTAATCGCCATAATGGCCCCTTTGTAAGTTTTGTACTCGTTAATTAAGGATAATGTAATGATACTTGTTAGTTATGCTCATGGCTCACTGATCATGGGAACGTGAATTCTATGCATAACGGGTATTCTCAGACCGTAAATCCAGGGTTCCTCAGACATGGTATCAGAGCCAGGTTGACTGTAGGAGACCTTAGTTAGCATGGACGTTAGATAGGACAACCCCTATTTATGAAAATGCCGGTTTTCCCAAACTATTTTCTCAAAAGCTTCTCAAAATATTTCTTACCTCATCTTCTCTGACTTAAACAATTTGAAAATGGATTACTCTATATCTCGTCTACTTCAACTAATCCGTTTTCAAAAACCAAGACCAAATCGGAGACTATGAAGCCGAATATCCCAGAACGAAGAGATATCGATACGAGCAAAGTAAAGGAGCTACCAACGATGTCAGACACTACGAGATCGCCCTACCCACGGAGTCCTTCACCCCCCCCCAAATCAATCAAGTACGACACCGATGACAAAAGACGGCAAGACAGAAGTTAAGACCTCTGTAATGTTCGAACCTAGGATTATCATCCATAAAATAAGATTCCCTCTATGGCGAGTAGTCACCTTTATAGTACTTATGGTATGCCTTTCTTGCTTTACATGTGCGTGATTGATGTTTGGAATGTGTTTCTTGTCTGCCTTGGATCATCCGATACTTTAGTTTTCACCACCTAGTTGGTAGATTCCGATGCTAACTCTTGCAACCCCTTATCCGGAAAACCCCTCCTCGGCAGGATGGCCACATAAGAAAACCTCAACACCCTCAAGTAAGGCCCTAAGGTGGAAAGACTGCATCTTTCCACTCAAACTCCAACTCCAATGAACCACCCACCCTCAACTTCGACAGTCGTTCGAGGAAAACCAAGCCATGACTCCGCTTTGTATTAATTGTGTACCCTGATAAATCTACACCCATCTGTGTTATATCACCCTAAAACCACAAACCCTCCTGTAAGATCCCTCCATTGTAAAGGAAAGGATCCCTGTGATTTCAATGCTAGTCCCTGGATCAATGCTAGCATCCACAGTTTAAGATGAAGTACACAGAAACAAAGGTCATTATTACATATCATTCCAGAGACAAACATAGTATTTTACAAACTCCATGGCCACAGGCCTAATACAAGAGTTCAAATTATAATAAGATAAATAAGTCTTCATCTTCATGTGCCACAAGCAAGCATGTTGAGTGTAGACTCATGACTCCTAATCATCATCAGAATATCCTGCAACATCACAAGTTACAGCCATAGTGGGTCAATACATTGGAATAGTATTGGCAAGTGATACCTTAGTATAATACTGGTGAACTAAATACTGTATGCATTTTGGCTAAGTGTAGCTTAGGCTTGCTTTGCTCAAAATAGGTTTTGCCTATCAGTTGAAAACACTAAGTTTTCCTTTGTCAAAAACTTTTCCCAAGGAACCACCAATAGACATTGGGGTCCTTCACCCTTGTTCAACCACAAGTTTTACTTAGAAATTGGGATGAGGAGATTCTTGATAGCTTCCATGTCTTGATGCTCAAGTTGTCCAATACCAGGGACATGGCTAAGTACTTAGATTCTTCCATCTGCAGAGGTTGTGCACTTTCCCCACAAGACTTGATTTTCACCAAGACAAGACCTTTCAGAAGCCTTCCCTTAGACTAAATGGACGTGTTCCAACCTATCATCCCACTACCACCAACTTTCCAAATGGCTAAGTTATTGCAACCTATGTGATCTAGGCAGAGCCCATATTTCCAAGTGGCTGCACTAGAAGCTTCTTATCATTTGGCCTCTCAAATCCCTTTGTTCCTGGCTGGCTTTCCACAAGTGAGATACACAAGGTAAACCATATAAATGGGCCTTGTGTAACCACTCAACATAAACCATTCCTTCCATTCCACCCAGGTGTTTCATTCACTTAGTTGTTTTATTAAGCAAAAACATAGTCCAAAGACTTAGAAATATTTATTCATAGCATGAATATATAACCACCCTTGGTTGCTACTAGCTAGGCTAATCATGGCATAGATAAGCATCTTTACTTAGAAATTTCTAGCAATTCTACAACTACTAGGATTTGCCAAGCATAGCATATAAATTAAAATATATCCATGCAAGACTAGCAAAATATTTCTAATGCATAATTGAAAAAAAAATAGGGATAAAATCATGAAGCACCACTTGCCTTGGTAGTTTGGAGAGTAGCTACAATCCTCACAATCACAATCACTATTTTCACCAAAATCTACACATAAAATGATAGCACCAAATCACATACAAAATAAATACAAGCAAAAATATATGGATGCATGCAATATGATATGTGATGATTTTCTATACTCAACAAGACAAGTGCACAGTACTGGTTCATAAACAAGTTCAAAACTTGCTAAAAAACCTTCATTTGAACATTAAAACATTTCTCAAATAATTAATATACACAAAATAGTCCTACACATGTTTATGTAAAAATAACCATTTTACAGAAACAAAACATTAAAAACATTGCATATATGGAAAGGGATTTCTCTCCTGATTCCATTGATATAAAATTTATCAAATTTGGACGTGGGAATCAAAAGTTATGAATTTATCAAGTTTAAACATCTAATAGATACAAAAACTGATTTTAAATCAAAGAACTGGCCACGCGGCAGCGTCTGATTGGACGATACTGCTTCGCATAGGATCACGCTCGGCTACCGTTGGATCTAACTAAACATGCACGGCTCAGATCTAAGCTTACCTCTTCGTCACGGATCTAATCTTACACGTTAGATCTAAATCCTACGGCCACAATCTAATTGACCACAGACGGGCGGCGCTAGCGGCGGCGACTAGCGGTGGCGTCTCTGTCAGAGTTGCTGCCGACGTTCTAGGTCACGCGGGAGAGGGATAAGGGGCTTACCATGCTCACCGTGTGCTGCTGATGCTCAAGGTGGGCTTCGTTGGCGAAGGGGCGCGCAGAGGTGGTCTGGACCTCGTCGGAGTCGTGCACGGCGTCGGGTCCTTGCAGACGAAGTTGTTGCCGATGCTCTGGACCTTCCTAGTACCAACCAGAGGCATCAGTAGATGCGCAAGGACAAGGCGAACCTAGTCGTATGCGAGAGGGGTCAAGGGGCGCTTAGTGCTTACCGCAATCGATCACCGGAGAGGAGGAAAGCGTCGGGCACTTGCGGTCGTCGTCGTTGGGAGTCTCCAGAAGGTCCTAGCATGCACTAATAGGATGAGAAGATGCGCATGGATGCTTTGATTAGTCTGGCAAACTTAGACGGCAAGGGGCGACGGGGTCTTACCGGAATCGCATGCCGAAGGTCATCGGAGCTGCGGCGGTGTGGGCATGACTACGGGCAGCCTGGTGGCGTGGAGGAGAAATTGAGTGAGGGGAAATGTCCGTGGTGGCGAGGTGATTAAGTATCCAGGAGGGGCGAGGAAATCTCGCGGTGGTTCAATGCCAATTAAGCGAGGATTCAATCGCGGCGTTTCTGGAGGAAACGGCGGTGGCGACGGGGTCTGCGCGCGCGGGGGTGGAGAAGAAGGTGTTGACCTGGCTCGGGCCCAGTGGCAGTGGCAGCGGGGCAGAGCGGGTGCGGGTGAGAGAGAGAGAAGGGCAAAACGACCCGGGTGGGCTTAGTGGGTTGGTTCCTCTGTTGGGCCAAATTACTGGCGCCGGCCCTTTTCCTTTTCTCTAATCATTTTCTATTTCTGAATGAATTTCCAGGAACCTTTTTCAAATGATTTCAAAAGCTATTTGAATTCAAACCTTTTCAGGATTTTTGTAGAGTGCAACATTCATATTTCTGGGCATAAAAACATGTGGTCTCTCTGTACAAGATTGGTTCTTTTGATCTAATAAAATAAACAGTGACATTGCACTTGGTTTGATCAATTTTTGAATTTGGTTTAAAAATCCATATTTGTTTTGTAAATTTTGTTTAAGTTCTAGCAATCAAGCAAAACAATATGAGAGAAACTAGGTTTGATTCATGAACAACAATCTCTCATTGGAGAGTAGCATTTGATTTAATGCTGAACACATAAAATAATGAGCTCATATGCTCCTGTTTTTAAATTGATTTTTGAAATGAAACTCTACATGATCATGGATGCATGGATGATATGCATGAGTTTTGAAACATGATTTTAGGGATGTTACAAATATAACCCCCTTAAGGTGAATCTCTCCCTCGAGATTCGGATTTTCTAGGAAATAGGTGAGGGTGGTATTTCCGAAGATCATCTTCTCTTTCCCATGTTGCTTCCTCTTCGGAATGGTGGTTCCACTGAACTTTGCAGAATTTGATAGTTTTAGTCTAAGTAACTCTTTCTGCAGTTTCAAGAATCTTGATTGGTTTCTCCTCATAGGTGAGATCACTCTCCAATTGAACCTCTTCCAAAGGTATAGTATCCTTTAAAGAAGTCTCTTCCATTTCTGGATGGCATTTCTTAAGCTGACTCACATGAAACACATTATGAACTGCTGACAACGACTCTGGCAATTCAATCTCATAAGCAACTTCTCCTTTACGACTCAGAATCTTGAATGGTCCAACATATCTTGGGGCCAATTTACCTTTGACACCAAGCCTTTTCACTACACGGAGTGGTGACACTCTAAGATAAGCTCTATCACCAACTTCATAGGTGACTTCTCTACGATTAGGATCCGCGTAACTTTTTTGTCGAGACTGTGCTATTTTCATTCTTTCTTTAACCAACTTGACTTTTTCTTCAGCTTCTTTGATTAGTTCTGGTCCGAACAAACTTCTTTCTCCCACACCATTCCATAGCAATGGGGTGGTACACTTTCTCCCATATAGAAACTCAAATGGTGCCATCTCAATACTGGCTTGATAGCTGTTATTATAAGAGAATTCTGCGTAAGGCAGACTTTCATCCCAACTGGCTCCATAGTCTAGATCACATGCTCTCAACATATATTCAAGAATCTGATTAGTCCTTTCTGTTTGTCCATCAGTTTGAGGATGAAATGCAGTGCTGAATTCCAAACTTGTTCCCAATGACTCATGTAATTTCCTCCAAAAATGAGAAGTGAAATTGGGTTCCTCTATCTGACACAATACTTTTGGGTACACCATGTAGACACACAATTCTACTCATATAAATCTTGGCTAACTTAGCACTTGTGTAGGTTGTCTTCACGGGTATGAAATGAGCCACTTTAGTTAGGCGATACACTACTACCCAAATAGAATCATATCCTGACCTGGTCCTCGGCAATCCGGTGATGAAATCCATGCCAATCTTATCCCACTTCCAATCAGGAATAGGTAGTGGTGGAAGCAATCCTGCTGGTTTCTGATGTTCCGCTTTCACTCTACTACATACATCACACAAACCAATATGTTCGGCGATGTCCTTATTGAGATTATTCCACCAAAATCTTTGCTGTTACTCGGATGAATGGAATACGGTGAGTTGTGTTCTTCTTGTAAAATCAGTTTCCGAAGCTCCGGATCTTGTGGAACACAGATACGTTTTCCATGCCATAAAGTACCATGTTCGTCTTCATGGAATCCTTTGGCTTTTCCCTTGCCAATCTTTTCCTTAATCTCTTCAATTTCCTTATCAGTCTTCTGGGCTTCTTTGATCTTGTCCAACAAAGTGGGTTGAACATCCAAAGCCATGAGATGTCCTTCAGGCACAATCTCCAATCTGAGATCTCTAAATTGGGTACACAGATCATCTGGCAATTCTCCCGTAGTAAGGCCATTCACAAAAACCTTACGGCTTAGAGCATCCGCTACAACATTTGCTTTACTGGGGTGGTATTGCAAACTTAAGTCATAGTCCTTGATGAGTTCTAGCCATCTTCTTTGTCTCATGTTAATTTCCTTCTGGGTGAAGATATACTTCAAACTCTTGTGATCTGTGAACACTTCACATCGCTTCCCCAAAAGATAATGTCTCCATGTTTTGAGTGCATGGACAACAGAGGCTAACTCTAAATCATGAGTAGGTTAGTTCACTTCATGAGTTTTGAGTTGTCTCGAGGCATATGCCACAACTTTTCCTTCTTGCATAAGTACTGCACCCAATCCATGATGAGATGCATCACAATACACTTGGAAATCCTTCTCCAAATCTGGCAAACACAAGACTGGTGCTGTCACAAGTCTCTTCTTCAATTCTTGAAAGTTGAGTTCACAACCCTCAAACCAAGCAAATTTCTTGTCTTTCTTTAGCAATTCTATCATAGGTTTTGCTACCTTGGAGAAATTCTCAATGAACCTTCTGTAGTAACCTGCTAAGCCAAGGAAACTACGAACTTCTTTCACTGACTTGGGAGATTCCCATTCAGTTATAGCTGAAACTCTAGAAGGATCAACTGCTACTCCATCTCCTGACACAATGTGTCCAAGAAATCCAACTTCATTTAACCAAAATTCACACTTGCTGAATTTGGCATATAACTTATGCTCTCTAAGTTTTTCAAGTATCAAGCGTAGATGTCCTGCATGCTCTTCCTTTCTCTTGGAGTGTCACATCCCAAGATTTTCCAAATCTTGTAATGTGAAAATAAATGAATAAAATAAAACTTTGTTTGTTTTTCAGGGCCAGAAGAAACTTTTTGAACTCAATTGGAACTTCAAACCCATTTGGATCAAATAAATCCTAAAGAGATTTAAAAAGATAAACCTTTTTAATAAAGAAAATAAAATGTTTTGGAAATACTATTTTGAAACTCTTAAGTGAAAAGATTCATTTTCAAATGAAATAGAAGTTTATAAATAAAGATTATTTTATAAAGCCAAATGAAACCTTGGCCAAACTTTGGAATTAAAACATTTTGTTTTGAATAAAAATAGCAAAGGTTTATTTAAATAAAATAATAAGGATTTAATATCCAAATTTTATTAAAATAAAGGCTTATCCCATTTTAAATAAAACACTAAAACTTATTTATTTACTTTAAATAAGTTTCCAAGTATTTTATATTTCCAAATAAAACCTACTGAAGTGTTTTGGTTTTATTTTAGATTTCAAAATTAATATTTAAATAAAACAAATCCTATTTGAATTAATAACTAAGGCCCATTTTATTTAATTATTAATGGACCCTATAATAAAATGTTATTTTATTTTAAACAAGTATTTCAAGTATCTTATATTTTCAAATAAAACCTACTGATTTGGTTTTTGAAAATATTTGGATTTCAAATGGAAATTTTATTAAATAAATCTAAACCCTATTTTATTAGATAACTAAAGATCCATTTTATTTAATTAATAAATGGATCCTAAAATAAATATAAAATATTATTTCATTTTGGATTTGGATTATGTTGTCAAACAGAACCAAATTCAAATGAAAAGTTTGTTGTTTGTTTGAATTGATTTGAACCATGTTTGATTGTTTGAATTGTTGATTGGAACTCAAAACAGAAAAATAGAAATAGAAAAGGAAAATAAAGCAGACAGAAAAAAATAGGAAAAAACAGACCAGCCCATTAGGCCCAGTCCAGCCCAGTACTCCCTCCCCGAAGGAAAACATTTTACACCCAGATACTGACCCACTGAGTCAATGAAAACCAGGACCCACTTCTCCCTCTCACTCACTCGCTGACGAGACGACCCCACCTCCTCTTATTCCTCTCCCGAACCGTTTTTCTGCACCGCAAAAGAAACCCGCACTGAGGCTGACAAGTGGACCCCGTTCCCTTCCCCTTTCCCACTGACGAGAGGACCCCACCGCCACCTCCTTCTTCTTCCCCGCGCGACGACCACGCCCTCTCCCTCGCTGCCGTTGCTGCCTTCAAACCGCGGATTCAATTCGCCTTAACGCGACCGCCGTTACTCGAGTTGATCACGCAGACGTAAACGCCCGTGTCTCCCCTATAATTCCCCTCTGACACCCCGCGCTGGCACGCCTTAGACCGCCCTCAATTCCTCCCCGAGCACCCTCTGCTCCGACGAGCTCCCATCTCCGATTCCGACCAAACCTGACCGCCCCTTGCCTCCTCGACCGTGCTCTCGTGATCCCCACCTCCTGGCGATCATCTCCGTAGCCCAGCTCGTCCCCGAGCGTCCCAGAGCGTCGACAACGACGACACCGAGCGAGCGCCGCCGTCTGACATTGCTCCGTCAAGCAATCCAGGTGAACACCGACCACCCCGCGCCTCCTAGATCACGCGCACAGCATCGCCTTACTCTTGCGCATCTGAACTTGCTTCTGTCTTGCCTTAGGGCGATCTGCAGCGACAACCCGTCGTCAACCTGAGCGCCACCGTCTGTCTGCAAACTCCGGCGGAACCTCTCTGGTAAATCAGAATACCCCAACCATTCTCGTTCACGCTCACAGCTCCGCCATGATTTCCTACGTCTAACCCAGTCCTCCGTTTGTCTTCTCGTGGACCACAGCCTCGTCTTCGACCGTGGACAGAACCGTCCGTCGCCGTCCACTACTCCGGCGAGGAATCGCGGCTGAACCAGAGCGCCCCTCGTCGAACCGTCAGTACCTTGAGCTTCGCCGTGACCCCCTGAGCCCGGTGAGCAACCCCTCCTTCTCCCCCACCTCCTATAGCGTCGCCTCCGTCGTCTACCGACCGCTCCGCCGCCGCTAGCCACCGCAGCGCCGCCCACTTTAGGTCGAGCCTGCCGCAACCGTTCGATCTCGATCCACTGGCTAGGATAGAGTCACTTATCGAAGGGGTATGGAAGCATCTGCGTCGTAGGATTTGCTTTAGATCCAGTGGCTCACGTAGCTCGATCCCAGCGAACCGGTACCGACGAATTAGATTAAGACACGTGTCTCTACTGGTTGGATTTAAAACAGAATTGATCTAATTGATGTTCAATTTTGTAAATTCCATAACTTTGGATCCACACGTCCAAAAATTACAAACTTTATGTCGTTGGAATCAGCAAGACAAGCCCTAACCAACCCTGCCCTTAGTTTAGCAAATAGTAGCTGTTAGCTTGTTTGAAATTGCAGAAACATTTGTATGCTTGTTTAGATTAGAAAAATTGTTTAAAATGGAATTTAGGGTTAAAACTTTTGCAAAATGGTTTGATGTGACCTTACTGACCCTAGGAACCAACCTTTGGTGTTGAAAATTATTTTGGTAAAGTTTAGGTTAGATTAGTTGACTTAGCCATTTTCTAGCCAAATAAAGTCATTGATTTTACTATGGAAATGTTTTTGCAAAGAAAACTTTGAGAAAATGTTTTGGACCAAACCTATTGACCTAAAACACCAAGCTTTGCCATAGCAACTCATTTGGTGAACAACCTAAGAGTTTTGCCTTAATAAAAACATTTTCCACCACATGAAATGATGAATGGATTTAAAAGTGGTTTTGGGTAAAACCCATTTGCTAATGACTTTGCCACTTTGGTAAATGACCAATTTGGATCTTACAAAGTTTAGAAACCCCATAGAGACCCCTTTGCAAAATAAAACTATCTTGTGCATGCCCCCATGCATGAATTGGTTTCCATTGTCTTGTGTGTGTGAAATTGTTTGAGTGATTATTGGTTTGGAATGTAAATTGAATTAGTGTTTCCTTGTTTGACTTGTAGTGAAGTGTGAGACTAGAAAGATCAAGGAGTGAACCACCATTCCCTACCAAAAAGGCAAGTGATGCTTCATACTTTTGTCCCATTACTTTCTCTATGCATTAGTGAATTTTGGTAAGTAAAACTTGCATGGATTTTGCTAAGTATAGACCTTGCTGTGGTAAAACCTAGTAGATGAATCCTTAGTAGGATTTTCCTAAGTTAAAGATTACTACTACTATCAAGCTTAGCCTAGCTAATAGAAAACATGGGTGGAATATATATTCACACTATGGAAAAATATTCTAAGTCTAAGGACTTGTGATTTTGTCTAATAAAACAACTAAGTTAATGAATCACCTGGGTGGAATGGAATAGCTTGGTGGAGAATGGTTGAGTGGTTCACAATGCCATGGACTTGGATTGTGTATCTCACTTCTGGTATGCCACCCAGGGAACAAAGAGATTTGAGATGTCAAATGTTGAGAAGCTTCAAGTGCAACCACTTGGCAATATGGGCTCTGCCATGATCATATAGGTTGCAAGAACTTAGCCATATGGACAGTGGGTGGTAGTGTTTGATAGGTTGGAGCGCGTCCATTTTGGTCTAAGGGAAAGCTTCTGAAAGATCTTGTCTTGGGAAACCAAGTCTTGTGGGGAAAGTGCACCACCTCTGCAGAGTGTAAAATCTAAGTACTTAGCCATGTCCCTGGTAAAGGACAATTTGTGCATCAAGACATGGAAGCAATCAAGAATCTCATCATTCAAATTTCTAAATTAAAATCTTGTGGTTTGAACAAGGGTTGTTTGAATTCTTCAATCATTGATGGAGAGATGGCTTGGTACAAGGATCTTGAAATCTTTGATTGAGAAAAATGATTTTGTCAAGCAAAAACTTAGTATTTTTCAAATGTTAAGGAAAAATCTATTTTGAGCAATGCAAGCCTCAACTCCACTTAGCCAAATGCATATAGATGATAGACTCCACTATACAAATATAGTATCACTTGCCAATACAATTCAAATGTATTGACCCTTTGTGGCTGTAACTTGTATGTTGCAGGTTTGATTGTTTTAGTGAAGATTGATTGTTTAGGATTACAAAGTCTACAACCAACATCTGCCTGTGGCACTTTGAAGATGAAGGACCCCATGCTTATAGTTATTCCACTACAATGTAATGTAATAGCCATATGAGCTATGAAAGATGTAATAAAATTATGTTATTCCTGGTTATAAAGTTATATTATGACCTTTGTTTCTTGATATTACATCTTAACTGTTGATGCTAGCTATTGATCCAGGGACTAGCATTGTAAACACAGGAGGGATCAATCTTATTAAAGGTTGGGACCCCTACAGATGGTATCAGAGCATTGTGTTGCCTGTAGGATTTGTAAACCCTAGGATTGGACAAAAACCCTTAGAAAAATAGAAGTTGTATTTTGTTCCAAAACTTATTTACAAAAAACACTTGTATACTCTTTCCTCAACCATTTTGGTTTTAACTCTACACCTCTTCTACTTCAACTTGATGGAAAAACCTACCCATGACCAAAGACTACAACATATGCAAAAGACTTCTTCAACTTCTTCAACTCTAATGACTTCAACATCTTCAGCATGTTCACCAAGGATTTCCAAATCGGAAACTACTAAGGACCACAAGTGAAACAAGGAAATCTTGCTTAAGATTTAGAGACTGAGGGAATGCAAAATAAGAAGAAGCCATCAACAACTTTGAAGTATTGTGACCAAGAGTTTTTCTCAAGGAAACCAAGATCTCATACAAAAAGAACCAAGAAGGAAGGAAAGATCACATGTGAACCATATAGATGGACCACCATATTTTAGTTAAGAAAAAACCACCAACTTGTGTGGTGTAACAAAAGTATTTTGTTGCCTAAGTATGTGCTTGAACCTTGTTTGAGTGAAATGTTTGTTTGTGATTGCTTGCACATTGCTTGTGTGAATTGTGATGTGTGTGATTAGAAATAATTCCTTAGAAATATCTTGCCTATTCTAATCTCCCTTCAAACCAAACAGATGACTTCTCCAAGAAACTCTAACATCAAGGTTGATGACACCAACAACAACCAAGAGGACAACATGAGAGAACTTATAGCAACCCAAAACCAGTTGAGCCAAGAGACAACTCAGCTTTTAGCCAACAACAATGGATTATACCCAGCCATACAAAGGATTTTGAAACTTCAATCCCAATTGTTGCAAGGATTGGTTACTCAAATGATCAACATGAGAGAAAGCTTTCTCCCAAGAGCCAATGACAACAAGAATGACAAGGATGCTATTCTAGAAGGAACCCAAGCCAACCATAGTTCTAGAGACAAAGATCATGCATCCAAGGAACATGAAGATCAATGCCCCAAGAAAAGAGAAAGATCTCCCACCTATGAAGAACATGAACTAGAAGAACTCCTAGCTTTGGAGAGACCCAAGAAGAAGAAGAAATGCCCCAACCCTAACAAGAAGGATATTACTCAAGAGCAATGTTACAGTTGCAAAGAGATGGGACACTATGCCTATGAATGCCCAGAAAAGAAGAAGAACCAAAGAAACAAACAAAAGGCAATGATACCAAAGGAAAAGAAAGATATCAGCCAAGTGATGTGTTTCAAATGCAAGGAACTAGGCCACTATGCAAACAATTGTCCAAAAAGGATGGAGAACAAGTTAAACAAGTCTATGAAGGATCTCAACCTTGGCCCATGAGTCAAGAATGGAAACCAAGGATTCAATGCAAAAGTTTTCTTAGAGAAGTTTTCAAGAAGGACAATGTGTAATTTTTGTTTGAAAAATTTTAAGGGTGGTAGTACCCTAGTTGTTTTGAACTTGCTTGTAACCCCAGCCTCCCCAAATCTCGGGACGAGATTTATTTTAAGGGTGGTAGCCTGTCACATCCCAAGATTTTCCAAATCTTGTAATGTGAAAATAAATGAATAAAATAAAACTTTGTTTGTTTTTCAGGGCCAGAAGAAACTTTTTGAACTCAATTGGAACTTCAAACCCATTTGGATCAAATAAATCCTAAAGATATTTAAAAAGATAAACCTTTTTAATAAAGAAAATAAAATGTTTTGGAAATACTATTTTGAAACTCTTAAGTGAAAAGATTCATTTTCAAATGAAATAGAAGTTTATAAATAAAGATTATTTTATAAAGCCAAATGAAACCTTGGCCAAACTTTGGAATTAAAACATTTTGTTTTGAATAAAAATAGCAAAGGTTTATTTAAATAAAATAATAAGGATTTAATATCCAAATTTTATTAAAATAAAGGCTTATCCCATTTTAAATAAAACACTAAAACTTATTTATTTACTTTAAATAAGTTTCCAAGTATTTTATATTTCCAAATAAAACCTACTGAAGTGTTTTGGTTTTATTTTAGATTTCAAAATAAATATTTAAATAAAACAAATCCTATTTGAATTAATAACTAAGGCCCATTTTATTTAATTATTAATGGACCCTATAATAAAATGTTATTTTATTTTAAACAAGTATTTCAAGTATCTTATATTTTCAAATAAAACCTACTGATTTGGTTTTTGAAAATATTTGGATTTCAAATGGAAATTTTATTAAATAAATCTAAACCCTATTTTATTAGATAACTAAAGATCCATTTTATTTAATTAATAAATGGATCCTAAAATAAATATAAAATATTATTTCATTTTGGATTTGGATTATGTTGTCAAACAGAACCAAATTCAAATGAAAAGATTGTTGTTTGTTTGAATTGATTTGAACCTTGTTTGATTGTTTGAATTGTTGATTGGAATTCAAAACAGAAAAATAGAAATAGAAAAGGAAAATAAAGCAGACAGAAAAAAATAGGAAAAAACAGACCAGCCCATTAGGCCCAGTCCAGCCCAGTACTCCCTCCCCGAAGGAAAACATTTTACACCCAGATACTGACCCACTGAGTCAATGAAAACCAGGACCCACTTCTCCCTCTCACTCACTCGCTGACGAGACGACCCCACCTCCTCTTATTCCTCTCCCGAACCGTTTTTCTGCACCACAAAAGAAACCCGCACTGAGGCTGACAAGTGGACCCCGTTCCCTTCCCCTTTCCCACTGACCAGAGGACCCCACCGCCACCTCCTTCTTCTTCCCCGCGCGACGACCACGCCCTCTCCCTCGCTGCCGTTGCTGCCTTCAAACCGCGGATTCAATTCGCCTTAACGCGACCGCCGTTACTCGAGTTGATCACGCAGACGTAAACGCCCGTGTCTCCCCTATAATTCCCCTCTGACACCCCGCGCTGGCACGCCTTAGACCGCCCTCAATTCCTCCCCGAGCACCCTCTGCTCCGACGAGCTCCCATCTCCGATTCCGACCAAACCTGACCGCCCCTTGCCTCCTCGACCATGCTCTCGTGATCCCCACCTCCTGGCGATCATCTCCGTAGCCCAGCTCGTCCCAGAGCGTCGACAACGACGACACCGAGCGAGCGCCGCCGTCTGCCATTGCTCCGTCAAGCAATCCAGGTGAACACCGACCACCCCGCGCCTCCTAGATCACGCGCACAGCATCGCCTTTGTAACACCCTCAGAATCGGCCTTATGCAAGTTTTAGCGAAAACCCGCCAAACCCGCATAGAAACGATTCGAAGGTGCCCACCAGGCACTTGCGTGCGGGTGGAAAACGAAGTAATAACATTACACAACAGTCCTCGATGGGACCCACAGAACAGATATATACAGCAGCGACTCAAAGAGTCAAGAATACAGATATAATATACAAAGATCCAAATCACCTTGAAAATGATATAGCGTCCAGCTACGGACAAGATGCAAATGGGGCTAAGAGCCCTGAAGAATAACCAATGGCGTCCATAACCCTGCCCAGGCCAAGCCGGAAGG
Organism: Avena sativa; assembly: GCA_916181665.1. NCBI lineage: Eukaryota > Viridiplantae > Streptophyta > Magnoliopsida > Poales > Poaceae > Avena > Avena sativa. The sequence goes on along the minus strand of OV702281.1, from coordinate 199,308,450 downwards.
GTAACCCTGCTAACGGCGTCGAACTCAAAACCTGCTTAAACAAAAGGGGTGCCGACAAAGGGCAAAGGAAAAAAGAGGAGCGTCAGTACTGAGGCCAGTACACGGCGAGACTAGAATTCGGCGGTCCTCGCCTACAAGGTATGGTGGACTGAAGCGGCAGCGGCAGCATGCACTAAACAACCTATAGAGACTCGATACAACTAGCGGCAATCAGAGAGGGGTAAGAAAGACCTATTCGGATCCAACCTGATTCTAACATCAAACAAACCCATCCTGGTGTTTCCCCCTCGAGACCAAACGAGGAAGTCAACCGAGGAACTCACACCGTTGGCAGTTTTATTTATTCAGTTATCGTTGCAGCAATTACTAGTCAGGTGTAGTTAATCGTCCTGATAAAATAAGCAGTGGGCTATTTTAGTTAACCATTCGGTTATAGTTGCAACACTTACTAGTCAGATACAAATAGCATGAGATAACCCAAAACCCAGCAGTTGTTGGTACTTTTATTCAGCCATTCCGTTGTAGTTGCAATACTTACTAGTCAGGTACAATGGTCGCAAGCGACACTCCAAACAAGTAATTGTGGGCAGTATTAATTAGCCATTCCATTATAGTGAAGCTGATTACTAGTCATTATAAAGTCAAATTTATAGCAATAAACTTTAGTTTTGCTTGTCTATGGTCGAGATACTGTGCTCCAAGTCGTCCATAACCGCGGACACGGCTTTCAGAAAGTTTTACCCGGCCGGGGTGCACCAATAGCAACACACACTCGATCAACCTCGGAAAAACCAAATCAAAACCCAACGAGGCTTTCACGACAAAGCAATCACAGGATTCAGAAATATTTCAGGGGGCCACCCCTTGGAGTACACCCGCAACGAAGTAAGCAAGCTCCGAGACGGACTCAAGGTTTGCGACAATGGCTGTAAACGACAGCAAATCCCCAAACGGGGACTGTCGATACCGCGAAAACACTCCGCTTCCTAAACAGTACAGTGTGCTCCTCGCACAATCGTAAATAAAGCAGTAAAGCATGGCATAAGTACAGGATCGTAAATAAAACCTCAAACTAGTTTGTGGCCCCAAGAAATAAGACTGAATCAAGCTCTGGCTCAGGGGGGTCCCATATACCTCCCGGATGTGGATAGCGCGATAAATCAAGGAACAGGTATCAAGTACTCGGGGTCCTACGGGACACAAGTGGGCGTTCGGAAACCAAATATTATCTATCACCCACCGATGCCTCTGCTTACTTACTTCAATTTTAGTTGTTAAACAGGAATTAAAGTGAACGAAAAGTACAGCCGAGATCATCTCCAACATCCAACATGTGGCAATACTCCAACAACTGTGGTACATGGCGGCACGCAACAGCACTTGAGCAAGCGACTACGACGCGCAAGTCCAACTTTCTACCAAACAACAGGTAATAGGATGTGTCCAAGGCAATATATGGCTGCAAGGGATATCACGGGTACGGAAACTAGAGCATCGCAACACAGATAGCAATAGATCAACAGGAGGGAATAAATACTATAAAAGTAAGATAGGTAGAAAGGGGGAGGTGCTCGCCTGGAAAACATTGCCGAAGGTTCATCCGAAGATCGGGGCGAAGCTCACATCAACTCAACGGCCTTATCCGCGAAGAACCAAAACACTAGAAGAAACACCGGGTGCAATATTTAATACTACGGCAAAAGATCGGCATGATGCATGTATGATGTATGGCATGGCAAGGTGAGATGCAATTAGGTCATATTAAACGGAACCGGGGTCCCGACATTTAATTAAACGGTTCAAGTTATTTATTTACCCCGCAATTAAATGTTGTTTTAGCATGGCAAAAGATAGCACCGGTTCGCTACACAAGTTTAAATGAGGCCGATATGAGACTAGATTTGCCCGCATATGGGCCCCATATTTAATTAGAGGTGAATCGGCATAAGGCCCCAAACCACATGAATGTATGCATGCAAGACAATTATTATGCGACAAGTTGTATTATGTTATAAAATAGGGTTTCGGGAAGGTTCACACATTGGGGTCTCGACGATCTTGGGGTTCCGGGGTTCGGGGTCCGGGCTCAGGGTCCAGGGTTCGACGGAAACGTTCTCGGATAACAGAGGTAGGTCTTGTCGCGACCGGGAAGCAGAGCTTGATTCGGCGTCGGGGCGCATCGGGTTCTTCCGGGTCGGTGTCGTTCTTATCGTTGCGAAGCTCTTGTCGGGTCCGCGCTTCGGATCCCGTGAGGCGATCCTCACGCTCAGTGTGGCGGTCTTGTTGTTCCGTGTAGGCGTTCTCGAGGTTGATGGCGAACTTGTCCGGTACCGGGTTTTCGGAGATCTTGGCGCGGCACCGGGTACGGGATCGGCCTTCGGGTTCGGGGTCTCGGCGTCCGTAGATCTTGGTGTTCCATGACGGAGAACTTGGTTTTCGGGGTAGGCGTTCTTGTCGGCAAGGCGAACTTATATTCGCACCGATGGTTCTCGGGTTGGGTCGATGATGAACTTGGGATTTAACGCCGAGGTCGTCGAGTGGTGCCATGTACCTTCTTTGGAATCCTTGGCATCGAGCCGATCTTGTCGGTCTTGGTGAGCTGCTCGCCAAACTCGCACAACGGAGGTCGCCGGACTCATAACATCACCGCTGACCCATCATCATAAAAACAGCGCCAAAACCCAGCTTAGGAGCAGCCCCACTGGTACTAGAGGGAACCTGCACTTGTACCACAACACCAAGGCAGCAGCAAAGGGGTTACGAAGAGCTCGGCGAGGGCGGCGCACGCGGCCGAGGTCGCGGACGTGCAGGTCGGCGGCCGGGGCAGGGGAACGACGCCAAGGCGGACGAGGCACGGGGCTCGGGCACGGGCAGGGGCGCGTCGAGGGGAAGCTCGAGGGACGCGCGGGGCCGCAGGCGAGGAGGCGGCCGCAGGCGGAGGTCGCCGCGGAGGGCTCGCCGGCGACGGAGGCGACCCGAACGGAGGAGGCAGGCGCGGTCGCGCGGGGCACCGAGGGAGGGGGCGGCGGCCGGAGAACTCGAGCGGGGCGGAGGCTGACGGCGGAGGCGGCGTGCGGGGACAGGCGCGGCCGACGAGGAGCTCGGGGAGGCGCGGACGCGCGGCTTGAGCGGCGGAGAGAGAGGACCCGGGCGACGGTGGCGGTGAGGTCGGGGCTTGGTGGAGGCGGGGCGCCGGACGCGGAGGTGCGGGCCGGCGAGGAGAGGCACCGGCGGAGGTCGCGGGGGCGCAGGCGGGCAGACCGGCAGCGGAGCTTGGCGGGGTTGGGCTCGGAGAGAGGCGGAGGGGAACGCGGCGGGGAGGGGAGGAGCTTGGCCGGCGAGCGGCGGCAGGCGAGGAGGCGAGGCCGGCGCCGGGGAAGAGAAGGAAGGAGGTGGCCGGCGGCGGGGGCCCGTCGGGGTGGAGCCAGAGACGGGGAGGAGCGGACGCGGTGAGGGAGGAGGGAGGAAGAGGAGAGAGGAGGGCACGGGCCGAGCGGGTGGGGTTGGGCAGGTGGGTCCGCGGGATGGGGCCCGGGTGACAGGGAGTGGAGGGGGAGTGGGTAGCGTGGCAGGAGGTGGACCGGGTCCGGGGCGGGGCTGGCGCGTGGGGGGCGCGTGGCCTGGGTGGCGGGACCCACAGGGCAGGGAGAGGGGTCGGTTTTGGGAGGGAGTGTGGCTGAGGGGTGGACCGCGTGGTGGGGGTGTGTGTGGGGAGTGGGGAGTGGAGGGAGAGAGGGCCAAGTGGCAGCTTCTGGTTGGATAGGGGAGGGGAGAGGGTGAGGTGGCAGGTTGCTATTGGGGGGGTGATGTGGAGGGGGGTGTGGGTAGATTATCTGGTAGCCTAAGGATTTAGATGGAACCGTTTGTATTTTCTCTGGGGTGGTCGTTCGGGTCATTCGGCCCGTTCGACTACCCCGCTAAAAATAATGCAATAATTTACTTATTTAAACGGACCGTTTGCAAACATATTTAATCGAAACAAAATATTCCGGTGATCCGGGTTTGCGTTTGAATTAAGATGGGGCGTTTGGAAAACAAATCGGGCTTTGCGAAAATGGTTTTATGCAAACAATGCATGATGATGACGATGCAATGCACAAATTCACGCGATTTTCTAGTAGTGGTTTTGCGGGATGCCACAATTCGACACCACTAACAAAGGATCTCGCCCTCGAGATCCGCCTCATGGTACCGGAAAGGAAGGTCGGCGATCTGAATCTTCGCGCTTCGTGTAGATCCTCGCGACACCACTAACAAGAGGTCGTTGTCCGTGATCGTCGGGAGAACATTCCGGAAACAAAAGGTCGAAGGTAGAGGTATCAACAAATAAAGCCACCTCTATCTTCCGATGGAAAGAGGGAACCGATGCATCCTCATCCACTTCAATGTACAAGAGCGAATAGAAGGGGTAGTCGGCATGGGGGCCAATCCATCACGCACCCAAACTATTACTCTGCACATGAATAGGCGGATTATGCAACCAACTCTCGGAATCAGACTGAAGATCTCGACAAGCGAGGTTCGGAACAAAGGAGTGATGCAGGCTCTGCATCGGATCTGGCGTGGAGGATGTCGTCGCGTCGGAAAACACCTGAAGGCACAAACAAGGAACAAAGAATGATGCCACAGCAGACGGATTCCTCCGGCAGCTCGAACACCGGATGGTAGAACACCGTTATCAAAGAAGGAAGCGAAACCCTGAAGGTACGACGGAACCCAACCACGAGAAATCCTGGACTCGAAGAAAAAGACGAGGGCGGATTCAAAACACGTAGAGATAAGAGGAGAATAGCAGAGGGGTAAGGAGTAAAAGCAGACCTAACCAGAACTATCCAACCGATTTTGCAAAAATAGTTTTGACACTCTACTTCGGCCGTTAGCTAGGTTATCCTACAGGCTGGACTTGTGGGGTATCGCAACTGCTGAGCTCTGATACCACTCTGTAACACCCTCAGAATCGGCCTTATGCAAGTTTTAGCGAAAACCCGCCAAACCCGCATAGAAACGATTCGAAGGTGCCCACCAGGCACTTGCGTGCGGGTGGAAAATGAAGTAATAACATTACACAACAGTCCTCGATGGGACCCACAGAACAGATATATACAGCAGCGACTCAAAGAGTCAAGAATACAGATATAATATACAAAGATCCAAATCACCTTGAAAATGATATAGCGTCCAGCTACGGACAAGATGCAAATGGGGCTAAGAGCCCTGAAGAATAACCAATGGCGTCCATAACCCTGCCCAGGCCAAGCCGGAAGGGTAACCCTGCTAACGGCGTCGAACTCAAAACCTGCTTAAACAAAAGGGGTGCCGACAAAGGGCAAAGGAAAAAGAGGAGCGTCAGTACTGAGGCCAGTACACGGCGAGACTAGAATTCGGCGGTCCTCGCCTACAAGGTATGGTGGACTGAAGCGGCAGCGGCAGCATGCACTAAACAACCTATAGAGACTCGATACAACTAGCGGCAATCAGAGAGGGGTAAGAAAGACCTATTCGGATCCAACCTGATTCTAACATCAAACAAACCCATCCTGGTGTTTCCCCCTTGAGACCAAACGAGGAAGTCAACCGAGGAACTCACACCGTTGGCAGTTTTATTTATTCAGTTATCGTTGCAGCAATTACTAGTCAGGTGTAGTTAATCGTCCTGATAAAATAAGCAGTGGGCTATTTTAGTTAACCATTCGGTTATAGTTGCAACACTTACTAGTCAGATACAAATAGCATGAGATAACCCAAAACCCAGTAGTTGTTGGTACTTTTATTCAGCCATTCCGTTGTAGTTGCAATACTTACTAGTCAGGTACAATGGTCGCAAGCGACACTCCAAACAAGTAATTGTGGGCAGTATTAATTAGCCATTCCATTATAGTGAAGCTGATTACTAGTCATTATAAAGTCAAATTTATAGCAATAAACTTTAGTTTTGCTTGTCTATGGTCGAGATACTGTGCTCCAAGTCGTCCATAACCGTGGACACGGCTTTCAGAAAGTTTTACCCGGCCGGGGTGCACCAATAGCAACACACACTCGATCAACCTCGGAAAAACCAAATCAAAACCCAACGAGGCTTTCACGACAAAGCAATCACAGGATTCAGAAATATTTCAGGGGGCCACCCCTTGGAGTACACCCGCAACGAAGTAAGCAAGCTCCGAGACGGACTCAAGGTTTGCGACAATGGCTGTAAACGACAGCAAATCCCCAAACGGGGACTGTCGATACCGCGAAAACACTCCGCTTCCTAAACAGTACAGTGTGCTCCTCGCACAATCGTAAATAAAGCAGTAAAGCATGGCATAAGTACAGGATCGTAAATAAAACCTCAAACTAGTTTGTGGCCCCAAGAAATAAGACTGAATCAAGCTCTGGCTCAGGGGGGTCCCATATACCTCCCGGATGTGGATAGCGCGATAAATCAAGGAACAGGTATCAAGTACTCGGGGTCCTACGGGACACAAGTGGGCGTTCGGAAACCAAATATTATCTATCACCCACCGATGCCTCTGCTTACTTACTTCAATTTTAGTTGTTAAACAGGAATTAAAGTGAACGAAAAGTACAGCCGAGATCATCTCCAACATCCAACATGTGGCAATACTCCAACAACTGTGGTACATGGCGGCACGCAACAGCACTTGAGCAAGCGACTACGACGCGCAAGTCCAACTTTGTACCAAACAACAAGTAATAGGATGTGTCCAAGGCAATATATGGCTGCAAGGGATATCACGGGTACGGAAACTAGAGCATCGCAACACAGATAGCAATAGATCAACAGGAGGGAATAAATACTATAAAAGTAAGATAGGTAGAAAGGGGGAGGTGCTCGCCTGGAAAACATTGCCGAAGGTTCATCCGAAGATCGGGGCGAAGCTCACATCAACTCAACGGCCTTATCCGCGAAGAACCAAAACACTAGAAGAAACACCGGGTGCAATATTTAATACTACGGCAAAAGATCGGCATGATGCATGTATGATGTATGGCATGGCAAGGTGAGATGCAATTAGGTCATATTAAGCGGAACCGGGGTCCCGACATTTAATTAAACGGTTCAAGTTATTTATTTACCCCGCAATTAAATGTTGTTTTAGCATGGCAAAAGATAGCACCGGTTCGCTACACAAGTTTAAATGAGGCCGATATGAGACTAGATTTGCCCGCATATGGGCCCCATATTTAATTAGAGGTGAATCGGCATAAGGCCCCAAACCACATGAATGTATGCATGCAAGACAATTATTATGCGACAAGTTGTATTATGTTATAAAATAGGGTTTCGGGAAGGTTCACACATTGGGGTCTCGACGATCTTGGGGTTCCGGGGTTCGGGGTCCGGGCTCAGGGTCCAGGGTTCGACGGAAACGTTCTCGGATAACAGAGGTAGGTCTTGTCGCGACCGGGAAGCAGAGCTTGATTCGGCGTCGGAGTGCATCGGGTTCTTCCGGGTCGGTGTCGTTCTTATCGTTGCGAAGCTCTTGTCGGGTCCACGCTTCGGATCCCGTGAGGCGATCCTGACGCTCCGTGTGGCGGTCTTGTTGTTCCGTGTAGGCGTTCTCGAGGTCGATGGCGAACTTGTCCGGTACCGGGTTTTCGGAGGGCGCGGCACCGGGTACGGGATCGGCCTTCGGGTTCGGGGTCTCGGCGTCCGTAGATCTTGGTGTTCCATGACGGAGAACTTGGTTTTCGGGGTAGGCGTTCTTGTCGGCAAGGCGAACTTATATTCGCACCGATGGTTCTCGGGTTGGGTCGATGATGAACTTGGGATTTAACGCCGAGGTCGTCGAGTGGTGCCATGTACCTTCTTTGGAATCCTTGGCATCGAGCCGATCTTGTCGGTCTTGGTGAGCTGCTCGCCAAACTCGCACAACGGAGGTCGCCGGACTCATAACATCACCGCTGACCCATCATCATAAAAACAGCGCCAAAACCCAGCTTAGGAGCAGCCCCACTGGTACTAGAGGGAACCTGCACTTGTACCACAACACCAAGGCAGCAGCAAAGGGGTTACGAAGAGCTCGGCGAGGGCGGCGCACGCGGCCGAGGTCGCGGACGTGCAGGTCGGCGGCCGGGGCAGGGGAACGACGCCAAGGCGGACGAGGCACGGGGCTCGGGCACGGGCAGGGGCGCGTCGAGGGGAAGCTCGAGGGACGCGCGGGGCCGCAGGCGAGGAGGCGGCCGCAGGCGGAGGTCGCCGCGGAGGGCTCGCCGGCGACGGAGGCGACCCGAACGGAGGAGGCAGGCGCGGTCGCGCGGGGCACCGAGGGAGGGGGCGGCGGCCGGAGAACTCGAGCGGGGCGGAGGCTGACGGCGGAGGCGGCGTGCGGGGACGGGCGCGGCCGACGAGGAGCTCGGGGAGGCACGGACGCGCGGCTCGAGCGGCGGAGGGAGAGGACCCGGGCGACGGTGGCGGTGAGGTCGGGGCTTGGTGGAGGCGGGGCGCCGGACGCGGAGGTGCGGGCCGGCGAGGAGAGGCACCGGCGGAGGTCGCGGGGGCGCAGGCGAGCAGACCGGCAGCGGAGCTTGGCGGGGTTGGGCTCGGAGAGAGGCGGAGGGGAACACGGCGGGGAGGGGAGGAGCTTGGCCGGCGAGCGGCGGCAGGCGAGGAGGCGAGGCCGGCGCCGGGGAAGAGAAGGGAGGAGGTGGCCGGCGGCAGGGGCCCGTCGGGGTGGAGCCAGAGACGGGGAGGGGCGGACGCGGTGAGGGAGGAGGGAGGAAGAGGAGAGAGGAGGGCACGGGCCGAGCGGGTGGGGTTGGGCAGGTGGGTCCGCGGGATGGGGCCCGGGTGACAGGGAGTGGAGGGGGAGTGGGTAGCGTGGCAGGAGGTGGACCGGGTCCGGGGCGGGGCTGGCGCGTGGGGGGCGCGTGGCCTGGGTGGCGGGACCCACAGGGCAGGGAGAGGGGTCGGTTTTGGGAGGGAGTGTGGCTGAGGGGTGGACCGCGTGGTGGGGGTGTGTGTGGGGAGTGGGGAGTGGAGGGAGAGAGGGCCAAGTGGCAGCTTCTCGTTGGATAGGGGGAGGGGAGAGGGTGAGGTGGCAGGTTGCTATTGGGGGGGTGATGTGGAGGGGGGTGTGGGTAGATTATCTGGTAGCCTAAGGATTTAGATGGAACCGTTTGTATTTTCTCTGGGGTGGTCGTTCGGGTCATTCGGCCCGTTCGACTGCCCCGCTAAAAATAATGCAATAATTTACTTATTTAAACGGACCGTTTGCAAACATATTTAATCGAAACAAAATATTCCGGTGATCCGGGTTTGTGTTTGAATTAAGATGGGGCGTTTGGAAAACAAATCGGGCTTTGCGAAAATGGTTTTATGCAAACAATGCATGATGATGACGATGCAATGCACAAATTCACGCGATTTTCTAGTAGTGGTTTTGCGGGATGCCACAGCCTTACTCTTGCGCATCTGAACTTGCTTCTGTCTTGCCTTAGGGCGATCTGCAGCGACAACCCGTCGTCAACCTGAGCGCCACCGTCTGTCTGCAAACTCCGGCGGAACCTCTCTGGTAAATCAGACTACCCCAACCATTCTCGTTCACGCTCACAGCTCCGCCATGATCTCCTATGTCTAACCCAGTCCTCCGTTTGTCTTCTCGTGGACCACAGCCTCGTCTTCGACCGTGGACAGAACCGTCTGTCGCCGTCCACTACTCCGGCGAGGAATCGCGGCTGAACCAGAGCGCCCCTCGTCGAACCGTCAGTACCTTGAGCTTCGCCGTGACCCCCTGAGCCTGGTGAGCAACCCCTCCTTCTCCCCCACCTCCTATAGCGTCGCCTCCGTCGTCTACCGACCGCTCCGCCGCTGCTAGCCACCGCAGCGCCGCCCACTTTAGGTCGAGCCTGCCGCAACCGTTCGATCTCGATCCACTGGCTAGGATAGAGTCACTTATCGAAGGGGTATGGAAGCATCTGCGTCGTAGGATTTGCTTTAGATCCAGTGGCTCACGTAGCTCGATCCCAGCGAACCGGTACCGACGAATTAGATTAAGACACGTGTCTCTACTGGTTGGATTTAAAACAGAATTCATCTAATTGAAGTTCAATTTTGTAAATTCCATAACTTTGGATCCACACGTCCAAAAATTACAAACTTTATGTCGTTGGAATCAGCAAGACAAGCCCTAACCAACCCTGCCCTTAGTTTAGCAAATAGTAGCTGTTAGCTTGTTTGAAATTGCAGAAACATTTGTATGCTTGTTTAGATTAGAAAAATTGTTTAAAATGGAATTTAGGGTTAAAACTTTTGCAAAATGGTTTGATGTGACCTTACTGACCCTAGGAACCAACCTTTGGTGTTGAAAATGATTTTGGTAAAGTTTAGGTTAGATTAGTTGACTTAGCCATTTTCTAGCCAAATAAAGTCATTGATTTTACTATGGAAATGTTTTTGCAAATAAAACTTTGAGAAAATGTTTTGGACCAAACCTACTGACCTAAAACACCAAGCTTTGCAATAGCAACTCATTTGGTGAACAACCTAAGAGTTTTGCCTTAATAAAAACATTTTCCACCACATGAAATGATGAATGGATTTAAAAGTGGTTTTGGGTAAAACCCATTTGCTAATGACTTTGCCACTTTGGTAAATGACCAATTTGGATCTTACAAAGTTTAGAAACCCCATAGAGACCCCTTTGCAAAATAAAACTATCTTGTGCATGCCCCCATGCATGAATTGGTTTCCATTGTCTTGTGTGTGTGAAATTGTTTGAGTGATTATTGGTTTGGAATGTAAATTGAATTAGTGTTTGCTTGTTTGACTTGTAGTGAAGTGTGAGACTAGAAAGATCAAGGAGTGAACCACCATTCCCTACCAAAAAGGCAAGTGATGCTTCATACTTTTGTCCCATTACTTTCTCTATGCATTAGTGAATTTTGGTAAGTAAAACTTGCATGGATTTTGCTAAGTATAGACCTTGCTGTGGTAAAACCTAGTAGATGAATCCTTAGTAGGATTTTCCTAAGTTAAAGATTCCTACTACTATCAAGCTTAGCCTAGCTAATAGAAAACATGGGTGGAATATATATTCACACTATGGAAAAATATTCTAAGTCTAAGGACTTGTGATTTTGTCTAATAAAACAACTAAGTTAATGAATCACCTGGGTGGAATGGAATAGCTTGGTGGAGAATGGTTGAGTGGTTCACAATGCCATGGACTTGGATTGTGTATCTCACTTGTGGTATGCCACCCAGGGAACAAAGAGATTTGAGATGTCAAATGTTGAGAAGCTTCAAGTGCAACCACTTGGCAATATGGGCTCTGCCATGATCATATAGGTTGCAAGAACTTAGCCATATGGACAGTGGGTGGTAGTGTTTGATAGGTTGGAGCGCGTCCATTTTGGTCTAAGGGAAAGCTTCTGAAAGATCTTGTCTTGGGAAACCAAGTCTTGTGGGGAAAGTGCACCACCTCTGCAGAGTGTAAAATCTAAGTACTTAGCCATGTCCCTGGTAAAGGACAATTTGAGCATCAAGACATGGAAGAAATCAAGAATCTCATCATTCAAATTTCTAAATTAAAATCTTGTGGTTTGAACAAGGGTTGTTTGAATTCTTCAATCATTGATGGAGAGATGGCTTGGTACAAGGATCTTGAAATCTTTGATTGAGAAAAATGATTTTGTCAAGCAAAAACTTAGTATTTTTCAAATGTTAAGGAAAAATCTATTTTGAGCAATGCAAGCCTCAACTCCACTTAGCCAGCATATAGATGATAGACTCCACTATACAAATATAGTATCACTTGCCAATACAATTCAAATGTATTGACCCTTTGTGGCTATAACTTGTATGTTGCAGGTTTGATTGTTTTAGTGAAGATTGATTGTTTAGGATTACAAAGTCTACAACCAACATCTGCCTGTGGCACTTTGAAGATGAAGGACCCCATGATTATAGTTATTCCGCTGCAATGTAATGTAATAGCCATATGAGCTATGAAAGATGTAATAAAATTATGTTATTCCTGGTTATAAAGTTATATTATGACCTTTGTTTCTTGATATTACATCTTAACTATGGATGCTAGCTATTGATCCAGGGACTAGCATTGTAAACACAGGAGGGATCAATCTTATTAAAGGTTGGGACCCCTACATGGAGTAGATTAGAATGTCGTCGATGAATACGACAACAAACTTGTCAAGGAACTCCATGAACACCGTGTTCATCATATTCATGAAGTATGCTAGTGCATTGTTCAAACCAAATGGCATCACGGTATACTCATACAATCCATACCTTGTGGTGAAAGCTGTCTTGGGTATGTCTTGTTCCCTTATCTTAAGCTGAAAATAACCTGACCGGAGATCAATCTTTGAGAACACACAAGCTCCTTCTAACTGATCAAACAAGTCATTGATTCTAGGCAAAGGGTATTTGTTCTTGATAGTCACCTCATTGAGTGAACGGTAATCTATGCATAACCTCTGACTTCTATCTTTATTTTCCACAAACAAAACTGGTGCTCCCCAAGATGAGGAACTTGGTTGGATAAAACCTTTCTGCAATTGTTCTCCAAGTTGTTTCTTGAGTTCTTTCAGTTCATCAACTGACATATTGTATGGTCTCTTTGCTATTGGTCCAGATCCTGGTAACAAGTCAATAAGAAACTCCACATCTTTATCTGGTGGCATTCCCGGCAATTCTTCCGGAAACACATCTGGATATTCACTCACAATTGGCACACTGTCTCTGCTAACCCCCTTAAGAGAATTTAGCTTACTCCTTTTTGCTTCAAAGTTGGTCTTGAATCTGATCCTTTTGTTTTCTGGAGTTGTGAGTGAGACGGTATGGTTTGCACAATCTATCACTCCCTTGTGCTTATTCATCCAGTCCATTCCCAAAGTTACCTCCAATCCTTGAGAATATAGGATTATCAGGTTAACAGGAAACTTATACTTCCCAAACTCTATGACTAGATCATGACATCGTGAATTTACTATTATTTCTCCCCCAGGAGAACTTAATTTATAGGACACCCAATAGTTTCTACTGGTAGTTCATTTATTTAAACAAATGCCCTTGATATGAATGAATGAGATGCACCAGTATCAAAGAGAACAAATGCTGGAACAGAATTGAGTTTGAACTTACCAGCAACAGCATCAGGCTCCTCATAAATTTCCTCCACATTGATGTGGTTCACTTGTCCCTTTTGAAAAGGGTTGGGCTTGTTGGGTCCTTCAACTTTATTTTCTGGGAATTCATTTGCATAATGCCCCATCTTCTTGCACTTGAAACACTCAACCTGACTAAGATCATTCTTGACAGGCTGGCTTCCACTGCAACTTCCATTTCCACTGTGGTGGCTCTTATATCCACCCGTGTGATTCTTGTACTTGTCACCGTCATGACTACGGTGATTCTTGTTGTCATGATAACGGTTGTGGTTGTGGTGCTTGTTGAATTTCCCATGCTTGTGGGATCCTGAACTTCCGCTATCATCATAATGGGAACGCTTGTGAGACGATCCCGAGCTGTGCTTGTCAGAATGCTTTCTCTTCCTACTTTCAACTTGCTTCATCTTGTTCTCCAAAATAGCAGCCTTGTCACAAAGAGACTGGTATGTGGGAACATATGCCACAGCTAACTGCAGGTTTAGTTCATCATTCAACCCTTCGAGGAACTTTTCCTTCCTCTTAGCATTCGTGTCAACTTCATCCGGTGGATAACGCGCCAGATTGTTGAACTCTTCAATATATTCAGCCACGCTGCGGTGGCGTTGCTTTAGGTTATGGAACTCTTTATTCTTCAGACTCATCACTCCGGATGAGATGTGAGCAGTACGGAACCCATCTTCGAAGATAGCCCATGTCACATCTACAATGGGAGTGGTGATCTGGAAGTTATCCCACCAAGTAGCTGCTGGTCCTTCCAACAAGTGAGCTGCAAATCTGACTTTCTCTTCATTCGTACAGCCAACTGTTACCAAGTCCTTGTTCACAGAGCGTAGCCAATCATTGGCCACCATAGGATCAGTAGTTCCTGAGAACTTTGCTGGCCTTAGTCTCAAGAACCTGGTAAGCATGTCAAAACCCGGTGGGTTGTTTTGATTGTTGTTATTGTTATTATTGTTATTGTTGTTGTTGTTGTTCTGATTCTGGATGAACGTAGTCATCATTTGCATTAGCTGAGTCTGAGCTGTCATCATTTGCTGCATCTCCGGGGTGATGTTGTTGTTGTTGTTGGGGTTGGGATTGGCATGTTGGGGAGGCATCTATGGTTTGTTCAATAGAGATAAGAATGAGATACCCATAGATGCTAACATGCACAATACATCAGATAAACAATCACCAAACATGCATCATAATAGTTCAACAACATAAAAGACAAGTTTGCAAAGTAAACACACCAATAGTAAGCCATCCACATGTTGGATGGTCATTGCGACTCATTAATCAAAGACATGATAAATAAAGGTAAATGAGTAGTCATCACTACTCCTCGTCATCAACCTCCTCCTCAACAAATGTAAGACCTGCATTCTCCATAGCGGTCTTGTATTCCTCGACATTGGTGGTCAAGGTCTCTACTTTGGCTTTGAGAGCCCTCTTCTGAGAACGAAGCCTCTCAATCACAGTCTGCTGATGCTCGAGCTCGAAGTCCTTGGCCTCCAATTCTGCAGTCATGTCTCAAATCCTCTTGTTCCTATCTTGGACTCGTTTCTCTTGACTCTTGAACTTTCTGTCCTGACTCTCGAACTTGGCCTCCATCTCCTTGACTATCTCATCTTGCTCCGCGAAGAGCTTGTCCTTCTCATGAAGCTGCACCTGGAGTTCGTCATTGCTGAGCATGAAGTTGGTCCTATCAGTGTCTACGTGCCTAAGAAGAACCTCTAAGTCCTGGAGGTATAGACGAATCGGCTCTGCTGTCTCCCTCGAAGTATCCTCGAAGTCAATGGCCTCACCATCCTCATCACGTCTACCAAAGGTGTGGAAGTGAGTACCTCTAACCTGTCGAGAGTGTCTCCCTAACAGACGTCCAATCAAGTCCTGCATGACTACCTCTAGGCCTCTCTCCTTGTCATCGTGCATGAGCTTGAAGATGATTGCCTCCGTCGTAGGATCAGTCTGGCGTCCGGGCTGATTAACCTTGAACCCCCAAAGGTCTTTCCTCTCAAACTTGGTGAGGGGAAGCACCATGATGGTAGGAAGAGGGAGATTGAGCAAACTAGTGAGCTCAATAATACGAGGACCAAAATGAGTCCCCTTGAACTCGTCAACCGTGCTGATAGTAACATTAGGCATGTATTTAATAAGATAGAAAAAAGTTAGAATCAACACAATTTAAGACAACTCACAAGACAAGGCATCACATGCATAACTTTGGAAATCAAAACACTCAAGTCATGGCATACATGGATTCATTACAACAACCAAGGTTCAACTTATTTTTAAACAACATTTGGAAAATAAAATGATAAGTGTGGTGGTCCAACTAACGAAGTACGTTACAATCCCATCTCACTTGCCAAGTTGGCTAACAGGGCATCCCTAGAGGCAATCTGTTTGTCTGGATCACAAGACTCCATTGCTAGGTCTATGATGTCCTTCCTTAGGCTTTGGTTGGTAGCCTCTAACTCTTGGGTATGCTTCTTTTCTTCCCTAAGGTCATTTTGGGTGTTAAGCATTCTGCACTTGATTCTGTCACCAAGTTCTTTGATGGCTCTCCAAGCTGCATCCCTTGCTGAATCAAAGAATGTGGTGTGCATCATTGTGTTGGTGACCATGCAGAATCCTTAGTCCTTGTGGTTGTCTTCCTTGTTTTTATACAATTGAATTTGCACCCACCAGTACTCAACTCCTTCATCCATCACAGGAAAACCTATGTACACAGCTGCACCATGTATTCCCATGGCAACCATGAGGTCCTTGAGAGCCTTGGGGAATCCTGTCTCACATTCCAAAGTCATAGTCATGAGTGGTCCCTTCTTCACGGCTTCGTTGATGGAGTTCATCTACAAATAGAGATGATAAAGAAGATTAGAAAAGTTTACGAGAAGAAAAGACAAGTGTGGAAGTTGTTGAAAATTTTTCCTTAGTGGTTTCCAATCCTAGGGTCATAATCCTACAGGCAACACAGTGCTCTGATACCATCTGTAAGATCCCTCATTTGTAAAGGAAAGGATCCCTGTGATTGCAATGCTAGTCCCTAGATCAATGCTAGCATCCACAGTATAAGATGAAGTACATAGAAACAAAGGTCATTATTACATATCATTCCAGAGACAAACATAGTCTTTTACAAACTCCATGGCCACAGGCCTAATACAATAGTTCAAATTATAATAAGATAAATAAGTCTTCATCTTCATGTTCCACATGCAAGCATGTTGAGTGTAGACTCATGAATCCTAATCATCATCAGAATATCCTGCAACATCACAAGTTACAACCACAGTGGGTCAATACATTGGCATAGTATTGGCAAGTGATACCTTAGTATAATACTGGTGAACTAAATAATGTATGCATTTTGGCTAAGTGTAGCTTAGGCTTGGTTTGCTCAAAATAGGTTTTGCCTATCAGTTGAAAACACTAAGTTTTTCTTTGTCAAAAACTTTTCCCAAGGAACCACCAATAGACATTGGGGTCCTTCACCCTTGTTCAACCACAAATTTTACTTAGAAATTGGGATGAGGAGATTCTTGATAGCTTCCATGTCTTGATGCTCAAGTTGTCCAATACCAGGGACATGGCTAAGTACTTAGATTCTTCCATATGCAGAGGTTGTGCACTTTCCCCACAAGACTAGATTTTCACCAAGACAGGACCTTTCAGAAGCCTTCCCTTAGACCAAATGGGCCTTGTGTAACCACTCAACATAAACGATTCCTTCCATTCCACCTAGGTGTTTCATTCACTTAGTTGTTTTATTAAGCAAAAACATAGTCCAAAGACTTAGAAATATTTATTCATAGCAGGAATATATAACCACCCTTGGTTTCTACTAGCTAGGCTAAACATGGCATAGATAAGCATCTTAACTTAGAAATTTCTAGCAATTCTACAACTACTAGGATTTCCCAATCATAGCATATAAATTAAAATAAATCCATGCAAGACTAGCAAAATATTTCTAATGCATAGTTGAAAAAAATAGGGATAAAATGATGAAGCACCACTTGCCTTGGTAGTTTGGAGAGTAGCTACAATCCTCACAATCACAATCACTATTTGCACCAAAATCTACACATAAAATGATAGCACCAAATCACATACAAAATAAATACACGCAAAAATATATGGATGCATGCAATATGATATGTGATGATTTTCTATACTCAACAAGACAAGTGCACAGTACTGGTTCATAAACAAGTTCAAAACTTGCTAAACAACCTTTATTTGAACATTAAAACATTTCTCAAATAATTAATATACACAAAATAGGCCTACACATGTTTCTGTAAAAATAACCATTTTAACAGAAACAAAACATTAAAAACATTGCATATATGGAAAGGGCTTTCTCTCCTGATTCCATTGATATAAAATTTGTCAAATTTGGACGTGGTAATCAAAAGTTATGAATTTATCAAGTTTAAACATCTAATAGATACAAAATCTGATTTTAAATCAAAGAACTGGCCACGCGGCAGGGTCTGATTGGACGATACCGCTTCGCACCGGATCACGCACGGATACCGTTGGATCTAACTAAACATGCACGGCTCAGATCTAAACTTACCTCTTAGTCACAGATCTAATCTTACATGTTAGATCTAAATCCTACGGCCACAATATAATTGACCACAGACGGGCGGCGCTAGCGGCGGCGACTGGCGGCGGCGTCTCTGTCAGAGTTGCTGCCGGCGTTCTAGGTCGCGCGGGAGAGGGAGAAGGGGCTTACCATGCTCGCCGTGTGCTTCTGATGCTCAAGGTGGGATTCGTTGGCGAAGGGGCGCGCAAAGGTGGTCGCTGGAGCTTGTCGGAGTCGTGCACGGCGTCGGGTCCTTGCAGACGAAGTTGTTGCCGATGCTCTGGACCTTCCTAGTACCAACCAGAGGCATCAGTAGCTGCGCAAGGACAAGGCGAACCTAGTCATATGAGAGAGGGGTCAAGGGGCGCTTAGTGCTTACCGCAATCAATCACCGGAGAGGAGGAAAGCGTCGGGCACTTGCGGTCATCGTCGTAGGCGAGTCTCCAGACGGTCCTAGCATGCACTAATAGGATGAGAAGATGCGCATGGATGCCGTGATCAGTTTGGCAAACTTACACGGCAAGGGGCGACGGGGTCTTACCAGAATCGCACGCCGGAGGTCGTCGGAGCTGCGGCGGTGTGGGCAAGACTACGGGCAGCCTGGTGGCGTGGAGGGGAAATTGAGTGAGGGCAAATGTCCGTGGTGGCGAGGTGATTAAGTAGCCAGGAGGGGCGAGGAAATCATGTGGTGGTTCAATGCCAATTAGGCGAGGATTGAATCGCGGCGTTTCTGGAGGAAACGGCGGTGGCGACGGGGTCTGCGCGCGTGGGGGTGGAGAAGAAGGTGCTGACCTGGCTCGGGCCCAGTGGCAGTGGCAGCGGGGCAGAGCAGGTGCGGGTGAGAGAGAGAGAAGGGGAAAACGACCCGGGTGGGCTTAGTGGGCTGGTTCCTCTGTTGGGCCAAATAACTGGCGCCGGCCCTTTTCCTTTTCTCTAATCATTTTCTATTTCTGAATGAATTTCCAGGAACCTTTTTCAAATGATTTCAAAAGCTATTTGAATTCAAACCTTTTCAGGATTTTTGTAGAGTGCAAAATTCATATTTCTGGACATAAAAACATGTCAAGCGAAACAAGCGAAATTTGGTTTAAAAATCCATATTTATTTTGTAAATTTTGGTTTAAGTTCTAGCAATCAAGCGAAACAATCTAAGAGAAACTAGGTTTGATTCATGAACAACAATCTCTCATTGGAGAGTACCATTTGTTTTAATGCTGAACACATAAACTAATGAGCTCATATGCTCCTGTTTTTGAATTGATTTTTGAAATGAAACTCTACATGATCATGGATGCATGGATGATATGCATGAGTTTTGAAACATGATTTTAGGGATGTTACACCTCCTCTTTGTAGATGGAACCCATCGATGAAGCATGGCTAAGCGCTGGATTCCCAGTGCTCCTCTGGGATTCCCTGTAGCTTTGCGGATACACCCAACCTCCCACCTACAATCTCCACAAAGGACTAGAAACCGGACAGTATCTGGGTCAAGTGATCATCCAACCCAAGTATGGAGAACCCATTCGTGCCACGGGAGTCCGCATGCAACCCCCGTGCTAGCTCTGAACATGGCTGCAAGAGAAGCCCTATTTCGCATTCGGGATGTCCTTCCTGAAATGAGGCAACCCACAACCTTCTATCTACCCATCAAAGGCAGCGTGGACTCATCTGGACAATCCCAAGATCCTCGCTTGACCTACCCCGCCCTGCAGCTGCAAGCCCGTTATAGCTATGCGGGAAATGAGCTTCTCACCGCAGTCGTCGATGAATACCGCCACACCCAGATGGAACTCCACCGTGTGCCAGCTATCCTGGATCGCGAGGAAGCTTTAGAAGTCCAACACAGGAATCAAGCAATAATCAAGGAACCGGAAGAAGCCTCTGGAATCCGCATCCTCCAAGGAAGAAAGAAGTGGGTCACCACGCGGTAGTACCTCAAGAGGTTCAAGCCACCCCAAGATATACAAGGATCCTCCACCCACCTCCCTGAAGGCGAGGATGAAGCCAAAGAGGATTCTCCTGGATCTTCCACAAACGGCAATTAGCCTAGCGTGGTACCGATGGATCATAGTACCTATGTATCGCCCCAGAACCTATTTTGTAAAATTCTAAGTGCCTTGTTGCCCAGCGGCACAAACCTGTTTTGGAACTCTTAAGAACCTCCGCCACCCACCGGCTTGAACCTGCTAAATGTATGGATGTTATGCAAGTGTGATATCCTTCTTTGCATGTTTTACCCGCGACGTTGCATCAGACTAAACCCGGAACGACCAATTTCTAAAGGACCTATGTACCTAGACCGCCAAAACACCAACGGCATCCTCCAACCCGTCGGACCTGTACCCGCTCAAAACTAGCTACCTAGAAGCCGGTAGACGCCCTTCCGATAGACCTTCCATCTTATGAAGAAGGTCCGACGACATCGACAGAAGATAACTACCCCGAAGGAAAGCTGTAGCGCTTCACCCCGACATCAGCATACGAATCCAATAAAGAAAGTCGGCGACTTCACCCAGAACCCCTAGTTTTGCTCTAAGGGGGAAAGACTGCGTCTTTCCCACCCAAAAACCCTATATACCCCTGAAATCGACCACTACTTAGCACTAAGCGAGCACCAACCCTCAAAATCCAAATCATCGACCCTGCAAGAGTGTAGGGTTCGCAGCATAGAAAACAAAAAATTTCCTATGATGGGAACAACTATGTACCAAGATCTATCAACTAGATACAAGCAACGGGCGGATATACATCCGTAGAGAACATACCCTTGAAGACCGTCAAATCTTAATGAGTCCAAACTCGTGGTTGATGTAGACGATCTCTTGTCGATCTCAAGATCGAGAGGAAGTCCTAGCGCCGCAAACCAGCGGTGCATCCGTGCTCGCACACACGCCCGAGGCACCGAGAAACCTCCGCCTCCTCGCTCCAGCGATGCAGCGGAAGCACAACCCTTTCTTGCCGAAAAGCCACTGAGAACATGTATCTCGCTAGTCCGAGACCATGGGGAATAAATACTACAGGGGGAGAGAGATCCTTCACGAGGAGGTGTGAGTGAGAGAGAGAGGGAGGGGGGCTCTTTTTATAAGGAGAGGGGGGCACCCAAGGGGCCATGCGCCCAGCCATGGGGCTGCCCCATCCCCTCCTTTCATTCATGTGGGTGGACACTCCACTCATACAAAAGCCTTTCAATTTCCTCCACTCAAAAACCCACTCAAATTCCCATTAAATTTCCACCAAATTTAATGCAAACTCTCATTAAATAAAACACCTTTTATTTATTCAGAATTTCGTCAATTACTTTAATGACAAACATTCACATATAATCCCTTGATAGTATTTCATTTCACATGCAGAAACACTTTCTGCAATTTCACCCGAAAACCTTTCGGTATCTAGTGAAATAAATTCCTGCGCTTTGTTTATTCTTTCCGGCATGAAACTTTTGCTCCAAATGGATGTCGGTGTCTCTTAAGTGTGTCACCCTACGGTTCATGAATAATGCGTACATGATCGAGACCCCTCTCGGATCAATAATCAGAAGCGGGATCTGGAGACCCATACTGACTCCCACACATTCAACGATGACTTTCTTGTGATCGTCGGAACCTTTTATGCTAGTATCTTAATCCCTTTGCTTCGCGATATATTACATGCCCGAGATTCTATCATCGGTATCTCCATACCTAGTTTGATCTCGTTACTGACATGCACTCTTTTCTTGTTCCCGTGATATAACATTCTAGTGATCAAATTAGTTTCTTGCAAGCTAATCAATGTGATATCACCGAGAGGGCCCATAGCATATCTATCCGTCATAGGGATGAACAAATTCCACTCTCGATCCATGGGCCTCAACATAACACTTTAGTAGTTCTAAACCCATCTTTATAATCACCCTGTTACAGTGTGACGTTTGATGTTATCAAGAAACTGTTCCTATGTTAGTGATTGACATGATCTCATGGTCTAAGGATTAGGATCACTTTGTAAGTTGCTATAGCAATATAAACTCAATGACTTTGATCATAATGTTATACTTCGGATGAATGTTCATCCCATCATTACACTAATGTCGTGACCTCATTATTAACAACATCCAATGTCCATGATCAGGAAACCTTGATCATCTTGTTAATCGACGAGCTAGTTTTATGAGAGAGGCATAACTAGGAACTTTCTGTTTGTTTATTAAACACACATGTATTAACGTTTCCGTATTAATACAATTATGGCATGAAAAATAAACATTTATCATAAACAAGGAATAGGATAATAACCACTTTATTATTGCCTCTAGGGCATATTCCCTTCAGTCTCCCACTTGCACTAGAGACAATAATCTAGTCTAAAAACTTTGCGTATTGAACACCTATGGCTTTCTGGTGTTCCATATACGCAATTTCAAGTGGTTAACATAATTTACGGATTAGACGCTTCAGGTCCGTGTGTATTTACATGTATTTGCGTCTTCACGCATCACTCATTCTCCAATGAGATGGCATTGTATAAATTTGGTCTTTCGGTGAGACCTTTAGTTCCTTGGGGTTAAATCATGTTGATACTATTGTCATACAATATATCATTAGTGTTAGACCGTTGCGAACCACACCTTAGTTTGATAACAAACTACTTGACACAAATTCCCTCATTTGCTGCTATTATAGCAGTCATATACTTAGCCTTTTGTTGTAGTATCCGTCACAATGTCTTAACTTTGGAATTCATCCAAATCCATCATGGAATCTCCTTTCCATTACATTGTGCCACCCATAGTTTAAATTGAGATAAAATTAATTTGTATCTTGTGACAAAACTAGTATTAATGTAATGCTTTACAGTGAAATATTTGTAATTGTTTGTCACCTCTACACAAATATATTCTTAGTTGTTCCAAAAGATCATTAGAATATCCTCACTATCGTCCAATGATCATTTTATGATTCATTCTGGTATATGCTCATAACACTTAGAGCATTGGACATATCTGGATATGTACATATCATGGTATGATTGATCAAAACATGCTTGTGATTTCACTCATCAAGTGTCAAAGCACTTGAATCTTGTTTCACTTATCAAGTGTCGATACACTTGAATCTTGATTCAATTACTTTCCATGCGACAAAACTGCTTCTTGTTGTTTCTATATTGAACTCCTTCAATATCTCATATATTTATGTTTGGCACAACCATATTAGTGTCACAGTCTATCCGCTATAGACATTCATGCTAAATATTCTGGTTTTGCCTAGGTCTTTCATCAAAATGAAATTCTTAACCTTTGTCAATAAAAATTACATCATTTTAATCAACAAGATGTCCTCCACATAATGTATTAGAAATATGTATCAACGCTCCCACTTAATTTCTTGCAAATGCAAGCATCTTCATCGTCCCCTGATGAAAACTCCTTTTCATCACGATGAAGATTCCAACACCGCGATGCTTACTTCAACCATTGAAGTTTGCAAGCCCTTTTTAGCATACTTTTTGAATTAAAAAAACCCTTTGGATCGGGTCGTGTACACGTCCAAGGTAACCATTCTTTTAGAAATTTTTTGTTTTGTTTATTCATCTACCATATACCAAATTATATGTAGTGGTTTCTACTTTAATCCGTCTAGACTAAATATCGCTATGAAAGATCAAATCTTGTCATAGTCAACTCCTTGAACATTTGTCGTAAAAATACTTTGCGACATGTCAACTATTTCATAGATGTGAAACATCCATGTCTGTTTCTTTAAAGATCCAAATACGACCGATAGGTTTTGACACCTTTCCGGAGGGTCTTCCAAGTTCAAAACTTGATTTCTCATGTATGGAACTATCACGAATTTTATGGCTTCAAGCCATTTGACGGAGTTAGGGCCCCTCATCGCTTCTTTGTATGTAGTCGGTTCATCATTGTAAAACAATAATGATTTACTCTCAAATATCAACATTTGATTGTTTATCCGACCTACTTGGTTCAATAGGAACTTTATACCTCCGTGACTGCAACCTTTGAGGCACATGATACATGAGCATTCTGGCTGCCTTCAGAACATTTTCTGGCGCTGCGCAACTCAGCACATATAGCTAAGGTTCGTTAACCTTATTAAAGTTCTATTGTCCTCCCACTTAAATTTTACGAAAAATTCCTTCTTCAAGAAACTTCATGTTTCAAGCGACAAAACCTTTTGTCCTTGGCGTTATGGAGGAATACCCAATTGTTATTCGAAATAACCTACAAAGACATGCTCATCCGACTTTGGTGTAAACATCTTACTTATGTTTAGCATACCAAAATTTAAGAAATGACAACTTGGGTTTTACCCCAAACCATAATTTCCATGGTGTCATTTCAACAGATCAAGATGGATCTCTTTTCAGTGTAAAAGCGGTAGTCCCTAAAGCTCTTCATCTTTTAAAACATAATGGCAGTTTTATAAATAACACCTTTGATCCAACCATGTCACACAAGGTTTTATTACAAATCTCAAACACTCCATATTCCTATGGTGTTTCAGGAGATGCAAATCTAGGTGTTTTTGCTAAACTTGTGACTCAAATAAATCCCTTTATGATAAAATCATAAATCATTTATTTTCTTTTTACACTTGCAACTCAAATAAATCCCTTATGATAAAATCATAAACCATTCATTTTCTTGTTACAATGATTTTCCACTTCATCTTGAAAGTCTTTAAACATTATCAAATATTTCATACTTCTTTCTCATTAAGTGAACATTCACTCATATTTCTGAAGAAAGCATATGAAGCTAAAATCCATCGCTTACGACTATACATAATGGACTACATACATCGATATGTATAAATTCCAATATTTTAGTCGTTCGTTCTTCTTTGGCCTTTGAACGAAGTTTTAATTATCCTGAGGAAAGTCTCACAAGCGTCACTTGATCCAATTAAAAACTCCAAAAATCCATGTATATGGAGATTCTTCATGTTTTCTTTCCAATATAATTTAAACGTTGATGTCACTTCATAATTGATCTTCCAATCATATGTCTTGCAACATTTTAGCATTAGCTTTATGGATGTGATTTCTCCAACTAGATTTGTAAATCATCCATCTTATATGAAATATGGTAATTATTTGAATAACCTTTATTCTCATAATACCTGATTTAAATAACAATTATTAAAACAAATCTTGTAGGCAAGATTTGATGTCAACGAGAAATACAAACAACTGTTTATTTGTTTTCGATGATCATCATCACATATTCTCTTGCTAGTTACTTAGGCCATTGTGGTTTATGAATTACGTCGTTCCGTATGAAATTTCACACCAACCAATTAGGTATCCAATACCCAAGAACCACATTGTCTAACAAGCAAAGAATCCAACCACAACATGTATATCATCTATATACCTAAATTGGATATTTCCAATCTTTTCTGCCAAGTATATCTTATAGTTTCTCTTTCAGCATTTCCTTTTCCTTTTTAAAAGAATCTATCAACATCAATAGTGGCGCCATATACATGACACATAGTCCAAAGCGTGTATATTCAAATAATAATACCTTTGGACTAGCACTAGATCACCATCATCAAATGATCGGCGTTCTTTCAAAATCCATTCTTTAGTAATCTTTTAGTGTAGTAAACACTTTACATACGTCTTATATTCATCCTTATCATGATGACTTTCATGATCAAGCTACCGTGGCTTCTAAAGGCGAATCGTGAGTATAACATTACTTTCCAAAACCCTTTTGGATGATTAGGATGTCTAGCATCTCCAACCTTTGCAAATTCTCATCCAATATGAGAATATATATTATAGTCTATCATATTGAAACCAAAAAATTGTTTCAGATATCGTTATATCTGCCACACATGATGGGTTCTGAAACAATTCTTTCAGCTCCTAGATAATCTTGATATTTAAATCAAGAATCATGGAGGCAAACATGATACTTAAGATACTAACACTGGAATTGTTACTCTCGATTTAATACTAATTATCAAATTTCATGGAGTAAACATAGTTTGCTAAAAGTTTTCAATAGGACTTTAAACTTTAGATTGACACTCAACACAATATGATAGCAGTTCGTAAAATATATATCCAGAATTCTATAGTTCTATTATCTCAATTACAACTATACATAAGGTGATGAACGAATGCCAATGACTACAACAAATTATGCAAATTCAGTTTGATTTAATTTATGATAAATTGAGTTCTACTAATCCAAATTAGAAATGAAATCCCACTCAAAAACGACATCCCTCGTGTCTTTTTGGTAATTACATGAACCAAATCCACTACACCAAGTACGATCATCACGTGAGTCTGTGTAGCTTCAAAGGCGAGCATCCATATGGTCATCATATCAAAACATATGACTCATGCTTAACCTTTCGGTCCGTGTTATGACGCCATGTCTGTACATGCTAGGCTCGCCAAGTAAGAACCTTAGTATTCACGTGTGTAACTGTCTTACACCCGAGATATGCTCGTGGATTCAAGTACACCTGATCATCACGTGATGTCTTGAAGCGACGAAACATTGTCGGTGCATACTTAAGGAAGAACACATTTTTATCTTGATATCTAAATGAGGGATCATCTTATTATGCTAATAAAACGCCAAACAAGCAATATAAGATGCAATTAAACATCACATGTTTATAAGTGAAATGATATGGTTTCCGCACTTGATCTCCATCATGTGCATCGTGGTATGATCTCTATCATACCTCTATGTGTAATGGCAAGGTCTATGGAACCTACACGTTATGTGTGTTGTAAGAGTATCATCTTATACTTCTACTTACAACATCACCATATCATAACACTAGCTCAGCAACAATCTAAACTAGACGCCTCTAATTTATCCATTGCAAATTTTACGTGGCTTAGGGCTTTTGAAGATAGAACCGTTCATACCTATGAACATGAACCACAATGAGGATAACCAAATTGTTGAAAACTCGTTGCAAATTAGATATTGACCATAGTAGGAGAGACAGACACCCACTAGCCACTTATGCAAAACTAGTTGCATGTAAAGCATGGAACAGGTCTCATGTGCGAGGACATGTAAAGTTTGTCCAGGCCGCTTCATCCCACTATGCCACCAATATCAAAAGTAGAACTAAGAAGTAATAAAATTATCATCATCGCCCACATACTCATATGTTACTACCCGTGCAAAGCATCTACGCATAGATCCGGCTCTGATACCACTCTAGGGTTCGCAACATAGAAAACAAAAAAAATCCTACGATGGGAACAACTATGTACCAAGATCTATCTACTAGATACAAGCAATCGGCGGATATACAGTCGTAGAGAACATACCCTTGAAGACCGACAAAGCTTAAAGATTCCAAAATCGTGGTTTATGTAGACGTTCTCTTGCCGATCTCAAGATTGATAGGAAGTCCTAGAGCCGCAAACCAGCGACGCATTTGTGCTCACACACACGTCCGAGGCACCGAGCAACCTCCGCCTCCTCGCTCCAGCGATGCAGCGGAAGCACAACTCTTTCTTGCCAAAAAGCCACCGGGAACATGTATCTCGCTAGTCCGAGACCATGGGTAATAAATACTAGAGGGGGAGAGAGATCCTTCACGAGGAGGTGTGAGTGAGAGAGAGGGAGGGGGGCTCCTTTTATAGGGAGAGGGGGGCACCCAAGGGGCCATGCGCCCAGCCATGGGGCTTCCCCCTCCCCTCCTTTCATTCATGTGGGTGGACACTCCACTCACACAAAAGCCTTTCAATTTCCTCCACTCAAAAACCCACTCAAATTCCCATTAAATTTCCACCAAATTTAATGCAAAATCTCATTAAATAAAACTCCTTTTATTTATTCAGAATTTTGTCAATGACTTTAATGCCAAACATTCACATATAACCCCTTGCTAGTAATTCATTTCACATGCATAAACGCTTTATGCAATTTCACCCGAAAACCCGTTTTGGTATCTAGTGAAATAAATTCATGCGCATTCTTTATTTTTTCTGGAATGAAATTTTTGCTCCAAATGGATGTCGGTGTCTCTTAAGTGTGTCACCCTATGGTTCATGAATAATGTATACATGATCGAGACCCCTCTCGAATCAATAATCAGAAGCGGGATCTGGAGACCCATACTGACTCCCACACATTCAACGATGACTTTCTTGTGATCGTCGGAACCTTTTACGCTAGTATCTTAATCCCTTTGTTTCGCGATATATTACATGTCTGAGATTCGATCATCGGGATCTCCATACCTAGTTTCATCTCGTTACTGACATGCACTCTTTTCTCGTTCCCTTGATATAACATTCTAGTGATCAAATCACTTGCTTGCAAGCTAATCAATGTGATATCAACGAGAGGGCCTAGAGCATATCTATCCGTCATCGGGATGAACAAATTCCACTCTCGATCCATGGGCCTCAACATAACACTTTAGTAGTTCTAAACCCATATTTATAATCACCCTGTTACAATGTGATGTTTGATGTTATCAAGAAACTGTTCCTGTGTTAGTGATTGACATGATCTCATGGTCTAAGGATTAGGATCACTTCGTAAGTTTTTATAGCAATGTAAACTCAATGACTTTGATCCTAATGCTATACTTCGGATGAATGTTCATCACATCATTACACTAATGTTGTGACCTTGTTATTAACAACATCCAATGTCCATGATCAGGAAACCTTGATCATCTTGTTAATCGACGAGCTAGTTTTATGAGAGAGGCATAACTACGAACTTTCTGTTTGTTTATTAAACACACATGTATTAACGTTTCTGTATTAATACAATTATAGCATGCAAAATAAACATTTATCATAAACAAGGAATACGATAATAACCACTTTATTATTGCCTCTCGGGAATATTCCCTTCAAAGAGGAGGACAACCGACACTTCTCTAGAGTCAGAAGGACTTCGTGAAGATCCTCTGCTCCAAGGTCGACCGCCCAGCCAACCTTCTGGTGTATCCAGACCATGAAGAAAGAAAGCTAACCCCTAGGCGAAAGAATAAAGAAGATTCAACTCGCCGCCGCGACTCAAGAAGGAAGTACCTCGTCAATGCTAAACCTACCTAGACTTGTCCTAAGGGGAAAAGACTACGTCGTTTCCACTTCTTTCATCTGAATCCACCCGATCCAATCCCCCGCAGCTCTGATCCGTAACTAACCACGTCGGCTCTTTGTAAAACTTATTAGCGCCTAAGAATTTTCACCGCTGAAATTGTTAAGCAGATGTTATCACCCCGACCCTACTCCTCCCTAATCTCGGGACAAGATTATTTTAAGGGGGAAAGGTCTATAACATCCCAATTTCAGCAACCCTGATTCAATGTCCAAAAGGCAAGAATCAGGGGGAACAAAAACTTTTTCTTGCAATGTGTGCTTACTTGTTTGCTTTTGCTCAAGCAACTGTTTATGTATTAGTTGTGTACCCCTCATGTCAACACTAGTTTAAAAAAACTATTTTACAAAAGAGATGTCGTGGCTGATCCTTCATATTCTCAAATGTTCTGGCATTTCAAAAACCGGAGCCAATATGACTTTAACACAACCAAATACTTTACTAGCTTATATTTCCAAAACTATGGAGACATATGTATATATTATCCTTATGTTTTCAAGACAGAACCTTCAACTACTCTTAGCCCTAGGTTTTCCCAAAAAGTTTATTAATACCTTTTCATCTCCATCTTGGTAGAGATACCAAGATTGTACTTATCCTACTTCAAGCAAAAGCCCTTTCAACCTACCCATACTTACCTCAAGCTAGGCTTGATTGTAACCCTAGTACTAGTTGGATAAGAAATATGATGAATTGCCTTTATCTGCTGGTTGATGAATTACCTTGATCTGCTGTTTGATGAATTGCCTTGATCTGTCGATTGCCTTGTTTGCTTAGGAACTAGAGTGAGCTAATATAGTAGCTCATCCCTTAGGAACCAATCCTTGTTTGTGATCATGAAGCTCAAGCAAGCACCCAAGTCTGGATCTATCCTAAGCCACTCAAGTGCCCCTCTCATCTCCTGCTCAGATCAATCCCAGGACAATCCCTCTGGATGGTTTCCAACTTAGTGGAGACCCAATCTGAGCATGATTCCTATCTACCCAGTTATTACCTCAACATAATCTCCTTGATCATGAGCTTGGAACCTGACATCCTCTCAGAAACTTCTACACTTGCACTCTAGTCCAAAACCCTAAATCTGCCAAAATGGCTAAGTCTGGATTTCTTATCTAGATTCAATCTTTAGAGCTCTACTTCTTCCAACCTATGTGCAGTCTTGAGATTGCACTAAAACATCTTGTAGTATATCTTTAGTACTACCAAGGCCCACTCTTTCCCTTGGATAAGCCATTCCATGTCCCACTCCTCCATGATGGTTTTGTAGTCAAGATAATAATCTTTTCTCCAAATCTTATCATCTTGCCTACTTTGGCAGAAGCTCACATCTATATGCCACCTCCCCTTGACCAAATCTTTGCATGGTTAGGATCTACTAATAATGGTATATCAATCCCCACTTAACTTGTTTCCATTGGAGCCTTGTGCTTCTTAAACCCACATGGTTTAGGAAGTTACCTAATGTATCTGTTATGGTAGCCTTATTTTCAACAAAGTTTGCCATCACTCCGAAACCACATCAAATCCAACCAATCCCAAATATTTCTTCCATGATCAACTATATGACATGGTCTATCCATCCATATACCCCTTGTACCAAGGTGAGCTCTGAGCTCCCTAATCCAACCATGTTTAGGTGGCATCAGAGTAACCAAACCCTAAATCCTCCAAAAATCTAGTTTTCACTCTTTTCACCACTTTTCTTCAAAGCCAAGGTTGACCTTGATGCCCACATCAAGTTTTCATCATCTACCTTGAATATAAGCATACCCAAATAATTCCCATAATTATTTGGATTAGTAAACTATTTAATTTCCTCTACTCACCAAATTCTCAAAATCTTTGCCTTTAAGGGTAAGTTTGCTTTTCAACAAATCACCTTGCCAACTCAAGGAAAATTTGATGCCTATTTATCATATCCCATATTCCCAACTAAAAAATAAATATTTTTGAGATACTTTATTATTTCTTTTTTCCTTTTTTCTTAAATGGCAGAAACAATAAATAATTCCCCAAAAATACTTTTCCACCTCAATAAATACCACTAAAATTCTCTAATGTGTGATATGGTATTTAGGACCATATCACATAAAAAACCAGGCTTGCCCAATGTAAAATTATCAAATAAGCATCTAGAAACTACTTCTGGACTTTTTAAATATTGGAGTTTAAGTGCACCTTTAATCATCAGAAAAATTCCAAATAAATCTTGGAGGTGTACAAGGACCATATCATTCTACCAGTACCCTTTACCTCATCTTGTCCAATGTAGTTTTATGGACTTCTTTCACAACAAAAGTTTTGATCAAATTTGGCAAACTAGCCAAATCTTGATTCAAACCAACTCCAATCATCACCAAACCTTATCAAGCACTACACCAGCGCCCCTTCCTCTTCCTGGTCGCACCACTGAAGAACTATAGTGACCAAACCCTAGTTCTTGTCCTTTTGCTCTTGTTTGAGTGGAGAGACAAAGGTCATGTCCATTCAAAGCCATATTAAAACTCTTGCAGCAGCCTCTCTGCCTCTCCCCACCCTCCTCCACGACCAGGGCACACCCACAGGACCCACTCCACCACCCAAGCCAGCCAATGGATGAGCACCTCCCTCCCTCCAAGATTTCCCCATGAACATTGTCCATCCAACACCCTCCCCCTTCGGTATATAATGCCAGAGGCCAGAGCACACCTCCCCTGCCCCCTCATTTCTCCCCTTACCACCAAAGAGCCTCCCCCGAGATCCATATCCAAACCCCTTGCTCTCCATCTCCATGGAGAAGAAGAAGAAACCTTCTCGGGTTAAAGCATGTAGGCAAGTCTGCAGGTCACCCCCGACCACCCCAAATCTCTCTACTCTCGTTCTTGCTCCTATGGATCTAATCCCCCTCTCTGGTCCTCTCCTTTGCACGCAGGAACTCCAGAGGATATCGCTCAAAGTCATGGCCGAGCCGAGCTCCTCCGGCGACCAGGAGCTCCCGAGCCCCATCTACACCCACATGCATCGAGTCTGCATCCCCCAGGAAATCCTCGTCCAAGAAGAGCTCTCCCCGTCGACTTGAATGGGCTCTAGAAGCCCCGCACCTAGCTCCCGAACACGTCCTCGAGCGGAGCAGCTCGAGATCTACTCCCTGCACCAAACTAGGGCCTTCCGCCCATCTCCTAAGTCCCCGAGGTGCGCTGCGTCGCCCTGCAACCTCTTCCCTCACCGGCAACCCCCTCAGGTGAGCTCCCCCACGCCTCCGTCCGCCCCTAGGGTTCCCTCCCAGCCGTGGGTTTCATGAGGAGGAAGAAGAAACCACCACCGTAGATCTACGTCTAATCCCATGGTCGTGGTCCCTCCATACCCCTTCAGACCACTGAGTCAATGATGAGCTGGCCCTAATTGGTAGGGATTTGAAAGCCTCCCCCGCACGTAACCTTGTTGTGTGGGCTGAAATTCCTTTCCCTGGCCCAGTAGCCAGCAACCCTAGCCCATTTACCCCTATTTACTTTTCTAGTTTATTTCAGATCTATAGGATGCAGTATGATTTAATTGTAAACAAAAATGGAAACCACCCAAACAAATTTAGATAGTATTTTTCCCAGGTGCTCAAGCCTCTTACCTAACATGCAGGCCAAGTGTTTCCCTAAATGGATGATTAAAATAAATAGGATTAATCATACACTAAGATCTGTCTAGATCACTAATTAAATTCTCCATAAAGTTTGGTTTCTCCAAATGGAGTAAATTTAATTTGTACAAAAGATATTGTCCATACCTTTATTTACCACTGGCCCCACACCCATTTGCTTCCTTGTTTGCCCCTGATAAAATTATCAGAAACAGGCCATTTTCTGCCTTTAGCAATTTCCCTAGGTCAAACCAAGTGAGCTTTGGACCTAATTCCAACTCCTAGATGACAAACCTAACCATACCTTCCAAAAACCAGTAGCTCATATTTTTAGGAGTCTCTGTTGAAATTAGGTGAATTAAACCCTTCTGTGCATGGTCTAATCAATAATAATATCACTAAAGTAGCTCTGTAAATCCAAAAAGGTTGATTCCAATTTCTATAGAAAGGTATTCTCAGTACCTAGCATGTGTCCTTGAAATCACTTAAAATATTCTGTAGAATAAATCTGATGAAAAAGACAAATCTTGTCCAGTACTGTCCTTGGAAATTTCTCAAGGGCATTTTGATAATTGTTTTGAGGAGATTCCAGCTCCTCCTGATTCAGTCCACCAAACACTAATTAATCACCCAAGGAAATAAATTTTGGAACTCCAGAACAGTTCTGGTGAATTATTTCCTTAAACTAGGGTTTTATCCACTATAAAATCCATTATAAATCAAGGGAAATTGATAAAATAGTGAAACCACTTTTGTTGGTTTTATTTTATCAATACCTGTCTGATGGTATCATTTTTATACAATGGTATCATACAAATCAAGCCCTTGGTCAAAACCCCCTCTCTTAGGTAGTTCCTCGATTGCAAATCCAAAGGGATTCTTTCCCTAAATGTCCCCCAAATCTCCTTCCAATTCAATCACATCAAACCTCCAGCATCCTACAGATCTATATCTTGTAGTTATCCTTTACCTGCTTTATGTTTTGATGCTTGTATGCCTTGTATGATTGGTGTATTGTTTGTTTGCATGTATGCTCGATAACTGCGATAATTACGATTGTGTGACGCCTAGAAGAAGGAAGCATCGGGGTTATCTATATTATTATTGTATTGGTATTCTGGTTATCTAACGCCGTCAAGGGACTTCTCGCTGGTCACAGGCAAGCCACCATTCCTGAAGTCCTATATTAACCCACTTCTGTTTATCAATTGTTTTATATCTCGTTTATAAATTGCATGATCACAGGCATGGTTTGTTTCAAATAAAAGCGCGTGAGTAACTTGGCTTCTCCAAGTTATGAATGAGTGTCCATTAGGACACCTACCCTTTTCACCTATATTTAACCCTTGGAGTGAGGCAAAGATGATTAGCATCTTCCCTCTTGGAACCCACGGATTTCCAAAGATAAAACTACATTGGGATCTTTCCCTACTACAAAGTTTTCAAAATAAAACCCTTGGAAATAGGCATCATTTCTGAGTGGAAGTTTTACTAAAAGAAGATATAAGGTGGATGAAGAGAAAGTCAAGCAAGAGAGAGAGAAGGGATGTTCTAAGCCAATGTGCGGAATAATTTTACCCGTGCAACCACATTACCCCAGACGTTGGGGCTTAGCTCGTAGTTTGTGATCCTTAGCCGGGGATGCTCGTACTCTCTAAAGGGGAGAAATCCCCTGAAATACGGGCTGTCTGTAGGACAAGGCACTGGTGCAACAATTGGGTCTCTCACGGACGGTATGCTTTTAGGTGTTGGAATTATGCCCTAGAGGCAATAATAAAGATGTTATTATTATAATTCTTGTTCATGATAAAGTTTATATTCCATGCTATAATTGTATTAAGCGGAAACATTAATACTTGTGTGGTTTGTGAACAACACCGTGTCCGTGGTACGCCTCTAAGGACTAGCTCATTGATCAATGATGGTTAAGGTTTCCTAACCATAGACATGAGTTGTCAATTGATAATGAGATCATATCATTGGGAGAATGATATGATGGACAGACCCAAACTAAGCGAAGCAATTAGATCGTATCATCGTGTTCATCTTTGCGTAGCTTTTCCTATGTCAAATATTGTATTCCTTAGACCATGAGATAATACAACTCCCTGGTATCGTAAGAAAGCTTTGAGGTCATCAAACGTCATCCTATGAGAGGGTGATCATAAAGGTGTCTCTCAGGTGATCGGAAAGTATCTGTTGGGTTGTATGTATCGAGATGGAATTTGTCCCTCCCAAGTCGGAGAGATATACTTCGGGCCCACTCGGTAATCGATATCAACACCGCTTGCAAGCATGTGGGTAAGGAGTTAATCACAAAGTGATATCGGATTACGGAACGAGTAAAGTACTTGCTGTGAACGAGATTGAACTAGGTATGACGGTACCGACGATCGAATCTCGGGCAAGTAAAATATCGCGAGACGAAGGGAATATATATATGGGATTGTTTGAATCCTGACATCGTGGTTCATCCGATATGATCATCGATGAATGTGTGGGAGTCAATATGGGTGCCCAGACCCCGCTGTTGATTATTGATACAAGATCATGTCTGCATATTCTCGAACCCGCAGGGTCACACACTTAACGTGTCTTGACGCTAAGATAGATTGGATAATTGGTTTATGAATTTTTGTTCGGAGTCTCGGATGGGATCGGGACATCACGAGAGGTTCCAGAATGGTCCGGAGAATAAGATTCATATAAGGCAGTGCCGTTTTTGGAGTTCGGAATTGTTCCGGGTTAATCGGTATTGTACCGAAAGCTTCTAGAACCTTCCGGAAGGGGACCAACGTGGCCCCACCTTCCGGGAGGGGGCATGGGCCTATGAGGGAGTGTCCTGGCCGCATTGGGCCAGGGGCACAAGGCCCCATAGGGCCCAGCCGATCCTAGAGAGTTTAAATCGTTTAAACTAGAGATAGGGTTTCTAGAAGAGGGGAGAGTCCATGCCCCCCACTCCTTATCCTTTGGGCTTGGGGGAGGGGCTAGGGCTGCGCCCCCCCCCTCTATATAAATAGGGGTGGGGGCGCACCAACCCCCCACACCTCTCCTCCAAACCCTAGCCGCCTTGCTAGCTTTCCTCTCTCCCTCCCGACTGTTTGTAGGCGAAGCCCTGCTGCAGAAATTCTCCACCATATACACCACGCCGTCGTGTTGTAGATCCAATCTATCTCTCCACCATACTTGCTGGTCCGAGGAAGGAGGAGACGTCGAGGTGCTGCACGTGTGCATCTCACGGAGGCACCGCCACTTGTGGTGCTAGATCGGATCGGATCGCGAGGAGGAGAAGCGAGTACGACTACATCACCCACGTTCCGACGAACGTTCCGCTGTGCGAATCTTCAAGGGTATGAAGATCTAATACAATCTCTCTCGTTGATTGCATCTCCTAGATTAGATCTTGGCTTTCCCTCTGTTCGCATCCGTAGAAAATTTTGATTTACTATGCCGCGAAACCCTTCAGTGGTATCAGAGCTAGATCTATGCGTAGATGTGTTTCACGAGTAGAACGCAACATGGTTGTTGCGGGCGTTGATGTTTTCTGTTGCAAGCCTCTTTTTTGTGTTCTTCTTATGACGCGGGATAGTGAGATTGAAGCGGTCCAGGCCAACCTTACGCGACGTCGTTCGCGAGACCGGCTCCGCACTTGACGTGTGGCTTGTTCCACACATGCGGCTGGTGGATGTCAGTTTCTCTCACTATAGTTGTCATGGGATTAACACCGGAGTTTGGCAACCATAATATCACCGTTGTGGCTTTCCGTAGGTAAGAATCGTTCTTAGCATCTACTCCCATAAGCCACGTAAAACATGCAACAACAAAGTAGAGGCGTCTAACTTGTTTTTGCAGGGAGTGTTTTCTGTGATATGGTATGGCCCAAGATGTGATGTGTATATTGTATGCGATGATCATGTTTTGTAATGTTTCACGACTTTCATGTCTATGAGTACACAACCGGCAGAAGCCATATGGTTGTCTTTATAATTGTGTATGACCTGCGAGTCAACTTCTTATACGCCATGTAATAGCTTTACTTTATCGCTAAGTAGTTAGCAATAGTTGTAGTTGCTATTCGTGGTGGAGGCAATCATGGTGGAGTGATGGAGATCATGCCGGAACGCACAAGATGGAGATCATTGCGGAGGATTGGCTATACCATGTCACATAAAGTTATATGCATGTGATGTTTATCCCTTTATGTATCTTATTATGCTTAGATCGCGACGGTAGCATTATAAGATGATTCCTCACTTAAAGATCAAGATAAAAATTGTGTTCTCCCCAAGTATGCACCATTGCGAAAGTTCGTCGTGTCCAAGCATCACGTGATGATCGGGTGCTATAGACTCTACGCTCACATACAACGGGTGCAAGCCAGTTTTGCACACGCAGAAATACTTGGGTCTAGCTTGACGAGCCTAGCATGTACAGACATGGCCTCGGAACACAAGAACCGAAAGGTTAAGCATGAGTCATATGAATGATATGATCGACACTTTGTTGTCCACCATTGAAACCACATCTCTTCTCGTGATGATCGGATTAGGTGTGGTGAATTTGGATCGTGTTCACTAAACAACTTGAGGGATGTTGAATTTAGTGGGAGTTCATCTAGTAATTTGATTAAGTTGAACTATTTATCATGAACATAGTCTAAATTGTACTTGCCAATACTGTAGATCACATGGCCAAGTCCAACTTCAACTTCAACGTTTTTGCTGAGAAGGAAAAGCTTAAAAATAATGGGTCTAACTTCACCAATTGGTTCCGCAATCTAAGAATCATTCTGTCTGGCGGAAAAAAGGACTATGTCCTTGTGAAAGCGTTAGGTGACCCCCCTGCTGCAACTGCGCCGGCTGATGAGAAAGCTGTCTATCAGTCGCGCAAAGATGATTATGGTGTGATTAAGAGCACCATGTTGTTTGCTATGGAACCGGAACTTCAAAATCGTTTTGAAACCTATCCCGGGCCCTTTGAGATTCTCGAGGAGCTGAAAACCATGTTTTAGACTCAAGCCCATTCTGAGAGATATGAGATCTCTGAGAAGTTCTTTAACTGCAAGATGGAGGAAGGGAGTTCCGTTAGTGAGCACGCCATAAAGATGTCGGGCTACACTCAACGCCTTGAGCAACTGGAATGCACGATTCCAGAGGAGCTCAAGATTGACAGGGTTCTGCAATCACTCCCTCCCGGCTACAAAAGTTTTGTAGTGACTCATAATCAGATTGGTTCCACTGATACGATCACCGAGCTCTTCGCAAAGCTGAAGGCTGCGGAAGTGGACATCAAGAAGGATAATCATGTGTTGATGGTCAACAAGCCCTCCTTTAAGAAAGGTAAGGGAGCAAAGAAACCCTTCAAGAAGGGCGGCGGCAAGCGCAATGCTCCTGCTGAGAAGAAGCTCAAGTCTGGTCCTAAGCCGGACACTGAGTGCTTCTATTGCAAGGACAAGGGTCACTGGAAGCGCAACTGTCCGAAGTACTTAGCGGACAAGAAGGCTGGCACCATCAAAGGTATATTTGATATACATGTTATTGATGTTTTCCTTACTAGCCCTCGTTGTAGTGCCTGGGTATTTGATACCGGTTCAGTTGCTAATATTTGTAACTCGAAACAGGAGCTACGGAATAGACGGCGGCTTGCGAGGGATGAGGTGACGATGCGCATTGGCAACGGATCAAGAGTTGATGTGATGGCCGTCGGCACGCTCTCCTTAGTTTTACCTTCGGGATTAGTTTTAAACCTTAATAAGTGTTATTATGTGCCTGCGTTGAGCATGAACATTATTTCTGGATCGTGTTTATTGCAAGACGGTTATTCATTTAAATCGGAGAATAATGGTTGTTCTATTTATATGAGTAACATCTTTTATGGTCATGCACCTCTTGTGAATGGTTTATTTCTTCTAAATCTCGAAAGGGATGAAACACACATCCATAACATTGAGGCTAAGAGATGCAAAGTAGATAGTGATAATACTACTTATTTGTGGCACTGTCGTCTAGGTCATATTGGTGTAAAGCGCATGAAGAAACTCCATTCTGATGGACTTTTGGAGTCTCTTGATTTTGAATAATTTGACACATGTGAACCATGCCTCATGGGCAAGATGATAAAAACCCCATTCTCCGGTATGATGGAGCGAGCAACGGACTTGTTGGAAATCATACATACCGATGTATGCGGACCGATGAGTGTTTCGACGCGCAGTGGATATCGCTATTTCCTCACTTTTACCGATGACTTAAGTAGATATGGGTATATCTATTTAATGAAACATAAATCTGAAACATTTGAAAAGTTCAAGGAATTTCAGAATGAAGTGGAGAACCATCGTAACAGAAAGATTAAGTTTCTACGATCCGATCGTGGAGGTGAATATTTGAGTAATGATTTTCTCACGCATCTTAAAGCAAGTGGAATCGTTTCACAACTCACGCCACCCGGAACACCACAGCGCAATGGTGTGTCTGAACGCCGGAATCGAACCCTATTAGATATGGTCCGATCAATGATGTCTCTTACTGATTTGCCGTTATCATTTTGGGGTTATGCATTAGAAACCACTGCATTCACTTTAAATAGGGCTCCATCTAAATCCGTTGAGACGACACCGTATGAACTGTGGTTTGGTGCTAAACCTAAGTTGTCGTTTCTTAAAGTTTGGGGATGCGAAGCTTACGTCAAGAAGTTGATGCCGGCCAAGCTCGAACCCAAAGCGGAGAAATGTGTCTTCATAGGATACCCTAAGGAAACTATTGGGTATACCTTCTATCACAGAACCGAAGGCAAAGTGTTTGTCGCAAAGAACGGCTCCTTTCTTGAGAAGGAGTTTCTCTCGAAAGAAGTGAGTGGGAGGAAAGTAGAGCTAGACGAGGTTATTGAACCTTCTCTTGAATTGGAGAGTAGCGCAGCACCTGAAAGTGTTCCAGTGCCGCCTGCACCAACAATAGAGGAAGCTAATGACAAGGATCATGAAGCTTCGGACGATGCTGCTACTGAACGTCGCAGGTCGACAAGGTCGCGTGCCCCTCTTGAGTGGTACGGCAACCCTGTCTTGACTGTCTTGTTGGTAGAAGACAGTGAACCTACGAACTATGAGGAAGCGATGATGAGCCCAGACTCTGAGAAATGGCTGGAAGCCATGAAATCCGAATTGGGGTCCATGAGCGAAAACCAAGTATGGACTTTGGTGGATCCTCCTAGCGACAGAAAGGCCGTTGAGTGCAAATGGATATTCAAGAAGAAAACGGACACGGATGGTAATGTTACCGTCTATAAAGCACGGCTTGTCGCAAAAGGTTTTCGACAAGTTCAAGGTGTTGACTACGATGAGACTTTCTCTCTCGTAGCGATGTTTAAGTCCATTCGGATTTTATTAGCAATTGCTGCGTTTCATGATTATGAAATATGGCAGATGGATGTCAAGACTGCTTTCCTCAATGGGAACATTGATGAAGAGTTGTATATGATGCAACCCGAAGGTTTTGTCGATCCTAAGGATGCTAGTAAAGTATGCAAACTTCAGCGTTCCATTTATGGACTGAAGCAAGCATCTCGGAGTTGGATCCTTCGTTTTGATCAAGTGATCAAGAGCTTTGGATTTGTTCCAAATTGCTACGAAGCTTGTATCTACAAGAAAGTGAGTGGGAGCTCGGTGACGTTTCTGGTACTGTATGTGGATGACATATTGATTATCGGAAATGACATCAACATGCTTAACGATGTGAAGAGTTATTTGAACAAGTGTTTTTCAATGAAAGACCTAGGTGAAGCTGCTTATATATTGGGCATCAAAATCTATAGAGATAGACAAAGACGCCTGATAGCTTTAAGCCAGAGTACATACCTAGACAAAGTTCTGAAAAGGTTCATAATGGATAAGGCAAAGAAAGGTTCAGTGCCTATGTTGTCAGGTAAGATATTGAGCAAGGCTCAGTGTCCAGCTACGGTAAATGATAGGGAAGCTATGAGCAAAGTGCCTTATGCCTCGGCCATAGGTTCCATCATGTATGCCATGCTGTGTACTAGACCGGATGTGTCCAATGCTCTTAGTTTGACGAGCAGATATCAAAGTGATCCAGGAGTGGAACACTGGACAGCCGTGAAGAACATCCTAAAGTACCTAAATAGAACTAAAGAAATGTTCTTAGTCTATGGGGGTGATGAACAGCTTGTCGTAAAAGGTTACGTCGATGCTAGTTTCGACACCGACAAGGATGATTCCAAATCTTAGACAGGATACTTTTATATTTTGAATGGAGGAGCTGTGAGCTGGAGAAGCTGCAAGCAAAGCGTGATCGCGGGATCTACAGTGGAAGCGGAATACATGGCTGCTGCAGAAGCGTCAAGTGAAGGAGTTTGGATCAGAAACTTCATCACTGAGCTTGGCGTGGTTCCAAGTGCATTGGACCCACTGGAGATATTGTGTGACAACACTGGCGCCATAGCACTCGCTAAGGAACCAAGATATCATCCAAAGACCAAGCATATCAACCGCAAGTTTCATATAATCCGAGATTATATAGCAGATGGAGATCTGAAGATTAGCAAAGTACATACGGATCTGAATGTCGCAGATCCATTGACTAAACCTCTTCCACATGTAAAACATGATCAACACCTCAGTGCCATGGGTGTGAGATTGTTGCCATATGTAAACTAGATTATTGACTCTAGTGCAAGTGGGAGACTGTTGGAATTATGCCCTAGAGGCAATAATAAAGATGTCATTATTATAATTCTTGTTCATGATAAAGTTTATATTCCATGCTAGAATTGTATTAAGCGGAAACATTAATACTTGTGTGGTTTGTGAACAACACCGTGTCCGTGGTACGCCTCTAAGGACTAGCTCATTGATCAATGATGGTTAAGGTTTCCTAACCATAGACATGAGTTGTCAATTGATAATGAGATCATATCATTGGGAGAATGATATGATGGACAGACCCAAACTAAGCGAAGCAATTAGATCGTATCATCGTGTTCATCTTTGCGTAGCTTTTCCTATGTCAAATATTGTATTCCTTAGACCATGAGATAATACAACTCCCTGGTATTGGAAGAAAGCTTTGAGGTCATCAAACATCATCCTATGAGAGGGTGATCATAAAGGTGTCTCTCAGGTGATCGGAAAGTATCTGTTGGGTTGTATCTATCGAGATGGAATTTGTCCCTCCCAAGTCGGAGAGATATACTTCGGGCCCACTCGGTAATCGATATCAACACCGCTTGCAAGCATGTGGTTAAGGAGTTAATCACAAAGTGATATCGGATTACGGAACGAGTAAAGTACTTGCTGTGAACGAGATTGAACTAGGTATAACGGTACCGACGATCGAATCTCGGGCAAGTAAAATATCGCGAGACGAAGGGAATATATATATGGGATTGTTTGAATCCTGACATCGTGGTTCATCCGATATGATCATCGATGAATGTGTGGGAGTCAATATGGGTTCCCAGACCCCGCTGTTGATTATTGATAGAAGATCATGTCTGCATATTCTCGAACCCGCAGGGTCACACACTTAACGTGTCTTGACGCTAGGATAGATTGGATAATTGGTTTATGAATTTTTGTTCGGAGTCTCGGATGGGATCTGGGACATCACGAGAGGTTCCGGAATGGTCCGGAGAATAAGATTCATATAAGGCAGTGCAGTTTTTGGAGTTCGGAATTGTTCCGGGTTAATCGGTATTGTACCGGAAGCTTCTAGAACCTTCCGGAAGGGGACCAACGTGGCCCCACCTTCCGGGAGGGGGAATGGGCCTATGAGGGAATGTCCTGGCCACATTGGGCCATGGGCAGAAGGACCCATAGGGCCCAGCCGATCCTAGAGAGTTTAAATCCTTTAAACTAGAGATAGGGTTTCTAGAAGAGGGGAGAGTCCATGCCCCCCACTCCTTATCCTTTGGGCCTGGGGGAGGGGCTAGGGCTGAGCCCCCCCCTCTATATAAAGAGGGGTGGGGGCACACCAACCCCCCACACCTCTCCTCCAAACCCTAGCCGCCTTGCTAGCTTTCCTCTCTCCCTCCCGGCTGTTTGTAGGCGAAGCCCTGCTGCAGAAATTCTCCACCATATACACCACGCCGTCGTGTTGTAGATCCGATCTATCTCTCCACCATACTTGCTGGTCTGAGGAAGGAGGAGACGTCGAGGTGCTGCATGTGTGCATCTCACGGAGGCACCGCCACTTGTGGTGCTAGATCGGATCGGATCGCGAGGAGGAGAAGCGAGTACGACTACATCACCCACGTTCCGACGAACGTTCCGCTGTGCGAATCTTCAAGGGTATGAAGATCTAATCCAATCTCTCTCGTTGATTGCATCTCCTAGATTAGATCTTGGCTTTCCCTATGTTCGCATCCGTATAAAATTTTGATTTACTATGGCGCGAAACCCTTCATTAGGTAGTACGGATGAAAGATTGTCACTATTGCTATCTGCTAGACTTCGCTCTGGAGATAGGGGTCAGTATGGGAGGAAGGACCAGGGTAGTAGTACCCCATACTCGTACTGGAGAGAACAACCCAAAAGGAAAAGCCGTCATTACTAGGGATGGACAAATGAAAAGCGTAAGTTTGATTATCCGAACCCCTGTCTACCGTGTGTAGCAGGCCATGGTTTTATCCCGGCGGATGTATTGATTCTTGTGGGTAAAGTGCACAAACTCTACAGAGTCTAATCTATTCGAATAGCCGTGTCCACAGACAAGGACAGTTGGAAGACAAGAGCTAGGAGTACCCTTCGGATAAGATGAGATTAACTAAAGGAAGTGACTTGGTCACGAGGAAAGATAAGAATGAGTTTGGTTTTGACCAGTGATGGTCGAAGACGTTTAAAAAGGGTTTTACAACAAAACTGTTTTAGAAATCTTTTTAATAAGGATGTGGAGATGTCCGGATTTTCAAAAAGGAGGCATATTTTCTAAAAACTCTTTTTAAACAAAGATATAGATATGCCAATGTTAGGTTTTCAAAAGAAACTATAATGTAGAGCTATCTCGCCATAGCCAGATATGCATTATCTTATTACTCTTGTCTTGATGGTTTGCGAGTACATTCAAAGTACTCACTGGCATTGTCCCTGGCTATTTACCTGGCCAGATTGCAGATGTTAAGAAGCAACTAAGGTGTTGACGTCTATGCGATCTAGGCCGTCTTCCCAATCAGTTGCCTGTAGGTTAAGGCACGAGCTCTGCGCTGAAGACTTCCGCTACTTGTGTTATAATCGCCATAATGGCCCCTTTGTAAGTTTTGTACTCATTAAATAAGGATGATGTAATGATACTTGTTGTTTATGCTCACGGCTCACCGATCATGGGAACGTGAATTGTATGCATAACATGTATTCTCGGACCGTAAGTCCGGGGTGCCACAGTGTTGGCCTCAATATTTCAATGATGATTTTGCAAAGCCACCGTTTGCAAAATTGAGAACAATCTTTCTCGTAAAAGTCAAATCTTGGACTCTTATGCTGATATGAATAGATATGTAGTACTAATCCCATTCTAAAGCTTGTATTACTCTACCTTGGCTTCCTGGAGCTTGTTCTGGGTAGCTTGTAATTATAGACTCTGGATATCAGACTTTTTGTGGATAGACGATTTCTTTGATGGTTATTGTTAACCTGCTCCTTCTAGATCTGTTGTTGAACTTCTTTCCATGGTGTCACTAGCCTGATCCTTCTAGTGAGGTTACCAACTCTTCCTAATGATCATCAAGTCTCCTTCTTCCTATTAAGGCTTCTTTTTCTTTCTAGACATGAGGATTGGCTCTAGGTGATCATGATTATGTGATGGTGGGGTATGTTCTAGTACTGTGAGAAGAAGGGAAGATGGTTTGGTGTGGATGAGAAATGAAATTGGAAACAATGTATGGTGCTATGGCTGGTGTATTCCCTTTTAAGCATAGGCCCTTTTCTTGTGGTGTTGACAGCACAGATGTTGCATGTGTTGTGTAAGCTTCTTACTAGTAGGTCCCATGGGCTCAAGTCCCTAGTCTTGTAATCTTCTCACTTGTGGATATGTTCAAGTAGAAGTGTGATCTTTACTAAGTTTTTACTGCTGCCATCTTCTTACTAATGGTGAAACTTTCCCCATGCCTATGATGCATAGACTGAGGCCCCACTTAGAATAAGAACACATTACACACTTTGGCCCCTTTTCAATTTACTACTCGATGATGAGTTTTGCAATGCACTTCCTTGCCTAATCTGGGAGTAAAAATAACCCACTACCTCCCTATTCTATTATTTTATTTTGTTTTGTTTTATCTTTGCAGGAGTCAAAGTG
This sequence comes from Avena sativa, assembly GCA_916181665.1. NCBI lineage: Eukaryota > Viridiplantae > Streptophyta > Magnoliopsida > Poales > Poaceae > Avena > Avena sativa. Next base: position 199,263,697 of record OV702281.1, on the reverse strand, counting down.
AAAATGAAGACACAAGATAATGGAATAGCTTAGAAAATATTTAGGATTTCTTTTATTCTTTTGTAAATGTTCTCTTTAATTCTTGGACTTGTAAATACAATGTATTAATGTACTTTTCTTAATAAAGTTAAACTTTCTCCCTTGTGTAATTTCAGGCTTGTAGTTTCTTGAATTCATATTCATTAATGTAATCTTTCATTTTGTAGACATTTTAAAAAACAATGTAATATTTGTACTATTGTGATAAAATAATTCTTTTATTTATTTATTATTGTAATTCATTTTCCATTTACAATTTAATTTTATTTTTCTTATATTATTTTTATTATAATATTATTTTCTATTTGAATAAATGTAATTCATTTTCCATCCATAATTCAATTTGTGACTTTTCTAAATTCATTTAGAATTCAAACTTGAAATTCAAATAAACATTTGAATAAATTCCCCCTAAAAACAAAGAATTCTACATAGGTCATGTCGAAATCTATCACACTTGCGCTGATGTTTCCATCAGAACAAGGAAGGTCTTGATCTCTCTATAGCTCTTTTTGTTTTGCGTGAAAATTCCACGGATTTTCTTATGAATGAATTCAATCCACACACATGTGTCCTCTCTATTTCTAGGTGCTAATCCTGGCATGTTACACCAGCTCCCTGTTACTATCTGGACGAGCAGTAACTACCGCACATAGCTCATCGACTTTGACGTCGCACGAATCAACCTGCCTTACAATGCCATCCTAGGGTACCCAACGCTGTTGAGGTTCATGGCGGTCACCCACAAAGCCTACAACATGGTCAAGATGTCGGGCGGCGCCGGAACCACCATCATGATCCGCTGCGATGAGGCCGAAGTCGTGCGCTCCCTCGAGCAGGCATACAAAGGGGCGACGACCGCTTGCCAGGAGGCAGTAACCGACTCGAGCGGCATCGGGAAAACCCCAGTTGACGGGGCCTCGAGGGCTGGCTGGAAGGCGCTGACATCGCGCCCGATCGAGGATACCGCTTGCACCACCTGCGTCGCTAGAAGGAAGAAACCGACATTCTCCCAGGAGCGCGCTGAAACCAAGAAGATCCCCCTCGACCCGGCGGTCCCGGGGGATAGCATCACCATTGGCGCCCGCCTCTCGCCTGAGAGGGAGGAGTCCCTCATCACCTTCCTTTGAGGGACATGTTCATTTGGTCCCTGTCGGATATGACAGGGGTCCCACAGGAGGTGATTGAGCATCACTTGGCAATGTGCCCCACTACATGCCCGGTGAAGTAGAAGCCGCAGAAGCAATCCTTAGAAAAGCAGCAGTTCATCATATCCTAGACGGAGAAGCTAGTCAAGGTAGACCGTGTCAAGGAGGACCTACACACCGACTGGTCTTCTAACCCCGTCATGGTCCTTAAGGCCACCAGGGGCAGGTGGCTCTGCGTCGACTTCACTGACCTCAACAAGGCTTGTCCCAAGGACCCCTTCCCACTCCCATAGACCGGCCAGATTATGGACTCCACGGAAGGATGCAACCTGATGTGCTTCCTGGATGCCTTCTCGGGGTACCACTAGATCAAGACGACTAAGGAGGATGAAGAGAAAATGTCCTTCAACACCCCGTGTAGAGTGTATTGCTACAACTTCATGTCGTTCGACCTCAAGAACGTCGGCGCCACCTTCCAGAGGCTCATGCACATCACGCTAGGCGAGCATATGGGAAGGAACATGGAGGCCTACATCAGCGATATCTTGGTCAAGACCCACGAGAAGGGCGCATTGGTGGTGTACCTGATGGAAACCTTCGCCAACTTGCGCAGAGTGAACATCAAGCTCAACCATGCCAAGTGTGTGTTCGGGGTTCCGTTGGGAAAGCTCCTCGGCTTGCTGGTATCACACTGGGGAATTGAGGCTAACCTTGACAACGTTCAAGCCATCGAGGAGAAGCGCCCCCCTAAGAGGCTCAAGGAAATGCAACGCTTGGCGGGATGCATGGTGGATTTCGGAAGATTCATCTCCAGGGCGGGATCCAGTGGACTTCAGAGGCTGACGAGGCTTTCGAGGCCCTCAAGAGGTACCTCACCAGCCGCCTGTCATGGTGGCGACAAAGCCCCACGAGCCACTGCTATTGTCCCCAGCGGCCATGCCGTAGACGGCGAGGGCCGTCCTGGTCGCCGAGCGTGAAGATGTGGAGGAGAAGAAAACAAAACCATGGGCCACGAACCCTCTGGAGGACTCAGGGGTTATGGTGGAAGGCACCAGCACATAGGAAGAAGCTGGTGGTGAGGTTGCCGACACGGGCCTGACCAAAGCCACCGACCTTGTGCAGCGCCCGGTCTAATTTGTCAGCACGGTGCTCAGGGATGCTTGCGAGTGGTACCCCATGCAGCAGAAGTTCCTCTACGTTCTCCTGGTGGCATCGCGGAAGCTGTGCCACTACTTCCAGGGTCACCCCATCAGGGTGGTCACAAAGTTCCCTCTAGAGACGATCCTGCGCAACCCCAACGCCACGGGACACGTGGCTGAGTGGGCCATCGAGCTATAGCCTTTCGAGCTGAAGTTCGACCCAACACCCACCATTCGCGGAAGGGCCCTTGCAGAGTTTGCGGCTGAATGGAATGGCCCAGGGGGAAGGATCCTCGGGAGGAAATACCCAAGCTCCCTAGGAAGCTAGCCCCACGGCGCTGGATTATGAACATCGATAGGGTGTTCAACGAAGATGGATCAGGGCCAGCCACAGTGCTCACATCCCCAATGGGCGACAAGCTCTTCTATGCTGTGTAGTTATGCTTCAGGGACAAAGTGAAGCACTCCAACAACATTGTTGAGTACGAGGGCGTGATCGCTGGCCTGTCGTCGGATTGTCGACAAGTACGCCATAGGGGGTCCTAGTGGCGTTGGAAGGATGGGGTGTGAGACGTCGGGTGTTCTAGGAGCGGTGCGCACAAGTTTAACCAATTTCAGATCCGACTGCAGTGATCAGATCCTACACCTGCTAGCAACCCAGTAATATATCGGCGTAAGCCGGATGTTACAATGGATTACAAGAGAGGTTCGCATGTGCGAGTTGGTTGTGGTTATTGGTGCCCTAAAGGCTCCCATAGGGCCGGTTTATATAGTCACTGGGGCCTAGGTTATAGGGAGAGACATATCCGGCTACGTTACAGAGTCGGTAACTATGTATAGCTTAGACTACAAGTAATACTACATGCCAAAGTCGGTAACTCTTCTGGGCCTTGTCGTAGCCGGAACTTGCTCCTCCTCTTTCTCTGACTGGGCCACCCGTGGAGCAAAGCTCTTACCCGTTGGTGGGCCACCCTAGTCAGCGAGTCCTGTGGGTATACCCGGAAAGTATATACCCAACAGTAGCCCCCGAAAGTCTCCAAGATCTGAAGTCGGATAAATCGTCTAGCTTGATGGTTTCTTCATCTTGAGAATCTTTAAGGGTTCCCTAAAACTTCTTTTATTGATGTAGGATTCCGAGTCAGTTGAGTCGGATATATTTTGATCTGACCATGATCTTTTTGTTGCTTGATTTGAAACATAAGCTGGATTTTACAGCGGTGTGCTGACTGACATCTTTACAGGCCAGGTCCCATCACTGACAGGATTTCCATTACCACGACCGTTGGTGGGTCCATTCCTTACAGAATAGAACGCTGTTTCAATTCCTGCATGAAAATCGAGGGGGCGGAAGAGTCGCGAGGAAGGTAACTCCCCTTCTCCTATACGCGTGGCGATAATCGTGCGTCTCACCGCACGAATCTTGACACGAAGGCATATAAGAGGAGAGAAAACCCTTCTTACCAGATTCACTTATCCGTCGATTCATTCATTGCTTCCTCGTACTCCTCGAGCTCTCCATACCAGTCCCAATCTGCCCTTAGTTGAGAAAAAACTCTCCTTCCCCCACCAGCCCATCTTCCTCCAAGAACTATAGCATCTGCCTCGTCCTCTGGAATGGCAACGGCGGGTTCGTCAGCGGCGGATGAGAAAAATATGCGGGGTCTATGGATCCCCAGCACCATCGACACTGCGGATCTCCAAGTCATGGAGCATGAGGTGTTCATCGCTGACGGCGCGTGGCGGAGCGCTGCTAGACACGCCATGCATGCGCCGAAAGACGACGAGAGGGTGTTGTTCAGCACTCATGTCGACCGCGGCCTCAGTTTGCCACCGTCGGAATTCTTCGTCGGGGTCCTTGACCATTACGGTGTGCAACTCCAAAATCTTCCTCCCACCTCTCTTCTTGAGCTTAGTGCTCACGCAGCTCTGTGCGAGGGGTTTCTTGACATTAGGACAAGTCTCACCCTTTTTCCGGTATTATTATGGTACTCGGAAGAATTCCATTAGTGCCGGTGTGCCTTATATCACCAGCACTCTTAGCTTAGTCCTTAAGAGGAATCAGATCTATCCTAGGATTAATGCTAGTGAGTCCGTCAAACGTTGGGCCTGAACTTTCTTTTATCATAAGAATATTTCGGCTCTGGGTAAGGCGGAAGGTCTTCCAGCGTTCGCCAATGGCGCTGCTTCCAACCAAGATTCATGGGACGCGGAGGCGCCGGAGCGGTCAGAATTTTGATCCTTGCCAAGAGGAAGATCGAAATTCTGATGAAGCATGAGGGGCTTCGTGGATCCGACTTGATCTACTGCTGGCTGGAGCGTCGAATTCAGCCTCTCTAGCACCACGGAGACCGCCTCATGCAGCAAATCACCAACGACAGGAAGGACAGAATGAAGGTCAGCCCGAACTGTCTTTCACCGAAGGACTACAGGACCCTCATGCAATACTTGGTTAAGGAAAGAGTGGAACAAAAAGTTCTGGAAGTTTCCATGAAGATGTATTCATCCAGCCGTCCTCTAACTCCGGTAAATATTTCGACTCTGATTTCACGTTTCGTCGTTCTTTTCTGTTCTTTTTCCGACTCTATTTTCATCGATGATTTTCCAATTCTGTCAGCTCAAGAAACTCTCCTAGTCTAATCTAGCTCCACTAGAGGGCTATGCTTCAGACAACCCGGAGGCGACGGAGGATGATGAGGTGAAAGAAGTTGCCGCCTCCGCCTCTAGGAATCGTAAGGCGAAGGAAGTTGTCGCTGCTGGTAGCCAAGTGCTGCCAGTATTTAAAAAGTAAGCATCTCACCTTTCGTTTTTAGTACTCTTGTACCTTTGCTGCTAGTAGTTAAAAAGTGCCTCCGCCTCCAAGCAAATCTTGACCCCAGAAGAAGCTAGCCAAGATTAGGAAGACGTCAAGCTGGTTAGCCTCCTGGACCAAATTTTGGTCCGGGATGATAAAATCGCATCTCGCGAACTTCCAGCGACGGATGTTCCATCCCTCACCCTTACCGAGAAGGTGTTTCACAGCATCAAGCTCGGATTTGAAAAGTTGCATATGGAACACATTGTAAGTTTCCGATTCTTATCTGCATTTATTATCATATCCTCTAGCCCCCATGCATAAAGTCGGATAAATATCATTGGATCCGGGTTGATGCTTTTAGGTTGCAAAAGAACGATGTAGTGTACCCCCAAGGCTCATGCTGTAATTTTACTTAGTTAAATTTGCAGCCCGAGTCTTAGTATCCGTCTGACGGTATTCCGTCTCTAAACTTATAGAAAATTGCATCTTCCAACCAGGAATTGCTCAAGAATATTTCCAACAAGCGCAAAGAAATCAAAGCTTTGCGCTTTGAAAATTCAAAGTTAAAAGTTGTAAAAGATGAAGCAGAAGGTAAACTTTTCCGGCTTCCTCATTATCAGCAAAATGTTTTGTCATAGTCGGATGTGCTTTATCCGACTGATATTTTTGCCTTTGCAGAATTGTTGTGCCAAGCCAGCAAGATGGTGGAGCAGGCCGAAAACTTCAAGGTCTTGGAGGCAGAAAATACTGAACTCCGGGAAAAACTTGAGACCCTAACTGTGGAGTCGGAGAAATCTGTAGCTGCGGTTTTGGAATCAAGAAACCACGAGACCGTGAGGCTCGAGAAGCTCCTAGCTGTAACACCCTCAGAATCAACCCTATGCAAGTTTTAGCGAAACCCGCCAAACCCGCATAGAAACGATTCAAAGGTGCCCACCAGGCACTTTCGTGCGGGTGGAAAACGAAGTAATAACATTACACAACAGTCCTCGATGGGACCCACAGAACAGATATATACAACAGCGACTCAAAGAGTCAAGAATACAGATATAATATACAAAGATCCAAATCACCTTGAAAATGATACAGCGTCCGACTACGGACAAGATGCAAATGGGGCTAAGAGCCCTAAAGAATAACCAATGGCGTCCATAACCCTTCCCAGGCCAAGCCGGAAGGGTAACCCTGCTAACGACGTCGTTCTCAAAACCTGCTTAAACAAAAGGGGTGCCGACAAAGGGCAAAGGAAAAAGAGGAGCGTTAGTACTGAGGCCAGTACACGGCGAGACTAGAATTCGGCGGTCCTCGCCTACATAGGTATGGTGGACTGAGCGACAGCGGCAGCATGCACTAAACAACCTATAGAGACTCGATACAACTGGCGGTTATCAGAGGGGGGTAAGAATGACCTATCCGGATCCAACCTGAAGCTAACACCAAACAAACCCATCCTGGTGTTTCCCCCTCGAGACCAAAGGAGGAAGTCAACCGAGGAACTCACACCGTTGGCAGTTTTATTTATTCAGTTATCGTTGCAGCAATTACTAGTCAGGTGTAGATAATCATCCTGATAAATTAAGCAGTGGGCAGTTTTAGTTAACCATTCTGTTGTAGTTGCGACACTTACTAGTCAAATACAATTATCATGAGATAACCCAAAACCCAGCAGTTGTTGGTACTTTTATTTAGCCATTCCGTTGTAGTTGCAATACTTACTAGTCAGTTATAATGGTCGCTGGCGACGACCCAAGCAAGCAAATGTGGGCAGTTTATTTAGCCATTCCATTATAGTGAAGCTGATTACTAGTCAATATAAAGTCAAATTTATAGCACTACTTTAGTTATGCTTGTCTATGATCGAGATACTGTGCTCCAAGTCATCCATAACCGCGGACACGGCTTTCAGAAAGTTTTACCCGGCCGGGGTGCACCAATAGCAACACACACTCGATCAACCTCGGAAAAACCAAATCAAAACCCAACGAGGCCTTCACGACAAAGCAATCACAGGATTCAGAAATATTTCAGGGGGCCACCCCATTGAGTAGACCCGCAACGAAGTAAGCTAGCTCCGAGACGGACTCAAGGTTTGCGACAATGGCTGTAAACGACTGGGAACCCGAAAACTCGGGGTGTCGATACCGCGAAAACACTCCGCTTACCTAAACAGTACAGTGTTCTATCCATCGCACAATCGTAAATAAAGCAGTAGCATGGCATAAGTACAAGATCGTAAATAAAACCTCAAACTAGTTTGTGGCCCCAAGAAATAAGACTGAATCAAGCTCTGGCTAAGGGGGGTCCCATATACCTCCCGGATGTGGATAGCGCGATAAATCAAGGAACAGGTATCAAGTACTCGGGGTCCTACGGGACACAAGTGGGCGTTCGGAAACCAAATATTATCTATCACCCACCGATGCCTCTGCTTACTTCAATTTTAGTTGTTAAACAGGAATTAAAGTGAACGATAAGTAAAACCATGATCATGTCCAACATCCACATGCGGCCATACACCAACAACTGTGGCACTTGACGACACGCAACAACACTTGAGCAAGCGACTACGACGCGCAAGTCCAACTATCTACCAAACAACAGGTAATAGGATGTGTCCAAGGCAATATAGGGCTGCACGGTATATCACGGGTACGGAAACTAAAGCATCGCAACACAGATAGCAATAGATCAACAGGAGGGAATAAATACTATAAAAGTAAGATAGGTAGAAAGGGGGAGATGCTCGCCTGAAAACATTGTCGAAGGTTCATCCAAAGATCGGGTCGAAGCTCACATCAACTCAACGGCCTTATCCGCGAAGAAGCAAAACACTAGAAGAAGCACCGGATGCAATATTTAATATTACGGCAGAAGATCGGCATGATGCATGTATGATGTATGGCATGGCAACGGTGCGATGCAATTAGGTCATATTAAGCGGAACCGGGGTCCCGACATTTAATTAAACGGTTCGAGTTATTTATTTACCCCGCAAATTAAATGTTTTTTAACAAGGCAGAATATAACACCGGTTCACTACACAAATTTAAATGAGGCCAATATGAGACTAGATTTGCCCGCATATGGGCCCCATATTTAATTATGAGGTGAATCGGCATAAGGCCCCCAAACCACATGACAAGTATGCATGCATGAACAAAAAAAATGTGCAACAGGTTGTATTATGTTATAAAATAGGGTTTCGGGAAGGGGTTCACACATAGGGTTCGACGATCTTGGGGATTTCGGGGTTCGGGGTCGGTCTCAGGGTCCAGGGTTCGACGGAAACGTTCTCGGACTCCGAGATTTAGGGTCTTCGGGTCGGGGTGGTAGATCTTGTCGCATGAGCGTCACTGGTTCCGGGAAGAGCTTGTCGTCCAGGGTCTCGGTGTCCGGGGTGAAGTACTCGGCGTCCTCGAGGGAGTACTTGGCGTTTCGGGGCGAAGTGCTTGTCGTATCCGTGAAGAAGAGCATGTCGGTTCACGGGGTTCGGCCTTCGGGGCGATCTTGGCGTCCTTCAAGTTCGGGTAGACGAACTTGGCGTGGCGTCGGGGCACATCGGTCTCGCCCTGGGCGGTGTCGAACTTGTCGTTGCGAGGATCTTGTCGGGTCCGCGCCATCAAGACGGTCTTGGCGTCCGGGATGGAGCACTTGGCGTTATGCGCCGGTGTTCCTACCGTCCGTGTTCTCGAGCATCGCATTCGGGAAGGAGCACTTGTCGCACGTGTGGTCTTCGGGTCCGGGGGTCTCGGCGTCCGGGCATCGAGTCCTCGAGACCGGGGCCGCCGGTTCTCTCTCGACGATCTTGTGGCCCCGAAGGTTTGGGTAAAGCCTTGAGGTTCGCTCTTCGGTTGCGGGTCGAGGTTGTGCGGACGGTCCTATCGTCGATGAAGGCCTTGCCGCTTTGTCGGGGTTCTCCATGTCCGGTTGCTCTTGGCAGAGGTTCGGCCCCTCGGCCTTTGTCTTGATGGCTAGCACACAGACGCCCACGGCAGCGGCACATGGAGGCAGGGAACGCTTGCTGTGGTGGGGCTCGTGGGACCGTGCTCGAGGGAGAGGCCGGAGACAGCGACCGGAGGAGCTAGCTTCGAGGCGGCGGGCGGAGGCGCGGGGTCGGCGGCTGCGCCAGCGTCGAGGCGTCACAGCAGAGGCTGCAGGCGGTGCGAGGAGGTCGGCGGGGACCTGCGGGCGAGCACGCGGCCGAGGCGGGGGCAGACGTGGGACGCGCCGGGGTCGATTGCGCGCGGGAGGCAGAGGCCGGGTCGGTGGCGACCGTCGCGGCCGGCGGCGGCTCGAGGCAGAGAGGTTGCGGGGAGGGGGAGGCCCGACGGCGCGGGGCTGAGGGGTGGAGGCAGGGCGGCGCCGCGGCGAGGGGGGCCGCAGGGCGGGCGCGGAGGCGGGGCGCGGCGCGACGGGGACGTGGCACCGGCGGGAGGAGGGGAGGCGGCCGCGGGCTGGGGAGGAGGCGTGCGGGCCGCGGAGCGGCGGGCGGCGCGATGCAGATGGTGGCGGGGAAGCGGCCGGCGAAGGCGGCGCGGGGCCGGAGCGGAGGAGGAGGAGGCGCGCCGCGGGAGGAGGACACGGGGCCGACGGGGAGGTGGCGAGGCGGAGCTACGTCGGGGCAGGCGGGGTCCGTCGGGGTTGGTGCAGGAGGCCGAGGAGGAAGATGGGAGGGAGCGGGGCACGCACGCTGTGGAAGAGAGGAGGGAGGAGAGAGGAAAAGAGGTGGGCCAGGGGGAGGTCGTGGGGTCAGGGGGTGGGACCCAGGGGCAGCGGCAGGTGGTGGAGAGAAGTGGGCCGCGCGGGGCCAGGGGAGGGGAGGGGCTGCTGCGCGCTGGCGTGCGTGTGTGGCTGAGTGTGTTGGGTGTGCTGGGAGAGAGAGTGGTGTGGGTGGGGAGTGGGGCTGAGTTGGCATTGTGTGGTTGGGTGAGAGATGGAGCAGGGTGACGTGTCGGGTGGGGATTGGCCGGGGTGAGGTGGCCAGAGGGGTGGGTAGACTAGGTTGGGTAGATGTAGGATTTTAGGTGGACCGTTTAAATTTCTAGGGGTGGTCGTTCGGGTCGAATCGGCCCGTTCGACTGCCCCCACTAAAATAATGAAATCTTTTATTTAATTTTAATGCACCGTTTGCAAACCGATAGCAGACAACAAAATATCCGGTGACTCGGGTTTGCGTGTTGAACGACGACGAGGCGTTTTGAAAACAAAAATAGGTTTTTCGAAATTAGTTTTTGACAAACAATGCATGATGATGACGATGCAATGCAAAAATTTAACGCGATTTTCTAGTAGTGGTTTTGCGGGATGCCACAATTCGACACCACTAACAAAGGATCTCGCCCTCGAGATCCGCCTCATGGTACCGGAAGGAAGGTCGGCGATCTGCGTCTTCTCGCTTCGTGTAGATCCTCGCGACACCACTAACAAGAGGTCGTTGTCCGTGATCGTCGAGAGAACACTCCGGGAACAAAAGGTCGAAGGTAGAGGTATCCACAAATAAAGCCACCTCTAACTTCCGCGGACGGAGTAAAATTGCTGGATCCACTGATTCGATGTACAAGAGCGAATGATAAGAGTAGTCGGATGGTGATCAGTCCATCGCGCACCCAAACCATTACTCTGCACAAGAATAGGCGGATTATGCAACCAACTCTCGGAATTAGACTGAAGATCTCGACAATCGAGGTTCGGAACAAGGAGTGATGCAGACTCTGCATCGGATCTGGCGTAGACGATGTCGTCGCGTCGGAAAACACCGGAAGGCACAAACAAGGAACAAAGAATGGTACCACCGACGAAGGATTCCTCGGGCAGAATGAACACCGGACATAGCATCACCGTTACCATAGGAGGAAGCGAAACCCTGAAGGTACGACGGAAACCCAACCACGAGAATTCCAGGAATCGAAGAAAGAGACGAGGGCGGATTCAAAACACGTAGAGGTAAGAGGAGAACAGCAGAGGGGCAAGGAGTAAAATCAGATCTAACCAGAACTATCCAACCGATTTTCAAAAATAGTTTTGACACTCTACTTCGGTCGTTAGCTAGGTTATCCTACAGGCTGGACTTGTGGGGTATCGCAACTGCTGAGCTCTGATACCACTCTGTAACACCCTCAGAATCGACCCTATGCAAGTTTTATCGAAACCCGCCAAACCCGCATAGAAACGATTCAAAGGTGCCCACCAGGCTCTTTCGTGCGGGTGGAAAACGAAGTAATAACATTACACAACAGTCCTCGATGGGACCCACAGAACAGATATATACAACAGCGACTCAAAGAGTCAAGAATACAGATATAATATACAAAGATCCAAATCACCTTGAAAATGATACAGCGTCCGACTACGGACAAGATGCAAATGGGGCTAAGAGCCCTGAAGAATAACCAATGGCGTCCATAACCCTGCCCAGGCCAAGCCGGAAGGGTAACCCTGCTAACGACGTCGTTCTCAAAACCTGCTTAAACAAAAGGGGTGCCGACAAAGGGCAAAGGAAAAAGAGGAGCGTCAGTACTGAGGCCAGTACATGGCGAGACTAGAATTCGGCGGTCCTCGCCTACATAGGTATGGTGGACTGAGCGGCAGCGGCAGCATGCACTAAACAACCTATAGAGACTCGATACAACTGGCGGTTATCAGAGGGGGGTAAGAATGACCTATCCGGATCCAACCTGAAGCTAACACCAAACAAACCCATCCTGGTGTTTCCCCCTCGAGACCAAAGGAGGAAGTCAACCGAGGAACTCACACCGTTGGCAGTTTTATTTATTCAGTTATCGTTGCAGCAATTACTAGTCAGGTGTAGATAATCATCCTGATAAATTAAGCAGTGGGCAGTTTTAGTTAACCATTCCGTTGTAGTTGCGACACTTACTAGTCAAATACAATTATCATGAGATAACCCAAAACCCAGCAGTTGTTGGTACTTTTATTTAGCCATTCCGTTGTAGTTGCAATACTTACTAGTCAGGTATAATGGTCGCTGGCGACGACCCAAGCAAGCAAATGTGGGCAGTTTATTTAGCCATTCCATTATAGTGAAGCTGATTACTAGTCAATATAAAGTCAAATTTATAGCACTACTTTAGTTATGCTTGTCTATGATCGAGATACTGTGCTCCAAGTCGTCCATAACCGCGGACACGGCTTTCAGAAAGTTTTACCCGGCCAGGGTGCACCAATAGCAACACACACTCGATCAACCTCGGAAAAACCAAATCAAAACCCAACGAGGCCTTCACGACAAAGCAATCACAGGATTCAGAAATATTTCAGGGGGCCACCCCATTGAGTAGACCCGCAACGAAGTAAGCTAGCTCCGAGACGGACTCAAGGTTTGCGACAATGGCTGTAAACGACTGGGAACCCGAAAACTCGGGGTGTCGATACCGTGAAAACACTCCGCTTACCTAAACAGTACAGTGTGCTATCCATCGCACAATCGTAAATAAAGCAGTAGCATGGCATAAGTACAGGATCGTAAATAAAACCTCAAACTAGTTTGTGGCCCCAAGAAATAAGACTGAATCAAGCTCTGGCTAAGGGGGGTCCCATATACCTCCCGGATGTGGATAGCGCGATAAATCAAGGAACAGGTATCAAGTACTCGGGGTCCTACGGGACACAAGTGGGCGTTCGGAAACCAAATATTATCTATCACCCACCGATGCCTCTGCTTACTTCAATTTTAGTTGTTAAACAGGAATTAAAGTGAACGATAAGTAAAACCATGATCATGTCCAACATCAACATGCGGCCATACACCAACAACTGTGGGACTTGACGACACGCAACAGCACTTGAGCAAGCGACTACGACGCGCAAGTCCAACTATCTACCAAACAACAGGTAATAGGATGTGTCCAAGGCAATATAGGGATGCACGGTATATCACGGGTACAGAAACTAAAGCATCGCAACACAGATAGCAATAGATCAACAGGAGGGAATAAATACTATAAAAGTAAGATAGGTAGAAAGGGGGAGATGCTCGCCTGAAAACATTGTCGAAGGTTCATCCAAAGATCGGGTCGAAGCTCACATCAACTCAACGGCCTTATCCGCGAAGAAGCAAAACACTAGAAGAAGCACCGGATGCAATATTTAATATTACGGCAGAAGATCGGCATGATGCATGTATGTTGTATGGCATGGCAACGGTGCGATGCAATTAGGTCATATTAAGCGGAACTGGGGTCCCGACATTTAATTAAACGGTTCGAGTTATTTAATTACCCCGCAAATTAAATGTTGTTTAACAAGGCAGAATATAACACCAGTTCACTACACAAATTTAAATGAGGCCAATATGAGACTAGATTTGCCCGCATATGGGCCCCATATTTAATTATGAGGTGAATCGGCATAAGGCCCCCAAACCACATGACAAGTATGCATGCATGAACAAACAAAATGTGCAACAGGTTGTATTATGTTATAAAATAGGGTTTCGGGAAGGGGTTCACACATAGGGTTCGACGATCTTGGGGTTTTCGGGGTTCGGGTCGGTCTCAGGGTCCAGGGTTCGACGGAAACGTTCTTGGACTCCGGGATTTAGGGTCTTCGGGTCGGGGTGGTAGATCTTGTCGCATGAGCGTCACTGGTTCCGGGAAGAGCTTGTCGTCCAGGGTCTCGGTGTCCGGGGTGAAGTACTCGGCGTCCTCGAGGGAGTACTTGGCGTTTCGGGGCGAAGTGCTTGTCGTATCCGTGAAGAAGAGCATGTCGGTTCACGGGGTTCGGCCTTCGGGGCGATCTTGGCGTCCTTCAAGTTCGGGTAGACGAACTTGGCGTGGCGTCGGGGCACATCGGTCTCGCCCTGGGCGGTGTCGAACTTGTCGTTGCGAGGATCTTGTCGGGTCCGCGCCATCAAGACGGTCTTGGCGTCCGGGATGGAGCACTTGGCGTTATGCGCCGGTGTTCCTACCGTCCGTGTTCTCGAGCATCGCATTCGGGAAGGAGCACTTGTCGCACGTGTGGTCTTCGGGTCCGGGGGTCTCGGCGTCCGGGCATCGAGTCCTCGAGACCGGGGCCGCCGGTTCTCTCTCGACGATCTTGTGGCCCCGAAGGTTTGGGTAAAGCCTTGAGGTTCGCTCTTCGGTTGCGGGTCGAGGTTGTGCGGACGGTCCTATCGTCGATGAAGGCCTTGCCGCTTTGTCGGGGTTCTCCATGTCCGGTTGCTCTTGGCAGAGGTTCGGCCCCTCGGCCTTTGTCTTGATGGCTAGCACACAGACGCCCACGGCAGCGGCACATGGAGGCAGGGAACGCTTGCTGTGGTGGGGCTCGTGGGACCGTGCTCGAGGGAGAGGCCGGAGACAGCGACCGGAGGAGCTAGCTTCGAGGCGGCGGGCGGAGGCGCGGGGTCGGCGGCTGCGCCAGCGTCGAGGCGTCACAGCAGAGGCTGCAGGCGGTGCGAGGAGGTCGGCGGGGACCTGCGGGCGAGCACGCGGCCGAGGCGGGGGCAGACGTGGGACGTGCCGGGGTCGATTGCGCGCGGGAGGCAGAGGCCGGGTCGGTGGCGACCGTCGCGGCCGGCGGCGGCTCGAGGCAGAGAGGTTGCGGGGAGGGGGAGGCCCGACGGCGCGGGGCTGAGGGGTGGAGGCAGGGCGGCGCCGCGGCGAGGGGGGGCCGCAGGGCGGGCGCGGAGGCGGGGCGCGGCGCGACGGGGACGTGGCACCGGCGGGAGGAGGGGAGGCGGCCGCGGGCTGGGGAGGAGGCGTGCGGGCCGCGGAGCGGCGGGCGGCGCGATGCAGATGGTGGCGGGGAAGCGGCCGGCGAAGGCGGCGCGGGGCCGGAGCGGAGGAGGAGGAGGCGCGCCGCGGGAGGAGGACACGGGGCCGACGGGGAGGTGGCGAGGCGGAGCTGCGTCGGGGCAGGCGGGGTCCGTCGGGGTTGGTGCAGGAGGCGGAGGAGGAAGATGGGAGGGAGCGGGGCACGCACGCTGTGGAAGAGAGGAGGGAGGAGAGAGGAAAAGAGGTGGGCCAGGGGGAGGTCGTGGGGTCAGGGGGTGGGACCCAGGGGCAGCGGCAGGTGGTGGAGAGAAGTGGGCCGCGCGGGGCCAGGGGAGGGGAGGGGCTGCTGCGCGCTGGCGTGCGTGTGTGGCTGAGTGTGTTGGGTGTGCTGGGAGAGAGAGTGGTGTGGGTGGGGAGTGGGGCTGAGTTGGCATTGTGTGGTTGGGTGAGAGATGGAGCAGGGTGACGTGTCGGGTGGGGATTGGCCGGGGTGAGGTGGCCAGAGGGGTGGGTAGACTAGGTTGGGTAGATGTAGGATTTTAGGTGGACCGTTTAAATTTCTGGGGGTGGTCGTTCGGGTCGAATCGGCCCGTTCGACTGCCCCCACTAAAATAATGAAATCTTTTATTTAATTTTAATGCACCGTTTGCAAACCGATAGCAGACAACAAAATATCCGGTGACTCGGGTTTGCGTGTTGAACGACGACGAGGCGTTTTGAAAACAAAAATAGGTTTTTCGAAATTAGTTTTTGACAAACAATGCATGATGATGACGATGCAATGCAAAAATTTAACGCGATTTTCTAGTAGTGGTTTTGCGGGATGCCACAATTCGACACCACTAACAAAGGATCTCGCCCTCGAGATCCGCCTCATGGTACCGGAAGGAAGGTCGGCGATCTGCGTCTTCTCGCTTCGTGTAGATCCTCGCGACACCACTAACAAGAGGTCGTTGTCCGTGATCGTCGAGAGAACACTCCGGGAACAAAAGGTCGAAGGTAGAGGTATCCACAAATAAAGCCACCTCTAACTTCCGCGGACGGAGTAAAATTGCTGGATCCACTGATTCGATGTACAAGAGCGAATGATAAGAGTAGTCGGATGGTGATCAGTCCATCGCGCACCCAAACCATTACTCTGCACAAGAATAGGCGGATTATGCAACCAACTCTCGGAATTAGACTGAAGATCTCGACAATCGAGGTTCGGAACAAGGAGTGATGCAGACTCTGCATCGGATCTGGCGTAGACGATGTCGTCGCGTCGGAAAACACCGGAAGGCACAAACAAGGAACAAAGAATGGTACCACCGACGAAGGATTCCTCGGGCAGAATGAACACCGGACATAGCATCACCGTTACCATAGGAGGAAGCGAAACCCTGAAGGTACGACGGAAACCCAACCACGAGAATTCCAGGAATCGAAGAAAGAGACGAGGGCGGATTCAAAACACGTAGAGGTAAGAGGAGAACAGCAGAGGGGCAAGGAGTAAAATCAGATCTAACCAGAACTATCCAACCGATTTTCAAAAATAGTTTTGACACTCTACTTCGGTCGTTAGCTAGGTTATCCTACAGGCTGGACTTGTGGGGTATCGCAACTGCTGAGCTCTGATACCACTCTGTAACACCCTCAGAATCGACCCTATGCAAGTTTTATCGAAACCCGCCAAACCCGCATAGAAACGATTCAAAGGTGCCCACCAGGCTCTTTCGTGCGGGTGGAAAACGAAGTAATAACATTACACAACAGTCCTCGATGGGACCCACAGAACAGATATATACAACAGCGACTCAAAGAGTCAAGAATACAGATATAATATACAAAGATCCAAATCACCTTGAAAATGATACAGCGTCCGACTACGGACAAGATGCAAATGGGGCTAAGAGCCCTGAAGAATAACCAATGGCGTCCATAACCCTGCCCAGGCCAAGCCGGAAGGGTAACCCTGCTAACGACGTCGTTCTCAAAACCTGCTTAAACAAAAGGGGTGCCGACAAAGGGCAAAGGAAAAAGAGGAGCGTCAGTACTGAGGCCAGTACACGGCGAGACTAGAATTCAGCGGTCCTCGCCTACATAGGTATGGTGGACTGAGCGGCAGCGGCAGCATGCACTAAACAACCTATAGAGACTCGATACAACTGGCGGTTATCAGAGGGGGGTAAGAATGACCTATCCGGATCCAACCTGAAGCTAACACCAAACAAACCCATCCTGGTGTTTCCCCCTCGAGACCAAAGGAGGAAGTCAACCGAGGAACTCACACCGTTGGCAGTTTTATTTATTCAGTTATCGTTGCAGCAATTACTAGTCAGGTGTAGATAATCATCCTGATAAATTAAGCAGTGGGCAGTTTTAGTTAACCATTCCGTTGTAGTTGCGACACTTACTAGTCAAATACAATTATCATGAGATAACCCAAAACCCAGCAGTTGTTGGTACTTTTATTTAGCCATTCCGTTGTAGTTGCAATACTTACTAGTCAGGTATAATGGTCGCTGGCGACGACCCAAGCAAGCAAATGTGGGCAGTTTATTTAGCCATTCCATTATAGTGAAGCTGATTACTAGTCAATATAAAGTCAAATTTATAGCACTACTTTAGTTATGCTTGTCTATGATCGAGATACTGTGCTCCAAGTCGTCCATAACCGCGGACACGGCTTTCAGAAAGTTTTACCCGGCCAGGGTGCACCAATAGCAACACACACTCGATCAACCTCGGAAAAACCAAATCAAAACCCAACGAGGCCTTCACGACAAAGCAATCACAGGATTCAGAAATATTTCAGGGGGCCACCCCATTGAGTAGACCCGCAACGAAGTAAGCTAGCTCCGAGACGGACTCAAGGTTTGCGACAATGGCTGTAAACGACTGGGAACCCGAAAACTCGGGGTGTCGATACCGCGAAAACACTCCGCTTACCTAAACAGTACAGTGTGCTATCCATCACACAATCGTAAATAAAGCAGTAGCATGGCATAAGTACAGGATCGTAAATAAAACCTCAAACTAGTTTGTGGCCCCAAGAAATAAGACTGAATCAAGCTCTGGCTAAGGGGGGTCCCATATACCTCCCGGATGTGGATAGCGCGATAAATCAAGGAACAGGTATCAAGTACTCGGGGTCCTACGGGACACAAGTGGGCGTTCGGAAACCAAATATTATCTATCACCCACCGATGCCTCTGCTTACTTCAATTTTAGTTGTTAAACAGGAATTAAAGTGAACGATAAGTAAAACCATGATCATGTCCAACATCAACATGCGGCCATACACCAACAACTGTGGGACTTGACGACACGCAACAGCACTTGAGCAAGCGACTACGACGCGCAAGTCCAACTATCTACCAAACAACAGGTAATAGGATGTGTCCAAGGCAATATAGGGCTGCACGGTATATCACGGGTACAGAAACTAAAGCATCGCAACACAGATAGCAATAGATCAACAGGAGGGAATAAATACTATAAAAGTAAGATAGGTAGAAAGGGGGAGATGCTCGCCTGAAAACATTGTCGAAGGTTCATCCAAAGATCGGGTCGAAGCTCACATCAACTCAACGGCCTTATCCGCGAAGAAGCAAAACACTAGAAGAAGCACCGGATGCAATATTTAATATTACGGCAGAAGATCGGCATGATGCATGTATGTTGTATGGCATGGCAACGGTGCGATGCAATTAGGTCATATTAAGCGGAACTGGGGTCCCGACATTTAATTAAACGGTTCGAGTTATTTAATTACCCCGCAAATTAAATGTTGTTTAACAAGGCAGAATATAACACCAGTTCACTACACAAATTTAAATGAGGCCAATATGAGACTAGATTTGCCCGCATATGGGCCCCATATTTAATTATGAGGTGAATCGGCATAAGGCCCCCAAACCACATGACAAGTATGCATGCATGAACAAACAAAATGTGCAACAGGTTGTATTATGTTATAAAATAGGGTTTCGGGAAGGGGTTCACACATAGGGTTCGACGATCTTGGGGTTTTCGGGGTTCGGGTCGGTCTCAGGGTCCAGGGTTCGACGGAAACGTTCTCGGACTCCGGGATTTAGGGTCTTCGGGTCGGGGTGGTAGATCTTGTCGCATGAGCGTCACTGGTTCCGGGAAGAGCTTGTCGTCCAGGGTCTTGGTGTCCGGGGTGAAGTACTCGGCGTCCTCGAGGGAGTACTTGGCGTTTCGGGGCGAAGTGCTTGTCGTATCCGTGAAGAAGAGCATGTCGGTTCACGGGGTTCGGCCTTCGGGGCGATCTTGGCGTCCTTCAAGTTCGGGTAGACGAACTTGGCGTGGCGTCGGGGCACATCGGTCTCGCCCTGGGCGGTGTCGAACTTGTCGTTGCGAGGATCTTGTCGGGTCCGCGCCATCAAGACGGTCTTGGCGTCCGGGATGGAGCACTTGGCGTTATGCGCCGGTGTTCCTACCGTCCGTGTTCTCGAGCATCGCATTCGGGAAGGAGCACTTGTCGCACGTGTGGTCTTCGGGTCCGGGGGTCTCGGCGTCCGGGCATCGAGTCCTCGAGACCGGGGCCGCCGGTTCTCTCTCGACGATCTTGTGGCCCCGAAGGTTTGGGTAAAGCCTTGAGGTTCGCTCTTCGGTTGCGGGTCGAGGTTGTGCGGACGGTCCTGTCATCGATGAAGGCCTTGCCGCTTTTTCGGGGTTCTCCACGTCCGGTTGCTCTTTGCAGAGGTTCGGCCCCTCGGCCTTCGTCTTGATGGCTAGCACACAGACGCCCACGGCAGCGGCACATGGAGGCAGGGAACGCTTGCTGTGGTGGGGCTCGTGGGACCGTGCTCGAGGGAGAGGCCGGAGACGGCGACCGGAGGAGCTAGCTTCGAGGCGGAGGGCGGAGGCGCGGGGTCGGCGGCTGCGCCGGCGTGGAGGCGTCGCAGCAGAGGCTGCAGGCGGTGCGAGGAGGTCGGCGGGGACCTGCGGGCGAGCACGCGGCCGAGGCGGGGGCAGACGTGGGACGCGCCGGGGTCGATTGCGCGCGGGAGGCAGAGGCCGGGTCGGTGGCGACCGTCGCGGCTGGCGGCGGCTTGAGGCAGAGAGGTTGCGGGGAGGGGGAGGCCCGACGGCGCGGGGCTGAGGGGTGGAGGCAGGGCGGCGCCGCAGCGAGGGGGGGTCGCAGGGCGGGCGCGGAGGCGGGGCGCGGCTCGACGGGGACGTGGCACCGGCGGGAGGAGGGGAGGCGGCCGCGGGCTGGGGAGGAGGCGTGCGGGGACGCGGAGCGGCGGGCGGCACGATGCAGATGGTGGCGGGGAAGCGGCCGGCGAAGGCGGCGCGGGGCCGGAGCGGAGGAGGAGGAGGCGCGCCGCGGGAGGAGGACGTGGGGCCGACGGGGAGGTGGCGAGGCGGAGCTGCGTCGGGGCAGGCGGGGTCCGTCGGGGTTGGTGCAGGAGGCGGAGGAGGAAGATGGGAGGGAGCAGGGCACGCGCGCTGGGGAAGAGAGGAGGGAGGAGAGAGGAAAAGAGGTGGGACAGGGGGAGGTCGTGGGGTCAGGGGGTGGGACCCAGGGGCAGCGGCAGGTGGGGGAGAGAAGTGGGCCGCGCGGGGCCAGGGGAGGGGAGGGGCTGCTGCGCGCTGGCGTGCGTGTGTGGCTGAGTGTGTTGGGTGTGCTGGGAGAGAGAGTGGTGTGGGTGGGGAGTGGGGCTGAGTTGGCAGTGTGTGGTTGGGTGAGAGATGGAGCAGGGTGACGTGTCGGGTGGGGATTGGCCGGGGTGAGGTGGCCAGAGGGGTGGGTAGATGTAGGATTTTAGGTGGACCGTTTAAATTTCTGGGGGTGGTCGTTCGGGTCGAATCGGCCCGTTCGACTGCCCCCACTAAAATAATGAAATCTTTTATTTAATTTTAATGCACCGTTTGCAAACCGATAGCAGACAACAAAATATCCGGTGACTCGGGTTTGCGTGTTGAACGACGACGAGGCGTTTTGAAAACAAAAATAGGTTTTTCGAAATTAGTTTTTGACAAACAATGCATGATGATGACGATGCAATGCACAAATTTAACGCGATTTTCTAGTAGTGGTTTTGCGGGATGCCACACTAGCCCTCCGAGATAAACAACTTTCTGATCTCCAGAAGGAGTTTGATATCCAAAAAGATCTTGCCCAGGCCTCAGCAAGTGAACTAGACAGCCTCCGCAAGGAGCATGCTGAATGGAATCACTCTGTTCTTGGTAAGATTTCCGAATCTTTTCTTTGTGTTATTCTTTTTTTGAATTTCGTCTTAGTCGGAATTTTGACTTTTGGTTCTTTCCTATCCCCCTTGAATCTTTCTGACTCCTCCACTTCCGAACCTCACATCGAGCGCATTAAGCTCGTCGGAGATGTCTTGTTCGACTTCAGCCAAACTCTAAAAGAGGCTGGTGAAGCCGTCAAGCTTTCCGATTTGCACAAAATGTTAGTGCACGAGGTGAGGGACAAAGTGAAGGAGATTCCGAAGTTGATCGAGGACTGGAAGGTATCCTACGTTCGGACTGCTGCGCAAACAGCTCTAACCATGGTGATGAGCCACCATAGCGAAATGGAAATCTGGCACGTCACCAAGGGCATTGCCGAGGATGATGATGAGTGTAACCCGCAAGATATCAAGGACATACAAGAATCTTGTGCAGGTTATGCTTGTCGGGTGGCGGATATGACTAACTACACGACACCATTCTTTGAATCCGTCGTCGCGCCTCCTTCGTCTCAAGAGCTAGAAATTAGCAACGCTTCCGAGTCTGAGATCAAGGGCGACACTACTGTTGATTCCAGTGTTCCACCTAATTCATCACCATCGCCTGCAACATAAAAAATTTCTATGCATTATCTTAAACATATAGCAATGTAATGATGGCTACAATATTTATTTTTGTGCTGATATGTAAAAGCTGATGCTTTTACTATCTTAGCACTTTTTGTTTATATATTTTCATGCTTTGTTCTTGAAAGTTTTCTGAAGAACTCTTTTTTTATGTCTATTCTTATTGGTTTATCTGGCTCTCTGCCTCGTCCCTTTCATGGGTGGGCCAACCTTTAGAACGAAAAATTTGCCGAGCAACGGAGCGCAATTGCTAAACCAGTTTAAACTAGGAAACAAAGCCGGCCTCCAGTACCAACAACTGATTACTCAGAAAATGCCCGCGTCTAAGCAATTAGATAAAGAATCAAAGTATAGGTAATAATTTAAATTTTGTACCCTAAGGTAATATTTTTTAGATTGTTCAAAAATCGTAACCAGAACATACATGAGCATAAAGTACTTTCAAGTATTCTGGGATTTTTTAAAAAGTTACATGCTCTTTTGGAAATAAGATGGCAAAAACGTCTCAAAAATAACAATATGAGGAAACCAATACTTTATTTCACTTTGAACATGTACATGTATGATTACAAGGAAATATAACTAAGAATAGAAGTGACATAGCTGTGCAATATTCCATGGACGGTCTATTTCATCCGAGTCTGTGCTGCCACCAGCTCTCTTCCATTTCCGAGTGTCAGGTCTTTCCTTGACTAGTCTCATGTCGGTTAAATAATGTGACCCATTATTGAGAACTCTGCTAACCATAAAAGGTCCTTCCCAAATTGGGGAAAGTTTGTTCTTTCTCTTTTGCACAAGTCGGAGAATCAAATCGTCTTTTTTGAAAGAACGGTTTTACACTCTCTGACTATGATTCTTGCGTAACTTCTGCTGATAGGCTGTAGATCTCTGTTCAGCAACGACGCGTACTTCTTCGATTATATCGAGATCATCTTGCCGAGAAACTTCACATCATCTTCGATATATGCTTTGACTCGTGGAGCCTGATGGATTACATCACTCGGAAGGACTGCCTCTGCACTGTAGACCAAGAAGAAAGGATTATAGCCGGTTGACCTGTTAGGAGTTGTACGCAAGCTCCATATCACAGACGGCAATTCTTCCGCCCAAGCCCCTGTAGCCCGACGAAGTGGTGCCTTGAGGCGAGGTCGTATTTCTTGTAGAATAAGGCCATTAGTTCTTTCGACTTGTCCATTGGCTTGCGGGTGTGCGACTGATGCAATATCAAGTCGGACCCTTGCTCTTCGCAGAATTCGGGAAGTTCCCCCATGGAAAAGTTGCTCCCGTTTTAGTAATTATACTGTGCAGATATCCGAATCTGATGATTACGTTCTCGATGAATCTTCTGGCTATGGCTCCATCGCAACTTGTTACGGGTTTAGCCTCAATCCATTTTGTGAATTTATCCACCATCAGTAGTAGGTGAGTAAATGCACATTTTGCCATGCGAAACGGCCCTACCATATCAAGCCCCCAAACCGCGAACGACCATGTAATAGGGAGTGTTCGCAGCTGTTCAGCTGGAGTGTGTGCGTGATGAGCATACTTTTGGCAGCCCATGCACGTTTTGACCAGTTTATCGGTAGCTGCCTTAGCTGTAAGGCAAAAGAATCCGTGTCGAAAAGCTTTTGCCACTAAGGATCTGGCTGCAGCATGGTGACCACACTCGCCTTGGTGGATTTGTCTTAGGATTTTCACTCCTTCTTCCGAAGAAATACATCTCTGAAACACGCCAGAAACACTCCGCTTATAGAGCTCACCATTTATTATAGTGTATGCGTTTTATCGTCGGACAATCTACTGGCTCAAAACTTCGTCTTTAGGTAATTTTCCGTCTATCAGGAAATCCAGATAGGGTTTTTTCCAGCTGGAAATTTTAGCCAGAACTGCTATTATAGGTGAGTCAGATTTCGTTGGATAGTCCTCATCAACTCCGACCATGGAGGGGACCCTTAGATGCTCTAGAAAAGCTCCATCCGGTACTTGTTTCTGTTCAGAGCCTATCCTTGATAGGGCATCTGCTTCCTCATTTTCTGATTGAGGGATGTGTTGAACCTCAAAACCCTCGAACGATTTGGATAATTCATCCACAATAGCTTTGTATGCTGCCATGTGCTTGTTTGCGTTGCAGATGTCGGATACTTGCTGATCAACTAAATTCGAGTCTCCGTAACACATGAGTCTTGATATGCCAATGTTTTTGGCCATGCGTATTCCATGCAGCAGTGCTTCGTACTCGGCAATATTATTGGTTGTCGTGCAGTGTATTTGCAACACATAGAATAGTTTATATCCTTGGGGTGATTTGAGCACTACGCCAGCCCCCGAGCCTCCTCGTGCCTTTGATCCGTCAAAGTGAAGGGTCCAAAATTCCGAGTCTGTAGGGCCTATGTTTTCTACCATTTCTATCCAATCAACGATGAAGTCGGCGAGAATTTGGGACTTGATTGTTGTACGGGTTTTGTACTCAATGTCGAAAGCCGCAAGATCTATTCCCCACTTTGCAACACATCCCGTGGCGTCGCGATTGTTGATTATATCCCGAAGAGGAGCCGTGCTCACTACTGTGATTTTATGCTCTTGAAAATAGTGGCATAGATTTCTGGATGCAAAACACTCCATAAGTTTTGATGATGTGGATACCATTGCTTTGATTCTGTTAGGACCTCACTTAGATAATAAGTTGTCTGCGGCACTTATGCTCGTGGACTTCTTCCTCGCACTCAACTACTGTACCATGCTTATGACCTTGTTGGTCACTGCAATGTACAGTAACATAGTCTCCTGAAGTTCTGGTGCTGCGAGAACTGGTGGATTTGAAAGCAAATCTTTCAAACTTTGTAGTGTAGTTTCGGCTTATGGGGTCCAGACAAATTTGTCGGTTTTCTTTAAGAGTTTGTATAAAGGTGCGGCTCTTTTGCCAAGCCAGCTGACGAACCAAGTCACCGCTGCAATGCAACCACTGAGGCGCTGTACGTCCTTCAGGTGAGTCGGTCTGGTAATGTTTAAGATAGCCTTGATTTTGTCCCGGTTCACCTTGAAGCCTCGCTCCGGCTGGAATTCCAAAGAAACACTTCTTCGGATTTAGCATCCTTTTGAATTTTTATAGACTAGCAAACGTTTCATCCAAGTCGGAAATTAAAGATTCCTTCTTTTTGGACATAACTGCTATGTCGTCTATGTATACAAGGACGTTGCGTACGATTTAGTCATTGAGACAACGTTCATGGTACGTTGATATGTTGCTCCTGCGTTCTTTAAGCCAAAAGGCATATTTTTGTAGCAGAAGGTTCCGAAAGGAGTGACGAAAGACGTCTTAATTTGATCCGACTTTTTCATCGGTATTTGGTGATATCCGAAATATGCATCGAGAAAACAGAGTAATTCTGACCCTGCCATTGAGTCGATAAATTGATCGATTCTTGGCAAAGGGAACATATCTTTTGGGCATGCCTTGTTTAAAGTGATATAATCAACACACATCCTTAAATCAATGGTGTCCTTTTTAGGGACGAGTACATGATTTGCCACCCAATATGTATGTATGACCTCTATTATGAAATCCTCTAGCTCTAAGTGGGCTAATTCTTTGTCTATTGCTTTGCACTTTTCATCACCAAACCGTCATAAGGACTATTTGATGGGTTTAGCGTCTGGGTACATATTAAGAGATTGCTCGACAAGTTCCCTAGGTACTCCGGTCATGTCAGATGGCTGCCATCACTATTAGCTTTGAGGAACTCGACGAGCGCGCTTTCCTATGTGTGGCCTAAGCCTACGCTTATGTTCGTCATCTTGGAGGGATCTTCTTCCTTCAGCGACATTTTCTTCGTCTCTTCTGACACCTTGAACTACAAACTTGGCTTCAGCACCTCGTTCTTCATAGCGGGCATCTCGGACGGATTAATGGTCTTCTTGATCTCCTGGTACTCCTAGGCGTGCAGCACAGCTTCAACAAAGGCAGCAGATCGTTTGTCGCACTCTCGCGCCTCCTTGGATTTCCTCATACGGTGATTATGCCCTTTGGACCTGGAAGTTTAATCATGTTGTAGATGTAACAGGGACAGACCATGAACGCCCAGTAAGCCGGATGCCCGGAGATGGCGTGGTAAGCACTTTTGAATGGTCCGGTAATTATCTCGGGTTCCGAATGTCACGTCCAGAGTAATATCACCTAGAGAATTTGCCTATCTGCCTGGTACAATGCCATGGAAAGTTACACTGCTGTAACTCAACCGGCTCTCTTGTAGCTTCATGCGGTGGAGTGTCTCGATGTAGAGAATGTTGATACTGCTCCCACTGTCTAAGAGTGTTTTTGAGAACTCATAGCCATCAATAAGAGGATTGACGACCAGAGGATACATTTCCCGACGATGTATTTTCCTCGGGTGATCTAAACGATAAAAGGTGATAGTCACCTCTGACCAGTCCAAGAATTGGGGGACAGCCGGAAACGTGGCATTGAGCTCACGAATAACCGCCTTTTTGTCTTTAGCTGGTTGGGATCCAAGGAAGCAGACGTATGCATCTTTTTTAGTCAAAAAAGTCTTATTTCCATCCGGCTTGGGATCTGTGGTGGCTTCCGCCTCTTCCATGTTACAATCTTCCTTGGGATCCTTTCCTTTCTCAGAATTTTTCTGTCCTTTTCGTCGCTTGGCTCTGTAGCGAGCGGATTCGTCTTTCCTGATGTCGTCATTGAAACGACACTCGGCATTTGTATGGGTAGATCCTCCATTACAATCCAAGTTGTGGACACAGGGATTATTGGCAATGTCAGCCTAGGTATAGGTTCTTCCGGTTTGTTAGTCTCCTCTGCCCTGGATTCGAGAAGTTCCTCGGCCTATACCACGGCTGCCTCCGTGCCCTCCTCATCCTCTAGATCCGAACATTGCGTTGACATCTGCGTTGTCCGGAGCCGGCTTTTTGTCCGAGGTGTTCTTGCGCTTCTGAGTTTGTTTTGGTTGTTCGGCCGCATTAGGATTAGCCAGAATATTTAGCAGCCCTTATGAATCATCATCGGAGTTAGCATACTTACTTGTCGTCTCTATCATTTCTCCCAAATCTGTGACGTGGTCACGCTTCATCCTGTGATGTAAAAGTCTGACTGGAAGTTCTGCAATCAAAGCTTCTATCGTAGTTTGCTCGTTTACTCCTTCTCAGGAGTTCTTCGTATCGATCCATCGTCTGAGGTAATCCCGGCAGGTTTCTCTGGGTCTTTGGGTCCAACGCTGCAAGTCTCCGACTGTGCAGGGCCTCCTGTATGTGTCCTCAAAGTTTGAAAAGGACGCACTTTTCATATCATACCAGTTATGAATTGAATTCTCTAGAAGTTCATTCAGCCATGATCGAGCCATCTTCCTCAACATTAGTGGGAGATATCGGTCTGCAACCAGGCTGTTTCCTCCTCTGGCGATGCAGCAAGCCTGGAAAAAATCTTGGAGCCAAGTATTTGGCCGAGCTGCTCCGTCGTATGGCTGAATGTGCTCGGCGATGCCAAAGTCAACTGGAAATTTTGTCTGACGTATACGT
Source organism: Avena sativa (assembly GCA_916181665.1). Taxonomy (NCBI): domain Eukaryota; kingdom Viridiplantae; phylum Streptophyta; class Magnoliopsida; order Poales; family Poaceae; genus Avena; species Avena sativa. Next base: position 199,236,487 of record OV702281.1, on the reverse strand, counting down.
GGACCAAAGCACTTGGGTCCCACGTACACATCTTCTTCCTCATACCTCCACGCTTCTATATTTGATTCAATGCGATGGCGAGCGTCGTTTGGCGAGAGACATCTATGCCTTGGAGGCTCGCGTCTTCTATGCAGTGGAGTCGGATTTTTGCTTCTTCTCTCACCATTGTCGCATCCTCCCCTACAGCTTTCGTGGCTACGACGTGATCCTTCATGGTCGCTGCTAGGAGGCGATGGTGGCCCTGGTGGATTATTTACGGCTGAGTTTCTTGGTGGTGGCGGTGGAGACTCATTATGCTGACTCCCGGTGCCTGTTTCTTCGGGCATCGTCCCTACTAGATTCGGGACGATCCAGATCATCTCTTCGTCCGGCGTTGCCAGACGGACGGCTTGGTGGTGGCATCCTTAGCCGATCTTGATCCTCTCACTGGCGGCGTATTTCCTGGTCTTCTCTATAGCGATTATTTTGCCGGCGATGGTCCTGATGAGGAACCATTGCCCTGATGGCGTCTTCAGCCGTAGCCAGAATAACTCTTGCCTAGTCACGCGCCGACCGGCGAGAGTGGCTGTTGGAGCCAGTCCTAGAATTTTCTTTAATCCAGTTTGCCACTGAATGACACGTCCGTCTTCTGCTTCTTTAATCCTTTGTCCAGCAACGCAACGCACTGTTGGACCTGCTGTGGAGACGGAATGTTGGCGAGGATGGCTCGAGCTGCAGTAGCGTTTTCCGCCGGCGTGCTCTAGACTCGGATCTTCTCTCCATCTTTTCCATCGAATAGATCTTTGTGGATATCCGGATTCTTGTTTGCAAGAAACGGACCTCCCCTTGTTTTGTTTGGATGTCGCTTGCAATCTGACTAGTATCCGGCAGGATCACTGTCTAACTGTTGTCTCATCTCTACAAGGCGTGCGGCCTCTTCAAGTAGAAACAAACGGTGCTTTTCCAGGTCTTCAACCCTTTTCTGCAGCGCCTCCGGTGTAATATCTGAAGCCGTTGGGATTGGAATCGTGTGGGCATCTCCGTAGATTTTGCGTGCACCCTAGGTGACAATGTTTCCATCCAAAAGAGGATCGATCGGGTGGGATTATTCAGATCTCTGTCCTGATTCTCCATCTCGATCTATTCATCAACTTTTTCTTTGTTGGTTTCCTTGACGGCCGGCACTGCCGGAGTCGGATTCTTGTTCTTGTTCTTCTTCTTTGACCGCCCAGTAGCTTTAACGTGCGTATTAGTGGCAAGGACGGCTTTTGGTCCGGTACCGGGGGATAAGATTCCGTCGGTACTTTCCGTCATGGTTGGTTTGTAGACCTCGGAGGAATCTTCAGTGTCCATGTCATCCTGCGAGGTGTAGCTTTCATCCATGCTATCATATGGACTAGGAGGAGTTTTCGGCTCATCTGGCAATTGTCTGGAGACGTGTTGTTGCTCGTACTTCTCTATCTCCTTGTCGAAGTCTCGAAGTTCCTGTGACGTGATTGACTCCGTTGGGGAGACGGGTAAGTCGGCGTTTTCTTCGATTGCGTCTAGGACCGAGTCGCTACCAGGTCGAGCATCGACAGAGTCGGATCCAGTGCTTATGTGGTACACAAAACAGTGCTTCTTATTATTCATGTTCTTGAGGTACTTGTATAACTTGGTTTCCGCTTCGACATAAGCAAAGCTAGATCCGTAGCAGATGTACTCCTCGTCTGTGTATCCAATCTCACTTGAGAGATCAGATCTGACTTCTTCTTCCACCTCTTCTTCCACTTCAGTAGTGGGTTGGGCGGGTTTGATTTTCTCCGAGACATTGAACTCTTCCGGCTCTGCGGACAAAGTATAACCGGATTTTTCTTCCGCTATCGTCATCACCTCTAGGGTGGGTTGGGCGGGTTCAGCGAAACCGAGATAAATATCGATCTCGCCGATTGACATGATTGTGTAGGTCCTCACGGGCCTGGAAGCCGGAATCCAAGTCCCATCTAGGAGGATGATAGGGACATCACTGGCGTAGACCACGCGACCCATGGCGATTGTTTCGCCGAATCCTGCATGCACAGATTCCGCCTGGAACGATGCTCCAAAGGTCACCTGCCCCACGGTGGGCGCCAACTGTCGTCGGATTGTCGACAAGTACGCCATAGGGGGTCCTAGTGGCGTTCAAAGGATGGGGTGTGAGACGTCGGATGTTCCAGGAGCGGTGAGCAAAAGTTTACCCAGGTTCAAATCTGACAGCAGTGATCGGATCCTACTCCTGCTAGCAACCCATTAATATATCAGCGTAAGCCAGATTTTACAATGGATTACAAGAGAGGTTCGCCTATGCGAGTTGGTTGTGGTTATTGGTGCCCTAAAGCCTCCCATAGGGCCGGTTTATATAGTCATCAGAGCCTAGGGTTATAGGGAGAGACATATCCGGCTACGTTACAGAGTCGGTAACTATGTACAACTTGGACTACAAGTAATACTACATGCCTAAGTCGGTAAATCTTCTGGGCCTTGTCATAGCTGGAACTAGCTCCTCCTCTTTCTCTGACTGGGCCGCCCGTGAAGCAAAGCTCTAACCCGTTGGTGGGCCACTCTGGTCAGCGAGTCCTGTGGGTATACCCGTAAAGTATACCCCCAACATGGCCTAAAGGTAGCAATCACCCTCGGCATCAAGCGAGTCATAGTCCAGGGAGACTCTCTGCTCCTGGTCATCTTTTCCAACAAAATCTACAGCCCAAGGATGAGCACATGGCGCAGTATCTTGAGGAGGTGCGGAGGCTCTAGAAGCACTTCCTATGCGTATCTTGAGGGGACAACCACGAGGCAGACGATATCGCCAAGCATGCATCCAGGCGAGAGCCCCAACATCTGGGATTATTTGAAGAAAGTTTGTTCAAGCCCTTAGCCATACCACCAAAATAAGAGAAGGCCCAACCCGAGGAGCTACCGCCCCCCACCCTCGTCAGGCGCCCCTGATTGTGTTCCACCCTCGGGCATCAGGCTTGTCTTAGCAGCCACTAGCCAGGAGTCAGACTAGATCATTGAGCTTAAGAGCTACCTGCATGATGGAATCCTTCCGGATGATGAAGACATGGCAGAGAGTCTCGTTTCCTGTGCAAAGAAGTATTGCATGTTGGACGTGGACCTCTACTACCATCGCCCTCCGATGTATCTCTGACAACAAGGGGCGCGAGCTGCTGGCCAACATTCACGCTGGAGAATGCGGCCACCATGCCTTGGAGCGTAACCTCACTAGGAAGCCTTCCGCAGTGGCTTCTACTAGATCACCATGGTCACCTACGCTATAGAGTTGGTAAGGTCATGAAAGGCATGCCAATTCCACACCAAGCAAATACACTAGCTGACTCAACAACTACAGACCATCTCGTTCTCATGGACCTTCGCGATCCGGGGGCTACAGGTACCTCCATGTCACCATCGACAAGTTCACGAAATGGGTCGAGGTGGAACCGATCAGGACCATCCAAGCACTGTCGGCGGTGAAATTGATCCAAGTCCTGGTTTGTCGTTTTGGTGTGCCTAGCCGCATCATCACCGATAACGGTGGCTAGTTCACCAGCCGGATGTTCAAATCGTACTGCGAGGGCATTGGCACCAAGATCTGATATGAATCTGTCGCCCACCCCCGAAGCAAAGGACAAGCGAAATGAGCAAACACGAAAGACCTGAGGAGAATCAATACCAAGAGATTTGACCGCAAGCTCAAGGTGTGCGGGCCCGGGTGGATTGATGCCCTCCCTGGAGTGGTGTGGTCCATCCGCACCACCGCAACCAAACCTACCGACGAGACTCCCTTCTTCCTTGTTTATGGCGTTGAGGCTATCATCCCTGCAGAACTCAAGCATGGCTCCCCATGGGTGCTGGCCCTCAGCGAAGCAGCGCAAGAGGAACTACATCACGATGACCTCATCCTCCTCATTGAAGAAGCCCGCCACTAGGTCAAAATGTGGGCAGCCAGGTACTAGAAGGTGCTACGCCAGTACCACTGCCACAACATACGAGCACACACCCTAGAGGTTGGGGACCTCGCCCTTTGTCCCGTCCTCTCTCGTGAGGGTCTACACAAGCTCTCCACAATGTGGTATGTCCCCATCCTAGTCATGCACGTCACGAGGCTAGGTGCGGTCTGGCTGGAAACAGAGGAAGGAGTCCCGGTCCCTAATGCCTAGAACATCCAGCACCTCCGCAAGTTCTACCCGTGATCTCCACTCATAGCGGCGGCGGTAACAAACTACTTTTCTCTCAAGCCATGTGAAAACTCAATAACGATTTCCCGGTTCTCGTGTTCTTCCAATGGTTTTCTCGCTTGCATCTCCGCTTCTTCTGTGGTGCTTCTCCCTTTCGCATGCCACGTGATCTGGGGCTAGGCACGGTGTCGATCAACGGAGCCACCCTCGATCAACATTGGGGCCTAAAGTGTCAAGCTCTGAACTTGCAGACTAGCTCCAGCGATAGGTCACCTCACCTACGGTTCCAGATTCTTGATAATCCACACGCAACACATGAAGGGAAATGATACACTGTGCAGAACCTATGGTTATCTCTCCGAGGAACTATACAGGAAAAGTACGCATCATATGGTCACCTCCCCGAGGGACTTACGGGACGGCGTACAGAGCCTACGGCCACCTCCTTGAGGGAACTACAGGACAGGTACAAGCCTCGTGACCTTCTTGGTGAGAGTCAAGCATGGCGACCCTTGAGGCCACCCCTCAAGCGGCATCTGGAACCTATGGTTACCTCTCTGATGAACTATACATGGAAAGTACACGTCCTACAGTCACCTCCCGGATGGACTTACGATACGGAAATAAAATGTACAGATCCGAGGGCCACCTCCTCGAGGGACCTATGGGCCAGGTACAAGCCTCATGCCCCTCTTATGGAGAGGGAAGTGAGGCAGCCCACGAGGAAATCCTCCTCAAGCATCGCCAACAAGATGCAAAGGCCTAAGACTACCTCCTCGAGGGTACGACAGGGTGGAGCACGACCACTCCCTCGGAGGGCCCATCATAGGGGAAGTGTCCTTACAAGTCTTGCTAGGGAGATGAAAGGTCTCTAAGTGCCTCATGGGCGTTAAATGGATAAGGATCAAACCGTCCCAGCGGTATGTTCGAAGCTTTCCTCATCGAGGTTACCTTCTTCTTCGACAGTTGAGTCGCTCAAGTTGTAAAGCTTAGCCTCTTCCTCTATGCCCACCGTGTGTGGGAATGCCCTGATCAACAGATCGGCGAGCGGGACGACACTCGCCTCGAGAGCCGGCAAGGTCTCTGACCACCGCACGGCCAAGGAATAGTCGAGATCAGTTGACAGCTACAGAAGGTTGGTCAAGAGGGACCTCCCTACGGCGGCCAGCCTCTCCTGGCACTTTGAGGAAATAAAGTTTTAGAGGCCCTGTGTCGCCGCGTTCAAGGGGTTAAGGACCCTGCGCTCAGGCTCCAGGGATGCCTCGACCTCCCGGCCGCATGGTGTTCCGGTGCGGGAAATCTTTAACCCCTAGGAGTGCGAGGACTGCGGCACCCTGTTCAGCAAGAGAGGAGAAGGACGTACGACGAGTCCCTATCACCTCCCGAGATTGACTCTCACTCTCTTCGAGGGCCTGGGAAGCCACAGCCGTGGTCTCCTTCAGAGCCTTGACCTCATCACGAATGCCCTCAGTCTCCTGAAGCAAGCCATTGTAGAGCTTATCCTCAACCTCAAGAGCATCGCGAAGCTTAGAACTCTCCTCCCACTCCTTGGCGAGGGACCCCTGAACTGCCAACAGTTTGGAGTCGGCCTCTCGAGCTTGAGCTTCAAGTTACCCCTAGCATCGGGGCACGACCTCCTCTCGGGCGGAGACGTCTCCGTTGCAAGGTGATAGGGCTTCCCTGAGCTGTGAATCCTAGGCTTCATCATCGACAACGATCTCCGCAGCTCGTGTAGAAGCATCTTGGAGCATTCCCTCAGCATGAAGACAGGCCTTATCCCGCTCCGACTCCATCGACTTCCTAGATTCGTCAAGCCGCACCCGGTCCAGCTCGATGCGTGCACTTGAAACGAGCTTGCCCAGGGCTTGGCATGGGGAGTGTACCCTGGCTCCACCATGACCAGTGTTCGGGACTCACCGAACCCCTCGCTAGAGGGAGCCTTTTCATGGGTTCCCAACCGACATGTAGGAGTCGAGGGTTGGACCAGGGGACACACGACCTTCAGGACCATGGACGAGTGCCAGCCTAGGGTCACTCGGGTGCTGCTCAGGAGAAGGCCCTGAGCCGACGAGGACCACACTCCCCGGTGACCCCGGAGCTGCAATCATGTCCACCGCCGGCGCAACGTCCATGACCTCTCCCTCAGCCGAGGGGGGCGGCCTCACAAGAGCTGTTCGAGGGAAGTTCTTTGCCCACTTAAACCACTTGAGCAGCAGCCACTTCCTCGCGTCTCCCCCTAGTGTCGCCCCGTCCTGGTGACTGAGGGGTCGATACCCTAACCCCTCCACCACCTCCTCCCCCTCCATCCTCCTCCCTCCTTGTCGCCCCAGGAGGGCCACCGGCCTAAGTGCCAAGTGCCGATGATGGGGGCGGCGGGGATCTGGTCTCCTGGCCCCAGCGCGGCGGTAGGGAGGAGAACGTCGGTGCTGGACGGGGCCCCCTCTCCATCAACGTCTACGTGGCTCCGACCGGCGGTGGCTTCATGGGAGCTTGGATCTGGAGGCGGTGGCCTCTACTCGAGTGGGACGGGTGGCAATCTGGTGGAGGAGGTGCCAGCGATGGGATTCCGTTGGAAGACCTAGATCGGATCTCTATCCCTAATTTCATGCTCGATCCGTTCTCCAGAAACCGGCCTGTGGTGTGGGGATCTTTGTGTCGGATCTAATAAAGGAGGTGGTCCTTTGGTTTCTTTCGCACGAAGAAGAAGATATGCTTGATGTATACCCTCATTGATCTGGTATGGAGATGCAGGTTTTGGAAGGCTCCACTAACGAACTCCCATAGGCATATCATGCCTGGAGATTGTTGGATAGGAAGGTATTCGGTCAAGCGAACCTTATTTTTCTGGCCATTTGGTTTCAGCGGGAGCATTGTGAAGCTCTGTTGTTTGTTCCAACCAAATGTCATTCTTAGAGCCATGGTGAAGTTAGATGCGGAGAATGTCAAGAAAGCGGAAATATGAGGGTGGCGATGGTGATTTTTGTTCTTGTGGCAAAGGAGAATTGGCTGCATGATCTGGGACTCGTTGCAGCGACTGTTGGTTCGGGAAGACAACACAGGGGGAGTTCCCAGTCTTATCTTGTAGGGTGAAAATCCAAGTTCTAGCCTTAACTGGCTATGTCTGGAAAATACCTTGTTGAAGGCATTGTTTTGTGAGCAAGGACTTTCTCCACGGTGAAAACCTATGATATTTGATCGGGAAACGACGGTGCTTGGGAACTATTTCCTTCTTGAAGGCGTTGTTATTGGAGTGGAGGACTACTGGTGTTCTTCTGATGGTGTCAGTGTCGTTACTTTGAGGATTAGTTCTCTGTAGCGACACATTTCTTTTTTGTAATTCTTCTTTCTTTTTTCTGAGCTGTGTGCATCCATAGGGCCGCTAAGGCATGCGTTGTTGCAGAGTATGGGTGTAATTGGTATCCGTGTGATATTAATATATACTCTTTTCCAAAAAAAGAGAAGAGGGGACATAAACCGTGATCATTGGATAAGCCACTGCCCTTGCCTCCGTAGGACCACTAGGGCATGCGTTTTTTGCATTCCTAAGAAATATCTACTAAATTTTAAAGAAATTGAGTTTTATGCTATTAAAATAAAAAGGGAATGAAAAAAAGTGAAGTGCAAGTTATGCTAAGTTTTACTTGATTCCACTACATTAATGATGCTCATTTGCAAGTGCCTTATCTAGTTCTACCTTTTATTCACATGCATGAATGGATAATTTTAAGGTGATTTGTTTTATAATAAATTATTAGTACTATGGACACTTTGACATGCTTGTGTAATTTTTTGATATCCCAAAAATCTCAAACAAGCAAAGACTTGTATAGTGGTGGTGGGACGGCATATGCCATGGGTAGGTTAAAGTTGGGGCCAATGTGTACTAGTGGGATACGGGGAGGGAAGCTTAGTGGATCTACACATGAACAATACTCCCAATATCTTGTATTTAGATCTACAATGGTTTACACTGTCGATGGTTGCACTCGTCACAATCACAAACGTTGCACTCCTCGCAATCTATCTATTAAAACAAGTGCACAACAAACACACAATTAAAAACATAGCAATTATGCACAATACAACAAAACAATGCTAAAAAAATTCATGCATGACGATTTAATATATCACAATGGTTGTAATTAGTTCTGTGAACAATATTAGATTACATGATGCATACAAGAGATCATTTAATGCAATAGAGTATTTATTATTAATAATTACTTGCCATTAATGGTGTTTTAACAGATCTATTGTAACTTATGTTCTCTTTGTTGAATTAAATTTATATCTAAAGTGTACTGGATAGAAGACATTAATACGAACCAGTAGCAATTGGATTCACCTCAATCGGAGTTATAAATCTTTTCTTATGATTTAAATATTTTTTAATAGAGTTTAAATCATTTAAAAAATTTATGTTCTCTAAAATTCAAACTAAAATCATATTTGTAATCTACACGAGATTGTGATTCCAGATACATATTATTTATATTTTTATGATCTACAAATGATTTGTTGTAAATTTAATAACCTAAAAAGGCCATTAAAACTATTTAAATTACTACCAGTTAATTATACAGCAAACGTTGGGTCTAACAACATATTAATGTCTTATATGAAATTACTAATCCATAGACATATTATTTGTATTTTTCTGATATACAAATTATTTTCTATGATTTATTTAGTCCAAATTATCCATTAAACTATTTAATTTATTAAGGTAAAACTATACTGTAAACATTATATATAATCGTATATTGTTATTATACACACTTTTATGAATCCAACCATATATTACTTATAATTTTTGGACATGTATTCAATTTTATATGAATTTTACAAACTTTAATGTATTTCTGTCTATTTATACAATTTCTGGATTAAACAGACAAATAGATGGCCACATGGCGCAACAGGATTGGTCTGTACCCCTTCGCTAAGTGGGTCGTCATGGACCACTAGATCAAGATCGGATGGCTGTGGGTTTGGCGGCTCTGTGGCGGCTTGGCTCGAGTCAGCTTGAGCTTCGGCTTCGGCTGGAGCTCGGCTTGATTCGATCTAGACCATCAGCGTCAGATCGGAGGGCACTGGTTGAAGATGGCGTGCGAGCATCGGCTGGAAAACAGTGGCGACGACGATGGTCAGTGGCGCCGCGGTGCAGACGGTGGCGATAACACGCGATACAGCGCTCCCTGGCAGAGGTGAGGTGGCCGACAATATGCAGCGTGCGACGAATGTCACGACGGTGGTCCTGGCGTCGTCTCGTTCTTCCTCTGGAGATGGTGAGGCGCGGACGGAGGCAGTGGACGGTGGCGGAGCTCCAGTGATGGGGTGGACGTGCTTCTGTGCTCCTGCGAGATGGGGAAGGGAGTGAGGCGACGTGGTGCAACATGGGGACAAAAACGGAGGAGAAACAGAGGGCTCGGGGTGACGTAACCTCTACTGTGAGCTCCTCTTCGCGGTAGCTCCGGCGAGATCTGGCGGGCTCCGATTTGGCCGCTAGGGTTTGCAAAAACGTGAAAAATCGAAAGGGAGAGAGGGAGGGGAGGTTTATAGGGAGTTTTCGTGCGTGGGGTGAGCAGAATCGACGAGGAAACGGGAGATTTTCCCGGATTTTGTTTGGTTGGGATGAACCGAGGCTGCGCTGGCGGGCAAGCAGCTGGGCCGAGGCTGCGCTGGCGGTGGTTGCTGCGCGCTGCACGCGTGCGGCGGGGAGTGGGCTGTAGGTGGGCTGGGCCTGGCCGGTTAGGGTTAGGTTAGTTTTTTTTGTTTATTCTTTTCTTTTTCCTATTTTAGTATTTCTTTTGTAGATTTTGAATTGTAGATCCAAATGGAGTGATTCCAATTTCTAAATGTTTGTAAAATCATCCTGATCATTTTAAAATATTAACTACATTATTTCTTGTCCATTTAAAATTTACCAACCCCTAAATATTTAGTTTGGCCAAAAGGGCTTTATATTTCTTATCATATGAAATTTATATCTTTTCCATTTTATATTCAAAATCCACCAAACCAAATTCTATGGTTTTATAAAATGGATATCTGTAATATATATCATTTATGGATTCTATTTCTTAATTATTACTATGGAAAAAGCCATAGATAAAGGGATGTACATAGAATGGGGAAGTCCCATTTAAGGTTTTTAGGTATTCTTTTGGACAATGGAAATATTTCCTTGGGGTTTAATGGAATGACCTTATGCATGCAACATGATTTTGTATTTTTGCAAACTTGCACTCCAATTCTACAATCCATAATCAATCCATGCCCTTTTGCCTATATGGCTACTTAGGTCATAACAAAATAATATAAGGTTTTAAAATCAAGATTGAGAGGATTTTCTATTCAAAAGTATCTTTTTGGAAATTTTCAACAAAGTCAAACAATCAATCAAGCTTATTTTATTTATTTCACATTCCAAAATTAGAAGAATTTTGGGATGTGACAAAGTCCTAGCCAGCAGCAACCAGCAACACCAACATCATATGGGTATTCCAAGACTCGGTAACGAGAGCAAACATGGTAGAGATCGTGATCCAAGTCTCAATATCCTTCACCGGCTCCATTAACCTCGCCATCTGCATCTCGGCCAACCAAATTGCAGCCATAGGACGACCCAGCTGCCAAGAAGAAGAAAGGGGGAGACGCGCCAAAATTGGCCTAGAAGAAAAATGGGGAGATGGCTATTCATCCCTCCATTGCGACGGTTCTGCAAAATACTACCGCTGCCTTTGGCTCTGCCTCGGCCACTGGCAAGAAAATTGTGCTACACAAGAGCCCGAAAGCTGCGGTGGCAGCCAAGCAAACTTCAGATAAGAAGAGCATGGTGCTGATGCGCACGCCGAGTGGTGAGATCCTCAGTTCTCTTGCCGAATATGCCAATAATTGGAACAACGCTGATTATGCCGAGGTCAGCTCTGGGAGAAATCCTTTGACACAGAAATTTGGTGCGTCCAAGATTAGCGATAGGATGCACCTCGCTAGACGGGTCATAGATAAGGCTAACCATATGATGGAGGTAAATAATTCGGTTCACACTTCATTTTTATTATACATAACACATAACCATTAGTCCCCGAGCCTCCGGGGGAATGGATTATCATTTGGCCAAATGCTCCCTTGGGTTATAGAATCGAATTATTTTAACTTTGCCAAAGTTTCTCTTAGCTTTGAATATCTATCCATCTAGATTTTGATCGATTTTTACTTGATTCAACTCTCAAGTATTGCTTTGAATATCTAGACACCTAGATTTGGGTCAAGTTTACTTGATTCGGATCTTCAGTATTTCTTTGAATATCAGCCACCTATATTCGAGTAAAGTTTTACTTAATTTCGATCTTTAGTATTTCTTTGAATATCCAACCACCTAGATCCGAGCCAAGTTTTACTTGTTTCGGATATCAAGTATTGCTTTGAATATCCAGCTACCTAGATCCGAGTCAAGTTTTTCTTGATTTGGATCTCAAGTATTGCTTTGAATATCGAGCCACCTAGATCCGGGTCAAGTTTAATTGGTTCGGATCTTCGGTATTGCTTTGAATATCCATTTTCTTTAGTTCTTATGATATGTGCTTTTCAGATTGCTCATAACCGGTGTACTGCCGAGTTCCAAAAGCTGCTTTTTTCCCACAGGTGTCTCTGCACCAAGTATAACAAGTTGTTGCCTATACTAGAGAAAACAGGTTTGTATTTTGCATCCTCCATGTCACATCCCAATATTCTCCTAATATTGGAATGTTAAATAAATAAAATAAGTTGGTTGAATTGTTTGACTTTGTTGAAAATTCTCAAAGAAAATAAACTTTTCAAATTGAAAATCCTCTCAACCTTGATTTTAAAATCTTATATTCTTTTGTTATGACCTAAGTAGCCATATAGGAAAAATGTCATGCATTGATTATGGATTGTTGAATTGGTGTGCAAGATTTTAAAATTCAAAATCATGAAGCATGCATGAACATCATTGCATATAACCCCTAAGAAGGAAATAGTATTGCCCAAAAAGAATTTCAAAACCCTAAATGGGATTTTCCCATTCTAAGTGGAACCAAATACCTATGGTTTGTCCATAGAAAAACTTGAGAAAAGACATTAATGAATGGGTATTTTTTAGAGTACATATTTTTAAAAGAATAGGAAATGGTTTGAATGATTTTGGAGCTCAAATATAGAATATGAAGTATATGAGGAAGGAAATAAAGAATAAAGAAAATAGAATATTGCCATATATGCCAATTCATTGGTTATTGGTGGAATATTTGAAATGGACTAGAAACATACTAATAAGTATACTAAATTGTTAAGTTTAATTATACAAGTTTTTATAAATTTAAATAATTCCCTAAAATAAAAGCTATAAATGAAAGCAGAAAAAAGAGAAACTAAACGGACCAACCTAATCTGGACCTGAGCTAGCGGTCCACCCCCTTAACGCTCCTCCACTTTGCTCTCTGCTGCGCGCGCGTCGCCAAGCAACGGGCCGGCTAAGAGAAAGCAACAGCTGCAACCCACACCCCTCTCTCAGCCACTGACAGCCTGGGCCCGCACCTTCATCTACTTCCTCCGACCTACAAAACATCCCAGAACAAACGCGAACCGCTCGAGGAAATCCTCCGATTTCACGCGCAACTGTGCCTCCCTCCGTATGAAATCCTCCCATATAAATACCAAAATCCCCCGCATGGTTTTCCTTTCGTTTTTTCCAAGTCGCGAAACTCTAGCCGCCGTATTGACCAAATTAGATATCGCCGGAGTTGGTTCAGCACTGAAGCTTCCGCCGTCGATTCCATCGCCTACCGAGGTTCCCGAGGACCCTTTCGCCACCCATGCTCCCTACCATGATCTACTTCCTCTCGCTGATGTTTTTCCCTATCGCCAGGAGCCCAAGATCGAACCCCCAAGGCAGCCAGAGTTCACCATCATACGAACCCTCCGTCCGCGGATTGTGGCCTCCCAAGGACGAGGCCACCATCGATGTATCCATTCAATGTCGCTTCTCGTCGAACTTTTCCCGTCGCCAGAGAACACCACGACCACCACCACCATCGCCTCCCGAGTCACGCCGCCGCCCACCATCGTCGTCGCTGCTGCCAGCTCGCCATCGTCACCAACCACCGTCTGATTTAATCGGAATGGTGCGAATTGCAGATAGCCGAGCCTCAGCCACAACGCAAGCCCAGCCAGAGCTCAAGCTACGCCGATGCTTCAGCCGATGTACAACGTTTGTCAGATCCAACATGGCGGTCCAGATTTGAAGCACAATGTCCAGTCAGCACAGCCATGTCAGGTACCAGTAACCAAATCATTTAAAAGAAATAAAAAGCACTAAAAATTGTGTAATGTTGTAAAATTCATATAAAAAGATTTACATGTCCAAAAATTGCAAATAATATACCTATAGATTCAGAAAACTATGAAGAATATTAATGTGCTGTTATATTCAACTTTTAAACTATATATTTGCTATAGTATTTTAAATGATTTAGTGGCCTATTTTGAGTAAATAAATGATAGTAAATTATCTACAGATCATAAAATGCAAATAAGATGTCTATGGAATCCCTGGTTCATGTAGAACACTTATCTGGCATTAGATATAATTCTTCTTGAAGGAAATAATTTAAAGGATTTAAAACCTTTTAACTAGTATTTAAATCACAAAAAATTAACAAGAACTCCAAAATTAGTGAAACCAATTGGTACTATTTTGTATTGATAATATCTATCAAAAAAATTGCGTGCCAAATTATTTGGTACTATTCAAACAGAAATTCTTGCAGAAAGCTATAAACTCATTGCAATAGTATTTTAATCATAAGAAAAGATCTATAACTCCTTTTTAGGTGATTCAAATTAATACTGGTTATAAATTGCATTACCCATCCAGTAACATTTACTTCACAGATTAATACAATAGGAACATCAGTAGTTTAATTAAAGTGAGATAAACCATATTAAATTGATAGAACTTTAATAATAAATGTTTTGGGGCATTAAATGATCTCATGCATGCATCATGTGATCTAGTATTGTTTAGAGAGCTAATTAGAAACATTGTGACATATTAAATTGTCATGCATGCATTTGGTCATCATTTTTATTGTATTGTGCATAATTGCTATGTTTTGAATGGTCTGTTTGTTGTGCTTTGTTTCAAATGTTAGATTGTGAGGAGTGCAACTACTGTGATCGAAACTACTATGATTGCAAGTATTGTGGTTATGACGAGTGTAACCATTATATCTATGAGGATTGTGAGGATCATCTGAACGACTACAACTAAAGGCAAGTGGTGCTATCTTGGTCTTGAATGTCCTATTGTTTTCCTATGCATTGCAGATGTTTTAGTAGAACTTCATATGTAGGAATTGATGTGTATATGATATGCTATGTCCCATACTATATTCCCTAGTTATCCTTGTTATGAGCCATCATATTGGTAGATTACTTAGCCATGCTATTCTAGAAAGGGAAGGGATTACATCATGATATGGTAGTGTATATGTATTGCTCAAACCAAAATAACATAATGTTAATGAACCACCATAGCGGAATGGCATTGATTGGGTCATCGAGTGTGGATTTATGGTGGGGAATGCCGCCCAGGGTACAGAGAAATGATTGGTTTCGTTGTTTGGTAGCTTACGTGTGCAACCATGTGCCAGTAAGAATGGGTGGGTGGCTGTACTTAGTAGGTTGTGGCGACTCGAATGCTACGTATCCAGAGATGTAGAATAGTGTAGGTTTGTACGGTGGGTAGATGGGTTTGGGAAGCTCTTCCCAAATTGTCTGGTCTTGGACTTCTCTCTATTATCACACAATATGAGTGTGGTGGTCCGAGATGGGTTGGTCAGGTCACGTGGGTAAAGTGTACAAACCCCTGCAGGGTGTCTAAGCTAAGTACTTAGTCGTGTCCCCGGTTATGGACAATTTGAGCAACCTGATACTGATGCGCTGACATATTTGTCACTCATCCTAATTTCTCAATTACATAAAACTTGTTGGTTGAACATAATTGGGTAGGAGCACCTGGGAGTGAATCAGAGTGTCCTATTTATCGTATTGGAGAACTACTTTGTTACAAATGTTAGGATAAAAATATTGCTTTGTGCAAATGAGCCTGAACTCCACTTATCCAAATAAGAATGTAGTTGATAGGTCTGTTGTTAACCACTTTAGCCTACTTTCCATACATTCAATGTATTGACCCTTCGTGGCTGCAACATTTCATATTGCAGGTTATATCATATTTGAGTGATCGTTCATAGGTCGCGAGGTTCGACTAAACAATTGTTCTTCTGTGGCACATTTAAAGGATGGAGATCTACCTTATATTCATTTTACGGTGTGTACTTTAATAAATAATGTAAATTCTAGATCAGATTTGTTGTATTTATGATGCATAGTTGTATTTGGTATTCATCTGTACTGTGTGCTAGTGAATCGATCCAGGGATTGGCACTATACAGATAAACTCAGGCTTATCAGGTGAGGGTGTTACACTCCACCCTAGTTCTTTTTGTTATCCGACTAGCCGAATTAACTTTTGACTTGACCTTTACAAGACGCTATAGATAATCAGAACAAGGAGTTGAAATAGAAGGTCACCAAACTAGAAGGTACCTCAGCGTTGCAAATCTTATTTTATTGCCTTGCCCTCCTTACTATTTTCCTTACAAATTTTACCTCGGCCCAGCTGAACTACAAGTTCTTGCAGAGTCTCATCAAGATTGCTTTTCTATGTCTGACTTGGTGATACATTTTCTCGAATAAGCAGGAGAACATGCCGCTAAGATGAAAGAGAAAGATGACGAGATAGCTCGGCTTTGTGCTGAAAACAAAGCTTTGAAGAAAACTCAGTAGGCCGAGCACTCGAAACTCGACCAAGATTTCTCCGAGGATAAGATCCGACCCAACCACTAGTTACAGGAAGACAAAGAGCTTATCCAAACAACATAGGCCACAACTGATTCAGCCAAGATTGAGCTTGAAGGCTGGACAAGAAACATGTCGGCTGGCTTTCTAACCTTAGCCAGATCACCAGTGTCATGCACCATAAGTCTCATACGACATTTCCTGACCTCTTTTACTGATTTGTCCTTTTACTTATACTCAAGACTGTGGTGAAGGCTCGAGAATGTCATGGTGAATCCACTGACCCAGACCGTTCGTACAGTATTGAAGAATACTTAATCAGCTTGGCGGCCAGCATGAAACCAATGAGAACATTTGGCATTGATCTTATGGATGCAACCATCAGGGTTTGCAACGTTCTCTTACCTACAGAAGTAAGTCACACGTGTGTTGCAGCCTTAGCCGAGCGGCTGATGGACTGTGAAACTCATTTTTTAAAGCATAACCTTTAGAGGGAGTGCTCTATGCGAGATGGTGCCGACATAGCCTTCTGGTTTGTGCTCTCATGGTATGATGGTATCTGTTTGGATACTCTTCATAACATGCGCACCAGCCCACCGCGGCTCTCTGATTTGGAGGATATTAAATGTCAGCAAGATCGGGCGTACCAACTTATCAAGTACGCCAATACGCACGGTTGGAATGAAGGGTCCCGCTTCCTTGAAGAAAAGGCTGATGCCAATCTCGAAGAGGAGGGCAAAGAGGAGGCTGAAGAGGAGGCCAATGACGAAGAAGAGAACTCGGAGGAAGGGGCGACAAGCTCGCACAATCACGAAGAAACTTTGTATCATGCTGCAGAAGCCGAGGTTCCTTCACCAGAATCTAAGGCTTCTCGTGCTGAAGCCGAGGTTCCCTCCACAGAAACCAAGGTTCCTCCAACAATAGTCGAGGCTCCAACTACTTATGCCGAAGCTCGCACCTCGCATACCCCTACCTCTGAGGCTTTTCTTCCCATGCCAGTTGTTGGTGATGCATCCTCCGCTGCTACTTAGGCCCAATATCTTTAACTTTTTATTAAATTCCCGAGATGTCGGGAGCAGTATGTAATATAAAGTTTAAGTGCTTTTGATACTATTATGTTTGTAAATATTGGATCCTTTTGGATCTAGTCCCCGAGTTTCATTTTCTTGTTCGTTCAATTCTGTGACCTGGCTCATGTCTATCATTTTTTGGTGTTTGACTTATGAGTCCAAGGGAAAAAACCTGTATAAAAATACTTAGAAATTTCGAGAGTTAGCTCAATGTAATTCAATATAGTAAATAAGTAAAGTAAATACAAGGGTTAGTCAAAACATGAGTCGGATCGCGTATTTTTCTTTCCTTAGTCGTTTTTCATGTGTTTAGCATCCACTGGCTTTTTATTGCTTGCCATTAAGCCTATTTTTTGGACAGCAGCAAGCCAACACATTAATATTCCGGCCTAATGATTAAGACATTCAAGCCAGCCGACATATAAAAGGAAATGCATAAAAGACAATTTTATTAAGGGAGTACCCGAGCTACGGCTCGAGATCCCTTGGATTCATTCATTAACTCATTGACGAAATACAATCCGACATATGAGAGTTCGGGATACATACACTTCGGCTAAGTGTAAAATGGACATAGTAGAGCTACATTCCATGGCCTCTTTGATTTTTCTCCTGACATGTCCGCCTCTTTCTTCTCCTATGCTTGAGCATCTATAAGATAGTATGAATCATTGTGTAATACTTTGCTCATAATAAATGGACCCTCCCATGGAGGTGATAGGTTATGCATGTCGGTTGTGCGCTGCACAAGCCGAAGCACCAGATCTCCTTTTCAAAAAACTCGAGGATTTACTATCTTTGCTATGATAGCGTTTGAGGTTCTGAAGATATATGGCGGATCTCGACAGTGCCAATTTTATTTCCTCTTCTAGCATATCAACATTGTTTTGCCGGGTTATTTCATTCACTTTAGCGTCTGTGTATTGGGTGAATCTAGGCGAATCATGAAGTATGTCCGCTGATAATACAACTTTTGCCCCATATACCAGAAAAAATGCCGTGTAGCCTGTGGATCGATTTGGAGTTGTCCTTAGGCTTCATAATATGGCCGGGAGCTCCTCGATCCAACACCCCGCTGATCTTTGCAGCGGCTCAATTTGCCGAGGTTTTATCCTAGACAATACTAGTCCGTTGGATCTTTCCACTTGCCCGTTCGATGCAGGATGTGCGACTGATGCCACATCTAGTCTTATCTTCTTATCTTGGAATAAGAGAGCAAATGCTCCCTCAGAAAAATTTGTACCATTATTTGTGATTATGCTATGT